>JAUALY010000008.1:0-4800000 GCA_030819805.1 Penstemon newberryi var. newberryi
CTAAACCCTAAACCCTAAACCCTAAACCCTAAACCCTAAACCCTAAACCCTAAACCCTAAACCCTAAACCCTAAACCCTAAACCCTAAACCCTAAACCCTAAACCCTAAACCCTAAACCCTAAACCCTAAACCCTAAACCCTAAACCCTAAACCCTAAACCCTAAACCCTAAACCCTAAACCCTAAACCCTAAACCCTAAACCCTAAACCCTAAACCCTAAACCCTAAACCCTAAACCCTAAACCCTAAACCCTAAACCCTAAACCCTAAACCCTAAACCCTAAACCCTAAACCCTAAACCCTAAACCCTAAACCCTAAACCCTAAACCCTAAACCCTAAACCCTAAACCCTAAACCCTAAACCCTAAACCCTAAACCCTAAACCCTAAACCCTAAACCCTAAACCCTAAACCCTAAACCCTAAACCCTAAACCCTAAACCCTAAACCCTAAACCCTAAACCCTAAACCCTAAACCCTAAACCCTAAACCCTAAACCCTAAACCCTAAACCCTAAACCCTAAACCCTAAACCCTAAACCCTAAACCCTAAACCCTAAACCCTAAACCCTAAACCCTAAACCCTAAACCCTAAACCCTAAACCCTAAACCCTAAACCCTAAACCCTAAACCCTAAACCCTAAACCCTAAACCCTAAACCCTAAACCCTAAACCCTAAACCCTAAACCCTAAACCCTAAACCCTAAACCCTAAACCCTAAACCCTAAACCCTAAACCCTAAACCCTAAACCCTAAACCCTAAACCCTAAACCCTAAACCCTAAACCCTAAACCCTAAACCCTAAACCCTAAACCCTAAACCCTAAACCCTAAACCCTAAACCCTAAACCCTAAACCCTAAACCCTAAACCCTAAACCCTAAACCCTAAACCCTAAACCCTAAACCCTAAACCCTAAACCCTAAACCCTAAACCCTAAACCCTAAACCCTAAACCCTAAACCCTAAACCCTAAACCCTAAACCCTAAACCCTAAACCCTAAACCCTAAACCCTAAACCCTAAACCCTAAACCCTAAACCCTAAACCCTAAACCCTAAACCCTAAACCCTAAACCCTAAACCCTAAACCCTAAACCCTAAACCCTAAACCCTAAACCCTAAACCCTAAACCCTAAACCCTAAACCCTAAACCCTAAACCCTAAACCCTAAACCCTAAACCCTAAACCCTAAACCCTAAACCCTAAACCCTAAACCCTAAACCCTAAACCCTAAACCCTAAACCCTAAACCCTAAACCCTAAACCCTAAACCCTAAACCCTAAACCCTAAACCCTAAACCCTAAACCCTAAACCCTAAACCCTAAACCCTAAACCCTAAACCCTAAACCCTAAACCCTAAACCCTAAACCCTAAACCCTAAACCCTAAACCCTAAACCCTAAACCCTAAACCCTAAACCCTAAACCCTAAACCCTAAACCCTAAACCCTAAACCCTAAACCCTAAACCCTAAACCCTAAACCCTAAACCCTAAACCCTAAACCCTAAACCCTAAACCCTAAACCCTAAACCCTAAACCCTAAACCCTAAACCCTAAACCCTAAACCCTAAACCCTAAACCCTAAACCCTAAACCCTAAACCCTAAACCCTAAACCCTAAACCCTAAACCCTAAACCCTAAACCCTAAACCCTAAACCCTAAACCCTAAACCCTAAACCCTAAACCCTAAACCCTAAACCCTAAACCCTAAACCCTAAACCCTAAACCCTAAACCCTAAACCCCTAAACCCTAAACCCTAAACCCTAAACCCTAAACCCTAAACCCTAAACCCTAAACCCTAAACCCTAAACCCTAAACCCTAAACCCTAAACCCTAAACCCTAAACCCTAAACCCTAAACCCTAAACCCTAAACCCTAAACCCTAAACCCTAAACCCTAAACCCTAAACCCTAAACCCTAAACCCTAAACCCTAAACCCTAAACCCTAAACCCTAAACCCTAAACCCTAAACCCTAAACCCTAAACCCTAAACCCTAAACCCTAAACCCTAAACCCTAAACCCTAAACCCTAAACCCTAAACCCTAAACCCTAAACCCTAAACCCTAAACCCTAAACCCTAAACCCTAAACCCTAAACCCTAAACCCTAAACCCTAAACCCTAAACCCTAAACCCTAAACCCTAAACCCTAAACCCTAAACCCTAAACCCTAAACCCTAAACCCTAAACCCTAAACCCTAAACCCTAAACCCTAAACCCTAAACCCTAAACCCTAAACCCCATAACCCTAAACCCTAAACCCTAAACCCTAAACCCTAAACCCTAAACCCTAAACCCTAAACCCTAAACCCTAAACCCTAAACCCTAACCCTAAACCCTAAACCCTAAACCCTAAACCCTAAACCCTAAACCCTAAACCCTAAACCCTAAACCCTAAACCCTAAACCCTAAACCCTAAACCCTAAACCCTAAACCCTAAACCCTAAACCCTAAACCCTAAACCCTAAACCCTAAACCCTAAACCCTAAACCCTAAACCCTAAACCCTAAACCCTAAACCCTAAACCCTAAACCCTAAACCCTAAACCCTAAACCCTAAACCCTAAACCCTAAACCCTAAACCCTAAACCCTAAACCCTAAACCCTAAACCCTAAACCCTAAACCCTAAACCCTAAACCCTAAACCCTAAACCCTAAACCCTAAACCCTATAACCCTAAACCCTAAACCCTAAACCCTAAACCCTAAACCCATAACCCTAAACCCTAAACCCTAAACTAAACCCTAAACCTAAACCCTAAACCCTAAACCCTAAACCCTAAACCCTAAACCCTAAACCCTAAACCCTAAACCCTAAACCCTAAACCCTAAACCCTAAACCCTAAACCCTAAACCCTAAACCCTAAACAAACCCTAAACCCTAAACCCTAAACCCTAAACCCTAAACCCTAAACCCTAAACCCTAAACCCTAAACCCTAAACCCTAAACCCTAAACCCTAAACCCTAAACCCTAAACCCTAAACCCTAAAACCCTAAACCCTAAACCCTAAACCCTAAACCCTAAACGTGAACCCTAAACCCTAAACCCTAAACCCTAAACCCTAAACCCTAAACCCTAAAACCCTAAACCCTAAACCCTAAACCCTAAACCCTAAACCCTAAACCCTAAACCCTAAACCCTAAACCCTAAACCCTAAACCCTAAACCCTAAACCCTAAACCCTAAACCCTAAACCCTAAACCCTAAACCCTAAACCCTAAACCCTAAACCCTAAACCCTAAACCCTAAACCCTAAACCCTAAACCCTAAACCCTAAACCCTAAACCCTAAACCCTAAACCCTAAACCCTAAACCCTAAACCCTAAACCCTAAACCCTAAACCCTAAACCCTAACCCTAAACCCTAAACCCTAAACCCTAAACCCTAAACCCTAAACCCTAAACCCTAAACCCTAAACCCTAAACCCTAAACCCTAAACCCTAAACCCTAAACCCTAACCCTAAACCCTAAACCCTAAACCCTAAACCCTAAACCCTAAACCCTAAACCCTAAACCCTAAACCCTAAACCCTAAACCCTAAACCCTAAACCCTAAACCCTAAACCCTAAATAACCCTAAACCCTAAACCCTAAACCCTAAACCCTAAACCCTAAACCCTAACCCTAACCCTAAACCCAAACCCTAAACCCTAAACCCTAACCCTAAACCCTAAACCCTAATAGCCCTAAGCCAAACCCTAACCCTTAAACCCTAGAACCTGAAACCCTAACCCTAAACTTAACCCTTAGCCCTAAACCCAAACCCTAAAACCCTAGCCCACTTTACCCTAAACCCTTGGTAAAGTGGACATTACTGGTTGAACCAGGCTCATATCTTGATCGTTCAACCCATTTCTCCATAGTTGTGTAGACAGCGATCTTTACTGCTCTATCTACCAAATCATCAGTAGGACTTGGCATATTGCCTTTGGCTTAGAGATCAGTACTTATCAAGAAAAGCTGAGTATTCATCAGACTACTTCACCTTTTGTTCCAGCTGACTTGATTCGTCAGAAGACTGTAGTGTCTGCTGATGGTACTGAGATCATTCACATTGCTGATGAGCCAGCTAGTGAAGAACATAAGAAAGACCAGCAAGCTGAAGAGATAAATCTGGATACATCAACCAAGCTGCCTGCTGAAGTCAAAGATTTGGTTCCTTTAGCCATTGAGTGGAAGGCTAAAGAAACTCAAGTTCTTCATGAAGCTCCTGTTCAACAGGAAGAACCTGCTGAAACATCAAACTCTGCTCCTACTGCTGACTTGCATTCTTCACTGATGGAGTCAATGCAGATGCTGGTTGAAAATGCCATGAAAGAGATGGAGAAGAGAAATCAGTTGATGTTAAAGCAAATGCAGGAGGAATCTGTAAAGATGGTGAAAGATGCCATAGAAAATTTTCCTCTACCACCAGACAATTCCCTTGCACTGACTCATATTATATTGAACATGAACATAAACATTGAAGACGTGAAGGCTGATGTGAATCACCTGCACACTGCTCTTCAAAGGCATGAATCTTATATTGCAGGAATTGCCAGAGTCATGAAGCAAGTTGGTGAAGCAGAGATAGAGAAGAATGTTGCATTAATGCAAGAGTTCACTGCTGTCACTAATAAAGCTCAAAGTGAAATATCAACACTTCAACTGAATGTTGATTGTTTAAATGACCAATCTGGTGAGATAAAGACTACTCAACTTCGCATGGAAGCTACTCTGAATCATCTCTCTGATCAACACATAGTTATGGATCAAAACATCAGAAAGCTTTGTGTTGCTGTCAACATAACTCTTGATCAACTCAACCCTGCTGCTGATGACAAAAAGGGGGAAGAGGAATCAGCTAAGAGGATTGTTGTTGCTGCAACTGTTCAAGTACAAGACCAACGTGCTGCTGCTGAAAAGCCAAGTGAAGATGAAGTACTTGAAGATGAAGCTGATGATGAAGTAGAGCCCAAAGATGTAGCTAAGACTGACAAAGAGTTAGTTGCCTCTAAGTACTCTGCTGAAGAACAGCTTAATCCATACGTGAAGTATAAGAGAATTGAGGACATCAAAGCAAAATTCGAAGCTGATGAAAGAAGAGAAAAATTAAAGAATCTTGCTGATGCTTTCTCAAGTGGTGAAGATGAAAGTAGTGATGAAGTTGAAGAAGAAGATGAAGAAGATGAAGAAGCTGAAGACTAGACTAGGTTTTCTAGACTAGGTTATCTGTTGAAAATATGTAACTTTACTTGTAAATTTTCACTTAAGTCTATTCTCTTGTAACTTGTACTGTACATTCAAAAGAATATCTTTAAAAGTTCAGGCTTCCAACATATAATTTCTATCTCAGAAATTTTTGAGGACTCAACTTTAGTTTTAGGTACAAGTACTTAGCTGAAGTTTTGTCATCATCAAAAAGGGGGAAATTGTTGGATGAAAATGAAGACTTTGAAGTGAAGGGAGGTTTTGATGATTTCCAAAAGTCATCAGCTAAGTATGGAAGCTTAGTACAAACCTTAGAAGATATTTGACCAAGGAAGAATTTATTTCAGACGAGTCAAATATGGTCCAGAAGACTACTGATCTGTTGCTGAAGAAAGGAATCAGTCTGGTAGAATTCAGCCGACTCAAATCAGATTAGTTCAAGTTTGGGATCAGCCGAGTGTACATCAGACGAGTGATTTCGATCAGCAGAGTGGAAGTGGATCAGAAGTTATTGCAACGATAATAAATGCACTTGGAGTAATAAATGTTGAAGATGAAGGGTATTTATGACAAATGATTGAAGAGAAACCTCGTATCAGCTTGGTGCATTTAATGCGGACTGACAGAAGGTACAGCAGAGTGTACAGTGTTCAGTCGCAGGTAGCCGTTTCTGCAGAAGGGACCAGTACTCGAGGACTTGAACACCTGTCAATCTCTCAACGGGCAGATTTTCAAATCTCAAGTATAAATAGTTCAGTTCATGAGTTGAAGAAGAAGATACAACACAACTGAGATCATTATCGAAGCAAAATTCTTCTAAGTCTCAACCTCAAGAACAGAACACTCATCAGCCGAGTCATTTGTTGACGAAGCAGAATAGAGAGAAAACAGAATATACATACAAATCTGAGTGATTTTGTTAGAATCGTGTTGTGAGAAGTAGATATCCATCTAAGTGAGTGATATTACTTCAGAGAGTAGGAGTTTCTTTGTGATATCCTATTGCGCACTTGTGGCCTTTTCATTTGTTGATTGGCGCAATCATTGTATACTGTAATATGTGTGACTATAGTATAACCCAATATCTAAGTGACTTGGAATAGTGGACTAAAGGATTTCTATCCATATAACCACTATAAAAATCCTTGTGTTTATACTTGCATTAATTCTTGCATATTTTCAAAGAGCATATTTAGACACAAAAAGGTTAACTGCTGAAAAGTTTTAAAAAGGAGTTTATAAAACTGGGGATAAAACTTTTTTTAAGTTAAGAAAACTACTTGTGAAAGACACTAGAAAAATCCGCTGCAAGTTAGTTAATTTAAAATTCTGATTTTGGTAAAATCAGCTAAGTAAAATCAGAAGAGTGGTCAACTCTGCTGCTCAAAGCTTTGTGCGAGATCAGCTTAGTCAACTTACGATTCCTGATCAGCTTAGTATGCTGACAGAAAAAAAGTTAGAGATTTTGAAAGATAAATTTTTAGAGGTCTATTCACCCACCCACCCCCCCCCCCCCCTCCTCTCGACCTCATCTGACCACTTGGGACCAACACATGGAGTCCAATTCGGATTCCATGGCTTCGCCCCACTTTCCCGAATCTATGTCCAACATAGCTTCATCATAAGTCCTTGGGTCGGTTAGAGATTGTCCAGTCTCGTGCAGCAGACTGTAGTACCTCTCGGGTTCTCTACGTTGTCTTTCTGACCTACGAAGTATTTGTGTACTTACTGGTGCACTTTCATGCTCTTGTTCTCCCACTGCCTGTGGTGATGGGTCAGCTTGTTCGACCTCTTCGGTCTTTTCAGCTTCAGTGACCTCATCCAGTTCTATGTTATGTTCTTTCTTGTCCACCAAGAAATCCTTCTCTAAGAAGTGTGCGTTCCTTGAGACAAACGTAGTTTGTCTTGTAGGATCATAGAACTCGTATCCTATTGAGTTTTCTGGATACCCCACGAATTTGCACAAAGTGGATTTTGTTTCCAATTTATCTCCCATTAGCTTTTTGACATAAGCTGGAGATCCCCATATGTGCATGAATGCGTATGAGGGTGCCTTGCCAAACCATAATTCGTATGGTGTCATTTGTACGGATTTAGAAGGTACCATATTTAGTATCTTCGTTGCCGTGAGGAGGGCATGTCCTTAAAATGAAAGAGGAAGGTCAGTGGCACTCATCATGGATCGAACCATGTCCATCAAGGTTCGATTCCTTCTCTCAGCTACTCCATTCAGTTGGGGTGTAGTAGGAGGAGTCCACTGCGATAGTATCCCATGCTCTACAAGATAATTCAGAAATTCTCCACCTCGGTCAGAACGAAGAGCCTTTATCGTATGACCAAGTTGATTTTCTACTTCCATCTTGAACTCTTTGAATCGCTCAAAGGCTTCAGACTTGTGTTTCAGCAAGAACACATATCCATAACGACTATAGTCGTCAGTGAAGGTAATGAAGTAGTCGTAGCCACCTCGGGCACTTTTTCTTAGTGGTCGACATACGTCAGTATGTATCAAGTCCAATGTTTGTTTGGCTCGCTCAGGGTTTCCTTTAAATGGCAGCTTAGCTATTTTACCCTTAAGACATGGTTCACATGTTGGCATTCATCAATGTGCTTGATCTCAAGCGCGCCAGATGATGCTAACTTTTGAATCCTTGACTTGGATATATGTCCAAGTCGAGCTTGCCATAATTGGGCAAAAATTTCATTATCTTGTTTTCTTTTGTTTTGTTGTATGTGCATTACTAACTTAGGTGGTTCTATGGTGTATAGTCCATCTTTCAATGTACCAGTGAAAAACAAATGATCATTCATGAATAATGAAAAGGAACATTTATTAATAGTAAAATTAAAACCTTCATTATCCAAAACAGGAATAGAAATAATGTTTTTCACTAAACCAGGTACATAAAGAACGTTCCTAAGGACTAACTTATTACCACCTAAATCTAACTCCACTTCGCCTATGGCCTCGGCAGCAGCTCTAGCTCCATTGCCAAATCACAGGATTCAATCCACTTAGGCCTTGTTGCTCCCATCACCTGTAAATCATTACAAAGATGAGAACCACAAGCAGTGTCTAACACCCAAGATGCACAGTTAATTGATAAATTAACTTCAACAAGGAATATACCTTTCGAGTTCTCTAAGAACTCTACTTTGATCCTCTCCCTTGACATCGTGCAGTAAGGAGCTCTGGTTTCCATTTGTTTTGACTTTAATAGCCGCCCAGTCTTTTCGCCAACCCCTGCTTTCTTTCCAAAAGAAGCTTCATGTTCCTCGAGCATTTGTCGCAAGACGTGTACAGTGATCTCTCGCCTTTGGAGATTCAAGTCCGCGACGAAACTGTCATATGATCTAGGTAGAGATTGCAGAATTATATCCACACGAAAATCATTGTCCATCACGACACCCATATCATCGAGTTCAGACAAAAGTCGAATAATCTTGTGTACGTGGATTCCGACAGGAGTTTCTCTTCTCTTTCTTGCTTGCAAGAGTTCTCTCATTATCGCAAATCTGCGACGTCCATCTCTAATCCCATAAAGGAATTTGAGATTCGAGAGAATCTCTTTCGCGGATACCATATGCTCATGTTGTAACCGCAGATCAAGTGACATATATTCCAACATGTAATCGCGAGCTAAGCTATCATCCAATTTCCATTTGGTGATGCTTTTTCGAAGCTCATCGGGAACATCATGTGAAATATCAACGGGTGGAGGTACAGACAAAACATATGAAATGTTTTCGGCATCAAAAAGTCCAATCAAGTGGTGCGACCAGAAGTTCAGGTTTGGTCCAGTTAAAATGTTACGTTCAAGTGATGAGATGGACAAATCTCTAAGTGCTCTAAGCTCTTTAGTCATCTTATCTATAAAAAGACGATAGAAGAAATAAATACGCGGATGATTAATTTTAAATGCACAATTTACAAACTTGGTTTTTATTCGTAAATTACTCCCACTATTTTAATCAAAATCTTATGCCCCCACATAAGTTTCGGGAATATTAAAATATCCTAGCGGGCTCAAGGCCCAAATGCAATCTCTCAGTACACACGACTCGTTGGCCATACTAATTGATTCACTTGGTGGTCGACATCGTCGTCGGTTAACCATCGCAGCTAACCCTTGAGTTCATTTAGCCTCGTTTTTCGTTATGGACCCACGACTCGTGAGACATCCATACTTACTAGCGTTAAATCATGTCCAATACTCGTGGAGAGAAATAGTTCAATCCTAGACGCCCCACGACTCGTGAGACAGCGCCTAGAACCTTGTTATCCCCTCCTTGGCATTAAACTGTGCATCGAGGCAATAGACATATTATTTTCCTATAGCTCGACCCACGACTCGTGAGACATCGAGATATATTCATACAATATGCCTAAGACCTAGTAATTGGATAGGCTCGGACCATAGACACCATTCATATGCGCCCGTTATTCGATTTAATATTATAATTGAGTTTTAAAGTTCAATTGGAGGTTTTATCAAATATTCTTGTGCGAGGTCTCATCAGATTATGCTTTATCTTGTTTACGTCATCTATTCTAAGCATGCATGGCATACATCAAAGAATAATAAGTAAACATACATCACCTAGCAGGATATGATTGATCGATTGCCTATCCTATGCGATCCATCACGAGCCATGCGATGGATCAATTGGTCAGTCTGGGGTGGAAATTAAATGTCCTAACTATTACAATTTTCAAACCCATACATGCATGGGCCTTCTTGTAATATCCTCCTTGATTGGGCCTCCATGTATTGAATTGGGCCTCCATGTCCTCCAAGGTAATGGGCCTCCATGTGGATCTCCAAATCTTCATGAGGTCTTCTCGGCTCCAAGCCTAAACTAAGTCTAACTTAAAATGGCCCTATTCTATTACATTTTAATTGCGCAAGCAAGGGGCACCAATCAGGCCCATTTAATTACAACCCATAAAAATTAAACCAAAAACTACACAGGTCTTAGGGGCAGAAATCGATCAATCCACATATTCACTCAAGAACATGCATAAATTCACATAAGGACAAAAATGTAAATTTATCGGCTCCTTTAATTTTAATTCACAAAAATTATCCAAGTTAATTAATTTTGAATTAATAATTAATCTTCTAAGATTAATTAACTCTTTCTTGAGTTCCAAGTAATCTACAATTCTTATCTTGATTAAGTTGGTTAATTAAGATAGTTACAAATCTTCCAAGATTCCTATCTTATCCAAAACTCTAAGTTTCCCAATTTTCCAAATCTCCAAGATTCTCAAGATAATCCTATTTTGACTAGATTAGATAACTAAGGTAATTCCCAAATCTTCCATGATTCCTACCTTATCCAAAACTCCAAGTTTCCTAATCCCACAAATCTCCAAGATTTTACAAACTTTCCAAAATAGGTAAATTTGAGATCAACCAAAAATCAGCCATATAGTGGCTAATCGGATGCTGCCACGTGGCAGCACACACGCGGCCACGAAGGCCGAGCGTGAGCCGCACGCAGCAGCTGCTGCCGCGCGTAACAGCGCATGGCAGCGTGCTGTCGCGCGTTGCCAGCACGCGGCAGACTGCCCGTAGGCAGCTGACGTGTGTTGCACGCGCAGGCAGCGCGCTGTTCAAGCGCTGCTGCGTGTAGCAGCTCGCGGTGGCCGCCTGCCGCCTGCCGCGCACCGCCGCGTGCCACCGTGGTTGATCAAAAAATATTTTTTTTTTGTTTTCTTGATTACTTTTGATTTAATTAAAACAGATCCAATTAATTAAATCATAATCCAAAAAATAAAATTAACATGATAAAATTTCGAATCAAAATTTTCTTTTAACTCCAAGTTAAACAGATCTACGTTCTAAAACATATACAGTAAAAGAACTAGCCACACATAAATCAAAGATATGATTTAAATCACAGAATTTACAAATTCATATATATACAAAGCCAGAGTTGGCTCTGATACCACTGTTGGGATTCGGTAAGATAAACAGCCCTTAACGCAGCGGAAATTAAAATTTTTAGGACTTCTTACGGAATCTTGCCAGGATACTAAACTGGTTGTATATATATGAATAATAAAACGACTGGAATAATTCAGATCTAAATTATACCTGTCTCCTTGCAAATCCAAACTGTCAGAAAAGTCGTTGTATTTCTCCCTCGACTGGTTCGATCCCAAGCTCCTAGTAGCGGCCCACGTGTTGTGCCTCTACGGGTTGATACACCACAATATCACCAAAATTAATATATCCTAATCGGCTAGAACATAAGATATATTAATATCTAAAACTAGAGAACAATATGGAGCAAGAATCGAAAAACGAAAATCTCTTCCAAGTGGAAAAGAGGTTCGACCGATTTGGTGTGAGAGAGAGAGGGAGAGAGTTTTTCTTGACTTAGTATTTTGGCTCTTCAATTGTGTGTGAGATATGACATCAAGTCTCCTATTTATAGGAATCTCATAATCCTAATCCTCCTAGGATTAGGACTCCTAAGTCTTCTAACTCTCCTACTTGGGCCATGGCCCTTTTGATTGGAAGACCAAGTCTTCTAATTAATTCATGGCCCATACTTGATTTAATTAATTGGGTCTTTATTTAATTTCTCAATTAAATGGCCCAATTAATTTATTTCTTTCTCACTTAATTAAATTAGACTCTAAGTCTATTTAATTAAATATTCCCATAATTAATTAAATTCAATTTAATTAATTAACTCACAAATTAAATTCCAATTTAATTTTCAATCTTGATCCAATTCCAATGGGATCACCTTTGCTCCAATTGGGTCGACCCAGTTGACCCAGTCGATCCAGTCGACTCAGTTGTTCTCCATTTCCTCGCTTTCGCTTCATGTGTATTGTGTATGCCCCCGTAGGTTCACCACATAATTGGCCGTGGGTTATAATTAAATATTCATTTAATTACTCGAATATTAAATACTCTAAATCAATCGAACACTCTGTCGACTGATCATTTCAAAATTAGCACCCCTGCCAATTTGGGAATTCTCCCACACTCCACGGTCGATGTCTGGCCACAAGCCCATGGAGCCCAATCACTGGTGAATTAATTCAGTGAATCTTTTTAATCATTTACAATTACCATATACGATATAATCTCTCCATTGATCGATCTCCCAATCAAAACTTAAGGGCATGGATTTTTCATCGGTTCCCTTTTAATTTGTTTTGACCTTATGCATTCTGATCTCGAAATAATTCTATTTGACTTAATCTTTATGAGCTACTTTCATAAAGCCGTCAGATATCTTGGCCAAGGATTTTACCAGAATTAATTTCTCACAGAAATCCATAGGAGAATTTCCCAACATATCAAGTCGGGTCAATGGATCCTTTGTTGATGATATGAACCTGCATACGAGTCCCTCTATACCCAACGTGAATCCACAGAGACTTTCTGGTAATCTCCAGTCGGTCGGAACTCACATCTAAGTATAGA
Organism: Penstemon newberryi var. newberryi; assembly: GCA_030819805.1. Lineage (NCBI taxonomy): Eukaryota > Viridiplantae > Streptophyta > Magnoliopsida > Lamiales > Plantaginaceae > Penstemon > Penstemon newberryi. Next base: position 12,637 of record JAUALY010000008.1, read on the forward strand.
CGTTCTCGCATCAGATAAACCCTATCACCTCAAGTATTTAGGGATCATTCCTCGTATACTATTGTAAATTGGAATAACTTCAACTCCGATATGCGACTACCGCTTCCATGGTGAGTTATTTCCTAATTGGGGTATTCAGTGCACTTGCCATCCCAGCAAGTCACCCACTTATGTGTATCGACTATCCCAGTCACGCTCGTGGACCCCAGCGTTCTCCAGTTCATCGGAGTATACACATTAGTAAGAGTCTAACCGAATCCAACGATGTCCCATCTCGATTAGATTCTACGACTCTTGAATATGTTCTAGATCACGGCCTTGGGGATCAGTCAACGGGTTGTCCCATAGCCCTGTTATCTAAGGACTTCTATCCTTATGCGTAGATAATTATTACATAAGATAAAGTTGACCATATAATAAAAATGCATTTATTAATCCAAATTGAATAGTTCCTTTATTTATTACAATAAATGGCAGCCATACAGTTGGCTTGCCGGACACTATTTCTATCAGGTGCCACAATAAATGACCAATTTTGAAACGCAGCCACTTTAGAGTGCCAAAAATAAAATTTTGCTGCTAACTACTAATACTATAATGCTAAGAGCAACTCCGGTGTTCAAAAATTGGATTCAAATCACTCATTTGCAACATGTGCTTATTTCCACTTTGCACTCGAAAAATTTATTAGTAGATTGCACCCTGAAAATCATGTTTTCGTTTCACTTTGCCATTTGGTCATTTTTCAGGTCATTTGACTTGTCGTTGGGACGGTATTTTAGTTCATTTCCATTAAATATCACCCTTTGTTAATAAATTCGACTTGGTTGCAACCACTCAATTGCAGATGTTACACAATTGTTCATTTATTAGGATTTATTTTCAGGGAACCATCACCATTCATGTTTTGCTAATGCAATTTGTGATCTCGTTTTAATTTATTACAGTATTTTCTCTAAAATTTGAATTTATATATTTACAATAATGTCATAGTTTATTTCTAGTCTATATTGTTTTAACAATATTTATGGTTTATTGTTTCACAATAATGGTAATCATACTATATCGAGTTCAAAAAAAATTATGTTAGACACAAACCATTATAGTGAGTCACTTTATATACTTAAATTGGTCTATAGTTTTCAATGACCTATTTGGGAGGAAAGGTCTGGGTTGGGTGGATTTAAAATTCCTCACCCAAATCGTTTGGATTGTTTGGATACAAAAGTAAATTCATTTATTTAAAATCTTGAATTTTTATCCAATAGATTCGAGAATAATGAAGCATATATAATTTCAATAAAATTAGTGTCATGCCTTATTTCACTAGAAAAAACTCATAAAAATAAATATATTATCATGCTTATTCATTAGCCTAGTCTTAAGGGCATTTTGGTCCGCCTTCTTTGGTCTTCCAGTTGTTGTAACATGGACAACATTCCTTGTTTCTGAATGTTCCCGGTGGCACACACAGACACTTGTTACAACATTTATTACAAAATAACAAACAATTGTTCAAGTGTGATGTTGCAGAGCATCGACGCCGACATTGGATTCCGCATTCTAACAAAAACGACAATGTCAACCATTAGTATCTTATACATATTATTTTTATTGAACTTCAACAAAAAATTATTAACTAAATCGCATCCGACATATACAGACTAATTTATAAAATTATCAAAACTCGGTTGACTTATTCATTTTATACATGACCTATAGTAAACTTGATATGTTAGAATTTTGTGTTAACCGACAAACAATATTTGGGTCTTTTTAAAATTATATTTTATTGGACAGAGGTGTATATGAAATATATTATATCAACCATTAAAAAAAGTCAACAAAAGATCTTTACCACAATTTTAGGTCAAAATGTCCGACATGACGTGGCAATCGAACATTTGAAAAAAGTAGACATTCAGTGAATTACATAAATAACCCTTTAACAAATATATTTTAAAAATAGAATAGTTCTTCTCTTTCCTTCATTATTTTTGTTATTTTCTCTCTCAAAATTTTATCTTTCCATCTCCATCTCCAAATCTCCAACCCCAATCTTCACCTTCGTGACTAACCAAAGAAAATCGTCAACCACCATTTTTCTAAAATAATTTTATCTTTCCCATTTTTTCTCAAAATTCCAACCACCATCCTCACCCACAAGACCCTCCCCCAAGCGCCATATCCCCATTTTACTGTTTAGTTTAGTTTCTTCTGTCTATATATGTATAAACAAATTTGTACATTTTTCAATTCAGTTAACTCCTGATTTAGTATTAAACATTATGGTATCAGTTTCATATCACAATTCCTTTTTGCGCGCTGCAATCATATTTGACTTCAATTTTTCTTTCTATATAAGAGTAATTACAAAAGAAAACACATACATAAATAAAAATAAAAATAAAAATAAATATAGTAAAAACTTACGATCTTGAGGAACCGCACAAGTGGCTTGAAGGCTTACAATTGGATCAATTGGGGAATGTTTATCATCACCAGCCTAAATCATTATTAATAGGAAGAGAAATTAGTACACTAGGACACGTTTGTATGGATTATATGCATGTCAGACAAAAATTTAGATGTGTTGCATTTTCAGGAAAATAACTTTTTGTCATGTATGACAGTGTGAAAACACGTATGACAAATATATATATTTTAAAGTTGCTTTCTTACTTTAATATATTCTTGCTTTAAATTTTTGACATTTTTTTACTCTCAATAACTTTAGAATAACTCAAACTAATAAATAAAATTGAATCGAGTTTGTGACATGAACCCCCAATTTCTCAACACTATAATAGCAGAGCATGAGAAATAATGAAATGTGTGAAAAAAAATTACTCATTCGTCCCTTTTTTTTCTTCCTTGAATTTTGTTGCGGAGTTTTAGGTAAGATTTCATAAAGTAATTTTTTTAAGTATCTTTACATACATGCGCTTAACACTATTAATTCTCTACCACTATTTTTGAATCGTTACTTTATATGAAAGAGTATTATTTAGAAAAATAATTTCATTATAGAAAAAATAATTTTATTTTGGAATATCTCAAAAAATGAAAAGCAAAAATAAAAGGACAAATGAAGTTAAACTTTTTGAAATATATGCAGAAGTTATCGGATAAGCGACAACCACTTCTTTATAGACCAATTTATTTTATAATTAAAACTTACTATTGAAAATTCAATTATTGACAAGGAAGAAACACACAGGAGGAGCAAAATAAACTGCGAACTTGGAGAAGAATTCATTTCTGGATTTCTTCTTTCACTCCTTTAAGTTTGTGCTTGGCAAATTTTATTCTTTTCTTTTCTTTACAAATTGGATAGAAAAAAGTTCTAAAGCCCATGCTTATATAGAAGAAGCAAAGGCTCTTAACTTGAAAACATCAATTATTAATTTTTTGAAAAGATTCCCTTTCTTAATTTATGTAATGTCATATTTATGAAATATAAATAATATTCCTTAAATTTGGCTAAGATCCAAGTCATATTGTGTTGGATGTTTACCATTTATAAATTTAACATTTTAGTAGTTACCATATCCGTAGGATTTATAAATTTGACATTTTAGTATTTTGTAGTTACCAAGTAAATAAGAGTTGCCTAAAATGAGATTTCATTGGATGGAGAGCACGTGAGATAGCTTTTTCCCTATCCACATGTTTCCTATTTTGTATTATTTTTAAATTGCTTATATTTAGAAAGACAAATGTACTCTACTAATGGGGCGATTGTGGGCTATTCGAGTTCGTGGGATTCTCTTGTTCGAGTGCATGTCAATGAGTTATGAAGGTTCGGTGTATCTTGGGAATAGATGTCGATTGAGTTTGCACCAGGACATCGGTGAATTCTATTCTAAAGGGAGTGCGTTGCACGCCTCGAAGCGGTTTTTCCATTCTATCCCTCTTATAATTATAGGAAATTTACATAGACACCCCCTGTCTATCGGGCCAATATTATCAAAAATTACATCGACACCCCCTTGACTTAACGGCAGTTAGTCAACTTTAACGGAATGTGTCAAAACTCTTAAATGCCCTTAATTATTATCAATATTTACATAAAATTAAAACCCCCAACTATTAGGGTTAAAAAGCGAAATGCGCCGCCAATTCGGGCGGAGCTCAGGCCACCGAGGCAAACAAAATTAACTCATGGAACTTGTAACCCTTGAATACATGAATCTATTGCAGCAATAATCACTAAGTTTGGTTCAAAAATGAGAGAGAAATCCGAGTTTGAAATTTCAAATCTAGGGTTCTTCGCGAACCAAACTTTGAACAACGATTTCTCACAAATACTCAATGAAATTTGACAAGGTTGCTGGCTATGAACTCTTCTTGATGAGAGGAACAAAAGTCCAACTTAAATTTTGCAAATAGCCGCCGAAAAATGGCGGTCGAGTTTGAAATTTCGGATCTAGGGTTCTTCGCGAACCAAACTTTGAACAACGATTTCTCCCAAAGTAATCGAGAAAATTTGACAAGGTTGGTGGCTATGATCTCGTCTTGATGAGAGGAACAAAAGCCCCAACTTAATTTTAGCAAATAGACACCGAAAAATGGCGGCCGAAAGAAAATGAATGGTGGAATAAACTTTACAAATACACCCCATGTATCATATATTATATTACAGAGTTCACCAAGGGTAAATTTGGAAAAACATTAAAAAAATTAGATGACATCATCATTTAACGTCTGACACTAACGTGATAAGGGGTGTCCTTGTAATATAGTTTTGGCAGAGGGGGTGTTCTTGTAATTTCTGATAAGCTTGGTAAGTTCCTGTAATTAGACATATAGGCAGGGGTGACTATGTAAATTTCCGTAATTATATTATTATCATCTAAAGTGAATAGAAAGTTTTGGTGCTGTGAGTGTGAATTTCTTGATTTTCTGTTTCTAGAACTAACATGAGATAATATATACAATAATCATCACTAGTTTCGGCTAGAATACTCTATTTACATATTTCCAAAAGAGTTATTCCTCCATGAATAAGTCAGCGTATCAGTCCTGTTCGCGATAAAAACTAACACGCAAAGCACGCAAGTACGTATCGTTCCAAGTAATAAAGATATAAGTCGAGTGTCGAACCCACGGAGATTTGAACAACTATCTACCAACTAGGACTAAAGCTACTCTACTTAAATTCATGGTTCAAATATGTATGGATGGTTGTTTTAGCAATTAACACTAAGGAAAAGTAAATGAAGTAACTCAGACAAATTATCAAACACTTGGTGGGTAATATGATAATAAGCTGCTAGAGTTATATGTCACCTAGTCTAATCTATGACCAATTAGCTAAATCAATTGATGACCCATGCTAGTGATTACTATCCTAGGATTCAAATATATCCACATGTATCTTTCGAGTTGCATATGAACCTATCAAGATAAACTAACCCAATTTATGCCTAAAAGGATTAATCTAGATGATGCATTAAGCTTGACCTATTAGGATATGAAATGAGTTAGGTATATTTCTATCCTAGGGTCAAATCACAATCTAATTTCCAATTCTAATCTCCAATTAACTTTGTCAAGCACTTCAAAGACCAATAAATAACACCCAATTGATGATCAAGCAATTAGATGACAATAAGCCCAAAATTAGATAAGCAATCACATACAAGCATGTAATCAACAATTAATTCATCATTCAATTATAGATCAAACATAGGATTCATAAAACCCTAGGAATTGGGGATCTAGCTACTCATGATATTAACAAAATCATCCAATATCATCCTCATAATCATATCCATATTCTAATGATAAAAAGATGAAATTGGAGATAGAAAATGCTTAGTTTCTTGAAGATCTTCACAAATTCCCCCAATTGCCTCCTCCAAATCTCTAAAATTAAAGTGAAATGTAAAGTGTAGTGTCAAAGGGTATGGAATTAGGGTTTTGATTAAGCATTTATATCAACCCCAAATAAGTCTTGCAAAATGTCGGAAAAGCCCTCCACTTATCTTGCTGAAATTCCAATTTTATCCTTCAAAACGTGCAGGTTTTTTTTATTTTTCTGCTAGCCGGAGTCGCGACTCTGGATTCTGAAGTCGCGCCTCTGAATTGCAGTTTTTTTCTTCTCTTCTACCGGGGTCGCGACTCTGACTCTCGGCTATTCTGGCAAGGCAGCTTCAAATAGATGTTTCTCCCTTGTCCGAACTTCAAATGTAGATCCGCAAAATCCACAGCGTAGCTAACTTCCTTCTCTACATTATACTAAAAATTATAATCCATCAAAGAGTTATACTTGTTGGAGTGAGCAGCCATCTACGTCTTTGCACTATTTGCTCTGGATTTTTCTTTCCTTAAAGCTCTTATTCATAAGCTCTTACGAAAGCCACGAAAAATACGAAAATCAACGACACAACAACGAACAAACGACACAAAGAAACACAAAAGAAGGAAAAACACTCAAGAACACACGAAAGCTTGAGGACAATCAATACTTTTGAGCTTGAAAGTGCCGGTAATAATGACGTTTTCACGACATTATCAAGTCCATCTTTATATATGTGATTTTGTCGTAATTCGTCAGACCACGAAAAACAGTAAGTAAGATCTAATAAGATCAAGTAAACGGGTAAAACACTGATTTATGGATAATGTAAAACAGTATTACAAAATAATAGGGCTTGACCAAGCTACTAAGGATAGCGCAAGACAAAGAATTAATAACACGCGTGGAATATAGATGTAGAGTACCGATTTAGTATAGTATGATTACGTAAGGAAAACAATAAATATTCTAGTATTTATAAGCCAACACGTGTCTTCATAATAGAACCCTAAGGCCCATAGGAGACTATGTGCAGCCCACGAGCTACTCAGCATGCGTAGGTCGGTCAGGCGGATCAACATGAGAGGCTATGAGATGTACTTCTGCTAATCTTGGTCGATAAGGATGAGGATCGATCGGGATTGCAGAGTTCTAGATCGATCTTGATCAGGTCGAAGACCCCGATCTAGTGAGATATGAAATAACCCTCATCAGTACTCTCCCACTTCTCGAGCGCAAGAACATGCCTCATTAAAAACCTTACTCGGAAAAATCCATTGGGATAAAAACCGAGCAAGGAAAAAAGAGTACATATCCGTTGAAACATACAGATCGTGGAGAATGGTGTATGCCAAGCTCAACAAATATAATTTTGACATTATGATATCTTCAGGGACTGGAGATGCAATTACGTAAGGCGGGAAAATGAAGCGTTCTCAAGAAGCTAAGGGCTGAAACGTCATTACTCTTCCTTCATATAAATAGCGGAAGTCAACGAAGTATTTTCACTTTTACCATATCGGAATTGAGATCGGAGCAGTAAAATTTTCTTATTCGATAATTCTTCAAACAGTTCAACTTATAGAACCTATTTTACCGAAAATGTCAATCTCCCAGACAAACCCTAACTTTTCTCCTCATAACGAAGCTGAAATTGAACGCATTACTGGATCTATTAGAGAGGGTCTGGAAAACCCAACTTCCGAACACGAAGAGCTGGAAGATGGGGTGCCGGCAGAAGAGGTTAATACCCATGGGGAAGGGAAAATGGACGGGCTCGAGGTTTACGTTACGGATCTCGCTGACAAACCTCCGAGGAAACCTTCCAAAAAATCAAACCCTCAACAAACAGCCTTACCAGTCGATGAAATCATCTGTAAATATGCAGATACGCCTGAGCAACAGGCCGAACTGCAAACAGAGTATGGAAAGTATTTTCCACCTGGGATTCAGATCATTGTTCCTGAACCCACAGACATAGTTATTTCTCCTCTTGCTAGTCACCGACCCTTCTATGCCATATTCTTTGATCATGGACTTAGATATACTCTTCCTGGTTACAGAAGTATTGACCACCTTCAAATTGGCTATAACCCAGCTCGTACCGAACTCGCTGGTTTTTATGATAGCATTTTCAGTTCTCATGATTGCGAAAGGTTTAAAACCATCCCTTCGTAATTTCTGGCATTTCTTCAAGATGAAAATTTCAACCTCCTCGGACAGAGGTTTTTTCTATTTTTCTGAAAAACCCGATTTTTCCATTCTATCGAATGTTATTTCAAGCAACAGTTCATAATGGAAAGAACGCTTCTTCTTTGTAAAACCCCCCACCCATCGTGAGCTCGAAGACGGGAGTCTGGTAGAATACAACCATGGCTGGGAGTTCCAATCTTTCTGGGAATTCTATGGGCGGGCCATTTCTGGCACTTTAGCTACGGACGATCTTTTTTCTGATGGTATGATTGAGGAGATAACCCTCAAACAATACCAATACACTTATTTGATTGCAGAGGCTTACCTCCGCAAGGCAGGATTGAGCTCGTCTATCATCAAAATTCCTTCTGACAATCGAGCCCTGGGTACGTAACTTTTTCCTTAAATATAATATATGTATTAGCAATTGTATTTCTCTTTTGTAGAATTAACAAATCTCTCTTTGTCCTTTAGATACTATGGTAGAAAACAGCAAGCATTTAATGGTCGGCAAGAGTGTAGTTTGGACTTCTAAAAAAGGGTCTGGAAAATGGTCTATCGAACAAAGATAATAATTGATGAAGGACTCAAAATGAAACAACTGACGATCTAGATGAAGAGCCTATAATTGATGCTCAACCTGTCAGCATGTTCCGACCCGCTATTAGTCGACCTAGCACTAGTCGGGCATCTTCTAGTTCCGCACCCGCGCAAGATCGCGGACTTTCTCCTTTGTTGAGAAGAATAAACTCTGGAATCCATGAGTGCAAAGGCTGGCCGGAGAAGAACTCATCTGGAGAACGAGCCAAGAAGAAAAAAGGTCTATATGACAAGCAGAGGAAAACATATACCCATGTCGAGAATAACCCTAATATTCCTGCTAGTCTTGTAAATATGATCGAGGAGCATCTAAAAGGGAGAAGAGTTGCAGGTTATCTTCAGGAAGGAACTCTTCTATCCGATGATAAGGAAAATACTACTGATAAAGCCACGAATATGCTCATGTCTACCCAGTTTACTCAGGATATACAAGGCACTTAGAAGCAAATATGGAGCATCAGTTGTCGAAATTTTCTCAAGCCCATTCAGTGGTAAACTTTTTCCAAATTTGATAGTTCAGATAAATGTATTTTTTTCGAAAAGCTTGATATCAAATGTGTTTTTTGAACTAAAGTTTTATATCAAAAGTGTTTTTCCCTCATACGAGAAATTATTTAGTATAACCACTGCACCATCAAGCACACGTGGTGCAGTCGACCAATGAAATTATTACATGTGGAGTGAAATCCACATCAACCATATTCTGGATAATGCGAACACAATTTTAAAATCTTATATTCTAGGAGAACATGGGGTGACGTGGGATCTCATTCCACATATAATAGTTACATTGGTCGGCTACACCACGTGTATGTGATGACGTGGTGTAACGGTTATACTAAATAATTTCTTCCAACGTGCACTATAGATCCGCCCTTGGAATTAGAAATATACATAAGAATCATGAAAAAGTTTATGTCGAACGATCTTTACACTATGTAAACTAGATACAAGATAGAACATGACTCAAGACAACATGAATTTAAAGTAGCTCAAGATTCAAAACATAAACGATTCAAGCTAGTTTACAAATCAAGCTAGAAATGATTCACAATCACGAACTTAAATAAGAAAAATTTTGAATAGTTCACAAATCAAGATAAAACGACTCCAAATAATCCACGAATTAAAAATAGGAACAATTTGGAATATTTGTTAATCAGGATAGAATCGATTTGGACTAGTCCACAAATTAAACCAAGAACAATTCATAATAGTTTGCAAATCAAGATAAAAACGACTCATAATAGTTCACAAATCACATGAATAGTTCAAAAGATTTTAATGCAAATTACGAACGGCTATAAAGATAAGATTAAATAAATGAAAAATATCAAAAGAAAAATATTATTGACATACGACCCTTCCTAATGGAGGTAAACCCCCATCAACCGGTATAACCATATAAATTTTCATACAAACATAAAATGATTTTATTCAATATCCAATTTCTTATTAGAAAAAATAGAGTGATAAGAAAATGAGTTATTAATGTTTTATAAATGAGTAGAAATAAATTTGTAATAGCGTACTCAACTTAAAACATGAACTCTACAGTATAGAATGTTTCATCTCAATTAATGGGGTCTAGTAAAAGGAAAATCTAAATTATAAAAGTAACATCTAATTTTGAATTTTAAACGAAGAATAACAATCCAGGAGAGTTTATGCACCCTGGACTACACATAGCTCCGTCAGCGACCCAACGACGAGGATACAATAAACAAACATAAAAGGTCTGCATTTAGCGGCAAACTGAAGAAACTTCAAAGCTTCAGCATATTGACCATGAAAGCAGTACAATGCAACTAATGTATAGGTTTCAAATCAACTTCCCAAAATCTCGACTCTAAGCTATACCAAGTACTCAGTGACAATCCTTAAGTAATGAGACCCATTGTTCTATGCGCAATAGTACATGTACATGGTTTATATATAACATACTGCTATTAAGTTGCTTCACAAACAGGCATGGTCCTTGATTTGCTTTTCTCCTTACTTTGTCTTTGAACTTGGATTAATATCCAGGTACGCCAGAGTAACATCCACTATTACAAAGATTTTCAAGCTTTATAATTTCATCTGTACATTATATACATGCACCTATAAGGATGTACACATGGTTTAACCCGATTGGATTTCCAAATGCAGTTCCCTATTTCTAAGGTTGTTTTCTTCCTGGATTTTAGTGGAACACTAAGTAAAATGTTCTTCATGTATCAAATATTACTACATTGAGCTTTATTTTCCAATTTCCTAATTCCTTATCGTATTCCTTATGGCATTAAAAGCCTTGGACCAGTGTTGGAAGCAATCCATGTCGTAATTACATTCACAACGTGATCAATTTCCTTTGAATTTTCTACACGGAGAATTCTGGAGTCTGCATTAAGTGTACTGCCCACTTCTTTGGCAACTGCCTCCCATGGTGTACCTGCAGTTAAAGATGCCAAAAACTCACCTCCACGGTTAACTGCATCTGCCATTGCTGGGGGAACATCTGGAATTGCCTGAATAAATTAAAAAAATAAAAATTGTTCTTTCAGCATAGTCATCAAGATTTTACTGTGGATGAAATTTTTTTATCCGAAAATGCACACCAAACAACAGCATACTTGATTGCTAGAGAGCACTTAAAATTATGTATACCTGTTGTAGAGGCAGCCCGTGATCTCCAGGTAATAAACGAATGGACATATCCAACATTGAACTGATAGCAGAATCCGAGCTAAGAACTTGGGCTAGTGTGGAAGTTTCATCAATGGTATCATCTTTGAACTTTATTAATAGATTCCTTGAGATGCCATAGTAAGACCTGATCTGTCAATACACCACCACACAAGATAATAGATATCATTGATTTCTATTCATCATTAAAGGAATGTCAAAATTTGGAAATTTGTTTGCATCTCCTATCCATAATTAAAAAAAAATGAAGCACTTCAAAATTAAACAAATCTAAGGGAAGTCAAATTGGTGAGGCCAAGAGTGTGAATTGACTCGTTTATGACATTTTTACCCTCTTAATCGGCATTTACTGCCAGGTAACATCTGTGTCTGTCTTTTTTTTATTTATTTCTTGTTTTGGGAGGGGAGAGGGGTGGTGGAGAATTATATAATGAAACAACCAACCATCAAATACTGAGAAACAAATTCGTATATGAAATGAGTTTGATCAAAAGAACAAAGACAGTTGCTCTACTATTTAATAAATCCCATGTTACTGCAAGCAATCATTTCTACATCTAACTGTCTTGAAAATAGCTTTGTTATTGACTCTAGGATATAACGGCTCAATTTAAGTACATGTTTATTGTTAATATGAATATCTGCACTTCCGAGGAGAGTGAAAATTGATCAAAAATATTTATTGTCTGCTACTCTGCTTGACTAAAATAGAACTAATTTTTAGGATTGGAATATCAATATATCAATAAGAGTCAAAACTGGAAAGAGTACAATTTGTATGTGAAGCATAACTTTACTCAAGTTGCAAGTATTAACAAAGAGTAGTATATGTTAGAAGTCGTGAAACCTAAGAGTAAAGAATTCCAACAATTACCTTGTTGGTTCATATGACCTACGAATTTTACTGATCAATGTATATATGTACATTAAAAATGTTGGTAGAACCAAACAAACTAGATAGTTAGGATAGGTATTGGAAAATAGAACCAATACTAATGCTACACCTAGAGTGTATGAGTTGAATAAACATCATATTTATGAAAAAGATTGATACTTCTTGTGGTTAAACTTTAGAAAAGCATAGTGGAAATGAACCCGGATGAGGCCTTGCTGACATTAAAGCAAAACAAGAACAATCAAAATCATCTTAAAAATCCACAAACTAGCCAAATCATCAAAAAAGTTAAACAGTAGAAAAAAAAAATGTTATCATTTCTCAAAGCACTAGAGATTAAATGTTGATATGATATACATCAAGATATCTTATTTTCGAATTTTTGTCCATGATTAGTATGTTCTTGATAAATAAATCCTTTTAAGCTTTTCTCATGCTGAGTGTTCCTTTGCTAACATATAGGAGTATAGTTTGCACAAAAAGAAAAAATATAATTTTCCTAAATTTAGGTTCAATCATTTGTAATGCCGAATAAGTGTATAATAAAATCATAAAAGGTAATCCACTTAAATCTAATCACTGCTCTTCTAATATTGACACCCGACCCCCACCCCCACCCCCCACCTCTGGCTTTAAAAAAACGAATACCGAAAGAATGCAAGGAAAATTTCTTTTCAACGTCAGTTTAAACTTGATTTCATTCACAGATCTTGTAAGTGGGTATTATGGGATGCAGAAAGTTTAATTATATCAATGACTACCAATCTTTGGACTTTTTGATAAAATAATCCATTAATGGGAATAGGATTCCTTCCACTCAGAACCCTTACACTTATTTGCGCATTTACACCATAGTAGGAATATGAAGTCACTAACTTCCTGAGTTTGTGTGATATTCAATGTGTATTGTTGTTTATTCGTCATCTCTTGTTCCCATGCCCAATCACCACATCTTTCAGCTTTTTATAACTAAGTCCTTTTAGACCACGTTTGGTTCACTGACTGGACTAGGCAGGACTATAATATTCATATGTGAACTATGGAATATTGTAAAAGAAAGCCATGAACTGTGTTTCATTTACACTGTTCCAAGAACTGTGCATCTGAAGGGATGCAGTTCATGGGCATTGATGTTTACCATACTAAAAGATTGCATCTCTTCAGAAAACATGTTCCAAAAGTTTCACTACGTAGCAACCATCACGTCCACCTCCTAAAGTTTTCACAGTTTATGCGTGGTGCCATATTTTCACTATATTATACATCAAAGTGTACTTTCTTGAGGATCCAATAGTAGAAGCAAAACAAGAAAAGCTGGACGTAATAGACCAATGATAAATTATTGTGAAGTTCATGGAATGAGCATCTATTCATTCTACAGTAACATTAATATAGATATAGCTACACAGCACATTACAATTAAATGTAACAATAACAATAGTGGAGACATTGGGTAAACTAAATGTCACTATAACTAGTGAAAATATGCTAAAACTGGAAACTAAGCTTACCAATCGTCGAGTTTCTTCTGGCTTGGGAGAAAAATTTTCCCTCCCTTTAGCTAAGTCCATGTACAATGGAGGGAGCTGCTCAACCAGAGGAAGAACTTGCTTCAAAATAGAAGGGCTAAGGTTCTCAAATTGCTTCCTAGTCATCTCAGCCTACAAATGTCAATTTAAAACACCAAAATATACTGTTTAAAAGTCACATCTTTTGAGGAAAACAGAAAGCAAAACACCGACTAGATTTTATACGTAAAAGAGAATCCAACATAAACATATTGTTGAATGCAGCCAATGTCGAGTAGAAACAAGAGAATGGATTATTATTATGGAAAATAAAGAGCAATGACCTACCAAAAGAAAAAACAAAAGAAGAGAGTAAATAATGAAGCTAAAAGTGCAAGAATACCTGGAAGGACAAAGAGGCCAATTCATTCATATGAGTATAAATATTCAAGTACTCTTTCTATTCAAAATCCAATAAGGATGAATCATGTCCAACATATTTCTCCGCCAGATTCTCCATTTATGTCCTTCACTACTTTCAAAATGATGAAATTTTGATTTGGTTATACGAAAAAGACAATGTCTCCATTTATGTCCTAAGTACCCTGAGCCACTTGGCACCTCGATGTTGAATAATCACATCTTCAGGTTATATACGAGAACTTGAAGTTTTCAAACTCCATTTAGCAAGGGATAGTAGAAATTAACTGTTTTGACATAAACATTTCTTCTTAATAGCCAGGCAAGAAATTAATCTATCCATATGTCCGCCCGCTAGGGCAGATATGGAGATCATGGATGAATCAGCATCACCTGACATAAAGTTGGAAGTAACTGATGCATCTCACGTCTTTTGGCGTATGAATCTTAAATAGGAAGGACCTGCACATTGACATTTTTGGAAGTTGGGTGTAGGTTCAGGTCCCCTGCATACAATATGTTTTCCTTTTGAGCTTAACCTAAAATAAATTACAAGGAGGGTGGGACTGCAGCAGGACAGCTGGGAAATGGGGGCTTGAAATGCAGAGGAAAGAGCAGTGGTGTGGCCTATGGGAGTTGAGGACCGGGTGGGTTGAGGTGGGGCTGTTGATGGGGGGATTATGGAGTTGACATCTTAGAATGCATGTATAGAAGATGATACAATAAACCGTATTTTTCTAAGGAATGAGAGACTGAATACTTTTTTTACGAGAGTAATAGTTGGTAATTTGTTTTTCAAAGTTAAGTGGAAGAATCTTCGGAACATGGCAATCAACTGATATGTGCAATAGCGGCATACGTAAAACACATAAAACAACACCTACGCGCCAGGGGAGAAAAACATAGCTAATTAGATCAGACTAAGTAATCAAACAATCATAGTCTTTTTCATCACATCAAAAGTTACTAGTGGAGACTTTCTATTTTCTTCTGCACCTCAGGTTGACGTCACTCATTAGTTCATCTATAAAACCCAATAAACTTCAACCACTTTATCACCTGTATGTACCCTATCTGTCTTGTATGATGCACCTTAAAGGATAAAGTCCACTACACACCATCTGCGTCCAACTTCCATCCAATGTCTTGAGATGGCCTTGTACAGTTAAATGTTAACCTAAGCTGACAAACTATTGAAATAGTATAACGATACCACCAAAAAATGCACGTTTTCAAGAACATTTTGAGTCCTACTGTATGATGCATCTTAAATGATTTAGTACACTACACACCATCTGTTTCCAACCGCCACCCAATGTCTTCAGATGGTCTTATACCGTCAACTGTCAACTTAATTGTCCAACTATAATTTTTCATTTGATAATTAAGATTTCATTGCATCAACTCAATGGAATGGTAAAATGGGTGAGTCCCCGTCACAAAAAGCAAAAGTCGGGAGTAAAATAAAAGTAATACGACAAAACGGATCCAACCAGTTCAAATCAATGGACCAAACGGCAAAGCTAGGAACTGCAAAGTTGGACCCTTGCACAATGAAACGGAACCTCCATTAAGCCCAACTATTGAAGTAGTATAATGATACCACCAAAAAGAAGAACATTTTGACAAGGAAAGTTCATAGATTTATACATTTAACTCTAAAAATTAAATTTTTATTTTTGAAAGACGAGCTTAAACATAAAAAATAATTTTATTGTCATTAACATAGTCTGAAGCCTTTACTATGTTTATTTTTTTTGTTCAATGATTATTGACCTACGAATGAAATTTTAAATCTTTCTTTAGAAGTTTTATTCATCTTTAAAATGTTTTTCCTCGTCTTATTCTGATGTTTAAATTCAACATCTAGTTAGCTCAGCCAAGCATCATACAAATCATTTCATGATTGAGTCCATATCTAGACTTCTCATATGTTCCGTTTCGACTTACTTCACTTGGAATAAGATTTTTCAAGATAAAGGCATCCATTTGGCATTCGGCAAGGATTTTATTGGCATCAGGGATATAAATGTTAACTGGATGCACTATAATTGCCTTTTTGAATTAGTTAGAAATTTAAAATCTTCAATGAAAAATTTCTACCCAAACAAAATGATTGTTTTAGATTTTCAAACTTGTCCATCTCTATTTATTGTCAAGTTGACCAACATGAAGTGTATATTGAAGTTAACATATTGAAATACATGAGAAAATCTCACCCCTAGGCGAATAGTTGGTGATGATGCAATTTGCGATAAAAATGGACTGATGCTTTGGGCCATTGGGACAAGAACAGGTGAAAACAAAGGAATGGCTACACTTGCTTCCTGAAAGTTAAGAAAAAACAAACAAATTGGAATTCTAGGTCAGATGAAACTAAATTTTACATCACATATGAAAAGAACCGTATAGTCTCTAGTACTTTACTAGATATGACATGGACATCAACTGCTGAACTGGAATTTGATGCCATTGACCTTTGTCGGACTTTTAGAAAATACAGGCTAAGAATATAAATAACATCATTAAACCTTCATAGAGTACTTTATAATTTCATATCCTGAGTTGACATTAGCCCCATGAAAACAAGATAACCAACATTAGGAACTGGAGAAGACCAAAAAAATTCAATTACACAGACGAAAGTCAAGGTTATGCATGTAATACCTTGTTGTTGAATGCCATTAATATATTCCCATTTCTTTGCACAGCATACCTTGAACCTGGTTATCAAAATATAATCCATCCAATTCAAGCTAGGAATCTGCAACTGCTGTAAAAAGAGTACAAGATAATTCATATGTCAACCTATCAAAAGATGAATGACGGATCCCAGAGAATGTCCAATGCCAAAAGTAGGAATATCTTCAACCTGTATAACAAAGCAACTCGACAATGAACAAAAACTAAACTTGGCGCAAGCTACTTTCACAAATATGAAATGAAACTTACTGTTTCCTGGAGACATCGTAGACATCTCTCAAATTTAAATTGCACTTCATCTGCAATGAGGAAGTGATCAAAACCACTGGCATAAGGTGTGGCAATAACTAATACACCCCTGTGTCATGAAACGTGTAGGAAGCAAGTTATTAACCCCGATTTGTTAATGATGCTTGAAGCTGCAAATTATAATTATCCCACCATTCCCCCCTTCTTTCATCAATGCCTTTCACCAACCAAACCAGAAATATGAAACCAAAATTGAAGTAAGAAAAAAAAACAAAGAAAAACTGGGTCAAGCAAATAGATAGCAGAAGTTTGGAGAAAAAGACACCATAAGATAAGCTCCGGGTTCTAATAGAGGTGAGTGGTCAAAAATTTAATTTGATGAATCAAAACCAGACACTTGTAACACACAATATCAGATTTAAAGCTGTAGTATAAAAACAAGGGATTCACATCACTAAAGTAAAAGTGTTCTGGAAAGGTATTATTTAAAAAAAAAATCATGATTGAGCATATAATAATGATCAAATGTTAGAAGACTCACTTATCTGCAAGACGTTCCAGGAACAAGCGGTAAGTAAGCTGTGGGGCTGCCCCCACAAATATGCCACCAACAAAATGTACGATTGAAGTTAATGTGGAGTTTCTCCGTCTCAACACCCATGCTCCCTATACAACTCAAATTATGTTATCAGCAATATCACGACGACAGAGAATCTATGCATATGCACCATTGCTTCAGACTCGATAGTCAAAAAATCTTTGCAAAAGCAAGTAAATATCAGCCCTTCAAATAGTTCGTGAAGTAGATTAAGAATAGTAAAAAATATCTAAAATAAATTGAAGAAAGTATTCGTTTCCAATATAGCTGGCAAACATCTCATAGGAGCACCACCCATGCATGCATCTAAATAGCTAAATTAGTATGAGATCTCATATCAAATTTCCAAAATATGAAGTCAGTCATATTAAGGTGTACCTCAATTTCACTCCAGTCTCCTGAACCACCCCAACTATTCTGAGATTGCTTCACAGTTTCGGTAAGTATTCTGTAGATAAAACAAATAGATGTTGCTCAGTGCTGTAAAAAATCCATATTGTAATGCACATGATAACACATTGGAAATATAACTAAGATTGTGATCTCCAATGCAGAGAGAAGCTTTCCCATTTCCTTTAACTCATAGGTTCATGTTTGAGTTCTTATTATGGTTCTCATGAAAAGTCCCACACTGGAAACT
Source organism: Penstemon newberryi var. newberryi (assembly GCA_030819805.1). Lineage (NCBI taxonomy): Eukaryota > Viridiplantae > Streptophyta > Magnoliopsida > Lamiales > Plantaginaceae > Penstemon > Penstemon newberryi. The sequence goes on from JAUALY010000008.1 coordinate 30,934, forward strand.
AACCAAAATATGAGTGAGATCAATTACATTGATGAAACTAAGGCCTAATGACGTGAAGGCCCCGAAAAGTAGATTCGGAGATAAGCTCCAAGCATAAAAGTTTAGCAGATTTGAGGGGCAAACTTATACCCACATATCCATGCCAAGCAGTATACGAACACAGGGCATGGGTGGGAAAATGCATATCTTTGAGGCTATAATGGACTATGATTGGTTGGAGGCTGGCATATGGGCAAAGAAATGCAGACAGAGCAAGTTGTCTCAGATTCAGCAACTGCTGGTTGCCATGGATGAGATACAAAAGTATGTGGACTCCAGAAGGTATTTAAAAGGTAACCGATGGCATTTTGTGATATGATATATTACACTAGGCAAAAACAAGAAAAATAACAAGGAATGAAAAATCATGAGACACAAAATTCTAAATAATATAGATGGCTACACCTACAAGGCAAGGAAAATAATCCAATAGGAGCAAGATATTATAAAGATATTGGTACTCTTATACCCAAATCCTATCTATACCCTACTTAAAGTACCCCCAACTTGCTCATAGCCGGGCCCTAACTGCCGGCCTTAGTTTCATCAAAAGGAATAAACGAATCAGAAAATGGTAGGTTACGTAAGAATTAGGTTAGATCAGACCTCTCGATGTCTCTGTAAAGCTGAATTCCAGTTGTTTCTGGTTGATTATTGGTGTTGGGGGCGCTCCCGTCGGAGCTGCAATTAATTTTGATGGAGCTGCGGGAGCTAAAATTGTTAACAACGGAGTGACGTTGAGAAGGGAAGTTGCAGAAGCATATGAGACCCGGGAAAGAAGTGAAATCGGCGCGGGGGGGAGCAGCAAATTGTAGAGGTAGAGGACGCGTCCACGCACAACTCGCCATACTCTGTCAAATCTTTTAATTGTTTCGAAGAAAGATAGTAATAAAATTTATACATATAGGGGAAATATACATGTACCAATAGGCTAAATCACACAAAATGTCCCTTATGTTACATATTTATGCAAAATTCATAAAAAATTCATTTTTTTTTTACACTTTCAGCCCTCACACAAAAAAAAATATTCTTGTGACAGTCCTTTCTGACAATATTTGTGGTTTTTTAAAATAAATCAAATATTTTCAATAGGACACCACACTAGTCTTACTTACAACAAAGACTACTTTGAAGTAATTTGTGGGTTTACCGGTTGACTACTTTAGTAAAATTGGCACTATAATAGAAGGGCCATCATTATTAAATTATAGGGATAATTACATCGACCTCCCCTGAGGTTTGGACTAATTATTGCCCAATCCCATCGCAATTTCATAATTACAACCACCTCCCCCACATTTGAAAAACCTTACAAAATGATGTGAAATGATCATATTATCCTCGTCAGTTTTAATTTTTTAAAAAAATAGATTAACAAAAGTCCTATTTACCCTTGCAAGGGATAATTACATTGACCTCCCCTGAGGTTTGGGCTAATTATTGCCCAATCCCCGCGTAATTTCATAATTACATACACCTCCCCCCACTTTTGAAAAATCTTACAAAATGATATGAAACGATACACAAAAATTACAATATTACCCTTGCAATGATACACAAAATTACAATACTATCCTTGCAAAAATTAATTTTATACATTAAAAAAAAGACTCTAACCCTAACCTCCTACCCCATCCCACCTCCACCGTCCCAACCTCGCAAATATCCTCCCAGACCGTGTCGTCGGGGTGGTTCGAAACCTAGGCCTTCCAGGTCGGCGGTGCGGCATGGGAGGAGATTTGCGGGGTTGGGGACGTCGGGTGAGGGGTTGGGAACCGTCGGGAGCGGGGTTGGGGGTTTAGGGATGGTGAGGTTTTTTAAAAAAATAATAATAATCTATATTAAAATAGTTTATTGATTTATTAATATTAGTATTTTTATATAAATAAGATATGATTTTAATATTATTGTATTTAAGTAAGAAATATTAATATATATATATATATATATATGATTTTATAATAATTATTTTATTAAATAGAGTATTTTTATTTTTTGTAAAAAAATTATTGATTTTATAATAACTATTTTAGTTAAAAGTTTAAGAAAAAATTTAGTAAACATGTGAGCATTTTTTATAATGTCTAATAATTACTGTTCAAGTTTTTTTTTCTTCTCATGATTAATCGTAATTCATTAATTTATCCTTGTACTTTATTTATGAATAAAAATTAAAATTATTAAAATTACGGGTTAAATGTTAAAGTTGAATGTATATACATTTTTTATTTATGTTCTACAATATTTTTTTCTTATAATTAACCATAATTTATTTACTTTTAACTATAAAAGCATTATGAAAAAAATTTGAAAAAAATCATTGATGTGTTATTATATTTTTATTTTAAGAATAAATATACACCACTATTAAAATTCATTTATTCTTCTAAGCCTAATTCATTCATTTATTCTTTCACTTTAATTAGGAAAAAAATTAAAATTATGTTCTACAAAGTTTTTTTCTTATAATTAACCATAATTTATTTATTTTTTCTTGTACTTTAATTGTAAAAGTATTATGAAAAAAATTGGAAAAAAACATTGATGTGGTATTATATTTTTATTTTAAGAATACATATACACTAATAAACTAATTACAAGTTTCATGTAAATTTATAACATTTGAACCCATACTTATACATATACATTGCAAAAAAAATTCTCCTATGTACCAAACATAATAAGGGTATAATTGTCCAACAAAATAGCTACAATAACCTCAAGGGTAAAATAGGAAGTTCAATAAAAATTCGACGATGACGTCATCAAAATGTAAGGTTTTCGAAACGTCGGAGGAGGTGGATGCAATTATGATATCGCAAGGGGATTGAGCAATAATTCAATAATTACCCCAAACCTCAGGGAAGGCCCCTATAATTATCCCTAAATTATATCATAATAATTCTAAAGAAAAGCGAGTTTAATATTCTTGATTTTTTTGCTCTATTACATACACGTATTTGTAGTTTAGTTCAGTTTTTTTTTTAAGATTATAATTATTACACTATTTTGTAGTATTTTATATTTTTTTTATGTGTATACAGTGAGACAACTAAGAGACAATTGAGACATAATTAAAATGATTGAGATTATACAAGTTGAAAAAATGAATAATCATTGAAGTCTGCAAAATGCATATAAATTTTTTAATTAGAAGACATCATTGATTTATTTGTTAATTTTTTAGGTATTTTATGTGTAAGAGAGAGAGAGGGTTTCAACTTTCTTAAGAAAGACGCCGTTGATCTCTCTCGCCCGATGGGACTTTCTTAGTTAGCTGACGCCACTCTCCGGCGGCTGTCATTCCCTTCCACCAACCCTACTCAATGTAAGTACCCAAGATTGATTAAGTGCTGCTATGCTGCTTTTTTTTCTTTTCTTTTTCTATATATATATATATATATATATATATATGCTGCAATTTTACCCTAGCTCTACAATATTTCGTTCACCAATTTTGGTTGACAATTTGTTTAAGATTTTATGCTGTAGGCTTTGTCCAACATTTGCCATCACCTGTGATAATAAGCTTATAATTGTCATTTGTGTACTACAAACTAATTTATAGAATTCACTTCTTAAATGATAAAATGCAGGTCCATATGTGTGATGATGACAGTTCTTTGTCATTTTTAATGTCTGGCTTTATATAGTGGCATAAAGGCAGGCAGTTAGAAAAAATAGCAATGCTCCTCCGCACTGTATTGGGCAAAGTAAAGCTTATGCTACGAGTTCCCCATCGATCCAGTAGGAATGCTTGTTTTATGCTATCCCCACCATTTGCAGTCCTCTTGATTAGCACGTTCTTAATTCTATCTTTGAGGCCTGAACTTTCATTGTTCAAGTCGTCAGTTTCAGCACATGACAAGTGGCCAAATATGACTTATGAGGTTTCTCAAGTCCAACAAGGGAATCCAAAGGAGGATTATGGGTCGCACACTGTTCCATTTTCTTCTTCATCACAACTCAACAGCACCACCCCCCAGTTAGCTCCACCACCTCTGTTACAGATCATAAAGACCAAGGCCACCAGTCCTTATCACAACTGGGAACTTTTTTATGCGGATTATCAAGAAATGTTACAAAAACTTAAGATTTTTGTGTATCCCATGAACAATGAATCATCCCCTTTTTCCGGCGTCTTTCTTCCCCATCCTAACCCACTTAATCCCAAGATAGGGAATTATTTCAGTGAGCATGCGTTTAAGCTGGCTCTTCTGCAGAGTTCCCTTGTTACTCAACGTCCTGAGGAGGCTCACTTCTTCTTTATGCCCTTTTCAATCAATGCCATGCGCAATTACCCGCTTTTTCATTCAGAGTCATCCATTTCCAATTTTGTTGCCCACTATATTTTGAAGATCAGCTCTGAGTTCCAATTCTGGAATGTGTCTGCAGGTGCGGATCACTTCTTTATCTGTTGTCACTCAGTTGGGCGGGAAGCAACCTCCAAACATTTTGCTTTGCATAATAATGCTATTCAAGTTACTTGCTCCTCCAGCTATTTTAATAGGCTCTACTCTGCGCACAAAGATATAGCATTGCCTCAAGTTTGGCCTCGCCACCAAGATCAAGTCTTGAATCCTCCTAATGCGAGGTATTTAAGTCTCATAAGCTACAAGTTAATAGCTTTATCTGATTCCTTGCCTCATTGTTGTTCAGTTTCTTATTACATTGCATAGTTGGATTATTGAGGAGTTCTACTGGTAATTAACTTGGCTGAACTTCCTGATGTGGTCTGTGTGTTGCGCATGCGTGTGTGAATATTTTTTTGGATTTCCCTTTTGATAGTTCACCCAGAAAGAGGGGGTTCAGGACTTTCGTTCTTTCAAGATTTGTCTGAGTTGAAAAGTTACAAGATTTACCTATCTTGTTCTAGTTTAAATAGTGATGTCAAACTGGTGGTGAATAAAGAATATTTTGATTGTTTTGTTGACAAATCATTTTTCCTTCTAATGAATCATTGCAGAAACAAACTCGTCTTCTTTGCTGGTAGAGTTCAAAACTCTCCTATACGGAAAGAGATACTTCGGTTGTGGGGAAATGATACTTCTTTCAGTATGTTCTCAGGCCATTCACCTTTTCCTTATGAAGAAGGGTTCAAAAGAAGCAAATACTGCCTCCACGTAAAAGGTTACGATGTAAATACTGCAAGAATCAGTGATGCTATCCATTATGGTTGTATCCCCGTTGTGATATCCAATTATTATGACCTTCCATTTGCTAATATCTTGGATTGGAGCAAATTTTCTATTGTAGTTCATCAAAGTGATATTGCACTCTTGAAACACATTTTGATCTCTGTTACTGAACAGAAGTACCAGAGTCTCTATCAAAACTTATACACGGTTAGGAAACACTTCAGTTGGCATCCTGATATGCCTGTAAGTTATGATTCTTTTCATATGACGGTCTACCAACTATGGCTACGGAGAGGCTTGCATCGATTGGTGGCCTGATATCCCAATGATTACCGGGAACGTATTTCTTATTGATTGATTGAGATGAGAAATGTACGGTCGCAGGACGAATGAAAAAGTTGACTAAGAGTTAATGTAGGATCCATTCTATTGATGTTTTATGTATTTAAAAAATGAAAATATGTCCGGATCTATTTTGAATGTATTTTCATATTGACCATCTAATAAAAACATTGGACATAAATGCCTGTTTCCTATGAAAATTTATGTTTGTTAAAGTGTTTTGGAGTATTTTTAGAGATATGAATTTATTTGTTTTTTGTGATATTGGCGATTTTTAAATATTTGTAAAAAGTTGTTTGTCTGAATTTTATAAATAAAATAAACAATATATTTAAAACATAGGTTTTATTAGAAATAATGAAAAGAAAATAAAGTAACGTAGGGAACACATTACTTTATAAGAAGATGCTATTATAAGTCAAATTATTACAGAATTTATTTTAAACTTTTTTTAGATATAAAGAGACTTTTACGGATGAGATTGCTTTTAAAATTGAGAGAGTGGATAAGTTTTCTTCAAAATGCAAATAACAATTAAGTTGTTTGTTTGGCTTTCTCAAAGCATTGAAACAATCAAACTGGTCCTTAAAAACTCGAAACTGCAGAATATAGGCCATACAAACCTTCTTTTAAAAGCAGTACATCAAAAAATAAATTATAGTTTCAAATTATATTCACGTCTCAAAATCTCGAAACTAAAATCTCGACATTAAAAGTCACAAGAAGGCCAAAATTCTACGTCATTTGATCCCAAGACAGATTAACTTCGTATGCCGGACTGGAGCATCGGCAAGCCAATTATCAGGTAGGAACCGGCTGTGTAAACTGCCACTTCTAAAAAGTTAGTAAAAAATCAATTTTTTAATGACCAAATTCAAAGTCTGCAATTCTCTTCACCTTATCAAGTTTTCTAAGAAAAATGAGCTCAACTTCTCTACGAAGACTTTCCAAATCCATAGCGTACTCTTTAAACTTATCATCAACAATCAATTGCTCTAACTGTTGCTTCATCCTACTCAACATCACATCCAGTTCACAGACTTCCTTGAAGACGAGAGCATCGCTATATCTAAGCATCAATAAATTCTTAACCGCATAAAGGGCCTGCAATAATGCAGCATTTAGAAACTAGTGGTTCATCTGATGCTCTAGTTAGAGTGAATAGCAAATTACCTCCATATGTTATTGTTAATAGGCAATTTACCCCCTGCAATATATAAAATGGCACAAATTACCCCTTGCAATTTCACAGTCACATTTTGGACTTGTGTGCAGCGCCTCCATGAGAAGGAGGTGAGTGCTCATTATTATATATCACAAGAATGTAATTTGTCTATTTTCATATCACAGGGGGGTAAATTGCGCATTATGCATTTCACTATTATATATCACAAGAATGTAATTTGTCTATTTTCATATCACAGGGGGGTAAATTGCGCATTATGCATTTCACAGGGAGGTAAGTTGCCAAAAAACCCACTCAGTGAAAAGACAATCAATTACCTTTTCCTGGAGATCAAGATCAGTTGATGCAATTAGATCAACTACAGATTTTAAGAAGAAATGATTGCTGAAGATAGGTGGTTCTGCTTTATTTTCCTGGAGGTCCAATTGACAATGGATCAGATCAGCCAAGAGAAACACAGATTTCCGGCGTAATCTTATATCAACACTTGAGTTGCTTAAAATGTTCTGCAAGGAAAAAATGATCAAGTAAATAATGGAAAATTTTAAAAAATAGTACTATAACTTCGGGATTTTTTCAAAAATAGTCCTATAACTATATTGAACTCACATTTAGTCCTTTAACTTTCACCCAATTTCAATTTAGTCCTATGCATAACAAATTTTATCCTCTAACTTTCAATAAGTTTCAATATTCGTTCTTTATCTTTCAATGTCCTGCAATTACAAACTTTTTCTCTCGTCATTGGACCAAATTTGTAATTGCAGGACGCAAACTGAAACTTACTGGAAGTTAGAGGATGGAATTTGTTATGCATAGGACTAAAATTGAAATTTGGTGAAAGTTAAAGGATTAAATGTGTGTTTAGCATAGTTACGGGAATATTTTTGAAAGGATTCCAAAGTTACATGACCACTTTTGGAATTTCGTAAGTGAATAATGCAATGTCTAGAACAAAGACGTTTGTGTATTAAAAATCACCTGAAGCATCACATCTCCAGCTTCCATATAGAATAAAATTGACATTTGGTGAAAGTTAAAGGACTACATGTGTTTTTAGCATAGTTACGGGACTATTTTTGAAAGGATTCCAAAGTTACAGGATTATTTTTGGAATTTCGTAAGTGAATAATGCAATGTCTAGAAAAAGACGTTTTTGTGTTAAAAATCACCTGAAGCATCACATCTCCAGCTTCCATATAGAATAGATCTTGTCCGTTGAGATTATCTCTAACCAAGGATGAAATTGTGTATAATGCTTTTGTGGATTCTTCAATGAAACTGGAACATGCCATTTCCATTAACTTTGCCAGTGTCCCAAGCTCCAAAATCTGATGTGCTCAAATTTGAAGTTTACAAGTTATGCAAAATACACAAAACACATTTACCATTCTGTGGACATGCTGCTATCAGATTACCTGGTTCTGAACAACGGGATTATTTTGGCTGGCTTTGCCAAGGATCCAAGCAGAAATACTCCTAATTTCTGGATTTGGATTGTTAAGTTCTGTTACCACTGCAGTGAGCCCTCCAAGTTTGTGTAAATCTGACAACAAAATAGGATCAACTTTGCTGTTTCTGAAGTACGAGTAACAACTAACACAAAATAAAAGATATGGGCCCTTTATCAACAATCCATAAACTAGTCATGCTTCACTCTTTCACTCAGTATGGGATCTCAAACAAAACCTCCAATTCTAGCATAAATGAGTAATAATCTGTGTTTCTTCGAGTTATCTCTGGTACTCCTTTATTGGTTGATCCCCTTCAGTAGTAGTATGTAAGTCCAGACAGTTTCTCGCCTTATGTTTGTTGATTTCTCAGATAGATAGTCCTAAAATAAATAGTTAAATACTACAAGCTAGCCAGTTAATCAGTGTAGCCTTTACTTTCCGATATGTTTCCCCTTAAACTATGTCAGTATTGCACAAATTGCTATATCTTTGTCAGCTTAATTTTTACAGCTCAATAACATACACAACACAACAATATGTTGGGTGAGTTTTAGTATTTTAAGGTATATGTTGACAAGTTATTAGAGTTCTAATTTGAGTCTTTACAAAGATTAGCCATAGTTTCTTAATTAGAGTTCATTTAGTTAGAATAGAAGGGCAAAAGGAAATATGTTTGGGAATACAAGGATATCAACTGAATGAGTTCCCAACAGGTTACCAAGGCTTCCTTATGATTAAGTGGTGCAACTGCAATGTGGGTATCATTCCTGGAGCATACTCTAATTTATTCCTAGACTTCTTAATTGTTATTTGAGCATGTATTAATTTTTTTCAGGTCTCTATATAGCAACACCATGTTTTGACTTAATCCAACCTGCTCTCCACTAAGCAACATATAAGACCACTATAACCCAAGTCATTTTTTCCAGAGTATCTTCACCTGTGACAACCTGGGAACAACCCAATTTCTTAGGTTAATAATCTTTTAGTCTAATCATCAAACAAACATTCTGACCTCGACACCGAGCAAGTTCACTTAATATGCTCATTAGCCATGTCACTGCTGCATTAAGTGTTGAATGTGTTAGCAAATAAGTATTGGCTTCATGAGCAAATAATTTTCAATATGGTACCATTTAAGTGTGGCAAACGGTTGGGTCCGGTCGGGTCAAAAACTAGTTGGGTCATAAAGGGGTCGCTTTATATGGGTCAGGTCATAAACGGGTCGGCCCGGGTCTGGTTGGGAACCTACCATTTTCCAATATGATACCACTTGATGCCCTTCATGACATCTTAGGCTTTATCGGCCTTCTCTTTCACTACTATAAACTTAACAAAGAAAGCCATATTTCATGAATATAACTCAAAAATTAACAAATATTTCGATCATACCCAATAATTTTTCGGGACATGCTTGTCTGCTGAAAAATGAAAATATTGTAGTGGCAAGAATCCCAAGATAAGTCTGTAAACTACACTGTACCATTAGCGTTATCTATTGGCTCAACAAGTATCAAGAGCTCCTGAAGTGCACGATGACGATCCTCCAAGGGTAGAGACAAGTTATTCAAATCATCTATTGCAATTTTCATTAATTCTGCATCTGATGGCATCTTTAACTTCTCCATCAGTTCCTGTACTAACATGCATCAGGCACTAATATAAGGCTGGTGAAATTATATACACAAACTAGAAACAGTTTTACCTAAAAGCAGTAGTGATTTATGCTTATTGAAAACTTTTCCCAAGTACAAAAGTTATCAGCTAAGTGGACTCTGTATCTCCTATTTCCTTCATGAGATGTCCCAGAACAGAACTCTCTTTCCTAAAATGAAATCATTTCTCTCAAAACTGCCAATCACACAGTAATATTTGACACCACTGATTCTCAACCACTACTTTGAATAGCATAAATGTAAAGATATCAAAAAGTTATCGACTCCTACTCAAAACTCCACTCCAAACCTAAAGGGAGAAAAAAAAATAAGGGACGGACAGAATATAATACATCTAAATAATCGGCAGGGTCAAACAGGAAAGGCACAAATGAATGAACTGCATCAATGTATCAAACCAATATCCTCAAGAGTGCAGCTAAGCTTTCAGATACAGTGCATAAAATGCAGATCTACAAATTAAGAATCTGCAACAAATATATGATCTGACGTTCTAAAAACCTGTTTGCAAAGAGAATTCTCTCAGATAAGAATCACAGAGATAGGATCTTTGTTTGACAAAACTACAAACCTAGAACCTTTTGGCGGTAAGTAAAAAATGTTAGCCTGCATTAAATATTGATCTGAAGCTGTAGCCCATGAAAAAGGCAATACCAGAACTAGAGAGGATAAGTAATGGAATTCTCAATGGTAGTACTATTAGTAGAAACATTAACATGACTTTGTAACTCAATCATTAGAATGAAACATATTTAGGATCTTCTTTATCAAAATACCTTACCTTTATTTCCATCTGACCTTGCTTCAGCTCTTCATGAGAGAGACGCTGGACACCTTGTGCTGTTTCTTTCAACTTCACTGGATCTGAATGACCTAGCTCAATTTCAACAAGAAATCTTCAATTATTATATAATATTGCAAAATGGTGTAGTATCTCTTTCAACAAACAGGTTGACTGCCATCATGCATAGATCCAGAACTAAACCTTTGAGGCAATGTTTTGAAGCAATGTTTTATTGATAGCTAACAAGCTGACATTACTAGTGAAACATTTTGAAGCAATGTTTTATTGATAGCTAACAAAAATAAGTAAAGACAGACGGGAAAAAAAACATCAATTATATCTAGCTTGCACAAGACTAATTGTTTCATCATTATAGAACTTTTAGTATTGGTGTATAGATAAGTTCAATGCTTACAGCCAAAAGTACAACAATAAAAAATGTATAAATTTTAATTATGTAAAGCACATATTTTCATATTACAATGGATTGAAACTTCAAGTGGAAACTCTCATATTCATAATAAGTACATGCAGTAAAATCTTAATGTATTACGAACTAGTAAGCATTGTTGCAATGCACTACAATTTTTTTACTTCAACTGTGATATTTTTGTGATAAGTTCAAGTAAAATTACAGTGCAATACAACTACGCTTCAATAATTCGTGATTAATTTAACATTTAAAAGCTAATAAATAAGGACTTTCTCATCTTTTTTTATTCGAGATGCACTGGATTAGTTAAATAAATTGCCTGCTCATCAAGACTGTATGTTTCAAACTATTGTGCAGTTCAACATTTTACATAGATAAATTTGGTCCGGTTTTTCTAAATCATTCACACTGGACTACTGAAACCCTTCTTCATTCAAAATTCAACTAAAAAATTTCAAAATAAAACCAACCCCTTAAAGACTGCGGTGGTTTGAATAAATAGTAAGAGATCAAAATCAAAATAGTAGTGGAAATAATAATTAATTAATTAAGAATGAGAAGATACCAACCAACAGCCCACTGTAGCATTCCATCAAGGGAAGAGAAGCCGCCGTCGAATTGGTGTTGCTCGTCCTCTTTTGCGGTTGCAGTTGACCAAAAAGGCATATCTGCCGCCGATGTCGACTTATTCACGCGCTCCTCCTCTGTTGCCGATGCTAATAATGCCAACCATAACAACGCCGCCATCATTGACATTAATGGGACGGATCGCTCCATGTCAGCTAATCTCTTCAGTGATGGACCTAACCAGACCAGTGAGACCACCTTCTAATGTGTTCTAATCCCTTTCCGTATTCTCAGACTTGGATTTTCGTTAATTCAATTTTAGTTAGTGTTTTGTTTTTAGTTTTAAATATTTCAAATATTTGCTACAAATCCCTTAAATTAAATTATACACAATATTTCCCAAAATAAATAAGGTTACGCTTAATTGTGGATAAGTTTAGGGTTTAGAATGTGTTTGGGAGTTTTCAACTAAACTTTGAAACTCGATTTGAATAATAATTTCGAATGAATATTGAGTTAGTGAAATATTACTAAATAATAGTTAGAGGATTTCGAAAAGTTGATATATGATTTGAATTGAGGCTTGGTTGTTTGGGTTTGGAGGAGAAAATTAAGTGGTAGTTGTCAAATCAATAACTTCATATACGTGAAAAAAAAGATGATAAATGTCAAATCAATAATTTTATATGTCTCAAGTAAGATTTCGCAGGTTTCGGTTTGAGATGAAACGGCGTTTGCACTGAAAACTCTTCAAACTCTTACATAATGGGGTTTGAGTAAGACCAAACTCAACAAAACTACTTCCATACAGAGCCATGATAGTTATTGGCTCTTAGTTTGGTTGGATTTTGTATCACTCAAATTGAGTCAAGCCCCATTAGATAAAGAGTTTGAAGAGGTTCCAGTTCAAATCATGTTTCAGCCCAAACTGAAACTTACACAACCCTACTTAAGAAATTATTGACTTGACATTTGACATCTCTTTTTCACACATATAAAGTTATTGATTTAACATTTGTCACCTACTTTTCTCCTCCAACGTCAAACCTCAATCCAAAATATATCTCAAAATTTCAAAACTCATTAACCATTATTTAATAATATTTTACTATCTCAATATTCCATTTAAACCATTATCCGAATCGAATTTCAAGATTTCGACGAAAATTCTCAAACTACCTCTTGAGACCAAGCCGAGACGGAACCCAACCCAACTGCTTTCATATGAAGCCATTGTGTTTCAATGTATATTAGGATATATGATAAAATATATATTATTAGATGGTTGATGGTTCATGGTTGAAGTATATTAGGATTTATTATTAGATGGTTCATGGTTGTGGTAGTTAACTGATTAAAATAATGCAAATAGAATAACAAAAGGGCTTGCTTGTCTTACTTTTTTCATAGTGGTTTGGGGAAATGGATGGTTTAGGAAAAACATTTGGTTTTAGTGATGTTTGTTTGTGTTTTGAGATAGTGGTTTGAGAAATAAGACAAATATGTAGATTTTTCTGAAAAGTTTTAGGTTGTTGGTGATGTGTAAGATTTTATGTCAAATACATTTGCTATGCAAGAGATATGTTAATTTATGAGAGAATTGCACTTGTGGTACCAAACTATATACCGATTCTCACTTGTGGTACCATAAAAATTGAGGCCGACACATTTGGTACCACAATTTAAGAAATCAATCACTTTTGGTACCACCGTTAAAAATGAAAGTTAACGGATGAGTGGCAGTTAAGTTTTACTGTAAAATTGATACCATTACTTATGTTGACTGTCAATTATACCCCTAACTTTTCAGGTTGTCAAAATAACCCCACATCTTCAAATTTACTGACAATTTTAGTCCACATTGTTGTTCAATTTCAAAATTGGCTCGAATAAGACACGTGCTGACCAATTTAGAGATTTTACTTATGATATTACATATTTATTTAACTAATTTAATTTTATAAATAATATTAACAGACCAAATAATACTTTAACATAAATCCGACAAAATATTAATTAAATCTAAAATTTATATAATAATATTAATATATTTAATATTTAATAAAAATAAAGTTATATATTATTAATAAAATAATTATAAATTTTTTTTTCAAAAAAAAAACCCATCCTTGGGGTTTGGGTGGGGGGGTTACAGGGGGATGGGGTTGGGTTTCTTTTTCTAAAAAAAAAATTATAATTATTTTATTAATAATATAGAACTTTATTTTTTAATAAATATTAAATATATTAATATTATTATATAAATTTAAGATTTAATTAATATTTTGTCGGATTTATGTTAAAGTGTTATTTGGTTTGTTAATATTATTTATAAAACTAAATTAATTAAATAAATATGTAAATATAATAAGTAAAATCTCTAAATTGGTCAATGCGTGTCTTATTCGAGCAAATTTTGAAATTAGGCAACAATGTGGACTAAAATTGTCAGTAAATTTGAATATGTGGGCTTATTTTGACAACTTGAAATATTATGGGGTAGAATTGTCAGTCAACATAAGTAATTGTATCAATTTTGCAATAAAACTTAACTGTCACGTCATCAATTAACGTCCATTTTTAACGGTGGTACCAAAAGTGATTGATTTCTTAAATTGTGGTACCAAATGTGTCGGCCTCGAGTTTTATGGTACCACAAGTGAGAATAGGTATATAGTTTGGTATCACAAGTGCAATTCTCTCGTTAATTTATGTTAAATCAAAGTAGAGTTCATGGTCGACCCTGAGTGTAAGCCGCACATGTAGCCGCTTAGGGCTACCGATGTGCGATGGCCTCCGGGAAAAAAAAAAATTATATATATATTCTAACATTAGCGAATGCATCTTAGATGGTAGAGCACTTGCTCAGCATGAGAGGTGTACAGAGATCGAACCCCCTTATTTTCACATTGGTGTGTTTTATCTTTTTATTTTTTGCTATTTGTAGAGTCCAAATTTTAGTATGGGAAGCCCAAATGCATTAATAAAATTTTGGAAATCAGACCCAATACATTCATAAATAATTCCACGGAAATCCATATTTTCTAAACTAGTTGACCCATAAGTAAAAATAGATATTGTCTACATAAAAAAGGTAAAAAAAAAGATATTTATATTACAAATTCAAATTTATTTGGAGTTGTAAGCCATGTGACCAAGGAATCTATAGGAATATATCATAATTTAAATGGTTTAGTGTTCAACCTTGCATATCTAATCATCATTCCCGATAAATTTAAATAAATTTTATTGATAGTTTTATATCATTAATGGATGTTATGTGAAGTGAATTTAATTTGTTGCTTCGTAGTCTAAAATTAATTTATTAAATAAAAGGTGTATCGTATTATCAATGTTTTTCATAAAGTGAGATTATATTTGATTCATTATTCATTATTGTTTTTCTAATTAATAGTTTTATCTTTAGCTTAGTAGGTGGTTTTTAAAATAAATTGTATTAGTTATGAATATAACATAGTTGTACGTGAAAGTTTAAGGGCCATATGTTTAAAGTTGGCTTAGGGCCACTGAATATTCAGGGTCGGCTCAGGTAGAGTTTGTTTGCGTAGGTTTTTTTAATAAATAAGAAAATTATTGTTTGTTTAGCTTATGGGGAATAATTTGAAAAAATTGAGAGAAAATTAATTTATTTCATAAAGTAAAAAACGTGTTTACCTCAATTAAAATTATTTTGAGACAAACATGACAAACACCCCAAAAGGCCAAAACTCTTCTTGTCGTGAATTTGACAAATGTTAAACTCTTACGGCTATAGATGTTTGACCTTTTAAAAGGAAACACATAGAATCCACAAAAAAATATGAAAATTGAAAATTTCAAAATATTACAATCGAAAAGTAAAATGATAATGAATATAGTTCTAATATATGTTCAAATTAGGTTTGGGAAAAAAAAACCCGATATAATATTAACTTGAATAAAAATAAGACAAATATTAGTATATTTCTTTGTACTAATTACATTTTTCCAGTTCTTTTATAACATATAAGGTTGTCAATAGAATTTTAGGGCTGGGGGCGGGGTCGGGCTGTGGACGAGGAGCCGTCTCCAACGGTGCAGGGACGCGGGGCGGGGCGGACGGCGGGCGGGAACGTGCTGGGCGCAGGGCTCGGCGGAGCCCTGCGCCCAGCCCTGGGGTCGCGTGGGCGACCTGGTTTTATAGCCACGCGCTGGTTCCTCTTTTTTTTTAATTCTTTTTTTTCTTTTATTATTTATTGTTTAATATATGTAAAATTAATTATTTAAAGTAATTTTTAATAAAATTAAAATTTCCTCCTAATTAAATTAAATTTGTAGAATTGAATTATTTAATAAAATGTGTTAGTATATTTATTGTACATATTTAATAAATATATGTAGTCATCAATTTTTAATTTGATTATTTAATATAATAAAATTATTTTTTTTTAAATTAAAATCATTAAATTAGAATTGTAATTAAATTTATTTATGGGCAAATCATTAATAAATAAATAGCCCATTTTATTTTAATATCTTTTATTGTAATTAAAAATTTAATCATTTAACTACAATATTGGTGGTGGCTATATTTTTTTAAAATTACGGAATTAGTTAAAAATAAAATTAAACACTTATACAAATAATTTAGATTAATACTTAATCTAAATTAAATATTTAAATACATACTAAAATCGACAAGAAAAGTAAATTCAAACAACTACATTCATGCTTGACCGTATTTTGCGTAAACATGGGCTATTAAGTCTTTTTGAAGTCTACGGTTGGTTTCGTATTATGTATTAATTTTAATTTACTTAATTATTTACTCTCTTTAATTTTAATATTTTAATATAATTAATAATTTAATTACAAGTACTAATAATTATTACTATTATTAATATTAATATTAAAAACAAAATTAAAACTAAAAGTATAGGTGAGAGTGGACAAGTCTTCAAAATGGAATTAATTCCATTTCGGAGCCCTGCCATTGGAGACGACCAGGCAGGGCTCGGGGGGGGGGGGGGGGGGGGGGGGGGGGGGGCGCGGGGGGGTGCTGGTGGGGGTGGCGGGGCAGGGCTGGCTCGGGACTCCGGAGCCCCGGGGCTGGCCCTCTCCATTGGAGATGGCCTTATGAATTCGATTTGGAGTTACTCAAACTCAATGTCATATGGCTGATGACTACATTGATACGCAACCACCTCATGCCTCCCACTATCCAACTTACTTTCAATAATCACCACATGACTTCCCTACTTTCCGTTTTGTAGGATTAGGACTTAGTTTAGGGATTATTCAGATTTTATTGTATAAGTTTAATTTTTGCAGTTTTGTTTTGTCCTCTCTATACAGAGAAGTATCAAGTATATTTACAATTTTGAGTTAAAGAACAATCCGAGTGCCAAATCTGAGGGCATGAGTGAGATATTTATTATATGACGGACTCGGATAGAAGATCAAAATATCACGGGATCCTCATATGCTTCTTCAATCAATCAATTACTTGTTGGATTTATATGGGTATTAACCTAATTGATTAATTATCCAAAAAAAAAAAAAACCCAATTGATTTAAGTTCAATTGGAGTTAATCCATAAAATAATAAATGAATAAAAGTCGAAAGAGATAAATTGTCTTCATCCCACATAGGGAGATGAATAAGTTTTTGCTACTTATTATGCAAAAATTTGTACTAAGGGTTGGACCCTTGGGGGTACCTAATTTTATAAGGGGAGAAGACTTACATGACCATGGATTCACCACACGTCCGTGCCGAGCACGGCATGGGCTCGGGTTTGAGCTTGGGCCTCTAAAGATATTAATTTTTTAGAGAAAATTAATTAACTTTTTGGCCCAAAACTTAAAAGTTCAATAATTAAATTCATACCAAATAGGTCCGCGTAGATGATCCAATTGACCCGAATAGATCCGCGACTGACCCATTTCATATGTTGAGATCTGCGCGCCTTTTTTCAAATGAGTTAGTGTGTAAGTTCGGTTCAAACCGAATCGATTGCACCTGTTCGGACCAAAGCATTGCTTCTGTTTTAAATCCGATCGAACATACATGTCTCTCCAGAACACCCTTTCTGCAGCTATAAATGGAGGGAGAATCTGACCAATTTTCTCACTCCGTTTTCTAGCAATAAACACAAAATCATATATTCTCTCTCTATTATTCACTTTAAATATTGTTTAATATTCATGTTTGTTAAAGTTTGATGTTGACTTGTTCTTTGTGGAAAGAAACAAGTATCCGACTTTTGTATCATGGGAGACTACTTGGATGAACTGTTGCACATTTGACAACCTAGAAATATTGTCATAAGGACATTGCTTTTGCAAGCCTCAATCGATTTATTTGCAGTTCAGAATTAATTCAGTGAGTAATTAAATTATGATTAAAGTAATATTTTAATATTATTTTTGTTTGTTCTGAATAAATTTTATATATACAGATTGTTTTAAACTTAAACAACATTATTCACTCCTATTAACATAATGCGATCTTTTTTTTTTTATCTACTAGACTGTGTATTTACAGCTCGGACCGAAGAGGGCAAAGGGTATAGGTCCTCCCCAGTGTGATGTCTCCAGTAGGATTCGAACTTGAGTTTCGCCTCTGGGGGTCACAAGTCACTACCACTTGGCCCAACCACCTTGGGTATTAACATAACGCGATCTAGATTAATAAATTAGCCACACATGGACAAGTTAAGGAAATCAGTTAAGGAAATAAGTAATGCCTCAAATAATCATGATAAAAAAAAAATCAGGAGAATGCCCCACAATTTCAACTAACAACGAATCCAACAATTATACAAGTCACTACCACTTGGCCCAACCACCTTGGGTATTAACATAACGCGATCTAGATTAATAAATTAGCCACACATGGACAAGTTAAGGAAATCAGTTAAGGAAATAAGTAATGCCTCAAATAATCAAGATAAAAAAAAAATCAGGAGAATGCCCCACAATTTCAACTAACAACGAATCCAACAATTATTTATAAGAATATACCTCCATCAAGATATAAGGCCGTCTCCAGTGATCATGGATTCCCCTTCACCTCAAACTTCTCTAATCATAGTCATTTTTAACGATTCAATCTTCTCGTTCTATTTAATTCTAATTCTCATACTTCCCCACTCTAACTTAATAAAAATGATAATAATAATAATAATAATAATAATAAAATAAAATAAAAAATAAAACAAAACTTAATAGTTATAATAATAGTAAATTAAATATTAGCATCAATAATAATTAATTTAACATTGGAATTAATAATAAAAAAATCCAATTATCGTATTTTCCCACTTTCACTTAATAAAAATAATAATAACAATTAATAAATTTAACATTGTCCATAAAGTTACAATGTTACAAGTAAAAAAATTAAATTAATGTTATTTTTCTTAAATTAAACTTAAATCGATATTTTTTTTACAATGTTATTAAATTTCAAACAATAATAAATTATACGTTAAGTTTATTACATAAAAGTTACAATATTACAAGCAATAAAATTAAATTAATGTTAAGTTTATTAAATAAAAGTACAAATTATACAAAAAATAAAACTAAGATTAAGATTTTAAAAAAAATATTTTATATAAATCTTCCTAATTTAACAAAAAGAAAACTAAAAAAAAAAGAACAATATGTGTTGGGCGCGTTGCCCAACACAAATCAGAGGTGGGTGGGGCGATCTGGCCACCCCCTGCCCCACCCCCTCCCCTCTACTCATTTTTGTTCACTTTTTTTTCTCTTTTCCTATGGACTCACCCTTCCACCCCATCAATGGAAATGCCCTAACAATTAAATATAAGTTACAATTTGTCTTAACTATAGGAGGGGTTTCTCGAAGTCGCCCCCAACCTAATTCATTAGAATTTGTTGAAATACTTTAATCTTACAAAAAACTGGATAAATGAATTTAAACCACACATACTTAGTAAATATATTGTCATCAAATATATTTTTTTTGTAAAATGTAAAAAATATTAATTTTGAATCGAGTAATAGCAATTTACCCTCTGTGATATTCAAAATATTTAATTTACCTTCCTGTAATTTGAAAAATAACACTTTACCCCATGTACTCTTATAAAAGTTTCACACCGCCTCCCTGATATTTTTATATGTGACCAGATTACCCCCTATGTGTTATGATAATGTGACCAAGTTACCCTCTTGTGTTATGATAAATGTGACAATTTACCCCCCTTATGTTACGAAATACTTTTCATGCCCATTCTCAATTTTGGCAAGTGAGTTACAATCTCCGGCTGAATGAGGTAAATTGCTTCTTTAAAATTTTCACAGGGAGGTAAATTACGCTTTTTCAAATCATTGGGAAGTAAATTGAACATTATGCATTTAACAAAGAGGTAAATTGGCATTAACAGTGTTAGTTCATTTACATAAATATTACAATCATTTTGGGCCTATTTGGATAGGTTTTGGCTCGGTCTTGCGGATCTCAGGAAACTGAGTCAGAACTCTTCCAAATGGAATTTGACAAAACTCATCAAACTCTTCACAAACATATTCAAAAACTCATACCAAACTCTTGAATAAAACTTTGATTTGACACTTTGACACCTACCATCTACTTTTTTTCCCTCAAACCCTATAAAAATTATTGATTTGATATATATTATCAATTTTTTTACCCAAAACCCAACATCAAAATTCAATCCAAGTGGGATTTCAACTTTTTCAGAACCACAAAACCCAACACGCAAAACCTAATCAAATGAGGTTTCAAATGTTCCACCGCAATCACCAAAATCATATTTTTGAAATCGAGACCCGCGAAACCAAGTCAAAACCCTTCCGAATATGATCTTTTACGTTTATTATTTTTACCCTAATAATAAAGGTTTAAGATTATTTTTATTTTTTATTTTGTGTTAATGGTGCATCAAATCAATAAAAATATAACAAAAAACTGAATCAGTTTATGAGTTACCTAAAATATTAAATTTAGGGTTAAATACAGTTTGTATCAGTTACCCCCTAAAGTATTAATTGTAACACTTACCCTCCTCTGTTATAGTTTGGACTTTTTATTTCAAAATTACCCCCTTTTATAACTAATAAATTGTTTATTTATTAATTTATCATTAAAAAAATCTCTATATATTATGAATTTCTCCATCCATCAAAGAACATTATGTTTCAGTTTCTTCATTTCTTTTGTTTTATTCCGTTTTCTTGTCTCAAAATTTTTCTTTAGTTCCATCTCATTTTTTTTCTTTATTTCCATTTCAATTTGGTTTCTTTATTTTCTGTTTTAATTTTTTTCTTTATTTCTATCTCAATTTTTCTCTTTATATTTTTTCTTAGTTTTTGTTTGGTGATAATTATCTCATTTGTTTTTGTTACAAATTATTATTTCAATTGTTGAGTAATTCTCCTTCAAAATCTTGCTCGCAAAATTCAAGCTTGACACAAGCTCAAACTATTTGTAATGATTTGTGTTTATACTACTTTTGATTGATAATAGACATATAAAGATATTAGGGTAATTATAGATTGAAGAATTGACGATACGAGCTTGTGTCAAGTTTGGAAAATTTCAAGTAAGAATTTGAAGGAGAATTACTTAACATTTGAAATAATAATTTGTAAAGAAAATAAAGGTGATAATTATCACCGAATAAAAACTTAAACAAATTGTAAAGAAAAAAATCGAGATAGAAATAAAGAAAAAAATCCTAGACCAAAAACGGAATGAAATAAAAGAAATGAAGAAATTGAGACCTAATGTTCTTTGGTTGATGGGGCAATTCATAATTAATAAAGATTTTTTTTTTTTGATAAATTAATAAAGAAAACCAATTTGTTATTAGTTCACTACAACAAAAATCATGTCTCGAGACACAAATAAGTGTCCCAAGATGTTTATCTTGGGACAATTAGAAACTTTGGGACACTTGAAAAAAGTGTCTCATAATTTCGTGTCGCGTGATAACAAGGAACAATTTTATTCGTCCCTAAAAAGTGTCCCTAGATTATGCGTCTGAGGATAGTTATATGTGTCCCATGAAATCATTTTCGAGATACAAATAAGTGTCCCTAGATTTTGCGGTCTGAGGATATTTATATGTGTCCCATGAGATCATTTTCGAGATACAAATAAGTGTTCCCAGAGAATTGACATTTTTATTAATTTCATTCTTGAGACACTTATTTGTGTTTTCAAAAATCCATAAACATTTATATATGCCTTTTGTATTATATATTTCAATACTTAAAAGTGTCTCATATAATACTTATAGGACACTTCCAAGAATCCTAAGCTATTTTATTCCAAAATTTACTCAACATGCATAAATATTTCAACAAATTAAATGACAATTCAAATAACTAATATAATGCAAATGGTCGATTCTTTTAAACAATCCCAGTATCACTTCCAAAAATATTAAGTATATGTAGATATAGTAGTTCTAATGTCATAGAAAGTTTCCAAGACAACAAAAATACATATATATGTTCTTGGAAATGAGTACAATCTAAAATATAAACTTGCATAGTTTCTAGAATAAGGATACCAAATCTAACTATAGATATCTTCAAAGTTCAAGCTCAAAAAAGTTCATCCTCCAACTTGAATCAGTCTTCGTCTTCATCCAATTCAACCTGTTCAATATATAAAATATATTTGATGACTATGTGGAAGCATGTAGTAACAACTCCAAACAAAGCTTTTTTCTTTTTGAAAAAATACATGTAGTAAGCATGGTATCAAGAAAAGAAAAAGGAAATACCATGGACAAAGGCCAAACAATAGGTACTCCAAGAGCATCTCCAATAGTTTGAAAATGACTATGAGGGAATAACAATCTTGCATCTCTTTTCACTTGGAATTGAATTACTATTTCACAGAAGTCGCGTTCCAACTCCATACCATTGACATAAACATTACTTGTCTTAGTTACAATACCTCCTGCAATAACTTCATTCCTATCTCCACCATTTTTCAAAAGAACACAAGATCCAACCTGCGATTTGCTTAATGTTAACAAAGACTAAATCAACCAGCCAGCTAGATCAAATCGAAATTTCATTGATTTCAATAGCAAATTGCAACAGCCACATTGCTACATTCAATACAAGAATAGTAACCGTTATACTTGGAAGAATATGCATGAAGTATTATCTTGATGCATAGAGCTTTTTTTAAAATATAAATCAGATGAGATTACATGCGACTAAAACTGAAATATTTGCATCAGATCGCCAAGAGTGAATAAGAATGGAAAAGTTTAAAGTGCATCTTATTTTACCTTGATACGCGTTGGACGAGAAATTGATGGTGATGAAATGTGATTGTCGGGTGGAGGGCTTCGAGAATTTGATTGCCCTCTTGGAGATGCAACTCGAGCACTTCCAGCGTCAGATTGTTCACCAGGGCGTGCTTTCCCTTGGACAATTGCTGTCAGCTCTTCTACCTTTGCATTCAATGCTTCAAATTTCTCTACTTGCTGAAAATACTTTTCTTTATACTCCATGGATTGCCTAAAAAGTGCATCATGACTTGGCTTTGCTCCATAAACATCTCCAGCTTTCACTCCCATTCCATACAGTCTCAATTGTCCATCTTTATCCTTGCCCATTACCTTTGCAAAGTCATCATCAGGATCATGAATACCATTATTGCTATTTGAGTTTTCAGAGTTTTGGGCAGCTAGCTCTTCCATTTGAGTCTATAATAAAAAGTGAAGAAATTAATATAAATTAGATATAAGAAAACTTAATGAATATGTATTAATATGTAATCACTTACAATTGCTTCCTGTATAGCTTCACTCGTACCATCAGGTTTTGAATAACACTTCTTGAACAACTCAGCTCTTGTGGGATATCTACCATTATCTTTGTTCTACATACAAATGGTCATATTATACATTTTTGTAAGCTTATTCTACCAACAAACTCACAACTACAATAATTTCAAAGTAAACATTACCATTGATTCTTTCACTACTGCATAACTTTTCTTTCCCATACGATGAATATACGTCAACTTTGCACGAGTTTCTTTGTTCTTTTGACTTATTTTCTGTGGAAGTTCAAATAACTAAAATACTTGTAACTCACCAAAATAAAATCAAAATGAGAAATTCATAATAGGAACTGTAGAAAACATACCTCCGCATTATCAGACATCCAATGCTCAACTAACACACTATATTGTTCTTCATTCACTATCGCAGGAATTTCATGCGATTGTTGCTCAATAGGAACATCAGGATCAAAGTTTAATTTCTTTAAGTCACATTTCCAACTTCTCCATTTTTTGTTAATAGATCCTAGGATATATGGCTCATGTCCTATAGGAATCTCAAACTTTCCCTATAAAAAGATAAAGTTAGAGCATTATAGACTAATATAAACTAAGAACTCATATAATACTTAAAAAAATTGAAATAAAATAGAACCTATAACCTTGACAAGTCTAAGCATTTCATCCTTGTAAAAAGTCGGCATTAATCTCCAATCCGTATACTTAAGTGGGCAATATAACGGATTCCTTGCAATTGAACCCAAAAAATGAGCCAAACTGCTTGCTGTCTTTTCATCATTTGGCTGTCCAAGATCATTAAAAGTTACAACAATACGTTTTCCCGGTTGCTGACCCCATATTTTTGGCATGCAAGTACTTCCCCTTCCTCTCTTTTTCTTGTTATCAACTATAACAATATTAAATAAATGAACTTTCTTCTTAATCATAATCAAAGATTTAAACTGAAAACACGTTAGTATATATTAAAATTAACTCACCAGGCTCGGCTGCATCATGATTAGGATCAACTTGTTGACTGTCTTGATTGATATTTGTATTGCGTCGTAGAGTAGATGCACTAGGTGGATTTGAACTCACACCATGACTACGTGATCCTTTATGTTATACAGTTTCAATTTAGTTTTGATGATTCATTGGGAGTGTAATAATACTAAAGGTACAAGTACTAAGTATAGTAAATAAACAATTAGACAATATAACATCTTTGAATTTCATTTGCACCATTTTCCAGAACTAGATGTTGAAGTAGTTGCACAGGACGTCTTGCACGCTTGCTACGAGGTCTAGTTTTAGGGGGCATTATCTGCACACAATAAAAACGTGATTACAACTAAACTAAATCTTTGAATTAATATACAAAAGGAATTAGAAATACTCGATTTAAATGTAACTTACCGTGTATCATATAATGATTATACTTAAGCATATAATAAGGCAACATATTTATCAAGCAATTAAACAAATGGAAAGAATATAAAAATTCAGAAATATAAACTAATATTAAATCCATAATCCAATAATGAAAACCAAAATAATACTCAAATACTAATTAGTTATTCAAAGTCACTCCTCAATTTTCAAACTACAGTTCCTTCTACATCTTCCCTAACCAAATTGAGTTGTTCATCTTCATCATCAAATTGTGAGTCGTTGGTGTCATTTTGCTGAAGTGCATCTGCATCTAAACTCAAAACTGGATCCATGTCAAATGTATCCCTAGCTTTTGTTTTGACAACAACATTCCACCCCTTCTCGACATGGTCCTCCACGTAAAACACTTGTTGTGCTTGAGAAGCTAAAACAAAAGGCTCACTATGTTGCCTCAACCGAGATAAATTAACTAAAGTGAAGCCATATTCATCCCGCTTTTGAGCACTTCTTACTGACACCCAATCACAATCAAACATCACAATTTTTCTCCCACCAAAGTATTCAAGTTCAATAATATCTTTTAAAACGCCATAGTAAGTGAAATCACCAATGATAGGATTGTTATCATTTCTACTAGCAAAACTGCTAGTTTGTGCAGTAACAACCAACCCACTATTTTGGGTTTTTATTCGAATTTCATAACTTTTCACATGAAATCGAAACCCATTGACAATAAACCCTCTATATCGTTTTCCTACTGGATTAGGCCCTCGTGCTAGGGCCCTAAGTTCCTCCGACACTTGATTTCCAGCGAGATGTAAATTTTCCACCTGTAATACAAAAATTGCTATCATATTAATGAGATATATAATAAATGAATAATTAAGATAAAAAAGAAAGTGAATAAAAATGTGAATCAGTAGATTAGCTTACATGTTTGTAAAACCAGTTGGCAAATGTTTTACTGTGGATTTGTTCAATATTCTTTCTACTAAGACGAGGATTTTCATAATCAACCTTAGCTTTGTGTTCTCTACATGTAATTTGAACATGAAAGATAAGTATATGACATCATATTAAATAAGATAAAGTGATAACACTGAACTTGAGATCTTACTCAATGTAGGACTCAATTGAATTGCAATTGAATAATACATATTGGTGTGCTTTGGCAATCATTTCTTTTTCAAGTACTATAGAGTCTTCCCTCCCGATACGACGCCCTGGGTTAGAGAATACAGAAAACTCCATTGTGACTTCACCACCACTATCATCATTTCTTCCAACCTTATTAAATTTAGTCTCTACATCGTCTAAGTATCTAGAGCAAAAAGTCAAGCATTCCTCCACCAAGTATGATTCTGCAATAGAACCTTCTGGACGACTTCGATTACGCACATATGATTTCAATGTAGACAAGTACCTGTGAATGAATTAATTAATTAATATGAAAATCTTCATATAAATTTATATAAAATGAAGAATAATTAGAATAACATTGAAAATACCTCTCAATTGGATACATCCAACGGTAATGTACTGGTCCCGCAATCCGAGCCTCATATGCCAAATGAATAGATAAATGAATCATGATATCAAAGAAGGATGGAGGAAATACTTTCTCTAAGTCACAAAGAGTTTTGGCAATCTCTTTTTCCAAACGAATCAAATCTCCAGGATTAAGAACTTTAGAACAAAGCTCTCTAAAAAAAGTGCACAACTTAATCAAAGGGGTTCTAACATGCTTTGGTAAGACTTTACGCAAAGCAATTGGAAGCAATTGTTGCATCAAGATGTGATTATCATGACTCTTTAAACCTGAAATTTTGTTTGGCTTGATTTGTACACATCTAGAGATATTAGAAGCATATCCGTCTGGAACTTTTACATTTTTTAGGATTTCCAAAAATATTTCTTTCTCCTTTTTACTCATTGAAAAACACGCAGCCGGCAAGTATTTTTTCCCGGATTCAAGGGTAATGGGGTGAAGTTCTTGCCTTATGCCCATATCAACCAAATCAAGACGTGAATTTTCATGATCTTTTGTCTTCCCTTCCAAACCTAATAAAGTTCCAATCACACTATCACATACATTTTTCTCAATGTGCATTACATCCAAATTGTGACGAAGCATGTTAGTTTTCCAATATGGCAAATCGAAGAATATGCTTCTTTTTTTCCAATTATGAGGAAGATGTGGATTATCATTAACTTTCTTTCCAAATTTTATGTTAACCCCACCTAACTCCTCTAGCACCATATCTCCCGTTAAAGTAGTAGGTGGCATTCTACTTTCTTCGTTACCATCAAAAGATCTTTTATCTTTTCGATAAGGATGATATCGACTCAGAAACCTACGATGGTTCATGTAACAATGTTTGTGGCTATTGTGCAAGTATTTATAGCATGTCTCCTTATGGCATGACGGACAAGCTAGTTGTCCTTTTGTGCTCCAACCAGACAAATTTGCATACGCCGGAAAATCATTAATAGTCCACAACAAAGCTGCACGCATATTAAAGTTCTGTTTTGTTGACGCATCATAAGTTTCAACCCCAACCCACAATTCTTTAAGTTCATCGATTAAGGGTTGTAAGTAAACATCAATGTTGTTTCCAGGAGGCAATGGACCAGGGATGAGCAAAGTTAAAAAGAAAAATGGTTCTTTCATACACATCCATGGAGGCATATTGTATGGGGTCAATATGACTGGCCAAGTACTATGAGTAACACTCATAGTTCTAAATGGACTAAAACCATCAGCTGCTAGGCCAAGCCTTACATTTCTTGAATCTTTGGCAAAATCACGATTTTGACGATCAAAAGCGTGCCAAAGAGGAGAATCACTAGGATGTCTCATGCAACCATCCTTAGTACATTCCTCTTTGTGCCATCTCATAAATGATGCTGTTTTAGATGACATAAAGAGTCTTTGTAGCCTAGGCTTTAAAGGGAAGTACCTCAACACCTTTGCTGGAATTTTCTTGCACTTAACAGATGAAACTTCTTCATCTACTCCATCAATTTCAGCTTGAATATATCTGGGTGTATTACAAACATGACATACAATATCATTCTCATGCTCTTTCCAGTACAACATGCAATCATTGGGACATGCATCAATTCTAATACAGTTCAGTCCTAAAGCCCCAATGATCTTTTGTACTTCATAGTAAGACTTGGGCAATGACTTGGTTAAATCGGGAAATGCTTCTTTCAACAATTCGAGAAGCATTGTGAATGTCTTGTTAGACCATTTACCCATACACTTTAGGTGAAAAAGTCTTACTATAAATCTAAGTTTTGAAAATTGTTTGCATCCTGGATATAATTCTTGTTGAGCATCTTCTAACAATTTATAAAAAGTCTTAGCTTGTTCATTCGGTTCTTCTTCAAAGTCTCCACTAGTATCTTTGATCCCAAAAGCATCGTGTACCAAGTCATGCATGTCATTAAAGATATCAAAATTTTCATTTTGTTGAAATTTAGGCTGACTAGATGATGTATCTTCCCCATGTAAAACCCAGTGCGTGTAACCTTTCAAGAACCCATCAACTATCAAATGTTCTTTCGAAGTCTCCCTATTTAACCATTTTCCATTCTTACAATTTTTGCAAGGACATAAGATCTTTCCACTAAGAGATACATTATCAAATGCCATATCAAGGAATCGATTTAACCCATCTTCATATTCTTTTGATAACCTTGATTTATGTATCCAACTCTTATCCATTATTAACCTATTAAAAAGTAAACGTGTTATGTGATTTATGGAATCATATGTAAGAAAAAATGCAAGATACATGTATTGAAGTTACAAGGAACCATCAAAGTTGAAAATAAATTATCTATTCCCTATCTTTGACCCATGAACAAATTTTATTGTGCTGTAGAAAATTTGATTATAACTCAAGAATAATATCCAAATTCCCACATAGTTACTGTTTCACTTACAGAAAAGCAATTTCATCAAGAATCTCATGTGAGTTGTAAAAAACATTTAATATTAAATTGAAACGAAGACAAATATAGGTAAGATGAGTCACACGGATCAGGCAAGAGCCCCCACAACAACAAACTTATTATCTATTCTATTCTATAAAAGACAGTGAGGAACTTTTTAAGTTGAAATTTTTCAGTAAAAATCCAATATCTACGTACCCACATCATAAATAAAACTAAATCATATTTATCATAGGGGATAATAGCAATTGAAATCCATACCTTACTGATTTCTTCGAGAAAACCCGGATGAAAATGAGAATCGCTCAAATCTGTATGTGCAACAAATAAAAGAGAATAATCAATTAAAGCAAAAATCAATAGTAAGAACAGAACTTTAAAGATAGTGAGATAAAGAATTGAGAGGAAACCCGGATGAAATTGGAAGCTGCTCAAATCTGTAAGTGCAACACATAAAAAGAAAATAATTAGGTAAAGCAATAATCATAGAACTTTAGATTTTTGAAGGAAAAACCGAAAATCAAAGATAAGCAACAATCAAAGAGAAGATAAATGGAGAGCAGCTGTTCATGTTTGCTTGATTAAGAAAACCCAAATTGAAGGAAAAACTGAAAATAAGAAGGGAATTTGGACCGATTGTGAGAAAGAGAAGAACTGAATGTCAAGAACCGATTGTGACCCAAATTGAAGGAAAAACCGAAAATAAGAAAGAGAAATTGAAAAAGAAAAACAGAGGATTTGGGCCGATTGTGAGAAAGAGAAGAAGAATTACATGTTGCTTGATTAGTCTTTGTTATTTGATTTCTTACGTGTTGTGATAGAGAAGAGAGGGTTTTTGATAGAGAAGCTAGAGAGGTTTTTTTGATAGAGAAGAGAAATTAGAATGAGGGCAAAAATAATAAGGGAATTTGAGTGAAATAAAAAAAGGGAACAAATTGGGCGCCACTTTTCCCGCTCCAGAGTTAAGTGTCCCATAATCATTTTCCTATGGGACACTTAAAAATAAATGTCTTAAAACTTAAAAGTTTGGGACACATAAAAATAAATGTCCCCTTGAAAGTGTTCCATGATCCAGTTTTTGTTGTAGTGGTTATAAAAGGAAAGGGATAATTTTGAAATAAAAAGTTACAAATCATTACATAGAGGGGAGTGTTACAATTGATACTGTAAGGGGTAAATAGTACAATCCCATACTTTAGGGTGGGGGGGGGGGTAGAATTTGGCAACATATTGGGATAGAGAAAAGCCACCTAGCACCACCGACCGTTCATCTTAATTTTGTGTTTGTGATAGGGAGATTCTTCTACGGACATTCTTTCTTTTTTCTTTCTTATAACTAATATTCTTTTACACAAATCAAATACATTTATATACTTTGTGTCGCAAACTTATAGTAATATATTGTTCCTATTAAAATTTTATTGTACAAAAAATTTAAATTTTAGTGACAAAATATTAAATGACATAGTGACAAAAATTTAAATATTTTCACTAAAATATCGTACATAGATACATTATTGACAAGAAATGTAAAAATATTGCCACTATTGACATTTAGTGACGTCCCAAAAATGACAACTAAAAAATCGTCACTAAATTATAGTGACAATATTTATTGTTACTAAGTTGTCTCTAAAAGGGTGTCTAATTGTCAATAACGATAATACACTTGTCACTAATAGCCATTAGTGATAATTTAAAAATATATTTTGTCACTATTGTTATTGTGACAAAATTAACATTTTTGTCACTAAATATATGCAAAAACTAACAATTTCAACAATGTTACTTAATATGTCACTAAATTTTATTTTTCTTGTAGTGAGTTTTTTTATATATTATGTATTTTTCGTAATCGTTCAATGTTGTTGTGGCTATATTTTTATTTATTTTCGAAGATGTGAATTTGTAAATTCATTGTGTCATTTTGTGCTATAATTTATGAAATAATTAAGATAGATATTTTTTTTATAGAATTAATTTAAACATTAAACATTTTAAAGAAGAAATAATGCGTGGAAAATGCAAATAATAATTTTGATAGAAACAAACATCATATTTTAAATTTACAACACAAAATATGTCAATGTTTTTTTAATTGTATAAGAGAATTTTAGTTATTAATGAAGAAAAGGAAAAGAAAAGAAGAAGAGAAAAGGAAAAAAATAGAAAAGAAGAAAAATCCTGGACCACATGGTCCAGGAGTCCGGGGAAGAATCACCCGAAAGTATAATTGATATTTTAAGAGGTAAATAGTAAAAATCCCATACTTTAGGGGGGGGGGGGGATGATTTGGCGACCTATTGGGATAGAGAAAAGCCACCTAGCACCACCGACCGTTCATCTTAATTTTGTGTTTGTGTGTGATAAGTAGGTATGAAAGTCTTTATCAATGAAAATGGTCGAACAAGATTGTTTGATGTATCATATCATAAATTAATAGAGAAAGACAATTTAACTAATTTATCTTTCCACATGCTAACACGTCTCTTTGCTGTAAATGAAGAGATGCGATCGAAGAAGCAGTGGCCATTGGCGAATGGCCATCAGTCAATTATTATCATTATTTATTTACTAATTTTCTTTATTCCTTTGTCTTTCTCTCTCTCTTTCACACACATATTTATACCTTTCTGTATCCATTTAATACCATAGAAAACAGTATCCACCTTTCCTTTCTTTTCTATCTATTCATATATCCATTATTTCCAAATTTATTATACTATTTTTAATTCTTAATTGCTATTCTGACAAAATATGCACAAAAGAATATTATCATCACATTCATAAATATAACAGCAGCAACAATTTCTCCGCGTTGCATTCTTTCTCTGGCTTAATTTAATTCAAAACCGACGAAGCAAATTTTAATTAATGGTATTGGTAGGTGCCCTAATTTCTCCTAAATTGCTTCTTCTTCTTCTTGGATATTATTTATTAATTCTCTGTTTACATATTGTTATGCTACGTACTCTCTTCAAATTACTTGTAGTAAAAAGTCAGTGCAAAAATGATGCAGGTCAATGCAAATTAAATTGAAATCGATTTGATTTGAATGCTGGAGAAATTAAGAGACAAAAAAAAATGTCAAGTTGAAGATTGCATTGAATGGTATATATGAGCATTTGCAGGAGGCTATATATCTTAAATTAAAGGATATTTACGAGGGGGGAATTAAGTAATTTGCAGGTTTTATGAAATATGGCATCTTACAAACTGATCAAAGAACCTGGTGATCATGGAGAGATGCAGGGCAGCACTTGCACTCTGCGGATTGAGGGGGGCCGTGGTACTGTTGATGTTGAGTCTGCTTTGCAGAAACTCAATTCTTTATCTCCTCGTTCGAAATCGGGGTTCAAAGACAGTGCCACTACTGCCAATGCCTCCTCCTCTTCTACTCGTCTTGTATCACTCGATGTATTCCGTGGCCTTACTGTTGCGGTAATTAACTATATTATTATGTATCTCCTCATTCAATAAATAATCCCTTTTTCATTTCCTCATTGGATGATTGATTGTTTTTAATGTGATTAGTTAATGATACTCGTTGATGATGCTGGTGGGATCATACCAGCTATTAATCATTCACCATGGAATGGTTTAACATTGGCAGATTTCGTTATGCCATTTTTTCTCTTCATGGTTGGTGTCTCACTTGGACTTACTTATAAGGTACTTAAATCTTTACCTTAATTTTCTTTTTGAAATTACTAAGTATTAGTTTAATGGCTCCTTTAAATGTTCTTCTGTGAACTAATTGTATATTATATATTGTTTTTGGCTAGAATATGTCTTCTAGAGTTGCTGCGTCTAAAAAAGCAATATGCCGAGCAGTAAAGCTCTTAATACTAGGGATTTTTCTCCAAGGTGCGTGCTTGATCTTCTATCCATATTATATATCTTTAGAAACGTTCGAAGATAGATAGTGATTATTAGAGAAAATAAAATTGAATAGACCAAAACTATATTTATGTAACAATATATAATTAATCCATTATCAACATCCACCTTGTTTCAATTTCCTCACTTATGATCATAAGATTAATAACCCGTTGCGTTGTTCTTATTGCTAATTATTCTTTCCTTTCTCATATCTCAGGTGGATATTTCCATAGTATTAATAATCTAACTTATGGTGTGGACATGTTGAAAATAAGGTGGATGGGTATATTGCAGGTTTGTGTCGTCAAACCCAAGTTAATAAAGGAGTTCTCCTTCTCCTTGATAATGTCAATTATCTGAACAACGTATTAGGCTACACATTTTACATATCATTTAATTTGTCCACTTCCTCCTTCAGAGAATTGCAGCAGCATATTTTGTGGCAGCTATATGCGAGATTTGGCTTAGAAATGATGAGAAAGTTAATACATGTTTTTCTTTGCTCAAGAAGTATCATCGCCATTGGTAAGAAATAACAAATATATGTTTAATATCATGCATTTTTTTAGTGCAGAGAAGAGCCATTAGAATAGATCTCTCTTGGAAAGCTATATGTTTGCAAAAATGACCAAATGAATATTGTAGTCATAAATAGATGAAGATCAGATTAAAAGCTTCTTTTGGTTTTAGTTGATCTCTGGGATATGCAGTCCAAAGCTTGAAATAGAGTCATCTTGTTTTGTGAGTCAAGAATATGCTTATATAAATGAAACATAGTCATCTTCTCTTATTGTTTGAATTATATCAAGTGAATCAAAGGGTCGAATACAACATTTTGTTTGTTTTCTGAAACACTGCAACTTCTACCATTTCTATGTTTTGATTTGTTCTCCTTCTTTTGACAATTCCAGGGTCGTGATGTTGTTTCTTACTACCTTATATCTTCTTCTGTTATATGGTGTATATGTTCCTGACTGGGAGTATCAGATTCCAAATGAAACATCTTCTGAGGCTAAGATATTCTCAGTATGTTCTTATAGTTCATGATTATTCAAAATCATGGGGACTAGTACTTATTTTCATTTATTGAAATATTGACCATTGTTCATTGCTGTTGAAGGTGAATTGTGGTGTGCGTGGCAACACCGGACCAGCATGTAATTCTGTTGGGATGATTGATCGTACATTTTTGGGTATTCAACACTTGTATCGGAAACCAGTATATGCTCGAACAAGAGTATGTATCCAAGAATATTAAAAACTTGCATTTTCCTCACCGGTTATTTGGCATGCTTATGATTTTCTGTCACTTTTATTATCTGACAGGAATGTAGTATCAACTCACCAGATTATGGCCCACTCCCTCCTGATGCTCCTTCATGGTGCCAAGCTCCCTTTGAGCCTGAAGGACTGTTAAGGTTTGTAACCACTATATGTTTATTGTATTATTACTACTTTTGATTTATAAAAAAAGAGAATTGTTGGATAAGTTAGCGGGGTTTAATTTTCTAGTCAAGTACAGAAACTACTTGATAAATGAAAGGAAGTCACTGTAGGTTTGAAGGCGTGAGAGTTTCTAGAAGCAATTTGTTTAAACCTTGCTTGATGTGGACGAAACCATTTTCTTAAGGAGCAAGAAGATCATAATACTTTTCACCATAATTTTCGCTGTCAGTTTACTATAACCTCATTGTGTCATTTCGCAGTACAGTGATGGCTATTGTCAGTTGCTTGGTTGGTTTGCAGTATGGACACTCTATTGTCCACTTCAAGGTGAACATAGTTTTTTATTTGGTGTTAAAAAGTACTTATTTTTCGTTTAATGGTTTAATTTATTGGGGATGACTGGGTGAGTACCTGATTGTTCCTATCTATCTTGATCTTATTCAGGATCACAAAAGTAGAATAGTGATGTGGTTAGTCTCCTCGTCTGGTTTTATAGTCTTCGGTTTCCTATGTGAAATCTTTGGTATGATTTTCAATTTATTGGTTTTTGTATACTTCATTATTGACATAAGTCGATGCATGGGAAAGGGTTAACGTACAGAACAATAGAATGTTTGAAATTAACAGACAGTTTGTTTCTTGTTTGCAGGAATGCGTATAAACAAGGCTCTATACTCTTTCAGCTACATGTGTGTTACTACTGGTGTTGCTGGGATTCTCTTTGCTGTAATTTATTTAGTGGTCGGTTTTTGTTTAACCCATATTTTTGGTTTGGTATATAGAATCTTCTTTTTACCCTTATTATTGTTCCATGGACATGTAATGAAGATTGCAGAAATTGAATTCTTGCAGGTGGATGTCTATGGGTTCAGGCTATTTGCAATGATGCTTGAATGGATGGGAATGCATGCATTACATATATATATCCTTGTAGCATGCAATATCCTACCTCTTTTTCTACAAGGATTCTATTGGAAGGAGCCTCACAACAATATTGTTAGTATCATATAGCTCTGAGGTCTCCTTGAAGTCATGTTTTCTTATACAGAATATTTTCTCCTAACATATATAACCTCCTATTTTTGGCAGTTCAAGTTAATTGGAATTGGAAAAGAGACTAAGTGAGCATGAAGCAGTTTACTTCCGGCGGCAACATGTATAGTGCACTAGTTGAAGTTGGAGCACTTGCATAATTAGCACTATACATGCAATGTGCAGCGAATTTCACCCCGAAAATGATCAAAATTGTACCTAGGTAAAGTACAGGATTAGTGACTTGATTTGACGTTTCCAGATCTCGTATTAAGTTCTGTATTGATAACATTTGGCACGGTGTATGTATAATGCATTTATATTGAAATGGAAAAATTAGTGTAACTCATACTTGATTTGCAAACAACTTTCTTAATAGTAATACATGAAAACAAAATACAACCGAACCAGAAAAAAAAACACGCACACAAACACACACACACACACACACTCACGCACAAGGTCAAGGAAAGAATTAAGGTGGGGGATTAATTAATTTAAGACAATACAGAGTAGACTGTTTGAACAATAATGAGAGCGAAAGGGAAAATGGCGGCACTGAAAGAGAGAATGGCCCATGGATTAGTGAAGATTAGCTCGCCACTGGTGCCATGGCTCATGGACCAGGTTATGCACATTAGCTAAGCTGCTCTCTTGATCAAATGTAATGACCTTGGACAGGGAATTGAATTAACTACGGAAGCTTGAGAAGCCCACCACTAAAAGAGATATCTTTTAGGCTTTTTGTTTTACTTTTCTCAATACAGATTCCAGCTTCATTTAGCTCTGTGGCTGAGCGAATGAACTCATCTCCACCACCTTGGTAAATGTTGCTTCCCTTCTTTTTTCCTTGGTGGTGTGGCTCCTCCAAGAGTAAGTAGTCGCTGAACGGCTGGAGGTTCTTGACAGATGATTCTTGAGAGAAGAAGTCGAGAATGAGCTTTGTTATCTTGCTGCATGTGGACACGTTCAAATCAAATCATCATAGTTATTAGAAGATTTTCACATGATCAATGAATAAGATCAAGAGGCTCCTATCCTATGACTTTTTTAAAATCAAAAAACAAGTGTATTGTACTTGTCATGTAGTTACTTTATGTTCAGCCGAAGAATTTCCGGGGTTGATGGGGGGATTTAAAAAGGATGCATAGTTTATTATTAATCTGATTCTTTTAGACAAAATTTCAAAAACAGTACTGTAATTTTGGGATCCTTTAAAAAATAGCATTTTTGAAATGTTGCCGATTCTTTTTACATTCAACAAATTGTCGTTTTGAACGGCAAACGATATTTCAAGTACGGTGATGGGCAGCTGATTCTCGAGCATCAACATGTCACGCTTTAGATAGGGCACAATATGGAGCTTACCATTGTTGCTGAAGATGGGGTTGATAATCCATTGCTGCTGCTGCTGCTATTGATCTGATCCCCCCATAATCTATTTGTATAGTGGACTATACATATATATACATGTATACTAAGTCTGCAACTCATGATTTGATAGAAGGAGGTAAATTGGCATCCATTAACTCAAAATAAAAGAAAGGATAATTAATGTATTACATATGTGGAAATTAAGACAAGGTACAAGTTTGAATTGAAAGAAGAAGTTGAATGAATGAGGCATCAACAGGATGCGGATTGATATTCAACTTTACAATATAATACGTACTAGTAATTGATGAGATAATTGAATGAGAATACTATAGACTATAGTATATCTCTGTCTCTGTTGCACTCAGGGGGCACAATGGGGTACCTGGAACGATCAGTACAGTAATTATAAATGGTGTAAGTTTTGCGAACCCAGTTGAGACGATTCCATTGGTATGAATCCAGGTCTTGGAATTCCTTTTGGTCCCACCAGCGCTTGCCCTGAGTGTCACAGAACTTGGCTTGGACCGAGGCCTCACAACCGTCCACGTGGAAGCCCTTGTATGAGGCCACAAATGGAGCCTTTGACCAGTCCGTCTTCTCAAGCCCACCCCTGGTGGCCCAATCATCTGCATTCCACAAGCTCGAGTATATCTTCATGGGCTGGTTGAATGGAAATTTAACTCCCAAATCTTTGCTGTTTTTGAACACCCTGATTGGCACATCATCCACAAAGAATCTGCAATTGATTGCAATGCATGCCCCCCAACAACAAAACAAATTCAATTCAAGTCAAGTCAAAGTAGCTAGCTAGTAAGTAGTTAGTTACGTTACGTACACAATTTGGTAGAGATTCCACAAGACAGAGTATGTGTGGAAGTCTTTAGTTGGATCAAACCAAAGATTAATCCTTTGTTCTTTGTCTCCTTTCCCCCCTGTGTATACATTGGTCTGCAATATGTATGGCTGACCACTTCTGTTCCCCAAGAACTCAAAGTCAATTTCATCATGCTCTGAATTTTGAGAAGAGAGATAGAAAGCAGTGACGGTGCCAGCAGAATCACCAGGAACCATCTTTATATGCATACTGAAGTGTCCAAACAAGTATGAACCCTTGGACTGGAATCCGGTACCTATACAGTATATTTATTTATTAGAACAGGATGGAAGATGGATAGATACCATATAATACATACCAGTGTACTTGTCTAGATGGAGGTGTATCTCAGAGCCACCATTGAAATATTTGATGTGATCAAATGCCCATGTTGGTACGTAGTTCCTACCAAAGGGTACATCCACTGGTCTCCTAGGTGCAGCCCCCATTACTCCTCCACTACAACTGTACACCATCACTACTACCATTAACAAGAAACCAACTGATGAACTCATCATCATCATCATCTTTACTTTAATCTTTCTTTGAGATGAGATGAGATGCAGAGGCGGAGTCCAAGGCTCATTATATATATATATATATATAGCCGCTCAGCTATAATTATATATATACATTATATTTTTTAGTAATAAATTATTTCAATTAAGGAGGGTAAATTAATAATTCAATTAGATTCACTGAATATAGAAAGATAGAGAGCTGTCTTTCATGCTAGCTGATAGTGAGTGATGCATTGCCTTTTTTGACTCATACTAGATCATATAATGTTCCACAGCACAGTTAAATATTTGCGCTGCAGTTATTAATGCAACAACTGAGATTTTGTACTTTAGAAATAAGGGGAAAGGGAATATTTGTACTAACATTATTACTAAACCTGTTATGATTGGAAATCGTGAAAAATATGTGATACACTGGTAAACATGGATAAATAATTAAAGAGTTAGTTTGTTGGAATTTGAAGGGCATAAATAAATAATAATACTGCTATAAAAAGTGTAGTGTAGCTGTGTAGGTAGGGCTGTAGTGTGGTGTGGAGCCAAACAATCCATGGCCATGTTTTATTTGTCTGAGAGACACTATCAATCAAACAAACACCTAATTACGATCCTCCTACTCCGCCAATAGAATTTAGTTGTAAAATTTGAAAAAACTGAGATGGAGATTTTACTACTACTCCCTTTGCCCCATTTCTTTTGTTCCTTTTAAGTTTTGAAGCCAAGTTTTAGACAAAAATTGCCAAAAAATAAAAATAAATAAAAAAATTAGATATTTATACTCTAAAAAATTAATGGTTATTACTTTATTTGAAAGAAAGAGCACTCTCGAGAAGAATAATTTTATTAAAAAAAAATAGATATTATTATTTTGAAACATTTCAAAAGAAAAATAGGAAAAAAATAAAATGAAATAATTACTAATTTTAAACAAATAAGATTGGTACGTAGTTAATGGAAGGTTGGATAGATGCCACGCCGGGCCACACTTTCACATGATATGTACCCAATTCTTGCTCACGCTGCACATGACTCACTGGCCACTGCACTTCTTCTTTTCATTTATATTTCTCAATTAATTAGTTTACAAGCACTTGGAACTTATTGGATATAGCTAGTTATATTTATAATATTATTACAAATAACTTGATATAAACTTTTTGACTTATTTGATTAACGTTAAATTGGGAAAATGAGGCGAAATTTACGACTTTAATATACTGTTGGACCATAAACATTATACTAATGAAGATTGAACTGGTTGATGATTTACTTTTGTTAAAGATGAATTATTATTTGTTCATGGATGATTAATTTCATTTATCAACATTGTCAAACAAGAGACAAAACTTTGTTGTCTAGCTTTATAGCTAGACAACCAAGGAATGAGCGTACCTCACGGCTAATCGAAGTTAGTGCAGATAATTCATTTTTCGAATGGAAGGTGAC
Organism: Penstemon newberryi var. newberryi; assembly: GCA_030819805.1. Classification (NCBI taxonomy): domain Eukaryota; kingdom Viridiplantae; phylum Streptophyta; class Magnoliopsida; order Lamiales; family Plantaginaceae; genus Penstemon; species Penstemon newberryi. The sequence continues at coordinate 70,274 of JAUALY010000008.1, forward strand.
TGGGGACGTATGTACCCTAAGAAAGCTAGATGGGAGGATTTTCAGCTAGCTAGAACCTTCTTTTCACAAGTGAACCCTGAATTGGTACGCACAATGACCTCATGTTGTTCATCTAGCAACATTTGTAGCCTCGTCTCGAGGTCCATTATTAGTGAAGTTGTCGCGAACATATTGCGGTCTCGAGGTTCAAAAGAGGACTAAGAATCTCCTGCGGTTGCACGGATCATACCACTCTCCCTTCTTGTGGAGGTCCTTCCTCACGTCATTGGATCGCTTGAAATGCGGTATAGATAAAAATCTAGTATTTTAGTTTTTAACCCATCGCAAGTGTGCTACTGATTCGACGTACGTGAAACAATATATGTTGAGACCTATTTTCATAGATTTCTCAAGAACATCCCTATTGATGAAACACCTAAAACAATGGGCATGCTTGCCTCACATTTCCCAAACTCTTATTTCGTGTTTGGGAAAAGCGAGACAAATAATGTTTTCTATTTTTCGAAATAAATTTATTCTCTCTCAATTTTTGCAAACTACTTTTTTCAAAGCCAAACAAACAACAATTTTCTTAAATCTAAAAAAACCTATACGAACTCTACTTTGATTTGACATAAAGTAAATTATCTCTTGACGCTTACACAACTTAACTCGCATAACAAACACGATTTGACATAAAGTCTTACACATCTTACACTTACAACATAAGTTCTTCCAAAAAACCTACAGTTACCTTATTTCTCAAACCACTCTAAAAAAACTCAAATAAATAATATTACGCAAACCGATATTATCTTACAAACATTCACTATTCTCCCTAACTACTCTCTCAAATACCAAACAAACAAACTCATTAGGGCATCTCCAATGTTTAAGGGGGGAGGGGGAGTTCGTGAGAGAGGGGAAAAATAGAGTAATTTCTTGATGAGGGGAGAAGGGGAAAGAGGTGGGTGGGAAGGTCTTCTCCCACCTCCTGGAGGGGTGGGGAGGTGGTAGGTTGGACCTTGCCACCCACCTCGGTCGGTGGGTAGGTGGCGACGACACCTACCTTTTTTCATTCTTTTTTTTTTTTTAGTTTTGATTTTTCTTTCTTATTTAATTAATTAATTTTATAATAAAAATGACTATTAATTTTATTTTAAAAAAAAAAATTAACATTAATTTAATTGTATTACTTTTATAATTGTAACTTTTATTTAATAAACTTAACATCTATGTTTGAAAATTAATAACACGGTAAGAAAATTTAATTTGTCTATTATTTTAAATTTTACAAATTTAACTTTAATTTGTGTTAATTTATAATAACGTAATTAAAAACGATCATGAAAATTAAATACGATTTATTATTATTATTAAGAAATATGAAAATTAGAATTAATTAAAATGGAAAGACTGAGTCACTGGAGATGACTATGAAAAGATGACTGGAGAGAAAAATAAGAGTATGAGGGAAGTCTAAGGAAAAGAAGAGTATGAGGTGAAGGGGTGGAGGGGATCACTAGAGGTTGCTTTAACTCTTATACTTGGAACTTGATAAAATACTCAATTTCATCTTGTTTTTTACTGGATCATAACATAATGTAAAAATATAACACGTAAAAGAGTCATGCAATCTCAATAAACAAATCATGTGTTAAGTGTTGACATAACTCGTCTCAATTTGGATGTCGGTTGGGGAATAGTACTATATATAGTAACACCTTAACTGGCTCCAGCGTTTTAATTAACTTTAAGATTGAATGAAGCTTATTATTATATCGAAAGTAAGAACATGTGAGAGACTTAATATTTGATTGACGGGTTTTTGAAAATCTTGCATGTGTATTCATGTGCGTCATTAGCTATCCAGAAAACCCCAATAATTCCTTACATTAATGCATTATAAATATAAAGAGTCATGAGCTGTCTATCTTCATAAATAAATGCTGCTAGCTATTTAATCAATGCCCTACTCTAATTCAATTCAATCCCAATCCAAGCTGCACCAGCTCATGATGAGATCAGTTGAATTTTCATCTTTTATTCATCAAGATTCTGGTAAAAACTGATTTAATTTCATTTATTTGGGACATCCCTGACAAATAAAAATGATTTGCACCTTCTTTTATACTACTACTATATAGAAGTAACAACAGTTCTTGACCATGTACAAATTTGAACCTTTCAATTTATATATTCTAATTTCGTTATTATTATGATAACCACAAAATTTTGCTTTTATTAGTTTGTATTACTACTAGCCAAACTGTAGAATTGAAAAGATAAGGGTGAAATACGGTTTTCCTCCTTAAAGTATTGGGGTGGTATCAGTAACACTTGCCCCCTCTATTATAGTTTTATAGTTTTTATTTCAAAAATTAAAACATAATATTGTTTGGTGTCAAACTTGAATTTTACGAGAAAGAATTTGAAATAGTATAACTCAACATTTTGAATAATAATTCGTACCGAATGAGATAATTATCACCAAATAAACAATTCAGAAAATATAAATAAAAAATATAGATAGAAAAAAAAAATTAAAACATAAAATAAAGAAAACAAATTGAAACAAAAATAATGAAAAAATATGAGATGAAAATTAAAAAAAAAATTGAAACATAAAACCAAAGGAAACAAAAGAAATGAAGAAATCGAAACATAATGGGCCTATTTGTTTAGCGTTTGGAAAAGTAATTTGGGAGAGTAGTGGAGGTTTGTGAAATAATCTCGATTTGCGTAATGTTGTTTGTTTGGGTTTTGAGAGAGTGGTTTGAAAAATAAAGTAGATGTAAGTTTTTTTTGGAAGAGTTGAGTTGTAGGTGTAAGATGTATAAGACTTTATGTCAAATCATGTTTGTTATGTGAGATAAATTGTGTAAGAGATAAATTACTTTATGTCAAATCAAAATAGAGTTTATATAGGTTTTATTTAGAGATAAGAAAATTGTTATTTGTTTGACTTTTGAGAGAGTAGTTTGAAAAAATTAAAGGATGAAAATTTTATTTCGAAAAATAGAAAACATATTTGTTTGACATTTCTCAAACACGAAATAATTCTGGAAAACGCCAAACAAACGGGCCCAATATAGTTTGGTGGAAATTCATAATTAATAAAAAAAAATTGATAAATTAATAAAGAAACAATTTATTTGTTATAAAGAAGTGGGGGTAATTTTGAAATAAAATGTTTAATACTATAACAGAGAGGGTAAGTGTTACAATTAATAATTTAAGAATTAATAATTTAAGAAATAATTGATACCACCTCTATAGGGAAAAACTATATTTCACCCAAAAGATAATTTAATATACACTGAAGAAGAAAACTAATGCTTGTCTTAGAGGACAATCGTCAATTTACACAGAATGCTGTCTATTTCGGAAAATCAGAAGTAAAGTAATACTCAGGCTAAACCTCGGATAACAGCTGATTCAAAATGAGACATTAATCTATTGATAAAAACAATCATAGTTTCAAATCTGAAAAAGTACGTATGTCCTCAAGTAGTCATAATCTCCTCGATTGTGAATTAATCAATGGGCAAGGGGATGCCTTATTATACCTCTTCCTTCATCCAACTCAAAGTTGGCACCAGAAAATTCAGTGCTATTGAAGAAAGGCATCAGATCACTTATTCCATAATCAAGTGCCTGCAAGGAAAAAGATCTTAACTCACTAACCTTCATCTTTGTTAAAAAGTAAAAGAAGACAAAATAGAGCCTATGCTCACCTTGTTTTGCAGCTCTTCCACTTTTACATCAATGTGAGAAAAATTTGCAGAAGAACCAGACACAATTTCTTCAAAGTGCAGTGCATTCTTCACAAGTTCTTGGAGAAGGTGCAAAACAATTCGATTGAAGTCCTTTTTAAATGTCATATACCTTTTGAAGCTCTGCAACAATTTACAATCATTCTCGAATTAGAGTTACAGAAAATGGTAAAAACAAGGGTGATTTACAACCGAACCCCCTGAGATTTAGCCATCTTACAAGAAACCCCCTAACGTTTCAGATATTACAAGAAGGCCCCCACTGGTTTAGAATATGTACCAAAACACCCCTTAAAGCTTCAACAATCCTTACAAAGAATGTTTAGAACAAAAAACCATGTAAGGTTGTCCTTGTAATTTTTGGAACCACAAGGGGGTTTTCTGTAATTGCAGTAAACTTTAGAGGTTCCAAGTGCAAATCACCCTAAAAACTATTAAGATGAGTAGAAGCATTGAGGTGTAATACCTTCTGCAATGCTTTCTGTACACCAAACTTTTGGGTTGAGATGAAGGATTCGAGCAGAACATGGATAGCCATGTCGACATCCTCTTGAACTACATGCTGTCTCAGGTGCATTCTTGCACGGGCCTCAGACATCCTAATCATTGATTCGATGTGCCTCACCGCAATCGGAACTCCTTGTCCATTCTACACAAACACATAAAACAAAATAATCATATATAGGACTTGTCGATTACAACTTCATTGAGGAAAAGTACATGGATCTCACCGATGATTCTCTTCGTAATTCGGCATAAACCTTAGTAACCTTTTCTAAATCAGCATCATGCAACTTCGGAAATACATTCAGTTTGGCATAGGTTATGTACTTCTTCAGCATTTCCTGGGGAATTATCTGTAGATAAAAATTGAACAAATTCAGTGGAAGGGATAAAGAATGCGCTAGTAACAAAGATTTGTGATGTAATAAAAGACCTCAGGATCGATTGGTCTTGTGGAAGCTTGGAAATCATCCTGAGAATTGGTTACATCAAGGTTGGAACCTTTAGCCTGTGCCCTACAGTGACTATCAACCACAAACTCTGCCAGCATCTCATCAGTAACTGGATCAACTACATCCTGCACAGTAAATTTTTGCTTGTTAATAAAATGGAGTAGAAGTTCATAAGAAAATGATTGGCTTAAAAAGAATGACCTTCACAACACAAAGAATATCAAAGCGAGAAACAATGGGATCAGTCAGTTCTACATTTTGCGAAAATGTCTTTGATGAATCATATCTGCAAGAGGATAATACCAAAAATGTTACTAAACAAATAAAAGATGGACAAAATGTAAAAAGGAAAAGTTGAATGTTGAACACCATCTCTAGAGGCTTTTAAAAAGTAATTTTCTAAAAAAGGAAAATAATAAGTGAAATTATTCCCCTTAAATACACAATTTTTCTGTAAAACCTAAATGAGGAATTTTTTTCTCAAAGTTCTTCTCACTGGACTCCAAGATCCACCATGAAAATAAAGAAAGCTTGAAGTGAGAAAGTAAAGGTATATTTGAAACCTAATCCATGCTTATCCTCTACATGGAGTTTAGTAACCGTAAGCTATTTTCTTGTTACATGGGAATAAATAAGCAACTCGGGATATAGAATCTAGGAACCATCTTACAAATAACTATTACATAACCACTCACTCTATCTAGGCTAAAACCAAACACCAGAAAGTTGATGCTACATTCAAAGGACTACCAAGAATTTAACAAACAACTAAGAGCTTAAAGATGCTAACACTCACTAACTTTTAGAATAAATTGAACATATGTATACCTTCCTCCAATAGGATTTGCTGCAGCGATGACTGAACAACGGGCCTGAAGGGATGTGACAATCCCAGCCTTTGATATGCTTATACTTTGCTGCTCCATAGCTTCATGAATGCTTACCCTGAATAATAAAGAAGTGTTTACAAGCATAATGATGTTGCGAATAGGTGCATTGTAATGCAATTTCTCACCTGTCCTGATCATTCATTTTATCAAACTCATCAATAAGACATATGCCCCTGTCAGCCAAAACAAGAGCCCCTCCTTCGAGGGTCCACTCACGTGTGACTGGATCCTTGTGAACTGCTGCAGTGAGCCCTACAGCAGAAGCCCCTTTCCCAGTAGTATAAACAGCCCTTTGTCCAGTCTTTTCTACATACCTATTAGTTTTTTCCACCAATATTAGCATATTGTTCACGCAAAAATAAAGTCATTCTAAAATAATTCTTACTTAAGAAACTGAGACTTGGCGGTGCCTGGATCACCCATGAGGAGTACATTTATATCCCCACGTATACGGTGTTTCCCCTCATGAATTTTCTCTTGGGCACCAAACATCGCAAGAGCTATTGCAGTCTTTATATCCTCATGACCATAGATTGATGGGGCTATGGATTTGATAATCTGAAATATTTGGAAAGCAAGTAAAAAGAGGACCGAAAGAAATTCTGCTGATTTTTAAGGTAATCAATTAACATATTTGGACCTACTCGATCTCCAATTCTGGGGTCTTTGGCCAACCTTTCAATCTCTTCTTTGTCCTCTTGGGTAAGCTTGTAAGCTGAAAAGAGGTCCTGCTTCTTCGTGACGTAATTAGCTTCAATCACAGTAGCAAAGACAGGAAATCCATTCTTTGTATTCAGAGACAAGTCAAAATTGTTGGTATATATGCCAGTCACCTCCTAAATTTTGAAAATGAAGAACGTTGTGAATCAAGAGATTATGAGTACTATTTTTAGTTATGGAAAAAGGTTAAGGTCCAAATATTAGAGAGATTTACAATTTCTTCTCCAGGTCGGGCACAATCAATGAGATCATTCAATAGAATCACTTCCTTGTTTCTTGGAAGTCGACCAGCAGGAACAATTCCAGGGCTTTCTTGGAGAGTGAGTTTCTGGTAGTTTCTATATATAGTCTGCAGCAAAGAAAGAATTTAGACTTGACAAAGTTTTAAGGGGCATCTTTAGAGGAGCATGAGAGTATTCACCTGTTCAATATTAACTGTGAATGGTCCTTTCGATTGACACTCCGGACAAGAACCAACCTTCACCTCTGAATATGAATTCTGAAAAAATGGCCCCAAGATTGATCCGCATTTGTTACAGTCATATTTAACTTGCTGCAATTGAGGAAAGACTCCAGAACGTCGAGTCACAACTCCACCAATACGAACCATAGTATTTAAATGTATCTGCCTGCAAAGAGCATAAATGAATAATAAATTGCACATAATAAAGAGAAAAATCCTTAGAGCAGTCTTCAGGATTTTATTGTAATACCTAATGTTGCGTATCTGATCATACACTGGTAGGTTGGTGATGCGCACATAGATTTTTTTATGTATTTTCCGGTAATTTGGATGCAGGTCAAACACAAATTTATTAGCAACTTCTTCCATAACCTCAAGAACAGGGTGAGGAGCATCTGCTAGCCATATGGCAATGTTTGGATGGACATAGATGAATTGTTTATAATCAATCTCAAGGCTGCATTTGTTGACTGCAGGAAAAGTAGTGAGTTATTACGGACAATTTTCAACATATGGATAAGGTAATGTTTGGATTGTGATATAAGAGAAAAAAAGCATTCTGCAGCAACCTAGCAAATGAAATAAAACTTTCAACAAAGTCTGAAGCTACCAAAGGTTTCTTACCGGAAACCATTTCATTGATCTGCCGTAGATATTCAAAGTCTCCATGCTCACTCCTTGGGTTCACGTGAGTGAGCAAAAAATCCTTGAATTTATTCGCAATGAACCGCCTCACTTCATCTCTAGTGACCCACTCTCTAAGAGTTCCCTGAACTTTGTACATTTCAGTTTCACCTTCATCACTGTCTGAATCCTACAATAATTAACTATCAATCAGTAAAGTTTTTTTATAAATGATGCCTAGTATATATAGGAACTGAGATCAGAACTAAGGAAACTCCATACATCCTCTGGCGGACCACCCATAGGGTCATCATCTGACGGATCACCCATATGGGCATCTTCACTAAAGTTTCCCTGTTGCGAACTCGGCATATCATCACTTGGTGTCGCTGGAGACCTAAAGTCAGCCTTTGTTCTTTTTGATGGCCTGTGGTTTTCATCATCAGAGTCTGCAATAAAAAAAATTAAGCAACATTTTATGTTATCAAGTCAACCTTAAATGTCCACTAATTGAACATATTATAGTACGAATATAAAGAACAAAAGAACAAACTGAATATGAGAGGCTCTCATAAAGCAATATATCAATCAGTGGTGATGTAAATATTAGTTTGGGGATTGGAAGGAAAACAAATTAAAAGCATGAACAGGAACATCTAAACATCTCAATATAAATAGGCTAATTAGGATGAATTAAAAGGTGAAGTAAGGTTTAAAGTTGGAGTCTGCAAATTATAATTGAAACATATGTAGAGTGGTGACCTTGGTCATGAAGAAGATGGGGAAGCTTGCGCTGAGTGACAGGAGCTTCTCTGGCTTCGAGTTCAATCTCAGCAGCTCTTCGGTCAGCCATAATCTGGTCCAAATCCCTCTCATCCTCTATAGAATTGTCGTCAATCCCTAACGACTCGTATTGGTCTTGTTCCCCCATCCTCTGATAATCACTACAACAACATATATTTGTTTATAACATTAATTCAAAATGGAAAATTAATGAAATAATACTACAGTACTAGTACTTACTCCATGTAATTATCGTTGAAGAGGTCCTCTCCTTCCTCTTCTTCTTCATCGAGAACTCGGTTGAAGCCTACCTCCTCGGGATCGTCCCTGATGATTTGTGGATCCACGGAGGCCTCATCGCCGTCGTCTTCATCAGAATAATTCTGGCTGGTGTTGAAAGGCAACTGATCAGTGTTGAATCCGGCCGACGACGGAGAATCGGGAGTTGACGCCGGATTCGGGGTTGATTTGGAGTCGTCGTCGTCCCTAGCCATTAATTAATTATTAAATATATACTCTACTACAGTCTCTGTGTTGTTAGAGTATGAAATGATTCTACTGTGGTGTGAAATGAGGGCAGGCGTCGAGGGTTTTCTATAATTTAGGGCGGCAAGGCACAATGGCGGGACGATTTCCCGCCAAAAAGGGACGAGACTCCCCCATCAACCTAATGGGCCCGGTTACGGAGCTGGCCCCATGCATCAAAATGGGCCTTAATATGAAAACCTATTAAATTAGCATAAGAATGAACAGCTCAGGCCCATAACCTAAAATCCCCAAATACACACAGCCCTAAATTCTAAAAACCCAGCTCGCAGGAAACTGAGCTCTCCTCTGCTGCCATGGATGAGACTTTTACTATCGAGGCCTATATCACGGAATGGACCGCAGGTAGCAGAAAACAGTTTGCTGAGTTGTACCATACGTTTTTTTTATAGGAGGAAATATTTAACTGACTGACCCCGTCAAAGAAACGGAATCTTAGGAATGCATTCCTCTCTTCGTGGGAGCAATCTGGACTTTTGAAGCAGATAAGAAAGAATTGATGATATTTTTTTTATTAGAAATACAAGCATGGATCGAGACTGCAATGTTGTAAGTAAAGTTACAATTGGATTTGTAATTTGACTATTCTGCTGCCTGTGTGTCACTCACTCATTAGATTAGATTAAATAGATAGATGTTTGATTGGGAATGGATAATGAACTGGGAAAAATGTTCTACTATATGACTTTCTTGTCTTGAGACAATTGTTGCAGTGCAGTTGATTTCCCAATCAAACTATAAGAGCTATCATATTACAAAAACAAATATGTGTGTGTCTGAGTATTGGAGCTGATCATGCATTACAAGAAGCTGTCCCAGTTCCATTGCAGTATATTGTACTAGGATGTCGTAGGAGTATAGTACAAGAAACTAACAAGAAAAAGAAAAAGAAAAAAGAGTAAACTATTTTTATAGTAATAACTCAATAATGCAGAAACATCTCTATAGCCAACAAAACCGACACAAATCCGCCACCATACATAAGCGCTTTCACCTTAATCAAAAAAAAAAAAAAAAACACCCTATCTATTACACAAGAATCAAAGACCCTTTTCGTAAGAACCTTGATCCATTTTTGGCCTTGTCTACTACATTGTTGGACTCTAATCAACTAACCCGAAATGCTTAAGCCATGAGTCGAGTCTTTATTAACCATGCAAACAATTCTCCCACAGCCTATGTGGGATTGGGGTGTTACACTTGTTCATTAAAACCAATTGAAATATAACACGCTCAAAACCACCCGAAGCCGGAGAATCTATTTATGGCGCTATCGATTGTTGAATCGTCAAACCCCAAATACCCTGCCGCCCCCATGTCATATGCATTACTCTGTTCCGACAACTCAAGGAACCTCATGTCGTTCAGAACCCCATGCCCCGTTTCCGACAGAACCGGAGGCTCTTCCGAGTAGCAGCTACTTGTAATATCTGGTGGCAAAGGCGGCAAGTCATCCCCACCCGCGGTTGAATAAGTAGGATAAAGAAAACCACCACCACCAACATTGGAGTTGGTCTGATTCCAGGCATGATCTCCATTAACATTAGGAAATTGCAGGGTCGAGTCAAGCTGATCATTCTGTCCAAAGAACAATCTTTGACTTGAATCTTGTTGCGTATTGCCGGCGGCAAAGAGTATGGAGGAGGAGAAGTCATGGTGGTGGGATTCATCGTCAGGGGAGACGATGGAAGTGATGGAGGAGCCAGGTGGCATGTCTGAGTACACAAAGTTTGTGCGGGCCCTGGAACCTCGCATGGAGCGTGCTGCTCTGTCGTAGGCCAAAGCCGCTTCCTCGGCAGTGTCGAAAGTGCCTAACCAATGCCTCTCTTTTGTGGAAGGATCTCTTATCTCGGCAGCATATCTTCCCCAGGGACGCCTCCTCACCCCAAGATACCTGTTTGTTGAGGAGGAGGATGGTTCTTGCTGCTGCTTCTTTTTGCTCTTTGAAGGTGATGGAGAGTTGTTTGCGTTTAACTTGTTCACGTTATCCATATACTTATATAGGATATAGATAATACTAGTACTTGTGTATATATATACTCTGACAAATTACTGGTGAAAAGTGGGAGATAGATTCACTGACAAGAAGCAGAGTTATTAGAAAGAAAGAGACAGAGAGGAAGAGAAGATCATGGAGTTCGTTATATTTTCAATGTTTGTTTGTTGGTGATTAAGGCAGTTCCCATTTGGGGTCCTTAAATAAGGATTTGATCGGCTCCTTGGACTACTTATTTATAATAAAGTATATGAGAAAAAAAGTAGTACTGGAACATGGAGCTCTAAAAGGTCATTTAGATAGGGGCCTAAATTAACTAGTAATGTAATTGAGATTTTGATCATTCATCACATGCATCATTATAGCCATATGCATTTCTCAATCCAATGCCATTCCATTATATATGATCTCCTTAATTGGGTGTTGTTTGTCTACAATTATTAAAAGTAAGATTAATCAACCAACGGTTGCTCCATTTATTTATGTATAACAAGTTTTAAACCAAATTAATTGCTTCTCCTTAGTATTATGTATAGTCTAACAAGGGATCAGTTTAAGTTATATCCTCCTAATTAAGAATCCATTAGTGTCACCTTCAACGATTAAGCCTTTAATCACATTCCTATTACATATGTTTTAAACAACTTCAATCACAAAAATATAATTCTACCTAGTTATCTGATATCTTTCTTGGCATGCATGTGCATATTCTTAATTCTGAAACTTAGATTCGTATATTTTATATTGGTTGTACTTGAATGAAAGGAAGGCCGGCCCTAGAGTACGATGAGTATATAGTTTGATAAGAATTGATGCCCCATATGAATGAATGCACTAGTTCTCTGATCTTGAGATCATGTTACAACTGGGTTAGTGTCAATTTACCCCTAGTGACATGCATAATGTTTAATTTATCCCTATCTGATTTGAAAAATAGCATTTTACCTTCCTGTGAAAATTTTAAAGCAACAATTCACCCTCTTCTAAAGGAGAGTGTAATACACTCGCATAAATTTAGAGAGGGCATGCAAAGTGTTGCGTGAGAAGACAGAAGTACTCTTAAGGATAAAGTGTCACATTGATCATGACACAGGGGCTTCAAGTGTCACACATGCAATAACATTGGAGGTTAAAGTGCAACGTTTATAAGTTGATCGGTCAAGATTTAGTATGTAAGACTGCAAGAGAAGTAATTTTGTCAATTCGTATTTCTTTTTTAAGTTTAAAAATGCCAGAGAGGCGGTGTGAAACTTTTATAAGATTATAGGGGGTAAAATATTCTTTTTAAAATTTCATAGAAGTAAATTGAACATTATGCATTTATTTTTTTGGTACAAAACATTATACGTTTCAAATGGGGTAAATTGTCGTGAACTATAACTTTTGGCAAGTCTAATTTAAAGTGACGATTACTCATTTCTCTGATAATTGTGATTTCAAACCGGATTGCTCATCCATCCAATCACAATCATTTGTGGTCTCATTGGCTGATTGGCCTAATCATTGTTGTGTGTGTGAGGTTTTCATAATCAACACAATGTTTTGCATATCATCACACACACATATGTGGTACGGTTGAAGAAGTTTCTTACATGTGTAAGTCAAAATAAAATTCTAGCTATATATGTTACAAGAATCATGTTCCACAAACAATTCTGTAATAATCGAAGCAACAAATTAGCTAGTAACTAATAATGGGAATCGTGAACAATATGATAATCTTTGCAGCCATGTGCATCCAATTTAACGCAAATTCTATAACTTTTTGTTATACATAAATAATGTGGTGTGATTTTACTTTAGTAGAGATGGGAAGAAGCATTATCTTGGTATCCAAACCATAACATAAAACAAGAAAAAAAACAAAACAAAAAGGCAAATTCAATTTGGGTTCCATGTGAGCGGGACACCTTTGCATAGTCTTTTACTAAAAAGAAGTAATAAATGGTACTACCTAACATATAATCGAGTCACACACAATCACTTTACATGGGTTAAACTAAATATATATTCACACTAACTACTGACTATGAGACAAGAAATTCATCAATATTGCGACAAGAAAACCTTATTTGAACCAAGGACAAACTCAGCCAAGCTGTACTGTGTGTGTATCTTTCAACATTTTTTAGACAAAACAAAACACTACTGGATAAAATGATACAAAGAAATGAATTTAGTTTGAGAAAACGTAGTAAATAGTGGCAACTAGGAACAATTATTTTCAGCTATAGGTCAATTGTTACTTTATCAGCTGATCTAGGCATCAATCGGCAAACATCAGTCAAAGGCACCAGACCAACATGTGGTCTCAAAAGTTAAAAATCATTTGCCCAAAAATGCTGAAAAGATTCATTTGAATGTTATTTAAAAATGGCAACACGATGCAACCCATAATTGGGGGGAAAATGTTTGATTGCTGTCCGGCGTAGTCAATAATCAGTCTTGCATTCGAAGTATGTGAACAAACATGAAATATTCCAATCTGGGTCCGAAGCCTTTCTTATGGCTACTACGAAGCTATTCTGCTTTGAGTTATTTTCATTGAAATTTTATAAACTCGATTATAAATGAATTTGCATGTAATATGATTAATAAAATAATAATTTGTAGATTTTGAAAAATTGAAATATTATTCAGACTAACTTTTGGTTGTTAAGATGTTAATAAAAGCAAAACATGTGCTAGGTGCATCAAATTAGTTAATGCACAAGAAAGAAAATTAAATATGTGTAATTCAAATTATTGGCCAGAGTTTTGGAAACAACTGTCCCACAGCGAAGGCTCACATAAGTGAAGGCACAAGGTTAAGTCATAGGCGAATTATGTGGGTGTTTATGTGTATGTGAATGCACTATAAGATTAGGGTATACGTCTTTCCAAATATAATTCATTTTTTGGCAACTGGTATCGCCAAAAGTTCCACACAAATCGATTATGTTGTGCTAGGAGAGGATTTGGATAATTGACCGGGACTAGATGTGGACAATTTCAATGACAATTGATACATATCAATTTTGACTCCGTCTTCATGGGACAAAACTGGTCTGAAACCGTTTTATTCTTACTTTTACTATAGTAAGTATGAGAAATACTTTGTGAATATTGGGTAAATAATGCAAATAGTGGAAGAAGAATTTTGTTTTGAAATAAAATACAAAACTAGGTAAGTATATCAATTTAGGGTGACGTCCTAGCTCATTATATTGAGTAAAATAATAGAAAATCTTATGCCTACTTAAGACATTCAAACTAGCTTGAGATTTACCTGGTTGAATTTTTAGCAGTGAAATATATGTTATTATAAAGGGAGGATTTCTTGAATCTTTAAATTGATTAGTTTATAGTCCTCATTTTTCAAATAAGTGCATGTGCTCGCAGGTGCACCAGCAATAGTCGAATATGTACAATCATTAACTTGGAAGGATGGCACCTACCTAGTTATTATCATCAGCATCCATCAATTAGACCGAGTATATGACCATGTAATGTACTTTCTCTTTCTCGACATATAAGTTACATAGTGCAGTATTAATCATCCTCCAAGTCTTTGTGACTATTTTCTCCACTTTGGATTGGATGGATATTCCAGGGCTCCCTTTAAGCAATATTAAAATGTCTTATTTGGGTGAATTCTATCTGGTACGCCAAAAAAACATAAAAACAAAAATATGCATCAAGATTCTATGAATTAAAAAACAAATTACAAAGGTTGAAAGAGGGGATATCCTCCATCACAAAGAGCACTTAACGGACAAATAGAAATATTGGCAATATCTATAAACTTTTCGGATTCAGCCCACATTGCTTACGAGCCCAATTCAAGTTTCTTAAGATGAACAATGTTAAAAAGTGTGATAGTATACATATATAGCTACTAAAAACGTGGATGTGGATTGCTCTTGCTTTTAATTGCCTAAACCAAAAAATGTTTTCAACAATCAAATTAAATGGCATCAAATCTGATATATATATATATTAAAAAAAAAAAAAAGTATTAGAGCCTAAGAAGAAATTCGTTTTTACTTAAATGAGTGCACAAATATTTTATTAGGAGCACCTGTGTAGTATAACACATGCCTAATGGATGAACCTTCAGTAATGAAGTTTATATGTACTAGTATACATTATTTATTAGAATGTAGTTATCCTGTGTTTTAAAGACACCAAAAGCTCCACCGCCGGCATCGTCCTGAAACTATTCCATTAGATTACGACTGAGTTTGCAACAAGGGATGTCCTTTCAACTTCTCATCATATGTTGGATAGCACACCTATCATATAAAACCTCCCAATAAAATGCATATATCATAGTTCCATTGCTGAAACAAAAATCCGCACTCCATTTGTGTTTCTAGGTTATTCATACTATAATATTATAACTATCTCATAAAAGAGAACTTAATCAGGAACCATATACCAGCTCTTCTTTGCAATGACGGGTCTAATCCATTACTAAAGATAACAGGTAAATACTAACACAATTTCATGTTATCAATAAACAACATTATAGCATCTTAGTCTTAAAGTTACATACTGCAACAATAGTGTTGTGAACCCTGAGAGAAAAAATGAATTCCCTCTTCTGCAAAATTCAGAACCAAATGGCATTTAAGCAAAATTCAGAACCAAATGGAATTTAAGCAAAATTCAGAACCAAAGGTCAGGTATTAGTCATAATTCTTGTTATTTTTTAGAGAGACCCCAATACTTGACTATCAAGGCATTATCCCCTCCTCCTCCCCAAGGACTTAATCCAAGGTCTACGGCCCTGCCAATCAATCCCTCGACTCCCAGTCCTCACCCATTCACATTCCATAATTTACCTTTACAAATATAATAATAAACAGTAACAAATACTCTTTCACTGTTTAGCCAGCTATTTAGAGAGCAAATAGATAGTATCTAATATTCCCATCGCTGACAATTCCACCTGGAGCTTACCAAACCTATAACACAAGCTACATTTACAATAGAATTACGGATTTTACTAAAAGAAACAATAACATAAAAACTGCTCTTCTAAAATATCACTTTACACTTTCATTTTTGTTTCCCTATATTTTTCTTATCAATTTCCTCACTAAAATTCATTATGAGTTAACCTGAAATGCCTGGATTCGTGCAAGTCCCATCCATCAAACTAATTTGATTTGACATCTTCAATTTTAAGACATAAGAATTTCTGCATTTTCTTAAACCGCATGTATGAACATCCAAAAAACAAGAATCAAATTCTAATATATTTCCTTAGGGCTAGAACCTAGAAGACACATCATCAACAGGGCGAGATAAAAGCATGTAACCTCCAATTGCACAAGAAGTCACCTCACTAGGTCATACCAATTTAAAGAAAACATAGATTAAGATTTAAGGGATTGCTCTTGTGCAAAAATAACATAGAAAGAACAGCTGGAATTCCACCAATGTTCTTATACGGGCCGAGGAAAAACCAAACAATTGCCATAAATCCACCTGGGAGTGCTATAAAATTATACATTGAGCACAGCATATCAAGCATCTCCTAAACCTATAAGTTCAAAAATAAAGATCCATAGTTTCAGTAAAATAACAGCAACATTAATAATGCAATATCCACGTAAAACAGATCTCATCATTTTTCACTATGCTTGAAAATGAACGTAGCAGTTGAGACAATTTGCACCTTCTTAGGAGCAAAACTAGTACATTTGAGGTCAATTTAAAACATGCCATGTTTTGCTCGTGCATTACTTTGATAATTCTTAACGAAATTTATAACAAGGCAAAATAAATACTTGAAAACAGTTATGAACCATAAACCTATCATATTGATTATGGGCAACAGAACTTAATCATAATCTCACTGAAGTTTAGAGAGTGTAAGACAAGAAAGGCTACAGGCAGAACTATAAAGAACGCATTGCTTAGACACAGGGCCTCAAGGAAATCCTGAAATATATTATCAATTAAATAAACACATACTCTAAGAGCACATAAAAACATTGAATTCCAAATTATGCAAAACCTTAACTAATATAAATATCCAGTGTCATATAGCAAAAGAAAATCTAGATAAGAAAACATATCAGAGTCAAATTCAAACTAAGCCAATAAATTTAACCGACGAAACAGGTAACATCAGTCTCCCTTCCTCCGGAAAGAGCATCCCTCTGTGAGTCTAGCACGCCCACCAGTGGGCTGGCACAACACCGTCTGACAGTTACCGCACACCACAACAGTTTGTGAGTGGCTAAATACAGTTGTTCTGCAACACACGCACATAGATCAACAAATTAGATTCTCCCACGAACAATTATACTCATATTAAATAAATTCAGGTATACAAAAAGAAAAACTCACATATTGAAGCAACCCTGGCACTTGACATCCTGCAATTACAAAACAAAAGATAAATACAAGATACGGGGGAACAAAAACAGGATAATAATATAAGGAAATGGTGGGGGAGGGGGGGAGGGTACCATGAAGAATGAATTTGGCGATTGGACGAGACGCTTGAGCTTGTGCTTCCTCTTCTCAAGCTCCGCCGGTGGGTTAAGCAAATCGTAATCGTTCGACAAAACCTGTTATTATACACCAAACAGATTTAAATCGTCATTGAAATGAAACGGAACAGAGGATTCACGGTAATATCCATGTAATTACTCACCATGTTGATTCAGAAATTGGGGGCGCTGTGTGTAAACCCTAGAAGAAGATAAGCGAGGGTGCCACCCAATTAAGGCAAACTGAAGAAAGTCAACTCCTTATATATGAGCACTAGTCCTAGGGTTTTTAGCATGCTTAATTTTTTTCTTTTTTTTCTTTATGAAGAACATGCTTAGTACTCTTTTCACTTAATTGATAATAGTTGAAAAAGTATATAGAAAAAACTACTTAAAAATCAAATTATGCAGTATTTACTGACAAAAATATTCGGTTATTGGGGAAAAAATCCATATACTTCTAATGTCGAATCAGGATCAACTAGGATACGATTAAAGCATTGAGTCGAACTCTTTTTTGATGTCAAGGTAATAGATATGAATAGTCATCGACTTCCGGGAAATGGTAGAAGAATATGACCTATTATGGGACATACAATGCAATACAAACGTATGATCATTACGCTTCAACTGGGTTATTCTATTCCACCTCTTAGAAAGAAAAAAACTTAAATCAAAATACTTAATAGCATGGCGATACATTTATATAAAACTTCTACCCCGATCACACACAATCGAACTGTAGACAATCAAGTGAAATCCAATCCACGAAAAACTACAATATACATTAAAAAAAAATTCAAGGGTATTCAAATCTTTGACATTACTTAATAATTTTTTAGGTGTGTCGAATACATTAAACAAGAATTTCTCCAATCATGAATTTAAATTTGAGTTAACTAAATTGTAGGGATTAATTTTTCACTAGGCCAATCACCAGTTGGTATTGCAATTTATATTACTATACTATCACTTTTTGAGTTACAATAATAAATAGAAGAAAAAATAAAAATTACAGAAAGTATTTGAGTACGTACCTTTGGGAATATGTTACGATTTTTTATGATTTTGAATAAAAAGGTTTCTTGATTTGTTTGTTATGCCAGGATACGGCAAAGACACAATAAATGATGTTATTGCCCAGGTACCACAATAAAGGGCCAATTTTAAAACGCAACAACTTTAGAGGGTCAAAAATAAAATTTTGCCGCCTGGATACTGTTAAATTTAGCAAACTTCAATCTTGCTTTTTACTTGTATGCTTCTTAGTACAGTAGATAAGATGTTTTTTTTTCTTTCTATGTTATGCTGCAAATTTGATATTGCATTGTTCTTTGCATCTCTCCACTCAATCCTTGAGAAACATGAATATTATTCATTAACACAACATCAACAAGAGTGAAAATCACCTTTGTATAAGGGAAAGAGCTTGCACCACAATCAGCAAGTAAACAAATAAATAAACCATTACACACTTTCAAATTGTCTTGTGATGGCATAAATGAAGTAATTTTAGCACGGTTATTAGTTAATCATACAAGAGCAACTTAACCACTTCCATTTGGCACGATTTTTATGAGCTCAATATCAAACAAGAGAGTTTTATCTATCAATCCTTGGTTCTTCAACACAAAATCCAAAGCTCTTTGACCCTGTGATGATCAGAATTCAAATTAGACCACCTCACCTACCAATGAAATAGAATACATACAGTACGGATAGAGAACGAGTACAGAAAATGTTGTTGGCCTTGGACCTTTCTTATTGTAGTCATTCTCAGGATATCCTAGTTCTGGGGGAACTATTATCCTGCAAAATTGACCCCAAAAAAATGTGTGGCAGAAATATATTATATATGGTGTGTCAAGCACATTAATATGCTTGAGTGTTCAATCCTGTCAGTACTCCAATGGATCGAAAATATTTTACATCATATATTTAAGTTATTTGTATAGTAGCTACGAAATATTTCCAGTTATTAAATGACTAAATAGTTCCCATATAGTTATTCAAGTTGTAGTTGCAAAAAGGTTGAAATTAGAGGAGGGGTACCTTCTAATACCACCAGGAGCCATGCCTGATATAGCTTCCTCGAATGCTGGTATAACCTGAAAATATCCACAAACCAACAGCATTACAACCCTCTCATCACTACTTTTTTAAGAATTGATGTGAAGCCAAAAGGAATCACATAATAGACTACATGTGTTTTTAAAGTAAACAATTTTACCAAGGAAGAACAAGGCAGGGCATAATTTTTTGCCAGAAGAAATAGAGATGTACGTTATTTGCCTAGTGTATTAAATCCTTGAAAATGTCCAATATAGCATTCTCAAGCTCACAGCTTAATTTCCTAGTTATAGGCAATACTTACATGCTAGTACCATTGTATTTGAAGCTATAAATACAGTCCTTAAGCCGAACTTATATGGCAGTACAAGATTTTCCAGAAGAGAACAAAAGGAGTCCTACCTCTTGAGACCCTACTCTGAATTTGTAGAAGTCTTTATCATCACCCTGCATAAGAGATTAAAAGAAAATATAAAACATAAAGAACACAGGAAAATCAACTAATCGACTAAGCGTAGAATGATACTCTACATGTCAAAAGAGAACTACCTCAAAGGACCCGCCCTTTGTCTTGTTGCGAGCTTCAAATATCCGACCATAATATCCAATAGTGTAACCATCCCAATCAACCTAAGATACATTCATTGCACAAACCTAAATTATATTGCATGAAGCAAATTCTATCTGCTTTTCTATATTCATTTATCAATTTTATATAGAGTGAAATGCAAAAACACCCATTGCCTTTGCCCAACTATTAAAAAAAAAATTGTGTTATTTTTATTTAGCAAAA
This sequence comes from Penstemon newberryi var. newberryi, assembly GCA_030819805.1. NCBI lineage: Eukaryota > Viridiplantae > Streptophyta > Magnoliopsida > Lamiales > Plantaginaceae > Penstemon > Penstemon newberryi. The sequence goes on from JAUALY010000008.1 coordinate 90,358, forward strand.
CCCCCATGCTTATTTTTTATTAGCTAAAAAAAAAACAATCCAAGCCAAAATGATAATTATATCCCCACCAAATGGTGCAAAAACACCCCTCTGTTAACTTAAAAAATTTTCAAAAACCTCCCTATAATTTATGAAGGGATTTCAAATGGTTTTTTTTTTCTGCTAATAAAAAAAGAACACTGGGGGTTTTGCTAATAAAAATAACACAGGGGTTCTTTTGATAGTTAGACAAAGCACAAGGGTAGTTTTTGCATTTAGCTCATTTTATATAAACCATTCTTAAAAAAAAAAAGGCCTTCAACAGTCTCATATCTCCAAAAAAATTGCATTGTTACCCAACAACTCAATTATTTGTTAAAAGAAAACAAATTATCAAAGCTAAACAAAACATATCTGTAATGGAACTTTAAATTTTTTTCCATGGATAATAACTTCAAACTAGCATTCAGCAATGTAGGATGAAGTGTGATGGGCTTACCACTACAACTTCTCCAATCTTTGGAATGGGGCCACTTCCTACTCGCAAGTCCTGCAATTTGTACAAGTTTGGAATTAGAATTTGTAGTGTCAAGTGCGGGAATAAGCACTAAATTTAATATGCTTCCAAACAGATGACCTTATACTGGAGACCTGAATTTGTTTCAGTGTAATCAGGATACCGCATCTTTGTCTTGCCATAATCCTTCCCCCGCAGTGCTGGCACTGTATGCTCAAAAAGTGAGCCTGCAATTAGTCTTCAAAGCTACTAGGCTGCACATGATAATGAGATAATTATTCAAAGAACCAAAATCAATTCTACTTTGCATTACACAAGAAGTAAATATTCTAACGAGAATATGAGTCAAAGCATTTAGATACTTAGATACTCTTCTAAATTATTACTTCTATATTTCTACATTCAGTATATATGCTAGAGTTTCACCTATGTTCATGCAGAACATTTATGAAAATCTCTATAATGATTAAACTCTTAAGTAACGAATTCACAGAATGGTTGTTTATCCATAAAGAAATTACATTCTTGACTGTGCCCTTGCATGAAAGTAGAATAATACAAATTTAATAGTATGTACATCCTTTTATGTATTATGCAAATTCTTCCAGGATTGGAGTTCTGAACTAATAAGAATCGAGTGCAAAGTATAAAAAGATTCTCAAACTGGAATTCATAGAATAGGATGTTAGCACAAACAGAGTAATGTTTGTCGATATCTCCTAAATGAACATGACCTTTTTTTCACTCTCCAAATTGGTACTTCATTTGCTACAGGTTTACTCACTACATATTTATATTTATACAGTGGGACACAACATAATATGCACAAATACAAAGGAATTGGTAAGCTAATACAACATAATACGCACAAATACAAAGGAATTGGTAAGCTAATACAACATAATATGCACAAATAAAAAGTAATTGGTAGGCTAATAAACTCAGTCAGAAAGAAGAGCAAGCTAACTTAACCATTTGAAGGCAAAGGCAAAAGTAAATAAATAAATAAGAGAAGCCATCAATTGGAATTACTGTCAGCATATTCAGATGCAAGGGCAACTTCACTCCTTTGAGAATTGGAAATTGCTACAGTCAATAATACTATCGACGCTGACATTACAATCTGTCGTCGATCAATTAGGGGTCCGTGCTCCAAGCTTCCACTACTCTCTTCATTTCAGCACACCAAAAAAATTAAGAAAATCAATTTTGACAATACAGAAAAATAACAAATAGTATTATTGAGTTAAAATCAATAAAATACGGGAAAATAATGCTTACTCTGACCAGAAGTTCTTGATGAACTGCAACTAACAATGCGAACTCTCGAATATGGAGGAGTAACAGCAGCTGGTTTTGCCGGAAAATGCTTATTAAAAGTGCCGACTGCAGAAATTGATGCCATCGTTTCTCTCTTTCTAGGTCAGGAATTGGGATTCGCGGGAAGATAACAGCCTCACTTTTTCCTTAAAGCAGCTAATAAGTATGAAGGGTGAAATGAATTGCTTATTTGGTCCTCCTTATGGCACGTTACATTTTCGTCCCCTATAATTTTTTTATAGCTAATGCATTGTATTGTTTCACTTGTGACTAATTACAGGGCTGAGATGGCATCATGTGCCCTGCACATGCCTGACTTCGAGGGCATTTTCGGCCCTTCATCATAAAGTATAATTCCCGGGTTATATTACACGATATAGTGGTTCACTTTGATCCATCTTAAATATGTAACAACACGATAATTTAACAAAATTTAAAATTAATACCCCCAATAAATTAGATAAAATTGTATAATTGTTAATTTTTCAATAAGTATAAATAATTAAACTAATGTTGGACCGAGCTAGCATGTGTAAAATAACTTATCTTACCCTTCAAAAATTATTAACATCCCTTATAGAAAAAAATTAATAGAATGTATAAAATGACTTATTTTACCCTTCATCGTGTTATTAAAACAATTACCATAACCTCATATGTCGACTCTTAGATCACTTTTCGTGCAACCGAAATAGCAGTAATGACACAGTCAATAATCACAAAATAAAAATCTCTTACAATTTATCTCAACGTGTTTAATTTTGCTAATCCACGGACATAAAAAAACTAATGTGATAGTTGCGGGACTGAAATGCAAAAAACCCTCCTATATTGTTTTTATTAGCACCGGTATTTTAATTATTGACAAAAACACCCTTCAATTGAATAAATATTTCCCAAGAAAATTTGACAATTATATTTCCATAAAATATGAAAACACCCCTCTTAAATCTAAAAATTATCAATAATCCCCCTGACTTCTTTGGGAATTTACACTAACACCCCAATTGACCAACTCACCTAAATACTTGACAATAATCTCCCTATTGACTTATAAAGGAATTTTAATTGGAGTTTTTTGCTAACAAAAAATAACATATAGTTATTTTTGCTAATTAAAATAATATAGAGGGTCTTTTATTAATTAAGCAAATTATATGGGTATTTTTGCATTTTCGTATCTCTACGTTATGAATTATTTGGGTTTGTTTGTTTCATATTAATACGGGATAATTACACACCTCCTCTACAAAACAAAAAAAAACAAAAAAAAAAAAAATAACGGTATCTAAAGAAAATAATCAAAAAACAATTCATCTAAAGTCAACCTATCTAATCTGGCTAGTTCGCGAACATAAAAAACTAGTATGATATTTGTGAGATTGAAATGCAAAAATACCTTTGTACTTTGCCTAATTAACAAAAAAAATTCTATGTTATTTTTATTAATAAAACTTCCTGTGTTATTGTAACGCCCCGTAAATTTAGGACCTTTTTAATCGTATTTTATTGGATTTTTAATCCAATTTTATGTGTTATATCTTATTTCTAAAAAAATTAAGTGTTACAATGGGTTAAATGTACAATTTAATTATCTCTTAGGTCCTTATTAACTTTGAAATGATTTAAAAACACAAAAATACTTTAAAATAATAGTATACCTCTTTTGAAAAATATTTGGACTTAACTTTGCAAAATAAGTAATTTTGGGGCAAAAATGCACTTTACCAAAACCTCGGGGGGCAAAGTGCAAAATCCGACCCATACTTGATTGCAGCTGATAGGAGAGCCTTTATAGCTTCCTAGGGTGGCCAAGCATGCCTCATGGGTAGAGAAACTTCTCTACCCAAGTTGGACATGCATTGGCTTGTTTCTTGGGGAGTAATTATATTTCCCATATTCCCAAGGTGTATTTAAACACCTTTCTCCTCATTTTCAGATTTCTCTCCACTCATTTTACACCTTAGAGTTCATAGTCAAGTAAGAATTAGAGATAAAAATAGTGTGTGAGAAGAGGTGAAAGTTAGTGTGAGAAAGTGAAAGGAAGTGGAAGGAGAAATCACCACCACCACCGCCTCACCACCGCCACCGGACCTCACCACCGCCACCGGACCTCACCACCGCTGCCATATCACCGCCACCGAACCCCACCATCGCTGCCATACCACCGTCGCCGGACCGCCACCGGAACCTCTTGCAAGGAGTGGGTAACCTCAAAACTCTCTTATAAGTGTAGTTTTATTTTTGTTAGAAAACTCTAAGTCCTATGTTAATGAAAATGATTTTGAAACACTTTATAAAACTTTAGTTTATATATTAACTTTAATTTTCAGATTTATTGATGATTGTAATTTGGGTTTAAAAGTAGTTTTATATTTATATGTAATTTGATAGTTGATTTTGTTGAGGCTTTTATAGATCTATGTTTTCTCCATGAAAAAAATATTTTGGAATTTTTGAAACAAAATGTATGTTATTCTCAAAGATTACTTGTGTAAAATTTTAAAATATGTCATAATATAGATCTATAAGATTTTTGTGAAAGAATTGATATTTGTGAAATTTTTGGGTGTTAAAAAGTTTTATTATTTGTTTGGGGCTATTTCTGTAAATTTGGAAAATAGGGGGTGTATTTATGCATATTTGGTGAGGTGGCCGGAGCCACCCCACCTCCGGCAGCAAACTCCGGCCGCTGCACAGCGGCCAGGTTGCTGCCGGGTCTGTTGCTTGTTGCTTGTGCAACAGACCCAATTTTGGGCCTGTTGCACAAGCAACAGGCCACTAGGGCCTGTTTGTGGGCTGGCCCAAAGGGCCAGTCCACATCTTATAAAAAAAATAAAAATAAAAAATAAAAAAAGAATTTTAGTAAATGAATAAGTTATTTATGAAATATAATAATAAAATGCATAATTAAATTCCGAAAATAAATCCTTAAAATTGAAAACATAGTTTTAATAATTCCGTAAACAATCATTATTATTATTTGAAAAATAGAAAAATTATTTACATAATAAAATAGTTTGAAACCTATCTAGAATAAATTTGAGAAAATAAAAATTAAATAAATCAAAAAAATAATTTTGAAATTTATAAATGAATTCTGAAAATAAAATTTGTAATTATTAAAAATAATTTAATAATTATTTAACATTAAATTTTAAAAAAAAAAATATTGATAATACATAGTAAAATTTTCGAAAATAAAGTTAAATAATTATTTTCTGAAATATAAATAATAAATCCATTTTTCCGAAAAATAAAATAATTTTGAAGTTAATGAATGAATTCTGAAAATAAAATTTTTAATTAATAAATAATTAAAAAAAATCATTTAACATTAAATTCTGAAAAAGAAAAATATTAAATAATTTTGAGAATAATATATTATACATTTTAAATAATTATTTTATGAAAAATAAATAATGAACCCCTTTTTCCGAAAGATAAAATATATTTATTTAATTTAAATAATAAATATATTTTCGAAAATAAATATATTACTTAGATAATTTTGAAAAGAAAAGAGGGTTAAAAAAAATAAAAGAATCTTTCGAAATCTAATTAATTTTAAAATAAAATAATTTTTCGGGAAAATAAATAATTTGAAAATAAAATAAAATAATTTTGATTAAATATTTTTCTGAATTTAATTAATTCGAAAATAAAATTAGTAAATGAATAAAGTTTTTAATTAGAAAAATAAATAATTCAAAAATAAATTTTGATCTAATAATTAAAGAATTCAAAGATGTTTGAATTTTTTTAAAATGAAATCTAAACCTAAAGAAAATAACATCTAAATTTATTTGTTAAAATTAAGTAAAATATTTGTTGAATTATTAAAGAACTTTCTCGGGTTTTTATAAATCCTTATTTGTGGCTTACAGTACCACGTAACGTAAGGAAGCCCCAAGCCGGACTAATTAGTTCAAGTTTGATCATGGTCTCGTTTCGACCATGACACCACTATAAGTGCGACTAAAGCGTTCCTTAGTCGATCGTAAGTTCTCGTGATTAGATTCTTAAACGCTACGTAAATATGTACAGGATCTGGAATCGCCGTTCTACCGAGAAACTCCCAAGAACCGTAAGCAACACAGGTGAGCGTTGTGTGTTCATTTGTGTGTCAGTCTGATATGCTAGTAGGTCGAGTCTAAGCATGTACATTAGCTACGAATAATCCGAACACGTGCTATGTTACTCTCCTTGTATATATTGCAAATAGGTTGACTTGTATGAATCACTTGGCATATCAACATGATTACCCTAATACATGCTACACCCGAATCTAGATCTACTTAGTTGTGAATATGTTCATCTAGCCATATATCTAAATTGCTTTCGGTGAATTGTTATTGTTGGTAAATTGTTATATTTGTTTGATATGTTATGTTCCGTTTGTTTCCGATTTTGTGTGGGCCCTATTTGTTTGGTATATGGACCCGATGACAACCTGGCCGGCAAGGGCCGGCAGGATTGTCACGGTTACCCGTAGGCCTGGCCTTACAATCCAAGTGGGGAGGAACACTTGGGGAGTAAGGACGAACTTTGGCAAAGACATGTCGATGCACTTCAGATAGTAAGGTCGCTCCTTACTCGGTGTGTTTGGATGGACATCAGAATCAGGATGGAGGGTAAGTGGAGGTCGGCATTAGCAACTCTTGGTTATTTGAACTATATGCTTTGATTTTATATATGTGATATATGCTTAATTCGTTTATATGCTCACGATATATATTATGTAGCATCCATGTATCGCACACACAATGCACCACAACCTCACTAAGTTGGACGATCAACTTACGCGTTCCTTTTATCAATCTTTTCAGATGCAGGAGTCTCATGTTTTGATGGTTGAGTCGTCGAGTCAGTTTCCAGGATCCAGTTGGTCGTTGAGGGATTGTCCTCCCTTTCGTTTTACTTGCTTTCGCAACTCTACTACTTTTTGTCACCTTGTTATAAGGTTGAATGATGTAATTTGAATATTGTGTTATGTTTTCCGTAGGCTTGCGGGGTTACCCGTATGACCGTATATTTGTCCTTCTCCGTATATGACGGAGCTAGTAGGCCTTTTGAATTTTAATTTGGATTTATCGCATGCTTTATTTATGTCATCATGTTTCAAAAAAAAAATTTCAGCAACTCTAATGGGTTATCCCGCGCCGGGCGATCCCAAACTCGGGGATGGGCCACATGGGACCCAACCCGGGAAGCGGGGCGCCACAGTTATTTTTTTATTAGCCAAAAAAAATCTCCAGTGCCGAAATACATATTTTGCAGAAAAAAAAAAAAAAAAAAAAAAAAAAGATAATTATAACCCCACAAAAATGTAAAAACACCCCTCTTAATCTAAAAATTTATCAATAACCCCCTGACAACTTTGAAAATTGACAATACTCCCCTGTTCGCTTAAAATATTGACAATAACTTGGTGTTCACTCAAAAAATCAAACAAAATTATCTCAACATGTTTACTTTGGCTAATTCTCGGACATAAAGAACTAGTGTGATGTTTTGGAGTAAAGAAAAATTTGCTACATTCCAATGGGAAAAATTGTAAATAGTTTGCTTTGCTTGTTCACCAAGGCTTGAGGTCCCCAACAGGTCCTGCAGTCCAGTTTAAAATCTTTTGACCTTGCTTTAAGTATATTCTCATGTCATGTGGTAGCTTCCTTGCCAATCCATTCAATATTTGGTGGAATGCATCTCCTGATTGTGCTGGCTGAGGGAACAGCATAGCTTGTTTCATTGAAGGATTTGCAAGTAATCTTTGCTTCTTCAAGACTACTTCTACTGGAATAGATGTAAGGATGGTATCCAAGTAAGGGACATCTTTTTCCGCTACAAAAACACCAATTTGCTCCCATGGAATAGCATCCGCAAATGGTAACACAATGTCATCTGCTATGATCACCGGAATGCACCCAAATATTACAGCTTCCACGAGTCTTGGACTCCACGGGGCCCATCCGAGAGGGCATAAACAGAAAATTGCGCGTTGCATATCTTCATAATATGTGGTTGGATGGTCTGTGGAAATGTCGAATAATGGATTGTTCTTGAAGTTCTCCCAAATCGAAGCTCTTGCTCCTCTGCAATTAATATTATTTTAGATTGAGAATACATAAATCATTACAGCATAGTTATTTTAATTATTGCTCAAGTACAAAAAATAACTAATATAATTACAAACACTAGTAATAAATTAAACTAGAATATATACCAACATTAGTGGGAATTGAACCCGAGACCTAGGTCCTAGAGACTCAGTTTTGTCACTACGCTACGGCTTCTCTGCAATTAAAATTTTAACTTTTTCTTCGTGCTAATTTTTATTAGCAAAAGGACCCCGCTCAAGCCAAAATGACAATTATGCCCCCACCAAAAGATACGAAAACACTCCTATTCACTTGAAAAAATGATAATTCTATCCCTGGTAACTTTAAAAATTGGCAATAACCCCATGTTCACTTAAAAAACTGACAATAAACTCCCTATGATTTATAAAAGATTTTCAAATATATGGAGATGGAGTTTTTTGCTAATAATAAAAAAAAAAAAAACATGGGGATTTATGCTAATTAATAAAATCACGGAAGGAGGTTTTTGCCAATTAAACGAAGTCAAAGGGATATTTTTGCATTTAGCTCACTCAGATTACATACCTCGCATAGTAGCCTCCTTCAGGGTCGTTGTTTATATCATAAAACAAACCACGAAAATAGACAAAGATGGATCTTGGAGTAGCAGGAGGAATCAAATGAGACTGCATTTTCTCTGGAGGGGCATATGGAGGTATTGTTATTGAACCTTCATTCAGACAAACATGGTTATGTTGTCCAAATGTTTGAACCAAAGTAGCACGTTGGAGTAAAGGAAGAATGCCTCTTTTTATAGCTCTCTCCTCCTACACAAAACAATGATTAACCAATATAATTATAATCATCCATTCATACAATTTTATGAATACAAAATAGTAACACTTGCAATTATTTTTTTTAAAATAGGCAAAGTTCAGGGGGTATTTTTGCATGTAGTTCATTTATCGAATTACTTGATAATGAAAGCAAGCTCCAAAATCATGGGGAACAAGAAAGAAGTGATCAGCTCCTTCTGTTCTATTCCAAAAATGCCATTTAGTCGAAATGAGTTGTATTGCACTTCTCATCATTCTCGGAGATTTAAAAGGAAGGGGTAAGCCATTAGGTGCTAGGTCGCAGGTTGAGTAAACAGGTGTATAAAACCAATCGGCTTCATTTGGATTCAGAGTTCGGACTGGGCTCGATAAGAGAAACTGGTGCATGAATATCTCAGCAGCAAACATGTGTTTCAGACAACGTGGATCTTTCTGTAAAATCTTCTTGTTGTATTTGCTTGGAAGTTCGTATACATAAACTTTTAATCTCCCCACAGGATTATCCTCCAGAACATCACCAGCACTACCTACGTACAATTTTGAAACAACCAATGTGAGACCAACAAATTTTTAAGAATGAGTGAAATGCAAAAATCCCCCTTGTGCTAATTTTTATTAGCAAAAAAACCCTCTCGAACCAAAATGACAATTATACCCTCACCAGAGATGCGAAAGGTTCACTTAAAAAAATGACAATAAACTCCCTACTGACATATGAAGAAATTTGAAATGAGATTTTTAAAGAATACAGATTTTTTATTTTTTCTAATTAAAATAACAAAGGGGTTACTTTGCCAATTAGTCAAAGCACAGGGGACGTTGTTGCATTTAGCTCAATTAAGAATATATACCTGAAATCCTCTCGGTACGTACAGAGCGGTGGTCGAGCCCCTCCACGCCAATAATAACATTAATTCCTACTAGAGCCAAAGGCAGAAGCAGATAACAAAGCCGCATGATATATAAAGAAGAAATGGAATGGGTTATACTAATTAAAATATCCAAGAGAACCAGGAGAAGCATGTTTTTTATTTTGTAGAGTTGGGTAGTGGTAAAATTAAAGATGTAGGTGAAGAGTTCATTTTGGTTTACATGCAAGCAACAGAGACAGTATGGCTGTATTGTTAATTGTTTGCTTCAAAGGGTGGAATGGATCTTTGGGTGAAAGCTTCATCTGTTTTGCCAGTTTGATGGTCTGTCCTTCTCATGATCCAACCCGCCCTCATTTATTTATTTACTATTTCTTTCTTTTATCAACTTACTTAATTAATAATGGATTGGCTGATTTTATCGTATTTTGAATTGGATTGTTTATATCTATCTACAGAAATCTAATCTAATTGGGTTCCCATGGTCTCAAATCCATTTCTACTCGTGGGTTTTGAAATTTTAGGTCCTACTATATTTATTTTCATAAAGAAATGCATACACTTGCATGTTTTACAGATAAACAACAATAAAAACATGTTCAGATCCTAAAGAAAATAGTCCCGAAAATCCTACATTGAAAACAGGTCTAAACACAAACACACACAATCCAAAATATGCCTTTAATAAGTAGACAGCATTATTATGAAATGTTTAGGCATCAGCTGACTAATGATCATGAAAGAACGCCTCAACACACAAAATATTATTCCTTAAAGGTAGATAATAATCTTAAAATTTAAAACCAGCTCTTCCAAAAGGAATAATAATAATTAATAACAAGTAGCCAGCATTATTAAAAACAGCAGAGCCCCTTCAGACTGCTTGGCCAATACAAAATTAAACTGAAATGAAGCTTATCTAGAACAAACTTTAATTCAAAAAAAATTACAAACCACAAATTGAGTATAAAAACATGAAGTCCTCGTAGTTTCTGGGTTCCTCCTAATAAAGTAAATTTATCACCCAATCAATAACTTGCTCTCTTCCAAGAAGCTGTAAGTTGGAACCTCAAGGTTGTATGGTGCAGGCCCTTTCCGAATCCTACCAGATATGTCGTAATGTGATCCATGGCACGGGCAAAACCAACCACCAAAGTCACCAGCATTTGGCAAAGGAATGCACCCCAGATGAGTGCATACCCCAACAACCACAAGCCATTCTGGATTCTTGACTCTAACAGCATCCTCTTGAGGATCACGAAGAGAGGCAACGTCAACACTGTTGGCCAACTTGATATCGTCTTCAGTACGACGCCTGATAAAAACTGGCTTACCACGCCATTTCACAGTGACTGTGGTTCCAGGTTCGATGCTAGATAAATCTACCTCAAGAGAAGCAAGAGCAAGGACATCTTTGCTCGCTGACATGCTCAAAACAAATTTGAGTACAAGGAGACGGGCCAATGATGCATACACAAACCTGCCACCAGTCAAAACAAAATATGCAAATGCACGCTTGCTAGGATCACCTGGTGGATAACGCTCATGGTTGCTGTCATCATAGACAATTTTGGAGCTCGGATTCTTGATTGCTGCCACTGTAGCAGGGAGGTCTGGAATCAGACCCAATTCTTGTCCTGGTGCAAGGGTACCGGAAGAAAACCCTGGAGAATTCCACCAAAGGTTGATATGTTATTGAAAGGAACCACAAGAAGAACAGGAAAAAACCGTAAGAAGTGGGACAACAGGGAGCAGAAACAACATAAAACAACTGATATAAAAGGGTGAATCTGGATAAGGGATGAAATTGCAAACTAAACGTAAAGCAAATAGAAATGGAAATGCAAAAAGTACTACAATTTTTTTTTAAATTAAAGAGTTAAGGGGATTAAGAAGGAAACAAAGGGAAAATCAGACATATGGATTGCTCGACTTTCTCAACCTTTAGTAGAACTAGACAATATAATGGTTACATCCACATATGCATGCCTACATGAAATTTTTATGGGACTGGAGTTTAATTTCACACCAAGAATCTCTTAAACTCAGAGCAAAGTAGCACTATCCTACATGGACCTGAAAAGTTCAATTCACAGCACATGTACGGCCAGATACATCCCAAAATTTGAACTGCTGCTACCATTCACCTCTGTCACATGATAGACACCAAACAAAGGACATAGATAAACACATGGAATCAAAATAACGTGTTGTTTCAATCTCTTAGTTTGCTTTGTGACACTAGTTTTTCTTAAATTAGTAATTTCTTCGCAACTTTTCTTAGTATTTCTTTCCTAACATTTTTCGTTTCCAGGAGTAGTATGCTTCACCAACATTTAACAATATTCAGACCTTCCACTTCCAAAATAAATACAAAAAGACCATATTTCTTTAGAAAAAAGAAAATTCGTCTAATAAACCTGAATATTGAAGTCTAACAATCAGAATCTTATCAAGGTACTTTCAGGTTGTTTTATGAACAAGCAGCTCATTTCACCTTAAGCAGGCATAGAAATCACACATAATCCCCGTCTGCAATCTTTTTTTTTTTCTTCTGAGAATTCGTTTTTGCCGGTAATTTAAGATCTCTAATGATCACACAATCCGATTTAAATAAAATATTGAAAGTCATAAATCGCGTGAAATAAGATAAATATGGTATAAAAGCAATAGAAATGAAATCCTAAAAGAAATCAAAGAACCTCTAAATGAATTGGTGGGGGAAGAGGAGTGAGGTGGTGAGGATATGGATCCGGTGGCGCGAGCATCGGAGGATGAATCTTCATTGGCGGCGGTGAATGGGTTTCTTGAGACAAATGCGGCGGAAGAATTTTGACCGGACCTCCACGATAGAGAAGATAACCTCCTCCCCGCTACTCGCAGCATCTTCGATCAATTGAAAACTTTCTCTATGCCTAGGGTTCAGCTTTCTCGCTCAGGAGATGAAGATGAATAGACAAGGAATTTTGATTTGTTTTGTTTCGCAATTAATAAAATCAGAAACCGAGGAAAGATTACTTTATTTAATATTTTAATTAAAGAACAATCCCTTACAAGCGCCGTCTTAGCTCAGCTGGTAGAGCGCATGGCTTTTAACCATGTGGTCGTGGGTTCGATTCCCACAGACGGCGTTAAAGTAGCTTAGGTATTTTTATTTTTGCTCTCTAATTGTTGACTTTATTTTTTATGCTTATCCGGTAGAGTATATGGCATTTAATCAATATTTTTAAAAGTTTTTTCATTTTTAATAATTTTGCGCTCTAATTTTTGACTTTATTTTTTAAGCTTATCCGGTAGAGCACATGGCATTTAATCAATATTTTTAAAATCGAATAAGACAATGAATTGGTGAGTTGACTGACCATTGGTTTTATTGGTCGGGTCATTGACTTTATCTTTTATGCTTATCTGGTAGAGCTCATTAGGTCTGTCAATCAGGTCATGTGAGCTGATCCTTAAATGGTTCAAACTCAAATACCATTGGGTTTCATGACCATAGGCTCAAATGCATATAACATCGGGCTTCACATCTATAGGCTCAAACTCGGCTCATGTAACTTTTCGGGCTTCGGGTTTATATCGGGCTTGCTCACTCAAGCAAATTTTACTTGGCAAATAAAAAATAATGCATTGTTAAAACATATATGAATAAACTAATCTTATTTAATGCACAAGATTATATAAATTTCGTACTTGTAATCCATAATATAAAACATTGAATAAAGCTGGTAAAAGTCTCGAGGCTCTCGATCTATTTGACCATATATTTTAACTTTTCAGTTTTTTCCCTTTTGTTATTTATTTTTCCCTTGGCCCGCAAATACGTTAACTATAATTGAGATATATGTTATAAGTGATATATGTAGGAAACAAGTTCATTGTAAAAAAAATGTTTCATAATAATTAGTATATTGGAGTATAATTTTAATATTAAAAAGTAGTATTTAAAATAATAAGTTGCAATAAAGTGCAAAAGGGAAGATTCCAAAAGTATCCACTTCTCCGGTTTGATGTCAATATGGTAAATAATTGAAATCAACTCGATAATTTGTATTTGAAATAATTATATAGTCGAGCTTTATTCGGGTTGAGCCTTATTCGGCTCAAACTCAGCTCATAAATTGATCGAATTTAATATAATGGCTCAAACTCGTCCCTACTCACAATTATTCGGGTTCGGGTCAAATTTAGTCTGGCTGAGCCATCGGGCTTCGGGTAGGCCCTGCACAATTGTCAGTCCTAGAGCTCATGGCATTTAACCAATATTTTTAAAATTGGATCGGATAATGAATTGGTGAGATGAATTGGCCACTTATTTTATTGGTCGGGTCACTGATCGGACCGATATGACATCATTATTATGTAATATTAAAATATATATTATTTACAAACAAATTAAACAATATCATTGAAATACCAACAAAAACTTAGTTTATAGATTTCAAGTTATCATATAATATTATTAACTTATGTTATCATAATAATAATTTAAATACAAAATTAATTAATAAAACAATATAAATAAAATCATTTAATTCCTTTAAGAAAATATAAATATAAAATAAAATTATTCAATTATAAAATATTTAAAATAAAGAAAAGAAAATAAGAATATATTTTGCGATATACAAATTAGATTTGCATAATATATAAATTCAAAATTTTGCTCCATTTATCCTAATATTATAGTTTGAAATGAAAAAAAAAAAAAAAAAAGACAAACATATATTAAAAATGTATATCACTTGAAAGAGATTTAATACTAAAATAAAAACTTTCATTTGATGACTAGTGAAATGTTTGCAAATGTTTCATTAGTCTATGTATATTTGTTTAGAGAAAATTTAAAATTTAATAAAAGGTTTTAGGCTCAAGTGGATGTAATCTTTGGGTTTTCCTTAAGGTCAAGGGTTCAACTTCTACTATCGACGAACTTTTCTCACTGGTTAATTAGGGGTTTCCGGACCGGACATGCCACTAGTTCGCGGTTGAATGTGGTCGTGAATTCGATTCTCACAAGCGGCGTTAACCAACTTATTTTTTTCATTGTCAATATATTGTTGTCTAATTTTTTTTAATTTTTTTTGCTTATCAAAAGGTGAGTATATCTACCAAAAGAGATTTCAAATGATGCTATCATGGACCAAATTCAGAAAATAAAAAATCGTAGTGGTCAATTGTAGATTGTGATTGGTGTTATTTGAAATTATAATTAAGAGATGTTTTGGGTCATAACGGAGTATCATATTTAATTAAAGTAACTTGTGGGATTTTTCTATCAAATTTCACCTCTTCGTTTTTGTATGTCCTCATGAATAAAATATAATTTTTAAGTCTGACTGTTTGATTGTGATTTTTTTTTTTTGACGTAGAATTTTAGTCCCTACTACACTAAATTCCTAGATCCGTCCCTCATAAGCAGTGTAAAATATATTTTACTTTATGTCAAATCAAAATAAATTTTGTTTAGGTTTTTTTTTTCTAAAATGAGATTATTTTTTAAAATTAAGTTAGAATAACTTTAATTCTGGAAGAAGAAAAAAACGTTTGTGTGACTTTCCAAAAAATACGTAAATTCATTAATGATATTATTTATCATAAAACTAATGAAGCAAAATGAGATTTGTAGATCACAATATTTGTCATGGAGAAATCATTTGAAAATCCCTAGAGTTTGCAAATAAATGATGAATTAATTGTTTGTTTCAAATGTGCAACGTCCATTCTTAAGCTACAAATACATTTTTGTTTCAAACACAGTTACAAATAATAGCAACATTTAGAAAAATCATGCAAAATATATATCACGTCTGTGACGTGCATGTGATTGTTATAGATTTTTTAAAAGGTAGGCAAAATGGCCGCCTTGAGAAATATCAGACGTCCAATATTTATTAATGCGAAGTTACCTAGATGCCCTTGATTATTTATTGTAACCCTAGGATTGCTTATAAATACAAAATGATGTTCACATATTATCGAAATGGCTCATGCGCCGACAATCGAACATTCTTCCATTTTTTATACCATATCGTGAATTTTCTCAACTGCAGGTAATTGGTTATGAAAAAATTCGACACTATTAACTTTTCTCGTCTCCGAACATGGATACTACAAGTTCGTTACCCTCTCCACTCATGGTGTGAAATCATTTCTCAAATGGTAAGATTTAATATAAAATACATGTCGTACATTTGTCTAATTATTTGTATTAATCACGTATATTTCTAATATTTATTACATTTTTTTCCTTCTTGGATGTGTGTTTTTTACACATATTATATTATTAGAAGAAATGATTAACATAGGTGAGGACTACTGTATTTTATATTGATATTTGTAGATTGAATTTCATTGCCAACTTCTGGAACAACGTTGTAGGATGTAGTATATTCATGGATAAATATTTTGTTTACAGTGTATGTTACGATTAATTAAATATTAAAGAGTTTTCGAAAAAAATTCAATAACATGTTAGAAACATCGAGACTTTTTTGAACAAATTATTAAATTATGAAAAATACGAGGTGCTTAAGGCAATCAACGAGCTTCCAAACTACGCCTTAATTTAATTTTTATTGATTAAAAAAATGAAATGTTCCGGTATTTCAACGAAATTGATATTTTTTTTATCTATGATTCACGAGTATATTACATGAACTTATGACATAAACATTAATGACAGTTTTAAGATGATATTTAAAAAGAAAATTGAAAGATGGTATAGTTTTTTTTCCTGAATAATAAAAAAAAATATTTGTTTTAATTTTTAGAGAGAATCGAAATATAGTTTGTAAGCGAGACAAACAAACTTTAAGCTTTGGAACGATAATAACAATTCATAATTAACAATTCCTTTTCACCAAACATCAATTTTGTTGAAACATATAAGGGAAAACAATAATTCATTAGCATTTTGACCAATTGCATTCCAAAAATATTACAATCAAATTCATTCAACTATCCTTTAAAATACAATTTCCATAATATTTATCTTATATTGTATATGAATTTCACTTATTCCGAATTTGTTTATGTTTTATTTAAAACATCTCAAAATAATGTATTTTCATAAACATAATTTGATTTCTTAAATTTATTGTAATTTAAAGTGATAATATGATACAATAAATCATTAGTTTTGAAGAGAAAATATAAAATATTAAAAGTTTTACTATTTCAGCAATACTTTGAAATAATGTGACAAATAATTATCGAACGGGCAAATAGTTTTTTTATTTGGCAAGTAAGTGTGCTACACCACACACAATATCCAAGAGATATACACATTAGAAAAATAATAATTTCATTATTTATATACACTGTTTTCGAGATTATGTTAATGTCCCATCAATTAATTAAGGAATCCAATTTTTAGAATTAGAATTTAATTGTCTTTTTTAGAAAGTAAATTAAAAAAACCGAGACATAGATACAAAATATCCGAGGAGTATTAATTTTATTAAAGCAATATTTGGGTAATTCCCTAAAAGAGATAAGCAAGAGGGAACGGTCAGAAAATGAAAATTCAAAAATTTTCCCAAAAAATTATACGGAAATTTAGGTCCGCGCCAAACACTCCCCAAAATCATGGCCCTATAAATATTAAACTAAAGCACACTGCATTCCTCCACACAGAGACCCACTCATATTTACTTTATTAATATTTTTATTTGTCTTTCATTCATCACAGCAACAACCACCCAATGGCGAACGTCAGCGACCTCCCTTGCGACGGTGACGGTGTATGCATGGTCTGCAAGCAGAAGGCGGCCGATGGTGAAACCCTGACCTGCAAGACTTGCGTTACCCCCTGGCACGCCATCTGCCTCACCACCCCCCTCCAAACCCTAGCCGATGCCGCTCAGTGGGAATGTCCCGACTGCTCAAATACCTCCGCCGTCGTCAAACCGGCAGCAGGATGCGGTGGTGGGGGTCTGGTGGAGAAGATCCGCGCAATCGAATGTGATGAGTCGATGACGGACAAGGAGAAGGCCAAGCGGCGACAGGAACTTTTGAGCGGAGGAGTCACCGAAGCCCATGAAGAAGACAAGGAGAAAACGAAGAAGAATAATGGAGGCGTTTTGGATATTCTAGGGGACAAGTTCAACTGCTCCATTTGCATGAACCTGCTCGACCGGCCTGTCTCTGTAAGGATTTCGGAATACTCCCTCTCTCTCTGTTTCTGTATGTTTGTGTTTATTTTTGCTTGCATCTGAAAAATAATGAATCAGTAGTCAAGACGATGCCGTTTTATTTGATATTGAATGCTTTATTTCTGTAGTTGTTTGAAATTAATTCTGTAGATTCTATTGACTGTGTATAAATCAACTCTGCTTGCAAATCAGTATATTTTTGCCTAAATATGTAATCATTGTTTTTTATGTACTATTTTGGTTTTTCTTTTAGTTCATGACTTTCTGTTGATGATCGAAAAAATGTTGGGAGTAGTGGAGTTCTGTTCAGTAAAGATACTGGATAATTCTTGTTTAACTAAATCAATTTACCCCAAATTTAAACATTATTTTGAAAATTTATAGTACCATACTCCCATTCATGTTTACAACCAATTGAAATTAAGACCATTAATGACTTTTCATTTTATTTAAACATTTTACTGTACCTGAGTTCATTTTCAATTAATTGAATTTGCTAAATTTGGATAATGTAGAAATATTGCACCAACCATATGGCCACAATTTCCTATATAATCAAATTATTTCCTTTATTCCTTGTTTCAGACACCATGTGGCCACAATTTTTGCCTGAAATGCTTTCACAAAATGGTTGGGCAGAAGGGAAAGAAGTCCTGTGCTTTTTGCCGCAAGTCAATTCCCCCCAAGATGGCAAGGGAACCTCGAATTAACTCTGCTATTGTTATGGCTATCCGAATGGCCAAACTTTCTCAGTCTGATTTTACAGGAGGTGCTCCAAAGGTCAACCATTTTATTCATAACCAGGACCGTCCTGACAAAGCATTTACTACTGAGAGAGCCAAAAAAACTGGAAATGCTAATGCTTGCAGCGGGAAGATTTTTGTCACAGTTCCTCTGGATCATTTTGGCCCAATCACACCAGAGAATGATCCAGAAAGAAAACTGGGTGTATTGGTTGGAGAAACCTGGAAGGATAGGATGGAATGCAGGCAGTGGGGGGCTCACTTTCCCCATATTGCAGGAATTTGTGGTCAGTCAGAACATGGGGCACAGTCTGTTGCACTCTCTGGGGGTTATGAAGATGACGAGGACCATGGGGAGTGGTTCCTTTACACAGGAAGGTATAATCAGTGCTACCACTTAATGCATTATATTTTATTGCTCTTTTAAGTAATCCGACTGCTTAAATTTCTTTTTTATACTGTATCTTTTTGTTAATTTCATTGCCACAATGAGTTATTGTTTATAAATCTGGTAAGTGGTGATGTAGCTCAAGTAATGAATTGTTGCTCCACGTTAGGTATTTATATATTTTTTGCAACGCTTCTGATTGTTTTGTTTTTAACTTTTCTTATTTATATAATATATTTGCTGCCTCGTGAGTGGATGCTTATAGGCTGACAGTTGCATGTGCTCCTTGTCTGCTCTACTTGACTAAGTTATTTGTTTGCCGCATTCTTTCAGATTTCCTGCCAACTGCCATTTAGGTAGCTTTGTTCTATATATATTCCTTTCATAGTCTTGGTTCATTGAAATAATCTCTATATATGAAAAAAATATAGGATGTGTTTAGTTGATATAGATGCTACAAAAACTATATCAGAAAGTTTGCTTCTTTAGACAGTGATGTTGATATCATGAAAGTAGCATGAGTCTCACAAATCAGCATTTGTTTGGGGCTTTGCATGTGGAATTTTTTACTGGGGCAATAATTGTTACTTTTCTTCTTTTGTCATGGAAAGAATCTTGGAGGACCCAAAGTTAATGTTACATATTTTGCTGCTAATTATTAGCATCTAATCCTTTCTTTAATCAAGACATTACTCCCTTATGCTTGGTGTTTTTGTGTTGTGTATTTGTATTGACTGGCTTTAATTGTTTTACTTGATTGTTGGTTGCAGTGGTGGGCGTGATCTTAGTGGGAATAAGAGGACAAACAAGAAGCAGTCGTCTGACCAGACATTTTTCAAATTTAATGAAGCCTTACGAGTCAGTTGCCGACATGGTTATCCTGTCCGAGTTGTGAGGTAAGCTAGTATTTTAAGCGCTAAATAGATAAAGCATTCTCATAGTTAGGCCCTACAAACTCACAAGTGTTGGAATTTTGGATTTTCTTGCCATGCAGTGTTTATCCTGTGTGCTACTTAATTGCCAAATTAACTAGGTTTGACTTGTGTCCTTCACGACCACTAATTAAGTGTCTCTAACATGTCAATGTGTGCATTGAACTATGCTTATCTTAAAAGGTTTTGTTTTCCAGGTTTGGAAATATTGGACCAATTTTAGTTATAATTCAATACCATTCAATTAAGTGTCTCTGGCATGTCTATGCGTGCTTTCTGTATGTGGTGCTTACTATAACAAGTTTTTTTTTTTATTTGATTGAAAATATTAATGATTTTGATATGCTCTTCCCATTCGATTAAGTGTCTCTGGCATGTCAATACGAGCTTTCCACATGAGATGCTTCTTGTAAAGGGAATGTATTTTATTGAGTGTGTATCTGTTGACACTTTCAAAATTTCTTATTACTCATTTATTTCTGCGGTTGAAAATTTTGAATTTATTTTTACTCAGTCCCAAAAATTATGTCAGACAACCCTTTCTCTATCCTTCCTCGCATAATGTTTAATGAAATAATGGAGCCTCAATTTGGAAATAGTACTGCACCTTCCTCTTGAGAAATTAGCCTCCTTGGTTGAGAAATTACTCATTTTATTTAGTTACTTGAAGGTTTTATATTTTCTGAAAACCCCTGAGCATAGTTGCTAACACACAGTACTTCCATAATCAA
Organism: Penstemon newberryi var. newberryi; assembly: GCA_030819805.1. Lineage (NCBI taxonomy): Eukaryota > Viridiplantae > Streptophyta > Magnoliopsida > Lamiales > Plantaginaceae > Penstemon > Penstemon newberryi. Next base: position 110,909 of record JAUALY010000008.1, read on the forward strand.
GTTTGTCTATTTTGGCAGGTTGACTGCTTTTTTTCTTTCTTTCTTTGATTGAGTAATCACAGCCATCAAATATTTTAAGTGCTTGGAGAGTTTGCTTCATCTTTTTTATGCTTCTCATTGCACTTGCTTACGTTATATTAATTTTCTTCTCATGGGCAGGTCTCATAAGGAGAAGCGCTCTTCTTATGCACCACAGGAAGGTGTACGTTATGATGGGGTTTACAGGATTGAGAAGTGTTGGCGCAAGAAAGGAATACAAGTGAGAAATTTGCCTAGAAAAGAACTTTTACGTGCCTTAGTTATTTAATATGTTCTCTAACTTCATTCTTGTTTTACTTACCATAGGGATTTAAGGTCTGCCGTTATCTGTTTGTTCGTTGTGATAACGAGCCTGCTCCATGGACAAGGTGAGTTGTTTATTGCTACCCTGTACCTGCCTCCTCAACTACACGTCTCTGTTTCTGTGCATATTTTTCATTTTTGATGTATATTATTACTATTTATTGCAGCGACACTATTGGTGACCGTCAAAGACCTCTTCCTCATGTTGAGGAATTGAAGCATGCTATCGACGTTACTGAAAGAAAAGGGAGTCCTGCCTGGGATTATGATGTGAGAAGCTTTACTCTTACTTGGTTGATTTCATCAATTTTCATTTGGTATATATTTCTGCAAATAAATATTTTTTCCTGACTGGGAGTAAAACATGAGTAGCTGCAGTCTTTTTGGTTAATCTCATCATTTTTCTTCTAGAATATGTTGGTGCTAAATTGCTAATAACACAATTCATTGACCAATCTCAGGAGGAACAAGGTAGTTGGTTGTGGAAAAAACCTGCACCAGAAAGTCGAAAATCACCTGCTGATTATGAGTATGACGAGGAGGGTAATCTTGTCAAGAAAAGAAAACGTTCGAGTGGAAAAGGATCTGTAAAACGAAGGCTTTTGAAAGGTATGCTTCTCATTATTAGTTTATTATACTGCTTATTAATGGGGTTTCCTGAAAGTTATGAAAGCTCTCATATGGTATTTTTTGTATATGCAATTTGTTAATTAATAGCAATTCCTGTATCTAAATATGATTGCACACATTTCTGAGTCTGGTAGTTTGCAATGCAGAATTTAGCTGCCTCATCTGTCGGAAAGTGATGGTTCAACCACTCACTACTCCGTGTGCTCACAACTTCTGTAGAGCATGCTTACAAGGTAAATTTGCTGGTCAATCCTTTTTAAATCAGAGGACATGTGGAGGGAGGAGGACTCTGCGAGCACAGAAAAATATTATGAAATGTCCGACCTGCAGCAATGATATTGCTGAGTTCCTTCAGAACCCACAGGTACCATAATATCATTGCTGTGTGACCTTCTAAGTACTTCAATTAGTTCTAATTTTTAAGTTTATGCACGTGAACAGTAAGTAATTTTATTCATGCATTTGGTGTGAATAAACATGTGCTTCAAACTAAAATTGTTATTATCATATATTATGTAAATCAGAATTTTTTCACTAACCCTATACATGATTTTGTGATCAGATTAACAGGGAGCTGATGAATGTGATTGATTCACTACAGAACCAGATGAAGGAGGAAAGCATGAAGGCTGAAGGAACTAAGGTTGATGCAAATGGGCAAGGTGCAGAATTGGGCGATGTTATTGCTGAAGTAAGTAATGGTGTTGGTGAGGAAATGGATGTAGAATCTAACGGCACAGATGAAACCGTTGACATTGCTGTTGAAAATAAAGAGAACTGTGATGAAAATGTTGAAATTCTGAAACCTTCTCTTGCTATCAAACCTCAACGGGTTTCCAAGCGGAAGAAAGCAAGCGATGGTGATGTAATGTTACCTACAAAATCTCCAGTTAAATCTGATGCTGAGAATTGTGAAGAACTTCATGAAGCTGCAAAACCTAAGAGAACCTACAAGCGAAAGAAGGATGGTGAAGAGGCTTCTGTGCCAGTTGCTGATACCGGCAAGAAGAGAAGAGTCAGAAAGACCTAATTGGTGTCAGATGTTGATGTCAACTACATGTGGCCTCTTCCCCTTACCTTCCCTCTATTATCTCTTATTTTGTAGTAGTTGCCCTGCATGTGGAATGCTGGTAATTGGCACACTGTTTCTTTTGACTGGTTAATGACTTAAGTTTTTGAACTACTTTTTGGATATCTTGGGTACCCAAGTTCTATTGCTAGGTTTTGGAAATGGTTAGCTTTTGGAACTACATTTGGATTTCATGATGATGTGCTGGTTTTCCATCTCTGATTACTCTTGAATCTTATACTTTGTGGTAACTTTGATTTCATAAATATGTAGTTAACAAATATAGTAAGCATTATGTTTTTGAATGGTTGTTTGTGTTGTTTAATTGTGTATTCTTTGGGAGATTTTTGGCATGACCAAGTCTTTCATAGACCATGCACAACACAAGTAAGCATTGAGGATGCTGTACATGGTCTTTGAATGAATTCTGGGCAAGAATTTCTTGATTCTTCTACCAGGTAGTAGCTTCTTCTTGTTTTATATTTTATCTTGTTTATACTTCTCTTCTAGCTGCAATATAAAATTAATCCTAGGCAAGATCATTGAATTCCATCGACATTTGGGGGATGTGACAATAACAACAGCTGAACTTATGATGGCGGCTAGAGAAGGCATTGAGAAAGCTTGGGAAAGAAGGGTACAGTGGATTGAGCTAGAGGTTGACTTGGGAGTTATTGTGAAGCTCATTCGAGAAACGGATAACAGACCTCACCCTCTAGGCCGAATCATAGAGGACTATAGACACCTTTTGGGCATGCCTTGGGAGAGCAAGATTACCCACACAAGACGAGTATTGTTGTGCCGATTCTTTGGCTAAGATGGGGCACAACACTAGTTGTTCGTACAAGAGTCGGGAGGATCCCCCACCTGTTAGTAGTTTTTGTTTTGCTTATTTTATTTTATTTTATTTGTACCAAAAACATAATAGGAGTATTTTCTCTTGTTAATCATGCGTATGTTGTTGCCTGTGTTATTTCATATTCAAAATTCAGAGTTCATATAGATTTAGATTGGTGTTTGACTTGATTTTGTTTGGTTTTGGTGATTTTAGAAAAACTTTTGAAACATATTTTGGATGAGTTTTTTTTTTTGATAATTTGGTTTTGTGGATTTTAGGATTTGGGATATAATATGGTTTGAGTTTGAATATTAGTGTTTGGGGAGGAAAAATAGGAGAAATTATTTTGTGCAACCACTACACGGATAATGTGGTTAATCAAATGGTTAAGATTATATTTGAATCTCTAGATTTAAGGAGGAGTTACTCTTAACATTTCATCAACACCGTGTATTGATATGCATAACAACTTTAAATAAATTCTTATTGTTTGTTGCACCACGCCATCCATATAAAAGTTATGTCAAATAATCACTCAGATAATTAGGTAGTATCATATCACTGAATTTTATTGAGAAAATAAATGGTATCTCAAATCAATATAAACCTAAGAATTTTAGATTCGGAGATGAGTTGAGATTGAATTTGAGTTTGTGGGACAAAATACACATGGAGTAGGGCGTCGTCTTTGTGGGGTGAAACTTGGGAGTTGGGGCAAATCACATCCATATGGAGCCTATTGTCTGGAGCGACATTCTCCAGCTGAAGTTGTTAAAATAAACAAGCTTTAAGACTATTTGGATTTTGGATAGGTGTTAGATTGGTTTCCCTTGGTTTTGGAAAAATATTTAAAACATTATCGGAATATTAGTATATGAATGAGGTTTATTTGGTTTGAAAATTTTGGGTTTAGGGAAACCAATACCCAAACATTGATTGGATTGGTAATGACTTGGTTTTGGAGAGAATTGCATTTTTGATACCGTACTTTTGTGTCCAACACATTAGGTGCATCGTTTTAACAAATTGTGACACATTTGGTATCATCGTTAAAATCACAGTTAAGTGATGATGTGACAATTAAGTTTTATTGCAAAATTGATGCCATTACTTATATTGCCCAATAATATTTCAGGCTACCAAAATAGCCCAACATCTACAAATTTATAAATAATATTGTAACATAAATCTAAAAAAAATTAAGAAACCATATTCTGTTCAAAACTAAGATTTATATAATAGTATTAACCTATTTAAAATTTAATAAAATAATAAATTATATAATTAAAAAATATTATATTTATTAAAATAATAAATTATATAATTAAAAATTATGAATATTTATTGAAATAATAAATTAGAAATAATTATAATTAAAAAAAAAACTAAAAACCCACCCCCCTCCGCCACTTAACGGTGATTTTTAATGACAGTACCAATTGTGTCACAATTAGTTAAAACGATGTACCAAATGTGTTGGACACAAAAAGCGGTGTACCAAAGTGAAAATTGACCTAAAGTGCTATACCAAAAGTGCAATTCTCTCCTTGGTTTTGCAAACTGAGGAGGCCAAAACCAATCCAAATAGAGCCCAAGTGTAATTTTTATCACCCGTTTAATTGGGAAGTGAAACTGAAAACCAATCCAAATAGAGCCCAAGTGTGATTTTTATCACCCGTTTAATTGGGAAGTGAAAATATATGAAGGAACTACTACATAATAATAATATTCCTATAAATACGCATTTATACCGTCATTAGAAGATCCATAAGATGGCATTGCACTTTGCCCTCGTAATCTTTGAACGTTTTTCACTTAACCCCCTCAACTATTAAAATTTCCACCTTTGGACGTTCGCCAACGGAATCTGTTCAAGGGTTGGGTCGTAAAGTGGAAAAATGTTCAAAGATTGAGTGGCAAAGTGCGAAAACATTCAAAGCCACATCATTAAAGTTGAACGGAATATTTTGCTATATTCTTTTTTACATCTTAGGGGGTTGCTTGAGATATATTTAATAGTTGAGGGGGTTAAATGGAAACTCGCAAAAGTTAGGGGACAACATTGAAAAACGTTCAAAGGTTAGGGGGGCAAAGTGGAATTTTCCCTTGAAATTAAACACAAGGCACCATTGGACCCGTTCAATTCATTTAACTCATCTATAGTAATTAGATAATGAAATTAGCTATCTTCATGAGAAATGCTATGTTTGATGAAAAATTTATAGGCAGACACATTGTAGTTCCATAGTAGAAACAAATTAAGAAAAAGGTTTATCCCTACCTAATTGAGATTCTCCGAGTAGTTTTGCTCCTCAAGCTTTTCAATGAGAGCAGCCTTCTCCTCTTGAGACAAGGCATTGAAGATAAAAACTGATTTGTCTCCAATATCATCCTGCCAAATACATGCATAGAGAATTGGTAAAAATTAAATGCATAGTTGAAAATATAAGGAAGAACCAAATAAAAAAAAAAAAAAAATCCTACCTTAATAGGTTGACTGAATTTTCTCCCAGCAAACACAGCAAAGAGTGCCATCCACACACCCAACAAAGTGAGCTTTATACCATCATCCATCAAACTAGTCTGTTTGAATTCCATAAATATCAATAAATTTGAAGAACCATGTGTATCTCAAGATTCTATACTATGGCAAAAGATGAGAAAAACAAAACTTGAAATTCCGATATTGATCAAGGAAATGTTATAAGCCATATATACCAGGTGCCCTAATAAAACTGATGGAATGATGAATGTCAATAGACCAGCTTCCAATTTGCCATAACACAACCCTGCTAGGTTAGGAAACAATTAATATATCACTTGAAATCAAGCACAGTTATGCTCAAAAATTGTGAAAGCACAAATAAGATAATCAAATAACTTAAACTGAATTAGTTTTTAATTTGATAAGATATATAGAAATTCAGGCTAAGAACACACCTTCTTTGAAGACAAGGCCAGTCAATGCAGCAAATAGGGGCCCTACGAACCAAATAGCCATTGGATTTTGAACAACATACTCCACCAAACTCATCCCCGACGGCTGAGCAGCACTCACGTACGTGGCCAAAGATCCGACCACACCAATCACCCACAGCGATTGGAGCGTGCGCTTAATCTCCGTGACATATATGTGAATCAAATAAAGAGACAACCCCAATCCACAAGCTCCTAATCCGTAAAACAAATCCAAATTCCTCCTTATCAAATCAAACGCCTCCGAGTCATTCGAGAACGCTGCAGAGGACGCAACCAGGAACGAAGTGGCGGCGGTTACCAGTCCCGATCTGTACATAATCACTTCTCGAATGTCGGAGGAATCGATTTTCCACGGGCCGTAGACGCCTCGGTACTCGGCAGATTCTCCGACAGCTTGGCATCGGAGTGAGCGGCGGCGATTGAGCTGAGCTAGGATGCAGTTGGGGCGGAGTGAGAGTGATTTTTTAGGGTATAGAGGAAGAATGAGTAGTGTGGTAGTCATGATTTGATGCCAACGAACACGAATCACAGTCTGACTGGTTTACCCGCTAATTTGGGACTAGTCGTTACGAAGATAAACCTTATTGTATTCTTTTTTTTTAATTCTATATATTTTGGGTGGTAAAGAATTAAGCAACACGATATTATACTCGTATTATATTCTAAAGTTAATTACACCCCTATTTAAGTTTTCTTCGCTTTGTCACGTGTCCTATAAAAGAATGAAGATATATAATTGGAGGATTTTTCTGGTGGGATATAATTAATATACTCTATAATTTTATCTTTCCTTTACTCAAGATTTATGCCTTGTATTTGCACAATTTATAGTAATACTTGGAGTGTGTTCCCTGCATAGAGTCTAAGTTCTGGAGCTCTGCATTTTCCTTCCATTTGCATTTGCCCTTACCTTAATTAAAATAATATTGATCTCTTGGACTGTGTTTCATGTTCATATGGATATGGACTCCCAGAGCATTAAATGTTGCTTTAAGCTAATAAGCTTAAGGTGTTCTAGACTGTCAGCACAGGTTCTGAACTTGCAATTTACATTTTTATTGATTAGTTGGGATGATTGTGGTGACAGGAACCGAAGTCCAATATTGCTGGAGAAAATCAAGGTCTGCATTATTTTTCATTTCTGTTCCTGGTAACTAGTTATTATTACGAGACTTCTGCAGTTTCTGACAGAGCAGTATGCTGCCATGAGAGATGGGAACTGCAGCTTCATGTTTGCTTACCTTGTATGTATGTCTCATTTTTTCTACTCTTGAAGCCTTACTTGCCACTTTTATCATTCTACATTGGGGTTACTACCTCTGTACTGTAAACTAAACACTAATAGTAATAGATATTTAAGTGGTTTAGGAGCATATTCTGGAAATTCACAAGATCAATCAGAAGTTGACCTCATCACAGAAAACGTGGAGCAATGCAGAATGACACTTCTCAGTTTGGGCTATGTCGAATTCACTTTTGAAGATCTTTTTGCTGTATGCCTCCATAATACTTTTGCATTTATTTGATTGCTCTACCTTTCTGAGTCTATCTGCTTTTCTTTCAGCTATTCCTTGAGCAACTTGAAAGAGTTTTGTCTGTGAGCCAAGGTTCCATAAGGTTCGGAAAACTTATTACTTGCTTCTGATCTCTTTTTTTTGGTTATCATTATCCTACAGTTTTTCTAGTTCATCATATGCAAACATGGCTAATATTTGCTATCATTGCCACAGCCAAGACGAGCTTGTACAGAGGTGTAGAGATCAGTCAGTATCTGATTATAGTGAGTGGTGTTGATATAAACATTGTACATCTCATATATGAACTTTTGGTACTTGAAACTATTTTTCATTTATGATGTCTCAATTGAAATGATATTTGTTGCTAGTTGTAATGTAATGTTCTTCAGATTTCTTACCACCGGCGAAATAAGGAAGCGGTCAGAATTCTTTGAACCATTTATTCAAGGATTGACAAATACCTCAGTGGAGGAGTTCTGCAAGTTATCAGTTGAACCTATTGGGGAAGAGAGTGATCATGTTCATGTTACAGCCTTGGCAGATGCATTGGGTGTCCCTATCCGTATAATGTATCTTGATCGAAGTCATTGTGATAAAGACAGCAGCAGTAGCAGCAATAATGTAAACCATCACGATTTCACTCCTGCTGCTAATGCCGTTGTAAAACCGTTCATTACCGACCAGGTCATTATTACCCAATCACATGTCATGAAACAATTAGTATATTTGTATATTTTCTCAGTTACTGGATTCATCTGGTTGATTGCTTCTGTGTTTGTTCACTGTTCATATCTACAAGTCCCATCTAATTAATTTGGTTGTCTACTCTATATCAATATCCAGGTAACTACATTATAAGGAAAAAAATAGGGTCTATCGAACTCGGAAAAATGATCGATAGAAATACTTGAATTTAATCAACAAAAGCGATACAAGTAATTACCTAATCACGACAAAATTTCTTCAGTAAGTGTCTTCTTACTTACCTTGGCAAACTGCCCAAAAAATAATAGAAGAAAAGAGGGGCAAAAGGATTAAACAAAAAGTGCCAAAAGAAAAAGTCTCCTTCATACAACACATTCTCTGCTACCGCTCAGAAACTTTGTACATAGAGAATGAAGTTCCTCAGAATCGTCCAAAAATTTTGAAGCTCCAAATGTAGCTTCATTTGTGGATCTTTGCTTTAGTTACAAGCAATGAAGTGTTCTCTGGTCAATTTCTAGTGTTTTTCAAAATTTATGAAGATAATAACTTTAGAGCACCACACCTAATATACATGGACAAAATTCAGGTAAAGTACTAGAATATATTCAATTCTACAAGGTTAGTGGTCACAAAAAGGAGGCAGCAGCTCAATCTGAATCTTTGCCTGAACCAGAAGACGAGTCTCCATTCAAATAATCTGGCATTTCTTGATTGTTCTCCTCCGTGCTTGCCCGAATTTTGCAGGGTCTTGGTCGAATATTAGCACCCATTGGGAATGGAACCTGCAGTTGAAATAGACAAAAGTAAAACTTTGATTTTTCTTACCAAGGATCCAAACTAACTAGTGGATAAAAGATCAATAAACTTCTGAAAGCAGTAGAGAGAATGAAATGCAACAATAACCCCTAAGCTATGTCGAATTAGCAAAAGTCCACCTGTAATATTATTACCAAAAAACCCCATGTGATAATTTTTATTAGCAAAAAAACCCTCCCAAGCCAAAATGACAATCATAACCCCACCGAAAGATGCGAAAGCACCCCTATTCACTTATAAAATTGACAATAATCCCCCTATTAACTTTCAAAATTGGCAATCACCTCCCTATGATTTATGAAGAAATTCAAATGGGTTTTTTTGCTAATAAAAAAAGAATACCAAATGGGTTTTTGCTAATAAAAATAACACAGGGTTTTTACGCTAATTAGGCAAAGAACATGGTTATATTTGCATTTAGCTCGCAGTAGAGATGGTACAAGCTTCCATCCAGAAACTTCTAGGCAACAGCTGCACTCATACCTGATCACCTGCATTAGGACCATTAGTATGGAAGAGGATAGGACGACATCTCTTGTCTTCATTCATCAAGCTTGAATTCTGGAAGTGTGCAACGAGGGCAGCCTTTCCTTGTATTCGAGCATATGCCAAAGTTGCTACCTTTTCACTGTTAAACTTTTCCCATTTCTTTCCATTAAATGTCTGTAAACATACTCACACAAATAAAAAACGTTACTTTTACTTTCAATCTAATAGAAAACAGCAAAAGGTATATGAAAAATTCCAGTTTGTTTACCTGATAAAAATGAACTATAAGGGAAGGATCAGTCATGTTTATAAATGCATAGCCAACGTTGCATTTGTTCTGCAACAAAAAATGAATTTCAAAGAATTAAACTCCAAATATACTTGTTATGAAATCAACGTGTCATCCATGACCCTGCTAAAACCATTAAAAAATTGTTTGTAAGTAAAGAGGAAACTCACCTTAAAATCAATAGGTAAGTAAATGAAATCATATGTCCCTCTATGACGCTCATCAATTGCAGCCAAAAGCATCTTTGAGGTGTACCTAAAATTGCAACCAAATTTAATATTGAGCACGGAATCACAGTTTTAAAGGAAAAAGGATAATACTCCAACTTATTTGAACATGTAATAAAGCAATAAGACCATCAACAATCTCTTAAAACAAGTGTAAAATGAGAATGTATCCACGATCTGAATAGCTTGGTCTGAAACCACAGTAACAGAGCTTAAGCCTTGATGCAATCAAATAAACTAAATGACATCAGAATATATCCACGATCTGAAGCACGTTCTCAGGTCACTAGCATTAGAGAGATTCTCCTAATACATTAAACTAGAATAACAAGATAGAACATTGAAATTTATTCATTAATTTACATGCATGCAGCTGAGTACGTATTTTCCTTGTGTGTACCAGCTTTGCACACACACACATTGCTTATCAACAAGGGGTGAGAAATCTAGGAAAGAGTTGTCTGCTTGAACATGAATATATAACCTCATGATATGAGCAAATTGGATTACCACTTACTTGTTAGGAATGTTCTTTAGCATGAGAGTTGTCCGTTTGTCTTCTCCTCGCATGATTCGGTCTACGTCAAGTTCAAACTGTTTCTTGTTATCAGCTTGACTCGAGTTGCCTTCATTTCGGCGACTTCTAGTCCTTTCATTCGGAGAATCAAATGAACTCATCATAGGAATCACTTGGCCTCTTCCAGGGAAAATCATGCCCCTCTGATGATTGGGATGTTGTAATCCAATACTTTTTGAAGAAATTGGCAAGTCCATACAATTTCCACCAGTTTGAGGAAAGATGTTAAGAGGGACAAATGAATTACCAGAAATCCTCATGTTGTTCCCAAGTGATCCTGGGTGAAATACAGTAGCATCAGGTGACGACTCCCCAGCATAAGCATGTCGTCTTTCCCAGATAGCATGATTCAGTGATGGAGCTGATCCCACATGGTGGTTATTTAGAGGTACAAGAGCGGCATTCAGCATATGAGATGGTGCTCTATGAACTGCATGCAACTGTTGAGGATGAGCAAATGATGGTGAATTAGGCCATGCAATTCCTTGAGATTGAGGATGATGTGAATTACTACTCCATATGTAGTGACGCCCAGGAGGGGGACAGCTCCCATTTCCAGAGGAACCAAAAACTGAAGAAAGATCATATGACTCAACATGTCAGAGAATGTTGAAGCTGGCTTAAGTGTCACTTTATGAACATTAATTAAAAAAAAAAGAAGCCTATGTACATGGGGCACTATTGCTTGTCAAGGGGAAGGGTTGCTCATCTTGGTAATGTTGGTCGATAGAGAAACAAGAGATCTGAATAATGAATTAAGGGTAGAAGTTGTCTTATCAGATTCTGGTTCTATTTCTTGTTCTTCCATCCTCTTTCCTAAAAGATTTTGCGATAAGAAGAAAGCATCAGGAACAAGTGGACTTCTCAGGGTTTCGACCTTTTAACATTTTTTCCTTTTCTAAATTTTGCCGACTTGGGTATTTGCTTTTGTTGACCTATATTTTTGTTTTGGTGCATACTATTTAACTAGCAACATAGCATTAAGCACATAAAAAAAGGACGAAGCAACAAGACTTTGACAATAATTACCTTCATTAAACTCAACTGACTGCCCATTAGAGCTAACTCTACGAAACTGCTGGTTATCATTTATTTCTGGTGGTCTGGAACTAATATTTGAAGCAATGGTACTTGGTGAACCATGTGAGGTCCCATTTGCTAAACCATCGTGATATTCTGGAAGTGAATGAGGATGAAGATTTAACATCCCTTGGATGTCAAACTTTAGGTGGTTCTGATTTCCTGAATCTACCCTTCCTAGAGAGGATAAACTGTTGGCAACACCAGATGATAAGCCAGGGTGAAGCACATTATCCAAGACTGAACTAATAGGGCCTCCATTTGTCCACCGTGGGCCAAGAATAGTTCCATTACCCACACTGAATGAGGTACCCCCGAGTAAAAGTGATCCTGGTATATTATTTAACACATTATATATAAATTATTAGTTAATTAAAAGCCATTTACCAACATAGATGAATAGAAAACAAATTACCAGAATATCCAGTTGCCAAGTTATTAGAAGGGCTATGCCTTTGCAAGTGAAGATCAGATTCTTGATGATCCTGCTCTGAAGGCATTGATCTGTACATATCACTGGTTAATCCATAGGAGTCAGCTATAGAACCCATTAGCCAACTCGTTGCACTATTTAAAATCATTGAGTTTTAAACTCCTACTTGTAAGGCTGGTTTCATGATCAACAAAAAAGATAGTTGAATGAAGACGAAAAGAATAATAAAGATGAAATACAAGTTGATCCCACCTTTTGAAGCCACTAGGCTGGCCTGGTTCAAGCTTAATCTGCTTTCCAGCAATGTCACTCCTGTTTAATGCACGGAGAGCAGATTCTGCAGCTCTAACATCATAAAATTCTACAAATTTGAGATTACTTCTCTGCGGAGTCTCACGAATCTACACCACAAATAAATAGTCAGAGGTTCCATTATAATGAGAACAAAAGTTATTAAGCTGTCACCAAGCTAACCTCCTTGATTTCCCCATAGACACTGAAAATTTCACAGATTTGATTATTTCGAACAGAAGAATCAAGGTTGTAAACCCCAATAGTGCCAGGATTTATATCCTTTTCTGACAGATTACCCTGATCAAGCAGTAGTCAGCCAGCCAAATTAGTGCATGATTTAGATGAGCAATGGGAAAAACACAGAGAAGATTGTTGGAAAGTGAATCTTAGCAGAAAACTACCTTGGGAATTGAGAAATGAATGTCGAGTTTCCTACCCATTAATGGTTTATCCTGGAGAGCTTTCATCGCATTGCAGGATGCTCTTATGTCATAATATGATACCATAACAAATCCCTGATTTTTGCACGCCATATACAAAGTGCGAATGTCTCCATATTGCTACAGTTACAAAATTGAACATTGAAAATCACCCCATTATGCCTCAGTTACAAGTCGGAATGCCAAAATGTGATTATAGCTTACCTCAAAAATTGTTTGTAACTCAGAGTCTTCAACGTTGCTATTTATATTTCTCACGAAGAGTGTTCTAGAACCCCGAGATACTCCAAGCTGATTATTAGAATTTACATCAGATAGTTCAGAGCCATCTTCTCCAAGTTCCAATCCTCCCACACTGCTAAAAAGGTCTAGATCTTCCATATCTTCCCCATTCCTGGGTTGGATACAGCTGTCAAACCCATCAGTCACGCCAGAAAGCAAGTCATCGTCATCAGGGAGAAGATTACCAATAGTTTGAGCCTCAAGTTCTTCAAGTGATTCAAAAGCCTCCTCTTCTTCACAGTGGGTGGAAGCAGCAACAGCAGCACCAACAGAGTGACCATATACAACAGCATTATTAGTTGGTAATTTTACTGCAAAGATGTGAACACAAGATAATAAGGGAACAAAAAATTTACTTTTTAAGATGGCGCGACAACTTGAATATCAGCAATAAAAATGTTACAAATCAGCTTTATCTTGCATTTCAAGCTTGGAAACAATTACCGGCACAACAAATAATTAAATGAAAATGGCTCTTAAATGGCACAAGTTGCAGATATAAAAGCACATTTAAGCATTAGTTAACAGGGGAATCGAGGACGTACACTTTTTACTAAATAAATCCGACAAAGAACTTGAGAAAAGACTATTCTCATACTGGGCGCCCATGAGATTTATTTTATCTCCATTCAAAAAGTAGGGCGTGGATTCCGTATTTGAATTAGCTCTAGCACCTAGATCATGTTCGGCAGCAGTCGGCAAGGAATGACTGGCTGCTCTTTCTGCTCCAACAAAATGCTTCCCTGGCGAAAGATTTACATTTCGACCATGTCTGAGATAATATTCAGGAAGATCAAAACCCTTCGCCATTTGCGAATCCAAGGAGACCCTATTCTCAAGAGCTGATGAAGCAACACCTGTCGTTCTTAATGTTCTACCTGTTTTTAAACCTGTAAAGCATCCCAAAAAGATGTGCGGGCTTAGCAGATATTCCAAAAGCCTGTTAATAAAAATAAGAATTTCATAACAAACATGAAAAATCCATATCACATTCCTTTCTCGAAAAGCATTTATAATACGCTGCTGGATCTAAATTTTACCTTCCTAAAGTTCAAACTGCATTCATGTGTTTTTAATAGTGAAGGGAATATGTTTATAATTTCAAAACAAAACACAGTACTTCCTAAAAGTTCTGTATTAAAGTAAAGCAAGACACAGGAAACTCATGTGATGAAAGAGATACTAACAGAAGCGAACATAAATTTAACCAGGAACCTTCTCGGAATTTTTGCGAACATAAATTTGTTATATCTTTTTTCACTATGATATGTAGTGTAGTAAAGGTGCATCATCAGAGGGACAAACATAGAAGCACCATTATACATCAATCTAATTCATGTCTTTAGACATGAACTAACCTCATCAGATCAGAACAGAATCTAGCTATACGGTCTAGCTCAATTATAGCGCAGAAGCAGTCAATCAATGCAAGCCCAATGAAAATGAAAATTTAATAGAACTTTGTCCCGTGCATCATTGTATTATTGCGGAAAACAAAAGTTGACAATTAAAAGAAGCTAAATCAGTCCATGACCTACAACAGATGGAATCAAAACATTTTAACCATAAAAGGAACATCATGACTACACACCGTAGTAACCAGGCACGTGGTCCATCTTCCATGCACCAACTTGTCCCTGCAAAGTATGGAAACATGCAACATACTAAACAAAAAACACATGGCATAAATATAAAAGAAGAATGTAAAAGTTTTCCTAGATTTCGTTGTGTGGTGCAGTAATATCGATATTGATAACAAAATCATTAAAATCTCAGTGACCATGCATCTCGGGATTTTTAGCCAAAAGTACCTCATCTATGACGGACACCTCCTCGGGAAAAAAAGATGAAGAAGACAAACCACGAGGGTTTGTCATTTCAGATGGCATCAATGATCTTAGCTCAAAAATTATCTTGTCCTTGGCTTCCAACAGAACAATTAAACGTCAAATTTGTCAGAAAGTTCAAGAAGGTCCCGCCTCTGATAAAACCTGCACATAAAACACGAGATGATACATGTGTTGGACGAAATGAAAAGACAATCACAACCCCAAAGGGGTTTAACAAAATAAGTAATCCAGTAAAAGTAACACAAAAGAAAGACAATTGAAAGAAGCTCGTATGCATCAATCAAATTTCAGTTACAAGAGGAGCGGATATTTCCAGTTTCATTAATAGATTGCCAAATATTGTTAGCAAAGCATCTATTTTTCAACAAAATTCACATGATAACAGTTGCATTTAAGATGTCACAGCTAAAAAGGAAATTAATATTTAAAAATAGTTAAAAAATATTTAAGGTATTCCTAAATCCATGAAGCCCCATAAATCCATGAAATCCCATAAATAAAATTACACATAATATTGAGCAGATCGAGAAAAAGGAAAGTCAAACTCCAATTGAAAATCACACAAAACCCCCCAAAATTTGACATCTTATCACAATCTTAAAAGTTGCTAGCTTTGGACTTTAAAACACCAAAATTCTGAAAGATCAAAGTCCAGACAACTAGAATTCTACAAATTCAAAGAAAAAATCTAAGTAACATCCTCACCTTAAAGTTTACAACACCATGACGAATAAGGCATCAAAATAGTAGGATACAAGGGAAGAGATTTGAACAAGGCTAGAGGAAATTGAGAGAGAGGAAAATAATAGAGAGTTTAAGAAGGAGAGAAGGGAATAAATTGCGGCAAAAGGCAAGGAGAAGAAGAAGGGAGATTGTAGAAGAGATCTAGGTATCTGTGCCGTGCAAAAAACAACAACATCCTGGCTGCTGCAAAGCTTGCTTGCTTCTTCGATGCCTTTCTCTCTCTTCAGTTTTTTCCTTGCTGTTTTTCCCTACATTGCACGTTACCACATGTATCATCTCTTCTCTCTCTTATATGAATGATGAATCAATAATTTTTTTTTTCTTTATAATGTACTCCAATTCTCTTCTCTCTCTGTTAAATTACATCTTGCTGATCGGAAATTACGTCAGTTTCGGCGTGCCACGGCGGAGATCCTGATCTCCACCGCTCGCATCCGAGTACAAATACAATAACAAATCGGTTTTTATGGGGAGGGGTTTGAACAGAAAAGAAAATTGAAAGAAAGAGGAGGAGGAGGAGGACTTAAGACAGAAAAATGAGAAAATTATTTTATATGAAAAAAAGATGAGACAAGACCATTTTTCAATTTTTCTTTTGTTTTCTCCTACAAACACAAAAAAAGACCCTCTTCCGGTGACCCAGGCCTAGTTCAAGAATATTTATTATTACTAGGAAAGAGAATAAGATATTGTTGGACTTATTTTGATTTAAATGCTGCCCATCCCCCCCTATATCACAAATTTCAACAAATCATCATCTACTTTGTGAAAATATTTATCTTCTGCACGGGGCCTATCTAAAGAAGTAACCATTATATAATTAGGTGATTTACTCCCATTAGTATCTTACTTGCTCGGTGTTCCTTTTTTTTTTATCTTTCCACTTTTGACACGAGATTTAGGTAAAAGTTAAAAATATATTGATTGAAAATATTAACTAACATTATATTTATATAACGTTCAAGTAAGCAAGTGTGTTCAACCAACTTGTTTAGCTGATGAGGCATTAGCCAATGTAATAGATTCAATATAGTGTTTGATGTAATGATGTCTTCACCATATAAAAAAATATCTAACTTGTTTAGGATATTTTTTTATAACAACTTGTTTAGGATAATGAGTGGGTAAATTGATCAATTCAATTTGAAAATTGAAAATTGAAAATTGGCTACAAATAAAAGACATAGTTTACAAAGCAAATAATTGTAGGGTTGTCAATTGGTCAGTTTCAGGTCGTATCAATCTATATATGAATTCTCATGATGCATTCTTTTAGCCGAATCTAGATCTTGTCTGATTTCACAATCTTTAACAATGTCCAAATTCACAAATAATTGAATGTTCTGTTAAAAAAAATTGCATCCGAAAAAATCTATATCATTATCTTTGTTTACAAACGTTCAAATATTTCTTCAATATCCACAATTTCTCACATAATTATCCACTTACTTCAACACATTTTTTAGATCTTATCGGAGAATGACAATTATGATTATGTTTAAAAACTAATACATGAATACATTCATGTGAAAATATGCATATAAGTGAAATATATGAGACAATTTGTAACTCATAATTTGTTATACCAATGAAAAATAATATTGATTCGATTGATCTACATCTATTTTCGTCCATGTATTTTGAATTTTGATTGTACTTAATCAAATCAAAACCAAGAGTTCCAAAACTCCTACTCAAATAGATCATCCGGCAAGCACAAAGATGTTTGTAGAATTTAATTGATTACGGAGCTAAAAAAGTCTTAGTACGCTTGCCAATCACAATTTGTCATTTGACTTTTATTTAGCTCACATCTCATTCACATGTAATCAATCAAATTCTAGATGAATAAATCAGGATATATGGGAGAAGCAAAATGGTCCATACTACACCAGATGTATAGAATACACTTTTAGAGCATCTTCAATCGAGCAGACAATTGGGCATGAGGGGGGATTGCCGGCGGTGCTCGATTGAAGACCGGTGGTGGCAGTTAGGCGAGCAGGGGCAGGGGCAGGCAAAGCTTGTCTGCCCAATTGCCGGCGAGCAAACGCGCCTGGGCATAATTTTAGATACAAGAAAAAAAATTATATAATAAATCGCAAAACTAGGCTCGTACGAAATTGAGTTTTTCAGGACGACATTAGTTTACGCAAGTCGCGGGCTCGCACAAGTTTTCAAAGTCCGAGTTGTGACTCAGATCCATGATTTGCAACCCCCCTGCGCGCACGCGTAAGGTAAGAGCCTTTTGGTTGCTAAGTTGTTACACATCTTGGTTAACAAATTATATATAAACCTCAAAATTTATTACTCATCTTCCCATGTGGGATACAAGTTTTCCCATTTCTTTTCTTCCATTTCAAATGGTGATCTTTGAATTACAATTTCTCATTTACCCGTACTCCGATTTGGACATACAATATACCGTTTTAATCTACTCATGGAGTAGAATATAATTCTGCAAAGACCCTTAATTACCATACAAAAATCAGATACATAATTATGTCATAATATGTCTATTGATGGATACTTCAAGATTCTCATGCATTAGTAAAAATCAGATTCTAACTAATAGTACCTTCAAAATGTTGTTTTCCGTTAATTAGGTTTAGTTGTTGATTTTCTTATTATTAATAATGCCTTAATTTTTATTATTGTGTAACTATTAAAAAATTATTATTATTATTATTATTATTATTATTATTATTATTATTATTATTATTATTATTATTATTAATAAAATAAGTGTGAATGGGAAAAGTTATGAAATTAAATTAAATAGAGATTGATTGATCTTCCGTTGGAGATGTGTTTTTAGGCCGGTTAAAAAGACATGAGGGTAAGGCAAAAGGGCAAAAAATAGAACAATGGAGCATGGAGTTCGATTGAAAATGGCCTTATGGATAGGGAAACCCGGGCCGGTTGCCGTCAAAGTGAAACGGCGTCATGTGCAGAATCCAAATCCATGCCCCGGTTGTTAGTAATCGGGTAAGAAACATGCTGCATTGCGCTAGGTTGTTGGTACTTGATAGTTGGATTGTTAAATCAGTTTAGGTTTTTGAGTTTTTCCAAGGCAATTGATATAGCCAGAGCAAATTTCTTAATGCCAGAGCAAAAAAATCTTGATTTGACATAGCTGCCTTCATCTATTTTTTAGCAGTAAGAAAACTTTCTGCTCGCTTCCAGCGCCGCCAACTTGCCTCTTTATTTATTTATTTTTTTGAAAATACTTGCCTCTTTATTTTTATCAACAAATAATTTATTTCTCCTCCCATTAGAATTACAATTTAGGTAATTAGGAACGGCAGTTACTTTAATTAATTTGGGGTGGGCCTCGAGGTACTTGCTATTGTATGCGAGATAAGAACTACTTGGAGATACGGAAAATTCTTACATAGACCAGGTCTATGAGCTTTTCATAGACCTTGTGATTGTAAATGCACCACATCTATGCAATAATTTTCCGGGAGATACTCTTGACTAGATTAGGTTTAGGAGATTTTTTTAGACTTTATAGTTAAAAATATACAACATCATCATTGTGAGAGTATCATATCATCACAATTAATGATGTGGTTGTCTAATTATGAATTTGGGTACATGGTATAAAATATTAATTGATTTTGGGGTTGGGAAAAGGAAATAATAGTTTTTGATGGACCAAAACGGACCATTAAAAAAAATTAAAAATTATTTCATCCACTAAGAACTAGACTACTTGGATGTTTTTGTTTGGGTAAGAAGAAGAAGGCGGGTAACAATTTAATTAAGGGAATGTTTGGTGAATTTTATAGGAAAAATTTGGATTTTGAATTTTTGTATTTTTTATATGAAAAAGACGTTGAATGATCAAAATCCTAATTTTTCATGTCACGTGGCCCGCACATGGCGGTGTTTCTGGCCAATTTTGAAATTGTGCCTTAATTGACACCAAAATTGTCACTGATGTTGAAGTTGTGGCACCAAATCCAAAAAATTACAGATCAGAAACGATAATAAACTATAATTGTGACAAAAAAATGCAATAATTCCAAATAGTAATTAAAGTACTCAAGCCAACCCAACACCACCAATAAAAAAAACTATGGGATGTGCCGGGTTGGACCAGGGCGGTATCGGATCAGCCCATGTATCATGATCCATATTATCACTTATAATATTCCATAATTGTTTAAATTCATTTGAAGGTTAATAAAAAATATAACAGTAGTTAATAATCAAAAGTTTGAATTTTCTAACATTATTTAATAAAAAAATCTGTATTTGTGTTGTATAAGGTATGCTGATTTGTTGGAGTCATAATTAAGGCATTATAATTCTGCAAGCTCAAGTAAATTGCCATTCTTCTTCTTCTTCTTCTTTTTTTTTTTTTTTCTTTTTGCCATTCCAAATGGTAGTTTCATACGTATATATGGCCAAAAAATTCATATACGTCCCTACTGGAATGCTACAAGTCTACAATCAGGTCATCAATATTAAAAAAAAGGGTAGCTAATCTATAAGAATCAGTTCACACTGTGAGCAAAGTTAAATATTAAATGAATTTACTCAATATTCGATTCGACTCATTTGATAAAAGGTCGAGTTTAACATACAGTCAAAGTTGAAATTTTTTATTGCATTTTATTATTGTTGAATTAAATCACGAGTTGGTGGATGACTGATGTTCCTTTACGAAAATCAACTCCTTTTGGCAGGTTCATTCTTTTGATCATAAATTTTGTTATGATTATCAGGATTGCTATTAAGATCCCAATTCGAAAACACATACCTAGAAGAAGGAGATTGTTTTGTCGGTTTCAATCTCAAATCGTTTTCCCTTTCAAAGATGCATTTTAAAGTTATTTCTTGTCATTGTTAGTAAGTTTTATTTGTTTAATTAGGAAGTTGCGACGTTGGAACTAAGTTTAAGTTTTTGGTTGCGTTCATGACTTATTTAATTACACACTTTAAGTTATTGTTATTTTGAAGTTTTGTCATTTTTGACATATTTTGAATTTTTTACTTATAGTGAGTGTAGTTGCTAGTCGGCTACTCAGAGTCAATTGATTACTTTGAATGTTGAATATTACGAGAGCGTTCTCTCTCGAATTTTTATTTCTTGCTTCATCTTTTTATAATTTTGCGATTTAGATTGTGTTTTATATTAATCTTTCCTTAATTTATAATATATCTATGAAAAGCAATCGAAAAACATTGGCCTTTCACCTTTCTCTCTTTACGTTTTATTTTCTCTACGGGACCAAAGCAACATTAATGTGTACGACAAGCATTGATGAAGCAAAAAGCTAATTGCGTCTGCTAACCGAAAAAAAGTCGTGTGGAGATCTCTTGAGGATTTTATCACCTCATTACAATATATTATAGAGTCAATGGTAATTTATCTCGTGTGATATTCATAATATTCAATTTATCTCTCTATGGTTTGAAAAATAGCACTTTATCCTCTATAATCTTATAAAGTTTCACACCATCTCCCTGATATTTTATTTATCACACTTTACCCTTATGTGATATGATAATGTGATAATTTACCCCATGATAATTGTGGCAATCTATTCTCCTATGTTACAAAACACCTTTTATGCTCATTCTAAGTTTCAACAAGAGAGTTTACACAATACACTCTTCAGATGAATGAGGTGAATTGCTTCTTTAAAATTTTCAAGGGGGGTAAAATTCTTTTTTTCAAATCACAGAGAGATTGTTGGAAATAATTGAAATTTCCCAAATGCATGAATTGAATTGAAGAGTCGCTTTAGATTCAATGAACTACTATTTCCAAGAAGTAGTTAAATATATGAATGTATCTACATTAACATGTATCTAAAGTGTTCTTAGACTTAGTATAAATAAGGGTTCATTGTGTCATTTATAAATTATAAGTGAGCAACTCCAAGAGAGCAAATGGTCACTAGACCACCAAAGTGGTTAGTCAATCAAATATAAGTAGCCACAACTGCAGAATAAATTTACTATCACACATCAGTGCCACACCAATGTGTGATTGACATTTATCTCCCTCTTAAAAGTTGTTATGAATCGAATAACATATACCCACACTTAACAATTTTTTAAAGGGAAGGTAACTAAAATAAGTTGTAAATTAAAAAAAAAAAATAGCAAAAAAAAGGGAAACAAAAATCTCTAGATTTTTTTATGGTAAGGCTCCTTCTTCTCCACCCTTCTTCTAAAACTTCTCAATCAAAGTTTTATATAAAAAAACTTTTAATAATTCTCGAACATAATTGTATGCCAACATGAGGCCTACAACTGAAGAGCCTGCTTTTATTCCATGGATGAAATCATGTTGTAAGAATTTATGAATTCTTCTAATTATAATTCAAAATTTTAAGTTTTCGTAAAAAATGTATGAGAATATATTTGCATTATAAGATCATAAACAAACATGGGGGTATGAGAATATATTTACAACACCTTCACATAATACTATTGAGACACAAACACTTGAACATTCATATAAATTTTGGTTGAGATTTTTAGAAGAAGGGTAGAGAAGAATGAGCCATGGTGTGATCTACCATAAAAGAAAATCACAGGAATTTTGTTTCCTTTCCTATTTTTAGGCCATCTCCTTCTTGCTTAATTTACTACATAATTTAATTACCTTCTATTTGTAAATTTAATTTTTTTTTATCTACTAGACTGTGTATTTACAGCTCGGACCAAAGAGTGCAAATGGTATAGGACCTCCCTAGTGTAAATATATTAAGTGTTAGTTTATGTTATGTGATACATAATAACTTTTATGAGATAAACACATGTCAATTACATATTGGTGTGACATAAAGGTGTGACACCGATATGTGATAGGAAATCCATTTCCCCACAATTGGCACACAAATATATCATTGAAGAAATGAAGCAGCATGACTGCATATATCTTCCATTAAAATAAAATTCGAACAAAGATAAATTGAGCATTATACCATTCACCGATAAAATGGCATTAACTCTTATATTATATGTGTTGCAATCAATTCAGATAATGCTAATTTATTCCTTTCACTTGCTTTGCGCCACCTCAACATATATAGGAGTATTTTTTTTTAAAAAAATTATATAGAATATATAATGTAATATGATGACCTTATTACAATTATTACACTACATCTAGATCAGCCAATCTGTTAAGATCCAATTCATCAATTATTTTGAATCTAGTCCAACGAAACTTTTGAAAGTAGATTCCAAAGGGTAACTTAATTTGTTAAAATGTAAAATTGAGTTCATTTCTCTTGTAAAGAAAAAAACATTTGAAGAAAACCTCACTATACATCTTTAGCATTCAATCCATCTTATAAACTTCTAGGCCTAATATAAAATTCAACTTATTTAATTTCTTGGATCCAACTACTGTGAGTACTGTTTTTTCCTATTTCTTTAATCTTCACATAGAAAATTACTGTACCGTAGGTAGTATAATTTTTTTTTTTTTATCAGCACCGTGAGTAGTAGTATTTAAATTCGTCACATTCCGAGGTTGTTAGAGCTAATTAATTCTCAGATTTAGCTTTGGTTTAACCCCTTTTTTTTTTTTTGGTTTAACCCTTTAGCAAGACTGCAAGAGGGATTAATTGTCTGAATTACGAGTAACGTTACTGTCAATTACTGACAAAATGAAATAGGAAAACATTAAGAGCAAAAGATAGATCAATTAATCATTTTAAATAAAGAAAAGAAAAAGATGGAGAATGATTGGACTCTTGGAAAGAAGCCATGTGGGTGTAGTGATATGCAATGCTATTAAAACCGGACCGGCCAGTTCGACCGCGAACCGAGGTTGATCCGGTCCGATTTACCCCTAAAACCGCTTGACTTAAAAATCGGACTGAATCGGGTTGAACTGGTCCAAAATCGGTGAACCGATTTGGGCCGGTTCAACCCGATTCTGAATTTTCCTTTCTTTTTTCGATTTAAATTTTTTTAATGTTAAAAATAAACTAAAAATTCAAATAGAAGGTGGGATTTGAACAACTAACCTCTTGTATGAAACATAATTTCCTTATCATTTGAGCTACATCATTTTTATTGAATTTTTAATACAAAAATTTATAAATTACAGAAAATCTTGTAGCCGAATTTATTTATAAATTAGATTATGATAATTAACTCAAATTAACATTTTACACATTATCAATGAACATTAATACTTAAAATAATATTTTTTTATTAAAATTTGTTCTATAAGATATTTCTTTCCAATATTATTTTTAGGAAATAGTGTCAAATTTTGAAAGTCAAATCGATATATTATACAAGTTTGATTTTCAATATTAGACTTTTATACATAATCATATTTTAAAATTTATTAATATCTTAGTTTGTTGTATTTTTAACTTACACTTTTAAATTTTTATAAAGAAATATAGTCATATTATATTTATATGAGCTTACAAATTAGTATCATCTTACCGTTATGATATAAGTTATATAAATATTATATGATTTAATTTAAATATATTCTAAGATTTTGTATATTTTTAATCAATTGTAGGATAATGTTTAAATTTTATGCATATTACATATACTTTAAATTAAATATATTTATTATATCATTATGACGTCATTCGGTCCAATCAACGATCTGATCGGTTCGACCAGTAAAATCAGCGACCAGTCGATTCATCGGTTCACTGTTCGATCCGGTTCTAAAAACATTGGTGATATGTGATGTTTCAGGTCTTGTTTCTATTCGCTGATATATGACGTAGATTCTCTCCTATATTATACTTTACTATACTCTATTATGTTTTTCACTTTCACGTACCTCTTTTTATTCTATTTTCTAATTTTGATTGGTTCAACTCAAAAACCAGAAAGAAACTTTTTATGGATTGAAACTTGGGTTAATGTCAATTTACTCTTATCTGATATGCAAGGCCGGCCCTAGATTTCTCGGGGCCTTAGGCGAAGTTCAAAACCGGGGACTTTTTCATAAAATAAATTTTTCATGTAAAATTTTACTTTATTTACCTTAGTAGATGCAAAAGTAATTATTAAATCTTCGTATTCTAGTTTTTTTTTTATCTATCAGACTGAGTATTTACAGCTCAGACCGAATATGCAAAGGGTATGGATCCTCCTCAGTGTGGTGTTTCCAGTAGGATTCGAACTTGAGTCTCGCCTCTGGGGGTCGCTAGTCACTACCACTTGGCCCAACCACCTTGGGTCCATCCCATTTTTAATTATCCATTGGCATAGTTGACCAGTCAACTTGACTAAATTTATAATAAATAATTTAATAAAAAATATTACTAATAATTTGATAATATCATATGACACCGTATTTATTAATATGTAAAAAGTTTAATACACCATAAATGTGAATAATTTAACATAATAAGTCACTTAAAAAATTAAAGAGTTTGACCAAGTATTGTAGTTAATTGAGTAAAAATAATGGGACGGAGGGAGTATATGAGAAAATATATCTAAGAAACTTATCTATATTAATTACTTACAATAATGAAAATATATCTACGAAACCTAACTACTAAAAGCAATTGCTTACAATAATGCCACTTGATAAAACTTATGATATCTAATACCCTAATCAAATATAAACATTAAACTAACATTAAAATCTTCAACCAAATTCTTGGAATTCTTGAATTTAATTCTTTTCTTTTAATTGTGAAATTAATTAACAACAAGAGCCAATGTTCAGATTTTAAAAAAGCAGCTATACTGTGATTGTTGATGTGGGGTTATTTGAGTTTGGACGAGACTACTTTATTCATTCATGCATTCATATTAATTTTTTTTTAATTTAATTGTGGCATATATATATAGATATTGCATATATAGGTTGGGGGGTCCAATGAGTGGGGCCCTAGGCACTTGCCTACTTAGTCTAACTACCAAGTCGGGTCTGGTGATATGTATAATGTTCAATTTACCATCCTGTAATTTAAAATGAGTAAATATTCTCTATGAAAATTTTAAAAGAGCAAATGGGGAGAGCTATGTTGCACGGATACGGATACGGCGATACGAATACGACATGATACGGATACGGCGACACAGATTTTAAAAAATTTACTGGATACGATACGACATGTATTCGAATCTAAAAAATATATATTTATATATTTATGCATATTGAAATAAGTAAAATAATATATTTATATATTCATACATATTGAAATAGATCAAGTTAAGTTTCATAAGTACTAAATTACATAACTTTTAGAAAAAAATATTGTTTAGTAATTTAATACTATTAATTGTACATCATGTTTATTATTTTATTATGCTATATAAAACATGTCTCGTTATGGACATTTTATCTTGTATTGCAGTTGTATATAATACAAAGTGTGGTTCGACATCTTACATTGTTCTTACCAATTGTGGTGACTTAGCAAAATTCAGAATATGAAATGTGTTGGATACGTCTAAATAAGTATCCGATACGTGTGTCCAATTTTTCTTTTTAATTATATTTATCGACACGCCACGTGGAGTGTCGAATACGTATCCGACGAGTATCCGAGGAGTATCGTATCCGAGAAGTATCTGACTCGGTATTTTATAATTTTTTGAAGTATCCGTGCATCATAGGGGGAGAGTAACACAATCTCCGATATTTGGAGTTGACATGCAAAGTGTTACGTAGAGAGACAAAAGTACCATGAGAGAGGTAAAATTAATGTCACATTTATCATAACACGAAGAGATAAAATACCACATTTATCATAACACATGGTGATAAAGTGTCACATTTATTATAACACAAGGGATAAAGTGCAATATTCATAATAGCGCATAGGTAAAGTGTCACATCTACCTCTAACAAATGTTAAAAGAGAAAAAAAATGTAAATGTTTAATATATATACATTTACATTTTCAAAAGTAATAAAATAAAATTTAATAATATATACTTAAAAAAATTGGGCCTTTCTTAAAATTTCGACTAATTCCCTAATACATTAGACCGATCCTGCATATTGACTTTTTTTTTGCAGTTTTATATTAGGCGTGCATTCTTTCATTGGGCTTCCAATTACTAAGGGCATCTCGAATGCTCCAAGGGGAAGGGGAAGATTTTTTTATCTTCAATGACTCAAGGAGTGGGGGGATGGGGTGGGGGGGGGGAATGGAGGGGCGATGGATGGCCAAACCATCCCGCCCACCCACCTCTTAATTGTGATGGGCAACGCACCCAATACATTTTTTTTATTTTATGTTATTTTATTAGGCAAATTTGGGTTTAAAATATTTTTTCTTAACATTAATTTTATTTTATTATTGTAAGTTTTATGTAATAAACTTAACGTTAATTTATTTTATTGTTTGAAATTATTAACATTGTGAAAAAAATTAGATTTAAGTTTAATTTAAGAAATTTTTATTTAACAGACTTAACATTAATTTAATTTTGTTACTTGTAACATCGTAACTTTATGGACAATGTTAAATTTATTAATTGTTATAATTATTTACCTCTATTATTATTATTTTTATTAGGTGAGAGTGGGAAAATATGATAATTGGAATTAATTAAAAAGATTTATTAAAAACGATTTATGGATACTAAATCTCTTGAAATTAAATATGATTTATGGATTAAAAATAATTATATGTTACATAATTTAAATACGATCAAGTAAATTAGAAACGACATAACCCTAGTAATTATATATTGAAACAATTACATTCGACCACCATTTGGACTGTGAGTTGCCCACGCATGTTCGATTAAGTCGGCTTGAAGTTGGCGATTGACCTCAACTGATCGGATCTGGTGACGACGGAACATATATTTGTTGTAATGTTTTTATTAAATTTATTATTAATGTCAATGTATTTTTTTATTATTATTAATGACAATGTTTAATTTACTATTATTAAAATTATTAGTTTTTATTTTATTTTATTATTATTAGTGTTATATAATTATTTATTACCATTTTTATGAAGTGAGATTGGAAAAGTATGAGAATTAAAATGAAATGAAATGAAAAAATTGAATCATTGAAGATGACTCTGAAAAAAAAGTCTGAACAGGAAGGAAATTCTTTATCGCTGCCCTAAAACTGCAAGATATTTAAGTGTGTATGACGTCAGACGGCTATTAGAGGAAGGGCTAGCTTTGTAATTACTAAATTGATCCATTTTATTGGTTTAGACGTGTGCAATATAGCTTGTTCATATACAGTATGTAAAAGAATAATATGGAATAATACACTATTTAAACTTGATTTGATTTTTTTATTGATTTTTTACTTGTGTTTTAACTAGGTATGATTTTTCAATGACCAAATCTCAAGCGAACTTTAAACGAGCCTAATACGAGTCGAACTCAAATAGCTTGATGTATTTACATGTATTTTGTTACTTTTTAGATCATCAAGTCTACTTCGAACGAGCTTCAAGAAGTTATCAAACATAAAATATTGTTCAAATTTGATTTGATATATAGTTAACCAAACTCAGTGATCTATTATCAAACGATCTCTAGTCGAATATTTGATAGTATGGTTTAACTTTTAGCCTTATCTAAATACCCCATTGTAACAAAAAGCCGTTTAACATATTATTTAGGAGTTGTTTTTCCTAGAAGTGAATGGGGCACACATTCTATATGTTTCGTGCTATATAAAATCCAAATAGGATCAGTAGCTAGATCTTTCGGTAAAACATGTTGGACTAATAATTTAATATGAATGGTTGTCAATCTTAGATATATTGAGCTAATCAACACAAAAAGTGAAAGATTTTAATTTCATCAGTTATGGACCGCCCAAATTTGATTTTCCAGGCCCATATTACAATCAATCTGGCCATATAATTTTGACCCAATTAGTCTTAATAAACCCTAGAAAATAACCCATACTCTTGTCTTGTATGAGGAATATGTAATTAACACTTAATTCTTTCACAAATGCAAGTTTCCCGTGCCATATAAGCTGCCAATTCAAATGGTAGAATGGTCCCCACAATATCACAAGAAGAATATGACATTCTACTAACCCGTAACCCTTATCACAAAACTTGTGATTTAGGTGATTCAAATGACCCCTTCCTTTGAAAGCTCCCCCACCATTCGTGATTATTATACACTTATGATAATATACACACTTTCATTCGGTCAAGGGAAAATTACTTATTAAAGGAGCAATTTGGCTTAATAAACCCAATGTCCAAACAACCAAAAGTGACCCTCCCTTTGTGGAGGGACCATTTGTTGGCATTAAGTAAAAAAGATTACAAGGCTAATGGTTCTTTAAGATTTTAAAGGTGGAAAAACAAAGAAGTGGAGAAAATTTTACTTAATGAAGATAGGATAAGGTAGGTCTCCCTCCATTCATCCCCTCTAATTTAAGTGCCATTAATTGATGGTTGTTTTGATTATCATTTACCAACCATCCCTCAATATTTAATATCTTATATAAAACACTATTATAGAAAAAATCTAAACAAACTCAGATAAAAAGCAATTCAAGTATATGTTTTGACTGAAAATAAAATTGGGACTATGGAGTCATATTTAATTTAATGACACTAGCTAACTAAAACTCCATTTAATTCTATTGGCTGAAAAAAATAAAATAACTACAACATTACTACAATGAAAATTCTCCCAATCAAAACACGGAGGTGAGCAAATTCCATCAAAATCAAATAGTAATATAACAAATTGAGTAGTTGTCCTTAAAATACATAGATTTAAACCTCAATTGAAAAGTAAGTAACCTCGATTTGGCAATAATTATTAAATAGTAAATTACCATATAATTCATTGTCCTAAATTAAAAAGATAAGCTTCCTCTTAAATCTTAATCATCATCATTAATACAAAACAAAAACCCTATTAGAACCGCTATTATCAACTTGCTTAAGGATCATCTCCTCTTTTTCCCCATTAAAAGTCCACTCAAAGGAAAAAAGAAAAAGGAAAAACCCTTCCTCCCATCCCCCCCTCTTCCTCTGAAAAACGCCGTTAGGAATAACACTCCGTTACATTGTACCAATCCCGTTACGCACGTGACTTCGAAACCCTATAAAGTCAATAGTCACGTGATCCTTCAAATGGTGATAGGGCAGCTGACTTTAACTCCGGGTCCCGTTGACGGCGGAGCAGACGGACGTCAACAAGCCGGCGACGATGGAAACAAAACGGCCAGGCTGCCACGTTGGACGAGACAAGAAATCCTCGTCCTCATACAAGGTAAAAGGGTTGCCGAAAATCGGGTTAGGAGGGGCAGGGGATCCGGGTCGGCGTTTGGGTCGGGTCAAATTGAACCGAAATGGGCATCGGTGTCTTCATACTGCAAGAGACACGGGGTGAATCGGGGCCCGGTTCAGTGTAGGAAGAGATGGAGCAATTTAGCTGGGGATTACAAGAAGATAAAAGAGTGGGAGTCGAAGATAAGGGAGGAAACGGATTCGTTTTGGGTGATGAGGAATGACTTGAGGAGGGAGAAGAAATTGCCCGGTTTTTTTGATAGGGAGGTTTATGATATTCTTGACGGCCGCGGCGGCGGAGATATGGAGGAGGTTGGTGGAGGGTTGGATTTGGCTTTAGCCCCAGCGGCGGCGGCGGCGGCGGCGGAAGAGGGTGGTGAAGAGACGGAGACGGAGGTTTTGTTTGACAGTGGCCGGAGTGTGGCGGCTGATGATGGACTCTTCTCGGATTTTGATCAACCGGGTCAGGGACAGAGCCCGGGTTCAAGCAAAGAAACTCCGGTCAAACATATACCAGCTCCTGTCCCAATTTCAGGTAATTCGTAATGCAAAAGACTTTATCTTTCTTTATTATTCCAGAATATCTTTATTCAGTGCATGTGATTCATATGGGCTGGTAGAATAATGGTGTATGGGTTAAATTTTTTACAAATGAAGTTGTTGATTTTTGTGGGCTGTTATTTGTTTTTCATTCTCTATTAATGATGATTGTGAAATTGAATCACAATGGAGAATATTGTCTGACTGGTGATCCTTTTACATGTATGTTTAGGCATGTGTACTCGTGGATAAAAATGAGGGGTGATAGGCAAAGATTCTTACTTGAATTGAAGAATGTTATAAATTGTTCGAAACAAAATATTCTCTCTATAATTTGTGCTCGTTTCTATTTGAAAACAAAAGGATGTATTACACAATAATACTCAAATTGCTATTGGTTTTTGTCCAATATTTGTTGAATATCTAACTTATGGTGTGAGAAATGCTTTAGGTAGCCATGTAACTACTCTTGTCGATATCTAGATATGCACGTATTAATATAAGGTGACAATGAAGAAAGATGTGAACTTGGACCAATGAGTATTGCTGCTAATCTTTATAGTAAGATATATGCTGTGATGCGGTGTATAAATATATGTCTTGGCTGAGTTGAGTTTCGACTTGAATCTTACTTTCTTTTTCTTCTTGGGTACATAAATTGTACTTTCTGTGGTTAGTAAGTAAATGTCAAAATCCGACCCTTTTGAGTATGATACACGTGTTATAAGCTAAGGAATCCAGACCTGGCTTGGTCAAACCCATATTGCACTTGCTTTGTGATTGACCACTCTCCTAGGAGTTTCATCCAATCCCAAAGAAAGTGTGTTGCACTTGCCATGTAGTTACTTTAGGCTTGGACGAACCCGGTTTGGGTAAGAATTTCCCGTTAAGTTAATCATATCTTCTGATTAGTATTTCTGGATATTGTTAATCACAAGGGAATTGTCTGTATGCTAATTATAATAAATCATTGTGAAAAAGATGCTATATTTGTAAAGTTTGTTGTTGTCATTGATTTTAGTCTTCTTTTTTCGTGCAGTTGCAGAGAAGCAGCATCAATCATTTCCCCAAGAGGAGTCACCTGCCCAAGGTAAATTTTGGTATAAGCATACTGAGAGTAATTGACATTTTGCACCCCAGAAATACATCATTTTGGCATTTTGCACCACAAAAATACACCATTTTATGCAATATGAGGGTGCTAAGTGTCAAATTTTTTATTTTAGGATGCGAAGTGCCAAAATGGTGTATTGTCGAGGGGCAAAACGCCAATTACTCAGCATACTGAATATCGCTCTATTTGCAGGCACTAATCATGATAAACAACCTGCTGAGGTTCGAGGAAGTCAAGAAGGAAGGAAGAGAAAGCGATATGCAGCAACTGAAGAGGAAGATGGGGAAGCTAATACTACTACCACTACAAATAGTGATTTTGAGCATCAGTTAATTGAAACTCTCGAGAAAAATGGGAAATTGCTGAGCTCACAACTTGAAGCTCAAAACAGCCATCTTCAATTGGAAAGGGAGCAACGCAAAGACCATGTGAATAGCTTCATAACTGTCCTCAATAAGCTTGCTGATGCATTGGGAAAAATTGCTGATAAATTGTAGCCAAAAGGTCTTTTGCTTATTCTTTAGGTGTACAGACAAATAATACTTTTTGTTATAGTTCTTAGTTGAAATTTAAGTAGATGATTTCTTAGCTATTCATCTGATGAGCATATTCAAGATGGCTCCACTCCCCACATATTTATCATTTTTGTTGATTTTTTTTTAATATAATCTTTTAATCTTTTCCTTGGAATTAATGGTGAGGTAAGGTGTATACACTTCAATTTTTACTATGAATGTAGTAAAGCGGGTATTTCTTGATGTTATTTGTATTGTTGATACTAGGCTCATTTAAGTTGTCATTGTTGCTTGTGCAGTATTGAAACTTACTAGTCCTGCTTTGATTGCTTTAGGTTTCAAAGAGTTTTGGTTGGAGAGGTTTGAAAGATTACACTTGATTTCTAGAAATAAGTTTAAATATGATCGAATTGATTTTTAGCTTGTGATAAGTAATGTGTTTGATAGATAGCAAAATTAATGGGTTGAAGTAATTAAAAAGTTCGAAAATATATTTTGATTGATTTTGAATAATCATATTAGAGAAAAAACATGGGGTAACTATGAAGTCGATAGTGGTGAAAAGTTACAATTCTAATAAATTTTAATATTAGTGGTGCTTTTTTTTTAATTAATTTATTAGTGGTGTCATACCAATATAGAAGAATCACTTAAGTACTATTTTTATTGTCAACAACGTTAAATCAAAAAGAAGTATGGTAATTTTAGTTGTTAGTAGTGTCAAATAAAAATAATATTATTTTTAATAATTTAAATGAAAATTGAAAATTTTGGACTTTTTTCATAGTGGAAAAACTGTTCAATTTTCGTTTTTGGAAGGAAAAAAAAAAGAACCACTATTTTATAACCAATTATTTTTATACAAAAAAAACTAGCCATACTCGAGTGATCTCTGCTTAATCGTCTCCTCTGAGGTGTCCCCAACCAACAATCCGATGGCTTTCAACATCCTCCGAGAATCATCAAACCAGGTTACAACATCATTAATTCTTATCATGTCTTCCTGCTTATAAATCAATTACATGATCTGGTTTGATTCTTGAATTTTCACGGACATTAAGTGCCATTAATTTTAAATTCCGAGCTTATTGTATTCTAGCAATCTGTTTATATTCTTTTATTCTATTTTACATCTAATACTCCATAATTTTGTTGAGCTAAATGCAAAAATACCTTCTTGTGTTATTTTATTAGCCAGTGCCCGCTCTATAGCTAGGCAATTTAGGCCATCGCCTAGGGCCCCGACTATAGAGGGGCCTCAAAAAATTATTTTGTAAATGTAACTCAGTTTTTTTTTTTTCTATTTGATAATTTATTTGTCAAATAAGATATAAGAATGCAATAAACTTGGATAATTTTCAAATAAGACATTGCCCTATTTATATAACCACATTCGTGAACCGACGGTGGAAATCAACTTGATCAAGTGGCTAAAACTGATGCTTTAGAGACTTTTCATATATACTTATATTGAATGTTTTACTCCATAATCTAGAACCATGTATATAAAAAAAGAATGTCCTAGATATCTTTATGCATAATTATATACTAGATCATACTTTATTGATCAATTAATGTTGAGGCAAATATTAACATTAATGCGTCATGTATTGGATAATGATCGAAGCGCGACATTAAAATAAATTTAACCTATCAAATTAACTTTTCGATTAACAGTACATATTCTATTGAAATTCTTCTTGTGTTTGTTATGTAAGCTATGTTGAACTAATTTATGTAAAAGTGATTATTTCATATTATTGGTGTCAAATGCTAAAGATTACTTCCTCCGTTTTTTTTATTTGTCGTTTTAAAATTTCAATGTAGAATTAATTTTTTCTACCAATTCTACCTTCTTATTAATGCTATGATTATTTGATTAAAATGGTGTTTTGGGACTTTTACTTTAAAAAATGGCTATTTATTATATTTCTTAATCCTTGTGCAATCCTCCAAAACAAAAAAAAAATGGAGAGAGTATATGCTAATTGATAATACAAATGTATTTGTTTTATATTGTATCTAAGTATTTTGGAAAAAAAATATTATAATACTTTTGTTTTGCATTAATAAATTAAATTTAGCATTTAATGTAACTTAAATTCAACGAGTCTGAGTCAAGCTACAATTTTTAATATTAATTTATTACAAAGAAGACTCAAACTACACACACGTCTCCATTTTTTGGTAGCTTACTGAACCGTTGATAATCAAATCGAGGTTTGTTGGATGCTGTGGTGCAGTGCATTAGTCTGCACCCCTTTGATGATTGACAAGTGTTACTTATGTTATTTATTTATTTTTTTTATCTTATTTTTCTCTCTTTCGGACACTTGTCAATCATCAGGGGGTGCAGACTAGTGTACTGCACCCTAGCATCAAATAAAACTCAAATCGAATAGTTCGATTTGACATACCGTACAAATTTTGAAACTATCGTGTTAGACTAGATATCAAAAATTGATACGGTTCAATTATATTGCATGCACAATTATAAGTTTCGACTTTCGATAGCGTGTTAAATGATATATATTAAATGATTACTCTCTATAATAGCTTAAATTTTTAGATGAATTGATCATTCAATATTATCCAGAATGGGTATACCTTTTTTTTTTTATCCCAATTCCAAAGTACTAAAGTCAGCGTTCCAATTTTCCAATGCTTCCCTTCACTCTTCTCCCTTCTTCTACGGACTGCCCTGGAGCAAAACCCGAATCTTCTTCTTCTTCAATTCAAGATCCCATCGCGCCGCACCACCCACCCCCATCGCGCCTCCACCATCTCTCTCTCGGCCCAGATTTATAAATTACAGAGGTACAGTCCAAATTCTAAATGCGCAATTTTGTTCTTTTTCTGATTTTCTCTTAATAAATTGGGTTCTAATTGTATTTAAAACCCAAACTTGAATGATGCCAAGTAATTTTTGGAGAGGGGACTGAGGCTAGGGGGTCTCTGATGTATTCTTTATAATTTCTATTCAACTTCATTGAATGGTTAGAGTGGTAGGAAGCATATAATTATTTACATATGTGTTTAAGACAAATTTTCGGTTTGGCAAAGGGTGCGAGATTTCAGAATACCGAACCAGTCGGTATAACGAAATTTGGTACGTTTCGGTTTACCATTTGCACAGCCCTACCTAAGATAGTAGCGTGATCAGAAATATTTACTTTCATATTTTATCAAATTTACTGATTCTAACAAGTAAAATATTGCATTTGTTAACTTACTGATTCTGACAAGCAAAAAATTATATTTGTTATCTATTTACTGATTCTGACAAGTAAAAAATATTTTTTATGTAAATATATTCACGATACTTGAATTTTCAATATATATATATACATATACATACATATATATACGCACTCGATACTTGTAGTATTTGCTTTTGTTAAGAGAAAGTTTAAGAATGAAATGTCATAAAAAGATATTACGATTGAATCTAAAATATATCAGCTAATTTATAAAAGCGGGCCCCAATTTTATAAATCGCCTAGGGCCCCATAATACGTCAGGCCGGCCCTGTTATTAGCAAAAACTCCCGTGTGATTATTGCCATTTTTTGGGTGAATATGGGTGTTTTTGCATACTTTGGTGGGGATATAATTGTAATTTTATCTTGGGAGGTTTGCGGGAATAAAAATAACACATTTTTAAAAAAAAATAAAGTACTTAGACCAAACATAGGGGGTATTTTTGCATTTCACTCTATTTTGTTTCATAATGAATTGCAAATATTGATTAATAGAACACCTATGTATTAACAACCAAAAACTGATATTTTAATTGGATTAGCTAATAAGCAGTATACCACTGAATATCAAAAAAAGGCTCTACATTCTCTGAAATCCTGTGTCAGTTTTGTTGTGCTCTCCCAGGCCTTAATAAATTAATTGAGAAAAGAAGAAGAAGATTGTAATGGAAGTTGCTGGTAATCCCATCAGAGTGCAGTCCTTAGTGCAAGATGGTAAAACTGTAGTAGTGCCACCTCAATACGTACAACCACCCGAGACTAGACCTAAGCATAATAATCTTCAAAAGGAAAAAAAAAGTTTTGATGTGCCAATTTTACCAGTAATCGACCTCAGCAAAACCAGCAACTCTATCAGTGAACAACTAAGATTAGCTTGTAGAGAATGGGGGGCTTTTCATGTGATCAACCATGGGGTTCCAGTTGAATTGTTGGATGAAATGAGGAGGGTAGGGAGGTCATTTTTCGAGGATTGCACTATGGATCAAAAGCTTAGTTATTCCTGTGATCCCAATTCACCTGCTTCTGAGGGATATGGGAGCCGAATGCTAGTTTCATCTAACGACACTGTTTTAGATTGGAGGGATTATTTTGATCACCATACTTTACCCCTTTCACGTCGCAATTCATCTCACTGGCCCCACTTCTCTTCCAATTACAGGTGAATCTTTTTCTTCACGTGTTTGCTTCAAATTTGTCTGTTTTTTTAGGGTTTTTTTTTCAAGTTACCTCCATGTGATATGTCTAATGGGCAATTTACTTTCATGTGATAAAAATAGGCTTATTACCCCCCCCCGTGATATATAATAATGAGCGTTGTATCCCCCTTTTAATGGAGGTGTTGCACACACACTCCAAAATCCGACTGAGACTTCATTTTACTGTGGAAAATGACCATTTTAACCCTATAATGACCAAATATAACGGGCACTTTACCCCTCTGTGGTATTGCATGATGGGCAATTTACCTACATGTGATATTGTCTAATTGGCACTTTACCTCCGTGTGATATTACCTAATATGCGCTTTACCCCTTGTGAAAATGCAAAAACTAAGAGGGAGACAATGTGCTTCTTTTACATCACAGTCACAAGGAGGTAAACTGCCTTTTACCAATAACGCATGGAGGTAATTTGCTATTCACTCGGTTTTTTATGTTAAATAACTAAGGGCAAGAACTCATAAACAGAGAAGTTGTAGCTGAATATAGTGATCAAATGAATGCTCTCGCTCAAAAGTTATTGGGTTTGATTTCCGAAAGCTTAGGCCTGCCAACTTCATGCATTGAAGAAGCTGTTGGTGAATTCTATCAGAATATCACTGTTAGTTATTATCCTCCTTGCCCGCAGCCTGAACTTACTCTTGGTTTGCAATCACATTCTGACATGGGTGCCATTACGCTTCTCATTCAAGATGACGTTGGTGGCCTTGAGGTCTCAAAGGATGGAGAATGGGTATTTGTAAATCCTTTATCTGATGCTGCTATCTTTGTTATTTTGGCTGACCAAACTGAGGTACCTCATCTGATGTTGCTCTTTTATTTTGGAGCTAAATGCAAAAATACCCCATGTGCTTTGTCTAATTATCAAAACCCCCTGTGTTATTTTTATTAGCAAATATCCCACTGTGTTATTTTTTTTATCAGCAAAAAACCTCATTTTAAATTCCTTCATAAATCATAGGGATGTAATTGTCCAATTTTTAATTCAAAGTTAAAAGGGAGATTATTGTCGATTTTTTAGGTGAATAGGGGTGATTTCACATCCTTTGGTATGAGGCAAAGCATATGGGGTATTTTATTTCCTTTACAAAGTTGAAACGTAAATTCTAAACAACTTCACTGACAATGTCTTCTTATATTCAGATCATAACTAATGGACAATATAAGAGTGCTCAACATAGGGCTATAACAAATGCGAAAAATGCACGACTATCTGTGGCCACATTTCACGACCCTGCAAAAATGAAGACAATATCCCCAGCTTTTGAGCCGCGTAAATACCGACCAGTTAGGTATGCAGATTATGTTTCATCATGGTACACGAAAGGCCCCGAAGGAAAGCGAAATATTGATGCTCTTCTACTTTAAATATCTGGAGTCAGTACAGGCCCTTGTTAATTAGGCCTGCAACTTGTTCATTATGATCCCTTCATTTGGTTTTGCCTCTTGTAACTAAAATTGCATTTGGTGCATGCAATATATATTTATATATATGCAATAAACTGAAGGAAGAATAAAAAAAAAAGGCATGACCTTTGTCTAAGTTTTGGTGTACCCCACACTTTTCTTCTTCTTTACTAAAGCTCTATTTGATGATTTCATAAACATATTCGAATTATACTATTCATCTGCACTTTGCACACTAGATTTCATTATCTTTTTCCTGAATTGGTTGGCACCTTATGCATTGCACATGTTGTTCCTTGTTTTGCCACCCCCAATCTCATCATTTTGTCAAAACCAACATAACATATACTAATGCTAATGCTTCCCGAAAATTTTATATTTTCTTTCGAGTATGAAGTTTGTTTTTTCCTTTCTAATTGGTTCATTTGCTAATTTTTGTGGGTTGAGAACTGTAGTTGAAAATGAAAGATGTTGTAAACTGGATAAGTAATTGATCTGATCTACTATTATTATTATCTATCCAAAAAAGAAGTAGCAACTAGTCAAAAAGTGAAGAAGCCTAGGCCATAGTTTTTGTGTTAAAGTTGTCATCTTCACCTCCATTCTTTTATTACTTTTCATTTGATGTGACAACATTGATTTGTAATTTAAATATTTTAGAAACTAATTTCACCCCTACCACCAATCTTACTCTTTGTTTGTTCGTTTTCCCTGACAAATGCAGATTTTTAAAAAAAACCTAGATATGCCTCCTTCCTGTGTCCAGTGGTTGTCCACTAATCTTATGATTAATTAATTAATTTAGGCACCTTACTCTCAAAATTAAATATTTCCTCCAGCAAGGAAAGTTGGCACCTTTGCAGAATCTATACACAGACATGCTTCATATCTGATGCAGTTACTAATTATTAATCTGAGATTTTTAACAATGTAAAATTTAACAATCTATATAGTATGAAAACAAATTTTTTAAGGCTTTCCCATGTGGCCTTGGACCAGACATATACATAATATATTTACTAGGTGGGGTAGTGAGATTTCAAGAGAGCATAAAAGGGAAATATTTATATGAATACAACAGATGTATTCTACTTGCAGGATAATTGGGTTTTATCTTAAATTAGAAAAGGAAAAAGAAAGAAAGAGTCAAATGAATTTTTCAATCTATTATTGTGGAAGACTATGACTTGTGTAATAAAAACAAGAATGTGAAACCTTAACATAGCAAGTGAAAGAACTACAATTAAACAATTGCCAAAATCCAAAAAACAAGTGGGACCTCTCTTTTTTAAACCCAAATACTCCAGACATATTCTTAAGTTTCAAATTGGCATTTTTATTTTTTTCGTTTGAAATGAAGAGATTAGGAGGCAATAGCTAACGTTTATTTATTATAAGCAAAAGAAAAAAATATTACTAATAAAGAAACCAAAAAGGAAAAAATTCTGAACTCTGTCTTGTGTTAAAAAGTAAGGGGCCTGTTTGTTTGACGTTTGGGAAAGTAGTTTGGGAGAGTAGTGGAGATTTGTGAAATAATCTCGATTTGCGTAATGTTGTTTGTTTGGGTTTTGAGAGAGTGGTTTGAGAAATAAAGTAGGTGTATGTTTTTTTGGAAGAGTTGAGTTGTAGGTGTAAGATGTGTAAGACTTTATGTCAAATCATGTTTGTTATGTGAGATAAATTGTGTAAGAGATATGTTACTTTATGTCAAATCAAAGTAGAGTTTGTATAGGTTTTGTTTAGAGATAAAAAAAATTGTTGTTTGTTTGGCTTTTGAGAGAGTAGTTTGGGAAAATTAATGGATGAAAAATTTATTTCGAAAAATAGAAAACATGTTTGTTTGGCATTTCCCAAACACGAAAAAATTCTGGGAAACGCCAAACAAAAAGGCCCAAGGTATTTCTTGTTTTATTTCTTCACACTTTCCTTAACTCTCAGGCTTAATAAGTAATAGCCCTCCAAATATTACTTCAAATTTACTAAAATTAGAATCCCATAGATTATTATTACTACATCAAAAAGCCCCTAAAAATTGACACCTTTCTTGATTCTTCAACAAACAAAAAATTCATCAATTCCCAAGATTTTACCATAAGCACACTCACTCACAGCCTCTCCTCTCTCTTTCTTGCACACTATCTTAGGGTTTGTGTTTTCTGTTTTAGGGTTTTGTACCAGCACTATTTTTATATTTCATTCTTTTTACTCTATTGTGAATTTTCAATTTTTCTGGAGCTGGGATTTCTAGCTAGTGTTGCTGTGCTTTGGATCAGTTAATTAATTAGAGATCGGAGCAAAATGCAAGATTTTTCTTTAGAGGGATTAAGACTTAATGAGCCAAAGATCGAACCTTTATCTATTAATTGAAGCTTTTGTGATGTTGATTAAGAGTTGTTCCTCTCAAGAATAATTTGGTCTGCAAACATGCATTTTGCTAAACTCGATGACTCTCCTATGTTCCGTAAACAGGTTGGTTCATGGTCTTCTGTTTCTATCAATGTAGGTTGTTCATAATTTTCCCACTGGGATTGCTGATTTAGTTGATTTTCATCTGTCTTGCCGCTGAAAACTGGTTGAAGATTATTGCTTTTCTGTAATATTCCATTAAACCAGTGCTCAACTAGGTAAAGAAAATGACTTGTGTTGTATGGTATCTATTTTTCTAAACTAATGTATGTGAAATGATGGTCACTTCACTTTTGTGGTTAAATCTTGATCCTATAAATTTGATCAGAAGTATCTATGTTCCTGTCTTATAACAATTCGAAGGAATTTCGGTCTTTAGTACTGAAGATGAGTATTTATTGCTGAGGACAAATGTACTATAAATGCAAATTGCAGAAATGTAAAGCTAGTTTAATTGTTTTACCATAAGGTTTTTGTCTTTTTCGGTCCAATTTCTTGTTCATTTTTGTACAGAGTTAGTAAGGAAAATTATGGAGTTCCCAACTTTCACTTTCATGACCATTATGGTTTTGATATCCATAACTACGCATTTCCAAACAACTTATTTGCGTGGATAGTCTTTGTCATCAATAATGATCAAAGTAGACCAAGTGGCGGGACTTATATGGATTTCTTAGCATCATTCTCATTCACCGTTTCAGAATTTTCAGTTGAATTCTGTGTGCAGAACTTTTACCATTCTGAAAACAATTTTAAATGATTTGAGTTCTTGAAAATTCTGAAGTTGTTTGACACCTGCTGTGTTGCTCTAGATAATTTAAGCCATTTTTTTGGGAATTGAGCAAGTGCTCTTAGATGGGATATCCATTAGCTCCCTTTGTGATATTTTTCATAATTTTTCTTATAAGCTTGGTGGTGCTTGTTACAATTGATGGTTGTGGTTTCCTAAAATTATGCCCCCTTTCTATGAACAGATACAGACCTTGGAGGAAAGTTCTGAAACCTTGAGGGAGAGATGTCTGAAGTTTTACAAAGGATGTCGGAAATACACGTAAGAACTTTCTATTGTGTTTAAGCTTCTTCGTAATGTTTTCATATCTATTTGATTGTTCTCATTTCATGGATATAGTTTCTGTTTTGTACCTCTTTTTTGTCTAATTATCTGTTAGAATTCACCACATGGCTTGGGCTAAGTCCACTTACATGGCTTGGGCCTAGTGAGGATTGCCCAAGACCTTATAAAGTGGACTTAACTATTGTTTTCAACCCATATCGGTCATTTAATCTCAATACTCCCCCTTCACGTGTGGGCAAGCTGAATGTGTAGGTGAAGCAAGCCAATCACGTGACATTATATAAAGACCAACCTTGCGAATTTGAGACAGGTGGGTAAAGCCCAACACACGAATAATGATACTCCGGGCTTTTGTTAACTAGAGGAACAATGACACTCCAAGCCTTGTTTAACTGGAGGAATAATGACAACTCTGGGGGAAGTGTGTAGGTAGATAATGAAGCCCATTATGCGTACAAGGAGGAGCACATCACGGAAGGAGCTGACCCACTTTAACCTGGGACTCTGATACCATGTTAGAATTCAACACATGAATTGGGCTAAGTCCACTTACATGGCTTGGGCCTAACACACCTCAAAAGCTAGCTTAAGAGGTGAGGATTGCCCAAGACCTTATAAGGTGGACTTAACTATTGTTTTCAACCCATGTGGGACATTTAGTCTCAATATTATCATTGGAAATCCTTTCTTATCTATTCTTTATTCAATTAAAAATGAAATACCATTTCTTCTTCCATATAGTGAGTGTTCAGTGCTGTCAACTCGTGTTGAGACTAAATGACCCACATGGGTTGAAAATAATAGTTAAGTCGACATGAATAGTTGAAGTCTGGCTTTGTGTGGGAGGAAATGTTTTCTGAATTGTTGTACTGGATCTTCTAATTATATATAAAGTTTCATATTAGAACCGTGTGATAAGGTTCTACAATACTTCAATCAAATCGTCTATTATTTAAGAGACTGAAAAAAAAAACAAAAAACTTGTTGATCTTGGATATCTTCTTTTTTAAAATATGTGGTATCTGAAGGTCAATTATGAAGATCTTTGTATCTTATTGAACATGCAGTGAAGGGCTTGGCGAGGGATATGATGGAGACATAGCTTTTGCTAGTGCTCTAGAAAACTTTGGTGGAGGGCATAATGACCCCATTAGTGTTGCATTTGGAGGTACAGATAATGTTAGC
The DNA here is from genome assembly GCA_030819805.1 of Penstemon newberryi var. newberryi. Classification (NCBI taxonomy): domain Eukaryota; kingdom Viridiplantae; phylum Streptophyta; class Magnoliopsida; order Lamiales; family Plantaginaceae; genus Penstemon; species Penstemon newberryi. The sequence goes on from JAUALY010000008.1 coordinate 153,447, forward strand.
ATTTCTGTTTACGTCAATGTATATATACATGATATCGAGTTCTATTTGAATAGCATGAAATTTCCCATTGTCTTTCTTTGTTTTCGACTTATACAATAGTAGTGCATGTGTGTTTAGCCATACATGTAATATCCTTGAGCTTCAATGGATAACCATTCTCATGGCAGACTCTATTTTTTTTAGCTGCATGATATTAATGGGTTACATATTCAAGTCACACTTTCTGTTATAATTATTTGCCTTAACATTTTCTTCTCTTTTGGATCCAATAGTCTGTCTCTTACAGAATCGATGTAATTTTAGGTTAACTGATGCTGTTGATGAAAAGTCTCGTACTTTCATATTTAATATTGGTAAATGAACTTGAGTAAGTGTTTACTAGAAACCAGAAATGATGCTATCAGTTTGATACTCGTAGGTCCTGTTATGACGAAATTTACTATTGCTCTGAGAGAAATTGGGACCTATAAAGAAGTTCTTCGATCTCAAGTAAGTTAATTTTCTTTGTTTTCATCAAGAATTTTATCTCATTTTATCTGTATGGCCCAGGCTAAATTCTGGTAAAAGTACTATTAAGGCATATTTATTTGTTGAGAAAACAGGGCTGTGGTTTGTACTAGTTTTGCTATCAAATAAGCTTTGAACTTTTTATAGTTTTTGCCAAATCCTTCCAGAGAGCAAGTGTAATTTATCAAAACTATTTTCCTATATATTTCAAGTGTAGTTTAAAGTCTTATGGACGTGTATAATCAATGTAATGCACCCTTGCTGATCAATTTTTCATTGGTTTGATATTGCTCATGACTGATGGCCAATCTACATTCGAATAGTCTTCCAAAAACTTTCTGTTTTTGGTAGTTGCACGTCTTTTTCCTATGTTTTCTTAAGTATCATTTCTCTAGTTTAAATCCGTGCTATCTGGAAGAGCTACGCATCAGTATTTTTCTTGCATGTTTGTTTTACGAAAAGAATATATTTTCTTCCTTCACAAGCCTCAAACACATTAAAGGAACAAAGTTGTATCTATTATACATGCACACTTTTATTTGAGTTGCTACTCTTTTGTCTTTTCAGGTTGAGCATATGCTAAATGAGAGATTACTGCAATTTGTGAATTTAGATTTACAAGATGTCAAGGTACCATACTTTTTAACTCTTTCCATTTAAAACTACACTCACTGAAAAAGACGATGACAAGAATTATGTTATTTGCTCATATGGTATATAAGGTTCTGTAAAATGGAGCAGTAGTGGCCATGTGTGTTAGGTCTGTGTCAATTTAATTATCGATCATTGATTTCTGTGTTAGTCCAGACAATGATAAGACATGCATGGAGTTGTAAACTTGCAATCTATATTACTTAATGTGCATCATATTTCAGTTGTTAGCCGCTGTCGGTGACTTTATAATGAATATGTTATCTTAATTCACATGAATTAACCTTTCACTTATTGTCAAGAGGAAAACATGGCTCTTTGCAGAAGACTTTTAACTTCTTTTATTTTCTATGAAAATAACATTTGTTTTCATTTCTGTTTTAGAGAGGACATATTTTTTCAGATTAGTCATTTAAACTTTTCTTGGTTAGCTGATTTATGTCTTTTCATGATTACTTTTGTGAATTCCTTACGCATGATTGTGTGGTCGATGCATGCCGTTCTGCATTTCTTTCATGAGTTGCCGTGTTTAATTATTTTCCTGGTAATGACATTTTTGTTTGTTGTTTCATCTACGAATTTTCTTATGTAGGAAGCTCGAAAACATTTTGACAAAGCTAGCCTTCTTTATGACCAGGTAATATTTGAGTAAGCATTTCTTCTATTCTTTTGCATTTAGCGTCCTGATACACATACAACTTGTGGAGTTGGGTAGTTTGCCAGTTAGGATTGGCTGCAATAATGGCAGCCCAGGATTTTAATTTGGCATTTATTTCAAACCTTCCCTTCCTTAAATCTAACACATACATATTTTTATTGATATCTACAAATAGTATTACATAAATGGGATGATTAAAACCATTATATGAGCCTTTCGAGGTGTAGATGGTATGAATAAAATTGAGACCAGTTGCTTAAAACAACATAATACGAAGAGCACTTGGTGATAAGAGTTTCTTTTCTGAAACAATGTCTTTCTTTGAGTTGGCCAAATGTGGCTAGTTTATAAAAATTCTCCATCTGATTTGATTGGATATCATTTCTCTGACAGCAACCTTATGTAAATCTGAGATTTCTAATAAAGTAAAATGCTTTTTTACAGGCCCGCGAGAAGTTTTTGTCACTTAGGAAAGGCACGAGAAGTGATGTGGCTACTATCCTGGAGGAGGTAAAATACGACAGTTGAAGTGGCAAAGTTAATGTAGATAAAAATAGCTCCCTGTGCCACATACTCTAATATTGTCTTGTTTGTATCCAGGAGCTTCATCATGCTCGGTCAACCTTTGAGCAAGCTCGCTTTAATCTGGTAGGTGCTATTTTCTAGACTCCAACTGCCAATAGATTGTTCTGAAGACAAATGTTGAGAAACCATTAAGTTGAATGTTTTTCGTCCAGGTAACTGCTCTTTCTATTGTTGAAGCGAAAAAAAGGTTTGAGTTCTTGGAAGCAGTTAGTGAAACAATGACTGCTCACCTTCGCTATTTCAAACAGGTAAAACTCGACTTCTCAATTATAACGTTAGTTGCTCCAATTTCAAATCCTTTACTTTTTCAATGCATGCAGGGTTATGAGCTGTTGCATCAGATGGAACCATATATTAACCAGGTCTGTCTTGCTTTTGCTTTTGCTTTTGCTTTTGCTTTTTAATGCATTTGGGTTTGGAAAGAGTATTCACTATTTTTGATATTAAATCTTCACTAAATTCCTAAAGCCTTAAGAATAGAAGGTAGCATTATTATTTCCTTGTTATTTCGTTCACTGATATTTTTTTTTAGAAGTATGATTTTAAAACAAAATATTTAGGTTTAATCATATAAATTTTGTAATGAGACGAGGAAAACAAAATATTTAGGATAAATCATATAAATTTTGTAATGAGATGGCTCTTAAATAGATGATGCATATATGGTGCAGGTCTCAACTTATGCAAAGCAATCAAGAGAGAGATCTAACTATGAGCAGGCAGCTCTTAACGAGAGGATGCAAGACTATAAAAGACGGATTGATAGAGAAAGCAGATTGTCTTCAAATGGATCTCCCAATGGAGGAGATGGAATACAAGCCATTGGAAGGAGTTCACATAAGATGATTGAAGCTGTCATGCAATCTGCTGCAAAAGGAAAGGTCAAAGAGTATTAAAATTTGCAATGACCTTTGAATTATCATTATTAATTTTCCTTTTTAAACCCCATTTGAAGTTTACAAAATCATTCAGGTTCAAACAATTAGACAAGGGTATCTTTCAAAACGATCTTCAAACCTGAGAGGTGATTGGAAAAGAAGGTTCTTTGTTCTTGATAGCAGAGGAATGCTGTACTATTATCGCAAACAGAGCAGACCTTCAGTGAGTAGATATTCATGCAATCTATATCTTGAAATGCAAACGGTTATGAAAACCCATTTTTCTCTTGTCTTTTTTTTTTTACTCCCACAACTAAATATGTTTGCACTTTAGGGGTCAGGTACTCAACTTTATAGTCAAAGGAACAGTTCTGAACTGGGTTCTGGATTGCTCGGTCGTTGGTTGTCTTCACATTATCATGGTGGGGTACATGATGAGAAATCTGTTGCTCATCACACTGTAAACCTCCTGACATCGACAATAAAAGTTGATGCTGACCAGTCAGATTTAAGGTTTTGCTTTCGAATCATATCACCAAGAAAGAACTACACTTTGCAGGTCTGCTCTTGTACCAGTTGGCTTTAGTTTTAGCATATATATATATATATATATATATATATATATATATATATGCTCGGGGTAAAATTTCACCCCTTTTTGTTAGTGCAGGCTGAGAGTGCCCTGGATCAAATGGATTGGATCGAGAAAATTACCGGGGTGATAGCATCATTATTGAGTTCTCAGACTCCTGATAGGGTAATACACCTAGGGGGTTATTATATTATACTGCAGTCATTCATGACTTTCTGATATCCTAATAGTATTATTGTCTCAGTGTTTGCTTGCTAGTCCAATGGGCAGCGGACATCATCGATCCACAAGTGAGAGTAGCTCATATGAAAGTGCTGACTTTGACCATGGAGCAGTTGAAGAGTACACTTCCGAGAGATTTGCATCTGTGCATATAGATCGTCGCCATTTGAGAAGCTCACAACAGCAAAGACCTAGCCTAAAAAGTGGGAAGCCAATTGATATGTTGCGTAAAGTCTGTGGTAATGACAAATGTGCTGATTGTGGTGCCCCTGAACCAGATTGGGCATCTTTGAATTTGGGTATTCTCATCTGCATTGAATGCTCCGGTGTGCACCGCAATCTTGGCGTGCACATATCTAAGGTATAAGGCAACATAGGCTAATAACAGTGGTTCTTCGATTGAGGCTTTTGAAATTTTATCTATATGCATGAGAATATTAACATATACTGTATTTCATTTATGTCCTCCCCGTGCAGGTTAGATCACTGACTCTTGATGTTAAAGTTTGGGAGCCATCTGTCATAAGTCTATTTCAGTCCCTTGGTAACACCTTTGCAAATTCCGTGTGGGAGGAATTACTGCAGTCAAATGGTGTCTCAAACGCTGATCCTGGTCCTGCAGGGTAAAATTCATCTGTTGTTAAATGTAATTTGTATATGCTCATTTTACTCAGTCAGACATAATTTTACTTTACTAATATAATTATTTTGTATATTGAAGCTTGTACAGGACTAGTAAGCAACAAATGGTACGCTTCAGCAAGCCCAGTCCTGGTGATTCAATTTCTACCAAGGAAAAATTTATTCATGGCAAGGTAACTAACTTGCATATCAATCATCTACCTCTAGTTCTAGTCCTTGAACTTGTCAGATTTATGATCTTTTTCCCTTGAACACAGTACGCAGAGAAAATTTTTGTTCAGAAGAAAGCCAAGGAAAATCGTTTAATGGCACAACAAATGTGGGATGCTGTTGGTGCCAATGATAAAAAGGCCTTGTATGGACTGATTGTTAACTATGAAGCAGATGTAAATAGTAGTTATGAACAAGGGACAAGTAACTCATCACTTACCCTTGCAAAAGTAATGCTGTTTCAGGAGCAAACTACTACTACTACCCTCGTCGATCCCTATAACTCTTCTTCCTCGTTGGCAAGTAGTACGAGTGAAGGAAAATGTATGGATGGTTGCTCCTTGCTTCACCTTGCTTGTGAAACTGCTTCTGATATTGGAATGATAGAGCTTCTTTTGCAATACGGTGCAAACATAAATGCTATTGATTCAAGGGGGCAGACACCCTTTCATTGGTGTATTGTCAGAGGCAAAACTGCACTTGCAAAGCTTCTTCTAACAAGGTAAAAAGAAAAACTGTGTTTGTGACATTAGTATGTTAATTTCTTTCAAATCAAGTTATTTAATTATCTTTTGGACTTCAGGGGAGCTGATCCACGTGCTGTCGACAACCAAGGTAAAGCCTCTATTCAGCTAGCCATGGAATCAAAATTTCCCGACAACAACGAGGTCCTTGCTTTATTGTCAAACTCTCATGGGCGATGATGATGAGTTTATTATTTATGCACAAAATATAAAAAGCTCATAGAGCTTGCTTGGCTTGGCGTCAGTTGTTCAATGAAGAATGCATGCCAACCCAAATTTGGGAATGTGATTTTGTATTATAGGAGTATTATTTATCATCCATTTATTATTATTCTTCTGGTGTTGGTAGAGTTTTTTTTTTTTGAGAGAGTTTTGGTTTGTTGTACATTTTTCTAGTTAGAAGAAAGATAACTTTTTGATCAGTGTATTCATTCTTTAGTTGGTTTGGTTGGTACTTTTTTGAAAACGAAAAGTTTTGGTTTTTATCTCTTATATTGTATTGTATTGTATTGTATTGTATATATTTTGACAATTTTAATGATTGCTATATAAAGAAGAACAATTTTACCGTAAGCGTGCGCACATCAAAATTAATTCTTCTCTCGAAAGAAAAAGAAAGAAAGAACTGCAGAAGACGACTGCGGATTGTTCTACAAGAGAAATAAATCCATTTTGTGCATAAATTCCCGTGTCGCTTAATCAACAGCCCATAATTTGTTTAAACGAAACCGACGGTCCGGATTGAATTGTCCTTCCTCAAGTAGCACATTCCCCGGATTGTTACAAAAGAAAAAGATACTGAATGTAATTTCAATACTTATTTTATTTTTTATGAACATACTGTATTCTTTTTTACCTTAGTAAAGAATAAAAGTACTAATAAAATTGAGTGGAATAATCTTTTCTTAAAATATAGATTGAATATTACTCCTACATTTTATGTTGTATTAGAATAATGGGTTTGTTTTATGCACTGAGTTCTCATTATAAATTCTTTTTCATTCATATTCAGAACAAAAAGAAATGGTGAGCTGAAGGTTTACGGTACTCTTGTCAAAAAATGTTGGAATGTATGATGTAATGATTCCATTTCTGTTGAAAGTGATAAAGATTTCTCAGCAGTGGTTATTGGTAATTTTCTAAAGTTTCAGTCTTTGCCCATTTAGGGCTTTAAGATTCCTTCAGAAACTGTTAAAAATGGTGGTGGAGAAGTTGTTTACATTTTCTTTAGGAGAATATGCTTTGCTTTGCTTTCAGGTTGACAGTCCTAAATGAAGGAGTATGTTTCAGCTTTGACTATTTTTCAGTATAAGGGATTGTGTGTTTCTATGGTTATAATACATAAAAGAAATATATATATATATATCAATGTTTGTGCTTTCTATGGAGAAGAGCAGTAAAGCGGCCTTGTATATGGTCATCCTTTTTGTGTTCTGCCTGAATATCATCTCTCAACAATGCCTAGGTAAAAGTGAACCACCCCCACCACAATTTGAACCACCAAACTACTACAAGAATAGATTCCGGAAAATTTCTTTGAGCATATTGTTTGGAATTATAACAGGATTCATTCTTGCCCTTGTATTTGTTTTGCTAGTTAAGTGCTTTGTCAAATACGTTATTAACAGAACCCCAATTCTCAAAGGCCCTGCTGTTGTGTTTTCTCCCAAAATTCCTCCTAAAACACTACAATCAGCTCTTGAAAATGATCCGCAGTTACTCGGGTCAAGCCCCAACGCAAAGTATTACAAAGCTGTCCTTGACAATGGCCTCACTGTTGCTGTTAAGAGACTCAAGCCTTTTGATGACTGTTCTCAGAATAAGGCAATGAAGCGAAAAGTACTTCAAGAACTTGCTATGCTTGCTGGTCTAAGGCATAGAAATTTGATGAGTTTGAGGGCTTATGTCTGTGAATCCGGTGGATATTCATTGGTTTATGATTACATGCCAACAGGGAGTCTTGAAGATGTAATGGAAGCCCTAGACAAGAACATATTATTAATGGGAGAGATGAAATGGAAGAAGATGAGATGCTAATGGCTGTAAGAATTGCTGCTGTGTGCCTATCTGATTTGCCTGCTGATCGACCTTCGAGCGATGAGCTTGTTTCTATGCTCACTCAGTTAAATAGTTTCTGAAATTTTGATCAAGAGAGATTTTGGTTGTTCCCCCGGCTTCTTACGAAATGTGCATTTATTTGTTTGCCGTTGGAGCAACCACTGAGCTTGTTCTTGTTGGCATTTTGGATCTTATTAGTATTTAGTTTCTTGAAATCCATGCATGCTAGGAAAGAATATGTGGAGGAGAGTGAAACTGAAATGTATTATTAGTAGCACTTGATGATAACTTTTCAATCATCTACTACTTGTAAATTAATTTAATTGTGTTTTATTTACTTGTCAATGATGAGATCACAGGTTGGTCCACTTTCACATTTTCATCGGAAGCTCTCTAAATTGATGTTTTTCACTTTCTTAGCATCAATTTCTTCATTCAAATTCAAGGAGGAATATCATCTCGAGCAATAAGATTTAACATATCCATGAGTAATGTATGTATGTAATTGAGACGGATGGAAAAAGGAGTAACTAATTTGAGAAATGTGATTTCAATTTTCATATCCGTGAGTAGTAATACTCTCTAATACCAGATACTGAGTAGCTATGGAGTACTTGGCAGCAGATGTCATCATCATCTTTGCAGTTGCAGTAGAATAGATTTTCCTCAGAATAAATGATGATGATGATCCTGAACCATCATCATATTCATGACCTTGTGTGGTTGTGTAAATGGAGGAGACCCATCTCTTGTAGATATAGAGCAGCAGCCTTGGGGAGTCACCTTTACCTTTGTGTGTGTCTGAAAACACTAGTTTACATCCACCCTGCTGCTGCTTACTCCTGTCATTGCATGCAGAATGGAACCACAATCCATAATAAGAATTAATGACACTGAAATTATAATCATGATGCATTGTAAAAATTAACTCACTTATTATTAGCATGATCAATAGCATTTCGGCAAAGGGCTAAAACTCGAACCATTGCCAGGTCCCTTCCACGAGGGTTGCTGTATCTCTCTTGACAATTCCTTTAAGAAATCCAAATGATGGAACAATACTACTTACTATATTTTGCTAATGAAATGTACCTACAGCAAAATTCTTACCTTTCATCAAAGAAATCTGCAAAATCATCGATAATAACTGAAATAGGAAATGATGAATCATGCAAGTGGAATGCAGCAAAATAATTCTTGATCCCTTCATCATCATCTACATACCTGTAACAAACGCAAAATTATAAACTGTTACATCAACAAACAATCAAATGGACAACTGAAAAGAAGGAGATACTTAATCTGAATGCGTTGGAATATTTCAGAAGATGGATCAACGCCCTGGAATTATTAAAATGGGATCAGCGTAAAGATTTGAAATGAAATACCCAAAGTAAAAACCCGAGCCGAGAAATATGTACCTGAGAGAGGAAAGGAGGATTGGTTTCTAACCTACGCCGGTTGCACAAAATGACAACGGTGCCCCCGCTCTCCACTGCGGAGTTGAAGGCGAACTGGAAAAGCAGTGAGGTTTTACCACTGCAAATGCAATCATGAAAATGAGCTTAAAACCTAAAACTAAAACATAGAGGAGTAGTAGAATTGATATAGCTGTACGATGAAGGTGGGCCGGATAGAAGAATGATCGGGTCGGGTTGTTCCAGGAGCTGCTGGGGAGGCGTCAAGAAAAATCTCTCCACCATTTCTTTCTTTCTTTCTCTCTCAAACAGTCAGACAGAAAAAGTCAAGCTATTATTTATTATTAAAATTATAAAAAATCTTCTCGCTTGTTTCACCATTTTGATATTTTCCATTTTATTAATAGTAGTTTATTAGTTAGTACACTCACTCCTCCATTGTTACTTGATTCATGTATAAGTTGAAAGCAAAAGGAGGAATGAACTAGACTAGACTAGACTAGACTAGAATCTGTCTGTCAATGGCGAGTTTCCAATTACTCCTCCACTCGGCATTTTCGCAGTCATCATCACTTCCTCACATGGACAAATCATCAAACATAAGACGAGCCAATTTCACCCAAATTCCATCGTGGATATCCCTCAAACCCAACAATTCTACGCTCGATACTCTGCAAGGAAGTCTCCAAAATGTCCATTTAGTTTCACTATCCAAACAAGGAAAACTCAAAGAAGCCTATGGGTTCCTTCTAGAAATGGAATGTTCTGATGTCCCTGTCTATCCCCAATCATACAAACACTTGCTCGAAACCTGTGCAAATCTGAAGTCCTTACACTATGGAAAGTTAATTCACCATCGACTTAAAGGGTTAGGAAGAAGCCCACCAGCATTCCTGGGAAATTGCGTTCTTGAGATGTACTGCAATTGTGGGAGTTTTCAGGATGCTCAGAAACTGTTTGATGAAATGGGTGAAAGAACTTTGGGTTCGTGGGTTGTAATGATATCTGCTTATGCAGATAAAAGACTGTTGGACAATTGTTTGGCCTTATTTTTGAAGATGCAGGAATCTGATTTTAAACCGAATCCTAATATATATATTAGCCTTTTGAAGTGTTTGTTGGAATCATCGTGCTTGGAGCTTGGGAAACAGATGCATTCTAATGTGATCAAGGCTGGATTTACTAATAATGTGGTAATGAACACCACAATATGTAATATGTATATGAAATGTGGGTGTTTGGAGAGTGCCAACCTGTGTTTTGATCTGATGCATGAAAAGAATACTGTTACTTGGACCACGATGATGGTGGGATGTACTCAAGCTGATAGGCAAGATGATGCGTTGAGGTATTTCAAGAGGATGATGAACGAAGGTGTCCATTTGGATGAGTTTGTTTTCTCGATTACTCTCAAAGCATGTGCTGCATTGAGTGATCAAGAAATGGGACAGCAGATTCATGGATTGATTGTTAAACTCAGGTTGGAAAGTGAGGTCTCAGTGGGTACTCCTCTTGTTGATTTTTACGTCAAAGGTGGAGATGTGGAATCTGCTATAAGAGCATTTGAGACTATGAGTGAACCAAATGATGTCACGTGGAGTGCCATAATATGTGGATATTCTCAAGTTGGTGAATTTGAAAAGTGTATCAAAGTTTTCAATTCCTTACGGAATGAAGGTGCTGCTTTGAATCAATTCATATACACAAGCATTTTCCAAGTGTGCTCAGGATTTGCCGACTTAAACTTGGGTGCTCAAGCTCATGCAGATGCAATAAAACGAGGCCTGATTTCATTTCTCTATGGAGAAAGTGCCATGATCACTATGTATGCTAAATGTGGAAGGCTGGATTTAGCTTATCGAGTATTTGAATCGATAGATGAACCTGATACTGTAGCTTGGACGGCTATGATTGCCAGTTGTGCCTACCATGGCAATGCTGTTGAAGCTCTAACCCTCTTTAAAAAGATGCAGGCTTCTGGTGTCAGAGCAAATGCAGTTACATTTGTTGCAGTCTTTACTGCCTGTAGCCATACTGGTTTGGTCGAGGAAGCAAAAGAGTATCTTGATTCAATGAGAATCGAGCATGGAGTAGAGCCAACTATTGATCATTATGATTGTATGATTGATATATACTCTCGAGCAGGGCTGTTAAACGAGGCACTTGATTTAATAAAGACAATGCCTTTTGAGCCTGATGCAATGAGTTGGAAAAGTCTATTGGGAGGATGCTCAATTCACCGTAATCTCGAGCTTGGAAAAATTGCAGCTGAGAAACTTGTTGAACTGGACCCTAAAGACACTGCAGCATACATTCTGATGTTCAACTTGTATGCTGTATCTGGGAAATGGGAGGAAGCTTCCAGTGTGAGAAAGCTGATGGCTAAGAGGAGAGATTCAAAGAAAGAAATTGGTTGCAGTTGGATTACGGTTAAAGGAAAAATACATAGATTTATAGTGGGAGATCAACATCATCCTCGAACAGAACAAATCTACTCCAAATTGGAGGAACTGAAATTCACTAAAGAAAATAATCCAGTTTTAAGTGAAGATGATGATGTAGTGAATATATTGGCAGAGAGAAAGGAACAACTTCTTGTCCACAGTGAGAGGCTTGCAATTGCATTTGGACTCATTTCGACACCAAGTAATGCTCCTATTGTTGTATTCAAGAATCTCAGGGCTTGTAAGAATTGCCATGATTTTGGGAAACATGTGTCGTTGGTTACAGGGCGTGAGATTGTTGTAAGAGATTCGAATAGATTTCATCACTTTAAATATGGCAAATGTTCTTGTGGCGATTATTGGTGATGAATAGGCTGGTTACTTAAAACAGCTTGTTAGTTTGTATAATTGTATTGGTATTGTTCTTCTCATACATGATGATTCCTATTCATCTAGTTTGTTAATTTGAATATTACAACAGTGGTGAGTCTAAAAATTGGATCCAAATTCTTCATTTGCACCCTGCTACAGTGTTTTGCACTTCGTGGGGAAAAAAATTATGCAGCAATAGGCATAAAAAATGGGAGCCAATTTTTAAAATCAATTTAAATTAAATTTATTTCACTAACTTAAAATTAAAGTCTATTTAAAAATGCAATTAAAATTAATTTTAGACTAAATTGAAAATAAATAAATTCAAAATATTTGTGAATTTTATGATGATTATCAATTGCAGACAATGAACTCACTTATCGTGTCTTCATTATTATTTTCATTGTTTTTTCAAGTTGTGATTTATATTTTATGTTGTCGAATCAAGTATGATTCTTAAAGACTTTGGATATGCTTTTTTATCCATTTTAATCGAATTTAGATATTATATTTTGAAAAGCTTTGTGAACTCGTTGGAAAGTGTTTTGGGTTCGGCAGTTTTCAGAGCCCAAATATAGTCTCAATTGGAGGAAGATGGGATTCATGTCCTTTTAATTTCACCATTGTGAGCTGTTTTTTTGTGAATTTTGGACCCAAAGTTGTTTGGGTCGGTGATCATGACTTTTCCAGCTGACACGTTGATGCAAATTAAAAAGTATGATAATAATGATCTATACATCTAATCTTATTTTAAACAAAGAATATAAGTATTACCCATTCCACGACCAATAACAGAGCTAAAGAGTGAGTATGTTGAAGATTTGATTTAGTACTAAACTGTGCAGATAATAAGAATTTAATTTAATAGACTGAAACCAAACCAGGGAATGGTTTTGTGAAGTTGTGGACTGGTTTTATTAAGTTAGCAGTCCAAAAACCAATTAACCTAATAATTAAAGCTAAGTACTTTCGTATGTACTCTTAAAACTTTAGTTAGATGATTTTGGATCACTTTATTTAGTTTTATTATTATCCACTTTCTTTTCTTCCCCGTGTAATAATAATAATATTATTATGTATGGTGATGACTCTCACCAGCCAGCCATTTTCCTCTCCCTGTCGGGTGTCGGTCCATTTCTCTCTCTCTTTATCTATTCTTTAATTTCCTTTTACCAATTAATAATAAGAACTGAACTGAACTGAACTGAACTGTCTGTTGTCCCTTTTAGTATTTTTGTTCACTCCACTCCACACTCAAACTCAGGAGAAGAAAACAAGTATCCTTGGAGATTGGAACAACTTCTTTCTATCTTTCTTTCTGGAATTTTGCAAAAAGGTTTGATTTTTTTTAAATTCAAGTCTTTGAATCTTACCTTACCCTCTTTGAATTTATTAGTTTTTTTTTTTTTTCTTTTTCTTTTTTCAATTCAGTAGGGAAAATTAAGTTCAATGTATCATCTTGCTAGGTTTGGTTCCAGTGTGCAGCGTCCTTGTAGTTGTACAATCTCCAATTTTCTCATTCTGATTTAGGGTTATTCCCTTTTTGTTTGGATAAGTACCATTTTCTTCACAAAGAAAGACACTTTATTTATTTCCAGATGGGATTTGGAAATTGGAGAGACGTTTTTTTTTTAAGGTCAGACATGTCCTCGATTTCCCTCCCCCCAAATTAATTATAAGGCCTGTAAGAAGTAGCTCTATTCAATCCAATCCAATCCTGTAATGTTAGCATTTTCTGGAGAATATTCTCATATATACGAGTATGTATGTTACTGAACTGGTTTATGGATTCTTCTTAATGTATCTAGAGAACAGCTTTTCATAATTCTTATGTCAATTTCCCTATATGATGATGTTTATATTCATTCAAAACCATTAATTAGCAGATGCAACATACACAATTGGAAGTATAATAATGTGCCAGGATTTGTTTAGCAAGAAGTATTGTTGAGTCTTTGGCGTATTTCTTAGTACGATGGCTGTTACTTAAGGAAGGGGCATTACATGTTATTTGAGCCTAATTGGAGTATTGTATAGAGAAAAAAATAGTTGGCTCTCCATGTCTGACTAAAATAGTATGTACCAACCAATCTTCTAACCTAGGCTGTTTCCCGTTGATCGAGTAGCAGTTATTTGCAGAAAAGATCTGCCTTTTTTTTAATGGTTCAAGATTGATTGTTATATCAACTTGAGCAACTTGCATGGACTTAGCAAACTATTGTAATAAACGGAAAAAAAAAAGCGCCTTTCTAGGTTGTTGGCTGATAAAGGTTTCTATATTAAGATATAGTAATGTTTCTCTCAAAAAATAGATATAGTAATATAGAATATCATTATTTCAATTCAACTTGCATGAAAGTGTCTGGATCGATGTAGGCACATCTGTAAGAATCTGTCCATGTCACTGCTTCCATTCTTTTAAGAATGACCAAGCTACATGGATACATATTTTTTTTTCTATCTTGTATAAGCTCTTAAGCTTGCGTATTTTTGATTCAACGTCTGTCTGTCTCCCTTGAAATAATTTTATTTTTTCTGGTGTTTTCACCTTTCTATTAGAGTTACGGCTGGGTTCGCCAGCTGAATGGAAACTACAGAATCAAATTCCTTGTTGGGATATGAAAAACCTCCCTGGGTGTTCAAAGGCAGGAAAGTAATTCTATTCCTATATATTCCATGCATTTATTTAATAATAAAACATATATAGTTTCATTATCAAGAACAATACGAGTATTGTAAGTAATCTCATCTCCTGATATTTCAGTGCGTTATATCAACTCCATCTTGTAAAGGCAGAGACAGCCAGAGCTATCATTCCCAAAGAATTCAAATTAGTCGAGGCATTTGGGTATGTACTATACATACATATATATATATATATATATCAATGCTCTCCCAGCTAGTATTTAAATTATAATGATAATATGGAGACAAGGGTGGAAGTACATGGAAAGATTTTAATTGATTTTCATTGTTAATTTAATACAAGTTGGTATTCTTTACTCTACAGATATACTCTTGGTGGATTCTTTCTTGCTAATTATGAAGACAGTCCTGCTGGAGTATTTGATGAGGTGTTGTCTTTAATTGTTTATATTTTTTGCCTTTGTAATAAATGAGGCCACTATGATTTTCTGCAAATATTCTGGATATTGCTTTGAGATTAATTTATTGTCAACTAGCTAGCATTTGTTTGTTATAACCTTTAGTACTTTCAGCTTGTGGTGATTGCTGGAATTGTATGGAATCCACCGACCTCCTGTGCGTAAGTTTTCAGCCAATCACTTCTGATTAATCTTATTATTATTATTATTAATTTATTCATGCACAAAAATATAAACTTGCATGGCTTGGTAGTCGTGGCTAATTTGGATTAGCCTTTCCTTGCGTTTTATTATCTGGGCAAGAATGCAGCAAAGAAACACAAATTCCAACTTTGTTCTAGTAAATATAGTTTTAACACCTCTGCTCTGCTAATAGATTTGTTAATAGCAATATTACTTGTAAAATCGTCTGTCTACCATGAAGTTACCTGATTCCTGTGCAACATGGGATCTTATAATTTGGTGCTCATAATAGATTATTTCTTTACGGAATTTTAAAAGGAAAAAAATGCTGAATATTTTTTAGTTGGATATGCCTTGAGCTACTATTGGTACTAGTTCACCATCAGCTATGTTGTCTGTACATAACATAGTCATAGATAGTTGTTGAATTGATAGTTTTACCTTTGATATTAAATCTTTGTCAATAGATGGGCTGCAAGGGTGCTGGTAAGCAGTGATAAAGCTTGTGTTCACGGACGAGAGGTATGCATCCATTTTGAATACCCCCCGGCCCCAATGCATAAACCATTTTGATAATCGAGAACTGGATTTCAGGATGTAGGACTCCCAAGTCAAGTTGCCACTTTCAAAAAGGTGAATCCAGCCCAAATTAAAAACTACTACTATTACTAAAAAAACACGTCACAACTGTATGTTAGTCTTCATTGTGAAGTGATTAAATTCAATTCTTAAGAAAGCATTGACGATGATATAGTTTCTTTTAAACAAACCAACAGAGAGTTTCAGCAATTCCCATGACAAAGAAAAGTCGATTTGGTAACTTCCTCCACAAGATAGGCATTATTAATGATTATTCTCCAGGAGTAGGAGGCAAACAAAAGAGTAGTACTACTGGGAATGGGATGATGATAGATATTCAAGTGAAAGAGATGATGAACAATCACACGTCAATGGATATCTGCAGCATCAACCTTAATAATACTCCTGGTCAGTAGGCTAGAAAAGCATTTATTTACCTTATAGTATATAAAAGGGTTGTCTTGATTAATATGTGAAGTTTAAGATATTTAATAACTTGTGAATATATATTAGTTCCAATACATGAACCATAAAGCATTTGCTAACAAATTCATGCCATCGCAGCACCAAAGTGGATTGGTCCAGCAGTCAAACTCTCACTCCCAAGCTTTAGGTAATACCAATACTATTTCTTTTTGTAATTTTAACCTCTTATCTTTTGTTACCATATAAACAACACTTGTATTTTTATTTAATTTATTTCTCAATTTGCAGTGGGCGCACAGAGTATAATCCTCACCTCCTCAAGTACTCTTGTCAGATTGAATGCAGGTTTAGTTCTAGTGTTATACTGTATAAACTTTTGGTTGGTTCAATCTCCTCAAGTTTAAAGTTTTTTGATACCATTTGCAGGTTGAGAGCTGTGCCACCAGCAAAAGTGTCTGGTCCTTCACCATTGGCTTTGCCTATGCCTATGCATGATGAAGTAGTAGTAACTTCAGAATACAAAGGGTCTGAGACGACCGACTTTACAAACAACAACCATAAAAGAGAGCTTAGCATATCTGTGATGCTATCAAAGCCAATTTTAGCCTTGGAGTTTAATTTTCTAAAAATGGAGGTTCAAGCTCCCATTACCATTCAACAATAGCTTTGTCTTGATCATGCATGTAATGTTTTTTCTTACTGTTTAAACATGTTCTTCTAATGGAAATATGATCATTCATTCGGAATATGACATTCTCTTTTCTTCTTTTTCCACATCATTTTTTCCCACAACAAATGAAAAAATGCGATTCTTTCGATTAGCAAACAGTGGCCTCTGCCTTGAACATTTACTTGCAATTTCTTTTCAATGTAGAAGAACAATACAGTTAGTAGATATTCAGAATTCTTCAGGGAGAGGCCTTCCTTCCAAAAATGCCTTAAACAGGACAAGCGATCTTTCTGGCTGAGAAAACGGAGCTTCATGGGACGCCCCTCTTATGGTTGCAAACGAAAGTATATTACCATAAACCTGAGTCCACCCACCAACCTGAAACAAAAATAATAATTAAGCAGATCTACAACCAACATTTTTATCTAAACTCTTTTCTCTTTCTTCTTTATGTGTTGAAAAAATAGATTAAATTTACCTGCATCCCAGCAAACCACACTCTATATGATGTAGTTGTTGTCAATTTTAATTCTTGTGCTAGTCTATGGACAAGTTTTCTACTTCCAGTTAAAGGTATCACTGAATCTTGATCTCCACTGTAAACTAAAACTGGGATTCCTTCTTTGATGATTCTCCCAACAACGTTGATAGTTGGTATCTCTACATCAAGCAGTTCATAATCCAATATGCTGCATGAAACAACAGATTAGATTGCATTGCATTGCGTGCATTATATATAAGTCCTTGTTCTACATACAAAAAAAAAAAAAAGAGGATCATGCAAGTTTAAATCTCTGATAAGAAATTTACTTGCTACAGACAAGCCATCGATTGACTCCTATTAGACGAGCATGGAGAGCCTTTTGAACATCTTTTCTGTTCAAATAATTTACAGTTTCATCTTCCACACATACATCTATGGTCTCAGAGACTTGCTGCACCTCAAGATAATAACAATAACAATAATAATAAGATACTTAATTTAAAATTCTAATAAATAAAGACTAATGAAGAAGTGTTAAATAAATACCTGAGGATTAAGAACTTTGGACTGTGACATGACAGATGAGATACAGACATCAAGAGTAACATCATATTTGTCAACAAATTTACTTGTTTCTGTAGTAACTAGGCTCATCACTCTGGAACATATTGGAGATAAAGAACTTCTGTAGTATTCACTAACATATCGCGAATAATTGCATGCAGAAGTGAACACTCCGTATGTTGTATCTGATATCAATCCATGAGACCAAAAGAACTCAGCCCTCGAGTTGAAGTCAGTTGCGAATTCCAGTACTGGATTTCCAAGCTGCAGTAAGTAATAACATATGCTATATACTATTAATATAAGAGATTGAATCTACAAATTAATATTAGAAATGTTCTACAAAAAGATTAAAGAACTTGCCGCGATTCCTTTCAAGTTGAACAATTTCTCTTTCTTGTTGAATTGCAGCAAAAGTTCGGCCAGTTGCGGAATATAGTGGCCTAAGAATAACAAATAATATTAGTCAACTCAAAATATATATGAATCTAAACTGATTCCTCTCACTTTTGAGACATGAAAATTACCAGCATAGCTTTCCCCTGTAATGTACAAGCTTCTATCTTTGTATTGTGGAAACTTGAGGAACCAGTTTTTCAAGAACACCAAATTGTCCCATGCTATACATAAAACAAAGAAGCAGACAAAGGTTCAGAATTTTATGGAGCAATGTAAAGCAAGAATCACCCCTCATATCCATGTAATAGTCTTTTCTTTTTGAATATGGTGTGAAAAGGCGAATATCAACATAAACAATTTGCAAAGACCAAAAGGTGGTTTTTTGCTTTTTTTTTTTTTTGAAAAATAAATGTAAGTATATTATATTGTAATCAAATCCCCCATTCTTCTGTTCATCCAGAGTGGAGGAAACAAGGCACCTCACCTCCTATTTGCCAGTTATTTGCTAGCTTTTGAACCCCGGCCCCAAGAGAGATTGAGAATTTCAGAATGTTACAACTGTACCTGTAATCTTGTCATTTACACCTTCATAAGAAGATGAATTTGCAGAATAAGAAAACCCCACTCCAATTGGTGACTCCAAATACAACATATTTGCTTCTGTAATCATCAATAGAACAAACACAATGTTAATTACTTATAGTTTCTGAAATTGAAATGAACCATATATTAGACTAGACTAGTACCTCTGTTCCAGCTATATTCATTTCTGACCAGCACATTATTCCCACTAGGCCTAAAAGGTCCATTTTCAGAAAAAGCCCCAACCCCTAAAGATGAACAACCAGGCCCTGCAAAAAAAAAAAATACAAATCAAGAAACCATATGTTTTACTTGCAGTTTTGAAAGATAAGAGCTTTATTATTCAAATCCAAAAAAAAAAAAAAAGAAAAAAGGTTTAGAATCCATTGTTAACCTCCATTTAACCAGAGGACAAGAGGCTTTGAAGCTGGATCAAATTCAGCTTCAACAAAATAGTAGAAAAGAGATCTCTCTTTCTTGTCATCAACACTCACATAACCAGAAAAGTGTTGGAAGCTGACTTGGGGTTGTCCAGGTAACTGAGATATTCTGTCATCAATTGAAAAGCATGCTATTGCTATTGCTATTGCTTGTGTTAATAAAGCTAAAGCTATCATCTTTACAATGGTGGTTTCCATGATTTTCACTTCTGGCCTGGCCTGGCCCGGCCCGGATATATAGAGTAATTAAAGAGGATGATAATGATAAATAAGAGCTAAATAAAATAAAAATTGTTACAAAGATGGGGGGGCCATTTGTGGGAGAGAGCCCTGTTCTTTTGTTGTCATTATTGTGAACTAGTAGTGTTAATTAACTTTTGTCGCTTTAGAAATTTTTTGGCAGTTGGCACTGTCATCAGTGTGTGAATCAGAACTACTATGTGCTGACTGAACCTAAACCAGTTGGCCAGTTGGGTGGGTGGGTTTTGGGGGGGTGGGTGTTGATCAAGAAATAAATATAATTCTTGTAATTTTTGCAAATGCAATTGTAGTCCCCCCATGCCATAGCCATACCTCTTGTTTTCTTGTGCAAAAAGTGATGCAGATGATATTTCCACAATTATTACACTCCCAATAAAATTGGTATCATAAAGTTGTGTTCCACAGAAAAGGATCTTTGCAGTGTTACATCCCTTTTCATTTTACCAGAAAAGAAAGAAACAAAAGACTTTTTTTTTTTTAAAAAAAAATTTCTGGTAAATCAAAAGTTGGTTCATGTGACAACTGGACTAATTATTTCTCCCAAGAAAGAAAAATCTTCATTTGTTTCTTTCATAATGAAGTCTGTCTGGAGAATATTAGTACTACTTAGTATTTCATACTCTCTTTATTTGGCAGAAGAAATGCCTTGGTAATTTGAATACTCCTATCTACTTTCGAATTCCAGAGAATTTCGCTGGCTCTTATTATCCAGTTTCAGAATTGTGGGGCCTATTTCCCAAAAAAAGAATTGTGGGGCCTAAAATTTTATTTTATTTTTGAACCCTAAGTTTAGTTTGTTCCCCCAAACACTCCTATATTAGACATTTCCTCCTCTTAAATTGCCAATAACAATACAAAATAATGTGCCTTTCCTTTTTTCTTTTCTCTTTAGGCTTTCTTCAAATAAAATATTTTTGAGTTAAAAATGCTCTCAATATTGGCTTATATGCCATCAAGATTGTGGCTTTACATAACCATTAATTTCCCCTTCATTGTCCAAAAAGACAAAAAGTTTAAATCCATAATTTTCAAAGAGGGTGGAGCCAGATTTTATAGTTTAAGAGACTAATAAATATTGAATACCAATAATATTAATTATATAATTCAAAATTTGTCCCACTTGCACTCACTAGTGTGAGTACTGAATTTTCAACACCAAAGTTTAGAAAAGTGGAATGTGTAAAGTTCAAAATGACAGTTTTAATTTTTATCGTCGAACTTAATTATTGTAATTTATAGAAGTCACTATTGATCATAAGTTATTTGCATTTAACAAAATGTAATTGAGGAAAAAAAAACTTTTGAATTTGTACGTGTAAAACCCGTGTCACTTAACGGACACATAAAACACATGTGGTGAACTCTTTTAAAAAATTGACGGTCAAATGAAATGTGTCAAGAGGGTCTAAATCATGTATCAAATGTATAATCAGGACAAAAAATTGATATAAAAAATATTGTATTATGTTGGTCCAAAATGTTGTGGTTTGGTCGTTCACTTGCTCTTGACAATTGATGCAAAAGTTTTTCTAGAAGCACAAAGTCATTATGAAAGACGCACTAATTAATTAATTAAGTTTTTCCTTTTTATGGCTTGCTAGCTACGAAAGATGAAAAGGAACGTGAAAATCAATTCATCGATATATCAGCACAAATACTACTCCCTCCTGTTCATATTAATTGGCTCATTTGCCAAATTTTTATGTTTCATATTAATTGGCATATTTGGGTTTTCAATGCAAATTTTTTCAGTTTTGCTCTTCTTTTACATCTAAGTTGGGAAGCTCAAGAGTCACTAGGAAGGGTATTTTTGATATTTTACCATGTAAAAGTGATTAATCATGAAGTTTCTTAATCTGTGTAAAAAATAACAATGTGCCAATTAATATGAACCGGAGGGAGTATGTTAATAGTATATAGTAATAATAAACTATATATCGGTGTTGGAAATTGAGCTCCTCATTTCGAATTAATTTCCAGTTAGGACCAACATGCAATTTTGTGTTTTTCTCAAGTGCCATTCAACTTATAAATGTTATATGACCGTCCAAATTAACATGCTTGGATCGATGTATTAGCAATAGCAAGCATATATGGTACTGGTAGTACTAAAACCTGTTTCAAACTTAAGATGGTTGTAATTTGTGTAAAGAAAAGTAGAATGAAGAAATTAATTAATGTGTCAATGTGTTCGATTGTACATGTTTGTTTCAGTGAAACTAGCTAAAAGATTCATCATAAATATTTATATTATATGTTGAATATTTGAACAATTCAAGCCCAAAGCTGCCAGTATGAACTGGAAATTAGGAGAAAATAATAATAATAATAATGATGATGATAGAGTCAAGATAGAAATGATGTGCACTTGAGCATGTTTAGAAAAACATGTAGTAGCTAGCCTAGTTCTAATATATAAAACCACGCTTGATATATATATTGTCATCTACCAACACGTGATTGGTATAGTGGAAGAGACTAGTCACTACAAAATAGCGGACTCAAGTTCGAATCCCTATTGGGATTTCCCACTTTATATGCCCGACGAGCTTCGAAAGGGATTAAACTCTTGGAAAATTCAAAAAAATATATATATTGTCATCTCACAATTACTTTTACCATGTAAGTTATTTGCACTTACACCCCTGGATTATTGTTATTTGGCAATCACCCCCAAAACTTCTCAGATTTTGGCAGTCACACCCGGCCCCTTATGTTAGTTGACCGTCCATTCCATCGTTAAATATTAACCAAATGTTCATATTACCCTCTAATAGCTAGTTGAATTCATTCTTGAAAAATGAAAATTGCTTTATTTATAAGCAATTTTAATTGCCAAAAAAAATTAACACAAAACACAAGTTTATTCTTTCAATGTTTCAAATTAAAAAACTCAAACAATAGTGTTGAATCTATGCACAATTTTTTTTACCAGAATGCCCCCATGTTCTTCTAGCAACCGGTATTAATTAAATATGTATATTTTAATTTTGTTTTATACAATAGCAAAATCAATAGCTGTATTGAATCTTTGTAGGTCACAAGTCAAGTGAGTACCCATAACTCTCAGGGGGTCAATAATGGTTCTACCACTTCATAGGTAGGATTAGTTAATTTTAAATATTTTCATAATGTTAAAATCAAATAGAAATTTAATATTTATAATTTTTTTGTTACATGTTATTAATGGAGCAGCTTTGATAACATCCTTGGGTTATCTTCAACATTTTGTTTTGATATGAAGTGCAAAGTTGTTAGTTGTGTCTGATACATATAATTACGTACTACCTCTTAATTTTAAAGTGTTAATTGGAGTTCCATTTATGTCTTGTGGTATTATTTTGTACTGTTGCAAGAGGCATTTGATGCAACTATTTAGCTATATGGTTTTAGGTATGTAACTATCAGCGGGGTGCGATTGCCAAAATCTGAAAAGTTTTGGGGGTGACTGTCAAATAATAATAATTATTGGGGTATAAGTTTTTAAGAGAAAAGGGGAAAAATGAAAAGGTTGGGGGGAGGGGTACTATCACTGTTTTTGATAGTTTTATGGGGCATTCTACTAGAAGATTTTGTTGGTCCAAGGGTAATTGAGATATCCTTTCATTGATTGACAAGTGTCCTCAAAATTTAATAACAAAACAAATTAATTACTTAAATACATTTTTACCCTTTAATTATTTTTATATTTCTATTAATAAAAAACTATTATTTCTCCTATTCATACATATCAAACAAAGCATTTATCCTATTCATACATACAGATCTAGAGTACCATTAATTTGAAAATATTCACATCTTTTTTCTAAAATTTAAGAATGTTAATAGTTTTGAAATATATATATATATATATTGGATAAACTAGCAATTGATAATATTTAAACTGAATTTCTGTTGTTTCATAAACTATACTAGTATTATTGTTATCATATTTTATATTATTTAGTTTAATTTTTAGAAATGAAGATTTATTTTATATAATCATAATTGTTTCATAAACTACTATTAGATTATTGGCTTTCTAACAAGTATTGAACATTGAGAACTTTCAATTCTTATGGATGCTTAAACTATAAAACCTAAAATTGCAAGATCAATTGAGTAATATAATCTATATATATGTTATGCAAATTTATTTTACAAAGGAACACATGGAAATTATTAATGATTATTGTGTAATAAAAGATCTCATATTTATTGGTAATTATTTATTTCTTATTTATTTTATAAAATTATTATTATTATTATTTTATCGCAATTAAGAAAAAAAAAACTATATTTTATTAAGGCGGCGCCGCTGCGTGGCAGGAGCGGCGCCACCTTCGCGTGGCCGAAAATTTCCACGCTACGACCAGATCTGGCCTTCGCGTGGCCTGTTCCGGCCACGCGAAGACCACCGTCCACTTTCGACGAACTTTAGTCACTTGAAAAAATTGAAAATCTTTCGGTTTCAGTGGGATGAACGGAGAACACTTTACTACTATTTATATGAAAAAACAAAAGGTAGATTGGTATTTGGTACTATTTTTTAATGGACCAACATAAGTGAGGTAGAAAGAAAGAACATTAATGCATCAAACCCACCAATTTCATTTTCTTCTCCCTGCGCGGTGGCCAGATCTAGGGGGTGATGCTGGCGGCGGCGCACTTGGCAGGAAGGAAAGGGGGCTCGGCCTTTGGAGTGGGAATTGGGGTTCGGTAGATGGAAATAATAAAAAAAATTTGGAGGAGGTGGTGGCGGAAGTGGTGGTGGGCAGGGTTTTGAGAGGAGATGAACATGGAAGATGGGGAGAAAGAAATGTGAGAAATTTTTTATTTTTTAGTGTTTGTTAAACATATTTATATAAGGGTATAAAAGTAAATTTTCATTTTTAGATTTGTCCAACAAAATAAATGGTCCAATTGATCACCTTTGCCTTGGATAAAATTGTGTGACTTAAATTAAATCTTGATAAATTTTAATGGTCCAGATGACCTATCTTGTGGGAGATAGCTTTTTCAGCTATCTCATAATAGACTAACCCTAGTTTTATAGTGGACTTACAAGTCCACCTCATGCCTTTTGCCCCTCTTTTTGGAAAATTTGAAAAAATACTGTACCATATAGTAAGTAGGCTGAACACAAAAATTCGAAATTAAGTTTCTTTGAAATCTGAACTAATAGCAGCATTAAATGTCAAATGGAAATTAATTAATTAGTAAAAGAGTAACATTAGAGTCATCCCTTTGCTACATCGATCATTCGTGTTGTGAAAATCAAGGAAGGAGAGAAATAATATATATATATACTACTCGTAGCTAGTATTTAATTTCAAGCTTGATTAAGTACTTTATCAATATCATCATAAACAATAGAAAAAGTGGTTAGCTGTTAACATGGATATTGGACCAAATTCGCCTTTAGATTATTGGAAAAAAAAAGGTCTCACCTTTTCAATTTAAAGAAATTAATTATGTATGGCCTTTCTCCTTTTAATGCGTGCCCACTATACCGACCATTTAAAGTACTACTACTTCATATATCACATGCTATTGCTAGCTTCATTTAAATTAATTGTGTGTACTCTCATTTTCTCTCTTTGGCAATATCTATCTATATCTATATATATATATATATATATATATATATATATATATATATATATGTTGATGATGTGGTATATTTTTAACGAGAAAGTCTAAAAAAGTATAATCAAGAAAGTCTCGTATTTATCTATCATGTCTACCAGGCTATATATATATACAAGAAAAAACCTGCTACGCATATAAAATGTAGTGCGATAAGAGACAAAAGTAGAAAACAACACAACACAACACACAATCTGGATTAATTCCTTCCTTAGCTTTTCTCGATCTGCATATTCTTAATTACTTGTGGTGATCGATGCGATGCCTAGCTAATTCACAAGTTTCCACCGGGAAAATGACAAAAACTTCCTATGTTTTTTTTAATTATTATAATTTTTTTCATGTAGCTAGCTAGCTAGTTTGTTCTATAGTCTTTACTGTAGTAGTGTTGGTTCTCAATTGGGAATTTGAATATAATTGTGATGAAGGTATTTTGATTTAATAAACCCAACTCTACAAACTGATCAGAATATGCAATAATTCTACAGTTTTATTATCTATCTCATGTTCACAACAAATTAATTAAAAATAAAAATTATACCAACTTCAATCCAAAAAACAATTAACCAACCATTTACGGATTGTTTAGTCATGTAAAGCAAAAGAGTCCCTTGATCTTCAATTTTCTTTTTTGCGGCTGCTGGTAATTTGATGATCTCTTCTTGATTATCACTATGTGGTCGTCGTCGTCGTTGTCTTTACTAGTAGTACTAGTTTTAAGAAGAATATTATTGTTCTGTTTCTGTTTCCGGTTCCGGTTCTGGTTCTGTAATACATTGAAAAAATTTCTTGGTTTCTTCTTATCAACGTAACTCAGCTTGCGTACGTCAACAAATTCAAATTCTCCTCCAATACTTGATCATAACTAATTTCGATTTCTCTTTTTGATCATCACCAATATCATCGATCCTTCAACACATTTTCTTCTTATTCTTCTTCAATATATATTAACAGTAGACTTGGAATTATTAAATGGTGAATGAATCTCATCAAAGCTGGAGCTGTTGGATTCAGAAATATTTGATGAATGGGTGCTTTTCTTGATGGATATTGATTTGATTGAGGATATTTCTGATTTGATCAGGTACGTACTCGTGATGATGATGATCATAAGGAACTAGGGATTTCTTGCACCATTTTTCTTCTCATAGTACATTAATTTCCGCCCTCTTAGCAAAGGTGTCACCAATTAACTCCAATATCGATCATCTTTATCTTCTTATCCAATACTACATATAGTAAGTATAATACAAAATATATTCATGATGTGAATTGAAGACAAATATATATATACTATACGATATGATCTCTTTGACAACAACAAGGGTATCCAATTAATTGTAGAGGTTTAAGGACTCTAATTAATAAGTTTCCTTATACTAATATGATCAATATATATATCTTTATTCGTTATGGCCGGGTATCCAAAATCAAGGACTGAGTATGTGCCTAGCTAGCTCGTTCTATCTACCTAGCTAGTATTCAGTCAGGACCATAATTATCTCCCTATCCTCTATTTAAGCAATGCTTCTATTTCTGCTAATTTGACACATCAAACTTTTTATAATGGAGTTTTTGTGCAAGTTTCTCGTAACTTAGTTAAAGTCCATTTTCCCTTTTTTGTTTTTCTGAGAGTAGAAGATTGACGTACAGTTAAACTCTTACTCTGTACGAGTGGGTCATCTTACAACTGGGTACATCATATATATCCATGGTAAACTCATTTTGTACTTGATTTTTATGCTTACTTCTCAGTTTTCACTTTTCACACATTTATTTAATGTCATTAATTTATATTTAAGATAACCAAAGAAAGTCCTTTCTCGAGTCGAGAAGACGAGAATTGTAGGTAAAGTTGTTACGGATTCGTGTATGGCCCAGATCCAATTCAATTCAATTTATGTAAATTGGAGTTGGATAGGATCTTCTTATCCGATTTGAAATTACCAAGTCTATTAAACTTTGTACGAATTCAGTGGGAGCTTTCCATCATTTTCACATCTATCAATAAATTAACATGAATCTTTGTATACGACAGACTTGCTCGTACCGTTTGATACTGTATAAAGCAAATTTTAATTTTCGCTTGCCTTGTGATAGACCTAGAAGAGGAACGAAAATTAGGAACGAAAAGTAGAGCTACGGCCGGAGGTTTAATTAGGAACGAAAATGGAGAATGGGTGACTGGTTTTGCTCGTAATCTGGGGAATGTGTCGATAACTATGGCCGAACTCCTTGCTGCTCGGGAAGGCCTCACCATGGCTTGGGAGAGACGCCTGCCAAAAATTATCCTTGAAGTTGACTCGGAGGTTGTTGTCAAGCTCATATGCGACGCAAAAGTGGAGCTGCACCCGTTGGGGAACATCATCGAAGATTGTAGGAAGCTACTCAGCATGCCTTGGGAAAGTAGAATTATCCATACCTTGAGAAGTGGTAATGCTTGCGCTGATGCACTTGCTACTAAAGGTCATTATGCCCCTGATGGTTATCAAGTGTGGAATGATCCTCCTCAAGACCTTCTTCCACTGTTGGAAGATGATTTAACTTAGTTGTCTTTTTCTTTCTGCTCCTTGTGTACCAAAAAAAAAAAAAGAACAGGTGTACTTGTCAAATATCGACTTGGTATCATGTCTTCTTGGGACTATTTTGGATATATATATATATTTTTTTATATATAGTAATACTTTATTTTAGTTTGAAAATGCAAACAGATGTTTGGAAAAGCAGTAGATATAATTTCATAGTATATTAATTCATTTTGTTAGGTCATAATATGCATAAAACCAGTTTTATAAATAAAATATTAACTCATGTCTTATTATATTGACAATAAGCGTTATATTTACTATAAACCATTATTACCACTACTTACTCGACATATTTCGAATTACGAGTACCGTTAATCTGATCAGATCCATTAGCTCTATATAATCGATAAAAGTTCTAATTCCATATCAATATCCTGCCCATTGACAGCTCCATATGTATGTATGTCGGTTCCTGATTTTAATTTCCATAAGGAATGGACTAGGAAATAAATCACGGGCTTCCAACTCCTTTTTGAGGAGATGCACATGATGTGAACTCTGGTCCACAGCATTTATTCTGATACGATCCTTGGATTTTTTAGGTTCGATCTGGTTTCGCCAAACAATGGAATCATGAAATGGTGTAAAAAGATCAGAGAAAAGGGGGCAAAAATTGAAAAATATGGCAATACAACAAATAATTAGCAACTTTCGTAATATCCCCATATTTTGTTTTACTATGAAAAAAGGGAAATAGAATTATAAAATTTCAGATTTTAGCATGTTTCACTCTTTCGGGTGAATCCTCAATTAAGATGAACAATTCTTCATTATCCAATACAAATAGATTCTTATTTTCAAGTTTTGTTTCAACAATTGCTACACTATTATTTATTTCCGTCAACCGCATTGAACTAAACATAACTACGTCCATTTCCCAAAAAAGCAAGTCAAAACTTTAAGATCTTCGGTCCATCACTATTCCGGGCCAGACAAGTTGCATGAACACGCACTTAATGATAAAAAAAAAAATGGTACTGCTATTTTAGGACCATACTTGGTCCTAAGAACCAAAAAAAGTAAAAACTTATCCGGAAGTAGATAGTTTTAATAAAAAAATCGACCATTTTTGTTCTTTCAGCCAGAATTAGTTTATGTTTCCTTTTCTATTATTTAAATTATTTCAACTCTCACAAGATGTCACATTCTTGTGCATTCCCAGTTTCGCCCTTTGGGTCAACCGCATTCTTTTAAGAGCAATTGCTAACCAATTTCTCCCCCCAATCACTTGATTTAGTGGCGGCCATTTTTCGGCCTATAAACCCAATTTTATGGTCCCCCTTTTCCCAACTTATAGAACACGGAAGATGTTATACGTGGGGCATTTTTTACCAGAAAGAGGGTGAAAATTTATTGTTGTTTAATGGCAAAGTCTTGCTCATTCGCTCTCCGGTATAGCAAAGCCGATGCTTCAACCCTGCATGCGTTATTTTGTTGAAAACAAACTCAAAGCATGGAAAAACTCAGAAAAATAAATTATTATGTATAAAGCAGAACAGTGTAATCTTACCAGCCAGGATACACAACAAATTTTCCCACTGAAAGAGCCCAATTCACCTGTCCAGCATTACAGTAGATTAAAGATTCAGTAAAATAATTGTGAATTATGAAAAATGGTGAAAATTTGAGCTAGCTTTTAAAATACCTTATCAGTCCCGAGCGAATTGGCAACAACATGTGTGACCTGCTCATCTATCTGATTAGTGCACACAGCTCCAAATTGCTCAGCTGTTTGCCATAGTGGATGCATGTGGGGTTTGGCTTCACCAACTGGGAATACTCTGCTAAAAACAATGCGGCAACCAGCAAGAATTTTCTTTTGTTCAGAAGCTAAAATGTTTCTAACATCAGCTTCTTCTAATGACTCGTGTGCAAAAAAGTTCTGATGTATTCTCTCAATAACCTGTTTTCGAGAAACAAAAAGAAGAGGAATATTCAATCCCAGCATGAGACCATTTTTAACTTCATTTATACCAAGAGAAGAAAAATTGCATAATATATTAAATAAAAGCTCACCCCCAAAGAAGAGGCCAAAGTCCCATCTTCTGGTCTCTCGTCATGATCAATCTCTAGCAGGGAAGGACCTGGTAGCCCAAATTGCCTCCTACTACAGGGAAAATATATGTACCTGGGAAGAATAAAAAAAGAATTCAATACAAGAAAACAAGGCCAGAGGTCCTATCAAAATCTCAATCGATTAAGATTGATCGCTTCATGATCAAGGCAAACCCTTACCGTTCAACAACAATCAAGTTAAGTTTGTTGTGCGGCCAGACACGTATGGAATCGTCCATTATAACAACAGCTGACTCCATACCCAAAACCCCTTCCAAATCCTTGCTCTTGGGAACCCTTTCATTGCCATCATCTGGTTCCCCATCATCACCCCTCGAGATAACTCGTCCAGAAAATAAATCCCCTTTTGGATCAAGCAATTTTGCCATCTCAGTGGCATAATACTTGTTTCCCATCGTGTACAAATGCAGCTCGAAGAGTTTACTTGCCTAACACAGAAAACCAAGAAGTTTCAGAAAGCAATCAAGGAAATTTAATGTGTTTTGTTCAGATAAGAAACAAAAGGATAAAGCTAAGTAACCACCTTCTCCAAGAAATTCCAAATCCCAGGCCGCAATTTGGTCCACATTGCCATATGAGGAAACCGAAAGAGATGCCTGTAGGGTTTTTCACGATCCTGTTCCTCTTTCTTACTCAGCATCTCATCATGCACAGGATCAACTTCAACAAACTGGAATAAAACAGGAAGTTGGTCAAAATTCTTCTCTTTTCAGTGAGTTTATTTGATACATTAAAATAAAATACAAAGGTAAAATATTCACTTGCCTTGGCCGAATTTAGAAGAGTATGATCTAGATCCAAGACAAGGCAGAGCTTGCGAACAGCAAACATTTTTTTCTGTTCTTCGAGCCTCCGAGCCCTTTCTCTCTGGATAGCAGCTTTTTGCTTGTCATCAAAGCCCTCAAACAAATGTTCAACATCACTCCAGGCATTCGCATTCAGTGGTCGAGGAGGGCCAGCATTAGCTTCTTCAGCAGCTAACCCAGTTCGATTTCTTAAATTGCCAGACTCAGATACTACATCCTTGGTTTCCATGACACCTTGGTGGCTTTGAACTGGTTGTGATGATGGAATCTGAGAAGGTACTGGTGAAGACGTAGATGCTTGAGACGCAGACAAAATATCAGCAATGTTTCTCAAGTTACTAGTGAACTGCCTTGTAATGTCAGGTGGTTTGATTGTACTAGAAGGCACTAGCTTCTTTTCCAACTGATCCTCTTGCCTTAGAGTACCCAAGTTGCCCTGCATTGCTGAATTGAGCGAAGCATTTAATTTGGATTGGTCAGACCCTGCATTCCCACCCTTCTGTGTTGAATTACTGTGAAGAATCCGTCGCGGATCGCGGGGTTTCATTCGAACTTTTCCGGATTCCTCCTGCACATAACTTAATTGTCTAACAAATAGAACACAAACATACTCCTACAAAAGTTGGCTGTGAGGACTCTGTTTGAAAGCAACAAAGTAATTTTTCAAATCAAATATCATTTTGTTGTTAATTAGAACGCATGGGGACAGATACCAGAATGCTGACTCGTGTTTGGATTTTTAATGCAACGTGTTTCATGCTTCAAGATTAAGCATTCTTCACAAATCTCATGGAAATAGTAAGTTGATTATCAAGCCTTTTATCTGTTTTCTTTTACCTTTTTCTTTTGATTTTAAGGGTTGGGGTGGGGGACGTAAAATCCAAAACTCAAAAGACTACACAACCAAGAGCCACCAGAAAGGCATCAAGACAAGTTTTTGAGTTAAAAGAGAATAGTAACCATAAAGAACAAGTACAAGTGCCCACCACTGAAACTGGCGGAGGAGGAGTCTGAGCTATTGCTGCTGATAAATGCCCAAGCATTGAGGAATTATATGGAGCTCCATTTGTTGATGGAACGGCACCCAACAAAGTATTCGAATCTGATGCTTGTGTCATACTTCGGTTATTACCAGAAGATCTTTGATGTTCCATCTTAAGTATATTCATCCATATAGATGGATTTACAGCTATGTCTTTTAATAGAGAATGAAGGGAAGCAGTAGAACTGGAATCTTTCATGGGCAAATTAGCACTCTGACTTGTAATTGGCAAGGTAAAAGAACTGTTCACAGAGAGAGTTGTGGCTGGAGTCATCACCGGAGAAGTTGAGGCGGTACCAGATAGTGGCAGGTTTGTGGTTAGACTTGATACTGGTAAGGTTGTATTTTGACCCACAATTTGGAACTTCTCATTTCCATGAGTAGTTAAATTAGTAGTAATAGATGCCAAATTTCTTGAACCATTGAAAACACTTCCTTGGGTAAGGTAACTGTTGGTAACTGGGATTCCAGCTGTTCCCCTGTCCTCCAACCAACCTCCAATACCAGTAATAGCTTGCACATCATACAAAAATCCAGAATCTGTTGATTCATTTCTTTGCCGTTTCGGTGCAGGACCATCCAAAACCTGCTTCTCAACTGTATTCTTCTTATGTGAGCTAGTAGTTCCAATAGGATCCAGTTTGGGCACATTATTCTCAATGGCAGAGGGGCCATGGTTGAGATTCCTGGAACCAGCATCAGAATTAGCCAATCGAAGCCTAGGATCCCTACTCTTTGCTGAGGATGATTTAACCACAAGGTTTGGGTTATTACTTGCAGAGCTGACAATCCCAGTTTTGCTAAATCCTTGACCACCTATAGCCATGCCGGCTGTATAAGACACTGCTGATTGCCCCAAAATTGATGAGTTCACAGAACTAACAATTGGCTGCCCCAAACTTGAGGTGTTCGCTGAAGAACTAGCTTTATGAATAACAGAACTAGAAACCTCCTCACTCATTTCACAATCACCAATATCAGCTTCTTCTGAAGGAGTTGGACTCGGAAGCTCGTTATTTGTATAAAAGGAACTCCGATTAAATTTCTGCTGATAACTGGAGACAGCTTTAACAGCATCAGTTTCATAAGGATGCATTACAGAGTTTCCTCTACCAAGAGTTCGTCTGGGAACAGGCCACTCGGGCTTTACCAACCCATGTCCCAACACAAATCCTTTGTCAAAAGGCAGCGGTTCAGAGAGTTCTCGAGTGGGTGATGGAAGACTGTCTGCATCATGATCTTTGTGAAGGTCCAGCAGTGGGAGAGCCACCCCCTTATGCTTCGGATTAACTAGCCCTGATTTCGAATATTCTAAAGAAAAGCTTTGCTCAGTTAGATCCAATGATCCAGTTGCCCAGAGTTCTGTTTCACCCTTCTTTGACTCCATATTTTTCGAGTCAACCTTGTTACACCCCTCTCTTAGTTGTTTCTTTTTATTATTGTTGTCCTTGCACAAAGGATCAGCTAAAGAATCAACAGAAGACATAATGACCTCCATCTGTAACAGTAATTCCAAAATATGAGACATAATAACTACTAATCATCCTACAAAAATAAATAATAACAAAATCACCTCTTTCAACTGCTGAGACGAAAAAAGAGGAGGCTTTAAGCTTATTATATGAACTAGCAACCTATAAAGAAATTGAAGAATGGCATGGTTACTAACTCAGCTATGACAGCATAAAAAAATTGCCCCAACAAATGCAATAGATGCAATACAAAACCTCAACACAACATCTCTATTTTGTTCCTTGGGTCTCTGATCCATGGACGAAAACACCTGCAAATACAAGATACTAAGAAATTTCCCCGCCAAAAAAGAAGAAGAAAAACGAACTAACTTATAGATACATTGGCCCATAAGAAACAAAGTAAAGAAAATGGTAGTGCATCATCTAAAAAGTTGATAGAATGTCATACTGAATTGACACTCTGGAGTGCAGTTAATAACAGTTGAACCAGACTATATCTCTCAGAAGAAGAACTCTCCACAACCAATTTCTTCAAGCTGTCTGCCAACTTCTTTAAATTAGAACATATTCTATCAAATGATCTACACAAACAGACAACAATATTAGTTCCCACTAGAAACAAATAAGGATCAGAGGCAGATTCAAAGATCTCAATGCCACTTACTTTTCCGCATCAATTAAATTCAGACTAGTGAGCTCTTTCTTTATAGAATCAAACTGCTTCCTCAAATCTAAAACCTCATTATTCGCATCCTCAATTTCCATATTGAACCCCTCATCTGCAACAATCACATCAGAATCCAAATCAATCTCACCTTCCTCTAACTCACCTTCCTCCACATCAATCACAACCTTACTCTCCTCATTACCATTGGGATTTGATACGTTACTAACATCATTATTACTGCCATTCTTATTATCTTTACTATTATTATCCTCCATCATCACAAAAACCTCATCCAGCGGCTTATTATTCACAGCCTGCGCCCACGCCAAATTATACAACCCTGAGTAAGAAGTCCTCGAAGATATCTGATACTTGTACACATCTCTCATCGTCCAAACCCTAGCTCCAGTCCCACTACCACCACCACCACCACTGCTACTATTGTTTTTTGCATTACTATTATTTGAATTAACAGTAATTGCAGAAGCCGCAGGCGGAGAGGGCAGCGGAGTTTGCTTAGTATTAAAAGATTCTTCACTAATCTCTTCAACCGAGGCAGAATCTGAGATCTCACCCTCCTCTACGTCGTGAATCACAACTTTTACTACTTCCTGCTCTTTACAATCGTCTTCCATATTTAAAAGAGCTAGGGTTTTTTGGTTAATTACACTGTTCAAATCCAAATCACCGACAAGCATATGTCGAATTATACGGATAATAATAGAAACAACCAATAAATAAGGAAATTAAAATCAACAAATTATACAGGTTAAGCCAAATGAAATTCAATCAAATCTTTCAGAAATTTTGGAAAAAGGAAATTAGCTGAAAAAATATGGAATTTGACCAGAAGGAAATGATTCGGTGAGATTTTGAGAGGTTTTAAAAAGCCGTCCTCAATCAAATTCGAATCAGATTGGGTCTTGTTTTCTCGGATATACTAATTGATCCTTGTTATTTTCTCCAGAAATTTATTCGCGATTTAATTACTTCAAACTCAGACTTTTGAATTGTACACGGCAAACAGAGCCGCGATTAGAATTTAGAAGTGGAATAAATTTGGGGAAAATAGGGAAGACAAAGGGGAAGGGAATCTAAGGTAGATGCAGGTAATGATATTAGATCTGCACCGTACACGTCATGGGTATTTGAGGCTGTATGTGGATGGGTTTTGGCCCGGTCTCGCGGGTTTCGCGAGACCGAGCCAAAACCCTTTCAAATGAGTTTTCGCCAAACCCATAAAACCATCAAAAATCTATTCAAAAACTCACACTCAAACTCTTCAAACCTATAAAATATTGATTTGACACCTACAACCTACTTTTTTCCCCAAATCTCACTAAAAAAAACATTGATTTGACACCTACCATCTACTTTTTCCCCTAAACCCCAACACTCAAAACCAATCCAAGTGAGGTTTCAACTTATTCAAACCACAAAACCCAACAGCCAAAACTCATCCAAATGAGGTCTCAAAGGTTTCATCGAAACCACCCAAACTATTTTTTTTAAACCGAGACCCGCGAAACCGAGCCAAAACCCATCCAAATAGACCATGAGGTACTGCCTAAGAGGAGTCTGTGTTTATTAAGCCATCTTCACTGGTTGGGACAGAAATGCCCCCTTTCCCCTTCCCACTTCTTTTTTATAGTCGTCTTCAATATTTAGGGGTATATTTATGTTTATATTTTTCACTACCACTCTCACCATAATAATAATAATAACAATAACAATAATAATAATAAAAAAATAGAGATGTGATAATTAATAATAATAAAATAGAGTTACAATTAACAATAAAAAACAAAACTGAATTTAAAGAAAATTACACAATCACACCAATACTAATATAACAAAGACTTAACAACGTTTTTTTAGAAGTTCATTGAATCAAAATCATTGTCGCATAGATTTCATGAATCTCCAAATAAATATTTTTAGTCTTGTTTAAGTGTTCTATTATGAAGTTTAACTTTTTTAATTGTTAAATTAAATCGTATTTTTATAAAAGGTTATATTTTAATTTTTTAAAAAAAATCATAATCACTTATACCCACAAATGATTATTTGAGTTAAAATTATTTATAAGAAAAAAAATTAAATGTACAAAGGTTTATCATTGAGGTTTTTTTAAGGTTTTAAAAAAATATTTTTATTAATGTTTTCTTTTAAATAATTTAAACATTATAAAATTAACTAAAATTTAAAATAATTTAATTTAGGTTGATTATTTTATGAATAAGAATAACTAGATAAATACTACTTTTAATTGTTATTATATTTTACAAATAAATTTTTTGCCTATTATATATAAAAGAAGAATAAAAAAAAAAAAATTGAAACAAGCAGTTCTATCATTGAAGATGGTCTTTAAAATAATAGCTGAGAGGTGGATGAATTGTATAAAACTATTTGATGCTTCTTGATATGGTGTTTCAAAATGTTTTAATATTTGAAAGAATATACGTGATAGCTTTTCTACTCAACGAGATTTTCACAACTTTGATTGTTTCATAATTGAAGTTAATGTGTTTCCCTTACTTCATAAAACACTCTTAGTTGGCTCATATTGTGTACATGATGGACAAATGACCTTCTCCATTATATAAAATATTGTTCTTGATTATTATACAAAAAGGAAAACAATAAATAGTGGTGGTACTTTTGAATGGGCTGGTTTAGATTGAGCATAAACAATTATAAAGATAGAAGGCCCATTAGTTAAGAAAATCCAATTTAACGCAAGCGACTGTCCTTTCTCCTCCTTATCTATCTGACGCTCACACTTACTCCCCCACTCTCTCTCACGCACAACACACACTAACACATGGCAGCGGAGCTTCTGCCGCCGGAGACCCTGATTTCCACCGCCGCCCCACAACCCACCACCTCTGCCCCGTCTCCAGACCACCCACCTCCACTCGACCTCCCCACCACCGCAACAACTACCAATCCCCCCAAAAGGCAGCGCCGCCCCAGTGTCCGTCTCGGCGAGATCGGCGGAGAACCCCACCACTACGATACTCATCCCCGCCGCCCCAACAGCAAAACATGGCGCTTTCACAAGGATCCATCTTTCGCCTCCAAAACCTCCAAAACCCGCCCCCTCACCAACCTCGTTAATGGCGCCGAGTCCAATTTACAGGATTCCGATAATTTCGTGGATTTTCCCAACCGAAAACCTAAAATCAGAAAGGCCACCAAAAGGGCACGCACCAGTTGGAATAAATTTGAGTCCCCCCCCACCCCCATTAGTAATGGCGGTGGAGTAATGCTGGACAGCGGGAATGCTTTTCGAGAAGTAAACAACGAGGAGGTTGGAGAGTTTGAGGCTGAGAGTCCTGTGTTAAAAGAGCATGAAAGCCCGGTTGATTCAGTAGAGAATATGGGGTTACAATTTTGGGATCAACAGAGGAGCAATGGTGCGATGCTACATAATAATTCACCTGAAGAAGAAAAGAAAAGTGAGGGAAGTCAATTAGGGGTGAGGGAGTGGTTAGTTGGATTGGGTTTGGGGAGATATGCTCCAGTTTTTGAGATACATGAGGTTGATGATGAGGTTTTGCCTATGTTAACATTAGAGGATCTTAAGGATATGGGGATCAATGCTGTTGGTTCCAGGAGGAAAATGTACTCTGCAATTCTCAAGCTACGGAAAGGGTTCTCGTGAGTTGTTCTTTTTTTATGGTTTTGTTTACTTGAATAGTAGTGGGTATAATTTTGTTGTTGTAACTTAGTTTTGTTTATTTTGGTTATGATGCAATTCCATGTTGTAGTGAAATAACTAGTCTTAGCTGTTCATGTACATTCAAAAGATGGGAAAGGAGGAAAGTTTATGACTTGGTAAGCGCTAAAGTTTCTAACTTTGATGTTGGAAAGTTCTGTTATAGCATTCTTTTATTCCTCATCTTAAGAGACCAATGATTTGTCTCATGTTACTGTTTCTCACTTATACAATACACTATAGTATATCTTGATGCTTACTTTAGTGCAATCCATTTGCTATCCTGTTTGTTTGCAAGTCTAATGTAGATTGAGCTAAGTTTCTTTGTGACATTCATGTGTTGTTCTTGTGCAATTCAAATTGTTTAGCGTAAGAATAAATGCTTAAATCTGGTAAGGCCTCTATTACTTGTGTATGCATTTTATGATTCAATTAGGATACTTATATGAAGCTTTTGCTTGGTTAATACATTTAACGTATAACAATTGGGAAAACACTCAAACAACTAAAAAGGGTTTTCCTTGTGGTGAATGTAAATTATTTGATGAGAGTTTATTGATGTTGAGGTTCATATGACTAGAGTTGTCAATCACTTGACAATTTGAAGTCCAGAATTGTTTGGTGGTTTCATCTAAAGATGTATAGTAGTATTTTCCTTGATCTGGAACTTTCTTTTAAAATTTAACTCTACATAAACATGTAATTCCTGATAAATTCAGATGATAGAGATTTTGAAATCTGAATACATAATATTGGTTGATTTTATTTTGCTCTTAATGTTGAGGATTTACAAGAAGATTTGGCCTTTAACATGCTAGTTTCAGCTTAATAATACCTTAGTATGTTTAGTTTGCATCGAGGAAATTAGTCAACTCTTCCAAATGAGAATTTGACCAATTCGATGGATGATCTGCATAAAACTTGTTAAAACTGCTTATCTTGTTTGTTTACATAATGAAACGGTTTGATAGATATAATCTAGAATTCATTAGTTTATTCCTAATTGCATTGGTTTCATTTAAGCTTAGTTGCTTCCTTTGGTGCCATATAATTACTGGAAGATATATTGGTATTTAAGGGATCTAGTCGGAGCTTGTAAACACCATCCCCACCGTAGAAGCATTATGAATAGGTAGTATGAATAGATTCTTTAGTGCTTCACCAGGAATTGTTTCATTCGATTTTTGGTATTTCAATTCAAACTAACACTATGACTATGAGATCTTCATCCTATGAGACTCAATCGAGGTATCATATTGACAATTGTTTGCATTCCAGTTTCAAGTTTTATATTTAGATTGTGATTTTTGATAAGAATTTTTGTATAATTAATTGTTGGTATGATGGCTGAATCACCTTCAAGGTAAACAACATGCATGTCATTTTGATGTTGAATCTTACTCTTTTCCACTGTATGATTAATCAGACAAAATTGCACTTTTATCGGCTAGCTATCAAGCCGCAACACTATGGGCCTGTTTGTTTGGCGTTTGGGAAAGTAGTTTGGGAGAGTAGTGGAGGTTTGTGAAATAATCTCGATTTGCGTAATGTTGTTTGTTTGAGTTTTGAGAGAGTGGTTTGAGAAATAAAGTAGGTGTTGGTTTTTTTGGAAGAGTTGGGTTGTAAGTGTAAGATGTGTAATACTTTATGTCAAATCATGTTTGTTATGTGAGATAAATTGTGTAAGAGATAGGTTACTTTATGTCAAATCAAAGTAGCGTTTGTATAGGTTTTGTTTAGAGATAAGAAAATTGTTGTTTGTTTGGCTTTTGAGAGAGTAGTTTGAGAAAATTAATGGATGAAAAATTTATTTCGAAAAATAGAAAACATGTTTGTTTGGCATTTCCCAAACACGAAAATATTCTGGGAAACGCCAAACAAACAGGCCCTATTATTTTCTCATATTTGACCACTTATCTTTCAAACTCAACACATTTGGATATGTATCTTTTGGGTTAAATACGTACATTTAGTCCTTTACTCAAAACTCTCTATCGTTTTGGGCCAATAAACTTAGTTTAAAAACTCAATACATTCAAAGAAAGCGACTTGAGTAGTTGATAACTTTCAAAGAATTTGTTGGTTAAATAATGTTTTATATAATATTAATAGTGGCTTCATATTTATTTAAAAAAAAAAATTGATAGATAGGGAACCAGATGTGATGCTAGAGGACTAAATATGCTGACTCAAAAAATAAATGTTTAAATATGTTCAACTCATATAAACGACTGAATTTGACCCTTTTTGGTTTTCCTTGAAAGTTATCAAATTAAAAGTGTATTTTGCTTTTTAATTTTTTTATTATTTTAATTTATTGTTTCAGGAGGTCAATGTAATTTTTTTTCCTATCAATATTACCTTTCTTGTTAATATTTGTAATTAATGCTAATTAATATTGTGATTATTTAATTAAAAAAATATTTTGAGAATTTTTACTTAAAAAAGTGAGTATTTATTATATTTTATTTTATAATTCGTGTGCATGACAAATAAAAAAAAGGGAAGGAGTAATATTTGTCCATAAAGAAGGTCGTCCTTTGGACGATGGGTAGGTCGTGTTTTGGACGATGGGGTAAATCTTATGTCCGTTGGAACTTATTCTAAGACCAAGGCTAATTTTATAATGGGCTGCAATATGTGCCCAAACCAAAATACTAGATGTAGCTTCTTGCTGGGTCAGAAGAACAAAATTAGTAAATTGCAATTTTGTGAAAAGTATTAGATGAGACTAAAGACAAGACAACAACAATAATTAAAAAAAAAAAAAAAAAGAAAAGATTTAGTAATTCCATTGATCAAGAAAAACATGATACAAGTTGCTAAGTGATTGGCTAACATATTGAAAAAGCCAATATAATATAGCTAGGTTGTGCCATGAAGGCATGAATCCCAATACCTTGTACATTGTATGGGGATTGATTTTCCAAAGTATTTTTATTTCCTGATTAGAGAAACTATAATTTAATAAATAAAAATGTTGAGGAAAAAAAATAAATACAAAGGAAAAACAACAAACACACTACCTAAAATTAAGTATAAAAGAAAATTCTTGGGGAGTTTTTGCATAATTTAACATGCAATTAAGTTAATATCTTTTGTGGTGGGCACGAAATTAAGTTGAAGAAGTAGTTCTGGCATAGTGAAGCACCATAATGTGATCTGTAGTTGATGAATTGGGAAGCAAAGTGATGAAGTTGTTGTCCCTTGAAGTACTACTCCATATATTGTCTCTTACATGCTGCAACGTTAAGAAAGGTACAAGCCTTTGTCCTTTACATCTAATCTCAATCTGCGCATCAAATTTAGTAGGTAAACACATATATATATATTAACCTACTAGCTAGTTAGGTAAACAAATTTTTATTATCTAGTAACTATTATATTAACCTTCGTTAGAAAACACAAATTTACAATACATGCATGATGACAATTAGTGTCATGATGCGATTTTCCAATTGTCTTGCACGTGTGCTCACCCACATTCACATTCACTCAGAAGAATTATTTTAGCCTTAAGCATGGTTGCTATATAAGGTATTTGATAAGGATTAGCTTTAGGAGCTTTTTAGTACCAAAGCAATGATAAGACAAATTTAGTTCAGACTCAGCTTTATCATGCTTGATTAATTAATATACGCAGTAAATATGCATTATATTATTAATTATAAAATATGTATATATAAATAAACTTGTTTATAATTAGTCCAATGTTGCAAAAATTCTAGATAAATCTATTGGTACTTAATTAATTTGGTAGTTATAAAAGTTTCTAAAGAATAACTAATTGATAAATCAAATTCCCTACCTAAAATCCAAATTCATTTTTTTCTCTCTTTCTTCAAATAAATTAAGTTCCCTTCCAAATTGATATATATTAATATATACGTGCGTTTAGACATTAATCCTGTGACTAAACCATAATGTTAAGGCCGCCAATTCCACGATTGTAAACTTCTCTCCACTTTAATCATTTCATAGGGGACCCATTCAGACTTTTCTCCCAAGCTAAAATCATTATACTTTAGACTTCATATTATCTGATGTTGGAATACTATCTACATAATAATTATTATTATATTAATACCATCATTTTATTTTATGATAATTATATACCACCAATACTTTTATTATATTATACACTAATTAATTAATTAATTAGAATTTTATAATAATTAAAAAGTTGACGGTACCCAAAAGTACGGCGAGGAATCGGTACTGTTACATTTCTTTTTCATTTTTATATAGTTCTACCTAACTTATAGTACTACTATTCAATATGCATACGCTTTGATGCAAGTCTCCTTCACGTTCTATTCTAGCTCTTCTTAAGAAACCCTAATAAAAATATTAAGAGCCCTAATTTATTATTCTTAATTGCA
This sequence comes from Penstemon newberryi var. newberryi, assembly GCA_030819805.1. Lineage (NCBI taxonomy): Eukaryota > Viridiplantae > Streptophyta > Magnoliopsida > Lamiales > Plantaginaceae > Penstemon > Penstemon newberryi. Next base: position 195,288 of record JAUALY010000008.1, read on the forward strand.
ACCCGGCCCAAATGAATCCTGTAAATTACTAAACTTTCCTTTCTCAGAAAAGAAAAAGAAAAAAACACTAAACCAAACATTCCTTTTTTCTCGTTGTCAACAATACCAAGGCGATACTTATCATTTGACTTTCGATGAATTAAATTTAAATAATAAATAAATAAAACATAAAAAGAAATCTTAAAATGAGATATATATGGATGCAGCAAATTGGCAATTAACCAAAATAAAATTTTAAAATTTAGATATCATGAACTTTATAAATTGTAGGAGTATATAATTATGGTCTTTGTCATTTGTTAATCCCTTTATATATGGAGGCGACTTTTGATTATCATATAAGTGCACCACTTAAGGATTTTGATGGCTCTTGTTTTAGCATAATATATAGGAAAAGACAATTAAGGGCCCACATCAGCTGAGTTGAAATTATCGAAAGCATGACGAAATCAAAACATAGCCCCATGCACAAATTAGACAGGGTCCACGTGTGAATTTGAGAACCCTACCACATATATTTGATTTTCTTTTGTTCCTAATCTTAAAGTCAATGCACCAAATGAAATTATTAAAAAGATAAAATCCTTTTTTCTTGCTTTTCTGTATCGATATTTATATTATATGGGACCGATTTATCTCAATGCTTGTCACGTATTATGAAAATAAGTCATTATGAGATGCATATAGCATGGTATGTAGACAAAGATATATATTAGACCCCTTCCCCTAAACATTTAAAGTTTGATTTGATAGCAAATCATTTCAAGATTTTTTTCCCCTTTCATTTCTATGTGATTGTGTGTGTGTGTGTGTGAGAGAGAGAGAGAGGATATTATTCCTAATTAATTACATGCAGATTTCACTATGAAAGCATTTTAATTCCTACCCACTTCTAATCTCAATCATTGGCCGCTAGCTTAGTTGCATGCCATGTTTAGTAAAAGTGATATTTTAGGTGTTGTGTGTGTGGATGAATTTTAAATTCAGCTCAGTGTTTCTAATAACTTTTTTCAAGGTTTTTTTAAATATTTAAGATAATACTTTGATGTATCTTAATCTAATTTTGCTAAAGATAATAATTAAGTAATGTAAAAAATATTTGTGAAGCTTGAAAATATGTATGAGATATAGCTAGCTTGAATGTGCTTTAGATTAAAAGTAAGTAGTCAACCGTTAAATGTATTTGTTAGAATATATGAAATGATATCATATTGTGGGGGTCATAAGGCCGGGTAAAGATTGATCAATGTTTAGTATATCAGATCAGATGGATCACCCAAAACAAATTCACACATTGATAAAAAAATAAAAATAAAAGTCTTATGGTTTTAGCTAGGAATGAAAATAATAATAATAATACCTAAGTCAGCTAGCCATGTTGTATAGTTAGGGAAGACCTAACCAGAATACAAGAATTAATTGATAAGATGAAAAGTTGACCAAACAAATGCATGAAATCACAATTAGGGGAATGTTGTGTGTCATATATTCTATGATGAACATGTCAAGGAGCGGCACGTATACTAGTTGCTAACGCATTTCTAGTTTATAAAATTTCATGAGAGAATTTTGTTTGGTACTAAAGTAATTAGATGATACAGTATTAAATTTAACTCAATCCCTAACTTTAAGGTAAGAAATTATATTATTTGCAATCAAGGGAGAATTATACGTATCCTGATGGCAACTAATTAAAATGGTTGACCTTAATCAATAAATGATAAACTAATGAAGATTTGATTAAGAAGAAATAAAATGGAATGTTGTTCTATGTCACGAATACTGAGGCAGGTAATGCCGTATGGAGCTTATAATGTTTCTTCAACTAATTTATTAGGAAGATTGATATTTGAAAGTATTATTTAATTTTAACACTTACTTGATATTATTAAATTAACTTAGGGATGAAAATTCAAATAGAAATAACTATCATGTCTCAAAACAATATTATTCAATGTAGAAGAGGTGGCCGATGAGGCCTTAGCCAAGTGGTTAAGGATGAGGCTTCATGATCAAGAGGTCATGTGGGAATTTCTCTAGTTTAATACTAGCAGTTGTAATTAATTTACTTTCGTTTCGATATAGTGCTTGATGTAACGATGTATTAACCTTCTCAAAAAGAAAAAAAATGTAGAAGAGGTGAATTTAGCTTCAATTCAATCCAACTGCAACTAAAAATTCTCATTATTTGTTAATAACACAATAAATAGCTAGGTAATTATGTCACTAGGAGTGAACATTAATTCTGGTATATTAGCTAGCTTTAAAGTCTGAGGATCATTAAATACTTTAATTGCACTATCCTGAAATTTTTATTACTCCATAAACTAGAATACAAATCTTAAATTTAGCAATTGAAAAGGTCTATTAATTGTGTATTCTTTGCTTCTAGGCTAGATTAGGTAAAGGAATTTAAAGTATTTACAGAAAACAAATTAAAAGAATTTACATATATATATATATATATAGATACGAAGTTCCAAAAATATTATGACAAATTCTGTAATTTATTGGAATATAAAGAGAGATTTATTGGATGCATGCTACCATGTGTTGGACTTTACATTTGAAGATTCATCAGTAAACATATTTAAGGCCATATACTTGGTATTAATTTTCTTTTGTTGGAAAAATGTTTTGGAAACTTAAAATTTTACATAGTATAGATAGATAGATAGATATAGTTTGTCTTGCAGAATTCATCATTTTGAATTTCTCTGTACGTACTTGGCTCAGACCATATTTAAAGTAACCTAGATAGCTAATCTTAGGTTTCTATTTCGAGCTTATAAATTAGTAGTAGTAATTATCTATCTATCACTATCTTGAAAGCAAATGATATAGAGCTAAGCAAATAAGTGGAACCTGCATTAATTCTCTTTATTTTTATTTGCTGATAGATATATAGATGGATCATAAAATAAGGTAGCTAGTCTGTAGTTTTCTTGTTACTTCAACCCTAAACTTTAAATCTTCACTGTACCCTCCAATCCGTTTAACAAATACGGCTATAACTAACTAATTAGAGAGAATGTTATTTTTATGATCAATTTTGGCAACAAATTAAATTCCGGTTAAGATTAATTAATCTCTCTCAAAAGAGACTAATTATATAGGCTAAATAAAACAACAAAAAGAGACTTAAGATGCATGGTTACCTAGAGATACACATCACACCTACTTATGATGTTATATATATATATATATATATGTATCTCATATCAATATGCTACATATATAAATTATGGTTGTGTTGTTTCCATCATGATTTTTATTTACACCAATATTTCTGGATATCATAAAAAAAAAAAAAAGGATTAATTAATTTAATTACTAGCTACCTAGCTAGTCGAAAATATGGATTGATTTTTGCTTTCCATATTTATACTGTATATATATGTTTTTATCTATTTTGAATTGAGATTAACGTAGACGTTCACATTGCAAGCAGAAGAAGCAACAAGTTCCAGAAACAAATTATTTAAAAAGAAAAACATATATACACTTAACATACCAAATAAATTAATTAATTGGTACATATAAATATAAAAAAGAAAAGAGATGAAATGAGATTTGTACATACCTCTGATTCATTTTGCAGTGTAAGCTTAGTAACCAGGTACTTGATAACGAGTCGAATTGTCATCCTACCATCCCTGCTAAATTAAAATAAATGAGTACATATATAAATAATTAATTAAGTGATTTATAGGTAGCTAGGAATGAATGAATGAATTACTTGATTCTCAAGAAGCTTTTTGATATCTGTGGCAAAAATGGTTGTTTTTCTCTGCATATACATAATATATCCAAAACAAATTAATTAAAAAAAGAAGAAGAAGAGAGGAATAATTAATTAAAGATAAAGATGTAGAAGGAAGGAAGAGAGAGCTGAGGAACATACTGATTTAGGGATGGTTGTAGCATAAACCATAAGCCTGCAGCTGAATGTGGTCTTTTAGGAGGTGGAATAACTCTGAAATGATCTTTCATACTACTACTTGGCCCTGGCCCTGGCCATGTGGTGGGGGGTGGGGGACCCATTAATCCTCCCCCCATATAATTATAATTACTACTATCTTCTAATCGGCCGGCCGAATACAGTTGAAATGGCCCCCCAGAATAATTATGATAATTAGATTTAGATGAAGAAGAACCAGTAGCAATACTAACTGGTGGCCTAAAAGCCCAGTTAATCTCATCTTGATGATGATATTGATGATGATGATGTTGTATAAAAGCTGTGGATGACGACGACGACGGCGTTGGAGTAGTAGTAGCAAAATTCATCCTCCGAAATTGATGATCCCTGCTGCTGCTGCTGCTCATCATTAATTGCACATCTCTACTACTAGTTGGTAGAAGTTCCAGCTCCACTAAGCCTCCTCCTTTCCTCGTGGCGGCGTTTTGTTGATCTTCATGTCGTCGACCATGATCATGACGTCCGCCACCAATACTCAGTTGTAACCACCCTTCATCATCATCTTCTCCAACGTCATTCTTCGAGCTTGACTCTGAGTTATTATTAGCAGTATCTTCAGCTAATTGATGATCATCATTAATTAAATTATTATTATTATTATTATTATTATTATTATTAAAAGTAGACTGATCCTCCTCCTCCTGATGATCCGCCATTAATGGTGAGCTACTAATATTAATTAGACCTGCAGATCCTCCTCCTCCTACGCAATTAACACCACCGTAATCATTTATCATATAAAAACTACCCTGCAGATCACCACCACCGTAAAACTGTCGTCGATTAATCTCAGCCGTAAACAACATGGTCATCTCGAAAGCAGCCCCACCAGATCATAAGAATATTCAATCACAGCCATATATATATTTATGAATCAGAAAGAATTACAAAAAATATTAATTCAACTTCAAATTAATTTGGAAAGATCTGTTATTGATTCTTCTTCCATGAACATGTACAATATATATATATATATATATGCAGCAGCAGCAGGAGCAGCCCAGTATTAATTGGATATAGGAAATATCAATAACAAACAAGCTGCAGGAGGTCCATATACATGATCATACACCATTGACCATCGGACATATAGGAAATTATTTATTATTTATATATTAGGAGGAAGAGAATAAAACTAAGAAATCTCACTTTCCATTAATTCTCTTTGTTTGGAAGTTTGTGAGGAGGTGCAGCAGGGGGTGGGATGAAATAGTTAGTTTCTTTCTGCCTTCAGGGAAGGGGTAGGGGTAGGGGTGGGGGTGGGGGTGGGGTTAGATATTATATAAGTATCATATCTCTCATCATATATCATATATATATATATATAAAAATATGGATATGGTGGTAAGTCAGTTACGTTATAGTATTTCATTTTATATATATTGCTCACCTATACATCCTGTCATGAAGAATTAACATATATATATATATATATCAATGTATATTTGTTGTTTATTAATTAATTTGTAATATTAATTTCATTTTTCCTATCTAGCTAGCTTCTTGACTTGATTATTAAGATAAAATATACACGTTTGAAGAAAGAATGCAAAATTTACAATAGAAGCTAGTATCTTTTTGAGATATCACAAAAAGGTCCTTTTTAGCTTCTTTACAATCATATATGCCCGCCCGCATAACATTGGATACTAGCTAGCTAGGAAAACAGGATCCAATTAATTGCTCACTCTTTCTTTTAAATAAATAATTTTTGTCTTTATCATGCATGCATATATATATATTTATTTATAGTGTTTAATTTAGATTAATTATTTTTCTTTTTCATAAACAAATAACTAATTGAATGCAATATTATTATTATTATTATAAGTATATGTATTAATTGGAGGGGAAGATGATTGAAATCAATGTTAAAATTAGGAAAGGGTTCGTCTTTAACTTAATTTGTCTATCCCGCGGCCTGTTCTTTTCCCACCATTAATGTACGTAATTCTATTTCAATATGCAAGATTAATAAATTTGCAATTGATATTCGATCCTCATGATTAATTAATTATTATTTTTTTCAAAAGAAATGGTAAATTATATACTCTATATATATGGGATCCCGATGTATGTGTATTGGTAAAAATAGGGGTAGATGATGATTTTTAAGATATAATTATGAGGTGATAATATATATGATATGGTAGTAATTAGTAATTAGTTAATAATGAAGTGGTTAAATTAAGTACTATAAAGAAATGAAAGGAGCAGAGAGAGGGGGTTTGGCATGCATGATTGTGTTTCCTTTCCTCTAAGCCCGAGAGAACAAAACAGAACAGAACAGAACAGGGAGACGTGGTCTTAATTAATGTTGTTAAGAAGACATTAATTCCTCTGCTCGATCAATAATATTATTCCTTTTTAATATATAATAGTATATGGAGTAACAATTAATTAATCAATTTAACAATAAGAGTAACAGCGCATGCATGTGCCGCCCACCCTCCTTCCAACATTCTACAGTTGACGCAACTCTATCTCTCAACCACCCAAGATAATTTTGAAATATAACCAAATTTCATATCCAAACCAATTTTCCTCATAAATATAATACTATAATAATTGTGGTATATATATATATATATATGTCAAAGACATATATAAGCGACATTGCATGCAACATTTATGAATGAGAGTATATATATATTTTCCAAAATTAAAAATTGAATAGAATTTTTATTAAGGGAAATAATATTGGAGCTATGGAGCATGTCATAGCCTACGGTACCTAGCTTGCTTGCCTGTCATTCTGAAAAGCTGATCATTTCATTCTTTCGAGCTAGCTAGTCCCATTAATTAATTATGTTTAATTATGTCACTCTTTTGTGAAAACAAGGAGACTAATTACTACCTTAATTAAAATAGGGGTAGAAGGGGTGGGTGTGGGGTGGTAAGTTTACACTTTACAGTTAATGCAACAACAACAGATAAAAAAAAAAAAAAATGCTTGGACTTGTTCAGTACTTCACTGCGTGCTTATGATTTCTTTTAACCGTTGGATCAAATAGCTAGCTCTAGTTCAGTATGTACTATCTTTTATTTCTTACATAGACATGTATATCCATAGATCTACATAAATTCTTAATGGGATTATTGTATTTTTTGTGCCACAACTATAGCTCACTGGCGTTTCTACCCCATAAATTTTCAGGCTGGCATATTTGGTGCCACAACTTCAACATAAGTGACAATTTTGGTGCCAATTGAAGCCCAATTTTATAATTGGCCCAAAATTTCCCCATATGCGGGCCATGTGACATGAAAATTGGGAATTTTGACCATTCCACACACTTTCCATTTAAAAAAATAAAAAAGTTATTTTCATCCACCAAGAACTAGGCTACTTGGATGTTTTTATTTGGGGAAGAAGAAGATGGGAGGTAACAATTTATAAATTAAGGGAATGTTTGGTGAATATTATAGGAAAAGTTAAAGATTTTGAATTTTGGTATTTTTCAATTCACATGGCCCGCACATGGGGAAATTTCAGGCCAGTTTTGAAATTGGGCCTTAATTGGCATCAAAATTACCACTGATGTTGAAGCTGTGGTACCAAATGTGCTAGCTCGAAAAATTACGAGCTAGAAATGCTAGTGGACTATAGTTGTGGCACCAAAAATGCAAGAATCCCAATTTTTAATAAACTATACATTATGTACGAATTTTTCAATGTGGTGCAAAACTTGGACGAGAATGAGGTCTTCAGTTCGTATATATGTATTTTTAATTGACAAAATATATCGTGCATTGTTTTTTATTAGCAAAAACTCATTATATATGATATGCTAATAATAAGTGATAGACATTTACCACCGTTCAGGCCAAAGTGTGTTTAATTTACTGTAAGTAAAAATAATTTTCATGATTTAAAGAGAAAATGACAATTGTATAATAATAGCTGTTAACACACTAGGGGTTATTTGACTAATAAAATATTAATAATGGGGTAGTGTGCTAATAAAAACAACACAAGCTAGGGATTTATTGCCTAGCTATATATTAGCTAGGTAAAACACATGGGTTGTCCTCACATTTTAATCAGAAAAAAACATCAATTAAATTTATAAGACTTCCGTATATATATATGTCATTATCTTCAATGTATAATATCACTTTCAGAAATCAAATAATTCATGGATTAAAACTTTCATGTATTACATGAGTTCTATATATATATGAATATGAAGTAGGTTTGCATTTTTTAGAAGACGTGACTAAGAGGTAGGAATGGGATATGATGAAGTCCCATTTAAAGGAGAAGGTTTGCATTATATTACGACCTTAATTAATTTGGTCACAGTGGAATTTATAATGCCTTAATTTATATATATAAGCTTGGACATCAACCCATATATATATATATATAATATATGTCTATCAATTATTATATGAATATCTTATGATGTCGATATTTATCTACCAAACACAAAATTCCTTTTTAAGATTCCCCAAAATTAAAAAAAAAAAAAAAAAAAAAGTAGTTAGAGATTTAAGAAAATAATAAAATTTCCTATTACATGCAACAATTACTATAGCAGGCATTCAATTAATATTATTAATTTATGACCCACAAGAAACAAAACTCAACTAACCAAAAACCTGCATGATGATCATGGATTCATAGGTATATATATATGGTCATCATTTAATTAATGTTCACAAAGAGAGAGAGAGAGAGAGAGAGATATAGTATATAGATATGATCGATGAAGAAGCAAACTTGAGAGCACGTATGGGCGCGTACACGTAATCATAATGCATGGGATGCTTTTCCTACTACATAATTAGTGACGATCCATCATCATCAATATATATACTCCTTGTTTCTTGTACGCATTAATTCAACCTGCGCGCACAATTTCTATTCATGAATATATTAATTTCTTTTTCCTTTTCGTTTCAGTCTAATTAATTCCAGATGGAGGGACCAATATAATTCATGATGACTTCTTCTTTCTCATCTTTTTTAGATCTTTCATCCCAATAAATAAATATATATGCATGTTTCTGTATATATATAGTTGAGAGGAAGATAAAAAAGATTTGTCTACAAGCATAATTGCATTTCACACATCACAATTTATTTTACTTTATTATGCATTTATTATAGAAAAAAAATACGTTTGATATCCCAATTTGACGGTCATTCACAGATTTTAATTTGCCTTCAAATATGTGAACCATTTTAAAAGAGCTTGAAGGTGGACAACAACTATACATATCTACAAATATTCATCAATTTGACATTGTTAGAGCATGATTATAAAATAGGACAAAAAAAAAGAACACAATGTTAATTTAACGAATTGATTCAAATATTTTTACAGAAGATGTATATTTTTGAGAAGTTTGATACTAAATATATAAAGTAGGATATTGATATGAAAAGCTAATTTATCTCCTTACTTTAATAATATATATATATATATATAGGGCGTCATCATGGCATCATGAGTACCATCATCATACCCCCTCCATTTATACATCAAAGTATACATAGTGCGATCCCAACAAAACTTTCTTTTCCTATGCATCTACTATTATTCATCATCATACTCTCTCTCTCTCTCCCTCCCTCATCGTCTCCAATGGCAGGGCTTCGAGGCCCAATTACTTTCAATTTTATTTAGTCCCTACTCTCGCTATTATAATAATAATAATAATAATAATAATAATAATAATAATTAAATATTGAAATTAAAAAGAGTTAATAATAATAAAATTAAAATTGATTCAAAACACGAGTTACAACATTAAAATCTATAACGTAGGGGAGGTCTTTGTTTGCGTATGAATTGATATGTAACATTTGTTATATTTTTACATGCATCTTTCACAAAAAAAAAAAAAAAAAAAAAAAATGGCCCCTGAAACTTTTAAGAAAATTAAAACAAACGGTAGTTTTTTTTTTTTTTTTTTTTTTTATTGTCTTCTTTGAAAGTCTTTATTTTCTTAATTTTGTTTCAGAACATTTTAGTTTCTCCATCACTAATTACCACAGAGTGTTTTATGAAGAGTTTGAAATAATATTGTTTCTCCAAAGAGTAGTACTCAAATTCCAAGCAATACACACATAGGAGTATATTATATAACTAGACAAAGTGTCTTTACGCGTAGTTTGTTTAAAAAATCTAGTGATGGAGACTAGTCTTGGAGAGAAAGGTAGGGATGTGGTGGTGGATAATAAGAATATGTATGCACAAATAGAGAGAGCTTTTGGACAGGTTTTTTGTCATGGCATTGCATTAATGTTACATATATAGTGGATCATCAAAATCATTCCAAAGTTGCAATAAAAAGAGGGCCAGCTTTCCATAACTTCCCCCTCTTTTTGGGCTTCCACTTTTGCATTGCATGTTGCCTTCTGAACAAGATATACATACATATTTTACATATAAAAAGAAATATAGAGTACTAGTAATTCATATATATATGTTCTCACGTCCACACCGTATAATATAAAAAATATCTAGCTATTTACATCCCACTATGAATATTAATTAAAGACCTACATGTACAAATTAACCCCACCATGAATTATCAATTCCATTTGGTAAATGTGGTTCTTTTTCTAGGACTAATTAATTATACTTTCATGATATATTTGATGGGATATTAATTTGAGATTTTGATTTCATTTTTCTTTAAATTACGTACGGTGTGGGACCACCCAATTTCCAATAATAAAGAGTTATTTGAAAAATGCCCAAACAATCTAAAAATTGTATAGTACCAAATTAAAGGAGCGTGCTGGCTCAAATAGTTCTCTGTCTCTCGAACAGAATAGAATAATATTGATTGTAAAACAGGGTGGTAGGACCCAGAGTGCAAACAATCCTAAAATTTGAAATAATAATTTATAATAGTTAAAATGCAATTATCCTTTTAATTAATATTGGTAAATTAACATTACTACATAGTTTTCATTTCACCAATAGCCAATAGGGCAGCTGGTAGCTAGTACATGTGAATGTCCCTTTCTTTCATTGTTTTCATGAGTTGGTAAAAATTGGCAAAAGCTCCTCCTATATATATATGTTCTGTTCATTCCAAGCGAGAAGCACAGGGCACGCTTGATACACTGAAACTGAAATAAAAACATGCATTTCGATTAAAGAGAGAGAGAAGATATATATATATATATATATAAATATGCATCCATTCGATCGTACATTAAACAATTTCAGGCAAATGTAACAGGATTGCAGTATATACTAGTAGTATATTGCATGTCACAAAACCCTAAATATTCCATTCCCCTTCCTTTCCTTTGGATAACCCCACTCCAGCCCCATCATTACTCCTCCTCACCCCACCACTTTCCTATTTAATTAATTACTTATATGCTACCATACTGTTGTTTCTTTTCTTATGAGAACAAGACTACTTCAAATTTGTATCAAAGGAAATTAAGAAGTTTCTCCCTTTTCTCTTTCTTTCAATCACAAACAGATTTAATTTATAAATGATTGAATGGAATTTGATTGTTGGAGTTGGGGGTGAAAAAAAATATATATAAATCAAATCAATAATTTTATATATAGACGATAAAAGTAGTTGATATATATGTGCTACTGTAAATCAAAAATAATTATATATAGATTTCAAGTTGATTTGGACATGTCTAGATGACCTGACTAAAAACTTGGAATTTGAGTGACCAATATGATCAGTAGGTCCAGACCGAGACAAACCATTTCCAAAATAGCCCTATTAAATTGTCCTCACTAATACAACTGAAAATTAAGGTTACAAATAGATGGCCGGAAACAATTAATAATTTGAGGATATTATTCTTATGAAAACATTTAAATATAATAAATTCTCAATATTTATACTTGAATAAGGTGAAAAAAGAAAACCAATGAGCAAATTAAATTAAATCGCAGACAAATAGTGGATATTATATACAACTAGGTAGAGTAGAATGAAATCAGATTATAATATTGAGTCATGGACAGCAAAGTACTGATGTTAATTAATATATATTCACAAGGAACGAATGTACAGAGTTTGATAAAAATGCAAAACAATACTCCGTATATTATACTAACATGAAGACTGAAGAGAATTTAATCAATCAAGGCAAGGGGAACGTTGCCTCGTAAAAAGTGCTAGTCCATATGAAAAGAGTCATGCGCAGGGGCAGGAGTAAAGTACTATAAATACTGTCATTAACGGCGTAGTATTACATTACATTTTACATGGGAGTACATTACTACTACTATTACCACCTCGAAAAAATTGAAGCGGGCCCATAAAATTCCACGCCTGCCTCCTGCATGGACGTGCGTAGGTAGGATGGATGGGCTGACCTGTGCATTTTATGTGGGCCCAACATACTGACCACGCGTGCCTCTTCTTGTGGGTCCCAACTTCCGAAACCCCGTTATTTTCTACTCCATTTTACTGGATAATTACTTACTTTAACTTAGTAGTAGTACCAGTACCGGGGAAGATCCTCTATACCACTTTTAGTGTACCATACTTGTGTATCACTAATAAATAATTGCCACATGTACATGTGACAATTATAATAATTGTCAATTATAATAATTGTCACATGTACATGTGGCAATTATTTATTAGTGATACACAAGTATGGTACACTAAAAGTGGTATAGAGGATCCATACCCGTACCAGTACGTATTACTAATATTCATTTATCAACACTTTAATCATTGTTCTGCAGGACCTTTTCCAATTACTATTATTTAATTAATCGTGTTTTGCTGAATCTTTATACAGTACAGTAGTTAATTAATTAGGAACTAATTGAGGTTGTTTCTCTTCGGGTTGGTTCACACTGGCCTCTCTTCCTCTTCTTTTTTTTTTTTTCAAAAGAAAATTGTAATAATTACTACTTAATTGCTGTGTTTTAAGTCACTACAAAAGTGGGTCTGTTTTGGTTGGATCACGTCCACATTGTGTTTTGTCATTTCCAGTATATTGCAACGTTCACGTTTTACCACTTGGGCACCTTTAACATTGCACATTATTGTGTTCTCTCTCCCTCTTGTTCTTTTCTGGAGAGGAGGGGTTGTCAAGGTTATACTCTACGAGAAAGGACCATACAACTAAACTTAAACTAATTCCTCCATTTAAAAAAAAAAAAAAGAGCCCTTTTAACACAAGGTCCTGTATAGAGCGGCTGACAGATACTATCCTATTATCAGGTGATTACACAATGAAAACACTAAATAAATTATGACTTTCCATACATCAATTTTTCAAGAACAAAAGCGCTGGATTATGATGGATTTTAAAGAATTATATACGGAGTATCATTCGGGTAATTAAATCCAGCAGTAAATTCATATTGGAGAAAAAATCATGGAACCTAACACAAAACTCCACAAACAACTGGCCCAAACTTTATCTATTTGTTTGATCTAATTACGTCTAGTCCACAAATACTTTTAGAAGTATGGTTCATAGTTGATTTACACATAATAGTTTATGCCAAAAAAAAAAGGTTCTCGTGTTTCCAAGATTTCCATCCAAAGAGATGTTTATATACATTAAATATAAATACTGTTAGAGGGGCTTTGAGTTACCTCCATGTCTTGTTAGCTCCGGCTAAGTTAGAGGCTTCCAGATCTTTCTCCACGAGATACACCCACTTATATATATGTCATCAACAGTACGTAAATTACCTAAGACAAAGTAAAGCTGAATTAGGATCGAAGCCTTTTTGGGCAGTGAACTTACAAATGCAGAGGCAGAAAAGGAAAGATGCATGCTGAGGACTAAATTTTGTTTTGAAGATTCAAATGTTATTCAAACTAAATATCATAAATCAACTCAAAAAAGGGTATATTTTTCATACAAAGAAAGAATGGAAAGTAAATTATCCAGGCCATCTGTACTTTTATATATAGTTTAGATGTTTCACCAAAAAAAAAAAACTTGTGAAAAAGACATATTATTCACACAATATTGGTTTTGGAACATATTGAAATGATATAGGGGAGAATGCTATACAGAACATATCCAGTATGTCCGAGGCACTTTCAAATATATCCCAATCCATAAAAGCGCGAGTTTACCAACCTTTCAGATAATCCTGCATCCAAGAAGGCTTATCCTCAGAATCACAATTAAACAGAATAATAAAGCTTTGTACATAAAGATAATGAAGCAAAATATGAAGATTTAGCTGCATGAAAAGATGAACGCTGAAGAGCTCAAGGAAAATGATACTCTCTGCACTACTATGGTGGTAACAATATATTTGACAAGGCAGCCTAAAATTACACATTTTGAATATTTGATTTCGATTTTTTTATTGATTATGTAATATTTTTTGAAATTATGTAATATCTCCAGAAATGATTTTTAATCTTCTTCTTGACGTGTTTGGTACTGATAATAGAATATCTAAATATCTAATTTTACTATGCCACCAGTCAATATTAAAAGGGTGTTTTTCTTTTTTATAAATCAATTTCTCAAAATGAATATAAGGGTGATAATATCATATGCCTTAGACTTCAAGTTTCTTCAACTGGGTCTAAATTCTGAGACCAAGGAATTGGCTGAGTCAGGGCGTATGTATATGTAGCAGCTGGCAATGTTTTGTAAATGGTGCCTTCCATAACTAAAAGGTCTCCTGTCAATATCTCTTAACAATTAATTAAAATGAGAGGTAAACTTTTCGCAATATAAATCAAGCATCCCTCCCTAATGGCCTAAGGAATCGGGACAAGACTTACCCAAATTCTCGCAATTATCTGTTTCGGTAAATCACAGAGATGATCTTAGGACCTCAAGTCATACAACAGTGCAACTAATATCTGAATGTTGAGCATGTAAAGTTAACTTTAGTACTCTACTAAAGATCTATTCATCTTCAGCTAAATCGTTCGTGGATAAAAGCTTCATCTAACCATACAGATTACAGATAATTTAAACCTGCACATAACAGATTATCTAAACTGGACAGAATTTAATGAGCCAGACAGAAAATATTAAGATTAGCATCTTATTGTAGCAGCAGTAGACTAGTTAAAAAAAATCTCTAGTTCGTCTTTCAATTCTCTTCAAGCTTCAGCATGACTATAACAATAAATCATATAGTTAGATATGCTATTGCTTTCATTGAGACAAAGATGCATCAGATAATCATAATATATTAATTCATCTGATAAAATTACCAAGGATTGAGTAACTAAGATAGAATTATGTTTTACCAACTAAAACCCAAACACTTCCTAATACTTCAATAAAACGCTCATTTTCTGCATCTACATCATCCCATGAACTGAAAATATCAGCAGTTGTCAAGAAAAATTCATGATATGCTTCAGGAATATTAGATTTACTTTGCATTTAAGCTTCTTCAACCTTTCAATGTTTTATGTGTGACACTGGTTTACATTACACCTAAAAGAGTGAGTGGTTTGGTTTTTCTACGAGCATGCTTGAGATGTGATCACAACATAGTCAATGAATAATGATACTGCAAGAGACTAAAAGATAAGGATGGGCTACGGGTGACGATTTAATATGATGTGAATGTCACGTAGAAATAGTAAATTTAGAATTCCATATAATTTTGCATAGTTCCCCCTTAATCGCCTTAAAATCCATTTGTTCAAACAGTGAAAACTTTAAGCATGCACAAGTTTTAAACTTGTGTTAACAACTAACCTGTGCCAGTGGTGCCGTCCTCTACTTCTGGTGGATAAACAAAGTTAAAATGTATGTTGAGCTGTGATAAAATTAACAAACAAAAATATCTCAAAAGCACATTGATATACACATTTGAATTGTGTTCATAAAAAGGAAAGAAGATTTCACATCCACTAAAAGAGAATTGTCAAAAAGCTTCCAACAGAGTTCAGTCCAATACCATTTACTAAATCAGCAATACAGTTATTAGAGTTGATGATCAACATGTTAATCAACCTCCTCGACGAGATCCATAAGCTAGGAAATATTGCCACAAACACATAAGATTCAGTTTTCAAAGAGAACCAACCATAAATCATGATGCTAGAAAACAGAGAGCCAGTGAAAGTGTTTGCATTTGATTCATTCTAGGAGAAAGGAATTAAGTCCAACGGTAGCTTGCATATGACTATCTCTTTCATACAAGAAAATAACTTGTATTGCGAGATCAAACACCATCTCTCTCTTGCAAATGATGAATCTGGTTTATATCTATCTTTATCAACTTTTCTCTATATCAATTATGAAACAAAAAAGCATGACAATCGACACATATACGGAAATTTGTTATCATACAGATAGATTACATTCCAGATTATTATGAATAACCCTAAATCTGACTTACTTAAAAAATAAACCATATTCCTACGAGGCATTTCGTCGAACACATTAACGCCATCAGACAAAAAAATCAGTAAATTCAAGATATTAAAGAAATTTGACATTGTTATTAATCTTACGCTCGTAATTCGCGTGTGCGAACATAATGAGAATTGAAGTCCTTTAGCTTTAGTAATGCATCATCGCTCATGGACTACTCAAAAGCGGCCATATCAAACGATGCTTTGCAAATTATCTTCATTGCTTGCTGTTGCTTTACTGTTTGGCAGCATTTCTAATCTCATCATGGCGAGTTCTAAGTTCCTTGGAGATAAATAAATAATTAATAATGATAATAAGCTGTTTTACAACAATTTCAATTTGGTGAGCCTGGCTAGACGGGGTACATATTTGATAGGGTACAGATTATATATTTTTATATTATATTTTGATTTTGGACCCATGCTCATTCTGGGCTGTTCGTTGATAATATTGGGCCACCTAAATTATGTATCCTAAATGTTAAAGGTCTAACTAACCAGGTATCACGATTCTAAATTATGCATGGAATCTTTTTTATTTTATTTATATAATTATTTCATGGATTTAAGGTCCCATATATCAATTCAATTTGGTATTGGGCACAAGATGAAAACTTCGTAAAGCCTTTATTTTAAAATGTCACTAATTTTTATAAATTTATTTTTAAATAAATGAAAGCGTGGTTAATTGAAGGAACAAATCGATATGATGCACATTAACTAGTTTGACACATAATGATACATAAACGTGAGACATAAGTAGATAGAAATCTTTGTTGGTAGGACCATGCATATCGTAGATTTATACTCCTAAAAGTAAAAGGAATAGGCTAACAAAAAAAAGGGGCTAACAATTTGGGTTACCTAATGTCAATATGGTTGAAAAGTTTTAAATAAAATTAAAATGATTACCTAGCTAGGAAATATATGGTAGGAATAAAAAGAACGGACAATAGGTGCATGTGACTAAGATAAGAGGACAAATCTAACACGCAATTATTTAATCATAAAAGAATTGGGCATGTTTGTTTGGCGTTTTTCAAATCTTTTTCGTGTTAGGAAAATGCCAAACAAACATATTTTTACTTTCTAAAATAAATTTTTCATCCATTAATTTTCTCAAACTACTCTCTCAAAAGCCAAACAAACAACAATTTTCTTATTTTTAAACAAAACATATACAAACTCTACTTTGATTTGATATAAAGTAACATATATCTTACACAATTTATCTCACATAACAAACATGATTTGACGTAAAGTCTTACACATCTTACACTTACAACCTAACTCTTCCAAAAAAACTACACCTACTTTATTTCTCAAATCACTCTCTCAAAACCCAAACAAACAACATTACGCAAATCGAGATTATTTCACAAACCTCTACTACTTTCCCAAACACCAAACAAACAGGCCCATTGTAATTGTACATGTCCTGATTTAATTAATTAACTTACCGAATATATATATATATATATATATGATTAGGAACGAAGAATTTGACATTTACCAATATTATCTATATCTATTCTTTTACATATAAAAGTACGGGTTGGTCAATAAAATTTATTCCCTTTTTTGTGATGACTGATATATCCCTACTTAAATGATAATTAATATAATTGAATAATCATACTTCTATATGAAAAAGAAGTCTACTTTAATATAAACACTGTTATATCAAAATAATAGTAAATATAATAAAATAATTGAATAATCATACTTCTACATGAATAAGAAAACTACTTTAATATAAATACTATTGTATCAAAATAATTACTATCTTCGATATTCACTAAATAATTACTATCTTCGATATTCAGTATTTGTTGTCGACAAAGACAGTCTTTGTTGTCAAATCAAAACATAAAATTGCATATTTGATCCACCAACTATTGAATCACAACAAACATATTAAGACTTAATTTCATTATTTCGGGCCTCATTTTCTTTATCAATCAATTGCATTTAAAATAGGTTAAATTAACAAAAGAAAGTAAAATCAACTAAAATTGTTAAACCGCAGATAATGGGTGAATTGATTAACAAATTGGATAAAATCAACTAAAATTGGGTCAAACCGGGAAGAATAAGTGAATTAATTAACAAATGAGATAAATCACAAAACGGGTGAAATCGGTGTTAACAAAAAAAAAAGGAAACTTAGTATAATAGTGGGTGAAATCGATATCTTTTCGAAAATTTCTTAAGAAATCATCACATATTAAAGAACCTTAAAAACTTTAAATAACCTCAAAAAAGAAAAAAAATTGTCACATTCATACTATATGACTAATAATTAGTACTATTTTGTTAACTGCAAAACTTATAATTAAAAAAAGCCAAAACATAGGAATGTTAAAACCGATGAAAACGGGTAAAATTTGATTAAAAAATATATGATAAAAATGTTAAAATCAAAGAAAAAATGGATTAGATAAAAGATAAACGAGTTAAGGCAGAAAAAATAGTGCAATTGATAAAAGAACAGGATGAAACAACAAAAAATCGGGTAGAACTCATAAAAATTGAATGATATCAGCTAAACACGGGATAACAAGAAAAATGGACCAACTCGATAAAAGAACAAGAACAAAAAGATGATTTAAATTGGCAAAAAAATGGTGAAATAAGTGAGAAAAAATGTTAAATCAACAAAAAAAAAAAGTAAAATCGACTAAAATTGGATTACATGAGAGGATGAGTGAATTGATTAACAAATGGGATAAAATCAACTAAAATTTGGTTAAACCGAAGAGAGTAGATGAATTGAATAAAAAGATGGTGAAGAGAGTAGATGAATTGATTAAACCGGAAATAATGGAGGAAATGATTGATAAATGTGATAAAATCAACTAAATTTGGGTTAAACCGGGGAGAATTGGTGAATTTATTAACAAATGGGATAAACCACAAAAGTGTTAAATCGGTGAAAGAATGGTAAAATAACATAAACGAAATGGTAAATTCATTGTAAAAGCGGATGAAATTGATATTTCTTTGGAAATTTCTTAAGAAATTATCACTTATTAAATAATCTGAAAAACATTATAGAACATCAAAAAATAAAATTATGTCACCTTCGTGCTATATGAATAAATAAGTATTATTTAGTTAAGTGAAAAACTTATAAATGGTCTAAGCAAAAAAAATTCTAAACATAGAAATGATTAAAACCGTTGAAAACGGGTAAAATTCAATTAAATTATATGATAAAAATGGTAAAATTAATGAAAAATTGAATTTGATAGAAGAAAACGAGTTAAAGCAATAAAAAAATGGTACAATAGATAAAACAACGGGGTAAACTGGCAAAAACGGGTAAATCGGTAAAAAAAAGTGAATGATATTTGCTAAACACGGGATAAAAATTGGTCAAACCGATGAAATAACAAGAAGAAAAAACTGAATTAAATAGACAAAAAAAGGTGAAATAGGTGAGAAAACTAGGTTAAATCGACTAAAATGGGGTTAAACCGGAGTGAATGCGTGATGATTATCAAATGTGATAACTACAAAAATTGATGAAATCGGTGAAAGAACATGTTAAAATAACAAAAAATAAATGGCAAGCTCAATGTAAAATTGGATGAGTCAGTGAAATAATATGTTAACATAACAAAAATAAAATATAAACTCAGTGTAAAAGCGGGTTAAAATCGATAAAATAGGTTGACTTGAAAAAATTGGTAACAACGAGTCAAATTTGTTAAAAAATGGTTTAAGCATGTAACTAAAAATGAATGAATTCAGTAAAAGACATGTAAAACCGGTAAAACTGGAGAAATTAATAAATAAAAAATGGGTTAAAATTGTGAAAATGGTTTAGATGGAAATATCAAAGTCAATAAAAGAAAAAATTGATGTTTTCCATTCGTTCAAATGGTAGGTTTAAAATAATATTTGTGTAGGCATGCATGTAGTTTTATGTTATAAATACTTAATAACTATAGTTCATTTTTAATTTTTAAGTTTTTTATTTTAGGTATTTATGATCTCAACTTTAATTTCATTGTAACAGCATAATAATTAAGTGATTTAATAAAATTTTAACGAAGAAAATTAATTAATCACGTGCAACGCACGTGCACTTTTCTAGTATCCATAAACGTATTATTATATTATATTATTATTATTATTATTATTATTATTATATGTTAATAAATTAGTGGCATAAGATTCACATTTAATCCGTGAATTAATGCTAGAATTGTCATCATTCATTCAATTGTAGAATTGTAGGTAGGTGATGAGGAATAAAGATGACATACCAAACTTTTGGTACCTTTATACATTTCATATCATATCTTTCAAAATGACACATTGGATACCAAAATTGACCAACCTTTTTCACATTTGGTTTGGCCGTTAGTTTTTGGACGGAAAATGTCACGTGCGTGGCACTTGTCCGTTAAGTCAAAAAAAAGGGGGAGAAATGTAATTATCGAAAAATTGGGTAGGTATATTGCAATTATTCCTCCTTCCTCCCTAAAACCCTAAAACCTAAATCTTCAAACTCTAATTACTCCCTTAATACTTAACCAATTTGCTTAATTCTTGAACCAATAGGACCCTATGATTGTGAGCAACATTTCTCATGTAGTAATTGTAGCGGCCGTCGACGGTGGAGCTCCGCCCAATGGGAGGCGCATTTTTTCGCGGTTATATTGGTTCAAGAATTAAGCAAATTGGTTGAGTAATGAATGAGTAATTAATCATTGAAGATTCACGTCTTTTGACCTACGCGATTTGAAAATTAGAACTCAAAATTCGAACAAATTACTCAACGGATTGAATATATCTTTACATGTACAAGTTCTCCACGACAAGAGGAACAAAGCCCTCAACCGATTTTGACCGACGGTGTAGGAAGAAGAAGGCAAAAATTGCAAATACCTCGCCCAAATTTTAGATAATTACATTTTCCCCCCTTTTTTTGACTTAACTGACATGTGCCACGCGCGCACATGATATTTTCCGTCAAAAAATTAACGGTCAAACTAATAGTGAAAAAGGTTGGTCAATTTTGGTATCAAATGTGTCATTTTGAAAGGTATGTTATAAAATGTATAAATTAAAGGTACCAAAAGTTTGGTATGAAAAGTGCAATTCCCTCGTTAAATAAAATATGTCGGTCTGAAATAAATAGAGGAGAGTAAATTAAACATGACGACGAAATAGTAGTAAAAATGACTAAAACGTGTGGCTGGCCTTTAACTTGACGCAAACAAATACACGTAAACCACGAAAGCGTTTGAGGAAACACTGAAAGCGTAATCTTCCCCTTCCAACAACAAATTAATATATAATTATATTCTAATATTTTCTTTTCAGGAAATTTTTGTTTCTGAATATATATTATAGGAGTAGTATATAAAAGTCAACAACGTAAATCACTCTTGTTCTCATCTGGTAGGTAATAGACATTAGACAGACAGTAGGTACTTGTTTGCTTATGGGACCATAGCAATAAATAAACTATATATATATATATATATATATATATTCCATTCTACTAAAATAATATATTATATTGTCTACTAATAAATATTGTTGGTGCAAGTACTCTGGCCATAATATGTGTAGTTGGTGGGGGGGCGGTCATAAGGGGACACCATTGTCAACCTGCAAATAAATTCAAAACCGTCTCATGCATCTTAATAATACAATACTACTATAGATATAATTAATTAATGCTTTTATGACATGTGAGAAGCATAAGTATAATTAACAAATTAAACTAGATTAGGTTTAAGGAGAATAGATATTTTCCAAATAATTAGAGACTCCTAGCTACTAATTACTATTCAAACTAATTAATTAATAAGATGTACTATTTTCAAGAAAGGATTTTAAATTTTAACAGATGGAGTAGGTACGTATAAAAAAGAAGAACAATGGTATTGGTATATCCGTATATGTATTGTATGTATGTACCGTACGTATATATACTAAACAGTAACCAACCTTTACCTTTCTGTTCGCTTCTCCAGAAACCTCTGCAGAGACTTTCTCCTTGCTATCAGCAAATCAAATTAAGAATATATAACATTTGTGATAATTTAAAGAAAAAAATTAAGGGAAATTAAATTAATTAATTATTGTACCAAAAAAAAGTTAAATAACATACCTCCTCCATTAAGAGTAAGAGGTTCCAAGAGATTTTGTTTGGCATATGAATTGGATTTTGGGATTAATATCCCTTCCTCGGCTACTTTCAGAATCTCCTTGGCCTACGTACGCGTACGCGCGATGGGGATTCAATTCATTTATTTATTTATTTGTTAATAATAATATTTCAATACTAGTCCGATCCAGCTTTATTAATTAAAGAAATTAAGAAAAAAAACCTTTAGTGGAGATACATGAAAAACAGCAGTGATTCCATTGTAGAAAATGGTGATAGGAGCAACACTACTTTCAGCATTATCACAACAACTAGGATCACAAATTTGGGGAATAACACTCTTCAACACATCTGGATTAACAATCTTGGATATAACTCCTTGTATATCTAAATAAAATTAAAGAACAAATTACGTACACAAAACATAATTACTCACTCTATATATATATATAGTACTACTAGTTAAGTAAACACCAACCACGAAAGCTTCTTATGAGCTGCTGCTGCTTTCCAGCCTCCTTCTCCATCCTGAAGAAATCAAGTTCAAGGGCATCTGATTTTGCCATTAATTAATTAGCTTTTGGTTTTAATTGTAGATCTCTTTAAGTAATTAATTAATTAATGTCTTTTAATTTTATAAGTGGAGTACGTTAAAGAAAAGAGCTAGGTAGGGACTCTCCTCTCCTCTCCTCTCCTCTCCTCTCCTCTTTATAATGAAAATGAAGCTATGCGGGTGTATGTTGATGGGATTTGGTCCGGTCTTGCGCAGACCGAGCCAAAACTCTTTCAAATGAGTTTTCATCAAACCCATAAAACCATAAAAAATCTATTCAGAAACTCACATTCAAACACTTCAAACCTATGTAACATTGATTTGACACCTACCACCTACTTTTTTCCCTAAACCCCAAAATCCAAACTCAATCCAAGTGGAGTTTCAACTAATTCAAATCACAAAACCCATCAACCAAAACCCATCCAAATGGAATCTCAAAGGTTTCATCGAAATTACCTAAACCATTTTTTAAAAACCTAGATTCGCAAAACCGAACCAAAACTCATCCAAATAGGCCCTAAAACTCCCTTCCTCTCTTCTTTATTATATTAATTAGATTAGATGTGTAGGCAGGCAGGTAATTCTATTATTATATTATTATAAATGAAAGGCACGTGGAAATTGAGAGAAAGAGAAAATAGCTAGTGTCTCATGTCATGAGTCATGCGTTAAGTTCAGAGATTATTTATTAAACAAACAGAAAAGGACTCCGTTCCATTCACGGAATAATTGGGAATATTTATCAAAAAATAATTCACGGAATATACTATTCACATAATTTATTTCTTCACACCACATCAAATCAATTTCTTCACACCACACTTGACTCTTCATCTCCGCGTGTCCTATTTTTTCTTTCTTTTCAAGGACTCCAAAAACATATCTTTATTTTTTAAATCCTTTTAATACTCGAGAAATTTATTTCCTGAATTTAAAAAATATTTGGTACATCAACTGCATGGAAGAAGTAGTGGAACACCTAGAAGAGATTACAATTAATTAACAAAATTCCATACGAATGTAAGTGTTACTGATCTATTACATTTGTGATTTGATTTGTTTATAGAATTCCGGTTACAAGCTTGAATTCAAGAGTGTAGTGAATTATTATCATTTCACTAATTAATTTGTTTATTCCATTGGTTCTCTCAACTAATTGGTTGAGTAGATTTGAGGATCTCCAATTGATTAAATTTGGGTTGAGCTTCAATTCGAGATTTAGTAAATTTGAACCCATTTTAGGATGCAACTCGTCATCTAACAAATGACGTGCATGAATGAATTAACAAGATTCTCATTGTCCCTGTAATTTAGCGAACCCACAACTAAGAGAATGAACTTGACAGAATCAGCAAGAAATTTTGACTTTATGAAATGACTTGAGAGGTGTAAGTTAGACAATATCGTTTTGTTGTCTCGTCATCTATATCTATATATTGAGTCTTTCCAAAAATTCAGGTTATATTTTTCCATCAATTTATTTTATGAATAATCTAAGTGTAGCCAAATTAAGTTTGATATTCTCTGATTTACCAAAAAATAGTTTGATATGCTCTATTTATTTAATACATTAATAGCTTGTTTGGTTGTTAGGAAAGTGAGGGAAAATTGTAGGAAAAGGAAAAGGAAAGGAAAGGAAAGGAAAGGAAAATAAAAGAAAGTCATTTTCCTCTACATGTTTGGTTGCGAGGAAAACTATTTTCTTGCAATTGTTTGGTTGTTAAGAAAGTTTAGGAACATAATATATTTGTTTGATTATGAATTACGTTTTCTTTGGTGATAAAATATTGTATGAATAATCACGTTTTCATTATATTAACTTTATTATAAATTAATTTGACGTTATTGTATATTTTATAGTCACCGAATTTATATCAATCTTCAATGTTAATAGGGGTTATTGTCAATTTTTAAAGTTAAAAGGGGGTTATTGATAAATTTTTTAGATAAAAAGGGTGCTTTTGCGTCATTTTGTGGGGGTATAATTGTTATATGATCACTTGAGAGGGTATTTTTTTGCTAATAATAAATAAGTACAAAGGGGCTTTCTATAAGAAAAAATAAATAATGGGAGATTTTGATATTCAGATAAAATACAAGGGGTGTTTTGCAATTTACTGTGAAATTTTCCCAAGATTTTCCCTGGATTTCCCCATCAAATTGGTGGGGAAATTTTTTCTTCGCAAAATTTTCCTGCAGGAAAGTTGAAGGAAAATAATAACTTCGTTTCCTGCTATCCAAACAACAAGTGAGAGAAAAAAAAAACTGACTTTCCTTCACTTTCCCGACAACCAAACAATACATAAGATAAAGGTCAAGGGTACATAAGTCAAAATAACTCTTAACACATTCCCTACAACTTCTTGTCTATTAAACCCAAGGTGCTTGGATCAAGTGGTAGTGACTTGTGATCCCCAGAGGCGAGACTCAAGTTCGAATCCTACTGGAAACATCACAGTGGGGAGGACATATACCCTTTGCACTCTTCGGTCCGAGCTGTAAATACACAGTCTAATAGATAAAATAAAAAAAGAACCAATTAATCTTACCCAAAAAAAAACCAATTAGACAGAAGTTTAGTCCAAGAAGATTCCTTCACTACATAAATTAGTAATAAGAAAACCTTTTGATAGTCCTTGTTCATCTAATTGGATTGCTGATTACTTGGTTAAATACCACCCATAAAGTAATTAATTAGTAGGAAGCAAATAACACGTGGTATCTAGAATACAAAGTGCAAACATATAGTGCGACCCAACCAAACAAAAATCCTAATTTAGTAATTTTAATAGTGACTCACGCATGTAGGTGGTGCAATTTTTAATTTATTGGCAAATACATCAATTCATCATTATTACATCATAATATATTCAACAATATATCTTTATCACATCAATATCATTCAATTACAATAACCGACAACAATTTTAATAATAAATTAGAAGAAAACTCATACTAGCTAGTAAAAATTAAACTGAAAGAACTTAAGTTACAAAGAAAAAAGACCCGTGTATATTTATATAGTTATCATGTGAAAAGTTCGAAAATCACATTATTTATTAAGTTGGATTTTTTTTAGTAGTTTTGAGATTGTGAAATCTTGAAGTACCAACTTTGCTAGGTTCTTCACTAAATTTCAATACCTTTAACAAATTTAAAAACATTTTACATATATTCAAGGTTGTCTTGGTTAACAGGATAGCTTACATTAATTTACCAGAAAAATAATTTTGTGCAGCTGTTATCCAAAGGATCATAAGGTACATAACTGCAATTTAAAATACTTTGATTAAATTCTAAGTATAATAATTTTGAAAGATTAATTTAAACGAAAATAGTAAGTAGTTAAATCACAACATATATATACAGTTGAAATTAAAATTCAAACACAAAATTAAGGAGCAAAAGAATAGTCCAAGATTCAAATACCTCTTCGGTATGATTATTAGCCATTTATCTTTAATTACACAATTGATAAGAGTTCAATTTAGGTAGGGCAAAATCTGCTACTTTTTAATCATCTTCAATCCTTAAAAGGTTGAATTCACAAACTTGCATTTTTATATCCAGTAGTCCTAAAGTAAGAATTCGAATATTATGCTATGTTGTTGATTTAATTTGTTGCGTAGTTCATGTATTATTATTAACTCGCCTTTTCAAAGTACGTAGCACATAACTTTCCGGGAAATTCTTACTCAAACCGGGTTTGGCCGAGCCCAAAGTAGTTACATGGCAAGTACAATACACTTGCTTTGGAATTGGATGTAACTCCAGGAGAGTGACCAATCACAAAATAAGTGCAATACACTTTCTTGGTGGTTGAATGAATTTCTTTCCTTATCTAAATTTTGAGAACAACAAACAAGCTCGCTCTTAATTTCCATCTCAAAGCAAGATCAGACCAGACCAGACCAGACCAGACCAGTTGTTTATATCATTATCACAAATTATTAAGTAACAAACAACTGGACGAGATCCCAACCCAAGGCAGCTCAAAAGAAAATCACTTTCAAACAGTTTTTCTGCTCATCATGTCTGATACCATATGGGCCAGACCAAGGCCCAATATTAAGCCAACAATCTCTCCTCTTTCTGCTTATTTCTATAAATAATTCTATATATTGACTGACTTTCAGGAATGCAACATCGATCGATCGATCATGCAAAAACAAAAACAATAGTACTCCTGACCCTGTTAAAAACACTAAATAAAGCCAATACATAAATAAATGCAATAAAAGAATAGACAGAACAATGGATAAAAAAGAATTAGCAACAATATCGATATTTCTTTTTGACTAATTTCAGAAATTCCACAGTACACATCCAATACTGAATAATTTAAAACATTTTTTTTTTCAAAGAAAAAAGGGATTTAATTAAAGGGAGCCATTTTCGGATCGATCAAAGTGAAGGAGTTGACCACAACATTTGGGGCAAATTTGAAGCTGTTTAGGCACCATGTAATACATTAAGCAACTCTTGCATCCACCCACCACAAGCACATTTCCACCACTCTCAGAATCATTGTAATTATAAATCTCATGATCATTTCCACTCTTTTGTTCTTGATTATTATTGCTATTTCCACTCCACTGCTGGTCTCTTGAAAAAGAAAAAAGAGGACATGATTCTGAAGAAGACCCTTCACTGTCATATGAGCTTCTGCTGCTGCCATCATCTTCTGAGTAGTAATCCCCACTGCACCCCGCCGTAGTCCGTGGATCCTCCTCCGCTTTCATCCCCGTCTTCCAATTTATGTAATATATTTCACCCGTCTATTTTAGTACATCATTAAAAAACAATTCAAATTAGTAATTTTATCTTTTCAAAACAAATTTGCATGAAATTTTCACTTCTTTTAATTTCATTTTATGGGTTAATGGCAATTTACCCCATAATGTTATTCTTGTGATTTAAAAAAGAACAATTTATCCTCTTGAGATGGAGATCGTAACTCACTTGCTGAAATTGAGAATTGGCATAAAAAATGTTTTGTAACATAGGGGGTAAATTGCCACATTTATCATATCACACAGGGTAAATTGCCACATTTATCATAACACAATGGGGTAAACTGCCAATTATCATAGCACCGGGAGATAGAGTGGCCACATATAAAAATATCAGGGAGACAATGCGAAACTTTTATAAAATTACAGCGAGTAAAGTGCTATTTTTCAAATCCAATAAGTTAATAAACATTATGAATATCATATGGGCTAAATTGCCATTAACTCTCACTTTATCTAGAGGGGGGGAAATGGGATTATGGAAAAAGGGTATATACGTAAATGAACACTCTGTACAATTAATAGCCCCCATTAAAGAACACAAATCAATATACTAGGAAACAAAGTGAAGAAATCAATGCAAGATCTGTTAAGTTTTTTTTTCTTTTAGTTTAAGCATTAAATGTTAAAAAGTGCATGATAATAAATATTTATTGTCTCCTTGATGAAGGCACAATTTCAATTCTCGTTACCTTTAAATCGAGGCATTGCTCCCAATTATAAGGGAGTGGGGCTTGTGAATTGAGTTCTAAGGTCGGAGTAGCATCCAATGACTGATTTTGAGGCGAATCGGAGCCGGGCGGCGGCGCCCCTCCGCCGCCTCTGTTGCTGCTGCTCTGTTGGTGGTTTAAGGAACAGTTTTGAAAAGATCTCTCTAGGGATGCTGTGATTGTGGCCATGTTTGGAGTTGCCATTTTTTTCCAACTAAAAGTTAAGAAGCCTCAAAATGGTTACATGAATATTCATATCATGCAAAAGAAAAGAAATTTGGTTGTGTGTTTGGAAAAAGGGGGAGAAGAAGGGTAAAAGGTTGGATTTATGTTGCAAAAAAAGAGGGAAGAGTAAACTAAAAGGGAGGAATTTTTGGCTTTAAGAGGACAATATTATATTGAGAGAGTAGTTTATTAATTAATTAATTAATTATCTATTCATTTTTTCGGGTATGTTTGTTGAAAGTGGTTTGGACTTTGGAGAAGTTAGGAGTGCGCGTGTGAGACATATCTATCTTCAAAAGAATTAAAACCAGATTGTACACAATTATAGAAATTATTTAGTTTAATCGATGTCCAGGTCTAACAAATGATTATGATTATATGAAGTTATTTTTAAGATTTCATTTTCACCGTTTATTGATAAGAAAACCAACTTTAAATGAATCTCAATCATTTACTGCACCACGTCATCCATACTGTGGTCAAGTTTTTTTTTTTTTTTTTTTTGGAAATAAAGTTTCACTAGTTCTAATTATATTTTATTTATTCACAAATAAATATTTTTTTACTAAAAAAGTAAAACAATAACAAAAAAAATATGGTACAAGACTATAATTAAATTAAGATGTAATTACCTAGGTAAGGAATTCTATGAAATTGTGCTTTGAAATGTTAATATCAATAATTTAAATTAATAAAGTTTTAGGCACTTAGCCCCTCAAAAGTTTCAAATTATTGCACTAAGCCCCAAAATTACATTTATACTCTTTGAAATCCAACAGGAAATTGATCAGGGCAAAGTGCACTTACTTATCAACTTCTAGGGAGTACTATCATGTTTTCTCAATCATAAGGGGACAGTGAGAAAATAAAAATTTTATGGGGGGGGTAACGTTAAAAAATCCTAAGAAAGAATAAAGAACAATGATGAGATTATTTTGGTTGTTCTAAGTATTTATGTATTTGTTTTATTTCTTAGTCTAATCTTGGTAAAGAAAAGAGGAGCCTTAATTTATAGTATTATTCACGCCAACTTCATATTTAATGAAATTATCGTAAATGATTTCACTACACAATAACTTTGTGGGATTGTGTTGTTTTTGTGTACAAACTCATTTTACATATTTGAATCACAATTTTAATTTAGGGCAAATCCAATAGGAGAGTTTGTATATTTGGGAATATAAATGCTTTATACATTCCCAAAAAATTGTTTACGTATTTACTTAAAGTAATCTATTCCAGTATACAAATGAGTTTCTATAATTCCTTCTATGAATGATGAAACTACTAGTTGTTGCATGTTTTTGAACATATTTGTTATATTTATCCCGACTAATGTGTACCCAAGGACAATCTAGAAATAATTTATTTTGGAAGACAATTTGGTCAAGTTTTGCGGATCTCGAATTTAACAGAAATGGTTTTAGTGGTTTCAATGAAACATTTGAAACTAT
This sequence comes from Penstemon newberryi var. newberryi, assembly GCA_030819805.1. NCBI lineage: Eukaryota > Viridiplantae > Streptophyta > Magnoliopsida > Lamiales > Plantaginaceae > Penstemon > Penstemon newberryi. Next base: position 225,459 of record JAUALY010000008.1, read on the forward strand.
ATATATTTGGTTAGGTTTCGAATGTTGGCTATTGTTTTGAAAAAATTAAAACCCCACTTGGATTGAGTTTGGATGTAGGGATTTGGGAAAAAAAATAGATAGTAGACTAGTAGGTTTCAAACCAATATTTTTTTATTGAGTTTTGCGGGAATAGTTGGTAGGTGTTAGATCAAAGTTTAATAGGTTTCAAGAGTTTGAGTTTGAGTTGTGATGGGTTTTGCCAACTCCATTTGAAAGAGTTTTGATTTAGTTTCGTGAGATCGGACCAAATCTCATCCAAACAAACCCTTAATAGGAAAATTCTTGTCCAAGTCTGGTTTGGCCAAACTCATCCAACCACCAAGCAAGTGTATTGCACTTGCTTTGTGATCGGTCACTCTCCTGGAAGTTACATCCAATCACAAAGTAAATGTATTGCACTTGCCTTATAGTTACTTTGGGTTCGGACAAACCCGATTTGTGTACCCCTTAATATTACATTTCAAGTTTTCAACAACATTTTTGGATGTTTCACTTGAATAAGTATATTATTAAGAATGTGGAATTTTTGGGGCTTATCAACCATAATTCGTAAAATTTCGAACGTGGAATCTATTCTGAACTCTTTAGCTGAAATTTTCTGACACCAAAGACCCATCTCTTTCCCTTCCTCACAGATTTCCCTACCCAATCCACCCCCACAAAAAAAATTATTCTCATCTTATTATTTTCTAACAATTTTATGATTTCTCTTTTGTCTCAGTATTTTTTTATCTATTAGATTGTGTATTTACAGTTTAGACTCATATTAAAATTACTGATCTAACCATATAATCGTGCATTCCCACTCGAATATATTAATAATATTGAAGTTTCCAATTCAGTCTCTTTTGTTTTACACATTGCACGATGGAATTTAAATAAAATAACCTAATTATCATTACACATTGCAGTTGCACGATGGAATTTAAAATAACCTAATTATTATTATTATTATTATTATTATGTGCATAAAGGAAACATGTCATAATGGCCTTCCTGTCATTGAATTCTTTCCCAGGCTTAGTAATTTTTCTCTAGTGCATAATAAAATATCTTTATGCTTTTAAATCAACTATCTAACTTGACCAGATACATTTATTTATATCCCTTACAAATTTATATTGTATTGTCTTGACAAGTTGAACGAAATAAAAATAAATTGCTACCCTTACAAATTAATGCCACGTATTATAAATTAGTTTCATTATTTTCCAAACTAACCAAGCACATGACAACATATGAAGTTATCATTGACCGACATATTTTATTAGTACTACGAAAGAAGTATTTTTCTAATTAATCTTGTATCGGAGTTTACAAAAGAAGGTTTAATTGTTATAGTACACTATAGCAAATCCAGAAAAATTCTTTGCTAATTACCCTGCTATTTATGTTTCCTCATTGGAAATAGCAATTTTCATCGTAGGGCAAGAGAAAACCAATAGAGTTGCGAGTTTCCGTTCAACATGCCCTTAATTAGTAAAATTAATTACTATGAATTTTAGCCATATATATATATATATATATATAACTTATAATTAGAATAGCTAGTAAAATATCTTAACTTCATTATACTAAATCACAACTTTCCGGTGGACAGATCCGTCTATTTGTATCCTGTTTAATTTAATTCCTATTAATGTTCGTTGAGCTTTGAACAAGATTTGCCAGTAAAGATAAGAGTCTGTTTGGTTAGCCAAGGAGATCGACTTCCTGTGAATCAAAGTATGGGATTATAGTTATCTTTAGGCACTACCAAACAAGACTCTTTATCATCATATATGTAAAATAAAATATAAAATCTCATTAATTTTTATGCATTCATCGAAATGTTTTCATAAATGCAAATGCAGTGGTGTAAGTGGCTCTATTTATAACAAGGCCGGATCAACATGCATGTTTGACTGGGGAAATGAGTGGGAGAAGAACCAAATATTTGAAGAACAATCTTCATGCTTGACTTTAAGTTGTTGGGTTATTGGCAAATATAATTGTCCTAGCTCATCTTTATAGTGTCGGCCCATATTCTAAATTTGTATATAGTGTCGGCCCATATCGAACGGAGAAAATGTAAGAAGTCTAGTAGAATAAATACAGTACTCCAAGTTTTAGTTTTCCTACTAATGTTCTTTCACCTACAAAAAAGAGTTGCCTATGTCTTTATATGAACTATTTTCCGAAATATCTTAAGCTTTCACAACACCGTTTCAATTCCAAATCTTAATTTGGCCCATTTTACACCCTTTCAAACTCTTTTGTCCAAATTCCACCAATGAAATCTCTAAAAATCAAAGTTCCCATTTCGGCCAAAAGAAAAAAACTTCCTTCTTTGAAAAAAGACTGAATTATCGGTCAAAGGTGCTTACTTAACCGACCGACCAAAAGCTCGTTTCCACATAACTACCACTGGTTCCGGTAACATTTGGAATGTCCTCTCGAAAGCTCGTTTGAAATTATTTGTTTGGAAAGCTCGGGGAAGGCTCTCCTCCGTCTTATTTGTTGAGGATAAATTAATCTTATTTGCTTTGTAAACATCCTCTTGAAAATGTTGATCACTTATTCATTAGGTGTCCTTTCATTGAAGCAATTTTCCTCAAGTCCAAATGGAATTTCCCATTGCATCCCTTCAACTCTTGGGACATCAAACAATGGATCTCCTCTCTTTTGAATCAGGATAATTCCTTTTTCCCATCATTTGATCGAACTCTCACTACTGGAACCCCTCCATTCTATTACAAATGAGGTGATGCAAGCCTTGCCAAGGCCTCCAACCTCAATGCCGATTGGTCATCTCCCCCCAACACCTTTGAACTGTTTAAAATGCAATGTTGATGATGTTGCTTTTCATGATAAGGATTGCTCTTATACGACTTCTATTGTAAAACTCTCCAGGTTCTGTTGTTTTTGCCTTGATCAAGTCCGGGGTTGTTCATTGATCCAACTTGTGCCAAAACTGCGGCATTGAAGAGGCTCTTTCCATTGCCGATCGGAGCTGATGTTCTCTTTCCATTTTCAAAAGGGGCTCGGTTCACATGATTTCCTCGATCTCCCTCACCGGTCTTCGAATGGCTGTTTTCACCTCAACAAGTGGCCAAGATGGAAGATCATAAATTAATGTTCCAAGGCTCGGCAACAAAGCTGCTCACAATCTTGCAAAATGGGGATGCTCTTGCAATAGAATAGCTAGGTGTTATTCCTCTTTCCTTCATCCCTATTTGTATTTTGTGATTCTGGATCACCAAAAACTTGTGTAACCGACGTTTTTGCTTCTATAAATATTGCCTATCAAATAACAAAAACTCCTAATGTCACCATGGCTTCCAGTACATTTTACATTTCTAATTCTATTAAATAGCCCCATGTATTTTACAAACACACAAGATTTAAAACACATTCAAACCCAAATTATCAAGTGTTATACAATTGTATACAATCTTCTCGTTTCTATTGACCTCCATGTAGCCATTGAGAATCACATGACTATCCTTGATAGGTGAAAGAAAATCTTTAATAGTTACATAACTGGTAATGAAAACATGTAATTCATGCACAAAAATGAATGATACTCTTGACCCACCTATCAAATTCCTAAAATAAAAGTAAAATGTTATTGATCCATAGTATTTTGTAAAATCCCACAATTTTTCTTTCCTAGTCAATGCTTAGAATTCTCACCACATGGATTGAGGTTGAGTTAGATCCAAGCCATGTAAGTAGACTTAACTCAATCTATGTTGTGAATTCTAATATAGTATCAGATTCTCAGGTTGATGTGGATCGCCTCCTTCCGTGATGGGTGGTTCCTTGTACACATGATGACCTTCATTATATACCCACATACTTTGCCCAGATAATAAAGGTCTGGGTTGTCATTATTCCTCTAGTTAAACAAGACTTGGACTGTCACTGTTCCTTCGGTTAACAAAGACCCTGAGTGTCACTATTCGTGTGTTGGGCTTTACCCATATATCGCAAATTCGCAAGGTTGGACATTAAATACTGTCACGTGATGGACTTGCTTCACCCACATATTCAGTCCCCCCACACGTGAAGGGAGAGTATTGAGACTAAATGTCTCACTTGGGTTGAAAACAATAATTAAATTTACTTTATAAGATCTTGATCAATCCTCACATCTTAAGCTAACTTTTGAAATTGAGTTAGACCCAACTCTATAATTAGACTTAGCCCAATTTATATTGTGGATTCTAATAAAAACAAATTACAATATATAACAACAATTCACGGGCCCAATAGACAAATGATGACGAAAAATACTCCAATTAATTAAAAATGGACGGTGCCCGAAATGACTAAAATGGACATGGAAAAATATGTCACGCGTGACGTTTGCCGACCTAGGGAGCCGAAAAACATAGATATATATATATATAAATAAATAAATAAATAGCTGCATTTGATCTCTATCGATACTTTTCCACGTGGTTTTCTTCTTTTAAAAATACAATGCACACTTTTCTGCTATGAATATTGATGATGATGATGAATAATACTACTATATGGAGGATGGACCCACAATATATTATTATCCTCCCTCCAACTTTCACCGCTAATGAAATTATTACAAACCTTTTGGATTCACTTTCTATCAAAACACTGCCCCCTTCGTCTTACACTGTGATGTACTCTATTACTAATGTAATAATCAAAATATCACACAATAAAAAAAATTATATATGAAGAGGTTCTAATAAATTCAATAGTTAATGACTTGCATATTAAATTTCAATATAATTCAAATCATAATATTTATTTTTCAATTGTAAATTAACAACCCACTTTCTTAAATTTAATACTTTCTTTTCACTTAACTTTGTTTTACTTTAGTTGGTGAGGTTAGCATAATACTTCATCCATTTCATTTTAATTGTCGTTAAAAGCACATATATTAAGGAAGTTAATAATTAGCCTAAATTTTAGGAAAAAGTTAGAGTTCTACCTAAAATACTCTATTTCTCTCCAGACTCTTATTCTTTCTCCTTCAATTAATGATGTTTTATTCTATCTCCTTCAATTGGTTAAAGTAGAAGAGAGAGAAAAAAAAAAAACAAGGAGTAAATAAGGATAAAATTGGAAGATATATAATTAATGATGTATTGAAATCCTAAATTGACAATTGATTTGGAACAGAAAAAAATCTATAAAGCGACAGTAAAATGGAATGGAGGGAGAGTATATCATAACATTAATTGAGGCCATTATTAATTATAAATAAATTGGCAAAGCTTAGACCACAAGGTCTAGGTAAGAATTTTCTCTTTTATATAATTTCACTTTTTGCACCAAGTTCCAGGTAAAAGTTGAAAAATGAAACTTTTAGGGCCTGTTTGTTTGGCGTTTGGGAAAGTAATTTGGGAGAGTAGTGGAGGTTTGTGAAATAATCTCGATTTGCGTAATGTTGTTTGTTTGAGTTTTGAGAGAGTGGTTTGATAAATGAAGTAGGTGTAGGTTTTTTTTGGAAGAGTTAGATTGTAGGTGTAAGATATGTAAGACTTTATGTCAAATCATGTTTGTTATATGAGATAAATTGTGTAAGAAATAGGTTACTTTATGTCAAATCAAAGTAGAGTTTGTATAGGTTTTGTTTAGAGATAAGAAAATTGTTGTTTGTTTGACTTTTGATAGAGTAGTTTGAGAAAATTAATGGATGCAAATTTTATTTCAGAAAGTAAAAAACTTGTTTGTTTGGCATTTCCCAAACATGAAAAAAATCTGGGAAACACCAAACAAACATGCCCTTAAATAGTTTACATTTATGACCTCAAAAGTATTGGTTTAGAGTTAGAGATATATATCGAATCATCACTTTTAAGTAATATGATATTTTTGATAAAAATAAGTTCTATATATAGAAATAAAATCTTATTTTGGGACATACTAAAAAGGAAATAAGAGTAAAAATTTGGAAACGAGGGAATATTTGGGTATTAAATACTTATTGTAATATTCTTTAAAAATCAAGCAGAGTGATGAAAAGGGAATTCTTTTCATTATCATTTCGAACATCAAACTAAATTTGAAAGAACAATCCAATAGCAAATTAAGCTTAACCTCATTTACAAGTACTAATTAAGCTTTTTGTAAGCACAATGTTTAGGTTCCCTAATTATATGGTGAAAAATAATAAATCTTAAAGCATAAGTTATCTTTGTTCTACAAAAAAATCGATGCAAAAATTAGTTTAAGTTATATATATACAATGTATATGCATTGACACAAATGTAACATGCAATTATCTTGCAGCACATGCTCCGTCTTTCTTAAACCTAATTGTATTAAACTTGAACTTGGTGAATGAAAATATATTTACCCTGTTTAGAAACCAGGATTATTAAATATACATATGGATCGTGCAAGATCGACAAAAGTGAACTTTTACACATATAGAAATAATTCAAACCAACTCATGAACATGCTGAGAATTTTAATGTTAATTAGGTACATTAATGTTTCAAAATGTGAATATTTTATAGACGATTTTATTAAATGCAATCTTCTGCATTTTTAAATTAGCAACCTAACCTGATTTAATTTGTCTCAAACCTATCACATAATAAATTTTCTAGAAAGGTCACAGAATTATTATCTACTCCCACAGTTGCATATAGTTAGTACTCAGTAATTAATTGCATTACCCAATGCTGCGTCACAATAATCTGATTTAAATAGCTTAATGATTGTGAAGTCATTTTAAAAGACAAAAAACTAAATTCTATATTAGCAAATTGGACCCAACCTTGGAGCTAGTTTGGATCTTTTTCAACCTAACTATAAATCTCTTGTTTTAATTAAGCTGGATTGAGTTAAATTTAGTGGAGTATAGTACTAAATTATTTGATTGGATATATTAACTAATAAACATGTCAATGAGGCCGTAACCCGTTGGTAAGGCTGAGGCTCCAGAACCAAATAATTATGAGTTCAACTTCCATTAATGTGAGTTTTCTTCTAGTTTATAATTAGTTTTTGGTGATTGATTTTATTTGTAATTTTACATATTTATGAGGATGTAATGATATTTAATGTGATGATTGTTTATGTTAAAAAAAGAAAAAAAAAAAGTATGAAACAAATTTGTTAGTCATGTTGTTTTGAATATATAAAGTAACAATTTGATATAAAAAAAATTTGTTTTTATTTTTCAAGACAAAAATATAAAGGTATCCAATTTTTATTTCCAATTATTATAAGACTCCATGATAAGACTAATATAAGCAAAGAGTAATGATACAATGACAATAATTTTTCCTCTTAAGAAACTACATAATACTTTGGAATTTTTCTATCTAAATTGTGAATTTGGTTTGATCAAACATTTTCAATTACAAAATATGTTATGTAATTGATTGCTCTTTTATAAATATTAATATATTAATAAGAAAATATGTATTGAATATATGATTTCTCAAGTTTTTAAATCCCAGGACGTCAGATATGTCATACGAGGACATTTTCCAACAAGAATTCTAAACCTTGAACGTACTAATCCATTGTATTGAATAAATATTTTGTTTGGACTCTAATAGAATTTTCATCACAATTCACAAAAAGTGAAAAGGTCAAAGAAGAAAGGGGTGGGCTATGCCAGCTCAGCAAAAAGGTAAATATATTTTAGACGTGGGTCCCGCTTCCTTGAAATGGAACTAAAAGCAAAAAGTTGAAAAGAGCAGAGCATCTGCATCACTACAGCATCCCCACCTTGTTCAGGTCAGCAATGATAAAAATCTCCAAAAAAAAAATAAAAAAAAATAAGATTATAAGTACCCTCCTCCCCCAAACTGGAAATTTCAGTTGTCATCATCATATTTATAAAATCAGCTCCCCTCGTATGTATAAATTCAACCAATCAATTCACTCTCTACTCTCACTCTCTAATTAGAACTACGAATTTTGATAATTAATTCATAAAATTCGATCCTTTTCCAGATGGTGGCGTCCTGTGACTTCTGCACCGAGAGGGCAGCGATTCTCTACTGCCGTGCTGATACGGCGAAGCTCTGCCTGTCATGTGACCAGCACGTGCACTCCGCCAACGCCCTCTCCCAAAAACACCTCCGATCTCAGATATGCGATAACTGCGCCGCTGCCCCGGCCGCCATCCGATGCGCCACCGATAACCTCGTTCTCTGCCAGGACTGTGATTTCGACGCACACGGCGGTTGCCCCGCCTCCGCCGCTCATGATCGGTGCCCCGTCGTCGAGGGTTTCTCTGGATGCCCCTCCGCCTTCGATCTGGCGTCGGCTTGGGGTTTGGAGATTATTGAGGAGGAGAAGAAGAAGAAGAAGAAGAAAAAGGTGGCGACGGAAGATACGGATTTCCAGTGTGGTGGCGGTGGGCTTTTCGAGGAGCTAATGGTGCCGACTGGCAATTCCGTGATTTATTCCAGTTGTGTGGGGGAGTTGATGAAGAAGAAAGTCCCTAGCTGTGGGAAGCAGAAGCAGGTAAATAATCATGGATTAAAATTTCGTTTTTGATATGTTTTGGCCACTAAAATTATTTGGGAAACTTTTAGGAAATTTTCAGTTAACACTTGGTCTCCAAATTGTAAATCAAATAAACATATTTACATAGAAACCGGTCTATATTTTAGTTTTGATTGACTCAAAGCGAATTCAAATTTTGATTCCATGCAGGTGATTTTCAAGCAGTTGTTGGAGTTGTTGGCTGATGGCGGTGGTGGGGACGAGGTGGGGCCTCGGACACCGAGCAGCGGCGGCGCGTGGGGGCAGGATAATATGTACGAGGCGCAGCAAGAGAGTGGTGGAGGGGGGTTTAGTTCATTGCTAATGGCGAATAATTTAGCGAATATTCCGAAAGAGGAAGGCAACATGTTGTGGAGCACCAGCACACGTGATAACACCTCGCAGGTATTGGATTATACTGTAAATATGATTTCCCTTTAGTTTTAGGATAATTATCAGAATGGTAGTTAAAGGATTCTTGTTCAATTTGGTGTTTATGGATGAATTCTAAAAGGTAATTATGATAGAATTAAATGCAAATCTATTGAGGGATGTGAATGGTATGTTCCATTCAATTACATTTTTTTGGATTCTTGGAATTGAAGGATTAGAATTTGAAGAAAATAATTCCGAAAGTTGATTATGAGGCTTTGATTCCGGTCTATAAAGATGATGTAGGTGATTGTGAGAATATGTTCTTGAAGGCTCATTCATGAGCAACCATAGTTTTTATGTCTGTAACTTTTGTGAGTTGTGATGTGAGTCAATTATGTTTGCTCAAGCACAATAATTTGGAGAATATTCCTAGCATGAACAAATGTTGACTTGCATACCAGTTGAACAACTATTCTAAGATTCGATTGTGCAAGAGCTCTATTTCTTTTTTCCTTCCTTCATATGTTTCTTCTTTTATCCTATTATTATGAATTTAGTGTATCTCATTAGTTTCCATGAGTTAGTCTTAAGCCATTTGTGGAGTTCCTACTGCCTATTTTGCTTGCTTAATTGTTGTACATATTTTGTGTTAGCTTAGTCGAAATACTGATGGATTCTCAGTAGTGCTGCTAAGCTACATGCTTCTACTCCCTTTAAAAGATGTAAACGTAATACTATTCCAAAAATAAGTAGATAATTTTTTAACAACGTACTCATTTTGTTGAATTTCTTTTTAAGTAAATATCAAATATATGAAAGTAAGCAGTCTCATCACTGCTTAAAGTACCATTTCACCTATCTTACTTTAATATGTCCTGTTTTCATTATTGTGTGCTCCTTTGCTACAAGTTTGCTGATATCTTTCACCCATGACTCTGAAAATTTTGTTGCATTGTGTTTTGCAGATATGGGACTTCAATTTGGGACAGTTAAGGGACCATGAGGAGTGTAACACACTACAATTCGAATATGGTGGAATTGACATGGTGTATATGGTAAATAGTTACGGAGAACTACTTAAAGAATCTTCCTTGACTACGAGAAGAGGGTTGGACCTCCCTGGTGTGAACTGCTCGGCTGCATATGAGGAGATGATACCCTTTAATGTAAGCATTTCTCGTTTGCCCATCTCTCTTTAGTCAAGTCTTTCTTAAAGCCGTGAATGTTCTTAAAGAACTGTAAAATTCGTATCCAGTTCAACTAAGGCGAAGATGTACAAGTGAAATGGCTATATTTTCTTCATGTGTTTAGTCTCTTTCATCCATTCGATATATATAATGTATTTTGTTTCTCAAAGTTATTTTGCACATTTTCAAAATGTAGAGTGCCTCAAATAACCCCACGGCAAGTCATGAACCTGCAACATCTGAGAGCAACAATGTACCAATATCAAGGCTATCGTCATGTTCAGGTTTTGCTAAACCCAAAAGCTACGGTGGCTCAAAAGATATCAAATTCATGGATGAATCTCTTTTAATCAAAAGCAAAGGTGCAATAACCAAGGCTGACATGGAGCTTTTAGCAAAGAACAGAGGCAATGCTATGCAACGTTATAAGGAAAAGAAAAAAACACGGAGGTATAGCTTTTACTCTCATTTTCTTTCACATATTTTATAAATAAGAAAGATACTATTTTCCCTCAGTGACCCCCATATACACTTCATTCTCTGATTAAGTTGTTGTACTCAGATATGAGAAGCATATACGATATGAATCAAGAAAAGCAAGAGCTGATACTAGGAAACGAGTCAAGGGCAGATTCGTCAAAGCTAATGAAGCTTCAGGGAGGGGATGAGTAGTGATTTTTTTTAACCTCTAATTTTGTTGTATGTATATATTTGGTACTTCACTTTAAACATATATATATATATATATAACTTCAAGTAGGCATCATATGCTCTTTGAAACTAGATGTGTGGTTTATCTTACATTTTGTTATGATAATATATATATATATATATATATATATATATATATATATATATATATATATATAAATATATATCTCCCAAATGGTAGGAAGCCAATATTTAGTTAGTTTTGTACTCTGTTATGGATGGGCATGATGTGAAAGCTGAACAACTTATGAATAATAACTTAGTTCCAGTTGTATCATATTGTCTGATAATTATCTTTCTGAAAGTAAACTTATCATCAAAGCTTTCACTGTTATAATTAATGTTGATCTACCACTCAATTGCTTTTTAGTTTACTAAAACTATAAATACTTTTTTTTTTTTTTTTTAATCCACACAAAACAGAAGAAAGAAAGAAAGAAGGGGCACTTGGACGTGTACGTTGTTGAGGAAGGACTTGACTTTCAATTTCAAAAACAAATTAAATTTAGTGGGCACCTCTGTTTCAGTTCCTCGTCATGGATCAGGTTGTTAAATTCACGAGGAATTCATTTGTGAAATTAATACAAAAACAGAGTGCAATAATGAACTTTGATGTAAATATCTCGTGTACTCTTTTACACACAGTGAATCAATCATATATAATTAATTTACATTCTGTAGAAAAGGGGTTCTTAATGGAGTAATTCTTGCTTGTCTAGAAGGTATGAATTAAATCCACAGCATGGCCATGTCAAATGCAAGTAGTCACCCCCTTCTTGTGAATAGTCTGAAATATTTCTTTTAAAATTTAGTCTTGAAAGCATTCAACAATCTTATGTAAATGAACCACCAAATATCATTTAAATCTTCACAACTTTTCAAAAGAAATTTAGAGTTGGGAAACTTGTGATTGCTTTAAATGCCACCATATATGTATGTATGTATGTAAAGTAAATTAATAAAACTCACACCGCTCACCACTGAATCTATTCACGCCTCAATTTGGATTTTGTCTATGTATACAACTAAGTTAAAGCTTGTATATATTGTATTCATCATTTTATAATTTCTCATGCATGATTCTTGAAAACCATGAAGGACATGTCATTATTCCTCCTCAAAAATACTTTTGGATTGAAGATGAAAAAAGGGTTCAAAAATTTCTGCAATGGGGACACCTCTACATCTACTCTAGACCAACAAAAAATTGATAATCTTGGTGGCTCCTCCTCTCACACGGTACTTGCACGTCCACTCGTAAACTCTCCAGTACAAAGAGAAAGCCAACCTACATTAGAAGAGATGATTCTTCAATTAGAAGTGGAGGAAAAAATGGGTAGAAGAACAAGAGTAAATGATTGTGTAGAAATGAAGCACAGAATGTCATGTGTAAACAGCTCTGATATTCTAAGAAGCGCAAGAAACGCGTTAAATCAGTACCCTCGATTTTCACTTGATGGGAAAGATTCCATGTATCGATCTTCGTTTACAAATATTAGAGCAGAAAGAAGAAGTAGTAACAGTAAAAGATTGCCTGGTATGGTGGGAGGGGAGAGTGTGATTTGGTGCAAGCCAGGGGTTGTGGCTAAGCTTATGGGCCTTGAAGCTATGCCTATTCCTTTGAATAGTAATACTCGTAAAAGGGAAAGGTTAACAAGTGTTGCTGCTATCATAAAGAGATCCGAAATGAATGAACTGATGGAGAGGAGGAGATCAAATATGGCCGCGACCGCGACCGCGAGCGCGACCGCGAGGAAAAAAGGGATCATGGTGGGAGCTTGTTCAAGAACTGGCCCTGGGTACTACTGTCATGTTATGAATTAGTTAGTTAAATAAGCCTGTTGAATATCAAGATTCTCAGTTTATTTCATTTATGATGTTGTTACATGAAGAGTTTTTGTTTTTGAATCAATGGAAAACGAAAAGCTTTCAGGAAGTTCCAAATATTTAGCTCACAAAAAAAACATGCTCTAGAAACAATTTTTTTATCCATTATTAGGCATTGAATCTTATATATATTCAAATTATTTTACAATATTTGTTGGAAATCATCTTGTAAAATACTATAACTGTGTAAAATACTAATGGATCGAAACCTTAGTTGCAATTTCTTTCACTCTATGGAGCCTTTATTGTCATGGGTAGGAAAAACTAATTAATCAAGCCACAGCCTAATAATGATGAAAAAATATGGAGAAATTAATCGAAACCAATAATAATTATGTCTGGAGTGTCTAGAACATAATAAGATTATATAAAAAAAAATAGAAAATACTATATAATCCTCAAAAAGACTTGGATGATGATAAGAAGAAAGAGCATCTTTCATATGACATATCTAGTTTCAATCAAAGTGTGAAGAGGTTGGTGTGGATGCTCACACACCACCTGGGCATTTCGTACTCCTCGTCGTCTTCTTCTAGCTTCAACTTCCCCATTTCTCGTAAGATGTTGCATGGCTCGTTGTAATATTGGAGGTATAGTTATTACCATTTTCATCATATGCGTTCCAATAAAAAGCCCACAAACAAACACACCCGAGTAGAAAGACACGCGACTAAGTATAGTTGTGACATCAATGGATCTCCATGCATTGTAATGCAACTGATAGTTATCGTTGGAGATGGACATAGCGAGGAACTCACAAACCCATTTGTTTTTTTGTGTTGAGTGGGTTTTTATCACAAACCCATTCACCCTTGGATGGAATATAGCCAAAACCAATGGTATGAAGTTTAAAGGCTGGTAATGAAAAGTGAGCGGGATCGGGCAAGCAAAAGAATTGTCGGGTGCTAGAATTATACGAGAAGAATCTCTTTGCATAGGTGAAGCACACCAACTTAGATTGGGATGGAAAGTGCATTTTCCATAGATATCGAAGGTGGTTAGAAAATAATCATGTAGGGTAACCATGAAAAGCTAGGATTAACAGGAGGAAGAATTGTGTCTTTGACGATGAAATTTTCTGAAAGAATGAGATGAGATAAGTGATTTCCAGTAAAACACTCTTCAATGACGACCTTGATAGTATCTCCAACATTATTATATTCTCTAGTAAAATTCTATTATAAAAAAATTAACATATTTGATAATATTCCTTTTGCAATACATTTAAAGGAAAAAATTAAACATGACATGTGAGGAATAAAATGGATCGAACAATTTTCGTTTACATAAATTGGAATGACAAAACACACCAGAGTGCCAATCAAAATTGGGGCAACATAAACATGAATTTCTCAACTTTATCTCATCACCCTACATACATATATACACAATTACAAACAAATTAGGAGATTTTGGGACCATATCTATTATTAATACATGTATCGTCCAGGAAAAGAGGAAAAACATAGTTTTATTAGTAAAATCCTCTAGCCTCTTTCGAAAACTGGGCAACATTATTAAGCAAGCTTCAATTTTTCAGCGGAAAGAAATAAAATCCGAACAGATTTCTAGTAACATGAGTTAATAGAATGTTAAAAAGGAGGAGGAATATTGATTTTACAGAATTAAGGCTTACCTCAGTCAAGCCCAGAATGGGATTCTTCAGTTACTGAGTGGAAATGGATCTTCTTCTGGTTGATTTTTAAAAATGCAAACCTCTTTTATCCGGTCCAAGAAGAACAAGAGAGGCTTTCATAATTTATTGATTTCTAACTAATTTGATTTTCATTTGCTAATTTTATGAACAAAAACGGATTCTGGTCTCCTATGTTGCCCGTGGGGGGCATAACATAAAATTGGGATATTGATTCTCTAGATGGATTTACAAGTCAAGTTAAAGTAGAAACATTAATTCAATATATATAAGCATAATATAATGTTGTAGTTAGTTAGATTTTACATTGAAAATAAAACTTGTATTTTTTGTTAAATTTTATATTTTGGAAGTGATCTTGGAAATGCAAAGCTATGAGGGAAACTTGTTCATCAGCTGGGAAAGTTGGAGCGTCTTCAGTATCTGAGATCGATGTATGTATTCATAATTGTCAACCAAAACCAATCACTACTGATACTAGTGAATCTAACCAGCTGCCAGATAAAAGTTAAAATGGAATATAATTAATATAGCAGGATAGACCATTCTCTTCTTATAAACTCAGATTAATGTGTTAAACATCTCTTACTAGGTTTCTATGCAAATGCAACATGATGAAGCAATAATATAACTTCCTTTTCAAAATTAAATCATGCCTTCGGGCTCATTTTCCAACTGGGGACAGACAAAATACGCCATGCCATACACATTTAACCCCAAAAAACTATCTCGCAAGTCTTTCATCCTATTCCTATGAGCCATTTTTTTTAAAAAAAGGTCATTATTTCACCTATTATATTATAACTCTCATGTGCTCACTCGAACTACCACAAGGTAGTGAATTCAACAAACTAATATACTTTATACATATATATTAGAAGATTAAAAACTACCGAGTATTTACATCTTTGTGCTCCGCTGAAGAAGGCCGCAAAATCTCAACCTTGACAAGGGCCTAGATTATATTTCAATCCATACTTTTTTCTGGAAAAGGAAAAGGTGGGCTATATCTGTAGCGTAGTTACTATTCTCAGGCACTTGAAAACTTCATTTGACCTAATGGAAATTTCACCTTTTTAAATACCAATGCATCCAGGTGACAAACAAATTCAGCAAATACCTATGATGTAGGAGACGTTGGATGGATGTTTTGTAAGGAAATTGGTGTCAAAGGTGGTGAAGAAGTATCATCCGCCATCTTTGAGGAACCTTCTAAAGGAACACGTAAGGATACTTCTATTGGACCTCCAGCTGGAATTGAGTAGCTGCGGGGTAATACCTGTGGTGGCGTCGGAAGTGTTGATGCTACTGTAGAAGCTGAAACACGGGCAGCAGTCATCTCATTACTTTTGGACATTAAGGGACCTGAATGAGTGCTACGATTGGAGGGTCTTCTAGAAGCTAGATGAGGTGGGGGGCGAGGAAGCTCATGAAGTTCGCTGATTTTAGGTGATGATACAAATGTAGGCGAAAGGCGTGCAGACAATTTAGGAGCTGATGTTGGTCGGGGCAATGGGGTCCGCAATAAAGATCCTGAAAATGGTGGAGGGTATCCTGATGAGACAATGGGACCACTAGCTGAAAAACCTGGGTTATTTGGCCACGGCTTGCCTGTTAATGGACCAGAGAAAGCTTGTCTTTTGACTTTCTTGGCATGAGATGCAACACTTGGATCATATTGTTTGAATGAAAGGCCTTGCGATAATGGAGGGGGTAATTGAGTGGGTTTAATGTTGTTGCTTTCTTTGAGTACTGATTTTGTGTCTAAGATGATTGGTCCAGATAATTTCTCGTTTGCCTGAAGTTTTTCGTACTTGTTCAGATCCAGAGGAGATGAATGCCAAGGGTTTCCTGCTGCTTGTCTTGTTCGAGGAGCTTCATTATCTAATTTCCTAACTGGACTCTTTGTCTCATCTGGGGTGGGAAGCACATACGAAGTGAATTTGCGTGATGGTGAAGGCCTCATCTGAGTCGAATCAAGTTTCTTCTCAGGAAAAAGAGGTGCTGATTTGCTTATTGCCCGGATTTCCCTTCGGAAGGAAAAAGAATTTCGACCAGGACTTGGTAAAATTTCCTGCAAACATGGTTGAAAAGGCGTTATTCTAAGCGTAAAAAATAGATTATTCAGCCAAAACAGCAACATGTATATAAAATATAATTTTCACAGAAGAAACTGAATTCTCAGCATGGTAGAGGGCAATAGATAGGAAAAGAGCGCTTGGCGAAAACAGAAGATAGGATAGCAATCTTTACCTTCGCAGCACCCAATTTAGGGTCAGGATAGAATGTAGTGTCCATATTATCCAACTGCAAATTTAAGTAACCATACAAAGATATATTAGCTTTGTAGGATTTTCCACAGATTGAGATTTCTTTCAAAAGGTATTATAACATTTAGAACAGGTTTTTGCTACTTGAGTTAATGTTTAAGTTTCCCCAACATTAAACATCATTCTAAAAGAGATTAAATTGATGAGTAAAAACTCCAAAAGTAGGACTTCTGCTACTTAACAACTGAAAAGTCATTCGATTGGTCACAAATTATTTGAATAAATGTAGGGTTACCATGCTTCAGTGTCAAGACATGTTAGTGATACCTCCATTGAACTTTTTAATGCGGAGGATTCTTGCACAGGACCAATTTGTCCATTGTCAAAACTCAACTCTCCATCATCATGCGTTTCAGAACCGTCTTCAGTATCAGAGTCCCCACCACTATCACTTTCACCGTCATCATCATCATCATATTCATAAATCCCAACCCCGTCATCTTTGAGTCCACTAAATTGGTAATCAATATGTTGCTGTTCGGCAACCAATCTAACATGTGGCTCAACTGCCTCTAGAGATCTGAGCGCTTTCTTGAAGAAAGAAAGCTATAATAAAAGTGAAGCTCCAATTGTCAATAATGATATAACAAGAAATCATACATGCATATAATGTTTTGGAAAGCAAAATACAACCTGCGCAGCGTGGTGCCGAGATGCCTGTGTTAGAAGACTACGGGATTGTCCTTGCTTTAGAGACTTCATGCGGAAAACAAACACATTTGCCTCCTCATCATATTCATCATGAGCTTCTTGCAACTGATGCAAAGGAAGGGATTCATTTTTACTGCCTTTTAACCTTCCTTTTTCTTTTTGTTTCTTCATCAAATCTTCGTATAATTCTCTAGTTATTACAAAAAAAGAGTTGAAGTCAAATGACTGTTAGGGAAAGACTAAACAAACTAAACAACTAATGATTTTTCCATTTATAAAATGGATTGTGCTGGACCTTTTTCCATCGCAGCGTTTCTTCATCTCCTGCGTAAGGGGGCAAAGAATAATTTAAAATGTGAATAGCAGTAGAAAAATATCACCCAGAGAAGCAACAACTATTGGCATAGAGATACAATTGTACTAAATGACCGAACCGGAAGTCAGATACACAGTCAACAATATGTGCAGCCAGAGTACAGTATATATATTACCGAGGGGGGAAAAATTCCAAAAGGAACCAATAGCTGTCTATCCTTCCATAAATCCCAAAGATATAAAATATTTTGAATAAAAAAGGGGAATTTTCAAAAACAAATGTATATGGCTACACCATATAATTAAGTCCTTGTAGCACAAGAAATAAATTCAACAGAGTCCTCTAGTAATAAAACATACTATTTAAAACCTCCATTCTCCTTCAAAATCAAGCACTAATAATTCTTCAAAAATACAATGAGCTGTGTGGAGTTATCCATGGCCTATATCGACAAAAGAACACCATAATACATTATCTCTAGAATGCTCACCTCTACAATGCGAAGTTCATTTAGAAGAGACTCTGATGGGATTGTAATAGTCTGGAATATATGTGCACGCTGAAATAAAGACTAAGTAGTTCAGGAAAGACTTAAGAAGAGAGGAAATTAAACTAATTTATACACACCATTAATACTCACATATCCATCAACAAGTTTCTGAAGTTCAAACTGTACTTTGCCCAGCTTTAACAAAACTTCTCCTGCATGACATCAGCTATTAGTTCTCTGAAATTGAAATAAAAAAGAAAATGGAAAGATGTTGTAAAGAAAACACAGTCATAGAGAGGTTTAAAGGCATATGAAAAATTGCATGCTGCTATCTGGCAGTATTACTGGACAAAGCCTATTTCATTAGAGTGACCCTTAGGTCGGCGATCCAATTCTGCTTTTCATCTAATCCATAATATGCGTTATCCTGTTTATACTGATCAAATCAGAAAACTAAGGTGCTTAAATTTCGTATATCAGATGCATGAATAGAACTCTCAGTCACCTACACATTCTGCATGGCAAAAATGATAGGAGTACAAGATTAATAGAGTATTTTCCCAGGATTTCTCAAAGGAAGAAGAGACAGAAAGACAATGGATGTTATTAATATATCGGAAAGTATTCTTACAAATTCAGCCACAAGCAAAAAGGAATAAGACAGACCACACATCCAAAGCTTTAAAAGAGACTAATTTTAATGGAGCAACCCCTCCCCCCCTCAACCCACGCACAAAATCATACAAATTATGACCAATTAATCCTAATATAATACTATAGCATACATTTCATGTTGATAGGTCAATAATGTATATATGTTGTACATGCATGAGTCTCTTACCACTTTCTTCATCATCATTCAAGGCTGTTTTCTCAAGAAGACAATCGCCCATTTCCCTCAATGATTCTGAAAATTCTGAAAACAACAGGGTTTGGTTAGGTTTATTATTTCAATGTAATAAAACCAAAGAGTTAAAGAGATACCAACAGACGTAAGAGGAGGCACAAAATGATTAATTTTGTCATGTCAAATTCAAGGAATAATATAGTGTTAAACAAATATGCAGCGCATAAAAGAAACCTGCTACTTGTGTACTGAGAATAAAACTTTCTACATAAAGCTTTCTCACTACTTCAGGACATGCGATGAAAGGGGCATACCAGTAAAACAATAGGTAATACGTGATAGAATACTATGGAATTTGAGAAATAGTACAAATAATTTGGCAAATTTGGTTAACTAATATCCATTTAATTAAAAAATATTTTTCCGAACTGCATTCCTAAGTGGTCAGAAGCCCAGTTTAGTTCGCCAACATTCTGGTTCAGGTCACACCTAATACTAACTCCTCTCGCACCCCCTTTATTCTTTTCATGCTTCTACGGGAGGTCCATTGAAAGCTGCAATAACCAGAGTTTCCCTAATCCTCCCTTCCCGAAAGGAAGAGGGAGATTTTTTTTCCCTCAAGGACCAGGAGATTGGATCTAACCCTAAGACGAATGCTTGATATAAATAGCTCACTTCTTGATCTTCAACCCCCTAAAAAATCTAGCTTCTTTAATATACAATCCCTTGTCTTAAAAATAACAAACAAATATTAATTGATAATTCTTATATCTTATATCAATATAAAAATTACATATTAACCTACAAAGTTGATCTCATACTGTCAAACATACCCTTGGGAATACTTTGGGGAGGTGGGGGGCAACCGCCACTATGTTGCCCCTCTCTGAGTCCATGAACAAATACCAATTAAAGCAAATATGATTTAAAAATTAAAAGTTCTTGTATGCTTTAGTAGAGCTGTTCAACTGAAATTCAAATTAAGATTCTTTATTCATACAATATTGTGCATAGGCATAAATAGGAAATCAGTACTATAGAAGCTTGTTCTTATCAATGAGATACCATATACACTGTTTGCAGTTGCTGCAGCGGCAGAAAGCAATCTATCATAACAATCTCTCATATCATTCATGTCCTGACAGGGAAAAGAAAATATGATATTGAAAGAATTGTAGCATCTGAAAAAGCGAAAACAGTAGCACAAGTTTAAAACAGATCTAACACAACTATATAATTAATTATTAATGTAAATACAATTCTTGATAGAAGTTTTTTGATTTAGGGGAAATTCTTGATAGAAGTCAGGATAAGCTAAAAAGAAGTACATATTTGCACAGATAGCATATCTCTTTAAAAATACACCTACCCTACCCTCGCCCCACCCCTTCCCCAGAGAATGCACAGTTCAATTACTGTTGATATTTGCACCACTACACCTAAAACAAACTTCTCAGAGTTGCCACTTTTTTGCTCAGACATTAAATTAATGAGATGTGTGTTGTTTCGAGAAGAGGGTAAACTTTAGCAAAATTCCACACTTCATGCGCTTTAATTTCCTCAATGCAAATCTTGCATATACAATGATGACACAAACAATTTTCTTAAAGCTTGCTCTTGTGATGTTTCAGTGGCATCATACCATATTGTTTCGTAACAGGCAGTCCTTTAGGACATACATTCCATCATGATGGTTTGTTTCGTGTACTGACTCAAAAAATTCCAAACAATTACTGATTAGGTCACAGAATGCTCGTGTGGAAGAGCTGCAAATGAATTGAGCAAATAACATATAAACTCCTCATTCATTGTACTCCATCATATAATTGACCAGTCAAAGTTCCATCCATCTTATCTTAATTTAGAATATAATAAAGTAAGAATCATAAAGAACAATTTCCCAATTCGGAAGTTCTTATCAACATTTAATCTCCAATTATTCCTACTGAAATCAAAACGAGAACGTAAAAAGAAACCTGTGTAGCTCGAGCGAGCTCATCGTGAGCAATAGATTGGTTTTGCTTTTGCGCTCTTTTATCGTGCCTAAGCGCAGCAAATTTCTGCAATTTTTTGAGCGACGTCTTCATCTCCTTTGATTTTTTCCTAAATTCACACAAGAATTTTATTATGTAGAAGTTCGAAAGTATGATGAATGAGTGATAATGAAACCCTAGATCAAATTGGATGTGTAGAGAGAATTAGGGGATAAAAAAAACGTAAAATGATCAAAATGGGGGAGATAGATTGATAGAGAGATAGGTAGGAGTTAAATTTGTTCAAAATCAGGTCACCCGTTTTGGCTACGTCAAAAAACTACCTACTACTATGTTCAGCAATTTCTTCTTTATTTATTAATTATTGTGAAATATCAATCCGAGCTCAAATCTAGCTTTTTTGTGGAAAGTACAACGATTTCTATAATTTGATAGTGGGAATACAATTATGAATTGAAACTCTTTAAATTTTCTTTTTTTTTTTTTTTTTTTTATGATTCAGCAAGAAAGATTCTACTATGTTGTTTCCTAATGTAATGCACCAACGTAGACTAATTGACCCATAGTCGTTTCTGATAGATAATAATTATAAAGTGCAACATACCTTTTGACTTCTACTACGCTTTTATATTTATAAATGGATGGAAAATCATTATCGAAGAAAGACAGTTGAATAATAAGAACTTGATTTTAAATTTGAAGAGGGGGGAGCTCCTACTTTTCCGATTGAGTATGGTCCATTGCTTCATGCTCAAACTGGAACATAATTTAAAACTCATGATTCTCAAATCTTATTAATAAATCGAGTTTGTCCTTGTAATTGATTTTAGTTATAAAGTCATCATAACTTTTAGTCAAAAGGGGCAAATAGAGGTATATTACTGAGTTTTTCTTTTTTTATATGTTAATTTCACTTATTGTTTCAATAACTTATTTAATTTCATTAAATAATGAGTGTTTATAGGAGCTCTTATTGCTAGACCACACCCCTCTTAAATATTAATTAGTTAAAATTATATATGATGAGGCAATTTAGCTGTCAAAAAGGTACATTAATGTGTTTTTTCGTTTTTATATATTAAATTAAATTATTGTTTCAATAACTTATTTAATTTCATTAATAAATGAGTGCAATGTAGAAATACCTTATAAGCTTTGTCTAATTAGCAAAAACTCAATGTGGTTGGGCAAAGTGGTAGTGACTTGCGACCCCCAGAGGCGAAACTGGCGGGTTGGGCATATTAAGTGGATACCTCTCCCAATAGGGATTCGAACATGAGTCCGCTATGTTTTAGTGACTAATCTCTTTCACTAGTGCATCCATTAAACATGTTTATAAAATTTTGTATATAATCTATGAAAGAACGGATCTATACAATAATTTTTCATATATATATATATATATAGTTGACATTTGACCGTGAGAAAGAAGAAAATACACTAATTCTCCAGAGAAAATAAACAAGTCTTCTTTCCTGATAAGAAAACACGTCTTCTTTTCTTATGGGTGGACTACGATCAAAAATAACATATATACATATATAAATATACGATCTTAAGGTAATTAAAGACGTGTGTTTAATTTGTTGAGTAGGACAAAAGACTCTACCATCGCGTTAAGGACTTCTTCGCCGCGGGTTGGTCAAAATCAAATCCGAGTTACGACATATAATTACTCAGCTTCGACATTTATTTTCTGATGATTTTCTTTAATTGATGTTACAATAATATATATAGTACTTGAGGTCTAGCTAGAGGACAAATATTTTGAACTATCTAGAAGTTAATTTTCCATCTGGAATATTCTTCCATGTAGTAACAAGTAATTCAAATCTTGTGTATTCATAAAGTCTTAAGTCATATTCCCCATCAATAATATAAACAATTCAAATTCTTTGCAGGTCAGATTGAAACAAATCTATAGACTTCAATATATTTCTTTGATTTAAATTTTCAAGTGTTTTTAAAAGAACTGAAATGAAATTACGCCCTAGTTGTACTTAAATATATTTCTATAATAAAAATAATTCCGAATGTTCTTGAAATTGGAAATTACCAAAGTAATTCAAACATTTAATGAACTGAAATACACCAAATGAATGATAACATTTTTGTTTTTATAAGAAGCTTAGTCTTACTTTGTGATGGAAAAAGAAAATATAAGTTTTACGTGATATGTATAATGTGCAATTTATCTTCATATGTTATAAAAATAGGCAATTTACATCCCCCATATGAAACAATGAACACACTCTATAATGCAAATGTGACTTTATTTTCATGTGAAAAAAGACCAATTTTACCTTACATTGACAACTTATTCACCTCACATTACCCCATGTGATATTCGTAAATAGATAATTCACCTCCATGTGATATGCGTAAATGGACACTTTAACTCCATGTGAAGATATTGCATAATAGGCATTTTACTCCCTTGTAAAAATATAAAAATCAAGAGGCAGACAATATGCTTCTTTTATAAAAACACAGAAATATATTTTTTTATTTATCATAGGGAGTTAAATTATCTATTTAGAATAATACAAGTATTGATTTGCTATTCACCCCTTAATAAGCTAATTTTGTACTTAAAAGTTCATACTAGCTAGCTAGTGCGTATTGGATCACAACAAAATTCTTGCCTAATTTAGATTCAAGGACTAATCCATGTTGTCTAATTACACTCTCAAAAAAGGGATAAGTGCATTTTTGGTGTCACAACTTAAGATCGCTGACGTTTCTATCCCACAACTTATAAGGTTGACACATTTTGTGTCCGTAGGCAATTTTGATCAACATTAAGGCTCAATTTAAAATTGACCTAAATTAATCCACGTACGAGTCAATGATTTTTTTCTAAATAAAAAAGGAAAATAATTTTAAGAAAGAAAAATTCAATTTCAAACTCCACGGCCACCACCATCCCTTAACCAACCTCTTCCTCAAATGTTGGGTAAATTAAATATGAGCTCAAGTTGTGGCACCATAATTGCAATAAAGTCTTCAAAGAAGAGGGAGGACTGAGGAGTATTGTTTTGGTTCTCAATACAAATTTATGATCCAAGCAACTATTCATCACACATCTGAGGCAGGCATGAAATGGAACTTGCATGGATAATATAAACAAAATTAACTTATTATATATAATGCATTGGAATTAAGCTGGTGCAGCGCGCCATGCCACTTGATTAGATCAATCTCTTAGCTGCACGAACAATATCTTCAACCTGGGGAAGAGCCATTCTTTCAAGGTTAGCAGCATAAGGCATTGGGACATCAGCTCCACCTATTCTCTCGACTGGAGCGTCAAGATAATCAAAGCTATCCTCTACTATTGATGCACTACATACAAGACAACAACAACAACAATAATAAACTTAATTAAAATGCATCTTTTCGAATGTTATACTCGTAATATTTAAATAAGCTCAGTACGTACATACGTACGTACGTACCAGATTTCAGCACCAACACCGTGTTGAGGGAACCCTTCTTCGACTGTTACTAGCCTGTTTGTTTTTCTAACTGATCCATTAATTGTTGACCTATCCAGTGGCCTAATTGACCGCAGATTTATCACCTACGTATATAAAATTAAACAATTAATATAAACTAATCTAGCAACCATGATGGAATTCGAATTGAACTAGGATCGAGTGATGCAGACTCAGTTGACATGCATACCTCAGCATCTATCCCATCTTCTGCTAGTATCTCAGCAGCCTCAACACAAAGATCAAAGGTCAATTATATATATATATATATATATATATATATATATATATATATATATATGATGAGTGTTATAATCTAATCAAGAGAGGTAACTATGTATACAAGCTCGATAAGCTTGCAAAAAATACAAATTATTTATGATGTAAATTTTCACATACTGATAATAACTAAAAATCAATTAATGCTAATTCATCGATATATGTACATTGCATAATACTTTATACTAGTATATAGTACAGAGACAAACCTTGAGAGAAAAGCCCACCATTTTTGAGAAAGATGTAATAGTTACATGCTTTCCTTGTTTTTCAATCTGTAGATAGCAATCCAATAATAGATCAGTATTAATATATATATCGATCGTCTGTGTGTGTTGGATCGAGAAACTTGAAAAGTATACATACCTTGGCTTTCCCAATAGGGATGCAAAAGCTCGAATCAACAACTTCATCAGAAACAGGGAAAGCCTCACCATACCTTATAAATTATTATATTACAAACCTCTCGATCGATCAGTGTCATGTCAATTAATTCAATCATGATATATTTTAAGAGGGAGCAAATAAATAATTAATGACGACTTACAAGAGCTCATTTTCGAGAAAAACAACAGGGTCAGGGTCCCTAATAGCGGCTTTTAGAAGTCCACGAGCATCTTCAGAGGAATATGGGGCGAGAACTTTGAGGCCAGGGACAGAGCCATACCACGCAGCGTAACACTACAGGGGCCACGGTAGGTACATAATTGATAACGCCGTGAAAACATCATTATTACGTGTCTTCTTAAGCTCAAAACAACTTGCTTTGATCCGAGTTTTGTGTGCTTTTGCTTGTTTTCGCGTTCTTTTGTGTTTTTGGTTGTTTGTGTGTTTTGGTGGTTGTTTGTGTGTTTTAATTGTGTTTTGTGTGTTTTGTAGGGAGATGTGGATAAGAGCTTCAAAGGAAGGAGAAACCGAAGTAAAAATGTAGAAGAATGTAGACAGCTGCTCACTAAAACATGCATAAATATTTCATGGATGATCCAAATGAGCTGAATTTTGGATATGTCATAGATAAGTGAGTTATCTACGCTACGGACTTTACGGATCCGCAATCGGAGTTCGGAATCAAAAGATATGCTGCTTGGAAGGAAGTCTGACAGAGCAGAAAAGTTTCTGCCTATATCACACCGCGGTGTGATCCTGCTGGTGCGAAATATCAGCATATTCTCCGCGTTTTCAAGGGGCATTTTCGGGATTTCTCATGAGGGGGCTATTAGGGCAAGAGGAGAGAACAACTTTCACACAACTTCCTCAATCTTTCCCTCTTTCTTTGCCTCCCTTTCTCTCTTTGCCTCCCTCAACCTTTCTCTCTTTACTTTTCTTTCTTTTTCTTGTATTTGAAGACTCCACCAAGGGGGTGAGTTAATCACCACCCTTGGGGAGTGATTAGGTGGTGATTAAAGGGAGGAGAATCCATCTCTCGACTTTATTCCGATTAGGTGATATCTTTCTATTTCCTAGTTGTCTATGATTAGGATATGAATGTTGTTATTTTCTATTTGGAACAAAGGTTGTGGATTTGAATTCTTTGGATTTATATATATTTATGTTATTGTTTGATTAAATGATGTCTTGATGATTAGTATGGTGCTTATATGTGTTCGTTAATCCGATTCCGTGCTTATCGTTCATCTTATGGTTTGACAACCTTTAAGATGAAAATTATTGATTCTTGATTGCTAGACATAGTGATTTTGAGGATTTGATTATGAATTTGGATTGTGATTCGATTTTAGGATAGACATATACCTATGTCGTTTCATATTCGTTTAAGGTTTGAGTTTAATGCATCGATTAGATTTTAATCCATTTAGACATAAATTGGATTAGTTTAACTCGATAGGTTTGTATGCAACTCGGAAGATACATACGAACGTCCTTGAATCCTTGAGTAGCAACACGAGCTTAATATATTCATTATCGAGTCATTGTTATCGTTTGATTAGTTATGTTTTGATGTTGGGCTATGGTTGAATTGTTGGGTTTATTGTTTTATCGCACTTTTGGCCAATGATTGTAGTAGATTATTGTTTAAGTACTTTGATTTGCCGTAATCATGTAATCGGACTTAATTCTACCTTGAATGCATCCTAGACATAGGACTTTGAAGGTTAGGCGAGTGACGATTTGTGGATTTCTACCTAGGATAGGCATATACCTAGTGTGGTCCGTGTTTGTATAATGAGTTCGTTCGTGAATGCATCAAATAACTTAGATTCTCTTTATTCGGGGATTTGGGTGTCTTAGGTCCCGGGTGACAACGGTACGCCTTTGAGCCCTCTGAGAGCATCGAGTGACAACGATGTTTGTGATTGATCCGGAGATGGAGAGTTTGGGTAGATTGGTAGAGTTAAGTGAGACCGACAGGGAGACTTAACTAATTTAGAACTCACAAACAACAACTAAGTCTATGATTGTTTGCATAGCTAACCTAACAACCGCATGATTTATCTGCTTTAATTGATTGCTTATAAATCCTCCTTACCGCATAATTAACTCCCCAATTTACTTGCTTTCGTAGTTAGTTTACTTTACTGCTTGTAGTTAAATAAAATCACCCTTATCATATATTTGGGTTTGATAATTTTGTGTCAAGCGTTCATAACTGAAATAAGCCGTCGATTGATTCGTTTATTCCCACCTTTTACCCATTCGTAGGGATTCGATACTCGGTATGTACTTATCGTTTTATATTACTTGTAACGACCGTATACTTGCGTAGTTTGCGTATTAGTATTTGGAACGCAACAATAATATTAATGAATGAATGAAGCTAATTAATTAATAATTACCTGGGAGTGCTGAGCACCAACACCAGCAGCTGCGCCGTTTGGTCCTCTAAAAACAATAGGGACACTTATATTAGAAGCAGACATGTAGTTTGTTTTAGCAGCAGAGTTGATGATGTGGTCAATTGCCTGCATCATTCCACTTATGAGAAGAAGAAAATTAATTATTAATTAAGTAGCTAGATGGAACAAGATTAATTATGAGAAATAAAACTTAATTAGGTACCTGCATTGCAAAATTAAAAGTCATAAATTCGACAACAGGTCTGAGTCCATAATATGCAGCACCAACTCCAATACCCGTGAACCCAGCCTAATCAACAGAACAGATGGAGGAGTAATTAATTAATTGTATATATATATATATATATTATACAACTCATCTCATCACCTAATCTAATCTAAATTATACCTCTGTTATTGGAGTATCAACGACCCTTTCAGGTCCATGCTTCTGCAAGAGTCCTTTAGAGACCTGGCTACATATAAAATAAAAAATACTTACTATATATATTTCCCAATTATATATATATATATACCCACACACACACCCACCCACCTTGTATGCACCTTGATATTCTCCAACCTGAAATTAATTTAGTAAAACAAGATAATTAATTAATACTTAATAATAATGAGAATATGAGAACTGTAGTTAGCTAGCTTTTTTCACACAAATATGAAATATATAGTTATATAATTATAATTATAACCTCTTCACCCATCAACAAGACTCTACGATCTGCAGACATTTCTTCATCAAGAGCCGAGTTTAAAGCCTCCCTTACGGTCATCTGCAATTAATATTGATAAATACAACTCCAATTAATTAATAATTCACCATTTACTATAATTAATACAAGAATCGGCGTTAATTCACCATCTTAACTGAAGACGAAGAAGAAGAAGAAGAAGAAGAAGAAGAAGAAGAGTAATTTCTGAATGTCTTGTACAAAAACTGAAACATCATAAATTAAATAAACTTATATAAGTATATTATAATTAGTTATCTGAACACACAATTAATTAATTTCTAGCAGATCTTAGTTATATTATTGTCACTTTTCTCTAAAAGTAATACTCCTTTACAATGAATTAATGTAATTGAACGGATATTAATTAATTAAATATAGGGCAAATTACAATACCCTTGACATAAGTTCTAATAACAAAAATTCCTCTCACATATTGTGTATTATCAAATTTATCATCATCTTATGACATCTTATGAAATTCCTCTCACATATTGTTTATAATATTTTTAATATATCTTATGAAATTTTAAAATTTGAGTACTAATTGTAATATTCATAAATTATAAAAATAATAATTATATATTTACAACATAAAGTTAATAAAATTTCTGAGAAAATACATAACACTATCCTGTATTATCCGAAACATGCACCAAAATATGCACTTTTAATGTTTTTCCTATACTTTATTCAGCCAAAAACTCTCTTGTACTTTTGGAATAGGTAGTGGACACATGTCATGATGTATTAGGGCATCTCCAATGATTTTTCCGGGCTGACTCAGGGGTGCCTCGGAGGCTGATCCAGGCTCTAGCTGGCCCCCTTTAATGGTAGGATTCCGAATCTCAATTACTTTCAATTTAATTTATCCACCCAACAGGATAAACTTGAAAAATCCAGGACCAAGCACACAAACTTTAGATAAGAATATTATTCGTCATGATGCTATACGATCCAAATAAGCTAACGATAGACTCCAGAAAGACCTAATCACCAATGTTTTAGAATCGGACCGGACAGTGAACCGGTGAGCCAACTGGCCACTGGTTTTACTGGTCGAACCTGTCGGACCGCTGGTCGGACCGGATGACGTCATAATGATATAATTAATATATTTAATTTTAAAGTATATACAATATTCCTAAAATTTAAACATTATCCTACAATTGATTAAAAATATATAATATTTAAATTAAATCACATAATATTTACATAACTTATATCATAATTGTAATAAGATACTAATTTGCAAGCTCATATAAATATAATATGACTATATTTCTTTATAAACATTTAAAAGTGTAAGTTAAAAATACAACAAACTAAGAGATTAATAATTTTAAAATATGATTATGTATAAAAGTCTAATATTCAAAATCAAACTTGCATAATATATCGATTTGATTTTCAAAATTTGACACTCTTTATCCTAAAATAATATTGGAAAGAAATATCTTATAGAACAAATTTTAATAAAAAAATATTATTTGAGTATTAATTTTCTTTGATAATGTGTAAAATGTTGATTTGAATTATCATAATCTAATTTATAAACAAATTTGGCTACAGGTTTTCTGTAATTTATAAATTTGTTTTGTACTAAAAATTCAACAAAAATGATGTAGCCCAATTGGTAAGGAAGTTATCTTTCATGCAAGAGGTTAGGTGTTCAAATCCCACCTTCTACAAAAAAATTTAGTTTATTTTTAACATTAATAAAATTAAAAAAATAAAAATAAAAATAAAAATAAAAAAATAAATTCAAAATCGGATATCATCATTCATAATTAGAAAGATGGAGATTATGACAATTAATGATTTTGTTTTTAATACCTTGTTAAAAAAAAAAATTAAGGGTGAGTCAACTACTGCTATGTTTTAAATTGAGCTTTTGCATGTCAGACGCGTGTACGTCACATGCAAGACCGTTCAATTTACAAAGATTAGAAATACGTTATCGTGCTTAATTAAATAATTAGGTTAAGTTTTTGTATTAGGAATATTTGAGTTGTGGGAGGCCGAGGGAGAGGATCTTATTTGCTAAATTTGTATTCTTTTAATTTGTCAACAATCAATTTCTTAATTTGTGTCCGTCGTCCAGTTAAGGAATATTGTACGTAATGTAATTTCTACCATATATACATGGCCCATCGTATTGAAATTTTTGTTTGCCGGCTTGACCCTTGCATTGCACCAACTAGATCTTTAATTAATTTCAAAACTTTAGTTATTCCCAGTACCAAATTTTCATTTCTTGTGATTTTTGTACAAGTTAGTCTATATTAATTTGAATTTCATCGAGATAAGAAAAATGAACAAGATATTGAAGAACAATTAATTAATGTTTTTATTTTGATGCTAGCTAGAACAATATTGTAATGAAAATTTTGGATTCTATGATTGTTTCGATGTTTTATTTGCTTTACATGCAATAACTGATCGATCGAGTTACGTATATATATTTATATATATAGTTGACCCGAAAAAGCTAGCTAGAGAACACTTTAAACCTGTGTTACATCACTTGAACCGGAAGATGAGGAATTATTCAGATCTTCCTTGGCCATGAAATCGTCGTAATTGATGTTATTATTACTCCTCCTCCTCCTCCTCTTCTTCAAATATTTTATTCTACAAAGAACCCAATTCTCCTGGGCCTGGGCCTGGGCCTGTTGGGTTGAATAATTAATATTCTTGGTTACAAGGCGATACTCATGCATAATCCAATCTGTTCTTAAGCCTTTTGGAGGCTTTCCTCTGTAGAAAACAAGTGTCTTTTTCATACCAACTACTAGTATTTCTCCATTATTATTTCTGGAGCTCACAATTTGTTTGTCTAAGCCGGTTGCCTTCCAGTACCCAGAACCGGTTGCCCGGTTCCCTTTCGGGTCTCTAGTGCTGAAAAAGTACCTTTCTTGCTCTCTATCACCAGTACCTGTACAATTACATGATTGATTGCATAATTAATTTTCAATTTCCATATGTTTGATATATATATATATATATAGATCGACCAGGGTTAAACTAACCTGCTGGCAAATCCCAAGGATCAGATTTGCAGACATCTACTAATTCTGGGATAATTGAAGCTGGTAATGGATAGGACAGCACCTTGCGCTTCAGGTATTGTACCACAAGCTCTTCATCTGTTGGGTGAAATCTAAATCCAGGAGGTAATCTCAATCCACAACCATTCTTCACAAACCCAACAACCCTCTCCATATATCGATCGATCGATCTCTTGTCAACTAGTACTAGAATTTAATTAATTTCAACACCAAGGATTAATTTCCTCTCATAACCCATTATAATAATTAAATAATAATAAGAAAAGAGATCTAGGAAAACAGATTTGTGAGTAGTAATGTGGGTGAGAGGCTTCTTAATTTATTTATAGTAGTAATTGGGGGTGTTGAAGTTGAAGGAGAATTATATTATAATATATAACTATAAGCGCCCTTTTTAATTAGAAATGTACGTATTAGTATAGTAAATAATAAAAATGCCCATTTTGCGTAAAGTAGACTCAATCTAATTTCTTGCTTTGACGGATTTGTAACCAAAAATTCAAGGACATAATAAATAACTTTGTTTGATTTTTCTTGTGAAAATGTTACAAATTTCTTCATTAATGGGACTCAACCAAAACGGCTACTAGAACTTTTTTCAACTTTGTTTTATATATGGGAATGACCGTAGCTGTTATAAACCAAATCTTAACGTTTACCTTATGTTGTAAATTGTAATGTGATCTTTGTTGACTTTACTACTTAATCCTAAACTGTTTAAGTAAATTATACCATTTCAATGAGGTGGGCTGGGCCTGGTTTATGGATTGGATAATTTAAGCTTGATAGTCTAGAGCCGTAAAAATCCATAATTTGGCATTCTTGGCGCGCGAATGTAACATTCTAGTTTTTAGTGTTGTATTTGGACTTTCTATTTCCGAGTTTAATCTATGAAAGTTTAACCAACAAAAATACAAAAATGTTCAACCATGCCATATATCGAGCACTTTTTTTCAAAATAAATTATTGTAAAAATTAGGTCTATCATAAATTAAATACAATTTTTTTTTATTTGCTTAAGCCGCCATCAGGCTACTTATTAGGAAAGCGCGTTGGCTAATTAAACATGGATTTAGAAGCAAGATTTAAGAGTTCAATACCTAGCTAGCCTTGTAAATAATAAATACTCTATATAGTAGACGATGACTTGGTCTAATACGTAAAATTGACTTTCTAGATACATATAATTAGCTTTTGTTTTAACTTCAATAAATGAAAATGAGTTGCGGCTTCAATTCGTAAGGGTGAAGTCACCATATGTGTCACGCTAGCTTGTAGTAGTAATGTTAAAGTACAAGAATACCCTTTGAGTTTTGGTGAGATGATTGGTACCACGAAATGGGAATGGAATTTTTCAACGAGTCAACTCTTTGCAACAAATTTGGGGAACAATATCTACAACTTACGTAATTCATTGTGGGATATATATGGATTTTAATTCGAATTTTATTCTCTCTTCACATCCCATGTTCGTTATTTTGTGACGGATGGTCTTCTTGTATTAATTTTGTAATCTGTTAATTGAAAGTTGAATTATAAAATATAACTTGTTAGAAGTAAAAATCTTTGCTTGGGTGCCTTCTGATCTGTCTACAAATATCCGTCTGCTTATTTGGATCTCGTCGGAATTTTTTTTTTTTCCATTTTCCCCATTATGTCATAAACTAGTACCAGAAAATGATATACCTGTTAATCTCTTAATTTCATTCTACATTCTTGTGTGCACGGCATGTATGTACAACCAACTTACGACGTTCTCTTTCGTTTTTCCAATAAAACTATATACTAATAATAATAACTAACTTATTTTAATATTCGTACAAAAATACTGGGCAATGCTTTATGTAAGAGGGGTCCTTGAAATTGACAATGCGCTGGAGATTCTTCACAACTCACAAGAAATGTCTTCTCATTTGTTGGCTTTATCTTTTAAATCGGTGGAAATAGAAGCATTTTTCATTTTGATTATTTTTTCCCATACATAGTGAAGAGGGGCAAAAGAGTCAACAATGTAGGCGTAGGAGGTGGGTGGGGGAAATAAAGTTTTTGGGTCCCACTTGCCTCCAAACCTACGGGCACCCACGTCGGATTCAATAGATAAGTGACAAATGAGCCAAGCCAAACTTCAAGTGATGATGGCCCATTTCAAGATTTCCTCAAATCTTTCTTGTCTCTCCAATTTAGAAAAACTTAGTAGAATCGTGAAGAATCTTCTCATTCAAAATGACATTAGTGCCCTAAAAAGTATGCTCTTCATTTATTGCACAAATGTATTTCAATGGATTATTTTACATATCTACAACATAAATTTAACATTGTATCAATGAGTATTTAGTAAGATAGTTTAGTAGTCAAATTTCACGATTAAATTCAGGGATTTTGAGCAAGAAATTGGAGGTATGCTTATTTGCTCGATTGCATGTATTATACTCTAAATTGAAGCTTGTACAAAATATGATCCATGCTTCCAATTGATAAATCATATTTTCTTTTTATACAATAGCTTTGCCATGTAAGTTTTTACAAAAAGAATATATCAATGATATGTGAAAAGATAAGAACTCTTGATGCTCATATTTTTCTTAAAGGGTTATTACTTACATGATAAGCAACTTGGTCTTTTTTAAAGTGGAACAAATTCTCTATTTCAGGTAAGGATTACCACTATTTCAAGTAAGGATTACCACTATTAATTATTATAAAATAAATTTAGTAGTTGAAAGACAAAATATACTATTATAAAGTATCAAAAGTTTCTTCAATAACTGGACAAAAGAAATTATTAAACTTCGGAGGATCAAGTTATTGGGCATGTTTGTTTGGCGTTTGGGAAAGTAGTTTGTGAGAGTAGTGAAGGTTTGTGAAATAATCTTGATTTGCGTAATGTTGTTTGTTTGGGTTTTGAGAGAGTGGTTTGAGAAATAAAGTAGGTGTAGGTTTTTTTGGAAGAGTTGGATTGTAGGTGTAAGATGTGTAAGACTTTATGTCAAATAATGTTTGTTATGTGAGATAAATTGTGTAAGAGATATGTTACTTTATGTCAAATCAAAGTAGAGTTTGTATAGGTTTTGTTTAGAGATAAGAAAATTGTTGTTTGTTTGGCTTTTGAGAGAGTAGTTTGAGAAAATTAATGGATGAAAAATTTATTTCAGAAAATAGAAAACATGTTTGTTTGGCATTTCTCAAACACGAAAAAATTCTGGGAAACGCCAAACAAACAGGCCCATTGGATCCCATGTCATCAATACAACATCAGAATTCGCGCAAACCAAATAGGCAAATTATTGTTGAACTTTAGGAAAAAAAATAATTAAATAAAAAATTAAAGCGTATACTTCGTGAATCTTACCAAGATTTGGGGATAATTTGGGTATTACAATATTTTATGAAGTTGGAGGTAACGTGCGACGCTTGAGATTTAGTTAACTGGAGC
Source organism: Penstemon newberryi var. newberryi (assembly GCA_030819805.1). Lineage (NCBI taxonomy): Eukaryota > Viridiplantae > Streptophyta > Magnoliopsida > Lamiales > Plantaginaceae > Penstemon > Penstemon newberryi. The sequence goes on from JAUALY010000008.1 coordinate 260,230, forward strand.
CTCTAACATTGACAATTAGAAAGATTTTTGGTTCCGTAGGGAGAAGGGAAACGCCCTTTTTTTATTACAAATTCTTCAATTTTATTACAAAAATGACACAGAGAGTTTAATTTCTTGGACAACGACACTGAAAATTTAATTTTGTAAGACTAAAATATAATCCATCATTATTTGTTTTTGAAATGAAACTTCATTTGTAACAATTAAAAGAAGAACGGGGTAATTTGATCATTATATTTGAAGGAAAATTCTTGTTCAAGTCTGGCTGGATCAAACTCATTCAACCACTAAGCAAGTGTATTGTACTTGCTTTGTGATTGGTCACTCTCCTAACAAGTGTATTACTCAGTTCTCATTTTGTTAGTCTGAATATTCAATTAATATACTACATTTGTTGGTTTGGGAGTCAAAAGGGGTCGTTTGCGTGTGTGGGTGTTGAAGAGGATTTTAAGGAAGAAGAAAAGAAAAAAACGTCAAACACTGCAATTATTGATCTTTTACTAAAAATATGTCCTTCACTCTAACATGCCATTGTATAATTGGGATATTGATCATTGCGAAAGATTTAGTATTGGAAATACAATCGACATGTTTTTTTTTCAAAATAAATTTCATTTCACAATAATCAAACGATTTAATAAAGTCAAAAAATAATAAATAAATCGATATATTTGAAATTTGATGCGGCTTCAATTTAATAACATTTTTCCCCCAAGTGTATTCAAGTCTTAGGTTTGACTTATTTCCCTTTCAAGGTGCATCAGATACATTAAGTAATAATCTCTTCCAACAGAGATTTGAACTTGAGTTCACTGCATTATAATAACTAGTTTTTTCCATTAAACCAATTACGTGTTGATACATTTTTAATTCTTTTAATTTATATCATAGTATTGTAGTGAGCTCAAGTGTCCCATATACCATGTGTTGAGACATCAAGTTTAAGGATGTATTTTCTTCATTTCTACTAGTTTAAGTTACTCCCTCCGGTTCAAATTAATTAATACATTTGACGTTTTCACATAAATTAAGAAATTCAATAATTAGTCAAATTTTTAAGATAAAATGTCAAAAATATCATCTTAATGATTGTTTTAATTAATATTATTGATATTTGTGCACTCTACTTTATTGTGTAAACCTAGAAGTAAGAAAGGGTAAATTTGAAAAAAGATGCATTGGAAACCAAATGTGAGAAGTAATTTGAAACATAAATATTTTGACTAAATGTGTCAATTAATTTGAAACGGAGGAAGTAACTATATAGAGGAAAATTCTTACCTGGTATATGAAAATTTTCGAGATATGACTAAGAAAGACACCAAATTATTTATTTGATCATCCACAATTAATAATGTAGTGATGATGTTGTGTTATTCCTATCCTATAGTTCTGTGAAAGAATTTCCATTTTAAGTAGCACTCATTCTTGTTCGTCTTCGCAAAATTAATTGTGTAAAAATTATCACTTAATTAAAGCAACACTTGAGCTCTTATTCCTCTTCACACAACTGATTCTGTAAAAGATTACTCCCTCCGATTCATATTAATTGGCACATTTGTCAAATTTTTATGTTTCATATTAATTGGCATATTTGGGTTTTCAATACAATTTTTTTCAATTTTGACTTTCTCTTACATCTAGGTTGGGAAGCTCAAGAGTCACTAATAAAAAAATGAAAAAAGTAGAAAGAACATGTATGGACTAATTTATGACTAAAAAAGATTGTGGATTGGTGGAAAGAGAAAATGTAGTGCATTGGGGGGAGAGATAGACCTCGGAATGTGGGAGTGAGGAGGAGAGAGAAAGCAAAAGAGTGAGTATTTAGGAATAATTGTATGCAGCATTTATTAGGGTGCATATACCAATAATTGATAGCAATCATTAGAAAAATTATTTTTAATATTTTATCATGTAAAAGTGATTAATTATAATATTTTTTAATTTGTGTAAAAAATAACACTATGCCAATTAATACGAACGGGAGGGAGTATCACTTAATTGAATCAACACTTCATCTCACTTTATTTAAGTAATATAAATGCACAAGCAAAAGCGAAACTAATGATGTAAAAGGAAAGACAGGTGAACCTATTTTAAATGTCAATCATTTAGGCATTATGCCCTTCTCTTTTTCTTTGGGCCATCACTTGTATTTCAACTTTCCACAGAAATCAACATACCACTAATTATAATCTTAATTAATGTAAAGAATCAATTTGATAGGGTGGGACTAGGGGTGGGATCGAGACGGGATTTCGGGTAATTCGGGACGGGATTTTTGGTATTCGGGTTTTGATTTTTACTACCCGAATTCCGCTTGGATTGACTTGGTCCCGATATTTCGGTTTCCCGATAAATATCGGGTTTTCGGGATCGGGATTCGGGTTTCCCAAAAATAGTAATTTGAAATTCCTATATGGTAGAAGTAGCACACTTTTCTTTATTTTGCTCCTTCATATCATTATATTTTTTTTTATGGTCATGAATTATTAATTTCAAGACCATGGGGGTAGGTGATGAGACTTGAGTTTAGGAGTAAGAGATTGATTGAAAGAGAATTGAAAGGGATAATTTATTTTGTATAATAAGGAATTCGGGATTCGGTTTTCCCAATCGGGTGTGAAACATTTCCCGATTACCGTCCCGATTTAGTTTGTCGGGTTTTCGGGTTTCCCAAAACCCGAAAATCCACCATATTTCCCGTCCCAAACTACAAAATCCCGACCGGGACGGGACGGGTTCCCGAAACCCGATACCGAATGCCCACCCCTAGGTGGGACTTTCTTATTGCTTCACAAAAATGAGGAAACATAATTAAGCAATCAAAGTAAATTGCAGTCTTACAAATGTTTAAATTTCTATGATTAATGTAATAATGGAGTATAAAAATATTATAGCTTACATCCAACTTTCGCCTGCACTCAAATTATTAATAAAGTAAACATAATATAGTCACTGTTTTTTTTATTTTTTTTATTGAGAAACAATTTTAAAGAAATTTGACTAATTATAAATATCTATTATATTTATTTTGTGATTAAAAAGGTAAGGTCAAATTGAATATCTGATATTACCATTATGAACACAAGCTATCTTTAACTACTGAAACATAAAAATATTATTATAATAATTGTGCACTATATATGATAAAGTAGAAAAGGAGATATAATGGGGCAAAGCTACAATATGAACAATAACAAGTTAAACATTAAATTAATGGAAGTTCTAGAAAGTGGACGAATAAATTCAAAAGTTACAATAATGATATGGTTGACCAAGGCATTATATACTGACAAAAATTCCTGGCGGAGATTATTGCTTATGATTCGTGGAATATTTTATTAGAGCCACATTTTCTTCATTTATAAGCTACTATTTTTTTGTTGTCAATTTCCTTCACAACTTCTCAAGCAATGTATGATATCAGGACATATATTCTGATAAGGACATCTTCCTTAATTAATTTCTTCATTCACAGTTAACCAAGAATATTGTCGACATAAGTAAATTAAGTTTGCTAACTCAACTGAAATTGTCTTTGTGGTTGCTTTCTTGGGCTAATGCAAAAGGAGTGAATAACAAATTAACTCCCAATTTTTTTAAATCCGTAGGTAGCTCAAATTAGAGTAGAAGATAAATTTGCATTTTTTAATTTGCAAGTATATACTCCCTTCGTTTCATATTAATTGGCACATTTCTTGTTTTCACACAGATTAAGAAACCTCATCATTACATATTTCTTTATGGTAAAATATCTCAAATATCCTTTATAATGATGACTACTTTCTAATTTTTTATTAGTGAGTGGTGACCATTAAGTTTTTCAACTTAAATGTGAGAAAGGGGCAAAATTGGATAAAAATGTTTTGAAAACCCAAACATGTCAATTAATTTGAAACAAAAAATTTGACAAATGTGCCAATTAATATGAAACGAAGGGGGTATCATTTAATTTGAATATGTTATTTTTAGGAGAATTCGAATAAACTAGTTTTTTAGGAGAATTCGAATAAACTAGTTAGAATGGAGTTATTGTTTCATATTTAAGAACATAGGAAGACTACTCTAATTATGCCATGGATTGATATTAACCTTATCCGTCAAAAACATAAAAAAAAAAAAAAATCAGTTTTTGAATCTATGTAAAAGATAATAAGGTAGAGTCGAAACTCTTTGTTTGCAGACTCTATTATTTTTTTTTATTAATTTAGCAACTTCTTTTTTTTTTTTTGGTATTTCCGAAAACTTTGCGAAAAAATTTCAAAAATTTAATCGGTCCAAAAAATCCTTCAATTTTGGTATTAAATGTGTCTTTTTTGAAAGTTTGGTACCAAATGTATAAAGAAGATAAAAATTTGTATGAAAATGCAATTCCCCCATTTATTTCCAGCTTTCTTTACAAAACCAATTACAAACATAGACCCAAATTATGAAATTAAAATAACGCATGCAAGAGATGAAATTCCAATATGTAAAGTTGTACTGCCCACATCATATATGCAAGTTAATTACCTAAATGCTTCTTGTGAAGCAATACATTTCTTCTGGTTTCAGAAAGTTAAAAAGAAAGAGCTAGACCGAGCTGAATTAATGTTTTGATATATAGCGTACAAAATCTCTTGAAACTTCCCAAAAAGAAAATTCAAACTGGCACTCATAAATACACAACATGATCATGATCGTATTGCATGCAATTTCTCCTGATTTTGTGCCTCAAATATATTCACTTTTCGCGAAACACGATTTTATTCTTGTACGCATGCATGCACAATTCAGACAACAAGTTGAACTGTGAATCAAACTCGTACGTCAAAACGTACTACCTGCAGATCTACGGTACTAGTTTTGATGATTTCTATATTTCAAAATTGCAACTGTACGTGCAAGAGAGGGAAGATGGAAGGAATATAATTAGAAGACACCTTTTTGTTTCGTGCTTTTGGAAAATTAATGTATACTCCATCGAATCTGATCATACGTAAGGTTTCTCAGAAACAAATTTAAATTCATCTTCAATATCATATATATCTAGATATATATGGGCAACACGTTTTAATTTATGGGGGCAAGTGAATTAATTGTGTAATCACGTTTAAGATAGGGCTTTTCTCTTTCTTGGGAAATTAATTACTTTATTTCATCAAGTCTATACTCTTGAAAAAGTAGAGTATATAATAGCAAAATACTTTCCTTTGTTAATCTCTTGTTATTAAGAAAGCGTGAATAGACTTTCTATGCAATTAGACGAAAATATAAAATTAAAAAATAAAAGAGGTGAAAATGTAACATAAAATGAACATTAGAATCATTTTGATTTTTCAAAAATACCCTTGAACAGTTACGTGCAAAGCACGTGACTTTAGTTTATCCGAAAAGTCGCCAGAATGCACTAAAGACGAACAAAAGTTGGTGTTGATGAACAAAATTGAAGGAAAACGAAGTTTAGGAACCAACGTAATACAAATTTCTAGCACAATAAACATTTGAGGGATTGCTATAATTTTTCTTTTTGAAATCGATTTAGCCTATACATTAAAATGCAACTTTGTTAAATGAATCTCTATATAGCTATATGAATATATATATATCAACAGACGATTAATGGACTAGTCGCTACAATGTAGCAAATCCAAGTTTGGATATCTGTTCGAAAAGATTTCCACTTATTGTGTCCGACACGCGTACGCCTCGAAATGAATTAAACCTGAATTTTATTGAGAAACCAAAAAAATGTGAAATCATTGAGAAAGATTAGAATGATGGATCTGGAAATTGTGAGTGAAATTATATAAACTCCAATTCGGGTGGCCCATATATATATATATATCCATATAAAATTTTGCTTTTCCACTTGATCATATATCACATGAAAAGTCTTAAGATATCAATACTTGATGAATATTCAGAATCAGATCATTATACTTTTCATATGCAAACAATTCACCACTTTCTGTAAGTATATATAAACTGTTTAATACATACATGCAGAAAGTTGTTCAATTCAATGTGTTTGGCAATAGTGAAGGTGTTACATTAGGAAAATTCAGGTAGGATCTACTGAAAACGAACCAAAATTATTTACTGACGGTCCTAATAAAATATGCGGTCATAATATTAGTAGCCCCGGCCCAATGGTGGACTCCGGAGAGCCCAATAAAACAACACTCTAAAAGTTCTATTCCGGCCATTCCAGGCCCATTACCTCAGGTTTATTAAAATTTCCTTTGCTTACTAGTTATATAGGACTTGAGCATCATGCCGGCCATTTCTGAATTGGAAATATCAACTGAGAATCTTGGAGTGGATTATAAATTAAATCCAATAGTATGATTTATATATTGTACTAACAATAATAATAAATTTTTGGTGGGAACCCGGGGCTTGATGGAGGTACTCCCGCGATTTACATCTTTCATGACTCTAGGGCTTGGTAACCTGGGTTATAAAAAAAAAAATAATAATAATAATAATAAATCCTGATACAAACAAATAATTTGCAGTTTCATTAAGTTTATTTAATAGTAATATATTTTGGCTAATTCATTAGTATATAGGCGTTCTTCATGACGTTGAGCCAATGTACCGCAAACTCTACGTACCTTGACTACTGAATTAATTAATTTTACATTAATTACTATTGCTGCATAATGCATTTATTATATAGATTTAAAACATAAAAAAGTACAAAATTCACCATTGCTGTTGATATATTTTATATAAATATATGCACGGAATAAAAATAAAATGTAAACAAGTAAAACAGAAAATAATAATTTTCACTTCTCTTTAATTCGAACAAAGGCTCTTATGAAAATAGCTAGATATATATGTGAATCAAATTCAAATCAATAGAGCTGCAACACGGAGCCACCAACCAGCAAGTAATAATCGAACGTCCAAATTAAGCTGCACACACAATAAGTACAGGTGATTCCAGCTGCAGGTTGTTCACTTGGCTTGGTTCAACACTTACTGCACAAGGTACACAACTAATTCCGCGATTGATATTAGCCTCTTCTTCATCATCCTTATTATTTTCTTCTTTGATTTTGTGGGAATTATGATCAACTGGATGCACCTCAGGTGTCCCTAGCATCATTATATTATTTATAACTTGTTCGGCAATTTTTTTCTCCTCGTCTATCTCTGGAACCTTGGCGTTTCGGTATATCCCATATAGTAACATTTGTAACATCCCCAAGAAAAATCCCATTACATTTGGAAGCTACATAAATTAAATCAAAATATCAAAACATTTAACAAACTAAATAGAGTCAGAGAGAAGAAAAAAAAAATCATTAATTTTAATTTTGTGAATGTAATTACTTACTGCAATACATATATCTCTTTGAAATAGGCCATAGGAAAACCACATGACAGCACTTAAGGTCAAGAAAAATGATAAAGTGAAGGGCATGAATTCAACACTCCGTGTTCGGACAACCTGGAACTGTATAAAAACAAAAGAAAGAACATGAATAATTGAATAAAAATAAAATACTAGTTTGGACCCGATAGATCTCATGGTCTCATACAATAATAATCTTAAACGAAAAGAGTTTTAGCAAAATAGTTCAAGAATTTTTGTGAACAAATGCATATTTAGTTTCATCAACCCTCCGATCCAGTATTTTTTCAATTCTCAACAGTTGTGTACCACCCATATCCAATCGTCCAGGACCATATCCCAATTCATTCTACTAAATATGATTTTGGTCTAGATTAAATTAGTCAATCTGGCACAATCAGCCTTAATACCCTACAAATTAAAATTACCCCTTTGTATTTTTGTCCTAACTTATTGCCGTATATATTTGAGATCAGAAGTGCAAAAGTGAGATAATTATATGAGACCAAAATTGCTGTTCAAAAAACTATTATGTGAGACAAAAAGTGCAAAATATTTCTAAAGATCGAATTGATAGAAAAAAATTAATTTTATATTTTGCCTATTTTTGAATAAATAATTATAATGATTCTTACCACAATGCTTAAGGGCGCAACAAAAACACACACAGAGATAGCAACACAAATCCATCCAACGATTTGAGTTCTTAATTGACCTCCGAATATGAAGAATGTGAGCATAAAAATCAAAGAAAATAATCCCACGTTCATAAGGCCCAATAGCTTGAAGGTGTGAGTCTGCAAGAAAATATATAGAACTAACCAAAATCAGTAAATTGAACTTTTTACGATAAATTATGTCTCATTGTAATTAATTTTTAATTACTACCTTAACCTTTTTTGATGCATAAAAGAGGAACATGAAGATGTAAACTGTCTCAATAATGCACCCAAATGAGTTTATTGAGATAAGAAGAACGGCATTTGTCTTTAGGAACGCATAATACATCCACAACATTGCAGAGAAAAGTGCAACTACATAAGGCAATGAATCGAATCCCATTGTCGATTTTTCTTTGTAAATTCTTATGAATGTTGGCCTGTAATTTAAAAAAATTATATTTATTAGTAATCATAATCAATATTGTTCTTAAAAAGAAAGAAAATGGTACAAGAACTTACAGTGGAGCAAGATACACAAGGACTGATACAATATTACCTGCATTAAAAAAAAAATCTCCATTTGAGAATTCCAACCAAAATGATTATGGGAGAGTAAAACTTAAAAAGGGCTTTTTTTTTTTTTTTTGTTCTCAAAAGTATTCAAATCTAGACACCTCTCCAACGGGGATTCGAACTTAATTAGATTTGCTTCTAATTCATTCCGCTGGACCAAATTCCCGATGATAATTGTCTTCATCAATTATATTCATGCTAGTAATAGCTATTTGATCCACCAAGTTATTTTTCATGTAAGATATATATAGCTAGCTAGATAATATATAATTAGTATTACAAACTGATCATTCTCATGAATTATTTTATATTCTTGCATCACTATGGTAGGTTGATCATGCAAGTTCTTATATTAACCTAATTAAGGACATAAAATATATACTAACTAATTTTAACAACATGAAATCGGTTTATTTGAAAATTCGAACATTGTTTTCTTCACAAAAGATAGATATAGCATGAAAATGAGTATAAATAACTATAAAAGATGAAAGTATCAAAAGAAATAGAGTGATTATTTTACCTAAGAGACCAAAAGTAAATGCCCATGGGTGGTGATAGTCAAAAACAGCCATCTTCAATTCACAAAATTTGAAACAAATGAAGTAGGGCTTTCTCAAGAAACCCTAACTATTTGCTTCAATCGATTTAAATTTCTTTCTCTAAATTAAAATGAACACACCCAAATTATGAAGAATGAAAATATGAGATGAATGGGGTTAGTATTTATATAGCATAGCATGGCATGTAGGTGAAAGAGAGAGAATGAAAATCGTATTAAACTCATCTTTGTTGCATGACAAGTGGAATATTTAGTAGGTAACGTACAACAAAATCATTCATTCACCAAATTAAATAAATGAGTACTCGTCACGTGCCCTTACACTCGCGTGCGTGATATGAACTTTGTAACACCTCATTAATCCTACGTTGGATATAGATACACCGTCATTTGTATCTATATTACAAAATTTGAAAGTGTTACAACAAGAGATAATTATCATCATGGACTATTTTATAATTTATATGATAAAAATGTTCGTTTTATTTATATATTTATTTGTTTATTTAATTTATTTATTTTCACGTGAAATCTCCTCCTTATAGAATGAAACTTTTGCCGTTGTGCAGAAAATTAAGCAGAAAACACGCACCCAAGAATCATCCCTTTATGATTTGTCTTTTTTCCAATTATTCATATTTTCTGTTATTTATTTTGTTTTTTAGTGTTCATTGGACCATGAATTTGGTATGTTAAGTAGAACGTAAAAGGTAACCTTTTTTAGTGTGTTTGATTTCTTCTTGGTGAAGCGGAGTTTGAGCTGTTATGGAACTAATAATATATATATATATATATATATATATATATATATATATATATATATAAATAAATAAATAAAGAGAAGTCATATCTTTGTGTAGCAATTTTTTGATATTCCTATTTTGCCTTTAATGTTTTAATTAATTTAGTTATTTAATTTTTTAACTTCTTTACTTATTTTATTTAAATAAAATTTACTTTTATTTTTTTCCATAAAAAATTCTTATGTTTTGTGCTTAAAAAATTTAATATAAGCAAAAATACGTGTTGAAAAATTAAAGCATATAGTAACACGTGCTAAGGATATACTAGCACATATATATGCGAAGACAAAAAATAATGACATATTCACCATTGTGATACAGTTTCTAGTTTCTAGTTTCTTTATATTTGGGTTTTGGATCTACATGTGAATGCTAGGTGGAAGCCTGGCCATAAGGGACTCACAAACTTCATTTCATGTTTTACCTATGCACATAAGCCAAATAATACTATATAGTAGTAGGTTCAAGTGTTTTCTTTTTTTTTCCTTAATTTTTTTTAATTAAATTTCTAGGAATATTCTAGTTTCAAACTCAATGCCATACTCAAATAATTCACAACGCATTTCATATAATCATCTTGTTATTAGGTCATGTTACTTACGAACTAGAAATTTCTATATTCAGCTATAAGGTGTTTTGAGGACATTTGAAACAAATGAATAGTTGTATGAAGGATCATTTCTCCTTTTTCTTTATATAGTTCAAAATTGATTAAACGTATTCAAATATCAAATATGTGCAGTACACTTATCTACTACTGGGTGATATATAGTGAGGCGAAATTTGGTTTACACTATAACTTTAGGGGAATTTTGATAAGGGCAAAAAATCATCTTTGGCAACATAGAACTAGTTGTTTGTCAGTTTTGGTACCGATTCTGACTTGCATTTTCAATTTTGGCACTTCCGTCAGTTGACTTAACGGTCAACTGACGGAAGTGCCAAAATTGAAAAAGTCAGTTATAATTGGTACCAAAATTGACACCATGGTACCAAAATTGAAAAACGCCTAGTTCTATGGTGCCAAAAATGAATTTTTGCCGAACTTAAGATTTGTATGAAATGCCAATGATTGTGGATGTTGTAATGTGGCTGGTGTTCATTTGAAGCTTGGTGTGATTTGAGAATTAATTCAACTTACTGCCTGTTTTTTGTGAAGAAGGAGAAACAAATTCTTAGGAATATATATTTTCGGTTTTTTTGTATCAAACCGTACCGTTCGATTTTGTACCGAACAAAACCGATTTTTTTGGTTCGAAAAACGGTCCGTGATACGAAATGTACCTAACACAAATAATATCGAAATTCGGTCTGGTTTGTACCGAATGCTCAGCCCTAGACTTGAGCAATCAATTATTCAAGTTTAATTTTATTTCTTATTGAATTTGTGATTGTTTTTAATATTGATATTTAGATGAACCGAGCTCAAAATAATTGTAATCGAGTTGAGCTCGACTCAAGTTTGAATACAGTAGAGTTCTTTGAAATGATAAAAGTTGTTCGAACTTGATATAATGGTATGATCATATGTATAACGAATTAAATCCAAACCAGTTTTCAATGATCGAACATGAACTAAACATCAAGTAACTTTGTCTAAATTTCAGTGTAAGTAGAATTGCTATCAATTATGACAGTCATGAACCCGTCTTGTAATATGGTTATAAGAGTATATAAAGTAAATTTACATTATAGCCAGTATTTGATCTTAATAAGTAAAATTTAAACTTACTCCAAATGCTATAAAAATTATAAACATATATTCTTGATTGATTATGTCAGCAAAATATATAAGTGATTTTGATATTTAATTATCTATCAGAAAAATAATATGTTAGAAAAAGTAAAATGCTAGAATTGAATTAGTATTTTTGCATTGATGAAAAGATAAGAGAATAATTATTTTTATAAGGCTACAATCTTAGAATTTGTCCAATACCCTCATATATATATCTAGAACCGGCCGTTCCTCCAATGAATTATTCCATTAAAAATGGTTAGTTAAATTTTTTTTTTTTTCCGATTTCTCAATGGTTTAATTCTTTTTTAGGCTCATCAGACACATTAGGTGAGAAGCTTTGATAATCATTTCAACTAGACCAATTAGATGTTGATGGTTAATTAAACTAATTGATCATTTCTTTAATTTATTTACTTCTCGTTACAATTCGTAACTAGCCTTTCCCTTTCTTTTGGCACAATTTAGGAGAGCAATATTTTCCTAAATTATAAATATAATAATAAAAATGAAGGAATATGCAGAAGAAGATCAACATTGACTAATGGGAATGATGATCGTGTTAAAACGAAATTCAAGACGAAAACGACTCTTCACCTCAACAAAATCAATGAGATGTGTAAAGTAAACATCACGCGTAGAAAAAATATTAATGAATACTGATCATGTTATCATCACATACACACACACACACCTCTTTTATTGAATTTTGTTCACTAGCACCCTTTAGTTCTACTGCGAAACTAAACGTTACATCTTTGTCCTATTTTATTTTTAAGTACATACACCTCAAACACACAAGTTAGTGCGTGTAAAGAGTGCAATATCATTCCTACTTTGTTTAACTAACAGAAACCCCATGTGTTATTTTAATTAACAAAAACCCCCAATGTTTTTTTTTTTATTAGCAAAAAAATCTATTTGGACTTTCTTCATAAATCATAGGGAGGTTTTTGTTAATTGTTTAAGTGTAAAGGGGGGTTATTGTCAATTTTCAAAGTTAATAAGAGGGTTATTGATATTTTTTTAGGTTAAGAGGGCGATTTTTGTATCCTTTGGTGGGGATATAACTGTTATTTTGGCATGGAAGGGGTTTTTTTGCTAATAAAAAAATACATAGGGGATTTTGTTAGTTAAAAAATACAAGGGGTTTTTGTTAATTAAACAAAGCACAAGGGGTATTTTTGCATTTTTCACTGTACAATTGATTATGTTTCTAATAAGATAGTTATTAAATTATGTTATGATGTTTGATTTGCATAATTTCGTTTAAAATAAAAACCTTTATAATTAGTTGTATAATTATGTTTGATAATCTATGTTACATTATTGGCAAAAATTCATTTTTGGCACTATAGAATTAGGCGTTTTTCAATTTTGGTACCATGGTGTCAATTTTGGTACCAATTCTAACTGGCTTTTTCAATTTTGGCACTTCCGTCAGTTGACCGTTAAGTCAACTGACGGAAGTGCCAAAATTGAAAATGTAAGTCAGAATTGGTACCAAAATTGACACAATGGTACCAAAACTGAAAAACAACTAGTTCTATAGTGCCAAAAATGATTTTTTGCCTTTTGATAAGGTTGTATTAACAATAAAGTATTCAACCACTGTTGCTTATAATCATTTACTTATCTTTAACAATTGAATATTCAACTGATGTTGTATAAATTTAGTTATTAATCAAGTACGTGGCATATAATCTAGTCAGTGTATTTGATATCTCAATTTGATGGCCCTTCATAGGTTTAGTTTTGTCGTCAAATTAAACTATCATCAAGCTCTGTAAATTCGTTAAACTTAATGTCAAATTGAGTAATAGTTATAGCTCTAGCTAGTTGTTGCATGCCCACATTACATTTCGAACGCTTTAAGAGCCGAACATAATTTAATAGTTTAAATATTTGACGAAAAATTAAATTTGTCCAATACCGTCATTAAATTGTGTATGGGGTGTGTTTTTCCAAAAGATTTAATACACAGTGTGTAAAATAAGATATACAAATAAATTGTTGTATACATGAGAGCCGTAAACGATATAACATATTGTACAAATACATTTATCTTGTGATTGACGGGAACAATCAAATCAAATCGAATTCAATTTATTTATTTTTATCAGAATTGAGGTGACAAAATATAACATGAGGATTGCATAGTCCCTGTCAATCAAATAATTGTACTATATGATAAGTTTGAATTTTTAAAATGTGGTCAAAAATCCATTGGACAAATCATTTGATTGTAAGTTCGATGATCGTTGAATGATTGTATATATTTGGTGATATGTATGGTATATATTTGGTGAATTATAAACTTGTGGAGCCCCGGTTTATGGACCCTCGAACATGTGGCTTCACTAATAATGGTACCCGATCGAAAAAATTGTACACCTTGAGTGACTTTCTCACAAGACATGAACCAAAAATATGAAACTTGTTATTAATTAGATCCATGTATCACTTAGACATGACCTTAATTAATTAGTGTGTTTTGTACGATTTTTAACTTGTCCCTCTCATTGCCACGAAAAGCAATCATGCGATTGCAATTCTGATGAGTTTCACAAGCTTACGTAGTAGTAGTTTAATTGCTGTCAAAACTTCCATAATTAAATTATCTGCACCAAACTTTTACAATTTGTTAAATGTTATATCAATATCCTTAAAGATCAAGAACCATTAATTACCCCGATCGATCTTTCCTTTCTTGACCTAGCTATACAACCTTGAAAATCGATCGTATATTCTAATTAGCTGATACCTGATACGTCTAATAGTCACTTTTAATTATTTCTAATTATCATCAAGGTAACAACTTCAATGAGACCAACTGATATGATATGAACACCTGAAAATTAATGTGAGCTAAACATCTCCCAAAGAAACCTTTTTCAATTACGTGCAAGCAGAGTCCATTAATATATATAGTATATATATTACTAGAAAAGCCTCATCGTCTATTTGCAATTGTTGCATACGTGCATGTCACCGCATGCACTTTCTTTGGCAATAAGATATATATAGTAAATGTAAGAAATAATTAAACTTGAGTAATTGGTATTGGTACGATTATTTAAGAGGATTTAAATTAGTTCAAAGTCGACTTCAACTCTACGTTTTTCCGCAGGATCATTATCTCTATGATTAATGGGTCAATTCGGGATTAATATATAATTGACAGTCTTTACTAATAATTACAATGATAAGGAAATGTTATACTACTAACCATCACAACAAATTGCCAATAATGATATCATTCTGCAACTTCTTTTGTTGTATTTTAATTTTTGTAATACATATTTTGATGATTGTATGATCAATCACTATATGCAGTATATGATTTGTTGAATGATGGATCGATGCTAATGTTATTGATGATTATGTCCACAACAAAAATAAGAATGCGACACAACCATTGAAATTAAGAGGTTATAATCTTCAATTTAAAAATAGCCACACACGTGGATATATATATAAATGAGTGTGTGTGTGGATAAATGCCAAAAAAAAAAAGTTGTGTTATAATTAAGATTAAATTTGTAAATGTTTGTTGAATAAAATCTCACTGTAATAATAAAATATTCGTCACTAAATTCTCTACTGAAATGTTTATTGCATAAATTCTAATTTTACTATTAAAAATTTAACACGATAAGCCCATCCGCACAAATTTTGACAACCTATTATGTACGTACATATAGAGAATTTTGTGCCGAATATTTAATAATACTTGGGAACTCACATTTTAATTTTGTGCATAGTTTACGTAACACAAGGGAGTGTCGTGCCTAGTATATTGACATACAAAAGAGCTGATATTCTTGGCGAAAAACAATGGAAGTCTATTTTTTTTCAAGAAATGAGCAAACAAATTAATAAATAAATGTGTTGATAATTTGTGGGCAACTACGTACATCATAAAACCTGGATTTTAATTTCTAGTTTCATCAACACGATAAAATATGGAGTGACTTAATTTTGCGATAGAACAAAACTAAAAATAATTAATAAAAACTTGTATTCCAATATTTGCTTTCTTAGCATTAACTCTAATAAGAGAATTAACATTACAAATATCATCATCAAGGTTCTATGGTGTAGTGGTTAGCACTCTGGACTTTGAATCCAGCGACCTGGGTTCGACTCCCGGTAGGACCTCTTTTTCATTTTCCTTTTTTTCTGTTTCAAACTGCACAAAAAGTGTCCGTACTGCTGGAAACCAAATATTGGTTTCAAAATTAGAAGCTAATTCATTACTCAAACTCATCTATGCGACACGATTGTTTATTAATATTTTCAATTACAAACAACACATCCTAGCCAACTAAAATCTTATAATTTTCATCCAATTTAGATTTTCGATCACCAACTTTAAGTGTTAATAATATTCAAGTAGAACTAATCTACTGATAAACATATCCAAACTACACTATAAATCTCTATCTAACTAACATACAATCAATTTCTCTTATGCCCCCTAAAGATGGAGCATCTTGAGAAGAAGACAAAATCTTGATCTTGAGAAGAAGAAAAAATGGTGTTTGGAATAAGGCTCTTTGTCTGATGGTAAGTCCAATGGCGCATGTCGCGGTGATGTCGATCGACGTTTTGGTGGATGTAAGTTATGTTTGTGAAGCTGACATCAAGAGGTATAGTTTGAGCATGCAATTATCTTCTAGTTTAGATATTTAATAGAGTTATTATTGCTCAGTTTTAATATATTTATCTAGTAGATTAGTTTTACCTGAATTTAATTTCGTGTAATCTTATTAAACAACCATCAATGAATAACCATGTGATTCTTCACCGCTTAACATTAAGATCCGGAAACAAAAAGAAATTAAAGAAGTTCAAAAATCAAAACAAACAACACGAAATATCCCAAAAGTTTGCATTAAAGAACACGTTTCAATTAGTTAAATGTTATAGAACAAGATTACAAACAACAGTTTTAATTTTCTATTGCACAGACGAATTATACAACAGTCAACTCGAAACATCATCACTTCAGACGTCGTCTATACTTTCAAAACTTTTTAATACGTCCATAGTTCCCGCTCGCTATCCATTATTATTTCCATGATCAAAACTTCCTTGAGCATTTTGTCTCCTTTTTTCCCTCCAATTTTCACCCCACATTTTAGCCTCAGCTACAGCTCGTTCTCTGTCCAACATTTTTGCAGTTTCTCTAGGAGAATCGTCCCTCTCGGAACCTTCCAAATCCCATTTTCGACCAGACCCTCCAACTTCTTCGTTTTTCAATATTTTGCCACCTCGTTCTTCTTTATCCCCTCCTGAGACTCGATTGCTATGTGCAGGAGGGTCATAAGCTTGATTTGCTAAGTAAGAAAGGGCAGTGACCACATCACCAATCAGGGGACGTGCAGCCGCCTGTTCTTGGATACACATGGACGCTACTGCTAGTGCTTGGTAAAGACTTCTCATTGGAAACTTTCCTTGTAGTCTTGGATCAGCTAGTTTTGCAAATTTTCTTCGGTCATTGAACAATGGTCTTGCCTGCATTACATTGACAGTAATGATGCAAGTGTGTACACAAATTCTCTAATAGGAAAAGGAAATTATAGGGAGCGAAATGCAAAAATTCCCCCTATCCTTTGCCTAATTAGCAAAACAAGCCCTGTATTATTTTTATTACCAAAACCCGCTGTGCTACTTTTTATTAGCAAAAACCCTCTCCAAGTCGGAGTACATTTTCGACAGGAAAAATGACAATTATACCCCCATAAAATACAAAAACACCCACCCCTATTCACCTACAAAATGACAACAATCCCCCCGTTAACTTTGAAAATTGGCAATAACCCCCTGTTCACTTAAAAAATTGGCAATATCCTCCCTATTGATTTGTGAAGGAATTTCAAATACAGGGGGATATTTTCTAATAAAAATAACACATGGGGTGTTTTCCGATTAGGCAAAGCACAAGGTGTGTTTTTGCATTTAGCTCAAAGTATAGGAGAAAGGAAAAATATGCTTTTTTTATGCTACGGTTGATTATCAAGAAAATACTTTTGTACATCTCCCTTACTTTGCTGCACTTTCCTTGGATTGAGGGATTTAGAACTAGATATTTCAATTGCGCAATAACTAATCCAAAGCACTTGGATAATTTGATCCTTTATGGATTTCGAGTCCTTAAGCTAACCAATTTGTTCTACTCTTTTAACCGAAATAATGAATTTGAAATCCATTTAATATTGGAGTCATCTTAAATCATTCTCCAAATACTTAATCAAATCCAAATCCATCAATCCAAATGAAGCCTATTTGAACATTTGCAGAAAAACTTTAACCTTATACAATAGAATAACTAGAGAAAATAGCAGTTGGCCTACCCATGCAACGAGGTTTTGTTCTCCATGTGGCTGTGTGCTGTCAATGGCTTTACGTCCAGTGATGAGCTCTAAGAACACTACTCCAAAACTGTACACATCAGACTTCACCGTTAGTTGACCAGTCATGGCATATTCAGGAGCACAATAACCGTACGTTCCCATGACTCGGGTCGACACATGTGACTTGTCTCCAGTGGGACCCAGCTTTGCGAGTCCGAAATCCGAAAGCTTTGGAAAAAAACCTTCACCTAGTAATATATTAGAGGACTTAAAATCCCGATAAATAACCGGAGGATTTGCCTTATCATGGAGGAACTCCAATCCTTTAGCTGCACCAGCTGCTATTTTCATTCTCGTGTTCCAATCGAGTGGCTCCTTATCCAGTGGAAGATCTGTGCAGTTAATAATAATAGTTCACATTTTAAGGTCTACAAAAGCAAACTTAAGTATCTCACAAAAGCAATATTATACCAATACTTCTTGAGAACCAAAATATTAACGTTATGTTTGGTTCTTGAATTTGAACAAGGAAAACACTAAGGAGAATGTGACTCTTGTATCAAATGATAGGACTCTGAGCTTTGACTTTGTTTATTTTCATTTTCCTTATCATTTTCCTCACTGAAATCCAAGAACCGAACATGGCCTATGTAATAATCAGCAAAAGGTTACCATGTAGGTGATCTTCTAATGATCCCAAGGGCATAAACTCGTAGACGAGAAGCCTTTGATCTCCATCAGCACAATAACCAATCAAACTCACCAAGTTTGGATGATGTAAGAGGCTAAGCATTAGGACTTCCACTAGAAACTCTCTGTTACCCTGAAGTCCATTTCTGTCCAATTGCTTAACGGCAACAACCTGCCAAAATATGTTTAAAAAAATAATCTTTAAAAGCAAGTAAAAGCATCTACAACATTAAGGAAACACCAAAGTATAGAAATGTAAGTTATCTTGATTGATAGCTTGGTTAAAATGGAAGGTATCTTATGCCAAACTATTTAAGAGGATTCCCAATCATTTGGTAAGTGCAGTATTTTTTAGGTTTATAATGTATTTGGTAACCAAATTCGAAAATTACCTAGGCCCAATAGAATTGAGCCTACAAAGTTTATAGACACACACACACACACCCATATATATATATATATATATATATATATATATATTATATTACCTGACCATTTGAAAGTCTGCCTTTGTATACACGTCCAAATCCTCCTTCGCCTATGAAACAGTCAGACCTAAAGTTATTTGTAGCAGAAGCTAACTCACGAAATGTAAACGTTTGTGCAGCAATCTGTGAGTCAGGCAAGTTTAGACCTACTGCTTCCTTCCTTAGCCCAACATTGCTCCTCGACTTTAACCGGTCTCCTCCTATATTTTGCATTCGAAACCAACACATATTCATTAGGATTCATAGTCTCAATACTTAGGCCATATACATTGGTCATATGTATACTTATCAGAACTTGTTTATTTGAAGCAAAGAAGAGACAAGTTGGTCTTAATCCATATCATAGAACTAAATTGTCAATTAAGCATCCTATTGCTCAAGGTCAAATAATTAGCATTCCGTAATCATAAACAAATCAAAAATAGAAATCATAGTCCCCATGAGATCTAATTTTATAATTGAGAAAGAAACAAAAATACAACTAAAATCATAGAATTATGGTCTCTACATCAACTAAATTGAAATCCCAATCCATATAAATCTGATAAACAATAATCTATACTAAATAGGACTGAAATAACTGTTCATTAATTCAAAATTCTCAGATCAGATCAGAAACTAACCAGATGATAATCTTGATATATTGGAATTGATATTTGGATGGACTGATTTGTGATCATCTCTATTGTTGTGGGGATTAAGCTTTTCCTCTTCCCTCGAATCAAAACAAGGAAAACAACCCATTTTTACCTCCCTCAAAGATCAAACCCCTTTCTTGAAAAACCTCAGATGTGGACCAAAATCAATCAACTTCTCATTTTATCCAGCCCAATCCAATCCCACCATAAATGCCCAAAAATATTTAGTGGGTAAGCATTAAATTCAATAAAAATCCAATCTTTATTACTCCACCTATCCAACTAATCGGTTAAGACAGGGGATAAGATTTCAGATAGGAAAAATGGAAAATACAAATTAAAACGAAGAGCCAAATAAGAAGAATAATCAATTCTAAGCTAAGAAAAAGGAAAAGTTTTAATAAGAAGAATAGCAAGGAACAATTTTTGGAAATCCGGTAATTTAGTTTTGATAGGTTTTAGAATCCGTAAGTAATAGGAAGCAGAGTGAGTTTTAGCCGGCTTTGTCTTGAGCTTTTCATGTCATATAGAAAGAAACCTCTCTCTCTCTCTCTCTCTCTCTCTCTCTCTTACACACACACACACTTGATACTACCTACTACACACACTTTGACCAGCTAAAATTATTAGTAATTCACAGAAAATTGTGTATTTGCAAAGAATCCATTTTAGTTTAGACATAATTAGAATAAATCTAAGTTGTCGACAAGGGGAAAAAAAAGTTGTTTAGATTTTTTGACTCAAAAGTGGTATCTAGTTGTGATGAGTTAGTTTAAGAATGAGTAACAAATCAAGGATTCAAACAATGTGGATAAATTTTCCATAAATAAATTACGGTCAAATTCATTTATTAGGGGATTGAATGATGGAAATTTGTAAAATTCTATCCAAAATTTTAGTAAGAGAAATATTGATACTTCTTTAATGACCTCCCGTTTTAAAAAAAAAATTAATAAACTTACAACTTTCAAGTTTATTAAGTCATTAACTCTAAAAAAAATAGTTTATAAAGTCATTAACTGATTACATACATTTGAATTTGGCTAAGTTTATATGTTCTGGACCTAATTTACTTTAAAAGCTATGAAAAATGAATATTACCCATAATCTTATAAAAAAATAGGATAAATTATGAATACCCCTGAAATTAGGTCTAATTAAAAAAAATTCCTTAAGTTTGTCACTTTCTTACAATATCCCCTTGTCCTCAAAAAGTTCAAAGTTTACCCATGTGAGTTATTTGTAATGTTTATAATATCTTATAAATTTTAAAAGTTGGGTTCTAATTGTTATATCTTATAAATTATAAAAGTTAATTATATATTTACTTCCAAAATAATTGATAAATTTTTTAATTGACCATAAGCTTAAATAAATATTGTAAAAAAAAATTACATATTTATTAAAAAATAATTTTTTTTCATTTTTTTACATATGTATTATTTATATAGAAAAATTAATTCATTTAATTAAATGTGTAAACAAATTTTTAATATTTATAAAATATTATTATTAAAAATAAATTCAATAGTTTATAAATGGGACAATAGTTAAAAACTTCATGATTTATACAAATATATTATGGGAAAACATTAATATAATTAAATAAATAAAAGCCCTTTCTAACACACGGATATAGAAGAAATGATATCGAGTAATTTGATTGTTTGACATTTCAATACAATGGGTAAAGTGTAATTACTTAAATAAATTTAATTTAGGGTTGTTGATATAGCCAGAGGAATTATTTGTTAATTCTCTATACTACCATTTTTAACTCATTGAGTTAACTCGCTTAATATTCTTATACTTAATTATTATTCTGATCAATATATTTGGGTATAATTTTTTTTCTAACTAATCTACATGGAAACTAGCGCAAATCTTTTCCTTTACTAACATGCTTGTTAGTTTTTCTTACGCACTTTGTGTCCATTACCATTAAAAAAAAATGAAGAATTGCTCCAAAATTCTTATCTCACCTATGAAGATTATTGAGACATTGATAGGATTGTCAATTGAGTCGGGCTTACCCGAAGCCCGATGGCTCAGCCCGATTAAATTTGACCCGAACTCAAATAATTGTGAGTCGGGCTGTGTTTGAGCCATTATAGTAAAACCGATTAATTTATGAGCCGAGCTTGAGCCTTACAAGGCTCAACCCGAATAAGGCTCGAGTATATTATTATCTTAAATATTACTACTATAAATCATTGGTAGTATTGTTATAAGTATACTAATTACTACAAATAATCCACCACATATATGAATTATAACTAAAGTTTCCGCAGGTCAAAGGGAACGTAATAAACAAAAAAAAATGGAAAAATAAAAAAAAATGGTGAAAAAATGGGAGTCTTGGCACTTTACAATTATATTTAATGTTCTATGTTATTGATTACGAGTATAAAATTTGCATATTTCTTGTGAGTTAAATAAAATTGTCTATATATTGCATTTAAAGAATGCGTAGTTTTTTTATTTTTTAAGTAAAATTTGCTAGAGTGAGCAAACCCGATATGAGCCCGATATAAACTCGAAGCCCGAAAAATTATATGAGCCGAGTTTGAGCTCATAGATGTGAAGCCCGATGGCATTTGAGTTTGAGCCTATAGACATGAAGTCCGACAGTATTTGAATTTGAGCAATTAAAGGCTCGGCTCACAGGGCCCGATTGACAGGCCTAGACATTGGGTGCCAGATTCAAAACCATGAAGCCATGGGTAGGAATAATCTACCATGAGTTTACATAAGATAAAACTGTGTTGTCACACATGGCGACTTGTCGTGGAACTATGAAGTAGCAATTTTTTTTCATTGATTAAAATTAAAAGGAGTATTTGATATTTTGTATTCCAGAGCTACATTGTTTTGGTACTTTGCATTTCGGAATTGAATTATTGGCACTTTGGATACTCGAATTGTATCTTTTTTTTTTTTTTGACATTATAGAGGGCATTTTGCACCCTGACAGGATGCACATCGCAAATTTGTTTGCAATTCAAGGATGCAAAATGTTAAGATATCAATTCTACGAGGCCAAAACAATGTATTAATTATGAGGAACAAATACCAACTACTCAATTAAGAGAGTTTAAAAATTTACATGAATTCTTAAGAATCCATATTCAAAGTTTATATATAACATGATAACATAATTAGGGGCTAAATGAATCATATAGAATCAAACAATATATTGTTCAAACTTGATTTCATCTTCTTATTGAGTTTGAACATATGTTTGAGATTAATAATTAGATTGTAACCAAGCTCGAACGAGCTTTAATCGAGTTGAAATGAGTAAAAATTGAGTAGCTTGATATTTTTACATATTTATTATTTTTATTTTTAACTTTCTAAGTCGAGCATGAACCGAACTTTGGAAAAGATCAAACAAATAATGTTTTCAATTTGTTTGATACATTTAACTAACCAAATTAACTCAAATGAAATTTATTTGAGTTGGGGTTAGGGTTGTTCTTAAATAAACTCGAGTCAAATATCAAGTAACTTAACTCACATTAATTATCCAAAATAGAGACAAAGTTAACATCTTACACAAAATAAATTTTCACCGGAAAAGTTCGCCGAAGCACACTTAAGATTTTTGAACCTTGGAAGACTTTTTTCTTTTGGTTTGGAAATTTAAATGGTAATATGTTGTTTCCCGTAAATTAACAAGTCTATAAGAAAATAGATTTTAATGAGTTTACATATAAAATAGAGGAAACAAATATGTATGTATCCAAATATAAGTCCAGACATTTAAGCACTAAAATGTTGAGTTGATTCATTGAGTTAAAAAGTTTATAATGGAGACTTGAAAATTATTGGTCTGGCAATATGGATTATGCCCTGGCTATATCAACACCCTTAATTTAGTAGTAACTTAATTAATTGATTAAAGGAACAATATTTACTATTGAGCAAAAACCAACCACTCATCAATTACATGCGCGTTAATTGCAAGCCACACATAATATATTTCCGAGAGTATCCGGTTCTTCCATAAAGATTAAAGAATGTTCAGGAAGGATTAATGCGTACCATATATATTTTTATAAATAACAAAATATATAATTCCAGATAAAAGAGAATAAATCATATATTGCATAAATTCTTGTTGTTTAGTGAACATGTTTGAGTACATATACCACATTGATAATTTAGAACTAACAAGGAATTTTATTTTATTTCCAAAGACAAAATTGGTTTAATTATTACTGAAGTAATTAAAAAAAGAAAAAAGTAATTTATCTCAAGAGGTGTGAAATTGATTGCTAACACCATCATTCCAACATTCATTAATTTCTGATAAATATATAATAATATATTTTGAGTTGCTATATGGTGGGTAACAAGTTGTAACTATAGTGGCTAGCTATTTCATGGAAATTAAACAACATGAAAGACTTGGCCAAATCAAACTCTATTTGTCAAGTTGTGTTGGCCAGCTATACACACATTAGAATTATACCATAATATTGTAATAGTAGTAAGTATATGACAAAATCATTAAATTAGAAGAATTAAAAAGGTTTTGCTATGATAATATATATTGTTCTTCCGACCCTTGTTAATTAGACGTTAAATTTTATTCTTGAAACATATTCCATATCTACTTATTATTATTTGTTTTTCGTAGGAAATAATTGAAACAATAGTATGGATCTAAAAAATGTTTTTGAAGAGAATAATAAATATATATGGAGTGGAAAATAAAATTACGTCACAATAATAGGAATTTATATTTTCTTCTTTGGTTAGGACTTAGGAGTTGTGCTGGTACCAAAACTGTACGGTTCACCAAATGCATGTGGTGGGAATCGGTAGGACTTGTCTTAAAATCTCTTGTGTTCTTTTCCTTTAATTTTCTCCAATAATGGAGAATAGTGGTCCACCTACACTAGATCTATGGGAAGCAATAGCATCAATGTGGAAAAGGTGTAGTGGATCATATTCACCTTGTGACCTAAATGAACCATTAATGGAGATTCTTGTGTGTATTTTAGAATTCATGAATTTTGCCTAGCTAAAAGGACCCAAATTATAACTATTTCTCTCTCTCTCTCTCTCTCTCTCTCTCTCTCTCTCTCTCTCTCTCTCTCTCTCTCTTTTAATTAATAATATTTTTGTTCTTATTTTAGTTTCTAGTGGAACAATGTATTTTGCATAATGAAATAGGGTGTTATGTGTTTAGCGGTTCACCACTATCGAATAATTTTGAATATGTATTGTACGTCGCACTTCCATTCTGATGAACACTTTAAAAATATAAGTAAATAGAATACACGGTAATGCCTCAGAATATTAACCACAATGCTAACAAGTTGTGGCTAGATTTTTATGTTGGATATTTTCAAAAGTTTTAAACTAAAACATTGTATAAAAAGTAGAATTAGAAGAGGAACCTGGAACCCTTGACATATAAATTTTAAGACTCATTGTAAGTAACTTTTAAGTCTAGAATCAACTCTTACTAGCCCAATGGACTAACCTTTTTCTCCAATGGGCTTGCTGATGGACCAACTCTTTCTTCAATCCGCTTTTGGGCCTGCTCCACATTCTACATAATGGCAACTTGTTGGGCCTATTTTTAGCTTAATTTGCTCACCACTGCTATATATGTTAAAGCAATAATAATCAATCACAAGGTAAAAAAAATTAGTAATTTATATTATTTTTTCTCATTAAAAGTTAAAACATCTTTCGTGTTCAAAAAACAACACAAAATAAAACAAATACAATATCACAAAGAGAAGAAGTAGTCAATATGCTTAGGTGCAACTTCCATAAATAAAATGCTATTTAATTTCCATTGCAGGAAGTTAGTATATATGATGATACCGGAGCCGGCACCGTCCACGTTATTAAGGTTTCCATTAGTTTAAAATTTAAGGTTTTTGTCTAAAGTTTCATGCATTCGTTTTATACTTTAATTAATATTACTTTTACCCTTTTCAATCAAAATTATAAAAAAAAAATGATTTATAAACTACTTTTACTGTTATTCTAGAAAAAAAAATATGTTAAAAGAAAAGGTCGTGTATTTTTTACACTCAAAACCAGCAAAAGCCAATTAGCCAATGACCTTAAAGACGAGAAGAAAAGTTCACATATATATGTTTCAATTTTGACAAATACTTTTATATTTTTGGTAGTTTGTTTGGTAAGCAAAAACAGTAAATTGCTGAAAAAAGTTCTGTACATTTATTTTCCTATTTAATAATTAATATTTATCCATCAAAAGATCATGGAAGGCCATGAAGGGCTCCATTAATATCTAATACTAAAAAAATAGATCATGAAGAGCACAAATACCTTCTCAATCGGGTCAACGGTCAACTACAACCATCCAAATTCCGAAGTATGTAAACTGTAATACACAAAAAATGAAAATACCAACACTGTCATCCCTTCCAAACAAAAGTACCCCCAAATACAGTTCTACTACTTTGAGCCTCCAATTCCTCTCTTTGCTTCTTCCCAACAACAAAACATAACATAGTATTGCAAGAAACAAATTCAACCCAAAGCAATGGAAAAAAACATTCTTGACAATTACAAAAGTTTTGGCAAAAATGCCCCAATCCCAACAAGTCCAAGAACTCCACATTCGGTCACTTTTAGCGACGACACATTTGATCAACATCCAAAGCATCACAACCAATGCAGCATTGAAAATGTAGACGACGACATATCAAGTCGAGCTCAAGTCTCAGAAGACATCGATCAATTCACCAACGATCTCTCACAAATCCACGACAAGTCGTTGGGTCCCGCTCAAATCCCCGATTCTATTGAAACTTTATCCAAAATCATAGAATCGAGGATCGCCAAGTACAGTTCAGGCGACAATAATAAAGTATTTGGTAAGATGACAGAAGAGGACTCCTTTTTTCTTGAGGCGGTAAAGCGCATTTCCAAATTGGCCAACGCATTGAGCGACTTTTCCTCAAATACGAATACAAATTCGTCTTTGAACCGAACGAGCGTGGTGCTACAACGTGCCATGGCGTTTCTCGAGGAAGAGTTCCGCGCATTATTGGAAGATTCCGTTGAGAATCTACAACAGTTTTGTAAATTCTTATCATTTAATTCGAAGAATCAAAAAGAATACTCCAATCGTGTGATTCAACGGGAATTAGATCCAGGTGAAACAGACGATTACTCGGCGTATTCACCGGAAGTTGTGATCAAAATGAATAGAATCGCAAGCACTATGATTTCCGCAGGATATGACACGGAATGTTGCCAGGTATATTCGCTTTCCCGCCGAATTGCAATCAGGAATCAAATGAAAAAACTCGAATTCGAAAAAATCAATATCGATGATGCGGTGAGAATGCCGTGGGAATCGCTCGAGACGGAGATTTGGCGGTGGATCAAAGTAGTGAAGAATTGTGCAGAAATCATTTTTCCAGGTGAAAAGAAACTAGTAGAATTAGTTTTCTCCGATCATCCGGTGATTTGTAACAGTTTATTCAGCAACCTCGCTCGCGCGGTGGTGATTTTGCTCCTCGATTTCGCAGAGGCGACGGCGATGGCGAAGAGATCGGCGGAGAAACTCTTTAAGTTTCTAGATATGTACGAAGCGCTTCAGAGTTTAGGAAAGGCGATCGGAGGCGGCGAATCATGTTCCGATGAAATCGCCGCCACCACCAATCGGATTGGGGAATCCGCCGCGAGTAATTTCTGCGAGCTAGAAAATTCAATTAAAAGTGACTCGGCTAGAACTCCAGTACACGGGGGTGCAGTGCACCCCCTCACACGTTACGTGATGAACTATCTAGAATACTCGTGTGAATACAAAGACACATTAGAGAAGATCTTCGAAAAACACACCGGAGCAGAGAAACAAACTATTCCTATTTCCAGCACTCCTTTGTTATCTCCAAATACAGCAGAAAAAGAAAGTGAAAGCCCACATAATTTCGACAACATAGCCAGCACGACGCCGTTTTCAGTCCAAGTCATCACAGTTATGGACCTATTAGATTCCAATTTAGAAACAAAGTCAAGCCTCTACAGAGACCCTGCTTTGCGCTATGTGTTCTTAATGAACAATGGAAGATACATTTTGCAAAAAGTAAAAGGATCTAACGAAATTCGACAAGTAATGGGCGACAATTGGTGTCGGAGAAGATCGACGGTGGTGAGGCAGTACCACAAGAATTATCAAAGAGAAACATGGTATAAATTAATCCAATGTTTGAATCAAGAAGGATTGCAAGTGAATGGAAAAGTTAATAAATCACTGCTCAAGGAGAGATTCAAGGTTTTTACTACTACATTTGATGAAATTCATAGGATGCAGAGCGCGTGGGTGGTGAGCGACGATCAACTTAAATCGGAGATTCGTATATCGATATCGGCTGTGGTGATTCCGGCTTACCGGTCATTTGTTGGACGGTTTAAGCAGTATTTGGATAGTGGAAAGCAAGCTGAAAAGTATATTAAATATCAGCCTGAAGATATTGAGACATTAATTGATGATTTGTTTGAAGGTAATACTACTTCAATGGCTAGGAGAAGAACATAATTTTGGTTCTGGTGTTAAATTGCAAGATTTTTTTTTCTTATGTTTTTTAGATTTATAAATTAGTGTTGTGAGTCTATTGTGTATGATGTAATTTGAATTTCATGATTTTTTCTTCCTTCTGTTTTGGAAAGTTTATGGGCCAATTAATACTACACATGCAATAAGGTCTGATCTGAACTTTGGTGGCGATGTTTAATAAAAGCCCAATCTTCCTTTATCATTTTACTGCATCTATATATATATATATATTTGCTATTTTCTGAGATAATACTTGCAAATTTCTTGGTATACATTACCCAATATTTTTCCATTCTAAAGAGTAATTGTAGCCCTGTTGAAGAAATGGGGTTTTTGGCATTTTCCACTTGCACCCTAAAAATATAGGTTTTTGGTACTTTGCACCCTAAAAATATAAGTTTTGACACTTTTGCATCTTGAAAATACAATTCATTTGACACTTTGCTTCCTAATGTGTGTTTTAGTGAGAAATTTGTTAGTGAAAGGTATAATAGTCATTTTTAATATTTTTTGGCATTTTGTACCTTGAAAATAATTTATTTTGGCACTAATGCACTCTTCAGGGTACAATATAAACATTATTAAATTGAAATATTGATTTATAATACAATATAAAATTTATTAAATTACTAATATAGAAAACAAATTCATTTAACTAAATATGTAAATAATTTTTTTATATTCATAAAATATTATTACTAAAATTCTATTTATTTTATAGTTATACACTTTAAATTGTTATTAAATATGTAAATAAATCTCTCTCTCTCTCTCTTTCTTTTTTTTTTTTTTGCAATATTTATTGAAACTGATGGGCAATAATAAATAATATTTATCAATTATTTTGGTATTAAATATATAATTATCACTATTATAATTTATAAGATTTAACAATTAACATCCAAGTTTTAACAGTTATAAGATATCAACTATTATCAAGGGGCAAAATTAGAACATTTTAGGGGGACAAAACCTTGGGGGGGGGGGGGGGGGGGGGGTTGTAATACCCAATATATTATGGGGATTTTTGTAATTATGCTCTACCTCAAGGGGTAACCGTAATTGAACCAAAAAATTATGTACTAATGCACTTTGACTTTTTTTTTATTTTTTGAACTAATGCACTTTGGCTTAATATTCAGTGATTCTTGTAACTAATTTAATTTTTCTAGCTGTTATATTATGTTTTATTCTTTATTAAATTATGGCATGCATGATGCAGTGCAGTTATACTACAGGGCATTGGGCCAAGAAACTTGCATCTAAATTTACGGGTAGATAAGATGAACATCGAAAAACTATATATATATTGGCCAAATCAAGTAATTAGAAATAACTTCTGGCTATCTATTATGAAATTGGATTTCAATTTTTGTGAACTCCTGGCCCAGGCTAGTTCAGTAAACTTGGACCACATATCATGACCGACAATCTATCTTTTTTCCCCTTGGCCTTCATGATGCATTGATGACTCCATATCATAAGTGGAATTTACAATTAATATATGATCAATAAAATCAATCAATTTTGTATTTGTATGTAGAAATAGTACGTTGTGATCTTCAAATGACAAATAGAATATTGTTCTTTCATTGATTAAACATCTTTTGTTTGCTAGATTGTAGACTTTGTGCCTAATTTCGGGTTAATTATATACTCTAGTAATGAATATATATGTTGATCGATCTCGTAATAGGTCGGCCATTATGTAAATTTATTATTTGAATTAAACAGCTAATCTGCAGATTAACTTTTGTACACCAAAGTTATTGAATTGGATATATAATTGTTGTTCTAGAATTAGAAACACACTAAAAATATCACCAATTTATTTGATGGAAACAAAAAAAGATGACCGCATCATGTCGTTGTGACACACTTAATTTCCAGCAATATGTCGTGTAAGTATAAATTTTTTTTGAATATAAGTGAAGATCGAAAAGGATAGTAAATGCATGCTTTGTGGTGGTTATAGCCGGCCTGTAGTCATGAGAATCCCGTAAATATTGAATATGTCGTTCTAACTTCTTTTTTTTGTAATTTTTTTTTTTTTCTCACAAACAAACAAGTCACATAGCCTTTTCTTCAGCTCATCTGTAATGAAGAAAAAGTGTTCATGCCCCGCCCGTGAATACAATAATAACTATGAAATGCACTAATTAATTGCTTTAATTCGAGCTGAGTGATTCTCAAAATTCTAATTACGTACGGTTGTTGGTTCTAACTTCTAACACCAACTCCTCACGGATTCATTACATATTAAGCTACCTAGCAATTAATTTATCCTTCTCCTGCTCCTGCTCCTGCTATATTTTTTTATATATATAGATGATCGAGTATAATCTAACTGAAGAAAAACCAAGTACAACTCAATCTAGCTAGATCTTCAACTATATATATATATATATATATATATATATATATGTCTCTGTCCAAGAATATTATTGTTCTTCTCTTTTTCCTTCTTATTTTTCTTGCAAATTCACTGATCATTTATCCCTACTTTGTACTAGCCGAGCCTCCGCGACCCACCTCGCGTATCACCATACTAGGTTCCGTATATTGTGATGTATGCCATCACAACACTTTCTCCAAACATAGCTACTTCTTGCCAGGTAACAAATTAAGAAAACTTTTAATTAGTTGGATTATACTAGGTTCCGTATATTCAATTTATTTAAAATTTTGTTATGGTTGTCGACGTCAGGTGTGGATGTTCATGTAGAGTGCAAATTCAAAGCAAATTCTCCAAGGACCACGGAACAAATATCATTCTCAGTCAACAGAAGTACGAATATACATGGAGCGTACAAGTTAGAGATACCGGATATTGATGGTGTGGATTGTGCAGAAGATCGAACCATCGAGTCCTTTTGTCAGGCGAGCTTGATCGGGAGTTCAGTTTCTCGCTGTAATGTCCCATGTACAACAAGCAGTTCAACCGTCATAACCGTCAAATCAAAAGAGAACAATTTGTGCACTTATACTTTGGGGGCTTTGAGCTACAAACCAAATAAAAGAAATGTTACCTTATGTAGAAATCAAAGTATGGAATTGGGTAGTTCTTTGAATTCTTCAAAGTTTTTCTTGCCTTATCTACCTCCATATGTATTTCCTTGGCCTCAGCTACCGCCTTTGCCTCAGCTACCGCCTTTGCCTCCTCTACCTCCATTGCCTTCGTTTCCGCCATTCCCTCCTCCGTATACAAATATGAATCCACCAATATCTTTGCCATTTCCATTTCCACCTCCTATTCGGCCACAAGCACCACCACCGCCACCGATGTTCAATTTTTGGGATCCAAGAACAGGGTTTCCATATTACCCCCCTACTAATCCAAATAGCCAGCATCCTTAATTAATTATATATATAGTAGTAATTAATTAATGTGACTCGCTCTTATAAGTTACGTTCCAATTTATCTCCATCTTAATTTTGTTCTAATTTCAAATACAGTTCACAACCTATAGGGATATGCATGCAGAAAAGTCATGAAAAAATGTTTTTCGATAAATTATTTAATTGTATATGCTGCAAACTCCATGAAATTGACTAAGGTGTTTTTTCATATATTGATTGATGTTTAGGGGTAAAGGAAAGATCGTCGTAGCAGGAGGACCCAAAATTGTAAAATATACTTATATTTGATCGATGATGTAACATATATGTAGTCATCCACTCTAGCTAGCTAGCATACATATATGAAAATGTCCAAGCAAATTTCTTCCCTTTTTTGTGAAGACTAATATACCCCTATTTAAATTATATAGTGATATTTAATTCTATGGCAAAAAGGTAAAATAAAAGAATCCTAAAAATATGAATCCTAGAAGTATAATTAAACAAGAAGTTTATCCTACATCAACCTTATAATTATTTTTTAAAGTTTTACGACTTATCAAAATATTAATGGTAAAAAAAAATTAAAAAAATTATTACTCTATATTTCTCCAAAATTTTCTTTGGAAAGATCTTAAGAAGGTATCAATTATTAAAGAACCTCAGAAAAAAATATGCCACATTCGTGCTACATGAATAAAAAAAGATACTATTTAGTTAACTAAAAAATGTATAATTGGCTTAAGCCAAAAAAAGTCAAAACATAGAAATTGTTAAAACCGAAAAAACAAGTAAAATTCAATTAAAAATATATAATAAAAATGACAAAATCAATGGGAAAATGGGTTAAATAGAAAGAAAAGCGAGTTAAAGCAAAAAAAATGGTGCAATTGAAAAAGCAACAAGGTTAACCAGCAAAAAAATGGGTAAAACCAGTAAAAAAAATGAATGACATCTGCTAAACACGGGATAACAGAAAAAGGATAAAATCGATAAAATAACAAGAAAAAAATGAGTTAATTGGCAAAAAAAAGTTGAAATATGTGAGGAAATAGGTTAAATAAGTAAAATCATACTAAAATTAGGTTTAGCCGGAGAGAATAAGTGAATTGATTAACAAATGTAAAAATCGACTAAAATTGGGTTAAACTAGAGAGAACGGATGAATTGATTAACAAATGAGATAAACCACAAAAAAAAAGAGGGTGAAATCGGTGAAAGAACATGTTAGAATAATAAAATCAAATGATAAACTCAGTGTAAAAAAGCAGGTAAAATCTATATTTATTTCGAGAGTTCTTAAGAAATTATCACTTATTAAAGAATCTAAAAACAAAAGGTCACCTTTAGGCTATATAAAAAAAAATACTATTTAGTTAACTGAAAATCTTATAATTGTCTTAAGCCAAAATAAGTAAAACCATAGAATGGTTAAAATTGGTGAAACGCGTAAAATTCTATTAAAAATATATATGATAAAATATGGTAAATCAATGAAAATTAAAATGGGTTAGATAGAAGAAAAACGAGTTAAAGCAAAAAAAATGGTACAATTGATAAAACAACGGGGTAAGTCAACAAAAAAAGGTAACTGGTAAAAAATAAATGATATTGACTAAATATGAGATAACGAAAGAGGGAGGGGGGGGGGGGGGGGTGTTCAAATCGATAAAAGAACAAAAATAAAAAAATAGTTAAATTGGCAAAAAAAATGTGAGAGAATAAGAATAAGAATATGTTAAATCGACTAAAATTTGGTTAAAGGTGAGAAAATTGGTGAATTGATAAAAAATGGGATAAAACACAAAAACGGGTAAAATCGATCAAAGAATGGGTTAAAATAACAAAAAAGAAATAGTAGACTCGGTGTTAAAGCGGGTGCTATCGATATTTCGTTGGACAATTCTTAAGAAATGATCAATTATTAAAGAACCTAAAAAAAAAAGCCATATTTGTGCTATATGAATAAATTAAAACAAAGTAATGTTTAGTTAATTGAGAAACTTATAATTGGCATAAGTTAAAAAAAAGTCAAAACATATAAATGGTTATAATTGCTGATAACGGGTAAAATTTGATTAAAAAAATATACGATAAAAATAGTAAAACAATGGAAAAATGGGTTCGATCGAATAAAAACGAGTTAAAGCAACAAAAAATGGTACAATCGATAAAACAATGAAGTAAACAGGCAAAATATGGGTAAATCGGTAAAAAAAAATGAATGACATTAGTTAAACACAGAATAACAAAAAAGGGGTCAAATCGATAAAGAACAAGAACAAAAAAAACATGAGTTATATTGACAAAAAAAAAGTGAAATAGTCGAGAAAATTGGATAAATCAACAAAAGAATAAGTAAAATCAACTAAAATTGGGTTAAATCATATAGAATGAGTGAATTGTTTAACGAATGTGATAAACCACAAAAATGGGTGAAATCGGTGAAATAACGAATTAAAATAACATAGAAACAAATGGTAAACTCAATATAAAAGCGGATGAAATCGATGAAAGGATATGTTAAAATAAAAAAAATGGCAAACTTAGTGTGAACGCAAGTTTACTCTACAAAATTGTGGAAAATTTGTAAAAACGGGTTAGATTAGTTAAAAATTGGATTAGACATGTAACTGAAAATAGATTAACTCAATAAAAGATAGATATAACCAGCAAAACTGGTTAAATCGATAAACAAGGGTCAGACATATGAAAATTGATTTAGATGGAAAAAAATGTTTAGATAGAAATATCAATGTCAATGAAGAAAATAATTGATATTATTCATTCTTTCAAATTGTTGTTTTAGAATAATAGTTATGTAGACAAGTACTTTAAGATTATAAATACTTAATAATTATAGTTCATTTTTTATTTTGAAGTTTTGGTTTTAGGTATTTATGATAACAACTATAAATTCTTGGTAATAACATAGTAATAATTAAAGTGATTTAGACAAAAAACATTATGTGATATGTCATTAAGACCATAGTATGATGAAAAATACGTGCAACGCACGTACACTTTCCTAGTATATATATATATATATATATATATATATATATCACATCTCGCCAAGAAGTTCTCTGCAACCTTTGCGGAGTGTTAAAGAGAATTTTAAGCCAAGGCAAAAAAAAAAAAAAAAAGAATAGATATTTCTTTTATGAAATTTGATCAGCTGCTATTATATCCTTTGTCTATAAGCTAATTTTCCTTTATTTGTTTTATGCTTTTCTACTAAAAAGATAAAAGGATAAGAATGCCAACTTCAAAAATATTTTTGTATTTTTTGTTTTATCTCCTTTCGTGGGATCAAAAGTTCAAAAATGAAACAATCATGGAGGACCAAGATAATAAACATAATATATTCTATGAGACAAAAAATGTAAAATATTCAAGAAATTGGGCCTAAAAGTGCAATATTTTAATATGTATGATTAAAAGTGCCAAATACATTTATAAATTTTAAATCTAAACTACATTTATATGAAATATGGGTCTAAAAGTGTAAATGATCCAACTATATAGACTAAATATGTGGTTTGCTTTTATTTTGATCCACATACATTCCTACTCAATCCAAACATAAATTAACCATTATATATGTAATGTATCTACGAAACCTTCTCTCTCTTTTGGCAACAATATATCAAAGACTTCACAAATATAACACGGAAATATAAGTGATTCGATTTTAAGTACACAATAGAGAAATATATAAAACATTTTATCAAGTTTGGTTTAGAAGTTGCTCTTTAATCCAAAAAAATGTTTGAAAAGATTTTAGATCCACAATCAATAATATTCAACCATTGATCTAACAATATAAATAAAATTCTTTATTAATTTCTGGTACGTTTAAATCATTATGTTCTTTGTATAAGTACTCGGGCAGTGCATCATTGTTTCAAAAAAAGGCGCTAGATTTAAAGTGATTGTGAGTTGCAAAGGTTGGAGGGAAAATCAGTTAAGAAACAACTAATGTTTGGTCGATACGTGTCTCTCCATCACACAGATTAAGCTGTATAAAAGCTTATTGTCGACTAATTCAAATGGTTAATTTGAATACCAGTTACGGAGCCAAATTTGTTTCTTCTTTGATCTATGAGTTCTCTTTCGCATTAACTTGTAATATTATGCACAACAATAAATTTTTCATCTAATTATCGTGATTTGATCATAATAACTCTACGGCAAGTCAATTGTGACGATGTTAACATCATATTTAATACATTCAAGTAGAATAATAAAAATGATTTATTACTTAAACACGATTTCACCATGGATAACGAAAGCTTAGAAAAATGATCTATTTCTATATTTAGATATTTCTATTGGTTATGAAGGAAAAAAAGAACTTGATAACTTGTACTCCTATGAGAGAAGATTTAAGTTGCCAGGTTAAAAAAATTGACATATTTGTTTTAGGTTGGATAAACTAAATACCCTCTAAATTAGAAGTACTAGGAAAGAAACCGTTTCGGTTTAAGCCTTTTCGTTTTTCCTAGAATACCCTCCTCCCTTCCTTAAAACAAAATATCAATTGGTGGTCTAGATGTAAATTTCCATCAAAACCCTTTTAACTTTTATTTTTCTACCATGGCAGACTGTTTAAACGGCTAAACCTATTCACTCAAGAATCAAGATTCAATCAGGGCTCTAAAAGTAAAAAAGGAAAAGAAAAAAAAAAGCCGATGTGTTTCGTGCCCTGAAAGTTTGGCTATCAGTCTTTCGTAAGAAAGAACTAGGTTTGATTCTTGATTTTTTGGTAACCCCTAATCTTTATTTTATTTTATTTTATATTGGGAACCCCTCAAGAACCCTCTATAGCCTAGGTGTAAGGGGGAGGGATTGGATCAATTCTCGAATCTATGTTTGCCCCTTTTTAGTGTATGGATCGATCATTAAGGGGATGTTCTGATTTGATGAATTACTTTCTTAATCTATTTCTTTTTTCTCTTTGAAACAGAGAATTTTGTAGTTGAAGTAGCAGAAGAACTGAGATGTCAATGTTTAATGTCGGTGGGAAAGTGGTAGATACTGTTGATTTGTTACGAAAGAGGCATTGGGCATGGCGTTTGGATTTGTGGCCTTTTGCGATTCTTTATGCTGTGTGGCCTGTAGCTGTACTCCCCAGCCTCGATTTTACTGATGCCTCCATAGTTTTGGGTTGCTTTGCTGTGTTTCACATTCTGGTTATTCTCTTCACTGTTTGGTCAGTGGACTTCAAATGCCTTCTGCAGTATTCTAAGGTCGATCCACAATGCTTTTTGTTTCGTATCTAAATGTTACTGCAATTGTTTTAAGACAATTGTTTGCATTCTTAATTGAAAAGTGAGCGAGAGTTTACACGTAATTATGAGTAAAGTTATTGTCTTTCGAGTTTACTTGTCTACTAACTAATTGCATTTACATCTTCGTTGAATTTTGCTACTTAATTTAGGAAATTGATACCATTTCATCTTGTGGGTGATCATCATGATTGATAAGAGTCATTTTGAACATAGAACCTTAACAGTTATTTAATGTGTTAATCTATATTAGTTGGTTCTTGATCTAGATTTATTTTCCTTTGTGCTCTACTTTGTGTTACTTGGATAATTTATTTGTCTATTATTGTCATGCAGGATTTATTTTTCCTGGCAAACTTCCTGTCTAGCCCAGTTTCTGTCTTTTTATTGAGTATGTTCTGAATGTCTTTAGTTAATCCATTGCAGGTTAAAGATATTCACCGTGCAGATGCATGCAAAATTACTCCAGCTAAATTTTCCGGATCCAAAGAAGTTGTGCCTCTTCACTACAGGAAGGTTCGGCACCTAACTCTCTCTCTCTCTCTCTACACACACACACACACACACACACACATATATATATATATATGTGTGTGTATCATGACTGCTTTGCATATTCATCTTTTTCTATTGTAAAGTAGCTTGATAATTTAAAGCTTGACCTTTCCTCTGGCTGAAACTTAATGAACAGAACTCATTCATATGAACAGCAATAGGAATCTTAAGAGTAATTATGTGTACTGTTCTAGAATTATAAAATTCATTGAAAGCAAGGAATTGAATCCTACAAAGATGGACCTTTCTTAGTAACTCTACTTTATGAATAAATAAGTGATTATGCTCGTATAATGTTGTCATTCCTTTTTTTTGACCGCCACATTTAATTTTCTTTAGCTGGCAGCTTCTTCTACGTCACCGGATACAGAAGAGATCTTCTTTGATTTCAGGAAGCAGCGGTTTATTTATTCTAATGAGAAAAACACATTTTGTAAACTCCCTTATCCATCCAAGGAAACAATTGGGTATTATCTCAAAAGTACAGGGTATGGCACTGAAGCTAAAATTGTTGCTGCTAGTGAGAAATGGGGAAGGAATGTGTAAGTCTCAACAATCCATTATACGATTATTTTAAGCTTATTTAAAGTCTGAGATTGATGATGTTTAAATGATATAAGATTAGCACTGGTTTATTTCAATAATTGTATTTCCTTTCTGATTCTGATATAGATCATGATCATGCAGATTTGAATATCCTCAACCCACTTTCCAAAAATTGATGAAAGAGCAAATCATGGAACCATTTTTCGTTTTTCAGGTTTGTTGTCATGCAAATTTGGTTCTTAGATCAGCCTTATGGTATATTATTCCCCATTTGAGCTGTTCCTTTATTTGTTAACTTCTTTCTTTGTGCTTCCATTCCGCTTTTATAATCTGTGTTGCTTTTCATTGCATCTAGGTCTTTTGTGTGGGTCTATGGTGCTTAGATGAATACTGGTATTACAGTCTCTTCACTCTGTTTATGCTGTTCATGTTTGAGTCAACAATGGCAAAAAGCCGCTTGAAGACTCTAACAGAACTTAGGCGTGTAAAAGTGGATACTCAAACTTTGATGGTGTACCGATGTGGGAAGTATGTCATGCAAATTTGAATTTATTCCCTTATCTCTATATTATTGCTTTTTGTGCGTATCCTTTACCTTTTCAAAATGAAAATAGGTGGGTTAAAATATCGGGGACTGAGCTTCTGCCTGGGGATGTTGTGTCTATTGGGCGTGCTACTGGTCCGAGTGGAGAAGATAAGTCTGTACCTGCTGACATGATTATTATAGCTGGAAGTGCTATTGTGAACGAGGCTATTTTGACTGGCGAGTCAACACCGCAATGGAAGGTGATTTTCTGCTGTTCTGCTTTACTTCTTCTTTTCATTTCTAAATTTCCAAGCATATAACATTTGTCCATATGAATGCATTTATGTGAGACATTGAGGATAAGCTATTTTGTAAGATTACTTAGAAGAGTGAGCTCGTATGGTGTTACATATAGAGGTACTAAAAGTACCCACAATATAATTCTTTTTGGTGGCACGAAGATATTACAGCATACACCAGGTTACATATGCGCATATGCACTTATTAGATACTTGCTATCTTCGGAAGGTTTCATCTAAAAATTTGACTACTTTCCAGGTTTCGGTAATGGGTAGAGGAAATGATGAGAAACTATCAGCGAGACGAGATAAATCACATGTTCTTTTTGGTGGCACGAAGATATTACAGCATACACCAGATAAGGTCTCTCTCTCTCTCTCTCTCTCTCTATACAATCAATCTATATATCTACAGCCCAGGGGCAAAAAAAATCTTTACATTTGAAATAT
This sequence comes from Penstemon newberryi var. newberryi, assembly GCA_030819805.1. NCBI lineage: Eukaryota > Viridiplantae > Streptophyta > Magnoliopsida > Lamiales > Plantaginaceae > Penstemon > Penstemon newberryi. The sequence goes on from JAUALY010000008.1 coordinate 299,660, forward strand.
CCTGGATTTTCATTACAGGCATTTCATTTGAAAGCCCCTGATGGTGGCTGCTTGGCAGTTGTTCTGCGAACTGGATTCGAAACAAGTCAAGGAAAGCTAATGCGTACAATATTATTTTCGACCGAGAGGGTAAATTGTTTTTGATTTCTTATTTCACACTTTGTGATTGTATGCTAATTTATAATTTTTCCCTTCATGATTGTGTGCTTCCATAAATTTTAGGTTACTGCAAACAGCTGGGAAAGCGGCCTCTTTATTTTGTTCTTAGTTGTATTTGCTTTGATAGCAGCTGGTTATGTTCTTAAGAAGGTAAACTTGTTTCCTCAGACACTAAAGCATGTGTAATTTTTATTTTGTTTGGTCCTTTCATTTGTTGATAGTCATAGTGGGTACGTGACCTTATGGCGCTGTAATGTAGGGGCTTGAGGATCCAACGAGGAGTAAATACAAGCTTATTCTGAGTTGTTCATTGATTATTACTTCTGTGATCCCCCCTGAACTGCCAATGGAGTTATCAATAGCTGTTAATACCTCGTTAATTGCACTAGCTCGGCGTGGGATATACTGTACAGAGCCATTCAGGATTCCATTTGCTGGAAAGGTGGGAGTAAAAATACTGTTAGTCTTTTATGATTCAATTTATATGTTTATTCTCTTGTCAAAGATCAATTTATTTTGTGATTAAATTCATTTTCTTTACTCCTAAAGTGATGATGTTTTATTGATACGTTCTTTCTTAAATAATATCTTAAGGACTACAACTTACTTGGACAGCTGTTATCGTAGTTGATAGTATAATTTAATCTGTTCCTGCTGTAGGTTGATATATGCTGTTTTGACAAGACTGGGACACTGACATCTGATGACATGGTATGGAACCTCAGTATTTCTTGTGTTAGACTCTCTTTGTGCGACTTAATTTATTGTTGTCATTTTTTGTTCCTTGATCCTCAGGAATTTTCTGGAGTTGGTGGCTTGACAGACAATGAAAACTTAGAAACAGAAATGTCTAAAGTGCCCGATCGAACTCTGGAAATACTTGCTTCTTGTCATGCTTTGGTTTTCATGGACAATAAGCTGGTATAGTTATGTTTGTTGACTCGATATTCTATAGTTAGGTCTATTATCTTAAAAGCTGTATGATTCATCATGTATTTTATCCAAGTCACTATCTCAGATTAAAATTGGTCTCCAATTAGATGTGCTTTCCATGTTATAGACCACAATGAGTCCATGCTGACATTGAAACTTCATGTGCTATGAATTAGAATTCTAGAAAGTTTAAGTTGGTTTAGTAGTTGAATTCTTATATTCTAGAAGTTACGATTTTGCTCCAAACGTGATGCAGGTGGGTGATCCTCTTGAGAAGGCTGCACTGAAAGGAATCGAGTGGTCTTACAAATCAGATGAAAAGGCCATACCAAAAAAGTATGCTATATGATTTATTGTTATTTTTTATATTGGTGCTGAGACATTAGAGATAATTATTAATTTTTTTTTGGCAGTTCGACTTCTGTTCATGTGTTCAATTCATTGTTTCTCATCTGATTGATAATTGTAGTCGATGTTTGCATTTTTTGTGCAAATATGTTGGATAATGATGTAATAGTGCTCAAGGAAAAACTACAAAGTTCTATTGGCGAGATTTACTATGATTTATTTATATTGCAATAACAAATTGGGGTTGGTATCTGAAATTTAGGGCAGCATTTTTTCTATCTGAAAAAAGTATATGGTAAATATTGCAATAGCTTATTTCAATGTAAGCTTGCATACGCGAAATCCAGTTATCTATTTAATCATACTGAAAGTTAATCTGCAATTCTTCCGTTGATTTTATTTCCTTTTTAACAAAATGCAGGGGCAGTGGTAATTCTGTCCAAATTATACAAAGGCATCACTTTGCATCTTACTTAAAAAGAATGGCTGTTGTTGTTCGTGTTCAGGAGCAGTTTTTTGCTTTTGTGAAGGTAAGTCGCATTATTTTTGGTGATTTAGGTTTGAACGATTTTGGGAAGCAGGAATGCTGTGATGTATAAAAGGTAATAAATTTGTTCTCATGAAAATTTCAGGGTGCACCAGAAACCATTCAGGAAAGACTTGTTGAGGTGCCAGCTTCATATGTTGAGACCTACAAGAAACATACACGTCAAGGATCTCGTGTTTTGGCTTTGGCATATAAGTCTCTTCCAGAGATGACAGTAAGAATCATATCCGTGTCCTTACCATATTCCTATCTTTTTTACATGCTAAATGTACATGTAAATTTTCATGGTTAGTAATTCTTGTTTGTTTAGTTTCATGTATTTTTCCTGACCTGACCTGTTAACCTTTTGATTTATTTCTAGATAAAATATCTGGGCACTCACAAATGTGCGTGTTTGGCTCTGTATATTTTGTTTGTGTATGGGTATCCATGATATCATGAAAATTGTATGTCACGATTGAGTAAATAAGAAACTAGAAGGATCTTCCTTTGACTTGAATTATAATTGCTCTCATTTACTTATATAGCATCCTTGATTTATATTTTTTTCTCGAAAGTTTACTTCAAAATATTCTCTGAAATGCCTGCTTCATACAAAATATTTCACACTTCTATAAGTAAATTTATGTTTTTTTGGCGGGGGTTGGATGGTGAATTGATGTATAAGTAAACTCACTCTGTTACACGGGGAAATTGTTTTTGGTAAACTGGTTTCGTTTTCCGAGATCTTTTAAATATAGGGTTTGATTATCTTTTAAAAGAATTAAAGTCACAGGGATTTAATGGTAGATAATTACTAATGAGATATGTATTATAGGAGACCTAAATTTCAATGATATTCTCAGAGGGAGTTTTTGCATATGCGGAGTATTAATTTAAATGCATAAATTCTTCGAAAAATTGATTTTGTGAAAAGTAGTTGTGTTTTGTTTCTTTTTATTATTATGCGCTCGATCATTTTCTACAACAATTAGTTCATTCTTTCTTGTTATATAGTAAATTTCCAAGTATTTTACCTGTTTTGAAGGTTAGTGAAGCGAGAAGCTTGGAGCGGGATACTGTAGAAAGTGGCCTTCTGTTTGCTGGTTTTGCGGTACTAAACCTACCTGATATCTTCTTCTTATTTTCCCTGAACATTTCCATTTCAACCGAGAAAAAGGAAAAGAGAATGTATATTTGCTAAGCGTATAGATCATGAAACAAATATTAGAAACACCATTGATCTGGTCCTTCCCTTGTCATGGAGTTCTCAGCTTAATTAAATATGATATGTTTGTTTATTTATTCATGGCTTCAGGTTTTCAACTGTCCTATTCGAGGAGATTCAGCCACTGTGCTATCTGAATTAAAAAATTCGTCACATGATTTGGTGAGTACTGTTCTTTCTGACTCTTCTATGCTAAGTGAATATAGCACTTGTAATATTGATCTAAACTGATACTAAATTCTTACAATATTGACTTGTTCGGAAGCTTTAAATTTTCTTTTCTTCCGAATAATATTTGAATGAACAAACATATCATATTTTAATCCAACAAACTGATAACTAATAGACAAGCATATATTTTAATCCACATTGACCTGGAAAAAACCAATAAGTACTATTGGTTGAATATTGGAGATGTGGCATCGTAAAAGAAACTGCTTGATGTTTCTTTTGTTTGTAATTATCAGGTTATGATTACTGGCGATCAAGCTTTGACAGCATGCCATGTTGCTGGACAAGTTAATATCATTTCGAAACCAGCACTAATTCTTGGAAAGGCACAAGGTAACGGAGGATATGAGTGGGTTTCTCCAGATGAGACAAATATTATCAGCTATAGGTAAGAATACTTTCAGATGCAAATATATTATCCTTCTTTCTCAAGCGATTTCTACTCTTTTACTACATTGCTTTAACTTTTCTTGTAACGATTTTCCAAAGGGAGAATGAGGTCGATGCTCTGTCGGAGGATCATGATCTTTGCATTGGAGGTGACTGCATTGAAATGTTGCAACAAAGTTCTGCTACCCTTAAAGTCATTCCATATGTTAAGGTACCAAATTTTGGCAATTTTTGTTTTTTGATTCAGCAAATTTTGGCAATTGAAATAGGGAAAATTTGCATTTTTAGTCCCTGGACTTTCGGCACTTTTAGTCCGTGCTTTACAACATTGCACTTTTCATCAATGTTTTGCACTTTTTGTCCATGGCTCCCATTCCATTCAATTTGGAACCGATGTGCAAAGCTGAAACAGTTCTATAGGACCAAAACCGAGACTGTTCCATGGAACCTAAAGGGCAAAACTTTTTAAAACTTTGGACTAAACGTGCCTGGGGTCTAGTAACATAGGACTAAAAAAGTAATTTATCCACTGAAATGGACTTCTCGTTCCCTCTCTCTCTCTTTTTTTCAATCCAAATAAGCTTAAAGTATCGCAGGTGTTCGCCCGAGTGGCCCCTGAGCAAAAGGAACTCATTATCACTACTTTTAAATCGGTGGGAAGAGTGACCCTGATGTGTGGTGATGGAACCAATGATGTTGGAGCTTTGAAACAGGTACACATGATTTCAACTTGTGTAGATGATTTTTTTTTATCGTATGTATTGTAATATTACTGCAACTCAATGTTGTTGCGTTATCTTTAGGGGGGTGCTGTCGCTTTCTTGCAGAATTAGTAGATGAGTAGTTGCCTTTATGAAAGTTGAATACTAAGAAAAGATAATACTAAATTGTAAGGTTAGATTACCTTTGAGAGCAATTGGTGAATTCAACTTTTCATTTCATATCATTGGTATTTGCCCAACTATTTATCAGGTCATTGTCTTAATATGATGCAGGGGAGAAGAAAAATAAAAGCAGAGAAAAAGTAGAAGCAATATTTAGCTTGAATAAGATACTACTATATAATATGGTCCATCTAGGTTGTAATATTGAATGCTTGAGCTCATCTATGTATAAAGAAGCCTAGAATTGGATAAGGAACTAATCAAACATTAAACTAAATCAATATTATGTAAAGGCATCCCAGTGTTAATAATTATATTAAAATCTTGTAATTATAATTCCTTAACAACTCTATCCTATTCCTTCTCGTTCCTCGTCAGATTGGTTCATTATGCACACCTTTTTAGTAAAATGAGAAGAAAATAACGATGATAATTTTGTATGTTGTTTATTCACAGGCACATGTGGGAGTGGCTCTTCTTAACGCAATACCTCCCGATCAAAAGGACAAGTCCGCCTCTGACGCATCATCAAAGAACGAAACCTCAAAATCTGCTAAACTGAAGAAACCTAAGTCTGCAACTGAAGATGCGGAGAATCTTTCAAAAACCCGAACCCTTTCAAAATCAGAATCAACCAGCAGCCAACCTGTCAACCGTCATCTAACCGCTGCAGAAAAGCAACGTCAAAAGCTGAAGAAAATGATGGATGAAATGAACGAAGAAAGCGATGGTCGATCAGCACCAATCGTCAAACTCGGAGATGCTTCAATGGCATCACCATTTACCGCAAAACACGCTTCCGTGGCCCCCACAACCGACATAATTCGTCAGGGGCGAAGTACCTTAGTTACCACCCTCCAAATGTTCAAGATTCTCGGACTCAACTGCTTAGCGACTGCCTATGTTTTGAGTGTAATGAATTTAGATGGCGTAAAATTGGGAGATGTACAAGCCACAATTAGTGGAGTTTTCACGGCCGCGTTTTTTCTCTTCATCTCTCACGCTAAACCACTTCAAGCCCTTTCGGCTGAGCGACCCCACCCGAACATATTTTGCTACTATGTTTTCCTATCCCTTTTAGGTCAATTTGCGGTTCATTTATCCTTCTTGATTTATTCCGTAAAAGAAGCAGAGAAATACATGCCGGACGAATGTATAGAGCCCGATTCCGATTTTCATCCAAACTTGGTGAATACGGTTTCGTATATGGTGAGTATGATGCTACAAGTGGCCACATTTGCTGTGAACTATATGGGACATCCTTTCAATCAGGGTATTTCAGAGAATAGGCCTTTTAGGTATGCACTTTTGGCTGCAGTCGGTTTCTTTACGGTGATTTCTTCGGATGTGTTTAGGGATTTGAATGATTCATTGAAGTTGGTCCCTTTGCCTAGAGAATTGAGGAATAAGCTTTTGATTTGGGCTGCTTTGACTTTCTTGGTTTGTTATTCTTGGGAGAGTTTTTTGAGGTGGGCGTTTCCTGGTAAAATGCCGGCTTGGAGGAAGAAACAAAGGCATGCTGCGGCTACTCAAGAAAAGAAGTTGAACTAAGATAGCAATAATTTTGGCTATGGCCACTCCATGAGCTAATTCTTAGCCATCTTTTAATGGTCTTATATTAAGATAGGGAATAGTAAAAAAAAGTCCCCAATTTTTCTAATTTATGGAGGATTTTTCATATTTAAATATTTATAGCAGATGGCAGTTAAGAAGGCTTTTTAGTTCCTCCCCTTTGGTCTGTTTTAAGTGGACAGTTTTTGGATATGAAATACAGTTTTCTAATTATAAACAGAAATGTAATTCTAGTTTTAATTTGGATACTATTGCTTTGACTCGGTCATTTTCCTTTCAGTTGCATTTTTAAAATTTCTGATCTAGGCCAAGATTTATTTTTATATTATTTTATTGCATTGTTTGCTTATTAGATTTTTTTAAAATTTAGAAATTAAATATTTGATGTGTGCCGACTGCCGGTGGCTGACCTAACCAACCATTCTTGTCCACAAGGAAAAAAAAAAAAAAAAAAAAAAAAAGAGTATTCATTAGCAAGTTCATAATTTAAAACAATATGTCAAGACTCAAATGTCAAACATCGTGAACTTGTTTATTATTTTGCTGATGTCTTTTTGTTCTACAGTGGTTTAATTATTCATTTTCTTTATGTATTTAATGTCATAGTTTTCCTCTTATCTTGGAATTGGTCGTGCAAGGACAAGTATTATATATCTAGATGGAATCTTTTGTTACACGATCAATAAAAAATCATCACTTCTTATAAATATATAATTTCAGCACAAACATAGTTCGAGCCATTACAATTATAGATCAATGATAAAAGCTATTGGTTTTTCTACAAATATGTAATGCAATGCAAATTGTCGCTTAAACTCAATTTAAATCGTCTATCAAGAATTAAATTATTATAATGGAAATATGCAAATTAATTTGTTGAAATAGGACCAAACCAACAGGAGTTGGAGTTGGCTTCTTAAACAACAAAGATTGATTAGCTAGCTCATGTGTTTATTATAGTAAACCTATATTGACCTTTTCCCCATCTTTGATTAATCCGACCCATAATCAAAATTCATTGAAACTGGCCTCTTCATGCCGCTTTAAGGCCAATTATAATAATTTCAATTATTTTAAACAAGTATAGCGACGCCATCAGAGAGTTGACAACTTAATTATATATCTAAATAAATTAATTAAGTTCTCTACATTGATTTTTTATACATATAATTCTACTATATATACACACTGAAAGTCATAAAGGGATTAACTACAAACGCAATTACTGATGAAGAAAAACCTCCAAATTTCTCTTGAACCCTGACTAATACTAATACATAGATTTAATTAATTCCTTTTTCTTTTCTTCTAATTTCCCATATATACTTACTTTTGCATGATCAAATTATAGAGTTCACAAGTAAGTTGTTTAATGCATGCATGATGAGTAACACAATGAGGCCAAGAATGAAGGTTATGTTCAACATCGTTTATGACAGAGGTTAAACACTTATTAATTTCTTGTTATTACATATTAATTAATTCCTAGCTTATAGCCCATTTCTTTAATTCTCTTCCTTTAACATATATACAAGAAACAAAATGGATTATTATTCACCTAAAATCAAAGGTAAGAAAGGCTTAATCTCCAAGACATGGGAGAGATGCAAATCCTTTAGTGGTAGCATTGGAAGAAAGCAAATAGAAAATGGTCTAAAGACGAAAAGCAAATCTTGGTCTCACGGTTTAAGTCATCATCATCATCAAGATCAAGGAAAGAGATCGAATAATCGTGTGACTCCCTTGGGATGTTTTTCCATCTACGTGGGACCCGAAAGACAACGCTTTGTGATCAAGACGGAGTACGTGAACCATCGTCTATTCAAGATGTTGCTTGAAGAAGCTGAATTGGAATATGGATATAGTAGTGAAGGACCTTTGATGCTTCCTTGTGAAGTTAGTCAATTTGTGAAGGTTTTAATGGAGATGGATTGTGATGAAGAGATTCGTAAACAACAAGGATGGAGGTTTATTTCTAGGAGTCCTTCTTCTTACCATCTTCTCACTCCATCAAGATTGGTTGTCAATTTGTCATGAATTGTTTTTATGTTTCTATCTATCTATCTTTAAATATATGATGATGTTATGTAGGAAAATTTTAATTCTATCCATGCTTGATCAAACTCAAGTAATTTGAGGATAAAAATAATATGTTTGTTATATGATCGTGTAACATATATATTTTAATATCATGCACAAAGATTATATAAATATATTTACCTTGGGATTTAGTAATTTTTAAGCTGGTTTGGTATTATAATTTGTAGTATATATTTAAATTAGTTGTGAAATGGGTCAAAATCCACCGCCTAAATTTTTGTTGGATTGTGAAGATTATATCAAAGTTAAACTTTGGATATTTATTTGTGTTGGTGCCTATTGGAATTGGGCATGGGTATTCTTTATTTATGGATCGACCCGCAAATTAAAGTCGATAAAGACCTAATTTTAGCATACTTTAGCTACCAATTAACTTCTAAAATTGCATTAGTAATTTACTAGAAAATATTGTAAGTCACATGCCATAAAATAAGGGTCCATTTGGACAAATTTTAACTCAATTTCGTTTGATTTTGATTTCGAAGAACTATTATGGATGATTGGTATACATATAAAATTTGCGTGCAATTAAATGAAGATATATGTAAAATATCGTACTATTAATTTAAATTTAATATTTTATATTTTGAGATTTTCCGAAATTTAATTTTAATAGTATATAGTTAATTTAATTGAGTTCTAATATCTATTTATTGGCTAATTATATTAGGTTATGTGTTCAAATTGATGTATTTAAGTCAATTAAATCATGTTCATGCATTATAAGGATGACCACTTAAACTTCATTGCATGTCAAGATGATGTGAGTTGAAGTTGGGGATTTAATTACGCATGTTATACTGGAAGATTAAAGTTATATGTAATAGACCAAAAAGTACGTAATAACTTGAAGTTGGGGTCTAACTAAACACTTCTAGTATAGTCCACATAACCTTATGAATGTTGTAACCTTGATCTAGATTACTGATGTAGAGACATCGAAGATGGAGATACCTTGTGTAATTCGATTACATAGAGCTAGACTAGACGTAATTTAGATTCTTAAATAAGATATCGTTGACATGATTAGGATTGTTGAATATGTCAATTGATTATCATATGTGAATTAATTTGAATCATGAGTAGGCATAAACTCATACTTATGTCAACAAATTCTTTTGACTCATAGCTAATGATCCGTATTTATATCATGCCTAACATTTGTGTCTTGCGAATACTTATTTGATTAATGGCTAGGATTGTGTTATAAATATATGGAATCCAACCTTTCATGCAGGAAGCTAGAAAATTAATTCTCTTAAGTGTTAGTTCTGGAATTAAACAGTAGGACACTTTGATTTGTGAATAAGTTCACAAATCAAAGTGTTTGCTAATGAATTAATGAGACTTAAGGATAAATTAGTAATTAGAGGAGCAAAATGGTAATTCCATGTAGCTCTAATTATGAATCCTTTTTTGGATGATAAGATTGCACGTAGTGATTAAATCAATAGACTCCTTTGATCTTTGGAGTAAAATATATTGTAAACACAAGACCGCAAGCATTTAGTGGTATGGATCTTGATAATCTACACTTGATATTTTTGATACGTAACACAAGTAATAAAGTATTTAGTATATATGTCTAAAGCTTCAATATTAACCATTAAATTGAGTTGATTTCAACCATCCATTAGAAAGGTTGAGTTGTATAAATAGATGAAACAATCATTTGAAAATACCACTAGAGGGAATGGTCATCATCTTCATTATTTCTTTCACTAGTGGGGACGTGAGAACCATCATGTGAACCAAAAAAGCAAACTCCAACATCGGTATGTCATTGTCAATGTCATCTAGAATCACCATATATATATATATATATATATATACTAGGGGTGTGGCACCGCGCAAGGCGCGGTGTCCAGTGCCCAGTGCATGTGTAGTTTTTGTGGGGAACTTTTTAGATGAATCAAACTTGATTATAAGAAAACAACCATATAGCTAAATTACTACTCTAATAACAGTTGGAATATAGATCCCAAACAAAGTACTGATGATTGTGTGTTGTGTCCATAAAGTTGATAATTAATTACAATACCATCATAAGTCTAGATATTAAACTTGGAAGTAGACAAGTCATAGTGTTTTGAAAATTGACAATTCACTTTCTTTGTTTCTCAAGTCACAGTGCTTTCCATATTCCCTTCCTCATGAGCACATATATAGCTAATTTGGTATATGTAATCATAGGCATCTTCTTTCTTTGACATTTTTTGAATAACCCTCAGCGGCTTGGTTTTTTTAATCTTGTTAAAAACCTGAGGTATCTTGCATGGGAGAGCGTGGATTAGATGTCCTTGAGAGTTCAGTCGGACAAGATGTTCCTGTGCATATATCAGGACCTGATATGTACCCGCGACCATCAGGAGATCAAAAATATTTCTTATGTTGGTGTTGCTGCTTATAGTTCGTAGACCATCTGCAAATTCTCCATTTGGGACTCTATACCATAGTCCTTCCGTTATATATCCTCCTAGTTTGTATATGACATGCACTAGATGTTTGAGTTTGAACTTGGGAGCATCTATGTTCATAAGTATCGCTCCTGGTTCAAAAGAATATCCAATTCCTCCTCCTGCTTTGCGATAGAAACGTCCCTCGTATTGCAGAACAAGTTCGCACTGGTTTGCTCTTTTTCGGGTCTGCATGTATGGATCATTTTTGTGTGAGAGTTTGTTTATAAAAGAGTTATTTTTTAAAAAATGAAATGTACCTACGATTCATTGTATACATAAGTCCTTATGTAGAAATCTCGTTTTTGCTGCATATGTAAATAAAATCATTATAAGTATCATGCAATTATCGGAAAAAAAAAGGTATCATAATTGAAGGCAGTAAGAAAGTTTGATTCTCACTTGCATTGTTAATATTCTGCGTTGTTTTTCAGTTGTGCCTGTCCACAAAATGAACTTAACTTTTAATGTTTATGGAAAAAAATTGCAATGCATACAAATAGTACACAGATATCTTATAAGCTTCTTAAAATAATCAAATCAGTGATTAGTAAACATAAATCAGTTAATAAGATCTGCCAATTACAATATAATATCTTATAAAGTTTTTTTATTACAAATAAGACTTTTTATGATTGAGGGATATGGCAGGGAGGTTTCTATTAAATCAAAGAAACTGAAAGAAAAAAAATCCTAAGAAACTCGTAGTTATAAAAAAGGTATCTATTTCATAGGAGAAATCAACTAAAATAGAAAGAACCTCTACCAATATAGTTTCATATTTTCTCTACCTTACTAACTTTCAATACCAAACCATTTCTCAAGTATTATGTAGTAATTGACCATTAATAGTCTGGAATATAATTGGACTTTTTAACTTTGGCTTGCATAAACATAAAATAATTTTGTTACTAAGCAATTTGTTTATTAGCACATTGAAATATTCTTCGAACATAGGTAAGTCTAATTATATTACTATGAAAAAAGGTCAATGATAAGAAAGACAATTCTTCCTATAGCAGTTTAAATTGAGGGCAAATAACCGTATCCATTATGAAAAAAATACAGAAATCACATGGCATAATAGCACACAATATTTGCATCTACTTCCAATGTCAGCCTAAGAAAAAAGGATCCAAAGAAAAGACCTTACCACGAAAGGTCGAACTTTACGGCACCAACGAATGAGACCCCATGAGGGAGCCTGATGCGACACAGTCGAAGCAGACACCAATAAGCCTGACCCCGAAGCAGAACACACACTGGAAAGACAAACCGTAGAAGAAGAAAGACAAACGACATGGCTCAGATCGGGGCAGATGGTCTAGGTAAAGGCCCGAAGCACGCTGCGCACTACGCTTGGTCAACACCTTTTTTTTGTTCTGAACTCATAGAAGCATATCTTTGGCGCCCCCTCTGATTACGTGCCAACCTAACAGCATCCATAGCACCTATAATACCAACCGAAATAAAGCTGACAAATGTTAGACTACAAAATTCCAAAAAAAAAAAAAAATTATCAAACTAAACAAAACAAGGAATAGAACTCACAGGCTGTTACATCAAGTGAATGAAATACACAACACAATTTCACAATCAGCAGCAGCCCCCCGAAATACAGAAAACTCACTTCCGTAGACATTCATCATAAAACCCATAGACCTGTGTGATCTGCAAGAGAAAAACAACAATTGTTCAGTTCAACTATTAGCAAGGTATATTTCCAATCGAAGAACATTGCAGTTAAAAGCACATGAATTAAATCAAAATGTTATCTAGCCTGTGTATGAAAAAATTATTATAAAGTAGCTTAAATACATGACAAAAACAACCACCATCTCATAGAACCTATGCAAAAAAAAAAAATTCCTTAGTCACTCCCCAGACATAGCAGGTTTGTTGAATTTGTGACAGGTAAGTTGTTCAGCAATAGCACTCAACACACATCATCACAAACAGTATAAATGGAAAAGAGTATCTCACAACACTCCAAAGAAGCATGGAAATGCAAAGGATATGGTGTTAAGGAGATTGAACATACAAAGCGAACTGTGAACTAAATCTACTCATACTAAATGAAGTCTTGCATTTGTGTATATATACTGCAAGGATCTAACCATGCCAAAAATTATTTAAAAATTAAGCTAATAAATTTGACCTTAGCATAATGATACAAACAATTCCATATCCAAAAGCTAAAAGAAAACTGAAGAAAACATTGTGAAAGTAAATGTTAGAAATACGTGGAAAAGCAGCAAGCTAAGCAAAACTCAAAAATCATGCCTTCAAGAACAATGAAGGAACCCACCCCAAAATAAAAACTGAACACAGTAATATCAAACCAAGTCTTCTGCTAGAAGCTTTGTTCTCATCCTTGGTTTTGGTTTTCTTAAATAAATACATACCGTAAAGTTGCGTGCAACATCACGAACATCAAGCTTCTCAACTCTTCTCTACCTGTAAATCAAAAAGTCTTGAGTTCTTTAAAACACAAAGAACTAAATACAAATTAAGATAACAGAAAACCCACCACCTAATTGTATGCTACTCCACTTCTCACAAAATCTAATTACAAAAATAAAAGAGAAGAAAAAAGAAAAAGCAGAAGAAGAAACTTCTCGGTGAAGATTTCATTTAGGAAAAGAGAGAGAAACCTTTGGGGATAAAGCAGAAGATAAAGAAGAAGATAAATACAGAAATAAAATAACTCAGCAGCATGATAAACCCCCAAAGGAGCTCCCCCAATAAAAGAGAAACATGCACAAATTCCTGAATAAACTAAATATCTTCAAAGCAAAACAATTAAATAGAAACATTGTAGGAAGACTCGAAATACCATGATCAAGTCCCAATTCAATTGACGAGGAAGAAATTCTTCTGAGATGAAAAGAAATCATCATTACAGCCGCTAATCAGAGCAGAACAAAGTTCCAATGCAGGTGAGGAGGATGAAAATCTTGTGAGATAGAGAAAAAATCATCATTACAACCACAAATAAGCCTGTAAAAACTAATACATAGAGCATAAGGGGGTGAAGAAAATAGGAAAAAAGTAGTTGTACAAGCAGGTGGGAAACGGGATCTCAAACCTGCCGCAAACCGACCACTTTAAACATGCTGCAAACCGACCACTTTAATAAAGCAAGATATTTTAAAATAATTTATGAAATATTCAGGAAATTAAAAAGAATTTTGGGAATTAATCAGATTACACTCAAGAGAAGCACTAAATTCTTAGAGAAGCCAAATTTTTTAATATCCACAACACAACAAAAATAAACAAATAAATTGTACCACATTAATTGCAGAGCAGGCCATCATTACAAGCATCGGGGCAATGGAAATGATCCTCGTGGGCATGGCAGATAAAGCAGAGCGTGAGAGAGGAAGAATAGGGGGAGTCATTTGCATGAGAGAAAATAAAAACAGCCGCAAAAAATAAAGCAAAATTCAAAATAATAAACGACGTCGTTTCATTGCAGTTATTGGGGCAAATTGCATTGCCGCACGTCGTCGCTGCACCACCAACGAAATCGGAAACCAAAATCCCTAAATTAAGCCAGCCCCACGAGCAAAGTCGGACAACAAAATCAGGGCTGAAATTAAAGAAAAAAGAAAATCAGATGAAGGTAATTCTGGAGACAAATGCAGAATCCCGGCGAGGATTTGGTATTAAATTGGGTGAAATTAAATGGAAAAGAAAATGCATTCTATGGAAGAATCCATGGACTCTTATTAGTATAAAATATAAAATCTGGCAATAAAAGGCCGTTGTTTGCCAAGTAAATAAGATGGGAAAAAAAAAAAAGACTGCCTAATCTCCTCTTCACCCTGCCTCCACTATTGCACGTGCATCCTTAATCTTTGACAGGCAGCGTGTATTCAACCCTACCCTTACCCTTACCCTTACCCCGAGAATAGCTGACAACCAATGGCCTCATACCCGGATAAACGAGCAGATCAATAATGACAGAATACAACCCCAAAACAACTAAAACAATATATACAAAGAATCATATTGTAAAACTTAGATGGCCAAGAAAAGTGACAATATCAGTTTACATACCAATAAAAAATCACAGTATCTTGACACAACATTGAACAAGTACACACATACACATCTAAAAAAAGTACACATCCAACAATAAGAAAACATTAACATATAAAGTAAGTTAATAATCGATGAACAAATAAAAGCATGATGGACAAAAATATCAGAGAAGAAAAAAAGGCCATTAAGAACAACACAAAGGGAACCAAAGCAAGTATCCAATATTAACAAAGGAGAGAAAGTAAGAACACCTGAAAATACGAGCAGCGAACAAATTGCAAACAAACAGGCAGTCCTGCAAATATAAATGCAAAAAAAAACATATAAGCCATTACACAAGCCTAAAAAAATGGGGAAAACATAATAATGCCTAGCTAGATAACCATATAAACTATGAATAAAGACTATGGAAAATAGAAAAACCAGTTAATGCAGTTTGACCATTAACACAAGGCAAAAAAATAAGATCAAATAATTTTAAACCAAAAAAAACATATTTGTGAGGGGTGATTGTAGGCAGGTTCTTAATTTAAGTAAAATACAAAATTATCATATACACAATGGTAACAAAACAAACAAGAAAGAAATACCTGGGAACAGGCGTGCCAACAAAACTGCAAAGAAGAAGGAATCCTGCAAAATAAAAATAAAACCAGCAACAGAAACTGAACTCCATCAACAGAAACTGAACTCTTGCATGAAAAAAAAAAAAGCAACAAGAAACTCACCAAGAAGCAAGGATGTCGAGAAAATTAAGTCCAAAAAAAACCAAATTTGAGAAAACAGATATATGTATGTGATGAGAAAAGCAAACCTCCAGTTATAGGAAACAAGAGCATATGAAATTATATTTAGTACAAATAAATGAAATGAAGGTCGGCAAAGAAAGGAGGGCAGAGTTTGATGTGATAAGCAGCTGTCAAACCTCAATTAAAATTGTGCTAGTTTAATAAAATATCACACAGTAACAAGCCAAAATAAAGATGAAAACAGTAAAAAAATTCTTACCCAAGCAGCACACAAGGATTACCCAAGTGACGTATTGAGATGAATCCACCGTCCTCCCACCGGCCAGATGCACGTGATTTCATACAAAGCACTCGAGTAATAACAAACGAAGCTAAAACCAATCCTAAAGAGCAGGCAGCTTAGGCAAACCAAGTTAAATTACCCTACCCAAATTCGAACGAAAATAAACCCAATCCCCTCCTTAGCTGGCCAAAAAAATTAACAGAGCAGGCACGAGAAATTCCCCCACCTGACATCTCCGAAGCTGCCGAAAGTAAAAATTAAATCAAATGAAAGCAGCGAATAATTGGGATTTTTTAACAGGAGAGATTTGAGAAGGAATCATCACAAATATTGGGAAAAATCAAACACCATGTGCACAGCAGAGGAAAGAGGTGGGAAGAAGAAGAATACCCAATTTACAAATTCAGAAACATTTGTTTTAATTCAGAGCTCCCAAGAGCAAAAAAAATAAAAAAAATTTATTAAGGCCTGGCCCACATGAACCGTACGAACAAAATATTAGCAGCAAAATTTAAAGACAAAACAAAATTGTTGGAAGCACATATCAGCTGGAAACTCAATAAAACGACAGCGTATAGGCATTAAATAGGTCAAATTTAAATGGTAATTAAAATCAGAATTACTGTTTCAAAATCTATCAACCCTTATTAGTTTAAATATATATATATATATATATATATTTCAGTTACTTTCCTTTGTTTTCTTGATATTATCCGATTCCATATATCAACTGATGCGATAAAATCGACTCTTTGCTACAACGCAGGCAATCGTCTTATGAATCCTGCAAATCCTAATTCCCAAATCAACGCAACGTATTAAATCCAATTTCAAAACTAGACACATTAAACCTCAACCATTTTCAATTGATCTTTGCATTCCTGCGAATCAACTTCACCAATCATCAATTTTTTTTCAATCTCAATCTCAATCTCAAATCAACCAAAAAGCAGCTTTCTTCTAAGCACCAAAAAGCAAACCAATTTTACTTTATAACATAGACAATAAAAATAAGGACAGGTAAACAAAAATAATGAATCACAACATTATTGATAGAGAATTATGTACATATGTTGATTAATTTCAGGGAGTTAAGTGCGAAAATTTCAGAGAGTCAATTATTAATCGACCCATCAATATTTGTAGGTTTTAAGGGGAGAAAACATAGTTTTTACTTAAATAATCATATGAATTAATATACTACATATTTTAATGGAGTATATGAATATGAACCACATGTTATTTAAATTAAATCAAAATCGTTATAATTGAACAACACATATTGTAAACAAGTTTCGCCTTTTTCCATTATAAATTATTGGAAAAATTCTGATTTATACCATAAGGATTTCATATATTTGCAACATACCATGCACCAATAGTTACCTAGGTCTTAAAAAGGACATTTTATGCCCTTTAAAGTTTATTTAGATGTTGATAAGGGGATAATGCAACAACTATTTAAATTTTAGAATATTAATTGGAAACATGAATACTATACAACTTACAGTGCACGAATGTATTATCCAAATGACATTAATTTGTTAATTAACATTAACAAAGTTAGCATTTAAAAATGAAGTATATATATAGACAAAATTGCAAAAAAGTCCAAAACTAATTAGTGATTTTGGATTTTCGTCCCAAGCTATATTACTTAGCCAAATTCATCCCGTAATTTTATATTCTTTTGGAATATCGTCCCACTTTTCACATGGATGCTTACGTGTCATGACGTGACAAATTTTAGCATAAAAAATTACATAGGATTGCAGAATTCGTTCCAAACTAATTACAAATTTTGATTTTTCGTCCCAATCTATATCAACACGCCGACTTCCGTCCCGTAATTGAAATGACATGGGAAAAAGGAATTTGTTCCAAACTAATTATAAATATTTATTATTTATCAATACAAAAAAAATGCACAAATTTTTCCTAATGAACTGAGATAGGATTTTTTTTCTCAAACACGCACGGGAATTTTAAAAATCCATATTATTTTTCTCTTAAAAAAATTAATGGAAATTTACTTCCATGTGATATTCATAATGTTCAATTTACCTCTCTGTCTTATGATAATGTGGCAGTTTACCCCCCCGTGTTGTGATAAATGTGGCAATTTACCTCATGTATTATAATAAATATAGCAATTTACCCCCTATGTTATAAAATAATTTGCATGTCCACTCTCAATTTATGCAATTGAGTTACACTCTCCGGTTCAAGGGGATAAATTTTTTTTTTAAATTTTCACAGGGGGGTAAATTGAACATTATGAATATCACAGGGGATAAATTTCCATTAATCCCTTAAAATAGTAAAAGATGAATCGTCATTTTCATTAAATTAGAAATTTAATAATGGACTAAATTCATGCAAAATGAAAAATTGTGAGACGAAATTCGGCGAATTAATATAGTTTGGGACGAAAAATCAAAATTTGTAATTAGTTTGGGACAAATTCAACAATCTTGTATAGTTGTTCATGCTAAAATTTGTCACGTCTTGACACGTAAGCAACCATGTGGCAAGTGGGATGTTATTCCAAAAGAATAAAAAATTACGGGTTGACGAATTTGACTAAGTAATATAGCTTGGGACGAAAATCCAAAATCACTGATTAGTTTGGGACATTTTCTGCAATTTTGCCATATACATTATAGTCATTTGGAGAATGCATCCATGCATTTCAAGTTGTACAACATCTACATTTTAAGGTTATGTGTAAGAATTGTACTTTTAGTGAGTTAAGTACGAAATTTAAAAACTTCCAGGGGCAAAATGTGAATTGTCTCTTAATTGAGAATGCGCCCGTTAAACATTCAATTGACCAAAAAACCCTCTTAGCCACCAAAAGTATCTCTCGAACCTTCCAGAAATATCAAATCTACCCTCTCTTTCCTCCTCTACTTCTCTTCCAATCTCTATAAATTAGATCTTCGCTCTCTACCTTATTCTTCGAAATTTCAGAAAATATATCGGCAGTTAAAAGAAATAAATCAAATGTACACGTAATTATGTGATAGTTCGAATGTAAAATGGATAGTCCTTTTTTCAAAAACCGCAGCCCTTACCAACAACCCGACCCGACACGCCGGCCGAAGGTGGTTCAGATTCCGGTTCATTTCATGAATTCGAAACCAGTGGATCGTTCGGGGTCCGCTTTGAAAATACAGAAGGTATTGAGGGGCTTTTTGGTCCGTAAAAGCATGAAAAAAATCAAGGATGTGAATATCCAGGTGGTTGAGATTGAGAAAAAGCTGATGATTGGTGAAGTTGTGGAGTCGATTCGGAGGAATGACAAGGAGCGGTTGAAAATGGTTGAGGGTTTAATGTCTCTAGTTTTGAAATTAGATTCAATTCGTTGTGCTGATTTGGGGGTTAGGGTTTGCAGGAAGGATGTGATTCGTCAGGCAATCGCGTTGCAAGATAGAGTCGATGCTGTCGCGTCTATTGATATGGAGAATGAATCGGATAGTATCGAGAAAATGGAGGAAAGTAACGTAAATATGGTGATTCTGGATGACACTAACAATGAAATACTGGATGTTGGGGTTGACATTGGAACAAATTGTGGCAAGAAGGGTGCTAATGTTAATGATAGTTATAATCAATCAGATAGTCACGAAAAAAAGGAGGATTGTGGAGGAAATTTGGAGATTTTGAACGACTCCTATGGAAAATTCGGAGGAGTTGAGGAGAGCAATGGGGAAAATGAGATAATCGATGTTGGGGTTGATACCGAAATGAACTGTACGAAGAAGAAGGGTGATAATGATAATAGGAGGAATGGGGAATTGTTGGAGAAAATGGAGGAGGATAATGAGAAGATGATAAATATGATGACACAATTGTTTGAGAGGAATGAGAAACAGATGAAGATGTTGAGTTCTTTAACACACAGGGTGGAGCTTTTGGAGAAAGTATTTTTGTGTGATAAGCTAAGGAACAAGAAGAAGAACAAAAAGAAGAAGCATTATGCTACTGCGGCTTCTTGTGGAGAGGCTTGAATGAGCTTTAGTTGTTAGCTTTTTATGGTTTTAGGTTTGATTTTAACTGATTTTAGAGTCTGATGTAAATGAGGTTCTTTTACTGAAAATGAAAAGAGTGTTTTGTGTTAATTGAGTTTTTTTGTTCTATTTTAAACTTTGAGTTAAGTTATCAATTATCTTGTTTTTTCTTTTTTTAAATTTCAGTTAAGTAGACAATTATCTTGCTAACACTGCCAGAAGTTTAAGGATTTTTTGCACTTTGGACCCCGAAACATGGGAAATAGGCACTATGCACCTTCAAAACACGGATTTAGCATTTTACACCCTCGAAATAGAACAATTCAATACTTTACACCCTCTCTTATTTTCTGGCAAAGTTAAACACCGGAGCCAAACATGTAGGGGCAAAATAGGTAATTTAATTTTTTATCTCTGGCACTTTGCACACCCGGAACACGTAGAATGGGCACTTTGTGCCCTCTGAAACACAATATTAACACTTAACACAATCAAATTAAGAAAAACCAGTAACTAGCATCCCTAGTTTTTTACGACAGAGTTGACCACTAAGGTCAAAAAAAATATAGGGGCAAAATAAGTAATTAATTTTTTTCATCAGTATACATATTCATATTGTAACCTTGGATTAAAATTTTATTTTTGTGAAATGATTCGGTAAATTTTATGAATTAAATTTTTTTATAAACTTTTCGAATTCTTTTAGAAATTTTTTAGGATAATTGAAAATTGGTAATTAAAGAAAAATGGCCAAAGATTCAAAAATGAATTACCTATTTGCCCCTAGATTTGTTTTATCCCGGTGGTCAACTCTGTCCAAAAAAACGAGGGGTGCTAGTTACTGAGTTTTTAATTTGAGGGTGTTAAGTGTTAATTTTGTATTTTTGGCTTGCAAAGTGGCCATTTATCGTGTTTCGGGGGTGTAAGTTATTGAGTTGTTCTTAATTCGAGGGTACTTGGTACTAATTTTGTTTCGGGGGTGCAAAATACTTATTTCTCGTGTTTCAAGGATGTAAAGTGTCAAAGATTCAAAAATGAATTACTTCATATATTTTGGCCTTAAGTTTTTTTACTCCGATGGTTAATTTTGTCAGAAAATAAAAGAGGGTGCAAAATGATGAATTGTTTATATTTTGGGAGTGTAAAGTGCTAAATTTATGTTTTCGGGGGTAGAAAGAATAAATAACCCCAAAAAATTCACCAAGATAAATCAATAAATCATTGATGACAATTAAATTGTAGTGTGAAAGTATGAAAAAAACCAACAAAAGAAAAGGAATGGCTTCGCCCGGGTTCGAACCGGAGACCTTCAGTGTGTTAGACTGACGTGATAACCAACTACACCACGAAACCTAGTTGATAGTATTATCCTACTCATATTATTAATATGCGATGGATAACGTTCAATGGGCCAAGGGCTCAAGAGAGCAATTAGAGCTCACTGCAACGGAATAAACTTTCTCCAATTCTTTTTGGGTCTGAAGAGGAAGTGTTGCCACCATTGTGGACCCTGGTTGGATATTTTAGCTCACTTCATATGTTCCATCATTCATGGTTTTAGAGCTTTGAAGCGAGAATTTGGATGAAAATTTGGATATATAGGATGGGTTTTGGCTTTGTTTGGTTCTGTTTTGGTGTTTTGAAAATGGTTTGGATGTTTTTATGAAAAAATTGAAATATGATTTGAATTGATTATGTATATATATAATACTTTTTTTAATGTAGTTTATTAGTTTATATATATAATACTTTTAGTACTATCTTTTTGATGTAGTTTATATATATAATACTTTTTTTATTAGTACAGTTGTATGTATATATTATTAGTACTATTGATGCTGTTGTGCAACAAAATAACTTTACAAATTTAACTCTCAAAACTATTGGAGATCAATTAAATAGAATTGAGAAAAATATTGATCTAAAATCAGATCAACAAAAGGTTTCTAAAGAAGAAACTTATGTAATTGATAAGAGGGTTTTATTTAAACCAATATGTGTGTATATATACTGATGGAAAGAGAAATGAGAAAGAAAAGGTGTGCTTGGGCTCAGTAGTGAAATGATTATCTGACAAATGGACCCACTCTGTCCCATATTGGTTTGGTCCAAGGCGTCGCACTGGGCTTATGAGCCAGATCAGATAGTGATGATGTTTTCTTCAATTTTACTGGGGCGAAACTGAGCGAGAATAGATCCAAGAAGTTGTGGCATTAATTGATAATCTTAATTTGAAAATGTGAAAATAAGTTCGTATTTTCAAATACCAGATTTTGGAGAATATGTTCCACATAAGAGTATTTTTTTATTTTAAAAACATGAACATATAGTGAGATGTGCTGCTATTTTTTGAGGTGATAGTGAGATGTGCTTCATATGTTATATTTTAGAGACGCATTATAAGACATGCGTTTTTTTGTGAAATTGATGTATTTTGGAGTTTTGAATACGATCAAGCCAAACCCAAGCAAGGCTGAATTTGCCAAGCATCACCATCAAGAGAAGGCTCTCAATCCTTTTTAACGCCATATAAACGAAAGACCACACAATTATGCGCACAACATAAAATGAAACTAAAACTCAAGAAGTGGCCACTTAAAATCGCAAGGCAAGTATTATGCATCATAAATACCAATCTTCATTACTCTTCAGTAAAAATGTCCATACAAACTGTACTTATTATGTGCCAAAAGATGAATAAAGGAATAACTTTCTAATAAAACTATACAAAAAGAAAAAAATGTACAATAAATGGTAATTGTGGGAGGAAAAGAACGTACAACACAAATACAGTTAATCTTCCAAACGCTGTATTTCACCCATCATGATTCTATTGCTAGTAACCTTGAATCCAAGAAGTGCGGGATCAATCTGTCTACCTTTCTTGCCTTTCTTTTTGTTGTTGTTCCGTGCCCCCTGCATCCCTTCCTCTGAAGCTCCAACATTACTTTCTTGAGGTGCCGGCTTCTTAGCATTGCTTTTAAGCATGTCGCTGAAAGATGTTTCCAACACATCAGCATCACTACACGATGAGGTTCGCCTAAACTGAGCAGCATCTTTTCTCCCAGATGCCTCCAAGTTTCCTGCATTACCTCCCGTTTCTCGTCTCAAACCTAAGAAACAACCAAAACTTAATTCAATAAACAGAAAAAAGCACAAAAATATTGCGAATCTAATTGATATCAATTAAGACATTAACCACATCAAGCATAAGAGTAATGCATTGGGAACCTATGGTGTATGGATCGGTTTTGACTCGGTTTAGTCCCAGTGAAACCAGGCCAAACCCAAGATTGGTCGAGTTGGCCTTGTGGGACGAACCAAATCTTTGGTCCAACTTCATAGACTCAAAACCCTCGAACCTACACATTATAACATCATATCTCAAACCTTATTGGTTTGAAGCCTATCATTTACTTTTCAAACCTAAATGCTAAATCAATATACTTAATCATATCTCAAGTTCTAAAAACCGGAGTATTATTTTACTAATACTATACCAACCAAAATAACTCCAAATAGGTTACTCTGACAACACTTCTACCAATTTTGTGAAACCTAAACGGAGTCAAATTGATCCATATGTACTCTATGTGCTTAATAACACTAATGATTGTGAAATTGGGAACATAAGAATTTTCACAAGCCATCTACCCCTGCAGGAGTGGCCCATAGCAGAGATACGATTTAAAGTAGATAGAACGAAGAATGGTGACAATCTTCAGCATCCTGGTGCTTAAAAAAGTTGGTGGTTGCTGAAGAATTAAAGATAGCAAACCAGAAAAGAACAGGGATACTATCATGATGCCATGAAATTGCCATAGTAAAAAGAAACCAGCAGAATCTTATCCTACCATCAGAAGGTACAGCATTTGAAAGACTTTTTCCTCTGCTCGTCGAGTCAGCAGTTAGCTCAGACAGCCCTTCCTGAGAAGATGAAGCTCGTGAGACAGGTGGACGTTTCAGCAAGACAGTTTCTGGTCCTCTCGAACGGGAAGCTCGCAACCTAGTAAAAGTAATACAAGAGTAAGAATTAATATTTCGAAAGTACTTAAATGACAACAATGCTAGGCAAAGAAAAATAGTCCAAATGAAAAGAAGCATTAAACAAATATTCTGCAGAAACAGTAGGTAAACTAAAGAGTAAGAAGCATTAAACAATGCTAGGCAAAGAAAAATAGTCCAAATGAAAAGAAGCATTAAACAAATATTCTGCAGAAACAGTAGGTAAACTAAAGAGCGTAAATAACATGGGTCCATTGCAAAATCCACAAAAACACCTCCAATGAGATGACATTTGACAGAAAGCTCACAGTATCTCACTAAATATACTCCCCACTGTTAAAGAGTGTCACCGAATAAGAACATAAATACATCCCCTGTCACATTAACTAGTTTATGATGAGTCCAGCACAAGCGATACTTCCATTGATTGGGAATATCATTGTCTTATGTTCAAAAATTTCTTATATAAATTGAACAACTAGAGTTTAGTACAGTTCCAACAGAACAACAATGCTTTCATCTTCCAAAGAAAACTTAATCAAGAACCCAACTGAATGTCAAAGATAGAAGCTCAACCAAATTTATGTTAAATGGGCAGCTAAGGTTCCTTACCGGTCCTTAGCAGCTTCTTCCAAATAAGTTTCACCTGATCCAATCTTTTCGTTGTGAAAACCTGATTATCCAGTTCATGTTAGTAATATAAAACAGCAAGGATAGATAACCAACCCAAGAAAACAACGTAAATTACCAGCAGTGCTAAGCGAGGAATGCCTGCTGAGAACATGGACGGGCATTTCCCGCCTGTCTAGAGATGCCAACACAGCCTGGTCAACTACACCTTCAGTCTTTGAAATTATCCCCTGAATGATATCAACACCTTCACTTATGAACACCGGTTTGTTTCCCTCCACCTTTGAGGAGCTTAATTTTTTTGCTGCCTTGTTTTTCATGCTGAAATTCCCATGGCTTACCTGAGAGTTTTCATCAATATCAGAAACATATGTTTCTCCTTCTCCGCCCTTAGATCTGTAAGGCAATCCACCAATTTCCAGAACACTGGATATACCTTCGCCCAGTCGACTCTGAGATGGTCCACCTGAATCGGATCCATAAGATCCAACAGTGAAGGAATTGCCGATAACAGCTTCTTGATCTGAATGAATACTGAATGAAGGGTTTTCCGTGCTTGTCCCAGAATGACCCGAAGGTGGCCTTCTCTCATGGGGTATTCCAACAGTCACATCAAACTGTTCACTTGATGGGTGGCCAGATTTCTGATGTAGTAACTCCATAAGCAAACGCTTTGAACTGTCATCATTTGTTCCAGCTGACATCCACAAACTAGAATCTTCATTACTCCTTTGGGCCTCCAATTCTCTTTTCTGCCTCTCATTATGAAGATGTTGAATTCTTGATTCCATCCAATCGTTTGATAATTGACCATTATTGTCGGACCAATGTCTCTCAGTTGTGTCCATAGGTGAAGCATTTAGTTGGTTAGGAATTAAAGGGTGGTTTGTATGCTGAGAATAAACACGAGAAGAGAATCCACCAGCTTGACCACCAGGGTGCATTCGTGCAATTTGTTCCTGCATTTCTAAACCTTGACTGCGAGCCAAGGAATTTATAGAGTCGCGATTTGCCCCAGCAGCACCACCAGGCAATGACATTGATCGATCAAAATGCAACATGCCAGGGTCATAAAGACCATGTTGAAGTCTATCTTGTCCTGAGAGAGTCCGTTCAAGATGGCTGAGATGCTCCTCACCAGGTGGTATTTGTTGCGAATATAAATCTATAGAGCCGAATCCCTCTGACATGGCTCTTTGGGCAGCAGCATGATTTCGGTGAAACTGACTAGTTTCATCGAGAGGCCACGCAGGACCCATATTCCTTTCTTCTTCCATTTCCAGACGCTGCCTCAGCCCCAATGGCAACTGCCTCCCATGCAGCAGATCTTGTTGAAGAATCTGTTGATCCAGAGGGTGAATTTGCCCATGCCTACCACGCGATAAGAGGTCCAATAAATCAGTTTGATGCCCCGGATGAGGCGTTTGACCAAACTTTGCTTGAATCAGTTGCTCAAGGGATGGATCAGGCTGCCGTGATGGAAATTGATTGCGCTGTTGCAGGTTGCTAAAGATTTGTTGCTTCAATATGGCTTGTTCAAGAGCACTATTGGACCTAAGAGCATCAATACGTGACTGTCCACGACCAGAGTCACGCATCTGGTTCTGCAGAAGCTGCTCGAGAAGAATTTGTCTGGCCTGAGACTGTTGTTGCTCTTCCAACAACATTTGCTGTCGATGAAGCTGCTGTTGTTGAAGTAGCAACTGCCTCTGCTGCTGCTGCTGCAGCTGATGGGCCAAAATGTGTTCAACATCTTGCCCCATTTGATTGGCCACCTGCTTGTGGTGCATCATATTAAGACTTGGTCCCCCTTCTAGCATTACTTCGTTCAAGTGGGAATTATGAGAAGGCAAAAGATTATGAGGCTGAAGATGCTGTTGTTGAAGTTGTTGGGGCAATAGCTTCTCTGCCAAATCAAAGCGGCTATAGCCCTGGTCCATTCTTGAAGAATGGCGAGCATCCATGACATCTTGATGCAAGTTGGAATCAGAAAGTGTTTTTCTTCCATACGCATCATTCCAAGTCTCTGGGGCATGATGTTGGTCAGGCATTGCAGCAAAAGAGGTAAACCTTCCAGATACAGAGTTTACAATTTTATCTGGAGCACCACCACTAAATGGGCGTGGCTGATCATTTCTTGCATATGTACTTTCAAGCTCAGACCACAGCAAACCAAGAGGATGCAAGTTATTATCTCTCTGATTTGACACACCAGTATCTGCTTGTTCAGTTGAAAGAGAACGCTGGATGCCACCTTTTGTAGCTGGTTCACCAAATCCTCTAGACATCTGCCCAATAGCATTACTGCCACTTCCAGGTCTCCCTGGAAACACAATTTCTGATTAAAAAAGATGGAAAGTGGACATGATTAGATCCAAATGCAACTAATATGGTCAGTAAACTAATAAGTATGAACTATCAACCAACCTTCATCTTGGGCACCAAAATCATGGAAATCTTCTCCCTGAGAGTACAAGTGTTCTGAAAACTTTCGCTGATGTTCAGATACATTTGACTGACCATGTTGTGCTGAGGGAGCACCAAAATTAAGTAACTGCCAGCTGGAATCATCTAATGAGGTTGCTGGAATAGATTCAGGAACGCCAGAGCGAAAACATGTTTCAGCTGCGGCGTCCATCACACTTGTTTTTTCTAGATTATGGTGTAAATCATTGCCACTATCATACTCATGACTAAATTTCAAATGTGGCATAACATCTCCCAGTTCGTGAAATGGTGCCTCATCAGGAGCATCTTCCAAACGAACAGGCAAATCCGCCCCAAAAAAACCTTGTTCAAACCATGAGATGATGTCCACTCCAAGAAAAGGCCCCTGGATTTCCCCTTGAGGATCACGATAGTACAAACTTAATTCCTCAGCAGGTATTCCTCTATCCAGCTGATATTCATTGGCTCTGCTG
Organism: Penstemon newberryi var. newberryi; assembly: GCA_030819805.1. Lineage (NCBI taxonomy): Eukaryota > Viridiplantae > Streptophyta > Magnoliopsida > Lamiales > Plantaginaceae > Penstemon > Penstemon newberryi. The sequence continues at coordinate 327,138 of JAUALY010000008.1, forward strand.
CCAAACTTCTGTAGACTGCCATCCCAATACTGCTCTGATGATGGCATGGCAAAAAGGGAGTTTGAATCATCAGGAAGTTTATTATTAACATCAAATGATACGGTAGATTTGACATTGTCAAACAACGAGTGAGAGGCATCAAACTCAAGGCCATTGGAAGCTTCTGAGGCACCAATATACACTCCTTTACTATTCCTAACCTCTAAAACATCAAAATTTCCTTCACGACCATCAGTTTTCTCTGGAACAAGGTTCAAACGTTCCTGTCAGATGTTTAAAATAACAAATCTTTCTAAATAACATTTAAACAGCTCATATCAAATTCTCACCCGTTAAGATATCTGCTTTAGGTAAATTACTGTAAAAGATGCTACCAACGCTTTCCTCCTCTGCAATTTTCTGAAAGCTATACGGCATTGCTTCAGTAACATCAGCAGAGAGGGCAACCTGTCTACCATTGGTGAATTCCAGATCTGCTCCTTCTACAAATGAAATTTTAAAATAGGGTCATAATATATCACAAATAATAAAACAAAAAGAGAAGATATTAAATATATGAAAAACAGATCATTTGAATGTCCCACTATAAGAAGTGACCAAACTTAAAATTACCAGCAACATTATCAGTTGATCTGCCCCTCCTTGATGAAGAGTATGAGACTTCACTGCTTGTTATCTTACCCTTCCATATGTCATTCAGGACGGCCTATGACAAAAGAAGAGATTATAGATACCTATTGATATTCTATTTAACAGTGCTTATTTCTAGTACAGTAGCAAACTCATAAAGCATAGTGTAAATTTGGACAGCTAACCTCCTCCTCAGCATCAGGAGCGACAAAGGCTAAAGGTTCGACCGCATTTAATTGAGTTATTGGGGGTTCTTCCTCCAAGTTGTCAGGTATGTGGGCAATGGATGAATCCAGCTTCTGCTTACGGTATATGTCAAGTAGTTTCCCCCTGGGGTAAACAAATGTTTTAACAGAGAGGCTTGGTTTTCCAAGAATATTTCCACCATTGTCATATTGAGCAGCACCAATTGGACCAGCAGATGGAGGCCTAGCGATGGAAACACTTGCTCTACCACGCCCTACAGTAAACCCCACATTTGAGACCTCAACTCGTCCCCTTTCATGCCCAAATCCAGGTGCAGCACGATAAGAACCAGACCCACCAGGATTCCCCTCCATCCTGTGGCGTGGTCTCCACTTATCACGAGAATCTGAATCAGGTCGGCTATTCGAAACAAATGTTTGACTCTCGCTCTGAGATTCTTTCTTCTCCATATCTGCCTTTTTCTCTACCCGAGCATCTTTTTCTTTGTCATCAGGACCCCACCTTAAAGACCATTTGCTATCACGCCTAGTTTCATGTCCGGAATTCCGACTAGTAGCATCAGGCCACCTGTCATTGGCAGGCAAAGATCTACTGTCAGTGATTTCTCTGCCTGAAACATTGTCAACCCGTCTATCCATCTTCCTGCGATCCTTTCGACCAAGCAACCCAGTTTCCCTTTCTTCTTCAAGCCAGCGGCGCCCACTGTCAGGTTCTGGAACAATTCTTCTCCAATCTTTTTTGTCCTCGGGTGCATCCGAGCGCCCAACCTCCTTCAGGTTCAACTCAGCAGAGCTACCAAGAGACAGAGAACTTGGCCCGCGTGTTTCCTGCTGAATATATATTATTGCTCAATATTTGTGATAAGAACATCTGGAAACAGATTAGTAAATAAAAGTCTGCAGACCACTTAGAAATGAATAAAGGGAACACGGTCAAAATAAATGACACAAACTGTGTTCTCAACAAGTATTCTAGAGTATGGTCAGAAGGAATCATGCTTCAGCAGGAATAATCTTGCTAGTTTTGACACCGTCCACATCTGGAAACAGATTAGTAACAAAAAGTCTGCAGATCACTTATTGGTGTCCATAAAGAGAAAAGAATAAAGGGAATACAGTCAGAATAAATGACACAAACTGTGTTCTCAACAAGTATTCCAGAATATGGTCAGAAGGAATCATGCTTCAGCAGGAATAATCTTACTAGTTTTGACACCGTCCACATGATCTCACGTTCAAAGCAATTTTAAGTGAATAATATCAAACCTCACACATCGAGACACACTTCACAAAAATATCATGTAACATGACAAAGTGACCAAATCTAAATGCTTCATGGTTTCATATTAGTTAGATTAATTATATTCAGTATACATTTGTCCGCCAATAGATGATTACAGCAAGAACTACCATAGATAACCAGATTAGAGAATATTATCTGATTAAAATAGTAGTTTTCATTACACGGAAGAAGAAATTTAATAGAGAGGCCATAAAATTCCATATATCAAAACTAGTGAAATTCATGTTGTCCTACGTCATCAATCTTATGGAAAGGATTTCTTTTATATATTTCCATCCTTAAGCAATAGTAGATCAAACAAAAATTTGAAATCCAAAAACATATAAATAAACCAAATATGGTTCGAGGATTTCAGGACCATCATGGGCCGTCGAAATAAAATCCTTGGACTTAGTTCACCATGAACTCAATTCAAAGATCAAGATATATGGTACTCAAGAGCCTGAACGGTTACCATCTTAGGTTCATTCGGCTTAGTATACAGCCACTGAGGAGACAACGGGATGCTCTCTAGCACTGCTTGATCTGTAGCAACCATATATAGATCAGAAGCAATTCAAAGATCCATAAAAGAAGTGTTCAACAGAGCTACAAATATTCCAATAAATAAGTTGGTAAAGGAAACAGTAGTCACCCTTTGAATCGTCCAGTAATCCCACCAACACCTTGTCCTCATCATTTCCCAAGGAAACTTCATTGCAAAACAACCAAAATGAAACAATATGAACAGCTATAAAAGATAAAAAGAAATTCCAACATGTCCATTTAAGGGAAGCTGAACCATAAAACTCAACCAGGCTTCACAAATATTTACTTCACAGACAGCACAAAATCAACTCAACTTCAAATCAGACTTCAAGTAACACCAAATATATACAAAAATTACATCCCTCAGATTTCCCAAAAGTGACAGGCATGAAAACCACCAAAACAGATTTCCCTTGTTTCCAACATGATTACTCAATTTACGCCAGTAAGGCAATATATGACACGTGCATCTGAAGTGAAAAACCTGATTCGAACCCTAGGACCTAAGTTCAAAAGCAACATTGCAACAGATCAAATACAACCTAGTGTAAAATTCAACATAAAACAGTCAAATCCAATTGAATAAACTAAATCAACCAGTTAAAATCGACAATTAGAATAAATACAGCGATTTACCTTTAGGAGTCCACGATTGATCGGACGGCTTGGATGAGACGAGATCCTCCGGAAGATCCAACTTGAATTCCGCCATTAAACAAATCTTAATCACACGAAGTTTCAGAGATGAATCACAGGCACACGAAGGAACTTGAGAGTGAAAAAGAGAAAGAGAGGGGGGAGAGAGAAGTGAATCACAAACTGGCAATGGAAATTTCAAATTCTATAAGCAAATTGACAGATTTACAGGTATACGAATGAATATGTTAAGCGAGAATTAGGGTTTGTGGGAGCAATTGAAGAATACCGAGACAGAAGATGTGAAGGGAAGGGGAAAAGAAAACAGAAAGAGGGTGAGGGTTTGGGTGGTCATAACAGCCAAATAAAATTATCGATAAATTCGGGGACCCCTGACTAAATATTTGAAATTATAAATTTTCAAGAAATTATGAGATGACCCCAAAAGAAAATAAATGTCTTTCTATCGTAAAAGCCCCTTGACTTTCGTCAGTGTTTCAACTTTCAAGTCCACCATGACCGACCCGAGAAGATTGGAGCCTTTGCTAAATGGAAAATTGAAGAATAAGATAAAATTAGACTATTTGGATATTTCTTTTTTATAAATATATTCAATATACTTTATTTCATAACGGCAAGTGCTGCTACATTTGTGAATATTGTACTTACTTGCACGTTTTAAATATTAATTTGGAAATTGCAATTTTAAATCAAGTTTAATAATATGTTGTTGCTGCACAATTAAAATTTAAATGAGTTCTCAAAATTAAAAACTAGTTTGAGTATTTTTAAGTTTAAATGATCCCGATGTTGCTTATTGGTTCATCTACTCGAGCGTAGGACGGTTAATTGAGTCGGACCTACCAAATAATTATGATGGCTAGGCTCGATTAAATTTGAGTCATTACATAAAATCCGACCAATTTATAAGCCATGTTTGAGTCTTATAAGGCCCAATTGGAATAAAGTCCGGAGATATTAAATATTACTATAAGTTATTGGTACTAAATTTATAGTATACTATTACTATTTTTATTTTAATTAAAAAAAAACTTAAAAGTAATCCACCACATATATCAATTGTGACTTTGTCAACACATATATGAATTACAACTAAAATTTTCACAGGTCAAGGGGAAAAATAATCAACAAAAAGGAATAACGGAAAAGTTAAAACAAATGGTGAAAAAAGTGGGAGTCTTGGCATTTTACAAACTTATTTAATGATTCTATGTTAAGGATTACAAGTATAAAACTTTTATATTTTTATGCATCAAGTAAGATTAGTCTATAAATTAGGTTTAAAGAATACATAGTTATTTTTTTGTCAAGTAAAATTTGCTAGAATGATTAAACCCGATATAAACTTGAAGTCCAAAAAATTACACATCCCGAGTTTGAATGTATAGTTGTGAAACTCAATATTATTTGAATTTAAGCCTAGAAACATGAAGTCCGATGATATTTGAGTTTGACTCATCAAAGACTCGACTTAGAAGGCCAATTGACAGGCCTCAAGCCGATGGAAAAGTAATTTAGAAATGGCTTTTCATTTTCTTTTTGAAAAAATAATTTGACTTAACTTGATTTGTTCTTAATAAATATCGAATTTGAAATTATTGATGGACTTAGAAAGAGGAAAGTAGCCCGTTTCACCAATATACACGGGCTAGATAATTTGGGCCAAAGTACATTATACGGGCCGTATTCCGAAGTATTATGCCCTTTAGTTGACCCTCCAATATTTACTCAACAGAAGATTGATTTGTCATTATCAAAAAGTCTTCCCAGTTCCCAGTTACTCCTTTCTTCTTCCGTAGCCCAATTTTCTCTCACACGAGTCACACACAACGCACAATGGCGGCCTCATATGCCTCTCTGGTAAGTCTATTAAACCCTGAATTATCCATTCATGAATTTAATTTGTCCCTGTTTTATCTGATTTTCATATGTTGTGTTTTTAGTCGAATGTTAGCTCAATTTCAGCTCCACGGAGTCTCTCACCAACCAAAACTACCAGCTCCATTCGCTCTTTATCTTCTGCGAAGCTTCGGAAATCTGCATTTTCTTCATGTTCATCGTTGAGCCTTTTATCCGGTTCGTTTAGCCCTCCGGTTCGGAGCAGAATCGGAGCTATGCCATTCTCGGTTCGAGCCATGGCTGAGGTCTATTTCTGTTTTTTTCTTTTGTTTATCTACTCACATAGTGATATTTTTTTGCTGGTTTTTAGAATTCTGCATTTGCTGTACAAAGTTACTGAGCAATGTGTCTATGTTTTAGATTTTTTTATGGATGAATGTTTTTGTTTTGAGTAAATACTGTTTGAACAGTGTAAGTTTTATAAAATCAAGCTCAATTCTGCTCAAGTGTTATGGAGATTTTGTTCAAGTGATTTATTCGAACTAGATAATGAATTGAAACTTAATGGTAGTTTACATTATTATTTCAACCTAATTTTATAAATTTAATTATAACACAATGAGGAACACAATACATAGAGATTGTTCTAGGTCTTTTGTTACTCATGGTATCTATATCTAGGTATTGAAGCCTTACAATTGGAATTATAAATAATTTTTCATCAAGTGCAACTACACGAGTTCATTTAAATGAATACGTACACACTATTAGTCTTTATGAAGTAATGATGGGAGGAAAATTGAAGCGATGGTTTTCCTTTTATTAAAGGAAGGAAAATTTTCCGTTCACTTGGAGATATTCACTTTTTTTTGGTGTTTCAAATGATTTTAGATTTGGGGTATATAATAAAAACCATCCTGTTTCCTTTAACTTCTACTTCTTTACCTTCTTAACAAAAACTGGAACATATATAGCTTGACCTTGAACTTTTCAAACCAATTACTTCTCAGTCTTCTTTTTGTTAACCAAATTAGATTTTCCTTACAGCTTTTACAATATATTTTGTTGTTTACTCAGGAAGCTACTTTGCAGTCAAAAGTGACGCACAAAGTGTTTCTTGATATAAGCATTGGAAACCCAGTAGGAAAGCTTGTTGGAAGAATTGTGATTGGATTGTATGGTGATGATGTGCCACAAACTGCAGAAAATTTCCGTGCTTTATGCACTGGTATGTTTATTCACAAACAAACGCACACATAAGTAAGTAATCATTTAATTGAATTTATTCTTGAGTTTATATTTACAAATGCTCTATTGATCAGGGGAGAAGGGATTTGGCTACAAAGATTCCACGTTCCACCGTGTAATTAAGGATTTCATGATTCAGGGAGGAGATTTTGACAAAGGAAATGTACGCTGTTAATTTTAGCTTTTGTATTTTTCTGATAATATTTCAGTCAACTTTATTGTCCATTTGTCTGCTATTAGTACCATAAAAGCTTAATGATACCTTAGTGCTAGATACTCTTGGAACTTTGTGTGAACTCATAAAACTTATCATATAATCAATAGCTTTTTTAACTGTATTTTCATGAGTTACATAGTTACACTTATGTGTAGGCAAACATGAACCTTCTCTGGTGTGTATTGACAAAGTTGATCTCAAATACTAAGTTGATGGCTAACTTCCTACCGGCAAGGCAATTGTCTTTTACTTATTTATATCATTCGAGACTTAAGGATCATAACATGCGTTTTCTCCGATGTTAAACATAATCTATAAAATTTTAGATTAGTTGCAAATAAGAAACAAAATAGTTGGCGTTCTAACAAAGTTTTAAACAAGGATTGACCAAATTTCACATACCCTTATTGAAGTGCTGGGTTTCATCTTGCAGCTTTTAGAAGAAGTGAAATACAATACTAATGAGTTCAATCAATTAACTACCCGGAAATTTGCTGAACGTATTCATATATTCTGATTTGCGAGTGCGAAAGACACTTCAAATCCTCATGATAATTTGTTTGTTGATTTATAGAATTTTGAAATGCATAAGAACAGTAATTTTCAGTAGAAAACAAGTCAATTATGACTGTGTTTCACCATCTTCGTTTTAATAAGGCTCATCCATGATTTTATAGTAAATACGCACTGGCTGATGATTTGATACCTATAATTTGCTTTTTTTTTCTCGAGCAACTAGAAAAATTGTAGTGTATTGCTAGTAGTGGTGTATCATTTTCTTCTTAGTAAGTGTAAATAATCCTTCACTATTGGGACATCTTTGCAGGGTACTGGTGGTAAAAGCATATATGGTCGTACATTTAAAGATGAAAACTTCAACTGTGAGTTAGTTCTTTGGTTTTCTAGTCTGTAGCCTTTGCCAGTAACAAAGCTAAAACATATAATGAATACCCTCAATATTGCAGTGGTTCACACTGGACCTGGAATTGTTAGCATGGCAAATGCTGGCCCCAATACAAACGGAAGCCAATTTTTTATTTGCACCGTGAAGGTATGTAGATCTTACTGTAAGAACATCATCCTAATGCATCGTTAGAAAGCTTGGCCTTGTTTGAATGGGACTTTAGAGAACATTTCAAAGCTTTCAGAAAGACATTTTATAAATTATTTTCATTTTCTAAGATTTCTCTCTCAAAATTCATTATCTACAATATGAAACGACCAAAAAAAAAAAAAAAAACTATAACCTACAATAGGATAATCATCATTACTTTTATATCATCTCACTTCTTCACTCCCTATGTCTCTCTTCTTCGGATTTTTTCAACTCCCGTTAACAAGACAAGGTCCCATAAATTACCTCACATCTATTCCTTTTATAGTCTCTCAACCAAAATCGACTATTTATTTTTATCTCTGAAAATCCAAACATACATTTTTTCTAAAAATGAACAAAAATCTAGGGGCCTGTTTGTTTGGCGTTTGGGAAAGTAGTTTGAGAGAGTAATGGAGGTTTGTGAAATAATCTCGATATGCGTAATGTTGTTTGTTTGGATTTTGAGAGAGTGGTTTGAGAAATAAAGTAGGTGTAGGTTTTTTTGGAAGAGTTGGGTTGTAGGTATAAGATGTGTAAGACTTTATGTCAAATCATGTTTGTTATGTGAGATAAATTGTGTAAGAGATAGGTTACTTTATGTCAAATCAAAGTAGAGTTTATATAGGTTTTGTTTAGAGATAAGAAAATTGTTGTTTGTTTGGCTTTTGAGAGAGTAGTTTGAGAAAATCAATGGATGAAAAATTTATTTCGGAAAATAGAAAACATGTTTGTTTGGCATTTCCCAAACACGAAAAAAATCTGGGAAACACCAAACAAACAGGGCCTAGGACTTTTCTTAAACCTCACCACATCTCAAAAATCTCTCCCTAAAAAGCCAAACAAACAACACTCTTGCATTCCACAAAAAATGTTGCATAAAACTTTAATTCCCGACTCATTAAAGAAATATCAGAAGAAGTTTTGCATTTTTAAATACTGACCAATAGTTTTAAGTTAGGCAACATTCCCGACTCACAAAAGAAATATGAAAGGCAAACTGCATCGCCAAACACCGACGAAAGTCTTGAGTTTGTTCTTATTTCATTTCAACCTTGTCCTCTACAATTTAGTCTATCTACTGAACATCTATCATGTGTTTTACATGCTTGTGTTGTATGAATTGCAGACACCATGGCTGGACCAAAAACATGTTGTGTTTGGACAGGTTTTGGAAGGCATGGATATCGTTAGGCTTATTGAGTCACAAGAGACAGATAGAGGCGATCGTCCTAGAAAGAGGGTCGTTGTAAGCGACTGTGGTGAACTTCCAGTGGCTTAAGTTGGAAATACCACTGTTTCTTACATCATAGATTTTCGGTTTTTTTGGCTCTTATATCTTTGTTGTTTCTTGTTTTGATACAATTGAGGGCTGTCTATCTCTCGAGGCTTTCTTGTAGTTGGCTCTGGTGGAAAAAGAAAAACTACTGTACTCTTTGTTAGATTATTCCATCAATTATATTGGGCTTCTTTGCAAAAACTTGTGGGGCTATTGTGTTTGGGAAAGTAGTTTGGGAGAGTAGTGGAATTTTGTGGAATAATCTTAATTTGCGTAATGTTGTTTGTTTGAGTTTTGAGAGAGTGGTTTGAGAAATAAAGTAGTGTAAGTTTTTTTTTGGCAGAGTTAGGTTGTAGGTGTAAGATGTGTAAGACTTTATAATGTCAAATCATGTTTGTTATGTGAGATAAATTGTGTAAGAGATAAGTTATTTTATGTCAAATAAGAGTAAAGTTTGTATAGTTTAGAGAAAAAAAATTGTTGTTTGTTTGCCTTTTGAAAGAGTAGTTTGAGAAAATTAAGAGATAAAAAATTTATTTCAAAAAGTAGAAAACATATTTGTTGATATTTCCTAAGCATGAAAAAAAATTGGGAAATTAAGAGATAAAAAATTTATTTCAAAAAGTAAAAAACATATTTGTTGATATTTCCTAAGCATGAAAAAAAATTGGGAAACGCCAAATAAATAGCCTTGTGTTTTTCAGAGAAGTAATTCTTGTAGTAGAAGTAATAGTCCCCAGTTATTTGGATAATATTTAATTTACCTTCATGTGATTTGAAAAGAATAATTTACCCTATGTAATCTTATTAATATTTTTCACTGCCTTCTTGATATTTTTAAACTTAAAAAAATACAAATTGACAAAAGTACCCATCTTATATGTAACACTTTACTCCCTATAGTTATGATAAATGTGACATTTTATTCCCATGTGTTATGATAAATGTGTAATTTACCCCCTTAAGTTACAAAAACATTTTACATGCCACTCAATTTCGACTAGTGAGTTACACTATCTGGCTGAAGGGAGTAAATTGCTCTTTAAAAAATTTGACAGGAGGTGAAGTGTGCTATTTTAAAATTTTCACAGAGGACTAAAATGCTCTTTTTCAAATCAAGGAAGGTAAATTAAACATTATACATTTCACAAAGGGTACATTTACAGCTCTTTCTATATGGTTAGCAGAAGTTAAAACACCCACACCAAGCACAAACAAGTTAGCTTCTAAGGTCATCTCCAACGGCCCTTTTAAATTTTGGTCCCTTATGTTAAAATTTAAGGATTGCACGGTGTCATACATTCCTACTTTTTACTTTGCATATGGAAAAAAGTACAAAAGCTTTGTACTTTTAATGCAAAATAATTTTTAACAATTAACTTTAGAATAGGTCAAACTTATAATTTTTTATGCGTCTTAAAATAAAAGAGCTCTCTTGAAGCTCAATTTTTAATAAAAGTCATATTTTTTCTTATAATTTGAGTTATACATGGTCCTTGGATAAGTTCACAATTTTAAAAGTTAAAAGTTAATTTTCAAATTCTTTTCCGAACAAGCTATCTATTCAATCGGCAGCTTATGAAGTTTGGAAATTTTAATTGTAGGTATTGTCATACCCTGAGATTTGTTAGCGAATAAGATTTGTATTGCTTGGGGATTGTAATATCACAATATAATAATAAAGCAAAAAGACCAAAAATGAAGCTTGTACCAAAAGAAAACAAACCTAAAACCGCAAATGAATGAGGAAATTACACATTGGAAAAAAATTCGGGCCTGTTTGTTTGGCGTTTTCCAAATTTTTTTTGTGTTTGGAAAATGTCAAACAAACATGTTTTCTACTTTCAGAAATAAATTTTTCATCTTTCAATTTTCTCAAACTACTCTTTCAAAAGCCAAACAAACAACAAATTTCTTATCTCTAAACAAAACCTATAAAAATCCTACTCTGATTTGACATAAAGTAACATATCTCTTACACGATTTATCTCACATAACAAACATGATTTGACATAAAGTCATACACATCTTACACCTACAACTTAACTCTTCTAAAAAAACCTACACCTGCTTTATTTATCAAACCATTCTCTCAAAACCCAAACAAACAACATTACGTAAATCGAGATTATTTCACGAGCCACCACCAGTGCCGGCCCAAGTGCTAGGCAACTTGGGCCGGCGCCTAGGGTCCCCGGTGTGGAGGGGCCCCAAAATTATCTGTGTTATCAGTGGTCCGTCATATAAATATTATTTATACATAAGTACTGTTATTTTATTACCAAAGTTCAAGCTAGCACACTTGGTAGATATGGTACTATGGTGTTGTTTTAGGCTTTCAGCCTTATGCCACGGGTTCGAAACTACACTCAGACATCTCACTTTTTCATTATATCTTGTGTCTTTTTTCTTTCTCATTGAGAAGATGATTAATACATTTTAATCTATAAACTATTAATGTAATTTATCCAAAAAAAAAAAACCTTGTATAGATGATTATATTTACACATATTAATATATTAACATTTAATATATATTAATAAGCATTTTTTTCTCGGTTATTTTATGCTTTTTTTTATCAGATTCTTTCTTCCGGTTTGAAGGATTTTTTTACAAAACAAACATTTTATGTTATGATTTTCACTAAAAACAAATTTTATAACATAATCGAAAACGAGTTTTTATTTAGATTATAAGCTTCTATTTATTTTTTAAAAAGAATTGTTGATTCTTTTAGCACGGGCTCGATCATAGACAATTTGTACGATCAACAAAACATTGTCAATACAATTTAAATGATACTATTTTTTTAAGATATTTATATTTTATCGTTTGTGGAACAATTATTACTTTATTATGACTTTTGATGTCATTTATTATTACTTGTTATATATAACTAATAACTGATGTTAATGAGGAAAAATTTAAAATTTAACGACGTACACTTCTTGTGGAATTATATTTAATTAGTGCATATACTTGTAAAACTCTTTTGTTAAAAGAGTATTTTTAAAATTAAAAATTATAAAAATATATTCACAAGTAATTCAATGAAAAAAGTTTAAGTGGATTTGTCATTTAATTATGTACCTGGAATAATGTCAATAATTAATAAGTATTTTTGCATTTAAAAAAAATATAAGTATATTTTTTTATAATATAGGGCCCCGATTTTATAATTCGCCTAGGGCCCTCGAATATCTAGGACCGGCCCTGGCCACCACTACTCTCCCAAACTACTTTCTCAAACACCAAACAAACAGACCTTCAAATTAGTTATCCAATATTTTTTTCTCTGAAATATATTACGGTGCAAATGGTCCCCTACTGGAACTACAACCAAAGGCTTAAACGACGTGTTCTAATTTGGGCCTAAAATTCGCATCTGATTGGTGATAAGACCTGTAGCTAAGGTTTTTGGTCGGAACTTTTCCTTCACTCGAGGAGGATTTGGATTGGGACGAGATCTTTGTCACGTGACCTTGGCAGTGGGACCAAAATATATGGACCCGATTATTTTCTTTTTAATATAAATTGGACCCAAGTTAAACATTCAAGTTAGTCTTTCCTTGGGCTCTGTCAATGGGCCAAGAGTAAGGGCCGCTAGGCCATAGCCGGCATGTGCAAGTGGCATAACATTCTCATAATCTAATGTGTACGACATGTTGACATAGGTATATTTGTTTGGCATTTCTCAAATTATTTTGTATGTGAGAAAAATTAAATAAATATGTTTTTTAGTTTTTGAAATAAATTTATCATCTCTCGATTTTCATAAAATAGTGTCTCAAAAGTTGAACAAACAAAAAAATTATTATTTCTAAAAAAAACCCTATACAAACTCTATTTTGATTTGACATAAAACATTTCATCTCTTACAGAACTTATCTCGCATATATAACAAACACAATTTGACATAAAGTTTACACAACATTACGCAAATTGAAATTATTTCACAAACCTCCACTACTCTCTCAAACTACTCCCACAAACAGACCCATAATAATCGGCTAGTTATCAAAAAGAAATCCTGACCCTATCTTAGTAAAAAGTTCAAGAAAAACTAACCCGCCTTTTTTTAATGAATGTACTGTGATCACATAATACTAGTAGAAAAGTGTAATCACATAACGAATATAATATATTGGTTTAGTGGAATGGACTAGTCATTACAAAGTAGCGGACTCGTGTTTGAATCCCTGTTGGAAGAGGTACCCATTTTATGTGTCCAACCCGTCTCGAAAATGATTAAACCCTTGGGAAACCAAAAAAAAAAAAATTATAGTATTATATTTGTCAAATGATTGAATATTTTTGATCAAATCAGGCCTAGGAAGAATATCCCTCAAACCAGATTTAATCCAGTCTCTCATTAATTTTTAAAAATACAGAAAGGAACTTTGAAGAGTTGAACTATTTTTATCTTATACCATCGTTGAAATCTATATGCCCACGTCGGCAAAAAAATAAATTCATAAGATTCCCACACCATTTGAATAGATAATTATTATACATATTTATGTATATACATATATTATACAAAAGGAAAAGGAAGATTCATGCCAATGATTTGGAGGGGACATGTGAAATGCGATTTAGACCTACCACCAGGCACCCACCCTCTACTATTGAATGTGGATGACAATGGGATTCACGAAGCTCGTGAGCAAACGCGCGACACAAATATTATTAACTCTAAGTAAGAACATACTACAAAACCTTTTGTTAAAGATGTAACATTATTTATATAATATGGTGTTAATATTTTAGGCATATTGCCTTTTTCAATATAAGTGGTGCAATTAATGCTATTTTGTTTATGAATAATTATTTTTTGCATTACACTAAACTTTTTTGTATAATACACATCATGTTTAAAATATATATAATATTGTTTTTCCTATCATTAGATTAGGAAATGGGACACTCGAAATATACATGTGAGTTAAACTCAAAAAATAATTTTGGCCACTTGTTTGCTTGTAAATTACTCTATCCAACATGTACAAGGAACTCTAATAATGGTGGAATGAGATGATGTCGATTAATTGATAAATAATTTTAATTACAACATTACTCTCTACTCTCTAGTCAAAAAAATTGTGCCAACTTTATAGTATAGAAAAATCATGGCCGTGCACAATGAGCCTCTGTGCATTTGGATCATTCAATCAGACAGTATCTATCAATTTGGCTGTACTTGCTGGCTATAATAATAAACAAATTAAATCTCTCCACGTTTGATTTTGAAGTTACGTGGACTAATTCTTGTTTAACATCATAAAATTATATATTAGCAGCCTTTAGCATAATTATTCTCAAATTCATGCCCCTCACGACAAACATAAAATAGTCAATAATGGTTTGAGGAATTAGTAGGATGTTGATGTTGTCATCTGGAAGTGTTAATTACTTAATTATTAATCGAAGTCTATTATAAATGTCGTTAAAGATGGACAAGACTAATACAATCTATCATGTCAATAAAAAAACGGCAATATTAGAATATGAAACGTAGTATATATTTTGAAAAGTGAAGATGTACTTTTGTAATTATATTTATTTCTTCGAAAGTATTGTGATTTTTGACTAATTTCATAAATTTATATGTAATTGTTTTCTCTTACATAATTTATGATTTATGGCGGACATGCACATCGCCACGACTTAGAAATCCTTTTTTTTTTTTTTTCCCCTCTAGGATTGGACCTGTTATCTGATGAATTCTAGACACGCAATCCCTTTTGGGTGTACGTATTTTGATTTACGAGTTTCAAATTTTTTAAAATTTAAAATAATAAAGCTTCAAAATTCTATCTTTTCATAAAGCTATTTCTACCATATACTACAATCTAGTACAGATGAATAATCAGTCAAGAGACCAAACACAATCCATTCTTTGGGAGGCTAATTAAAAGGGAGAAAATGAGGCCATTATTGATTGATGTAGAAACTTGAGTTCTTTTTAAAACACAACAACAAAAACACAAACAAGAAAGAACACAATTATTGACCAAGTATTATACTTGTACATCAAATGTTTGTGCATCTATCTATCCCACGTTTTCAACTTCCCTAAGCAAAATGCTAGTATAATAAAGATGATGAGAAATACACATCTATAAAAATACAAGAATAAACAGCAAATCTAGTATATATTCACAGTGCCCTCCAAAAAATGAAGGGCAAAGCACAACAGTAAAACACATATTCACATTCAACCTTACCTTACATGTTTAATAAGAAAATACTACCTTTAGGCCTAAACCAAATTTCAAGATCAACTAAGGGTTGACTAAATCTTTGACCTGATCTAATTTATATGTTTAAGCCTACTATTACTTACAACTCCAAGAGAACTGGGGATTTGGTACCTACTTCTTAAGAGCACGACTTTATAAGGCCTAAGTTGTACAGAAATTTTTCGGACCTCGAACGAAAGAGACTACCCAAAGAAAATCGTCCACTCTGCTCTGGAGGTGAAGTCGAATAAGTATCATCCTTCACACGTAGTACAGTCAGCCCTATATCTTTCCGAATTGCCTCAATTGTTTCACTTTTGACCGGATAGCCCGATGCATCTGTCACATAAAAAACATTTATAGCTTGTGTACCCCTAGTCGTGACCTCAGCTCGGGTAACCGAGAGACCATTCTCTCTAAATATACGAGTCACGTCAGATAGAAGACCCACCCTGTCCTCACTACATAGTTCGAGTCGAACTCCCTACATTGTAAAAAAAAATCACACGTAAGTATATATACATAAGAATACAATGAAAATTATAGTTCAGACCTGGCTTGGCCAAACACAAATCATTTATCTACCAAGTGTAATACACATGTTGTATTATAAGATAACACTCTTAGGAAAGTGACCAATCACACGACAAGCCTAACCTAGGTAAGAATTCCAGAAAACAAAATGAAAACTATCGTGATTATATTTTTTTGGTGTAAAGTACCTCGGACGCCCTCCTCTTTATTGCGGCTTCCAAGCAATGAATCACCCGTTGTCTCTCCGCTTCCGAACTAATCGGGCTCCCATCCTTGTGCCTAATGTAATATTCCTAACAAAATCATAGCAAATGTCAAACAAGAGACCCTTATGTCAAACTCAAAATAGACGAGGTTTTAAAGGGCGTTTACGTAATTTCACCTGTTGAGCTACTGGTCCTTCGGCAATAATAGTGCCATGATACACCACATACTGCATATCTGTTAAAGTACAAACCGTATCAAAAAGTAACTTAGGTCGATCTTGACAGCTCAAATTCACTACCGTGTAGTCTTTCTCTACGCAATTTTCAACGGTCACGAGCGGTTTTGTCCGTTCGATTATCACGGAATCATGATCATCGTAATCTCGATCAGCGTACATCATTTGATGCAACCTCCTCTCTGTATGAGTCGAACCTACAGAAACCGCAGTGTTGGCACTTCGTCTATCTCGATCACCTTTTAGAACGTAAAGAAGAAGTTGCTTTATATTAGCAAGTCTTCCGGAATCATCTATAGCTGATCCATTTGTTTCGTCGGTTATGTAAACAACCGAAGCCATTCTCGAATTATGAGTCCATACTTCTGCAGCTACTACATTACATTTAAGATCTGCAAGAACCGCAAAAACCTCAGAGAGTAATCCCGGCCTGTCTCTTCCGGATAACTCTATGGTGGTATGCTCTGCAGCAGATTGCACCCCAACGGACCTGGCTAGGGACCGAAAGCTTCGCCCTCTTGGCCCCAGTGACTACAATAAAAACAACTTATTTAGTATGAAATAAAATAATTCGTTTTTATTTGCTATACGACAATATATTTGACATCAGATGCGGTTACGGATGACGAGATATCTACCTAAATAATCAATGGGACCTTCAAAATAGTGAAAATATTCTCAAAATTAAAATCGAGTTGCATAATTATACCTGCTGGATGCGCTCGGAAATGTTATCTTCGTAGACTTTATTTCCGTGTTGATCAGTAACATGAAAAACTGTAGATTTCAATAAAATACAATGAGATTCATCAAGTATCAATGTTTTTTTTTTAGAATTTAATTACGATGAAATTGATAAAAGATTTGAAGGTTACCATCCATAAACCATTCTCCATCTGAAGAAATGTAAGCCCTTCTTATTATAAGGTTCAGATCAGTAAGAACTTGAACCACTTCCAACAAGCTTCCCCTCTTATTTGCACTGTCAACCTGAAATTTCACACAAAAACACACATATATGAGTAATCTACACCACTCAGATCAGAAACGAATTTGATGTACAGTAATTTAATTCCTTAATTCAATCAAATTTGTCAAATTCAAAAAATAAAAACCAAAATAAAAATCCATACCTTAATTAGAGTAGCTTTTTTGTCAGATGCATTGTCTACGGTAACCCTACAAAAGTCCCAAAATCAAGAACAAGAATCAAGAATCAGAG
Source organism: Penstemon newberryi var. newberryi (assembly GCA_030819805.1). Taxonomy (NCBI): domain Eukaryota; kingdom Viridiplantae; phylum Streptophyta; class Magnoliopsida; order Lamiales; family Plantaginaceae; genus Penstemon; species Penstemon newberryi. Next base: position 344,578 of record JAUALY010000008.1, read on the forward strand.
CCTTTTATCAAATTCATCACAATTCACGCAAATATAACGGCTTTACATGTATTCACACAAACCCAATTCAAGAAACCTAAAATTCTTTTTAATTAATAACAGCAGGAACCAACCAAGAGAAAAAATTAAAAAAAAAAAAATTGAATTAAATAAAATACCTCGGTGGGTTCATTCTAAGAACAAGCTTCTCAAACTCATCATCAACGGCGAGAGATGAACACCAGTAGTCCATTAATAATTTTAAGAAAAAAGAACCAAACTTTTGAATCAGAAATTAAATTCCCTTTTGTATGTGATAGAATTTCTCTTAGACTCAGAGAGTGTGTAGCTAAATTTCAGAAGAGGAAAAAAAGGTTATGTAATTGTAGTGATATGAGGACAGTGGCTCTTGAGCTGTACCAAGAGTTTTTGGAGGGACTCTTTTTAACAGAACAGAACAGAACAGAACAGAACGATTTCACTTTTCACTTATTTTACAATTGTAACTTTTTTATTTATACATTAGAAATTGAAATACTTATTTATATAAATAATACGAATCATTATTTATGAGGACTGCTAACACGGGCTTTGTCGCTGGTTATGTGGATCCCACTTGGCCCCTTTTCTATCTCTAAATTTTTATTTCTTATTATATTTTTTGGGTTTTTTTTTACATTAAATGTTTTGTTAGCTTTAGTTCTCAAGGCTATTGTCAATGTCAATGGGTTTGGCTCTCCTATTTCCTTTTTTCTTTCTCTTTTTGTGGGAGGCAACTTTGCAATTGGGACTAGGGTTTGAGGTTGGCCTTAAATGGATTGAGTGGAACAAAATTGATTGAGGCTGAAAATTGGTGAAAATGTTTGAGCTTTTGTGTGTTAAGGAAGATATGGAATTAATGGGTAGGTATGCCGGATTTGGGTCTTAGATGGAATGGTGAGCTAGAATATGAATTTTGATCATATATGGAGTGGTGGGTGGGAAAATATATTGTATCCGAGGAATCGTGATTTAATATGGAATTAAAATAAATATGAAAAATATTGTCTTATATGAAATAAGATATGGAATCGATGGCTATGCAGGATTTTGGTCTTAGATGGAATGGTGCGCTGGAGTATGAATTTCGATCTTATATGGAATGGTGCGTAAGGAAAATATTGTATCGGAGGAATCGTGATTTACTATGGAATAAAAGTAAATATGAAATTATTATGTTAAGTCCATATTGCCTTATATGAAGTGATGTGTCGAGAAGTGCGGCAATACTTTTAGAGATATATGAATCGACTCAATAAAAGTTCTAATGAAAATTTTATGAGGTTTTTGAATAATCTTGGAATTAACTCGTTTTTCTAGGTTTGGTTTAACATGAAAAGATAAATAGAAAAACACGATTTTTGGTGAAACTTAAAGATTTAAAACATGTTTATTGTTTCTCATTTAAGTTAAAAGTACAATGTAAGAAAAGTCATTTAAATATTTTTTTAATAGCGAGTGTTTTCCGAATCTTGTTAATTAGTTTCGGATAATTCGAAAATACGGTATTCTTGATAACTGATTTTTAAATTCAATCCACCGACTTTAGGATAAAACTAGAACAAAAAAAATTATTTATATTAACAAACTTATTTTGTATATATATGTTTTATACACGTTATATCAACAATTAAGCTTTGATAAATATATAATAACAAGCTTAATAGTTCAACTAGTAGCTCTTAACTAATTTAGAAGGTCAAGTTTAATGCTAAAATATCTTCTTCAATGGGATTGGGAGCTATATTATCCACATCAAGCCTAAGATTATGACAATTCTACTATTTAGTTGACAACATTTTGCACTTTATAATCTTGAACAAATATTATAAAAAAAAATTCAAGTCAAATATTCAATCAAATGAGATAAAATAAATACATAAATTAAATCTCCAACTCAAATTCACGTAATGTACTAATATATTTACTTCACGCCGAACTATCACAACTTCAAACTTAATATTGTGACAATCTCATTTTGCCGTTATGAGATTATAGAGAAAATCACTACAATGGTAAAAAAAAAAAAAATTTCATTACCCCATGTAAAGATCATGAACATAATTCAAACTTCATTAATGCTAAATTCCTATCTTAAAGAAAAGTTGAGAGTAATATAGTTAGTGATTACAATAATATAAAATAGGCATGGCTCTTTTTGGCAAGCAAAATCTTGCAAGATTTTGTTAAGCTTTTTACCCACAAGCCTTACTTTTTTCTGCCCCTCTCTTTGATGATTTTTTTCAATCTCATACGCATTGACTATTATTATTCCGAATCTAGTTTTCTTTTTCTTCTGCCAAGCACAAGGCTAGGGAATCTCTTTGGTGTCTGTCCATTTTGACTTATCGTTATTATTATTATAATAATTATTTATTTCATTTACTTACCCTTCGCTATAAGAGTTGCTGCCACAATCTCCAATTCCGTAATATAATTTTGAAGATTTATAGGGAAGTTTTTGCACAACGAACAAATAAAAATATATCATTTCCTTAATTAGAATATCATTTCTATGGGAATATAGATGCTCATAATTTAGTCGTTTGGGCTTTTGCTTTAATTACCGGGTGTTTGCAATTGCTTTTGGAAAGCCAAAAGCAGTTGCTTAAAGCAAAAATAAAAAATAAGTACTTTTATTTAAAAGCAATGAGTGTTTGCAAATAAGTAAAAAAAACAACTTTAAGAAGTTTTTTTAATGTTTGCATTTAAAAAAAGGACTCTTGTGTTTCTAGTATTTGTAACTATTCAATTACATATTTACCCTCATTTTTTTCCAATATCAAATAGCAAGTTGATTGTTTTGGAAGAAACTTATTCCCACAAAATATGACTTCTATATCTATATAGTTAAAGGAAAATCCATATTTCACCAAAAATCCGTATTGTGGAATAAATTTTTTCAAAATATTGCAAACAATACAAAAGAGGTGTTAAAATAAGATAACGAAAAAATAATTTAAATTACCTTACAAAAATACTTGGGTTAATTGGAATGGATTCTCCCAAAGTGAGAGGAGCGTACAAGTAGATATAAAGGAAAATCGAAAAATGATATATATATATATATATATATATATATATATATATACCTGGAAATAGAATAATTTACTGAGGACAAAATTGTCACAAACTAATTATGAAATATTACAAAAATGCCACCACACTAAAAAAACACCTCCTTAGTTGCTTCTTCTAAAAGTATTTTTATCTGCTTTTCAGTTGAAGAAGCAATAAAAGAAGCACTATTTACAAACACTTTCAAAGTGCTTTAAGCACATAAAAAAGCTAAAAAGTACTTCTAAAAGCTCTTGCAAACATCTCTTTAGATTGGTGCTCTTCACCCAACTTCTTTGCCAAAAAAACGTATTTTATGATGGGGTGTCTTCCTTTGTACACTGATCTCCTTCTTTTACTTGATTTATATTATTTGAGTTATTAAAAAAAAAAACTATACTAAAGTACCAAAACCAACTCTGGCACATGAACACCTGTATAATTCCTTGACTTATTTAAGCAACGTATAAAAATAATATTAACATTATTCAATATGCATCGTATATTAATAAATTAAATTACTTCATCAGTCCCATAATTCTTTATTTTTGGTATAGTTGAATGGTCAACTTAATTAAATTTCCAAAAATCATGATAATTTATAAGTTTATTTTAATAATAATTTGGTAATTTTATATATCATCACGTATATAAATATTTAAAATATTATGTAAAAATTTAACTTGACAAATTATTTAAATAAAAAATTAAAAAAATTGACTTCCAATGTAACAATTTTTTTGAAATGGATGGATCAATAAATTACATTATATAATTTCACGTTATTTCATGTCCCTATAGGCTAAGCTAGTTGCAGGATTCGGAGCATGAATCCCACCCGACTGTGAAATAGTACCACTTGTGTTAAATAATACTCCTACTACTATACAAATAAAGTATAAAGAAGGAATCTAAGCATTTAAATAGAGCCCAAATGTCCTCTCAATTGGACTAAATCTTTTCATGGGTCATCTTCAGACAGCCATCATTCTTTTATCATTTGGGTATTATTCGTTTAGTATCATCATCAATCCGCCTCGTTCAGATTCAGATTCTGTCTGTAATAGATTTCGTGGTTTTGAGTCATCATTTACAAGATAGACATAACTTTATCAACATATGATTGGTCTAGTAGAATGAACTAGTCATTACAAAGTAGTGAAACCATGTTCGAATCTCTATTGGAAAAAGTTACCACTTAATGTGTACGACGCGCCACAAAAGAGATTAAACCTTTGGAAAAAAAATAAAATAAAAAATGACAGACCTTTTTTAGCTACACAAATACTATATGTCATTTTTTTAATACTAGCTAGTCAATAAAGAAAATACACTAGTGAATTTTATTTTGAGAAAACTTACATTTTTTATTCTCATACAAGTGGACTTTGATACTGTACAAAATCCAATTTTCAGTAAGTTTATTTATTTTTTTTTTTTTTTATAGTCCCATCGTCTCCGCCCTCCAATCCAATTTGGGAGCAAATGTGATCTAAAAGTGAAATAGTTATGTGAACAAGAAAATGCTAATTGAACATAGTCATTTTGTGGATCTAAAAGAACAAAATATTGTAAAACTCGAGATTAGAAATGCAATTTTATAAATTATGGGGTCAAATTAAAGTATAATTTTACAAAGGATTGAAACAAAAGTGCTGATAATTCAGCCCCGTAGGATATAAAATCTTTTATTTTTTATTAAGTAAGTTCCATTTATAGAATCTAAAATTCGAGCTCTCAACAAAAGTCTCCCTACTCTAGTTTATTTGAGTAGTAGTAGTAGAAGTAGAAATACTAATAATAATAAAAGTACTAAATACATGAAATTGCCATTTACCATTTTTATACGTTTGTAAACATTAATTAATACTAGTTCTAATTCCAGCCATCATATTCATACAAATCAAATTAATAATCCCGTTTGGAACTTGGATGGAAGCATTATCATGAGTCTGTCTAAAGGTCATTTGTGGTCAAGACCCCTTTGTGGGCAGAGTGTACAACAGTATGGTGGGATCCCGATGCTTGGTGGAGGCACATCCCGCGATTTACATCCTTCAGGGTTCTAGGGCAAGGGTTCTGAGGGTCAAGGATTAGTCTGGTGTAAGCTTGGACACCTAGGTTATCAAAAAAAAAAAAAAAAAATTAATTAAAGATAAGATTTGGCGATCTTTAGAATTTGTTTGGGTTTGGAAATGAAATCATTTTTGGTTTGTCTCTATTCAATTACATACACATACACATACATATACATCATTATGGAGATCCCCTTCACGCCCACGCTTCAATTGTTGGCAGTGGATGGGGTGGGCAAACTATTTATTATAGTATTTGATGAAAATGGCCACATGATCTGAGATGTGGCTCAATGAAATTAAACTTCAATTGCAATAAAGTAATGAACCCTAGCTAAAGCAAAAGTATTATATTAGCGATCGAAATCAAGACTTACTCATTTATAGAGTAATAAATCATATTAATCGTCCCCTATCTTGTCAAAATATTTACATCCTATATTTATAATTACACCGATCATATTACCGACAAAAATGATCTCATGTGCTATTCAAGAGAACTTATTTTTTCTTCTCAAACTAACTTCAAACTCAATCCAAATATTATCTCTAATTTTTTAACCCATAAAATCGAACAACCACAATTCAAATTGAATTTAAAAGATAATTGAAATTACTAAAACTAACTTTTTGAAATCAGCAAACTAAACGAAACCAACCTAACACCTATCCATATAAACTCACAATGTCTGAATACATACACATAAAATCTCATCAGTTAAAAAAATAATTACACAAGAAATTAAAGAATATAAATAATTAAATGGATGATATTAAAAAGTGAATATAACTAATCAAGTTTTTTTTTAATTCAATTTAATTAATCAAGTTCACTTTTCTGAAATTCGTTATCTTAGCAACATAGGGTATCTAATAGGGGCCCATACTCTGCAATGAGAACTAATTTATAGAATATTCCTATTGTTTATAGGTCAAAATAAGACTGATGGGAAATACCTAATCCTCTCATCATCAGATACATCTATATCTATTTCTACAGTGCTGATCAGAAAAAAGGTTATTGCTGAAAGTTTTGGTACTAAGAGAAATTTTGACATTGTTGGGTTTTATAATTTTGAGAGTTCTTCAAATAAGGAGCAATAAACATTTAGTATTTTGAAAAGTATTTTTAAAAACAAAATATTATTAATATCGTATTTTCTGATTTTTCACTACTTATTTAACATTTAATCAACACACTTTCAAGAAATTCTCTCTATTAAAAACACAAACCCAATCTAGTTGTTTTTAAAAGAGATATTTTATAAGTCAGACTTTTTATAAATAATCAAAACATATTGCACGTTTTTTTTTCAGATTTTTTTCAAAAAACATCTACAATCTCTTATTTATAAAAGTACACTCTGAAAGGCAACGAATTTTTTAAACTGAAGCTTGGTTGTTACACCAAATTTCATTATTAATTCTTTTGAGGCATATTATTCAATTATACGGAGTATGTATTTTACTTATTTTCTAACTAAACTTTAGATTTTCAATATTAGAAATACTCAAATCAAAGTGAAGAACAAATAATTGAGTGTGAGAAGAACTTAAAGCAAAAGAACCTGAATAACTATTTGATGCCCAAAATGTTTAACCACTTGCAGTAAAATAAGTGGAATGCACATGGTTGCCACATCAAAATGTTCTTTTTTGTGTATACGTGCGGTGTACACAAAAGAATCTGAGATCAAATTTGCTGCTTCTTTCCTTTTTGGGGTTCTACTTGAAAGTTACTTCCTATTTGGAGGTTAAAGTTGGAAATAGACAAAATTGTGACGCACATGAAGCGTAATGAATCACGTACTGTTCTTTTTGCCCTTTAACTAGAAGCACCTATTATTTATCTTTACTTCGAGAAAAAATAATACTACTAGAAAGTTTTGTTCTCTTATTATTTAGGGATAATTACAGGGACCTCCCCTGAGGTTTCGTATAATTATTTCTCAATCCCCTCGCAATTTCATAATTACATCCACCTCCCTCGACGTTTCGAAAACCTTACATTTTGATGATGTCATCAATGAATTTTTATTGAACTTCCTATTTTACCCTCGAGGTTAATGTAGCTATTTTGTTGGACAATTATACCCTTGTTATGTTTGGTACATAGGAGGGGTTTCTTTGCAATGTATATGTATAAGTATGGGTTCAAATGTTATAAACTTAATGAAACTTTTAATTAGTTTATTAGTGTATATGTATTCTTAAAATAAAAATATAATAACATATCAACGTTTTTTTTCAATTCTTTTCATAATGATTTTACAAATAAAGTACAAGGAAAAAATAAATTAATTATGGCTAATTATAAGAAAAATCCATTGTACAACATAAATAAAAAATGTAAATACATTCAACTTCACATTTAACCCGTAATTTGAATAATTTTAATTTTTTTCCTAATTAAAGTAAAAGAATAAATGAATGAATTAGGTTTCAAAGAATAACTGAATTTTTAGTGTATATGTATTCTTAAAATAAAAATATAATAACACATCAATGATTTTTTCCAACTTTTTTCCATAATGCTTTTACAATTAAAAGTAAATAAATTATGGTTAATTATAAGAAAAAAACATTGTAGAACATAAATAAAAAATGTATATACATTCAACTCTAACATTTAGCCTGTAATTATAATAATTTAAATTTTTTTCATAATTAAAGTACAAGGATAAATTAATGAATTACGTTTGATCATGAGAAGAAAAAAAAAACTTGAACAATAATTATTAGACATTATAAAAATGCTCACATGTTTACTAAATAATATCTTAATATTTTAACTAAAATAGTTATTATAAAATCAATAATTTTTTTATAAAAAATAAAAATACTCAATTTATTAAAATAGTTATTATAAAATCATAATTTTTTTTAATATTTCTTACTTAATAAAATAATATTAAAATCATATCTTATTTATATAAAAATATTAATATTAATAAATCAATAAATTATTTTAATATAATTTTTTTTTTAAAAAAAACCCTCACCATCCCTAACCCCCAACCCCAACCCCAACCCCGCACCTGCCGGTCCCCAACCCCTCACCCGACGTCCCCAACCCCAAAAATCTCCTCCCAGGACGCGCCGCCGGCCTGGAAGGCCTATGGTTCGAACCAAAACTGGGAGGATATTTGCGGGGTTGGGACCACTACTAGAATAAAATGAAATTTCAACGGATTATTTTCAACCGATTTAAATCTGTTGAAATTGAGTATAAAATTTCGACAGAAAAAAATCCGTTGAAAAATCCCTGGAAATTTCGACGGAATGTAAATCCGTCGAAATTTTTCATTTTTTCGACAGAAATTTTTCTGTCAAAAATTCAAAAATTTTCGACAGATTTTGAAATCTGTCGAAATTTTCGAAATTTTTGAAAATTTTTCGACAGATTTTGAAATCTGTTGAAATTTAATGAATAGGTATAGCTGACTTTTCCACTACCCATGCCCTCCACTTCTCTCTCCCCGATCTCTCCAGCCGCCTGTACATGCCCTAATTTCACATCACCAAAAATTCTCCTCTTCTTCCATATCTACTACCACCGCCGCACCACCGCACCGTACACCCACTTCGATTCGCGACCCACCCGTCATCTTCTCCGGAGAATCCACCTCCGCCGCGGCTCAAGCTTTCCAGGTCCGTGCAACTCGCCTCCGGCCAGCTCCGACTCCGGCACCTACACCACCACAAGGTATAATTGCACTTTAATCCTTCAATTTCAGTTTTAATCCTTCAATTTACGACGATTTTCGAAATTGGGTTCCTTTAATTTTTTAGCATATATGTCCAATTAACTTTGTTTTGGAATTGATTAATATAAAAACAGATGCATAAGAAATTAAGGAAAGATATTCTTTTGCTTGAAGAAAACAATTAAAAATGATACGGATATATTTCATTAGAAAGAGTCTAATACATTGTTTTAGTAATTTTCTTCAACATTATAATGAACCCATGTATATCTTATCTTCTTAGTTTCCAATTAACAGATAGAAAATCCAATTAAGCAAAACCCAATCGTGTTTATCCAAATTTTATAGTTGAAGGCTTAGAGATGAAACTACGTACATGTTGTGAATGCTTAGAGATGAAACTACAGCTGTTGGATTTTTGTTTCCACCGATGAACCTTTTCTTTCCATTTGTCTTTGTGTGTGAAGTTTTGTGTGAAATGGGTTATGGTTCCTGGTTTCTAGTTCTAGATTTTGTCATTGAAATGGATGGATCAAAATCATATACAAAAGTTGGTTGACTGGTAAATTGTAAAAAACTAAATTTGATTTAAACAATAGTAGTATTAAATTAAAGAAAATATTAATATTAAACTAGAGAAAATACCGAGACATGAGTTAAACTTATAAAATTGTTTTAAACAATAGTAACCAATAAAAGATATCTTAGTTTAATATTTCTATAATTTTGTGGATAATATGACCACATAGGACTTATTCATGTCGCTGCTATGTAGTTAAGAGTGTAAATGGGGCAAGTTGAATTGAATTAATTCATTATTCTAGTTTGATGAATTTAATGAAATTAGATATTGGATTTAAATTTGATTTGAGTAGAAATCGAGCTAAAACGAGTTTATTTGAAAGCAAATAGAGTCTTTGTAGTTCGATTTACACATATTGTTTCACTTTTTAATTAACTTGAGCTTAAATTTTTATTAGTTTAAGATTTATCATGGCTGGCTTCATTTCATAATAATAATTTCATTATTTTTGTTGTTACATGTCCGCTAGACATGTATAGTAGTATCATTATTATGAGTAGCACAATGCAATATTACTAATATATGTATCGATTTATAGTATCACTTATTATTTTTTGAAATTTATCATGTTAGCAAGTTTATTATGCTTCGACACTTCAATAATTAAATATTTTTCCATTATAGTTTGACTTTAAAATGTTAAAATTTTGAATGGAGCATGAAAATTGATTGACTTTTATGATTAGTTAATTAATAGTAATGTTGATGAATGTAAATTTTGTGTACGTAGAATATGGATATAATTTTACTACGTAGATGGATGTATGATAGAGTTGATCTCAACAGGCCACATTCAAGAGCCCGATGACACTCAAGTTCCCGGTACCGCTCAGCAACCGTCTCAACAGGGCCACATTCAAGAGCCCGATGACACTCAAGTTCCCGAAACACAGAATGATGATTAGTGATTCTAGAAAACTTAGTGCTCGTTCATTTGTCATGTATGATCGTATTTGGACAAACTTATTTTGGTACTTTTGTTGGATGTTTAGGGATTTTAGCATATTTTGGGTATTTTGAATGTTGTTTGTTGTTTATTTAGATTGTATTTGATATTTGGGGATTTTTTATTTCGATGAATGTTGGATTAATGCTTAATTAGAATTTACAATTATCGTCAATTTAGATTGTGTGAAAAATCGATAATTAGTGTCGTAAACAGAAATCAAATTAAAGATTCGGACCAATATTGAATTTGTAGAAACTGCTCTAAATTTCGACAGAAATAATTTTGTCGAAATTTTCTGTTGAAATTTCAAAATTTCAACAGATTTTTTTCTGTCGAAAATTCAAAATTTCAACAGAAAAAATCTGTCGAAATTTCAAAATTTCAACAGAAAATTTTCTGTCGAAATTTCTGTCGAAAAATTTTCTGTCGAAATTTCAGTCGAAATTTTTTCTGTCGAAATCTTGATTTCGACGAGCCTTTCTGTGACGGAATTTTTCTGTCGAAAATTCCGTCGAAAAATGTAAATCTGTCGAATTTTTTTGTAAAATCTGTCGAAATTTCCGTTGAAATTTCATCTTTTTCTAGTAGTGGACGGTGGAGGTGGGGTGGGGTGGGGTGGGGGGTTAGGGCTGGAGTCTTTTTTTTTATGTATAAAATTAATTTTTACAAGGGTAGTATTGTAATTTTGTGTATCATTGCAATTGTAATTTTGTGTATCATTTCACATCATTTTGTAAGATTTTTCAAATGTGGGGGGAGGTGGATGTAATTATGAAATTGCGCGGGGATTCGGCAATAATTAGCCCAAACCTCAGGGAAAGTCGATGTAATTATCCCTTGCAAGGGTAAATAAGACATTTTGTTAATCTGTTTTATTTTTATTTTTTTAATTAAAACTAACGAGGACAATATGGTCATTTCACATCATTTTATAAGGTTTTTCAAACGTGGGGGGAGGTGAATGTAATTATGAAATTGCGAGGAGATTGGGCAATAATTAGTCCAAACCTCAGGGGAGGTCGATGTAATTATCCCTATTATTTATCTTTATTTTGAGAAAAGAAAAGATTAAAAATAAGTTTTATATCCAATCCTTAACATTTCAGTCATGGTCCACGAGGTGTGGTAATTGCCTTCTAATTTCTATCTTATTCTTAATTTGAGATATTAGTCTTATTGATTTTGCATCATATCGTTTTGGTTAATTTAGATTATTTTCTTATGTTCACTTTAACTGACTTTAGCCCATATATATTGGATTTTTTTTCCCCATACATGGCCAAATCCATTCAACTACAAAGAAAATATTGAGTATTTGTTTTGTGATTGATTATTCTCTTGAGAGTTACATTTAATCCTAAAAAAAGTATATTACACTTGCTATAATTACTTCGGGTTCGTCTAATCTCAATCTAGATAAGAATTTCTCATATATATTGTGTCATTTTTGGGGTTATTAAATTTAATGTTTTTTAAAACAAATACAGAGAAAAGAAAAAAAGAAAAGGACAAACTCCAATTAAAATTTGGGCCACAGCCAGTTTAGGATGGGATTTCTATGTGAACAAAGTTCTAATCTTGGCCCAGTGGGCTTAGACGACATGTTATTTATAGAATAGGCTAATAAGCTAAAGAAAGAATAATGTTTTCTGCTTGTGTTTATGGATACCACAAGAAATATGTGTGTTAAATTAAAACTTTAATGATTTTCTCAAAAAAAAAAAAAAAAAAAAAAAAACTTTAAAGAGTTAGTTTAATTCATACAATTATTATTTGAATATTCTTTTGATCACCATCCTACGGATCTCTAAATAATATTAAATATCTTGTTCTTTGATCCTTTTCTCTGAATTGAACCGTAAATTATATCATCACTATATCAGAATATTCACATTATAACTAAAAAATTGTAATGGACTAAACAAATTAGAAAGATTATAAAGTTAATAACTAATATCAAATTAAACGAATATTGGTACATCAGATGTGATTTGATTCCTTTGGTACAATAATAAGAAAATCTAAATCACCTCTTCTATTATTACGAAACTAGTCACCCTATCACGCGTTTCCGGTGCATAGTTTCTTATAAGTGTAAAAATTGGGAAACTGTTTCACGAGGACTTGATAGATATATATAGAGAATATAAAAGAAAACTTTGTTGATGGGGTGAAGTGGAAACAATGGAGAAGTTGACATGTAAAATAATAATTTGGTTTAAGTTGGTTTTTCAATGTCAAAACCGTTTCTTTATGAGTTTGACATGACTTCTTTTTCTAAATAATATAGATAAAAAAAAAAAAAAAATCCATAAAGAAAAAGCATACTAACATTTGTTGACGGAAACTAAACATTAAAAAATTCAAATTTCCAAAGAGGGAAAAGATCTACTTATCTTATCTGTGGACGGAAATGGATTAAGATTATACGGAGTAATTAGAAAACAAAGAACATGCATTTTAGGCAATACCATATACTATAATATCAAATGAAATGTAAACTGTAAAACTCATCATGTTTGTACTAAATACATACAAGCCAAAATATATGTAACAAAAATTGACAACACACCTCAAAATTGGATACTACAAGTCAAAACACAAGCAATCTTCATTCCACCTGCAATGGAAAAGAGAAAGGAAAGAGAAAAGCCAAAGAAGTAGAGTTAAGAAACATAACATATAATAAAAAAAATTCTACGAGTAGATAAATTCAGTAAATTATATATTACCTGTTTTTGGACACTCAATCACCAAACCTTCCACCCATTGAAGCCTCCATTTGCATAGCTCAAAATGGATTATAACAATATCAAACCTTAAGCAATCTTCTTCACAATCCTATAATTAATCAAATCCCATAATAGAAAAAGCCACAAAAATTAAAATAAAGTTCATAACTATTGTCTTGATCCTTGTGAATTTTCCTTTTCATGACTTTGTTCTTGATTTAAACTCGAACCACCACAATCTCCATTCTGTTCAATCTGCTGATAAAAATGATTAAAGGCTTGAAGATTTATACCCCCAATCCCCCCTTCCTGAGAAAGACCCAGTTCAAGACCCGGCATATGATGATGGGTCGAACTAACCGAACCCGGAAACTCATACCCTTGAAACCCTAATTTACTCACTCGATTATTCTCACTCAAATTCCCTTGATTCAAGCTCAAAATACTCGAATTCTGTAAGAACCCAGATCCAAAACCATTAAACGAAGGCCAAACACCCATTGACCGTCCAAGAAATTCTTCATTTATCACAGTCGATAAATTAGCCCTAAATCCCATCCCTGAAGAAACAGAGCTTCCCGTAGCAGTTATGGCGGAAGCGGGTACCGTACCCGTACCCGTTGCAGCAATAATTGAAGGCTCCGCTTGTTGTAAAAGCCATTGAATTGTTTCTCCATCAGTTCTGTGCCCTAATTCTTTAGTTAGTTGAAAAATTCTTGCTGCAGAAAGTGCAGGAATTCTAATTCTTCTTCCTCTGCCCTCAACTTTTTTGTGCCTATCTTTTGTTGAAGTCCTCTTGGGGGCTAGTTTTGTCTTTTTGTTATCATCATCTTCTACCTTGTTTAGTGCCATGTTTGGTTGTGAAAAAATGGCGGGCACATCTTGAGGTACCTGCTGCTGTTGATGATTCTTTGAGGCCATAGAGAAAGAATTGGGAAAATGGGACCTCTTGATTGATGAAGGGGACATGTAAAGTATCTAAATTTTCAACTTCTCACTCCGAATTTTTCTTTTTTTTGTTGGCATGCTTTTATTTTTTACTGGTAATAATGATTTTGTAAGAGTTGGATTAAAAACATCAGCTGTTTTTTTCTGACCTTTTTTGTTTTTGTTTTTTTGTCTTAATGTATGAATCTTTGGTAAAATGATTTGTAATCTTGGGATATTAATTTTTTAAATGAATAGGAAATGGACATTATTATTGTCACGCTTGAATGGTAATCCTACTACCTCATATAAAGCAAAAAAAGGGATGCTAATTTTGTTTAGTCCTATGATCAGTTACTTTGTCATCAAGAAATAAGTATACTACTTACTGTATACAACATAACAATGGTACTGTAGTTTTACCGTCCAATGGTTCACAGCAATAATGATCAAGCTTGTTCAAGGCATTTTCAAAATCAAATCCATCCTTTTTGACTTGTTATTAGTTCAATAGTAACTTTTTCAAGGCCAATTTAAAAAGATGAAAGAGCCTTGTAATTCAAGGAAAGACCCCCAGGACCATATTGAATTGAATCATATTATTATTATATATATAATATTGAATCATATTATACTCATCAGTTGAAATAAATAGTTATTACTAATGGTTAAGAATGAATTGCTATACCCCTAAAGTAGCATATACTATTTCATCCGATAACTTTCCAGATTTTTCATTGAGATATTTTTCTTGGTTAACAATAGTAATTGATTGCAATTGGTAGGTGGCCGTGATGATCGATTGTTATGTCTCTTTATGTGAGATGTTGGCCAGCTTCAAGACATATGGGGACCCTTTTTAAAAGCAAAGCTGTTGAAATATCATACGGCATCCCTTGAATTCAAAGTTTTATCATTAAAAAATGTGTATGTTCATATGACTATTTCTTTCAGAAAAAGGCTTAAAATATCAATATCAATCAAGTATAGTGAATTTTCTTTTGTCCTTCAATTTTGGAGCCAGAATGGTTGAAAATCTGCAGGTAATCAAGCCAGTTTTATTGACTTTTCTCCTGTCTCAAAAACTCAGGTAACATGGTCGTGTATTCTCCACTGTCAATTGAAAATGAAACATCAATTCAAATAAATTTATTGGTTTTAAAGTACAAATAAAATCGACTATGCCACTTTCACCCCAGAAATATAATTTTTGCCACTTTGCACCCTAAAATTGAAATTTTGAAGCTTTGCGCCCTCAAATTGTACATTATTTGGCAAGGCGATGTGTATTTCACCAAAGAATGTACAACTCGAGGGTACAGAGTGCCAAAAATATAATTTCAGGGTACAAACTGCCAAAATGATGTATTTCTGGGGCGCAAAATGCTAATTACTCAAATAAAATGAAAATAATTCAAGAAAAATCTAAACTGAACTACTCATTTTTAGTTCATTCTTCAACTCCAAGATCACCCCATTTAACATTGTACTTAGCCGCAAGGTAATGAGCCCCAACTGGCCCTCGACTCCCATACGGATAATACTCGGGTATTATTTTCTTTTCGTCAAGCTCTTTTAATAAAGGCGTAAAGAGCGACCAAGCAGCATCCAATTCATCACTCCTAATGAAAAGTCTTCTTTCTCCTTCAATTGCATCTAAGAGGAGTCTCTCGTATGCACATGGTATCTCCTTCGAGTATCTATAAACACAAGGAATATGAATATATTAAATCGAATCAAAGAGTAGAAATTTGAATTAGTATTTATCTAAAAAATTACAGTTCATAATACCTTGCTTTGTATAGAAGATTAAGATTACTTCTGTCCAATCTCATTCCTAGTCCAGGGACTTTGTTATTAATCTTGAGATATATAGCTTCATCGGGTTGAACACGTATAACAAGCTCGTTTGTTGCTCGGTCAAGATCAGTACCAAAGCTTCGGTTGTACAAATTACCAGGAACATGTCTAAATTGTACCCTTATCTCAGCCCTGAAAAGGGTAAAAATGTAAAGCAAGTTCATATAAAGTTTTTTGTAGGAGGAAATGCAAAAATACCCCCTATGCCCTGCTTAATTAGCAAAACTCCCCTGTGTTATTTTTATAACCAAAACCCCCGTACTATTTTCTTTAAGTAAAAAAACCCCTCCTACATATTTTTGCAGGAAAAAGGACAATTATACCCCCACCAGAAAATGAGAAAACACCCCTATTCACCTAAAAATTGACAATAATTCCTGTTAACTTTGAAAATTGGCAATACCAACCCCCCCCCCCCCCCCCCTCACTTAAAAAATTGGCAATAACCTCCCTATTGATTTATGAAGGAATTTATAATGGGGTTTTTTGCTAATAAAAAAGAGCACAGGGTTTTTTTTGCTAATTAGGCATAAAGCACAAGGGTGTGTTTGAATTTAGCTTTTTTTTTAAAGAAAAAATAAAGAGAGAGAACTTGCTAACCTCCGATTATGTAAAGCTTTCCCGGCTTTCATTAGAAACGGCACACCGTCCCATCTCGCGTTATTTATGAAAAGCGCGGCAGCAGCAAATGTAGGGGTTAAACTGTCTTTTGGCACAGTTTTGTCGTCTGTGTATCCAGGGTAAGACACGCCTCCTTTTGTGTGACTTTTGTATTGTCCTATGACCACATCATCAGCTCGTAATGGCATCATGGACCGCAAGACTTTAACCTGTTATTAAGACTGAAAGTCAAACCAAGCTACTTGATATTAAACTCAACTTCAGTAAATAAAAATAAAAGCTCCTTTGGGCTCGATTCACTATACATATCAACTCAAAAAATGAACAAATATTTGTTGTTTGGTAATTTTTAGAGTTTGACAAGCTCGACCTTGAAAGCTAAAAAATGACTTCTATATGTAACAATATCAAGCTACTCAAGCTCGACTCGTGTTCAGCGCAATTAAAGCTCGCCCAACTCTGTTCGTTTAAAATTCAAACCAAATCTAAACACAATCTTATCAACAATGTATTATTCAACTCTACAGGATTAGTTATCCATCAAGAATTAGTTATGACCCTTTAGGCCATCAGGAAAATGTTTCTGTTGCATCAATAGATAGAAAATTGAGTTTTATATTTTGTTCATTTCCATTTTCCTCATCATATTACTCACTGAAATCCAAAAACCAAACATAACCTTAGAGGAAACAAATTTCAATATAAAAGATTGCGGAGAAATGAGAAAACCTTTTCGTTTCTGATATCTTCTGCATCCAAACTGACAGGAGTTTCCATGGCAAATATGGCCAGTATTTGGAGCAAATGATTTTGCATTATATCTCTAATTATTCCATAATGATCAAAGTAACTGGTGCAGAAAAGAAAAGAAAAGAAAAGGATCAATAAGTTGAATAATGAGTTCTTTAACGACAATCGAAAAGACAGACTTACCCTCCTCTTCCTTCAGTGCCAAAGTCCTCAGAGAATATCAGTTGAACATTCCTAATATACTGCCTTGACCATAAAGGTTCAAAAATAAGGTTTGAGAATCGAAGGACAGAAAGATTCTCTATTAGCTCCTTTCCAAGATAGTGATCGATCCTGTAAGACAAGGAGCATTGAGTCAAACGCTAGCTGATAATTACATTATCAATAAAAATAACTTACCTGAAAATTTGATCCTCCTCCAAGTATTGCTTGAGAGCACTGGTCAATGCAGCAGAGGATTCAGAATCTCGGCCAAAAGGTTTCTCGACAATGACCCTAGTCCAGCCATTAGCAGAAGTAGCAGAGAGAGTAGCACATTTTACAGCATTCACAAAAATATTTGGTGGGATCGATAAGTAAAAAAGCCGATTTGAAACTCTGCCAGTCTACAATTTGTGCAATGTTTAAGAAGAATATTAGTATTAATTCCAGCACTAATTATTTAATAGCCTTCAAATACAGAAATAATATACTCCTCCTATATGAATAGACCAGGAAGTTATTGCCAGAAATCATAATAAAATTGGACATCAACGAGTCAAGCCTTCTACAGGTATAAATTAGAATATTAGCAAAAAATCTAGAAATTATCAGCACTTGAAATTACCTCATGTTCCTTGAGTTTCTTATCAAGCTCCTCGAAATTTTCCTCAGAATCATATTGACCAGATTGGTAGAAGCATCTACTTAGAAACTCTTCCATCTTTTCACCACAATTTTCCCTGAAACACAACATGATAGATAGTAGAACCAATCACTATGCTATGTTTGGTTCATGGACTTTAGCAAGTAACAAACTGAGTTGTTGGGACATTATGCATTAATTTTTTGTTGATTTTGATTTCCAATAACCAAACATAGCTTAATTAGAAGAATGTGAAGCAAGAATTACCTCTTGTCGATTCTGCAAGTAAGAGTCTTCCTGATCATATTTCTTAGTTCTGCATCAGTCATCTTACTACGAGCATAACCGAAGATAGTGAAGTGCTGAAACCATTAAAAAAATTAAAATTACTTAATTATCGTCCTTAAGTCCTACATTTGTAATGCAAATATACTTACGAGTCAAAGTAAGTACGATTGCATAGATTTGAAGCATACCTTAGGGAGGCAATCCTCATAGTATAGTGCAAAAAGAGCAGGGAAAATCTTCTTCTTTGCAAGGTCCCCAGAGGCCCCTACAACTGTAATACTAACAGTCGATTTATCGTCATTATCATTCGACTTTTTGTGTTCCTTAGGAGGGGTAACCAAAGATGATCCCTCTTTCAAGTTCTTCAAAGGAGCTTCATCTTCGATTGCCGGCATTTTAGTGGCCAATGCACCTAAATTTTAATACCTTTTAATATGACTACTTAGCCAATAACTAAAAAAAAAAAGAAAAAAACACCAACACCAGAAAACATTTTTTTACAATTATTTAATAATTTTTTATTATAAATTACGAGAGCAAAACATAATCTTGTTCAGAATACTGCCCCTTTCTACTCTGATGACTCAAAAGAAACTCTGGTGAAAGTGATATGTTGATATTTTACAGAAGTCCGTTTATTTCTTCTTTTTATTGGCTCATTTACCTTTGGTTTTTGACTTCTAGATTATTCAATATACATGAAAATCAACACATCTTAACATTGTATCATCCGAAACTCCTATTTGAATGAAATCATATATTGCCTCTAAAAAAAAAAAAAAAAAAAAAAGAAAACTATCCCTTGTGCAAAATTAGTACCATAAGAAAACACCCATTAACGTAAAAATCAATTCATTCAATCCAAAACCTTAAATAACAGAGTCATAAACCATCCAGAAAAGTCAAACATGAAAATTTCCCACTAATTCATCAATAAAATAATCAAAAAAACAAGTAAACGAACAAATTAAAGGGAAATAAAACAAACCATCTTGCATGAGAATGACATTGGCAGAACGGTTGCAATTGGATTGCAAAGAAACATTTTTTGAGCCCAATCTTATTGGAGAAATCAAAGAAAATGGAATAAAATTGTGGTGTTGATGAAACCCAATAGAGGAAGAATTGGAATAAGCTATTGATGAAGAACAAGAATGATTTGATGAAGAGAGTGCAGCCATAATCCCCAAACACTCTTCCGTCTAAATCTTTTTGTTTTTTTTTTTATCTGAGTAGCAATGAATTTTTTTTTATGAGGAAATTATTATAAATATGCAAAATGGGTTTTGAACAATTTGAATAGACTTCGGAAACGACGAGGGTGTAGACACTTTGAGATCTCCGAAAGGCTGCTCACTCTTTTATACGCAGTTTTGGTGTTTGGGCTTTGCCATTATGTAGAGGCTATTTGGAATACTATTTAATACTAGATTTTTTTTTTCAATTTTTTTATTTTGTTTTTAACTCGATATTTGTAAAAATGTCAATTTAATCGAAATTTCAGACGAGTTTGATTTACTTAAGAATTAAGTCAAGTTCAAATACATTCAAGCTCGATAAAAGGAAAAATCAATTCAAATTTGAACAATGTATTATTCGATATTACATGACTCATTATATTGACTACTTCGAGCTAGGAAATTTTAACCTGCATGGATAAAATTGAGATTGAGTAATTGTATAGTCCAATTCCACATTCGAATCTCTTCAATTTATTTTATAGTTATGTTGGACTTTTGTGAAAATTTGAGATTGATATATAGTCCAAGTCCACATGCACAATCTATCCAAAAAGAAAAAAATCCATTTCCTGTGTAAAAATGTGCCTCGTGGGCCACGTGGAGAAATGACAGCAGAATGGACCGGACCAGATTCTCCCAAATGAGATTATGAGACAAACTAAGAGTACGGGCTTTATTTGGTGACATTGATAGTTCTTCAAGGACCCAGCAGCTAGCCCAATAATATATATATTTCTATTGCTAAAATGGAAAATTATATATGACACCGTTACTAGTAAAATTTAAAGGGTACTCAACCCAAAAAAAATAGTATTATTAGCTCGGAAAAATACACAAATTTCTAAAACTCTCAAGATTTCAAGAATCTTGGGGCCTCAACATGACGCCCTTAATGCTTTTATCTCATTAATTCATAATCATTACGTCAAAATAAATCTAATTATATTAAAGTAAAATTTTGAATAGCATCTCGGAATTCTCTTTATCTCAGAAGTAGATTCCTCTTGTTCGGTTAGTTGCAATCGTATCTTCTCTTACTGTATAAGTAGAAACCATAAATAATAAGTAATGACAAATACTAGTAACAAACTATAAAGAAAGCTCACACTAAAGAAAATTGAACCCACAATACCTTAGTCATGAGACATCCATTTTGCCATTAAGCTACAATCTCATATGTTCACCTTCATCCGAAGTTGAATTTATAGTATAATGTCCACAAGAGTCAAAGAGCCATGTCTGGATGACAAAACTAATATCCCATGATTCGAAAAGTTTTTGGTTCAATATTTACTTAAAGTGTGATTATTTATGTAATTGAGGCAACCAATTGATATTTTGATATAATGATATATTAATTTCATCGCCTCACTAAAAAGTTGGCTTCTTTTTATATTAATTGAAAACACATAAGAAAACAACAACATTACTATTCACTCAAACTACTGTCACTGCTAAACAATATATATAGATAGTTTATGCAATTTTATTTTCAAAATTTTCATAGTTATATAATTAGTTACCATCACTAGATAACTCACCAAACAACCCTTACACGTACGCATATGCAAGATTGATATTTTTTATTTTTGGTTTTGCTATAAATTAATATGTCTTCCTAGCTAAGGAAAGAACATTGTTTGGCGCCCGCAATCCAACTATTTGTCTTGGTCAACTATTTGGCACTCCACCGTGAAACATGCATACCCGGCCACCAAACCCACTTTGATTATTTCCTTTATTTTAATTTTTTTACGAATAACATCATCTATATTTATTTATTTCCTTTAACTAGCTAACTAGTAACAATTTATTTAGCGTACTATTGTAATTTATTCAAATTTAATTTAATTTATAAATATAATGCATTTTCAAAAAGAATCACGATGACAGCGTCATGACTAATTAATCTTCGCTGTTAACTATAGGTTACAATTATATAAGGATAAGTTCCACATCTTCGGCCCTACTTGGAAGGGTTTCGGCCCGATTTAAAAAAGAAATAGTTTTGGGTGATTTCAGTGAAACCTTTGAAACCCTGGTAGGTTTTTTATGTTGAGTTTTATGGTTCTGAAAAAGTTGAAATCCTACTTGAATTGAGTTTGGATATATATTATTGGGGTTAGGGAAAAAAAGTAGGTGGTATGTGTCAAGTCAACGTCTTTTTTAGAAAGCTTGAGAAAAAAATAAATAGATAGTAGGTGTCAAATAAATGTTTTATAAGTTTTAAGAGTTTGAATGTAGATTTGTAAATATTTTTGTGTTGAGTTTCATAATTCTGACGAAAACTCATTTAGAAGGGTTTTGGCCCGATCTCGTGAAACTGTACCAAAACTCATCCACGTAAAGCCTTCAATTTTCATCTAAAGTGTCAAAAAGTTGATCAACAAATTGATATTGATGAAATTTCCCTATACCAAAAAAATAAATTTATACTTACCTAAAATATATATTTAATAAATCACTAATAAAATGACAAGCTATTTTTAATCCGTCATCTAAGTAAATGATACAGCGATACTCACCATCAGCTTTGCACCATGCATGCCTTCGAATGACCTCACACCTAGGGCTGTCAATGGGGCGGATTTCAATCCGGAGCCGATCCGAAACCGGTCCAATTTATTAGGATAATTGTCCGATTAGTGATCCGATGGAACTGATCCGATTAAGAAGATCCGTAATCCGAATTATATGGAGCGAATATGGATCTAGACTGATCCGGTCCGTTACAGATCCGTATCCGATATATATTACTATATGTTGTTTATATATTATGTATTTAAACCAAAATAAAAATAAATATTTATGTTCCACTAAAATCTTTTACTATATTAAAAATAATCTTAAAAAGAAATGCGTGAGAGGTGATGTTGGACTGACCTGATAACTAATTGGGCCAAAATCATATTAATTTATGCTATTTAATAAGAAAAAACCATTCATCTATGTAGTAGCCGCCATCTTCCCTCTACTTTTTCGTCCAATTTTTTTCTTCTCTTCTATTATTGGGTTTTCTTCTTTTTTTCCCAATTTCTATATTTTTTATTCATATTTTTGTTTATTCCTTTTGTTCTAATTTTTATCATTTATATTTGTCCATCATATTCCAGCTTTTACAATTTTCTAACAATAGTTTTGATGAAATAAGTAAAATATTACATTTTTAATTCATGGTGGTGGAATCTACAAGTGATTTGAAGGAAAATGAAAAAAAATAAAATTATTGCTAAAAATGCTAAATGGATCCGGATAATTTATCCGAATATGGAATATCCACCGAATTCGGATCCGGTTGCTACTTTTCAAGATCCGCGCGAATCCGAATAGAAGAAATGGAAATCGAACTCGGATCCGAATCTGCCCTGATCCGGTCCGAGTCCGGCCCATTGACAGCCCTACTCACACCATTTATAATCCGTGTCGCATGCATTTCAAGTTAATTTGTTTTTTCACCTATTTAATTAATTTTCAAATTAATTTGAAGTCATAAATTTTCTTTTCTGATAACACAAGTCTTATTTGGAAAGACTTTTTTTTCTTCTTTCTATCTAGAATATACTATATCACAATAGTTGACATATATTTTCAAACTAGATGGTTTTGTTATCATTCTTTTACCAAAATGTACAATTTGCGGTTAATTAACTCATGACAAATTTGAGTGCAAATGTCTCTTTTCAAGTAGGTTATTTCTTACTCCTACAAAATAGACAAATTAACTTATCAAATTGACGGACATACATCGATATACTGACACTTTAAAATTAATGTCCCTAATTCTACTAGCTAGCTAGCACAACCTCCCTATTTTTTGGATATAATATTGATTTTGATGCATGATTTTTCAGGGATAAATTTCCTTCGTCCAACATAAAACTCAAGGATAATTTTTGCACCAAAGTAATTTGGTTATTGTCAATTACTATTTATTAATTAAGGTTAGATTATCTATATCTAACTCAAGATAATGAGTTAATTACTCTAATTATTGAGTACAAAATTATTAAATCTACATAATCCTTAATTAAAACCGGCCACCAAATCTCTTAATTGATCATCTTTAATTCAACCGGCCTCTACTAGAGTATCCACTAATTTAATTAGCTTCAAGCAACCTTTGCTTATTAACTCTTGCAATAAAAGCTTCCACTCTTTTGTTGAAATCCTCATTTGGCACTACATAATTTAGATTGTCATCTTTTTCTTCCATAGTTTTTTTCATTTCCACAATTTTACTTTCACCCCAAACTTCACTTTTGCATGCTCTCAATCCCTTTTTCTTTTCTTCAATATGGTGCATACTCTTACACACTTTCATTTCCTTTTTCTTTTCTTTTCTATACAAATTAATCTCCTCATTTTTAATTCCATGCTTTTTTTCTTCAGTAGTATTTAGGCTTTGTTTGGATGATCCCTCCTTAACATTAATGATCTTTTTCTTACTTGTTGCAATGTACTGATCGTAAATCTCCGAGGCCGGAGATGGACTTGATGATCGTGTAAGCTTTGATTCTCCAACGAGGATAAAAACAATGATATTCCCCAAGATAAATAAGCATTTAGCATTGAAGAAAATGGAAATATTATTTGGAAGGGAAAATAAAAATTGTTTCATGGATGGGAACCAAAAAGGGTAGGAGAAAAACAAGAAAGTGATCAAAGATGTAAGTGAGTAGAGAACAAGATTGTAAAGGAATTGATGAGCTCTATTGTATTTTTTGAGTGCTTGAATCTTTTCTTCCTTAACTGAACACCCCATTGATGAAATATGATATATATAGTATTAATTAATTTATTGGGAATTTATCTAAATTTAGAGAAGATATTTGAATTTCACAGAACATTGCAAGGGAATGGAGGGTGTTTATATATAGTGGGGGAGGAAAGCTGCTGTATGATATTTTAAATTTTGGTGGATTCTACAAATGTGCTTCTTTATTGAAAAAGTTGATAGCAAAGCCTATACTTTTTGAA
This sequence comes from Penstemon newberryi var. newberryi, assembly GCA_030819805.1. NCBI lineage: Eukaryota > Viridiplantae > Streptophyta > Magnoliopsida > Lamiales > Plantaginaceae > Penstemon > Penstemon newberryi. The sequence goes on from JAUALY010000008.1 coordinate 369,207, forward strand.
AAGCAAAATAAGGAGGCCATTATTTTGCTACTATATATTGGGGGATGTATTTTATTAATTTGGGTGCTTTGATTTTGCTATATATTCAGCATATGGTTTTCCACTTTAAATTCCTCTCAAGATTTCTAGAAAGTAGGATATTTGAGATTTGTAGAAACTTAACATGGGTAATATATATATATTTGGTTTGAATACGACCTAATCGACTCAATTTATTCACAAGACAATCATTTTTCCTCCAAAAGATTAGATAACGTAATAATTTTGATTAATATAAATGTATATAATTATTTTTGTGATTGTGTAACAAGGTTTAAGAAAAGTGATTACTAATTTGTGATTTAATGGGCGCAGTGTAATATATTTATCTTGTGATTTGATAAGAATCTTAAAGAAAGTTATTACTCCCTCCGGTTCATATTAATTTGGCACATTGTTACTTTTCACACAGATTAAGAAACCTCATGATTAATCACTTTTACATAGTAAAATATCAAAAATAACCTTCCTAGTGACTCTTGAGCTTCCCAACCTAGATGTAAGAGAAGGGCAAATTTGGAAAAAATTGCATTGGAAACCCAGATGTGCCAAATAATATGAAACATAAAAATTTGGCAAATGTGCCAACTAATATGAACCGGAGGGAGTATTAATTATTAAACATACGAAAATACACTAGCTAGCTTGCTTTATTGATTTATGGGTGCGTTCAATCTGGATTTTGGTCCAACAAAATTCCCAAGAAGAATTCACGCATGTGGCCTAATTACATGCATATATATACAACAAAATGGTGTTTTAAATGTAGAGGACATTTCCTTGTACTTTCGTTTGGCATATTCCCAAATAATTGAAGTTAAGTAGGCGGAACGTGTGCTGTATAGAGGCAAAAGAAAGCTTGTAAAGGGGATGTAGACTAAGTTAACAAAGTCCATTCACATCTTTGTCAATTCAAAGTTGAATCCATGAGAATATTTATGTCACATTTTAAATTATAAATTTGATAGCCCATATCTATAATCAAATGACGGGTTTCTCGCAAATTACCTCAATGTAATATATACCTTCTTGTGATATGAAAATAGATAATTTATTTCTCTATTATATGAATAATGAGCAAATTACCTTCTTCACCGTGAATGTGCTGCACACACACTCTATAATGTGATTGTGACTTTATTTAATTGTGAAAAATGACCAATTTAAACTTACCTTGAAAGTATATTCACCTCATTTTACCTCCCATGTGATATGCAGAAAATAGGCAATTTACCCCCTTGTAATATGCACAAATGAACATTTTAACCCCCTTTGATATTGCATAATGGGAATTTTACCCCGTGCAAAAAAAAAAAAAAAAAAAAATCAAGAGGAAGACAACTTTCTTCTTTTACAAACACACGGAGATATTTATTTTGCTCTTTTATTCATCACTGGAAAGCAAACTGTATTTTCTGCTATTCACTCATCAAATAACTTATATGCATGGTACACAAAAACACAATCCAAAAAGTGAAGATATACAAATTTAAAAAGATGAAAGTGTATATCGGTTAAATTATGGTCGGATAAATATTACTCTATGTTTTGTTGAGTAGTGATGTTTTAGGATATTTTAAGACTATAAAATTTTATTATTAGGTATTTTTTTTCCACTTTTCTCAGTGCATGAGTTTATTCATAGTTCAGGAGAAGAGAAAAAAAAAACATAAAAACTGATTACTTTCGTACGTAGTTTTGAGATTGTCCTTGTAAATGTTTAGAAGGACAAATAGGATCTTAGTTTGATGGGTGAGTGGACGAAAACTTTGGAAAAAAATACTCATGTATAATATTCAAATGAAAAAGAGAAGAAAAAGGGGGTGACTCATGATATTTGTGCTTATTAATTTTCAAGTTAAGAACCAATTTTTATAACCCGCACCTTATTTACTTATTTACTCATTTCAATGTACATTTGTTTCCTCAAATGTCCCGACTTACTAATTTTCGGACACATTCTAAGGCACATAACATTGACACCTCTCCCATTTTACATTTAATTTTCAAAAAGTATGTATTTACTAGAAAAGTGAATAATTCCAACCGAAAAATTTCGACCGAACAAAAATCGATTTAAATTTCACTGAATTACAAGAAAAAGATCCAGTCGATATTAATTCCGATCAATTTTAAATCGGTCTGAATTTTATTAATTATTCCGACCGATTTTATAATCGGTTGGAATTTTTTTAAATATTCCGACCATTTTTAATCAGTTGGAATATATACTATGTTTTTTTTAAAAAAAAAAAAAAACTTGTTAATTTTTTTAAAATATTCCAACCGATTTTGAATTTTATACTATTTTTTCTTGAGAAAAAACCAAAAACAATTTCGACCGATTTTTAAATCGGTCGAAATTTTATTAATTATTCCGATCGATTTAAAAATCTGTCAGAATAATTTGTTTGAAAAAAAAAAGTCGGGCTGAATTTATGATTTGAATTCAAAAATTCCGACCGATTTACAAATCTGTCGGAATTTTATTATGAATAATTCCGACCGATTTTTAAATCGGTCGGAATAAGCTTCTATAACAAAAAGAAAATGTTGGGGATGCTCATTTCAACAGCCCCTTGTACAGGAAAAAAAAAATCTCCGGCATTCCAACTCCCTCCCGTCTTCTTCCGACCACAACCACCGTTCAATCTTCCAACCGACCACCACCACATCCACTGCAATATATATATACACACTATTTTGATTTATGCATAGTATAATTGTTGAGTGTGTTTGAAATTAGTGTAAATTTAAATTTTGTTAGTAGAAATTGTTAGATTTAATTTGTTTTTATAATGTGTTTGAAATTAGTATAAATTGTTAGATTTTGGTTGTAGAAATTGTTAATAGAAATTTTTAAATTTGGTTTTATAGTGTATTTGAAATTGTTAGATTTTGTTATTAATTATAGTGTGCTTGAAAATTGAATTAAGGCATTAGTGTGAGGTTGATTATAATTTAGGACTTTTAGTGGGGAAATATCGGATTGAATAAAAAATATTATTTTTTAAATTTTTTCAAAAATTCCAATCGAATTTAAATAGGTCGGAATTCGATTTCGACCCGGTTTTTTTCAACCGATTTTGCGGTCGAAAATCGGTCAAAATCACGTTTTTCCGACCAATTTTGGGCAAAATAGGTTAGAATTTCTCCCGAAATTCAGTTTTTTCTAGTAGTGAATTAGCGAAGCCAATTTTTTTTTTTTTTATTTAAGATGGTATTTTAAAGAAAATTAAGCCTGGTCCAAGAAATTATTTGAAATAAATTAATTGCATGTATATATAAAATAAGAAAATTTAAACATAGAATTTGATGAATGGTAAGGTTGACGTGTGAAGTTATGGGTTACTTTTGAAAGACTTTAAGAGGTAGTGGCCGGTATCATTAAAGATACAAAAAAGACTACCTACGTTAATCAGTGAGGTAATCAAGCATGCCTAGTGGGTTTGGTTTGTTAATGTGCAAGAAATTAAGGTGAAAACTTTGGGTTTAATTAGAGAGAGACGCCAAATAAGGAAAAGAGAAAATAGATATGTTGGTTGATTTATGTATGCCCACAGGAAGATATATAATGCTTTTGGTGCTGTAAAAGTAGAGCATGCATAAGGTATTTAATTCATGCACAAGAATGACGACAGTGAATTAAATAATCTCTAATGAAGTACCAAGTAAGGACTCTTCAACTCGAATAATGAAAAAGTAGGACTATCACCTCTTATGTGTCGATTTTTCATTATGCACCATTTTTAAAATATAACTAGATAGTGTAACTCATTGGCTGAAATATATTGAGAGTGGACATTATTTTACTAATATAGGTGGGTAAAGTGCAACATTTATTATAACACAAGGTGTAAAGTGTAGCATTTAAAATGCCACATGTAAAAGGGGTAGTTTTGTCAACTCATATCTTTTTTAAGTTTAAAAGTTTCAGGGAGACAATATGTAACTTTTATAAGATCATAAGGGGTAAAACGCTCCTTTTCAATTTACAGAAGAGTAAATTGAACATTATGAATATCACATGGAATAAATTGTCATTAACTCGCTTAAAAAGTCTTGGTTCAGTTCACGTTCTTCCAGACTTCAACTGATCATGTTTAATCATGATCAATTGTACTTTTACAATAAAAACATATTATTGAAACGCATATAAAGAAAGTAATTTTACAAAATGCATCACTAGCATTTTAATTCTATACACCATAGAAAAACAATTATTTAAGTATATTATTAAGTTGAGCCCCAAGTTAATGTTCGGATCATAGATTTATCAATCCTAAGAAAATTAACCCATCCTTGGGATCGAAAGAAGCCGAAGCCTTGGCGGCAAAGAGGGCGATCGAATCGGCAATTAAGATGGGTTGGAGAAGTATTGTTCTTGAAGGTGATTGCAGTACCCAAGTCTGAAGAGAATTGGCCCGACCATTGAAGATACAAATGAGTTGTTGATTCATTTTCGCTCTTTCAAAGATGTGTTTATTCGTAGAACAAGAAACGAAGCAACTCACTCCTTAGCTAGATTAGCATCTGAAGATAGTTTAGCTGAATTTTCTGATAGAACTCGACTTATTGTTTTGACAACCTTTTGATTATTTATGAGAAATCAGAGTAGATCTCAAAGAAAAAAAAGTGCTCGCATTAGGCCAAACTTAAATAGAAACCATCGTTCTTAAAGTAAATCCGATTTAAATGACAATCCACCAAAAGGGTATTTCTTCTTCACATTAGCCTTTGATATAGATATTCCAGTTGCACTTTATGCCAATTTTTAGGTAATTGGATCTTTCTCATTTCTTAATTTGCACGTGTAATTCTTGTAATTTTTATAGGAAATCATCTTAATCTTGTAATTATGTCCCCAAAAGAATCTTTAATCTTAGAAATATAATTAGGTCTAGATATTTGTAAATTGTATTGTTCACATGTTATGTTACCAAAGATTAATTATATTACAACATCTTCTCTCAAAAAAAGAAAAATTATATTACAACACCATCCCAGCAAAGATTTAAAATCAAAGAGTAACTCATTTTTTTATGAGACGAAGAACGGTCATCTCATACGACGTAGGTACTAATCTTTTACATCAAACGATACAAAAATTTCTAACCTCAACCAATTAAATGAGAATAAAAATTAGGACAAAATAAAAATGAGAATAAAAATTGAATTCTAATTTATTCAAGGTGAGTTTGACCTGCGTTGGGAGCTCTTAAAAGGATTTATATAATATTTAATGTGATTTTTAAGTGTTTGACCCCAATTATAAAAATTACTTTTGGTTAATCGATATTTTCATGGTGCTTGACCTCAATGTCATAATAAATTTTAGGGTCTCCAGAAAAAAAAAAAAAAAAAAAAATTCAAAAGCAACTAAAGTGTTACTTTTTCCAAAAGCAATTATTCTAATTTTATTACAATCAATTATTGCCAAAATTAATTTAAATAAAATCAATCCTCCTATATGAGCTAATGCCAATTTACCCCATTTGATTTGGAAAAAAAAACACTATACCACATGTGAAAATTTTGAAGGAGCAATTTACCTCCTTCAATCAGAGAGTGTAACTCAATGCCAAAATTAAGAGTAACATGAAAATTAATTTTGTAACATAGGGGGTAAAGTGCAACATTTATCATAACACATGAGGGTAAAATGTCACATTTATTACAACACAAGGCGTGTCACTCTAATTTTGTTTTTTTACATTTGTATAAAAATGTAATAAAAAGGAAAGAGAGAGTTACCAAGAAGATACTTCCCTAGCTCGTTAATTTATTGGAAATTCCTTCCAAATGGATGGTGCAATCTTAATATATAATTATATGTTTATTTTTTTTACATGAGAGAACATGAATTAGGATTCTCATCACTGAATAATTGAGGTGCATAAACTAGTTCCTGAGGATACTTCTTGTTGTACATTTTCTTGTCATCATTGTTGTTGATGTAATTCCAAATTGTCCCTTTATTATCATCATCATTATAGTAATTCCATTTATTTCTTTGCTTCACAATCTCTGCACGCCTTCCGCCTCTTTTGTCGATGAACTCAACAAGCTTCTTTGGATCCATTGTTCCCTTCACAGTCACCAGATTCTTACCCATATCCGGATCCACAGTTTTCACTCCTGCATATATAATTTTTGCATCAAAGGGCAATTTCGGAAATTCACTTATCGAAACTAAAATTGAAATAATAGAATAATCGCAAGGATGAAAAGACAAGTTGCATTCTATAGAAATAACTTCATTTTAATAAGAATTTCCAATTATTTTACGAGTGAAATGCAAAAATACCCCATATATTTTGTCTAATCAGCAAAAATCCCCCTGTGTTATTTTTATTACCAAAACTCCCTTTGTGTTCATTTTTGTTAGCAAGAAAACCCTCACAAGCCATAATGATGTTTATATCCCAACCAAAAGATGCAAAATCACCCCTATTCACTTAAAAAATTGACAATTACCCACGATTCAATTAAAAAATTGACAATAATCCCCCATGTTCGCTTAAAAACCTGCCAATCACCTACCTAGGATTTATGAAGGGGTTTTTCACTAATAAAAATAACATAGGAATTTTACCAATTAGACAAAACACAGAAAATATTTTTGCATTTAGCTCTTGTTTTATGGAACAAGATGACAATTCAACTTCTTGACCTATAAATATTTATTTGTACATAAGAGAATAAGTAATTTCATTTTAAGGGATAAATGCAACATACATCTTTGTATTATGCGAATGTATGAATATTACCTTGTGAAATATTTATTGGGTAAAATCCCCATGTGCTGCTATATAAATGTTTCAGAACAAAAGCCCATGGTAAAATATTTGTATAAAATATCCCTGTACTATTATATATTCAACATGAAATCCCCCATCAACACAAATTTTCAAGTCTTATTTTGTAATAATGGGGGTTTTGTGATGAATATCTAATAATACATGGAATTTTTTTATGCGATAAACACTTTGCATAGTCGTTTCGTGCAATTTTCGCATAACATTGGGGTATATTGTATTTTTCCTTTATTTTAAGCATTCTTTCTCATTCTTTTAAAAGAACGTGTTTGAGATACGGCATCTGCCTTTATACATTTTCCTTAAACCATGTCATCAAGTACACAAAAGGAAATTACATGTACATTCTTTAAAATTGAAACACGAAATGGATTTTGAAGAATATATACCTTCCATTTTGTGGATGCAATTCTTGATTTCTTTTGCACATCCCTCACAATGTAGATAGACTTTCAACTCAACTTCAATAACCTTCCCCTCCCAAAAATCGCAAATTAGAACCAACCATTAAAACTCACTATACATAAAAATGAATTTATTCAATTTTTGAAATATTTTATACAAGTAAGGATCAAAGGGACCATATATACCTCAGGTTTCTTCTCCTCTTTCTTCTCTTCCTTTTTAGGCTTAGGAAAAATCAATTCAACATGTTTCCCACTTTTTTTCTTTAATCTTTCAGCAACTTTAATTGGATCAGCCTTTTTTCCTTTGACTATCACCTTATGTTTCTTGACATCAATTTCAATCTCTTCAACACCTAGTAGTGATCAAATAATACATTATCATATATCTTAGTACAAATTAATTAAGTTTCGTCTTAATGTAATAATCCATGATGAATGGTTGTTTTGAGTGAAATGCTAATATACCCCCTATGTTTTGCCTAATTAACAAAAAAACCCTTCTATTATTTTTTTTAACAAAAAAAACCCATGTACTATTTTTATTAGCAAAAAATTCCGTGCCAAAAAAATAACATATATACCCCACAAAAAAATGCAAAAAACACCCCTATTCACCTAAAAAAATTGGCAATAATCCCCCTGTTAACTTTAAAAATTGGAAATAACCTCCCTATGAATTATTAAGAAATTTTAAATGAGATTTTTCGCTAACGAAAAAAGAATACCGGAGAATTTTTGCTAATAAAATTATCACTGAGGTTTTTTTTTTGTCAATTAGACAAAGCACGGAAAATATATTTGCACTTAGCTATTCTTTTTGACAAACCTTCGAACCCGCGGAGAGACTTGTGAACTTGATCTGCACAGCCTTCACAATGGACGTAAACACCTAAAACTATTACACCTTTTGGATTTTTCTCATTTTCCTCATTTTGATTTTCTCCATTACATATACAAGTCATTATTTGTTCAAATGCAATTTTGGTCCCCCTTCTGTTTCTTCACAAATATTTTATCAAACCCAACAAAATGTGTGTTTTTCAATATGAGGAAGCAGAGTTTATATAGCTACTGGATGATTAGGAGTGCTAAAAAGGAAAGCCGTTGTTTGTTGTCCTTTTGTAATAAAAATTTGATAATGGTTTTTAATGGATTCATTTTAAGAAAAAGAAATAAAATGAGATTTTTCATATTTTGTATATATTGAGCAATCGAATAAGAGGCTAGTCTTTTTAAGTATGTTTGCACGGCAAGAGAAGCAAATTGGCTGTGTAAATCAGGTTGGATAAATATGAAATAACTACTTGTTTGACTTTAAAAAAAAAAATTAGAAACAATTTTAATGAGTTTAGTATTCTTCCAAGGATAGAGATTAATTTCTTTAATTTGATTACAATATATTGAATCTATGGTAAGTATTTGGTCATATTTAACTGTATTTATAGACTTCTTTCTACATTAGTAATTAAAACATTTTATACCCTGTATATAATTCAGGGGCATCATGTTAACTTTCGGGTTTTTAATGGTCATCTTGAAAACAAATAAATGAATACGACACATTTTGTAATAATCTCATTTTAATACAATGAATTAATTTTTAATGGTTTTTTTTAAGTCTTGATTTAGGCAACAATTATCAATTCCAAATACATCATGTTCTACCAAAGTCTCAACTGTTTCCTAGATATTCTTTGTCAGTAGTGTTACTGATTTTTTTTGTTACTTCTTTTTTCCCTATTATTTTAGTCAAATTCAATTGGCATAAGTACAAATTTTGCTTCGTAGACATGATAAATAAAATTGCAATGATTCATCATTCATTCTAGAATTGAAACTTCATGTGATATATAGTCTTTTTTGTTTTACTAGCATTTTAGCCGAAGAAGAACTACAGAATATGATTCCATAATGTGGTTAACTGTAGCACATTTTTATATATCCAGCTAATTCGACTGATAAATTACAGATTTAAATAGTCAACTAACAACCATGAAAATAACAACTTTTTGAAAAAATTTGGCTCCAAGAAATAACATATGCGCATCTATCTATCTATCTATCTATCTACTCCCAGTTGCCCAAGTAGATTCCTTGCTTCTCTAATCTGCGAGAACTCCATACAGAATGCTTCCGCTTCGATGAATATGTCATCAACTGCACATTAATAAACACTTTAATTGTGACATCGCAAACTCATAACAAGAAATAAGAGAAAAAAAAAGTTTAAAACTGCTTAATTACCCTTTATTACTTTGTTCCGGACCAAACTTTGCAGGAAAACACAAACAAGTCTCACAAGTCTAGTTTGCAAACGCTTATTCTGGAAAAGAAAAAGAAAAAAGGGGGGAAGGAAGAAATTGTGTGAGTTGTGAGATATGGCAAACAAGATATTGTGTGAGATGAGACGAACCTTGATGCCTCGACAAGCACTAAAGCAATTTGATATGTAAATATGTAAGAACTCAGTTGGAAGTGCATGTGCAGTCAGCCTATTCACAACTTCCGTTGAATGAAGACTAATTTCCATATTAACTAGAACTCTAAAGTATCTGCCAATTTCAAATGTGATTTTGCAAATCAAAGTTGATAAGAGCTATATATATATATATGAACAAGACAACACGTACTCTGATATTTCAGGGGAATTCACCAACTTAGCGACAACTTCAGCAGCAATCGTAGGATTATTCCCCACTAGATCCTGTCCAAAAATGCTAAATCATAAAAAGTGCTCCCCAAAACTAATTTACGTAGAAATTAAAATGACATACGGGAAGCTTCTTTGGGGTGAGTCCACAGCAATAAACAAGCTTGGGGTCATTTTCCAACTCCACCAGAACTTTCTGAATAAAACACAATACATTAGCATCCAGATATAAAAAAAAAAAAAAATCGCTAACTATTTCATTAATACTAATAATCTATTTCAATTTATTTTTTTAAATACATTATAAACACCAGATAGGTCCATCTTAAATAAAATCCACTGATAATATCAGGCAGGCAGGCAGGTCATACAGAACTAATTAAAGCAAATTGTTGTGTAAGCAGAATTAATGTCCAAATAGAACTGAAAAACTTTTGGCTCCCCCATTTTTTCGAGAAGCTCTGCTGCTCCATTCTACAGATATTGCGATATGGTGCCAAAAAAGCATATATTTTCTAAAAGCATTCAATTTGGATTCAAATCCTACTTAAAATTGTTCAGAATCCAAAGAGCAACAAAAAAGTAAATAAACACCTGTTGTTGTAGAGGATCAAGTGAACCTTTTAAAGCTTTTGCTATTAAATCTTCGAACAATGTCCTTTTTTCTCCTCCGAAATTCAACGGCGGCCTCAACATCCTCAACAGCTCCCAACAATCTTCAAACCCTAACATATCTCTCTCTATGTATTTCAAAAATTAATAGGAGTAAATCTCTCTGGTTCGGATTTTTATTTATTTATTATTTATTGTGAATGGTTCGATATATTGAGGGAAGAAAAAGAAGATTGGGATTTTCGTGCGTTTTGATCAGCAAAAACTCAATAAATACTTTCAACTTCTATTTTTTCACAATTCTAATTCGATTCCAATTACTAGTAATTCAAATTTGAAAACATAGACTCCTATTTAATAGTATTTATGGAATTCTATTCATCCTAGGCGCCCAATAAAGTATTAATTCTTAGTTTCTGAATAAGCCCAACAGGGAGAAGAGCTTGTTTTTGGTCCTTTGGATAGCCCTAACAAACCAAATTTACCAAAAGTTACAGGTGAAAATTTTGAAAATAAAAATTTTAATGGATCCAGAAAAGACACGAGATCCATTTGGATGGGGACATGATCGATGGATTGGAATTTTGGGATCCGAGCAAGACTTAGATTCAATATTAGATGAAATATAGTCTTTTTGGAGATTTTGCGATAAGATTCCAAAAGACTAACATTATCATTTTAGTGGTTGTCCTTGACCCAAACTAACTATTCTTTTTGTTGGGCTTATCCAAAAACTAAGAATTAAAACTTGGCCCAGATAACCCATATTGGGCTAGTAAACTATACTACTAATTCTAATTGTAATCGAATTAGAATAGGAGTCCAAAAGTTGTATTTATTTATACTACTTAATTTCTTCTCAAATCACTGTGGCTCTTTGAATTGTGAAAAAAATTGGGCATGGTTTTTATCTTTAATGCGTTTAGGATTTCCTATTGCAAAATCTGTTGTAAAGTTGTAATTATTGAGCCTGATATTCATTCATTGGATTTTGGACATAAAAGTAGTTCTACTTAAGATGGACCTATCTAGTGTTTATAATATATTTTAAAAAAAATTTAAAAATAGATTATTAGTATTTGAAATAGTGATGGTTTTATACCTTTATTTATGACAGTGTAATTTCATAGGCAGAAGAAAAGAAAAAAAAGTTGTTTCTAATGTTTATATTGGTCTTTGTATATGTTACTTCCAAACAGTGAATGTTGTGTTTGACATTATGGAGCTTGTTATAATGTTTTGTGTTTTCGCTTTTTCAGAAAGTTATGTTGGAGTTGGAAAATGACCCCAAGCTTGTTTATAGCATGTAATAGCATAAACATTATAAGAGTTAGAACAAACCGCCGAAGAAGAAGAAGAAGATACGAATGACCAAAATCTATTGAACCTGCAATATAATCACAATAAAAAAATCAAGTGGATATTAAAAATTATATAAAACTATGATGATTACCTACAAAGAAATTGTAGGCAACTATGATTAGACAAAAAGGACGGAAAAGATAGAATTGGGGAACACTTGGAAATTACTAAAGTTATAATCTGAACAGAGTTATGATAAATTACAGATTTAATTCCGTGGACGAGGAGGTCCACAACGATAAAAGAAGTTGTAGAATGCTTCATTAACATGCGGGAACTTGATGTAGAATGCTTCCACCTCGATGAATATGTCATGAACAGCATATTAACTATCACTTTGTGAAATCGCAGCAAAAATACTCGACTCGTGAACTTAACCATGTTCATTGTTTATAAATTCTTCTTTTCAAAGAACAATTTGCTTCATATTTCTGGACTCACAAGTGATCAAAGTTTGAAACTGTTGTTACCATTTATTAGTTGGTTCCGGCCGGATCAAACTTTGCACGAGAAGAGAACACAAAAAAAATCTCACAAGTTTACTCTGCATATACCTGTCCTGGAAAAGAAATCGTGGCAAAGGCTAACTGGCTAAGACAAAAAGGCTGATGGGAGAATAGAGATGTGAAGAAACTTGATGCCCTGACAAGAACTTGTAAAATTGGATATGTAGGTGGAAGCACAATTGCAACAGTCAGCTTACTCACGACTTCCATTGAATGAAGACTCGCTTCCATATTAACTAGAAGTCTAAAGTATCTGCCAATTTCATATGTAATTTGCAGATGTTCGGAAAAAGTTGATAAGAGCTATATATATATATATATTAAAATTAATAAGAGGCGATCCAATTGTGAACAGTGCAACCCAAAATTATTTCCTTTTTTTAAGCCTTGGTAAATTAAATTATGTCGTTTTAAATGTTTTGTGGCTGTTCAATGTTGTACCTTCATCAGTGGTGATTTTCTTTTACATTCGACCGTAAATGGGTGTGGGACTCTAACTATCTTTTTGGTCCATTTTCCATTTTTTTCCCTCTTTCTCTGCAATCTCACCGTCAACCTACCCCAATTCTACCTTCTCCCTCTGCAATCTCAACGTCCATTTCTGAATTATCAAAACTAAAATATCAATTACTCCCTTCGTTTTTTTTTATTTGTCACTCTGACAAAATAAATTTGTTTTCTTTTATTTGTTGTTTTAGGAGTTTAATGTGAAAGTAATTTTTTTTCTACTAATTTTACCCTTCTTGTTAATACTTGTAATTAATGCTAATTAATGATGTGATTCTTCGGTTAGAAGGATATTTTGGGAATTTTGCTTTAAAAAATTGGTTATGTATTAAATTTTTTAATATGTATGCAATCCTCTAAAACGACAAATGAAAAAAAAAAAAAAAAACGGAGGGAGTAATTTGTGATGCTATTGATTATTGTAACGACTTTCGCTATGTGGGATGTTAATTAAGACCCGCTCGTGAGTTGCTCTTAGTTAATAGGATCCTTGATCCTTTTAGGTTTAGTTAATTAATATCCTAAATTAAATTAGGTATTATCTCCTATGCATTATAGCCTTGTGTTTTCATGAGATTTCTTTGACGAGGCTATTTTGTTTTGCAGACATATTAGTTGGCTAAAAATGTCCTTCTATAATTCTATATGGAAAATAATGCTACAGCTAACTGCATTACTGATTCATATTGTCACCTTTGTAAAAAGAACGTCATGCTAAAATAAAGATTTAGTTTCAGAATCGATCAATAGATTGGTTTGAAATGGAAACATGAATAGGAATTTGGAAAAATGCAAATTTAGTCTCGTAACTTTGAGGGGTAGCAAATGTTGTCCTATAAGTATATGGGTTAGCAATTTTGGTCCATTATATTACAGATATTGGCGATTTTAGGGCATTGTGGATATTCAATCTGTTTTAGACACTAATTATGAATTTCCGCTTGAATATCTAATCTATCATGTATGTCTAGGACTGTCAACTAACTTGGGTCTACTTGAAGTCCGTTGGTTTGCCCAGGTTAAATTTAATCGGAACTCGAAAAATTATGAAACAGACGTAGTTTGAGTTATTATATTAAACTCGACCAGTTTATGAACCGAGTTTAAGATTTTTGAATCTGTCGTTTGATAAATTTGATTGACCCACTACTAGAATTGTCTACATGTCTAATCTCTCTTAGTTTAGTTCGGTTGAGGGTGTTGAATCAGCCTACAAGTATTAAAACATTATAATACCAAAATGCCCTTTGTTATTAAAACTTATTTCGATGTTGTCCCATAATATTTATATCAAAAGTTGTGTTAGAATTGAGTTTTCCTCCTTCATAAAAAGAAAAAAAACCGCCTTTAACCAATCTTTTAGCTAACTTTTCACAGTTATAATACTATTTCAATTAACAAGCAGAAATTGATTTGTGTCAATATTGAATTCTTTAATTTAATGAACTCCTTGTGTTCTGCATTTAAGTCTGGTATCTACTTGACTTGTTTTTCTTTAGTTCATTCTGGAAAATAAAGTTCTACTGAATATTAAGTGGGTTTTATACAACCATTAATAATGGGTTAATACCAATTTACCCTCTATGATATGAAAAATATTTAATTTATCTCATGTTATTTGAAAAATAGCACTTTATCTTCATGTGGAAATTTTAAGGAAGCAATTTACCCCCTTTTAACGGGGAGTATATAAGGCCATCTCCAATGGTGACTCCGGGGGTCGGGGTCGGGGGTGGGTGAAATGGTCGTCTCCAGCGGATGGGGTCGGGGGCGGGGTGAGCTTCGGGGCAGGAACCCTGGCCGCAGCCCATTCCCGCGTGGGAAAGAAGAAGAAGATGGGGGGCGCGTGAGATTCACGCACCCCTCTTTAAGTCAGGAGACGCCAAGTGACGTCCCCTGATTGGTTCCCTTCTTTTTTTTAATTTCTTTATTAAATTTGTTTATTTAATGTTTTTAAATAGGAAAAAATTAATTATTTAAATAAATAATTAATAAAATAAAATTTTCCTCCTAAATTAAATTAAATTTGAAGAATTGAATTATTTAATAAAATTTGTTAGTATATTTACTAGTATTTAATAAATATGTGTAGTCACCAACTTTTAATTGAGTTATTTAATATAATAAAATTTAAATTCTTTTAAATTAAAATCATTAATAATTTATTAGAATTGTAATTGAATGTATTTATGGACAAATCATTAATAATTAAATTCAACATTTTATTTTAATTTCTTTTATTGTAATTAAAAATTTAATCATTTAATTACAATTTAATCAGTAAAATGTTATATTTCTCTGTGTGTGCCGTTTATTTAATCCTCTTTCTTGTATTTGCTTTCTTGTTTGTTGTATTTCCTATTATGTGTCAATTTTAATTTTTTGATTATTTACTCTCTTTAATTTTAATATTTTAAATATTAATAATAATTTAATTATATTATTAAAATAGTTATTAGTATTATTAATATTAATATTATAAACAAAATTAAAACTATAATTATAAGTGAGAGTGGGCAAGCGTTGAAGATTGAATTAAATCAATTTCGGAGACCTGCCATTGGAGACGACCAAGCAGGGCTCGGGGTGGGGGCAGGGGCTGCCCCTCCCCCCTGTTGGAGATGGCCTAACACTCGCTAAAATTGAGAGTAATGAAAAGTGCTGCGTAGAGAGACGAAAGTACCCTTAGGGCTGTTAAGGGGGGGAGGGGGTTAAAGTGACATATTTATTATAAGGGGGACTGAATTGTCACATTTATCATAACACAGAGGGTAAAGTGTCGCATTTATTATAATACATAAAGTGCCACATTTATCATAACACATAGATGTAAAGAGCCACAATTTTAATAGCATTGGGGGGAGGGGGGTTGGGGAAGAGGTAAAGTATCATATTTATAAGTTGATTGAGTAAAGTATAGTACAATAGTTAGTTTTGTCAATTATATAAGGGGTGACAATTATGGTCCTTCATCTTACAATAGTTGGCAATTTGGGGACCCTCTATTAAAAAATAACCACCATTTTAAGTTAGCCATATAATATTCTCGTGTATCACATAATCTCAAATTTTATTTAATGCTGCATAAATTGTTAATTGTGTACTAAGCAACACCACTTTAATTTTATTCTTACTTAATTAGATTAAGAGAATTGTACTAGGCTACTATCTTAGTTCTTCTACTAAATACTAAGACGTAAGAGTCACGTTTCCTAAAGAACATAGTTTGAAATAGAGCTTGAAATCGAGTATGAACTTGGGTTAAACAAATCGAGCTCTTATTGAACAAGTTCGAACCAATAATTGAGTAACTTTTTATTTTTATGAGTATTTTGTCAACTTTTAGTTTATTGAACCGAACTTCAAATGTTACCAAATGTAAATTGATGTACAAACTTGTTTGATTTGATTCATATGACGAACCGATCTCGAACGAGCTTCTATTGAGTTGACCTCAAATAACTTTGTTTGATTTTCAATCCTATCCATATTTGGTTGTTCATCAAAAAATATATTAACACAATCTTTATTGAGAAACATGTATCTTTTAACAAATAAAAATGTAAGTGAGATGTTTTTAACTACAAATTCACGAAAAACCAATTTAGTAAACAAAACAAATACATAAAAATGGAAAATATACCGTGAAAAGCCATACGAGTATATAAACCAGTCCCGTCAAATTTTGAAAACCATCTTTTCTTTCTCCTATTATCAGATTAAACGGCCTTGTTATTTCTCACATTCCCTTTTTCTTTTCAGCATTTCTTGAACCAAAAAACCCTTTTCTTGAAAAGATTTATTTTTCCCTTAAAAAAAAAAAAAAAAAAAAACCTTTTTCTTGAAAAGCAAACGATGACTTCATCGACGTCATCTTCTTCACAACCCAAAAAATTAAGAACGGCAGTAAAAACTATACTGAGAAAGTTGCCAGACGAGATTTCTGATCGTATATCTCTTCTTCCTCCGGAAGAAACTGAAGTAGTGGCATACTTCTTGAAGTTAAATCACCAATCCTACTTTGATAACGGAAAATCAAAAATACAACTACTCTTGAATCATGGTTATGAAGACCCTATATTCTCTTGTTACTGTGTGCAATGTTGCCAAAAATACTGGTCTTTATGGTTCAGTTCAGAATATTGTGATCAAATTGAGGAAATTTTTGATGATTTTGCAATTTTTTTGGAGAATGAGGACAATTGTGGGCCCAAGAAAGCTTTGAATTCCAAGAAAAAAGGGAAGAAATCCCTCAAAATAGAAACTTGTATCGAACCGGAGCCTGAGCCAGAGCCGGAGCCGGAGCCGGAGCCAGAGCCGGAGCCGGAGCCGGAAGTGCCATGCCATAGCCGAATCTTCAAGAAAATTTCTAACATCTTCAGGGCATGGTTTTTCCCAGAGAAAAAGATGGAGTGAGTACTTTGGATTTTCTTGGAAATCGAATCAAAATGCTATAAGGGTTATAATCTTGATGTGATTCGATTTTCATCTTCAATGTGTTACGTACTGTTCTATTCTTTGTCAAGTGTCTAGAGTCTTACTTTTTCTTCCTAGTCAAATTCTCAACTGTTTCCTAGATATTCTTTATCAGTGCTGTTACAGATTTTTTTTGGTACTACTTTTTCCCCTATTATTTTAGTCAAATTCAATTGGCATAAGTACAAATTTTGCTTCGTAGACATGATAAATAAAATTGCAATGATTCATCATTCATTCTAGAATTGAAACTTCATGTGATATATAGTCTTTTTTGTTTTACTAGCATTTTAGCCGAAGAAGAACTACAGAATATGATTCCATAATGTGGTTAACTGTAGCACATTTTTATATATCCAGCTAATTCGACTGATAAATTACAGATTTAAATAGTCAACTAACAACCATGAAAATAACAACTTTTTGAAAAAATTTGGCTCCAAGAAATAACATATGCGCATCTATCTATCTATCTATCTATCTATCTACTCCCAGTTGCCCAAGTAGATTCCTTGCTTCTCTAATCTGCGAGAACTCCATACAGAATGCTTCCGCTTCGATGAATATGTCATCAACTGCACATTAATAAACACTTTAATTGTGACATCGCAAACTCATAACAAGAAATAAGAGAAAAAAAAAGTTTAAAACTGCTTAATTACCCTTTATTACTTTGTTCCGGACCAAACTTTGCAGGAAAACACAAACAAGTCTCACAAGTCTAGTTTGCAAACGCTTATTCTGGAAAAGAAAAAGAAAAAAGGGGGGAAGGAAGAAATTGTGTGAGTTGTGAGATATGGCAAACAAGATATTGTGTGAGATGAGACGAACCTTGATGCCTCGACAAGCACTAAAGCAATTTGATATGTAAATATGTAAGAACTCAGTTGGAAGTGCATGTGCAGTCAGCCTATTCACAACTTCCGTTGAATGAAGACTAATTTCCATATTAACTAGAACTCTAAAGTATCTGCCAATTTCAAATGTGATTTTGCAAATCAAAGTTGATAAGAGCTATATATATATATATGAACAAGACAACACGTACTCTGATATTTCAGGGGAATTCACCAACTTAGCGACAACTTCAGCAGCAATCGTAGGATTATTCCCCACTAGATCCTGTCCAAAAATGCTAAATCATAAAAAGTGCTCCCCAAAACTAATTTACGTAGAAATTAAAATGACATACGGGAAGCTTCTTTGGGGTGAGTCCACAGCAATAAACAAGCTTGGGGTCATTTTCCAACTCCACCAGAACTTTCTGAATAAAACACAATACATTAGCATCCAGATATAAAAAAAAAAAAAAATCGCTAACTATTTCATTAATACTAATAATCTATTTCAATTTATTTTTTTAAATACATTATAAACACCAGATAGGTCCATCTTAAATAAAATCCACTGATAATATCAGGCAGGCAGGCAGGTCATACAGAACTAATTAAAGCAAATTGTTGTGTAAGCAGAATTAATGTCCAAATAGAACTGAAAAACTTTTGGCTCCCCCATTTTTTCGAGAAGCTCTGCTGCTCCATTCTACAGATATTGCGATATGGTGCCAAAAAAGCATATATTTTCTAAAAGCATTCAATTTGGATTCAAATCCTACTTAAAATTGTTCAGAATCCAAAGAGCAACAAAAAAGTAAGTAAACACCTGTTGTTGTAGAGGATCAAGTGAACCTTTTAAAGCTTTTGCTATTAAATCTTCGAACAATGTCCTTTTTTCTCCTCCGAAATTCAGCGGCGGCCTCAACAGCCTCAACAGCTCCCAACAATCTTCAAACCCTAACATATCTCTCTCTATGTATTTCAAAAATTAATAGGAGTAAATCTCTCTGGTTCGGATTTTTTTTTTTTTTTAATTATTTATTGTGAATGGTTCGAAATATTGAGGGAAGAATAAGATTGGGATTTTCGTGCGTTTTGATCAGCAAAACTTAAATAAATAGTTTCAACTTCTATTTTTTCACAATTCTAATTCGATTCCAATTAATAGTACTCCCTCCGGTTCATATTAATTGGCACATTGTTACTTTTCACACAGATTAAGAAAACTCATGATTAATCACTTTTACATGGTAAAATATCAAAAATATCCTTCCTAGTGACTCTTGAGATTCTCAACCTATATGTAAGAGAAGGGCAAAATTGGAAAAAATTGCATTGAAAACCCAAATGTGCCAATTAATATGAAACATAAAAATTTGGCAAATGTGCCAACTAATATGAACCGGAGGGAGTAATTCAAATTTCAAAACATAGACTCCTATTAATAGTATATATTTATGGAATTCTATTCAACCTAGGCGCCCAATAAGTATTAATTCTTAGTTTCTGAATAAGCCCAACAGGAGGAAGAGCTTGTTATTGGATAAGCCCAGCAAACCCATTGTACCAAAATTTATTGGTCAAAATTTTGAAAGTGAAAATTTTAATGTATTCAGAAAAGACAAGAGATCCATCTGGATCGGGACATGATCGATGGATTCGGGATTTTGTGATCCGAGCAAGATTTAAATTCGATATTATTAGTTGGATTTGGGTCAGGCTTAACCCTACCCATTGACAGCACATTATACGAGTATAACTTAACATAAATACTCGTTTTGTGATAATCCTTGGTGGATGTTTATAACTATGAATTGAAGTACATATTGATGAGCCCATGCGAAAGGATTCATAACTCATCCATAAATAAGTATCATAATGAGGCCATTAGTGGGTCTTAAGCATATAAACAAGGTAATTGGTCTAGTGGAAGGAACTAGTCACTACAAAGTTATGGACTCAGGTTTGAATCTCTGTTGGAAGAAGTACCCACTCAATGTCTATTATCTTTATATTATGCCTTTAATTGTTGTTCATTCTAGCTCAGTTTCATAACACTTTTAAACTCTTTTACACGTTTCTCCTTAATTAGCTCCACCTACAAGTCTACAACTCGTTGAAACAATTTCATTCTTTTTCCCTCCCCACAATTTCTTCCACTTTTATTTTTTGGGCCAGACCAATTGCTTTGTAATCTGATATATATACTATATAAAAAGAGTAGGCATGTCATGCTACACTAATTTTTTTAATTTTCTATTTTACCCTTAACATTTAAAGATATCTAATTATGTAGTTTTTTAACTCATCAACTTCTCCCATTTCATTCATTAATAAACAAAATTTCTCAGGACATCTCCAGTGATCAGGAACTTTCCTTCCCCCCAGACCCCACCGTCTTCAATGATTCAATATTTCCATTCTATTTAATTTCAATTCTCATATTTCTCCACTCTCACTTAATAAAAATGATAATAATAATAAATAATAATTATAATAATAGTAAATTAAACATTGGCATTAATAATAAATATTCTCATATGTCCATAAATCATTTTTAATTATACTCTAATTAATTTTAATTCTCATATTTTCCCACTCTCACTAATAAAAATAATAATAATAGAGCTAAATAATAATAACAATTAATAAGTTTAACATTGTCCATAAAGTTACATTGTTACAAGTAATAATTTTAAATTAATGTTAAGTTTCTTAAATTAAATTTATATCAATTTTTTTTAATGTAATAGAAAATTAAATTTTTTTACAATGTTATTAAATTTCAAACAATAAAATATTAAGTTTATTACATAAAAGTTACAATATTACAAGTAATAAAATTAAATTAATGTTAAATTTATTAAATACAATTACAAAATGTACGAGTAATAAAATTAAGTTAAGGTTAAGATTTAAAAAAAAAAAACATTCATCATCTTATACCATTAACATAAAAAATAAACAATAAACATTTATCATTATACCATTAACATAAAAAAAGAAAAGCAAAATTTTTAAACAAAGGACAACATGGGCTGGGAGCGTCTCCCAACCCATGATTGAGGTGGGTGGGGCGGTCTGGTCCCCATCGCCCCACCACTCACCGTCCCTTTCTTTTTTATTCATTTTTTTTTTCACTTTTCTTCCCTTCCTCCCATGGACTCCCCCCTCCCATCCTAACACTCTCCAAATTCGCATTTTCCTCACTTGGTAAAAGATATACTTCATGTAAATATATAAAAACGTGGAAAAGTCCAATTGTAGTAAATAACATATATTCATATAGGCTGAACAAGTATGAATAAGAGACGGAGCATTTTGACGATCATGGAATCTATTGTATTTTTTAGAGATTATGGAAATAAGAAAAATAGTGTAAGAGATAGATTATTTTATGTTAAATTATATTTTTTATGTGAGATATATTATTTATGTCAAATCAAAATAGAGTTTGTTTATGTTTTTTTTAGATAAGATATTTTTTTTAAAGATGAGACTATTTTTGAAAATTGAGAATAAGTTTCTTTATTAAAAAATGAACATTCTTTATTTGACATTTTAGAGAGCAACAAAAAGTCTTCTCTTTCTATATGTATATATAACATGCAAAACAAGTTTTCTAAGGCCATTTTGACTCATCAGCATAAATCCAGTTTTCCTATCCAATATTAGGTATATAAAGAATTATATTGGAAATGGTCGAAAAGTAAAACCAATGAAAACAATTGGGAATTGATTCAAGTTAGGGGAAATTGTGTAAGTAATTGCACATATATTCCTCGGTCATAAAGATTGTACTTTCAATAATATTGTATGATACCTTAAATTATCCAAACTTACATATTCTTAATACAAATTACAATAAAAACATGGCAGTTATATCATTTTCTAAAAGTAAAATGTTATGTGAAAAACATAAGACTTGTTTGCTAAAGTTTATATCTATTAAAAAGATGTTGCAGCTAGTGTAAGCCGAAAACCACGATAAGTACGAAGTAGTAAATAATCTTCAGAAGCCAAAGCAAATAAGTACTTTCTTTTTAATTTATATTAACGCTAAGTTTATGGAAAAGTAATTAGTCTACAAAATATCCACATATACATATACGTACAAAATTGGTCTAAGATTAATGATCTAAAATTGTATGTAAATATGTATATATATATATATTGTAAAAAAAAAATTATTACATTCGTCCGAGAAAATTTAATTTTATATAAATACCTAGTATGTTTGGAAATTACATAATTTTGGGAGAAAAGGAACTGTGATGCTAATTTCCTTTATTGAGTATTTATTTTAGTAGTTGGCCCACTATTATCCTTCAAAATCCATATTTTGACCCATAAATATTTGTTCAGGCCTACTCAACTCAATTCCAACAAGTACTCGGTGGGGCCGAGCCAACTCATGGGCATTACCAATTTTATTTTTCATACCGGGACAATTTCTTTTTCTTTTTCGATAATTATACTGAGACAATTTCACATGATTGGTTACATGCTCAGTAATTGTCAGAAAAAGATTTTCACCAAAAGTTGATACGTGATAATGTGAATAATATACTTTAATTTACAAGAACATACAGGACAAAGAGAAAGCCCAGAAGTTAAAATTCATGCAGTTGCCATGCATGTTCTTTGCTGGATTACATTACCCCCCAGCTGATAACACAGAAAGGACCTTCTTTTCACGGAAAATTTACATTTTTAGTCCTAGATAACTTAATTTGTAGCACTTTTGGTCATGCAATGCACATAATTGTACTTTAGTCCTAGCTTCTAAAGATGTTCTGCACTTTTGATCCTATCATCCTCTTTCATCCAATTTCGGACCAAAAGGGCAAGAGCTAACATCACACGGGACCAAAAGTGCTAAAATTGGACGGGAAAGGGGGGGCGATAGGTCCAAATGTGCAAAATATCTAAAAAATGGGAATCAAAAGTCCAAATTCGTAAAATGCGGGACAAGCGAGAAGTACTGAGATCAAATCTCACATAACCAAAAATGCAATTTTTCCATGTGTTTACTCAAAAATTGGATGGAAATGGGACCAAAAGTTCATAATACCTTACGAAATTTGTTTGAACAAAAAATTGAAATTTTATAAAACGCGAGACAAGAAGTGCTGAGATCTCCGAACCTATGGGACCAAAAATGCAATTGAAATACATCTACTATAGATTTGTGGGCTACACAACACAAGCAATCGTTCCACAAAGTGACTATACAGTTTTGTATTTGGAGTTTGGACCTTTTTCCCCTGAGATTTTTCTCCAGATGACCCATTATGCAAACACGTTATACACTACAAATGGTTCCAAACAAAATTCATAAAGAAAAAGTACACAGTTGATTTAGAAAGGAAGAGGATATCAGGGATTGTATGTGCACCAAATATGAAAAATTTGTGGCATAACATGCAGATGAATGGTAATTCTATTACTTTAAATAGCACATTGACAAAATGTTCAATCAGTAGCCCCAGAGCACCAGGTCGTTCGCTCCACTGCCTTTAGGCCCCTACTAACACAAATTATTAAAGAGTACATTACACATACCTTCTCTCTGTTTAGATGCTAAATGCCCCCTCCCCATTGGAGATGACATTTGATTAACAAATACTAGGAATCAATCTGGTCCAACCTGCATTCAAAAGCTCTGTTTAGTTTTTAGATTTTGAGTAAATTATAAGTAAATAAGCTGCTGCTTACTATTCCTTTTCCTCCTATAGTACTACTGCAATTACTCTTACCAAAACATGTGACAAACGGACATGCTACATGCAGTGTTTGTTCTTCCAGGGAGGAACAGACAACTGATGAAGCACTATATTTTTATATATCCTCATAATCTCTATTTCCGTACTTGATCTTCCGATGGGCTCCTCTAGTATGTGTACAAAGATTTCATACCAGAAAAGCCTATCTGTTTCCTATCAGATTTACTTGCCAGACATCTAGCACTAAGTTAGATAGCATATGAAGAAAAAAAAAAGAAAAACTTGTATTGAATAATTGGTTTTAACTTATAAGCTGTATATATAGAGTTCATTTCAGTGCATTGAGAACAAAATTGTATGTGTTCCAAAATGTTTATAGGCGTGCTATATACCTTTTGGTTTTTAGCACAAAATTGTGATCACGGATTTTCTTCCTGCCTAAGTGTATTAAAAACGCCAAAAACAATTTGGTTCTTCCCGTTCTTAATAATATTAATTCTGATAATATAGTCCCTATTCATCTTATATCAACCCCCTCCTGCTACTGATATTATAGGACAAGTATTTAACTAACATGTATGAATAATTGTTTCTGGTGAATAATTCATATCCTGCTGCTTTCACCAAACATGGCCCTCAGTCAATTGTCTCTAACTAAAAACTATTATGTGATGAGCAGGCGAATTAATATGCAAGTGGGACATATCCGATCCATGGTACGTACAGAGGGCAGACCAACAAAATTGACTAATAGCACTAAGCAACATGACCTTACTGCCAAAACAAATCAAGTCACAGAACCTTCAATGTGCTATCTAAATGGTAATGCTACCATTTGATAATGACTTAAGGGGACATATCATTAATCACTTGATAACAAGAAGAAAACCGCCTTTTGATAGATCAAAAATATTAAACTAGTATTATTTAACCACAAGAATCACCCGTACGTACTTAGTAACATTCTATTTACACACTCTATGGCTCGCTCTAAATAATTTCAACACTCAGTGATTTTCCAGCAGTGGTCAATGGTGTGTTGTCTATATAACACTCAGTCTCTTCACCTACTAGGCTAATACTGTCAAGCTCTCTGATACTACGACGAAAATGAAGGTAAGATAACTTATATAAAATTTATGAAAATCAAATCTTCTTTTTTGTTTTTCATTCTTCATTATTCTTATGTTTCTTTGACGCAGCTACTAGGTTGGATGCATCGCAAGTTCCGGCAGAACAGCAATGAAACACCTAAGGATTTTTCCATTGGTGAGCTACTTGGATTAGTCCATATATTTCTACTCTTAATTTTCTCAAGTAGGCCAGTACAACAAAATACTTTTCCCATGCGTAATCTAAATCTCAAATTAAACGAAATATTCATTGGTTCTAGTTTAGATATTACTCAACTAAATTATCAAAACAATATTCTCCTGAAAAACAGCTGGGGAAAAGGTCGAAATAAATACATTAGATGTCCATATTATTAATATAAACAAATTAAAAAGAGGTAGGCATCCTACACTAAGTTTTCAAACAACGCTAATCTGAATCCAAAGACTCAAGTGCAGATTAAAATTGATCACAGCAACGGGATATTAAGAAAATAAAAAATAAAAAAGGATCGCAAAAATCAGATATTACGATATTAGTTAAAAATATAGAGACTTATGGACCCTTAAGCACGCCGTTTCACCTCTATAAATCAAAGTTCTCTCTAAAAGTAATAAATTGAATCTCTAACTACTAATCGGCTATGACAAACCCCACTGCAGAGAATCCAAGATGTAATCTTCTTCACACTAGTTTAGTTACTATATTGTTTTCTTGTCCGGGAATTTTTTGAATTGTCTTACAGGCCAGCAAACACTTGAAGACTTACAATGCTACCAGAGAGGAAATTATTGCAATAAGCCCCTCGGCAAAACTCAAAGAGACAGTTATCGCAGAAGCTCATTTACTGGTCTAGAGACCGCCATAATGGAAGAAGATTACCTTGATCAAGAACCATCAGCTGCTCTTACTGAGCTTTTCCATGGATTCCTTGCTATCGGTACTCTAGGTACAGAACAGATGGCAAATGACCCTGAAACGCCAGCATTCTCCTTCTCTATGGATCACATAGCTGAAAAAGAAACCGAAGTTACTGAAAATCAACTGAAGCTAATCAATGATGAGTTGGAAAAGGTACTAGGTGCTGAAGTTAGAGACGAGAGTTGTAATGCATCGTCTGGAAGAAACAGCCATGTCAGCGCGGGAAGGATCAGTCATTGCAGTTCAATTACACTGAGTGGAAAACCGAATGAAACAGCTGAGACTTATGGAAGTGGAGCAATTATCTGTCCACTTCAAAGCTACCTTTTAGGATCAGCAACTGGACAGCAAGAAACGGCACAACCGTTAAAGAAAGAACACAGGACATCACTTGGGGAGCTCTTTCAAAAGACTAAACTTGCAGAGGAAAATTCTGGAAGTAAATCAGAGAGGGCTGAAAAATCTGCTACAAATCTCATGAAAAAAATGCTGAAGAAAAAAATGCTGCATGCTTCCTCAAAGAACTCCACTGCAGCCTCAGGAGGAACAATTGATTCTGCAACGGCTGAGAAAAAACTAAATAAAGTACGTACCATTGTATTGTTACAAGAAAGGCACAATTTCAATCTCAAATGCTAGCATATGAATTTTAATTACTCCTTTTCATTTTAATGGTGTTAAATTCAGATTCTACAGATTTTCAATAGGAAAGTCCATCCTGAGAGCTCAACATTTTCTCAACAATCTCATAAACCCAACAAAAATGATTTCAAAAACGATTATACTCATGTGAAGGCGTCTAAAAGTGGAGACATATTATGGCCCTCAGCGGATGATATCACAATATATCCTCAAGGAGCCATATCGAAGGAAAGATCATGGAGCTTCAAGAACCAGTCTCATTCGACCCAGTTCCCACAAAGCAGTGGCGACACTAGTGGGAACGAGTTCTGGGTTAAATCTGATGCAGACTGTAAGTAGTTCCATTCCCTAATATACTATAATGACTGAACCTTAATAAAGTTTTTGAGCCTACAAATTGCATAACACGTCTCTCTGTTAAAGTACAACTACAACCAAGTTTTTTCTGTATGTAGCATGTTTCTTTTTCAACTTTCCTAAATTGGTTTTGCTTTGACCTTGTAGACTTGGTGTTGGAGCTCTGACTCATGGAATAACCAAGTTGAGTGGCTAGTACTTTAAGGCCATAAAAATGTAAGCAATATTTGCATTTGTAAGATTCCAATTGTTGATTGTTATTTTGAGTGTTTACTTCATAGTGAGGTAGCAAAAAAGAGAAATAAAAGAGGCATTGCTCATGCACTCTGTCTCTGCTTGAAGATTGTAATATACTTGAGCTACATTATTGTTTCTTTTTTAGTATTTATTTTAAAAACTAAGTATCCTCATATACTATATGTATACAGTGTGCTTGAAGATTATTATTTTTTTAATTCCTAAACTTATTAAATAAAGAATACATAAACATACAAATGCAGAGTAACTTTTAGGATGAGAAAACATAATGGGAAAGATGCAAGAAATCATAATTTTCAGGTGAAAGGGAAAATGAGTAGTTACCTCACATCAATTCAATTCATAAACAATTTGCATACTCCTCCAAAATTCTCAATAGAAACCCTCTTTCAATTACTACATCAATCTCACAAAAATTCATAACCTACTTTACCAAATTTCTTCACTCTTTCACAAGCTTGCAACATGTGAAGGGCATAAATAAAGTCCTAAACATAATTTCGATCTTAGATCCTATGGATATAATACTAACCTCGTGCTTCAATCCTGGATTGTTCATATTGTTCAAAAGTAGAAGTTCATGAAATCTGCTTCCAATGATTTTGCTATTAATTTTCATGTTTTCTTCTAAATCTCAAAATTTCCGCCATATCTGCCCTTGACGGAAATCGTTCTATAATTTCCTATTCGTCATATCTCCTACTTCGGATTTTCTGAGCGTATATCATTATTACACACTCTCCGCCATCCCCACCCTACATTTTGGCGCCCTCTTCCGTCTCCCGCGCATTTGTGCGCGCGCAGGTTTTGGTTAATAAACCTGTGAACAAGGCGGTTCTTGTCCGCATCCGAATACAAGTCCAGTAATATCAGACCTTCTTCGAATTCACCAAGGGCCATTCTGGATTTGGGCTGGGTGGATTTGAAATTTACTGTGAAATCCATTGTGTTTATTTGAAATCCTGAATTTTAACATTTCAAATTTAAATGGATTTGAAAATTTTGAAATCCATAAAAATAAAGACTACATTGTATACTTTCAAAAATTGCAATTCAGTTCAGAATTTTCAAAAAATTAAAATTTGCAATTCGGCTCCTATTTTCAAAAATTCGATTTGTACTTTTGGACCCTCAATTTTCGAAAATTATAATTTTGACCCTAGATTTTCGAAGAACTCAGAATTTTCAGAAAATTAAAAAAAATTATTTAGGACCCTGATTTTCAAAAATTCGAATTTGCACTTTTGGTCCCTCAATTTTTGAAAATTTCAATGTTGACCCTAGACTTTTGAAGAATCTAGAATTGCAATTCACTCCAAAATTTTCAGAAAATTTAAATTTTCAATTTGGCCCCAGATTTTCAGAAATTCGAATTTACACTTTTGGTCCCTCAATTTTTCGAAATTACAATTTGATCCCAAATTTTTAAAAAACCCAGAATTGTGATTCAGTTCAGAAAATTAAAAAATTTCAATTCGGCCCCAGATTTTCAGAAATCCGAATTTACACTTTTGATCCCTCAATTTTTAGAAATTGAAATTTAACACCAGGTTTTCAAAAAAACCTAGAATTGCAATTCAGTCCATAATTTTCGGAAGATTAAAATTTTCAATTCAGTCCATTAAGTGAGAACCTCTCCCAATAGGTACTCGAACATGGGTTCGCTACTTATAATATCCTTTAAATGACTTAGCCTTAAATACAGTAGAAAAAAATGACGATAATTTATTTGTCATTAGTTATTTTTTTAATGGTATAATTATTTACTAGTTAGTTTTTTATGTTTTAAATTTTTATTTTTGGACTTTTAATTTTGTAAATTAATAATTTAATTTGAACACAATTATATGTTATACTTTAGTACATTTTTTGAGTTATAATTATTAATACTGGACTATGTGTCATAATGACAGTGGTAAGATAAAAATCTTAAGTTTTATTGGATAAACTATTAAATAATTAATTTATTTCTATTTTACGGTACGGTACGATTTTTTGCGGTATCCAATTTTCAAGATCTATACCATACTAAAAAATTCGGTACGGTTTTCATATGCACCAAAACCTACGGTTTTGAAAAATTAACCTAAACTTTGGTGCGGTGCGGTACGGTACGGTACGGTATGGTTTCGAAAATCATGTGCACCCCTACCTACTCTCCGCAGTCAACTCATAATTTTCTAATGGTTACAGTGAGCTAATAAAATGTTGCCACAATGAATAAAATTTAAATACATGAGAGTTTTTTGCTAATAAAAGTAACACGTGAGTTTTTTCTTCAATTAAAGCACTCGGGGTGTTTTTGCATTTTAATCTTAAATTTTAGTGCAATTTAACATTCAGTATTTTTTAATATGTTACTTTACAAACATCTACTTCACAAAGTTTGTTCCGGAACAAAATAATACCATGGTAAGCAGATTGAAACCATTTTTTTATCTTGTGATTCTAAATCTTAGTTTATAACCTTATAATTTCGTGTGACCTCCTTCAATAATCGGAAAGCGTAGCTAACTCGTTGAAATTAAGAGTGAGCATGAAAATTATTTTTATAATATAAGGGATAAAGTGCAACATTTATTATAAATGATAAGGCCATCTCCAACAGCACTTGTATAAGTTAAATTATACAAGTTTTGTTAAAATTATCACAAAAATTGGACTCCAAGAGCACATGTATAATTTTTGTGTTGATAAATTTTATAGGTTTGAATGGCCAAATAACCATGGCCAAATACAAATTGCTATTTGCAAATGTTTACAGGAAAGTACAAATCAATAAATTATTATGGGACAAAATTAAATTTCATTAGCTGAAAATCCCTCTTCTTCAACCACCTTCTGCTGCACATAAATTAAATCATCCGCCAAAAATTCATAGCCTTCAACCACCTTCTGAAATTCTTTATTTCCCAACCAACAAAATTAAATTCAACATCAACAAATTTACTAGTATAAAATTTACAGTGAAAAGATAAAAAATTACCACTTCTACAGATTAAAAGAAGAAGAAAAAAATCAAAGGTAAATGAAGAAACAAACTGAAAATACAAAACATACTGAAAAAATCAACCTCTCCCCTCCCCTTAACTCCGGCGTAAATCCTTCCCCTTTCCCTTCGTAAACCGTCGAATCAGACCCTACCCATCCCTTAGACGTCGTCAAACCCCCTTATCCCTCCCCATAGTAGATCTCCGACCTTCCCCTCCCCACCAAGAGCCGCTGTGACTGCCGCATAGAGTTTCTTTTTTTTCACGAGAGCTATTGAAATCTGATTTTAGGGTTTTTTTTTTTTAATGAATGATTTTAGGGCTGCTTAATGTTATGAAATCAAAACTATTTACATTTGTAAAGTTGCTGTTTTTAAGATTTTGTACGTTTTTTAAAGTTGTTGTTTTTTTTTAAACTTTTTAAGAATTAGGCCGCGTTTGGATGGCTTTTTTTTGCATTAACCTGAAATCTGATTTAGTGATAATATTTTGTGATAATATTTTGATTATCATTTTTGGGGCATCGTTAAATGTCAATAATAAAAATTAATATTTTTTTTATTATGAAATAAAATCAATTAGTATTATAAATATATCCTTATTATTTATATAAAATAATAATTAAAGTTACTTGTTAAAATATAAACTAGCTGTTGGAGTGAAATGATATAGTTGTTAAAAAGTAGTCTCTTAAATTATAAACTAGCTGTTGGAGTGCAGAGTAACAAGTGAAAGTGTATAACACTGTTCATTAGTTATATTTTAGGATAAAAGGCTTAAATTTAAGAGTGTTGTTGGAGATGGCCTAACACAGAGGATAAAGTGTCATATTTATCATAAAAATGCTCTTTTTTAAATCACGCAAATAATAGATTGAACATTACGAGTATCAGGGGCATTGACTCTCTCTTTAAAAGAAATGCATTTCCAAATAAAATTGGCAACATTTCTTGCGCACAAAGAAATTCCATATATAGTTTTATCCCCCAAGATATTTTACCAAAAACAAGAAAGACTAATATTTACAAGATCGATCGTATTGTTTTCACTTATCAAGTAAAGCCAGCTAGCTAGTTTGCGCACCAAGCATAAATATATATATACATAGATTAAGGTTAATTTGTGCCGTGAAAAGGTGAGTTATAAGTTGAAAACAATTACCAATAATCAATCGATCGATAAATTAGAAATTAATAATAATTATCAGCGAATTGCACGAAGCATTTCGAACCAGAAGCGGTGGCGCTTCTTTTGTTCATCATCATCATCATCTCCATGTCTCCTTATGCCGCCTGCAATTGACGACAAAGGATTAATTATTAATCCTTCATCATCCAATAAGAATAAAGCTGGTGGATGGTTGAACATGTACAACCTCATTGAAAAGAAAATGATGATCGTTCCAAAACGCACTTTGTGTTGGTTCCTCAAATGGATGGCTTGCCTTTGTGAATCAGCAAAATCAATCCATGTTTCTTCTAAATCCTCTCATTATTATTAATAATAATAATAATAATAATAATTCAGTTAATTACATATCCCTACCCCCAGTCGAGACCTTACCGTTTAACGGAAAGGTTATCGTATGTTCAAATCTGATCATCGTTCTGCTACCCCGTCACTCCTTCCTTACTTTGTAGACGACTACTACTCGGAAACTGGTGGCTTAATCCAAAAGCTACTTCTTTCCATGCCCCCCTCGACCTCCAAATCTAATTCTTGTATTCCTGCAAGTGATCATGACGAGAAACGCGGTCGCCCTTATAATAATAATAATAATAATTGTTTCGTGGCGGTGCTTAAAAGAGGAACTCTATCATACTGCATGCCTACTTGGGGACAAGCCATGGTATCGCCTGTATGATTATACTGCCTCCTACGAGGATATCATTTATTCCCCAAGGAAAAAGACCTTATTTGCTATTGGTCAAGAAGACCATCATGATTGTATTTATACATGGGATTTTACGGACCCCTTGTCTCCAAAGAAGCAATCGTTAATCAGAACACACATACAAAGGAAGGAGAAGATCAATATCGATGGTTACAGCTTCGAGAAAAGATATCTGGTGGAATCGGAAGATCAGGGAGACCTGTTCCTAGTTGTTAGATATGTGGGCGCTACATCTTTTTATGTAAGCACTAAGAGAGATTATTGTCTACCGCACTGTTTTATTTGATGTTTACAAGTTGGTGAATAATACATGGAAACCTCTGAAATCATTGGGCGATCATCGGGCAATATTTGTTGGAATCAATAGCTCCTACTGTCTCAACACATCTGGATTAATCAAGGGGAATTGTATCAACTATACTGATGATTCAGAAGTCAATGTAATTAATGTTGCATCAGACGACCAGCTTAGAGGTAGAGGTCACCATTTTGGTGTATTTGACTATGGAGCCTACAAGCATGTCGATCAACAAGACTTTATCTTAAACCAAACTAGAACTAGTAGTATTGAAGATCATGTCAAGGAGTTTCTATCACCTCCTGTGTGGGTCATACCCCCCGGCCCCGACACTACTACTTCTATCCCAAAAAAATCATGTTATAATTGCGGCACCTCTGCAGACAAAAGGAACACTACTTGTCAATATATATCTACATGATTACTAGCTAGCTAGGCTTCTTTAAATAAGTTCCTCTACTAGTTTTGTTTTTGTTAAGAATACAAGTACGACATTAATTAATTGACCTAATTCTATTATTCGATCGTTTAATTATTGTGTGATTGAAGCTACATACATACATACGCCAGAGGAATTGATGATTCAAAGATCACAAAACAATTCAGTCATCCTCCTCATAAAACTTTTGATGTATTCGTGTCAATTCACTTCTCCTCATAAAAGGCGTTTTCTCCAATTATTAAGCTTGCTCGCTCTCCCCATGCCATCAATGTGTAGTGTAAACGGGCTTTGCAATTTGTCCCCATGATGCAATGGAGCATAAGTATAAACTCACGAATTACACTTTGGAAAAGCAAACTCAAAATACTTAACTACAATGAAACCAAAAATGTCAGATTTGGATTAATTTCTACTGGAAATAACCAAAAAGTTTATGTATAAAAGATGAAGACAAGTCAAAACAGAACAATGTGAATTCTGCTTACACCATGAGACCATGGGTCTTTAAATATCAATGATGTATTTAAAAAAAAGCAAATTTCCCAATTCAAAAACATAAGAGTTAAAGTTAAAACTTGAAAAAAAAGAAGGAAACTGAAGGGAAATTAACATAGCTATATATTTCTAGACTAGTAGGTAGTTTTGATCGGAAGATCCAAATGGGAGACGGGCTAATGAAGGCCTCTTTGAACCAATAATTAAATGCTATCACCTTCCAAGTCATAAACACCAAGAATGCCATCATCTCCACATGCATCTATACTAGTAAAATAAATGGAATTAGGAATCAATCCGGAAGAGAGATAGAGTCATTGACGCCGACAAACAATATCCGACCATTTAAGCTTGTTATTTTCACCCATTCCCAACAATAATCACTACCTTCTTCTAATTCAAATACATCAAATGAAACTGTTTTGCTGTGATAATGACGGATGACCATCAGTAATTTCCCCTCTGACTCCACTAGATACATAGTCCTATCTGCGTACTCCCTTACTTTACTACTGTGGCGCCGTGAGTTTTAAGGATCCTAACTTGGGCGTAGAATTTGTTCCTATCGGTCAAAGAGGTCTCCCTAGTTAAGATAGTGGGGAGAGTTTCGATAGGAGGAAGAGGAATATAAGGGAAACCATAATGATTTCTTCGGAATCCAAAAGTTCCGCCCATCCACAAGACGAACCCACGCACTCAGCAAGGCCTTTTTCCGGTGACATATACCGCCCTCGCCACATTGTCCTGGTACGGTGTTGATTTCAATGTCAAGGATCCGCGGAGGAATTTTACCCAGATCTAAGAAATGACGATAACCTGTCGGCCCTTGTTTTTCTTTTTCTTTTCCTACTTCTTCTTGGAAGGAAAGGGACATCATCTCTTTATTATCCTCATTGATCTGGATGCCTACACCCGGGGGCAACAGCAAGCAAAGGAGACCCTACTAGTACTACTCTTTTTGCTTCTGAACTAATATGCCGCCGCGGCCACATCGTCGGAATATTATTATAATTTACCAACCGCCGCTGACACTGCAATACTCGATCAACTATATATACCCATTTGATTTAATTTACTTAATTTCAATTTCGAGTCGGCATGGCACACAGGCCACAGCATATATAAATATATCAGATAAATGCAAAATACTCCCCTGTGTTATACTAAACCTGCTATAAACTACCCAATAAATTTTTTATTGCGCCAAACTTTCTTGTGTTTTCAAAAACCCTACAAAAAACACCCAATTTGTAAAAAAATAGGTCGTTTTGGATTGATATATTTCAAGAAATCATTTTTAAAATATTTCAAGTTGGTCTCTACAACTTCACGTGATATATTTTAAAAATAATTTCTTGAAATATATCGATCCAAAACGACCTATTTTTTACAAATTGGGTGTTTTTTGTAGGGTTTTTAAAAATACAAGGAAGTTTGACGCAATAAAAATTTTACTGGGTAGTTTTTTGCAGGTTTAGCATAACACAGGGGAGTATCTTGCATTTTCCCCATAAATATATACTTATATGGTAGGAGTTGAATATTCCGAAGATTGCGTGGGGAAGAATTAATTACCATATAATTTTAAAAACAAGATATATTTTTAATTTCTACCTTAATTTGAAACTCAAGCAATTGCTCATTACCATCTCTGTGCGGAATCTTGGCGCTAAAATTAAAGTGTGCAATTCAATAAGAAGAACAATTTAGCACAAAAATTACGACATGCATTTTGGGGGTAAGTGCAAAATACTCCCCTGTGTTATGCTAAACCTGCAAGAAACTACCCTGTAAAATTTTTATTACTTCAAATTTCCTTGTGTATTAACAAATCCTGCAAAAAACACCTAATTTATAAAAAATAGGTCTCTTGGATCGATATATTTCAAGAAACCATTTTTAAAATACTTCAAGTTGGTCCCTACAATTTCACGTAATATATTTTTAAAATTATTTCTTGAAATATGTCGATCCAAAACGACCTATTTTTTATAAATTGGGTATTTTTTTCAGGATTTTTGAAAATACAAAGAAGTTTGATGCAATAAAAATTTCACATGATAATTTCTTACAAGTTTAGCATAACACAGAGGAGTATCTTACATTTCCCCCTGCATTTTGACTTCAGTCGCAATTATATATAGCTAGTTTCACTCGTAGAGAGAGATTTTGTTTGTATATAATTATTATATATTGTTGAAGCAACCCCTAGTACACCCTTAAAATGTTAAATATAAATGTATTATTGCAAAATTACAATATCACTAAATATTTTTAAAATACTAAGATACAATAAAATAGAAATACTTGTACCATCAATTAGCATAGTAACTTTATTATTTGACACCAACAATATGAAATGTTTGAGAATGTAGTTATATAATTAGGACAAGACCTCATTAAAAATTTATCCACATTTGTTCAACTCACAAATTAATTCTCTTACACATAAACAAAAGAATAACAATTATCAAATCGAAAAAACTCAAATACATACACATTAATAAAATATCTATTGAGGCCAATAAAATATCTTTTGAGACCCCTCTCTAGTTGAGGCCGTGGGTGAGGGTCTAAGTTGCCTAGCTATTGGGTCGGACTGAACCGTCTCCAACTTGTGTGAACCTTAGAACAACCCCCTGAGTGAGATTATTATCACGGGAGAAAGCCTTCACTTGGCTGAGAATTTGTGATCCAAGTTATTTACGATGATTTTGAATGCCCAAATTTGCCCTATTTCATTTCGAAGCATAATTTATTTGACATCATTAGAAATTCATGCCGAAGTGTGACATTAAAATCTAACAAAAAAGTATACGATTATTTTATTCTATTCACACGTAAAACTCCGCCCTGTAACTCTCTCTTTCTAAACCAAAAAGATAAATTAGTTAAGCATGATTTTTTTTTTAAAAAAAAAATACTTCATTTACAAAGTTTGGACTTACTTATTACAAGAACATATGACTTTATGTGATTTGTAAGCTATAAGATTTCAAACAACTAAAAGGGATCATAAATAATAATTTGGTTGAAATAACTTCTTCAAAAACTATTTTTTTAGCTAAACATAATTGATGCCGGGAATGGTTGATAGGAGAAGGTAACACAAGTGAGAAATGAGTTATATGCTCACCACTCGTAGAAATCCACCTAGAGATACATGGCCTTATGTTAGTTCACCACTCAAAAAAATCCACATAAGCGATACAAGACTAAGTGTGTAAGAACAAAGCCTTAGACTCAAATATTAATTATTTCATTCAATATAACTTGTCTTACATGAACATTACAAGACACTATTTATAGAGTTGGAACAACCCTCCAATTTAGGCAATAAATAAGAATTAGATAAATTAAAGACTTCTTAGAAACTTGGTAAACATTATTAGACTCTTAATAGTTATAAAAAGATGAATCTGTAGATTTTGAAGTCTTTTTTTGTCAAATATTTATAAGATTAGAATCAATAAATTTTGAAGAAGTCTTTTTTGTCTTAAGCGATCACCAATATTCCTCGGATCACATCATAGAAAACGATATCTTATGGAATTTATGGAACTAGTCCATTCAAAGGACGAAACGAAATATGGAAAATATACAGTGCACAAGCTTAAAAAAGAAAAAGAAAAGGAAAAGGACAAAAAGCTATCTTACTTGGCGGAAAAGAAAACTTGAATTGAAGAACATTATGGGCCATGTAAATGGGTTGGCCCAGCTCAAATCCGACAAATTATAGTACATTTTTCCAGTCGGGTTGGACTGTATTGGATTTAATTAAAATTAGTTTTGGTCTATATACTATGGAACAGTGTTGGTCAGTCCCATTCCGGTTTCGTTCTAAAAGTTAATTTGAAAGTTTTAAGTGAAATTTTTAAATTTGGGTAATTGCTTCAATAAAATATTGAGACTCCTCGTAAAATATATATATATTAAAAGTAGATGAGAAATATCAATGAAATCAACAACTACGAAGGTCTCAAGTAGCATATATTGATTTGAATCGAAACCTGAAAATTTAGTTTAGCTCAAATTGGACCAAATCATTTTCCAAATAGACCTAAACTTTCCATGACCCAATAACATATTTGGCCTGACATGTATCGCAACCTATGGGGCTAAGGTCCAAGGTAATTATTAATTACTAAAATCTGTATTATATGATGGGTTTCTTTTGGCAATTAGGGTGAGTTTGGCCCAGCGGTGAGAGCTCTTAAAAACACTTCTAGACCTTCATTGTGATTTTTGAAGTGTTTGGCCCCAATTATAGAAATTGCTTTTAGTCAATCGTGATTTTAATGGTGTTTGGCCCCTAATATCATAATCACTTTGGGGATCTCCAGAAGCTAAAAATTAACTTATTTTAAAAGCTACTAAAGTGTTACTTTTGCAAAAACTATTATCCAAAAGCAATTATTTTATAATTGAATTTTATCATAATCAATTATTGCCAAAATCCATTTTACTAAAATTAATTCTCCTGTAATTGATTTTCGAATCGCTAGGCCAAACTCACCCTTAGTCTCCTAGTGTCATTTGTCAACTCTAAGTCTATAATTATTTTGATAATAAAACGGATTAAATATAAATTTATAAATTATAGAGAAGAGAAAAATTAGAGTTACCCCTAAAAAGAAGTGAATTACCGGTACATAACGTACCCAAGAGAGAATAATAGTCCACAAATTTGGACGAAGAACAGTAGCATTGAGAATTAATTGCCCATTTTGCCATTATTATTATATATATGTACGGATGAACCTACCTATTTATATTTAGAGTTGCCACATGATGAAGTCAATAACAATATCGACGAGGATCACAAATGCTCTTGCTCATTTTCGTAATTGTTTGACCTACAAATTAAGCATAAGCTTGATTGTGATTTGTAAGTGAGGTACGTTGGGGCCTTTCAATGCATAATCAGGAACATTATGAGGAGTTTGTGTGTTCCTTTTAAGGTTTTTTACTCCAAAAGGGCGTTGAACGGTTTTAGATCTAGGGGCTTGGACAAGTTTTATTTCGGATACATGGGAGTTTGACTGCAGAATTATGGAGACTTTATTTACGAAACCTGAAGCGACCCCTACACTTTTAAATTCTTTAATTAGTTTTTATATAAAACTTTAACTAGAATCTCGTGAATTTTTTTGGCAAAATTGTAAATTTCCTCCCAATTTTTTTATATATTGTCTCAAGCTATATTACGGTTGTAATTTTAGACCCGTAATATATTCTTTATAGCAAATGTCGTCCCATCATTGAATTTAGATGATTTGTTGTCTTTCCCTCTTGTCTATTGTACTGTCTCTTTTCCTAATGGATCAATATTTCGTACGTATCTAATATAAGTTTTGATTTTATTATATGTTTCAGTCAACTTTACGTAATCTCTTACTAAATATCTTGAAAACATTAAGAAACATTGTAAGAAACTAACTAAATTAAGAAAAGTAAATGAGTTTAAAAGCAAACAAAGAGTTTCAAAATTACATCTAAGTTTCGTTTATATTTTCTCTAAATTAGAATTTTTATTTTTATTTTTGGAAAATAAGATTTTTTGTTTTTATCAATATATAAAATCACCGAAATGTATTTTTGAACATCCTTAATTGAGGATTTCCAATTCATCTTTAAATCAAGAATAATTAATCTCCATTCTGATAAACAAGACAAATAACTTTACCTTGAATCTTAAAATTTTGCTTTTGACATGTTTAAGATCTCCATTTAATTTCCTCAAAAATCTCACTGTCACTGATCGCATTTGATCTTAAACATGTCAAAAGGAAAATTTTAAGATTCAAGGTAAAGTTATTTGTCCTGTAATTATATAAATATAGTGAAATCACATAATGCTGTACTTAGTAATTTAATTTATATCACATACTTAAATGCACATTTACTACCACAATATTTAGTACCACAATTTAAAGTTTGGTTACAATTAATGTTCAAACTATCGTCAAATAATTTGACGGAAATTGATGTGATTGACCACATTACTTTAGTTTTTGGAAGAAAAATTATAACATCCCCCTTACGTTTTCTCGTTATCACAAGATAATTTTCACTCCAAAAGACGAGATAACAGTCACGTGTGTGGCGCCAATTTCATCCAAATTGGTCCAATTATTTAAAGTCCCAACAATATTTATGGGCCTATTTAGAAGGATTTTGGCTCGGTTTTTTAAGTCTCAATTTCAAAAAAATAGTTTGAGCGGTTTTGATGAAACATTTGAAATCTTATTTGGTTAGGTTTTAGATGTTGGGTTTTGTGGTTTTGAAAAAGTTGAACCACACTTGGATTCAGTTTGGATGTTGGTGTTTGGGGAAAAATATAGGTGGTAGATGTCAAATTAATATTTTTTTTATAGAGTTTGGGAGAAAAAAAATAGGTATTAGGTGTCAAATTAAATTTTTATAGGTTTCAAGAGTTTGGGTATGAGCTTCTAAATAGGTTTGTGGTGAGTTTCATGAGTCCGACGAAAACTCATTTGAAAAATTTTTGGCCCGATCTCGTGAAACCCGCAAGACCGGATCAAAACCCATCCACATAGACGGTATGGGTCTGGATATTTAAAATAAATGTGAGCTCTTATTTTTTTTTTTTGGTCGGTACGTGAGCTCTTATTAGCATATTGAACAATTAATAAGGAATAGTTCACAGCTAAAGTTCTTCTTTTCTCATATAATAATGAATCATACATAATCTCTTTTATATCATCTTGACCAAAAATATATTTATACCTTTCTTTTTTCTTTCAAGGAAAAAAAAACTTTTATTTCTTCTCGTAACAATTTACAGTGTGAAAATGTATGTGTATCTTATACTAATCATCAAAAGCCTATTTTCTACTTATATCGTTATGTTCTAATTACATGTAATTATTGCAAGAATAGGTATCACTATTCAATCAAAGGGCTGTCGATGGGGCGGATTTCAATCTGAATCCGGTCCGATTTATTAGGATAATTGTCCGATTAGAGATTTGATGGACTTAATCCGATTATAAAGATCAGTATTCCGAAACACATGGAGCGAATATGATTTAGGTCGATCCGATCCGTTAAAAATCCATATTCGACAATAAATAAAAAGAATGATATATATACATAATGTTTTATAAAAGTAAGTAACATTAATAATATTTCACTGTCAATTTAAGAAGATAGTAATTTATAACTCGTTTATTGATTTATTTAAACGAATATATTCATTTAAAAAAATGAATATTAGTAAAGCAAGTTTGAACATGTGAGCTAAAATTAAATAAAATTGTAATGTTAATAAAATTTTATTGAATCCGATGTCCAATTAAATCCGACCAAGCTAGATCCATTGGATTAAAAAAATCTAGATCCCAGCATAATCCGAGCAATATCATATCCGATATAAATGGAGCCGGAGATGGATTACCATGATCCTACCCATTGAAAGCCCTACAATCAAGTAATCATCAACAAATATTTGCAATTTCTTCTTCCGTTCAAATCATCTTCACATCCAATAAGTGTTCCATCTTCAAGGGTTAACAAATTCTAAGCAGTACCAAGTTCATGAAAAATTTATCTTTCATCCATATTCCTTTATCCAGGAAAAATGATGCTCATAAGTCATAACCAAGTAATCAAGTATATATAAACGAATATCTTAAATATAATTAGATCCAATATACCTTTTACGAAAATGCAGGCGCGCACTAATATATTGAAATATTTATGTGAAATTTGATGTGACGATTTTTTTCATTAAGAATGAATTCCAACTTATCTCCTCAACTGAAAAATCTTGCATTTTTTTATTTTATTTTTTTAATTGAAACGGATCATTACATGAACAAAACCATTTGATCAAACAACAAAATATGAAGAATTAATGTTCAATTAACAATAAGTAGATATTCAATTTATTAACAAGAATAATATTAAACTAGAAAATATCACACACACTTTTGTTGAGAGTTGAATCAGGAACCTCTAAAGTTTATATATATCATCGATCTGACTAATCAACTCGGTGGTAAAAAATTCAGAGTTTCTTGTAGAAGTGTTTTTGCAATTTTTCAGATACATGCATGTTACCTAGGTAATATATAAAAATTATATATATACAAAAGTAATTTATCTCAATCACTAGAATTATTGACTGAAATAAGTCTTGCCCACGCCAGCTAAAATCTCCCTTTTGTAAAACTTAATAACACCAGAATAAGTAATAAATTACATGCAGATGTATCTTGAATTATTTTATAATTACTTTTGTTGGACTTAGCTCTTTCGTACGTATACCATCTAGTCCTTTACTTTCACCCTTGAATTTACAATCTCATTAAATTATGAAAACACATTTGATTTGATTTAATGCATTCAACATTTTTTCTATTTTCATGTCACATATTATGAGAGAATTTCACTTTTGGTACCACAATTTATCTTACTTTAAAAATTTGGTACCATAATTATTTCGTCCAACACATTTGGTACCATTATTTGACGGGACGTTACACATTTCATACTTCCGTCAAATTAATGACGGAATTGAACACGTGAGGAGCACGTGCCCGTCAAATTTTACGAAATTGATGAAAACATTATAGAATTGGTCCTATAATTAAAGATTGCTGCAAAAGTTTGCCCCACATATTTTCTGGTCGACAAATTTACCCCACAATTCACAAATTTGATGCATTTCAGTCACAATTGCAAAAATAGTTAAATTATTAATCCTATTTAATAAATCTTATATATTATTATTAAATTTCTTAAAATAATTAGATTTATATATATAAATATATTAAATATCTTAAACTAATTAGATTTTATATAATAATATATAAATTAAATAATATTTTATATAAAATTTAGAATAAAATATTTTTAAAATTATATAAGTATTATTAATCCTATTTAATAAATTTTACGTATAATTATTATAACTACAAAAATTAAATAATATTTACACAAAAAAAAATATTAATCAATTTTTATTTAATTAAAGATATATATATATATATATATATAATCTAATTAGTTTAAGATATATAATAATAATATTTATATAATTTTAGAAAAAAATTAAAAAAAATCTTTAGATTTTATATAAAATATTATTTAATTTATGTATTGTGGGGTAAATTTGTCAACCAGAAAATATGTGGGGCATACTTTGGCAGCAATCTTTAATTATAGGACCAATTCTACAAATTTTCATCAATTCCGTCAAATTTGACGGGCACGTCGTGCTCCTCACATGTTCAATTCCGTCATTAATTTGACGGAAGTATGAAATGTGTAACGTCCGGTCAAATAATGGTACCAAATGTGTCGAACGAAATAATTGTGGGACCAAATCCTTAAAGTAAGGTAAATTGTGGCACCAAAAGTGAAATTCTCTCCAAATATATAATATTGATAAGTATATAGGCAAACGATTGTTCACATGTTGGCTAAACCCGTGTTATCAACCTTTTCTTTTGAAGATGTACTCTCTCATCCATCATTTGATTATGTAAACTCCGATATTCATGTTCAAAATATCCTTTTATTTCTAAAAGAAAAAGGTATTAAAAATTGCAATTTGTGCATATATATATTGATCCATATATAAATACGTTTGTAAATACATGCCAAAGAAAATCTAACAAGTAACTATACATAGTTTCTTCGATTCACAGTAAAACTCCACCCTCTAATTCTACCTTTCTAAACCAAATAGATAAACTATTTATTACGCATGGGTTTTTTTTTTATTTTTAAATAAAAAAAAATATACTTCATTTACAAAGTTTGGGTGTACTTATTACAAGAACATATATGACTTTATGTGCTTTGTTAGCTAA
Source organism: Penstemon newberryi var. newberryi (assembly GCA_030819805.1). Classification (NCBI taxonomy): domain Eukaryota; kingdom Viridiplantae; phylum Streptophyta; class Magnoliopsida; order Lamiales; family Plantaginaceae; genus Penstemon; species Penstemon newberryi. Next base: position 412,398 of record JAUALY010000008.1, read on the forward strand.
AAAATTCCAACAAATAAAAGGGATCATCAATAATAATTTGGTTGAAATAACTTCTTAAAAAACTAGCTAAACTTAACTTAAGCAGAATGTAATACGTTCGTTAGAATGCCATAATTCACTACAAGAAAAATGAATTTTAGTGACAAAATATTAAGTGACATTGTTGAAATTGTCACTTTTTTCATATATTTAGTGACAAAAATATAAGTTTTGTCACAATAAAAATAGTGACAAGTGCAATAGTGACAAATTATATTTTAAAGTTGTCACTAATGGCTTTTAGTGACAAGTGTATGGAACTTAAGTTGTCACTATTAACAATTAGTGACACCCTTTCAGCGACAACCTAGTGACAATAAATATTGTCACTATAATTTAGTGACAATTTTTTAATTATCACTGTTGGGGTATCACTAAATGTCGATAGTGACAACTTTTTCACATTTCTTGTCACTAGTGTGTCTATATACATCATTTTAGTGACAATATTTAAATTCTTTTCACTTTGTCATTTACTATTTTGTCACTAAAATTTAAATTTTTTGTAGTGATTATCCAATTATCTTAAATACAATTATTTCATATCTTAAAAAAACAATTATGCGTTGATTATTTCTACTGTAAAATATTTATAAGAATATGAATCAATAGACTTTGAAGTAATTTTTGTCTCAAGCGATCACCAAAATTCCTCAGATCACATCATAGAAAACGATGTCTTATGGAATTTATGGAATTAGTCCATTCAAAGGAAAAATCGAAAATATGCAGCGCACACAAGCTATTTTTTTGTTTTTGTTCTGATAATTAACATTTCAATACCACCAAATTAAATGAAAGATTTTACAAAGTAAAAAATTAAGAGGGTAACCCCTATCGCAACAAACATTAAAATTAGGAATTAAACTAAACTGGATACAAGTGAAGAAATTAGGTTCTGACTTCTGAGCATGTCTTGACTTCAATCGAAATCAGAGATTTGAGCCGATACTTGCTCCAACTCATTTCCAAATGAAGTTTGAACCAATGTAGATGAGTTCAAAACACAGTTTGAGCAAATTATTTTCAAAATAGACCTAAACTTTCCATGAACCAAAACATATTTGGATCTAAAACAATCGGGCCAAGGTCCAAGGTAATTAATTAATGGATCTGTATTATAGGGTTTCTTTTGGCAATTGGTTTCCTAGTGTCATTTGTCAAGTCTAATAATAATAAAATAAAATAAAATTATAAAGTTTAATTTGCTAAACCACTAAAAAGAAGTGAAATCCAGTACATGTCATGCCCCACTTTTTTTTTTTGATAATTACCCAAGCGAGAATAGTCCACAAACTTGGACGAAGAACAGTAGCTTCTCCATTTTTCCACATGCATTGAATTCTTCCTATCCATCTAGATTCGTTAGACCCCAAAAAGTAATTTATATACTGGAGAATGATCTTAAATACACATTTATTTAAAATATATATATATATATATATATTATCAGACAGTCCAATTCACATTGTTGAACAAACGATAAATAATTCGACAATGTTATCATTAGTGAGGTGGTTTTATTTGACGATGTAAAATCTGTTGGATTCCTAAACATTCTTTATCCTAATTAATATATCGTGCTAGTAAATTAAGTCATCGAAGAACTAGCTCATCATCGTCATATAAACATGCGTGAAAATATATTAACTTTTACCATCATTCATATACATTAGTCTATATTTTTCTCAATTATAAAAATCAAAAGCAAAATGTTTATGGGCTTGTTTGTCTCGTTATTTTGAAAGTACGCCGTTTCAAAAATAAATTGAGGTCTTAGAGAATTTTTCAGTGTTTGTATGTTGTTTGTGAAATAAATAGTATTTTCAAGTTTGAGAAATGCGTAGATTTTTTTTCCAGATATTATGGAAATAAGATAACTAATGAAATATCTATATTATTTCATGTCAAATCAAAATAAAATTTTGATAGAGTTTTTTTTTAGAGATGAGATAATGTTTTTTCATACGAGATTACTTTTGAAATTGAGAAATTATAATTTAATTTTTGTTTTGATTCTATGGAGTCACATATATGACGTGCTTGACTACGGGGCCGATCCTAAGTGTAAGCCGCACATGGGGCCGCTTAGGGTAGAGCCCATATTTTAGTATGGGAAGACTAAAAGCATTACTGAAGTTTTAAAAATCAGGTTCAATACATTCACAAATAATTCATAAGTTAAGATATATATTGTCTAAATAATATAAAAAAATCTTTAAATTTCAAATCTATTTGGAGTTGTGAGCCATGTGACCAAATAATACATAGGGATATTTCAGATTTAAGAAGTTTAATGTTCAACCTTGTATATCTAATATCATTTTCGACAAATTTAAATAAATTATACTTATAATATTTTCATATCATGGATGTTATGTATCGTGACTTTAATATTAGATTGTTGTTTGATACTCTACAATTAATTAATATATGTCTGCAGTTAATCGCATCAAAAAGTTATAGTGCATATGTTTATATATATAATTATTAACAAATATAATTCTCACATAATGACAAATTACTAAAATTTAACAAAACAATTGAACATCATTTCAATTTCACAATTGTTACCAAAAGCGATATTATATTTGATTCATTATTCATTGTTGTTTCTTGTTTTTTTATTTAATAATTTTAATACGATGCTTTAAAAAAGTTGTCTTAGTTATTAACATAATATAGTGTACATAAAAATTTAAGGGCCATATTTTTAATCGGTCTTTCGTATATGCTTGATTGTCATGTGAATAATACGATATAGTAGTGCAATTTGTTTTATTAGAGCTAGTATCCTGAAATTTTGAGCATTGAACTTCGATAAAAACTTCAATATTTAGGTGACGTTTTTAAAAGATTAGAAGAATCATGTTGGTCTTTTTTTTTTCTTCTTCTTATTTAAAAAGTGCTTATGCTTTGTTTGCAAATTCAATTTATCAATTAACTTCTCCAAATAAAAAAGCAAAAAATATGGAAAACTGGCCATACATGTTCTTGGTCTGGATGGATAAAATTAATTTAAGTATTGAAATCAAATGGAGTATCAAATTTCAAGCAGGGAGCACGTGTGTTTGATTTGTTGACACTTGACACCTGCCATAAATTGACCTTTGTTGGTTCCCCGGCCCATTGACCACTCTCTGGCCGCCTCCAATCCCTCTTATAAGTTATAACTTAAACCACTAGTGGGATGAACTATGCAATAATTATGAGTCATTAGTGAAAAAGATTAGGAGTAATTAGACAAAACAATTTATTTTTTACAAATTATTAATAAGAAATAATAGAGTTGAGAGAAACGAGCGGAAAGTAAAAACATTCCCTATATTATATTCTTAATTGGTATAAAATCTCATGTGTTATTTTTCATAAGCAAAAAAAATCTTAATGGTCAACAAGTTAAAAAAAATCAATTAGATATAATACAGTGAGTGTTTTTGCACCTTAGAAAATGCTGATTTTTACCTAGTTATATAAGAAATTATTATAATTTACAAGAATGTGTTATGATCAACAGAGTATCCAATAATTAACGAGATATTTATATTTTTTATACCACATTTTTTCTTACTTATTTCCATTTGGCATCAAATTTTTAAAAAAAACACATTTGATACCACAATGTGACGTTATTGACAGATTTAGTTTTGCCATCCAATATTCGAACCATTTAATTACTTTCGACCCTTAAGTAGTTTGAAGATACATTATCTAACAACTGCTATAAATACAACTATTCCTTAATTTGATATTAAAATTTAAATAATTGTTTGAACTTGAAGATAATTTAATGAAATGGTTCAAATATTTACGGAAAACTAAATCCGTTAAAGATCTTCAAATTGTGGAATCAAATGTGTTTTTTCCAGAAGACTTAGTATCAAATGCTTAAAATAAAATGATGTGTGGTATAAAAATGTATTTTTCTCAATTATCAACTATGAACTTACTGATATATATCATTCATTTATATAAGTACTTATTAAAAACAAGTTTCATTTTTAAAACACGTGCCTTGACCATTTTACATGAGCAAAAAAAAATATAAATCTTAATCCCCATATTATAACAATCAAATGAAAAACATCATCGATCCGCAATTAGTATTAGAAATAAATATTGCAACATATAAAAGTCACATTCTAATATAATAGGAACATATATTCAATGAGAGTGGAAAATAGAAGTTTGGTCAAACGACTCAAACACGATCACTTCGTATCAAGAAAAGTTACTCACCAAACAAAACAACAATCATGAATATATATCCACCCACTTCATTTTTTCTCTATCGCTTCCTTGTCTAATTACATAAAGTTTAATTTATGCTAAAATACCCACCATTTTTACCAATCTTTTTTGTCTTTGCGTGTGTTTAACGACTCCAGAAAATGCTACATAATAATTAATTAAATACACTACCATTAAACTATAGCCATCAAAGCCGCCTTTCAACTTTAATTGATATTTGGTATATTTGAAATATCATCATCATCATCATCATATGTACCTTTATAACCACAAACCAAAATCAAATTCTTCTTCTCTTTTAAATTTTTTGAACCTCATCTCCTCTCATAATGGATAATTATCAAGCTATGTTTGGGTCTTCATCTTCAATTAATCCTCCTCAAAATCCTCACTTATCACTACTAAACATGGTGAGTTCTCATGCACAAAGCCATGATCAATTCCAATTAGATCAAAAACCTAGTAATGGGTATATGGGATTAATCTCAAGCATGGAGAATAATCCCAGTTTAGGCATGGAAAATAATCAAGCAATCGGGAACGAAAACGAGGCAAAACCCAGTAAGAAAAAAGGGGAGAAGAAGTCTAAAAAACCTAGGTATGCATTTCAGACTAGAAGCCAAGTTGATATACTTGACGATGGGTATAGATGGAGGAAGTATGGTCAAAAGGCTGTGAAAAACAACAAATTCCCAAGGTTCGTTAATTAGCTCAATTATTAGTTATTTTAATTTTGTTCGTATGTACTATATATTAATTGTTTACAAAAATTTATGCATATTCTTTTATGTGTTTAAATTAGATCGATTAATTAAATCACGAGATTGGTAGCTTCAGCCAAGCTTGTGAAAAGTAATGCTTGAATTAATGTTCTAAGAAAAAAAAAAAAAAAAAAAAAGTAATGCTAGCTTAAGCCTATTACGGAGAGCCTAGAAATTGTGTACCAAAATTAAAGAGATTAGTTACATTTCTTAATCTCAAAGTCTATACTACATGTACAATTTAATTGTGAAATTTATGATCTTGGCAACTTTAGGTGTTTGGAAACTTAGTTTGGTATATAATAATTAATATTAGGTGTTTGGACAACTTTATATTTGTAATGAATAGCAAATATTTAAATTACCACTTCATGTTATTCTTAAACTTATAATTAACGCGATCGATTTTAAATCCACCCAATATATATAATCCAAATTAATTTACTACTTACATACCCATGTAGCTGCATATTGATCAGCAAAATATGTATGAAGTGGCTGCAAGGGCAATTAGGAAATCTAATTATCTACAGAAGTTCAAACTTTATTAAATCCTTATATATGTTTAGACATTATGAGTGTTTTAACAGTTTTTAAGTAATGCTATATATATATGGGAAAGAATAGTTTTTGTGATCCGTGTGCATTACTAATGTGGGTTTTTTCTCATAATTTAATACTAGTGTTTTGTTATTGATTTTCATTGTAATTTGATTGTAATTCAACAGAATTTTGATCAGTGATATTATTGTAATGATCGCTTCTTTAAAAAAATATTACAAATATTCTAGCAATTTTCATTTATTTTTTCAATTAAGTATTTATTTAGAAGAGTAACATTTGGATTAGTTAAAGCATATTTATTATAGTTTGTTAGTCTAAATATAATTGTGACATTAAAACTAAGTATTGTATGATAATTACTCTTATATAAAGAACAGTGAGTATTTAATTTTTTCCTTCATATTACCTTACCGTACGTATATATACAGCAATGAACACAAGAATGATCGATCATAGAAGAAATATTAATACTGATCAGTTTGTATCATGCGCGTGCGCAGGAGCTATTACAGGTGCACACATCAAAATTGTGATGTTAAAAAACAAGTACAAAGGCTATCTAAAGATGAAGGGATTGTAGTGACAACTTATGAAGGCATGCATTCTCATTCAATTGAGAAATCTACAGACAATTTCGAGCACATTCTCAGTCAGATGCAAATCTACACTCCTATCTAATTATGTGAAAGGACCGTACGTATTCCACTTCCAAGAAATATTTTATGAAATTAATATTTCAATAAACTGTACCTTATAAATTAATTAGACTTAGACGACTATCATGTAAATTTATATTGTGGCTTAACTTATTTGTTATTACTCTAATTCTATTCCTATAAATTTTGCATTAGAGATCGATCGATGGTTCAGGGTTTATCAAGTTAGCATTTTCTTTTCTTTATTTTTTATTTTTATACTTCGATCGATCATTATATATTAATTCTAGATATATTGCATTTGGTAATTCTCCCCATTTGCAAATGTTAATCAATTCCAAGACTTTAAAACCTTTACCTTTAATCCCACTATCAATTCATTAATCATTTTGACAACTAATGTTTTGAATTAAATTTGTTGTTCAACAAGTATTCAAACCTATGAAAGGAATTAATGGAGGCCGGTTGACACCCCCTCTTTTAAATACATAACATGAGTTTCGAAGTTATAAGGTTTAAATACAACCTTATTTGAATGCTTTAATCTTTATCGAGAATTCAATGAGTGTTGTTGTACAACTTATAGTAAAAATTCATTTTTTTGCAGTATAGTAAAAATTTATTTGATACCAACAGGTGGTTGGTATTGATATTAAATGTTTCACATGGATCCGAAATCATAGTTAAATCAATTTTGTAAGGTATTGGACAATCCTCATCTTATAAGCTAGTTTTTGAGGTTGAGTTATACCCAAACCATGTTAGTGGACTTAGCTCAATCCATGTGGTGAATTCTAACATGGTATCAGAGCCCTAGGTTGAAGTGGACATCTCCTTTAGTGATAGGCTCCCGCTTATTCGCATGATGAAATTATTCTTCATCCACACACTTCACCCATATAACAAAGGTCTTGGTTGTCATTCTTTGTCCAGTTAACAAAGGCCTGAACGGTCTTTATTCTCGTGTTGGGGCCCACATATCGCAATTCCCAAGGTTGAGCTTTTATATGTCATGTGCTGGGCTTGTTTCACCCGCACATTCAGCCCACCCACATGTGAGAGGGGGGGGGGGGGGGGTATTGAGACTAAATGTGCCACATGGATTGAAAATCATAGTTAAATTCACCTTATAAGGTATTGGATAATACTCGCCTTATAAGCTAACTTTTGAGATTGGGTTAGGTTAAAGCCATGTAAGTGAACTTACCCAATCCATGTGCCACATGGATTGAAAATCATAGTTAAATTCACCTTATAAGGTATTGGATAATACTCGCCTTATAAGCTAACTTTTGAGATTGGGTTAGGTTAAAGCCATGTAAGTGAACTTATCCAATCCATGTGGTGAATTATAACATTGGTCTAGTGGAAGAGACTAGTCACTACAAAGTAGCGAACCCATGTTTGAATCCCTGTTGGAAGAGGTTCCCACTTAACGTGTCCGACGCACCTCGAAATAGATTATACCCTTGAAAAAAAAATCATTTTATTGTTATTTGGTGATTTACTTAAACATCTCCTATTTGTATGTTATCCAGTAATTTTCAAGTTTGAATTTAGAATTTTACACCTATTTTCCATATATCAAAATTATATCGATCATGACAAATCTACTACTCCTATTAGTTATTATATTGTACGGGACACATGTTAATTGACTAACGATGTTACTAAAGAAAAGGATTGAGAATATCATCACATCAAATTATTATTAAAGAATATGTTTACTATATCACAAAAAATATATAATAAAGATTACAGAAAAAATAATCTTTAATTGAATTAAACTAAGTGAAACATCAATTCTACAATGCCTATCAAATGTTAATCAGCCTGGTATATTCCATTTTTTTTATTTGCCGCAATCAATATAATAAAATTCTAATATGTTTATTAGAGTACATTTATTGAACCATAATTGTTAATTGTATTTATGTTTGTTTATCAACTCATATACCTTTATGGGCTTGAATAGCTTCCGGCCCACATCGCTTAGAAGAAACGATTTAAACTTGGGCTACGTTTAAAACCATATAAATTTAGTTTAGCTAGTCTGCAGAGAGTATAACCCGCTAATAATCCGTGGGTAATAAGCCATAAAGGGCACATCCGTAAATTCGACCACTCCTCAACTCCCGAACTCCCCCAAACAATACAGCCACTCCTGTTTTCCTTATTTCCAATACTCTAGCAGCAAAAATAGGGTTCCGCTCAAAACATACTACACGCTCTGCTTTTGATTTCTCACTGTACTAAAAATTACTGAAAAAGGAAAACGAATTTCTCCCGAATCTATTATCCCTCATATTAAACTATTATATATTTAATTCTTTGTTTAAAAAGAATTAATTCAATGCTCGATTTATTTGCTAATTTTCTTTAACAAATAGTCAATCACAGATTGCATATACATAGTGGCCATGGCCCTTCCCCTAGGAAAGCTGACGATCATTGTCGGCGCAGGTTAGTTTTGTTTTCCCCTTATAAGGTTATTAAGTTGGCTGAATTTAATGCTTTACACTATGTTTGTGTTTTAGACTGATTTCTTAGCTGTTTATTATTGATAAAATTAGGTTTTGAAGTGTACTTGCATCATATACCATTAAATTGTAACTGTAATAGATGCATATTGCTAGTTCTGTTAGTAAGGGAGCTTTTATAAGAATATGGATTGTTTTGCAATTTTGCAGGCTTGGTTGGGTCGGTTCTTGCTAAAGAAGGCCGTGTTCCTAGCATGTCTGATTTTTTCTCTGGTGCTTTTAAGGTAACTTAGGTTTTGCCATTTAAAATGATTTATTTTTAGCATATTTAATCTATATATTGAATGACCATACTGTATTGGTCCTTCTTCTATCTCAGATGGTTTTCAAGCAGCTTAAGAAAGATGATTCAACTACATCAAGTTCTAAGCCGAAATATGATTCTTTGATGCAACAGGTCTGGAGATTTTTAAGTTCTGTGTTTATACGGTTTGCAAGTTCTGTTTTGTACTAGAGAAAATTTATCTCTATTGATAAATGCCATGTTTTTATTGTTCTTGTACCTTATTCTGTTAAGAGTTTTGACAAATCTGTGGAAGTGAGGAAGGATGCATTTTATGATTTTCTGTAACCTGTTCAAATATCATGTTGGGACCATGCTTTGTTAATTTTGTTCTCTATTGTTTAGATCATACCCATGCTGCTGAAAGTATAGTCCCTATCTTGTTTGACGTGCTCCCTCTCTTGTCTAATGTTCTGTTAGCCAAATATATTTAAGCATATTGGAGATGACTTATTTATAAATTCATACTTAGCATTGGGCTGGCTTAAAAAGTCAATTTTAAATTTTACATCTGATAGTATTAGCTTCAAAAAAAATTGGTGGATAAAGCTATGGGAAAACATTACATGGATAAGAGAGAGTGTTTAGCATAACAGAAAGAATTATAAAACCTGGCATTCTAATGCTAAGTCCAATGATCCATTGTTATGGAATCAGGTTATGTGACTTAGACAACTTGAGGTAGTGATAATTGGTTGACAAAGAGATTACTGTAATTGTCAGATAATAATTTCCGAAGGGTGCATCGTGTCTTCTCTTCATGTACTCCTGATACTCATGCGAAATTTTAACATCCTTGACCTCATGGCATCACTTGTTTCAACCAGATTTTGGCCAACTTGGAAAACTTTACTTCTGTAGATATGTCAAATGTTCTTATTGCAGTAATTTGTATCTTAATTTTTACAGGTTAATACCCTGCGGCAGGAGCTGGAGCTCTTTGCATCAAATCGATCTATTACTATTGTTACCGGAGATAGATCAGGTTGCTCCAACACATTTTAATTTAGATATGATGGCAATTGAATTTTATCAACTTTGAGGTGGTAGAGGTTTCAATATTGTTCAACTCCAGAAACTATGCTGTTTACTATGGAATTAATGTAGTGAATTAAGGTTCCATTGATGCCACGCTTGATAACTTTTCCTTACATGTTGTATTTTGAGGCCAACACATTCTATGTGTCTCTTTCTTTTCTTCACTTGATCTTTTATGGCCGGTATCTGCAAATACTTTCCTTTTCCTTTCTTTCAACAAGATCTTACTTGGTATATAACAATGACTTTTGCATGTGAAAAGTTCCTTGTTTTTCTCAATAGTTAGTGTCTGATGTTGAACTTATTTATGATAGTACCATCATATTTTCTTTTATTTTTGCTGCTATTAATATATTGGCCTTGATCATGCGTAAGTTACCGGGTTTGAGGAAAAACGAATGGTGTCAGGAATTTGTATGTAGATCTTAGGTTTACTTTAGTGAAGCCAAGTCTGCTGTTCTGGTATTGTTATATATTTTTTCTCTACAAAAAGGTAAAGCGAAAGCAAACATATTTTGTTGTTGGATGTGCAATATTATATACTTATACTGCTTATTTAACTACATATACCTTTGGTCATAGGATGGTTTTTTTGCTTGACCTTGTTTTTCTATGGGTAATGATAAACTATGATACATTGACTGACTCTGTTTTTGCCTACTGTTTCCAGGATCAGGCAAATATGGTGTAATTGTTGTGGTAATAGTTGTTGGATCTGGCTATGTCTGGTGGAAGGTATCTCTTACCAAATTTTTACTTCTATTTCTTCAAGTTATGCCCTCTTTTTCATAGATGCACTTTGTGCTTGTTTCCGGATTACTGGAAATTATTGGTTTTAGATGCTGCAAAAGCAGGATTTCTGGTAAAAATTGTAATACCCAGCCCAAGGGGTGTCCATGATGGAGTTTATACACTAATCTACCACTAAACCTCCATAAAATTATATGCTCAAGATGAAATGCTTGCCTAGACAACTGTCTCTTTTACACATGATAGCTTTATAAATTATTATTCAGTGAGCCTCTTGTGTTGGCCAAGTCTTGTGGTAGAAAATTTGCCATTTTTATCAAGTTTTTGTAAGAGCTACTCTTTGCCTTTTTGTGTGTTTGAAACGTTTTCAGGATGGTTTTTAAAGTTTTAGTCCTAAAGTTTAAATTGGACTCATTTTTAATGGAATAAAGACCACGAGATCAATTTTGGCTTTCAATATGGATTTATGGTGAATGTTTGTAAGAGCTGGATACTGGAATGTTTCTTACTGTCAGTAATGAGTTAATGGCCTTCTATATGCTGTTAAAATAACTATCATCTCATATGATTTCAGGTTGCCTACATTTTGGCTGTTTGATACAACTTTTAAATGTCTGTGCACTTGCAGGGATGGAGAATTTCTGATATGATGTTTGCAACAAGACGTGGCTTAAATGATGCATGTAATTCTGTTGCTAAACAACTCGAGACCGTTTACTCCTCAATTTCGGCAAGTTTTTAATTTTCGAAGATCAGTTTCTTATATGATGCATTTATATGTAACCAAAAAAATAAAAAATGATGCATTTATGATTTTGGTTTTTTGTTGGTTTTGGAGGAGGTTGGTGTTTTAAGATTGAGATTTAGACATCTTGAATTTTACACTTTAAGCAATTGTGTGATCATAAATTCTTTTTTGTAACTTCCTACTTACTGTGCATAACCTAATACAAGGCCATATACTTTTTGTTATGTATTGCTCTAGTTGCAAGCAAATTGTAATTGGATTAAGTAATGTGCTTGATTTTGTCATTGGTTTCTGCTAAAGTTATAGAGAAGAAATTATTTCTGTATTTACCCTGAGCATACATGTTTAATATATTATTATGTCTTGAATCAGCTTCAAATCGTCCTTGCATGTACTATATGATTAATTCTGCTGTATGATAAAGGAGAAATTTGTTAAAAAGACATAGATGTACACACTTTAAACTTGTCTGTCAACATTTATTTACCTATCAGGCCACAAAGAAGCATTTATCTTCAAGGATTGACCGTGTAGATTGTAAAATTGACGAGTGTGCTGATAATACTTCTGCAACAAGAGAAGAGGTTAGTCAGAATTCTTATTGGCTCCTCTTTTTTCCAAGTATCCTATTGAGTCACTGAATCAGCAATTTGTACAGGTTTCTGAAGTACGATGTGATGTCAAACTAATAGGTGCAGATGTCCAATCTGTTCACCATGTAGTGCGGTCTCTGGTGATAAATCTCTTCCTTCCCTGTTTGTCTTTGTGTATCTAATTTACAGCAAATGTATACCTCATTGTGGCTCAGTATTTAATAATTTTTTAACGTACGTGTCACAGGAGACGAAAATTAGTAGGATAGAAGGAAGACAGGTAATATTCACATAAACCACTAGTATTCTGTTTCAGGTCCACTTATTAGCATTCCTCCAAATGACAGTGATGTTTACTTTCATCTTTGTAGAATGAAACAAACTTTGGAGTGGGGAAATTGGTTACTTTCGTAAGGAGTCTTGAGAATAGCAAAACCGTCGAGTCAATTGAGGCATGACCACAAGCTTACTGCCCTTGCTTCTTCGTTATAGTTATTAATTATTTTTCTCAGTTCTTACTTTTGTAACTCTGCAGGGAGCTGCATTTAGGCCTGCTCTTGAATTGCCTCAAGTATCTCCGTCAAGGGTACCACCTCTTCTCTTCTCACTTCCCAGATAATGATTAACGCGATCTCTGGAACTTCAATTTTAGTGAGGAAAATGAAAAATAAAAAAGAACAACACATAAAACTCAGTGGTCATTTCATTTTCGTTACTAAAAAATCCAAGATCCAAAGACATCCTTTTTTTTTTCTTAAAACATGCGGTTTTATTCGTCGCAAGCATTAATCAAATGACTTTCCCCGTGTTTTTTCACAGGCTGCATCTTTGCCACCCAGCATTTCACTTGAACCACCATCACCCTCTACGTCTAATGGAGATCACAAGAGACGAGCCTCATTTGTGCCCTCCAGTTCATCACGGAACCCTACAGTTTCTGCATCAGGATTGAAGGTATTGCTTCTTCTTCATTACATTCCTTTGTTGCTTGTAGTTCAAAATGGATAGGATTTTGGGTTCTTTTTAACCTCTCGACTGATCTTTCGTGTTGTAGGAGCTACATGGAATCTCCGATGGAGTTGGAATATCGAGCCTAAGAACCCCTGAGGCATCAAATGGGATTCATGCATCCGAAGAAACAAAAGACGATAATTCTGGCTCAGGTGTGTTTGGAAGGAGATTTTCCGGCATGAGTTTTCTTTCAAGGAGTCGCAGCGTGATACCGACCTTTAAGTAGGTTGTGTCACTTCATTGAACATATAGTAAAATATATTTTTTGTCCCCTGTGAGAGAGGAGGGTCATGAAGGTTAATTGGTACTATATCAATGGTTACCGAATTTTGTAGAGGTGATGTCTACTGTTGCGTATTTGACGGTAGGACTTATGTAAAAGTCATAAAATTAGATGTTAATTCCCACATACGAATAGTAGAAATTACAATAGGTTTTAATAAGAGAGGACCTCATTCTTGTTATTTTCTGCTTCTCTTGCACACCCTTCAAATTTAACCGCCCTAGCAAGTTTAATTCATATTGCCTTTATGTAGTTAGATCATATCGGAAAATTTTCGGATTATTCAGGTAAAATTGTCACAAATGATCTTGGATTTCAATCTCTGGATATTTATTTAGTTCAATAACTAGATAGGTGATTTATATTTATATTTTATTAGTGATTAGATAGATTTTATAATTCTGTTTTTATATAATGATTGATATTGTTTCACTAAAAAGAAAATAATAATTAAAGAAATTTGAAAACAACTTGACATCAACTTCTTTCAAACCTAGAGAACGTTAAAATTAAAACCAATAATTAGATACATTATGTAGCCTTTGAAATAAAAGGCACAATTAAAAAACTAGTCCTAGATATATTGGTATAAAAAGCGTCTGAATTTTTTGGGCCTTATAATATAGATTGTTTGGCCAAAAAGTAAACATTCAGTCTCATACTTTTAACATTGACTCCAAACTCGTAAAGGAGGGAAACATTTCCCGCCATTTCTTCCCTAACCACGACATATTATTCTTGTAAAATAAAATGTCCAGATCCCGCCACGAAGTTATTCCAAATTCGAGCAGTGAAAATGGAAGCGGTGAGATCTCACAGGACCGCGTTGGCCTCAGCCGACGACGCCGTTTCGACTATCCCAATCTACCGTTCGGCGCCTGTAACTGAAGTCCGGCTCGAAGATTTCGAGCTATACGCTATCCATCGCATCCGAGGTTTATCTCTTTCTCTCCCACTATATATATATATATATATATATATATATATGCGAGTTTGGTCGTGTCCACGTGTGAATGTTTTGTTGTACAGTATTTAGGGTTTACTTAACGAAAATTGACGGAAACTCTTTTTCAAAAATAACTAGAGTTGTTCTAGTATCACTTGCTGTTAATTTTGACGTAGAATTTCGTATAGTTGGATAGATGAAATTTGTATTCAAATTTGTGAATGTATACATAATTTCAACTATTTAATTTTCAAATTCAGTAATTTAGAATGGTGAAGAGTATTTATGAGTATGTGTGGTTCCAACATGATAGAATTAGAAGCTATGAATAAATTTTGAGCTCTAATGTACTTATAAATCCAGTTACGGTCGATTCCTTGAACCAAACTTTACGTAATGCTTTAAGTTTCTAGAGTAGGATGAGATGTGATGCTACTTGCTAAGTCAAATTTAAATTTGCTAATACTCTGTTATCTAGTATAATTTTTCCTTAATTGTATTGTCTTACTGCATTTTGTATGCCTTATCTTTAAAGGTTTTTTTTACCATTAGGGTTTGAGTTTTTGTGAATTGTTTTTCATTCAGAGCCTAAACTTTCTTGTTGGCTGTGTTCACTTTTGTTTGCATTTTTTGAGATGATGGATGAATCTATTTCCATGACAAGTGTTTGGAAATTTGGGAAAAAGATACCCCCTGTTTTTTCTCAAATGATGGTTTTTATTGTTTGGTCAGTTCTTAAAGGGATTTCAGATGGTCTATCACGTGGAAAGAAGCCCAACGAGATGGGTTTGACCTGCCTTACAGAGCTGTAAGCAATGCTGAATATGAGGTTAGTAATGTTTTTCATTTTTCTGAATATGGGCTGTTTACTTGTAATATCTAGTTGCTATTTTGCAAAATGATTAGATATCTGCAGTGGCTCCTCATTTTGCCACCTTATTTTGCTGAAGTAACTATTTATATTTTCATTTCAGAGTGTGAAAGACAAGTTGAGCCAAGTGGTACGCTCTTCTGGTCCATCTTCACCCAGCGGTAAATGCTTGATTTATTTTTTTATGGATTTTTTTAGAGAATTCCTCAATATTTTAGTTTTTTAAACCTGTTGTTTTCCTCCTATCGCAGCTGATACTGTGTACTACAAGGTAATATTTACATCACCTTCCCTTGAATGACTACCAGTTCAACATCTAATATTTTTCATGAAGATGCCAGTGAAATTACATTAAGCACACATCAGCACACCCATATACACACTCCAGATGTTCACCACCACATAACAGATTTTAGGAAAAAATAGTAGCCTTAATATAGTACAGTGATTCTTCAGTTTCTATAGATCCTAAATCACCAACTTCCAGTGTGACTCAGCGTCATCACACAAGATCTGGTTGACTTTCAACTTGGTTGAACCTTATTTCCCTTTTTGTATAATGAAGGTACCATTTGAACAAGTACCTGATCTCGTAGCAAGTCGCCGAGTATTTATCCTTAAGGGGTATGCATATGTTGCAACAAATCAGGTGAATATTATGTATGAACTTTCATATACAAATCTCAATACTTCCTCTATTGTTCCGTGATTGAACTCTTGTTCTTTTTGCAGGTGGTTTCGCTTCTCATGACACAATATCGCAGCCACCTTTCAAAATCACTTGTACTGACAAACAGGTAGTAGTTATTCTTGATTTATAATGCTTTCACCTTTTGTCATTTGAAGATCGTGCATTATCCTAACTACCAATGATTAGGCCAACAATGGTTCTACGTTTAGAATAACGATAGGTGGTAATTGCTGTGCCTATTTCTTAAGTTTATGGCTAAGGTGCTACACCTATTAATATTTTGACGCGTAGTAGTGCCTTATCTTTATATATTATTTCCTCTTAGTTACTTTTCTGGATTCATAGTTTACCTGTAAAGACTATATTGCTCAAAATAAACAATTACCCACTCAGATGAGTTTTGCAATGTTTCAAGTTTCATTGCTCTTTCTCAAATAACCAAACTTTCCCTGTTAAAATCTTGTCTCACGCGTGACTTTTTTTTCCTCGTATCATTTGCTAGGAGAAAAGTATAAAAAGTTAAATTCACTAAGGATATCATTAACCTTTTTATTTGAGCTTGCAAGAATTCCTAAACTTTTATTCTTTTATCCAAGATATCATAAGCAACTTTTTTCAGAAAATGGACAACTATGATCAGGGAGCAAGAGAAGGACCGGCTGACTCCTGTTAGTATCCGAAAGTGATTCTTTGATTATACTTGTGCAGAATTTCATAGAATATAACTTTCTTTTGCTTTACCTAGATTGTTGAAGCCCTATCTACGAGTTATTTGGGTCCTGACTATAGCCAGGTAACATGGAAAAACGATGTAATCATACAATTTCATGCGGTGCTAGAACTTCGAATTTGTTCATTCACTTGGGGAGTTATGGTACAGGTGAAGGACTTTGCAGAAATGTCATTGAAGGACATTGATCAAGTTGCCAAAAGTTCATTCCCTATGTGCATGCGTCATTTGTTTGAAAAGGTAACAAGTTGGTGCTTCAAATAAAGGTTTTGTTGCTCTTCTTGCCAAATAGCGTTTATAACCTTCGACACCCCTTATACTTTTTCATATTTTTCTTCCTTTCCCTGTCATTCCACCACTTACATTTGCAGCTACGGGAGGATCATCACTTGAAGCATGGAGGGCGGATGCAGCTGGGTCTCTTTCTAAAGGTTATTTGCTTCCAATTGATAGATGTCATTTTATCCTTCTGATACCTGGGCCAGATTTTAATGTTTATTTGAATTAATATAGTTAAGACTGAATCTTTTACTCAATAAAATTGGCAAGCCCCTGCTTAAAACTTTATATATTCTGAGAATGGCAATGACTTTGTGACAACCATTTTCTGTTTAGTGAATTTAGTATAAACTTATTTTCCCATATTTCCATATTTCCATACGTGTGCTAAACTTCTAGTTTACAGAAGAGCCATATTGTTAGTTAAGTTGCTAATTGGGAATTCAGTTAATGCTTATCCTCATCATGATATTGTAAGTGATTATATATCTTGATTCTCAATAAACACTAGGAATATCATCTTACTTTATCAACATCGAACATAAATACAAAAAAAATATTTATGTTCATTGAAGCTACCTAGTTAAAGAAGTTCCTTGATTCTTTATCATGGCATTGAAATTTGTGCTGTTGTATTGTTAGGGTGTGGGACTCAAGTTGGATGATGCTCTTGCATTCTGGAAAGCAGAGTTCTCCAGAAAGGTGAAGAAATTTTCTCTTTTATATATATATATTTTCATATCTCTTGTCCTGTCATAGGCGAGAGAAAGTATAACTAGCATTTTTTAAATGCAAAACCACATCCATCAGTCACAGTTACTCTGGAAATTTTTAAAAAAGTCATGTCAATTTCTCATATATTATTCTCTCATTCTCTGTATCATAATATGGTGGTTAATTTATTTGCTAGATGCTCATATTTACTCCTGCAGTCTATAGATAATGAAAATTAGAATCAGAATTTGAGACACTAAGCTGATTAAGTTAATTGACTGTTATTCAAAAGTTGTATGAACAAATTATTTTTTATCACTACTGTGAAAATTTAGACTCAAGATAAAATAATGTTGACAAAATAGAAGAGGTAAACTCACTTTATGCTGATTGTTTTAGTCATCCTCAAGGTTTACGTAACACATTTTTTCCTTTAGAATTTTAAGTGTGTTTATTCTACTCTTGTAGGTTGGTGCTGAAAGATTTGACAAAGAATATGCATATAGCATACGCCACAATTATGGAAAAGAAGGGAAGAGGACGGTAATTTATCTCTAACACTACTACTGTACACATTTTTTTGTGAGCAGTAAAGAATCAGTTGAAAATTCTTTTTGTTATCAGTACTCTTACTTTTTTCTTATCAAATTTAGTAGTTTGTATATTCCTATAACGTTCTAGTGATGGTATTTGTTGTGCTTCGAGAATGGTGTATTTTATCCACAGTTAGATACTTGGATAAAGTTGTAAAAATTTGCATTCATAATAAGGTAGAAAGAATTATCTGTACCCTGCCTGAATATGGAAAGGGATTTGAGAGGATTTTCGCATTCATAACTTCTATTCCAAGTGGAAACATAAGATTAGCTCTCTTAAATATTTATGGAATGGGTACGATAAGGATTGAAATAATCTTTTCTTGTAACCATGGATACTTGTGAGAGAAATATCATGGATATAGAAGATTTTCAATATTGTTTCCTTTCTGTAGTTATTTTGGTTTTAGACAATTTTCCAGAATATTTTACACACAATTCAGCAAAAACAGTGAAAGCAATGCACGAAATATGTTTTGTGATGTCTTATACTTGTTTTTCTGTTAAAACACAGTTTCAGGGTTCACAAACAACTTTTCAGATTAACCATTTGAATGTTATTTTTTTCACTATTTTTTTCTTCAGTTTTTCGCCTTTGCATCTGCTTATTTTGTTAAATGTATTAAAACATGGCAGGATTACACTCCCTATTCATGTCAAAAAATAATATCTTCAACGCCAGGTGTTGGAGATCATCATGGGTGTCCTTATCGTCAATTCAGGTGAGGAGTCTGATATGGCATCATCCATAATTTATCGTCTTACACGAAATTGCACTTTATAGTTTTTCAGCAGACAATCAGCTTTTTAATATAAGTAAAACTTCATCATAGACTTGCCATCTTGCAACATCCTTGAAATATTTTATTTCATCAGAGGATTTTTCGAAGAATGCGAAATAGCATTGCAGGCATCTTCATTTTTTTGTTATAAATAAGCAAGACACTTTCATGTCTTAGCTTGATTACGAAGATATATCCCGTGGCTTTCCTCTTATCTTCACATAAATGGATACTAAATCTTCTTTAGAACCAAATGTTTTATTGACAGGGTTCACTTGATTGACTTGAAATTGGGTTTTCCTTGGTGTTCATGTAATCAATCAACACTTTATCGAATTCCCCATAGTTATATTGGAACATAAGCTTTATAGTTACTTTTACATAGACATGTTCTTCGATCCTCATTAGAGTATATTTTCTGAAAACAATTTAAATATAAACTCATAATCTTATAACTAATATTTACCATCTATTTGAAAAAGGTAACAAATTGTTCGTGAAAGCTAAGTTGATTATCAGAGTGAATTTTTTATATTCATCTCAATAAGCTGATAGACATTTTCCAACAGCCTTTAGAATCAGAAACATACTGTTCATGGTTAAATTCTGTAAATGCCAACTTGCTGTATCATTTGCTTTCTAATCTTTGACAATCCAGTCTGTCAAAACTCCTTAATATTGCTTGAGCAGTGAGGAGAATTTGAGAGCAGCCCTTGGTAAGATGGGAGTAGGCAATCGTGCATTAGAGGATGTCATTGATAAAGTGCGGAATAGACATTATCAGGTGATTATGAATCATCCAACTTTCCTCTTATGGCACCATAAGCCTTTTTATCTTTTTTCTTTTTTTGTTTAAGAAACAAGTCATGACTTTCAATATTTGTTGTGCAGTTGGCATGCACTTTGACATTTGAAGCTGTTCATGGGACATCTTGTGATGCGGGAATTAATCATCCAAACCAGTATTTTAGTGACAGCAAAAGGATATCGGAATCGCAGGTAATCCTAAATTGCAACTTAGATATGCTTATTATCTGTAAATGAGATGGTATACACGTTTTAACATAATGTCGTTATCTGTTGAAAAAGGATGCTGAGTTCCTTACCACTGGATAAGACTTGTGTATCGATAACTTGGATTGATTGTTTTTCAATTTATATAATTCATGGCATGTGTTGAATCTTTTGTTAGCAAGTTTAGAAATATACTGAAGTATTAGTTTTCACTTCACAAAGTTCATTATAAGCAGAATATTTGTTAGTTTACATGTTTATTTGAAATTATTGTAATATTGCTCGTGGACCAGCTTATTCAGCCAAGATGCTGGTAAAGTTGGACCCAGAATGATCGTTATTTAGGGATTTATTTTATTGTAGAATAGAACCAATTTTGTTGAGAAGTGTTGTACCATTTTATTCATCTGTACTGTAGGAAACCAATTAGGTTAAGTAAAGGCTGCACGCACCTACAACTGCATTTTCCTTTGGAATTAAATGACCACTTTATATTGCTAGTGACCTACATGTAACTAAATTCTTGAAATTGGAAGTAGAGTTTAATTAGTTATCTATCTAGGTTGGCATGCAGCTGGGAAATTTTAAAGCTATGTATTGGTTATTAATTTATTCGAGAGCTTTTTGGAGATCACAATGCAATAATATATATATCTTTTTTGTATATAAAGCATGGATTAAAAATTTCATCCTTTTCGTCGAAAATATCGAAAAAATTTCGTTTTTGAATCAAGCGAAACGAAAACAAGATGTAATTCCGAAACTATTTGTTTGTCTTAAACTCTGTTATTTTTTTAAATTTAATAATTTTTTTTACAATTTTTCTTTAGTGTTTTTGAAACATTTCCAAAAAGTCTCGAAAAGTTTTCAATATTTGACTGATCGAAACATATACGGAAAATGAAATTTTGATCCATGATATAAGGTAGTCCCCCCATGCAGTTCGCAGTCTAAGACTTTAATAATGTGGTCCTGAATTTCTTTCCATCTTAAGAATTTCCTTTTTTTTTTTAATTGGTCAACAGGTGGCACTTGAATGCAAATGAAATGAATAAATTATGACCATATCATAAAGTCTGATGATACCTTCGTTTCAGTCATGGAGGATCTTGGATGTAAATTTAGCACGTGTCCTAGAATTGGAGCCAACTTATCATAGTGTAAGAGGGCTAAATGTAATAATTATATATCTCATATATTTGGTTCTAGTATTTTATTTATTGTAATGTGCTTATAGTATTTTGATTAATTATATACCTGAGTTTTGTGGATCATATTCATTCGAATTTTACTCCATAAATCGACAGCTGCCGACAATTTCTTAAAGTGCAGCAAGAATTTCCATGATTAATGGGCTTTTGCCACTTCTTGCACACGGGATTTCCAAGTTAAATTCTGACACTATTCACATAATTTAATAGTATATAATTTACAAAAAGAAAAAAAAATTGTTGTCCAAGTAATAATATTTAATTTTACAAAAATCAATTGCTAAGTTCTTTGCCTTGGTTGACATACTCGTTTTTCTCTTTGGCATAGTATTGTGTTGGACTTATATTCCTAGTTATGTATTCTGAAATGTACTTGTGTTGGACTTCTATTCCTAGTTAATTTACTTGTTTTGATACATAAACCATGCCAAAATCATGAAGTAATTGCATTTACTTATTTTCTTTTCTGTTGCTTTTTAGTAATGTGAAAATGTGAATTTAAAACCTTTACAAAACAATTTTGAAGCTCTGACTGCTAGAATCAAGAAAGCATGAGGCAACACGTGACGTGATTGTGATTTAGTACCTTGTTTTGGGATTCCCATGTTTAACACGAAAGATGCGAGCTGGACAAAATTATATTTAATTTCTTCTTAAATCTCTATTTGAATTTATTTTAGTGGGTAATTGTTTATTTTAAGGTATTTTTGAACGTCCAAGTCTAGAAAGTAAAAATGTATATAATACTAAGAACAACCCCAATACTTTGTTTTTTCCAATAAGCATCCACTGCAGCTAGAAGCATACAAAAACGCCACAGTCAAAATTTGTGAGAAATTATAATTTTGTCTGTTAGATTGTGCGGTTGGAACTTGGAACTTGGGAGTTGTTTCTTTAAAGTTTAATTGTTTCGGTTCGGTTGATTGGTTTTCTAAATCTGCACCTAATTTTAAAGTTTTGACTAATTAGAGGAAAATGAAAAACAAGATTACTATCTAAGTACTTGCTTGCTTTGGTTTTTGTTAGTATAAAAAATGAAGATATTGACTTTTTTTTTGGTAATAACTAATAAATAAAGACATTGCCTTTTAACCTATAGTAAGAACGGGATAGGGATATAATAAATGAATAAATAATCGTTCCCCTAAAGCTCAAGGTGATTGATAAAAAAAAAAACATCCTTAATTGAACTGAAATGTCCTAGTTAAAAATTTAAAATTAGATGCAGAAGGAATAAAATGATAAGTACCAACAGAATAATAGGCAAGAAAGCTGAAGAATGTGATTGGTGAGACACAATAACTCAAAACCAAACTTTACCCTGTTTGTACTATGCCTTTTTTTCTTGTCTCATAAAAAATAAAAAAAGGAAAAAAGAAAAGAAGAAAAGAAAAAAAGAAAATGAAAGCTACAAACACCCTGTCCCTTTCTTTGCCACTCGTTTTAATATGTAGGGGTCTATCTTTCTCTTTTTCCCTAATCAATATCTTATCTTTTCCTATTAAAATCTTGAAAGAGTAGTTCTTTAATAAGTTGTTAAAGGCGGAAGGTAAGTGAACTAGTAAAATTGGTAACCTTCCTGTCATTTTTTATTCTGAGTTCATAAAGAGAAGAAAAAAAAAACCATTTTTCTACCTTCCCTCCTGCCTTCTTCTTTTCATTTCTAGTCCCCACAGAATTGATAAAGACATGTTCTTTTTTAATTAGTATTTTAACTATAATGAATGAATGTATAGTTTAGTTCTTTCTTATTGATGAATTATTACGAATTGTTTGGTGGGACTGGGATGTGGTGTGAGTTGTTTTTTGCTCCTCCCAATAATTCCCATATATAAACACACTAAAGTCTCTTTTGCTCTCTTATTGCACTCCATCTTCTTGTTCATTTATACACTGTAGCCTTTTTTTTCTACCCCATACCCCTACTCTACACACACTGAATCCTATTTACTACTACTATCTAGCTTTTGCCAGTTGCCCCTTCACTGATCCATCTATAAGGCCTATAATGGAGTCATTGTCAGAGAATGAATGGTTGAGAAGACTTGTTCAGTCTTCTCCTTTTTAGCTTGTCTGTAAGTCTTTTTCACACTTTCTTCAATGCTAGCTTCTAAATTACTATTGTTTGTAAATATATATATGTGCTTACAATAGTGTTTCTTCAATATATGCTAGTATATGAAAATTTTCTTTCTTTCTTTTGCTATTTCACTTTCTTTGTACTTCGTGGTCAAGTTTTTGGCAGATTCTTGGGCTTGATTTTGTAAGGTACAACTCCAACTCTATCTCCTTTTGGGTCCCTATAAACTCTATTTAGTTTTAGTCTTTATCATTAACCCCCACTAGAAAATTAAAAGAACGAAGATTGAAAAGGGTTAAAATGCTTGAGCTATACTATTTATTGTGTGTTTTATACAGTAGTAGCAAATTGTAGTTGAGCCTTTTTTGTCTAAGTGCTTACTCTTTTCTGAAATGGGTAATTACTATTTACTGTACTAGTTTTCCACTGTTTCTGGTTTTCAAATTCTGAAAGAAACTGTAACCTTTCCCCTTTTCGTTTGTTCTTTTTGTTTCTCTTTTCTTACTTTTTCTTTGGTGACAAATTTGAATTTTGAATGATTTGCAACTGTTGTTTTATTTTATTTTATCTATTGTTGGACTAAACTGCATATTTTGGAGTAGAATTCTTGGATCTTCTTCTTCTTCTTCTTCTTTTTCCCCTTTCTCTTCAATTATGGACTGGGTTGACTGTTGTATTAGTGTTGAAATTGAAGTTAAAATTCTATGCATAAGTTCTTGAAAGTTAGCTTTGGAGGAAAACTAAGAGTTGAGGCTGATTGCCCCTTGAAATTGTATTTGCACATAAATTTGCATTTCCATGTTTATGTTCATGATTATGAAAACTATGTCAAAGATGTTAATGAAGTTTAGTACATTGCTCCTTTATTTTTTGGTCAGAAAAGATGAAAAAACTATACTAAATCATCTAGCAGGAACTGCCAAACATCTAGGCATCCAACTTCCATCCTTACATTGCTTGATATAGTAACTATGTTGATGCTAATTTCTTTCACTTGAGTTCAATTTAACTTGAATTGTTAAAACTTTCGAGTAGTAAATAGATTGTACTTTTGGATTATGCTCTACGTTTTTATTGTTCTCCATCCATTAAAAATTGACTAAATAACATGGTTTCTAATAGGTGGATGATTATGGGCAGAAGTTGAAGTGAAAAAATCCAATTTGCTTTTCAATTTGCTAATTAGAAGTTCATCGATTGAATGTTAAACAATTTACAGACTAAAGTACAAGTAATTGAGATTTCAAAATCTAGAACCGGAGAAGAGACCTAGGATCCACATTCGTTTGAATGGAATCATCGTCTTTTCCTGGATCTTCGAAAAGGGCAAAGGCCCCTGGAAATATTTCTCAAGTTGCTCATTGTTTGGTTGATGGGTGTAATGCCGATTTAAGCCTATGTAGAGACTATCACCGGAGGCATAAAGTATGTGAAACTCACTCAAAGACCTCTAAGGTCACAATTAATGGTCGCGAGCAGCGGTTCTGCCAACAATGCAGCAGGTAAATGTAAAAATCTCATCTTTATTCGTCTCATAATATTTTTTTAATTGCTTATGTAGATTTCTGTTGAAATTATAGTGAAAGTCATGTTTTTATGCATTGGAAAAGGGAAAATTGCAAATATTATTTTCAGTTCAATATCTGTTACCAAACGATTCATTTTCAGTTCATGTCTTTCTCAAAAAACAACTTTGTTCTTCTTTATCCTTAAGTTTGAAGTCCTTTCTTTTAATTATCTCTTAATTAATCAACAATTTCCAAATTTGACGACATCCCATATATATTTTATTGTTGTTGTTGTTGTTGTTGATA
This sequence comes from Penstemon newberryi var. newberryi, assembly GCA_030819805.1. Lineage (NCBI taxonomy): Eukaryota > Viridiplantae > Streptophyta > Magnoliopsida > Lamiales > Plantaginaceae > Penstemon > Penstemon newberryi. Next base: position 437,643 of record JAUALY010000008.1, read on the forward strand.
AATATATATGTGTATATATGTAGGTTTCATTCACTGGTAGAGTTTGATGAAGGAAAAAGAAGCTGCAGAAAGCGACTGGATGGTCACAACCGTAGACGAAGAAAGCCGCAGCTGGACTCCTCCTCAATCTCGAGGCCCATTTTCTCTACCCAAGCCAATAATATTTCAGGCGGCCCAAGACTCTTGTCATTCAGTAGCCCACAACTTCTCCCAAGTTCTATAGTGGGCTCTTCTTGGGGCGGAAGCATAAAGGCTGAAAACGAAATGAGCCTATACAATAATATGAATTACATTGATGAGTACAAGGGAGTAAATAATAATCATCAAGTGGTATATAATTCGGATGGGTTAAATCAAGAAGTCGTTGACTCTGATGGTGCTCTCTCTCTTCTGTCATCGGCTCCGGTAGTAACCAGGGAGTTTGGTTTAAACCAACAACAAATGGGTCAACAAATGCACGCGGGTTTGGGTCATCATGATAACTTGAATTATAATAATAGCATGAGTGGTGGTTTGGGTCAGTACCAGCAGGCTTTTGTTGGGGAAGAAAGTAAACCGGTTGTTGTTTCTGCTACGGACTCAGATGCTTCTACTCTACATTTTGCGGATATGTTGCATCACGGTCACGATGGATCATCCACAAGTACTGGTTCTCATCAAACTCTTACATTCATGTGGGAGTAGTAGTAGATTTAGCTAATTAAGCTTTTGTTGGCATCATGTACCTTTGTTTTGTGTATTTATTAATTGTCTACTTTTGTCTATGCCTACTTCTCCCAAGATCAAGATATTAAATGGGTTTTGTACATGCTAGATGATGAGACCTGAAAATCGATCGATCGAGCAACTTGTACAACGTGTATGGATGCATGGTTTAATTTGTGCCTTGCTGGCCGGCCGGCCGGCCTGCCCATATATTTATGTATATAAAAAAAAAAAAAAAAAAATATATGTCTGACAGAACAAATTGAATGATCATGAATTGGTTTTGTAGGAAAATATATAGACAGTAAATGTATGTTGGTTGGGCTGGATGATCACATCGCACTTCATGGGCTAGGCTGCATATCGTGTCCAAATTAAGCTCTGCTCATGAAATAGATAGTACGTATTAATTAGGTAGATTTGCCCATATTCTACAATCATCAACTTAATTGAAAGTGCATGGATCATTTAACTAACTCATCATATCATATATACCTACCTACCTACTTAATCATTCCTTCAATATTTTACTAAAGTACTAGCTAGCTAGAATGTCGGAAATCTTTGTTTTTCTATTTTTGTCGAAAGAAAGAAAAGAAATTAGATAGAAAGAAAGAATGTTGGAAATCTTGCCATTGGTCAAAATTGGAATAAAAGCATGCATGTTAGATGACATTTATTCCAATTTGATATCATTTACTATAAGTCTTCCGTCTAGCTATATGATCCATATCGTGGAAAGTGATGATCAAATCTAATTAAATATGTAAACAAGAATATATCCAAAACTTATCTACATGCATGCTGCTCAATTACATATAAAATGTCAATAATTCACATATATATATATATATATTCATCTAGAAATTAATCAGTTGGACCACATGCAGTCCATTTTATTTTATTTTTGCTACCTCCTATATATATTTATAAATTGCCATTCCTATATTATGAAAATTGGTTTATATGCAATATAGTACTAGTACAGGTATAAATTAACAAACATGGAAGTAGCGAGCCACAAACAAGCTGGAGGAGGCATAATGAAAAGCAAGCTGATATTGTCTTTCTATAGGGCCGCTGCCAAACCGCCACCACCAGTTCAATGCACCGCCGCCACGTTGGTCAAAACGACATCGTTTGGGGATCAGGTTGGTGGTTCCGATGGGTATGTTCACGGCCCAAGCGGTGGTGGAGGGGATGAGCATGTGGATAACAAAGCTACCAGCTATATTTCTTATGTGAAAGAACGACGTCGTCTTGAAGAATCAAGTTTGTCCAAGGGAGATTAAGAAACAACAACTCTTCTAATTAAATAATTAAAATGGTAATTAATTTGGTGTGCGTTTTGGTTTGTAATATTTGCTTAATTACGGCCTTGTTTTGTGTGAAAATGAATAACTTGTGCTCTTTTTTTTTTTAAAGATTTAATAAATAACTTGTGTGCTTTAAACTATATAATACTTCTAATATCACTCATGTATACTTGTTAATCGACTGCAAATTTATTTCATATACAATTCGATCTGGTTGCTCCTAAATTATTAGTAAGGTCATATATTTAATTAATCTCTGTATAAATAATTTTGTAATACTTATAGGATGGACATAAATAATAAAACATTATATAGCAAGTGTTGCATAGTTGTGACCCCAAGTTGAATATATTATATATTAGGATTTTTTAGTATAAGATGAATTATCATGAGAGTTCTTATTATTATTATACATAAAAAATAGTAAAAGCAATACGTACAAAATGCTTAAACTCATATCTATAAAATTAAAAAAATACGAAAATTAAATGCTTAGCCAAAGCCTTGAAGGTGTATGGCATTTATTTATTTATAAGAGATACGTTGTCAAAAAATAAAATAAACAATACAAGAAGACAAATTGAACTTTGTGTATTCTTTATATATACAAATAACATAAATCGAGATTCTTTTTCCATATTTCAATACTTTGCCAATCTTTCTTGAAGTACTAATTTTTTTATATATGTGGCCCTTTATAGACCTCAAGAGCGCTTAATTACATTAATCAGTGGTCGAAAAAGACCACCTCGTTGAAGTAAATTAGTTTATTTAAAAACTACTATAACCCCAAGAATAATGCAATACTATGTCTAATGTGTTTTTACCATTTTTAGATAATTTGTGGTTTTCAATGGTTAGGGAAATGTGATTATAAACATATTAAATGTAGTACAACACTTGTAATATTCGTTGTATTCAAGACAAATTCAGCATGGGTTTGAGAAAAAAAAATGATTTCTTGAGTAATTTTGTTTTGTTCGTATTTGAATATTTTTTCATAACCGTGATGAGTTGTAAGCTAGGGAAAATTAAACCTAATGGGCCAAAAAGTCATTGCATTGGACGGCCCATCTACATAAGTTCATAATTCATAAAAAATTAGGCCATGATTATAAAATTCAAGGGGGGGTTTTAATTCGAATCTGATTTGAATTTGGTCCAATTTATTATGATTTTTATTCCATAAATCTGATCCGATTAATAAAGATATCACTACAAAAAATTTAAATTTTAGTGACAAAATAGTAAATGACAAAGTGACAAGAATTTAAATATTGTCACTAAAATGATGTATATAGACACACTAGTGACAAGAAATGTGAAAAAGTTGTCACTATTGACATTTAGTGATACCCCAACAGTGATAATTAAAAAATTGTCACTAAATTATAGTGACAATATTTATTGTCACTAGGTTGTCGCTGAAAGGGTGTCACTAATTGTCAATAGTGACAACTTAAGTTCCATACACTTGTCACTAATAGTCATTAGTGACAACTTTAAAATATATTTTGTCACTATTGCACTTGTCACTATTTTTATTGTGACAAAACTTATATTTTTGTCCCTTAATATATGAAAAAAGTGACAATTTCAACAATGTCACTTAATATTTTGTCACTAAAATTCATTTTTCTTGTAGTGTATATGTAATTCAAAATAAGTGGAGCTAATACAAATTTTAACCTAATCTAATCCGTTAAAGGGGCGAATCTAATAACATTACATTAAATATATAGTGTATTACTTATATATACAATATTTTAACCAACACAAAGATAAAATAAAAACATTTGTAAATAATAATCCAAAAAAAATACATCAAACATGCAATCGGCCATTATGGCCTGATGGGCCAAGTCATATATTTGTTTTGGGCCTTTCTTGTTCAATTTACTCATAACAAAAAGGAAAACCTAATTTCGCAATGTCTCAAATTCAGCTAGCGCCTCTCTCTTTCTCCATTTTTCTGACTTCCATCTTTTTTCTTCTTTCTCATTCTCATTTTCCACCTCTACTTTTACATGCTCTCTTTATAAATTACTAGTATATCCTCGTCACACGTTCTCGCTTAATTTAATTTATCAGAAGCACAAAAAATAATAATTTTTTCCTGGAAAAAGTGAAAGTAAATTTTATTTAAATGAGATAAGTAAAGAAGTTACAAAAAATTAGAGTTAAATTAATTAAAGCACTAAGGACAAAATAAAAATACCAAAAAATTGCTACACAATGACATGATTTCTCTTTATAATAGTATAGATGATGATTTACGTATTAATATGTTGTATTTCTCATATTATCCTTTATATTTTGACTACCATTATTCAATCATCCATAAAACAATGAAAATGTATTAATGTTTCGGTGTATTTGAGAAATCTGTAAAATGGGAGAAAGGAAGAAATTTTTCGATTTCAAATGTATTAACGGGGTCGGATTTATTAGTCGAATATCAGATATTCATCGGATTCGATTTCGATTGTTGTTTTGAAGAATCTGATTAGATTCGGATCGGATCCGATTACAACAAATACAAATTGGAGTCGAGGCTGGATCGACCCCGATTCGATCCGAATCCCACCCATTGACAACCCTAAATTTAAGATTAAGTTAGCAATACCAAACAAAGCCCACCAGGTAATTAATCGTCTGTAGCCCATTTCCATAGATGATCGTTAAGTTATAATAATGTCCGAAAAATGTTGTTCGTAATTATTCATCGACTAATTAACTCAAACAGAATGAAAATAAATCAGCAAGGGCTTGTTGCTGGTTGTTTGGCGTTTCCCAAAATTATTTCGCGTTTGGAAAATGCCAAATAAACATGTTTTTTACTTTTTGAAATAAAATTTTCATTACTCAATTTCTCAAACTACTCTCTCAAAAACATTTTTATTATCTCTGAACAAAACATATACAAACTCAACTATTTATCTTTCATAACAAACATGATTTGACATAAAGTCCTACACATCTCACGTCTACAACTTAACTCTTAAAAAAAAAAAAAATCGACACTTACTTTATTTCTCAAACCACTCTTTCAAAACTCAAACAAACAACATTATGTAAATCGAGATTATTTCACAAATTTCCACTACTGATCTTATAAACTATTTTCCCAAACATTAAACAAACAAACCCCAAATAACTGGGAGTAAATTGGAACCAATTAATTGAAAATATAAAGTTGCTAGTGGAGTAGCTAGGAGTACTTTCAATAAAATGGGAACACAGAAGTGGTCTTTCTTTGGCTCCAAATAGTTGTACTATAAATTTGAACATGAAAGTAATTCAAAGATGGATGGATGTAAAGTTTTGAACAAAATAATTTTATCCTAAGTTAACACTAGAGAGAAATTACAGTTTACCCCTTAATATAATACATATTTAATTTTCCTTTACCTACATTAATTCAAATTTTGCAATCTCGTCTTAATTAGTTGCGAAAATCACCCTAATGTTTCATCGGAATTGCACTACACGACTTACACATGATGCATTACAAAGGCGAAATTGACATATGTCTACATCAAACTTATGTTGTCATTGTAAGTTAACATAAAAAATTAGAATGGAATTGAAACTTTTTTACTTCTTGAAATGTAAAACAACTCTGGGTGAAATATATATTGTAGTAGACTGGTAGGTAAATAGTATATGCCGAAAACTTTACTTTGTATAAACTTGTAGACAAGAAGAATATATCATGGAAGTGTTTACTCAATTTATTGGAACATTAATTAGGAGTGTTTTATTTATACAAGCTGATTTAATTCGTACGAAACCATATATGTACCAACATTTTACACTCCATATATTAGGAAGTTCGTTTTCTCATTTTTTATTTTTTTTTATCAAATTAACTTGACGTCTGGAAATTCTCTACTACACTGTTTAGTTTCATTATTTTGTGTATTTGGCGAAAATCGTTATAAAAAAATAAATTTGAGTTTTTATCGAACAAATGAATAATAAATATCCTAAAGCCAGTTCGACATAGAATTAACTAAGGTCCTTGACTTTTTGAAGGGCCCACACAACCTATTTGGACATGCAAGCAAAAAAATTATTTAATTTAATCTGTATTCGTCGTACCAATTATTGTCACTGGTATTTTGTTTTTTTTCTATATATATGCATGCTACAAAGCTAATTCATTTTTTTCACCACATGATTGCATTTTCTTCTCACAAATTTGTTTTTTAAGTCCAACAGGACTGAATTCTTATCTGTTTTACTTTAGTCTCAAATTTCTAAATTAATTTTTCACCTTTGTTATCGACACTTTACAATATTGCTTTTTGTTCATTATTATTTTAAAACATTTTGCATAATTGGTTCGATGGAATAGTATCAATTTAACACTTTTAATTTCAATTTTGCACTTTTGATATATACCAAATTAAATGAAATATAGCAACGAGACCAACAATGCAAACTATTAAATATTAATAAGAAAAAGACCAAAAATGAAACTTTGTAAAGCTGTGGTCCATAAATTTTGAGAATTCAGTCCTATGGTCTGAAAGTGCAACTAGCCCCCAAATAAATTTCTACTACAACATAACAATATTTACTGAGCTTAATTTAGAAACAAAAAAATAAAAAAAAAAGGCACTAATAATTTGTACTTGATCATCAGCAAGTGGCCAAAAAGACCTACAGATGTAACATGTCATCTGCTCTCAGGTTCCTTTCCAACCAGCTCAGTTAATGAGCACATGAAAATTTGATACAGACAGGACCATAACATTCCTCATGGTTTTATTATATTTATTGTTATTATTATTGTTATATCATGTTTTCTTTAGGGTCCATTTTTGTTTATCCTTAAAAAGCTCCAAAACTGAATAAAAAATTGCTCTTTCCGGCCCGAAACTGTTTAATGACTAAACTACGTACCTCCTCAGTTATGAGAATGATTAAAATGGAATATATATTAGAATTAAGGGTTGTGCTTTATTATATAATTATTTGTTTTACTAATGTGGTACGTACTACTTTTTATTGTCTTGTTGTTTAGAGAGTTTGTTTAGGCAAAAATTATTAAGTACACACTCTGTCTAATAGTCTTTCTTCTTCTTCTTCAGTTATCTAATAGTCATACTCAATCATTCTTTTTTTTTTTTTTTTTCTCATTTTACAATTTAAAGAGATAAAATAACATATGTACCCTTTGAACCAATTTGGTGTATATATATGTGCATGTGGTTAAATTAATTAACCAATTGAAAATAACTAAGTTGTTCATCCGTTACATTTAGAAAATTAGTCATTGTGATTGATAGAACGTATATATAATTAATTCGGGACAAAGAGAGTACAATATATAATATATAATATGATGTATATTAGATGGATATTGTAAATAACATAATTGACATGTCTGGCGGTAAGAAATTAATTGTAATTATAGTTGGAATATGACTTTTTGAATTTTGAAGTATTTGTATCGATCTTTTACGTATTTTGTAAAATGTACCGATCAAGGTCAGGGGAGAAAATTGTAAAAAAATATAAAATTGAAGGGAGTTTCTGTTTCACCCATGGGAGAAGCACCCGATCGATAATTTAATAGTGGAAGTATGGTCATGAATTATATATCTTCTTTGATGAAGGGAAATTTCGTCAGTGATAATTTGTCCAAGTCTAATATGCCACGTAATCACGGATATCTTCTTCTACAGTATGGAATTCTTTCCGGTCAACTCGAATAGAATACCACTTTTAGGAACCTAATCTTGTGTTCAAAGGAACAAGTCAGGCTTCTGCCGGTGGTTGATCCGGTGTAAACCTTCTGATGCTTAAGACAATATATTTGTTGATAGGAATAGCAGAAGTCTAATAATGGTTGTTGAGAACCTACCTTGAGGAGTAATAAATGCTATCTATTTATAGTTTTCAAAGTGGATCTTTCAGGTCGGTTGGGTATTTTCGGGTCGGATCTAAAAAGGTTCGATCCGAACGAGATATTTAAATCGAAGAGATCTCTCGATGGGTCGAAGATATTACATATGTATGTATATTCGATATATGGGATGGATTTAATCTATGTTCGATATGAAGAGAAAATTAAGTATCGAATTCGACCATATTTGGTTTATGTTGAGCTACTCAGATTTGGTGATCTGGATTTACAATCTGACGTGTACTATGCCATGTCATTAATTGAATATTTGGTATATATATCATTCTTGTCCATTGTTCATTTCTTCTAGTACAGTTTTGCATGCCAAAATTAGATGGTTATGACTTATGACTAGAATTAAGCAGTAATTTTGATAGAGAGAAAGAGAGAGAGAGAGACGATACATTAATTATATCAATGGTTTATGGTCTACTTAATTATTGTATGCCATTAAATAGTTGTTCTGTCATAAACAGTTTAACAAAAAATGCTTTCGCGTTATTGCTAAATTTTAAATATCATAATCAAAACTAGAAAGTAGAATTATAAATTACAATAATGTCATTATATGATCAATGTTTAGAATTGAAGATTATATCTATATATCATCATGTTTTCTTGTTTTTTCTTTACAACGCCATCTGAGGGTGAGTTTGGCCCAGCGGTGGGAGTTCTTAAAAGCACTTCTAGACCTCCATTGTGATTTTTGAAGTATTTGGCCCCAATTTTAGAAATTGCTTTTAGTCAATCGTGATTTTAATGGTGTTTGGCCCCTAATATCATAATCGCTTTTGAGATCTCCAGAAGCTAAAAATCAACTTATTTCAGAAGCTACTAAAGTGTTACTTTTGCAAAAACTATTATCCAAAAACAATTATTTTATAATTGAATTTTATCATAATCAATTATTGCCAAAATCCATTTTAGTAAAATTAATTCTCCTATAATTGATTTTCAAATCGCTAGGCCAAACTCACCCGAAGTGCCATTTGGGTTGGTATATATTAATTAAGAATTAGATTATTTCAATCTACCAACAGGTGATTGGTCTAGTGTAAGGGACTAGTCACCACAAAATAGCAGACTCAGGTTCAAATTCTTGTTGGAAGAGGTACCCACATATGTATCCAACCCGCCTCGAAAGGGATTAGACCCTTGGGAAACAAAAAAAAGATTATTTCAATCTCACTCGTTTTCGACCAACCAGTTTGGTTTGACTCGCCCAAGGACGCTTTGTATTTTTTATAATGAATGAATGACCCGGACTTGACTTGACTTGACTAAAACGGAACAGAGAGCCGAGGAAGGGGTTATACTTATAGCTTTTTGGATAATGCGTGTGTGGTTTTACCAATTACCCCGCCAATAAATTAATATTAATAAATCATCTCTTCTCTATAGACAAAAGAGTGTGTCACATTTACTTACAGATCTAGACAACTAAGCACAAGGGCAGCCATTGACATCATGATAATTTTTCATCTTCAGTTCTTCACTTGACTTGACAAGACTCCTTATGACATTAAATAATTGGCATTTTACCTTTTTCTCGTAGATGTGTTGCATACAATGTTCTTTATAATGCGACTGAAACTTCATTTTATTTTGAAAAATGATATTTAATTCTACATTGGCAACATATTCTTTTCAGCTTACCCATTTGATATGTGTATGAACACTTTACGCTCACTGACGTTGTCTAATATAATGGACACTTGACGCTCATTTGAAATTAACTAGTTTACTTGCATGTGAAGATGTCAAAACCAAGAGAATGACACAGGTGTGTTTAGTTCTTATACAAAAAAAAAATGCAGGAAAATATATTTCCTTTTTTTTTTTTTTACAGAGAGTAAATTGTCATTTAAGAATAACACATGGAATAATTTGCTATTACCTTGTATAGCAGGAGTTATTTGTGAAACATTCTCAGTCTCAGATATAAGTTTATTCTAAATTGATATATACATCGATATTTGTATTGCTCTCCATTCATAGAGATTTATTGACATATAATAAGCATGATAAATCGCAACCCAAAATATCCCAATATCTAAATTGTGATTGTCAATATATGCTCATATTTCTCAATATATCAGGTGTCTTTCAAAAACAACATAATTATATACTTTGTTATTTTAATACTAGAAAAATAGGTTATCAATTACTTTTTTCGGTCTTTTATTTCCAAATCTATTCTATGAAATAATGAAACATAATAATGTAGTTAACACTTATAAACATCAGTAGTTTCATATTTTATTGAATTTAACATGTGTTAGGGGTGGTAATTGATCTAATTAACTATATTTTAATTAACAATATTCTATAAATTAAAATACATCTAGCTGGAGGGTGTATTTTGTAAATAAACTAATGGAGGGCCAAAATTTTCCCAATCGATGTGACTTATTTAAAGTGAACTTTCCTAAAATGGAATTAGGTCCACGTGTCATAATGGGTGAGGTCGAAAGTGTCTGCCCGTTTAAGGTTAAAAATCTGACAAAACTTGTACCTTCTGCCCCCACTTCATTCATCACTCACCACCAGCTACCAAAAATCTCCATTAAAATTTCCTTGGTCGGTCCCCCCCCCCCCCCACCCCCACCCCCACCCCCACCCCACCCATCAGAAATCAAATAAAAGTTTACTTTCTCTTGGGGAAAGAAATTAATACATATTCATTGATACGATTAGTTATATTCTTTAATAAACATACGAGAGAAAATGTTCAGATTTGATTATGAAAAAATTTGGTAGAGACCAATCGAATTTGTTAATTTTGTCTTTAGTTTAAAGTTTATATGTTTAATTATCACTTAATTTTGATGGTATTATTGATCTAAACATTATTTTTTAATCTTTTAAAAATATGATGCGATATTGTTGGTTCATGTATCATAATTTTAAGATGAGTGTGTGGTAATAAATATATATGTGCATATTTAATTTCGCATACTAAATACTTTACCCTAAAAACTGAGTGATAGTATTATAATTATTTGTATTTATGTACATGTAGTTTGTGATAATATTTTTGTCTGGTCATAAAAATTGTTTTCAGAAATATTTTATCCGTTCATAGAAAATATTTTTGAGTTGCCAATAATATAAATTTAAATTCAATGAGGCTTTGCCTTAGTGGCTGAGTTGATGACACAAAACTCTATCGTTAATTCGATCTCACATAAAATGTAGATATTTATCTAGCTTAACACTAATTTCTTAATTAGTTTTTTGGTTCTAATTTGATTTAATATTATAATTTGTAAGTATAATCAATGGATGTTATGATGTCGTACTGATGTAATGAAGTAAAGTATATCATTTCATTGAACGCATTTCTTGCTACTATTGTGATAATCATGTGACAATTACAAAGTTCAACTTTTTGTCCCTTAACTTATATAAACAATAATAAATATAATTTAACATATATGATCACTTATCATTTTGTCACTAAGCAACTTAAACATTTTCCTATTTTAATTAAAACTATACGATAATGAATGCCCTTCTATATATATTAATTTAACATCTTATATACTTTTAAAACACTTCAAAAAAGTATTACGAGGGTTTCACGATGTGCATGATAATAGGTGACATATATAATTAGAGCTAGCTATTTATTGCCAATTCTAAAATGCTTTTAGTAGTACTAGGAAAGTGCATGTACGTTATACGTGTCTAGTTAATTTTATGGGTACTTTTTGTAAATTAGAGTAGAATTGATTTTATTATGTCATAAAATAGAGCAAATTAACTTGTTTTTCACCTATTTAATTCATTTTTCATCGTTTTAACCTGTTTTTTAGCCGATTTATTCAATTTTACCAGTTTAATATTTTTTTCTGTTTTACCCCCTTTTTATCGGTTATAACTTATTTTAATTGTTTTAACAATTTTGTCTTTTTATTTTTTCTGTTTTAAACCATTTTTCTTTCGGATTAACCTTATTTTGTCGGTTAAACCTTTTTTTAATGGATTTCATACATTTTTATCATATTAACCCGTTTTCACCTATTTCACACATTTTTCACTGATTTCACATGTTTTTTTAACCAATTTTACCTGAATTTTCATTGATTTGACACGTTCCACCGACTTTATTCATTTTTTCACCGATGTCACCTGCTTTTCACTGATGTTGTCGTTTAACCGGTTTCATCCTTTTTTCACGAATTTCACCCGAATTTTCATCGATTTCACATGTATTTATCGATTTAAGAGTCATTTTTTTTTTACCAATTTCACCCAAATTTTCATCGATTTCACATATTTTCGATGATTTCATAGTTTTTTAGCCGATTTATTCAATTTTACCAGTTTAATATTTTTTTATCTGTTTTACCCCCTTTTTTTATCGGTTATAACTTATTTTAATTGTTTTAACAATTTTGTCCTTTTATTTTTTCCGTGTTAAACCATTTTCTTCCGGATTCACCTTATTTTGTCTGTTAAACCTTTTTTTTTAATTGATTTCACACATTTTTATCACATTAACCCGTTTTCACCTATTTCGCACATTTTTCACTGATTTCACATGTTTTTTTAACCAATTTTACCTGAATTTTTATTGATTTGACACGTTCCACTGACTTTATTCATTTTTTCACCGATTTCACCTGCTTTTCACTGATGTTTTCGTTTATTCATTTTTTCACTGATTTCACCTGAATTTTCATTGATGCTTTTTGTACGTATTATTTTTATTTAAATAAATATTGATGCTAAAATGTAATACTAATTTTTATATATAATTTAAGGGCTATTTAATATAATAGTATTTTTTATGGTTCGTTTTTATCTATTATAATTAAAGAGAAGAATATTATAATTAAAAAAATTGATGTAAGAGAGAATTTATAATTTCTAGGAGTTTATGTAGGCGATAAATATAATGAGACTTCATGTCTAATTATACATCTTCAATTACTTTTATATATTTATCATTGAATTAATTAAATATCACTCTATAATTTAAATAAGGTTATTTTAGTCCGCACAAAAAAGTTAAGAAATATTCATACTTTTATATTAGTAGAGAAAAGAGAGAACGGAAATATGTATTTAATTTTTGAATATTGAAAAATGTGATAATTAACACCACTAAAATGGGAATTACAAGCTAGCTATAGGCTTGGGGCAAATAATGATATTCCTATCAATGTTTTTGCAACGTGGGTTATCTACTTGTAAAATTGTTCACTCCAAAATCAATTTAGTTTTAACAAAGTTTAATTTTTACTTATTAAAAAAGAAAAGAATATTTCTACTTGAAGAAGTTAGTATTTTGGAGGGGGGAAGGGTACGTCCAAGAAAAAAATAATAAACAAAATTAGTTTACCATAAATGTAATCTGATGAAATATCTTTTTTTTGCTGGCTTTCTAAATTCACTGAGCTGAGCCAAAATATGAATCCTATTTGTGCAGAGTGGTCCTACCTGCTAAAGTCTGCAGCAATGCATAATAATAATAATAATAATTATTATTATTATATGGTGAACCCCATGTGCCCTTCATTTATTGATCTATAATTCTATATCTATTTATAATGGAGCTAAGTCGTTTATAAAATTCTGTTTCCTTCAATATTCTTGTCTACTCTCTTTTTTTTCCAGTTAATTTGTATTTATTTTTTGAGTATGTAATGTATCTATATGATTTATAAGGAAAATATAAACTCTAATATCAATACATTTACTCCTAGCTAGTTTGGCATTACATATTATTTTCCAAAAGTTTAATATTACGAACGAGCCTTAATAATGTTTTTCAGAAATATTGGTTTGTCATCGATCATGTTTCTTAAAAGTTCAAATACACTGTCACATGTTTATCTCCTTAATTTTGTTTTAGCTAGAAACTTCAAATTTGTTGAGGCTGTAATTCTGTAAATCCCAACTACTGTATTTGGTCCATTAATTTGATTGTCTAATAAGTATATATTTTCTATGTACGTAGAAATAAGAACAATCTCTTCCAAAATGTTCCTTCAGGACAATTGTTTAATTGGTTAGGTATGCATTAAATTTTGGAATTTATTAAAGCATAACTTCACAATTACTTATACACATTTTTATTTTTTTATTATTGTATATAAGTATAAAACTTAATTGGTAAAAATCTAACTCATGAAGAAGAGAATTTTCGTATGTACCTATAAAGCTAAGGGCCGGATAACTGTCAAATTAAAGTTTCATGTGTATACATGATCGATCAAAAGTGTGTTTTTTAACTGTTCTTACATCTATGGGTCCAAAAAAGCTCCCTTTTTCATATAACACACACCTGCATGCCAAGAGCCAAGCACTTGTTCCTTCACGAGGACAAATAATTGTTAGTTTACTTAATCATAAAAACCGAAATATATTGAATTTGCATTAATATTTTATGTTATGTAGTGAAATTTAAAGTTGCCGTACGTACAAAACATTCTATATTGTTCCATGAATTCGAATTTGAAATTAAGCTAGAGAAACAATCATGTCAACTCATTATTCACATATACATCACAAAAATATTTTTCTTTCACATTGAACTCATGGTAAAACTTGAGTTTTGATCACCTTTACAAGATTATTTAATATAAATATATAAAAGTATATATGGCATGGTGATGATGCTTTCCTTTTTATTCCCGCGGACATTATATATAGACATATACATAATTTACCATATAGGTAAAATTTCAACTAAATGCATTACCTAAGTCCTAAGCATTAATTCCACTAAAAAAAGAAGTCCTAATTGAAGCATTCATTTTCTGGCAATAGAAAAATAAATAAATAATTAAAGGGGTTGTTTGCTCAAGTTATAAGTGTTGAAATGTTCTTAAATTTGACCAAACTTAAATTGTGTTTGACCAGAAACTGCATAGACAACAAATCAACACGCAAATAAAGAACAAAGAGAATGTACTTAAAGTGGACGTGTCAAAGTGGTATTGGCTGGTGAAAATAGAAGTCAAATAGATAAAAACTACTTTTACTTTGTGATTTTTTCTGACTGCTTCTTCGAAAGAACTCTTCAAGTTTCCAAAAGAATCTGCTGGTGACTGTTGTCCTTGGGTTAATTTATATGGAAAACATATTAGAAGATGGAATTATATTAGTTTATAAAATCAAATTTATTTTTAGTTATGGCAATTTCAAGTTTAATTTTATGGAGTATTACTTGTAATTAATTAGTTTTCCAACTTTTCATATATAAATGATTATTATTGTACTTAATAATCGCATTAATTACACATTAATATCTTGATATATGTACAACGCATTGATTATTTTGATTATGTATGTGTAGGTCGCTATATATAACTAATAAATTCATCGTGTTGTATCGTATAACGCTTAAGAGTTAATTTGTATATATCACATACTTTTCATGTTATATTTGTGTTATAGTGAATGTGGTCATGCATCATAAATATTGTTCAATCTCTATATGATTGTTCCATATGGTTTTTTTTTTTTTTTCCAGTGAAATTCGATATTTAGACATGTATGGTTTAAAAAAAAAGTGAAGCTTGAACAATAAACTTTAAATTTGAGTTTGAGTTAATTTTATCACTCTTCAAAACTTGAAGTAATTTAAATGAACTCCTATTGGACAAAATGTTGGTTCAACATTAACTTTAATTATTATGAAAGCTTAATAATAAATCAATCTTGTTGGAACCATGCTTTACGTCTCACGCACAACCAATTAAACAATGCTGTATAGAGATATTCTCTAAATCAACTTCAATTTCCAATTCCTTTAATTTTTCCTTTTTAGTATGAAGATGACAAGCCCAAGCATCAATTTCAAAAAATGGACATTTTACTTTCAGTTCTTATATAGTATCTTGACCTCTCATAGAACAAAAAGGCCACATACCAACTTAAAGGGGCACACATGAAAACATCCTTAATTAATTAGTGTGGTTACATATGGTTTCTTATTTCAAGAATCCTACCTTTTTTCGGTTATATAAATATATAAAAACATAATAACTTAAAAAACCATGTATATAGTTGGACGTACTGAATGTGATCCTAAGTTGGTCGTTGGATTATTTTATCTAGAAACATCACCTCCGTTAATTTACAGAACTTACATATTGAACACGATAACGATTTTGAGATTTATTAGATAAATAAAGTCCACTACAAGATCAATTATGTATTAACCGTGCGATGGTTAATATTGACAAATGCAAAAACCAAATAAATAAAATACTATAATTATCATGTCGAACTCGTGCTTAAACCAGTGTTATCGAAACTAAGTGTTTTAATGGTTGTGTTACTAATTGTTAAGCAATGCAAATGCAAAGATTGCCCATATTAGACGAACATGTCTTATATTTAAACTCTATAAACGCTCTGCATATGCTTGCAATAGTTTTGGTGCGAGTGAATAGCAAATTAACTCCCTGTGTTATTCTTAATAGGCAAATTAACTCCTTGTGATAAATAAAAGGGCAAAATACCTCCCTGTGATATTTTAAAAACGGCAAAATACCTCCCTGTGATATTCTAAATAGGCAATTTAACTCCCTGTGATAAGAAAAATGGCAAGATACCTCTCTGTGTTTTTATAAAAGAAGCACATTGCCTCCCTCTAAATTGCTCATTAATTCATATCACAGGGAGTTAAATTGCTCATTATTCATTTCATAGGGAGGTAAATTGCCTATTTTTATATCACAAGGAGGTAAATTGCTCATTATTTCATTTCACAGGGAGTTAAATTGCCTATTTTTATTTCACAGGGAGGTAAATTGCCCATTAGACATATCACAGGGAGTTAACTTGCAAAAAACCCGTTTTGGTGCAAACTTAATTTGACTAATTGAGATTTATCTAAAATGCCATTTATAATCTTTATTTACAGTATTTCCTTTCATTTCCCCACAAAATTTAAGGTTGCATTAACATCCCAGATGCATACTACAAATGCAAATATGCTCCCAACTAATAATATAAAAATTATTATTAAAAATGAACTATTCACTCGATCGATACGGCACTTTTACTATATATTTTCTTTTAAAAATTAAATTAAATTTTAAAGTGAATTATCCACTAAAATAAATTACTATGTATTCTTTAAGAAAATATCAGTCTAAGGCTACTTCAAATGTTGACACATGGCACTTAAACTAATACTACTCATTAGTTTTAAGGTTTCTTCCTTCTTTTTTTTTTTTTTTTTTTTTTTTTTTTTTTTTTTTTAAGGTTTCTCCCTCACTTTATAGGGAAAATATTTTTGGAATTTGTGCCACAGATAAGGAAGTGCAATATGCAATTGATATTATATTTGATCCATAAATTTAAGGAGTAGTTAACTTTAAAAAAAAATTATCCCCTCCATGTATTAATATGCAAAGATGAATTGTATTAAAAAAAAAAAAGAATTGTATATATTTCAACCCCATAATGCACCATATGGATGCACCAATTATATAATCTCTTCTTTCACCATCAAACATTTTATGTTCAGTCACCTCATTTTTAACCGTTGGATTAAAACCAAAACAAGTGAAAACTCTGTATCCCCACATTCTTACCATAAGCCTTAGAACCACCAAATCATCTCCTGAACCTCATGTGATGAACGTAGAAATGCCCAAAAGAACCCAAGCCCACATAAAAAAGAAAAAGAAAAAAAGCAATAAGAATAAATAATGAAAAAATCTACAAGTATAATTTCGCAAATCAATTTTTGGGATCATGCTCATACTTGATACCACTACCACTACTTGTACTATTCTCTTCTGACTTTATGTATGCATACGTGATAAATATAAATATAAATAGTTGTAAGTATATATATATAAGGTTGTACTAGAAATTAGCAGTAAAGAGAAAGAGAAGAAATTTTGTGTTTTTGTGAATTTGAGTGATTGAGTTAGAGAGAGAGAGAGAGAGAGAGAGAGATGGGAAGAGGGAGAGTAGAGCTGAAGAGAATTGAGAACAAAATCAATAGGCAAGTTACTTTTGCAAAACGAAGGAATGGCCTTTTGAAGAAAGCTTATGAGCTTTCTGTTCTTTGTGATGCTGAGGTTGCACTAATCATCTTCTCCAATAGAGGAAAGCTGTACGAGTTTTGCAGTAGCTCTAGGTATAACAAAACAAACACCAACCTTTTTTATCTATGCAATTGTAATACCTATATCCATGTAAAAAATAAAAAAAAAAAACTTTCTTTCTTTCTTTCTTTCTTTCTTTAGGTTTTGTGGGAAGTTTTGAGATCTGGGCTGGTCTCAAAATTCAATCTTTTTGATGTTTTAAGTGAGAAAATATTTAAAGTATATTTTTCTTTTTTGCCGTTTTAGTGAATGTTTTAGGGCGTATAGGACTCTGCGCTTAAGGGTTTTGTTAGATCTGCAATAGGAAATTATGAAAAGAATTATATCATTTTTTTCTATATTTATGTTGAGTTTTTCTGCAGCTTGTGTGTGATGTGTTTCACCCTTGCAAGTCTTATTTATTGCTTTATTGCTCTCTCTTCTTTGTAAAGAGAAGTATTTTGACTGAAAAATATGATCCGATCTAGTATTTTTTTGTTACCTTACAAATGATTTTATGAAGAAAATTCAAGATTTTTTTCCTCTCTTTTCTACATTCGTTTTGGTTGATCTTCAAGCTTTTATATTGATCAAGGTACCTCATTTTTTCTTTTTTTCTTTTTTAAATAATCTCGCCAAATCTCCACATTTCTTAAGATTTTTTTTCTTCCTGAAATTTCTCAATTGTAAGAATTGAGGATCAACACCTCAACCTAAAATAGGGATGGTGTGTGTGTGTGTGTATGATTTTTCCCCCAAAATTCCAATCTTTTAGGGTTTTCTGTTCATCTTGTTTAAAATTACCTAATTACCTTCACACTTCACTTTAGAATTAGGGTTAAACACTCAATTGCTCATTTTTTGCGAAAAATTGAATTTTTTTTTCCTCAAAGAAGAAGTAAATAAGGATATCATTAACTCCAAGTCTGTTTGCTCACAAAAAGTATTTCAAAACTTGAATCTGTGTTTGTGTGTGCCCTCTTGTTCTTTTTTTTTTTTTTTTTTTCTAATTTTTTTTGGGGAAGATGTTGTTGGATTTGTTTTTTCCCCTGCAGTTAGGGTTAGCTTTCGTAATCTAAGATTATTTAAAAAAAAAATTAAATACAGTACCTCTCTCCAGAGTTTTCCACAAATTCCTCTAAGAAGTAGATTTTGATTTCTAACTCATTCAATATTTTATCATAATGGAAAATCTTTTTATTTTTTTATTTTTTATTCTTGCTTGGATTTGGAAGTTGTTTTCATTTAGAAACAGTCTTTTATCCACTTACTACTTGAGAGATATTAGAGTTTATCATTTAAATTAGTTGCTGCTTAATTACCTATGGACAATGCACTGGACTTGATTATATACTAAAATTGGAATTTCTCTTTTGTACTTCTTTGGTGCATCTGTACAAACTTTGGGTTTAGCACTTGTCATTTCAATTAAAAAGTTGTGATTTTACACTATTAGATATTTAATCATGCTTTCACAAGCAAAATTTCTTAATTTATTATGTTCTTTATAAGTATTTATTAATCGAGTTCAATTTCTATACAATTTTTCTAGCAGCATGCTCAAAACACTGGAAAGGTATCAGAAATGCAACTATGGAGCTCCAGAGACGAATGTATCCGCGAGAGAGGCATTGGTATAAATTAATTATTCATTTATGGATTTTCACATATCTTTCATGTACCACAAAAAATGTACAACATTTTTTGGGAAAGAACAAAGACAAAGAGTTATAGTCTAAAATAGAGAAAAAAGTTTTGAAATAGAATCTAGATTTACATATAGGACATATTGTAAGAGCTTGTGGCTTCTAAAAAATGAAAGACAGTTATTTCTTGAAAAGCAGAAGCTCTTGCAAACAAGTCTCTCGAAAACTAGATATCAAAGCAAAAAGGTCCTCACGGAAGTTGTAAGTTCGGCTATTTGGACTCTGAAAAAGCCTATGTTTGCTAGAAGTTTAACCTAGTATATATTTATTCAAACAAATGCATTGTGATCTCCAATCTCTACTCTTCTTGCAACATGGATGCCTATTAGGAATGACAAGCCTATATATTATACAACAAAATTATTCATGAATGGCCTTTCATGGTTTTGCATACAATATATTAACTATAAAGCATGTACTATATATTAATACAAGGCTTTCCAAATATTTAATTATGATATGATTTTTGAGTAATATGTCCAGTTGTCATTTGTTACAGGAACTGAGTAGTCAGCAGGAGTATTTGAAACTTAAAGCACGATATGAAGCCCTACAGCGTTCACAAAGGTTGTTCATTCATTATAATTGATCAATTTTGGTTATACGAAGAAACATATAAATAATTATTGAGCTAATAGTAGATAATATTGATCCGGAATTAATTAATTAATTACTATTTCAGAAATCTTCTGGGTGAGGATCTTGGTCCTTTGAACAGCAAGGAACTTGAATCACTTGAGAGGCAGCTTGATATGTCTCTTAAGCAGATCCGATCAACACGGGTACGTATTACTTGAGAGGAATTTGTTGAAGTAGAAACAAGTCAATATTTTCATTTTAATATACTCAAAAACAGAAATGTCTTGGTGTTTGCTGTTGAAACAAATGGAAATTTTAATACATGCCTAAAACAGAGAATATAAATGTTTAAGTGCATTTTGCAGACTCAAGCAATGCTGGATACCCTCACAGATCTTCAGAGAAAGGTATGTACAAAGTTCTTTACCTGTCACTTGTAAAAATTAATTATACATTTTGGTGTTTACATCTTGTTTTAATTGAATAGGAGCATGCCCTCAATGAAGCTAACAAGAGTTTGAAACACCGGGTATATATGCATATTATTTTCCTAACAAAATAAAGGAAATTGAATATTAGCAACCATTTAATTATTACATGTCTAAAGCAATTTTTTGTTAAATCTATGTTTGATGAAATCCAAATGATTGATAAAATAATCGTGGATGGTTTTCTAATTAGTTGATGGAAGGAAGTCAAATAAGTCTTCAATGGAACCCAAATGCTCAAGATGTGGGCTATGGAAGACAACAAGCTCAACCTCAACATGATGGATTTTTTCACCCTCTACCTCTAGATTGTGAACCTACTCTACATATTGGGTAAGCCGTTTTAAGAAAAAGAAAAAAATTATAAATTTTATGTCTGGAAGTACCGAATCTCGAATCTTTATTAATTTTTCTACTTAGGACATAATGTGTACGGAAAAACTTGCATATTTAGTATCATATAATATGGCACTTTGTAACATTGGTATCACCGGATACGTAAATGCACATTTTGTATCAATATTCGTATCACCGTCAAATAATTGAACGAAAATTGTCGTCATTTCGAGTAAAAATTATCACGTGATAAAGTTTGGGAAATGTTATCATTGTTCCTCCAAAAGACGAGATAACGATCACGTGTGTTGCACGTGGCTAATTATTCTCACTTTTGTCCAATTATTTGACGGTGGTATAAATACTTTGGAGCCAATATTTAAATTGTGGTACTAAATGTGCATTTTTATGTATCCAGTGATACCAATTTTACAAAATATCCTATTATATGTTACCAAACATGCAATTTCCCAATTATCTATTTGTATTATGAATCTTTATTCGTTTATCTAATAAAAAAATAGTGTGTACGTACATTTAATTATTTATATATCCTAATGAAATATTTGAATTTTAGGTTCCAAGCTGATCAAATAACTGCTGGAGGAGCCGGGCCAAGTGTGAATAACAACTACATGTCCGGGTGGCTGCCATGATAAAATTCGAGCGAAGTGCGACTAATCTTGGGTCTGCATTGCTCTTTAATTCATACAATTAATTAAGGAAATTTCAATGTTTTGTGTGTGTTAATTTGATAAAAGACAAATGTTTGTTTTATTTTATAGTATGGATTTTTCATAAGACAACCGTTATTATTAATCACTAGTATATATAAGTTGTTGTGTCTATGAACTCGTGATTTAATTTCCTGATTTGTAAAGAAAATCTTGGTACTATTCAAATTGTTAAGGATCGATGTTGTTCATTTGGTGTTTCAGAAAACAAAGGGAGTAAGAGAATCAGAATAATTTGTTGGGAATAAAAAGTGTAGATTATCTTGGGTATTGTAATGAAAGTATAAATGTGCTGCTCAAAAAAAAAAAATTAAAGTATAAATGTGTTCTAGAAATAAATACTACCAAAAGTTAATTTCATAAACATTATGGCAAGAGTAAAACAAACTAGGCTAATAAATAGACGGACGGAAGATAGATATTATTATTCTAGTTTATCTCGAGTGTTTTTATTCAACTTGATTATGTGTTTGCATTTGGTTTGATTTTAAACGAATGAAGCTATAACGACCTTTTAGTTAAGGTTGAATATGAGTTAAATACAAGCAATTTGTAATTTTTGTATTTGTGTGTGCATTTTAACTTATTGTATTAAATTCAAATATCTTGAGTATTTTTTATATATTCGGATTGAGTTCCAAAAACGAGAAATGTCATTTAATTTCAATTCAATTTGTATGAAAAATCGAGCTCAACGGTCTTTCACTGATCAACCAAAGATTAAATTTTAAATTACTCCATTTGTTCTATTCCTATTAATATAATCTTTCTTCTTCTTCTTCTTCTTTTTGGAAAAAGAAAAACTCGATTTTTTCACCCTCTCTTGGCTTTTTACTTTCAAGTCACAGATTCTGAGAGTTAAAATAACAATAAAAAAAATTAGAATGCTGATTTTATTTATTCATTATTTTCTTATGTTTTTATCAGTGCACAGATGTAGAACCATGGACACAATCATCACAAATCATAATATCATAAATTCCAAGATCAGAAACAACAAGAATTATAAATGATCTCAAAATATACATATGATTTTCTTGATCTCTTTCTTTCTATTATTAATCTGGAGTATACTATATTTCTAACTTGGGATGATGTATTTGGGCCGCGTGTAGATCGTTGTCTTACTTTTCTGTTTCTGGGCCTCTTTAAGATCCAATACTATTTCTTATTACTAGGGTTGTCAATGGGACGGATTTCAATCCGGATCCGTCCGAATTCGATTCGATTTATTAGGATAATTTTTCGATTAGAGATTCGATGAGTCTGATCCGATTATAAAGATCTGTAATCCGAAACATATGGAGCGAATATGGATTTAGTTCGATCTGATCCGTTAAAAACCTGTATCCGATAAAAAATAAAAAGAATGATATATATATAATGCTTTATAAAAGTAAGTAACATTAATAATATTTCATTGTCAATTTAAGAAGATAGTAATTCATAACTCGTTTATAAATTTATTTAAACCAATATTTTCATCTAATGAATATTAGTAAAGGATGTTTGAACATGCGAGCTAAAATTAAATAAAATTATAAAGTTAATAAACTTATTTTAGGAAAACATATTAATGTAATTTTTTAAATGAAAATTTATTGGCACCGAAAAAGATCCGATATCCGGTCAAATCCGATCAAGATCCATTGAATTAAAAAAAATCTAGATTCGAGAACAATCCGAACAAGATCCGATCCGATATAAGTGGAGCCGAATCTCGACGAACCTGATCCGACCAGAATCCGACCCATTAACATCCCTACTTATCACTCTTAACTTTTCAAATTTCAAATTTCCCATTTTCGACTGCTCCATCGTTTTTCTTTTTTAATAGTAAATTTTTATTACAGCTAAAACAAAGGTTTTGCAAAGTCAAAATCGTGAGTTTATATTATAAGATCAGTTAAATATTATAAGTTTTTGAAAAAGAATTTTGAAATACTTTCCTATGAAAAAATCACAAGATTAAAAAAATAAAAGAGTTTCAAAGTCTCAATAAAAAGCTTCCAAAGTATACATCTTTTTCATTTTCATTAATTCAAAAATTAAAATATTTCAAACTTTATGATAAAAACTATGAGAATTTTGATCCACGATTGTAGTTGTATTTTTCCATTGAATATTCACTTCAAATAAAAAGGAAGACAACTTTTTCCTTCTCAACAAAAGATACATAATGACATATTTATGTAATTGAATGGGTATAATCTTTAGTCAAACTTAAATAGCTTTTTAATTGGTGGTATACACTGAAGAAAGAAGCTAACAAAAAATGTCCCTAGCATATAAATTCTCTGCTGGCGGTTAAAGTACATATAATATATACTACGCACCATTTATTGTAGGCATTATCTTCCTCAAAGATAAATGACAAGAATGAATAGTTTGTACTCTTGAGTCTTGACTTATATTAATTTGCATAACAGATGTTGAGCGAATATTCATTAACATTATCCTCATACTTTATATACTTTTATTAGTATAAAGTATTATGTAAAAATACATTTAATACCACATATTTGATTTTGCTCATCAGTTATCAAACTGAAAACTTAATGACATTTCAATCCAAAATTTAACGATAGGAATCAAATTCCTAAAAAATTTAAACTAGAAAATTCAGTTGTTATTATTACAATATCCTTATTACATTCATAAAGCGTAAATGAGAGGAAAAAAATAAAATAAGAAACAGCATTATTGAGTCAAAGATAAAGTGTAAATTCTCTTTATTACATTCATATCTTAAATCCGCTTGAAGGAAGGAAAAATATCTGAGGATAGAACACAAAAGGGTAGAAAGGAAATAAAGCGAATATTATATTGGAGTATAAAAAAGCACAAATTACTTCTGTAGAGGAAATATATATAGCCCAAACGAGATTGGAGGAGCAAATCCAGTGTCAGTAAAGCTAAGGTGCAAAACGGTTCACCTCGCCACGTGGCCTACTGTTTTTACCGGTTTATTTATTTATCATCCCTCCCCTAATTTAATTTATTTAAACCTCCATTTTAATTTTACTTATCAACAAATGGAAAATTTAAACTCCCATCAACCACTATTGAAAATAAACCAAAAACAACTTATTTTCCGATTCTCGGTTGATATCAACGTGTTAATTTGTTAGTATATATATATATAAAAGGATCTCATCGGAGAAGAAAGAAGAAAAACTGTTGCTTTTTTTTCTTAAATAAAAATTGTTTGAAAATGGGGAGAAGAAAACTGGAGATAAAGCGAATCGAGGACAAAAGTGCTCGGCAAGTGACTTTTTCGAAGCGGAGAAATGGATTGTTGAAAAAAGCCAAGGAATTATCTGTTCTATGTGATGTGGATGTCGGCGCCATTATCTTCTCCAATAGAGGAAAGCTTTACAATTACTGCAGCACCAACAGGTTAGTAAGTAATTTTGTGTTCGGAATCCATCGATCGATCGATCTTATGTTTTCCGTACTTGTTTGGTATGGGGATTTGGTGTGCTTTTTACTACGAGTAGTTTTTTATTTATTGGTTTGAAACCCTAGGTTTCAGATTTCCCAAAATGGAAATTTTCTATAGGCTTCAATTAGAAATAAAGTTTGCTATTCCTATACACAGTAGTATAGTATTATTATTATATAAATAATAAATAATAGCTGTGTTTCGTGTCATTTACTCAATATCTCCGTGCATATTCATTATCCATTGTTCAAAAAGCTTTTCCACTGTACGTAGTAGATAAAAGTATCAATTTATAATCTGGACGAATCAATTGAATCTTTTTCTCGATTTTGCTACTGAAATTAATCATCTTTATTGGATTGTTCTGGATATATACATCGTGTGACCCCTATTTTAACTTTTCTTACCACAGGAAAACTTGAGATTATTTTAATCATTAAATAATGGTATTGGTTGGTTGTTTTTGTTTTCTTTGTTTGTATTTCAATAAATGACTCCCATCAGGCTTTGAGACGTGCCGTCTTTCTTTTTGGGTGCCTGAGTATGGTTACGTTACGTTACTTTACTTGCTTATTGCTCAGTTGCAGACACCGCTGAATTGAATGTGTTACATTACATGGGAGATGTAATATCTATATGTTATTTGGACCTGAGGCACTATATTATATTATTATTTTATTTTGTTTTATTTTATGTTGTGTTTGTATGAGGACTCTAAGCAACATTGATTTACCATGTCTTGTGTTGTTGTATTTCTGTAATATCTTGTTTAAGCTATTAATGTCCGTGCAATTCATGATCCAAAATGGCATTTCCAGAAATTATAATCACGAGTGATTTGTAGATGATGTAGCAAGACATGATTAATTGTCATACAAATTTAATTTGGACATCTCCAGATGAAATCTTGCGATATAGAAATTTCGACATTGAGTTCACCAATCATGACTTGTCACTAGACCAATTTTTTTTTTTTTCACTTGATGAATAATTCGAGTGGAGATGCCACTATGTGACTTTGGTGATTAGAAATTGAAGTTTAGGACTAGTTTTCTATATGACCAAACTGAAAATTTCTTTAATTGAAATCCCATTTCTTGTAGCACTTGGTGATGTTTGGTTTAGACGATCAAATTTGAACAAACAAAATATGTAAATACTCAAAGCTCCTACTTTGTGGACTAACGGATCATCCTACACGATCATGTCCTCTTAGGATTCACGTGAAAGAGTGTTGTGGTTACATTATGTATTTTAGCAAAATATTTAGAAATGATCGAAAGTAACAAAAGAGTTGCAAATGGATCAAGGAGTTTGTTATGAAGTATATTAATTAAATGTTTATACATATAATCTTTAGAGAAGATAATTCTTTTTTGTTAATTATTACATGGTATTCATAACTATATCATTAAACCTTGGAGTTTTCGAGCCCATTAATCCCAAAATAACAATATCATAAAAACCTTAAAGCGGTCGAGCCCATTAATCCCAACTCCACCGGCTATAATGATGGCTAGGCTTCATTTAAGAAAGTTATTGCATGTTACATCTCATCCGTTCCTTTTCACCTCATCGTGGCACAATTTGTTTACATATTCTTATCCAAACAACCTTAGTCATGTAATTGCAACTTCTTATATATGATGTTGCAAGCGCTTGTTCTAGATGGGCTGTTTCTTGTCAAGTTTGCTTTATATTCAGGTCTCGAGTAGTTGATTTTTCAAGTATACCCTCTTCATGTATGTCTTTTTTGTCATTTTTATTGTTACCTTCATTCTTGCTAGGTGCCTTTCAGCTATCACCAAGTTAAGTAGGCCATAATCGAATACTCGATTAGTTGGTTAATATAATAATTTGTATTAACTCTTGACATACATAAAAAAATATTAGGTTATTTGTAGGGATAGTTTATCACATCTTTAGCATACATAAGCTTTTAAGTTATTCTTGTGTGTGCTATCATGCGTGTGTGGCTATTTATTCTTCTTCGATGTAGTTAATTGGTGTAGTCTCCGTACTAAATGCACATCTCCCAATTAATTGGTGAGGAACCATTGGAACTCTAGAAATAAAATTATTAACCTTCTATGTAACTCGTGTATATGACCTCACACCCCGAACTTGAGAGTCCTCTACACTCCATTCATGTTCCTTTGTGCTGCAAGGTGGTGTGTAAATCATGAAGTTAAAGGTTGTGTAGCTCACTTTATCGACGTGTCTTCAGTCTGATGGAAGGGACCCACGATATGGCGAAATTGACGTTCGAATCCCTATTGAAATTGTATCGTATGTGTCCCAAAAGGAAACATGACGGGTTCAAGACCTGAATACCATGAAACAGAAAAGTTAAAAAAGAAAATTTTGCTCACCTTATAAAATACGAGGTAACATACGATCATGTTAAAGTATTGATCGCTAGAGAATATTGAGAGTGTTTTCATTGGGGTTTAGCACCCTTGCTAGTCCCCACCTACTAGTGGAAAAGGTGGATTTCCTTGAAGATGTATCTTTTAGCAAGGGTTTCACATTATTGACCTAGTATATTCAATTGAAATTTATGTTTACGCATAGTACGGAATAGAAAAACATAGTTCTACCAGAATTTGTCTTCCTTCATCAATCATTTTGCTTTTCATGATTACTTGAATAGTCAAGGAGAGGTAAAAGTTCGTATATTATCCACATTACGGAGAAATTTTCACTCAAGTGGAAGTTATGCGGTTTCCATTTTTATCAAATCAAGGAATCTTCTAGTAGACCATCTTTCTAAGAGTTTGTCGATGTGTCACCAAAATTTTAACACATGTGATTGAATCTTTGTTATTTGTCTAATAGTCAACACCATTGTTTCCTCATTATTTCTTCATGTGCCTCCCATTTTAAGTAAAGCATTTTCTATATTAGCGATTTGGAATAGCAATGCTTGATTGATTTGGTATAATAAGTAGTCTTATCAATGGATATCCGGTTATGCTTATTAGAGTTGTTGTGGGGTTGAATTATGTTTATGTTTATTAGAGTTAAGGGTATGCTTCTTACATAGAACTCATGCCAAAACAAATCCTAGTATGACATGTGGTAAGGTAAGAAGATCTTGAAAGAGAAGTTTTTGGTTTTCATATGGAGTTCAATGAATTTCGTTTTAAATTTTTATTTGACAAAGTTTATAATTTCCAGTCAATTTACAAAATTAGAAGTATGCTTATTATGTTGGACCTTGTGACATGAAAAAAAGAGAATGTAGGAAAAGAATACATTGTAAATAATTGTAGGACCTCAGGTGCAATCACTTACGTCAAACCAATAAGCGTCAGGAAAAATACATCCCTGACTATATAGTGCAATCACACATACTAAAGCCCATTACATTCAATTGTAATTCGACAGACGCTAGCTCCTCAACTACGAGAACCTCCATCAATGGACTATTGCTTTTAAAATCTGGGCCGATATAATCTCCCCTGCTAGTAGTTGCTCCTGTCGCCGGTTGGGAATCAAACCCGTGACTTTGGCTTTAATACCACTTGCAGGACTTCAAGACTGCCAGTTATCCCAAAAATCATTTGGTGTTATGAAAAGGCACTACTGTATTTTTATAGTTCGTTCACATTTACACGCCCTCGACATTTGATCGTGACTTGACCCACACGTACGTCTCTGCTATAGGGGCATCAACCACTGGGCTTTCACTGCCGTAAATTTGACTATATGTACCTAGTATGCATCAAAGGCGTAGTCGTTATTGTCTCAATACCACAATAATGTGTATAGACTTTAGTATTGTGGTAACCAAAAAGATTGGTACCAATGTTGTCTTTAATTGTGGTCTGTTTATTGCACCATTCAGGCATTCACTGCATTTGTCTTTCTCAGTTAACCTTGCTCTTTCCTTCTGTAAACTTTGCAGGTAACACTGTCATCTAGCAAGTTACAATAGTTGCCACTTCATTTTTCCATTTGCTTGCCACCCCAACCATGTTTCTTGCTCACTCGCAACATAAACTAGTAGGGGGCATAATCAACCCCTATCATAGTGTTGGGATCTTCTTTTCTTTGTCATGATGTTCATGTCTCTTTGCTAAAGGGATATATTTGGTACTATACTGAAGTATCGCTTAGCTCGGAAGCTAAATATTTATATTACTTTTAATTTATTCCATTATGTGTCGAATAGTAGCCTTTTACTCACGTACCATATTGAAGTACCACTTCGCTCGTAAGCTAAATATTTATTTCTTCTAATATACTCCATTATGTGTAAAATCGTATCCTTAAAACGTGAAACAGTTCTTAAAAAATGAGGTGAGATTCGAACACATGAACTCTTTTTAGGTTGCCTCCACCGTGTTCTAAGAGGAACAAATATCTTATTGTCAATAGTGTAACTGGTTATTTGTGAAGTGAGGCGGGGACGCTAACGGTTACCACCTGGACTCTTAACAAATCTAAACATGTGAGCATTGGTGATGATGTCTATAGAAGGCAACTATCTATTTTCTAAGATGTCGGTACACTTTCAAGAGTACAAAGAAATGGAGAAACGAATATAATACAATACAGAATGAAGATAGTAACTAAAAGATGTAGGCGAGAAAAACTCGTCCAAGTACCTGGTGGAGACTTCCTTGCAATTAGTCTTTTTAAAAAGTAGCGGTAGGAAAGACCTCGGGAGATTTTCACACTTAAGAGAGGCAATAAAGGGACCAACAACTTTATTGTTGCAATAACGGGTTCGACAACTTCACTTTTTAGGTGATTTATTTGTTTACACGTGATCTACTAATCTGCCCGCTTTAAGAAATGAAGTCGCACACCATCCTTAAGTCTCATAACAAGTCATCGCCATGCATTCTAGGTAAGCATATTTTTTTACTCATGAATGTAGATGCAAGATATGTTGCTTATTTAGGGCTGCTAGTATTCACTTCCCTAATAGAGCAAAGTATTGCTCGTGACCCTGACTCATGAGTCCTGAACTAAAGAAAAAAAAAATCAAAAAACCTCTTGACATACTGGGTATGTGGTGTTGTGAGACTTCTCATCGGGGAATGATGCAAAACCACCCCATAACTCCCATTTATCCACTCCTACTTTCGGGAAGTATGGTGTGCCACCGTTGCACCACGTTATCAAGTACACGTGGTGCAACCCACTAATAACTTCTCACATGTGGAGTGAGAATCTACATCAGCCATGTTCTGGCCAATGTGAACAATTTTTTCAATTCCTATTTTTCTAGAGAACATGGCGCATAACATGGCTGATGTGGATTATCACTCCTCATGTGAGAAGTGCAATGGTGGGATGCACCAAGTGTACTTGATGACGTGGTGCAATGATTGCACTAAATAATTTCTCCCTATTTTCTAGGAGCTAGTTTATGTTTTATAAATAGACGTAGGAACTAGTTTAGGAATTAGGATTGAATCAGAATTTATTGTAGAAGATTTATCTTTGGAGTTTTGTCCTCTCCATACATTCAATTGTATTGGCAGAATTTGTGTTTAAGATTCTTGCACAAATTCATCCTTTACGTCATTGGCTTTTATAATGTTAAAGATTCTTGCATTGATTCCTACCAATAAAGGTTTATTGCAGTTCTTCTTTGATTTCCATATTGTATCTTTTGTTCTTATCATTTGGTATCAGTCAGGTCGATTGTAGAAGTTTATAATCAGATTTCCAACAACCAAACTGAATAGACAAACCCAAACCATCAACCATCCCAAATTTTGATTCAATTCTCGAACAATTATCTGCGAAAGTTTTGAAACTATCAGATGAAAATCATAATCCGAAAATCAGTAAAGATAAAGAAGAAGAAATACCTGCAAATTCTATGTTTGCTCAAGCTAATCAGTAAAGATAAAGAAGAAGAATACCTGCAAATTCTATGTTTGCTCAGGTATTTCTTCTTCTTTATCTTTACTGATTTTTGGATTTTGATTTTTGTCTGATAGAAACTCCACTTCATCGACTCTATGGTCGTTCAAGTGGCAGCACTCGTAGACCAATCCAACGGGTGTCCAACCGGGGAAAATAACACTGATTTTCCAAAAAAAGTAAAGGCGAAAGAACTCACAGAAGAAGACATTAAGGCTGGCAACCATCAGACAGACGACGAGGATGCTTGTGACCCACCAGTGGCCAAACTGGCTGAAATTTCCTTCTTTTCGCCTTGAGGACAAGGCGGATTTCCAGGGGCGTGCACGGATAAAATATTACCCCATAACATCCGCTTATCTCCTAGTTTTTAGGAGTTATTTTATGTTTTATAAATAGCCGTAGGAACTAATTTAGGAATTAGGAATAAATCAGAATTTATTGTAGAAGAATTTTCTTTGGAGTTTTATTTTCTCTATGCGGACAATTGTATTGGTTGAATTTGTGTTTTAAGATTCTTGCACATATTCATCCTTTACGGATTTATTGTCTTTAATAATGTTTAAGATTCTTGCACTAATTCATGCCAATAAAGATTTATTGCAATTTATTCTTTAATTTCCAGATTGTATCTTATGTTCTTATCAGGGAGTCTCGTCCTGATGTTGAGGGCACAAAAACAATATACCAATGCTTTCTTTCATAACGACTTCCATAACAAATCCAATTCTAGGGCATGGAGCGAACGCTACTAGCTACTCCGTATGCATTTTATTATTATGGCTTCTTGGCATAAATGGACTTCTAGGATGAGTAGTTGGGTATGGTATTTAGGCTCCACATCTAGTTGCCTCAGGAAGTCCTTTGCTTTCTCGACTAATGAAATTGCGTACCTAGTGAAATCAAAGCTTATCCCTCTTGTGTTAAATCTAAAACTTAGTGAATGATTGGAGGTTGTGTTTTTGGTCTGGCAGGCACTTAGATTGGTGGCTCGACTTTTGATGGTTCGCAAAATAGGCATAATGCAACCGATTTGTTGCATTATGAATTATTAAAATCTTGTGAGTGTCTGTCTTTGAATTATATAATTGATTAACCCCTTCTTTGACTTATCTAGATCAAAGCAATCAACAAATGAGTAGTTTTCACTGTCATACTTTTGGCCACCACTTCTCGCTTCTGTTTTCATTCGAAACATAACTTGACCACTCTATCTCATTGTCGCTACTCTGGTGGAGAAGATTACTGCACCTATTTTTTCGGCTATGCATCGTCATCGCCTAGCTTAATGTAGATTTTCTCTACGATGAAGGATGGTTATAAGATAATTATAGATATTTTCTTATATATTTCATGATTGGTGGAAGAGTGGAAAACCCCAACCCCGACTTTAGCAATAGATGCTCTCTTGCTTAGTACAACATTTTGACAGGCTCTGAATGCCAAGCCAATTACTGTTGTGTTGAATGAAAACTGATATATTTTTCAATAGTCATGGACAAGCCCCCGTTTGCACTAAGGTCAATGAATCCAAACAGTGGAAAAAAAAATAAGTCCCTCTTTGTAGTGACCCCCATGTGGAGAGCCAGCAAGCTCAGTCAATCTACCTAAATATGACGGATAATATGAAGCTTTTTTCTAAGCCTGAAGATGGATAAAAGAGAGACCTCATCAGCTTCAATTGAGCATTACATTGCTATTTTTGTTATTGGATATCACAGTTGCAAGTCATACAAGAGGCCAAAAGAGCTTCTTGTGATCCCAATCATCATCAATATATAACCTTCTTCGACGTAACTTTTATAGAACCCACCAAGGTAATACCCTGCTTAGGTTTTCTCTTTCTATGGAACTGATGTACAATCCCAAAGTTATCCTACATGAACAAAATGAAAACTAACAAAGATCACATAAGATTCTTTCCTAGCTAACAACTAGAGATGAAAATAAGAAGAAGAACAAAGTATGAAATCCTGTGGAAACAACCGTGTCAGAAGGTCATGTATATTATAAAGCTTTAAATCATAAACTCGACAGGAACATATTTATTTCTAATGAGGTCCTTGCCCGCAAAAGCATATATATCTCTAAAAAAATGATATCTTGTTCATTTAAGCATTATGTATTGCATAAACTTACTATGTGCCTTGTATCTCCTATAGAGCGACAAATAATCAAACTTTCGTCCCCTCCTCGTGCATTTATATTTCACATGAGTAGTTTGAAAATAAATGAAGACATAACTTTGGCAGCTCCTCTTTTCCTATGTTAACAAACAGAGTTTGAAACAAGAACAAGAAAGCATAATTATTCTCATGCTCATAATGATGTTAGGGTTTATTGTTTATGTAAATTAGCAGATATAGTCATACATAGCCTACTATGGGAAATTCTTCCAAGTGAACTAAATTCATGATTTAGAATTCCCACCACCCACGTGAGTTATTCTTTTTGCTAATTTCATGTGATCCATTATGAAAGTAGAAAATTGTTGACCCTGAGCTTTTCAAATCTTATGTAGAACAATTGACACAAAACGTTCATAATATCTTAAGGTTGATTTGTACATGGGTTACTAAAAATGAGGTCCAAAGATTGTTTGAGCATACAAATTCATATATACAAAAGGTTGTTATGTGGATTGCTAGTGCATTTGAATCTACCACGGCCATAATTTGCAAGAAATAAATATTGAACACCTTACCTCACGAATGTCCGAAGGAGGTTTTCAAGTACGGTTATCGCAAAATATTTCTTGATATGTACACACTTCCCTTGCCTAATATGCTCTTCTTTGTCTTGGTTGGATCTTTCCAAATGATTCCAATAAGGTTTTCTGTAACACCATCTCCTTATGCTGCTATGCGGATTGCTACTCGACCAATTCTTAAAAAATATCCAAACATCCATCAGAAATATTTACAAATCCCATTGAAAACCTTTCTTGCGTGATGCTCTCTTTTGCCTTGGCTATGAGGAAGATATTCAAAAAGAGATATTGTGTGCAACAACTTCCCTCCCTGCCTATGTTAGAGTTAGGCCCTTCTTCTCCCTCTTAGCATAGATACCTTTCCTCTTTTTTCATCTTTTTTGAGAGGGTGAAGGGATTTTATGAGTAAGGCATGTACTTTTATTGTTGGGTGGAATTTTATATGTCTAAACTTCTTCACTTATTGTTGTCATATTTTCTTGAAAGATCACAATAAAGATTCCATAAGAATCGGGATGTGTAAGCTTGAATTCCATCTTGTCTGCACGTTCGTTTAGTAGACAACATGTGGAGTTCATACGTCAGTATAAGATGTCACCTTAGGTGATTGAAAAAACCACAAACATAGTACATTTACGTCTTTTCAGACTAACAACCTATGCTTCTTGACATAAGGAAATGCATAATAGCCAAGAGTCATACTATTGCTATGATGTTTTTGGATTTGTTAAAAAAGTCAATTAGATGGATTTGTCAGTAAAGTCAATAATGAATCAACCGGATGGTGCATTGCCCATCAAAGACATAATTGATGGAATGTTTTGCTATTTCTATAAATATGGTAAACTAGTTTCATTAATCTAGATGGCCGAAGAACGAATTAAGTGTTGTTATTCTTACATTTGCATGCACGAAGATCAACATATGTATGTGTCTTTGGTTTCAACATGCAAGATTTATGAAATTTATATTCTTTATGTGTATTAGACTAGGTTAATGTATTGTAACAAACCACAAGTAAGTCAAGTTGTAATCAATCTCATAATCTTCTCCACTCGCCTTCGTGAGTTGAGTGTTGAGTGTTACTTGAAAGTATGTGAACTTCAAGTTCCACTACTCACGAAAGAGAATATAATTGGTGTGTCCAAATAAAGGCGTTATTTTAATGTTTGTGGACTTGTGGAGCGTGTAATGTTGAAGCTGAAGATGTTGTCGCCATGAAAGATCAGAAGGTCCTCTTATCATCTATCACACGTGCATCCGCCTTCAAACAAGCATGAATAGTTCTTTAAACTTCCTTTGAAGGAGTTTATATAGTGTAAGTCTCCAAACATTAGGAGGAAAGTTCGACTTAGTGCATATGAAGGAATCTGAATCAAAGATTGTGTTACATTTCAAGTTTTTTGACAATTGCCGACCAAATGAAAAGATAAAATGATGGTCGTTGGGAAGATTTTACATTCATTAGATCTTAGGTTTGATTACACTTGTCTAATTGTTACAAGCTCATGAGAACGCTTGACACCAAAAGAAGGAGCAAAAGAGCAACCTTTGCAAGTAAGACGAGTACCCCAACACGTTTCACGGAAGTAGAGGGCGTAGATGATATTGTTATTGCAGCTAAAGCGACAATCAACATTTAGATGATGAGGAGTCAACAACTAGGGATATGAACAAAGTCGTCGAGGAACTTCGGCCAAGTAAAGACAATGTGGAGGACGAAATCTATTATGTTAAAAGCAACAACTAAGTTGGAGATTCCACTATGCTAATCGTGTGCTAAATGAGGAAGAGAACACAAGCTAGAGAAAATAACTACGGAAGAGATGTTGATTTTGATGAATAAAGTGGCTAGGATTGGAAAATTAGTTTTAATACGTTCCTACGAAGAGCTTATGGCATAATGCAGTATCATGTGTCACCGACACCTCCTTCACAAAATTCACATGTTATTGAAGCAAGTTCAAGAGAAGGACTTACGATAATTGTAGGTCTGAAAGACTTGTATTGAAGTCGAAGAAGGTAACAAAATGCTTGGCATGTAGTGGGTACTGGTTCACTACTCTAGGTATCTGAACCAATACTTTCAGTTTCAACCAATATGTAGTTGAAAGCCAAGGCTGTGTAATTAATACCTATGTTCTTGTGAAAATTGTTATGTTTTCGGGTATGACGATGATATAGATGAAGAGATCGCACCAACAGAACAGAATAATGTGTGGGAGTTAGCAACCCTACTCTCTTTCTAAACTAACATTAGTGGTAAGGTTTGTCCTGTAATTACTTTTACAATGATTGTGAGATATATTCCCTTTGCTGCAATAACAAATAGTTTGATTGATATTTTTGGAAAGGTATTTTAAGTAATATTACAAATATTGTATTAACCAAATATGTATACTTGTTTTTTTAATTTTGCTAGATGTACAATCGAGCAATGTTTTCTAGAATAATAATTATGTCACAGGGGTCTGCTTCGTGTTTTTGTATTGTGTATTCTCACTATTGTCTATGATATAATAGGGTCATCTAGACCTGAGCCTCTGCTCGTTTTATGGGTCCAATTTCAGGAGAATTTTAGGATCAATTATAATGTCTTGTTGATTGTTACTGGTAATATTGTTTGTATTCCTGACCCTTCCTCTAAATTTCTCTAGCCATTTTTTGTTCTAGTTGATCTCCCCTGTTCTTGCTATTATTTTTAGTTCCCGCGTGTATTTCCTGAATCTAGCTTACTAGAATTAGTGTCCGTTTACAAGTATTTTCTTTGTATGAGCATCACATTTCAGTAAATGGTCATTGTTATTATTATCCAGCCTGCCAGGAATTCTGAAACGGTATCACAGTCGTAGTGAAGTAGAACCAATTGCCTCCACTGGAGTTTCTGAGACACAGGTAATGTTCTTTTTTTTAGCACATAAAGTGGACATCATATCATAGATAGTACTGTAAGAATACGAAGTATTTGTTCATCCAATTTAATAAGGGATGTTGTTGTAGTCGGATCACTCATATTTATCCTGAAATGTGATAGTTTTATTCTCACAGTTAGTTAATACATATAAATAAAGCGGCTGTTAGATGTTGAATCAATATGTGGTGATTGTGAATATGAATAATCCCTCAATAAGGTCTGTTTTCATGGCAGGAACAGAACACTAAGTATGCAGGTTTTCTTACAAGTGGAGAGCTCCTCCAAATTGTGGAAAGGCAGTCACTTTATCCCTTGTACATAACATTCTTAAATTTTGTTATTGAGCTGACGGATTGTGTTCTTACATATGGAAACCTCTTTCTCCAGGGAACTAGATGAGCCTTGCATTGACGATCTTAGTGTAAATGACCTAGTACATCTGGAGAATCAACTTGAGTCTGCACTAATACAAACAAGATCAACAAAGGTTTCTGTCCCAGTAGCATCTCAAGATCACCATAATTAACTCCAAAAGTTGATAATCTGAATCTCCCTCCTGTTTTATGTTCATTTTTATTTATTTATCTATTATGCCTCTATTTTTTCCTTTTTGTTGGTTATTCATTTTAGCCCAAAATATAGTATGTTGAGAGAACGGGCTGAAAATTAATTTTGTGGTAGTAAACCATTAAAAACTCTGTCGTTCTCGGATATGGGCCAGAGGACAACCCCTTCATTCAGAAACTAGCAGCTTTTTAATCCTTTACGAACTCATTTGGTAGTACAGTTATTGATTATGTAATATGGACAAGATAATATAATTTTTGTACTTTTAACTTGCAGAGTCTAAAGAGTGGTAAACCGCCACATAAATGTGTTATTGGATCATAAAGATTATATTATCATAGGGTTGGGACTTGTGATAATTTTATTTGTATTAGTGCCTAAAGGACGCAGGTTATCACTTATTTATGGATTTCCCACTTCATTCATCAATTCTACCAAATTAGAGACATAGGTTGATAAAGGACAAATCTCACCTAATGATCTTTGCTACTAAACGAGTTCTACGTGCTCATGGTGGAATTATGACATAGAAGTACGTAACTTTTGTTAGGTTTATATCGTCGTATTCTGTTGATGTTGTGATCTATAATAGAATAATGACTGGCAGTTTCATTAAGAATTTGAATAGTTAATGTTTTTTAGCTTTTTTATCCTGAGTAAAAATTCTCAATTTGTCTTGATATGCATTATGTTTGTTGTATTTTTTCCATGTACGCGCGTTATTTCTAATCATGATAATTATTTAGTTCGATCTATGCAGACACATTTGCTGCTGGAATCTATATCAAGCCTAAATGAAAAGGTATGCAGTTTTTTTATTTTTACCTATTGCTGACATTATACAGATTTAGAACTCGTAATAAGAGAACATGATTGCTATTCAAAAGTCTTAATTGCTGACTTATTCCAATAGAATAGAACTAATCACAAAATTATTTCTATATGCTGAAAATTAAAGTGTATTGATGAAAGATTGCAGAGAAACTTACTTACCCGATATTCTTTGTAAACAGGAAAAGATGCTGGCTGAAGAAAAGCGGCTTCTTGAAGAGAAGGTGATCCATATTGATATTGAAAATCCCATCTCTAAATTAACCTGTAATTAATTATCCGAATAATTGTTAAATAACAATATTGTTCAATGAAGTTACAGATAGCTCTAAGGAAGGACAGTGGGAGGACAAATAAGGTAATAATAGATCTCAATGTTCTTGCGGACAGCCAAATGACCGGAGAACAGCAACGTTGAATGCTCGATTCGCTTTAACAGAAACTTTGCAATGATGCACCTCCCTCTATAATGACTTAAAAGCCCTTGTATACTCCATTGTTTCACAGCAATGTCATTGGTGTC
Source organism: Penstemon newberryi var. newberryi (assembly GCA_030819805.1). NCBI lineage: Eukaryota > Viridiplantae > Streptophyta > Magnoliopsida > Lamiales > Plantaginaceae > Penstemon > Penstemon newberryi. The sequence continues at coordinate 476,361 of JAUALY010000008.1, forward strand.
CTATTAATACATGACAGGAATACTTACACACAAGTTCGTTCTTTGTACCTGCAACTGCAAGTGTATAATACATTCTATAAAATATTGCTCAACTGTATTTGATTCTATTGTCTACAACAAGACTTAGTGTACTCCACATTATTAATTATGCGTATATATGAGCAAAACTTTCCATTCCAATGGACAACAATTAATTCTATCAGCACTAGCTCTGGCCATTGTAAATTTATTTATTCCGTTTATATTTCCTTTTATATTAAAATTCCACGAAACCTAATTGAAATGAATGTCCATGTGGATTGGAAAATCCTAACTTTGATTTGACCAAATTTATACAACCATATATAATTCATGTAAATAGACCAAAACCCATGAGCGAGTTAATTTATAAGATGCTCCCCAAATGTAAATCTAAAATTTGTTTCACTTTTGGAAAGCATGCAATAAAGGTAAAGGAAGAAGAGCCAGATGAGCATTGGTTTTCAAATAATAGTACAAGTTTCCGCACAAGACTTGATATATAGATCTGCAATTGATTCTTAAGAGCAAAAACAATCTGAGGCAGCTACTACAACTTCAAAAGGCCTAATTAATTACTAATATGAAACCAAACCAAATATTGCCAACTTGTAATTAATATATGTATCCATTTAGCAATTTGTAAAGTCTAATTATCTGAAACCATAATCAAGCATAACTTTAAGATTTTTTTGTATTGGTTCAAAAGATAGATAGATATATTATAGATGGAGCAAAATAAAAAGAAAAGGAGATGAAACCAAACCCGCAAAGGAGAAAGAAAAAAAACACTTTGCATTTGCATGCCAATGGACAAAAAGAAATGGATGGAATTAGGGGTGTTCATAAACCCGTCCCACCCGACCCACCCGCCCGACCCGCTCCAACCCGCCCGTAACCCGCCGGTTTTGTTTTTAAAATAATCAAGTACGGGTTGGTAATTTGTAAACCCGCACGTTATGGTTCGGGTGACGGGTTTGATGGTTAAAAAACCGACCCACCCGCAACCCGCACTTAATCATCCTTGATGTACTTTTTATTCATTGTTTAATAAAGTGTGAAATAAATTACATTTATTAACAAATGAATAAGAACAAATAAACAAACTTTCTTAAACTTTCTTGTTTATATTAATGTTAATGGTACAAATATGTTAGCACATTATTTCCTAAAGAGTTTGTTGTTGAAAAATTGAGAAGAAACTTCACTAATTTGTTATTGTTTGTAATGTGTGAGTGATGATTTGTAATGAATTTTTTTGTGGGGATTTGTAATATTCTTTTTTGTGGAGACTATTGATTTAATTAGTAAGAAATCGTTGATTATATTATAGTTTTGTATTTTTTGCTTTTTGGATTTAATTTTAAAATTAACATTGAACACATTTGACACATTTTATTTGTTGTTTGAAGAACTTAAGATTATATGCTTAATTGTTTATATTTGGATGTCAAGATTTTATGACATTGTTTCCGTTCAACCCGCCAACCCGACCGCCACCCGCCCGCACCTATTCCACCCGAACCGGACGGTTTATGAAAATAACAACGCGGGTGCGGTTTAAAAAATTGGCAACCCGCACGTGTTGGGTCGGGTTGATTTTTTCATGCAAACCCGCCCAAACCCGACCGCGTTCACCCCTAGATGGAATCAAATCAAACTTACAAAGAAAATTGGAATGCTGCTCTTTTTCCTCCATCCATAACAAATTTCATATACAGAAAATCTCCCTTTCCTTTATTGCTTTCTTTTATATTATGATGATAAATTAATTAGTTTCACATTTCCCAATTAAGAAACACTTGCGGAAAATAAGTGAGCTACGTAGTGGACAGCAAACCAATATTCACCTTTTACCACATGGCAATGACGGCATGGCAGCATAAATAAATAAATAAATTCAAAAATTAATACATTTGTGGATTTGTTAGTTACAGTATCTAATTGGGCACCGCCACAGATGATGATGAGGGAAACCTAAGATTTATGACAAGTACTCATGCTGACACGTGACCACCATTAAATCAGACAAAAGATTCAGCTTTCAAATTTCTTTTCCTTCTTCACCGCACTCCCTTCTCTTTATCTTGCATATATATATATATATATATTTTTTTTTAGACTAATCATAAAAGGATACTTTTCCCTCAACTAAAAAAAAAGAAAAATGTAATATCAATTGATCACCTATTAAAAAAGACAGTACCTTAAAGTGTATATCAATATTGGCTCCTAATATGTGTACAAGAAATTGAATTTGATTGTAAAGAAATGAACTACTTTATAATAACTTTATCTTGTGAATATCACGTTAGTAGGTTTTTTATTTTTATTTTTTGTGATAAAGATCATGTTAGTATATTAACTGCTTAGTAGTTTTCTATGATCAATATATCTAATGAAAGTTATGACAAAAAAAATCTATTGAAAGCATGAGTTTTTTTTGTCAGACAGAAAGAAAACAAAACGAGGAGAGACTAAATAAGGTATTCCTCAAAAACAGTCCTAATGGAGGCCCGTGTCATATCGCATTGAAGTTTCATTCCGATCTCTAGTTGATGTCCCAGTTTTGCAAGTGAGTCCGCCAACCCATTTGCAGTGCGCCTAATGTGACAAAAACTGACTTCTTATGGTTTCTCTAACAAAACCCGACAATCCTCCAAAATATGAGCCAAATGATGCTCCATATTGTCCCTTTTAGAGACAAGGGTAAAAACAATCTATGAATCCACCTCCACCTCAATTTGTTGAAACCTCCGAACCCAAGAAAGTGTGAGACCCTCACGGAGTGCCAACAACTCCGCCACTACAATAGAACAATCACCAATATTCCAACAAAAACTCAAAATCCAATTACCATCCCCATCTCTAATAACTCCTCTAGCCGAAGCCGAGCAAACAGGATTATAGTAACTCTCATCCGTATTTAGTTTGTAGCTCTCACCATTCGGCCTAATCCAGCTTTGAGTGGCCACAATCTTCGGTTTCCACATCGTTTGAAATTGTCTTTCAAGTCCTTGGCTAACAAGCGAATTTTGTAATATTTTGAGCCAGGGGGAAAATTGAAATTTTCTCCAAGGGGTAAGTTCGTAGTTTAAACCAATTTTTTTTTTTTATATTAAAAATCAGTTTAAATACAAAAATATATTCAAAGTGTACACAAATCTGGGCAATGTTTTTCTTATGTTATAAGTCGGTTTTGTGATATTTTGAGCCTGTGGAAAAATTAAATTCCTCAAAGAGGTAAGCTTACAGTTTTGATCAATTTTTTACAGATATTTAAAATCTTATAAAAACAAAAATAAATTGTTCATAGGGGTAAGTAAAAAACCCTCGACATATTTTCGTATGATTCAAGTCAATTTTGTAATATTTTGAGCTAATGGAAAAATTGAAATTTTCTTTAAGGGATAAGTTCATAGTTTTAACCAAATTTTTGCGGATACTAAAAATCAGTTTAAGTACAAAAATATATTCAAAGTGGTACGTACATAGCCCTGGACAATGTTATTCTTATGTTATAAGTCGGTTTTCTAATATTTTGAGTCCGTGGAAAAATTGAATTCCTCGAAGGGGTAAGCTCACAGTTTTGACCAATTTTTTACGGATACTCAAAATCTTATAAAAACAAAAAAATTGTTCATAAGGGTAAGTACAAAACCCTCGACAATTATTCGTATGATTCAAGCCAGTTTTGTAATATTTTAAGCCGGTGGAAAAATTAAAAATTTCTCCAAGGGGTAAGTTCACAGTTTTAACCATTATTTTGTGGATACTAAAACTCAGTTTAAGTAAAAAAATATATTCAAAGTGGTACGTACACATCCCTATGCAATGTTTTTCTTAGGTTATAAGTCGGTTTTCTGATATTTTGAGCCCCCATGGAAAAAATTGAATTCCTCGAAGGGGTAAGCTCACAGTTTTGACCAATTTTTTATGGATACTCAAAATCTTATAAAAAAAACTGTTCATAGGGGTAAGTACAAAACCCTCGAAAATTATTCGTATGATTAAAGTCCGTTTTGTAATATTTTGAGCCAGTGGAAAAATTGAAATTTTCTCAAGGGGTAAGTTCACAGTTTTAACCAATTTTTTGCGGATACTAAAAATCAGTTTAAGTACAAAAATATATTCAAAGTGGTTCGTACACAGCCTTAGGCAATGTTTTTCTTAGGAAATAAGTCGATTTTCAGATATTTTGAGCCCGTGGAAAAATTTAATTCCTCGAAAAGGTAAGCTCAAAGTTTTGGCCAATTTTTTACGGATACTTAAAATCTTATAAAAACAAAAAAAAAAATGTTCATAGAGGTAAGTACAAAACCCTCGAAAAATTTTAGTATGATTCAAGCAAGTTTTGTAATATTTTGAGCCAGTTGAAAAATTGAAATTTTCTCCAAGGGGTAAGTTCGCAGTTTTAACAATTTTTTAGCAGATACTAAAAATAAGTCTAAATACAAAATTATATTCAAAGTGGTACGTACACAACCGTGGGCAATGTTTTTCTTATGTTATAAGTCGGTTATCTGATATTGAGCCCGTGAAAAATTTGAATTCCTTGAAGGGGTAAGCCACAGTTTTGGCCAATTTTTTACGGATACTTAAAATCTTATAAAAATAAAAAAAATTGTTCCTCGACATATTTTTGTATGATTCAAGTCAGTTTTTGTAATATTTTGAGCCACTGGAAAAATTGAAATTTTCTTCAAGTGGTAAGTTCACAGTTTTAAACAATTTTTTGCGGATACTAAAAATCAGTTTAAGTACAAAAATATATTCAAAGTGGTACGTACACAGCCCTGGACAATGTTTTTCTTAAGTTATAAGTATGTTTTATGATATTTTGAGTCCGTGAAAAAATTGAATTCCTCGAAGGGATAAGCTCACAGTTTTGGCCAATTTTTTACGGATACTTAGAATCTTATAAAACATAAAACAAAATTCATAGGGGTAAGTACAAAATCCTTCACAATTTTTCGTATGATTCAAGTCAGTTTTGTAATATTTTGAGCCAGGGAAAAAATTAAAATTTTCTCCAGGGGGTAAGTTCACTGTTTTAACCAATTTTTTGCGTATACTAAAAATTAATTTAAATACAAAAATATATTCAAAGTGGTAGGTACACAGCCCTGGGAAATGTTTTTCTTATGTTATAAGTCGATTTTCTGATATTTTCAGCCCATGAAAAAATTGAATTCCTCGAAGGGGTAAGCTAACAGTTATGGCCAATTTTTTACGGATACTTAAAATCTTATTAAAACAAAAAAAAAATTGCTCACAGGGGTAAGTACAAAACCCTCGAAATTTTTTAGTATGATTCAAGCCAGTTTTGTAATATTTTGAGCCAGTGGAAAAATTTAAATTTTCTCCAAGGGGTAAGTTCGTAGGTTTAACAAATTTTTAGCGTATACTAAAAATAAGTTTAAATACAAAATTATATTCAAAGTGGTACGTACACAACCCTGGGCAATGTTTTTCTTATGTTATAAGTCGATTTTCTGATATTTTGAGCCCATGGAAAAATTGAATTCCTCACAGTTTTGGCCATTTTTTTACGGATACTTAAAATCTTATAAAAAAAATGTTAATATGGAAAAGTACAAAATCCTCGACATATTTTCATATGATTCAAGTAAGTTTTGTAATATTTTGAGCCAGAGGAAAAATTGAAATTTTCACCAAGGGGTAAGTTCACGGTTTTAACCAATTTTTTGCGGATACTAAAAATCAGTTTAATTCAAAATATATTCAAAGTGGTACGTACACAGCCCTGGACAATGTTTTTTTATGTTATAAGTCGGTTTTCTGATTTTTGAGCCCGTGAAAAGTTTGAATTCATCGAAGAGTTAGCTCACAGTTTGACCAATTTTTCACGTATACTTAAAATCTTATAAAAACAAAAAAATTGTTTATAGAGGTTAGTTCAAAATCCTCAACAATTTTATTTAATTTGTAATTGAGGGGGGAAGTTTAAGAAAAAAATAAAAGGGAAAGTACAAATCAACAAGGGTATTTAGGAAAATTGAACTGGTAGAGCTGAAATGGGATAGCCGGTTTCAGGTGGGTTATTTGCCACGTCAACACATGAATGGAGAGCTAGCGGTAGTTTTCCCAATGGTAAACTCCTGTTAGCCAACTCGAAAAAAAAAAGCTCTCTTTGTTATCGACAATACAATTTCTGGATTATTAATTATTATTATACTTTAATAAAAGATCAATGTTGGGAAGCAAATAGTTAGCACGAGCTTCACGATTTATAAATCGTGCCGTAATGCAATGATTTGCCCTAGACAAATTAGGCCCACCCACTAGATAATACTAGTATATTGTCAAGATTGGGTCCCGTGATTTACGCATTTGTACCCCAATGGCCCTATAACCTTTTTCCTTTTTTTTAATAATTATGGCCCTATTATATACCTTTCAAACATAAATCTTGTGAATAAGAAAGAATACAAAACTTGGTATAAAGGAATTAAAGTTGTGTTGATTAACCTAAATAGAACATCATATTAAGACCAATATTAATGAAGAATCAATTGATTAACAACTTTAATCCATTAAAGATGTATTGATTCAATGTATTAAACATAAATAGAACATCATATATTCATATTAAGACCATTAATAAGAATCAATTGATTAACATCTTTAGTGGATTAAATGTGTTGATTCAATGTATTTAAAATACATGAAGATTTAAATTCAAAATCCATAATAAATAACTAATAATATGCATTCATATTGTTTTGTTAATAAGTTAATTTGTTCATTTATGATTTTATTTTCATGCTCAAGTCTCACCCAAAAAATGAATTAATTGTATTATATTATTAGTACTGATTTTTTTTTTAAGTTATTAATAAGTACTTCAAAATATGTGGAGAAATGTGCCGGGTGATTGATCTTTTATTTATTGAATTCTATTGACAATGAATTTAAACTATTGAATTATTGAGAACAATTTAAGAAACTTATTATAGACAAATAGAGATAGAAAAATTTGTGAGTGACAATTTAACAAATCCAAAATTTTGTTTGAAACTTTAAATATCCAATTGACATGGTTTCAGCTTGAAAACCCTTTTTTTCAATTTGAATTTATTCTTGCATGTCATATAAATTGAAAGATGTTGTATTATCAACTATTAATTACTAGTTTTTAAAGTTAGAAATAAAAGTTTTTAAATTTTGAAATATTATTAAAATATTTACAAAATTATGAGAAAAATGTAAACATATTCATGTTGAGACCTCGAACAAGTAAAACACCATCGATCAATTACAAGTTTACAACTTTCCTTTTAGAACCCACCAAAAACTCTTTATTTCACATTTTCACTTTTAAAATTCGAAAATGAATTAAGGGAAAGTATTGAAATACCATAACCATGCACATGTACGCCGTATAGATATACCCAACATCATTTGCCACGTCACCGTATATTGAAACACTTTCTCACGCGCCAAAGATGATAAATACAATACAACTTGTGGTTGTGGCGGCAGAAGAGGATAAGGCCGTGGCCCGCTAACTACTCAGCTGACCGACGGCGCGTGCAAACTACCTGCTTGTTAGACGTGTCAGCCTCAGCCCAATTAATCCCAGTCCAATACCTACTCTTCATGATAAAGCTAAAGCTTCTTTCTTACACGTAATAGAAACGGGTTATGATTGTCTGCGGCCAATGATAGAGTAATACGGAACATTTATCAACTGAGTTGGGAGTATTGTCTCTATTGTTCATATTGAATTGGACATATTAAACATTATTGACCTAAAATAGTATTGACATTATTGCACCAATAATAATAAATGGCCTAGAATCACCAAGGGCCTGTTTGTTTGGCCTTTCCCAGAATTTTTTCGTGTTTGGGAAATGCCAAACAAACATGTTTTCTATTTTTCGAAATAAATTTTTCATTCATTAATTTTCTCAAACTAATCTCTCAAAAGCCAAACAAACAACAATTTTTTTTATCTCTAAACAAAACCTATACAAACTTTATTATGATTTGACATAAAGTAATCTATCTCTTACAGTAGATCAAAAAAAAAAATTTATCTCTTACACAATTTATCTCACATAACAAACATGATTTGACATAAAGTCTTACACATCTTACACCTACAATCCAACTCTTCCAGAAAAACCTACACCTACTTTATTTCTCAAACCACTCTCTCAAAACCCAAACAAACAACATTACGCAAATCGAGATTATTTCACAAACCTCCACTACTCTCCCAAACGCCAAACAAACAGGCCCCAATACTTCACTAATGTTTTTGGCATCCTGTAAATATTATACTATATATTACTAGTTCAATTCATATATATATTATAAATTCTTAGACACTAAAAAATAAAATACAGATAATATTTGAAATAACATATATTTTATAGTATCACATCATATATTTACAATATGGTGGACTCGAGTTCGAATTTCATATATTTACAAGCTTGCATGAATACTACTGAGAAACTAGAAAAAATAGTATTACGCAATATCTTCTTTGTTCAAGCAAAAGCTTTGTCAAATTGTGATCAAATATCCATAATTTAGAAATAATTAATGAAATTATTATATTATCAAATAAATGACTAATATTTATTCATTATGATTTTATGCTATAGTAATATTTTCAAAAATAGAAAATGTAAAAAAGTTAAATCTTGATTTATTCAATTTGGTAATTTAGTTTAGTACCTCGCATTTATCTTTATATAATAGAAAATACTTTTGAAAGGAAAAGTGCTAATAAAAAAAAAAAAAAAAAGGACAACCTTATTTAAGAATTTTCCAAAGAAAATGTTGCTTATTAAGTATGGTTAAATTTTAATATTAAAATGCTAATTTTTTTAACACACATGATATTATAGGCCATCCTAAATACTTCTGTTGCAATGAACTGCATAGCACAGGATCCTCATTTTTCTAATAAAATGCTCTTTTTCCAGACCAAACATCAAATCAATCATTATTTTATCAATATCTCAAATCAATCTATTCTATGAACAGAAAAAGAACACCAAACCAGAAACTTGTATAAAGAAACAATCTAAAATTACAAGCAAAAGGCACTTCTTCATATCATCTATCTGAAGAAAGAAGAAGAAGAAAGAAGAAAAAGCAAGTGCTTTTTGATCTGCCCTCTTCTTGTAATTAACCCTACAGACAAATTAAACTCCTTAAACGCAAAAGAGCTATCCAATAACCTCGATCTTACGAAAAAAAAAAATCAATTTTTGAGTCCAACCCAGAATTATTTTCTTGAATAAGATGAGAAGACATCCTCAAAACCAATATGATCATCACACAAAGATTTTCTACGAGCTATCAGCTTTGGTTCTGAACATCATGAGGTCTCCTCCGCCGCCGATGGAATATTCCGACCAAAATGATGCGATCCAGAGGCGGAGGAGGTCAGGGCCGTCGTCGCTTGAGCAGATAACTCCGGCGGGATTGGCATCTCTGCTACTGGGGATTTCGTTAGCTTTGATGTTGTGTGGATCGGTGACTTTTTTTATTGGGTTTATTTTGATGCCTTGGGTTATTGGATTGGTGATGTTTTTGTATTTTGTTGGGATTGTTTCGGGTATTTCTATGATTGGGAAAGCTATTTTGTGTTATAATTCGGCTCCTCCTTCGCCTAGAAAAGATGTACCTTGTAAGAATTCTTGACAACCTTATTTTTATTTTGGGTTCAAGATTAAGATTTGTGATTTTGATTGTTCAATGAAATTGTTGTCTTCTTTTTTTTCCTTTGAAGTTGTTGAATAAGGATATATTTATTGTTCCTGTTGATATTGATAGGTTATTTGTGGATAGGAGGAGGATATTCTATTCTATTCTTGATTCTAGTTTGTATGTTGGTCTAGAAATCCAAATCCTGAGTGCTTGTCTTATTGTTTCCGGGATGCAAATAGTTCAAAATTCAGGGAATTACCCTATGCTCATTAGCATTTAATTGCAGATGTTGGTCAAATTTAGAATTGAAATTGAAGCCGGGATATTATTGTTCAATTCTTCACTCTTTGGCCCTTTCATTTGCAAATTAACATTGTGATACTATAATTTTTTTTGTTAAATTGACTTGAGGTAGGTATGTTTCTTCTAGTTTAAAGTTCAAATTTCTGTATCTTTTTGAATTCTGATAAGATAATGCTATATGATAGTTGTGATGAAATTATGCGCCTCTGCATCTTCTTTAAGATAAGAGTATTTAAACAAAAGGCTTGATCTCTTCTATTCTATTCTATTATATTCTATGGTACTTTCAATGTCCATTTACGCAAAATATTCATTTCTTGAGCTTTGAATTGCAGCCTGGAAGTTTTTATGAGGCACTTATTAAAAGATAATGATCGATGTGGGACTTAGCAGCAGCAGCCATCTTGCAATGTACTACTATTTTAATTCAAAAATTGTGGATATACATATACTATTATTTTTTCTTTCTGTTTAAAGGCCGGATACTTGGTGAACATGCTCTGAAGAATGAAAGAAGATGGATGATCATTTTATTAATTCTGGTTAAAAACAAGAACAAGAAACAAACAACAAGTATCTCAACAAGGTTATTACTTATTAATACTTTTGAGTGCTTTTGATTGATTATGTACCAAGTTATTTATTCTGGAAAATGGTTTTATGCTACGTGTACTACTATTAATGGTGAGAAGATCATTTCGATTGTCAATTCCTTTTTGTTTCTTATATATGATCATCTACTGTTTTTCAGAATTGTAAGATCGATCGGGAACATAATCTGTCTCATCATCCTTTGAAATCACATAGCAAAAAGTCTTTACAAATTGATTGAGATTCTAGTTTTCAAATAAACAGAGTTAACATATATATAATTAATTCACATTTTGATTGTACTACTTGGAAATTATCAAAGTTATAATCTGATTAGTGTTATGATAAATTACAGATTTAATTTGTTAACTAAGAAAAATGAGGTCCGCACATATAAATTATGTAAAAAATTATTATATTAAGAAAAATAAAAAATTCTCGTACAAATATAGAAATACATATTTTCGTTTTCATTGATTCAAAAATAAAAAAATTAAATTGATGTTTTTGATGGGAAGGGAAAGATGAAAATTTAATCTATTAATATTTTGAAAAACATCCATCGGGCCGAGTATCAGGCCCATTGATTCAATTTATTGGTATTGTATTGAACGTCCACTGAGCCAATTTCCTAGCCCATTAAGATTTATCGGACTAAGCTTGAGCAGGTGAATTGAAATGCGCGTATGAAATGTCTATAAGGCCCAACTTCAAGCCCATTAAACTAATTATCACCGGACCTGAACAACTGAACTTGATTTTGATTTATGATGGGATGATATTTATTAATTGTATCTTTCAACTAAAAAATTTACAAATTAAAAGGTTACAATATTTAATTTCAAATTAGATTTAACGTGATATAAACTGTAACTCGCGTACTTTCTTCATAAACCGAAAGATCAATTCATATTGAACCTTTTAGAAATAAATTCACAACGGGATATAAAGTAAAATAAAACCTTTACATCGAAAAGGAAGGCAAAATACAAAATAGTAAAAAAAAAAAAAGCAAAGTATCCAACAAGATAACAAAAAAAATTATTATTGCAAAGTAAAAACCTTAGCCAGTGTAGAAATGGACTCCAATGGCAATAAGGAAAATAGTGATGAGCCCAAAAAAGATAACTGTGTGGATTAAAATTGAAAGCCAACTTGTGTGCATGTTGCCAAAATCCACGACCCGGTTCCGACCCGGTAACTGGAAGAGGAGACCCGGACTCAGCAGCACGAACAACACAACTGCTACCACCACCGGACCCCAATCTGCCATCTTAACTAATTACTAATTAGTAGTAGTACTAAATACGTACTAATTGGTTTCTCTCTCTCTCTCTCTCTCTCTCTCTCTAGAAAATAATTAAGCTGTGTAATTTGTTTGCGTACGTATATATAGAAAGAAGATATAGATAGGGCATCTTAATTGACTATGGGAGTGTACATGTGAGATTAAGTTGAGTGGGGTTCACTTGTTGTTGGTATAATATTATTATTCCAAAAGATTAGAGCTAGGGATGAAGCAAAGAATATATAAATAACGAGTCCCACGAGTACTTGTACATCTCATGTTCTATTAATTCTTTTTTATAATAAAAAAAGATAATAAATGTATTTAATCAAGTTTTTTTTTCGAGTGCAATTTGTTAAGAAATCAAATTAAATTTAAACACAATTTCAAGTTTCATTAAAATTCAAAATATATTACTACTCGAATTTATATTATGTTCGACATTTGTAAATAACAAAAGATGCATCATTTTACTTTTATAATAGAACACCATCATTCTTTTTACTTTTAAATTGCACAGCCAAATAATAAAAATATTATCCACTGAATTTAATGGAAAAACATATCTACAATTTTATTGAGAAAAGCATCGACTCTATATTTCATAAATGAAAAATCAATATAAATTATTTTTCATATAAATAAATAAAAGTAAGCTATTCTTTTTCCTTTTTTTTTTTTTTTGGGTAAGCTAAAGTTGATGTTGCATGGGACACTAGGCATGTGCCATAAGCACGTGGCAGAATCGTGTGAAAGTGCTTGTCCCCCTTAATATTAAAGAAGATGACGCCTCTTTTTGTCCATTTTTGTTTAATTCCACCGACGTTTCTTCGTTTTGGGTCAAATCTTTTATTGATTTTATGCTTGTTTTAAGACTGAGTTATTTGAAAATAATATTGTACGTTTGAATTCGTGTCCAAATAGTAATACTTCCAAAGGTTTAACAGTTTAATATTATTAAATATTAATAATAATAATAATAAAAAGATTTATTTTCTCTATGTTCATGAGTTTCTATTTCTTGTGTATTTCAATGCAATTAATCTGATAAACTCTTTTAAAGAATAATCGATATTTTGTCCGACTTTAATTGATACCAGAGTCTGAATTTTTTTCCTTTTATAGTGGTTATAGCGCTGTCAATGAGTCCAACACCATAATTGTAACATTCATGATTCGATGATTGCATGTCAAAGATTTACCCGAATATAATTTTTTTTAATTGGATAAAATGGATTGATGTGGTTTATACTTTATATGAATACTGTTAAGGCATGAATTATATATTATTCACTTTTCTTTTAGAGTTGTCTTTAAACAGTAAATTTTCTCAAGCTTTTCGTGATCGAAATAATCAATTTAATTAGCCTGAGGTCAGACTAAAACTTAAGTGTTCTTCTTCTTTTTCTATTCTAATAATTTGTTTGTTTCTTTGCGTGACGTCTCAATGCTTGTATTTATCTATGGATGAAAGCAATAGAAACGTGTATTACACTATTACACAGTTACAAGGAAATTCTTATCCACATCGGGTTTGGCCGAATCCAAACCAACTACATATCATTTGCTTTGGGATTGGATGTAACTTCGAGAAGAATGACCAATCACAAAACAAGTGCAATACACTTGTTTGATGATTGGATGAATTTGGCCAAGCCGAGCTTGAACGAGAATTTTCCTGTCTTTTTAATATATTTGATTTAAAAATTGCAATAACAGTACATGTAGAGTGAGTTGAATTTGGTTCAAATCTCAAGTTAGCATATTAATGGACTGAATTTGCACACTTTTAACATTTCAAAGGAATTTTATCAGTTTTGGGCTGGACCTAAATCCAGATTATAATTTTAAATTTGTTTATGAAGTTATGGGCTTCAACAATAAACGAACTCTAATTCTTACATCAAGTCCAATTAGTAAATGGGCCTCCACTCAAATGTTTGGAATTAGTGTTATGCATGGGTGCATTTCACATTATTAATTAAGAAAAATAATTAAACATAACAGGCGTTGCAGCTCTAGGTCTCAATTTTAACTGAATTTTGCGGTGCAAATTGACATCTATCTTAGAAAATACTATCCATTAGTTAAACAAAACAAAATTTTTTCTCATTGTTTAGCTCATCTTGACACTCTAAAATATCATTTATATGAAAGTAAAACGAGTTAAAATATTTTACCATATATGATTGTACTTTGATCAAGACATATTCAATAATTTACAAACACTCAACAACGTGATTTATTATATATCGACCAACTTTTAGAACATTCTATGAGATCTTAATATATTCTTTAACGTTATTTACATTTTAATATATTGATCAAAATACAAAAAATAAAATCTATATAAAGCGCACAATTAAAGTTAAAACACTAATGAACATAAAATATCCACAAGGTTTTCTCATCCCACGAAAGCGACACTTGACCATCTTAGTTCCCTTAGCCCCCAATAATTTTATTTGATGAACTCTTTCCCTATTTGATTTCACTATACCATATATAGAACAATGATACAAATCACAATTTTTGTAATTTTTATTATACATATAATCAATTGGCGTTGAAAACGTCCAAAACTAATAAGTGATTTTGGATTTTGTCCCAAGTTATATCACTTAGTCAAATTCGTCCCGTAATTTTATATTCTTTTGGAATATCGTCCCACTTGCCAAATGGCTGCTTACGTGTCAAGACGAGGCAAATTTTAGCATGAACAATTACACAAGATTGCAGAATTTGTCCCAAACTAATTACAAATTTTAGTTTTTCATCCCAAACTATATTATTTCATCGAATTTCGTCTCACAATTTGTCATTTTGCATGAATTTAGTCCATTGTTAAATTTCTAATTTAATGAAATTGACGATTCATCTTTTACTTTTTTAAGGGACTAATGGCAATTTATCCCCTGTGATATTCTTGATGTTCAATTTACCCCCTGTAATTTAAAAATGAGCAATTTACCTCCCTTTGAAAATTTTAAAAAAGTATTTTATCCCCTTGAACCGGAGAGTGTAACTCAATTGCATAAATTGAAAGTGGGCATGCAAAGTGTTTTATAACATAGGGGGTAAATTGCTACATTTATTATAATACATGAGGTAAATTGCCACATTTATCACAACATAGGGGGGTAAACTGCCACATTAGGGAGGTAAATTGAACATTGTGAATATTACATGGAAGTAAATTGCCATTAACTTTTTTTAAGAGAAAAATAGTATGGATTTTTGAAATTCTCGTGCGCTTTTGAGAAAAAAAAAATCATATCTCAGTTCATTAGGAAAAATTTGTGCATTTTTTTGTATTAATAAATAATAAATATTTATAATTAGTTTGGAACGAATTATCTTTTCCCATGTCATTTCAATTACGGGACGGAAGTGGGCTCGTTGATATAGTTTGGGACTAAAAATCAAAATTTGTAATTAGTTTGGGATGATTATGCAATCTTATATAATTGTTTATGCTAAAATTTATCACGTCATGACACATAAGCATCCATGTGGCAAGTGGGACGATATTCCAAAAGAATATAAAATTACGGGACGAATTTGGCTAAGTGATATAGCTTGGGACGAAAATCTAAAATCACTAATTAGTTTGGGACCTTTTTTATATAGTAGTAATTATTTTTTTATTTTTAAAAGGCCCAAAAAATTGACTCAATTCGGAATTCCCAACCCAAATAAAATTTTAGTCGATTAATAACATAATCCACTCTAATAATACATCACTCTAACCAACTCTACTAATACCTCACTCTACCCACTCTAAGGATCGTTTTCAAGAGACGAGATGATGGATGAGGGTCTTTGTTAGAGGAAGTTAGGGCTGGGGCGTTTGGGTCGGGTAATTTGGGACCCGACCCGTCCCGATCGGGTATTTTCCGTTTGGGACGAAAAATCAGGTTTTTTGACATTTCGGGTTCGGTTATATTTTCGGGTTGGGTTTTGGGTATTGCATTTACACCCGAACGGGTATTTCGGGACCCGTTCGGGTATTGATTTTTTTTTTTTTTTGGCAATTAGTGTTGGGGGCATAGATCTTGAATTGAAATGTTGAAGACTTGTATCTTGTGTTTTGTTTAGGAGTCTTTGATTGTAATATTGTTAAAGACTTGAGACGTTTGTGTTGTATTTGTTTTGAAGTTATTGCGTACAATTTAATGTTTAAATTCATTTATTTTACACATTTTACATACATATATGTTAAAAAATAAGATTTCTTGTACATTTATACATATTAAAAAAAAATCATGTGAAATTTCGGGTACCCGAAATACTCGAAATTTTGGGTACCCGAAATTCGGGTACCCGCCTAATAGTGTCGGGTTTCGGGTGTGAAAATTCAATACCCGCCAGGTCGGGTACCCGACCCGAAATACCCAAAACCCAATAAACCCGACCCGCGCCCAGCCCTAGAGGAAGTTACTTCTTTTTGTTCTAAGCATGAAATTGAAATTCCTTCAATGAATAATGTTTATGTTCAACATGAAAGGCCAAGGCGTAGGATTGAACAAGTGACTATCGAGCATCATTACAAAGTTGAGATATTCAATTCGGTTATAGATAGACAATTGCAATAGTTAGAACAACCGTTTCAATGAAGTAAACACGAAGTTGCTTATTTGTGTTTCATGCTTAAATCCATCCAATCGCTTTGAGGCTTTTAACAAGAAAAACTTGTATGTCTTGCCGAACTTTATCCAAATGACTTATCTTTTCTTGAGCTCTCAACCCTTCTCAATTAACTTGAAAATTATATTAGGGATGTTCGATCAAGTGATGATTTTTTTAGCTTGAAAAGGATTGGTGATATTGATAAGAAGATGGTTGCAACTAAAAGGCATGTTGAATTCTCGATGGTTTACAAACTTGTGACATTGACTCTTATTCTACCCATTGCAAATGCATCAGTGGAGAGAGTTTTTTCGACTATGAAGATATAAAAGAATCGACTTCGTAACCGAATGGGGCGATGAATGTCTAAATGATAGTTAGTTATCTTTATAGAGAGAGACATATTTAGTAATATTTCAAACGATGGTATCATAGACTGATTTTAAAAGATGAAAAATCGTCGTGGTCAATTATTAAAGTACATACGTAGATATTTTGGGTTCTTTTGAGACTATAACACGGAATCATATGTAATTAAAATATCTCGTGGGGTTATTTTTGTCAAACTCCATCTCCACTTTTTTGTATATCGTCATATATTTTCTCGTGAATAATATAAGCTTCAAGTTCGACTGTTTGATTTGATTTTTTATTTTTTTTATATAAGTTTAGCTCCCTGACCAAAAATTTTGGATTCGCTCCTCACGACAGGAGTTTATATATATTTGGATGGAGTATTAACTTGGGTGAGAGAGTTCAACTTTCAACTTTTGGTATGTAGTTATAAAAAAAAATTGGGATTTAGAGTGTTGAGAAAATACTAAAAATTATTTTGTACGAAAAATAAGAAGTGTGTGATCATAAGAAGTGTGTGATTATGAGATAAATGGATCGTTTGAGATTCTGAAAGTTAGAAATGTGAAAAATCAATAAATATATTTAACTGTTGCATTTTATTTTCAAAATCCTTGTGAGACCATTACAAGATTCTAGAATTCGAAATGTAAAAGTTGTATATATTTTTTAATTTTGATTTTGCTTTTACTTTTTTTATTATTATTATCTTTCTGTTTCAAATTTTTGCGGCCAGGGCCGCCCTGCTTGCATGATGTAATTTTCCTAATTTCCTGCTTATATTTAAGTTCAATGAATAATAACTTATCAAAAAAAAAAAAAAAAAGGAAACATAATAGACTTTTGAAGTACTTTTATTATTCCTGAATTAGAATAGTCTTTTTATCAACTTTTTTTGAGAAAAGTCTTTTAATTTATCTACTTATCCTTGTGATCCAATGGTGAATGGTCTGCTCATTTTCTCAATTCTTAAATCCCAGTTGCAAATGAAACAACCGGAACAAAGAAACCAGCAAAAAGTGTAGATTGAAACCAACGAAAAATTGTGGATCAAGATTTCATGTCAGTGTATGTTTTTCTCAATCAAATATTAAAAAGATTTGAAATTTTTTTGAATTTCTTTTTGGAAGATTTTTGAGGAAATTACTAAGTTAAAAAAACAAGAGAACCAAAAACTTGAAACTACCAATTATTTCTTTTTTTGTTGATTTAAATATTTTTTACATAAATCATGAAATTTTGATCCATTCTTTTCGGCAAGAAAATACAAAGACACATTCTTTATCGACTTTAATCCCACTTCGCACTTTTAAAATATATAATTTAGCAGTTTGCACCCTTAAAACATATATCTCTTTAATTTTCTCTTTGCACTATGTGTGAATTTTTGGGCAAAAAATAGGAATATTTTCATCAATCCTTAAAAAGTCAACACATATTTAAATTCTTTAATCAAAATTGTATTTTTCCATAAAATCTGATATAATCTCCATATATATTTGTTGTATAAAAATGAAGTCAACTATCTATTCCTAGTCTAATTATTCAACTGAAGCAGCTCACCAAGTTTTACCTTGTCAAGACAAATAAAGAATCCCTTTCAATAATTTAATTTCTCCAATTAATTAATAATAGTATTTGAGTAGTCTCTTCCTTTTTTGTCACGGGTCGGGTACCGGTATCTTTCGTCTTTTTTTCCAGCACATTTTACTCGAGGCAGTCTGAAAGTCTTCTTCTGTGATCATACGACGACGTAAAATATCTCAATTTGAGGTCGCCGTGCCAATTTGGTGTTGCCGTACGTCTTTCTATACTTGCTGAAATGTGCTCTAATGAGAACCAGTAAATTGCCTCCTGTACGATTCCTGCGGTTCGGAGTTTTTCGCACCGTACTCTACTAGTACACGATGCAATCAGGTGAAGTAATTTCTTACTTATTTTTTTAATCATCAAGTTCTACTCATGCGTTAAGTTAGGTTTCAATTTTTTGGTGAATCACTTTAGTTTCCTGCATTTGACCAATTAATGATCACAGAAAATTTATCTTTTACTGCAGTTAACTGAATTTTAAATATGTGTTAGTTTTATGTGCTGTATAAATCTATGATTTAGTAGGCGAAGATTGTTGCTGTTGAAAATTAGTTTATTTTTGCACATTACTTTTTAGCAAAATAGTTTATAAATTATGCTGGATTTTAAAGGTAGTTTATTATTAATGGCTGCTTAAATTAGCATTGATGTCTGTTAATCATGTTTGTATAAACATTTCTGTCAAGTTTTTCTACTTTTGGATCTTGAGGAAAAAAAATGAAAAGAAACAAATAGTGAGTCTCAAACAAGGAAAACAAAATTCTTAGTAAAAAAGACAACCTAAGCAAAGTTTTCCCATTTAGTAATATCTTCAATGAAATCTATGATCCAAACTAAGTCTTAATATATCCGTATGCATGCACTTTTTTTTTCTTTACAGGACATGACATCAATCTTTTGGTTCGGGAAGCTCAAACTCGGTGGCTGAAGCCGGTTGAAGTTTTTTTCATACTAAAAAATTATGAGGAGCACCAGCTCACCCACAAAAACCCTCAAAAACCAACTGGTAATGTTCCTTTTTTATTAATCCTCTCTTTCATCATTTTTAAAGGTCTCTTCCCTCTGCAAGGTTGTGACTAATATTCATTTGATTTTTATATGACAAATCATTGCTTGAACAGGTGGATCTTTGTATTTGTTCAACAAGCGAGAACTAAAATATTTCCGCAAAGATGGACATCGTTGGCGTAGAAGGAAGGATCAAAGAACTATTGCTGAAGCTCATGAACGGCTCAAGGTTGTCACATTCTCATTCCGGTTTTAACTCCCTTTTCTTTCACATACTCATTCCGGTTTTAACTCACTTTTCTTTCTTTCTTTTATCTGTTTTTCTTATAATTTTTTTCCTTAGTGATTTTGTCTATAATTGTTGGCTGATGCACCTTATGCTGATATTTTAGTTTTTATTTTATGAAGATGAAATGACAGACCAATCCAACTAATCAAATCCAGGCGTAATATTATAACATTTAGTATTTAGAAGTACTAGAAATTGTTATGACAGCCATGTGCATGAATTTATAAATATTTGAAGTTGTTGCTTAACAATCTTGTTATTACTAGGTCGGAACCGTTGAAGCCCTAAACTGTTACTATGCCCATGGAGAGGAGAACCCTAACTTTCAAAGACGTAGCTACTGGATGTTGGATACGTAAGTTTAAACATTTATGTAATTGTTACTACTTCCCTCATTCAGAACTTTTTTACAACAGTAAATTAGACTAATTTAAAAGCATAATATTTAATATCACTTGATGTCTATTATTAAGCTTTTAGTATGCATTAGTATATTGTATGAGTATGGCTGTATATAATCTTCCAACCCCTTCTATTTTAATGTATAGTAGGGCTAAAATTGTTCTGAATGTTATTTCTGTAACTTCTCTCTCATTTTTAAGAAGTATTTGGTTGTACCAGGGAGTATGAGCACATTGTTCTCGTTCATTACAGAGATATTGGGGAGGTGAGACCTTTATATTCCATCACTACTGCAACTTACTATTACTGCCCCTTTTTGCAATTTTTTTCCCATTCTTCTCCTGCTTATCAGAAATTGATTGTTATGGCCACACGTAGCATCATATTTCCTTGTGAACTTAAAGTTACTGCCATTATTTTTGAGAAAAATTGTACTGTTAATATGGTCATGTTTCATCTGGCTAAAGTTGAAGCTTTCTGTGAATAGAAAGGATACTTCATGTGCACAATTTTATTTTTATTTTATTATGATTGTGTGAGTTCTTTTTATTCAAAACATAACAATACTTGATGGATTTACTTGTGGATAACAGGGAAGGCAGAATGTTAGATCAACATCTCAATTCTCAGCATTATCATCTCCTACCCTCAGTCCTAGTCCTAACTCTTTTGCAACTAACCAGACAGAATCTTCTTTTGTCATTGGCGAATCTTATGAACTGTTCCATAATCAGTCAAGTCCTAGCTCTGTGGAGATTAGCTCTAATGAAGTCATTAAGAATCCTAGACTTGGAGAGAGAACAAATGAGGTGGACAGTTCATCTGATTTAAGTCAAGCATTGCAAAGACTTAAGCATCAACTTAGTTTAAATGACGATGAGGTGCATGAGTTTAATACATTCAACATAGACAATGAGGATTCAAATGATCTAGAAGATGCATTCCGTCAATATGACTTGTCTGGTCAGACATCAAATGGTTCAGACAATCTTCTTTCGCAACAAAATTCAAGTGTTGAAGTCGACATTTGGAAAGATATTCTAGGTAGCTCCAAGATTTTTCCAAAAGTTGAGTCACAAGCACAAAAATGTAAGATTTTCTAACACAATACTTCTAACTAAAATTCCTTGAAACACTGGTTATGGAAACACTCTGACAAGCCTCTTATACTGCCAGCTTCTTTCATGATTTCTCAAGAAGTTGATTCTATCGAGTATCCAACAAATTCTCATGAATTAAATGCTTATGGCATTGATCAAGGTTCCTATTCCTCATTATTTGACCAAGCTGAATTGGGAATTTCTCTTGAAGATAATATAAGTTTGACAATTGCCCAAAAGCAGAAATTCACAATCATTGATATATGTCCAGAATGGTGTTATACCTCTGGAGAAGAAAAGGTATATATCACATTATCTAATTTTGTAATAATATTTGCAGAGTTCTCATTATCTGGGATTGAAAATGTTGGTTTCTAAAGGCATAAAGTTTTTGAGGGCAACAATTTTAGTCTCAGTCCTACCCTTTGTACTCTTGGTCCCGTGCTTCATAAAGTTATACGTTTGGTCCTAATTGTTTTGCGCTCTTGGTCTTATCGCCCACTGTTTCCATACAATTTTTGCACTTTTGGTCCTATCGCCCCATTTTTCCATATAATTTTTTGCACTTTTGGTACCATAGGACCATACCAACTTTGCACTTTTGGTTCCAAATTGGATGGAAAGGGGGAGATAAGTGCATAACATTTTAAAAAATTAGGACTAGTAATGCAATTTTGTAAATTAATGGACCAGAAGTGCTCAAGTTCAGTCCTATGGGACTAAAAAATAAATATTGTTCAACTATTTGTTAACTTTCAGATGTACCAATTTAATTTTTAAAATCAATTTTGCAGATCTTCATCGTTGGATCTTTTCTCTGTGATCCATCAGAGAGTGAATGGGCTTGTATGTTTGGTGACACTGAAGTACCAGTTCAGATCATTCATGAAGGCCTCATTCGCTGCCATGCTCCACCTCATTTACAGGGCAAAGTCACTCTCTGCATTACTTCTAAAAATAGGGAGTCTTGCAGTGAAGTCAGGGATTTTGAATATCGTGCAAAGCCTAATGTTTGTGCAACCAGTAATCTAGTTGAGACAGCATATGGTAAGAGTTCAGAAGAACTCTTGTTACTGGTTCGATTTGTTCAAATGATTCTGTCTGATTTGATGCCAAGAGGAGATGTCTTTGGATCAAGAAATGATTTGTTGGGCAAGTCAAGAGATGTTGAAGATCCATGGAGTCAAATTATTGATGATGTTTTAATTGGCACTTCAACATATTTAGACACTCTTGACTGGCTTCTGCAAGAACTGCTGAAGGACAAATTTGAAGTTTGGCTTTCATCTAAATTACAAAAGAACAACCACAAGGACTGTTCTTTGTCGAAGAAAGAACAAGGTATCATACACATGGTTGCTGCAATGGGATTTGAATGGGCATTGCAACCAATTTTGGATTCTGGAGTAAGCGTTAATTTCCGTGATATAAATGGATGGACTGCACTTCATTGGGCCGCACGATTTGGGAGGTGTGTCTTACTTTTTTATTTGCCAAAAACCTTTCATTTGGTAAAATTTCAAATTTATTCCCAGAGAGCTCGACCTTCAGTTGGTCACGCACTTTACAAAATTCTACTTCTGGCCCTAATTTCTTAAATGTTTTGCACATTTGGTCTTATCGCCCCCGTTGAATCCAATTTGGTACAAGATTTGCAAACCTAAGAGAATATTATGGGAGCAAAATTGCAAAATGGAGACTATTTTGTTGGACCAAAAATGCTACAATTGATAGAAAAGGGCAAAAACATAGACTATTAAGGAGGCAATAGGACCAAAAGTGCATAACATTTTAAAAACTTGGGATTTAAAGTGCAATTATTTTAAAGCGCGAGACTAGAAATGCTGAAGGTCCAATTCTGTGGGACTAAAAAATGCAATCTTGCCCTCTTTATTTCTCTGAAACATTGCCTACATTTACAAGTTACATTTTGATAATGCTTATATATCATGATTAAACCAATTAGTAAATGCTAATTTGTAATAGAGAAAAGATGGTTGCTGCTCTCATAGCATCTGGTGCATCAGCTGGAGCAGTTACAGACCCCAACGCGGAGGACCCAAATGGCAAAACACCGGCATCCATTGCTGCTACCTGTGGCCACAAAGGACTTGCAGGTTATCTTTCGGAAGTTTCACTTACTAGTCATCTTTCATCCCTCGTGCTTGAAGAAAGTGAGATATCTAAAGGATCAGCTGCTGTAGAAGCAGAAAGAACCTTAAATAGTTTATCAAATGCTAGTTCCTCGAACGAGGATCAGGTTTCGCTCAAGCATACTTTGGCTGCAGTAAGAAACGCTGCTCAGGCTGCTGCACGTATACAGTCAGCATTTCGGGCTCATTCATTCCGGAAACGGCAACAGAGAGAAGCTGGTGATAGTGGAGATGAGTACAGTATATTAGGAAATGATATACGGGGAATTTCAGCTGCATCAAAGTTGGCATTTGGTAATGCACGTGAATATAATACAGCTGCTTTGTCTATTCAGAAGAAATATAGGGGATGGAAAAATCGGAAGGACTATCTTACGTTACGGCAGAAAGTTGTCAAGATACAGGTGCATCGTTTCCTTAAAACTTATCATGTTTATAAGTATTGCTTTGTGCAAATAGAAGAAAATTTGAAAACTATTTGGTTGGGACATATTTGCTAATCTATTTCTCAGAACTAAACTTACACTTTTCACATAAAAAATGCCTATTCGAATTGTATTTCTTATTGTCTAGGATTGTAAAAAGAAAAAGAATCAATGCCTTGATTTGACATAGGATGAGCAAATTTAGACGAATACAGTAAGTGCCCAAATATTGTTCACGTAAAAGGTTAAAGATTACCCGCCTCAATTGAGCATAATAGGTGGTAAGCTAAAGATTTGAGAGAAAGAATGGAAGAATTGCATTTTTTAGTCCCCATAGATTGGACTTTCATCACTTTTGATCCCGTGCTTTACAAAATTGCACTTTTGGTCCCTGATATTTGAAATGTTTTGCACTTTTAGTCTTATAGACCCTTTAACATTTTCGCTCTATTAAACTCATTAAGTAGTCTATGTTTTGCACTTTTGATCCCAAATTAGATGACATGGGACAATATAGGACCAAAAGTGCAAAATATTTAAAAAGATTAGGACCAAAAAATGCAATCCTATAAAATGCGAACTACAATTATTAAGGATCCAATCCTATGGGACTACATAATGCATCTGAAAGAACTAAATTGGGGGCTTTACATGCACATCTTTCGGTACTGGTTGTACTTGTATCTTATAACTATGCAAAGAAGTTATAGGTTCAAGATCTTGCTCTTATCTTGTTCTTGTCATGGCAGGCTCATGTGCGAGGTTATCAAGTCAGGAAAAACTATAAAGTTTGCTGGGCAGTTGGTGTACTGGAAAAGGTCGTACTGAGGTGGCGCCGGAGAGGTGTTGGCCTGCGAGGATTTCGACACGACTCAGAATCCATTGATCAAAGTGAGGATGAAGACATCCTTAAGGTGTTCCGCAAGCAGAAAGTGGATGCTGCTATTGATGAAGCTGTCTCTAGGGTGCTGTCAATGGTTGAATCTCCAGTGGCACGCCAACAATATCATCGTATTCTCAAAAAATATCGTCAAGCTAAGGTAATTAACCTTCATATCTTCAATATTATATCCATAATCTTTTTTGGCAAACTTAGGTATTTGCCAAAAACAGATTCCCACATGTGTTTAATAGTCCACCAACAGAATTGGACCCCTATTGGTTCCCGGCTCTAACTTTTGGTCCCAATTTTTAAATGTTTTGCAATTTTGATCCTGCCACCTCCTTTCCTTCCATTTATTACTGTCTTAGTTTTGGACGTGTAGTATCAAATTGGATGAAAGGTAGCGAATACGACCAAATAAATTATATTACAAAAATTGGGATCAAAAGTGCAATTTTGTAAAGCTTGGGCGCAGAAATGCTAACTGTCCGGTCATGTGGGACTAAAAGTGCAGTTTTGCGCCAATAATGTGTATTCATGTCTATGCACAAATATGCTTTCTTTCTTGAAATATAATGTATTTTAACCCTTTGTATGTTTTTTTTTTAACACAAGCATGCCTTCTTAAATCTCTGGCCCCCGTTTCTTACAGGCTGATCGTGAGAACGCAGAGTCTGATACAACTTCTTCTTACAGTGACATTTCTTACATGGAGAAATAGGAAATTTACCATTTGACATTGTTCTAGTTCCTGGTCAAATTTGTTGGTTAATATAATTGCTTCCAGTATTCCTTAAATTCTAGTAGGTTGAGCTTGAGAATGCAGAAGTTGAATTGAAAAGTTCCATTTTATTCCGTAATATTGCTGTTCCTACTTTAGGACTGTATTTTGTTTGAATAGATAATTAGATTGATCACATTACGCATCAGCATATGATGTATATGTTGTAAATGTTATTATGTTAATGAGCAGCAACTAGAGTATATTATAACTGAAGATGGGTGGATTGATAAATTGTTTGGAAAGCAGAGTGGCAGATTTTAAGTTCTTTTGTTAATTTTTGCATCCTTCGAATGCTCAGATTTTACAATCAATTAACAATAGTCTCTATGTATTTTGTAATACTACAACCACTTCTTATCAAATTAAGAAAGAGAGTCTCTAAGCATGCTCACTTTCTTATTATCTGTTAATTAGAAGGTTACTCTTACACAATAACGAGCTCTATAATATGGACTCAAAGACGATAATTAAAGGACAATCAAATTGTATTGAGATCGACTCATAATGATCATTTATCAAGTTTCATAAGATCTACAGTTTTAACCTGAAGAAGAGCTTCTAAATAATTCCGAGGCAAAGCGAAACATAAATAGGAAAAGTGACTCTTGAGCAAACATCCTACCATCGTCAATCATCATATTTATATCCACAATAGAAAATGCACACCACAATGGATAGCACTCCAAAGTCCAAATTAACATTCATGGCAATCATAGAACAAATGAAAAATACACAATGTCAACAAACAATTCAAGGTACCAACATTCATAAAATGCAGCTTTTAGCCTCTATAAAGTCATTTATCAATGGCAAAGCAATTACTGTCAAAAGTCAAAGAGTACCCAACGACAAGAAACACAAGTAGAAACAAACTCTAGAGATCTAAATGTTCTGAACATCTAAATCCCACGCCGATGATGGTCTTTCTTGTTTTTTACCACATCGTCATCATGCCAGTGTCCATCAGAATCGAAATAATTGTGATTATGACATCGCCGATGATGTTTGTAATGCTTCGTCCGAAGCTTCTTTTTGTTAGCCTCCTCATCACTCAAAGAATCGGAAGAGCTTTCATATGATTGCTTGTGATGCTTATGGTGCTTTAGATGGCTTCGTCTTCTAATCAGGGTATCATCATCACTAGATGAATCTGAATGGCTAGAATGTGTTCGTCTGTGATGTTTATGATTCTTTGTGCAGTTACTTCTTCTTAAAAAATCGTCACTAGAGGAGTCTGAAGCACTGGAATCTGAAATCCAATCATGCAAACGTTTCTTATGGCCATGCCTCTTCTTTCTTTCCTCTTCGGAATCACTATCATATGCTTCACTACTATCACTAGAACTAGATGAACTTCTTCTTGGCTTCCGTTTGGATTTCTTATCCGAGTGATTGTGCTTTCTTCGCTTGTTGTGGGATCTTTTGGTTCTCTTTCTTTCAAGATCATGACTATCGCTATCACTACGGGACACAGATACAGACCTTCTTTTGTGCTTGGCCTCCTTTGCTTTGCTCTCCTTGGCTTCGGCATCAGCTTTTGCCTTTGCAGCAGCTTCAAGTTTCTGTTCCCATCTTAGGGGGGCTTCTTTCTTTTCCAAAATTCTCTTTTTCTTCTCCTCGACCAACTGCATAAATTTCTTGGCATCCATAAACACAAATCTACCTGCATTTTGTGTGATGATGACCAGAAGTGCATCTCAAAGAAGAGAATGAAACAATGTTAGCTCTTCCACCACTAAAACCAAACTATTAATTCATAAATGCCAATTATGCAATTCAAATAGTAAAAATAAAGATAGAGCACAATTATATAAGCACTCGACTTAAGTAATTTGGGCATAAAACACAATTCAGACATGGAAACCATTAAATTCACCTTGTTCAACAAGCATAAAATGATAAGAATAACTCACTAAACTCAGTGTAACACAATAGAAATATTTGTTATATCAAACATTATATCAACCTTTTGCTTTAAGCAAAGAGTTAACCTACAAGTAGAGGAAGACTTCCTTGGAATAAGAAACATAGGGTGAGAATACATGTAGCCTAAATAATGCAATAGAGACTATGAAACATAACCTAATATATTACTATTCAAGTAACCATCCACATCTTCATCAGCTCAATCATTCAAATCCAAGATTCAAAAATTTAAGAGTCTAAAATATAACTTCTTATCATCACTTATTAAAATCCAAGATGATGTACACATGTAGTTGGAAAAAGGTGTGAACAAAAAAAAATAATCTTATTCTATAAAACTAAAACTACTCAACCGTGGAGAACTAACTTCAATAACAAATGCAGTGAAAATCTGATCCGGGTTTCTTACCTTATGGCAAGAAGAAAATCCACAACAATCCAAGAGAAAGCACAGCTCAAGTACACTTCACTCTATTCTGTTGTAACAAAAGTACTGTCAATATTAAATAAAAAAATCCACAAATAATCACCGAGAAGAGAACAAAAAAAAAATAATAAGATCTCCAAGCACTCAAGTTTGACGTCACAAATTATAAAATCAAAGTCTTCTGATACGAAATAAAGATTAGTAAATAACACAAATAAATTATCTTTCCAGAAACAATTGAATCCCAAAACAAAACCCTAACAGAGTCAACCTTAAAAAAATTAATCTAAAATCTTGAAAAAAATAAAGATAACGAGGCAGCAATGAATTGATCGCAAAAATTATGAATCTTGAATTCGGAAGTTTACAATGCATACCTTGCGAGCAGATCTCAAGCTTTCTTCAGGAGTTGATGTTTGAGCCGCCCTTTTTCTCTAGAAGCTTCGATCAACTGCAATTTTTTCAAATAAAAAGGAAGGGTATACGCTATGCAGTACTCTGCTTTTATAGAGGTAGACTAGAGACGCGTCTTTCCGACTTGTAACGCGTTTAACTACGCAAAAGCGTTATCCATTATTTTCATTTTTAATAATTCAATTTTCTTATTTTCTTACAACGAACGTGGAGCGGTGAACGAGATTGTCATTTGAGTCGGGCCTACCCGAAGCTTAATGGCTCATCCCAATAAAATTTGATCCGAACTCAAATAATTGTGATGTGGGTCGAATTTGACACATTATATTAAACTCGAATTATTTATGCGTTGAGTTTGAACTTAACAAGTCTCAACTCGATTAAAACTTGAATATTTAATTATTTTAAATAATACTATTAATTATTGGCACTAAAGTTATAATATAGTAGTTACTATTTTAAAATAAGAACAACTTTAGAAATAACCCAGTGTCCACATATATGAACTATAACTTTAATTATAAATTAATTGTCCGCACATATATCAATTATAGCTAGGTCAAAGAGGACAAAATTAACAAAAAGGACAAAAAGAAAAAAGTTGAAACAAGTGGCCAAGTATATTGGTAGTCTTGGCAAACTTTATTTGATGTTTTATAATATGGATTACAAGTATAAGATTATTATGTTGTTGTGCTTTTAAGTAAGATTAGTTGATTTATAAAAGTAAGATTAGTTGATTTATATGTGTTTTAATAATACATAGTTTTTTATTTGCTAAGTCAAATTTGCTAGTGTGAGTAAATTCGATATGAGCCCGATATAAATTCGAAGCTCGAGTTTTTACATGAGTCAAGTTTGAGTCAAAAGAGAAAGAAAGATATGCAATGGAGAATTTTCCCTATCATTAGATATTTTTTTTATTTTTTTCCATATAAAAGATGGTGAAGAAAACCACGATTTATTTAACCCTTAATAAAATAAGAGAAGAAAAATCAAATGTCTCGAGAACTCAGTGTCCAAACAAAGTACAAATCAAAGTGTGTAAAGTAGAACCTCCCTATCATTAGAATTTCTTGGAGAGTGTCTCTGCATAAATCTAGAGTAGTAAGAAATTAAGAATACTCGAGAAAATTGGAGTGCAAAAATCAAATTTGATTGGGTTTTAGCAAGTGGTATATTCTGGAACGGGCAATTTACTTCCATGTGATATAAAAATAAACAATTAATTCAAATAAGCATTTTACCTCTTTTCTCGTGAATATATTGCGTTCTATAATGCTACTGATAACTCATAATGATATGAAAAATAACTAATTTAACCCTACATGGACAACACACTCCATTCATTTTATCTCTTTGTTATATGTGAATTGAACATTTTAGACATTATCTAATAAACACTTTATAGATGTCAAATTGCTTAATGAACACTACCCCCTGTAAAAAGATGTAAAAACCAATAAAGCATCATTGTGTTTCTTTCTTCACAAGGGATATTTTACATTTTATTTATCAGGGTATAAATTGCCTTTTAAGAATAATTTGCTATTATCTAAAAAAATAGTACTCCGTAGTTAATTGATGAACTTGATACGTGTCAATAGCCTAGCCTGATCATTTAATCTGAATAAGAGTAAATCTTAAAAATCGAACAGTGTGTACGAGACGAGAGAAAAGGAGAGAGATGGGATCCAAGGAAAAGGTGGAGATAATTCAACAAGCCATAAAGCAACTAATTGAGGAAGAGAAAGCAAACGCCCCGCCGCCGTCCTCATCGTCTCCGGCAGATGATCAAAATTCCGGCCAACACCAGCTTCTCACCAAACTGCTTTCTCAGGTACCTAATTTCATGAATTATATCCTATATATATATATATATTGCTTGTATTAAATTGCTTATGTTTTACCAGTTAGAATCACTGGAAGGAGATGAATCGAATAAGTCTTCACAAAACGATGAAAAACTTAATAATCATGAAAAGATAATGAAAGAGCTGAAGAATGTAAAGAGGCAGAATAGGATTACACACAGTCTTCTATCAGCTGTGATTGTACTTACACTGGTATGGCAATTATCAGAGGTTTCGCTGATTTTGAAAATAAAAAATGGATTTACCAATCCTTTCAAATCTGTTGCTGGAATCATCGGAGGATTATTGAAAAATCGCCACGGCCACTCTGAAATCGACGTTCAGGAAGCAATGAATCAAGTCACTACTAAACATAAACAAGTTATTGGATCTACCGCTTTTCCTGGGATTAAAGTCCCTGAGCTTCCTCACCTGGATTTGCCTGGATTGGATTTTGATACGAGTGAAGAAGACTAGGTTTTTTTCTTTTTCTTTTTTTCTGTAAGGAAAAATATGAAGTGAAGTATGTTGCAAGGAAAATTGTATAAATGTTTTATGGTGCATCCAAGCAGTCGAAACACATAAGAAAAAAGACATTTCATACACTGGAATTGTAATATCCTGGTTAAACCCTTCAATGAAAGATTTCAAACAATCTTTTAGTGGAGGAACAAAATTTGCAACAACCCAAGTCATCACATCAAAATCAAGAATAAAACAAAGCACAATTCTTAAAAATATAGTAAATCCTGCGTACAATAGATAAACATGTTCAATTGAAAATTGGTATTCAATCTAATAGGTCTTGACCACCAAATGGATATTTACTTAAAAGAACACTCAGACTTGTTTTATGATGGATGACCATGTTCATGTTCTCATCATCTCATGCATAGTTCACTTAGACTTGTTTCATGATGGATGACAATATTCACGTTCTCATGCATAGTTCAGCCGGAAGATGTCATTGAACACATAAAAGCTGCCCTGAGGTGTTGGCATCAAATGAAACATCTGCAAAGCAAAAATAACACATGATAAGAAATAGTGGCTGCTTTTAATTAATATAACCACAGGAAAAATACCAATAGTATATAATTTATGTTAAAAAGAAAAAAGAAACGTTTGTTTGGCTTAAAGAAGTTGGGTCTAGGGGTTTCAGAATTATATAACTAAACCAAATCTTTAGATTTCAATATATTGGATCTACAATCTTCCAAGATTATTTGTCATTTTACATGCTACTTACTTTTCTTTTGTTAAGTAAGATGGTTTTCAGATCCTTTAAACAATCCAAACAATGAAACTAAAAACAACCCATGTGAGATCTATCCAAGTGCATTGATATCCATTTATGCGCAATGAAACTGCATATTACATATCCAATTATCGCATCAATGCGAATGTTAAAAAAAACTACTCAAAACCTCACATCTACCCATCACCTTATTCCAACTATAAACTGCATCATCTTGAATACCATGAGTTGAACACAACATTCCACAGAGAACATAATATGTATGGACACATAAATGGCTATGTCCCTAAAACAGTGTATTGATATAGATGGTTAAAGGAAGAATCCCAAATCAATTATCAATGCAAATATCATTAATCCTTTCATCAATGAGCTTGATAAATAAAAAACTTACAAATAATACACAAATAGTTCTAGAGAAAGTGATTTGAACATTGAAATAAACTTAAGATAGAAATACCATCCTCCAAGAACAAACAACAAAACTTAAGATTTAAACATTGAAATAAACTTAAGATAGAAATACCATCCACCAAGAACAAACCACAAAACTTAAGATTTGAACTTTGAATTTCTAATTTCAAACTCGGCCAATCTTCTCTAGGCCCAATGTCAGAGTAAACTCAAAGCTGGATAGGCACAATACTAAATCTCAATTAGGGTGGTAAATTGAGGAAATGCCTAAAGTTCAGGAAGCAAAGTAAAATACTTCGAATATACTGATAAAAAAAGCCATTACATATACTCACATTATTTTTATAAAACCAGCTAAATCAACTTATTACTACAACCCACAACTAATACTCAACTATTTAATCACCAAACACTAAATCCGCACATAAAATTCGATAACAAAATAAAAATGAGAATATAAAACCTAGGGTTACCTGGCTAAACTTGAGCGCGTGCTGTTCACCCGAAAGCTGAAGATTACCAGAAACAAAAACAAGCATTCCACCGGCGGGTCCCGAGGGCTGGCAATCGACGGTGGTGATGTGATGCTGGCACTGCTGGAAGGGCAAACTCGTCAATTTGGCGGTGATACTTTGGGCACCCTGGAATTTCTGTCCCTCAAAAGTGAGCATCGAGTTTTCTTGGTAAAGGCTTGCGAGCCCGACCCGATTATTGTCGAATGTCGAATAATAGTGCTCCACAAACGCCTTCGACACAGCATCCGGATCCATCGCCGCCGTCAGATGTTAGGAGCTTTTGCTTTCTTTTAATGCTTTCTTTTGTGTTTTTGGAGGAAGGAAAGGAGGGAGTTTTTTAACATATGGTTGGGCCTCGGGGGTATATTTGTCAAAACAAATGGTGCCCTTGCGTATTTTAAACGCTAATTTTGGGAAATAATATGTTATTACGGATTAAAAGGATTACTTTTACTAATTAATTAACAAATAAATAGATTTTGGTTGACATTGATACGAAAATTTCTAACAGAAGTGTAAAATCATCTCAAATGTCTTGTTAATTGTAATGAAGGAAACATAAATAATAAGTCTCAAAGTGTCTGTTAATTAAAATTCTTCTTTTATAATTTGAAAAGTAAAAAACGAAAAGAAATCGTCGACAGCAGGGTTCGAACCTGCGCGGGCAAAGCCCAACAGATTTCAAGTCTGTCTCCTTAACCACTCGGACATATCGACCTTGATTGACGAGAAAAGAAATACATAAAAAATATACAATTTCTCACTGGCCAAGCTTCCCTTTACATTGATAGTCTACTCAATGCAACAAAGATGTATGTTTCAAGGTGTTATAAAGCATTAGGATTATTTCAAAATTACCTTTGATATGCTTGTTGGACAAAACAAAATTTCAGGAAACATACTTTGTTAGAATTCCAACATTAGACCAGACTCTTTCACTTTTACCAGTTGAATACGAGTTTCAGTAACTCAACAGTGTATTGAACACGAAGAAGATGCAGTTATCGAGTAAAGAAATGTCAACTACATAACAAAGCACAATGTTAACCATTCAGTATATATATGATATTAGAACATATATTAAGAATGAAATCAAGAGATGATAACATATAGTATTGTATTAGAACTTTTCTTCAACACTGCTATTTCCAAGCTCACTGTATTCATTCACAAGTATTCTAAATTAACAAATGTTTAGCAGATCACAATCCCTACTCAACTAAATTTACAACTAAAAACAACCCCATCATCTCTTTTATTCAAGCCGGAGGACCCATAACATACATACATACATATTAACAATTTCTTTTTACATATTGTACCTAGTTTCTATACATTGTGTAGCCCTAGACTAACTTCTATCGTACAAACTAACCTCCATCAACATGAATATGATCTCTAATTGAAAAGTATGTAAATTTAAATTCGATAATCAGCCCATCAAATTCCTCACCGATCAACGAAATCTCCCCAAAGAATCTTGATCTTTATATATACACATTCTCTAACAAGTGAAGAAAAAAGTATTCCTGCATTAATGAAAACAATGTTGAAAAGTTAGGAAAAGGAACAATATCCCACATGGAATGGAGATATAAAACATTAGATCAGTTAATTTAAGGAATACTCACAATTGGGATTTTATGCACAACCAATTTAAAAGACTCAATGGTGCATCAAAGAACAGGGCTTTCGATCATCGACTTGGAAGTTTGCTGATTAGGGATTTTCATTTTCGGGCAAAGTCTGAAAGAAACGTGAGACTTCTCGATAAAGTTGTTCGGCTTCGAATGGTTTAGAGACATAACCATCCATTCCACACTTCAAACATTCTTCATAGGTAGCTTGAATGACATCGGCAGTCATGGCTAGAATACGCACATGCCAGTTCGATACATTTCCATAAGCTTCCACCGAGAGTTCTTCACATTGGATTTGACTATTGATTGTATTCTCAATCTCCCTAATTCTTCTTGTAGCTTCAAACCTGTCATAATTATAAAATCGAGCTAAATGCATAAATACTGCCTATGTTTTCCTAATTGCCAAAAAAAGACTTTGTTATTTTTATTACCAAAAACCCTCGTGTTGTTTTTTTATTAGCAAAGTTATTGCCAATTTTCAAAGTTAACAGGGGGATTATTGTCGCTTTTTTAGGTGAATAGGGGTGTTTTTGCCTTTTTTTTTAAGGGGAATGGGGCTATTGTCATTTTTCCTGCAAAATATGAACTCCCGCTTGGGAGGGATTTGCTAATAAAAAATAGCACATAGGGGGTTTTAGGTAATAAAAATAGTACATGGTTTTTTTTGCTAGTTAGGCAAAGGATAGGGGTATTTTTGCATTTCACTCAAATAAAATCTAAGATAAACTATACAACCTACTCCTGAGGTATGGTCAAAGCACGATGCCCCCTCGTGTTTGAACATACCTTAAGGGATTTATGTGATTTACCCAAAACTTATATAACAAGTGAACCACAAAATTGACTACCAAACGCCCGAGAAGTCGCTAGCTGCAAGTTTTGTTCTATACCAAGCCACTAAGTATAAATTGCTTGGATGTAATAATTGGATCCTAAAGTTTGTAAATCAAATAATTGACTTAATAAGATATAATAGTGCTTACCCATCCATTTCCGGCATCTGAATATCCATGAAACATGCATCGAAATGATGGGGTGGAGTTAGCAACAAGATTGCATCTTTCCCTCTTTCTGCATGGACCACATCAGCACCGTACTTTTTTAGAGCACCAGCGGCCACTCTGAGGTTCACTCGATTATCATCTACGACTAATATTTTTCTACCACGAAGAAGATGGCTAAGAGATAAAGTATGAAGCTCTCCATTCCGATAATTTCCTCGATTCCCAACCCCCATAGCACGCTGTATAGATGCACCAAGCATGCTTGCTCTCAAAGGTTTCATCACAACAAAAGGTGTAGGAACACCCAAAGCAGAAAAACTTGATCGGGTAGAACTTATAGAATTGGACAAAAGGAACAATGTAGGAGTAGTACTAGGATCCACTTTTTTTAAATCGTTGAAAAATGTAGTTAACGAGCCTAAATCCCTATCCCATATTTCCTCTTCAATGAAAATCATGTTTATAGTCTTGTTTCTCAAGTTTAAGGTAGAGAAGTCTTGATTCAAATCAACGTGTATACCTAGTCGTTGGATGTGATATCTAGAGACCTTAGCTCGAACGGGCTTCGGATCCACGAGTAGAGCTCTCATTCCCTCGAATTCTGAAGAAACTGGGTTTTTTTCAGTACTCGGGTCATTGAAATTGGAGCATCCGTTGGTAAAAACGGCAGTGAAAGTAAAGGTGGACCCAATATGAGGCGAGCTAGCCAACCCGATTTCGCCTTTCATTAGGTGAACCAAGCACTTGCTAATGCTTAAACCGATTCCAGTGCCACCATGTGTCCTAGTGATCGAGGGGCCCACTTGCATAAACGGGTTAAAAACACGGGATTGAGCTTCTAGAGGGATCCCTTGACCCGTATCTTCAACCGATACAATAATGTTAATTTGGTCACCCACGGATGAAGAGGTGGTTGATCTTTCTTGGTTGAAGATTTTAAATCCCGCCCAACTTCTCCTTCTATCTACTACTGGCAACCCACTCAAACTTCTTTTCGAATCTCTTTCCATTTCTATCAATTCCTTCACCTCTTCAACAAGATCAACAGTCACAAATATGTGTCCTTTATCCGTGAACTGCAAATAGGAAAGAAAAAAAAAACATCAGTTGACATTAAAATGAAAAGAACAAAAGGCATGAAACAA
Organism: Penstemon newberryi var. newberryi; assembly: GCA_030819805.1. Taxonomy (NCBI): domain Eukaryota; kingdom Viridiplantae; phylum Streptophyta; class Magnoliopsida; order Lamiales; family Plantaginaceae; genus Penstemon; species Penstemon newberryi. Next base: position 512,470 of record JAUALY010000008.1, read on the forward strand.
TGAACTCTACAGAGCTAAATGCAAAAATAACCCCTGTGCTTTGCCTAATTGGCAAAACCCACGTGTTATTTTTATTAGCAATAACCCCCTTGGGTACTTATTTTATTAGCAAAAAATCCCATTTGGAATTCCTTTATAAATCAATAGAGAGGTTATTGTCAATTTTGTAAGTGAACAAGGGGGTTATTGCCAATATAAAAAGTTAAAGGGGAATAATTTGTCAATCATTTAGGTAAAAAGGTGTGTTTTTGCATTTTTTGGCGGGGGTGGTAGAATTGTCATTTTTCCTGCAAAATATGTATTGGAGGGGTTTCTAATTTGCTAATAAAAAATAGCACAGGGGGATTTTCGTTAAATAAAAATAACATAGATTCTTTTCGCTAATTAGGCAAATCATAGGGGGAATTTCTGCATTTCTAGAACTCTATAGACTACTCACTTTGATTGAGTTGCCCACGAGATTAGTAACAATCTGCCGAAATCTTCCCGGATCACCAACTAGTGTTGGAGGGATTTTACTCGAGACATATACTGCCAACTGAGAAAAAATCAGGATTCAAGTTAGAGGACTGAAAAGACGAGAAGTGAAACAGGAATGGGAAGTCAAATGAGTAATTTACCTCGACTTTTTTGTCTTGTGATTTTCCAGAAAACAATGATAAAACATCATCAAGAATTGCTCTCAAATCAAAGCTAACTGCCTCTAGTTCAAGTTTACCAGATTCGATCTTTGCTTGGTCTAAAACTTCATTTATGAGTGAAACCAAAGCTTTCCCACTCTCCCTTGCAGTTCTTACATAATCTTGTTGTGTTTCGTCAAGATCTGTATCCATAAGCATATGCAGCATTCCTAGGAAAGTAAACAGAAGTGAGACTAAGCAAGACCACTTTCAATTCGATTTCATAAACTAACATCAGAAAATACATGGAAAAATATATAGACAATGCCTACCAAGAACACCATTCATTGGGGTCCTGATTTCATGGGAAACGGTAGCAAGAAACTGCATAAGAAGGAATTTAAATGAGATACATTGAGACCACATATCTGGTATCTACGTAAGATATAACATGGCTTTTAAGATTTAATGCAAAAATACCCCCTGTGCTTTGGCTAATTGGCGAAAATCTCCTGTGTTATTTTTATTAGCAAAATTCCTCCTGTGTTCTTTTTAATTAACAAAAAAACCCCATTCAAAATTCCTTCATAAATCAATAGGGAGGCTATTGTTAATTTTCAAAGTTAACAACGGGATCATTGACAATTTTTCAGGTGAATAGGGGTGTTTTTTGCATTTTTTACGGGGGTATAATTGTCGCTTTTCTTGCAGAATAAGAATTCTAACTTGAGAAGGGTTTTTTGCTAATACAAATAAAACAGGGGGATTTTTGCTAATTAGACAAAGCATAGGGGGTATTTTGCATTTCACTTTGGCTTTTAAGGAACTAACTTAGAAATAAAAAATAAACCTGCGACTTTGCCACATCAGCAGCCTCGGCTCGTTTTTTAAGCTCCATCATCTCATGATAATCATCTTCAACTTTCGCTATTCGATTCATGGTAGCATGAAATATTTGCGCCACGAGCAACGTAATTATAAGAATCCCAACCGATGTAGTTATTGCTACCCATGGCCACGGTGGCTTTTGCTTGAATCTACATCAATATAATATAACAGCCCTTTAATAACCACAACTTCAACTGACGAATACTCTAAGAACCTAGTGAAATTTCCAACTAGAAAGAATTAAAAATAATCACCTGCAATGCATCTCATGCTTTCGAAAAGGATCTCCAAAGTTAAGAGCACTAACTCGGTGTAGACCGTCCGATGAGGTATTCGAACCATACATGCTGATCGGATGGGAGGAATTACTAGTGTCGTACACATTCACAAGGATAGTTTGTTTGCTAGCAAGCTGATGAAGTAGTTTTTCTACCAGTGATTCAATATCGAATATACCTCCAAGATACCTATTCGAAGAAATGAAAATATATAAATATTTTCTATTGAAACCTCGTCAATCCACTCTAAGTTGGATTATTCATTAATTTATAAGTTAGATGAGATTATTCATTAATTTATAAGTTAGATGGGATACCCTGAAGTTGCTTCGATTCTTTCAGCAGCTGTTGCATCAAAGGAAAGATCTCGTTTGTAGACGGCAAAAGTCAGAATTACCCCTAGCCGGTTCGTTTTGAGTAATCTGAATGGAGCCGTGAGGACCCCTTTTCCCGATTCTCTTGCTCGTAATATATTCTCACGGTCTTCCTGTTAGCAAATCATAAAAATAAATTCATCTTTAATCTATCTTCAATTTTTTTTTCTTTTTCTCAAGGGTATTCAGGTCTTAGAGTCGACCTAATCCCTTTTGAGGCGCGTTGGGCATATTATATGGAACCTCTGCTAATATAGCAGAGGAGTTGTTAAAATTGAACGAAATGGAGTTAATGTTATGAGAAATTATACCTTTCCGGATAACATATCAACCGAAATTACATGAGCAACAGTATCTTGAGCAAATATGACAGGGGCATATTCGTCCTGAACGGGGGATGGCTCAAGTACGGCAGGATCATACTCATCTTCGTGCACGGGGGTTTGATCCACGTTACTACCCATTCTCTTAATTGTCCATCCTTGTTGAACCTCAAATTGGTCCCTTTCGGTATGAAGCACTCTAACGGCATATGCCACTCCACTAGTCAAAGGTCTCTCAAAAGCCGTTCTATCCGTGTAAGTCGCAAAGGTTCTCTGTAAGTGTTGAAAGGCAAACAATTTGTTTGTTAGAAAAAAAAAAAAAAAAAAAAAAAGCACTTGATGTAGAAAATCAAAAACCAAATATAACTTCAAAATTTATATAGGTCCATCCATATGCTTGACAAGAGGTTACAAATTATATAAAATGGTCACACACAACCAATGAGAGCAAACGATTTGTTTACAAAACATTTTATTTAGAAGATCAAGAACAAAATCCAACTCTAATTGCTAAATTTGCCAATGTTATTCTTGACGAAACCCCACAAATGCCTTCCCTTAACTTGGCCAATAACGAAAACAAACAATTTGTTTACAAGACACTTCATTTATGTTCGATTGATGGATTCCAGTAAGTAAAATGAAAAAGAACAAGATATGGAGCTAAATGTTGCACCATTCTACTTTTCTACAAAAGCAAACAATTAATCTCAACAATAACCAAGTTCGTATTAATCGAACAAAGAGTTTTTACCTGATCAATAGCTGATGGATTCTTGCCATGGTGAAAAATCGAAATCATAACAGACATTGCCTGAATATGATTCATGCTAACATTAAACTGATCTTGAAGCATCCTAGCCCTTTCATCACACATACTAGCTAGTGTTTCTTTCCTTTTCTCCACAGCTTGTGAGCTCATGTACCATAAAACCGTAAAAGACACTAAAATCCCGAACCCAATCCATGTTATCAAAAGCTTTCTCCACCAATTCTTTCTAACTTTTCTAGACCCAATAAATTGGGAATAATAATGGTGTACTTTACAACCACACTCTGAAATTTGTTCCCATACTTTTAACCATGGTTTATCTCCATCACCAGGTAAACAAGATTTATTGCTCATGATTCCTCCATTAGTTAACCAATTCAAAGAAATCAAAGATAGAAACCAACAACATAGTATCAATAGAAGATGACCTACCTTTAACCCAAATCCAATTACATGGAGTAAATTCATTTAACCAATAGGAATCAAAACTTGTTCAACAGTACTAGATCCAGCTAATGCCCTTTTCAATTTGAGCTGAGAAAGGCTAATAACTTCCAATATCACCCACATAAATTTCTTCTTCAAATGATAAGGTGAAAAGGCCAAGAATTGAGGAAGATAAGGAAATTTCTCAAACACCCTACTCAAGAAAGAATCAAGGAATACCAAAGATTCCAACTTTTTAACAAATACAAAAACAGAATTTTTGATTTCTATCTAGTTAGCTACCAACCAAAAACTCAGGCGGATAAATGCTCCAAAACCGAACAAAACACAGATTCTCTTCAATCTAAGGAATCTGACCCTGAAATTCTTGAAAATTAAACACTAATTGGAATTATGGGTTTTGGAGTTTGACTCTCAAATGAGCTAACTTTTTGAAGTTGTAGACAACTACTGAAGCAATAATATGATTTGAGAGATTAAATGATTGAGCAGTAACTAAAACCCATTCACTATGAGGAGAGCTGAGAAATACTCCAAAAGAGAGGAGAGCAAAAGCAAAAATGAAAAAAGAAAAAGGAAAACTTTGATTCATATATGGACACTATGCAACAAGAATCTGGTAAAGCAAAGATGAGGGGAATATGGTGGTAGAAATGTTTGCTAGTAAAGGACCATTATCTCTATCCCATTTCATCCATTCATACATCTCCATCCAACCCAGAAAAACAAAAAATAATAATAATAATAATAATAAATACTCCCTATACAAAGTAAAGATAAGAATTTGATTAGAGTCTATATATTTTCTAACTTAATTATTTTCAAGGAATAAACTAAACTAATAGGAGTAGTAGAAAGAATTGGAAAACAAAAATAATAATGTACTAGTATAATTACTTACTAATAAAGAGGGCAGAAAAGGTATAGTTCCCACTCACCAAGAAAAAAAAATTCACTACTTTTGCCAGCTTTCCTTTGTGTTCACATCCACTGGACAAGTCCTACACGCCAAGAAGTGGAACTCTATAATTTTTTGTATGTATATGGTATGAATTGTCATTACTACCCTTGCATGCATACAAAAATATCAGAGTCATGGTATTATCCTTCCTATATTTACTTTTTTTACATTTTACTTTTTGGATTCATGAAAAATACTCAAATCTGCCTTACAAGCCCCCTTCGGACACTTTATGTCAAATTATAATTTGAATATGGATTACTTATATTTTGGAAATTAATTCATTTCATTAGATCAACCATCCTTTTTTTTTTTTTAATTTAAATTTTGCAGTCTTTAAATATACTAAAAAAGTGTCGACAAGCAAGTTGGTAATGGGGGATAAACGAATGAAAGAGAGAAAAAGGAAAAGAAAGATGTGAACTTAGGCCCCATGATGGGTACCCTCAAGGTGTTATTATGTTTTGTTTTTGCTTTGTTATTACTATTTTGATGGAATCTTAATTAAGTGCTGTCTAGCTAGAGGCTTATATAAGGCACTAAGTTTTTTAAATAAAATAAAATTCATACAATTTATATTTGGTTCTTTTTCAAAAGTGACATTCCTCTGTTTTAATATTTGTATTCCCTTTTGATTTGAGGTGTAGTTCTTTATAAAGAGTTGCAGGAAATAGTATACTACTTCATTAAAAAAACGTTGCATAATATTTTATTTTAAAAAAAAATAGTATCAATATATTTATGACAAATGAAGTATTTTATAATGACAGACATGCTTCTTATTAAATAATGAAATAAAGTATTTTTTTGGGATGGTTTTATATAGGTAGTGTATGATAGTAAAATTTATTTACGCAAGCCATCAAATATCTCAATAGCTCATTTTATTTATGCATGCCGCTAATTTTTTTTTTTATGCGAACATTTTAATAATACAATTGGTATTTTAATATTAGTGCGTAAAATTAAAATACCGGGCTAAATAAAAATGGATAAAATATAAAGAAAATATTTTCATTAGTGTATTAACCAAGTCATACCCTATAAATCACTGAGTAACATTTTATTTTGAAATACATAATTAAATAGATAGAACTGAATACTTGACCATAATAAATTCAATCCCATTCTTTTACCATTGACATTGAGAGACACACCAATTAATTTATACCCTCATATGTAGGGGGGCCCATAACAAAATTTACAGCCTTTTTGCGATTGACAATTTGACTTTTATGGGTTGTAAACAACAAAGTTATTAATATGATTGGAATGGGCTTTGTCTTCTCACCCCAATAATTAAATTAATCAAATAATAAGAAAGAAAAGCAACAAATTCTCATGAAAAGACAAAAGAACTGAGGTTAGTACACGGTAGAAAGTTGACATTGATGGATGGACATCATTAACATAAAATGAATTGAACCAAGACCTTAATTTTATTTTAATCTTTCAATTAGTAAGGTAACAAAAACAAATTGTCTCATTGGCAAGAAACATTGACGGTGTCTTGTGTGGGCCTACTATTTACTACTCTTTTCATTTAAATCTATTTGGATATCTTTCAATTTAGTGCAAAGTTTGAATAAAAGATGAAAAAGTAATTTATTCTATTTTATTTTACGTCCAACATTTTGAGAATAACAATTATGGAATGAAACATCATAGTAACAGAGTATATTTGTAGGAAAACGAGAAAAGCCCATTTAATTTTAGCAAAACAAATACTACTAAAAAAGAAAAGAAAAAAAAAACTATTTTGATGGGTGGATAAAATATATATAGTAAAGTAGAGATACATAATTACTTATTATATATTTATGTGAGTTTTTGCTTGCTGTGAAGTGATTAGGCCATCACTACAACCACTCTCTTTATAATTTCTTTTTTGTTTTTCATCTTTTTGGTTGGGGTGTTCTGGGCTTTGAAAGCGACGGCCCACGTCAGCGCACCAGTAATTTTGGGCTGGACCAATGACATTGACCGCCGTATAAATGGGCTTCTTCTCTTTTCTGTACTACTGCTTGCTACGTGTTAATTAAAAGATTTATTAATTAAAAATGTGGGGAAGCATCTCGTTGCCACGTGGTCGAATGGGGTCATTCTGCATAGTGTCTATCCATTCTAACTAACAAGGTCCTCATTTTCTCTTTACCCCTCTTTAAGTTTGAAGAATATATTACAGTAAGAGGACTCCCCTCCGTTTCAAATTAATTGGTACATTTGACATTGAAACTCAATAACTAATTACTTTTTTAAGATAGAATGTCAAAGATATTATTTTAATAATCATTTTAATTAATTTCATTAATCTTTGTGCACTCTACTTTTCTGTGTAAACCTTGATGTAAGAAAATGTCAGATTAGAAGAAGAAAATGCATTAAAAAATAAAATCTGACAAGTAATTTAAAACATGAAAATTTTGTAAATATGCCTATTAATTAGAAGTTCAATGCAAAATTAATTATTTTTTTCTTCAGATTATATTTATCGTTTCATATTTTAATTGTTCTAACTCCTAATTAAGAGAGGAAAGAGAGAAAAGCAATCATTACTTCAATAAGAATATTTTTTTTTTATCTTCAAATAATAATTGTTTAATAGATTTCTTAATCTCCGTGTCACTACTCAAAGTTACAAATAATAATATGAAACGCGGAGTATATCTTAAAGGGTAGTTAATGCTGAATTAAAATGATTATTCTCAATAGTCAATAGTATACAAAAACTCATTAATTGTAATTGTGAAGTTTCATTAAATTGGCAGCAGTAGGTGGAGTCCATTATTTTCATTATTATGTCACGATCAAAAACTTATAATGGGACATACCACGAGTATAACAAACATGAAACATATTTATGAAGAGGGGGGTTCTGGATAAAATTTTCAACTTCCATAAAAGCTGAAAACCTTCCTCATTAAAAGCTGGATATTTTTTTCCTCAAGTCAAATAGATTAATTAGTTCATTTACATATGGGCCGCCAATAAATTGTTCTGAATATTTAAAGTTGTTATGATTACCAAAAGAAAAAGAATACAAATTTAATAATCACTTAAGTAAACTATATGGCATGTGTCCTTAGAACTCGAACCCGTGAAATTAAACAGTGTTCAAGTCTCCTTAACAACTAAGCTAGGTCCTTCACAAGATCAAAATATTAGATTATTATTTCTTCAAGTTATTTTTAATTATTTTGGGCCTAAAGATTGCTTAAATTAAGATTCAAGGTAGTACGAAATACTAGATAATGTTTACAAGTATTTAAGAAGAATTGTTTTTCATTTTTTAGATATGGAAAAACCATTTTGGAGTCTGTGAATGCTTTTGTTTCTCCAAATTTTAGCCAAGTATGAACAAAATTTCAAAAGAGACCGACCTTGAAATCAAATTGTCATAGATCCGCCTCGAAAAGATCATTTGAGTTTATAAAATAAATTTAATTAAGCAACATTTATTATTTTATAACTTTTGAACTCCGTTAGATAATTTGAAAATGATAACATATCTGCATAAAATATAAATCATTGGAACTCAACTCGTACTCTACTCAATTAAAGTCTCATATCAATAATAATAAGGGATTACTGCATTTTTTGTTCCACAACTATAGCCAACTGGCGTTTCTATTCTTTTCAGGCTGGCACATTTAGTGCCACAACTTCAACATCAGTGGCAATTTTGGTGCCAATTGAAGCCCAATTTCAAAATTAACCCAAAATTTCCCCATGTGCGGGCCATGTGACGTGAAAATTGAGAATTTTAACCATTCAATGCATTTTTCATTAAAAAATAAATAAAAGATTATTTTCATCCACCAAGAACTAGGCTACTTGGATGTTTTTATTTGGGGAAGAAGAAGAAGGGAGGTAACAATTTAATTAAGGGAATGTTTGGTGAATATTATAGGAAAAGTTAAATATTTTGAATTTTGGTATTTTTTTAATGAAAAAGATGTTGAATGGTCAAAATCCCAATTTTTCATGTCACATGGCCCGCACATGGGGGAATTTCGGGATAATTTTGAAATTGGGCCTCAATTGGCACTAAATTTGCCACTGATGTTGAAGTTGTGGCACCAAATATGCTAGCCCGAAAAGTTACGGGGTAGAAATGCCAGTGGGCTATAGTTGTGGCACCATAATGCAATAATCCCATAATAATAATTAAACTAGGTTGCAAACTCAAAATGAAAATTAAATCATGTTTCTATAATGTATTTTACAACTCAACTGTACTTCACATTTAGAACTCCCAATTTAATACTAAGAATCTACTTCACAAATACTATTATGCAAACACATTCTTCAATAATTATAGTTTTTCTATAAAAAAAAATTCCCAACACCCACTTTCAGTTTAAAACTACTTCTCAAAACTCAAAAGTTTTGGGCCTATTTGTTTGGTGTTTGGGAGCGCAGTGAATGTTTGTGAAATAATCTCGATTTGCATAATATTGTTTGTTTGAGTTTTAAAAGAGTGGCTTGAAAAATAAAGTAGGTGTATATTTTTTTAGAAGAGTTAGTATGTAGGTGTAAAATGTGCAAGACTTCATGTCAAATCATGTTTGTTATGTGAGATAAGTTGGATAAGAGATGAATTACTTTATATCAAATCAAAGTAATTGGAAGAGTAATTTGAGAAAATTGAGAGATGATAAATTTATTTTAAAAAATAAAAAATATGTATGTTTTGTTTTCTCCAAACACGAAATGATCTTGGGAAAAACCAACCAAACAAGCCCAATGACTCCTTCAATAATATTGTCTTCCCAATAGTACATCTTTTCTTCTCAAAGTGGCAACTTCTTTAAATAATCTTCTTAATGAGTTCACATAATCACATCCCTCCAAGTTCGAATCCTGGGAGGAGCAGCCAAGTGTTGTAAAATCTTTAAGGGAGGATGGAGCAGCTTGGTGTTGTAAGTTCCATGGTAGTAGGCTCCCTTGGGGGCCAGGAGTATAAAGAGTGAACAAACCCTGACCAACTCAGGCACATCCCGCGATTTACTTCCGCACATTGCTGAGAGGCCAGTGATGAGTGGTCCAGGACTCAACCTGGGTTAACAAAAAAAAAAAAAAAAAAAAAAAAAAAAAAAAAAAAAAAAAGAAATGCTTATGTCATCTTAATTAAAAACTATTGGAAAATTTATCGGCATATAAATTAATTGAAGATTAAGACATTCCACCTGACACTTGTGAAGCTAGCTGATGAGCAACTGGCATCAAGATAAATACTATAGACTAGTTTTAAATTTCATATGCCCCTAAAAGTACAATTGAATCCATCACCTTTTATTTATTTTTTTATTATGTTATTACTTATTAGTATGAAAAGTTGAAAACTAGGAATACTACGTGTTACTTTATATGTTGCATGATGCCTAATTCCTGCAATAACTACAGTCACGGCCTCTATATTTGACCATAAGATGAACGTTAGCTTGGGAGTACTTAAAGTATTAGTATGTAAATCCAAATATTTGTATGTTTTCACAAAAGTTTTGTTTATTTCTAATTTTCAAGGATATACAGACCTAATATAAGAAACGTCACATTACAAGACAAACGCATTTCATTTATATTTCACATTAATTATGGGAGTACATCTACCCCAAAAAAAAAAAAAAATTAACCTAGGTTCATCATATATAGTGAGGAACTAATCTACTCCATTGTCTCAAACATCCGTTGATAAATTAATATTATTTGAGAGACATACCACAAACTTTGTTGTCTCCGTCAATAATTCAAGTGTCTAATTTCAATTGCGATTCGTGGAATATTTCAAACCTCCTTATACTAACAAGTGTTACTTTATTCATGATATCGACATACTTAATTAATTACATTAACCACTTTTTTGAACTAAAATAATCATAAGTTTTACTTTCTCATGGCATAAATTATTGGGGTTCAATTGAGCTTATATGATATATAATTAGCCACGTGATTGAAGGTGGGAACTTGCCAACTTCTTGTTCTTCCCTTTTTTTTTTTAAGAGATTAAAATTTTATTAATCAAACATTATCACCATAATAATATTTTCCCACATTTTTAAGCATACATTTATCATTAATCATTACATCAAAAATTATTTTAATAAATGTCCAAGTACAAATAATTACAAATAATAAACGACTACCAAAGATTAGTAATAAATTAGAATAAAGACTCGCATTAATATGTAATTACCAGTAGTCTACAACCTCATTTTTTCCACGTAAAAGGCACTATTTAATGACTTTTGATCGTTCATCGGACTCCAATTATAATTGATAAATTAAAATGAATGTTGAAACACAATTTTGAAATTGTTGATAACACCCACATTCCAAATAGTTGGAATCAAGCTATAAATGTATATTCTTTTTCTCCTTCCAAATATGGACAAAAAACATTTTAATCAATAAAATAGTAAAAAAGGAGAGCAATAATTCCACCAAACAATGGGAAAAAGGTTGTTGGAGTGATTAATCGGGCCAGTGAATGTTGGCATACGAGGCATCCATGAACCATCAATTATTACATGATACTTTGGCCTTTGCTCTTGTGAAATTATGTTCAACAAAAACCGATGATTTTTAATATACTCCAAATTAAAGTTAATTGTGCTCTTCTTGATGATCAGGTTTAATTATTTTTTTAGAACATTTATCGATTAGACGATACAACAATTTTCATTATTTTGAAATGCATTTGGTTTGTATTTTAGGAGTGAGTTCTTTAAATGATTTATTGAATGTCAATATCGAGGATGTAATATCTGAAAGTATATTATTTATGTAAATATTTTAAGTGAATGAAACATAATTTGGAAAAAGGTTTTTTCCTTTTTTTCATCAAACAGTGTCTTCTTCTTTTAATTATTAAAAGAAAAAAAGTTAAATGGGCTTTACTCTGCATTTAGGCCTTTTTCTACATTTAAGCCTAAAATGACGGGCGGAATGGGGGAAAGAGGACGGAAATGGCAAATTTGGCAATTCTTGAGAGATGGATTATTTTGTAGCCTTTTTAGTTTTAGCACTAGTCCAATTAGAAAAACAATCTAGGTTAAATGGTCTCCACAATTATTATTATATAAGGCCTAGGTGAAAGCCCTTTTGTAATTCATTTGAAATGTTTGCAATAGCTAATGCAAGTCAACTTTGCACTAAGCTAGGGTTTTTTAATTTTTATGCTTGTAGAATAAACAATTTTACATTTGCATAATAATAATTAGCTAAATGAGTATCAACCAAAACCAACCGAATTCTTCAAATTTCTACTAGCAGCTATATATTATATTATACTAGCGTCAATTAAAACTGTTACATGAACAAATCCTCTCGGTAGAACCACATTGTATTTTTTTGTCCATGACTCTACGTTGCCAAAATCATTCATCGACCACACACTACAAATCTCCCTCCTCATATCATAATAATGAAAAATTCTCTACATCAATTGGTGAATTTTTTTGTCCATGACTCTGTGTGGCTAACGATTGAAAAGGAAGGTCAATTGATGAGGATCCAGGACCGCATGGAACAACGCACTATGTTCGAGGTACGTCCGACCTTGCAGTATTTCCGACCTTGTCAAGAATCTGGAATATTCCCGTACCAAAATTGGTCCCATTCGACGGCTATTGTGTTTTCATCTGTCTCTGTACATGCGTAACAAACTGTTGTATGAACTCTGACATTCATCCGTACAGTTTTGACCCTGACAATATGACCGTCCCGAAAGAGTATCCTCTCTATAAATATGGCATCATCTAATGAAGAGGGACACGTGATATGCTTGTGTACTTTAGGTCTCTAGATCGTTTGTCCAGTTCCCATCCCACTTTAAATATAGGATTCCTAGATTGTAATAGGTCTTCTATACAAAATCTTGACAACTTTAAAATCATGATTCTTATGATCAAACCCAAACCCAATAGCCATACATGAACAACAACCAAATCCTTTTAATTAAGGGCGGAAGAACATTGAACTTCCCTATAAAGGGATTCCATAAAATCAGAGTAACAAAACTGGTGTCCAAAAAACACAAAACTCCTATCATGGAAAAATAAGTGAGTTTTGAATATTACGTAGTCGGATATGTAGAAAATGTGATGATGGGAATAGACGGTGGATGTTGATGATATATAGATGGAGGAGATTGACGCGCGCAGTAATCTTCATTCATACTGTGTGCAGGTCCGGCGTATTTAGTTCTTATTCATTTGAAAACTTACCTAATATATCCAACTGAGCCTTCGAGTAACATACCATTGTTATCTTTGGATCGTACAACTAGGGTTGAAAACCAAACCATGTTATGTGATACTAAACTCGAGCTCATTCTGTAAAACTCGTTTGAGCGGTTTGTCAATCTTGTTGAACAAGCTTGAACAATTTTTTGTGTTTGATAACTTTTAAAGTTCAACTCGATAGTTAAAAATTGACAAAATACATGTCAAATAATTAAGTTACTCGTTACCCGACTCGAACTCGGTTCGCTAAGTAATCAAATCAAACTTAAACATGCAAGGCATCACTCTACAATACTCGACTCATTTACACCCATAGTTCCCTATTGTACTATGGTTTGCAATCTTTATAATAGCCCTTTTTTTTTAATATCATGCTATTTCTCTTTGATATTCGATTCCTTTAATGGAAAAACAGTTGATGGAATTTCCTAAGAAGCAATCCAATACAGTAATGAAATACGAACTATTTGAATGACAATAATATGTTTTCTATTTTTGCTTTTCCTTTAATGGGGTATGAGGTTATTATTCGATGTTTCATGATTGTAAATTTTATTTTAGAAATGAAAAAGTAAAACTATATCTAGCACGATTTCTATTTTCACTTGAACATAATTTTTTGGGTTTAAAAAAAAAAATGTTGTACTACCTTCGTTTTAATTTTTTTACTCTCTTAGTACAGTGGACCAATCGATATGATTAAATTTTAAAAAGTTATAATAAATAATCAGCTAAATTTATTTCAATAATAATTTGATAATATTATATAATATCATATACTCCCTTCGTCCCATTAATCTTTATCACTTGGTACCATTGACCAGTCAACTTGACTAAATTTCAAAAAATTATAATAAATCATTTAATTAATATATTTAACTAATAATTTGATAATATCATATGACCCTATGTATATTAATATTTAAAAAGTTTAATATGATAAGTCACTTAAAAGATTGAAAAGTTTGACCGGGTACTGTAACTAATGGAGTAAAAATAATGGGACAGCGGGAGTATATTAATATCTATAATGCTTAAAACGTTATAAATATAAAAGAATTTGCTTGATAGGCTATTTAAGAGATTAAAATATTTGACTTTACATTGTAGCTAATGGAGTAAAAAAACTGGGACAAATGGAGTATTAAATAATCGAATGTGTACCCATAATAAAATTTTTGTATATGAAAATTAACTATAGTTAACTTACCCTTTATAAAAGTTTTATGTATATTGATATTTTAACTATATAAGTTAACTTATCCAATATTAGTTGTTGTCCTTTTACACCATGGCTAAAGCTTAACTATGGTTAAATTTTGATACCCATACTGTCCCTTTTTAATTTGTTTGCCTCTTGTCTAAATACATTTTTTTTTTCATTCGGAAATTTCAATTTGGGGGGAAAATTCACAATAATCGTGTTGTTGACTGATGGAGCTTCGCGCTTCAATTCCATAGACGCCATACGTATTTTCTGGGTAAAATTTTATTTTTTGGCCCTTTAAAGTGCTGCATTTTAAAATTGGCTCTTTATTGTGGTACCTCGACAATAATTATTCTTTATTGTGTCATCATCATCAATTTCAGTTCTTATTGTCGAAATTTTTTATTTATTGCCGGAAATCATCAATTTATGTCTTAATTGACCGGAATGTTAAATTTTTTTTGTCAAAAATCACCAATTTATCTAATCTTACCAAAAAAATTAATTTTAGCCAAAAATATAAGTTTTCAAGTGACACTTAAAATTAAGAATTTCATATTCTGACTCCACAATTTGCAAGACCAATCCATGTGATAGGTCAAATATGACATAAATTGATGTATTTTTTGCGAGAATTAAAAAAAAATCGGTGATAAGGACTGAAATTGATGATGTTGACACAATAAACGACGTATATTGTCGAAGTACCACAATAAAGGTCCAATTTTGAAATGCAGCCACTTTAAAGGGCCAAAAATGAAATTTTGCCTATTTTCTCTCGTAGACAGTAATCCTCTATTTACTCTATGTTATATCCAATATTTACGTTATCGATCATCGATTTAGGGTTTTGTTTTTCGCAATTGAAATGTAATTTATTTTACTAAATGATTCCGTTGTCTGAGCATTTTAATCGAGCTTTTTAGTTTCTATACTGCCGTCTTGTAAGATTTCTCTTGTTCAGTTGGGGTTTAGGGTATTTTCATTAGCTTAGTCGTTCTTCTCTTATTATTATTTCCATTTTTTTCATATCATTTTGTTTGATGGAGGTTATGATTTAGGGCGGAAACTCAAACTTAGCTAAATTTGATTTAACTAAAAACACCCAAAACCATATGTACTTCCATTGTCCTCAACCTAATCTCCAATCAAGCTTAATTTCTTTACGTACATGAGAATCAATTAGTGAAATTAACAAGGTCAGCTCTAGCTAAACAATTTAGGCCATCGCCTAGGGCCTGACTATAGAGGGGCCTCAAAAAATTATTTTGTAAATGTATCTCAGTTTTTTTCTATTTGATAATTTTTTTGTCAAATAAGAAGTAAGAATGCAACAAACTTGGATACTTTTCAAATAAGGTATTGGCTAATTTGTTGGGATTCTTACAGGAAAACGAGCCTCAGGCAGCGGAAATATAAAACTTTTTAGGCTCCGCTTGGGAATCTTGCCAGGATACAATCCGGTATATATTTAAACTAATATTATACAAGAATATATAATCAGATCTAGTTTATACCTAGCTCGTTCCTTGCACTTCCAAAGCAAATTCTGACACTGTAGAAGTAGATCCCTGAGATCCACGAACTTGCCCTCAAGATTGCACTTTCTGTCCCAAGCTTTTGCTTAGCGCCCCACGTGTTTGTGTATGTCCCCGTAGGTTCACCACATAATTGGCCGCGGATTATAATCAAATATATATTTAATTATTCGAGTAAACCTATACTCTAAATCAATTGAACACTCTGTCAATTGACCATTCCAAAATTAGCACCCCTGCTAATTTGGGAATTCTTCTACACTCCACAGTCGATGTCTGGCCACAAGCCCGTGGAGCCCAATCACTGGTGAATTAATTCAGTGAACCTTTATTCTTTACAATTACCATGTACGACTTAATCCTTCCATTAGTTGGTCTCCCAGTCAAGACTAAGGTTATGGACTTTCATCGGTTTCCTTACTTGTCTCGACTATATGTATTCTGGTCTCGAAACTATTCCCTTTGACTTAACCTTTATGAGCTACTTTCATAAAGGCGTCAGATACCTTGGCCAAGGATTTACCGGAATACGTTTCTCACAGAGATTCATAGGAAAGGCTCCCAACCTATCAAGTCGGGTCAACAGATCCCCTTGTTGATGATATGAACCTACATACACGTTCCTTTATACCCAACATGAACCCACAGAGACCTTCTGGTAGACTCCAGTCAATCTGGACTCATATCAAAGCATAGACGTTCGTGCACCAGATAAACCCTATCACCTCAAGTAATAAGGATCGTTCTTCGTACACTATTGTAAATAGGAATAACTTCATCCCCGATATGCGACTACCGCTTCCATGGTGAGTTATTTCCTAGTTGGGGTATTCAGTGCGCTTGCCATCCCAGCAAGCCACTCACTCGTGTGTATCGACTATCCCAGTCATGCTCGTGGACCCCAGCATCCTCTAGTTCATCGGAGTATACACACTCGTGAGGGTCTAACCAAATCCATTGATGTCCCATCTCAAATGGATTCTACGACCCTTGAATTAGTTTTAGATCACGGCTTTGGAGATCAGTCCACGGGTTGTCCCATAGCCCTGTGATCTAAGGGCTTCCATCCTTATGTTAGATAATTATTCATAAGATGAAGGTGACCATATAAATAAATGCATTTATTAATCGAATTGAATAGTTCTTTTAATTATTACTAATTAAATGCAGCAAAAATAGTTGGCTTGCAGGACACTATTCCATCATAATTTATCTAACCACATTTTCGAACATATGGTGCTCTAGAGACTTTTCATTAGGGGTGTTCGCGGTGCGGTCTAGTGCGATTTTGTACTTGTCCAAACCCAACCCAATATTTGCGGGTTTTTAAATCTCTAGTCCAAACCCAACCCAACAAATCTTGAGATTGCATTATGC
This sequence comes from Penstemon newberryi var. newberryi, assembly GCA_030819805.1. Lineage (NCBI taxonomy): Eukaryota > Viridiplantae > Streptophyta > Magnoliopsida > Lamiales > Plantaginaceae > Penstemon > Penstemon newberryi. Next base: position 529,501 of record JAUALY010000008.1, read on the forward strand.
GGTCCATTCGGGTTGGGGTGGTTTGGGGCGGGTTTTGCGGTCTCAACATTCTAAACTTTCATGTATTTTTGTTATTTGATGAGTCAAATGTAAATGCTCTAATTAATTTCAACTTTTTGTTTTTATTAATAAATTCCGTAAACTTTCATAGAAAATATATATAATGGAGATAATGTAAATATCAACTAATAAAATATGATCTTCAATGAATACATAATTTACTGAAAGCTAAAAACATGCCCGAACACTAGATTAACAAGTTTTCATTACATAAAAATAAAATTGTTCCCAAAGAATAAATAAAAGAGAAAAATATCTTTATATTTGAACTTGATGTTGGTGGTTAACGACCCAAATGAAATTTTGTTTGATAATTTTTTTGTTGCTTTACTTTTTGTTTTTTGCAGAATATTTTTTAACCTTTTTGTTCTAGTTTGGGATCTATTTTGATCTTTTTGGCACTTAAAATTGGAGGGTTAAGTAAGGCAATGTAGTTTTTCAGTATAACTGGGGTTTGAGTTGTGGAAAGCGACTAATTTGTTAAACTATATACTTAAATTATATTTCTCAAAAAAAAATTATATTTCTCATTTTCTTAATTTAGGACTAAATTAAATAATAAAATATAAAAAAACATATATACATCATAATTTATATAAAGTGTGGTCGAATGCGGTTATGCGGTCTAAAAAAGTATAAAACCAAACCCGATTGAAAACTTGCCGTACGTCTTTTTTTCAAGATGCCCAAGATCAACCCATCAAACATTCAACCTGCAAATTACAGTCGGTTTGGGTTGGGTCGATCCAGCGGTTTCGTTGAAAAAACGGAGGGAGTATATGCTACTTGATAGTACAAATGTATTTGTTTTATTGTATTTTAGTATTTTGAAAAAAAAAATATTATGATATTGTTGTTTTGCATTAATAAATTAAATTTAGCATTTAAATAATGTAACTTAGATTCAACGAGTTTGAGTATAATTTTTAATATTAATTTATTACAAAGAAGACTCAAACTACATACACGACTCGATCTTTTGGTAGCTTACTGAACCGTTTGATAATCAAACTGAATAATTCGATTTGACATACTATATAAATTTTGAAGCTACCGCTTCATACTAGATACCAAAAATTAATACATATCAATTATATTGAATGCACACCCTAAGATTAGGATTGTACACTATCTGATAAACCATGTATACGCTACATTACCGATTAATTATAAATTTCGATTTTCGATATTACCAGTTTACCCAAAACCGGTGTACCCATTTTTTTTAATCCCAATTCCTAAGTAAAGAACTAAAGTCAGGCGTTCCAATTCCAATCCAAGCTTCGCTTCACTCTGCTCACGTCTTCTACGGACTGCCCTAGAGCAAAACCCAAATCTTCTTCTTCTTCTTCTTCTTCAATTCAAAATCCCACCGCGCCGCACCACCCACCCCCATCGCGCCTCCACCATCTCTCTCGGCCCAGATTTGTAAATTACAGAGGTACAGTCCAAATTCTAAATGCCCAATTTTGTTCTATTTCTGATTTTCTCTTGATAAATTGGGTTCTAATTGTATTTAAAACCCAAAACTTGAATGATGCTAAAGTAATTTTTGGAGAGGGGACTGAGGCTAGGGGTTCTCTGATGTATTCTTTATAATTTCTATTCAACTTCATCGGATGGTTAGAGTGGTAGGAAGCATATTATTATTTACATATGTATTCAAGACAAATTATTTTTTATTCGATAATTTTTCGGTTTTTTCATACCGAATCAAATCGAGCCGCACCGAATCGGTAATTTACCGTTTGGCAAACTGTACGAGATTTCAGAATACCGAACCAGCCGGTATAACGAAATTTGGTACATTCGGTTTACCGTTTGCACAGCCCTACCTAAGATAGTAGCGTGAACAGAAATATTTTACTTTCATATTTTATCTATTTCCTGATTCTGACAAGTGAGAAATTATATTTGTTAACTTACATTTGTTATATAACTATATTCACGATACTTGAATTTTCAATATATATATACATGCACACGATACTTGAAGTATTTGCTTTTGTTAAGAGAATGTTTAAGAATGAAATGTCATAAAAAGATATTACGATTGAATCTAAAAAATATCAGCTAATTTGTAAAAGAGGGCCCCAATTTTAAACATCGTCTAGGACCCCGTAATATGTCAGGCCGGCCTGGAAATTAATTAGAAGTTGTAAAACTACTTTCTGCAATTGAATTATCAAAATTCTACGTCGTTTCTTGTTATGATCTTCCTTCTCTTTACGTTCAACATATTTTTGGGCATGACTAGCAACTTGTGCAGGATTTCTTGTTAAGACCACATATCTTGCATGCTCTTCCAATCTCCTCTCACGTATTTTTCCAATCCAACTAGAAATAATCTATGTTCATCTGGGGTCCACGGTTGACCCGCTTTCCAATGCACACCGGATTGCTTCTTCTCTGGAATAGGGGTTTCCGATGATCGGAACACATCTTTTTCCACATATTCTGGCGACTCAATTAACCCTGCTTTGATCGCCATTACATCGTTGACCAATACGTCGTAGTGTTGCTCAACTTCCAACGCCAATTTGTTTCCGATCTTCGCCGCGATTTTTTCCCATCGATCGGGGCAGTCTTCGGGAAATCCAATCAAACAATTCTCAAATTGCTTATCTTCTTCCCAACTCTGTATCGAATTATGCGTTTCAAAATCATCCCCTTTCGTATTAACCATACCTTCTACTTTTCCTTTTTATTCGAATTCTTCAATTTCTGCTGCAATTATTTTCACATTTATATAATATAATTAGGAAGTTTAACCATCAGATTGGGTTAATTTCGATTTGCTTTTGAATTCACATTTCATGCAAAGCGCGTGAATATTTACATCGTAATTATATGAAAAAGGAAATGTTTTTGGGATAAGATTTGCTTTAATTGTACTGATTTTGTATCAAATTCTATTCTAACTCAAACCTAGTTACTCGACACTTTAGCTCGTTCTAAAAGCTCATATGAGCTCGATTCCATTTACGCATCAAACTAGCTTACACAACATATTTCATTTGATACCTTTGAAGCTCTGTTTGAGCTCGACTCACTAAGTTAAAAAATAAGAACGTTAATATAAAAATATCAAGCTACTCGAGCTCATTCGAGCTCAATTCATTTAATAATCAAATAACACTCAAACACAATTTTGAGCTCGATACAAAATTCAAACCAAGATTAAACATCATTTGACTCGTGTACACTCCTTTTTTATGGTACTTTTATTATGTTTGATGGTGGTTATGTTAAATATAGTAGCAAACGTCAATACCAAAGTTTAGGACTTGGCGGAGTATACTTTCTTGTAATTAAGTGGTGGTTGAATACCCTTTTTCATTCTTGTTTAAAATATGCTCCTGTAAAAATGTCAATTTCATTTGAATTTGAAAAAGAAAAAAAAACTGTTTCATGATCTATGAAATGGGCTGGTTGATCATTTTGATTATTTTTTTTGAATTATGGTTTCGGAGTGAGTAGTTGGATTTATGTTGGATTTGTCAAAATGATCATGGAGGGGAGTTGTGGAGAGATTTAGTTCTAATGTTTTCATCGTGATGATACAGAGAATAAGTGTTGGAGAGAGAGCTAGAGAGTAAATGGAGTGCAACAGAGATGAGGCTCTGAGAGCGAAAGAAATTGCGGAGCAAAAGTTTTTGGCGAAGGACATTAAGGGGGCGAGAAAATTTGCTCTCAAGGCTCAGAATTTGTATCCTGAGTTAGAGGGCATTTCCCAAATGGTAATGACTCTTGAGGTTTATCTTTCTGCCGAGGTGGAAAAAATACATGGACAATCTAACTGGTATAGTGTGCTTGGTGTAACTCGTTTAGCTGATGATGAGACAATAAAAAAACAGTACAGGAAATTGGCTCTTCTGCTTCACCCTGATAAAAACAGATCTATTGGAGGTGAAGGGGCATTTAAAATCATCTCACAAGCCTGGAGTTTGCTGTCAGATAAGCATAAGAAAAAAGAATATGATCAGATGTATAGTGCGAATTTTGCACAGAGAAAGCAGACTACGAACGAGGGTCCTTCAAAACCACCAAAACAAAATGGATTTTCCAATATTGCAAAAGCTTCATCTTCACAGGGGAAGGTTCCAAAGGGTAATAAGTACAGTAAGAAGGATGCCCCTTCTGGTCCTTACCCATCTCATAAGAAGAAACCACAAACTTTTTGGACTGTCTGTCAAAGATGTCGAATGCAATATGAATATTTCAGAATGTATCTTAGCCAGTATCTTCTCTGCCCCAGTTGCAATGAGGCCTTCTACGCAGTTGAAACTGAGCCTCCTACTACCAAGGTTTCTAGAAAATCATCTCAGACTCAGCAATGGAAAAATGCAAGCCAGCAAGGAACTTGTGGGCCCAGTCGCAATAATGGGTCTCAGTGGGCCCCTTTCTCTGAGTCGGCAAGTAGTGGGTCTACTGTTCAGGCTGCAAATATGGTTAAGCAGGCTTATGAGAAAGTCAAACAGGAAAGGCAGAAAGCACAGGCTGCTACAAGAAGAGAGGAGGCGTTGCTCAGGAAAAATCTTGCCTCCAAAAGAAATACAGGCGCTGAATTCTCTGGTAACATTAATGCTGCAAAGAGAAGAAAAGTTGTTGAAGATTGTGGTACAAGCAAAGAGACAACCATACAGGATAGTTTGCAGAGATGTTCGAACATGCTTAATGGTGAACTTAAACAGTTGCTGATGGAGAATGCTCGCGAGGAATTACGTAAGATAGTGAGAAATGCAGCTGTTCAGGAGGTTCATGAATCTATCAAAGAAAATGTAACAATGGACATAAATGACAATAGTGGTGGTTCACATGGTGCCACAGTGGAGACTAAGAGTCAATTCCCTCTGAATAAACTTAATATCGGGACTCCAAGGCCTTTTGGAGGTAGGGAACAAGTCGAGCAATTATTAGTAAATGTACCAAGTTCCGAGTTTTACGACTTTGACAAGGACAAAAAGGAACATTGTTTTAAAAACAACCAAGTGTGGGCTGTGTATGATGATGATGATGGGATGCCGCGGAACTATGCCATGATTCACGACATTATATCTCTAGATCCCTTCAAGGTGAGGATGAGTTGGCTAAATTCTATAACCAACTGTCGACCGGGCTATGGAAGAAGTTGGTTTAAAAATGGTTTCTCAAAAACATGTGGGGAATTTCAAATAGGGAGAACTGAAATTTTGAACTCACGCGACTGTTTCTCACACAATGTCAGATGTGTAAAATGCACACCTAACACCATTCAAATATATCCTCGTAAAGGAGAGGTCTGGGCTTTGTACAGGAACTGGTCCCCTGAGTGGAATGAGCTCACTGAAGACGAAGTTATATATAAATACGACATGGTGGAAATAGTTGAAGATTACGATGATGAACTGGGTATAATAGTCATTCCACTTGTTAAAATTGCGGGCTTTAAAGCTGTCTTCCATCAGCATTTCAACCCAAGTGAAATACGTAGAATCCCTAAAGAAGAAATGTCTCGGTTTTCTCATCAAGTACCATCCCATTTGATTACTGGTCGAGAAGGACTAAAGTATCCCAAGGGGTGTTATGAGCTTGATCCTGCAGCCATTCCTTTTGAAATTCTTGAAGTGATGTCAAAAACCGAAGAAGTGGAGTTTACAGAGATTGACAAAGACGTTGAGTTTGTAAAGTCGGTTGATTGTGATTGAAATATTGTGGTGGAGAAGATATTCCAAGTTTTTGAGAACCTAAATGCTAATCAAGTACCCCTCGTGGATTAGGAAACTGCAGTACAGAATTGCTCGAGAAAGAATTTGATTGAAGGTATGCTCTATTATTTGGAACTAGTGCATTAATCTTTTTGACTCCAATCAAACGCAATGATGGAAATTCTGCTTGAGTTCGAGTTTAGTGCGGGCATTAAACTGGTTGGTATGTAGGTGAGGGCCGTGTATACTTGTTGTTCAGGTATTCATAGAGACTACTTACAGAACTGTTTTTCCATTCATCCTACAGTTTAACTACTGCCATACTCTTTATTTAAATTTGCAACATATTGTTTGGTCTTTTGTTTATACAAGGATGATTTTTGTCTGTGTAACCTGCAAAAGAATTTATGCATTCGATTTGTTATAAGTATGGTCATTATTTCTCATCTCTGATCTGAAGTTGTTTTTATGTTCATACTTATCTCTAAATAGTCGGTGTAACCTGCAACCGAGTAGTGTCGAACAGAGCAACGTAGTGTTCAAGTTTGATTTGAAATTTGTATTGAGCATGGTTCTATTGTTCTGCAAATCGAGCTTGAATGGACTTTTATCGAGTTGAACACGAGTTGAGCTCGAGTAGTTTGTTATTTTGCTTATAGTATTGTCAATATTTTGTTTATCGGATTGAGCTCGAACTGACATTCAAAAATTAACTACTAAAAAATATTATTCAAACTTTTTTGACATGTATACTAAACTCGAATTGAATATTAAATAGTTTTGTTTGATATTCAAACTTACCAACTTGATTTGATTTTCTTGCGGCTACTCATAAAACGGCATTTTACGTGTGATGAACAATTCAAGATACTTCACAACAATTAGAACATTCAAAACATGAATTAATTGTATTTTAATTGCATTGGCTTTTCACAATACTTATAACATTTAAAACATTTAAATTGATTTATATGCTTTTATTTGGGGACAAGAATGAAACTACCATGTTAAAACTTTATTCCATAGAATTACTTTATACTATTAAATATTAAGCATAAAATCGATTTAAATATTTATTGCATAGAACTTCTTGTACCATTAAATATTCAACGCGGAACCTTCAATTCGTACAGACTTTGGCAGCCTATTTTGTGCGTATGAAGAATTTTGTGCCAAATATTTAATTATATAAAGGAGATTTATTACAAATAAATATTTTAATAGGATGTTTCATGCAAGTTTTGCATAACACGCGACGAGTGTTTTGCATTTTTTTTACAATTTTTTTTCTTCACGAGTTTATCAGTATCTTTTTTTTTTCGAAAATGTAATAACGAAATAAATAACAAAGACAATGATAAAATAAAACAATAAGGGTAATTAGAAACCTTGGGAAGTCTATCCTGACTCTTGGCTGCTCAAGAGTCAGGATAAAACATTGCTTCAGAACTTGTAACTTAGGCTAAAAAAATTGTACATAGGTGTATGATGGTGTATGATGGTATAAAATGTGGGGTAAATGAGTACGAACCCACCAATTAAATCGGACACCCCTAAATTGACAATAATACCCTCTCACTTAAAAAAAAAAAAAAAAAAAAAAAAAAAAAAAAAAAAAACTCATCTTCTCCAACCCATCCCCACCCCACCCCACCCGCCACCACCACCCACCCACCAAAGCCCCGCCTCCGTCCACCTTCCCAGGCCGGCGACTACCTGGGAGAAGTTCCCAGGCCGTCGCCGGCCTGGAACGACAGATCGGAGGCCTGCGACGGCCTCCGAGTTGAAGCCGTCGCAGGCCTCGGGATTTTAATTCCAGGCCGGCGACGGCCTGGGGAGAAGTTCCCCAGGCCGTCGCCGGCCTGGAATCGTTGATCCCAGGCCGTTGCCGGCCTAGGAGCTGCCGTTCCGACGGCCTGGGATTGAGGGAGTGGCGGCGGCGGCGGGGTGGGGTGGGTGGGTTGTATTTTAGTGTTTTTTTTTTTTTTTTTTTTTATTATAAACAAATAAATGTTTTTATATTTAAATTTAATTATAAAAATTAAAATGTTAATAAATATTTATAATTTGAAAATTGTTGTATTGTAAATTAATGAGTAATTTAAAAAAAAAATGTTCCAACAAAGAATTTTTGTAATTATTTATTCATCACAACAATAAAACTTGAGTACATATTTACAATATATTTTTATAAAAGATACTTGCAAATTGTAATTAAGTTTGTTTCATCTACTTTGCAATTACTTGAGTTGATATTGTAAAACTATATGTCAAAAATTGTAACATCAAATATTGAAAATGTTGTAACACTAAGTTTTCCGTAATTTGAAAATATATCGATATTTTTTGAAAAAATTGATGATACGGTCATTATTTTATAATAGCACATGTTGATATATTTGTAATATTTTTTCTAAAACAATATTGGCTATTATAAAATTTTATAAACATGTGCAAGGCTTGTAGGAAAATATTTAAATCTAGGAAAGTGTATATTTTTATGTGAAACATATTCAATTTATATACATAAACATCCAAATTCGTTTTTATTATTTTTAATATTTTTATATTTTACTTGATTGAAAATATAATGACATATTCAATTTATTTGAATTTATATACATAAACATTCAAGAGATGAGTGATCAAGAGATGAATTTTTTTTTTGAAAATTATCTCTTGAATGTTTATTTATATAAATTCAAATAAATTGAATATGTCATTATAATTTCTATAAAGTAAATTATAAAAACATTAAAAATAAAAAAAAAATTGAATTTATATGTTTATTTGAATTTATATAAATAACAATTCAAGAGATGAGCTAAGTGATCAAGAGATGAGTGATCAAGAGCTGAGTGAGTGATCAAGATAAACATTCAAGAGATGAGTGATCAAGAGCTGAGTGAATGATCAAGAGCTGAGTGATCAAGAGATGAATTTTTTTTAAATTATCTCTTGAATGTTTATGTATATAAATTCAAATAAATATAAACATTCAAATTTGTTTTTATTATTTCTAATGTTTTTATATTTTACTTGATAGAATTATAATGACATATTCAATTTATTTGAATTTATATACATAAACATTCAAGAGATAATTTAAAAAAAGAAAAATTCATCTCTTGATCAAGAGATGAGTGAATGATCAAGAAATGAATTTTTTCTTAAAATTATATCTTGAATGTTTATGTATATAAATTCAAATAAATTGAATATGTCATTGTATTTTCTATCAAGTAAAATATAAAAACATTAAAATAATAAAAACAAATTTGAATATTTATGTTTATTTGAATTTATAAACATAAACATTCAAGAGATGAGTGAATGATCAAGAAATTAATTTTTTTTTTTAAATTATCTCTTGAATGTTTATATATATAAATTAAACTAAATTGAATATGTCATTGTATTTTCTATCAAGTAAAATATAAAAACGATTTTGAATATTTATGTTTATTTGAATTTATAAACATAAACATTCAAGAGATGAGTGAATGATTAAGAGATGAGTGATTAAGAGATGAATTTTTTCTTAAAATTATCTCTTGAATGTTTATGTATATAAATTTAAATAAATTAAATATGTCATTATATTTTCTATCAAGTAAATTATAAAAACATTAGAAATAATAAATACAAATTTGAATGTTTATGTTTACTTGTTTTTATAAAAACATTAAAAATAATAAAAATATTAAAAATAAAAAATAATAAAAACATTAAAAATAATAAAAACAAGTAAAATATAAAAACATTCAAATTTGTTTTTATTATTTTACTTGATAGAAAATATAATGACATATTCATTTTATTTGAATTTATAAGCATAAACATTCAAGAGATGAGTGATCAAGAGATGAGTGAATGATCAAGAGATGAGTGATTAAGAGATGATTTTTTTTAAAATTATCTCTTGAATGTTTATGTATATAAATTCAAATAAATTTAATATGTCATTATATTTTCTATCAAGTAAAATATAAAATCATTAAAAATAATAAAAATAAATTTGAATATTTATGTTTACTTGTTTTTATAAAAACATTAAAAATATTAAAAACATTAAAAATTAAAAATAATAAAAACATTAAAAATAATAAAAACAAGTAAAATATAAAAACATTCAAATTATTATTTTAATTACTTGATAGAAAATATAATGACATATTCAATTTATTTGAATTTATAAACATTCAAGAGATGAGTGATCAAGAGATGAGTGAATGGTCAAGAGATGAGTGATTAAAAGATGAATTTTTTTTAAAATTATCTCTTGAATGTTTATGTATATAAATTCAAATAAATTTAATATGTCATTATATTTTCTATCAAATAAAATATAAAAACAGTAAAAATAATAAAAACAAATTTGAATTTTTATGTTTACTTTTTTTTATAAAAATATTAAAATATTTAAAACATTAAAAATTAAAAATAATAAAAACATTAAAAATAATAAAAACAAGTAAAATATAAAAACATTCAAATTATTATTTTAATTACTTAATAGAAAATATAATGACATATTCAATTTATTTGAATTTATAAACATAAACATTCAAGAGATGACTGAATGATCAAGAGATGAGTGATTAAGAAATGAATTTTATTTTAAATTATCTCTTGAATGTTTATGTATATAAATTCAAATAAATTTAATATGTCATTATATTTTCTATCAAGTAAAATATAAAATCATTAAAAATAATAAAAACAAATTTGAATGTTTATGTTTACTTGTTTTTATAAAAACATTAAAAATATTACATTAAAAATTAAAAATAATAAAAACATTAAAAATAATAAAAACAAGTAAAATATAAAAACATTCAAATTTCTTTTTATTATTTTACTTGATAGAAAATATAATGAAATATTCATTTTATTTGAATTTATAAGCATAAACATTCAAGAGATGAGTGATCAAGAGATGAGTGAATGATCAAGAGATGAGTGATTAAGAGATGAATTTTATTTTAAATTATCTCTTGAATGTTTATGTATATAAATTCAAATAAATTTAATATGTCATTATATTTTATATCAAGTAAAATATAAAATCATTGAAAATAATAAAAACAAATTTGAATGTTTATGTTTACTTGTTTTTATAAAAACATTAAAAATAATAAAAACAAGTAAAATATAAAAACATTCAAATTTGGTTTTATTATTTTACTTGATAGAAAATATAATGACATATTCAATTTATTTGAATTTATAAACATAAACATTCAAGAGATGAGTGATGGTCAAGAGATGAGTGATCAAGACAAGATTTTTTTTTTAAATTATCTCTTGAATATTTATGTATATAAATTCAAATAAATTGAATATGTCATTATATTTTCTATCAAGTAAATTATAAAACATTAAAAATAATATAAACAAATTGAATGTTTATGTATATAAATTGAATATGTTTAACTTAAAAAGATACACTTTCATCAATTTTTAAAAAAAACTATCGATATATTTTAAAATTTTGGAGGACTTGGTGTTACATAACCTAATAAACAATTTGTTCGAAATAATGACCGAATCAATGATTTTTTTTAAAATTATCGATATATTTTAAAATAACGGAGGATTTAGTATTACATACCTATCTAATAGACAATTTGATCGTAATAATGACTGAATCATCAATTTTTTTTTAAAATTATCTATATATTTTCAAATTACGGGGGACATAGTGTAACATAACCATCTAGACAATTTGATCGAAATAATGACCAAATCATCAATTTTTTTTTTAAATTACCGATATATTTTCAAATTTATGATCTCATAAAGCAACGAAAAGCTGAGTGCAAATCAACTATCATCTGAGTGCAAATCAGCTAACAATCAGCTAACAACAGCTGAGTGCACTCAGCTTGTTAGCAGCTAACAACAGCTGAGTGCACTCAGCTGTTAGCTGATTTGCACTCAGCTGTTGTTAGCTGATTTGCACTCAGCTAACAATCAGCTAACAACAGCTGAGTGCACTCAGCTGTTGTTAGCTGATTTGCACTCAGCTGTTGTTAGCTGATTTGCACTCAGCTTTTCGTTGCTTCATGAGATCATAAATTTGAAATATATCGATAATTTTTTTTTAAAAATTGTTGATTTAATCAATATTTCGATCAAATTGTCTATTAAATGGTTATGTAACATTAAGTCCTCCGTAATTTGAAAATATATCGATAATTTTTGAAAAAATTGATGATTCGGTCATTATTTCGATCAAATTGTCTATTAGATGGTTATGTAACACTAACTCCTCCATAATTTCAAAATATATCGATAATTTTTTTAAAAGTTGATGATATTTCGATCAAATTGTCTTTTAGATGGTTATGTAACACCAAGTCTTCCGTATATTGATAATTTTTAAAAAAATGATTATTCGAATTTCAAAATATATCGATAATTTAAAAAATTGATGATTCGGTCATTATTTCGATCAAATTCACTCATCTCTTGATAACTCATCTCTCGAATGTTTATGTATATAAATTCAAATAAACATAAACATTCAAATTTATTTTTACTATTTTTAAAGTTTTTAAATTTTACTTGATAGAAAATATAATGACATATTTCGATAATTTTAAAAATTTGATGATACAGTCATTATTTCGATCATATCAATTTTTTCAAAAAATATCGATATATTTTCAAATATTTGATGTTACAATTTTTGACATATATCTTTACAATATCAACTCAAGTAATTGCAAAGTAGTTGAAACGAACTTGATTACAATTTGTAAGTGTCTTTTATAAAAAAATATTGTAAATATGTCAACTCAAGTTTTATTGGTGTGATGTAAAAATAATTACAAAACTTCTTTGTAAGAACATTTTTTTTTAAAAAATTATTCATTAATTTACAAATTATAAATATTTATTAACATTTTAATTTTTATAATTAAATTTAAATATAAAAACATTTATTTGTTTTTTATTAAAAAAAAAAAAAAAAAAAAAAAGAAACCCTAAAATCCAACCCACCCACCCCAACCCCGCCGCCGCCGCCACTCCCTCAGTCCCAGGCCGTCGGAACGGCAGCTCCTAGGCCGGCAACGGCCTGGGATCAACGATTCCAGGCCGGCGACGGCATGGGGAGAAGTCCCCAGGCCGTCGCCGGCCTGGATGTAAATTCCCGAGGCCTGCGACGGCTGGCCGTCGCAGGCCTCCGCTTGATCGTTCCAGGCCGGCGACGGCCTGGGAACTTCTCCCCAGGTAGTCGCCGGCCTGGATCCGGCGATCCCAGGCCGTCACGACAACCTGGGAAGATGGAGAGAGGCGGGGTGGGTGGTGGTGGCGGGTCGGGAGGGGTTGGTTGAGGAAGATGGTTATTTTTTTTTTTTTTTTTTTTTTAATTGTATGGGTATTTTGGGTATTTTATGCTTGAGTAGGGTACGTACATTGTGACAAATGGCACAATTTAATTGAAGTCGTTCATGACTCTCAACAGCCGAGAGTCATGATAGACAATCCCTAGAAACCTGTAATAAAACTATGAAACTATCCAATAACTTCACGCCACGTAGACATAATACGCGTTTGACCCAATCATAAGATAGACGGTGACGCGTCCGCAATGGGACTCTCCATAAATAACTGTTAAACGTAAAATTCCCAAAGAAAATATTACAGAAAAATCAAATACGAAAAAGACGAGAAAAGAGATCGTACTTTCTCCGGCAATTGTTGTTCGAGGCGTCACCGGAAAGCCGATCTCACTGTAAAAATGGTAAAATATAGTATCTTTTTTCAATTTTTAGTGTTTATTATCCTAATTTCATACTCGTTTTTGAATTATGTATGCTACATTTTGCGTCTTATTCCGTCTGAATGTTAATTGTTCCTTTTTTGTTTGATTTGATTCGTGTTTTGATTAATTTCTTTTGAAAATTCTATGTTAGCACGTCAATGTAAGTAAATTTTTATGTATCTGATGAGTTATTTTTGAATTACACGCATGTGATTTGATTAATGTCCGACAAATTATTGCACAATTATATAGGTTTATTAATTATATTATTATGTCAGAAATTAAAAACTTGCATCATAAATCATATAAATTGGGCAATCCTACTAGTAAATCTACTTTAGGATGCCCAACGCATCCAGAAATATTATTGAAAAAGAGGTGATTCTAGTTAGTATTTCAATGATTTTTCAAATTACACCATAAATGTATTTTGAAAGTTATGTTGATTGTTTAAATGCACTCTTTGATTGTGCAATCATTTACCCTCACCATTTGGAACAATGTTTACACATGCTGAATGACTTTGTATTTAGTCTGAGTTACCCCCCAAAGGAACACCAAGCTTTATATGTTTCCCATTTTTATCTGGATGTTTGTATTTCACATTGGAGAAATCTTAGGTAGGAGTGGAGGTTGTGAACATGGGTGTAAATGAGTGAGTCTAGTATTGTTGAACTGTGTATTGGTCAAAGTTGATTTATATATTTTTATGGAGCTTCTATTTGAGCTTGGTTTGTTATTAAACTAGCCGAGCTTGAACGAGCTTTAATCGAGTTGAGTAGGGGACGTGCCGAGTAGCTTGATGTTTTGTATGTATATTGTCACCTTATAGCTTATGTAGTCCTTTTGAACGTTATCAAACGAAAAATATTTTTCAAATTTGTTTAATATATGTAATGAACCTAGCTAAAACGAGCGAGAGTTGAATATCGAATAGCTTCGTTTGGTTTTGAGTCCTAGTTGTTAAGAAGCTATTATCATTCCTAACAATTTATTAGATAGTCTTTGAAATCCTGTTGGTATTAGGATTTAATTTATTTAAGCATTGAGGTTGGATTTTTTATCCTCGCTTGTTTGCATATGTTAATATCAGCTTACATAGTATTTTTGCCTTTTCTGTTTGCAGACTACTTCAAGGAGGCTTGCTGACAGGAAGAGTGAGAAGTTTCAGAAGAATATTACCAAGCGCGGTGCTGTCCCTGAGACTAGCACAAAGAAGGGAAACAACTTCGCTGTTGGTCCTATATTGCTTGGATTTTTTGTTTTTGTCGTCATTGGATCATGTAAGGCTTTCTTTTCCCATGTATACATTATATTTCACTAATCAAAGCATAGCATAGTTTTGCTGCTTCAAATTTATTCTTTATTAACTCAAATTGAATTTTACACTTTTGTTGTCAAAGAAAGATCTCACGAGGGAAAAAGTTGAGTTCTTTTCTTAAAACTCTATTGAAACAATTAAATACAGTAATATCTTTGATGTTTTGTGATTCGTATATATCAAAAACTTATGTGACGAAGTAAAGAACAAACACCTGCAACTTTGAAATCTCATCTTTTTAACAATGCAGTCGATTCTAAAGAAGTTTACTTTATGTCGAAATAGTTGATCAAGTTATGAACAATATTATCTTGAATATCTTGTGGCTTATGAATTAAATTGATAAAAGACACCACATGTAATATCT
This sequence comes from Penstemon newberryi var. newberryi, assembly GCA_030819805.1. NCBI lineage: Eukaryota > Viridiplantae > Streptophyta > Magnoliopsida > Lamiales > Plantaginaceae > Penstemon > Penstemon newberryi. The sequence goes on from JAUALY010000008.1 coordinate 544,710, forward strand.
TTCATTGTCTGGTTAAATCTTTGAAGCTCAATTTCCTTTCGTTTGTGTTTCTTTTTCAGCTCTATTCCAGATAATCAGGACGGCAACAAGTGGAGGGATGGCTTAAACACATCTCAAGACTATGTTATGTTTTTGTTTAAATGTGTTTTTATGTTTGTGAACCCAAATGTAGTATCAGAGTCATTACTAGCTTCTGCTACGTTGTGATACAACATATTATATGGTCGATAATTTATAATTTTTGAAATACCCGTTTCTGCAACACAAATTTATTAGGTGTGATCTTATTTAATTGTTAAGCATGGAATTGCCTGTTTGTAATACAACGAAGGGTAGTTGCCTAGTGCTTTTTACTCTACTCGGTTTTAATCGATTTGGTATTGTTGCCACAGTAGAAGTGTGGGTTTATCAACGACTGTAAAATGTGAAACTGTTGAATGAGTTTAGTTGATTTTTGCTATACAACGACAGGAAGAGTTCTCCCTTTTAGTTGGAAAATTTCTCCTAAGGTCAGGCTCTTTCAACTAATTTGCAAGATATTTGATGTAGATCTAATTGAATAAGTAACGTAGCGGTCGATCAAAGTTCCACTTTAGAAATCTGAAGAAAAAGACATCTAAGTACCAAGTAAAATGATTTAACTAACATGGTAAACCTGTGACAATTTAATGTACAGTGATTATTTAATTGGGAAATAGAGCTTGTATAAATCGTTCACAAGACATCCATCTACCTCAAAACTACTGCAAGAAATTTCAATAAAATCCTGAGAAATTACAAATACATCCGATGTTTACAAGATATAAAAAATTTCTCCCCAATAAACACCATGAGAAGAAAATTAGGCGGCAAAAGAGAGCAGACAGCCTATCAGGAATCAAGCCAAAGCAGTTAAACAAGGATAAAAAGCAGCGCCACAAGCAATCCACTGCCTCTTCCTCCCACGCGGCAAAATACATCCCGGCACCTTAACCCATTCCTTACTACACAAATCATATGTAACCAAACGATTCATCTGTCTCGATCTCAGAGACAACATAAGCAATCCTTTGTTACCCAAACAAGTCATTCTAACGTGCTTTCCGTAAAATTCCAAGCACCATATATTTGGCATTCTGTCAACCTCCTTCCACAACAAAGTCATCTTTTGCAGCTCCCATATGCAAACACACGTAGCCGCATTTTTCGTCAGCAGCCCCACAAGCATAATCCTTCCCTCGTACTCAGCTATCGTATGATCACTAAGAAATGCAGGATTTGGGATCACATATTGCGTCCAAGTCCCTGACACCATGTCGTAAGAAACGAGCCCATCTGGGTCCGAACGCATAAAATAAAGCGTCTTATCAACCGACACCGCTTGTGACCTGAAGTTTAACGCTAGTGGAAGCTTTATGTTCGGTGGCGTGGGTCCCGAACGAGCCCAAGAGTTTTTCTCAGAGTCGTAGATTTCGTATTCCCCTTCACTACCGACCCAAAGAATCTTATACCCCCTCGATTCTTGATCCAAAATCATCCCAACTGCCACGCGGGACCATACTTTGACCGACCTAGGTGGCAACTCTTTGAAAGATCGTGTAAGAGGGTTGCATACGTAGAAGCTTCTATGTCCGATATCAAGAAAACAAACGAGGCCTCCGGATGAAGCCACAGGTAACACGATTAGTTTTGTGGGCAAGGATGGCACTGTTGGATGGTGCCATTTTTGTGATGAGGGGTCGTACATTGCTCCAGTGTTGACGTTTTCGTGTGTGATGGTGTAGAACCAGGGCTGTGTTTGTTTGACTTGATCGCATTGGTTTGAGAAACTTTGGGAAGTTAGTAAGGAGTTCCATTTTTGGCAAACTGAGCGGAAGCGGAAAAAAGTTGCTATTGGAAGTCTTGCTATTACGGAATCGAAGAGGTCTTCCGGGAATTCTTTCCATATAGGATGGTCCATGTTTTCGGTTGAGGTTGTAGCGGTGGTAGCTTTTCCTCTATTGCGCTTTGTTCGAGCTTTCTTTGTTGGTGGAGGCTTCCCGGGTTCTAGCATTTTTAGATTTTCGGATTTATTAGCAGTCATTATGACGTCATAGCAACCGTCTTCTAAGGAGTTCCCTTCAAGATTTAAAAAACACCATCTGCGAAATTTAGATGAAGTTCCAATTAGAAATTTTAAAGGAACAATTTAATGAATTTTCATTTTGTAAAAGCACAAAATAAGAATGAGAGAGTGAAATAAAACAATGCATAACAGAAGCAGAGTCATTTAATCCATTTTGACCAGAAACTATGACAACCTATCCAATAATAATTTTGTTTCCCTAAGGGACAAATAGAATAATCCATTATCAGAAATGGAACTTTTAGGATAGCATTAAGAAAAAGCAAAACATTCTACGGAAAATATAATTGATATCTTTGTTTTGCCAAAATGCAGTATGTAATTAATTTATAAATGCAGTTTCATGAATGTGTAGAGGGAAGAACAAGAGAGTTTGTGCCTGTGCAATTATTCAACAAATAACCGAATAAAATAAATTTAAGTAAAAAATCAAACATGTGAATAAACAGAGAAAAGAGTACCAAAAATAAAACTTCTCCATATACTTCCTTCCCCTCTACACACACAAAAAAAAAAAAAAAAAAGAAAAAGGAAGAAGAAAGAATGAAAAAGTATAAACAAGAAGCAAGAACATATAGTAGTTTCCTTTTCAATGCAATACAAGTTACATGCCTCCAATTTCATTTTCAGTAGTCGCAAATAGAACCACTCCCAGTTAATCAATCTTAGGGACTGAGAGTCTATACTGAAAGTTATGGGAACATAAGAGATAAAAATAAAATAAAAAGGTATCCTTTACATAAAAAGATTGATACTCAATTTATTTAGGTTATGTCTGGTTCTTGAAAATGAACAAAAAATAATATCTATCATGCAAAAAAACATTTTTTTCAAAGATTATAACATAGCAAAATCTATAAAAAGAAAGCAAGAAACTGAATTACATCTAGCCACAATAATTCAATCCAAATGATGGAACCCAAGCCAAGCACAGGCAATAGCTTCTGAAATTTCATTCTTTTGTCTAACTCCTTTGTGTGATGGCAAGATTGTGAGGATTCATATCTTTGTAATATTAATTCTTTCAACCATAAGTTTTGCAAGAAACCAATCATTTGTTCTTTTGTAATTTTTCAACTTCATGGGCATACTATAGTGAGATTCTCACACCTTCTATTTGGCAATCTGAACTCAAAGATACTAAATTTGAGAAACAAAGGCATCAATCTTTCTAATGTTGGAGGTAAGTCTCCTGAACTAAGGTTCATTACTTCAATTGTAATCTTGCACTACCACGAACTCCAAGTGCAGAATCAACAAAAGAAGTATTATGTGTGCACAAATAAGCTGGATCGCCCTTGTATTTGAAATACCCGTATGTTTACCATAAAAGAACCTCCACTTCAATATCTAGCCTAGCTATAGGACCGGCCATGTTTGCCCAATTAATTTAAGCATACATGGTAAACAAATTATATCCTGGTTACAAATAGAATGAATGATTTGCATAAAAACTAGCACAATATTCAAAATTCTATACACATACACACAACTGAAATTTATCCTTCTTCCAAACCAAAACAACAAAACTAATAATTCAGAAACCAAAGAAACAAAAATGAAATGAAATGAAATTAAATAATTAGCATTTAAACCCGCAATAATTCCCTTCAATTAAATATATAAACAACCTAGAAACTAAAAAAACCACACACATAGTGATAACTTAAAAACAATCAAACAATTACTCACCCAAATCAGGAGAAAAAAAAAAACAGAAAATAATAATAATACCTAAGATTATGCTGCTGCCTTGTGGGCTGAGCTTGAAACTGAATGAAGTAATTGGACGGAACTGTAGGGAGAGGGGAACCGTAGAGTTCTATGACCTCTTGTAACTCACCAATAAGTTGCCTTAGCATGCCTACCCTTTCCGTCATTCATTTCACTCCATAACCCATTACCACTGCTGCTACTTTCTCTCTCTATATCTATAGGTTTTATGCATATGTTGGTGTGTGGGTTGTTTGGTTTTGGGTTTGGCCTATTATTTATTTAAACCGGTCCGGTTTTTATTTACACTTCAACAAACACATATACATACAATTAATGAGTAGTATTGCCTCCCGGGGCACAGCTCAGTTGGTAAAGGAGGTGAACTGCGGGGCTCACTCCCCCAGGGTGGGGAGTTCGAATCCTGGGAGGAGCAGCCAAGTGTTGTAAAATCTTTGAGGGAGGATGGAGCAGCTTGGTGTTGTAAGTTCCATGGTAGTAGGCTCCCTTGGGGGCCAGGAGTATAAAGAGTGAACAAACCCTGACCAACTCAGGCACATCCCGCGATTTACTTCCGCACATTGCTGAGAGGCAAGTGATGGGTGGTCCAGGACTAAACCTGGGTTAACAAAAAAAAAAAAAAAAAAAAAAAAAAAAAAAAAAAAAAAAAAAAAAAAAAAAATTAATGAGTAGTATTGACCGTGTACGCTAACTTTAGTTCCTTTTTCTTTTTTTCCAATCGATTCCTATTATTCTCTTTCTTTCCTAAATTGCCCCTCCTCATCTTTTATACATTTTTTTCTTTTATATAATATATATTTATCATCAACTATGTTTCACGGATACGGATACGGCGATATGAATACGACATGATACGGATACGGCGACACGGATTTTTAAAAATTTAATGGATACGATACGACATGGATACGAATCTAAAAGATATATATTTATATATTTTGCATATTGAAATAAGTAAAATAATATATTTATATATTCATATATTTTGAAATAGATCAAGTTAAGTTTCATAAGTATTAAATTGCATATGTTTAGTAATTTAATACTATTAATTGTACATCAGGTTCATTGTTTTATTATGCTATATAAAACATGTCCCGTTATGGACATTTTATCTTGTATTGCAGTTGTATATAATACAAAGAGTGGTTGGACGTCTTACATTGTTCTTACCAATTGTGGTGACTTTAACAAAATTCAGAATATGAAATGTGTTGGATACGTCTAAATAAGTATCCGATACGAGTGTCCAATTTTTCTTTTTAATTATATTTATCGACACGCCACGTGGAGTGTCGAATACGTATTCCACGAGTATCCGAGGAGTATCGCATCCTAGAAGTATCCGACTCGACATTTTATAATCTTTTGAAGTATCCGTGCATCATAGATCATCAACCATTATATTAGAAATCACATGTGATAGCCTAGATTTATAAAGACCCAAACACAAAATAATTACAAACAATAAATCACAACCAAATATTAATATTAAATTAGAGGAAGTTGAACTTATGACTTCTTGGTCCTGATGACTCAACTTTGCCAGTGATTACTGATTACTAGGTTACGACCTCATTCAAGATGAATTGTTACCATTAAAATAATTATTCAGATGGCAAGTAAACCACCATAAAGTACTTATTCATAAGTAATTTTGAATTTCAATAAACTAAAAAACCCGTAAACATGTTAATCATCTTTTTCATTTCTATAGAAAGTTCTTTTAACCTATGGCTGAAAATATCAAAATATTTGTTCTTTTATATATATTTGACAAGATGAGTTCTTTAATTTCTTATAAATTTGTTCTTATATTTATAGAAAGTTTTTTAACATTTGCATAAAATGAAGAAAAATTATTGTTCTTTATATGCATTTGACAATATAATGGCGAAGGGTTAGAAAAAAGCTAGGTGTACCCCTACCAAAAGAGTAGTTAAGTACTTGGTAGATAGTTTTTGCAGTATCTTCAATCAACTTCAAAACTCCTTTGAAGCCCACCTACATTTTCACCAACTTTAATACTATATTATATTTTCAATTTATATATACTAGAAAATGATGTGATATCTAAACTAAGAAGCAAAAATTACTATTCCTCCCGTGATGTCTAAATTAGGAAGCATACTATTCTTCCCGTTTTAATTTTTATACCAAGTATTAATTTCTTTTCTAGGATATGTCAAATAATTTTTGTAAAGTACCTATTTTTCAAATAAAATAATAATGTGACTTCATCAATTCTCAGCAGCTAAATTCAAAAGTAAAATAAAAAATACATACGTACATATTATGACATTTACTAATTTAGTGGTTGGTTCTCTCATTTTATTTGATTTTTCCCTAACGTTTATTCTCTATATCAAATCAAATTAATGGAAGTTCAAATGTATAAATTATGTACGTATGCATTAGATTTTGTTTTGGAGAAAATTATGGTTCATAAACTACATCTAAAAACAAATATTGAATGCAACCTGTCCTAACTTCATAATTAACCTAGCTTTATGGACCCTCAGTTAATTTGGCTGATACTCTAGTGATGTCAATTTATTATAGTTAAATAAATATATACTATATGTATGGGATTCATATATATATATATATATATATATATATATATATATATATTATATGAAAGATCAATTTAATTATTATATCATTACTTTACTCCTCTGATATGAAGCACGGTTACTTCAAAAAATATCATTAGGCAGAGTCGGACTCTCCGTGAATACGGATACGCGGGTAACACGACTGGGATATGTATCGGACTCGCCACGTGGCGTATCCGAGAAAATAAAATAAAAATAAAATCGGATACTTGTATCCGACTCGGTTAAATGATGAGTCGACACGGTCTTGGACTCCGCGAGGGGCTTTTTGCAACTTTTATCAAAATTTTGGGTTAAATTTGAAAATTTGAAACTTAATTAAAAAAATCTGATTTTTTTTTTAACTAGTCAACAAAACTCTACTAATTACTCTTACTCTACAAACACAAAAAATAAAATAACTCATTATGTTTTATTTCCTTGAAATTTGAGTTGAATTTTGACTTTTCTTCTTTTTCCATCAGCAATCGGTGCTAACACTAAACTAATTTCAAGAAAATACACATATAAAATTCCGGCTTTGGGGCTTATGGGTCTTTTTTTATATTAAAAGGGGTTCACCCATGCAAAACTTGTTAGAAGAAGGGAAAGTTCAAAAGATTTTGATCTTTCCTTTTGATTTCGTGTTTTGAGTGTTAAAATGAATGTTTATTCAATTGACTATGATATTATGGTATTTTTTTTATATAAACTATATAGTTTTTTTTTTAAATTTAATATACGTAACCATGCAGTGTCGTATCTTTAAGACTTTTAGAAAACGAGTGATCGAATCCAAATCGTGTGGAGTCCAAGTCACCGAGTTCGTGTCTATGCAACATAGCTCCTCTGAGTCCTCTCTCACTTGCATGATCCGTGTGTAAGTACTCTCAAGTCTCATCAAATATATGTTGACCGATTCTTTTTCGATCTTTTTTCTTTTTGGAAGATAAGTTGACCAATTGATGCAGTATTAATTGTGTTCTCGTTTTTTAAATTTTGGGAATACTAGAACTTATCGACGGTTACGATTTCTTCTCCCCAAGCTATTTTCCTCTCCTCTCTCTTTACACCCAAACAAAATGATTGTACAACCACAATTATATTCCTGTTTTTTGATGATTTTGTGCGAATAATTTATTTAGTACTAAGCACGAGTTTTTTAATTTGATGATGTCCCAAATTACTTTCAACTTTTAAGCTTCTATTGTTAACAATAATTGTAAAGGAGAAAATATTTACTTTCTTCCATACGCGATATTACGTACTTTTGATGTTAGCATTTTGATACAACAAATATGATCATGTTAATTGAACTTATGTAAGGTAGAAGTGTTAATTAAATTTTAATAATTAATATTATAATAATTTTATGAATCCAACACTAAAGTCAATGAAGTTACTCCATAATTGTATATAGTTTGTCAAACAAATTCATATTTAAACCTGATTTCATTATATTAATTATCAAATTAAAATTGAAATAAAATCTATCATTTAATAAATATTGAAACTTGATTCAATCTTTACCATCTTCAGTAACCTAAAAATGTATAGATCTTGAAAAGGGTGTAAGTAATTAAACATGTTACAACATTGACCACCTTCTTATTATTACTAAAAAATATGAATATTGGTGTATATATTATTTGACTTGTTTCAAAGTTTTGAACTTTCTCAGTCCAAACATGCATGATTTAATATTTTTCTATCAATCAAAGTGAATTTTATGGTTGATTACCATATTGTGGTACTTAAAAGACATATTTTATTTTGAACTAGTTGTTTGAAAAAGATATTCATCAAGAAGTTTATTGAATTATTAGTTGTAGTTGAGTATTTTGTACATATCATATAAAATTAAAATATAGGAGTATTGTTAATTGAAAAACACCAACTACTTTAAAAAATTATAATGATAAAAGTATAAAAGGTGTCTTGGGCCAAAATGATGAGACATCAAAAAATAGAATAGGGTTGCGGTACATAATCATTTCATCTCATCTGTCTAGGGAAAAGAGTTGAACAAAATGCACCATGCCTCATAATTACTATGATTATAGTAATTTGTTAATACTCATAGATTATTTATAGAATCCTTCTTTTACGTGTGCAATGTTTACTGATTTGATTGTTTGATTTTGCTTTGTTGAATTCCAATCTCTACTTTTTGTCATTTACTGCCATTATTGGTTTATCAATTTGATCTTAGTTTCAAAATTTGATTTGCTTTGTTGAATCCCAAAATTCAACTTTTTATCTTATACTCATATCATTATTAATTGGTTTTGCATTTTGAGTTTAGTGTCATAATTTGATTTGCTTTGTTTAATTCCAAATTCCACTTTTAGTCTTTCATCATGATTGGTTTTGCATTTGGATCTTAGTTTCATGGTTTGATTTTCGTATTCAGTTATTTTACATTGAATCGTGGGATTGTATTTGCATTATGAATTTTGAAGAACAAAATGCTTGATATGATTATACGTGATAAAAATGAATAATATCAGCCGCCCTGAAATTTTAAATAAATTCTATTTACCTTTTTCGATGAGAAAATGACTAAATAGTTCAATATTCAAGGAAAATTGAATTCACTTCTTTTCATCGTAATAAAATTTACAAAATTACAGTAAGTGGACACAAATATTTCAAATTCAATGAAAGGTAATGCAACCACCCAATGTTTCATGTAATTTTAAGAATACCCATTTTTGCAAACAAAATACGATTTCAATTTCAAATTTTCGAGAATGAGAACTTTTTAGCTCAGATTAATGGAAAGGTGCGGATTTTCTTTTAAACTCATTTGATTATATAAGATAGAGTGGGCTTATACTAATTTGGGTCGGCCCAGTTGATGTAGTGTACCCCCTACTGGCCCAACTTACTTTATAGGGTCTGGTCTGCATAGAGAAGAAATTAGATTAACAAGTTAACACAAGGCCTGGCTAACTCACAAAAGGATAAATTAACATGAAAAAAAAAAAAAACCAAATAATTATCCAATGAGAAATTGCTATATAAGGTGTGAAATTTCATGCCAAAATTCTCATTGTCAATCAGAATCCACAAATTTCTTGTTTTAAAATGTGAACAAGAAAATTTGATGAGTAATTTAGTTTGGTGCAATGACAACTACAAATAATACATTGAAATTATTGGTTATATTTAAATGGTAATATCATATGTCATAATCTGTTCTGCCTTGCGATGACATATGTCAAGGATTTCCTTACAAACGCATTATCTACATCCTTTTTTTATGGAATAGCTATATAGTTTTCATTCATAAATATAGCTATTTTAATGTAATTATCTCAAATTAAAAAATTCAATGTAATTGCCCACAGCTTTTGAATTTTCACAAATTGAAAGAGTTTTTATTACTCAAAACATACGGCTTCATTTCTAGACGAATTTTAATTTTAGATTTTCATGCTTCGACTTATATTTTGATCTAATAAATATTGAACTTATAGATAAAATTAATTTGATATCTAGAGGGGGGGGGGGGGGGGGGATACAATATTCATTATAGCCAGGTATGTTAATATCAACAAATTAATTTGTTCAATTTGCCGGTTGGTCATGATCTGCTTATCTTGGACGTCGTCCCGTGTTGGATTCTGCAGTATATAAATTCATATTCTTTCTTCATTTTGACAACACTAATAAAATAAATAATAAATTATTTAACGTAAAAGAACAAGTTGTCTGTTGGCATTGTACATTTTATTAAATTCCATTCTTTTTTTCTTTTTGATGTTTTTTTATGGAAATCCAATTAATATAAATTGATGTGTTAACATATATATTTCTTTTCCTCATTTTACCTTTTAATTCATGCACGTTTCTTATGAACTTTAAGTTCAACTGGATTGCATTTTAAACATTCGTATTTAGTGTTTAACAATCCGTATTTATAAAAAAATATGCTAGTATATCCTTTTCACCTTTGGTTGTATAAAATTAGTATTTTATATATATATATATGAATTGATGTAAGCTCACCTATATGAATTGAATTTTATCTTAAAACTTCGTTCAACGGGGTTTTGGCACATTAAGTGGTTACTTCTCCCAACATGATCCGCTATTTTATAACGATTATTCTTTTTCAGTAGACTAATCACATGTTGGTATTACTATTTAAAGTTGGAATATTTGTTTCATGAGCTTGGGTAAGTAAAAAACGTTTGGGACGATGTTTATATATTCCTCCGACGAAAATCTGAAACACATCAATCAAAATGGATTCAAGCAGGGCCTAGACGCAGGTTTAAGATTACTCTAGTACTAGTTGGCTTTTCAATTGTGAACGAAAGGTTGCTTATGCCTGAATTAAAAATATTACTATTATTTTTTCTTCTTTCTTATTGGTGTCTTAATTTATTCTCATTTCCTTAACAATTCATGGAAATTTGAGAAGTGAAAGTACACGTGGAACACATAAACTCACGTGGGTAACAATTAATTAATTACTCGTACTACTATTAGAATGATCAGATCTTTTTAGTTTAGTTTCAAATAAACATCCGACGAGACTTACTTGCGTGGATGCCAACCTTAAAATACACGAAATAAATATAATTTTTATATTTCCAATCAAAAAGTAATGCCCTTGTATGGGTATTATTTTTTATGTCAAAAAATGTTGGACTTAAATTTATGTTCAGTGATAGTCCCTCTACTGAAGCAGATTTTAACATCATTTTGATAATTAAGACATTATATTTTACTTTGATTCCCATTGTTGGAGTTGCTCTTAGTTTTTAAATATATTAGTTAGCTCCAGTACTACAACAATTAGACTTCTTTTATTTAATTATAGTATTTATTTATGATATCAAACGGTCAAGTGGTCCAACTATTAATTCACTTTTGGGTAAAAGAGTTGTTGACATTCTTATAACGGAACAACGACAGTCTTCAATTTTTCCAATAAAAAAAAATGTTTAACATGAATCTTCATAAAAGGGGAATGTAGACCATATCCTAGATTAATTCAATTACCTAGAAAGTTGAAGAGGTTAAGAAGAGTAGTACTAATGAAAATAATTATAGAAAGGTAGAGCAGTCTCTTATATAAATCTTAATTATAGCCTACTGGTCTAAGATAGATACACCAAGAATTTAATTAAAACCATATAGGAATAGGAGTATCTTTGCGTTGACATTATAGAATATTAATTGGGCCTTTTTCCCCATCATAATTCATAAGCAATAAGACAAGATAAACTTCGTTTACTATAGCGGTGAATAAGATTGGGATCGGTATTTTTACTTTTAAACCTTTTCTTTTCAACTTTTTGAGAATGCTATCACAAAATTACTCTAGTAGATCTTAATTAGCATTTTCTCTTTCGGGTTTTTTCATTATTGAGAATAATTATTGGACTAAAGTTTGGTATATATATGTGGTCCATAAGTCATAACTATGCCGGTTCAAAATTGCTTGCCAATCCCTTTGATTTGTCTTTGCTATTTAATGACCAAGAAGTCAATTGTCCAGAGCAGACCCCCAATTTTTTCATTTTTTTGTTCAGGGTTAGAGTTTCACATATAAAGTTTACATGGTTTTGAGTTAAGTTTTCTCAACTCTAATCACATTATCCATGATTTAGATTTTGAAAATTAGAAAGAAAAACAAATCTGTAAATTTTTTATTTTGTTGAACACGAGAATATAACATGTATAATGCAATTAGGGTAACATATTTTAACCTTTTATACCTTGTTAAAAGCTTGGTGGTAGAGATAGAGATGAATTTATGTGTAAATATTCAATTGGCCAAGGAAAATATATAGGTCTGCTTTGGATATGGGTTTGGTTTCAAATTTTCATTGGATCAAACATTATTATAGAACGAGTTTTACCTGCTCAAACACGTGAAACAAGTGTTTCAACTTATAATAATCTGACTAAAATTTACCTTCCTTACAAAACGACAACATCGAAAATACATTCAGACTAGTCCAAATATTTTAACCCAATTTATCATTAAACTATCATTACTTTACAGTCTAAAAGTTCAAGCAAAATACATCAAAATCATGTTCAATTGTTTACTTGAAGCTTCAAGAGATTCTTCAAAATATCCAACAAAAACCCAAACCAAACTAAATCAAGTCAATATACACCCAAACAAGGCCGTGGGGTCTTAATTATTTAAGACATTTTCTTGGGTTTGTGCCCACAGATTTGTTTGTGAGGTGTGACCACTTGAAGATGACTAAGGGCATCTCCAATGGAGACCCTATATGGGTCATCAAACCCATCAACTTCCAATTTGGGGACTGAAATCAAAAAATGTGAGCTCCAATGGAGACCCTATTTCAACCATCAAATTGATGTCAACAACCTCTTGCCATCAAAGATAGGGCCAATTCTTCTTGACCCCAAATTTTGGTAGGAAACTTTTCACACTCCAACGGCCAAAGATACTCAACAACGGTAACAATTTTTTTGAAAAAAATCCGTTTTAAATTTTTTGTATAAATTAAACATCACTTTCAACAAAAAAATTACACTTGCAAATATAGATCTGAATTAAAATAAAAATACAAAAAATTAAAACGAAAAGAGAAAAAAAAAGTTACAAAGATTCAAATATTAAATCGAAAAATCTTAACTATCTTGATATAATATATATAAAATATATTATATGGATAAGAAATATGATCATATACCTTGATATTTGAATTCAAAGCGACACGTGGCATCGGAAAATCTTATCATGATATAATATAAAAAGTTAACAAGATATAATATTTGTAATATACATTTTAGTCTCGTATTTATATTTGATTGCATTTTTATATGAGTTTAATTTTGTTTTACTATCAATTTGACTTAATTTTAATTGTTTTTTAAAATTGATGTTCCATTTTGATGGTTGTGCATTGGAACATAAAACATTTGCAGGGGCCCCATAACACTGTAGCAGTCCTCAAATGAGTATTTGATTACCCACTTTGATGGCTTAGGATTGGAGATGCCCTAATTGGGAATCAGTAAACCGATTAAGGATGTTGGCACATGTCGGAAGATATACATATATAATTTGCTGTGAATAGTATACTTACACACGATTTTTTCCATTCTATTAAAAAATTCAAAATTGTCTTATCAATCTTAGCATTTGATACAATTTTGGGATGTTTGTTTCACGTTTCTTAAAGTGATTTTAGAAATAAATTGAGATTTTAGAAAATTTATAGATTTTTGTAATAATGATTGTTATTTGTAATTTCCAAGATGAAATTAATAAGTATTATGTATAGTATAGGTTTTAGAATTTGAATGTGTTTTTTTATGAGATTATGAAAAAAAAAGAAATTGTGTAATAGATAGGTTTTAGAATTTGAATGTGTTTTTTTATGAGATTATGAAAAAAAAGAAATTGTGCAATAGATATATTACTTTATGTCATATAAAAAATAGTTTGTTTATTTTTTTAAAGTTCTTAATAAAAAGAAAAAAAAAAGTTGTTTATTAGACCCACTAAAAATAAGACCCGTAATTTGTATAAAATTTGATTATCAACAAAATAAAATAAAAAAAAGAGTAAAATAAAATAGGGATAGTAAATTCAAAGAAACGAAGAATCACTTGCACCCAAAAAAAGACAAAATATGACAAGATGGAAAGGGACAAAACACCTGTAAACTAAAAAAGACTGAGGCGACTCAATGCAGACGCGCCCATTCACCTTCCTTGTACTGTTCCACTAATTTCTGTCATGTCCCAGTTGTCAGCCAAAAATGCTGTCCTTTAGCGTCAGTTATATTCAATCTCCACCGTCCATTATCGTTTCATCCACCCAGCCGTCGCTTCTCCCACCTCCATCGTTTCTCAGTGGACGCTTTCCGCATGCCAATATTTCTCTTACCTCCCTCAGATTATAAACCAGTGAATCTCAACCGTTCGTATTCATCAAAAGGAAAATGATGAGAAAACCCAGCTTGTTATTAATTACTGTTGTACTATTAATTAATGATATCATTTAATTACATGAATAACTAAGTTTGAGATTTAGCTGTTGCTATTAAAACTGGCTTAATTTAAGCCTTAAACTCGACTTTATTTATCATTAATGGGGGGCTTAACTTGCAAGTGTTTATTATATCATAGATCTGATTAGATCTGGCCGAACAAATAAATTAGTACACGTAATCTTTTAAGTAGCTCTTCTTATATAATTATTTATTATTCTACTAATTTCTTTCTTTTTAAAATAATTTAGGCACAATTCAGCTATGGATTATGATTTTACAAACCTACAAGTCCTCATTATGTCAAAATATTTTCCATGAAACAACTTGATGTGAATATTTTTAATCAATTTAGATTCAAGTTTGAATTCGACTGATATAAGAGCAGTTTGTCTTTAGATATGATCAACATCTGCCAAATAAACAACGATTAATTAGTTTATCAGTGAACCCTCATGAGCTTAAGATACAATATATTGATATAAGTATGAGAGCAACATTGAGAGCTTGAGACCTTAGAAAAAATGAGAACTATATTCAAATTGATTATCATATATTTATATTCTTGGGGGTATATTATCCAAGTTTATTGCTGAAATCGCTAGAAGAAAATTAAGCTTAAGTGACAAAAAATTAAGTGATAATGTGAAAGTTGTCACTCTTTATATGTATTTAGTGATAAAAATATTAATTTTGTCATAATAATTATGGTGACAAGTGCAATAGTGACAAAATATCTTTTTAAGTTGTCACTAATAGCTATTAATGACAAATATATGGTGACTTAAGTTGTCACTATTGACAATTAGCGACACCCTTTTAGTGACAACCTAGTGACAATAAATATTGTCACTGTGGTTTAGTGACAACTTTCTGGTTGTCACTTTTGGGGTATCGCTAAATGTCAATAGTGACAACTTTTTTACAATTTTTGTAACTAGTATGTTTATGAAAACCATTTTAGTGACAATATTTGAGTTCTTGTCACTTAATATATATAAGAAGTGACAACTTTAACATTGTCACATAAAATTTTATCACTAAAATTTAATTTTTTTGTAGTGAATCATGAGCCATTTTGTTGATTCTTAACATGATTATTTGGTAGGTCGTTACTTAACGAATTCTTTAATTTCACTACATCGAGTTTTTGGACATAATCTTACTATGAAGATAAGAGTCGATAATATCTATTATTTCACTAGATCGAGTTTTTGGCCATAATCTTACTATTAAGATAAGAGTCGATAACATCTATTTCAACTGATTAATTGGGAGAACATGTGAGATATGGAGTTTGTTTTCAATTTCACATCGGAAATCACACTCACATCATCACAACTTGACTTTCATATTGTTTTCGATATTCAGTTTAGTATATTATAAAAACAACTAATTATTTTCATATTATATGACTTAATGTGCTTCAAAACACATATATGTTTAATCATAATTAAAAAGCAACTCGAATAAAAATGTATTGATTTTTGATTTTTCCATTGGATTTATAATAAAACTCAAATATGACCTAAGTCAAACATAGTAATTAGTAGTCCCGTACCAACCTTTTTTTTTTTTAATCAAAGTTTAAATTTAATTTAGGAAACTATATATAATCATAACATTCGTTATGTACTTTAATAAGAAAATGAATGCAACAAATGAATAAAAATAGTAGTAACTTTATTTTCCCTCACCAAAAGAAGTTGTAATGGGACCCACTCGTCTCCAGTAAAAAAAACAGCTCACATATCATTTGCTTTTCTTTTCATTTCATTTTTCTCATCACTTTCTTCATTTGGAAAACAAACTCTCCTTTTTCTCAACACGCTACTCTTCACTCTTTTACACACTGGGTAAGTTGCAGTAGCAATCTCTGTTTCATTTCCTTATCAAGTAAATTTTAATTTTTCTCTGTTTCTTTTAATCAATCATATGCAGCCTGGATTTTAACGAATTCTTTATCCCTATAATTAAATTAATGGAAGGGTTCAGTTAAAAAAATGTTTTTGCTTTTTTTGAAGAAACAGCACAGGAATTTTCGTAGCTGAGAAGTTTCCTAAAATGTGTAAAGACTGGAAATTGGGAAAAATAATAGATGCCCTTTCCCTTTTTCTCTTTTGCCCATCTCCCTTCATTTGTTATCTTTTTGTTTGCTTGGTGGTGTATGAGGTGTTTCCACGTCATTAGCGATTGCCAAAGCGGCGTCGTATATTTGCGTTTCTTTCTTTTACAAGGAAAAATGAGAATCAGTTTCTGTGCAGTTTTAGTTTTTCTTTCTGTTGTTGATTCCAATAAAAAAACCCTAGATGGGGGACCATAACTTTTAGCTACCTCATTAACCCCAATTAATTTTTTATTGAAAAATCTCATTGTAATTGTCTATGACATTTAATTGGAGCAAAATAGATATGGGTTATATAGATATTGAGGAAGTTTAGTTAGGTGGGGGAAAGTTAGTGAAAGTGACATATATTGACATGGTTTAGTAAAATCATTTTTCTACTATGGAAAGTCTTTTTCTATATATATTTCTTCTTCTTGTATTAGTGTGTCTTAATCAGTCAAAATAATGTATGTATTTGTGTTTTAACTTTCTCTTTGTCATAAAGAACTGAACTGGGTATAAAGTATAAAAGAATGAAAAATGAAAGATTAGAATGGAAAATGTGGTTAAGAAGTGATAAGTAGTGAAAGTCTTTTTTGTTATCTGATGGGGCTGCAATATTGAAAGTATAGTCTCATTTCACATTATTCTCTTTACCTGAAAATAAGAAGTGCTCTGCATTGACTGATAAAGTAAGATATATATATCTACTCTGTTTATTTCTTATTGCTTTGAAGTCATGGTTTGGAACAGGGATTTTTTGGGGGAAGTTGAACTGTTGTGCTGCTATTGTTCTTGATTGACTTCAACAATTGTGGGTTAAGAAGTTTTTTTTTGAAAAGATTTGTAATTGAGTCCTTATTTTGTTGTTTTTCCTTACTTTGAATTATGGAATTGAATTTTGTTTTAATATTAGTTGTATTGAAACAGGGAATTGGAGCCTCTCCATGTGTTGATTGGTTCTCATATTTCTCCAGTAAGTTTCTTGATAATTTCTTGAAAATTTAAATTATAAATGACCTCTTTTTGTTATTTGACCCTTTTATAAAACTTGTGCACCAATTGTACATTTAAATTGCTTCTTTACTGTAATCTTTTGGTTATTGATATTCGCAGATCCGTAATTGAGGTAATAATGCTTACCATTTACAAATACAACTAAGTTAAGTGAGTTTGTTTAATGACCTACTTTTCTGAGATGGAGTGGAATGCAAATTGGGATTGGGAAAACCTTGTTGCTTTTAGTTCAAAAGCAATTGAAAGTCCCAGAAAGCCTCTATTTGTGGATGCAGAAATCGACCCCAGTTCCTTCATTATGTCGGGACCTGGTGGGAGTAGTGGCGCTTCTTCGACTAAAAGCTCGATATCAGCTTCTATTGACTCTCCCACGATACAACGTTGGGGCTATTCTGGTAATTTTAGCAAAGCGAGAGGAACTGATGTTTCCGGAACTTCTCCACTTCCGGAAGCATCTATTGGCTCCATGGAACCGTTGATCAGTTTGGAACTCGGAGAGAGAACATATTTTGAGAATAACAGTGCTGGAGGAAATGTTGGGAGCACATCCCTTTCTGTGATGCCTAATGATCCATCTACAAGTACTACACAGAAGAAATTGAAATCTTCCCAAAATGCCCCTATACCACGCTGTCAAGTCGAGGGGTGCAACCTTGATCTTTCTACTGCTAAAGAATATCACCGAAAGCATAGAGTTTGTGAAAGCCATTCGAAATGCTCAAAGGTTGTTATTAAAGGCCTTGAACGCCGATTTTGCCAACAGTGTAGCAGGTATTTCATCTTAGGCTTCATTTGTTTTGATTTAATTGATCTCGAGCTATTGGTCTCTAATCCATTTGTAACATATTTGTAGCTCTTGTTTGTATCATTTAACTATATTTAGGTAGCTAATTCTTACTATCGTCATAACTAAAGTGATGAATTTGAAATCCACCCAAATATTGGAGTCATTTAAAGTTCTTTCTTGGAAAAAAAGAAGCTATTTTCCATTTTGTGCGAGTAGTGTTAGTAGTTTGAAGATTTTTAATGGCTTTTCTTTTTCTAATTCTTTTTCCTTTTTCCTCTTTGTAAAGGTTCCATAGTTTGTCCGAATTTGATGACAAGAAGCGGAGCTGTCGAAGAAGACTTTCTGATCATAATGCACGACGTAGGAAACCACAGCAAGAAAGTATCCAATTTAGCTCAACAAGGCTCTCATCACCATTCTATGGTAACATATTAATATATTGAATTCAATATTTTACTAAATTTTTATTTATTGAATAGAAATAACGCATGCCCTCTAACATGGACAGGTGGAAGGCAACAAATGAGTTTTTTGTTGAACAATGCTCCATTTCTTCACTCGAAAACTCCTGCGTATTCCACATTGGATGGTGAGTCCAACTCCAAGTTTACACTAACAAAAGGGTATCCTTTGAGATCTAATGGAGATGATGGAGTAATTACTGATGAGCAGATAGGAATCAAAACTACACATGCCATTAATATGCAGGGTAATGCAGCCAATGGAATAATAGCATCTAAGAGCTCCTCATCTGAGGTTATGTATCCAGGTCCGTTTTCCTTATTCCAGGTCAATTGTAAAGTGATTGGTGTTATTCGCTGATAACATACGTAGTTTTGTGATTGTTTATCTTAATACTCTTTCTATCACATTGTTTTGGTTGCCATTTTGTTTTGTTGCGGAGTTTTACATCATAGTTACCTCAATACCCTCAAAAGTAGTAGTTATAAATCAGTGATGATGTCAAATCATTACTTGGATAATTTTGAGATTAAAAAGAAAGGGTACACTTGAAAAACAAACTTTGTTATAGGACATCCGAAAAAAGAAATAGTAGTTTAAATTTTTTGGGACAAAGAGAGTATATTGATAATATACATACTGGTTTTATGCTACTTGCATTTTGAAATTAATTTGAAGTCAATATCTTCTAAGCGATGAACATTGTAATTTTGTTTACATACCAGGAGGTTCAAATGGATCATCCTTGATCTCTTCTCAACACTTAGATGCTCGGCGTGCTCTCTCTCTTCTGTCAAATAGTAGTTCATGGGGTTCATGTGGACCAGAATCCATTCAAGTACAACATCCAATGCATGAAAATGGTACAAGCACTATGATGCAGGGGATCCCAGAAGGACTTCCCCTCTCTTGTACAGATTTCTGGCTGACTGGACAGAACTCGACTCCCCATCCACGTGTTCAATCACTGGCCACAAACAGTAACTTCCAAGAATTCCAGCTTTCGAAAACGGCATATGAACCTGACTTCTATTCTAATATGTTGAATTGACGATTTTGGACCTATAAGTAGTTTGGTACTTAAGGTTAGTAAGTTTCATTTCGTCGAACAAATTTAAACTTTGGAAAAATAGACGAGTGCAAAACTCTGAAAAATATTTTGGTTTGAAGTGGTTCGGCTTTAGGATTGCAATTGTTAGAATTATATATTATTTAGTTTGTGCACTTTAATGATGCATCTCTATGATTATGTATCTTATTTGATAGCAATTTTATGGTCACAAGAAGTTGCCATTTTCCCGGCCTCAAGTCTTAACTAGTTTATTTATAATCTTGCTTCTTGGTCATCACAATTAAATTGGGCTGTGCTGCTTCTGTTTATTATGCTTAAGTTGATTGTTTTTAATGATGGGGTTATCCCTCCCTTTGTGGAATTTTTTTTTTTTGGTTACGTAGAATCTTTTATTTGCTTTCAAAGTTATAATGAATGAATTCAACTTAAAAAAAATATATATATCTAGTAGCCAAGGTGAAAATCTATTAGGGAAAATGAACTTGGTTTTGATTGAGTTGCTTTTATTATTACTAGAAAAGTACACGTGCTTTGCACGTGATTAACTAATTTTCTGTGTTAGTTGATTCATATATTATTTTTCATCAATTAATTATTTCTATACTGTTACCAAGAATTTAAAGTTGTTAATATAAATACCTAAATCCAAAACTTTAAAATAAAAAATGAACTATAATTATTAAGTATTTCTAATCTAAAACTGCATGTCTACATAATTATTATTCTAAAACAACCATTTGAACGAATGAACAATATCAAATTTTTTCTTCCTTGACATTGATATTTCCATTTAAACAATATTTTTTCCATCTAAACCAGTTTTTACAGGTTTAACCTATTTTATTTTTTTTAACTATTTAACCAGTCTTGTTGGTTATACCTATCTTTTACTGAGTTCATATATTTTCAATTACATGACTAATCCATTTTTTAACTAATCTAACCCGATTTTACCAATTTTCCTCAATTTTGTCGAGTAAACCTGCTTTTACACTAAGTTTACCATTTTTTTGTTATTTTAACATGTTCTTTCATCGATTTCATTCGCTTTTACGTTGCGTTTAACATTTGTTTTTAGGTTATTTTAATCCCTTTTTTCACCGATTACACTCATTTTTATGGTTTATCTCATTTGTTTATCAATTCACTCATTCTCTCTGCTTTAACCAAATTTTAGTCGATTTTACCTATTCTTATGCTAATTAAACCCATTTTCTCACCTACAGTTATAAGTTTTTCAGTTAAGTAAATAATACTTTTTTTTTCAATTCATATAGCTCAAATGTGGCCTTTTGTTTTAGATTCTTTAATAAATGATAATTTCTTAAGAACTTTCAATAGAAATATCGATTTTACATGCTTTTACACTGAGTTAATCATTTCTTTTTTGTTATTTTAGCCCGTTCTTTCATAGATTTCACCCTTTTTGTGTAGTTTATCCCATTTGTTAATCAATCCATCCATTCTCTCTAGTTTAACCCAATTTTAGTTGATTTTCACATTTGTTAATAAATTCACTCAGTCTCTTCGGTTTAACCAAATTTTAGTCTGATTGTACTTATTCTTTTGCTTATTTAACATATTTTCTCACATATTTCACAATTTTTTTTGCCAATTAACTCATTTTTTTGTTCTTGTTCTTTTATCGATTTTTTTCATTTTTTTTATCCCGTGTTTAGCCGATGTCATTCATTCTTTTTACTGATTTTACCCATTTTTTTGTCGGTTAACCTTGTTATTTTTTATCAATTGGCACTTTTTTTTTGCTTTAGCTCGATTTTCTTTCTATCTAACCCATTTTTCAATTGATTTTACTATTTTTATCATATATTTTTAATCGAAGTTTAACTATTTTTGCCGGTTTTAACAATTGTTTAGCCGATGTCATTCATTTCTTTTACCGGTTTTACCCTTTTTTGTAGGTTAACCTTGTTGTTTTATCAATGACACCATTTTTTTTTTGCTTCAACTCGTTTTTCTTTCAATCTAACCCATTTTCCCATTGATTTTACCAATGGACAACATCAATTCTTTTCTTTCTTGACCTTGATATTTCCATCTAAACCATTTTCACAGGTTTAACTGCTTTTTTATTTATCGATTTCACCAGTTTTACCTGTTATACATGTCTTTTACTGATTTCATCCATTTTCTATTACATGCTTAATCCATTTGTTAAACAATTTGACCCGTTGTTACCAATTCTCCTCAATTTTGCCGAGTGAACTTATTTTATCGATTTAAACCGCTTTTACATTGAGTTTTTTTTTTTTGTTATTTTAACATATTCTTTCATCGATTTCATCCGTTTTTACACTGAACTTATCATTTTTTTTTTGTTAAACTAAATCGATCATTCACCGATTTTACCCATTTTTGTGATTTATCTCACTTGATAATCAATTAACGTATTCTCTCTGATTTAACGAAATTTTAGTTGATTTTACTTATTCTTTTACAGATTAACCTATTTTCTCACATATTTGACCTTTTTTGTTGTCTATTTAATTCATTTTTTTATCTTGTCCATTCATCGATTTGACCTTTTTTTTTATCACGTGTTTAGCCGATATCATTCACTTCTATCGATTTATCAGATTTTTGTCGGTTTACCATGTTGTTTTATCGACTGCACCATTTTTTTTTGCTATAACTTTTTTTTCTTCGATCTAAACCATTTTTCATTAATTTTACTATTTTTTATCATATATATTTTAATCGAATTTTACCCATTTTTTAACGGTTTTAACCAATTCAGTGTTTTGAGTTTTTATTGGTTCAAGTCCATTTATAAGTTTTCAGTTAACTAAATAAAAGTACTTTTTTATTCATATAACACGAAGGTGAATTTTTTTTTTTTTTTATGAGTTCTTTAATTAGTGATAGTTTTTTAAGAACTTTCCAAAGAAATATCGATTTCACCCGTTTTTACACTGAGTTTACCTTTTCATATTTTTTTATATTAACTCATTTTTTTTGCTCTTGCTCCTTTATTGATTTGATCCCTTTTTTTCTTCTTATTATCCCGTGTTAGTTGATATCATTCTTCTTTTTTTTTATCGATTTTACCCGTTTAACGCGTTGTTTTATCAATTGCACCATTTTTATTTTGCTTTAACTCATTTGTCTTCTATATAACATATTTTTCCATTGATTTTACCATTTTGTGTATCATATATTTTAAATCGAATTTCATCTATTTTCACCGATTTTAACGATTTCTATGTTCTGACTTTATTTTTCTTAAGCCAATTATAAGTGTTTATGTTACCTAAATAGTAACTTTTTTTTATTTTATTAATATGGCACGAAGGTGTCATTTTTTTAGGTTATTTAATAAGTGATAATTTCGTAAGTGCTTTCCAAAGAACTATTGATTTCACCCGTTTTTACACTGAGTTTACCATTTCTTTTTTATTATTCTAACTCGTTCTTTCACCAGTTTCACCTATTTTTTGTGGTTTATCCAATTTATTAATCATTTTTTCCACTCTCTTCGGTTTAACCCAGTTTTAGTTGATTTTATCTCATTCGTTAATCAGTTCACACATTCTCTCATGTTTAACCCAATTTTTCTTAAGCCAATTATAAGTGTTTTTGTTAATTTTGTTAACTAAACAGTACCTTTTTTTTTATTAATATGGCACGAAGGTGGCATTTTTTAGATTATTTAATAAGTAATTATTTCGAAAGTGCTTTCCAAAGGACTATCGATTTCACCCACTTTTACACTGAGTTTACCATTTCTTTGTTATTATTCTAACTCGTTCTTTCACCGGTTTCACCTATTTTTTGTGGTTTATCCCGTTTATTAATCATTTTTTCCACTCTCTTCGGTTTAACCCAATTTTAGTTGATTTTATCTCATTCGTTAATCAGTTCACACATTTTCTCATGTGTAATCCAATTTTAGTCGATTTTACTTATTTTTTTATGGATTTAACCTTTTTTCTCACCTATTTCCCTTTTTTTTTTTGGCCAAATTAGCTCATCTTTTTGTTCTTGTTCTTTTATCAATTTGATCCGTTTTTCTTATTATTCCGTGTTTACTTGATTTCAGTTTTTACTCGTTTGCGGAATATTCGACTGTTAGGAATTTAGCTAGATAGAAATCAATCTTTTTCTTCAAACATTTAATAATGGAAAAAATTAGAGTTTGTATATATTAAATATATATATATATATATAAGATAATAAAACTTGTTAGTCCTCGTATTAGTTTCCGTAAGCAACTTTCTAAGTTTCTATCTTTTTTTTAACTTCACCTACATTATTAAGTCCACCAATTTTATGTATTGTCCAATTTTTATTTTCTTGTATTTATTATTATTTTAATACAACAGTGTTTATATTAAAGTAGACTTCTTTTTCATGTAAAAATATATGATTATTTAATTATTTTATTTATCATTTAAGTAGGGGTATATTAATCATCACAAAAAAGGGAAGAAATTCTCTTTGCCAACCCATACTTTTATATGTATATATAATATATAGACTTGTATTTATTATTATTTTAATACAACAGTGTTTATATAAGTGTTTTTGTTAACTAAATAGTACCTTATATTTTTATTAATATGGCACGAAGGTGGCATTTTTTTAGGTTATTTAATAAGTGATTATTTCGAAAGTGCTTTCCAAAGAACTATCGATTTCACCCGCTTTTACACTGAGTTTACCATTTCTTTTTTATTATTCTAACTCGTTCTTTCACCGATTTCAACTATTTTTTGTGGTTTATCCCATTTATTAATCATTTTTTCCGCTCTCTTCGGTTTAACCTGATTTTAGTTGATTTTATCTCATTCGTTAATCAGTTCACACATTCTCTCATGTTTAACCCAATTTTAGGCCATTTTACTTATTTTTTTGGGGATTTAACCTTTTTTCTCACCTATTTCACTTTTTTTTTGGCCAAATTAACTCATATTTTTGTTCTTGTTCTTTTATCAATTTGATCCGTTTTTCTTATTATCCCGTGTTTACTTGATTTTAGTTTTTACTCGTTTGCGGAATATTTGACTCTTAGGAATTTAGCTAGATAGAAATCAATATTTTTCTTCAAATATTTAATAATGGCAAAAATTAGAATTTGTATATATTAAATATATATATATATATATATATATATATATAAACGATAATAAAATTTGTTAGTCCTCGTATTAGTTTCCGTAAGCAACTTTCTAAGTTTCTATTTTTTTTTAATTTCACCTACATTATTAAGTCCACCAATTTTATGTATTGTCCAATTTTTATTTTCTTGTATTTATTATTATTTTAATACAACAGTGTTTATATTAAAGTAGACTTCTTTTTCATGTAAAAATATATGATTATTCAATTATTTTATTTATCATTTAAGTAGGGGTATATTAGCCATCACAAAAAAGGAAAGAAATTCTCTTTGCCAACCCATACTTTTATATGTATAATAATAATATATAGACTTGTATTTATTATTATTTTAATACAACAGTGTTTATATTAAAGTAGACTTCTTTTTCATGTAAAAATATATGATTATTCAATTATTTTATTTATCATTTAAGTAGGGGTATATTAGTCATCACAAAAAAGGGAAGAAATTCTCTTTGCCAACCCATACTTTTATATGTATATAGATTATTTTTGAAGATAGATATATTATATCATTTTCGAGCTCTAATTAAGTTTTTTTCTGAAATCTAACCATTTGTGTAGACAAAGCGGAAAAAAAAAGATATATTAGTGGATCGCATTTGAAAGTGGATAGTTGAATCTAAGATCAATTGTGTATATAAAATGTAAAACAAAATAATTTGACTAGTGTTTTGTATTAAGCTTTGAAAGTAGACGTAACAAAAACCATTAAATTTATGGAAACATAATCAACAAAACGGTACGTGGATATCAGTGGAAGCGTCAATACTAAATTTTCTCATATCCCACATGGAAGAAAATTAATACAAATTACCACTTTATAATTAAGTTAATGATATACTTTAATTGCCGAGCCATGTAGCGTAGGCTTATAACCAAGCGGGGCAATAGAGTTATGGAATATTGGTGGAGGATTCAAGGCCCAAAAGGTTGTGTTGACTTTCTTCTACTCCAAAATTGGTTGCACCCCCAGTTCAATATGTACTGGAAAGCTATCATCTCTTGATAAAGCATGATATATTGGGCCTAGTATTGGAGGGCTCAATGCACACCATGTTACATGGCATGGTTGCAGCAGGAGAAAGGTGTACAACCTGGTGCACCTCCTTGAGGAATTTACCGATAGACCATCTCTTTTTTGTTCTTTCTTTATTCGGGTATATCTACCACATTTAGGCTTGTCAATTAATAAGGTTTGATTTATCATGATTTTTATTTTGATTAGAGATTTAAGAGATTTGATCTTAAGAAGATTTATAATTCGATGTACATGGATTGGATATAATCTTATAATATTCGATTTAGGTCGATTAGGTAAAAATTTGGATCTGGTAAAAAAATAAATGTATCTCTTTATTTCAGAAGTAATATTAAAAATATTTTACAACTAAGAGTATAATTTTTATGCATATTTCAACCAAACCACATGAATAAATTTGATACATCAATATCAATAATACATGGGATTAAGCCCACTTCCAACTTAAATGTAATTGAGCCTAGCCCTTTAAATCTTTTCCTATTGATGGAGACTGACTATTGGATAAAGTGAATAAATGTAGACAACAAAAACGAAGAAAATTGACTCTCATATTGACAGGGATTAGAAAATAAGGGGACAAGAAACAATAATACATGGGTATTTTGATTTAATAATTTGTACACTCAAAAATCAAAAAAAAAAAAAAAAAAAACTCACATTCCAAACTTTCATAGAAACATGGATGATGATTTTCATTTGTGTACAAATGATTCACGACTGATAATGTGGCAATTTAACCATCCAAGAGATCTTGGTAGAAAAAATTAAACGAGCCACAATCTCACGAATACACTAGAACTAAAGGATTTATTTGGTCTAGTTCAACATGCACACTACACTAGCATATGTACTTGGTGTTACATGGTTAGTAAAACCATGACAAACTCTGAAATCATACTTCTTTAGTTATATATGCAGCGGAATATATTAAAAACAGAGTTTTAATCAAACATTTTTCTCCAACAATATTTTGTAAACATAATATTCCAAACAAAATAATTTGATTTGTGTTTTGTATTATGCTTTCAAAGAAGACTAAAAAATGCCTTTAAATTTATGGAAACATAATGAACAAAACGACACTTAGTAACAGGGGCGGGCGGAACGAAGATTTTTTGTTAAGGGGCGAGACTAAATCAAAATATCATTATTATTTCATAAAATATTTTTAGTTACCAAAAGTTATTAAAATATTGATTGTTAGGAATTAGTTATTTTCCATTTATATATATGAACTAACTTGGAAAACATTGAAATACCAATGAATGATATTATTAATGTTTAAATTTCACTTAGGCATTTCGTGACATTAAATTCATCCATGGCTGAATTAATATCTAAAATCTTATATTTTTTTCTCAATATACATTATTAAAGAATGTAATACCTAACTTAACTAGCTAATTATCGAAACAAGACAATATTCCTTTTCCAATATCCAATTAAATAATAATCAAACAAAAATCTGCTATGAGTATTAGGCCGAGGGAGGAAAAATGAATTGGGCTTAGATTCTAACTGGCTAATTAAGCAATGCATATTACTAATAATTTATAGTATTTAATAGCAGTGCATTTGTTTTTTAGGTTGGGAGGTGCGGCCCTCAGCCCAAGCGTGGAAATCGGTGAGCGTCAATAGTAAGATATTTTCATATCCCACATGGAACAAAGTTAATCCGAGTAATCATAATATAATTAAGTTAATGATGTACTATAATTGCTGGGCCATGTTCATTGTGGACTGGAAAGCTATTATTTTCTTGATAAAGCTTGACCTAATTGGGTTAGTATCGGAGGGCCCAATGCACACCATGTTACATATGACATGGTGTTGCAGCATAGAGAGAAAGGTGTACAACCTGGTGCACCTCTTTGAAGAATCTACCAATAAATTGTAACTTTTTTTTTTTTTTTCATTCGGTGGTCTTGCTATAATAAGTAATATCTATGGAGTGGGAATTTGATTTCTCGAATTTGGAATGGTAAGATTTATAATTCGATGTTAGGATTGGATATATTTTAAGAATATTCTCTTTAGGTCAATAAGATAAAAGTTTGGATTCGGTAAAAGAATAATTATACCTCTTTATTTCTTAAGTTACATTAATAATATTTTACAACTATTGATATTAGTTTTATGCATATTTTAACCAAACAACATAATAAATTTTGATACATTAGTATCAATGCTTTCCTATTATCGATCATTTGGTGGTTAAATATGTCGAAAGTCGATTTTCAATTTTAATATGTTGAAGCTTATTGAATTACGAAGAAGGTTTATACATTTGTGAGCTAAATTGAGCCCAACCTTTTCAATCTTTTGCTATTGTTGACAAGCCTGGCATGACTACTGAGTAAGTGAAAATTGTAGACAACAAGGATGAAATTTGACTCTCATATTAACTAACGGGGAACAGAAATAGAGGGAAAAACAACAAGAGCTGATACATGGTTCTTACTCAATACTCTCGGATTTTGATTTAATAATACAAACGGCTATCATATTTTATAGACTCAAAAATCGAAAAAAAAAAAGTCCACATTCCAAACTCATGCAAAAACATGGACGATAATTTTCATTTTTGTACAAATGATTCATTACTGAGAATGACAATTTCATGATCCAAATAGAAGTAAAAACTAGCCACAAACACACTAGAACAAACGGATTTATTTGGTCTAGTTCAACTAGTTTATTCCCAGAACCTCAAATCGTGCGGCTTATTATCGTACTTGTTGAACATCCCAATTAAATTGTGCGTTTGTCTGTTTTTTTAACTATGAATTAAAAAAAAAAAATCTAATTATTAGCCCCAGGTGAAAATCTAATAAGGAAAATCAACATTTCAAGATGCTCTACTTACAAATTTTTTTAAAGGTTTAACCAATAGTGAAGACTAATGATTAACAATTTTTATTTTTAATACTGTGTTTCATGAATATGTTAAGTGGGTGGATTCAGTGTTTTTAAAACCGAATCGGAAGTCTTACTGGTTACTGGTTCGATCGGTTAAATCGGGTCAACCACTGGTTTGGCCAGTATAACCTGTGTGACTTTATTATTATGTAATATTTATATATATATTTTTAGATTATCTAAAATACAATAATAATTAAAAAAAATTATCATTCTTTGTCAATATAAATTTTTATTGTTTCATGCAAATAATCAAAATGTCTTAAAAATTAAGATCAATGTCAAAAATATAAATCTCAAGTATCACTCAAAGATTCATATATTCAAAACAAGACAACAAAATTAAAAGTTCATCTCATTTTCAAAGTTTTGGCTTGTTCATTTGGGTTCTATTGTTGTAACTTGATGTGTATATGGTAATTGATTTGCATAATTTCATACACAAAATAATATTGTTCACAATGATGAGAAAATGGTTATGTCTTTCTTTATGTAAAAAAAAAATGGAATACATTGATTGTTAAACACTTAAACTAATGAATGTTATTCCAATTAGTATATAAATGCAATCCTATTAAATGTTAAACTTGAGTTCAAATAAATAATAATAACAAAAAATCTCTAAATTTAAGAAGAAGAAAAAAAATTAAGTGAACCACTGATTCACTGATTTTACCGGTTCGAACTGGTTAATTAGGGGACTGATTTTTAGGGGTAAACCGAATCGGACTGGGGACCGATTAGCGGTTAAACCGGGCTAACCGGCCGGTCCGGTTTTAAAAAAGTGGATTGTTGAATCTAAGATCAATATATAAAATCCCAAATAAATTAGTTTGACTTGTTTGTACTATGCTTTGAAAATAAAAGGGCCGGCTAATAGAAGTCACCATTGCAAAAGGCTAATCTCAATAAATTAAGTACTACTTTCAATACATTAGAAATTGATTCAAAAAAATACATTAGAAATCAAATGGCTGGTTGTATTTCTATCTTTTTAATTGTACGCGAATTATTTCTTTTGGTCTGCAGCTCTGGAAGACTTTCTTCAAAATTCAAGTAGCTTAATAATTTTATGAGCTGGAAATCAGTTAGCGTCATTAATTAAATTTCTCATATCCCTCATGGAGAAAAATTAATAAAATTGATCATTCTATAACAAGTTAATGATATATTTTAACTGCCGAGCCATGTAACGTGGACTTATAAACAAGCGGTGCAAAAAAGTGATGAAATAAAGGTGGATTATCATAAGGCTCGACTTTCTACTTCGAAATTGGTTGCACCCCCAACTCACTGTGGGCATATTTGGCTAGAACTGAAGGGTCAGAGTGAGTGAGAGGTGCACACCTCCTTCAGAAATCTACCAATAGAACAAATGAAGTTCTACATGCACACTATCATACTAGTGCAAACTACATTGCCAGAAAAAAATAATTGTGTGTGATCTTCAAAATTGAGGAACCAAGAAAACACACAAGAAGGCAAATTATTACCAAGCCGAAGATACATTACATCATAAAACCAAACAACCTTTAAAACATTTAGACCAAAAAATGGAGGAAGGAACCAAATAAGACTGCTACCATCTCAATTTTCATATAAACACAGATAAAGACTTGGAAACACAAAAGGCAACAAGAAGATCCTATAAGTAGACATCTTCAACATAGAACATAGTTATTAATAGCACAAAACGCACTAAAGCCCAGTGGTGTCCTCCTATGTGTACGCTATGGCCTTTGGCGGAGTAAAGCGCATACGTGTATAGTTTTTAGTATACTCCAAAAAAGATATAACACATCACCAAATTTAGGACTTTCCTGGAAAAATCCAGAAATAATCACCCAAGATATTCTCAGCATTGAAATCAAAAGTATATAATGTTACTTAATTTAGCTGTTAATCACGAGAAATAGTAAATCTTAAAAATAATTATACTATATAAAAAGTTTTCAAGAGTGCACCTCATCACGGGATAAAAACACAAACACATAAGGCACAATAAAGCTCGCAAAGCACATGAAGGCACAAGGCCTGCACTTTGGGCTATAGCACAGAATGAGCAGCCAAGGCGCGCTTTTAACAACTATGCCATGGAATGCTGTCAGAAATTCGCAGCAGGTACAATGCTATACTAACATTTAAAAGACTTCGGATGCCTGTTCCTAGAAAAAAAGGTGTTCTTCAAGAGCACTAAGATCATTAAATCAAACTGAAGACCAATAGAATATATCTCAAAGTGCACTTGATCGAACCAAAAAATTATGAGATACCTTAGTACAGAATCCTAGGAAACAGCAATCAGAACCAAATCAAATGTCATGAATAATCTGACAGACACATGGTGCAACCTTTTAATAATAAAGACCACGATATGATACCATTAAAGTTAATACAACAACTTGACATGAACTGTAACAAAGGCAGAGTAACTCGACAACCGCTGCAACATGACTGACGAATTTCAGACACCCACAATGAGCACTGCTGGACGACCTTCTCAAACATACCTAGTACTCACTGGAACATTAGACAACTTTAATTAATAAATTAAAAGACACAGACAAGATAAGAGTAGAAAATGTACAGGCAAGAACTCAAGAATTGAAAGGAGAGCAGAAAATAAATAATTTGCAACTTGATGTATTTATTGAATTTGTTTGGTTACATCCATACAGAGGACAAAAGGAAACACATATTTTTAACCAACAATGTAAACATACTGCACAACAGACCTGATCATTTCCACCATCTGCTTCTGTTGGAGATTCTTTAGTCTCAGAAGGTTTATCAGCACCACAGTTCTGTCTGTTACACTTGGTCCTGAAAGGGTAGTTTATGTTGTTGCATTTCTCACACTTCCAGCTTCCCTCTGGCATATCTGGTTCTATATCACAACATTATAAATACATTGCATATTTACCAGAAAGGAAGCTCATATTTATTATCTTGCGTAAAAGGAATCCATATTACTGAAAGAATACTTACTTGAGTTCTTGACTGATTTCATACTCTGCGTACACCATAAATCAATTTCAGGAAATTTTGAAAAATAGTTTATATGCATTGAGGTGTGAAAAACTAATAGGTAGGAATTCAAACCTGAGATCCAGGTTTTGGTGTATTACACTTCCTCATGTTGCAGACCGTTCTAAATGAAAAGTTGACATTGCCACATTTGGGGCATGTCCAGTCATTGTCACGAGTTCCATCTAAAAAGCATATATCCATAGATAAATAACATAAATTAAGTTCATAAACCAGTTTTAGAATAGAATCTTAGGTTCTCATACCACTGGCTTTCTTCTGAGATATATCCTCGGGGTAAAACCCAGGCCTTGATCCCTGCACAAATTATGGTCGATTGATATAGCATGCAAAGTAATGAAATGGCAGGAAATATTCATTTCCATGGAAACTTTTTTTTTATTGGAGAAAAAACAATGCTGGATTTGTTCTGACGCAGAAACAGGTTACAATAGCAAAAATAAATAATTAGCAGAAGACTTCAACACATCAATGGACAATATTAGTCGAAGACTACAGCACATATATTACTCCTTACATGCCTACATTACCACATTAATGAACTATCATATCAATAACTATTAGTGGAAAAACTTAACACTTATAAACAAGTACAAGACAAACACAAACATGATTACATGATACTCATACTAAATCACATATCCCTTTCTAAATACTACGAAATACAAGGAAAAAATTTATGACATAGCAAACTTTACCAAGCCAGGGCTCATTGGCAAACTTAAGCCATATCGATCCACCAGTGGTGGCACTCCATACATCCCACCTGTAAGATGGAAAAGAATAAGGGATATGAATCAAGAGCAGTGAGGATGCCATATGAAAAGTAACCATTTTCAAAGTGTAAGCTCACAATAGTTAGCTGTAAATCAATGAATTACAGCTGCTGTTATAATAGGTAAGTCGAACTAAATTATATCTGAGAGGAAGAAGCCTACCATTTCCCATCATTGAACCACTTGAGTAAGGAGGGGGACCTGATAGATGCAAGGGTCGGTATGGGTTGCCTCCAGAAAGACGACTCCCATAGTTGTAATGATATGCTGAGCCCCCAGAATATGGAGGCATAGATGCGCCATTGAACAGAGAAGAGCCGTAAGGTGGTGCACCCATATACATTGGGGAGGGTGCACCAGAGCCTAAATAAGGAGCTGCAGATGAGTAGCTCTGAGGTACTTGCATCGGCTTCGGGGCAAATTTCTGAGACAGTGGTAACTAAGTAAATTCATGTCTCGATTTTATGGAAAAGAATGCAATTAACTTCATAGTTAAATATGTCAAATCCTTACAGAGCTGTGATCAACTGGTCTAGACTGAGTGCAATTACGCATATTACAAGTGGTCCTAAACGAGAAATTCACATTGCCACAGCTAGGACAGGTCCAGTCATCTTCCCTGCGACCACCTACAAACATCACAGACTCAAAATAAACATAAAACCGAGGCCAACATTAATCAAGTATGAGTATAACATAATATTGTACTACTTGAATGTAATGCATCTTATGTAGTTTATATACAGTGTTTGGATACCACAAAGAAACTTCTGAAAGTATAAGAAAACCTATAAATCATTTCACCATCAACTAAAAAATCAGAAAACCCCTTTTTTTTTCATAAAAGTTTCCCCTTTCTATTAACATAGTACACAAAGGTGATGTAATGTATACCATCTGTCCGTGCACGTTTAGCAGCCGAAGAATTTCTGCTATCAACCTGAAATACCGAAAGAAACTTATTACAATAAGTTTAAGAAGAAGAAAAATTCTGTTATTTCCACATTTAGATCTTAAACTCGAATGTACCAGCAAAAATTAGGAATATATAAAACACTTTTACACACACAAAAAAGAAAAACACAAAATCATTTCACAAACTTCAGAGGTGCAAAGATTGCTACAAGTCTAGAAGCGTAAATTAAAAAGAAAATAACTAAGTGTAAAAATTAAACTTATGAGATACAAATAAACGGAATTAAATTACCTGAGACATTGCAAAATTAATTGTATTAATTTGTGGGGAAAGATAGAAAAAATGGAAGGATCTTTTGCTTTGTTCCGAAGGTTTGCTCGCCGGAGAAGAGAATCGACAATAGGGTAGGCCATTATTATTGTTATATATAAGGGTTTGGTTTTATGTATTTTGTGAAGCAATCAACGATGGTCTATAGTTAATTTTGGGCCTTGAGCCAGGCCCAACTATATCCCTCTTTCCTGTAATCGGGCTTCTTAAAAATTGTTGGGCGAACTATTATGGAAAGGAATTTTATACAGTATGTCAATTTCACCCCAGCACGGATCGGATTTTGATTTGAATTTAATCCTTCATTAAGATATTTATTCGATTATTAAAAGTTGGATAAATCAAATAATTAAGAAATACTCCCTCCGTTTCATAATATTTGTCGCTTTGAAGAGTTTTTCTTGTGCCATATTATCTGCCACTTTTGATTTTCAATAAAGCATTAATTACTCTTTTTCCATTTTTGCTCATAAATTTTCTCAAACATTAGTGAAGAATAATTAATTAAAAGAGTATCTTAGTCTTTTTCATTTTTATCCTCTTAGAATTCAGCTATATTCAATGATTTTCTTAATTTGTGTGCATACATGTAAAAAGACAGATATTTTGAAATGGAGGGAGTATCGTTAATTCGTTATATGGATCTAAATAGAGCGAATACTGATACCATTATCTTTCGACGAAGTTTATTAAATCATTTTAAACAAATGGCATAAAAAAGTAGTGTATTTTTTAAAAATCATATTAGAACTTAACAGAGAAAATTTGAAGAAATTTAAATTTGAACAAACTTATCGTAAAAAAAAAATAAAAAAATTGACAAGATTCAAATTTAATTAGATATAAATGGAGCTGGTACTCGATGGAAATTGACACATCTTTACAGTTTCCATAGTTAGTCGTTTGGTTTGAATGATTATTCATCGTAATCCGAAAATTAATGGTAATGGGAACTTTATGGTACTCTAAAAGTAAGCGAAGTTGAGAGAGGTATCCACTTAATGTGTTCAACCCGCCTCGAAAGGAATTAAGCCATTGAAAAATCAAAAATCAAAAATAAAATAAAAATAAAAGTAAATGTATCCAATTTTTGAGTGGAAATAACTTAATTAGCAAACAAACAACGCGCATAAAACATAAGAAGAGTAACATTACAATAATGTTAAGCCATCAAAGAAAGAGTAGTAGCAAAATGATGGGAAAATGCTAGCTAGCTAGAATGTTCTAAAGCCGATAGAATATTGTTGAAAGCTCGGTCGATCGCTCTGAGGCATGCATGCATTCACGAGCTAGGACAGAAGCAGCAGCCCAGACGGAAATGCAACCAAGAAGATGACTGCAGAAACAATTAAAGATTCTGAGAGCTGTTGAGGAGGTTTGGACCAAAATCCATGGTTAGCAGATGTGGGCCCAGGCGCGGAGATAGGGTTGCTAATTGTCGAAACATTGGCGAAGATAGCAGCATCAGTAGAGTTCCGGGGCAACTGCAGTAGTCCTGTTTATATATTAAAAAAAAATATACTTGTTTAAGATCCCTACATATATAATTTTAGTCACTTGACTTGTGTTCATAATAGAAATAAAAAAGTTTTGTTCATGGACCCCAACATTGTTCACTATATCTAATTCAAGAGTCACTAAACCCAAAGTAATTGACATTACTCACATTCACATTGACAACAGATCTACTAAGTTATACAGAAATCAATTTATAATTAATCGCAAAGACAGGACTTTTACTAACATTTAATGTGAGATGTAGAGTATGTTATTATGAAAACAATGTGTATTGTGGCAATTAATATAAAACGGATGGGAAATGTATTTGATTACACAAGAGTAACATGAACGTGTCATGTTCAACTCAGCTACAAGATAGATAAATGTATAAGCGAGTTGCGAGTAACAAGGACATAATATAATATAATATAATATAATAATCGATTACGATTATTCACAGAAGAAAAATTCTAGTCGAAACTCAATTGCAATCCGATTTGGTTGCATTTAAATTGTTCTCAAAACAATTACTAGCTACTTGTTTTACTTTCACATCAAGAGTGAAAAATAAAAGACATGAGATAATACATTATTACTTTTGATTCTGCTTGGCAAAACACATCTAGTTGCTTACAAGTGTATTTCACTTCTTCTCTAGTCACTCTCCTACAACTATTAACCAAATATGCTTTTTATCTTGCTTACAAGGCTAAGACCGGATCAAATAAATATTTTAAATTCGACCAAACCTGATCTAATACTTAGGCTCTATGTCCAAAACTCTCGAGTTTTCGCCAGACCAATGAAACTCAACACAAATATATTCACAAATTTACACCAAAACTCTTGAAACTTATAAAACATTGATTTGACACCTACTATCTATTTTATTCCTCAAACTCTCTAAAAAAAATTGATTTGACATCTACTACCTACTTTTCTTCAACATCCAAAATTTATCAAAGTAGAGTTTCAACTTTTTTCAGAACCATAAAACCAATATTCGGACCTTAACCAAACGGAGATGGGGTTTCAAAGATTTCACACTCAGATCATTTTTTTAAAAATGAGATCCACGAAATCCGACCAAAACCCTTCGAAACAGGGCCCACGACTTGAAAGTGATCGATCGCTAGTAAATTCATACGTACCCATATACTTTATATATATATATATATTTGCACTTTGATGAACTAATTACTAGTCCATTTTTTTTATAGATAATAACACTATGCTGTATTGCATCCTGTAAAAAACACAAGAAACACACAGAACAGTAAACAGAGCACAGGACGGACACTTACTGGGACAATCACTGACACTAGCATTAGCAACCTTACACGCAGACGGCAGCTGAAGCAAGCGCGTCTCCGACACGCCCATGCTCTTAATAGCGGGGTTTGAGCCGTTATGCACTTGCAGAATGATGTAACAGAGGCAAGCTGGGTCACTCTGGCTCAAATCCGTCACGGATCCGCAACACTCCCTGCTCGGACTCGCCGCCTTTTCCGTCACGAAAGGAAGACACGTCGTCACCTTCTGCAAAACCGCCGAGCACTTGCTGGCCAGTGCGTCGTCCACACCATTTGCCGTCATACCGAGCACCGCCAAGCAGAGGATTGTGGCAAAAAATCCGGCCCTGGTTGTTGTAGTACTCATTGTTCTCTTCGCCATTTTTTAAATGTTTTGTGAATTTGGGATATATAAATAAATTTAATATGGTGATGGGTGAATTGATGATGAAATAGGTGGTAGTTGGGGACGGAGTGAATGCATTTATTTTTAGCTTGTATTTTTCTGTTTTCCGCTCGCCATTAATGAGGTTCACTGAGCTGCAGGATTTTTGGTTTATTTTAAATTCAATTAAAAAAAAAAAAAAGGATTTTGGGTTCTTTTGACCACGCGGCGTGTCTGACTCCACGCGGCAATAAATAGAGGTATCGTGGCATGAGGCCCAAAACAGGTAGACATATCGGGTTATAAAAATTTACAAGGTCCATAAATTAGCCCAATGATTCTAACCTTTTTTGCGCAAAAACAAACTTACACTTGATCTACAAATATTTGATGTAATACAATTTCATAAATTAAAGGCAGCTATTTGTTTGGTATGGTATTTTACTAGGTAGTTTGTAAGAGTAAGGCATCTTCGTGAAATAATCTCGATTTTTATGATATTGTTTGTTTTAATTTTGAGACAATGGTTTGAAAAATAAAATATGTGTAATTTTTTTGGAAGAACTAAGTTGTACGTGTAAAATGTGTAAAAATTTATGTCAAATCATATTTGTTAGGCTTAATACCACTTTGCACTCTCGAAATATTTCATTTTCGCATTTTGCACCATCGAAAAAAATCAAACTCAATTTACACCCTCAAAACATATATTACATTTCGCTTTGCACCCTGGGTGAATTTTAGGCCAAAAAGCAGGGGATATTTGTGTCACTCCTTTCAAAAGTCAACATATAGTCCCTCCCAAACATACTAATGTGAGATTTATGCACAATTAAGAGCAAAATTGATAAATTACCCATTAAAATAACTGAAAAAATAAAAAAAAATGAGACATCACACGTTGTAAATATAAATTTCAAAAAATCGATATCAAATTACATTTTGTGCCCATGCTGGAGTTTAGGGATCCTTGTGTTATTTGAATGCAAAAAGCTCGAATATATATATATATATATATATTGTATGGAACACAATTTTTCGATAATTGCTCACTACTAGAAAAATCGTACTAAGTTAATTTTTAGCTCACTACAAGAAAAAAGGTCAATTTTCGATTGATTTTCCGATAAATTTGCCACGGAGAAAATTGGGACCCAAATAATTCTATTGGAATTTTTTTTTGATGAATTTTTCGAATGACAAATATTTTTTTACGGTTGTTCCAATTAATATTTTGGGGCTATATTTACTTACACTCCACACTTTATTGCAAAAACAAGAGTATGTTTTTTTTTTATTATATATTTTTTTAGAATAATATTTTATAGTAGGCTGAGTATTAAATAAGTAAAGTATTCATTTGTTTGCCCTTCAAAATGATTCTTTTTCCAGAGTTATTTTAATGGATAATATATCAATGTTACTTTTAATTACACACGAGTCTTATATTATTATATTTCCATGTTTTTTATTGATATTATATTTTCTTATTTTAAGTTATATAAACATTTTTTTAGAATAATATTTTGTAGTAGGTTTAGTATTAAATAAGTAAAATATTTATTTATCTGTCCTAATAAATGATTTTTTTCCGAAGTTATTTTAATGGATATTTTATCAATTTTACTCTTACTTGAACATGAGTCTTACATTATTATATTATTGAGGAATATATGTTTTTTTTAAGGGTGTGACCAAAATACCTCTATTTTTTACTTGAAATTCACCTTGGGTGCAAAGTGAAAGGCAATATATGTTTTGAGTGTGCAAAGTGGGATTGATTTTTTTCGAGGATGCAAAGTGTCAAATTGATATATTTTTTTTGGGGGGGGGGGAAGAAAGTGAGATTAAACTTATTTGTTATGTGGGATAAGTTGGGTCAGATATAGTTACGTTTCACATCAAAGTAGAGTTCGTATATGATTTTTTTTAAATATAAGAAAATTGTTGTTTGATTGAGTTTTGAGAGAATAGTTTGATAAATAATAAATTTATATTAGAAAGTAGAAAACATGTTTGATTCGCTTTTTCAAATATGAAATAATTTGCGAAAATGCCAAACAAACAAACCCTTAGGCTTTGTCATTTCATTTTAACATTACTCCCTCTGTCCCAAATTATTTGTCTTTAAAGAAAAAAAATTGTCCCAAATTATTTGTCAATACACTATTAGTTAGTACATATTTTAGGTATGTAAGACAAAAAGTAAGAGAGAGAGTGTAAAACTTGAATAACGTGTAAATACCTAATGGTGAGATAAATAAAAAAAAATTGAAGTTATTTAGTAGGTACCTTAATACGTGTTTTCACACGTAAAACGACAAATAATTTGTGAAAGACGGATTACATTATTAATTTATGATGTCATAACCATTAATTCCTCAATTTCTAAACCAAACAATTAAACGATATCAAATTACTACCTTCAAGCCAAACAAAAATCTGTTTTTTTTTTTAGAATAAAAGCCAAACAAAAATCTAGTTCCCAGTAACCCCACTTCTTCTTCTTCTTATTCTCGAGACCCAAAACAATGCAGAAAATCCATAACCGAAACCCGAATTACCAATCTTTCAAGCCCGAGAAACCATGGCTACTCTGCCTCGTAGTATTTGGTTTGATCGGCGGCGTCTCACTCAGCATTTCCTTCCTGCGCTCTTCACCGCTCTACTGCGGCGGCGGAGCGTGGGGTGGACGCGCCGGGAACACAACGGCGGCGCTCGATACGAAGGTATTGCTTCACTACGCGACATCGCGCGTGGTACCACAGCAGACCTATGGGGAGATTAGTGTATCTTTCGACGTTCTCCAATCAATTGCTCCTTGCAATTTCCTCGTGTTCGGACTCGGACATGATTCGTTAATGTGGAACTCCTTCAATCCACGTGGCATGACGCTATTCCTCGAAGAGGATCCCAAGTGGGTCCAGACCGTGTTAAAAGACGCCCCTGCCCTTCGTGCCGATACCGTTCGCTACCGCACTCAGCTCTCCGAGGCCGACGAATTGCTCCGGCACTACCATAGTGAACCGGATTGTTCGCCGGAGAAATCTTTCCTGCGTGGCAACGATAAGTGCAGGTATTAATTATTAAATACTATAATTTTTTATTTTTTTTATTTTACAAAGTTAGTAATCAATTTTGAGGCTTATATGTGAATTAGTTCAATTTGCTACTTTGTGAGAGTTAGTTTATAATATGTGTAGATTTATTTTTTACTCAATTAATATTAATTCTAATCATAATATATATTATGTTAATGCTAAATATCATTATAATAAATCGACACAAATGTATTTACTTATAAAATCTTTTCATCGTCGTGATAATTACTAGTACCATTGCAAATATCAATCGATTACGTAACCGTTTTATGATCAAGTTCATGAATCCATCCTACAATTTTTTTTATGTCACATCACTTTTATAAATATCCAAATAAATTGACTAATTTAATATTTTTAATTGGGATAATGTAGATGTGGATGGTAAGCGACGGAGTCTATGAATATCCAATTTAGTCCTACAATTTTTTTATGTCACTTCACTTTCTATAAATATCCAATAAATTGATGAATTTAATATTTTTAATTGGATAATTTAAGGAATTACTTTCTAAATGCTAAAACTATGAATTTGTTAATGTGGGTGAAGGTTAGCATTGAACATGTTATCGGACGAGGTGTACGATACGGAATGGGACATGATAATGGTAGATGCGCCAAGGGGATACTTTGCAGAGGCTCCCGGGAGGATGGCGGCAATATATTCAGCGGCGATTATGGCGAGGAATCGGAAAAAATCTGGTGTGATGCACGTGTTTTTGCACGACGTGGACCGCAAGGTGGAGAAAATGTATGCGGAGATGTTCTTGTGCAGGAAGTATTTGGTGAAGGCTGTAGGGAGATTATGGCATTTTGAGATTCCACCCGCGACTAACGTGAGCGGAGAGTTTTGCTAGAATACGCATGGTATTCATGTTTTTGGTGTATTAGCGCATATGAATGACTTATTTACTGAAAAAAGCACAGTTTATCTGCAAGAGACTTATTCTTCTTTTTTTAATAGTAAAAAGTCTATCTCAAATTGAGTAGCTCATAAATTTTGAACTTATCTTTCTCCAATAAATCATGTCCCCTTTTTGGGGTTTTAAGGACCATAAGGCATGTGACATTGCATAAAAAAGACATCGAAACTACTAAGGAATTTGTCAAGAAAATGCATTGAATCTACAAGATTGTTAAAGCACTAAAATCACTTTTATTTGGATCAAAATTAATACCAATAATTAATTAATACAACCTTCATACATATGATAGGAAAGGCTAGCGATATTGCCAGAACAAAAATTTATGTTGTCAGAGTAAAATTAATATATTTTCAGAAATACCCTCATCATTTAATATTTTTTAATGGTTACGTTTGTTGAGTTTTACTCCCTCTGTTTTTTTTATTTGTCGTTTTGGAGGACTACACACGAATTAAGGAATATCATAAATAGTCACATTTTTTAAGCAAAAATTCCAAAATATCCTTTTGATCAAATAATCTTAGCATTAAATAGCATTAATGACAAGTATTAGTAAGAAGGGTAAAATTGGTAAAAAATATTAATTTTTCATTAAAATCCTAAAACTACAAATAAAAGTAAACAATCTTTTTTTGCCAAAGCAACAAATAAAAAAAACGGAGAGAGTA
This sequence comes from Penstemon newberryi var. newberryi, assembly GCA_030819805.1. Classification (NCBI taxonomy): domain Eukaryota; kingdom Viridiplantae; phylum Streptophyta; class Magnoliopsida; order Lamiales; family Plantaginaceae; genus Penstemon; species Penstemon newberryi. The sequence goes on from JAUALY010000008.1 coordinate 586,635, forward strand.
TATATCAGTGCAATAATTAAGTGATCTCTATAATTAATTTTTTTTAAACAAATCAACTGCATCCTACCATAATTTGAGCCGAATAAAATACAATGGAACCATGAATTTTACTAGAGTTCATAGCTCTTTCAATGGAGAAATTAAAACTAACTGGTTCTTTAGCCAGATATTATTTAATTTTCAAGTATAATATATAGTTCAATTGTCTAAATCTTTACCTTGTAGAAGTTTTTCTTTTCTCAAACAATTTTGGAAAAACTAATCGTATTCTTTCTTCACTACTAGAAAAACCGGAAATTCCGACCGATTTTTTCCAACCGAAATAAATTCGGTGGGAATATCCTTAAATTCCAACCGAAAATATTTCGGTCGGAATTTTATTTGAAAATCAATAAATATTCCGACCGATTAAAATTTCAGTCGGAATTATCAATCGAATTCCAACCGAAAATAAATCGGTTGGAATTTTCATGGATATTCCAACCGAAAAAAATTCGGTTGGAATTTTTATGAATATTCCAACCGATTTGTTTTCGGTCGGAATACAGTTGACGCGGGACAAAAAATTCCAACCGATTAAAATTGGTCGGAATTTATATAATTATTCCAACCGATTATAATCGGTTGGAATATTTTTTTTTTCCAACCGACTTATAGTCGGTTGGAATATGTCACAACTTAAAAAAAAAGAAAAAAATCCTTCCCCCATTTATTTTTGATAGCCGCGGCAGAGAGACAACAAACAAAGGAAGAAAAAAAATATCCTAATTGTGCTCCTTTGCTTGGCACCACCACCACACCTTCAATTCCGGCCGACCAACAACACACGGCCACCAACACCCACTCAACTCTCCATATCTCTTTTTCTTCTTCTTCAACTAACTATAAAGGTATTTGTATATATATATATATATATATATATATATATATACATATACTATGTTGATTTATACATGTAATTAATTGTTAAACTCCTTTTATTGATGAAATGATATATAATGTGGTTGGAAAATCACGTTTTTAGGACCTACATTTTGGATTAATCTCATTTAATTTTAGGGTTTTTATTGGGAAATTTTCAATTTAGGGCTTTTAGTTGAAAATTCTATTAGCTAGCTATAGGTCCTAAATTTCCATTGAATCTATTTATTGGAGAAATTTGGGATTAAATTGGAATTTAGGGCTTTAGTTGAAAAGTTTGAATTAGAGCTTCACTTATAGGACCTAAATTTTGTATTGAATCTCATTTTAGGGCTTTTAGTGGAAAATTCTATATGCTAGGTCCTTAAATTTCTATTGAATCTATTTATTGGAGAAATTTGGGATTAAATTGGAATTTAGGGCTTTAGTTGAAAATTTTGAATTAGAGCTTCACTTATAACTCGTATTGATTTAAATTTTGAATTTTGAATTAGGTACTAAATCTTCTATTATTGAATCTAATTGCTTTTATTGGGGAATTAATTTGGGATTAAATTGGAATTTAGGGCTTTTAGTTTGAAAGTTTGAATTAGAGCTTCACTTATATATGTAATATGCTTGAAATTCAATTAGGATCTAAATTTTGCATGTATTGATCTTATTTTAGGGCTTTTAATTATTGGGATAATTTGGGAATTAATTAATTAGAATTTAGAGCTTTTAGTTAGAAAGTTTGAATTAAAGTTTCACTTTTATGTAATATGATTGAAAATTCAATGGGGGCTAGCTAAATTACATGGATCTCATTTTACGGCCTATATATATGCTGGATATTTGGGACTTAATTAGAATTTAGGGCTTATAATTACGTTGGTGTTTTAAAGATGATTATTGATTAATTGTCTGCCTACATTTTTATAAATAATTTATGTTATCACATTAATTTTACATATTTTTTAAGACTTATGTATTTTGAATCTTTTATATGTTGTGATTCTTTTCGTAGCATTTTTAGCATTATTGAAGATTATGGATATTCGTGACCATCGTAGTTGGATGTATGATAGAGTTAATTCATGCACTAGGTCACTTAAGGATGAGTACGTGAGTGGGGTATATGGGTTCATCAATTATGTTAGGTCGCAGACTGAATTTATATCACAAAATGAAATTAAGTGTCCTTGTTCGAAATGTAAAAATAGATACTACAAAAAACATGATGTTGTAGTTGTACATTTATGTCGTTGGGGATTCAAGCCTCACTACTGGTATTGGACGTCACACGGTGAAGTTGAGCCACTTAGTGATGATCATATCAATGTTGGAGCTTCGAGTAGCGGTCAATATTTCACTGATGATATTGATGACGGTTTTAACCGATACGAAGATCTTGTACATGATGCTATGAGAGACGTTGTGCAAAATATCGAGGCCAATGATAGTCCTAACGCAGAAGCTCAAGATTTCTACAACTTACTTACGGCTGCTCAACGACCTTTGTGGGAAGGGTGTGAAACTCAAAGTGACTTATCTTTATCCCTAAAGATGATGACAATAAAAGCCGACTACAACATTTCACAATCATGCTATGATCGAATGTCGAATCTAATCAAGGAATCGGTTCCCAAGGATAACTGTGTTCCCGATAGTTTTTACAAAGCAAAGAAATTGATCTCAAAGTTGGGGTTAACTTCGATCAAAATTGATTGTTGCGTAAATGGTTGCATGTTGTATTACAAAGAAGATGTCGACCGAACATCTTGTAAATTCTGTAACCAAGATCGTTTTAAAAGCATCACAAAAAAGAAACCTATCCCAAGGAAAAGAATGCATTATTTACCTTTGATTCCTCGATTAAAACGGTTGTATGCTTCACAACGATCGGCACCCCACATGAGGTGGCACTCTGAGAATAGAAGACAAGAAGGTGTTTTATGTCACCCATCCGATGGAAAAGCATGGAAGGATTTTGACGAAGCTCATCCTGATTTCGCAGCAGAGCCGAGAAACGTCAGACTGGGCTTGTGTACGGATGGGTTTAATCCGTTTAATTCTAGTGATCCATATTCGTGTTGGCCAGTTATTGTAACACCTTATAATCTGCCACCAGAGATGTGCATGACAACACCATACATGTTTTTGACTTGTATAATTCCTGGTCCAAAAAATCCAAAGGACAGAATAGATGTTTATCTGAGGTCTCTAATTGATGAATTAAATGAGTTGTGGGAACTTGGTGTTGAAACATGGGATATTTCAAAGAAGGAAAACTTCCAGTTGAGAGCTGCGCTGATGTGGACTATCAATGATTTTCCTGCGTACGGGTATGGGTAGAGACACAAGGTGTGTCCAAAAAGGGGACTGTGGTCGGATTAGCAGGTCGCGCTAATCTTGTACGCCTTTCGCGTCGTTCTACAGAAAGTGCGTGGATGCATAACAATTACGCTTTTCCCCAACCTCATCCTGAGACAATTGAGAGATTAGCGCAGGTAGAAACTCAATTGGCAACGGTGCTTCAGAATATGGAAACTCAACAGGCAAGGCACCAGGCCGAGATTGAGCAATATAGGACGATGTTGAATCTTGCCATGCAAATTCGGCCAGATCGACCTTCTATGCCAAATTCCACAATAAATGAAGGTTTTCATCATCAGGCAGGACCGTCTCAACCTTCGCAGGGGTATGTGCAACATTTTACGCAGCCTGGTATTTATCGTCATTTTCCTGATATGTTTCGGCCAAACTCTTTCCCCATGTTTTTGGATCCTAGTGTCTTTAATCAACAACCGCCGCCCCCACATGGTCAATCTCAAATGCCCAACTCGGATGATGTTTCTGAGACACCAGATGTGTAGTTGAATATACTTAAGATGTACTTTTTATGATCGTATCGTGTACTTATTATGATGATTGTATTGGATACTTATATATTTGAGTATTGTGTATCGTGTACGTACTTATTGTTATGAGGATACTATTTTGTACTTATATATATATGTTCGAGTATTTTGTATCGTGTCTTTATTATTATGATTGTATATTGTGTATTATGATTGTATTTTGTATTCGATTCTTGATATCGAGATGTTGCTTCTGTTTATTTTTAGTGTATTATGAATATTTGTCAATTTAGGATTTTAATTAATTCAATTTTAAGAAAAATGCCAAAAAATTATTAAATCGGCAATTTTTAATATTCCAACCGATTTAGAATCGGTTGGAATATTATTCCAACCGATTCTAAATCGGTTGGAATATTAAAAATTCCAACCGACTTAGAATCGGTTGGAATTCAATGGCGGTCGGAATTTCATTCCGACGCGATATTTTCCAACCGATTTTTGCAGTTGGAAAATCGGTTGGAATCTTTAATTTCCAACCGATTTCGCACAAAATCGGTTGGAATTTCGGTCGGAATTTTCGGTTTTTCTAGTAGTGCTTTTTTCAATCTGGGATTTTTCTAAATCATGAAATTGAAATTCATCCTTTTCAGTTTAAATTAAAAACTATTTTTTTTTTCCAATTTTTTTCTTCGACACTCATTCTATCAAGGGGTGCTGAAAATTTGGGTTTTCTATTTGCTACACACTTGTTAGTTGTTACTCATACACAAAGAGGAGCAAGAAACCAAAGTGAAATTCCAAATGGAGAGTTCTAATTTTGTTTTGCAGTTGGTGACAAAATTGCTAATAATTATAATGGTGGAGAGTGGACTGCAATATATGTGTGGTGACACTTACAAAGTGATTCGGGAAAGGAGAAGAACTAGAAGCCGGATTTTCCTTTTTATTGATTGAGGTGAAGATGCAGTGGATGTGTTTAAAAAGATTTCTGGAAATGATGAGGGTATTTCTGGAAATGTATTAATTACTGCTCTTGCAATATAGCTAGTCAATAGGAAATTAATGCAACTCTCATTTGCCAAAAAAAAAAAAAAAAAAAAGAGGAAAACGTTACTAAATGCACGTACAAGACGTAGATTAGTCAAATTAATATTTCTAGTTATGGAGAAGACGATGAAATTGCGAAACAAAAAATCAAGAACGATATTTATTACTGCATGCTTTTTATGGGAATACATGTAAGACAATCACATGGGATGTTGCATCAGTAGATAGTTTATATAGTATCTTGTATGCCTAAGTAGCAATTAATTAAATTAAACGTGCCCTTTTTTATGACTAACTTAACATTTATTCCTTGAGCACGAAAATTAATTAGACCCATTTCCAGGTCTCTTTTCAAAGAGGAGTGGGCTGTCATGCAATCTGACAAAATTAAGTAGAGTATATGATTTCTAGGAGATAGCTAGGCCAGAACCCAACACATGTACAACTAATTTATATAGTCATAGAACTATATATATGTGTTAACCACCTTAATCTTGGTTTAAGTTAAAATTAATGATGCATGCAACCTGCAGTTTAATATCTAGTTCAAAACATCATATAAAATTATAAGATAATTAACAACCATTTTTTTGAATTTATCAACTCACAAAGTTACATTAAACCAATTAATGTAACAATATTCAACTACCCTGAAGTTGCAGCAGTATCAAATGAACTCTTCCTCACTAAAAGGCAAGTGATCTTCGAAGGCAGACCATGTGTAACAACATCAACCACACACACAACGAAATCCGGCCGATGAAGCGCGAGGGCAAGACGGTCATTTCCAACATCCAATCCACTAGCATCAAGAAGAACATGCCAAGAGTTTCTATGGGCTTCAGATATCCAATGCATCGAAGACCTACCTCCATTAGTACAAACCGGATAAGCAAAAAGACCCTTAGGACAATGCTTACATTTCCTTCTAAAATACTGACTAAGTTGTGAACCTTTAATCCTCAAATCCAACCATGTTTCCGGTGCTGCAATAAATTTAGAATCCTTACTCGTAACAAATTCTCGTATCGAATCAAACTCTTCTCCGAGGATCGTCATGTAATAATTCCCTCGAAAGAAAGGGTAAGATTCACCAACCATAATCATGGCTTCTTTTACGCTCGATGTGAATATGACTAAGTAGTCTTCTTCTTGTAAGCCGCAGTTAGTTAAGGCTCGATTTCGTGCCTGGATTTCTGGGATTGAGATGAAGTTCCCTTGGAAAGAAGACTTTTTGGTGAGAATTTCTACAAGTTTGGAAGGTTCTAATTGAATTTTGGTCATGTCGGAAGTCGAAAAAGATGGATTTTTTGGGGATTTTTTCTTGTGGTGATCTGATATTGATTCTGAGGATGATTCTTCGTCAGTTTTGTTGTCATTTTCTTCACCTAGGCCATTGCAATATTCGGGGTACTTGGCGAAGACGTATTGTTGTACGTATTGCATTTCGCTTGGGGTGATGGGACCAGACCATCTGAGGTCAAGTCCATGAAGTGTTGATATGGCTTCTGCTACCAAATGTGCAGGAATCATATGTGGTTTCTGTTTTTTTTTTTTTTGTTTATTGGACAAAATAACAAATTTATTGTTAGGAAATGAAATATTCTTGATTAGGTTGATTACAAAATTAATTAAAACAGGCTTAAAGATTAATTAAGATTGATCTTCTAGAAATTATTAAAGAATAAACAGAGTACATGTTTTGAGTTTACCTTAAACACCATGCTGCTTGGTCTGCTGTTTTGATTTTGATTATTTGGTGAGTTGGGCATGGACGATAACAAGGATTCTCCCATGACATCCTAGTACCCAACAAAAAAAAAAAAAATTCAAAATATATGATGAATTGAATAAAAAATCCTCAAACCAGATAAATTAAGAAGACGTAAATTAACTGATTTTATTCATACCTTAGATTCTGGACTTGCCTGTTCTTGAATATTTTGTAGCATGATTTTTTTATAACAACAAAAAATAAAACTAGAAGAACATGTGTATATAGAAATGATATGAAAGAACAATTATGAGATCAACTGAACAATTAATGCCCCTGCACACTTGGTACTAAATTATACTACTAATTAAGACAAATAGCGAAACGACCGACATTGACGACAGCATAATGTCCCACAACTTAGATTAGAATCATCATTAACCTTTAGATTTAGATGTAATAACAATACAAGTATTTTATTTAATACTAAATGAATGTGTTCTTAAGCTTAACAAGTAGTAATTTTAATTTTGGCATATGATTACGTTATCTAAATCAGCACCAACTTGTGGATTAGTTGTTAGTTACTCCATTGGTCCCAAATTATTTGTCATTTTAGAGAAAAAAATTTGTCCCAAATTATTTGTCATTTTAGGATTTCAATGCACTATTAAAGTACATATTTTAGGTATATAAGAGAAAAAGTAAGAGAGAGAGTATAAAATTTAAATAACGTGTAAATAGTTAATGGTGAGATAAAAAAGAATAAGGGTATTTTAGGTATATAATTTATTTTTTCCCTAAAAATGAGGCTATTTAGTAGGTACCTTAATATGTGTGAAAACATATAAAATGACAAATAATTTGGGACACAAGGAATATTTTTTAACGAGAAGAGTTGTTAATTACTGTTTTTGATATCACCTATATATTTTTGTTAAACTATAAAATAAAATAAAAAATAATGACTGATTGAGCGATTGGGAACCGTTGGACTTTATGAGTTGGACCTACCCTATCATAAGAAATTCAATGTATCATTGTATTATTAATTATTATAAATTTCAATTTTGCAGAAAGCATCTTTCTCCCCTGGATCGCATTTTGCAAAGGGCTAACAGCCAATTGGTTCATAATGGCAACATGATTTTAATATAATTACAAGATTGGCCCCTCGAAGGTGACATTTACTACTATTTCTTAGTATCATATACTCAATTTTTGGTTGGAAAATGATGAAAAAGTCTCTATTTTCATGCTGACTGGATCATATAGCAATAAATAAACTCCTACTAGTCTATAATTAAAGGCAAGGCCATGACCTCGAGTCCCGGAATATACTTTATATGCTCATAAAATACTACTAAGAAAAAACCGCAAATTCTCGAGTCACTTTGAATACGCAGCAAGTTCAAGGACCAAATCTCACCTTACACTTCACTATTTAACTTGTGTAGGATTGAACCTAGCTACTCTTCCCAGATCTAAAATTTATTACAGTTTTCTAATAATCATGTAAGTAAATAGTATTTCCCCTAACCTGTAACCTTCTGACATTCTGCACTTAACTCTCAAATAACCAAAGTGTGTTATATATAGTTGGATAGTAAAGCGCAAGATGGTCTAGTTGTGAGGGGGGTAAAATGCAAATTTTCCTAAAAACAATACACACAACTTTTCAATATTAGAGCTGATTGTAAGAATGCATGGTTTTGGTTGAATTTTGAACCCACATAGACATAGTAAAGAAAATGGATGAGTCTATTATTCGTCAGTCAAATTTGTTTGTTGGGTCAGACATTAAATAATAATCAAAACTTCCTACTACATCCTTGGAATTTTGTTAAATTAGCATCTCTCAGCTTGTCCCAAAACCAAAAGCACTTTCTACATAATCAACAATTCAAAGCTATAGATCGATCATAGATTCTGAACAAATAAGTCAAAAGCTAAACTTTCTACTACAACAAGTCAAATAGCACTTCTGATCCCAAATTTTGATACTCTACTCATTTGGTAATTTCCTCCCTTTCCATTCAGTTCAGGACAAAAACTTTAAAACATAAAATAATCCTATATGACCAGACTTGCAAAATGACAAAATAAAAAAAAAAATGTGAAATAGAGACTGTCATGTCGAAATGTGGAACCAAAAGTGCAAAAAAATGAATGTGAAGGGAGAAAATGACCAACTACGCAACAAAATTAAAAGATTTGGACCAAAAGTGTTGTTTCCATAAGCGCGAGACTGAACATGTTGAGTGTCCAGTCCTGTGGAACTAAAGCCAGGTGCAATTTTGAAATGAGTATCTAAGTCTCGATCAACTTGTGTAAATAAACAAATAATTACTAGTAACGTAATGTCGAAATACATATGATAAAGGAAGAATACATGGGCAAGTATGCTGCTCTAAATGATTCGCCTTCTACATAGAATATCTAAATCCAATGGGGAAATTATATATAATCACAGAAAGTATTTCATCCTGTCATCTCTTCTCATAGCATTGTATACTGCTTGGACCTGAAAAAAGTTCAATTATTTTACACGTTTTTTATGCCGAAAGGCAACCATATTAAATTCCCACATTTTTTTCATAATTATGGTGGCAGAATTTTCAATTTTCAATATCATTTTTCTGATTAAAAACACACTCACACACACACACACAGAGAGAGAGAGAGAGAGAGAGAGAGAGAGAGCACCTGCTCACTGGAAACAACTTGAACAGGTCCAATGTTTACGGATACATATTTCCCACCTGAGGATATCTTCTGTTTCACTTGACCCTGTAGCATAACAATAGTTAACATTTTTTGTGGCTCACACTTCCAAAATCTGAGAAACGACATAAGCCGAGTTCAAAACTATTCCAATTATACGATCAAAGTAGACAAAAAAAGATTCACGAGGAAAAACAAAATTACGTAAAAAAAAGTAAAGGGAATTGTGACTCAATCAGCAACATTAAAACCGCAAACTGGCCAAGTAATGACATCTCATTGGTCAGAATCAGATCACAATTTGTTAAAGAACTGAAGAAGTAGAAAAGGCCATCTTGAACTTTAGCAATTTTGACATTCAATCCCTAATGGTTTTCTCTGGAGATCATTTCACTCCGAACCAAGTTTTCATCGAATCTGAATCTTCTAGGTGTACAAACTCGCACAGTATTAACTTTCAATTGATTTCCTATAGCAAATAGATAACCTCAAACACGAGAACCAAACCACACTTCCAAAATGAACATGGTTTTTGCTAACAAAACTACTAACCAGGTGAATTAGTAGAGTCAAGAATCTGAGTGATGATATTATAGCCATATATCTAATTAATATTAACAAAGTGTCTCCATTCAATTCGGATCTTCAAAAAGAATAATTTTTAAATTTTTTTTTTTTGGCAAACTTACGGCAATGTATCTACAGTTATACACTGTAGAAGTATTTCATTATTTGGCTGTCAGTGTAATATCATATTGCGAGCATCATAGACTTATGCATTTATGAACCATTTGATAGGCTATAGTAAGTTATTTCCCTTCTGCATTTCACACCTCAGACTAGAAAAGAAATGTCATTGGTGTCTTGAAACGCTTCTCTAAAAAAAATAAAGAGGTCAAAATCGAAGCAAATAAGAGTTTACTCATTATGGAACACAACAATCTATGCACGTGAGCGAAAAAAAAACACATCTAATACTCATCTTGACTCTTGCACAGGTGGTTTAAATGTCTAATAATAAAATATAAATTACGAAATAGATGCTTACATGTGGGATTGGCTGTTGAAGTACAGATTCAACAGCAACAACCATGGCTTCCACAAAATCATCACCTCCAGTTCCAATTGCTGTAAATCCTCTAACTGTTGGATAAGAATTTACCTGTGAAATAAATAATATATAAATCTTCACTCCAGCTGATTTCAATGGAGCTTAAACTATTAAGTATTAACACAAGCTGATGAACACGGATGTCAATAATCCTATAACAATCGCTTCCTACTTCATAGAAGTTGAATCTTGAAGAAGTTATATTTGAACACAAAGAAGACTCTACGAGGCCAACAACAAAGGTACTAGGTAAAAAATACTCCAATAGTCATACCTTTTGATCTAGAGCAACCCACTCGTTGGTCGAATCATCTGTAACTGTACCTCCAATTACTACATTTGTAGTTTGTCCCACCCTTCCTTCTGTTTTCGAAACTTCTGAAAATTTACCAACACCAAATAAATTGTGACATTAACTTTTGTCCGGTAAAAATATCTTAAAAATCTGATAACCAATAGCAAATTAACACATCCAACACTCTTCTTAGCGTGAGATTTTGGCACATTCTCATGCGAAATGCAAATAAGTAAATAAATCAATATTTAGATTTAACAAAACTACAATATGATACACATAATAAAGAAAAAGTTCATTTAGGCTATGCTTGGTTCTTGGATTTCAGAGAGTAAAACACTAGGAAAAATATTTTTCTTGCAACAATGTTAGAACTTTAGGCCTTAACTTTTGTCATTTTCAATTCTCTTATCTGAAATTCAAGAATAAAACGTATTAGCAAACCGAGAAAAAGGCCAAATTAGCAGTATCATGCAACCACTCTAGTCGAAACTCAGCATTAAGGCAATAAATTATAGTGATTTAATAGAACAAATAAGAAAGGTTAATTCTTATCTTAAAAGATAAATACAGACCTGAAATCGCCTTCAGAACGGCTTCTTGAGGTGGCTCTTGCTCAGAATCATCGATTGACGAATGTGGGTTTCTATTATTTGAGCAGTTCCTCACAAAATGGTAACTTTTGGCATTTACTGCAATTCTACAGCCACAATTTTGGGTAAGTGTCGATATTTTCTTGTGGGGTGAAATTACAGGTGAAAAAATGGATCCTTTTCTGCTTATAAAAGATAAAGGAAGACATTGTTCTGCTAAGAAAATTGTTCTGAAGATAGTCCTGCACGCCATTTCCTTTAAACTGTATTATGATGAGCTTTTTCCCCAACAATTAGGAAATATTTGGGGCAATTTTTCTTTCAGTGTACAACTATAGACTAGACTATAGTATGAGCACGGCGTCGTTGTGTCTGATAGTCTAAAAGACGGGAGTGCCCTTACATCTTTGACTATATAAACGCTATAAGCCGCGAAGCACCTGATTTGAGCTTAAAATTTTAGCAGAAACTCAAAAAAAAAAAAAAAAAAAACCCTAGCAAAATCCCCAAATCATAGATTCGTTCGTTTATAATGTACGAATCAGATGTTATCAACGAAGAATCAGAACGAACAGCTTTCCGTAAAGCCGAGAAGAAATACAAAATCTATTACGACAACACCAAAAAGTATCACTTTTTAACTCAATTGCTACTTTATTTTTTTTTTCCTATTGTTTGGTTCTTATAGGATTTCTTATAAATTCTCGAATTTTTCATTATTTCAGGAAAAAAGTACCGAAACCTGTAGATACATCAGAGGTTGTTGATTTCAGTTCAATTTTAGACAAGTATAATTGCAATGGTGATGTTGGGGAAGGAGTTTCGGTGCTAAAATGTGATTTTGATCGACCTGTTTTCTGCTTGGATAGTCGACCTGGTATGCGAACATTCATTCTACTAATATGTTTTATACACATTCTGTTCACATTACAGTACACACTCAAAAATTTGATCTTTTGACTGGTTTATTGTATGTCAAAAGATATTTCATAGTATTCACATAATTGGTTATGTCGACTGGCCAATAGCATCAGCAAGACATTCTGGATGGAGGAATTATGAGCTGCTTAGACATATTATTATTTTGTTAGTGCAGGTTTTTATTTTATTCCTGGAGCTTTGAGTGTCGAGGAGCAATGTCATTGGATAAGGGAGAGTCTATTGAGCTTTCCTCAACCCCCAAATCGAACAAACCACAATGCTATTTATGGGCCTATAGAGGATTTGTTTATTTCAGCTGAAGAAGCGAAGGTTTTAGTATCAGAAGAGCGACCCCTAGATAGAGTTGATTCGGAGACTATTGTTAGCAAGAGTGATCCCAGGTGGAAGTTTGTTGAGGAATCAAATGGAAAAAATGCATGCAAATCAGTATCGGCTTCTGTTTTGCTGCGTAAGTTAAGATGGAGTACCCTTGGCTTGCAATTTGACTGGTCAAAGGTCTTTCTGAAATCCTCTTTCTCACAGTTCATCTTTCAAATTGAGTTGTGTGGCTTACATGTTGGATATCTTGTTTCTAAATGCTTGTATGTTATAATGACTAAGTTTCTTTTTTTTTTTTTATGTTTGTTTTCCAGTTACATGCTTGAAATGAAGTACACTTTTGTATATGTTTTCGTAAACAGTTAGTTGAGTGTCCTCGTAATGTTCCAGTCTATTTTTTGCCTAAATCTTGAATTAAAACATGTGGAGTTGCATTTTTTTTAAAACATTTGATACTTTGAACTCATGAACCTTATAAACTCTCATATGAATTAGTAGATTGGCCACTGGAAAAGACTTAATTAATCACTAACATCAATCAAGTATATCGTTTATCATGTTCCAGTCGAGAAGTAATCATCAACATATCTCAAATTTGTTGACTAGCTAATAGTTGACAAGCATCATTGCATTCTTTCTTTACTACAATGCTTCGTCTGATATTGCTATGGACATACATAATTCATCGGGCATGCATTATGATTGTTGAAACAAGTATTTTTCTTGTTTACGCAGAGGAGCTATAATGTTTCTCTCCCTCACAAGAAGATACCAGATGCACTATGCCAGCTGGCTAAAAGGATGGCAGGACCTGCTATGCCCTGTGGGGAAGAATTCCAGCCAGAAGCTGCCATAGTGAATTACTTCGGAATAGGTGTGTTTTAACATCTTTAAGTTATAATCAAATCTCGTGTCACTTATTTACGCGTGCATTAGATTTCTTCTTTTTTCTATTTTCTTCCCGGGTCAAAAGTAAGTTCCTTAAACTACGAAGAATAATGATAATCAGTATAGCTATGGTGTTGTGTGCATTTTCTTTCAGGTGATATGCTTGGTGGGCATCTGGATGACATGGAAAAGGATTGGAGTAAACCTATCGTAAGCATGAGGTATCATATTACCACTTGCTTTTTCGTTTTTTTGGTGTCAAAAGTTCAATTCTCTCTCTCCTGCCCTAAAGAAAGTGCTACATAATATACTAACAAGTGAAAAATGTATCAGTTTGGGGTGTAAAGCTATTTTCCTACTTGGTGGAAAATCGAGGGAACATCTGCCAATCGCAATGTTCCTTCGAAGTGGTGATGTAGTACTTATGGCTGGAGATGCTAGGGAATGCTTCCATGGTAAAATATAATATTCTATTTCTTCTTTATTTATTACTATTAGTATGATATGAAATGCTGGTAATGCAGTCTTTTGATGTGTTTGGCTTACTGATTCACCTAATTATCAAATCAATTCTTAAATACGAGTATTATTTTATCGGTTTAAAGATTTTGGTTATAATTTCTATAAATCGATTATTTATGGGATTTTTATCCATATGCATTTAAAGTCATTAGTCTTTTACTTGAAGAAGTATCCTCTGTTTGAAATTGTTCGGATTGCTATTATTGATTAAATTTCAATAATATAATCTTTGCAGGGGTTCCTCGCATATTTACCGATGTAGAGAATGCTGAAATATCACATCTGGAATCGCAGTTTGCCGATCTCCCATACTTAGATTACATCAGAACTTCAAGAATCAACATCAATATCAGACAAGTTTACTGAATAGTTATTCAATCACAAATACATATCAAGTGATTACGTATCAAGAAATGTAATTTTGTGGAGGATGTTTTGAAGAGTTTGTTCTCTTAACTCGGCAATAGTGTAGTTTTTTATTTTAGAAATTATAAGACTTCCTTTTAATTTTAATTTTATTTTTACAACTCTTACATTTGTATCCTATCCCATTGTTGAATTAGAGTTCTCATGATATATGATTCATTTGCTTGCATGATTTTTTTTCTTTTCTTTTTTCTGGATAGCTCGAGATAGTTGTGAAACTATGCCATCAACTCTCGTGGTGATTTGAGCTTGAGTTTGATTAAGGCTCGTCTGCTAATGAATTTGATAGTGGTCAAAACTAATGTTCGATTTAGTCTAGTTCACTAGATTATAGTATGAGTCCCAGTCGAGCCTGAACTTCACCTATATCAAAGTTACGAAAGTTAACAATATTGGGATAGTCTATGTTTATCAAGTTCTTTTATAATGGTATAGTCTTTTATATGCTCATCAAAAAGAAGAAAACAAAGTTCTTTTATACTTGCTTTTCCCTCGATTTATTGAAACTTTCTTTTCCAGAACTTGGTTATAGTTCCAAATACATAGGGAACATTGTTTCAACTTTCAACATGTTTACTGCCAAATAAAAAAAGTTTAATTGTTGAGAGTGGGATTTGAACCCACGCCCTTTCGGACCAGAACCTTAATCTGGCGCCTTAGACCAACTCGGCCATCTCAACTTTATTGTTAAATCTCATTACATAATAAATATTATAATATTTAAGACTTGGCCCAAGATCACTTCATACTGGACTTCAAAATTCGGTTACATAATTTTCAAAAGTAAAACTAGCAATACTAATAAATACCCAATTGCGAAAAGTGGGACAGATCCAAATTAATTAGTCTCCCCATGGGCCTATCAAGTTGCAAATGATGAATTTTATGATAATAAATTAAATTAACAAACACATAAAGGAAGGAAAGTCGTATAAAAGAAGAGGTCAATAAAAAATCTCGACAATAAATTATTCTAGTGTAAAGCAAATCCCATATTCTACTCTACTGCATCACATATATTTCATTTTCTTAAGTAGAGGTGAATAATAAACCAACAAACATAAGTTATAAATACAAAAAACCCCCCACAAAAATCAAAATACAATCTCTTCACTAAACTCCAAACCCCCCGCCCGACCTCCCAAAACCACCACAATTTCTTCAATCACTTACGTGTACTCCTCCACCACTTCACAATAATCACCAAAAAAATCTTCCCCATTTGCACAAATATTCTCTCACAAAAATCAACAAACAAAGCAAAAGAAAATTATGGGTCCGATAGTATTGACTCAGCTGGCCACGGGCCTTAGCTTTCTGGCGGGTGCGGTTCTCGTGAAACAAGTCATGGATCAAAACCCAATGATGGGTTCGGGCAGGGCTCCAAGATGCCCCAGATGCAATGGCACGGGTCGGGTCACGTGTTTCTGCACTCGTTGGTCGGACGGTGATATTGGGTGTCGGACCTGCGCCGGGTCGGGTCGTACGGCTTGCAGCAGCTGCGGTGGAACGGGTACGGGTCGGCCTATTCCGGTTCAGATTACGGTGCCTCCTCCTAATCGACCTTCTTGAGAAAGAGAATGTTTTGGTAGTTTTAGTATTGCTATTATTTGCAGTGCGGAAATACCATATATGTACTTGTTTTGTGCTCTTGTAATTTGTTAAAAATACTATTCAAAGAGAAAAGAAAGAGTTTTTATATATAGGTTGTAAGTAATGATTTTTATTTAATGAAATAGTTTTATACTAGTTAAAGTTATTAATTTATTTGCAGTGTTTATGTTGTACTGCTTATTTTGGTAGTGTAGTTTCAAATAAATTAACAAGTTACAAGATTGAAGCTTTTCCTATTACTAATTACTAATATCAATTTCGTAGAATTGCAAGTCCGGTAATTTGTTGGATTCATGATACATGTACAAATCATAATTGAAAGTATTATGTTCTTTTTTACCTAAACCTTATGCATTAGTTCATGTTCTGTGTCACTGATACTTGATTGATTGAGAACTTCTAGTATGTAAAGGAGGGAAAGAGTAAATAATATTGAACACTAAGGTTATTGCTATTAAGACTCCGGCTCCCTATTAAATCTTTGGTTGATTGGCTTCATCAAAATCACATTTTTTTTCAGTGTTTTCTGTAAGCTTTATGTATCTTGGTTGAACAGCAAAGAACGAACTTTCTGGTTTTTCAGTAGTATCTTTGTTCGTTTTCTAGGATAATTGACACTGAACTGGGATTCTTTCAGAGCTTCAAGTTGTTTCATAATAGTCAGATCTTGATAAACAGCTACTTGATCATATTTATTTTGATAACGACAGCTTGATATAAGTTAAATCTGGACTTGATTAGGTTGGGAGCAAGTTTAGAAGCTGGATTGAATTTAAGTTTGTGTTATGGGATGTGGGAATTATATACCATATTATTGCACATGGGTCAAATTTGTGCTTCTATTCAAACTCAATGCTTCAGTTGTTGTTTTAAACTAGAATTCCTCAAATTTAGAGTTGGGTTTAACAAAAATAGCCAAATATTTCAAATACATGTGAGCATAATAAGGTCTGGTTCCACTGTTTAGTTCAAGCCTTGTGGTATAATTTTCATAGGCCAGTATGTAAAAGCAAAACTGAAAGAGAGAATGTCAAACGACTATTTTCAAAACTTGAAGAAGTAGTTCTGGCTTGTTCTTGAATCAGGTGAACTAGATAATCTGTTCCATGCTGTAACACTTTAGTTCTCATCACTAGAAGATTATTAACTGTTCCTTTTTTTTTAGTCAAAATCGAATGACTATATGATGTTTGTATATGGATCCATGTGATGAATCAACTTATCAAATGACTTAAAATTGGTAGCTGGTTCAGTTTTGCTACTTTGAGTTCTTTCATATGGAGTATTTTTTTTCTTTAAAACCGGAGCCGAAAAATGATATATATATATATATATACACATTTATATATATACTATTAAATATCTTGTTGAACATGTTATAATGCCTTGTTTTCAGCTTTCATCTCATCATGTAAGCCAGAGGGAAAAAAGAAATAGGACTCATTGGATGGGGATATTTTGACATCTCATTGATAGGTACTGAAGGAATATAATTTCTTGAACTGACCGATTGGAAGAGTTTCAATTTTTAGCTTTTTTACATTTACTGAACTTGCCTCAGATTTTATATTTCTTTATCTTTAACTTTGAGCTATATTCTGTTGCCTTAAGTTATCAGTGTATTTACAAAAGATCTAATGTGCATGCAAAGTCTGGCTGGATTTAGAGGAAACTTGGTCAAGCTCGAGCAACTTCTTATAGCTTGGAGCAATCATAACTGTCCACAGTTCTAAATCTACACTAATAGCATCTAAAATTGAGTTTGAGATAATGTCGCAAACCCGTTCATAAAGCCAGAATCAGCTAAGGACTTCCAGTTTAAGGTCAGTTACATCTTCTATTTCGTTTACTTATATCAAAGCCGGATTCTTGTTTTGGTTTCTTTTCGACTTCAAGTTTACTTTCTCAGGCCTTATTTAAGGGGCAAAAACAAATTTACAAAGCTTCCCATTATTGGTAACATTGTTGTTTCTACAACATTGTCAAAAACATACTCTATATAATAGGATTCAATATATAATCTACTGTCATAATGCAAATCGGTAAATCAATAGACCCAAATTGTATTTACGAAGTTCAAATCTCTTGGATATATTTGTACACTGCATAACCTCTTTCACTACAATACATAAAGATATATATATAGAAACACACATCTAACAGTACAGCATTGATTCGAAAAACACAGTCTACATAATCTTCCCCGAGACCTCATTGCTTCTCTCACTTAGGACTGAAAGCCTGCAATAATACAATTTAGCCATTAGCAAATTATGTTACTATTTGAATTTTTAGGGGGAAATCCACGATACTCCCCAGTTTTATGAACAACCAGCACGAAACTACCATGTGAAATTTTTATTGCATAGAGATATTCGGCACGAGACCCCCCATTTATACAAAATTGCTCGTTTTGGATCAACATATTTCAAGAAATCATTTTTAAAAAATACATTATTTGAAGTGGTAGAGACGAACTTAAAGTATTTTAAAAATGATTTCTTGAAATATGTCGATCCAAAATGATCAATTTTGTACTAGTGAAGGTGCAAAATATTTACCAAAATAGGGGGTTCTATGCAATATTCACATGGTAGTTTTGTGCATGTTTTACATAACACAAGGGAGTGTTTCACATTTGTCCCAAATTCTAATTCTTATACTTACAGCAAAAATGGTGGCGTGACCCGGATCAGCAAGGTGAGCGAAAAGATTGTCAATGGGTCCCGTCCCTGTGTATATATGTTGAAACCAAGCTCCCATAACTGCTAGCATAGCCAACCTACCATTCTTGATCTCCTTTGTTCTCAACTCTTTGATCTTTTCAGGCGAACCGGAGCCCCATCCAAGTGGGTCGAACCATAGCCCACCTGGGTATCCCACATCGGTTCCGGTGAGCTTGTTGTTGGGGAAGATTGGGTCAGTGTTGACCGAGCCCGGTTTTATAATGTCGGCCCATCTTCTACCCTCTGCCCACCCGATAAGAACCAACTCGACAATGAAGAGAGTCGTGGTGTCGGTGAAGTATTCTTGCTCACCGGCGGTGTACCATGAAGGTGTGTTTAGGATGCCAATCTTTGTGAGAAACTCGGGGATGAATATACCTGCGGCACCTAACATGGCCCATCGGGAGTGTACGAGCTCGGCTTGCGCATTCCATCTCAAGCTCTCCGGGTCGGATCCTGTAAGAAATTTACGCTTCTATATATGACCCTTTTTTTTATGTTAATGAGAATAAACATAACCTAAGTATTAGAAAATTGCATTTTTAGTTGCATATGGACTGAATCTTTAGCACTTTTGGTCCCATATTTTTAAAGTATACTTTTGGTCCCATATTTTTAAAGTATACTTTTGGTCCTATATGTTTTGCATTTTTGGTACTTTCTCGCCCATTGCGCATCCAATTTGGGATCAAGCGTGCAAAAATTGGAAGGAAAAGGAGGCGACATGTCCAAAATACTTTTAAAATATTCTGCACTTTTGGTATCCAATATGGGATCAGGCGTGCAAAAAATCGATGGAAAAGGAGTCGCCGGAACCAAAAGTGCAGAACATTTCAAGAAATTCAGACTAGAAGTGCAATTTTCTGAAGAGCGAAAATGAAAGTGCAGAAGATTCAATTCCGTAGGACTAAAAATGCAATTTTGCTCCTAGATATTAGTTGAAGTTTTGGGAATACCAAGACCAAGAGGATCAAACCCAAAGTCTCCAGGAAGGCTACATAACAAGATTTGGATGCAACATTAAAACCACAATTTACCATATTTTGGGTACAAACAATATATATATAGAGAGAGATCATAACCGAACCTGCCATCGAGCCATGCAGGAGGAGTGCTTCCAGGGAACCATATTGGTCTCTCCGGATCAGCAGCGGCACAAACAGCCACAGATCTTTCGACTGATGGGGTTGCGAATTTGCTTACTCTCAATTTTCTTGCTCCAAAGAAAGAAGCCTTAGTTGCTCCTACAATGCTTCCATTTTTCTTGGAACTGTATATTTAGTATAGTTAAGAGTAGTTGCACATAAACTTTCTGTTGCAAATTAATTGGGATGATCTTTTTTTTATCGGGTTATTTGCAAAATATACTCTTGTATTCTTTCTAATTAGGTAATTTACCACTGTGTTATACTATGTATTAGCACATGCCATGTTGTGTAGGTGGAAATGTTAGACTCGCTACTACTACTGTTTTCAGATTTTGGGAATTACAAGAACGCTCTTATTATTGAGAATGCTTACCAGACTCGCTACCCCTATAATTCGACGACATAAGGAGTGTTTTTTGTAAATAGGCTACACTATAAGGGATGTTTTTGTAATTTTCAGAATAATTTTTTTAATTAGGTTATACCTGAGGGGGTCCAAACATAAATTACCTCTGCCGAACTAGATTTGAACTAAAATATAGTAGTATTATGATTATATGCAATTCTATAAACAAAAAATGAAGTGGAATTTAGAAAAACTTGCCTTGGGGAAGAGTAGGCAGCAGCAGCAATGGTGGATGAAGCACAAGCAGATGCCATTTCAACTGACTGATTGATTGCCTGCAAGTGTTTTTGATTGATCTCTTTGTGTGTGTGTGTGTTTTTAGAAATTTGATAAAATTAGAGTTATAATGTAAGAAGGGGGGGCTTATCTGGTAAGGATAGGAGTGTGATTCTGTGATAGGCTGTTTGGATGCCACGTGGCAAACAGAATCTAAGTCTGTTGCCCCTCTGCATTCAGTTGTTTGTTCTTACCTGCCTGCCACAATCTCAAACTAGTGGTTGTGCAAGTTCTTTACTTTGTAGTTTGTATTACCATGGTCCTTCGGGGGTATTTGGGTCATTGAACATGTGCTGGATTGCTATAGTAATTGGAAAAATTCCACATTGCCCATAAACAATGAACGTTTTCTCACTTTGCCCCTTAACCTTTGCAAGTTCCTACTTAATTCCCTCAACTATTATAAATATTTCAGACAGCTACCTTTGGACGTTCGCCGACGGAATCTTCGAGAATATTATGTTCATCGGCGGAATCTTCAGGGGCAAGATAGACATTCAAATGTTGGAGTGACAAAGTGGAAAAACGTTCATAGTTTAGGGGGCAAAATGGAAAAATGTTCAAATGTTGAGTGGGCAAGTGGGAAAACATCTAAAGATTGGGTGGCAAAGTGAAAAAACTTTCAAAGGTTGGGTGGCAAGGTCGAAAAACGTTCAAAAGTTTGATGAGAAATAAAAAACTGCACATACACCTATTATTGGGGAAGTTGTGTAGTGGTTACATGTATCTTAAACATTCTAATGTATAAGTATAGGTATTAGTGTAATTATAAGAAAATATAGGTAATGATGTTTATTGTGTATTAGAGTTTAGAGACCTATGTTCTTTTTCCCTTCATTTGAAATTGCTAATGTATTGGAGAAATGTGTGATATTTATTCTTTTTTCATTAGATTCTATTAGTTTTTCTTTTAGTATTAAAAATTCAAATATTTGGTTCATCTTGATTTCTTTTTACTTTTTTGGGGCTTGAAAATTTAATTTGTCTCGCCTAACATTTTTGGGAATGTGTATCGTATATAATATGAGAAAATATGGACAAAAAATTTCACAACTTTTCGCCGGAGAAGTAGAAATGTTTCTATTTGTCGTTCAATCAACAATAAACATTTTTTTTATTGAATATTTCCAAAAAAAAATTAAAAAAAGAGTGCTTAAAAGATTATAATATTAATTGGTCTAAACATACCAAAAAAATGAAATTGTAGTCCATTCAAGACATACGATAGTGTTTATTATAGTGATTACCTACATTTCCGCATTTACATTCAATCTTTTACAAGTTAAAATTAAATAAATTAAAACATATCCTAAATTGAGCTAATTAATCGATTAATACATTCAAACGATTCATACTCATAGGTACTACTCATGAACACGATTGGGTCTTGATGTTTCGTAAGGAAAATTTTATGATTTTAAATCGGTAATAGTTATTAGGTCACCTACCAATAAATTGAGTTGCATGCTATCTTTTTATATTTGTATTAATTAGAATGTAAATTCTAATATTGACTTTTGGTATTGAGAATTGATTAAAGCCTTATCATCATAGTTTAGAATTATAATTTACATTTTTTTTTTCTAAAAAAAGACAAAATGGTTTAGAAATATAAAATAATGAGAATTGTTTAAATATATCATGTTTAAGTAGTTTTAGTTTATATTTTGGTTAACCAGTATTATAGAGCTATTTGAATTTTAGAAGTTAATACAATCTACATAAATATCGATAAGATGTATGTAATGATGTTGGTGTTCATGTGTTCAGGTGTCATCAATCACTATAAATATTAAAAGTTTACAATATTCAATTGTAAACTTTTAATATTTTTATATATATATATATATAAACCTAGTTAATTTGTTTTCTACTTTTACGATGTAGTTCGGTGAAACTCTTTATATTTAGCAAAATATTACATATTTATTGTTTAATTGCTTTAGTGACTTAAAAATGAAAAATAAAAAATAGCTGCTCAAATATGTAAAAAAAATCAATACATAGATTTGTTCATGCTTGATTGATATTCATCAACTTTCGTTCAATATTATAGATTTATTTTTTTAAAAAATGGTTACATTTTGTGTCTTCTGTTATTTTGATTGAGTACGAACGATTAATGTTAATTGACTTAAAAAATAAATAATTTTTTTTCTGTTAAATTGATTTCAATTGAAATATATATAATTCAAAAACATTGTGTAAAAACCGTGCATAGCAAAAGCTAGTTAATATATAAAGTATGGCTAATTAAGCACAATTGAATACTATGATTACATAATATATTTAATTTAATGTTTGATTAAGTAATAAGGGTACTTAGTGAATTAGGATATAGATGATGGAACTTGCCTTGGTCTGTTTAAGATGAAACTGACTTTTAAGATTATATAAGCAAAATGTATTAAATACGAAAATAAACGACGAACAAATAATAGATTGATAGATGGAATTTTAAGAGTAATCGACCGTGAAATCGTTATTTATAGAATTGAGACGCTGGTTGTAGGTACCTCGAGAATAGATGTGATTATCCAACTATTGATTTAAGACGTGAAATGATTTGGATGGATGTCTTTCCTCTATCGAGCTATGCCAGAAGGTGAAAGCAATGACATGTCTTGAGGTCAACTATCTACTGTTGAGCAGCACACCTGGCTTGAGATCGATGAGTGCCTCAATAAAATATTTTGAAAAACTGAAGAGTAAAGAGTTTCAAAAGAAAACATCTAGATTTCATCATATGAGAAATTCATATCATACATATGCATATTGCGTTTGGATGAATCGAACTCATGTTATATCCATGTATAGAATTATATGCGATGCTCAGTGCATGATACCTATTATATTAGAATTGTTAACATATAACTTTATGCGATGCTTGCAATATGTGATAATTGCTGGATTGTTGAGGTGTAGTACTTTATCTCACGTCATAATGACTGATGGTACCAAGGTGTAGTACTTTATCTCACCCTACGTGCCAACTGTGTGTGCATAATTATTTGAGCGCTATTTTGCTCTCACTTGATGGCGTCTACTAGTCAAAACTGGGTAGTTGAGGTCTATATAATTGTAGCAGGGCTCTGCCATTGACCATATTTTACGAACCAGGGATTGGAGCCCCTTGGGGAGTAATTCAATTGTTGTTCAGCAACGATATGTCAATATCATATTGTCTAATTGGGTAGAGTCGCTCCTTACCCCCATTGTAACCGGAGTGATCTAATGGTGAAAACACCTTCATTAATCGCTTTGTATCATTTTTTTTTTTTGAAAATTCGCTTTGTATCATTTTAAGGGGGAGTGATTGTTACTTGGCCTAATTTGATGGGCTATTGAAATGAATGTGTTCCTGTCATATTGTTATAATATGTTATTGGCATTGCATATGAATAGGAAGGTCATGGTTTTCCAAATCGGTTTATGCACATAACGCAATTGCACCCCATCACTGACATCCCTAAGTTATATTTGCAACTTACGCTTTTATATAAATACTATTTCAGAACATCGATGAACAACGTAGCATAAAAGGGTTTCAGTTGGGCTTCTACCGTAGAGTTTCTAGAATATATTAGGCGAATGTTGGGTTGGTATTGATAAATTTAATGCAATGAATTAGTTGGGATAATTATTGCATTTTAATTGATAGCTAGAGCTTCGAACTTCAATTATTGGAAATTATTAAGATTACTAAATTTTTATTTCATTCATAGAAGACAACTGTCGGGTTCGGACCGTTACACATTTAGTAAAAGTTAATGTCACGCTCCAACCATGTGCCCATCCGGACCCTCACATGGCTCTGGATTCCAAAATCTTCTATATAAATAGTTCTAGGTATTTCCTCACTTATTTACACAACTCCGCTCAGTCGAAGACAACAACTACTACTACAAATTTTCGGGTGGATGGCATGAGTTTGCTCCGGATCATAATGGCGTGCTGCTGGGGGACGTCTTGCGGTTCACACGTATTGAGGGGGGATTCGACTTATTTAAAGTACCTTTACAATTTGTTGAGTGAATTGTCAAATTTCTTGAACTGGATATTGTACTTAATTCACACTATACCTTTTTGGATGCTAATGAGAATGTCAAACTACTGTTTGTGCATCTTCTTTACTTCTTGTGGCTTGTATTACCATGGTCTTTTCGGGGTATTTTAGTCATTGAACATTTGCTGGATCGCTTTAATAAATATATGCCTATAGGTTATTTTGGACTTACCAAAAAAGTTGGTCCTAAAATTTAACAAATACTTTGAAACACATACAATGTCACTGTTTTTAAGTTCAAGCCCAAATAGGCAACTCACTAGGTGACATTTGTGATTGGGCTCAAACGCACCAGTGTACAAGGCATGTTTGGATATCAGCCCAATAATTATGGATGCCTAAAATTTCGTCATATAATTTTATTCTCCCATGTTATGATAGGCCCCTCATACATTCACATATTCAAAAGGATAAAAAAATAATATATTAGATCATGGGCAGATTCAAATTTTAATTAGTCACATTAAAATTTGATGTCAAGTACGGCTGTCAAAGGGGGAATTTTAATTCAAATTCGATGGAGTTTGGTCCGATTTATTAGGATATTATCCGCTGGACCTGATCCAAATAAAAAGATCCGTTGTTCGAAATATATAGAGCGAATATGGATTTGACCTGATTCAATCCGCTAAGAATCCATATCCGATTATTTATCTATATAATTTGTACTTAAATCAAATAAAAAAACAAACATTTGTTAGCAATTTAAAAAACTAGTCCATAAAAAATTATATAAATCCTCAATTATCGAATTAAAAATGCAATCTCCATTTGAGAGTAACAGCAGTTTGACATTTGATCATTTGTTCAAGACATAAAACCGTTAATACTAAAGAAATACTTGATGCAAATAATCATATAGATTGCATCACATAGTGATAACAAGTATAAAGATGAAAAACAAGACACATGATGTTGGGACCAAGTTTGATTATTTAGCAGCAATCTAATTTTAAAGGGTTTAAGTTGTCCCAAAATTAATGATTTAAAGTAAGCATTTGACCACACACCATAATGCAGCCATTCTTGTTTGGTGAGAGTGGATAAAGAGAAAAATCTAATCCATATGATATAAATATTCAAGCCCACAACATCAATCTTATCCTCGATCATTTCTCTCTTGGATTCTAAAGGTAATTAAAAATCAACTTGAACACTTGTTTTAATTTTCTTGTGACCCCATCTTCCTAAGACTTTACTTTTGAATCATGCTACTAACTTTGATTTATTTAATCCAAATTCAAATTTATTGAACTGAGTAATTAAATAACTTTGTATTTACCACTATATTTCATTATTTTGTAGTTATCAACTTGCATCATATATCCCCCAACGGCATAAAAAAATATACAGTCTAATTTAGAAAATGAGCATTAGCATTGACATAAATAGAACATCATTTCAGTGACATATTTCACACATATTTTAGTGATAATTTATTTTACTGGTATCAAAGTACAAATATAAATTAATTAAAAATCTTAATATTAAACTAGTGAGAGTTGAACCGGAGCCTCAACTTTAGCCAACATGCGACTGTCTCATCGACATATGTTTCATTTAATTAAGTATTGAAAAAAGAAAAAAAAGAAAAAAAAAAAAGAAAAGCTAGATCTTGTGACATTAGGCGGAAACATATTAAATGATCTGAATACCTAACGAACAATATCTAAACATGTTAAGATCAGATTTAACAATAATTAGGCAATGTTTTATAAGGGTTTCAGTCCCTAATTTTTGTTGCAGGCATGTGATAGCTTTAGAACACCAATCAAGTGTTAACTAGAAAAAAAATTGACATCGTAAATTTTTTTTTTTTTGAGAGAAAAGACATCGTAATTAAGAACTAATGTTTCACTTCCTCTAAAAAAAAAAAAGAAAAACTAATGTTTCACAAGAGTGGGTCTCCATATATTAATTACACAATTATGAAGACTTGGGCCTAATTAATCTTGATCAAGTTTTGGATTTGGGCCTAATTAATTTCCATTCAGTCCAACTTAATCAAGAATAAAAAAAATTAGGAATATCTGAATTAATCCATGAATCGTACCAATTTGCCAACATTATCCACCTTTTTTTTCACTTCTTTTACTTGGTGTTTTTTTTGGATAAAAAATATAAATTCATAGTAAGAAATTTAATTATATAAATAAGCACTATTCCTAATAAAATACAAATAATGTTCATCCATCAAATACAATAATATCTATTAAAAAAGACTAAAATTATATTTAAAAAAACTCACACTTTCGGTCTAATTCGAAGTCTTGAGGTCTCATCTTCACAATGGGGTTATAGTTTCCAATTTCCTTTTAAAAATAAAGGAAGATCATGGATCAAATTTTATTTTGAGTGTATGTTTCGATTAGCTAGTTAGCTACATATTGGAATTTTTTCGGAAACGTTTCGGAAATATTAGGAAAAGTTGTAAAAAATAGTAACTAAATTAAGAAAAGTAGCAGAGATTAAGACAAACAAATAGTTTCGAAACTACACCTAATTTTCATTTCAGTTGATTCAAAAACAGAAACTTTCCGATATTTTTTATAAAAAAGATAGAAATTTTAGTCCACGTGGAAGATAAATATTTATACAAGAAATTTGAATGTTACTTTTTGTCATTAACTTATTTCTCCCCACACACTTAAAAACAAAAGGAGAAAAGTCAACCTTTAAATCAATATATATATATATGGTCCTTGAAATATTTTCCATTGTTGCGGGGTCAACAAGTTAGCCATGGAGGCGCAGCCTTTGACATAATTGAGGTTTGTGGAAGAGAATGGTAAAAACATTAATTGATTGGTTTGTTTGTTCTGAAATCACTAGATTTTTACACTATTATTATTTATGATCATTATACTTACCTTAAGATGATGGCCCATAAAACATCATTTTGTTTATATGTTTGTGTTTATCTTAGCAGTAAATTAATTATTATTCGTTTTTTTTCTCATGTGCTAGTGGGGTAACTGCAAGCAGAAAAAACAAAAGATCTCACCTAGTCTTTCAAATGATGAGTACATTACAAGCAAGCAAGGTTGAACATGAATCAATATTTGTGTGCGGTATCGAAATAATTAGTATTCATAAAGGAAACCGCATGAAATTATCCACATCCAATCATTCATTTAATATCTAATATCACTAACTACTAACTAAATAATTTGGGCCTTCGCATGAATAAAAGAAAAACTAAGAATAAAATTACTAAAAATTATTATCGAGAGACGAAAAATTGAGCTTGGTATGAAAGTTGCAATAAAAAACCTATTATTTGGTATTAAATTTGCATTTTCATGTCCAATAGTACCAAAATTGCGAGGTGGCTTATCATGTGGTACCCATGGATCAAAATTTCCATCTTTTCCGTCGAAAACATCGAAAAGTTTCCGTTTTTGAATCAAGCGAAACGAAAACAAGATGTAATTCCGAAACTATTTGTTTGCCTTAAACTCTGTTATTTTTCTAAATTTAGTAATTTTTTTTACAATTTTTCCTTAGTGTTTCCAAAATATTTCCGAAAAGTCTCGAATAGTTTCCAATATTTGGCTGACCGAAACATACACTCGAAACGAAATTTTGATCCATGGTGGTACCACAAAAAAAAAAAATCCTTTTTTTTTAGATGGTGAATACACCGTTACATCAAACATTATATCGAATTGAATCTATTACATTGGTATTAAAGTAAACTAATTACAAATGTCAGTATTCCCTCTGTTTTTTTTTATTTGTCACTTTGGCAAAAAAAAATGTTTACTTTTATTTGTCGTTAGAGGATTTCAATGTAAAATTAATATTCTTTTACCAATTTTACCCTTCTTACTAAGGCTTGTCATTAATGTTAAGAATATTTGATTAAAATGATATTTTGGAATTTTTGTTTCAAAAAAATGACTATTTATGATATTCCTTAATTTGTGTGCAATATTTCAAAATGACAAAAATAAAATGGAGGGAGTATTAAACTAGAAAAAATACCTACATTAATGATACTTAAACTCATGACCTCTTGGTCATGGAGCCCCATCCTCAACCACTGAATAAGACCTTATCGGTAAAAAAAAAAAAAAAAAAAAAAATTCCCCTGGGAGAACAGTGTTGACATCAAATAAATTATTTGTATTTAAGGTTAGATACCGACCTAACATCACGATGTTTGTCTTCATTAACATGAAATCATGCATCAAATCGCTTGCTCAAAACCACCTAATTAATCAAAGTCTTTTCCATGCCACATTTTAACATGTCGGCCCCTGAGACGGCCAACTTCAATTATCATGTTAATTTTTGTTCCATCTCAGTCGACCTCATCTTATCAAGTTATCTTAAAGACTAAATTTCCAAATGTTTAAATATGTTTACCTAAATGTGAAGACTAACACAATTAATGGATTATTTGTGCAAGGAGGTCAAGAGAAAAAATTCTTACACAGACCTGGTTGATAAGAATTATATGAACCTTGCGATTAAATTTTTGTCACATCACGATCAATTTTAATTTGAAACATGGTGAAATTTTAACTACAAGGTCCGTGCACTCTTATAAACTAGGTCAATGTAAGACATTTTCAAACACGAGAAAGGTTGGTATATAACTTAGAGTTTATACATAATGTATTTGACTAAAATACATATTTATTCTCTAAAACATTTTCAGGAACACCATTGCCATCCCAAAACAATTTTAAACAAGAAAAAGTCGATAAGGGTAGCTCTTAACAATGACATATAATGTAATTTTTTAAATTTCTCACTTTTACAAATATATATGTAATTTGATCTCCAACGCATGCCGTTTTTGCTGATGTACCGATTCATCATTTTCATGGGCCACAAATTGACATTCTATTTTAACAAAAAGTGCATTATATTTCATTTAAAATATTACTCCCTCTGATTTTATTTGTCCCTTTGACAAACAAACAAACAAAAAAGAATTGTTTACTTTTACTTGTCATTTTAGAAATTCAATGTAAAATTATTATTTTTACCAATTTTACCCTTCTGGTTAATGCTTATTATTAATGCTAATTAATTATGTAATTATTGATTAAAAGAATATTTTGAAATTTTGATTAGAAAATGTGATTATTTATTACATTTCTTAATTTGTGTACAATCCTACAAAATGACAAATAAAAAAAATGGAGGGAGTAGACTATATCCACAAGCAATTTATTCAGAAATTAAGGTGCAAAAGGCATTATTAATGCACAAATTTATGTGACAAAATTAAATATGACTAGTACAATTAAATACGGATACTTGTGTGCAACTCTTTGTCTAAACTCTACGATAGTATTTATTAGTTGATTTTTAAGCTAATAGCTAATAGTAAAGTTTAAATAATTATAAAGATATTGACTGAATTGTAGTACTATTTGATTTAGACGCATCTCAAATTGACCCAAATCACGCAGTAATTAAATGATCATTAACTCTTAAAACAATCATTAAGTATTAATTTTCCCAAATAAAATCCAAATAATGATGCATAAAAATAGTGCATGCACTTTTAATGTTGAGTGGGAAATAGATGTATTGCATATTTCTTTTTCTTGGCATAATAACTATATGGAGTATTAATTATTCATTTGACTTTGACCAAGACAAGACTGATGTGTATATATATATATATAAAGACCCCTCAACTTTTCTTAATTATGTTAAAAAAAAAAAAAGGAATATAATATTCAAAAATTGAAGGAACAAATTAAGGAATGTAAATTAAGATGGCTTGAGAATCAATCAAAGCTTTATTAGAGCCAGCACAAGTTTGCACTTACTCGGATTCTGTATCGGTCCCGAGGTAGAGGAAAAAGCAAAAGGTTAAGTTAATTATAAAATTTATTTAAATAAGTTATTTATTTAATTAGCCTCCAAAATGGGTTTGCTATATAAATGCGTTAAGCAACAATCATCTTCTCTACTTTTCTCTCTAATAGTACCATTTATGGTTCGTTACGCTAAATCCTCACAAATCCCAATTAAGCGAATAATTACTACTCCATTTTTTATTTGGTGGCATTCTTTTTGCAGAGAAACTTTGGGAATGAGAATTAGAGAATTTCACGTTACCTAGGACTAGTGCAGTTAATTAAGATTTAATCTATTTATTATATTAAGTTAAGTATATATTTATTTACCGTAAGTTTATCCTTATGTTGTTGGATTTAATTAGTTGGTCTTATTATATGTTATCTCATTAATTAAATGTTTAATGCTCTTTTTGTCCGTTTCCTTTAGGATGGTTCATTTAATCTCACCGATCACGGGTCACCTGTTACTCTTACTTACCTCAATGAATTTAAGAAAAACACTCAAATATTACCAACATCAATGTAGTTTACATGTGTTATACTTGAGAAATTATCTTGAGAAATGTTTATTGCATATAATTCATTTGTACTTTTAATTATTCCGCACAAATTAAACCTCCTATTGAAATTTTTATTGCAATAGAATCACCATGTATATATCATGAATTATTTTGTATAAAAATCCCCATTCGTACTGACATCCTATTTTGTATGTATGTGGGATTCCTTCTGAGTATTTTAAATTACAATGAGATTTTATGCAATAAATATTGTACAAAGGAGTATCGTGCATTTCTCCCGATCCCAATATTTTCTATTTTTTATTTTCCAGTATTTTTGTATAATATTTGGAAATTTTCATAGGCATGGTGTCAATCAATATATTTAATTTAAAAGATAGTTTTTATAGCATTTTTCGGAAAATGGTACATTTTGCTGGGAAGTCGAGAAAAATAAGAGAATATAGTTACTTTATTTAAGCCTCTCGAAAGATAATTCTACCCTTTTATTACCTTTTATTACAACATTGTACATTATGCATTATTACCTTTTATTACAACATTGTACATTATGCATTTTGTTTTTGCTTAGCCTTATCTTCCTTTTTTCCTAGACAAATTCATTGGAACATGTTGGTCAAAAGTTACGGTAAAATTCAAATTGTTTGCTAAAGTGTCATTTTCTCTAATGAATAGCTTGAAATTTGTCTTAATCCCGCTGTCATCTTTAATTAGAAGTAGTAATAAAATAGGACACAATACAAATAATGATTGATCATTGATGTATGATCGATGATGGCAAAATTGCATTTTTAATTTGTAGAGTCGGGTTAAAGGTTTTAAGCAAACATGTAGAACTAAAATATTTCTATGAGACGAAAGAAATATGAAATAAAACTATCCTATGAGACCATGTACAGAAAAACGATATGATCAAAAGTTAAATTCTTTTTTGAAACAGAGACCCCTAAAATAAATTTTTATAAATTTTGTGCCTTAAGTGTTTGAATGTTCCAGTCACCTGAAATAAATATTTATATTCATTTTAGTTAGTGACCGACCATACAATCATGACACAACGATGATTGTGATTAAACCCTATCAGTTTACTTACTTTCTTAATTCGTTAATTCCCAAAAGTAGTGTCAAAAGATTAGGAGGTGAATGCTCATTATGCAAGTAGTTATGACTATTGCATTGAGGTGACAGATGATCGATGTAGAAGCAACTAAACATGCAAACTAAGAAATAATAAAATAGGGGACGGTATAGGATACAGTCATTTAAGGCTTAATTACAAAAATTTCCCTCACGTATTTGGTATTACAAAAATATCCCTCAGTTTATCACCTTCTTACAATCAACCCCTTGCACTTAAAATGTTCCGATTCAGCCCTTTGGGATTGTTTGTAATGTCTATAATATCTTATAAATTTTAAAATTTGGGTGCTAATTATTATATTTTATAAATTATAAAAATGATTACCATATATTTACAACCAAAATAATTGCCCATAAATTTCAATAAATATTGCAATTTAAATATTGAATTTATAATACAATATAAACTTTATTAAATTAAAATATTTGATTTATAATACAATATAATTTTTCTTAGATTAACTAATATAGAAAATAAATTCATTGGGTTTATTGTAATACCCAATACGTGAGAGGAATTTTTGTAATTAGACATTACACAAGGAGTATTCGTAATTTATCCTAAAATAGGAGTGACATATTTATCTAATTTCAATTGTAAATAGCCTATAATTATACGTGCCGGAAAAAAATATTGTACTTAATACTAAGACGGCGCCAAATCTATCTACCATGTCTGAGGCATGCTTGAAACTGAGACTAATATTATGTCTATATTATCCTAGCTAGCTCTATAAATATAGATTAGTATGTACATAATAATAATAAAATTGTTAATATAGGGATATTGGTACGAAATGTTTAGACATATTTGTGTTGTGTTCTGTATTCCTTAAAGTAAAAAAAAAAATTTATAACAAATATTAAGCCATATTTTTAGGGTAAACTATATATCTCTTTGCATCATTTTATAACATTAAATTAAAGTTACACGTTATTTACCCAAAAAAAAAAAAAAGTAAAGTTGTACGTAGTTGATGCCGACTTATATATATTTTTTTCCTATGACTATATATAGAGGGAAAAAAAATCTTTTTTTCCTTTTTCTTCAGGAAATTCCGTACCACAACTTTAGAGAGAATGATAACAATTTGCTTGGCTACAATTAACTCTTAATTTGTGAAGGAAGAAGATATCTCCTTTTTCCCTTCAATCTTATTTATTAGCTAGCCACATATATACAAATTTATCCGTTAGCTATATATAGTGAGAGTGGAAAAGGGAGTCGATCGATCTCTAGATTGAATTTTGGCCCTATAATGTGTTATTATCCAAATATAGTAGTAATGTGGCGAATAACACATAGGTAACAGTTTGAATATTTCATTGTCTAAATTGAGATTATATTTGAACTTGCATATATTGTTCTTTTAAGTATCGAACTCAAAAATAGTTTTAAATAAACTTACAATTATATATTTGATCATATTTAGTCTATTTGATGGGACTCTCTTTAAACGTCATTTAATGATAAAAAAATTATTAGTAAATTAATCAGTTTGTTAATACAATAGAAGTTAAGCTCTATCAAAAAGAGTTTCATAAATTATACTCGCGCGAGTTGATCATTTAATTTTGAACTCTGATTAAAACTGATAAGTTAAATAGAAAACAATATTTTAGTATACTCATGTGAATTGAAAAGAAAAAAAAACTAGTTTTGAAATTACTTATCATGTATATATATATATATGTCTTGTCATTACTACTGTAGCAAAACTAAATTATTTTAATTTTCCTGAAACTATTGGTGCATGCACAAGTGAAAATTAAAATTTGGTGAGGATATATTATAGAGATGTTCATTCCACCCACTCCTCATCTTCAAACTTATCCATTCCTTATTCATTTGCTTACATCTCAAATATCTTAATTATTAAATTGGATATATTATTTTAGACAACCACAAGAAAATATAATTGATTGCAACACTAACGATTAGGACAAAGAGTAAATGACCAAAATACCCCGCGGTCAAATGAGATGAGATGGCTCACTTACCATGCACGTAAAGTCGAATTAACATTTGTCCCTGAACCGGTAGGCAGAAAGCAACCTAAATTTTAATTGCTTACACGGCCCGATCGAGTATATGTTAGTGACTGAGGTTGTAAGAATTAATTAACTGGGAACCTAACTAAATTGGTAAGGAAATCAGCTACATAAATCATTACATACATACATGAGATTCTAAGGGCCTGTTTGTTTAGCGTTTTCCAAAAAAATTTCGTGTTTGGGAAATGCCAAACAAACATGTTTTTTACTTTCTGAAATAAAATTTTCATCCATTAATTTTCTCAAATTACTCTCTCAAAAGCCAAACAAACAACAATTTTCTTATCTCTAAACAAAACATATATAAACTCTACTTTGATTTGACATAAAGTTACATATCTCTTACACAATTTATCTCACATAATAAACATGATTTAACATAAAGTCTTACACATTTTACACCTACAACCTAACTCTTCCAAAAAAACCTACACCTACTCCATTTCTCAAACCACTCTCTCAAAACTCAAACAAACAACATTACGCAAATCGAGATTATTTCATAAACCTCCACTACTCTCCCAAACTACTTTCCCAAACGCCAAACAAACATGCCCTAAGTTTTTCGTTCAACACCAACACCAAGTTAGAAATTCAACTCCATGTGTTGTAAAATCGATTACAAGAAATATTTTTTGTTGTTGTCAAGATTGATATCATTTTAGAATTTGGTCTAGTTTTTAAGTCAATTGAGTAGAGACGAACACAAATCAAAAGTCGATCGAGTGAGTATTTGTCAATTTATCAAAAAACAAAGATTGAGTATTTGTCTACTAGAAACAGATAATTTAATCTAATTGATAAGTGCAATTAGTTTTGTAATTCAATGTCATTTTTTTTTTGTAAATTCACTTAATTGAGAATTGACATAAATATATAACAATAGATGATTAATGACATTCTTTCAAAAATAATAAAACGTAGAAAATTATAGTTACAAACACATATATTAATTTAGATATAAACCATCCAAGTTATTCTTTTTTTTAATATAAACCATCAAAGTTTTAAAAAAAAAAAAAAAAAGGAATTAAGAATAATTGCAATCACACGCGTGCATGGTGGAGTTAGCGTGTCAAAGGCTTCATAATAAAACAAGATAAGATGAAAATAGTAGGACGGAGCCATTGATATACGATCGGTCAACCAAATGTCAAACTTATCCCCAAACAAAGGACACATATTACTATTATCTTCACATTGTACGGTCCAGATTGCCCTATCTTGCATAAAGCGTTATTACAGGATGTGGAAATTAAATGGACTCTTTTTGGCAACTTCTCTTGGCTGCACGTGGTCTTCTCACCAGTGTTTGACCATAAATCTGACGCTTCTACTTCAAGGCACAAATCTATAGATTAGTTTATACATTTGATGATAGACTTATATAATAATATATTAAAAAACTTTCTACATTTGATGATAGATCTTAATAAATTAAAATTTTCAAATAAACTACCCTGAAAAAATTGTTTAAGTCGCCATTGCAAGAATAGTATAGTGTGACAAGCCTAAGGTCCTCAATTTTATATTTATATATTTGGTGTTCGGACAGGCTTAATATATTCATATATCTCGTAACATATATATACTATAAGTTAATGGCTAAATAATTAACTGTATAAAATTATACGACCTCATATCACGTGCACAGGCGTATCTAACTCAATTTACGAGGGAGGGAGGGAGCCTAACAAATGCGTTAAGCAACATCCTCTGAACGCCCAGAAGTTTGTTTTAATTAATTTTAAATAACTAATAAATGCAGTCCGGCCTTCTTAAGGTAAAATTAGCATGAGATTGTTACATTCTTACGTTTGTCACACTCGCTTCGAATGTTGTCAAACTCACTTCAATTACTGTGCTATTTATTTTTATTTTTATTTTTAGTAAAGTATTGATTTTTTCAAATGGTAATTCATGCATGTTTTAAGTTTGACCTAATCACATATTAGACGAGTCGGGAAAACTGTATGGGAACCTCTCAGCGAAGTTTCGAAGATAAGTTCACCGCATTGTGAGATCTAATCTCTTTCACTATATAGTCAATTAATTGATAGTAAAATTGTTGAATATTAATACTTTACAATGTTTTTTATTCAACGTAACTTTGTCAATCAATTACACAAACCTGCCACATGATAAGTGTATTGCATTTGTTTTATGACGACTATGAATTTTATTCAATCCAAAAGTAAGTTATCGTAGTTGCTATATATATTAATACTAGCTAGTTTTGAGTTGGATTAAAATTGATTTGAGAGGATATGAAGATAATATGTATAAGAAAGAAATTTATAATTATATTTTACACTAACGTATTAAATCATGAAAAGGATGGTTTGAGACGATCAATGTACGTACGTACCATATATATATATATATAACATTTACTTGAAAATTACTTGAACTGAAGTTAAAGAAAGAAAGTAAATTGCATCTCTAATCATATGAGTAAGTAGCTAGCAAGATGAGGAAGCCGGTGCACGCATCACATGAGCCTAGATGGCCGAGACCCAAACTTGCGGACCTTCCAATTAATCGTGCCTTGATTTCACCAAAATAATATTTTGCCCAATCAACACAAAACCTAATTACTTGACAAAGCATATATATATATATATATATATGTAACTCATGAGTTACATATATATATATATATATATATATATATATATATATATATATATATATATATATCTAAAAAATTCTACTCCAATTCTAATCCGGTTGAACTTGAGCCAAGGAATTAATCATGACCAATAGTCTAAGATGTATGTTTCTCAGTAAGGTACACATAATATAATAATATACATACACTAAGCTCTCTCGTTATTTGTAAGTGTTCCATATTACAAACGTACTAATTTGTGTGTCTCAAGTATTAGAGAAATTTTATCGGAATCATCCTAAATTAACGTAATATTTGTATGTATAATTAAGAGTTTGGATTAATTCTTACTATTTCTCTCAAATTAGTTAGATATATAATATGGGATTAATTAATTTCCTATATATTGACTCTTCACGTTTAAGTTTTAGTTTTGCCACAAAGAATTTGTACTGCACAAGTCTCCCACAAATAGACAAAAAGAGGAAAACAATTAAATAAAAATATATAGTCCCTTTTTTCTTGCCTTACGCCTAAAGCTTCCAATATGATTGACTTCTCTTTTTCTTTTCAACTTATGAGACAAATATATATTCACTTTTTTCTTGCATTTTGCTTTGCGGTGTACACAAACTCTTCATCGAACGTACGACACCGCAACTTCTTTCATGTCCGACGAGGCAGTTGCATGCAAGCGCCACATCAGCATACGATTCCAGCGTTTGAGGATATTGAGACACGTGTATCGGATTGTTGAAAAAGAGCAACTGAGATGTCCCCAAACTTCACAACAAAAAGTGGGTCCAAAATGAACCAACTACACACATAGTATGTTATAAGCTATAACAAACTCTATATAGCTCCAAGAATCGCATTCTTGCTTGAAGATCCCGATTCAAATTTTACTTTATACGTATATGCTTCCTTCATATTTTATTTTTTGGTACTAAAATATAATTGAAACTCTATCAAATAATTTATTTTCCTATATATATTAAATGTGTTTCTCTATGGTATGAGATAAAAGATTATAAATATGCAAAAAAAAAAAAAAGGTATTTCTTAGTTTAATTAACGAACATATAAGGGTTTGTCCTTATAATTATCTATCTCAATTTCAATTAAAAATGCTAATATTAATAATAATATCTTTTAGTTGTTTGAACATATTAAATTTTAATATTTCAGCATTAAATATATAAAAAAAAAAACAATCAAGCATCATGATGTAATACAATGCCTGAGCATTAATGTCATTTCAAATAGTATGTGATGAATTATTTTATCTCCAAATAATTTTTTTACTACATCAGTTGTACCCGATTAACTTATTAATTCCTTTTATGTATCTCATATATACATCTACTTCTATAACTTAAATTACATATGTCAAAAAAACAAAAATGATTTTAAATTTATTTTTTTCATAATTAAAAAAGAAATCGTAATGATTCTGTAGCAATTTATTTGAGCATTCATTAAGTAGAAGTACAGTAATTAATAAACTTCATGGAATGGTTAACTTGTACGTGTTCGGGGTGTAGGGTAAAGTGACAAACAAAACCCATGTGGAATTACCCTTGAAATGTACTCCAAGGCAAAGTTATTTCATTTTAGAGTGGAATTTAATTGATCAACTAATTTAAGTTGAGATTCACGTACACATATCTTCGATTTTGCATATATCAGTTTTAATTTGAAAATACTTATTGATTACAGATTAGTTTGCCATTTTTTAACGAGTTATATCATGGTATTAAGAGACGTACAAATCTCCAAAGTCCAAACCACAAATTCTAGTATTTTTGCATGTCAATAATTAATAATACTCATTCTGAGTCTAGACTCAAAATGAGTACAGTAAAATTATTTCATTTGTGAATTGTGCTTGTTTGGTAAATCATAAAACGCGTATAATAAATAAATATATATATATATATAAATATAAATTTTAAATAACTTATGTATCTCAATTAACTTAAGCTAGAGGACAATGTCTTTGATGTGGGTGAAGCTCTCTGAATCCTGAGTAAGGTCGAATTTGATAGGTCTGTTTTAAGGTGTTGACGGAGCCCCTCCGATGCTTAAATGAGAAAAGTGTTTCCGGAACTTAAGAAAATTTGCAGAATAAAGTGTGAGTTATGTAATTGTGAATTAGGGTTCAAGTTGGTCATAATTTGAGGTATGTATACATGTTGGATAGACTATAGAGTCCTGGATCCTTAAAATCCTTGTGACATTGTGAGAGATATCATGTTGGAATATTTGTTTCCATGCAAAAGTATATTCTTAACAAAGTTAGAGGTCCATTTTGGAGCGTTACAATATCCTTGCTGGGTAGACTTAAGTCGCTCAAATTGTCTCAAATTATTTAAAAGACAAGGTTAAAATTTAAAACATTATAATCGTAAAACTTAAAGAAACATCACTTTACCAAAAGAGGATAATCATTCATTTTTTCCCTTTAGCTAACCATGGACAAGGTATATATCCACATACATTTCACAATAAAAGAATCATCTTTCACTTACCCATTTCTTCCAAATACTAATTTTCAAGCAACCTTTGGTTGTATCGATCTTCAAATCTAAAAGTTCTCTTATGCATGCCACGTGTCATCACTAAAAAACCTAATCTAAATTTAATACTCTCATATAGTCAAATACCTTAGACGGGCATAAATATTAGTAAAATTTAAAATGTCAAAGAAAGAAGCTAGAATAATGCATGCATGCACGTACAAAAACTAATTGTAACGTCGTTTTCATTGACCCCAGTAAGGTTTGGAAGATCTAAACCGTTGGAGCGAACCAAATCACACCTGCATATATAAATAGTAGTTAGTCTAATTAATAAATTTGTAATTCATCAAAATAAATTAATAAATTTGTAATTAATTACAATAGTCGACTTGCCGTCTAATCAAAATTACTAAATTCCAATATTCCAATAATTTGTAGTAGTTGCAGATGCTGGGTTGTGTATGGATAACAAATAGTTACAAAATAGTAGTAATCTCATTAATTGTACATTTTAAAATTATAAGAATTTATAAAATAAAATAAAAAACTAAAAAGAAATAAATTTCAATGATCTGTAATTTAATGCAAGAATTCTTTTTTTCCCCCTAATATTTTACTTTAAAAGTCAGACAAACAGCTTTTTTATTTGAAGAAAAATTAGAAAATATATACTTCCTCCGTCCTAATTATCTTTATCAATTGGTACAATTGATCAGTCAACTTGACTAAGTTTATAAAAATCATAATAAATAATTTAATTAATAAATTTCACTAATAATTATTTTATAATATTATATGACAATATATATATTAATATTTAAAAGGTTTAATACACTATACATGTGAATAATATAACATGATAATGCACTTAAAAAATTGAAAAGTTTGACGGGTATTGTAGCTAATGGAGTAAAAATAATTGGACGGAGGGAGTATATAATTTAGTAATCCTCGAAGAAAGACAAGAACTCAAGAAGCCGTCTAGCTAGACAAAATATTAGTAAAATTTAAGGAAGATTTCTTTAATTGTAGAGTAACAATAGTACAACTGTCTACTGATAAAAAGGTACAACTCCCCTACGTTCAAGTAAAGGAACCAACTACTCAAACTAAAGATGCCTAAATGTATAATTATCACCACATAAACGTGGTCAACATCATTAAGAACAACAGTTAACGTCCAGAAACTCCGAATCATCTATGTTTGAACAATAGTAATTTTTTTAGATGCTAGTGACATCATTACATCATCATTAATTCAAATTTATTCAATAATACATCGTAATTATATAAATAATCAATCAAATAATGTCAAAGTACATAGAAAAACTAACTTCAGCACTAGTATTAAAATTAGAGAAAAATTTGAGAATTGAATTCAAGACCATTTGTTCTCTAAAACTGTGTTTTGACATGAGTAAATAATATGATATGGGAAAATTAAGCCTTTGTCCTCTAACTTTTGAATCATCACAAAAATTGTCATTTATTTTTCGAGCCGACACATTTCCTCATAATTTTAACAAATTTGATATCTTTTTTTGCTTCAATATATTTGGTTCTTTAGCTAGCTAACACATATAGAATCATTCCAATCACGTTTGGTACTCTTATCTTATTTTTATTATTAAAAAATATATTTATATAAAATTTTATCTGTAGTTTTTGTATATAAGTAATTTTTAATCCAAAATAGATAGGAACACATGAATTTATTTTTTTAATTTTTACACAGTGAATACATCTTTACATCAATACTATAACATGAAATTTATTTGAATCTATTTTATTGGTATCAAAGTATAAAGATAAACTAATTACAAATATTAGAATTAAATTAAAGAATTACCCACACTAATAGAAGTTAAACCTATGATTGTGGAAGACAAAAA
This sequence comes from Penstemon newberryi var. newberryi, assembly GCA_030819805.1. Classification (NCBI taxonomy): domain Eukaryota; kingdom Viridiplantae; phylum Streptophyta; class Magnoliopsida; order Lamiales; family Plantaginaceae; genus Penstemon; species Penstemon newberryi. The sequence goes on from JAUALY010000008.1 coordinate 627,784, forward strand.
TAAATGAATTGAATATCTTTTTTTTTTTTTTTTTTTCAGATAGTGAATATATCGTTACATCAAATACTATATCGAATCAAATCCATTGTTATAAAGTAAACTAATTACAAATGCTAGTATTAAATTAGAGAAAATGCTAGTATTAAACTAATTAAAATACCCACACTAATGGAAGTTGAACTCATGACCACTTGATTAAGGTCTCATTAGTGAATTGAATATATTTGTTACAATTCGATAGTTAACGGATTAAAAATTTGTTTTGACCAATTCAAATTATTCAACAAGGTAAATAAATTTTGTAGGAAATGGAATTGCAACATATTTTCCGTCCGTACTTTAATTTAAGAATATAAAAGTCACATGTAGGAGTATTTTGATCACATATATACAATGGATTAGTGTTAATATCATTATTATTTTTTGTTTTTTCGTTTTTCTGTTTTTTGGCTTGAGTTGGTGAGCATCATACAGACACATGGGTCCCACGTGGTTTGACATGAGTGGTTAACATCACCCACTTGAGATCCACGTCATCTCCAACTCATCCATGCTTTTTACTAATTAGTCTCCTATATTTATTCAGCTTTGGGGTTTTTGGTAACCTTTTCCACTTTAAAAACATGGCACGGGTCCAACGAAACTTATTAATTTATGGTAGTATTATTAAGAACCTGTTTATAAACTTAATCAAAACTTTAATTATAATGAATCTTAACGAAGAGACGACTAAATAGTAATGTATGGTATTTTGTGGTAGATAGAATATTACTTCAATATAGTAAGTATAATAAAATTAATTTGTACAATCATCTATTGGTTTACCTGTGCATGAGTTGTTTGACAACGGAAAATTCTTACATATATTTGGTCTAGGAGATTATTATCAGGGCCGTTCCTGAATATTCGAGGGCACTAGGCGAATTCCAAATTTGGGGCCCCTTTGTCATAAAAATGATATAATCCATTAATTTTTTAAATACAAAAATTTTAATTAAATATTGACATATTATTTTTTCTAACATATTAATTTTTAGATAGATAATTAAATAACAAATTCACGCAATTTTTAAAAGATTCAATCATGAATTTTTCTATAATTTTTACTTTTATGAAAATATTATTTTAGTTGAAGCAAATTTTACAAGTATATATACATCATTAGCTCTATTTCATTCTTTTACAAATATTATAACTGATTGCTTGACTCTATTTCAGACGGTTACATTATTAACTCTATTAATTATATATACATATATAACCAGTGATGGAGCTAAACCAATTTTATTGGTGACAAGATTATTTTTTTGCGATGTACTAAGTAAAGAAATGAATAAGCAGAAAAATCGTATTATAAAGAAAAAACCGAATTCTTTATATAATTATTAAGAAAGAAATTTTTTAAAGGTACTTATTAAGAATTATTTATAATTATTTGTACTTGGACAATTATTTAAATCATTTTTGATGTAATGATTAATGATAAATGTATATATATTCTAAAAGAAAAACTTCGGATAGGTAACTAATAAAATCAATAAAGCTTGTATTTCTTAGTTAATTACGACTTGTGATGGACACTTAAATCATTGGATTTATCTTCATTAATCAATTATCTTTCTCTCCCACTTATATGAATTTAAGAAAACAAATAAAATATCATGAGATGGATTAATGTTGTATAAATCCATTAAAATTAGTTGAATAAATTAAACATGTTACGGAAATTAAATGATGGTAAGAAAGGTTATAAAATTTCTGAATAGTCGCTATTAACTTTGAAGACTAAACGCCACACAACACCGCTTTTCCTGCCTCAGCCTGAACGGCTTTTGTCCATGTCTTCGGACGGTTCATTAATATAATATATATGTTGTACTCACTCATAGAAGTATTATATTTAATTATTTTCTTGAGGAAAAAAATAGTGATCTTTGGTCAGCTTGTATGCATGAATGATCGATAAAATGCTTTCGAGTTTTAGAAATAGTGATAATAAACTCCCCTCTTTTTTTTAGAATATTTGTATAGTGATTGGTCCGTAAAAATGATTAGCCCCAACAAAGTGGCGAATTTAGGTTCGTATTTTCATTGTGAGAGGTTCTCATATAATATGTATGTCGTGTCTCGAAAAAAATTAAGTTAAATTTAAGAATTGAATAAATTTTTTTAGATGATTAATATATCAATACATACATCAATACATACGAATATATCCAACAATATATTTTCAGTACATCATAATCAATCAATTTACAAAGAATAACTAACAACTACTCCCTCCGTTCGTGATATATGTCGTTTGAGAGAAAACAAATTTGTTCCAAAATATATATCGTTTTAGGATTTCAATGCAATATTAATTACCCTTTTCCAATTTAGTCCTTATTTATTACACCCACAAACTCTATCTAATTTATTCCAATGTAATATTAATCAAGGGTATTGTAGATATATATTTTGTCTTTTGTCAAAAATTCATGCTATTTATTTAGATCCCTAATAATTGTATAATACTCTAAAACGGCAAATATTGTGGAACGGATGAAGTACATAAATTAGAAGAAAACCCCCCACAATACTGAGGATTATACTATTGGGAAACCAAAGAAAACCGTTGGGAATTACTTCCTCCATTTTTTTATTGTTGTTTTGGAGGATTGCACACGAATTAAGGAATGTCATAAATAGCCATTTTTTTGAAGCAAAAATTCTAAAATACCATTTTAATCAAATAATCTTAGCATTAATGATAAATATTAGTAAGAAAGGTGAAATCGGTAAAAGAATATTAATTTTACATTGAAATCATAAAACGAAAAATAAAAAGTAAACAAAATTTTATTGTCAAAGCAACAAATAAAAAAAAAACGAAGCGAGTATCAAAAAAAGAATTATGAATTCCTTGTAAGTGACTTTTAATTTTCAAATGAGTATAGTGAAATAATAAAATATTAATGCACGGGGTCCTTTACTTGTAAAAATAAAACGTGTAGTTTTCTGTCAATAAGACATAACGCGGTGGGGAATTTTGCATTTCACTAGAAATATGTATGTAATAAAAAGGATGTTTGTTACAATATTTGTATAATAGTGACACAAATTATTCTGAAAGAATTGTATAGTTCTCACTCAAAAGTCAAAACCCAAGCAAACAAGGCTTAATCAAAATCTGAAAATCAGCCGAACTACCCCAAAATGGGGCCGTATTAATTTATGTTAGCAAACAATGTTGGAAAGACAAGTTCAAAATCTCCCCCGAAAATCTTAGCCGAAATTAGTGAGTGGTGTGCAAGTATATTTTGTACTGTGAAGCACGTCTCTAATTGATGCGACCGGAATTGTTAATTTTACGGCGACGTGACATCAAAGCCGGCGTTTTTATGTAACCTACGCCACTGCGATGTACTGATAACAAAATTTAAAATTAACAATTTATTATACCATATAGTTGAGTAAATAAAGTTTTTCATGGAAAGCACAAACATGATTTTAGAGTGTTGTACTATTTATATCCCATCTAGAAAGCCAAAGGCCTATACGACCTTTCGTTCTTTCAACATAACAAACATTAGTTTATTAATTTAAACCTCTAGAATTCAATTGAACTATTATTCATTAAAAAATGTTTTAATTTGCGAAAATAATTTATATTATTGATTCAACAAAAAAAAAAATTATATTACAAATTTACAACTCAAAAGCTAAATTTATTAGAGAAAATTAACTTCTTTTGTGGGCTATTAATATGGTGGGAATATTAGAGGTTAGCCTTTTTTTTTATTTTTCTGAAAGAAAAAAAATTAATATTAATAATAAAAAAGAAGATGTTTATGCGCTATTAATATGGTGGGAATAATGGTCTTTTTTGTGTTGGCAGATTCTTGCCAATCACCACCATAAAATCCATTCGAGTTTGGCAAATATCAAGGGGAATATTTTTAAGAGTATAAGAGTTATTGTTGGATGATGTTTCATGGCTAAGAGATCATGAATTTAACTTCAACTAGTGTATATATTTATCTAGTTTAATACAAGTCATTGTAATTAATTTATCGATCTTTGTAATTTAATAGCAATGAAAATCCGAACACATAAATTAATGTAATAATATATTCACTATGGCAATTATGTAATTTAATTTGCGCTTCAAATTAAATCTCGTGGTTTGTGCTTGATGCTGCAAGTGAACATTATTTCCATTAGTATCAAATCATTGAGGAAAAAAATTGGATTCCTTTTTGGTTGGTGATATCACTTAATTTATGTGATTTTCGTACACAATAGGGGTTTAATTATGAAGAAACATATTAGATTACGCATATATTGGATCATGACATATGCTAGTGTTTTTTTACTCGATCTAATTTAATCCGGTCTTTGATTCAATTTTTTTTTTTTTACTTTACAAAGATTCAGTCCTCCACTATAAAAATCAAAGTAGGATTTAAGATACATACTTACATAGACGTTTAAGAACTAGAAGACTAGATATATTCAAATTCCGTAGCAGAATATTTATTTCTTCTCAATTTCAAACAAAACAGCTTGAATTTCCAATTTATGTAGATACATGATTTAATTTTAGGATTTGATTCTTTTTTTTATAGAACCTTAAAATATCACATTCGTAATAGAAAGAAAACTTCCTTGTAAATAAGATGCTGAAAATATGAATTCCATAATCTGAAAAAGCAATTTATTGCCAAGAGATTCTCTTTTGTAATTTAATCTTATTGTTTCTAGAATATGAAAATTGTCATTAAACTCGCTTTGCTTTATCTTTATCTTTATCTTTATCCGTACTTACCAAATTACTAGTACCACCAACTTACCCTATATCGTTGTTTTGCAAAATGAGATGAAGCAGAATTTATTAATTTTGAAAAGCCAAACAGAAGGGCAGAAAAGGAATCCAAATTATGTCCATAAATTGCTACTTAGTAAAAACAAACAATAGACTGAACCCTGAATCACTCCTTTGACCTTCAGTGGTTGGATCATTGAAGAGAAGCCCAGAATTTGCTACCCCCGCCGAGTTTCTTACGTATCCTCACTCTCACCGCCAACGCGTGAATCTCACTCCCACAACAACTACAGTCGCGCACAAAATTTTGCTTCAGATTATCTCTCCAAATTAACTGAAATTAGTTTTTTATAACAAAGTTAACTGATTCTAAACAAACCCCGGCAAAATTAGAAATATTCAAATAAGGACTTGTTTGGGTTATTTTCAAAAGATCTCAAATTTTAAAACACAAGAAAAATATTTAAAACTTGTTTTACATTTAACACGGTATCACGTACGTAGCAGAGTCTATATTATATTGAGAAAAAAAAAATTATGTTCCAATGATTAGTATTGTATATTAGAAACAATCTAAAAAAGAAATATCAGTTTCTTTTTTATTTTAAAAATAGTAGTTTTTTATTTTATGTTTGATTTCTTTTATTCGTTAGAATATTATTAACTCAAGTTGAAATTGTGCAAAATCGAAACAGATAAATTGCATTTGTAGGACAACTATCCACTATCTTAAGAGTATATAGCTGAATTTTGTCCATAATTAAATTAGTAATAGATTTAGATAGCAATAATATACTTCCAATCAATCCTTTAACAACAAATAAGAAAATTACACAGTACGTAATTTCCTTTTACTCCAACGGTAAATTTTCTGCCAATGCTAAGGGAGGGTAGAGAACAGAACATACGGACATGGGGATCTGGTCAACGAACTTTGACCATGTTTTCTTTCGGTAAATAAAGACAAAAGTGAAAACAAAGAAGGGCACTTCCGTCATTTCAAATTTTCATTTTATTTTTGATAAATGTTCTGTCTCTGTCGCTGTTGCTGTTGTTGCCTAGTGTTATATATAAAGCTTCTTCATTTCTCATTGTTCCACTTGATCTATCTCTAAGCAGATATAATACAAAGGAAGCAACAACGCTACGCGTATGTATATCTAGGTACTTCACACAAGAAAAAGAAAAAAGAAATTAACTAAAACAATGAGAACAAGGAGAGGAGAGTGTTATCCTAAAGTGATGAATGTGTGTGTGGAGATGAAGAGAGTGATGAAGAGAAGAAAAGTGGAAAGTCTCGCCGGAGAACAAATAGACTGCCGGAAAAAATCAAAATTCGCGCCCGGTGATTTCTTCGATGCTTTACCTGATGATATTGTCCTCTGTATTCTCTGTAAACTCACCGCCACCGCGACCTGTCCTGCCGATTTCGCCAATGTTTTGTTAACGTACGCTTAATTTTGTTTTAATTTTCTGAAATTAAATTCTTCGAATTTTCAGTTTTATAACGTTTATTGGAATGAATTGACAGATGCAAAAGATTTAATGGATTAGGCCTTAATTCGCTGGTATTATCCAGAGCATGTAACAGAATGCTAGCTGTCAAAGCTAAAAATTGGTCAGAATCTGCTCACAAATTCCTTAAGCTCTGCGCCGATACCGGAAATTTTGAAGCCTGTTTCACACTCGGAATGGTAAGTAAATATTTGTTTAATCTAATCTGTTTCTGGAAGCATTAAATGAATAAAATATAAATTAATATTCTGGAAAAAAAAATATATTAATTGCTGTTATTGGTTTGCTTGGCGCAGATTCGATTCTATTGTTTGCAAAACCGAGGCAGCGGGGCATCATTGATGGCGAAGGCGGCGATTGGCAACCACGCTCCGGCGCTTTACTCACTCGCCGTCATCCAGTTCAACGGCAGCGGCGGATCGAAGAACGACAAGGACCTTCGCGCTGGAGTCGCTTTGTGCGCACGCGCCGCCTTCATCGGCCACGTTGACGCGCTGCGTGAGCTAGGCCACTGCCTTCAAGACGGTTACGGCGTGAAGCAAAACATAGCCGAGGGGCGTCGATTCTTAGTCCAAGCCAACGCGCGTGAGTTAGCGTATGTTTTAGCCGCGTCTCCAACGGCCGTAGTGCCTCCTTCGTGGCTGACGTGGACCCCGACCCGCCACGTTTCGGGCGGGTGCCCGTTATTGTCAGATTTCGGATGTAATGTGCCGGCTCAGGAAGCTCACCCTGCGAATCGGTTTTTATCCGATTGGTTCTCGGGTCGGCTAGGGAATGTACCGGGTCCTGGGCTCCGGTTGTGTTCTCATTCGGGTTGCGGGAGGCCGGAGACTAGGAGGCATGAGTTTCGGCGGTGTAGTGTATGCGGAGCAGTGAATTATTGCTCACGTGCATGTCAAGCTTTGGATTGGAAAATGCGGCATAAAGCGGAGTGTACACCCGTGGAGAGATGGGTTGATGACGAAGGAGAGAATGAAAATGAAAATGATGACGGCAACGGCAATTTTAACGGCAATGGGAATGATGATAACGGAGAAGCTATGGATGAGAGTTAATGTGTTGAAAATGTAGACTGTGAATGTGACGGAAACGGCACGTGAGTCTTTTGAGAATTAGCGGAAGTTTGGGGTGCAAATGAAGATATTTTGTGGGGGATAGAAATTTAATTAATCTTTTGTTATGGGTTAGTTTTTGTATAGGTAATGCAAAATCAGAGGTTCTGAGGTGAGATTCGATCTTTTTGGTACAATGTAGTTTATTCGGCCTTAAGTTGAAGGAGAAAATATTAAAAAAAAAAATCAATATATTTATTTATTATATCTACATTTTGCAAAATTCAATTATGATTCTTTCATCTTATAACTTGGCGCCCCGAAATTCTCTCTGTTTGCTATGGTATTGGTATGGAGTCAAACTATTAACTGATTTAAGAAAATGATATAAAATTGGGATCGAGTAACATAAATGAATTAATCGCAAATATACGGAATATACCATAAATAATTTCTTGGTCTAAATTTAACTGACACTGGCAACACCTAAATCATTCATAAATATAAAACATTTTCTGATTAAGAATTTGAGATGAGTAACAGTTATTAACAATACAATTATGGTGCGATTAGAATTTAATTAATTGTATTTGACAAGTATAATGATGGCCATTGGTATGAATAAAATTTTAATTTAATGTAAAACCCATGGACCAAATGATAACTGATAATTCATGTTGCTGGTCTTTTTTCACACTACTCAATTGAGAGCATAGATCACATGAAAAGTGGGTCATGGACAACTTTGGTGTTGTAAATATTTTTTCTTCAAACCAAAGTGAATACAAACACTACTATTACTGATTATATATATCAGAATAGAAAATATATATATATATATATATATATATATATATTGTTTGGTGCGACTGACTGAGAAGAGTTGGGGATGGATGTATAATGTGAATAAACCAACCATATTAATGTTTGAAATCTGCCTTAACTTTGGGGTAAAGACTGTAAAGGAGAAAGGTCATTGAACCTTCAGTGTGAAAATGTTTGATGAACCTGCAAACCGTTTCATTTATTTTCTACTTCAACGTCTCAATTGTACAATTTGATGCATCTCAAGTAATGTATGAATTAAAACGAATCACAAATGGAAAATTACTCCAATAGTTTTTTTTTTTTAATGTAAATATCCAATCACAAAATAAATGTATTGCACTTGTCTTATGGTTGAATTAGTGTAGCTAAATTCAACATTAGTAAAAATTACCCACTTGTGAACTTATGGATCAAATTTTATGTATTTCAAAGGACACGTAATTTTTTTTTTTTTAAAAAAAAATTCAATAGAAATGAATATATATCGTAGTATTTAAACGTGTTATTATCCATGAAACTTTCTTTCTTATATTAGTAATTCATTTATATTTTCTAATAAATGCAAATTTTCATTAAAAAAAATGTACCGATGGAAAAGGAAAAGTTAAATAGGGTGATAGAGGGGATCCTAGGTAGCAAGTGATTACAATGACAATCTAGGCAAGTTACTGTTTCTTATTCTCTTGTACACTTTATGTTTGGTCAAAAAATGTCAGGTAGTAAGAGATTGACCAAAGCACAAAAAGGAAAAGAAAAATTAAAACTAAATAAATGAATTAGAAAGGGGGTAAAGGTAAAAGTTAAGATTGATAGAAGAGGAGACAAGTGCATTTTGCAAGTGGAGAATGTGAACTTTATGCCCCCCATCTTCAAAAGAAAGGAAGAAAAGAATAGCAATATAATACATACAAGTAATTGGGAAAAGAAAAAAAAAAGGGGGAGAGAGATCTCATTGTGGAGTGCACTTATTCTTTCTTTTATCACCATTATTACATTGTTTACTATCTCAACCCAAATCAAACCTAGGCCAAAAAAATAATAGGTTGTGGTCCATAATTGAAAACCCCTAAAATCCCATTTAAAGCCATCTTTTGTTGGTTGGAGGTGTGCAACTAAATGTTGGTTGAAAATGTGAGGACAAAAGCACTATACATGGTGCAACAATGGATGACACTACATTCCCAACTCTTATGACTTTACTTCATTTGGGTAAAAATCCAATCTTGATTTTAACGGGTTTAATTCATGTAAATATATATGACCCTAACCTTAGCACTCGAAATTGACACAATTCGCCGCAATAGATGCAACGGCTATAATTGATTCCTTGACGCTAACGCGATCTAGTTATATAAGCTTTTTTTTTTTTTTTAAGGTTAAGATGTGTATAAGGAAATGTGTGATTAATCTAGAGGTTTATATGTACGTAAATTAAACGAGTCGAATAGTAATGGCATAGTTTTCAAGTTTTGTTTGAATTTTATCGAACTCGAAATTCCGTTTGAGCTTGATTTGATTTATTAACGTACCGAGTTCAAACGAGCTTTTATCGAACGAACTCGAGTCGAATATCGCATAACTTGATATTTTTACATACTTTTTGTCAGTGTTTAGTTTATCGAGTCGAGCTTCAAAGTTATCCAACGAAAAATGATATTCAAGTTTGTTTGATTTGTGTGACGAATCGAGCTCAAATGAGAACGAGCTCGAGTGGAGTATCGAGTAACTTGATATTTTTACATATTTTTTGTCAGTGTTTCGTTTATTGAGTCGAGCTTCAAAAGTTATCCAACGAAAAATGATATTCAAGTTTGTTTGATTTGTGTGACAAACCGAGCTCAACCGAGCTTTTATCGAACGAGCTCGAGTCAAGTATCGAATAATTTAATTTGATTTTCAGCCCTATGTATGTTTATGTGGAGAGTCGGAAGCTATTGAATATTTGCTATTTTGGGGAGAAAAAATTCTTCAGCTAATTATATATTGATGAGAGATTAATTGTACCATTTGTGATAACAACTTATGGAAATAGGAACTTTGCATAAATATATATCCATTTAATGTTTGAGTGACTATATGAAGTGAAATATTTTGCTAGGCTTTCGCAAGAAATTATGGACCACAACTCATGATTTGATGATCTTAATGGCAATTTAATCCCCGTGATATAACTAATTTTCAATTTACCCCATGTGATTTGAAAAGGAGTAATTTATTCCGTGTATAAATTTTAAAGAAGCCATTTATCCCGTTCAGCAGGAGAGCGTAACTCACTTGCCGAAATTGAGGGTGGGCATGAAAAGTGTTTTGTAACATAGGGGTTAAATTGTCACATTTATCATTACACATGGGGTAAACTGCCTCATTATCATAACATAAGGGGGTAAAGTATCACAGATAAAAATGTCAGGAAGGCTATGTGAAATTTTATAAAATTACTTGGTGGTAAAGAGTTCTTTTTCAAATCACATGAAGGTAAATTGAACATTATGATTATCATAGGGAATAAATTATCATTAACTCTATATTATGAGGTTGATTACTTTTTAGAGTGTTTTTAACCATTTATATATCGAACATGATCAAATTGATGTTGGATGAACTTCATTGATAAAAAGGACACATCTGCTACGAAAAATTTAAAAGATACGAATGTGAAAGGTCAGCTCATAAAAGGACTACGAGTGTGATTTACTCTTTAACTTGAATATACTTTGTACGTACTATATGATAATTAGTGTGTTGAAGTACAATTAAGGTGCAATGGGCCAAAGAGTAGGCAAATCTTAATGTCTTGGTAAGTGGGGAAATTATTATTTCTTATTTGGGGAAAGAATTTGGTGGAAATTGCAGTACAAAATAATATCGTTCCTTGAATAAGAGCAGCAAAATTGTGCCGATTTCTGTCAAGCAAGGTTGTAATATTAATGGTGACTGACCTCTCACCAGAAACAGTTAGGTGCATACATATGCATGCCTGGATTCATTATGCTGAATTCGAATTGACCCAAAAAAAAAAAAATTATACTGAATTTGGCTTTCTTCCTCTAATTTTTTATTTGTTAGTTTTCTTCTCTATCTTCAATTTAATTGGTAGCGGAATTATTACTATTTCTTTTACTATAATTATATAATGTCGGTGGAGTTTTTTTTTTTTTTTTTTAAAATCACATATGATGACACACGATTCACTTACAATTTACAAACCTTCTTATTTAAAATTTATGTGACACATATCTTCAATTAATAACTATAAATAGAAATACTTATTTGATATAAATGTGGGTTTAATGGCAATTTACCTTGCCATGTGATTATCATAACATTTAATTTACCCCCTATGATTTAAAAAAAAGCAATTTACCTTCCTGGTATTAAACTGATTCATAGTGTCTCCTTAGAAATTTTAAGCCTTCAAAAAATATTGAATTTAAAAAAATGTGGCAATTTACCTCCCTATGTTACTATAAATGTGACAATTTACTTCCATGTGTTATTATAAATATGGTATTTTACCCCCTGTGTAATTTTATGTGGACCGTTTCACCTTCCCAAAAGGGTTATTTCTTCTTTTTACACAATAAATTTCACACCCACTTTCATATTTGAGCGAGTGAGACACACTCTCCAACTCAATGAGGTAAATTGATCCTTTAAAAAAATCACAGGCTGGTAAATTGTTATTTTCCAAATCGTAGAGAGTAAATTGGACATTGTGATAATCAAGGGGGTAAATTGCCATTAGTCCTATAAATGTGACACCAAAAGCTCAACCAATTATTTTAAAAGTGCCTCATTGTGTAATGTTTTTTTCTGTTAATAGTGTGATTTGGTAGTATTCGTGCATCATCTTAATTAATCCACCATGCACCTTAGTATGATTTGCTTGTTTTCATGCCAATTGTGCAGGTGCGTACCTGATCATCATCCTCCACTTTTGGCTGGTTATAAATTCACAATGATATTAATTAATTGTCACCTAAACTATAACTTATTAGGAGTATATTAATTTAGGACTATATATATGATGGGCCAACTAATCCGTTCTGAACATATTTTCATTTTCTTTAATTTTTATTGAGGAAAAATAATTTATTTGAAATTAGTAAGTGTCAATTTTTTATAAGTTAACGGTGCATGTGAAGTAATATAAAACATATTTAATTATATAAGTTAGTTTATGGCGGGCTGATATAACCATGAATCAAAATTTCCATCTTTTCCGTCGAAAATATCGAAAAGTTTCCGTTTTTTAATCAACAAAAACAAAAATAAAGTGTAATTCCAAAACTATTTATTTGCCTTAAACTCTGTAAATTTTCTTAATTTAGAAATATTTTTACAAAAATTTCTCAAATAGTTTCCAACATTTAACTGATCGAAATATACACTCGAAACAAAATTTTGATCAATGGATATAACCTGAAATGATTAATCTTTTTCCCCTGGATAAATGATTGACTTATGACCCGATCCATTTTTTTGGATCCACTTAAATTGTGTCCAACTACCTCATCAACTCCATGCCACACTTATATGGCACCACTATATAGTTTCTTTCTAGTAGCATATAATACATAAATCTAATTAATTGAATGGACCAGAAAGAAAAGGATTTATGGCGAAATAAATCAAGTTTTGGTTAGTCAATATTTAATTTTGAAAACTGATAGATGGAGCCTTTGGAACCTTACATTTAGTCATCAAAAGGAGAATATATTTCAACTGTTGGCAATTTCCTAAATGGGAGGCAATTTAAAATCTTCAACATTTTTCTTTCATGTTCTAGGTCTAGCATAGCTGACCTAAGCTTAAAGATGCTAAGTTTAGTTCATTTCAAAGTGTTCATTTTATTTACTAACAAATCACTTTCACTTCATGAGAAAATTAAGTCGAGCCCTTCTGGCCACCTATTACCATAACTCGTCATTATGTTCATTGGTGATGTAGGGTATATCCCTGGTTTTCGAATCTGGTATACTTTGCTTTAAATTACTGCATATCATGTGTTTTCAAGACCTACGTACAAAACAAAGGTTACACACAGGGATGGGGGATGCCGGTGGAACCTCCTCCGATGCTTAAGTCAGCAAGAGTGCTAAGATCTTAAACAAAGAGTATGCAGAGCAAGAATACGGCGTAAAAATGTGTATTAGGATTTTAATGATCATATACCAGATGGTTAATTATATCAATGGCATGATAACTTTTATGCATGACAACTCCTTCCAAGTTACAGTCTCACGTTCCTTAAAACATATAATTAGTTGATCGTGGAGATATTCTGTATAATTAGTGGTTTTCTAGATATATCGAACCGGGGGATCGCTATGGCTCTATGAGTTACATTTGAAGTCGCCTCTTAAGTAAACTCAGTGGAGTTTGGGGTCATCGCAGTCGTGGTCATGTATTGGGTTCCCCTCCCCTACTTTTGATATGAGATTGTGCTCTGGTCGAATCACAAGTCGGTGCTTAGACCCATTATTAGTTCGATCAATCTTAATTCTTAACCCAACCCGATCCTTTTTTATACTGAATTAATTATAATTAAACTCATCAAAGATGCTAATTGATGAAGTGACAAACACGACGCATAAGACTTGAAATTTTGATTATACATGTAATTAGTCGTGCTTAGCCACTCAATAAGATTATTAGTATCCCATGAGTTTACTTAATCTTCCCTATCTCTATCGATCTTCTCCAAAATAAAAATATAAAAAAAACATATTTACTTCCACAAATAATTGCTAAAATTTCCCCATTGAAGTTTATACACCTGCATATGCACCTCATGCTTTCATCATCTTCTGTTGATTGTGGATCGGTTGCGTAGTTACTTTGGGCACATTTAATCAAACTTTATTATAAGAAAGTCGACCAAATTTCTCCAAGTGTTCTACTTTTGAACCCCCATTTTATTATTCTTTATTTTATATTTTGTTATCCTTTCAAGATTGAGTATATCTCATAAATTCCATTTCTTTAATGATTAATAATAAGATTCGTGTAACTGTGTATATATACATATCATCGAGAAGTCGTGACAGTTTCGATTTAATTTCTCGCTAAGTATTTCAATTCTTTTATCTGGGCCGCTATTATTTTATGGAAACTTGGACTTTATGGGCTAATATCTTTATAGAAAGATCGATTTTGTGGGCCCTACACTACTCCCTTGGCCCAAAGGCTGTGTGTGCTATATATATTATTATCCATGTAAGAAATTATTAATTTTCCTCTAGGCATCACAATTCACATAATTAAACATCAAATACACCTCCAATTCTATTAATCATCATTAATAAAGTACACAAATTTTTATTTCTTATGAACTAGTATAAGGTTTTTTTTTTCAATTTATATTTTTCGAAATCTAATACTTGCATAAAATGGAACCAAATTCAGACTGGAGTTCAATAACATTGACAGCCTTAACTGGAGGAAAATAAGGTATTCCAACCTAGTGTAATGAAAAATTATTTATAATTCATGTTGTCCCAGTTCAAAATTTCTTTTAATTTCTATATGTATTAGTCTTGAGCTGGGACAACATAAACATGAAATTCCCAAGTTTAGAAAGCTATCTCATCACCCTACATATGCATTTACAAAGAAATTAGGGTACATGAGTTTTAGATAATGGGCATCACAATTCATCAATTCCAAAATCTGAACAGATTTCTTTTGATTTCCATAAACAGAAGATGCATGAAAAATAAAATCACCCAAATTCAAACAATACTATATTAAATTCGATTTTGGTTGCATGCATACCTTCACAAAATTTGAATTGGAGGCGAAGGGTATTTCACTTTCACACAATTCTAATTCGATCTACATTCGCATGGTGGACTGGACTGGACTGGACTCCTATTCATCCTAGCTACGTTGTTGTACTTGTATGGGTTATCTGGCTGGGCCATATTTAAATTCTTAGTTTTTGTTGGATAAACAAGCCCAATAAGGGATGAGAGTTTGTTTGGAAATTCGAATTCGACCCGATATATTATTATTTTTATCTATTTAACCGAGTTCATTCACTAACATTACATATCCAAAGGCTTTGTTTGGTTATTGGATTTTAGTGAGTAAAACGTTCAGGAAAATTGTTTCAAATTTGATCTGATATGTGTAACAAATTGAGTCTAACCCAACTTTTGTAAATCCTGATTCGAATGTCATCCTTAAAGGAGTTGTTTATTCATTTTGCAAATTTTGTTAAATCCTTAAATTTTTATTCTTTTATATTTTAACTATTAGTTAATTCTCATAACCAAAAAGCCATACTTTATTAATGTGTATATCTTATGTAAAACATATTTGGTTCCGACGAAATAAGGTTAATTCTTAATTGTGATTGTCAATACATGCTCATATTTCTCAATATATCAGGTGTCTTTCAATAACAACATAATTATAATTGCTTATTGTATATTTGGTTCCGACGAAATAAGGTTTTCAAAGTTTAAAACTAATAGAAATATAATCATGACTACATATGTATACAAATTATGTGGAATTTTAATTTACCCGAGATTTGTAGCTTAGAAAAACTAGATAGTGAATATTTAATTAATATTTTTATGTTTTAAACATAATTTTTTATTCATATTGTTTTTAATAAGATAGGCCACAAATTTGATTTTCGTCCTGCCAGTAATTAGTAGGTTTAATACTTTTCCACCCTCTTTTGTAGCTTTTAACCATGTACCTTTTTCCCAAAGCAAATATCTTTTATCTATAAAGCAAAAGAAATGTTGAAAAAAAAAGGGAGGAAAAAACTTCTAGAAAATTTCAAATTGGCTATAATGCCACATACATAAAATAGAGAAATGCAATTATTTTTATTTATTTTTTACTTAATCATTTAAATTGGCAGCGGAATATAAATTCATTTCAATTGAATTCAGTATTAACCGCATGCTGATGTTAATGTAGCAGTCTGTCTCACTTATCCTCAGTAAAAGTAAAAGCCCTAACAGCCTCTTCCGGTTCTCTCTGAAATCTCTCTCACTTCGCCGTCGTCCGTCCGCAGCTTCCGGAGTTCTCCTTCCGTCGGCGGCCGTTCATCTCTCGGCAGGCAATGATTCCTCGTCATCTCTTTTCTTATTTTCTTTCTCTTTTCCTGCTTTGTTTATTTGTTTGTTTGTTTCAAATACAGTACACACATTCTATTATTGGATTCTCTCTGTATCTGTTATGCTTAAAGCTCCGTTTAGCTAATTGATGTTTTAAATATGATTATTATTTCATATTATTGATTCGTGTCTGTGAAATGATGAAGAACCATCTATGCTAATTGTTAGAATAAGTTTTTCTATTTTATTTTATCTTACAGCTGCTAAATTTAAAGATATGAAATTACAGCTAAATTTGTATTGCATCTAACTGTATTTGCTTTTTCTTTTGTCTTTCATTGATGTCATTTGCTGCATTGCCATTGCGAAGTGACAGTATGATTTTTTTTACCTGTTTGGACTGAAAATTTAAGTATATAGATGGAAACAATTTTGTGCATCGATGATCTTCCGGTGCAAGATCCACCAGGAGAAGATTTTTCTTCAGTTGATTTGAATTGGACCAAGCTTGGAACTGCAGAACGTTGTGATGATGTAGCTCTTATTCCGTATGATCGAGTTGATGCCTTTATCATCGGAGAATGCTCTAATGTTGAGTGCCCCACTAGATTCCACATTGAAAGGGGTCGAAAACGAGCCAAAGGGAGCTTATTGGAATACAAAGATGATGAGTATTTGGAGTACAGGATGTAAGTAGTAAATCTCATTTTGTTTTTCTTCCCCCTCTTTTATCACTTAGTGTGCAATAGCACCAATTGCAGAGGAGCCATCAACATTCTTTTATCAATTTTGATCCCTCTCTCTCTCTCTCTCTCTCTGGTAGACAAAAAATTATTTTAATAACTACCAATGTTACATCACAATTCAAGGAACTAATGGAAAGCAGTTGCAAATTGGACCTCTATTATTCTTTGATTTAAAACCATCTGATTCAACGGCATCGCATCTTTGGGTGCTATGGTCATATAATTGACTAATTAATATGAAGGGGTTTCCTCCTGTATGATGATGATTTTCCCAAACTAACAATTATTTCCTCTTTCATGAAGGTACTGGTGTTCGTTTGGGCCTGAAAATTATGGAGAAGGTGGAAGTATATTGCCGAGTAGAAGATATCGATTAAACACTCGAAATCGTGCAGCTAGGCCTCAATCTATGAGAGGTTGTACATGTCATTTTGTTGTGAAGCGTCTCTATGGCCGCCCATCTCTTGCACTTCTTATATATAATGAGAGGCGTCATGTGAATAAAGCTGGTTTCGTCTGCCATGGACCCCTTGATAGAGATGCGATTGGCCCTGGCGCCAAGAAAATTCCATATGTTGGTAGCGAGATTCAACAACAAACCATGTCGATGATATATCTTGGTATCCCTGAAGAGAACATTTTAGAGAAACACATTGAGGGGATACAGCGTTACTGTGGTGCTGATGCAAAACAGCAAAGCCTTGCTTCACAATATGTGCAGAAACTGGGGATGATTATCAAGCGTTCCTCTCATGAGCTGGATCTAGATGACCAAGCCAGCATTCGTTTATGGGCTGAACGCAACAAAAAATCCATTTTCTTTTATCAAGATACGTCAGAAACTGAGCCATTTGTTTTGGGAATACAAACCGAGTGGCAGTTGCAACAATTGATCCGTTTTGGCCATCGAAACATAATAGCAGTTGATTCAGTATTTGGAATAAAGCATCTCAAGGTAAAAGAATTGTGATATTAGTTCCTGTGCATATTCTTGAGCATAGTTTTCATAGAATAATTTATTATAATTACAGTATCCGCTGTGCACGCTCCTCGTGATTGACTCCAGACAACATGCACTCCCTGTTGCTTGGATAATTACCCGTAGCATTGCCAAAGCAGATGTGGCTAAATGGATGAAAGCTCTACATGATCGAGTTCACTTGGTGGACTCCGGATGGAAGGCCAATGGATTTGTAATAGACGATGCAGCAGCAGAGATTGATCCAATAAGGCAGATTCTTTTACTTTTCCCTTTGTGTGTAAGCTTAGTTTGTCCAGTAACTTTATGCTTATTGACTTTGGATTGATTGATTTTTCAGGGAGATTTTTTCTTGCCCTATACTATTTTCCATATGGCGTGTTCGTAGATCATGGCTAAGAAACATTGTTAAGAGATGCACTAATGTTGAAGTTCAAAGGGAGATTTTTAAACGTCTGGGACAAATAGTGTATAGCATTTGGAGTGGAGAGGATGTTGCGATCTCTTTAGAAGAATTTTCTCTGGATTTTGTTGATCAAAATTCCTTTATGCAATATTTTAAGGCCTCTTGGGTGCCTAAGATTGAGATGTGGCTCACATCAATGAAGAAACTTCCACTTGCAAGCCAGGAAGCTTCGGGTGCAATTGAAGCATATCACGTGAAGCTGAAAACTAAACTATACGATGATTCACATCTTGGTTCTCTCCAAAGGGTTGATTGGTTAGTTCACAAGTTGACCACGGAATTGCATTCAAGCTACTGGCTTGACCGATATGCAGATGAAAGTGATTCATTTCAAATCGTGAAGGAAGAATACATTGCTTCTACTTCATGGCATCGAGCTCTGCAAATCCCCGACAATTCTGTTACCTTAAATGATAAGGACCACCTTTTTGCTAAGGTTGTAAGTCAAAAAGACAGCAATCTAACACGAGTAGTTTGGAACCCAGGTTCCGAATTTTCCCATTGTGATTGTGATTGGTCAATGCAAGGAAACCTATGCAAACATGTCATTAAGGTCAATATGATATGTGGCAATCTGCAGGGTTATAAATCTTCCATGTCGTTTGAGTCACTTAAAAATATCTTAGTGGATCTCTGGAGCAAACCAATGGATGACTCAGTTGATTTGGATATTTCAACTGCTTGGACTTGCCAAATGCTCGATCAAGTACAAAAGCTCGTTGAATTGAATAATTCAGGTGATATAGGTACTGTAGTGAACAATCTGCCACTGAAATGGGTTGCTAAAAGAGCCAGAGCATCATATGTGAGGCGTTTATCAATAGCTTCTAGCTCCAAAAAGGTCACAAAGAATACCGCTACTTGTAGAAAAAGTAGGAAGAGGAAGAGATTGTCTCGTTTGAGATAGTTTTTTTGGGCACATGTATGGGAACTTGAAAGAGTTCTATAGTCTATTAGAGCTGCTTAAATAGTTGGATATTTATTGGTTTTGGTGCTGTATATTCAAAACCCATGCAGCAGTCTCCGGTTTTACATCAACAACTAGACAAATTATATTGATGACCCAATTTTGTCATGGATTATATTACGAGGTTGTTAAAATACTTACTCATTGAGTTGTGACTAGTGCATCAGTTGAAGTTCTTTTTGGGGTTTTGCACTTTGGGCTGAATACAAGAATGTCTGAAACCCTCAGAAAAATGGTAAGTCTGTTACTTTATTTCCTGTCATGAATTTTTGCAAGGTATCTTTTGGCTGTCAGATACCATATTTTTTTTGTCTATCAAACATGATGGGGTGATTGATGTTCATCAAATTAAACTTGTACTCAACTTTGCAATTCTTGCACTTGTTCCATGATTAAGATGGTATTAATATTATGTTGATGTTCTGTGATATAATACTAGCTTAATTGGTTTCCTTGTTCTGTTTTTATGAAGAGATGATAGGGTGATTTTCTTGTATCTAATTTTGTTTTATATTATATATATAACCTTTGTTAATTATTTGCAGATGTGATATATTTATTATCTGATAGTGGAGCTCCCGGAAGATACGAACATTACCTCAATCAAGCTGAACCGAAGATAAAGATCTTTGATTGAGACTTGTTTCAAGCTCTTAACTATTACTAACTATTACTGGAAGAGAGTTATAGAGTTATAGTCGTTAAATTCATCACTAAACACGCCTCCCCCTCTTGTATAGTAGCGGCATATACTTCAGGAGTACGAAGAGTTATGATATCAATCACCTTCTTTAAACTGAATTTATTGCTCTATTGATTTTCTTGGTCCCATTCATTATTATAAAAAATCAGGTTTGAACGAGTCGAATAGTATCGCACAATACATAATGAAGGTCTGCATATATTATTATATTATCGATCTTGAATGTGTTGGATCTTGATTTGCCGAATGAATTGAACCCGAATGAGCTTTAACCTAGCTGCTCACATGCGCTGAGTTCAATTAGTTTGATATTTTTGTATATATCGAATCACTCTTTTAAGTATCGAGTAAAGCTTTGTAAAAACTCGAGTTTAGCTTCAAAAGTTTTTTAAATATTATCAAGGCTCCAAAATTAGTTGATAGCGAGATGGATTTTAACCGAAATTAGGTCCAAATTTGATGCAATTTTTAAGAATTTTTATAACGTATTACATCAGTTTCGCGAAAATTACATGGAAGAGAATGAAACAATTAAGCATTGTACCAAATTGTGGGCTGCAAAAATCACATTTCTACTTCATAAAGAGTCCAAATCTCTATTTCAGCCACTTGTTCCAGAGCATTTATTAGAAGTTAAATCTTTACCCTTTTAGAACAAACAAACTAAAATCCAACAAAACTTCGCCCAACAAGAAACTGCAAATATGAACCCAACACATCAAGTCAATTCTCACCTTGGTAGTGGTGACTATTTGCGAAATAAAATATCAAATTTCGAAACTGGTCAAGAACCAATCTTGTCACATGAACAACCCAAAACATACACTATCATATTTCATAAGACATATGAGTTAATCTCTAAAACGACACTTCATTTACAGAAAACTCGTGACAACATTGGCAAACACCTAACATACTATAATAGAAAAACCAAACAAACACAACACCCACCTACTATTCCTTGTCCGAATCACTCCCACTCGAACTACCAGTATCTTCCTTCTTACTTGCAGCTGCTTCCACTTGCTTATAAGCTTTCCCCAACTCTTCTACAGGCACTAAAGGGACATAGTTAAAGAAACTATACCCTTTCGCCGACAAATCTTTAACCAATTTGTTGTACTTCTCCGACAAATGTGCAGCCGTGGGAATAGCAATGTCGGAAACAGAGTGTAGAGTTGGATATTGATTGACTTTGTACCAAACAACAGCCAATTGGCTTACGGCTACGTGTTTGGAGATAGTGCCTATATGGAAAATAACGGCAACTGGACCTGAAACCTTGGCTTCTGAGAATAAGTCTTGTGCTACGTCCGATGCCCTTTTGGCAACTAGTTTGGCTTTGGACACGGTATTTTTTAAAGAAGGTGGAGCAGACTCGTCAAACTTGTGGGTGGCTTCGTCAACCTAAGAAAACAAGAAAGCACAAATTAGACCCTTTAAATAAGAAGGATGCACAAGAAGCACACAACCGTATCCATAATTTTTTTATTTTGTATCCATAAGGCTGTTTGTGTTTTATTTGAACTTGTAAAATGAAAACGAACAAACAATGATACTCAATATTTTATCTTAATACTGTTTCAAACACTAAAATCCAAAAATCATACATAGTAGCACTTGGATCAAAATTTTCATAAAAATTTATGTCCTTGGGTCAATCTTAACGACAAAAACTACAGAGAAGTTTATGTTCAATATTTATCGTTGTTCTAGATTCGTGAGATTAGCAAGAACGAAAAAGAAATTGAATATTTTGTTTAACCAAGCTTCTGAAAACTTATATTAGAAAAAGGCATTAGATTAAAATAAAAATAGTAAAAATAAAGAGAGAAAATGATTCACCTTATTGTCAAGAAAAACAAGGAGATCAACAGGAAGGCCCTTGACTTTCTCGTAGACGGGACCTACTACAGATGTAACGGCGTTCTCCACTGTTCCAACGGTGGATTTAAGCGGACCGGAATTTTGCTTGGCATAATAGTAGAGATTTGATGCCAAAACGACGGCGTTTATAGTCAGGATCCTCACAAACCCTAGGTGTTTCAGCTGCAAATCACTCCTTTCCACCTCAACCTAACAAAACGATACAGAGAATCAGAAATCATATGTCAATACACTGGATTAGATAAGGAAAAATAAAAAAATCAAATTACCTGAGATGTCGTCATGTTCTTCGATGATCTTAAAGGTTTTACGACAATCTTTTCGTCTTCGATCTTTTATGTCGGCAAGGGCGACGTGAAATTTTATAACATGGTGTAGAGGAGGAGGAGTACGAGATCCAGGGTAATATCGGGAATTATTAAGTAACGGTTCATATGGAACCACGTGTCCTAATTGTACGGTTACTTTAAGATTCTTCAACTATAAAAGTAAGGGATCTACTTTTGCGTGTGGGTGGCCAGAAACTTCCAGAACAGGAAAGGTCCTCAGGAATAATGAACGAACCAAAGTTTTAATTGTTTTCTTTAAATATGTCGAAAAAATGTATAATTTTTTAATTAAGGAAAATAAAAATAAAAGTATAATTTAGAAACTCTCTGATTATCTAGGAGTAATTTAGTACTTTTTCTAATAATTCAAAAATATTTTTCAATTTGAATTTTTTTAATAGTCAATTTATCAGTAGTAGAAACGAGATTTTGATGTATATAAGGAAGATTATAATCATATTGTGCCTTCGGTTCAATTCTTTGGTTCGTTTAACTCAGTGGATTAATATTAGCTTTTCCTTTGTGTTACTCTTTTTGGGTTTAAAGTTCTAAATTTGGAATAAAATTGGGAAGAGAGGGTCTTTATATGGTTTCCCTTTTTTATGTAAGTATATTGATCGAGGAAAAAATCTGTATTTAATTAATGCCAGATCAATTTTACTGTAACTATGGAATATATTAATTCACAAAATATACCAAAAGGGTATAAAATATCAAATATATTTTCCACCACAATACCTAAAATATATTTACATTTATTAAAAATAGGTTTATTCAAGCTAGTTACAGCTTGAAATTAATTCAAGCCAGAGTAATGAAAAATGTAGATATGAACAAAGAAGGCTCATCTATTCATTAATAAAAGAAATTGATTGAACTATATCAGATGCTGAGGGAAGCTATATTTACATGTCCATTCATGATTTTTTGTTTTGAAACTTACTAAAACTAGAGTTCTGATCAAAATGATAGATGAGTTTCTTGAAGATAGATGCATGACTCTTTAAGAACAGACTAGAAGAAACATCATCGCTCACAACTTAAATTATTTTACTATTTTTTAAAGATATTTATACATCAACGATAGTGGGGGGATTTATATTTTGTTATTTTTGTCAAAGCACCAAAAAGATATTGGGTACACTTCCGAAGGTGCATTCATGAGTCTCTCTCTTTGTTTATCCAATATCCAATAAAAAAAAAACTTTTTTTTTAATGGAAAATTCATTACATTCATGAATCTTCTCATTAGAAAAAATCCCAGTTATAGAAACTGCAGGATTGTTTGACATGTGACGCCAAATAAAGAGATTCTACAACTTATTGTTCACCACCTCACCAAACAAAGTCATTTTACTAAACAAATGAATATAGACAGTAACTGACAGAAAGCACATGAAAATGAGTGAAGGTAAATCTTAATTCACTACGCCATAGTACCTGCTTCAATTAATTCATCTATTAGAAGCACTATATTTGAAAGCTATATTGCCATTGGCAGTGTCATTTTATGAGAGGAATCAATTCTGGTACTAACTGATGTCTATTGATAAAAAACTATAGAAACTAAGTAAACATGTTGTAAAAGTGGAAACTGAGAACTATGAAATGAACGAGTACTCAAAAGACCATTCAGTAGAAATTAAACTTAAAAAGATATTTAGATGGCTTGAGATTTCTGACGCTTGGAGTATTGCAGGATAGGCTCTTTGACCTGTAAAAATTGTAAAACATACTCAATTAAAGAATTTCAAAACTGTAAAAAAGTAAGCTCTGAAATGTTTGAAACTCTATGATAGGGTTAATTATATAAACTACCCCTTAGGTAGGGTCAAAATACAAAGAGAGATAAACTACACAAATTATCCTTGAGATATACAATTTACTACATTTTGCAACTACCCTACATCAATTACTGATAATCGAATTTATGATGCATCAAAAACAAAATTGATTTTCCAAAATACCATTGGTCAGTGTGGTTGCAAAATACCTTCATAGCATAATTGTTGCAAAAGTGTCTTAGTAATTAATGCGTAGTTGGAGGGGTTCAACCTAATGAATGGTTTAATTTTCGTCTATAAGAATGAGGGTGTTTATGTACTTTCAGCTACATAATTAGTGTGGACGTCACATTTAGAGGTAGTTTGTGTTTCTTATACATGAGGTGGTCTTCATACCATACTTAAGGAATTCGTGTAATTTACCCTACATAATCTTTTGGCTTATTTAGTCTACTTGAGATGGGAGTTTGGAGCATACCGTGCTTGTTTTCCTCAAACGTGAGTCCTGAGTTGGCTTGCTAAACATAACTATGTCCATCTCATCATCATGATTGTTATTTCCATTAGTTCTTTCATCATCAATCCCAGGTACAAAACTCTCTCTAGAAGCTGCTGGCTGCAGATTTAGCTGCAAAATTGTTTCACAAGTTTTTGCTAAGATACAAACCAAATTGAAAACACATTAGTTCCCACTGAAAAAACAATGTAAAATTGAATCTTACCTCAGCTCTGCTTGTAGGAGTATTTCCACCGTGTTCCTTTTTCCTAGCAAGATCATGTTCACTCCTAGTAGAGTTGTTCAAGTACAGATCAGATTTGCCTCTTGTTCGTGTGATATCTGATCCAATCGAGTGGAGCCCACCGCATGTGGACAAGTCCTTGTGTTTGTTCCCTAAATATAAAAAAAATATCCTTGGTTTACAGCATTGAATTTATATTCGTAAATACTAAAGATGAAAAAGAGATTGAGTACTACCAATAGACTCGGGTTCTAGATGGTTGGACTTTTCATCCATATCCAGATCCTGATGTCAACTCAAACCATAAGTATTCATACAAAAAATATAACGATATTAGCAGTTCTATTACAAATAGGATTGTGATTATTACCATTGCATCTCTGTCTAAGAGTTTCTTGACTTCAATCAGCTTTTTCTTAGTAAGATCGGAGTGGATGACACGCTTGCCTGGAACAAGACACAATTTGTATGTCAAGCATAGTAACAGCCTCTTGGTAAGGAAATACTTAGTAATTGTTACATCTATTTACCTAGTCTGCGGTTGCTAGTGGGCGCAACAAAGCCATCATGGGTCATTTTGTCAATAAGCTTGCGAACTGTAGTCTGGTTGGCTTCTCCTTCAAGTTTGTTCTGGAGTTTTGCCACAGTTATGTAGTTCAGTGGGAGAGCATGATATAAAGCCTGAGAGAAAACTCAAATAAGTTTGTGGAGGAAGAGGTTTCATATCAATATGGGTGCATAAAAATAAAATCTAAGATAGACTCACCTTTGTATACATAGAATCTATACCCTCAGTTCCAGCTTTGCCATCATTTGCTGCCATTTGTCCATCCACTTCTTCTTTCACCGCATCAAACTCGTAGTCGAATTTCTAAGAATGCAGATACAGTTTCAGAATATGAAAACGTGATCAATCAAGGTAGGATATCATTCAGGAATGATAGTAAAATATTGAAAAAGAAAGGTTAAATAACCTTTTTGTTCTGAAGGACATAACTATCTACTCCAGCTTTTGATATAAAATTTTCCTTCACGAGCTTGTCCATAATTTCTGAACCAATGAGGAGCATTTAACATTACTAAACAGCCAAAATTAACAGAACTGTTACCTTGTTCTCATTAGCTTAATTGAAGCATCATTTAAGTGTACCTTCAATCAAGATCTGCAGAAGATAAATTGTGTTAGTTCGGAGTAACAACCAAGAAAACATGACCCGCTTGTTCAGTGTAAAGAGCCCTTACCACAGAGATGTCAGGGAAATTTGAGAGGACATCAGTGAGTTCAATAGTGTCTAGGTGGTATGAGCTAATCCAATCCTTTACCCTCCCCAGTTGTTGTTCATTTTCTTCAGGATCTTGCGTATTATCTGGCATTAAAAGTGACAGAGATCATAACTTATTAACTTGCATAATATATATGTCCATTTTGATATTTAAACAATTTATAAGGAACCTTCATCTATTGCGCCACTATCTTCCTGAACTTGGGGTTTTTCTATCACACAAAGATAGAAGTCTAGTTATACAGAAAGACCAGAGAAAGGAAACATAAAATGGTAGTAATATTTAAGAGATTAGAATTTACCTATGGGTGCTACAATATATCGATCATCATCTGAATTACTAATCTGAAGAAATGAGGGGAATGAAAAGTCTAAGTAAATCTACAAGATAATAAATAAAAGTTTAACTTACTAAAGAGGCAAATGCAACTAACTCACTACCTCACTGTCTGATTCACTGTCTTCATCTTTCTGAAGAGAATCAGCACCCAAGCTCACCTCGTCATCTTGATTGTCATTGTTTTCATCTTCACAAGGATCAAGGACGCTCTTAACCTGTTGAGTTTAATAGTAAAGAAAACTTATAAAATTGTGATGTAAGATGTAATAGAATTCAATACCTTAAGAGCTAATACTAGATGCTTGCTGTTGACATTGCCAACTTCCATCTTCAATGGATTTCTAGTCCATGGATTGTGAGCTTCTTCTTCTGTGCTACCTCGGAAAAAGGGAGGCTCATAATCCATTGGCTGCAACATCAGGGATTAAAAAGTAGAATGTTCTAAATACAGTTTTTGACTTAATGAATCATTTTCCATATAGGCTAGCAAACAAACACAGAAGGTAACACCAAATCCTGTAAATGTACCAGTTGGAAAAAGAGAAAAAAAACACAGTGTGGTTCATTTACTATTGTGAACTATCTATTAACATATCAAGGAAAAAGTACTAATGTCACATAGTAACACCGAAATTCCTACAGAATGAATCTAGAGTTCCACAGATTGGCGAAACAAATGACAAGATATAACTCCCACTACCTACCACAAGAGTATAATATTGACTCAATACCAAGAATTATACACTTCATCAGCATAAACTATTTTCTTTTATTTCGCACAGATTTTATATTAGCAAGTGGAAGTTATGAAGTATATACACAAACAAACGTTAAAGCCCTACCGTGACATCATCATAGTACAGGAGCTTCATCAGTACAGTGCGCTGAAAGAATGGAACACACAGAATTTAGCTTCACAGAAAAAGGCAAATTTCAATAGTAACATGTATTTGATTTGTTACACCTCTTCTGGCATCTTATCCAGAGTTCTCATCAGTTGAACCAGTGTGCGGACCATTTTGCATGCCGAACTCCTGAAAACAGTCATTTAACAAAATTAAGAAATGTTTTGTAGCAAAAACTCAATCAAACTTAGATTGCAGAAAAAATAGATAAAAATACATTGAGTCAACTACCTCATCTGGCTTGGAGTTATCTCTGTTGAGGAGTCATACTTGAACTTCCCTCCCTTCTTTGTCCCACTACGATTGATGTTCATTGAAACCTCTTGACTGTCAGAGTTGGAGTAACTGAATGAAACTGCAAGAAATTACTTCGTCAGATATGCTTAAACCAATAATAATGTTAGATGATTTGTCAATGCAGAATTAGGAAAACGTTTAAGCAGAACTTAAGCATCGATATTAGTACTGATACACTTTTTATTTCCTGGTAAGCAAGCAAAAACATCACATGGCCTTGAAAAAATGTCTATTTACTTTATTTTACTAATGTTCTGGTGCAGAAGTTTCTTAAATACTTACATGAATACTCCTCAATCATTGGACCATCCACTGCCTCACAGACGCAGAACAAGAGCGTTTTCAGATATTTTTTCTGTAATGCATCGTAAACACCTACAGACAAAGTGAGAATTAAGTGAGCTACAGGGTCAGGGAAGAGAGAGAGAGAGAGA
The DNA here is from genome assembly GCA_030819805.1 of Penstemon newberryi var. newberryi. Lineage (NCBI taxonomy): Eukaryota > Viridiplantae > Streptophyta > Magnoliopsida > Lamiales > Plantaginaceae > Penstemon > Penstemon newberryi. The sequence continues at coordinate 655,927 of JAUALY010000008.1, forward strand.
GAGAGAGAGAGAGAATAAGCTTTTAATTAAAAATTTATCCTATTTTATTGTTTGACATGCCTTTCTCCATCCAATCAATCAGTCTGCGTGATTCAGCATCCAGAGGCATAAGCTTCTTAATCTTCATGTCTGTTACAATGTGAAGATTATAAATATCAACCAAAGAATAAGTTGAATTAATGAAATATTGGCAACTTACCCAAGGCTGGAACGGACTTGTCATTGAAATATTTCTCAGGGAAAAGACCTCTAATGTAACTAATGTTGAATATAGCAATGCGTAACAGATTCCTTGTCTGATCAGATGAAAATACAATCACAGAATACTGGTCATACACTGTCATACTATCAAAAATGGGAACACAATGCTAAAATTTGGATAAATTAGATCAAAACAAGATGAAGGTTGTCCCTGCCAACATCAGCAACACATAACTGCACTACAGTCTTATGCAACATACAAAATAAGGCTCCATGATAAATAAGCAAGTTTAAATAACATCTACGGAATGTTAACATTTTATAACAGAGAACTATAAGAATGGAAACTCCCATAGACTTGTTGGTCCATTGAGATCTGGAGTGTGTTGGTAGGTATGTGATTATCATTCAGTATATCTAGAGACTTGGTGCTACGAAAATGATATTGACACAGAAGATCTGTAGGGTGCACACATGATCAACAGTCAAGATCTCCCAGAATATCGAGGTCAGGGAGTTGCTAAACATGACCCCTACAGTAATGCAATAGGAATTGGATAGTCAAAGTTCTCAACTAAATGAAATTGCAAACCTAGAGTTAAAATTAGTACACGCAACTTCCAGACGAACCAATTTAGTCATTTACAAATAAAAAAATTAAGAGATGTCAAATAGTGAATGAAATATGAATGTTACTGAAGATTTTCTTAGACCTATTACATTCTGCATTATGTATTGCACTTTGATGATTAAGTAACAATGTTGCAGTCACAGACCGACTCTCACTCAATTACAAAACACACATAACAGTTTCGATTGTTCCAGATTTCGAAAAGCCCAAAGAGAATTCACAAAATTCACGAATTAAGTTGCACAATAGACATATTTTTTTAACTAAATCTCACAAAAATAATTTATAAATGATTTCTATGCCAAAATCGCTTAGCAATAACAGTTAAAACAGACTAGAGTTCGTGATTAACCTCAGGTAATGTGGATTTAGCAAAAGGCATAGAATATCAACATTGTATAACAACTGAGCAAAACATAACACGAGTGAAAAAACAGAGAACTAGCTAATTTTCTCCTTAAACAACAAAATCTACATCAGAATGAAACTAGATATAACCGATTTGAAGTTTGAAGTTAATAATCGGCAACTTCATAAAAAAATGAAGAAAACAAATTGAAAATCATTTATAATCAAGCACGGTAAACTAGTTGCGGAACAGAGTTAATGCTTTACAAGTAGAAGCGAGTCCTGCTCTGTAATCTCCGATTCCTTCACCTTCTGTGCAACCACCTGAGATTCCAGAAAAATCAACAAAACTTCAGCGAATTTCTTCATTCCAAGCTCAAACGTAAAACGAAAGAAAATGTTGAGTAAATTCTATGAGATTTCTCTCAGCTCACCATTGTTCTGAATAATCGAAGAGAAACGGAAATTTTGAATCTGAATTTTGGAGTTTGTGATGGAAATGTAGATGGTGTGACTTGTGAGCAAAGAGAAATGAAGTGGCGGGATATGAAAAGTGAAGAGGGCCCAGTGAATAGGTGGGCAGATATTAACCGGGGTTAAAAGTGAAACTCAAAGGTAAAGTTCGTTAACTGTGGTGAATTGAGCACGCGGAACGTATTGCTGACTAGTGGTTGATTCCGTAATTCTAGTACAGAGGAGGGGTATTTTTGTCCCAGTGAATATAACCGTGAACGGCACATAAACCTGAGGTTAAATTAAATTTCAATTTCACCCTTCTTGTTCTTCAATAAGTAGCATTGCGTTAGAAGTTAGAACCCGTGCCAGGTAAGAAGTTGGACATGAGAGATTAACATGAAATGGTTAGCAACATTCATATTTCCTTTTTTTTCATGTGAGTTGCTGCATTTGCTGAAAATGGTTAGCAACATTCATATTTCCTTTTTTTCGTTCCTTCTTTTGCAATCTTCTCAAGCTAGAATTAACTTTTTGATTGAAGAATTTGGCGAATGATTATTGGTCATCAACATACTTCATGAAGTTGAAAGAAGAAGCCAGAATGAAAATACTTGATCGTGAGCTAGAACCGGTTGGAGATTGGAATTTCTCTCTTAGACTGAGTTCCGTTCATTGTGCCGATGACCCTTTTCACCAAGAACACAGTCCAAGAAAATCAAGTTCCAGTAGTCATGATTTACGGGAACAAGAGCAGAAGTATTTTGATGATATGGTTAAAAAATGCAAGGTAATCTTTGCTATTAGCTTGATATTGTCTTTGTTTTGGTAAAATGTGTTAGATTGAGCTAGGCGAAGAAGTTGCCATGGTCCATCTACAAGGACTGTCGCTTGGAGATGGATCTGATTCTTCAACCTTTTCTCCTTCCATCATGCTGGATAATGTTAAGAAAATTAAGTGGTTATCAACTATTGGACTTCCTTTCCCCTTTAACATTCCCTATTTTTATCAATTCTGGAAGAGTTCACTAGTGAAAGGTTTTTGTAGCTAGTACATTATCTATACATTTGTATATGCTTTCCGAAATTGCACTTGTGTTCATCTCTATAGCTACATTTGGTTGAGTTAGACAATTTTGTTCAACCACTAACTCAATTAATTACAGGATGTGGGAGCTACATTGGTAATTTGCCAACGGGGTTTTGATGATGAAGCCAACCACTTGTTAATGCATAGAAATTTGCCTGCTGTCAGATGGGTCGGTGGTGTGGAGTTAGAACTGATAGCCATAGCTACAGGTTTGTATAGATCTTGCAGTTCTATCAATTATATTTTGGAATTTTATTACAATTATATTTTTTTTGAGTTTCTAATTGTCTCTTCTTGACTTTAGGTGGGAGAATTGTACCAAGATTTCAAGAGTTGACACCAGAGAAACTGGGCAAGGTAAGATTTCCTGTGTGCTACCTTTCTATGTTTTTTTCTATATTTTTGCAATATTTGTATTACCTTACATTTCTTTTTTGGTATTCTCATGTCAAAAATTTCATATTATTGCACTGATCTATAAATTGATAATGCATTCTAGGCTGGTTTGGTTCGAGAAAAAGCATTTGGCACCACTAAAGATCGAATGATATACATCGAGCATTGTGCAAACTCAAGGGCTGTAACCATATTTATACGTGGTGGTAGGTCAATATTTTCCTCTTCCCACTTCTTTCAAAATTTTGCTTTTCGTATTATAATAATGGTAATTATTTTATAATTTTTTAGTGTAAGATACTTTTGACTACTCGATCCTGTTTGTATATATTTTAAGATAGGCTGATAAAACTTTGTGGTCATGTGGTCGTGCCCGTTTGTACTCTCCATTCTATATGTTTATTAATTGCTATAGATTTTGCTTTAGACTGAATGTGAGAGTTCTGTTGTGCTTGCTGTTTTTTTATTAGAGTCTCATGGGAAGCTTATTTCCAATTGTTCTACTCATTTATTGATTAACACATATGTTTCAATCCCCTATTTCGGCAAATATTTGATATTATTAATTAAGTGAACCTATTTGATTGTATTGAACAATTTGAATCTTAGAAACAAAGTGGGGAAATAAGATTTTCGGCGCTAGAGCATGTTTCTAGCTGCTACTTTTGTAATTTCAAGATCAACTTTGAGGGGAAAATGCATATTACTACCCTGTGATATCGAAAACCTGCAAAAAACTACCCTGTGAAATTTTTTTTGCACCAGACTTCCTTGTGTTTTCAAAAACCCTGCAAATTACACCCATTCCGTCTCCCTCCGTCAATTTTTTGACGCGCGTGTATTCTACGCGCCAAAAATGCGATTTTTTTTGTTTCTGACGTAATTTTTCATTCAAAATGACAAGAATACCCTTGTAACTTTGAATCTTTGCAGAAAACTTCCTTGTGTTTTTTAAAGTTTGCATAAAACCTCCTTGTGTTTTTTAAAGTTTGCAGAAAACTTCCTTGTGTTTTTTAAAGTTTGCGTAAAAGTTCCTTGTGTTTTCCACCGTTTGCAAAAAACTTCCTTGTACTTTTGGAAGTTTGCGCAAACTTCCTTATGCTTTGAAATGTTTGCAAAAAACTTCTATGTTTTTCTTAATGTTTGTAGAAAAGTAACTCATATTTTTTAATATTTGCGCAAAAAATTCTTGTACTATTAAACGATTGTTCAAACTTTCTTATACTTTTATACTATACCCATAATTTTGTATCTTTTAAACTTCGCACATAATATCTCTTCTTTTCTTTGTTTGTTCCATATGAGAAGCGAGAGAGAAAAATTAGTGAGAGTTTTTGTAATTGTAAAAATATAATTTTTTATTAATATATAAGGGGTAATTTAGGCAATTCAATTAAAAATTAACGGTGTCAATGATTAACGGAGAATGGGTGTAATTTGTAGGGTTTTTGAAAACACAAAGAAGTCTGGTGCAAAAAAAATTTCACAGGGTAGTTTTTTGCAGGTTTTCGATATCACAGGGTAGTAATATGCATTTTTCCCGTTAATAAAAATATAATTTTTTTATTAATATATAAGGGGTAATTTAGGCAATTCAATTAAAAATTAACGGTGTCAATGATTAACGAAGAATGGGTGTAATTTGCAGGGTTTTTGAAAACACAAGGAAGTCTGGTGCAAAAAAAATTTCACAGGGTAGTTTTTTGTAGGTTTTCGATATCACAGGGTAGTAATATGCATTTTCCCCCAACTTTGAAGCTTATTATGTATTTGCTTTAAAAAAATATATTCATAAACCAATAAAAAAAAAAGAATCTCCAACATTGACCCGACCCATACTTTGGATTAGAATTTCTCCATAACCCATACTTTGGATTAGAATTTCTCCATATTTTCGATATTTTGATGTTCTTTCTACTAGGTGACATTGAACAATAAACAATGTGTTACAAAATGTGAGGGATTTTTACTTAATTATGAAATAGAATTGCCCAATATTTTACTACCTGAACTTCACACGGTATAACTGTTGAACAATTCTTTATGGAGGAATGAACTAAAATTCGTTCAGAATTTTGACACAATTCGTTTTTATAATGATGCTTTAGGTAACAAGATGATGATCGAAGAAACAAAGCGCAGCCTTCATGATGCTTTATGCGTTGCTCGGAATCTTATTCGCAACAATTCCATCGTCTATGGTGGTGGCTCAGCTGAAATTTCTTGCTCCTTAGCTGTGGAAGCAGCTGCTGATAAATACCCAGGAGTTGAGCAGGTGTGAAGCCAACCTTTTATCTTGTATCTATATTTCAATTTGTTTAGCTATGCTACTTACACATTTCTCTCTCTGCAGTATGCAATTAGGGCATTTGCAGATGCATTAGATGCTATCCCCATGACCCTTGCAGAAAACAGTGGTCTCCAGCCTATTGAAACTTTATCTGCTGTTAAATCTCAGCAAATAAAGGTAATTTTGACCCTCTTGCTTCTTATCATGGGGTTTTGTTTGGCAAAAATACTATTTTAATCTGTTAACTTTCGCTTCATGACAAAAATAGTACTTTATTTTTGGGTTAACATGTTTTGTCCTATTTTCTTTTTTAAAAATTTAATCCCTTATCTTGAGTTCTAACATTTTATGTTCTTTATCTTTCAGTAAACATATTTAGTCTATTGTCAATAGTTTCGGTCCTCTATCTTCCAGTGTAATACACATTTAGTGAGATAAGACTAATTTTAGTGAATTTGTGGCTTAAACTAACTTGATATACAAACTAATATAAATGAATATCATATTCATGTGTTACTTTTTAATTTCTATATGATTGAAAGTAGAGTACTAAAATTGATGGCTAAACGTGTCAGCCCAAAAGATATATGACCATTTGTGTTGAGTGCAAAAGATAAAGACTAATTCTGGTAATATTAGGACCAAATGTGTCGCTCAAAAGATAAAGGACCATTTTTGTGACGATGTGAAAGTTAGCGGACTAAATATGCAATTTACCGTTTTTGTTTCATGTTTTTTTAATTTTATGACTGCTCTTGTAAATGATTGAGGTGGTAATTTGTCTGAAATTTAAATGTATGAATTTCTTTCCAGGAAAACAACCCTTGCTGTGGTATTGATTGCAATGATGTAGGCACAAATGACAGGCGTGAGCAAAATGTTTTTGAGACATTGATCGGGAAACAACAACAGATTTTGCTTTCGACTCAAGTTGTTAAGATGATTCTAAAAATCGATGATGTTATATCTAGATCTGAGTATTGATAGTCATAGTTTCAACAATATGTAGTTTGCTGAAATTGTTTTTGACTGTTATCATTTGAGCCTTTGAGTTATTTTTTATGTTGAATTTTTTTGTAATGAATTGTTTTGTGGTTGATGAAGTGATTGTGTGCTGCTCTTTATTGTGTTAAACCTAGTGTTATCCTATGCAATTTACAGTGTTGACACAACTTTGTCAATTTATTCTTTTAGGTTATGCGCAAACTACACCATGTGAAATACCATTTGTGTACACATTAACGGGGAAAAACAGATCAAACTTACCACAAAATTTCCCCCAGCTAGTTCTTATATTATTGCTCTACAAACTTTAGTAGCCCTCATATTTGTTCCTAACAACGACAATCTAACATTTGTACCTAAATCTAGTCATGCATATGATCTTCCACCAATGAAAAATCCTACAAGCTTTTGTGACGTATGGTAAGAGATTGTACGAAGGGTGGCTCACCCGTTGTTGTCTCATATGGTTTATTTGCTCAAAAGTTAGCTTTGCTTTTAGAAAGGAACTTAATCCTGGAGTATAGAAACATGAAACCATTAATCACAATCCGAAAATGCTTTTACCAATAAGAAGTCCAAATAATGTGGAAGAAACATAACTCTGCAAGACTCCTATTAAGCAGGCCTTGGAGGAGGCCCAGCAGCAGCACCTGGATGTCACGCCCCAGCACTTTGCCCGACCACGGGGGCCGAGCGGACAAGGCGTATGATCGAGGCAAGGGCTTAAAAGGGACATTTCGGGACTGCCGGCAAGGCGGGTGGCCTAGCCGGGCGCGAATCTTATCACCCGGGGCGAGGCCCGGGCATGACGGGAGCTTTCACAGACGACGGCAAGGCATTTGGCCAAGGCAGGGCCGTTGGGAGGCACATGGACGTCCCAGGGGCGGCCCGGGACATTTTAAAGAACCAAACAGGCCCTTGGAGGTTCCGGAAGATTCTAGAGGCTACCGTACGAGTCCGGGACATTCGAGAAGGGTCTACACAAGTCCTGAGAGAGAGCCGGAAGGGTCCGGAACGAGCAAGAAGACTCCGGGAGGCTCCACATTACTCCGGAGTGGTCCGGAAGAAGCCGGAAGGTACTAGAGAAGTCTACACAAGTGTAGAACATGGTGGAATAGTCTAAGAGCCTTGTGGAAGACTTTAGAACAATGTGGATGCATGGAGGAGTATCTAGAATACTCCACAACCTTGTACATAGTTGTAGAAATGGTAGGATTTTGTAGAAGGGTCTAGACATGCAATTCTAGCCCTTAGATCAAATAAATCTTGGCCGTCCATTAGGGAAGGCTCCAAGTATAAATAGAGGTAGGCTCATTTGTAACAACCATCCAAGAAATCCAAGTTATAGCATTCCAAATGAGTAATAGAAGCTTTCTAAGTTCTCTCAAGTGCTCTCTTTACTTTCCCACTTACAAACTTTCTTAGCAACCCGACTTAGGGACAAGCGAGGCTGACTTAGCCGATCCGACAGAGGGGCGAAAACAATCGCTAGGGGGCGTTTTGTGGCTAAGTGCCGCACGGTTAACTTAGAGAAAGTTTAAGTCCGTGACATGGAGGAGGCCCAGCAGCAGGACCTGGAGGGCCAACAACGACATTGTAACCACCACCAAATTCTTGGAATACGAGCCTATCTCCTGCATTCAAATGAGTAATCAGTACGCTAATCAGTACGCTAATCAGTAATTCACGCTCATTAATCATTAAATCCGCTAATCGCTCAAAATCTAGAAACTTATTTCATAAACAATCAATATATTTAATTTGTGCTAATCAGTACGCTAATGAGTAATTAAAAAACAGAGCTCATTTATTCACGCTAATAACTCAAAATTTAAAAAATTATTCCATAAATAATCAGTTATATTTTGCTAATCAGTACGCTAATCAGTAACAAAATAACAGATATCATTATCCTTCACGCTCATTAATCAGTACGCTAATGAGTAATTCACGCTCATTAATCATTAAATCCGCTAATCGCTCAAAATCTAGAAACTTATTCCATAAACAATCAATATATTGTGCTAATCAGTAATAAAATAACAGATCCTCTCAAAATTTAGAAATTATTCCATAAACAATCAATTAATTTGTGCTAATCAGTACGCTAATGAGTAATTCAAAACATAGATATAATTAATTCACGCTAATTAGAATATAATCATCACTTACCATGGATGCCTTAGTTCCAACTTCGCTGGGCATTAGGACTTTTTCAAACACCGCCATTTTTATCAATTTTGCGTTTCTGTTTAAACTTTTGACTGAAATTTTTATAAAAAAGTTTATATATAGGGAGAACTGGCGGGCTGGTGGTTGATTCCGTAATTCTAGTACAGAAGAGGGGTATTTTTGTCCCAGTGAATATAACCGTGAACGGCATATAAACCTGAGGTTAAATTAAATTTCAATTTCATTTCATGTTAATTACTCATGTCCACTTGGAAACCAAAAGTTAAATTAAATTATTAAAAGAGTAAATAAGCTGATGTTAATTTCGCAAATAATTTTATTAAAAGAGTAAATAAGCTGATAAAAGTTAATTTTATAAACTTTGACTTATTCAGAATTGTTAAATTAAATTATTAAAAGAGTAAATAAGCTGATAAAAGTTAAATTAAATTATTAAAAGAGTAAATAAGCTGATAAAAGTTAAATTAAATTATTAAAAGAGTAAATAAGCTGATAAAAGTTAATTTTATACTTCTACTGTACATAGATCTTCATAGCTTTGACTTACTGAATTCAACTTGAATATAGATACTTATACTGATATTGAAAAGAAAAAAAGACATTGGAACCTCGAGCTTCACTTGATTTTCAATTCCAATTTATTTATCTGGAGTATTGTATTTTATCTTCTAAATAGTAATATACTAATATTAAATCCCAAAATAAATATGTTTTCATGTATCTTTAAAACAATATAAACAGATGAATACAAATAAAACCAAGCTTAACATTCACAAAAGCTGGAGTTTTATTGTGCTCAATTTAAAACGATTCAAGTTCATAAATTAAAATTTATTGTCTCAACCAATGTTATAATTCAAAGACAGTCAGAGTTATCCCGATCACAATACATTACAGGTGATTTTTTTTCTTTCTTTAATCAACTTATCAACCGTCCATCTGCATCACCTCCAACTTCAATTCTCCAGTACTCATCCTTCATTATAGTCTATAGGGCAAACTGCTGCAGCGATTTTCTCCCGTAGATTGTACTTCTTGGCAATTAGGGGCCTTACATCTTGAACTCCAACTAAACTTTCTAAAAAAGGAAGCAGCAATAACAATTCTGAATCCAAACGATCGTCAAACCAGCTTTCTATAGGTATTCCATTGTCCACTTGGAAACCAAAAGCCTGAAAAAAAAAATATAGTATTAGCAATTTTAGACCAGAATCCAAAGACCACAAGTATATTGACAAATTATGAGTGGCAAAAGTTGCATTTTCAGTCCCACGGGATTGGATACTCAACAGTTTTACTCCCGCTCTTCCAAACATATCACCTTTTGTCCTTTTCATTTAATTTGGAACTGACAACAGAGTAAAACAGAGAATCCTATGAACCATAATTGCAAAAAATTAAATGACAGGAAGAAAAGTACAAATTATGTAATTCGTCCAACAGTGAGAGAGTAAAAAATGGACTGAATTGGGGGAAAGGACGTCATATCTATTATCTAATCCAAATTATCAATTTTATTCATATCATAAGACGGATTTTACCTGTGGCGAATTGTCAACTATGATGACACGTGCCAAATCTCTGCCAAGAACCGATAGATCTTTGAGGTAATTTCCATCAACAAACACACAGGAATCACGGAAAACACGATGACGAAAGATTTTCCTCTTTGGGTCCAAGACATTTAGCAGTTGCTCAGCATAAATGCTTTGACTAGCTGTGAATATAATAATCTCGAAATGCCGGGATACCCTCTCTAAGAAATCTATTAAATGAGGACGGCATCTGACATAAATTGTGTGCTCCTTTAAGTTAAAATTAACACTGAATGTAAAATCCGCATCATCACAAGGCTCAAGAGTAGAATGAACCAAGGTCTCTGCAAATACAAAGATGGTAAGGAAGCCATGAGAAAAGGCTGTCGACAAATACAACTCAACTACTTTGTACGGTATAAGCAAAAAAACAACAGACTTGCATAAATAAACACACAAGAAAAGGCTAATTAACTATTCAACTCATCTGTTTTGCCGAGGTTATGGCCTTTTTTGGTTTGGTTTTCAAAAAACCAATGAGGCAAGTACTGGCCAATTTTTTAATAAGAAATGTTCTAGTAAATATTATCATTATTCTATTTTCAAATTTTACACTCCATTGATTTCACATTCAACAACTCACTTTCAAAAAAATCTATTAAAACACAAACTAAACACATTTATTCCCAAAAAAAACATCATCAATTAATCAAACTTTTAAAAATCCTCGTGTTCCCTAATTTCTAAAAATACTCTACAAAAAGCAATACATACAAGCCCTATAATTGTATAAACAAGCAAATTTGCAAATCACACACAAAAATGCAATGTAATTAGAAAGCTGACTTAGTTATATTTGAATTATTAGGGACTGCGATTATATGTCAAATCATCACACTGAATTCAGATGTAGTAATAATTACTGAATCATTATATCGGTTCAAATGCTTCAAACAACATGGGACCCTAATCAAATGTTTCATAATAAAATTTCAAACGTTGGTTTTTAACTCAATCAATTCACCAAAAATTTGAAAATAGCATGAAGTATGAACTGACAACTTAGTGGGAGATTGTATCATAATAACAATATTGAGACAGAAAGAGGTGTGAATATGTTTACCATCCAAGTCCAGAACAAGAGTGGTTGAAGGACAGCTTCTTGTTTGTTTGGGCAAAAGCACAGGCCGAAATGTTGGAACCACTGAGGAGAGGTCCGGCAAATTCTTTATGAAAAAGTATGGGTCAAAATCATCGTACTCTTCAGCATCTTCTTCCTCTTGATTGACATCTACTGACATGTGATCCTGATTGTTCTCGTCTATGCATTCGAGATTTGAATTTTTCATGGAGAGATATATGGCTGAAACTTCAGGTGACAAGGCACCAGCACCTAAATTTGCATGAAAAAATTAAATAATAGAAATAACAGTACTGCTTATGGGGATAAACAAAAAGGTACTTATAATACCAGGGCAACCAATCTGGAAGTTCTCTTTCCCACAGTCTTGAAATTGGTTGTTTCCATGCTGAAAGAACTTATAAAAGTCCGCTGGGTAGATTATGGAATCATAAATATGCATGTGTGTGTATATATAAAATACATGAGATGGTTTGAGATAAAAATACTTGGGAAGATGGAAATGCAAACAGAGCCATATAAAATAAAATTATCAGATAAAGTACCTCCACTTGAAAGTTCTGCTCCAATATTACTTGCAATGTGGAATGAAGGAGAAAATATAGTTTCCTCGACACAATCAGTAATCCCATCATCATGGGCCTAAGATGTGACAAAAGAATTAAACAAAACATTTTTATAAGACATTCCCAAATTTTTACTATATCAAGAATAGTGTCAAATAAAAACTAGAGATATATAACAATAAACGCTAATAAGTCATTACAATAGAACATACAGAAAAAATTATTCCCTTATGAGGCTTGAGATTACCTTATTGTTTGTAAAATTATCGTTATTACTAAATTCATGTTGTGCATCATGGCCCAAACAAACATCTGAATCATCAAAATCCACCAATCTGAATTTGGCATCCAAATTTGATCCAGCAACAGGCTCCTCAGTTGCCTTAGACCCAACTGGAAGTTTCACCCGAAAAACAAATATGTTAATCATTTGTAAATCCATAAAATCAGAGTTGCATCAACAAATGGGTCTCTCTTGAAGCCATATAAATATAAAATGACATGCCATTGAGCTAATTAAGGGATGGAAGTGTTGCAAATAGGATGAATGAAATCAATGGCAAAAAGATCAACAGCTCCTCAGACTACAACATTGCACCAAGATAATCGTGTATCCGAAAAGGTTAGTGCTTAGGATAAAAGTAAAGATGGACCCAATTTTCTTGTAAAATACTGAAAACTAACACCTAAGCTTTTCTATTTATCATTTATCAGCTAAGGAAAATTAAGATTTTTAACTATGCCTAAGAAATTAAGTGGATTATGAAATCCCTAGATTTAGACATGGAGAATGCCTCCGTGTAAAGATCGAAGATCATCATTTTATGCTAAAAGGCCATAAAGCCTACTGCAAGGTCTTAACATCAGCTAATGGGTTCAAGAATCCACTTACCAACTTTTTTCTTCCTCGTAGAAGATGTGATTAGCTCTGTAACTTTCTTTGCTTGAATCTGCACATTTTCAACCACTTTCTTTTGTTGTCTTGAAACCTTTGGACTGGCAACCTCTCGAGAATTTCTTCCGGTTACTTTTTTCCTGGTCTGCATCTCATATAGGGAAGATTGTTCCCACCTGAAGACAATTATTATATACTTGAACAAAAGTCTTTCGAAAAGCTAAGGAAAAAATCCTCTAGAATGTTATAAATAACCAGTATTATACCAAATTGTCTCAACTCTTCAAAAAGAGAAATCTAAATAAGTTCTTGTAGTAAAGACATAACTGCAAATGATAAGGAAAATGAACCAGGTCTGCGAATTGTTCATAAAACACTAGTCAGTAGTGACCCAAGTCAAATTCTTCAAATAGCTTGTATATAGTTCCAAAAACATTTCCAAAACCAAACAATAAACCACTAAATTACTGAATAACCTATATACCCAATTAACAATTTAACAAAACCCTATATTTTCTTAGGCCAGGTACTGATTATAATTTCTTCTCTCTTCCTAAATAGGTTAGCAAAAGTTCAATAGCGAACTAGATACAGTAAATAAATAAAAAATGAGCAATTGAAGCATTAATTCAGTGGTTGGACTATGGATTATGTTTTCCTTGCTTCAAAATATAACTTTGAGCTTTGCATTTTTTCTAATTTAATATTCCTCGCTGAAATTCAAAGTCCAATCAACTATTTACAAATCCACTATGCAGTAAAGCCCAAACTTGAGCCAGTTCAAAACCCTAGAAACTAATTATAGGCATAGAAACGGAGAGAGTTACACTCGAGCTTAATGATTCTGAAAAAAAAAATAGAGAAACGAAAAATTATTACCTGGAATTCAAATTTCAAAAATCGAAGCTGCTCAAAGCTGCACAGTGATAGAGTAAACTCAAAGTGTCCAATCTGTTTTAAGGTTTTATTCTAATTTTAACGAGTAGAGGAAATTAAAATTTCGTATTTTTCCCTCCAAAGATTGAGAAATGGAAAAAGGAGAGGGAAAAGAAAAGGAGATCGAAAAATTTCTAATTTCTGTTTACTATTTCTTCTGGGTCTGAACTCTGAATAAAAAGTGTATTGTTTTTCGCATAAATATTATCTCATTCCTTAATTTGTGATTTTTTGTCTACGGGATTAAAGCCTCAAAGCAGTCGTACTTGCGCGTTGAGGAAATTTTGTGTACTCGCGAGTATTATACACTTACACGTCATTTGGTTCTTACTAAAATGCCCTTCTATTTAATAATGGGAATTGATATTGAGTTTTCTAATGTAGAAATTTTAATTCACTTTTTGTTTTATTTGTGGACGTCTATTACTTGTTTATAAGATTGACAATGAAGTGAAAACTTTTGTTTTTTTTTTAATAATTAGTCATATCACATATGTTATTCACTTTTTGTTTTATTACTATTTTAGTTTAACTTTAATTATAATTTAAATCAATTACATGTTCATAATATATAAACTTTGGAGATTTCTAATACTATTATTTACTTATCTACATTCATTGTGCATCAGCAATCGATAATTTATTTTACAAAAAAAAAAAATTACTATCATAGTAATTAAAATCTGATAATATTTAAGGATAATGAATTAATGACGAATCAATAATATAAGGAATATTAATTAACTATTCCTCTCTTTTCATTACTAATGGTAAAAACCAATAAGATTAAAGAAAGACGAAGCACTTATTAGGGAAAAGGGACGAATAACCAAAATAAACAAGTCTCTATGCAGAGGCATAATCGAGTCGAGTAGTGTTAAACGATATACTATTTAATTAGTTTGGTTTGAATTTTATCGGAGCTTGAAGTTTTGTGTTTGAGTATGGTTTGATTGTTAAATGAGCTTTTATCGAACAAGTTTGAGTCAAGTATCGAGTAGCTTGATATTTTACATGTATATTATCAATTTTTAGCTTATTGAGTCGAGCTCGAGCTTCAAAAGTTACCAAATGAAAAATGATGTTCAAACTTGTTTGATTAGTGTGACGAACCGAACTTTTATCAAACGAGCTCGAGTCGAGTATTGAGAAGTTTGATTTGATTTACAGCCCTATATTTAGGCATACTTCGGTTGTTATAAAGTATTCATCAATATGAGTAAAATCAAAATAAGATAAAAATTGTCACTTCGAATTTTTATTTTAGTTCTAATTTAAATTTGGAGTATGTTTAAAAGCGAAGTATCGTGCTTTCTATAAAAGATTTTTTTTTCTTATGGTGAAATGATAAGTTTATTATTACATCAATTAATATATCAATTTTTTATTCGATTACTTTTAAAGTATAAAAATAACAAGACTATTAAGATTAGTATTAAATTAAAAAAAAATACCCACATTAGTGGGATTCAAACACACGAGCCCTTGATTTTAGGGTCTTAATTTTTTGTATGGGCTACAATGGAAAATTCTTGTCCATACCTGGATTGGTCAAACCCGTGATTACAAAGCAAGTTGGTGACTCTTTTGTGAGTTATATCAAATCCCTAAGCAAGTGCATTGTACTTGTCATTTAGTTATTTCGAATTCGATCAAATCTGATCTTAATAAAAAATTCCTGACTACGATCTATTCGGCAAGTGGAGAAGTATTAAAACTTACAAATATCTGTTTATTTGATACAAAAGCTTCTTTGTACTAATTGGTAATTAAAAAATATTATTATTATTATTATAATAATTACAGCTAAGTTCTAGCTAATTAAAGTTGAATTATAAGTAACAGTCGAAAGTTAAAAGAAAATTAGTTACCGGTACACCTCTAGTACGGCTGCTAATCAATTTATTATAGTTTGAATTTGAATTAGAAATTTATAAAAGGATAATTTTGTCTCGATCGAATAATTTTGAATTTGAAGTATAGGTATCCAATGTAATGACGTGGACACTGATGGATTGTATTTTAATTGGGTATTGCTTAGAGTTATATCAATATACAACGTTGGGCCGCGGTCTTTAATTGGGCCTAATTTCAATTAGAAGATTGTGAATTTGTGAAGTTAGGGCTGTCTGAATTTGAATTTGGATATATCCATCCCTATATGGCTATATCCGATGTTATTATTTTTAATTGGATTTAAACTGGATCTTATCATTCTTCTTTTATTGTATATATGCAGAACTTATTTCATTATTATCATCATGGGATTTTTGCATGTCACCCCCAGTTTTTTTCAATTTTTGCACATTCCCCCCCCCCCCCCAAAATATCTTAAATGAGCCTGCACCCCTGGTTGTAATTAAGTTGTGCACTTACCCCCTAGTCCGAAATTCGGGCAAATTTTCCACCAGAACTGAACATGTGCAAGGCCCACCCAATTTAAAAGGGCAAAAATGTAATATTATCCTCACCCTTATTTCCCTCTTTAACCCCTAAATCTCAAATTTTGAGGGGGAAAAACACGTTCTTTTTTCTTCTATTCAAAGAAAATTGGGGCTTGCTTCTCTCAGATCATTTGAGAAGAAAAAACAGAAAGAAAGATGGAAATAATTAGTGGGTTACTTAGACGAGTTTCAGAAATTCTCCTTCATACAAGTAATATGTTCATACAATTGGGTGTGCCTTGCACGTGCTTCAGTTCCAGTGGAAAATTTGACCGGGATATAAACTAGGGGGGTAAGTGCACAACTTACTTAAAACCACCGGGCATGGGCTCATTAAAGGCGTTTCAGGGGGGAATGTGCGAAAACAGAAAAAAATTGGGGGGTGACATGCAAAAATCCCTATCATCATTATTATCAGTTTTTGACCCATTGAACTAACTACACATTCCAACTATGGGTTAAATACAGGTTGCTCCCCTAAAGTATGAGGATTATATCAATTACCCCATAAAGTATTACTCGTAACACTTAACCCTTCAATATTTATTAGTAAAAGTTTTATTTTTTCTTGCCCAAATTACCTTTCCCCTCTATACTTGCTAATGGTTGTTAGTTTTAACCTCATACAAAGTTTATTCTTAAGCTCATATTTTACATTCAATTATATTATTCTTGGTAATTTTTTTTTCATACTTCTTACAAAAAAGGTTGCGATTATTGTTTTACAAAAAATATTATATAGTTATATATGTTATTATTTCACCGATTTTTATATTTATATATGTCATTATTCAATCAATTATTATATTTTTACCTTCATTATTATTCGACCAATTGCAATATTTCTTCATTATTATTTAAAATTTCTAGTAGTTCTTTGAATTCCTAATCAACACAAAATTCAAATTGTCATTATAACCATTTCACATTTAATTTTCCAGGTTTTTACTATGACTGTTTGAAACATGCACCAGTTCATATGGCATGAAAGATAAAAAAAAATGTTCGTAAATTTGGTTATGATAATTGAAATGTAAGTAATATCTCAATTAGACGTGTAAAGGCTAGAAGGACAATTTGAATGGAATGTTCGTATGGTATGGACGAGCTAGTGCATATTTTGAACAATTATAATAAAAATCTGGAAAATTAAACATGTATTGGTTAGAATGACGGTTTGATCAATCTCGTGTCGATTTATAATTCGAAGAGCTACTATAATTTTAGAAAAATAATAGAGAAAGATAACAATTGTTCAAATACTAATTGAGGTAAAATATAATAATTGATTGAATAATAAACAAATATAAATATAATAACAAGTGAAATAATAATATATAAATTGTTGAAATAATAACGAAAAGTTTATTTTGCAAGAAGTATGAAAAAAATTTCATCAAGAATAATACAATTTAATGTAAAATTGAGATTAAGAACAAATTTGGTACGAGACTGAAATTAACCATTGACATATATGAAGGGGGAGGGGTGACTTGGGCAAGAAAAAAATATAATTTTGACTAACCAACATTGGAGGGGCAAGTGTTACAAGTAATGCTTTATGGAGTAATTGATACACCTCTCATACTTTAGGGGAGGCAAATTGTATTTAACCCTCACATTTTTTATATTATAGTACGGAGTGTATGATTTGGTTAAATCGGAAAAAAAAAGTTATATTGAATACATATCTAATAAAACTAGTTGATTTGAATTCAAATTCAATTTTGAACATGTCCAATAATCTCCGGTTGATAAACAATTCTAGTTGAATCATAAATGTTAGGGGGTGTTTTGTAGTTGTTGCTCAATTTATTTGTATTTCAAATTTGACTAAGCGAGTAATCATTTCCTCATATGTATAATGAACCATGGAGATTCTTTATTGAAAGGTCTAAATCAATAACTTTTGCGAGATTTTCATTACAGATTATTTTCAGATCAAGAACATGCATAAATTTGAGCCGATAGTTGGATTTTGAAAAGTAATAACAAATTATTTAAACAGTTGGAATTATCTATAAATTCAAATTTCAAGCTCAAAAGGGCATTCGACAGAGGATCTGCACATGATTTCGACACCATGAAAATTAAAAAAAGTTTGTATAGACTATAGAGTGAAGAAGTAAAAAGGATGAAGAATCTCCATTGGAAAATGGATTTCAAGTGTAGAAGAAAGACGGTGTCACCGTTATATGTGTGTGTATTTGTTGTAGAAAAGACAATCATGTCCATGTAAATATTAGAATTTTTTAATTTTCCGCGTTCCTTTTAGCCGAAGAAAAATAAAGAGTGCAACCTACAATAATTAATGTTTTTAAAGGTGCATTCTGCAAAATTTTTATTTCAAGTATACAATTTGCCTAAAGACAGGTGCAAGCGACCAAAAATAGTCGGAAATGACAAGTGACAACACAAGTAGTCAAGTACACAACCTTCACCCCAACTCTTCCCCCAATTGTCGACATTTTCAGCTAATTGGTTTTTCCCGCCAGATTTCCACCCCCAAAAGCTCCAAATTCTTCTTCACTCTCACCCAAAAAAAATAAAAAAAAAATCCCTAATGGCAGAGGAAAACCCTAACGCCATAACCGAATCACACCAGCTCGAGATCCCGACTCGCCGTGTCAAAAATATCATGAAACTCGACAAGGACATCGGCAAGGTCAACTCCGAAGCCCTATTCCTCATAGCTTCCTCCACCGAACTCTTCCTCCAATTCCTCGCCGAGCAATCGGGGCGTGTCGCGCTTGAAAAGAAGAAAAGGACCGTACGGACCGAACACATGCGAGTCGCCGTGAAACGACACCGTGCGACCGCTGATTTCCTGCACGATTCTCTCTCAGAGCCTCAGCCGTCAGATCAACAAACCTCCATGGATCGGGTTAAATCTCGGCCTGGTAAAAAAAAGAAGCCCGTACCATTTGCGACGCGTTCAATTGACGCTTTCTTCCAGAAATTTTCTTAGTTGCTCCGTTGCTGATTTCCTGTTTATTTAAGATGTTTTGGTTTTTAGCTTATGTATTGCATCGTTGTAATGAAATCCTTGATTTTTGACTATGTTTAGATCTTGAATTCAAGTGGGGAAAATGATAAGGAGAGCAAAAAAGCAGCAGAAGTTCAAACAATTTATTGTTTGACCTACTGTAATTAGGTTTGAGCTGGGCTTGATGTAATGTTTGTGCTTTGAACCACAGCTTGGGCTAGATTAAATTGAACTTGAATTTAAATTTGAACACTTGCTGTTGTGATGAAATGAAATTTGATTCTCCCTTGTTCAGCCATCTCAGGCAATAACGTCTAAATACTGGAATCACAGAATATATGTGTTGCAAAATCACTTGAAGAATCTATTATTAAAATTACATGTGACTTGTTTCAGTTCTTACACTTTTGGTTCTGGAATTTGACGAATAGAGTTTTTATATGTGAAGAATTTAGAGCAGAGGGTGGATGTTATAGATGATGGAAATTATGACATAATCTTATATAATTAGGTATTCTTCTTTTAATGTTAGTTCAGAAGTATAGACTGTACTTTGTTACTCAGTTATTTTCATTTTACTTTGTCATTTTCAGTATCTTGTGCTAGTATCTTTTATTTATTTTTGAATCCTATACTACTAGAATTATGTTTAACTTGATATAAATGGAGTAGGAATCAAAATATCATATTGAACTGTGGAAGAAATTTAATCTATACAATGATACTACTATACTAGCACTTCATTTGATTAGCAGATGTCATAATATGTATGTTTTTTTTCATTTGTACATGCAAAAAATCAAAATTATTCTTTTGAGGAGAATATTTGTTTCACTGTAGGAAACCTGTATCTTTTATTGCCTAAATATAGGCGTCTCCGGGAATGAAGCCATCATTTATCTCTGTCATGTCCTAGGGTGAAAAGGGTCCAGAAAATGAGCTGACAACAGAGACTGTATCTTCTCTAAGATGAGAAGCAAAGCCCTTCTCAGCATATATCCTTTGTGTATGTGATTTCTTTCCTCTTGTGAATGATGAGCCTCGAGTAGGTGAGTTTATGCTAATTGAGTCCATCTGATGTAAGCCCAGGGAAAGTCTTCTATTTAAAGGGGCTGTATTGCTGAAGCCTCCGTTTACGCTCTTATCTGAAGGTCGTCCATAGCTGGTGGTAGGCCTTGATCCAAAGGGGCTCTCAAGCTCAGTTACTACTTTACTTTGAGCCTTTTTCTCTTCCTGCATGAAAGAAGCAGCCACATATATTACAAGGTAGTCTCTAAATTGCTATTTTAAATATTTTAATAAAAGGATTCAGGAAAGACAAAAGTAAATTTGTTTCTTCTGAGCAAGTACTGAAAGCATGTTGAAGATAATCACCCTCACCCTCTGTCTCTGTTTTTCTTCTTCCTTCTCCTTCAGTAACATACTGTACTCTTCCAACATTGCTAGTAGAGGAACCTGGTGTCAGAAATATTTGTTTTGTAAGAGTGGATGATGATACAATTTATATGCAAACAATATCATGAATAACATGAACAGTTGAATAATGAAGCATGAAGGTTTTAGTTTCAGTGAATGATTACTTCTTTCTATATATTTAGAAGAACAAAATGATCTATACCGTGTGCAGATCTGGTATTGTAATACAGTATAAAATAACCTCAGATCAGTATTTTTTTTTGTCTCAATAAGTAATCTATCTTATCATCTTGAAGGTTTAATTCCCTTTTTCCATCAGAATTGAGTGGCATACCCAAATAATAATAAGTACTATTGCTTTTAAATCTTCTTTTGCTAAATATTGTCATAAGCTAGTAAGAGAAGATGAGGTTTATCCAATTAGAAGAATTATGCAATTTAAGATGGACACTGCATAGGAAATATACCTCGTCATACAAGAAAACTTTCTTTCTTTCATCCTCCCAGGATTTAGTCTTGCATATCAGCAAGTCCACCAAAGCTGCCAAGTGAAAGAATTCAAAGAAAATGCACTTATCAGTCCTTAATTGCCTTTTGAACTTATTTAGTAGGTGTTCAATCCTTGAAATGATCATATTCAAATGAAATTTAATATAAACTTATGGTAGGAAAGTTAATAATTTCAAAGACATAAACCTGGTAACTTATTGACCATCACTCTGGCACGCTCTGCTCTTTTAAGGTTCTTATGAGCACCTCTGCTGACTGAATAACGATTTTCATCCTGAGATATTTAGCAAATAAGATATCATTGATGAAAGAAATTCTAAACTCATTTTATTGTGTATATGAACTAGAGAAGAATCTCACTCTGTTATAATCTTCCAACCATCGTTCTTCATCACGTGCCAAAATCCATTTTTCAACCTTCTCCATGATTACCTTCCTACTAGAAGCTTCTTCATCAGCTCTTGATATCTGTTCATCCATACTTGTGAGAAGATCGGTATGATCGATCTCCCCTTTTGTATATTGCGAATTAGTTAAATTACTTTATATCCCAACCAAAATGCACTAAAAGTTCTATTAAAAGGTTTTCAGTCTAACCAGAGTTTATTTGGGTGATTATTTTCTCCATCTCTGATCTTGATGGTATTTCCATATGTGATCTACTGCATATCTCCTCAAGCTCTATTTGTTTTTTGAAGAAAAACTCTTTCATCTTGCTTGCTTTTAATTGATCCAGTCTTTTGACTTCAGTCTCAGCCTTAAAAGTTATGGGTCAGTATTAAATCATTTGCATTAAATCTCTCCATAAGTTTCAAATTAATGTACACAAACCTGCTGCACTAAGTCAAGAGTAAGGCTTCCTGGAGCAGATATCTCATGCGACGACATTGATGATAAACTTGTAACATGGAGAAATTGTTGACGTTCTTTATATGGTGTATCCATGAGATTCCACAAGTTTGCCAGTGCTTTCCCAAGTTGATGGAGCTACAGTTCACATCAATGAAACAGAGCTTAAATTGAGGTACTGAGTTGATTTGATGCTTATAATGTTTATGTTATTCGAGCTAAATTCAAAAATACCCCCTGTGCTTAGCCTAATTGACAAAGAAAACCATGTGTTATAGCACATGTTTTTTTTTTTTTTGCTAATACAAATAATACAGGGGATTTTTGCTAATTAGGCAAAGCAGAGGGGGGTAATTTTGCATTTCACCATTGTGCATGCAGTTCAAATTTAATGTTCATCTTTGAATTTCTAATACTGATAGAACTTACCTTGTCAAGCCGCATTTGCTTTTCTGTTTCAAGAGACTTTACCGTGCTGTCAAGCTTTTCCAGAATACCATCACTGATGTTCTTCGACAATCCAGACAATTCGTTCAAGCTTGGATGCACTTTGGTAATGATCAAAGAGGAATCCATGCCTAAAGTAGCTGACAGATTCTTTATTGTGCTTATATATTTTTCCACTCTCTGAAGTCTATCACTCTTTGATACACAAATGAGCATGCAAAAGAAAACTCATTGTCAATATACTCTCATTTAATTTGCTTCCTTCGAAAAAAATAAATGCATAGTTAAAGTACCTTCTCACTGTGAAGTCTTTGAAGCTCATTCTGGTACTCCTCAAGTTTCTTCAACGATAGGTCATTCTCATTAACCATGATAGTTGATGATGAATCATTATACTCTGTTCGGCCTGCTATCTCGGAAGAAATTCTGTGGATTTGCCCTTGTACCCCTCGGAATTGCTTTACTCGCTCTTCTTTTCTTAACTGCATTTCTCTTAGTGCTGGGGTTATTGAATTTAGCTGTTCCTTTAATGTCCCCATCATTTTCTCTGGCTGTCAAGACCAAAAGGTACCTAATCAATACACAGTAGTGTACAGTTTGCACTTCTACTTCTACATGATTGGACCCTAGCAGTTTTGATCCTGTACTTTACAAAATTGCACTTTTGGTCCCAATTTTAAAAAATGCTTTCCATTACCTCTTTCCCCTCCAATTTGGAATCACAATTGCAAAACTGAAACAGTCCTATGGGACCAAAATTGTTAGACATAGATTAATTTGTGGGGCCAAAAGTGCAAAATATTTTTTACAAGTAGGATCAAAAGTGCAAGATTTTGTTAAAATTTGGGATTCGAAGTGCAATTTCGTAAACTAAGGAATGTAAAGTGCTAAGGGTCCAGTCTTGTGGGATTAAAAATGTAAATTTGCTCTTTTACGTTTTTGCAAAAGAGAGCCAATCTTACCCTTCCGGGTAGTGATCTTTCACCAAGTGATAGTAAAAGATGAGTGAATTCAGCTTCAGATTCTGCAAGTTGCTGATGTAATCGAGCTCGTGAAATGTTTGCAGTGTCGACTTTACTTCTATAAACTTCGAGGCATTCTTGTTCAAGTTCTAGAAGCACTTTTTCCCTTTTAAACTGATCTTCTCCTACTTCATCCCATATCATCTGCTTAGAATTTTTATCAGAATTGATCAATTCATATATATTGAAATCATCACATTGAATGTATTAGTAATTACGAACTTGCCTGTAATTCTTGCAGCAAATAACCACACGAAGTCTCCAACAATGCTGAGCTCCCCGTTCCATTAGATTTTTGTAACGACCCCATTCGAACGTGCTTTCTCAAATGGAAGGTAAGAAATAAAAGATACGTGCTTATATTAACTTCTTTTGTACTTGTAGATGAGTTTTAAAGTGCATAAATGGAGAGATCATAATAAGGTGGGGGGCTTTGGGTGTGAATTTTTGCTTGAAAGATAAGGCTTAACAGGTGGGTGACAGTAAAGCTTTGAGTTCAAGTGTTCATTGCTGCTTTTTTTATTTTTTATCCTCAAGGTTCTTTTCTTCTGCCTTTTTTAAGAGTAATTTGATAAGTTCATGTGTTGGTATCAAGAGATGAAACTAAGGATTTCAAGATAACATTTTATAGCTTTAATTTAATTAGAACTTGATTCTCAAGCAATCTCTTCGCAAATGTGGGGAATTTTATAATGTGCAAAGCTGATAAAATTAAAGTGATGACCTAGGTGTGAGAATTATTGTTATTTAGTAATCTTGGTTTATTTTAGACTACTTCATGATGTTCAACTTTACTATTAAGTCATATCATTTTTCCCCACATTATTTTTGGAAAAATTCCTTTCGTGCTGCCACATAGGTGTGAGAATTTTTGTTATTCAGTAATCTTCTTGGATCCTAGATTATCTCATGATGTCCAATTATATTACCAAGTCATGTCATTCTTTGCTTACATTATTCTGGGAAAAATCCCATTTTGTGTTGCCACGCTCAACTAATTAAATACTAGAAAGTAATTTGTTCTTCTTCCTAGTGTATTCATGACAAAGTTTAATGAAAATAAGAAGTCCAATGGGAGCAAGACTTGAATTTACCATCTATAAAAAACGCCAATAATAAGATTAGATAGAATAGACGATAGCTAAAACAAATTACTTAGTAAATTGGATATAATTGTTATTGATGGCCGACACTGAATATATCTCCACCAGTTATTTTGTGTTTTGAATGAATCGTGTATGGTCAAATTTGAGATACTGTATAATTTCTCTACTCCTTTTTCATGTCACTAGTCGATTATCAATTATATCCATGATGAAATTTTTATCTGAAATATTTCTTTTGTTAGTGGTATATATTTCTAGTTTTATTTTTATTCATGATGATATTAGAAAGGTCGTTTGGGATTATTTTTAACCTAAGATTCTTCACAGCATCATCACCAGAAGATTAGTGATTCCTTTTCCACAAAAATGACATTCCACCTTCTTCACCTTTTCTTTACTACTTTATTAATTATTGGAAAACATGTATTATTTTGTTTTTTAGAAGCCGTTAAAATAAAGAGTCAATTGGTTTCTTGGTAAGCTATCGTAATCAATGTGCTTTATTAGGTGGTGCAGATGAAGGGGAACTAAAGGACAAATAATGTTAAATAGTGCCCAAAGCGAAAAATTCTTACTTAGACCTGATCTAGAGTTATTTTCTAGACTTTATGGTTAAAAATGCACTACATCATTAATTATTGAATTTGAAATGTATTCACCAAATCAAAATTACAAAACAAGTGTTTCAATTTCAATTATTATATAATATAATTTAAATTAATTTATTTCAAAGTGACATGATGTACATGATATTTATTACCTTCCTTTGCTTTCCAAACTCCAACATTTAAAATAGTTTACAATTTAAAATTTCAAGTTCAATTAACCGTTTAACTAATATTATCATAATACATTGAAGTCATGTCTTAATTATTTTCACAAATTTTAAGAGAATTTTCAGAATACCTGGATAAATATTTTTCAATAAAACCAAGTGAAATTAAGCTGGAATACAACCTAATATCGCCTTAGAAATGACCTGTCTTAAATTTGAAAGTAAATTTTTTGAGCGAAAAAAGTTACATAGCTCAAAAGATTTACAAGAACTGAAAGTTTGTCAATGACCCTCAGTCCTCATAAAAAGCCTCGACCGGGAAGAGGGGTTCAGGAATTGGGCCAATCCAGCAGTGTTTTTGGCCCATTTGGTTACTTGGGAAAGAGGTGATGAGAAATAAAAATAATCACTTGAAAAATATTGTTTGTTTTCTTTCGATCGTCATAATATAATTCAATTCAGTTCACAAAAATATACTAGTTCTAACTTTTAATTTAATAAGATACTAGTTCCTACTTTAGCTGAATAAATACCGTACAGTAACAGGTCCTAAATCAAAATAGTTCCCAATTGTTCCATTCTATGAATTGAATCAAAGTTAAAGTTACACATATCTGATTTCCTTTGATGAAATTAGCCTCTAGTTAGTTAATATGTGAAAGATCACTTCTTTTTTCTTTCTAAATAACAAATTGCAAAATCTACACAAAAAACTATTTAAATATATCAAAATCTCGAAATGTTATAAGTTAGATATACTCAAGATAGAAGGCTGTACGAAGGCATGTCCTCGATCCTTAATACATCATCCATCAGTAATTCTTTCTCCAGCTGAGACCGTGTTGACTTCAAAACATCCTGTTAAGTTAATCCAATAGTATACTGTTAGAGTAAATAACCTAAATATGCAAAGTTGGAAAACAAACAAAGTCGTATCAATTACACATCAACCGACTTATGTGTTGAGAGATAATTGTGGTTTCGCTAAAGAAGCCAATAGGTTGCTTACATTGAACTCCATGTATGTTGCATTTTTCTCTAGCCACAGTTTGTCCATAATCATGAAGGCCACACAGTAAAGAATGTCGAAAGCCCATTCATTCTCTACAAAAGCATAATGACTTTCAATTTTGAAGGTATAGAGAAGAACAATATTTGCTCCATATACCCGGTGAAAAATCAGCGAGGCTTACTGGAAACTTCTACAATATGTCTTAGACAGCTCATAGTAATAACAATTTCGTTCTCATTAATATCATACAACAATGATGTAAGATTTTACCTGACAGCATTTGTAGGAAAACTGCTCTAATAAATGTTCTGGATTTTTCTGCGTAGAGATGAGTTAACATTAGCTATTTGAACAGAGAATAGATGCATTTAAATGGAAAAATATGATAATCTAAAAGAAAATGTATCGTTCCCCTTACTGGCATCTAGGTCAAGCATTTGCATGATCATAAATGTGACATTTACACCGGCAACTGCAAATGGATATTCCCAAACAGCTCTTTTGCCTGCTTGCTTCCTCAATAGACTCTGAAACGATATCTGTTGCGTAAAAAGAAGTTCTTAAACTTACCAGTTTCCCAGCACAAAAGAGACTTACATCTACTAAAGCTATGATTGGTTCTAAGTAAGATGAAGGATCTGTGTGTGTGAGTGTATATACGTGAGAAGAATATATCCTCTTATTACCGAATATGTCTTGGCGAAAAACAGCAAGTTTTCCAAAGAAATGAACCCAGCTCCTCTAAAGTCCGTAGATGGATCTTTTCCCTGCCATCCCATTTCTTTCCACTGATCAGATACCAAACTTTGTAGCTTCTGGCCAGGGTATGTAGCAGACCATAAGGCCTTTAAAGCTTGCTATATTAAATTTTTTTAATTAGGAAGCAGAACAATTAAATCAATAAACAGATTAAGATAAGGAAAAACAAGGTTTTTGCAATTTTTCTCGTGTGAATTAAGATTTAGAGCCAGTCGTCAAGTGCATAGAAACACATTGATAAAGTGTGAAAAATACTTGAAGGTTTTACAAAATTAAAATTCCACCTGATGTTCTGGTCTGGATGCATCAAAGTAAACTTTAGTTCGGTGTCTTAACCTTTGCAGCCTCTCTTCCTGTACATTTCAATTTTATAATCATTTGAGTACAATAAAGTAAGCAAATAAGAGAAAAAATTCCATGACACTGGTAACTTCATTTCAACTTCACATGTATCAACATTGAAAGGTCCCTACATTGCACTACTTCAATAGTCCCATTGTGTAAGGGGTTTACATGACCTATATTGAAAAATATGGACTTGCCTTTAGAGGGGTTAAATTGATGCAAACTCGTGTATTGGTTCCCGTTCGCTTAAAACAAACACAAGTGATGCCTTTCCCCATCCTCACTGGTGTACGGCAAGTTGCATCATCTACACTCGAAACAATCTTTCCATTAAATGTCAATAGATGGCCATTCAGTTCTTACCAACATTGGTAACTAAATTCATTTATTTAAGAATGACAAAATTATTAAATTAGAAAAAACTATAAATAAAGAACATCTAATTAATACACTTGGTGATACACAGCTAGATGAAAATAATAACCATTTTATGGTATAACCAGAGACACAGTTCATGAAGTAGTAGAGATTCATTATCTCATATATTCCTCATTTCCAATCTGTTTAAGCAAACTATGAATAATATAACAACCTTTTCTAACAAAACCCAGCTTCTTCTTTGATTGCATATTCATTAAACTTTAATGAAGCATCAATTGACAGGCCATCTAATTAAATCATTGCATAGCTTCAACGGAATCCCTAATATAACTATCTCTTGAAAATACCAGTCTTCTACACCTTCTGAATTTCAACGCACTAATAACAGAATCAAAGCCGATTTATTTGTACTCAAATCAAAAGATCGTGCAATCACAATCAGTCAACAATCGCCCAATACATATTGCTCAATCAATCAATTAAATTAACGCCTTAAACAAAATTACCGAAAAATTAAAATAACCACCTATTAAAACAAATAAGCCAATTTTTATTACATATAAATACATGTATTACACGAATCCTAATTAAATTAAAACTAATTAATTTTGATACCTGAATACGGACATTGAGAATGATTGCATTTCGAGAAAGACGATGAAGGCGTAAGCGCACGAACCGTAATACATCCGCCATGAATTCTCTCGGGACTCATTTCAACTGTCAAAAATCCAATTAAGTTGTCCTTCTCCCCAGTTACATATGATCCAATACGCACTTGTCTCTCTCCAGTTACTTATGATCCAATGCGTTCGGTTACATACGGAGAGCGTTGCGTCGTCGTTTCCTTAATTCTTCGTTGTCTCAGTCACGGACTAGTCTATGGAGTAAAGTTTGAAGAGGTGATGCTACAGTAATTATTTTATACAGTATTTATGGTTTTGTGGATGGTTGTGAGGACGAAAATGCCCCTGTGTTTTAATTTGGAAGGATAAAATGATATTTTAGGTGATTATTGAATTGGTTTAGTTTAGTGGTTGAGATTAAATGGTGGGATTTGATTAGCTTTCATTAAAATTGAATATAATTCTATATTTGTGGTGTTAATGCTGATCTATTTTGCAAGGATTTTTACAGGATATTTTTCTTGTGTGAATTTACTACTGGACTTTATTTTAGCAAATTGCAGTATAATAAAATAGAGTGCAAAGGTTAATTATTTGATGCAATAAAAAAATTTCTTAATTTTTTTAAGTAAAGTTTATATTCCAAAACTTAACCTACCCTTTTAATGATTATCTCTATAACTACGGCTGAAAATCAAACCAAGCTAATCGATAATCGACTTGAGCTCGTTTGAGTTCAGTTCGTCACTCTTATCAAACAAACTTGAATATTATTTTTCGTTCTTTAACTTTTGACCCTCGATTCGATAAACTAAAAATTGATAAAATACATTTAAAATATCAAACTACTCATTACTCGGCTCGAGCTCGTTCGATGAAATCGTAGTAAGAATTAAGTGAGGAGGGGATACAAATGACATAACACAAAAGATAAGGATGGGGCGGCAAACAATGGAACATGTCAGGTTTGGAGTAAAACTATGTTTGGCTTCTTTAGATACAGACAACACATTACTCCCCCAGACTTCCACATGGCTACGTCCTAATTTTTGTTATTTTACTTGATGATTGTTAAAATACTTTAGTCGATTTGGACTATACTCCTCCTCTATAGAGTTTTTAGTTCACATATTATAATAATAATAATCTCACAAGAATTTGGGTTTTGGGAAAGAAATAATCAATCAGAGTGGAGTGGGGCTGTCAATGGGTCGGACTTGGATCGGATCAGGGCAGATCCGAATCCGAGTCCAATTTCCATTTCTTCTATCCGGATCCGCTCGGATCTGGAATATTAGCAACATGATCCGAATCCGGCTGATATCCCGGATCCGGATAAATTATCCGGATCCGTTTAGCACAATAAATTTGTTTTTCCCGTTTTCCTCCAAATCACTTGCAGATTTCATCATCATGAATTAAAAATGTAAAATTTTACTTATTTCTTCGAAACTATTGCCTGAAAATTGTAGAAGATGAAATATGGTGGACAAATATAAACGATAAAAATTAGAACAAAAGAATAAACAAAAATATAAGTAAAACTAATATAAACTGAGACAAAGAAGAAGAAAACTCAATATTGAGAAATGGAAGAGAAGATAAAAATTGAAGGATGAATGGTTATGGTTTGATTTTTCTTATTAAATAGTATAAATTAATATGTTGTAGACCCAATTAGTTATCAGGTCAATCCACCAACATCTCTCATATATTTCTTTTTAAGGTTATTTTTAATATAGTAAAAGATTTTAGTGGAACATAGATAGTTTTATTTTGATTTTGATTTAAATACATAATATATAAACAACATATAGTAATATATATCGGATATGTATATCTAACGGATCGGATCAGCCTAGATCCATATTCGCTCCATATAATTCGGATTACGGATCTTCTTAATCGGATCAGGTCCATCGAATCACTAATCAGACAATTATCCTAATAAATCGAACCAGATTCGAATCGAATCCGGATTGAAATCCGCCCCATTGACAGCCCTAGAGTGGAGGATGCAAAATTTAATCCGGGTCCATGTAAAATTCCGACCTATATATATCCGTAGGTCCTTGCTGGGCTTTTTATCATTTAAAGTCCAATAAAATAAGAAAGAAAGCATGAAACTTAAGCTTTAACCATGGTTAAGGAAAAAAGATATAACCACGGTAGAGATAAAGTGAAGAAAGAAACACGCAAAGATTCCCAGCTATAGTAATTAGATACTGCAGTGCAGTGCTCCACCATGTCCATTCGCTAATGTGTGTGTATGCATGCAGCAGAGCACCATCATCATTCGATTCGACCCAATAGACACGAGCTCCACATGTCCTACTAATTGACTTGAACCAAAACGGTACACCATTTCTGTGAGTGATGCCAATTTAGGGCTGCAAAACGACATCGTTCCATTCAAATCAGGGATCCTCTCATTCGCGCCATGGTTCTGTTTAATTAGACTGTAATTAAACCCCAAAAACCTCCGACCACATAGAGCATCCTATTCTAAACGTACGGCCACCTCTCGTTCGAATTGAAGATGAGGCTTCTGAAAGTGGCTACGTGCAATTTGAATCAATGGGCAATGGACTTTGATTGCAATATGAAGAACATCAAGGAGTCAATTTCGAGGGCTAAAGAAGCAGGCGCGGTCATTCGGCTCGGCCCCGAGCTTGAAATCACTGGCTATGGCTGCGAAGATCATTTCCTGGAACTCGATACCGTTAATCATGCGTAACTATATTAATGCTATAACTCACTCTTGTACAAATATATATATATATATATATATATATATATATTTGTACTCAGTCAATTTATTAGGTTTGATTTTCAGACCTATTAATAGTGTGTTTGTCAATTTATTATTCACCGTCTAGCTGAAGAATACTTCATAATTGTATGACAATGGTGGAGAATATGATACATATTTATTCCTTCCACAGATGAAAACGATGATTCAGGGAATAGGTGAACCTTACAAATTCCAAACGGTTGTTTTAAAACAGAGTCCCAAAACTTAGAAGGATTACTTTTGCTTGAAGTGTGACTGGTTAACTTTTAAAAAAATTCTGACATGAGGAAAATCTCTTTAGAATTCGAATAGGAGGCTTGCACGGTCATCTTCCATTCCCGTGATAGCTTTTCTTTTTCCGTGGAGTAAATACAGATTTAACTGTTATCATGATTCTTTTACTGATATTTTGAACAATCATCTTGTAGGTGGGACTGCTTAAAAGAATTGTTGCTTGGTGATTGGACGAACGGCATATTGTGTAGTTTTGGTATGCCTGTTATAAAAGGGTCAGAGCGTTACAACTGCCAAGTGATGTGCTTAGATAGAAAAATACTCATGATACGCCCAAAGATGTGGCTTGCAAATGATGGAAACTACAGGGAACTTAGATGGTTTACAGCATGGAAGCAGAAAGAACATCTTGAGGACTTTCTGCTTCCAATTGATATATCCGAGGCTTTATCGCAAACAGTGGTACCTTTTGGCTATGGATATATTCAGTTTCTAGACACGTATGTCACAATGCTTGGTCAACAAGATTTTCTTTATCTTTTCAGTTTTATATTATATCACCATTGTATGTATTCTTGCTTTCCTGCAGTGGTTTAAAGAATATAGTTTAAGGTCTTGGGAGTTTGATCTTTACTTAATCGTGAATGAATAAACATATTTCTCATGTTTTGAAGGCTAAAATAAAATAAAATTGATCTTTAAGGATTCCATTGGTGAAAATAGAAGACAAATTAATTAAGCTGAATTTATCTGTTTATGACTTCTAATGCATTGGGATTTATGTTTTGCTCAGTGCTGTTGCAGCTGAAGTGTGCGAGGAACTTTTTAGTCCTATGCCCCCTCACGCTGAACTTTCATTGAATGGTGTTGAAGTTTTTATGAATGCTAGTGGAAGTCATCATCAGTTACGAAAGCTTGATCTTCGCCTTCGTGCTTTCATAGGTGCTACACATACTCGTGGAGGAGTTTACATGTATAGTAATCACCAGGGATGTGATGGTGGACGCCTTTATTATGGTGGGTAGCCTTCTCATTTGAGTTTCTACACTCCCGACTGTCTTGCTTGTTGGTATAACTGCATCCCTGATCTTATATTCTTAACTGAAAGAAAGAATAAAATGTAAATCTTACCAGATTTATTGACATTTACGGTTCCAAAAGTATAGAAAATTTGCTTCTTGGCCCTTGATCTTTCAAACATGATTGCTCAAGTTTTCACCTTAGAAACATACCAGTCCATTTTGCTATAAATGAGTTGTTGAGATATTCACAAACTGTTATTATCAACTTTACCGTGGATCACTTCCTGGAATATTTTGTTTGAACACTTGCAACCCAATCAGCTTTGTGTCTACACCGTAATCTAGGTGATAATGTGTCAAGTTTGACTTATCTGCACTGAAAGTGATGTTGAACTTAAACATGTGGTTAACTTGTCTTTCGAATATTTCATTTGACAACCATTCTTCCCTTATGATAGTGCTAGTTTGTGATGTTTTGTTTGGTAACTTTATTATGCAGATGGCTGTTCCTGTATTGTTGTGAATGGAGATGTGGTTGCCCAAGGTTCCCAGTTTTCCTTGAAGGATGTTGAAATGGAGGTTGCTCTAGTAGATCTAGATGCAGTATGTTCTATTCCTGTTTATTAAGGCTTATATCAATATATGTCTCTCTGTTTGTAAAGTGGCCTAAATTGGTTGAAAAATTATATGTCGACTTACTGGAGCATCCATGTTGACTTCTGAAGTATGTTGAGTTTCGATCCTCCATTTTTGTTTTCATAATTAACTGTTTATAATAAGGTATATTTGTCTTTTGAACTACTATAGTGCTGTGACCTGGTTGTATGGCGTTGAAAAGTTATGATCCTTTTTCTTATGCACAACATATGTTTCGAACTTTTTATCTTATATTTGTTGCAGTTAAAAGGAGTGGGAATAAAAATGATTTTTTTTGTATAATTAGTCATTTCTGGATTCACTTCTATAAGGTTTGTGATAATGGAATCTAAATTCTTGATAAGTTTCCCTGTAAACACATTGCAACTAATCATGGCTTTTCTACTCATCTGATGACAGGTTGCCAGTCTTAGAGGATCAATTAGTAGCTTTCAGGAGCAAGCCAGTTGCAAGACAAAAGTTTCATCAGTGGCAGTACCTTACAAGCTTTGCCAATCTTTTAAGCTACACAGGTCTCTTTCAAGTCCACTTAAGGTGAATTCTCGCCAATAATTCATTTATGTCTGCAGATATACATGTACTAAGCAAATACGTAATGTACTTGTATGCATGTCGTGTCTAGACTGCTTCAATTGGCAGGACTCTGCACTTGGCGGCTATTAAAATTTTAATGTCCGAGTAATATTCTTTCTGGAATTACATTTCCTGTGTTTGTTATTGATGTGTATTAGGTTTTGGATTGGATACGACACCTGATGTACTCCAATTTTTGCTTAACAACAATGTTTCTCCTACTCCCATCCATATTTTGGTATTTTAAAATCCTAAATAAATAATCAGACATCTATGTCTTATTTATACTTAATGTTTGTAAATAAGAGGAACACATGATATCTTGTTGGCAACCCATTAGTCAGCTTTGTTAGTTGGGATGGTAAGTATAGTTTTCCTGCTTTATGAGTGGCTTCAGTTAATCATTCTTGTGGCTTCCTGAACTCTTTATTTCCAAATTTTTAAATGAAACGTCCTGGATTGTAGCATCATTTATTTAAATTTACGGAATTGAACTTGTTCTTCTTTCTCAGATTCATTACCATTCTCCTGAAGAGGAAATAGCTTTTGGGCCAGGTTGCTGGTTGTGGGATTATCTGAGAAGAAGTGGCGCATCTGGGTTTTTGCTTCCACTTTCAGGTGGAGCTGATAGCTCCTCTGTTGCTTCTATAATTGGTTGCATGTCCCAGCTAGTAGTAAAAGGTCCGTTTCTGCATATCACTACTTGTTTCTCGTTAAAATTGTCAACCTACCAAACTTAATGAACTTATATATTGTCATGCTTTGTCAAACTAAATACATTGATACGTGATGGACCTGTTTCTTCAGAAATAGCAAATGGGGATGAACAAGTCAAAGCTGATGCTATAAGAATTGGCCATTACACCGATGGACAATTTCCTACAGACAGCAAAGAATTCGCTAAACGCATATTCTACACAGTTTTCATGGGATCTGAAAATAGGTAGAATGTGTAGCACAGTACATGCTTTACAGTTATTACAACCTTGCATACTAAATAAAATAATATCTTCGGAATAATTGAGCTTTAGGTTTCGAGAGCATTCTACAGTTTAGCAATTGTTGATTCAGTATCTTTGAGAGGAAGAATTTAATGTTCTGTAATTGGTTTTTAATGTTTGTGGATTCATTTCGAGTGCTTGATATCTTTTTACTAGTTGCATATTTCTATATTATCCAGAAACCAATTTTAACTATGCTTTTACTAGGCGACTTTTGCTACCTATGGTTAGCAGTTATTGCAATATTAGTTGTATAACTAAATGCTGACCTCATACGCGGCAATTTCAGCTAGTTTTCTCTATTTTTGTTATGTTAAGTAAATGGATCCAAACATTTCCTTTTTTTAATATTAAATGTTTGTTTTTAGTTACTTGCTTGCCTTTCCAGCAGATATGGATCAGGAACTAGAGGTGTTACTCACTTTTACTTTAGGGTTGATGAATTTTCCTGTTCCACCCGCCGTAACAGTTTTCTCTCTTATAGTTCCATTGCCACAAGAACGAGGGCAAAGGTGCTTGCAGAGGAAATTGGGTCATGGCATCTTGATGTATCCATAGATGTAGTGGTTTCTGCGCTGCTCTCTTTGTTTCAGACCCTTACCGGAAAACGACCGCGTTACAAGGTGATATTCTGAAGATTTAGAAGTTTAATATGTGCAGTTATCAGATGTCTATGTAGGTGAATTAGAGGAGTTGGTTTTCTCTACAATAAGTATATTGAGGAGAAAATTGCATTTTTAGCAGCACTTTGTTGCAACTTTTTTACAAAATAGCACTTTTGGTCCTATTGCCCCCTTAACATCCAATTTGGAACCAAATGTAAAGCTAAGCAGTCATATGGGACCAAAAAATACAATACTTTAAACTATTTTATGGGACCAAAAGTGCAAAAATGGATGCAATTGCTGCAGGACTATACAATTTTATTATATATTGACAGGGTATGAGTTCTATAACACGCGGGCATAGTGACGCCATCAGAAGTTATTTATTAAATTCATTCATTTGACTCAGGTAGATGGCGGGTCAAACATCGAAAATTTAGGGTTGCAAAATATCCAAGCTCGAGTCAGAATGGTCCTAGCATTCATGCTTGCGTCACTCTTGCCATGGGTTCACAACAAACCAGGTTTTTATCTGGTTTTAGGTAGTTCAAATGTGGATGAAGGATTGCGCGGTTACCTAACAAAGGTACATCAGATATTCTAAACTTTCTACATGCTTGGCAAGAGTTTTTATTCCAAGCAGGTAATATTGATTAAATAAAAAATGAATTCTGATTTACCAGGAACGTGACTAATACACCCCAACCTGGTAAAAGAAATTGGAGCTATCTTTGGCATATACTGTATCTTTTGTATTCTCTGATGCTATAGCACGATTTCTACTTTTAGCTGGTTGGCTACACTCCTGAACCATGTTTATGACTATGATTAGAGACATTCATAACAATTTTTACCCTGACAATCAATGAACCTGTCTTATGCAGTATGATTGCAGTTCTGCTGATATAAATCCTATAGGAAGTATTAGCAAGCAGGATCTGCGAAGTTTTTTGAAATGGGCTGCGGTCCATCTTGGTTACTCGTCTTTGGCAGAAATTGAAGCTGCTCCCCCAACCGCTGAATTGGAGCCTATTCGATCCAATTACAGTCAGGTATATATCTACTGATTATGAATTGAGACTTGCTAGTTTTCGAGATAATATTTCTCCCCGATTTAACTTGCTTTTAAAAGATGCTATTTTAGTTTTCACATTCCTTTTTTCTTATCATTCTGGCTCTTTCTATTTCATTGTTTTGAATTGATAGGCCTTTTCCTCCTTTAAACCCTTTTGTGGGGCACCTGGCAATTTATGCTATGTTTAGAACCTTGAACTTTTAGTAAGTATAATGAGAAGGAAAATGAAAATGAACAACAAATACAGCTCAATGTTTGTCAATTGATGCACACTTTACTGTTATACTCAATAAAATCCGAGAACCAAACTTAGCATTATATTCCCCCAGATTTTTTTTTTTTGACAGTGGACATGCAATTTGATGCTGTGAGGCATATGAGTTTGTTCAGTTGAAATTTGTTCTTTATTCTTGATGCTGAATAATGCATCTGTCTTTGATGGAAATTTCTATTTTTTTATTTCTAAAATAAATATATAGTTTAATGGAATTGGCTACATGCTCGTCAATTACAGTATATGTTAATTGAAAACAGCTGGACGAAGTGGACATGGGAATGACATATGAAGAACTCTCAGTATATGGAAGGATGCGTAAGATTTTCCGCTGCGGACCTGTATCCATGTTTAAGGTTTGTGCCTAACTGTCTACTTTGTTCAACTCTCAGTCACAGACAATATTTTTCATTAAATTTGTTTTATAAATTGGAAAATTACAAATGATGTAATATAAGCAAACTCTAGTAAGTTACGGATGAAAGACTATATTAAGTGCAAGTACTGAAAATACTGCATTTAATAATCGGTTGAAACAGTTATCTGCAAACTGCTTGCTATGATCATATTAAGTTGAGGTAGGACAAGAGGTCCAAATTTTGGGTCTGTGGGGCAATGAATGGTCATACAGAAATGGAATTAACCAAAATAATTATATAATTCAATACTATAAATACCTGCATAGTTTCTGATGGTAAAAATGAAAGACTTGTTGACTGACACAGTCTTTGAAAGCTAAATGCTATGCTGCAGAGGATAATTAAGGTTCTTCAAACTTGCATATGTTTCCAGTACTTCCCTTTCAAATTGACTAAATTTGGTTGCAGTTTATGTAACTTATGACTCAATACTATTGTTTATGTGGTTATTATTAAACTCATTTCCTTCTGTTTATGACATTTCAAGAATCTTTGTTACAAATGGGGAACAAAGTTAACTCCAGTAGAGATTGCAGACAAAGTGAAACATTTCTTCAAGTATTATTCCATCAACAGACACAAGATGACCGTTTTAACTCCTTCCTATCACGCAGAGGTATTACTTCTCTTTGTGCAATCCAAACTTCCTATATGCTTATATGTTTATGAATTAAGGAAACTTGTCTGGTTGGTGGAGGTGAAATATGTTGAAAGAAACAGAAGTGGGAGGATACAAAAGTAATGCTTATGTTTGTAAAAAATTAAATTTTTTTTTTCCAAAAAAAGATATTAATGTTTGAATGTTATTGGGAATAAATGAAGGAGGAAAAATCTTAGGAAATGAAAAAGAATGAAGAAATGCTTTCCGAGAGTGTAAAAACATGCTCTGAGATGGGTATCAAATCACTTCATATGCCTTTTTTGTGCAGAGTTACTCACCGGAGGATAACAGGTTCGATCTACGCCAATTTCTGTACAATGCTCGGTGGCCTTATCAGTTCCGGAAGATCGATGAACTTGTGAGGCAGGTCGATGGTGATAGAGTGGCTATTACAAAAGCAGCTACTGATCTTGGGGTTACGACAGAAGGTGGCGGCATGGGTGTTGTAGCTGCGGGTTCAGACAACCCAAGTGCTGGTGTTTAGGTTATCGCATTGTAATAAATAAAGCCAATTGTTGGCTGGCCGCCTCACTGCCATAAAGGTATGGTTTATGGCTTTCTTTTCACATTATTCCTGTGGAATCGTTATATCTAAATCTAAATCACATAATTGGTACACGGTTTGATTATGTTAAATTTAGATTATGTTTTCTAGTAAATTGTGTTTTGCATTGTTTTGAACTGTACAAATGCAAAAATAGCATGAACCATTTTTATATGATACCAGAATCAGGGTACAAAATCTTAAGACCCTTTTGTCGGTCGAATTTGAATTAGACTAGTGATGGATTTAGATTTGGATTGAAATCTGATAAAAGTTTAATTATTGGATTTCGGTTTGCATTTTGTAAGTTTACAAATGATCATTTCTTCAATCGATGTAGTTTTCCAGGGTCGGTCTGGGAAAATTTTAGTTTAGACTCTGTTGGACCAAATTTGTCTGCTCACAGAGTTAACACTTTTAAGTTGTACTCTTTCTTATTAAGGGGAGATAAATTGATGGATAAATGTGTAATGTGTCATCGAGGAAAAAAAAGTTACATCTTTAGACACATTAACATTTACTCTAAAGGGTAAATTGTGAATACCTTCGTGAGGTAAGACCTAACTACAAAATTCTCCTTCACGTATTGGGGAATTACGAAAAGTTTTAGTTTTACCCCTTGGAAGTTATTTGTAATGTTAATAATATTTAAAAAAATATGAAAACTTGAGTTGCTAATTGTAATATCTCATTAATTATAAAATTGATAAATTATATATTTACCACAAAAAAATTGATAAAATTGAATAATTGCCCATAAGTTTAAAAAAATGTTATTTTTTTTACATAATGTTTAGAGGAAATTAAATAGTTTTGGTAACATTTTAGATAATTTTATAGTTTCATGACTAGGTACTACTAATTAAAATTTGCCTTTGAATATTCTCATTGAGCAGGGTACAAAACTTGAACTATAACCTAATCACGTGTTAAGTAATTTTATTTATTAGCAAAGTTTTATAATATTTTGTATTTGTTTGTCTACATATCAACATTTTCCAACTCTGCCTACAGTTTCTTTAGTTGCGTTTCATATAAAAGTTGCGATGACATTTTTCCTTACATTAATTTAATAATTGTTATTATTTAGAATAAATGTTGCCTGTTAGTCAAGATGGCTAACAATGAATTATTAACGAATAAGTTCTCGCACACAATATATATATTATGATTATGATATGAGAAGTTGGTTTCATGAATTAACGCCGCTCACCTAATAGCACAACTTGCCAATGATGCAATAGTTGATTGGTAAGACTAAAGCCTCATAACCTCTTAGTTCGATTTTTATTTGTAATTCAATATATTGATATAATTATTTAGTGATATATTAATTAATGTAATCTAAAAAAAATAACATCAACTTGAATAAAACACTTGTTAAACATTAAACATGCAAGAAAAACTCAAGCGATGAGATCGAATTGACATTTTGTGTCCACTTTGAAAATATAGGGACATTTTACTCTCTTAAAAAGGTCAAAGTGTTAACTTTACTATATGTGGTATACATTCTACAAATATTTTTAAACAAATCAAAGAACCCCAATAATATACTTTAGTGCTTTTGTGATGACTTATATATGAGAACTTCATACTTTGCCAACCGGCCAAACAAGTCGGCCAAATTCATATTTTATTTCATACTATTAGCTTTATGTAATATAGGTTATCCTAAAGCAACACAAACTTTTAAGAAAGTCTTAAGTTTGTTGATAATTAAACAATAATAAACAAATGTTTAAAAATTAAATCGCCTTAAAATCCCACTTCCTATATAGCTAATGCTCCTTATCCACCTATTTAACTAATATGATATCATGTCACCTTTCAATATTTTTCTTCAAAAAGAAGAAAGATAACTTATTGACTATTGTGTTATACAAGTTTTCTGCTATATCTGAGGAATACCCAATTAATTAAACTAAATAAGAAATTAAAAGTAAAAAGACATGTAAAGAAGCAATATATATGCAAGACAACATTAATTTCACCAAGCAAGGTGTGACCACATAATGGTTCATCTTTTCTTACAATAATGGAGTAATATCAAATGAAATGTGCTAAGTATTGCAAAACAACAAAAGGATAAAAATACAAATAACAAGGGAACATACATGCATTATGCATATATATAATACATTTGCAATAACACAATTTTGGAATGCAAATACATTGTATACAAAATCAAATTGAACTATTCAAGACGTTTGCACAGAGTGAGGCCGTCTCCAATAGAGAGTTGAGCTAATTCAATGCGAGCATCATTTGCTAAGAAAGTGTTCAATTTCATGATATGTCCTCTGCAACCTTTTAAATAACCTTCCATTTCTTCGTCTTCAGACGCGGCCACAGTCCCGGACCATAGGGTGTTGTCGTAGGCTATAATTCCTCCAACTTTAACAAGTTTCAACAACTCTTCATGGTAGTTGATGTAGTTTTCTTTGTCAGCATCCACAAATGCAAAATCAAATGTCCCTTCTTCTCCCTAATTTCATCAAAGGAATTTAGTATAAGTATATATGACTAGATTCAATCATATTAATTAAACTATTTGAGATTTGACTCGCTCGAGTTTTACTAGCTTATTTAAGCTCGGCTGGCCAATAGTACATAACAAACTATCATCTGACATCTTTCGATCGACCCAGTTCGAGCTCGAGTCAGTAAATTAAATAAAAATGTTGAGCTATTTGAGATCGAATTGTGTATTTGCAAATGTTAAAGCTTTTTCAAATTCAATATTTATGACATAAAATCATAACTCGATAGAAAAATCAGACTATACTCGACTAATGTGATGTTCAACCTAGCTAATTCTACTCATTTACACGCATATCTAAGATCATTGTTTTTAATAATAGAGAAAAATAAAGGTTCTCTAAAGAGTACTCAAATATTTGAATATTTTCCCTTAATTTTCCCTAAGAAAGAAGGTGCAACCGGCCAGCCAACAACTAATTGTGTACGTAGAAGTGATCGATGAATGAGTCATATATTGGATAAAGAATAAAACTTGGAATTTAAATAATACTTGGACTATATTAATTAATTAGAATCATGATATAATTAAAGGTCCTTATTAGTAGATCAAAAAAAAAAAAAAAATAAAGGTCCTTATAAATTGCTAATATCCTATTGATATGCTATTATTCAAATAGATTTTAAATTTGGTAAGCTTAATTAATTAAGAAAATTACTATATACCTTGGCCAAAAATTCCTTCATAACTTTCATGGCATCAGATTGAATGAACTGAATTTTATGAGTCATGTTTGCTTTCTGAATAAATGGCAATCCAGTCTCATATGCTTCTCTGTCTGGATCAATAGCTACAATCTGGAAAAAGAAAGAAAAAATTAAATGTTTATACTAATTGGTGATCTAAATTAATTAATTAATTATTTTTCTTTTCTTTTTTATAAATAGAAAATGACTTACTTTTCCATCTTCAGGGAGAGCAAGAGCAGTGGAGAGAAGAGAATAACCAGTAAAAACTCCAACTTCTATAGTCTTCTTCGCATTCATAATTTTCAATAACATAGAAATAAATTGCCCTTCATCAGCAGGCACATTCATCAAGCTCCTATTAATTAAAGCAATGGGAAAATTTAATTTAACTAACAAAATGTGAAAAGAAATTAATTTTCCAATTAAAATAGTAAGATTATATATTATATATATATATCATACCAAAATTGATACTTGTCGACGGTAGCATGCCTCAATTCTTTGAGTTGTTCATGCTCTCTAGGGTAAGCACTAGTTTCCAAGAGGTACTGCAAATAAATAAAATTTTAAATGCGCGCGCAAATTATAAAATGTATTTATATTGGACTAACATACATACATTATTTTTTTTCTCGAAAAATTCTAGTCAAAACCCAACTCTATGAAAATAAAACCATGCATATAGGTAGATTGTAGCAAATTAATTAATTGATAAAAGAAAATATTAACCTTGGAGAGGGCATCGCTCTGCAGAATGGTGCCGTAGAACTTGTCCTTCATTTTTGAATGTTTGAACGATCGAAGATGTAATAAATTAAGAAATAATGAAAGAAGAATTAAATATATATGTCTCAATGAAAGTAGAAAACTATATTTTTGTTATCTGAATTGTTGAAAGTAGAGCTGAATTTATAAAGGTCCATTTTGGTAGTAAACAAAACAAAACAGCTACGCGTGAACGCCTAAAAAACTGGGGAAATGTCACACCCATCACCAACTAACTAACACTTTAATATACTATTTTATAAAATTAAATTTTAATTTTATTTATATTATGAGGTCAGTCATGAATGAATATATATTTGGTGTGATGAGTTAGTGGTGCTGTCCCCCTCATTCCGGCGCGAATAATTACATGAAGTAAGTGTAATTAGAATTCCTTGCACGGTTTCAACAAATTATTGGTTCTTACTTCTATATCAATACATGCAACAATTAAAGATACATTTTATTAATTATTAATATGTTATGGGAAAAGGAAACTTAATTAATAATGCTCTAGTTGAGGTACTACTGCATTTCAAGCCATTATATAACTTATTTTTTTCGTTTTTCTGACATTATTATTTAAATTAAATATTGATCTTCAAGATTGGTAATTAAGATCGTCATCTCATGTTATCAACGATCCATAATGCTCCAACTTTAAATCATTAAATAAGATTTTTGATTTTGGAGTTGAAAGCAAATGATTTACATGAATTCGAGCACGATATGAAATTTTGAATGTGGGTAAAGATTAATTGAGAGTATTATATTAATTACATTGTTCCAATCAGAAGAGGCATATAATATAGGTTTGGATTAATAATTCTTCTATTTCTTGTTGTATTGCCGGGTCTTGGTCTTGGGCTTGGGCTTGGGCTTGGTTTGATAATTGGGGTGAGTTTCTTTCGGATCTACTACACGAAGTCGTTCCTTTTTGTGAATGGAGTCTTATCGAATCCATTTTATTGTTTAGTTTGTGTTTGGTAAAATATAAGACTATAAATTAGGAGATTTAGTTTAAACAAAAAGGTTAATTGTGATAAGAACGATTTATTCATCGTTGTTTACCGTCACAAATATGCATGAGTTCAAAAGTCATATAGCACATGTGAA
Organism: Penstemon newberryi var. newberryi; assembly: GCA_030819805.1. Lineage (NCBI taxonomy): Eukaryota > Viridiplantae > Streptophyta > Magnoliopsida > Lamiales > Plantaginaceae > Penstemon > Penstemon newberryi. The sequence continues at coordinate 699,256 of JAUALY010000008.1, forward strand.
TTTCCTTTTTAATAGGGTGAAATGCAAATATAGCCCCTATACTTAATTTGCTCCTCCTATGTAATTTTTATTAGTAAAAATCCCCCTGCGCTATTTTTTATTAGCAAAAAAACTCCTCCCAAGTCAGAGTACATATTTTGAAGGAAAAATGACAACTATACCCCGCCATAAAATGCAAAAAACACGCATATTCACCTAAAAATTGACAATAATTCTCCTCTTAAATTTTAAAATTAGCAATAACACCATGTTCACTTAAATAATTGACAATAACCTTCCTATTGACTTATATATGGAGGAATTTTAAAGGAGATCTTTTTGCTAATAAAAAAGAACACGAGGTGGTTTTAGTTAATAAAAATAACATCGAGGCACTTTTGCTAATTAGATAAAGCACAGACATGTAATTTAATCCTGTACTGTATATGTACACATTCTTCCATTGTTTGTTAATGAGAATGTAATAAAACTTTCGCCCATTTTCTTATTTTGTAAAACTCGATCAGGAGTCAGAAGGGAACTAAAACATGTACATATTTACTAAATGGGTTTTTCAATCTTAAGAAATCACAAATTTTAGTCCTAGTCTTAGACTTACATCAAGGTATTAAAGAAAAGGAAGAGAGATAATAAATTATCTTAGTATAAAAGTATGTATATTAGTGAATCATAAAACTTAGTAGAATTAGTTAAATAGAATGTAAATTATTTTGAATAAATAAAATAAGAAAAATGCCTTTATTATACTCAACACGCATTTTATGTTCCATGTTATATTAGAAAAGTAGATAAATGCAATACACGATGTAATTATATAAGAGTATCAAATATTCATAAACACATCTCTTGGATAGTAACTAAATAATTATAATAAACATACTATAGATCTTGATTTATAATTTATAAAATAGCCTCATAACTTTCCAACAAACAGATAGATTACAAACCATCAAATTAATATTTAAAATATATTTTATATCAAATAAATAAATAAAACATATATACTACTTAAGAAGCCAGCCATTTGTTTCATAAAATCAAACATAAGTTTGGTGAGTACAAATTAATAAAATTGCACAACAACTAAGTAGTGAGAAATCGAATCATGAGACTGCCAGCAGAGACAATTGAATTTTGTTTATGAATGGGAAAAGGAGACCTGTTCAAAATAATTATTCAAAGTATGAGCCTTACTATATAGTTCAGGAAATTAAATGGTCAACCTTTTATTTTTGTTGGTGGAAGTTTCAAATTCTATTTTTCTTTCTTCAATTTTCTGTTTGATGGCTTGCAAGTAAGTGAGAAATGCATTAATTTAGTTTGTTTAAGGAAATATACACAAGTTTATTTTATAGAAAAATGATATTGAAGTACATGAAGATATTCATATGTTGTAATTTAACTGTTAAATTCTCTTATGTAATCAAAAAAATGTAGCAAATTAACCCCAAAGTTTAGAAACATCCAATTTTCCCGATGCACAAGAAGTGAGATCGAGAGGTCATGGATTCAACTTTTACTAGTGTGGGTATTTATCTAGTTTAATAATAGTATTTGCAATTAGTTTATTTTTGTACTTTGATATTGAAACGAAATAGTTAACTAAAGTTATTTTCTGATTTCAATCAAAGTAAAACCCATTGATGTGTCGATGAGGCCATATGCTAGTGACAAAATTGAGGTCCATTTATGTGTATATTTATCTACTTTAATCAAATATAATTTCTAATGCTGTGATTGATATAATGATGTATACACCATTTTACTTGAAAAAATCATTGTTTTAAGATGTGACTTTTAAAAGAAATAGTCAGCTTAATTGATGATTAGCCTTATTGAATTAGAGGAATATTACTGTATTTTTTTTTAGAATCAAACGAATTGTATTAACTCATATATGTTGAGATAATACAAAATTAGGATTCTATTATTGTATTAAAATCCATTAATTTCACCAAACTTCTAATAATTGGGATTCAATATTCATTCATGCATGCACATTACACCATTACAGATCATATATACTCTGCATTGACTGTAAATTTCTCACCTAAATTGACAAAGAATAAAAAATAAAAATGATTTCTTGTTCCCTAGTATTCCATGATACAAACTTAAGTAAATTTTCTGGATCCTCAAAATTGGCGCTTTGAATAATGAAAACAAGAAAAAAAAAAAATTCCCACCTAACTCGTTCTATTTAAATAATTTTTTTATTTTATCACTGTATTTGGGTCAATCAATTTTTATTCCACGTCTTTGCCAACTTCTCGTTGACGGCCGTTTGCGTCAATGGGGGTATGGTTCTTTTTTAAATATAAAATTACGAGGAAATTGCATTTTTCATACTAATTTTTTACCTATTTTAGATATTCGATACTAAACTTTTAAAAAAGACATATTTAATACCAAAATTAAGGACTTTTTTCACATTTGCTTGAGCTTTAATGATGATTTTTGGTATGCTTAAAATTATGCTCCAATTTTTTTACCATAGCATGCTTATATGCCTTATATCATATCTGAAAATTATTGTGGCATAATTCCTTTTAGATTATGAGATATGATTTAATTTTGATTAATATCGCGAAACTTTGTAATTTTTTGGCGGATTATTTATTACGTTTCATGAACTGAAACTTGTACCATTATAAAGCTCTCGTCAAGAGCTTTCCAACCATATAAAGAACACAAAATTTGGCTCCCAAAAATTGACGGAGAAATAAAATTCTTCAATTTTGATATTAAATATATATTTTTTGAAAATTTGATACCAAATATATAAAATAGGTAAAAGTTTATTATGAAAAATGCAATTCCTTCATAAAATAATCTATAAAGCAATAAAGAGATCAAAATTTATATCACATGGGCCTAGATCCCTAATAATTTTGACAGCTAGGCTTAGTTAACTTCTGCCACTGTAGGCCTGTTTAGGATTATTAACAGATCGAGTGCACGAAGTAGTTTTTATGCATATATTGTAATTATTAAATTAATATAAATGGTAGATACTTTAACAAATAATATATTTTTTGAAATTTTATGACGTGCGCTTATTCTACTTCACAGTTACTAAAATTTGATAATTTTTTTAAGGGTGATTTACACTCAGACCCCCTCAGGTTTGGGCATATTACAAGAAACCCCCTGTTGTTTCAAAAATTACAAGGACACCCCCTCATGTTTGGGCATTTTACAAGAAACCCCTTACGGCGTTAAAAACAGATGGAATTTGATGACGTCAACAATTTTTTTTTGATTTTCCAAATTTACCCCCGGCTAAATATACCCACAGGGGGTGTCTATGTAATAATATTATAACATAGTGGGTGTATTTGAAAGATTACAATAACTTCAGGGAGTTACTTATAGCCAACGGTCATATTTGAAAAAATGACCATGGATGTTAATGTTGGCCATATATTCTGACGTCATCAAATTCCGTCTGTTTTTAACGCCGTAAGGGGTTTCTTGTAATATGCCCAAACCTGAGGGGGTGTCCCTGTAATTTTTGAAACAACAGGGGGTTTCTTGTAATATGCCCAAACCTGAGGGGGTCTGAGTGTAAATCACCCTTTTTTTAATTTGGATTTTTTTTGTTTTGCAAATCGGACCTTATTAAATTTGAATCTGAATATATATGAACCACCTGTACATGTATCCGGCTAGTGGCGTGCATTTTGGGAACCAATGAGAATATATACAGAAGTATTATCCAGGGTAGAACATGTGGCCATTTTCTGGAAAATGCTATTTAGAATATATTATCATGTCTCAATTTAGACCTCTATCAAAGTGTTTGGGTTAATTTTGAATATTTATCCCACCACTTCCACTTAGAATTAATTAATTATTGTTGATTGTAAGATCAGATCAGGAAGTAGTATATAATATATATATATTCACAGGACGAGTTCCCATTTTCATTGTGTACTTTGAAATATAATTTAAGTAATTATTGCATCATGCACGTTAGTTAAATTACTTTAATGTATCTTTCACCTGCTAGAACAAATTTCCGATTTATTAAAATAATAATAACTTAATTTTTTATTATTTTAAATGTATCAGTCATGTTTAAGCAGTAGTTCAAAGTGAAGTTAGGTTAACCGTAGTCGAACTACCCCAAAATATATATTTCTCTTTACCCAACTTTTGACTTAATTTAATTGGCTTAAAGCCTTAAGAGCACAATCTTTATCCGGTTCATATGTAATTAATTAATATCTTCATAAAAGTGGAAATATTGATCTCAATATCACTCTTTCAAATATATGGATAAGCTTTAGACATGCAAGACCAAAAAGTTGCTCGACAACAAAGACGTAAAGATAAATTAAAGAATACTTATTGCCCAAGATATATACAAATGTGGTAGAATATTTATGACTTTGATTTGGTGGATAGTGACTATTCTTAGTGCGCGCGACAAATGTATTTGACCCTACCAAGAAAATTTTGAGTTGCACTTTTGGAAAAGGGAAATAGCAAATGATCATTTGTCAATGTGATCACCTCAAAGAATAAATATCTTTTGATTTTCTTTGCTTTGCTGGTATTAGCCTCGCTTTTTATATGTACAATTTTGATATATAGTCACTATTTAGATCTATTACACAATAAATTCGTCAATTAAAAGAATTGGCATGCAGTCAAATTAATAATAGTATTTGATAGATCTTAATTAAAATTGATGTATCCCAATCGAAGTTTAACAAATTAAAAGAAGGAATTGTTTGGGCAGCCGTCAATGCTATATTCAACCCTAATCTTCCCATTCCCACCAACCCCCACCACCAACCACCAACCTCACCTTTCTTTCTTTCTATTTTGTTTTTATTTATAGGATTATTATGGATTAATCAATAATGGAGCAGGGGGAAAAGAAATTGAGTTTTTCTTTTTTTTTTTGAGATAAAAAAGAAATTGAGTTAGTGAAATTATTTTTGTCGGCATTTGGGTTTCTAACAGGTACCCATTTTTTTTTTATGAATTGGTTGAATATGATAAGGAAAATGTATAAAAGTAAAATATATGTAGAGATCATGAGTTCAATGTCCACTTATATGTGTATTTATCTAATTTAATGCTAGTATTTATATTTAATTTATCTTTGTATTTCAATAGTAATACTTACATTAATTTCCATTAGCCAAATTATTATTATGAGATAAATTATATATTGCTCGGACCTGATTAATTTTTTGAGCTGCGTCAAACACATTATTAATATTATTTATTGCTCGAAAGTCATAGGATTAATTATTAAAATTCCCTTCACGAACAAACATATATAACTAATTAGCTCGATTTGGAATTTAATTAATTTAATTTCAACTTGTGGATCGGACAAGTCTTCTCAATAAATGAACTTGATTTGTGAGCCACACCAGCCTTCTCAATAAATGGCAGACCAGTCTCATATGCTAGCTTCTCTATCCATACCAATTGCAATCACCTAACAAATGAGATATAAATAAATTAAATATTTATTCATTAATGAACTTTATTTTGTGTGCCACACCAGCCTTCACAGTAAATGGCTGCAGACCAGTCTCATATGCTTCTCTATCCATATCAATCGCAATCACCTAACAAAGAACGAGATATAAATAAATTAAATTATTATATTAATATTCATTCATTATCAAAATTAAATATTATTTCTTTGCTATTTTTTATTATAAGAAATTAAGAATCAAATGCAAAACCTTTATGTAAAGTTTCTAATTACTAAAACACACTTTGCTATTTTAGATCAGGATTAGTCTTCAATTCTTTCTAATTATCAAAAAATACTTTGTTATTTTCGTGATACAATTACCAAAAAATATTTTGTCAGTTCTAACTGAAAACTATTAGAATTAGGACAATCCTTCTTCCACCGGTCTAAATTAAATAATTCAAGGGCCACCACTTATATAGATATTTCTTTAGTTTAATGCTAAAATTTATATTTAACCTATCTTTTTACTTCAATAGTAATAATTGAAATAGACTCGAATTGAATTTTCTATTTTGATAAGAGAATGCCACATACCCGAACCATAGTCCTAATGGTAGTTGATGTAGTTTCCCTTGTCGGCATCCACAAATACAAAGTTAAATGTCCCTACTTCTCCCTACTTATATATATTACATTAATTTTCATTAGCCAATTATTATTATGAGAGAAATTATATATTGCTCGGATTCTTTTAATTGAATTTGTTTGACTTTTTTGATATTTGACCTGATTTAATTTTTTCGAGCCGAGTCAAACACATTATTAATACTCCCTCTGTTCCTAATTATCTGTCGTTTTAGACAAATTTTTTTATCCCAAATTATTTGTCGATTTAGGATTTTAATACAATATTAATTACATATTTCCCTATTTTGCCCTTAAGAGAGACAGTGTAAAACTTGAATAACGTGTAAATAGTTAATGCTGAGATAAATAGAAATAAGGGTATTTTAGGTATATAATTTATTATTTTTACAATCAACAATAATTAATTCTAAGTGGTGGGTTAATTTTTTTTTTTGTTATTTTTTATTATAAGAAATTAAGAATGAAATGCAAAACCTTCATGTAAAGTTTCTAATTACTAAAATACACTTTGCTATTTTAGACCAGGATTAGTCTTCAATTCTTTCTAATTAACAAAAAATACTTACTTTGTTATTTTCGCAATACAGTTATCAAAAAATATTTTGTCGGTTCTGATTGAAAACTATTAGAATGAGGACAATCCTTCTTCCATCAGTCTAACTTCAATAATTCAAGGGCCATCACGGTTATTTTATATGCATGTGCGGTCAATAAATATGTGCTATGATCAGCTAGTTTACAAAAAAACTTAACATTGGGTTTTCTAGCTAATAAAAATATCATATGAGAATTCTTTTGTAATTACAAACTATAAAGGGGAATATTTTACATTTCACTCGGTAGTATAATGTAAATTATAATTGTTATTTTTATTTTTATAGAAAGTAATAAGCTGAGCATTCGGTAAAAATCGAACCGGATCGGACTTGGGGGTATTTTTTCGGTTCGGTACTTTTCAGACCGTGGACCATTTGTCAAACCGAAATTTTCGGTTCGGTTCGGTAAAAAACCAACGGTCCGGTTCAGACAAAAAAAAAACGAAAGTTTAATTTTTTTTTTAAAAATCAAAAAATTCAATTTGTTGCACAACATACAAAAAAAAATCTTACAACACACAAACCATACCAAAAAGCCCCCCCTTCTATTTATTGCACAACATTCAATATATCACCGAAGTTCATACAAATCATTCAAACATAGAAAGTCTCAAACATAAAATAATCTTAATCAAATACAAAGAGGAAAATTATTTTTGAAAAATAATTTTAAGTTTATACAAACCATTCAAACATAAAAGTTATAAATCTCCAAAGTGGTAATTGAAAAACACTAAATTTTAAAAAAAAAAAATTGGTCCAATCGGTTAGGTAAACCGACCGGTATTACCGAGAACTGATCGCTCCCAAGGATCAGTTCTCGAACAAGAACCGTTTACCAAACCGAAATTTCGGTTCCGGTTGAGTTCGATCGGTTTACCGAACCGTGTTCATCCCTAGAAAGTAAATTGTAAGAACTTACTGCCATCGTTTGGGAGAGCAAGAACAGTAACCAAAAGTGAATAGACGGTAAAAACTCCAATTTGCTTTCTTTGCATTCATTGATTTTCAAGAACACTGAGAGAAATTGTCCTTCATCAGCGGGAACATTCATTATGTTCCTAAAATATAAATTTCCTTAAAGTTAATCAAGAAAAGAAAACGCAAGTTAAATTGTAATATATATATATACCTTTGTTCTACGGAAAAAAGAAAAAACTCCAATTTGCTTTTCTTTCTTTTTTTTTTTTTTTTTTTCTTTTGCTTATTGTTGTTAATTGAATGTATGTATAAATGTATTATTAATTGTATCAAGTTATAAATGTATTTTGTTTTTAAATCTTAACATTAATTTTTATTAATTGTATAATTTGTACTTTTATAACTTGTAATATTGTAATTTTATATACAATGTTTAACATTAATTTAATTTTATTACTTGTAATATTATAACTTTTATGTAATAAACTTAACTTTTATTACTTGTAATATGTTTAACTTTTAATTTTATGTACAACTTCAAGCCGACTTAGTCGAACATGCGTGGTTAACACACGGTCCAAATGGTGGTCATGTGTAATTGTTTCAATATATATTTGATAGGGTTATGTCTTTTCTAATTTAATTTATCGTATTTAAATTATGTAACAAATAATTATTTTTAATCCACTAGTCATATTATTTGTAACAAATTTTTAATTATATATTGAAACAATTACACATGACCACCATTTGGACCGTGTGTTAACCACTGGAGATGGCCTAACATCTTCTTCATCTCTTTTTTTTTTTTTTCTCTTTTATCTATGTCGGTAATCCAAGAATCAATGGTCTCATACTAGACCAGTAGTTGTCACTTTTGTAATAAAAATTCCTGTTATTGGCTACGATTTTAAGGAAAAAAAAAAGAATTTCTGTAAAATCGGTTCGATTTGGGAAACCGACCGGTTTTACTGAAAATCGAGAGCATCCAAGGGCCGATTCTCGAGCATGAACCATTTACCGAATCGAATTCCGGACCAAACCGTCGATTCCGGTTCGGTTCGATCGGTCCGTCGGATCGTGCTCACCCCTTGCATCTGAACTAATGAACTCTATTTTATGTGCCACACGCACCAACCTTCTCAATAAATGGCAGACCAGTCTCATATGCTTCTGTATCCATATCAATAGCAATCACCTAAAAACTAAAAAGAACAAGATATAAATAAATTAAATTAAATATTTATTCATTATCAAAATTAAATATTATTTTTTGTTATTGTTTATTATAAGAAATTAAGAATGAAATGCAAAACCTTCATGTAAAGTTTCTAATTACTAAAATACACTTTGCTAATTTAGACCAGGATTAGTCTTCAATTCTTTCTAATTAAAAATACTTCGTTATTTTCGTGATACAATTACCAAAAAATATTTTGTCAGTTCTGACTGAAAACTATTAGAATTAGGACAATCCTTCTTCCATCGGTCTAAGTTAAATAATTCAAGGGCCATCACGATTATTTTAAATGCATGTGCGGTCAATAAATATGATGCAATGATCAGCTAGTTTGTAAAAAAATTAACATTGGGTTTCCTAGCTAATAAAAATATCATATGAGAATTCTTTTGTAATTACAAACTTTAAAGGGGAATATTTTGCATTTCACTCGTTAGTATAATGTAAATAATAATTTTTTTATTTTTTTATTTTGATAGAAAGTAAATTGTAAGAACTTACATTGCCATCGTTTGGGACTTCAAGAGCAGTAACCACAAGTGAATAGACGGTAAAAACTCCAATTTCTAATATTTTCTTTGCATTCATGATTTTCAAGAACATTGAGAGAAATTGTCCTTCATCAGCGGGGACATTCATTATGCTCCTAAAATATAATTTTTTTTTAAAATTCCTAAAATTTAATCAAGATAAGAAATCGCAAGTTAAATTGTACTATATATATACCTTTGTTCTACGGAGAAAAGAAAAAAATAAAAATATATAATTTTTTTAAGATATAAGGGCCCTATTTTCTAATTTCGCGTAGGGCCGACCCTGAAAGCTTGTGTGGAGGGGTTGGAGGGTAAACTGTGTAGAATTAGTACATATATTTTGGATTATGTATATAGTACTAGTCAATATATTGGCCACTAGCTAATTCCCTGTCACAAAATGGAATTGCATGTGCCTTATAAAAATCAATTTCAAAGTGCATCAGACACATTGGGCCTGCTTGTTTGACGTTTGGGAAAGTAGTTTGGGAGAGTAGTGAAGGTTTGTGAAATAATCTCGATGTAATGTTGTTTGTTTGGGTTTTGAGAGAGTGGTTTGAGAAATAAAATGGATGTAGGTTTTTTTGGAAGAGTTGGGTTGTAGGTGTAAGATATGTAAGACTTTATGTCAAATCATGTTTGTTATGTGAGATAAATTGTGTAAGAGATAGGTTACTTTATGTCAAATCAAAATAGAGTTTGTATAGGTTTTGTTTAGAGATAAGAAAATTGTTGTTTGTTTGGCTTTTGAGAGAGTAGTTTGAGAAAATTAATGGATGAAAAATTTATTTCGAAAAATAGAAAACATGTTTGTTTGGCATTTCCCAAACACAAAAAAATTCTGGGAAACGCCAAACAAACATGTCCATTATATGTGAACTTCTCTCACAAGAAATTTGAAGTTAATTTGTTAATTTTGTTGTAAAATAACAATAGTAATGAATTTGAGTAAATCAAACCAAATATGCAATTACTCAATACACATCTTATATATAGGGTATAAATTGACATGAAATGAGGAGTATGCGCGCACAACAAATAAAGTTTAATTGAACTTATGAAGTTGAAATTAACAACGTTCGACATATTACGAAAAACAAAAATACATCAATATTTCATATAATAAAGTACAGACGGAATAGTATATAATATTACAATAAGACAGACACGTTTAATTTCATATATAAATTCAAGGAAAGTACTTTTTTTTTTTTTTTTTGATAAAAATGAAAAAGAAAGTACTTTCAATAAAAATGTAATATTAATTTTATTTTATGCGCCTGCAGAGTGTGAGACCATCTCCAATAGAAAGCTGAGCTAACTCAATACGAGGATCAGCTGCCAAGAAAGTGTTCAACTTCCTAAGGAATATTCTATTTTCTCCAATCTGATCAATCCATTCCTGGCTCAATTCTTCATCAACCAATGCCACTGTCCCGGACCATAGGGTGTTGTCGTAGGCTATAAGTCCACCTACTTTGACCAACTTCAGAAGCTCCTCATGGTAGTTGATGTAATTTTCCTTGTCAGCATCCACAAAGGCAAAGTCGAATGTTCCTTCTTCTCCCTAATCATATTACATCACATTATATTTTGTCATTAGCTAAATTATTATGCAGAAATTATAAATTGATTGAATTCTTTTTTTAAAAAAAAAAATTCAATTATATATTTCCACTTCTCAATATATAAGTTAACACAAGGGCTTAATTGGACACACTAAAACCATATTTTTATTTTTTTTTATTTTTTTGTTACAAAGACTATATTTAGTAATCAACTGCAACTATTTTGCGGTTTACATTAATGAGTAATTATATGCAAAGTAAAATTAAGGTAAAATTGCACGTAGTATAATAAATTTCAGTTAAGAACTCATTTAATTATTTTAACAAGTGTATTATGTTTGTCATGTGAGTTATTAAGTCTGAAATAAATTACGGTTTCTTAAAAGTATTTAAAACCTCTAAACAAAATTATCCACCCAATATTCCCTTTATTAATTTTCAGGTTTATTAAAGTATAGAGAAGAGTGGCGTGCGGGCAATCACTAGGTTTATTAATTATATTCCCTTCTAAATCAGAACGAAACATATTGCACGATTTGGAATATAGTTTATATAAATTAAACTTTGGTACTCACATTATCAAGAAACTCCTTAATAACTGTGATGGCATCTGAACTAATGAATTGGATTTTATGTGCCACTCCTGCCTTTTCAATAAATGGCAAACCAGCCTCATATGCTTCTCTATCTGGATCAATCGCAATCACCTGACAATTAAGAACGAGGATATCAAATAATTTTTCATAAATAAAAAATTCATTTCATAAAAAATATCATTAATTATGGAGCAAAAAAAAAAATACTTGATAGCACATAGAGGTTTTGCTATTAAAAATAACACATGATGATTTTTTGGTCAATTAAGCAATGTATAGGGCGTATTAATTTTGCATTTCACTCTTATTTTATCGTACAATAATAATAATTTATAAAATAAGAACTTACTTTGCCATCAAAAGGGAGAGCAAGGGCAGTAGCCAAAAGTGAATATCCGGTAAAAACACCAACTTCTATTGTTTTCTTTGCGTTCATCACTTTCAAAAGCATTGACAGAAATTGTCCTTCATCAGCAGGTACATTCATCACGCTCCTGAAATTAATAAATATAATAAAATTTATTATTGCTCAATTAAATTTCTAAAATAAAAAGATAAATAGGGCCGGGAATTTAAATATATTTAATAAAATTAAATATTATAGAGTGCGTACCGGTGTTGGTATTTCTCCACACTGGCTGTTCTGAGTTCTTTGAGTTGTTCATGTTCTCTCGGGTAAGCACTTGTTTCTAGAAGGTACTGCAATTTTAATCAATACTTAATATATCATGCATAAGATATAGATGCATTAATTGAACTACATAATTCATTTGCAGTTAACTTTATATATATTATGTGGATAATAAAAATGCAAGTATAATTTGGTGATGAATGTAGTGCGCACGTCTTCATGATTGTATTAGAAAAAGTTAATTATCATATTGCATTAGAACTTAAAACAAATATAAACAGAAATTTAAATATCGCATGCATGCCTAATTTTTACATGATGATAATGTTACTTTTGAATGACAATTTAACCTTAACTTTTTTTGAATTAGCACTAATTAATATTTAATACAATCAACATTAATTTTGTACAAACTAATCAAAACATATTCAAAATCACTTTTGTATTCTTCTCCTATTTTTTTCAAAATGATTCTTCTTATACTCAATGTCTCAACCCCACATGTTTAATTTCTTCAAGGCTTTATTTCAGCCGCCGGAAACAATTTTCCGGTGGCCATATAACCAAATCCTATATATATAGTTCTCAATTATATATATATATAAAAAAAAAAGAGAGTAATAAATTGAAAGATTATTAATCTTGAATAAAAAGCAAACCTTGGTGAGGGCTTCGCTTTGCAAAATTGTGCATGAGAATTTCTCTTTCATTTTGGAAGATGATTGATGAACAAGAATTAAATTCCAAATTTAAGTGTATAGTAGTATAAAGGAACAAATAAGACTTTAATTACTTGTTTGGTTCATAGCTTGAGTTTGTGCTTCTTTATATAGGATTTGTATTAGGCTGCCAGGTAATTAAATTTATTTATTTTTCTTTCTATTATTTAGTTTTTATTTCATGCATAAAAATATTGCATGGTTAGGTAGTGGGTTGGTCGAGGGTGGTTGTCATATTCTTCTGTCACCACTCATCAGCATTGCATTTTATTATTTTCATAAACTCCCCTAGTTGAAACTGAATATTAGATTCTATAGTTTAACTAATTAGTAAAATATTCATTTTTTTTTTAATTACATGTGGTTGGTGAAAGGCCCTTTTTCAAATATCTCCTATGATGTCTGATCCCACTAATTAGCGTGTGGTAGGCAGTATTAATTAATTATTTATCAATTGCCTAGCTAGCTTTCAGTACCTCTTATGTAATATAGTAATTAATGTCTTATCTCATCTAGGAGTATTTTTCATTGCATTTCTAGAAGTGCTAACATTGAAATAAACATTTTTAGGTAATCTTGTCGCAAAAGATCAAAGGAAGTTAGTTATATAAAAGTTTTTATATATGTGCGATATATGGTTACGTTGAACAAAAGATTTTCTATTATACTTTTCTTATTTATAATATATATATATATATATATATATATGTGTGTGTGTGTGTGATATCACATAAATTTTAGACTAAAACAATATTTTCACTAGAAATCTTAATTTGATACCAAACATTTGATAAAAGCTCCACTCCGTGTATTAGGGGTGTACATGGTACGGTATTGCGGTTTTATTAGTTAAATTTGTACCGTACCAATTGTTGCGGTTTTTTAATATTCAATACCAAACTTCACTTTTGAACACCATACCAATGCATCCGATACGGTTCGATTTTGGTACGGTACGGTACGGTACGGTTTTGCGTTCTAGAAATATTTTTTTGTGTCTCACTTTTTTCCTCTTATAGTCGATTGATAATTGAAAGAAATTTCTAATGGAATGAATTGGTGATGTTTTTCTTTTCTTTTTACATAATACTTTATAAAGGAAAGAGTTATATGGACTAATATCCTATCAAATGAATTAGCCTAAAAAATAGTAGCTCAATAAAGAAATAATGACGATAATTTATTTGTCGTTTGTTATTTATTTTAAGGTATAATTATTTACTAGTTAGTCGTTTATGCGTCAAAATTTTATTTTTGGACTTTTTGTAAATGAAAAACTTATTTGGAACACAATTATATGTTCTACATGAGTAGTTGAGTAAATTTTTTTGAGTTATAATTACTAATATTAGATTATGTGTTTATAGGTTGGAAGATAATAAAGGTTAAATTTAATTGCGTAAACTAGAAAATAAATAGTTTATTTCTATTTACGGTACGGTACGGTTTTTTGCTGTATCCAAGTTCCAAAACCTATACCATACCAAAAAATTCGGTACGGTTTTCATACATACCAAAACCTACGGTTTTCAGAAAAAAAACCTAAACTTCGGTACGATTGGGTACGGTACGGTATGGTGCGGTATGGTCTCGAAAACCATGTGCACCCCTACCGTGTATGTTGTTGACATACATAATCCTTTCATTAATTTTAGCAGCCTATATAGCTAGTGGGCTAGGTGATGTTGATTGATGAAAAAATATACTTCATAAATCATGTATAAGAAAATTTCTAATTTAGATTTGAAATGGTCACACACTTACCTGGTCATAAAGTAAATAAATATAATTCTTCGTGTTTTATGATAATTATCAATCAATATAGTTGATATTCCGTCATTATCCAAGTGTAAATCAATCATCCACCCATATTTAAATTTCTCCTTAAACAAGTTTTCACGTAATGTGTTCGACGCGTTTTAGGTAATCTTAAGATCAAAGGAATTAGTTATATAAAAGTTTTTATATATGTGCGATGATTACGTTGAACAAAAGATTTTCTAGTATACTTTTATGTGTTATATTTATGTCACACTAATATTTATTGATATATATGTGACATCACATAAATTTTAAACTGAAACAATAAACGAATATCTCAAGTGTGTTGGCTAAAAGTATCAAGTTCTAATCGATAATTGATCAAAATAAAAAGTTTTAATCGATCACCAATGAAATTTTGAGTCTATAGAAAGAAGAGATTAAAAAATGACTTGAAGGCTTACATGTCTGTCGCGCGTAAATAGGTAATTTATAACATGTTGAATTGATCTTGGGATTTTGAATCTATAATACTATAAGAAGGCCTAGATTAAAAAAATTATTTGACTTTCATGGCTGCTGTAAATCAGCAATGTAGATTAATGTTGAATTGATCTTGGGTCCTTAATTATTTATTCAATTGCAAAACTTGTTGGAGTATAAATTTATTTTATATAGGATCATGAATTTAAAGCTATTTGATTTAATTTTGTCCTACTAGTAGATTGAATCCACCGTTTGTGGTTTATGATTGAGATGACATTGTGATTCATTTATAAAGGCAAAAGTTGTGAATGGTTTGTAAAAGAATTCAATTAAACATGCATGTAACAAATTAAATAGATATGTACTGTGTATCTCCATTATTGTTCGTATCGTATATATACATAGTTGTGTTCAATAATAAATAAAAAATGATAGCATAGTACTACAACTTATTACTGAAAAATTAAATTTTCAAATTTTTAAGTCTCCTCACTCACTCGCTCATGCATGCTAGCTAGCTCCTCGTGGGTCATGCATCCTCGTAAAGATTCATATTCGTCCTTTAAAATCTGCAAGAATATCTCTGTCTCTTTCTCATTGACCAAACTTATTTTATACATATACAGACATACAGTTAATGTTGCTCAACTTGGCCGTATATATACGAGTATTAATTTTACACTCGAATTACTAGTAATTATATTATATTAATTCGCCTTAATTAATACTCTTTCACGAAAATACAATCTGGCGGTTGTTGCATTGAATAGTTCAAAGTTTAAACCAACAACGTAACAGTCATAATTAATTACTAACATATATGCATGTAATATTCTATATTTCACTTTAATTTTATCAGGATGAATTCCATCAATCTACTCCTATTTATCAATTACGCGGATAATTAAAATAAGGCAATTCTATCACTGATTTTATTTATGCGTATTATTATATGTTAAATGGAAACTAGCTAACCCAATTAAAAGAAATAAATGATCACTAAACCAACTTCTTATATATAACCATCAATCAATGTAATTAAAAAATGATGAATAATTTGTATTTAGAATTATTTAATTTATAGACAACAGTACACCACAAGTAAGATGATTGGATGATCTAGCCGTGTACTTGTGTCTTTGAAAAGTCCACAAAATGTAGCACCAAGTCAAAGTGAAAAGTCCACAACGTTTGAGATTTCTAGAATTAATAAATTAGAACCAACTTGGCAATTATGGATTCTCTTGTAACATGGGTGGATTTTGATCCAAGCAATGACGTGGTACTACCAAACCACCCGTAAAGGTTAGGTGAATTAGGTTTTATTTGATAGATAATTTAAATTCAACTCAATCCTATAGGATTTAAATTAATTCATATATAATTTATTTCGATTTAAATTGTACAAACGAACTAGATCTAGTTTATAATTTTTTGCTCTACTGTACAATGTACTGACCATGAACACGCTATTTTAAGTACTCTAAAGACTTGTATTCTGTTTAATTAAGTTAAAAATCAGTGCTCAAGTTTAAACGTTCTCATATTTATTTAAAATTTTGTTATTCCTCTGGCTAATATGCCGAGTCCTAAAAATTATCGAATCATAATAGTATTAATCAATTTAGATATATTGTTGTGTGTACAATTTGAGGAGATAATCTTTATATAAACAATTCATAATAATACTATATAGTTGGAAAATGAACTTACTTAGTGCGTTTTTTCAATAAATGAAACACACAGAGTTTTATATCCACGAACTTTTATGATTAGCATGTTTACTTTAATTTGGATATCACTTTAACTCAAAAGTTGGTCCAAAAAAAAGTTATTTTATCAGCAACCACTTAAGAAAAATACTGCAGTCGTTCTTAAAATATTAGACACACTAATTATTATTATCTTTAATCCTCCAACCAACATTTTCAACATTTGTACGGTGTGTGAAAAAACCAATGAAATGGGCAACTTTGAGGATATGGGAACTAATTTATATATATAATTTAGACGATAAGTGGATAATCTATAATAATTAGGTAATGAAGTTTTCATCTTTTACTTTCATCATAACCTTATTGATAACGCCGTGAAAACGTCATTATTACGTGTCTTCTTAAGCTAAAAACAACTTGCTTTGATCCGAGTTTTGCGTGCTTTTGTTTGTTTTCGCGTTCTTTTGCATTTTTGGTCCCTTGTTGGGCTTTTTTTGTGTTTTGGTGGTTGTTTGTGTGTTTTGATTGTGTTTTGTGTGTTTTGTAGGGAGATGTGGGTAAGAGCTTCAAAGGAATGAGAAACCGAAGTAAAAATGTAGAAGAATGTAGATAGCTGCTCACTAAAACATACATAAATATTTCACGGATGATTCAAATGAGCTAAATTTTGGATATGTCATAGATGAGTGAGTTGGCTACGCTACGGACTTTACGGATCCACAATCGGAGTTCGGAATCAAAAGATATGCTGCTCGGAAGGAAGTGTGGCAGAGCAGAAAACTCTCTGCCTCAATCTCGCGGCCGTGAGGTCCTGCTGGTGCAAAATATCAGCAAATTCTCCGCGTTTTCAAGGGTCATTTTTGGATTTTCTCATAAGGGGGCTATTAGGGCAAGATAAGAGAACAACTTTCACAACTTCTTCCACATTCTTTCCCTCTTTCTTTGCCTCCTTTTCTTCTCTAGCCTCCCTCAACTTCTCTCTTTAGTTTTCCTTTTTTTTCTTGTATTGAAGACTCCACCAAGGGGGTGAGTTAATCACCACCCTTGGGGAGTGATTAGGTGGTGATTAAGGGGAGAAGAATCCATCTCTCGATTTTATTCCGATTAGGTGATATCTTTCTATTTCCTAGTTGTCTATGATTAGGAGATGAATTGTTGTTATTTTCTTTTTGGAACAAAGATTGTGGATTTGAATTCTCCGGATTTATATGTATTTATGTTATTGTTTGATTAATTATGTGTTAATGATTGATACGATGCTTATATGTGTTAGTTAATCCGATTTCGTGTTTATTGTTCATCCTATGGTTTGACAACTTTGAGGTGAAATTTATTGATTCTTGATTGCTAGACATAGTGATTTTGAGGATTTGATTGTGAATTTGGATTGTGATTCGATTTTAGGATAGACATATACCTAAGTCGTTTCATATTTGTTTAAGGTTTGAGTTTAATGCATCGATTAGATTTTAATCCACTTAGACATAAATTGGATTAGTTTAACTCGATAGGTTTGTATGCAACTCGAAAGATACATACGAACGTCCTTGAATCCTTGAGTAGCAAACACGAGCATAAGTTATCAATTGTCGAGTCATGTTAGGTTATGTTTGATTTGTTGGGTTTATTGTTTTATCGCATTATTTGACCAATGATTGTAGTAGATTATTGTTTAAGTACTTTGATTTGCCGTAATCATGTAATCGGGCTTAATTCTACCTTGAATGCATCCTAGACATGTGGATTTCGACCTAGGATAGACATATACCTAGTGTGGTCCGTGTTTGTATAATGGGTTCATTCGTGAATGCATCAAATAACTTAGATTCTCTTTATTCGGGGATTTGGGTTAGTCTTAGGTCCCGGGTGACAACGGTATGCCTTTGAGCCCTCTGAGAGCATCGAATGACAACGATGTTTGTGATTGATCCGGAGATGGAGAGTTTGGGTAGATTGGTAGAGTTAAGTGAAACCGACAGGGAGACTTAACTAAATTAGAACTCACAAACAACAACTAAACCTATGATTGTTTGCATAGCTAACCTAACAACCGCATGATTTATCCGCTTTAATTGATTGCTTATGAATCCTCCTTACCGCATAATTAGCTCCCCAATTTACTTGCTTTCGTAGTTAGATTTACTTTACCGCTCGTAGTTAAATAAAATCACCCTTTTCATATATTTGGGTTTGATCATTTTTGTATCAAGCGTTCTTAGATGAAATAAGCCGTCGATTTATTCGTTTATTCCCACCTTTACCCATTCATTGGGATTCGATACTCGGTATGTACTTATCGTTTTATATCACTTGTAATGACCGTATACTTGCGTAGTTTGCGTATTAGTATTTGGAACGCAACAACAATACAAGTGATTTTAGAAACAAGTGGAATATGATTTATTTCACTAGTGTTAAGGGAATGTACGAGGGAAAAACACTTTTGATATCAGACTTTTGTCCAGATTACACATTTGATATCAAACTTTCTAGAAAAAACCACATTTGATACCATGATTTAGGTCCTCTTGATACATAATTTTTAACAAAATTCATCATGTGTGCAGCACATGTCTGTTAAGTGGCACGGATTTTGCACATGCAAGGGGTAAAATTTCATTTTTGATACTCGACATTTACCTACTTTACACTTTTGGTACCAAACCTTCGAAAAAGACACATTTAATACCAAAATTGAAGGTCGTTTGACACATATGCTTTGACCATCAAATTTTTGGACGGGAACGACCACGTGGCTGTTAAGCCACCGAAATTGTACGTTTTTTGCTCGTGATATGCTCGGGCATGGAGTATTTGGACCTAATCTTAATTATTTCATATCTCCTTCGTTACAAGGCCAAATTTTGTGTTCTTTATATGGATGGAAAGCCCTTGATGAGAGATTTCTAATGGTATAACTTTCAGTTCATGAAACGCAATATATAATTTTTAGTAAATTAACAAAGTTTCGGTTCTAACATGGAGTATTTGAACCTAATCTTAATTTTTTCATAACTCATTCATTATAAGACCAAATTTCGTGTTATTTATATGGCTGGAAAACCTTTGACGAGATATTTCTAACGGTACAAGTTTCAGTTCATGAAATGCAATAGATAATTTTCAGAAAATTAACAAAGTTTCGATTTTATCTTAATGAATAAATTGGAAAATGACTGGAACGTAACTTTGTTAATTTTATGGGAATATATTGGATATACGAAGTCAATCAGAAAAAGAATCAACAAGAATTGAAGATGAATTGAGCTGAAGATAAAGAAGGAAATATTTTCCCCAATTCTATTTAGATTAGGTTAAATTAATTGATTTATTGTTTGTATATATTATAGCGTGTTTTGTAACTGTATAAGTTGTTAGTTGTATTAGTTGTTTATTTCCGTTTTTGCCCCTGGTAGTTGCTTATATATAGGAGGGCTTCTCTCTGCCTTTGTACAGATTTTTCATATATACAATTTGCAATACATATTTTTACATTCACAATTTACTCTTAATTTCTGCACATCAAATATATCAAATATTTCTGGATTATATACTTCAATATGGTATCAGTAAAGAATTGATAAATCGCTGCTGTTCTTCCACTGCAACATCTGATCATCTTCTCCAGATTCATTATCAAGATTCAAACAAATTCTCCAGTTTTTTCATCTCTATTTCTGTTCATATCAAGATTCATTCCGGATCTCTTCATTGCATCTTTCATATCCAAATCAGGTTTTCTTCTCTACAATACTTACAATCTCCATATCCAAATTTTTTCCCAGAATTTCATCTCTTCTATTCTTCTCTCTGTTTCTTGATCATCATTCATTATTTCTTTCAAGATTCATTCATAAAAGAATCTTTTCTGTTTTTCATCTTCATCTACCGATTATAATTACACACATTTATTAAAGAATCTTGTCCTGAATTTTATTCTTCCAGTCATCACATCTCAATAAATACATCCCTTCTTCCCAGAAACACCAATTACCTTTCCCTTCTTCATCACTTTTTCCTTCAAGAAAATCCATCTTTCACTATATAATGAGTTCAGATCCCCTTAATTCTTCCACCACCCCTTCATCTTCACGTCCAAGGGCCCAAATAGAGGATCCATCCAGCCCTTCCTATTTGCATCCTGCAGATGGACCAGGTATCACATTAGTATCAGAAAAATTAGATGAAACAAACTATCAATCATGGAGTAGAGCCATGATTCTTTCTCTTACTGTTAAAAATAAACTGGGGTTCATTGATGGTTCTATCACTAGACCTACAGATGATCCCATCATGGCAAATTATTGGGACAGAAGTAACACAGTAGTCCTTAGTTGGTTACTTCAATTAAAGAGAGATCTGATGAATCTACAACAACAAAGTCTTTCTGCAAATGCATATTTTTCCAAGTTGAAAATTATATGGGATGAGTTGACTAATTTCAGGCCTAAGTGCACCTGTGGTAACCTTGATGAATACTTTGAAAAAGAATATCTCCTAACCTTCCTTATGGGACTCCAAGAATCACTTTCCCACACAAGAAGTCAACTCCTATTAATGGATCCACTTCCTACTGTCACCAAAGCCTATTCCTTAGTTTCTCAAGAAGAAACACAAAGAAGTTTACATTCCTACTCCAGGCAGACAGATTCACTCTCTTCTATGGCCTTTTCTAATAGGTCAGCTACTTCTGTTCCTCCTTTCAGACCACCAAATCCTAGTACACAATTTAGATCACCCTCCATTCCCTCTCAACAACCCTTCAGACCACCATATAGACCCTCTTTTAGACAACCTTACTCACCCTCTTTTCACTCTCTTTCTTTTACTTGCTCTTGGATCCTTGATTCAGGAGCATCTCATCACATTTGTAATAATCTACATTATTTTACTAACATTACTACTGCATTTAATACAAGCATCATTTTACCAAATAATTCTGTTATTCCTTCCTTTTTTAAAGGTACTGTCATCATCAATGAATTAATTACTTTACACAATATCCTGTATGTCCCTAGTTTCAAGTACAATCTTTTATCAGTAGGTTCCCTCTTGCATTCCTCAAACTATTGCATCACATTTAAGAAAGACCATTTTTTCATCCAGGATCAGACATCTTTGAAGAGGATTGGCAAGGGTGACCTCCTAGATGGACTCTATCTCATACACCACAATACTCCCACTACATCATCTCATTGTAATAAAGTGTCCATTTCTACATGGCACTCTAGATTAGGGCATCCATCCTTAGATAGATTACATAGATTACAGTCTATTTTAGAATTACCTAGCATAGCTGATTTTAATAAAATTCCATGTGATATATGTCCATTGGCTAAACAAAAGCATCTTCCTTATATATCTCATAATCATAAACCAAAAAAAAATATCTCTGTTCATGCATTTGATTTAATACATTGTGACATATGGGGCCCCTATAGAACCCCTTCCCATAATGGATACAAATTCTTTCTAACTTTAGTAGATGATTATAGTAGGTTCACATGGGTATTTTTAATGCACAATAAATCTGATGTGAAGCATATTATACCAAAATTCATCACATTCATCCAGAATCAATTCAACTCAACAATCAAAATATTTAGAAGTGACAATGCTCAAGAATTATTATTTACACAATTATTCTCTGATTTGGGCATTTTTCATCAATTTTCATGCGTTGAAACACCATAACAAAATGCTGTGGTTGAGAGAAAACATCAGCATATTCTTAACATTGCTAGAGCTTTATACTTTCAGTCTAAAATCCCTATAACTTACTGGAATGAGTGTGTTCTCACATGTGTTTATCTCATGAACAGAACTCCCACCCCTTTACTTAATAATGATTGTCCCTATAATAAACTATATCAGACCAGCATTGATTATAATCATCTTAGGGTATTTGGCTGTCTGGCTTATGCATCTACACTTAAAGATCACATAACTAAATTTGATCCTAGGGCAAAGAAATGTGTTTTCATAGGTTATCTCCCTGGTACAAAGGGATATAAACTTTTAGATTTAGATACTCATGACATTTTCATTTCTAGAAATGTAGTTTTTCATGAACATGTATTTCCTTTTCATGATTCATCAATATTAAGTCAGTTTACAATGGACACATCATTAGTTAGACCTATAGAAAATAATGAATTCTCTTATTTCCATGACAATATTCCTTCTTCTATAAATACCAATGAACATCATCTACCATCTGATTCTCCTCAATCCACTGAACATAGACACAATCCTGATCATCAATCTAATCCTGAACTTTTAATTAGAAAATCAGCAAGACAACATAGACCCCCTACTTACCTACAGGATTATCATTGCAATAATTCATACATCAATCATCCACCTAGGTATCCTCTATCATCTGTTCTAAACTATTCTAGCATTTCTCCTCAACATCTTTCATTTATCTCTAATATATCTATCATTTCTGAGCCTACTACATATAAACAAGCTATACAAAAACCAGAATGGATTCAAGCTATTAATGAAGAACTTTCAGCAATGGAACATAATAAAACTTGGACAGTTCAAACTCTTCCACCTAACAAGAAACCTATTGGATGTAAGTGGATTTTTAAAATAAAAAGAAAGTCAGATGGCCCTATAGAAAGATATAAAGCTAGATTGGTTGCTCAAGGATTCACTCAACAAGAAGGAATTGATTATACAACCACTTTTTCTCCAGTGGCCAAATTAGTTACTATTAGGATTATTTTAGCTCTTTCTATGGCAAAACAGTGGGATCTTCACCAGTTAGACATCACCAATGCTTTTCTTAATGGTGATTTGGATGAGGAGGTTTACATGACTCTTCCTAAGGGTTATACTCCATCTACACAATCTCCTAATTCAGGTAATCTAGTATGTAAACTGCAAAAATCCATTTATGGCCTAAAACAAGCTAGCAGGCAATGGAATCAGAAGTTAACTACAGTTCTTCAATCTATGGGTTTTACCCAGTCCAGGTCAGATTATTCACTTTTTATTTCAGGTATTAATTCTACTTTCATTGCTATTTTGATATATGTTGATGATATATTGATAGCTGGTCCTGACACTAATCTCATTTGTCAAACAAAAACCAAATTAAGTTCCATATTCAAGTTAAGAGACTTAGGTAGGTTAAAATACTTCCTAGGCATAGAACTGGCCTATTCAAACACTGGACTCATACTTTCACAGAGACAATATGCTCTTCAAATACTTCAAGACATAGGCTATCTTGCTAGTAAACCTGTGAACATTCCTATGGACTCTAAAAACACTCTTCATTCTGACAATAATAATTTACTACCTGATCCAACTCCCTATAGAAGATTAATAGGTAGATTGATATATTTAACTATCACTAGGCCAGATATTTCTTGTCCATAAGTTGAGTCAATTTATATCTAATCCTACTTATGCACATCTAACTGCTACTCATCATCTTTTAATGTACCTAAAAGCTACACCTGGCCAGGGCTTGTTCTATGCTAAATCATCCACTTGCACTCTAACTGGATTTTGTGACTCTGACTGGGGATCTTGTTTGGACTCTAGAAGATCAACTACAGGATATTGCACATTCCTTGGAAACTCCCTAATCTCATGGAAAGCCAAAAGGCAGCCTACTGTCTCAAAATCCTCAGCAGAAGCTGAATATAGATCTTTGGCATCTATAACTAGTGAAATACTATGGATTTCACAATTATTGACAGAATTAAGAATTCAACTTACATTACCTCCTACTGTCTATTGTGATAATGCATCAGCACTACATTTAGCTCACAATCCAATATTTCACGAAAGAACAAAACATATCGAGATTGACTTACACTTTGTTCGTGAACACGTTGCAAATAATCATCTCAAGCTCCTGCCCATCAATTCATTTGCTCAGCTGGCCGACATCTTCACAAAGCCATTGCCACGACCTCAATTTCAAGTTATCTTATCCAAGCTCGGTGTTCGAAACATTTACACACCGGCTTGCGGGGGGAGGGGGGGTATTGGATATACGAAGTCAATCAGAAGAAGAATCAACAAGAATTGAAGATGAATTGAGCTGAAGATAAAGAAAGAAATATTTTCCCCAATTCTATTTAGATTAGGTTAAATTAATTGATTTATTGTTTGTATATATTATAGCGTGTTTTGTAACTGTATAAGTTGTTAGTTGTATTAGTTGTTTATTTCCGTTTTTGCCCCTGGTAGTTGCTTATATATAGGAGGGCTTCTCTCTGCCTTTGTACAGATTTTTCATATATACAATTTGCAATACATATTTTTACATTCACAATTTACTCTTAATTTCTGCACATCAAATATATCAAAATGTGGTTGGGCCAAGTGGTAGTGACTTGCGACCCCCAGAGGCGAGACTCAAGTTCGAATCCTACTGGAGACATCACACTGGGGAGGACCTATACCCTTTGCACTCTTCGGTCCGAGCTGTAAATACACAGTCTAGTAGATCAAAAAAAAAAAAATATATCAAATATTTCTGGATTATATACTTCAATAGAATATGAGTTGATCGATGTTTTTAACTACTTCACACAATACATGTACGAGCTAGTGTGTAATATGAAGACTTTAATTAGAGGCAAACTTTTGGAATGATTGAATGGTGTTGCTAAACTACTTTAGGTGGAGTTTGGTCATTGGACATTAACTATATAAAAGTGGATCATTCATCAAGGAAAAATGGTAATACGTGGTTAGAAGTACTCAAGACTGAAGGTACACTATTAATAAAATAATTTGCCAATATTATTAAAAAAGTATTACAAAAAAAAGTCAGAAGAAACTACCAAAAAAATAAGACGAAACATGAAGAATTTTCATATGTAGCTTCTATTATTTGGTTGCCAGCTACACCATATATAATAAATTTCAAATATTTATTATATTCCATTAATATTGTGTTAAATTTCTGATAGCCAATTAGGACCAACCATAATCTATTAATCTTCCCTTAACTTTCCTTTAAAGGAACAACTTGTTGAGTGACAAATATGTATTCACAGTAGTTATGATGTTTTGAAGTTTTAATTAGTCAAAATGCAACATGCTTACTGTTGGTTTGCATTATTCTTTCATATTTCAATTACGCAAAGAAATCAATTAGAAAATAATCATTTTTTCAGCACGTCATGATTAATTTGGTTAATAATTTGGAAAATTTAAGTCAATTGACAAGAGACATGTTAGTATGTGTAACCAATACAAGTTTTTAGTTATATAAATAATATATTGAGTTTATCTTTGAATTTTGTTTATAATGACCATATTTACATATAATAATTTCACTACAAGAAGAATGAGGGGCGGATGAAAAAGAAAAAGATATTGTACTCATATATATGCATTTTAAGATAAAAATGATAATTGGGTCCAT
Organism: Penstemon newberryi var. newberryi; assembly: GCA_030819805.1. Classification (NCBI taxonomy): domain Eukaryota; kingdom Viridiplantae; phylum Streptophyta; class Magnoliopsida; order Lamiales; family Plantaginaceae; genus Penstemon; species Penstemon newberryi. The sequence continues at coordinate 725,522 of JAUALY010000008.1, forward strand.
GAATCATAAAAACCGTAGGCTAAAGGCCTCAACAGCTGCAAAATGGGCCGCGCACAAACCTTACTAAAACGTACACTTGATCTCACCATCTCAACAAACCTAACAGAAAGATTATCACATCCAAGAATTAACCGATATAGATTCCCTCCACAAACCAAATTAGAAAATAGTTAAATATTATAATTGGATTATAGTAAAAATGATAATTTTACCCCCATGAAAATGCAAAATCACCTCTCTTTACCTGAAAAATTATTAATAAGCCTCCTGTTAACTTTAAAAATTGACATTCACTTTGTTCACTTAAAAACTTGACAATATTAATATGACAGAAATGTTCATTATGTGGCCAAAATCGGCGACAATAAATATGGCAGCATTAAGTTGAAATATGGCAGAACTATAGCTTTTTCTTCAAATATAGTATCTATCTATAATAAAAATATCAATAAATCATGACTATTAAATTTCATATACTTGAAATATGTCTAAAAACATTACATATGTGAGATTGTGCATAAATTTTAATTATTTCATAAAGGAATATGAACTCGATTCATGATTTGGATTTATGTTGATTGATAGTACTAAGAACATGTTGGATTGTAATCGAATATGTCTAGAACAAGAAACACATAATCAACACCTTAAAAAATAAAAAAGGTTGTATAACATAATTACTCAACCCAGTTCAATCACCGTCACATTTAACAACAGGCTTTAAAGTAATCATTAGATATTGTTGAATAACAAAATATGTGCTCTGTATCATATATTCATATTTAGTTCTGTTGTTAAGTTTAAACTGAAATATTGCAATAATATTAAAAATAAAAATATTAAATCATGTATTGTTATATTAACAATAGACTATTAATATATTACCTATATGTTAATATACAACTTATTTATTATTATTAGACTTAACCAATATTTATATCCATTTCATATATTGCTAATTAAATTATCAAAAAAAAAATATTACTATAAATCTTCCAAATCATGTTCATTGAAACTTATCTTCAATTATTTAAATATCAGATTTAGATGGAGCGAATTCATCCATACGTAACTGGTCTATAAAAGGAACTAGTCACTACAAAGAAGCGAACTCAAATTTGAATCACTGTTGAGAGAGATCCTCACTTAATATGTCCGATGCGCCTCTAAAGGGATTAAACCATTGAAAAACAAAAAAGTGAAATCGAATTTGAATTAAAATCTGACCAATTCACAAGCTTACCCCAAAAATAGTAAAGCTCAAATTGATAATGACATGATCATAAAATATTGTAAAGCCAATGGTCATAAAATTAGTAAACAAAATTAAATCCCTCCTAATGTATTGTAAAGCCCAATTATAAAAATTTGTAAAGCCCAGTCCATTTATCTGTTAAGTTAGGGTTTACATATTGGTATTGGCAAGTTTATAAAACCTGCACAACGATTCTCCGAAAACCCTAGGCTCCGCCGAGAAAAGAAACTTTAGAACAATGGTGATCTCTTCATCCTCTGGTTCACAGTCGCACCAAAAATCTTACATAATTTTTTCACTCTCTTATGGCTGAACTAACTTCTGTTGATTTTGTTTGCAGGTGAAGTACTCGAGAGAGCCCGACAACCCTACCAAATGTAAGCTCTCGTTTTTTTTTTACTGTTTATTATCTTTTGATTTTAAGGGTTTGCTTGTTTTTATCGGCCATATTTTTTCACGTTCTTTTAGTTTGAGGAGTAAATTTGCTAATTGTTGTTATTTTATTGTTGCAGCCTGCAAAGCCAGGGGAGCTGATTTGAGAGTGCATTTTAAGGTATTTGAAGCATTTTTGTCATTTTCCAAAATTATATCTTACTCCGAGTTATTTTTGTTGTAAATGTTGAGTTGAATTGAGTTATTATGTTTTTGCTATGCGGTGTTTGATATGGTGTACATATTTGTGTCTGATTTGGTTGATATTAGGAGTGTAACCTGATGAAAAAAGCAGGGAATTGTTGCCATTTGTGAACATTTCTCTCGTAAACTTCAGGGATAATAATTTGCGATGTTATTGGGTGAACCTATTGAGTAATTACATTGATTGATGGTTCAGTAAACAATGCTATATTTTTAGTTCCAGTGTTTTAGTTGGCATTTGAAATAACTTAGCTGTTGGGGAACATGATGATAAAAGCGGTGATCTGTTGTCATTTGTGAACTTCTCTTGTAAACATTGGGGATAATAATATAATATGCAATGTTCTTGGGGGAACTTATTGAGTAATTCCGATGATTGATGGCTCAGTTAACAATGCCATATGTTTTGCTAGTTTAAAATGAAATTGTTTTCCATATTTTAGGGAATGTTTTGTTCCAGTGTTTTAGTTGGCATTTGAATCGACTAAGGTGTTGTAAACCTGATGAAAAAAGCAGGGATCTGTTGCCAATTTGTGAACAGTTCTCTCGTAAACTTCAGGGATAACAAAATGCAATGTTATTGGGTGAACCTATTGAGTAACTCAGTGATTGATGGTTCAGTAAACAATGCTACATTTTACCTGTCACTGTTTCTGAATCTGGTTCAGAACTATAAAAAGGATTGAGTAATAGTTCATAAAATATTATAATTTGGTTACAGCATTTAGGTTGGCATTGAATTGTGCTGCTAATGTTATGAGATCATTGGATGTCAATTTATTGAGTATTTTTCTTTCTATTAGTAAACTATTAAAATCAGTGTACCTTTTGAACCTGATGAAAAAAGCAGGGATCTGTTACCATATGTGAATAGGTCTCTCGTAAACTTCAGGGATAAAAATCTGCAATGTTATTGGGTGAACCTATTGAGTTGTTCTGATGATTGATGGTTCAGTAAACAATGCTACATTATTAACTGTTTCTGTTTATATAGTGTGCCACAAAAATTATGATAGTTAATTTTAAGAAATGTAGTTTTCAATGAGTGCAAGATCATTCATTATAACATACATCCGAAATGAATGCAGAACACGAGGGAAACAGCGCACGCCATTAGAAAGCTGCCTCTAGTCAAGGCCAAGAGGTACTTGGAAGATGTTCTTGCCCACAAGCAGGCTATACCATTCACTCGTTTCTGTAGAGGTGTTGGGCGAACTGCTCAAGCAAAGAACAGACATTCCAATGGACAGGGTCGCTGGCCTGTCAAGTCTGCCAAGTTCATCTTGGATTTACTCAAGAATGCCGAAAGTAATGCTGAGGTACATTAATATATCCTGTCCTTTTCACATTTTTATTTTTGGTTCCATTTCCATTTCCATTTAAATATATAGTTTGTCATTCTTGCCATAGGTGAAAGGTTTGGATGTAGATGCCCTCTTCATTTCTCACATTCAGGTTAACCAGGCTCAGAAGCAAAGGCGCCGTACTTACCGAGCTCACGGAAGAATAAATCGTATGTTCATATTGTGCTACATTTTTTCACTTGTGTTTTATTGTTAATATCTTAGAGTTAATAATTTGTGTATGCTTTTCGCAGCCTACATGTCATCTCCTTGCCACATTGAGTTGACTCTATCAGAGAAAGAAGAGCCTGTCAAGAAAGAGGTAGCGTGTAGCTATAATTTTAGTTCCTTTGCTCGTACACAAAATCCCATTTTGTGCCCATTTATAATTGAAACTATGTGTTTTGCAGCCGGAATCACAGTTGGCAACGAGCAAACCAAGGAAGGCTTGATCTATCGGTTAATGCTTAGATCATATAGTTGCTTAACAAGTTCTTGAAACTGTTTTTTACATTTTGGAGGCTTGGTATTGGTTATTTACATAATGATTTTCATTTTAGATAAATGATTGGAATTATGAGATGGATTTGAGTTTTTTTTATGCATTGCTTAATGTGTTAATTCTTTCTACTGTCATACTTTGATCTGATGCTTCATATTCAGTTTACCATTGCTTAAGTTATATATATATATATATTGAAAATTGAAAATTGAAGAAAAATAATATTTGAAAATTTCACCTTTTGAAAAGTGCACCATTTTAGCTGTATGCTTTTAAGATGTTAAATACTAAAACGTGTGTTACTTCTTTTGGCATTTTAGCTGTATGCGTTTTAGATGTTAAATGCTAAAAAGTGTGGTACTTCTATTGGCATTATTAGTGTTACGGATCAATGAAATCGCTACATCCTCAAATTCCAAGGGGATTTGTAAACATATATTTTGACGGTTAGCGACATAGAGCCCAACTTAAACGTAGAGGAAGCTTCAAAATTGGTTGGCATTTTGGTACGAGCCAAATTACCAAACTAGCATTCTTTTCGGTTTTAGTATTACCAATTCATTTACAAGACAAATCAAACGTTAAAACCCAGTACAAATCAAATGTAATAAAATGGTACTAATTGAAAAACTACATTCAAAGCTGAATAATACATAACCTCATTATTAGACGGTGTAATTAGACGTTATATTTACAGTAGATTAACCTTATACAAAACCATGTTTTAGAGAATTTCTCGATTTCCATAATTTTATTTGGTTGGATTTTTTAGATGAAATGAATAAGTAGGCATATGTTTTAGAAATGAGAAAGTTCCTTTTAGAGATTATGGAAAAAAGAGTGTAGATTTTATATCAAATCATGTTTGTGGAACAATAGTATTGGAGATAGGTTAAGAAAAAATCAAAGTATTGTCTGAATTATTTTAAAGACGAGATTTTTTTAATATTAAATTATTTTTGAAAATTGAAAGCGATAAGTTTATTTTTGAAATTAAAAATGTTATTTGACTTTTCAAAAAATACCAAAATTTTCCCTAAAAAACGAGACAAACATCCCTGAGTATTTATCGACCCTGTATTACATCTACCAACCAAAGGATTGTGACAGATTGACAAGAAAGTCCCAAACAAATCAATCAGAAACTCCTGATTTGTATATTTTGGGCTTCATAAAACTTATACGCCTAAATAAATAATATAGAAGTAGTATATGTAGTTATAGACAATAATGTCAAAATTTTAATATCCACCTAATATTTCAAACCCCAAGCCAGACCCAATTTTACAAAGAATATCCACGTAATGAGATCATAACAAGTGAATATGTTAGTCATACAAAGATGATAACTCTTCCATGAATAACAGAAACCTCCCTCCTTTATGAGCATTGATTATAATCTTTACTTCTTCATTCATCGAAACATATATTTCATCGGTGAAAAATTTCAATGTGCATCAAATCACGTAAAGTTGTAAAATAGATAAAAGTCAACAAACTGGTAATTTTTCACGACTCCAATAAATTTCACGAATCTTGACACTATAGCGGGCAAATTAAGATGCTAGTTTTGACCAGCACTCGAGTTACCTATTTATTAGATGCCTTCTTCATTGGACCAAAATTCGAACGTTGTGGCTTGGGGTGCTTCTCAACTTCACTTGGGTCCAACCACTTGAGATGGTTGCGATTGAAAAATGGCCAATTGGGAACTATAATAAGAGAAGTTAACACAACACCAGCTCCATATATAAGCATCATTGTCTGAAATGATCCCAAAACATAGCATGTGATAAATGCCACTACCGCAAAAATTACCAACATCAATTGCATCAACTGTTCTGCTAGCTTTTGCCCTTGCCAATCCATCTATCAAACAAGCATTTCAAAATTCAAATTTGGTTAAAACATCTAAAACACGTACATTTCGTAGTTGTTAAATTCCCAAGACTGATCATGGCGAGTGCTAGACGTAGGGAAATTTGACACCACATCATTCATTTGGTCACACAATAAATGATGTGGTATTATTCGTACTTGGTCTAGGAATTTTTTCTAGACCAGGTCTACGTAAGAATTTCCTAGACTTAGGAGCTTGTTTGAAGGCTAGATGCTTTGAAGTGCAAAAATGCAAGCTTTTCAATATATTAAAGAATTTTCGATGATTTATAACGCGTATAAGACCTACACAAATGAATTTCAACAACGAATTAAGATAATTGTCTACAAATCCCGACTTACTTCAGGAAATAATCGTAGACTGCATGATTTAGACTAGAAGATAATTTAGGCAGATGTTGCAGCATACATAAAGATAATCCCAGAAAATTGTAACTGATAACTTGATTAAAGAGAATCCATTTACATATATGAAGCATGACAACCACAAAATTTTCAAGTTTCGCAGGAATATCTTTTTAGTTATTTTTCAAAGAAACATGAGTCTTATATATACACTATATAAAGAAATCCATAGCACCGATCCAAAAAGTCAAATAGGAAATAGCAGAAAATAAATATCATCTGATTATGAAGGGACAATAAGACAAAGACATTGTCAGGCAAAACGAAACCATTAAATCAGATCAAGGAACTCTGCGAAATTATTTCTCACAATAACTTAGAGACCACGATACAGTATGAAAATGAGAATTTGGCATTTTACACCCTGGAATTGAAATATTGGCACACTACACCCTCAAATTGCATATACTTTGACAAAATACTTTTGAGTAAAAATATACAATTCGAGAGTGAATGATGTCAAACTTTTCAATTACAGAGTGCCAATTGCAAAATGCTTGAAATTTATAAATCCTTTGACATTCTGGATTGAAAGTAGAATAAACGATAAAAAAAATCCAAAGCAATTCCACAAAGAGACCGCAGATTAACTAATTGAAAGTTATTTAATTAATTAAATAAACATACAGAAAAATATATAGACTAAATCCGATGTAGAAATTAAAATAACTCTCCACATCAAAGAATTTACTCACCGGAGAAGCCGCGAATGCAAAGAGGACTTCAATTTCGTTTGAAAAATCAGGTTTATGAACTTTAGTAACCGTAGAGAAAATCTAAACTTTAGTAACCGTAGCGAGTGTGCTGCTCTTATATATTTCTCCCGAGCAATCGCAACCGTCTATTAGTCATTTGATCATTTTAAAGAAAGAACAGAAAGAAGTAACTGAAAACGAAAATGCCTTTGGATGTTACATGTAATATAATGACATATGCCCGGTTTTATTTTGTTTTTTATTTTTAAAAATTTACTGTCAGTGTTAGTTCATAACAAGAACACGTGTTATTAAAAGATTGCATCCATGCATTACACAATATGTAACATCTAAAGTCCACACTCCACACTAGTAAAAAATTGAACATAATTGAAATCATTAATGATTTTCTCTTTATTTTGGTTTATAGTTGATCGGATTCGAGCAATATCATGTTACAATTAGATTCATCATTATTTATAACGAGTTGTTAGTCTCGAATTTGACATCTTTGAGTATATCGAATCTTGTTCACGTTTGGACAAATTTGAATTTTGTTGAGCTCAATAAAATCTTCACTTTCTAATTTTACATTAATGTCGTTTTTCTCAACAAGTCAATCAATATTACATTTTTATTCAATTTAAATCACGTGTTCACACATTTTCAATTCATTAAGCTTTAACACTGAAAAACATACATTCTGACCATACATTTGTAATCAATTGTTCTAAATGATTTAGCATATCACGCTAAAATTTAGTGATATTGCTATCAACATTCCAAAACTAAATCATGTTGACCGATGAATTATGCACAAAATAACATAATGTGAAATATTAATTTACATCTTGTTAAATTAATGATAAAATATTGGTATTAAATTTTTTCACAAGGATCAGTGGATTAATTTATTAATTTCAGATTATGAATCATTTCAATTGGATCAATTACATATTCGAGTAAAATCCGCTCCATTGACAACCCTGGTTTATATATCTTGGTAGAATTTAAGCTACATGAATTTATACTTCCATACTGACTATACATCTTATAAAAAAAGAAAAAGAAAAGTTTATACTTCCAAAGATATGTGCTTAATTTTTGGACAACTGCTAATGTATAAGGTATCCATTTGGTAATTGGAAAAGGATGCCTTGAGCCCTTGAGTCTTATAATTCAAAATCTGCCGCATGTCAAATCGAACTCAAAACATGAATCAACCTATGCTAATCAAAATACATAGGAAAAATAGAAAAGGTCAGAAAATCAGCAATTTCTCCATTTCATTTTTTGAGAATAACGATCGATATATTAGAATAAAAAGCATCAACAATTACATGGTGTTTAATGTACTCCGGCAAATCAACTAAATCTAACAAGGAGGCTAATTTCGCTAAATAATTAGCCACTTTATTATTTTCTCTACGAGTAAAGCTAATATCTGAAAAATAAAAACCTCTCAAAAGCGCATATTTATCTGCAATAATTGGTCCTCTCAATTCCGCCTTTATATCTGCAATAATTGGTCTTCGTAGATGAAAAGTATTCTTCAGAAGGATTGAGTGTTATTAATAAATACATATCAAATGCTTGATAAAGCTTTGACCCATGATGAATCCAAGCTGCAAAAGTGATACCATAGGGATCAGATAAACCTTTTCTTGGAGAGCCATTTTCTATGCAAAGAAGAATATAAATTAAATACCTACAAAAGTGATATCATGTAGTAGTTTTCTTCCTTTAAAGAGAATAAAATCCAATGGAGTTGATAATGTGCATTTGCAAGATAGAATACAGATCCATATTATCTTCCTTCTCTAAGCACTCAGTGGCCTTCAAGACATATCTAAAATGTCGTCCATAAAGATGTGAAGCTGATGATGCTTTGTAGGTTAAAAGCTCCAAATCACCTGCATGAAAATAACAAAAGAAAAATCAAGGAAAGAAATATAAAAGCTAAAAAAACATCAAACTGCACGATAAATATCAGTTGGAAATGGGACTCTCACTCATCACGAGTATGAGTTTCTGCTTTAAACACAAATCAACTCAAATATCGGGTGAGCAGTTCATTGGTTAATACCAAACTTGTTCACATAATGTAACCAAATTCATAAAATAAAATAACACGATTCAGAAAGATAAAACACTTCCACCCACAAGCATTTCTGAGCAGAAAACACAATAAACTAATAATTCCTTAACAACTAACAATAACAAGAGTACTAGCAAAATTAGAAGCAATATCAAACACATTTAAAGGACAGAACATTAACAAAAAATCTAACCTCTACCGATCTTAAATGACCTCCTAACATGCTGAAAATCCCTAATACGTTACCTAATATAACTGATCTTGAAATAAATTACCTGAAGCGATGTCTAACAGAAGCATGTCATTGTGGAAATGGCGATTCAGCCAACTTTTGCAACGTAATCTCCAATCAGAGTCACCATTGGTAAATAATTCTGGAATCTTGTTTGGATTATCCAAATCTTCTGGCATGTATTGATCAGTGGCATCACAACAAATGGACAATCTATCGTCTTCACAACGAGAAAGTTTCAAGAAGCAAGATGCTAACTCCTTCCATGTGTCACATATTCCACGTGTAACATCCAAGTGCGAGGCTAACATTTCTGCAAGACTCTGTGTGTCATAATCCCCTGCACATGATTTAGCAAAGACACATCATCATTCAACATAAGGTTCATATTAAAAAAATCTACTCTTTTTGGTTTACAGATAAAACGTGTCAATGCATCTAAGTGGTTATCACAAGGACACTAGCAACCTTATTATGATTTATTTTGGAGGGAATTTAGTCTCAGCATCAAGATACTAAAATTTATGGCAATATGGTCACATAAAGGAAATGCATCTGTAAATGGAATAGAGCACCCAATAATTTGATGGCTTTGTGGATCTGTTAAAGATAACATACAAAATTAAGTAGTATATACAAATAATATTTCATGCTTTTCAAATATTAAATAACTCTTTTAGGGATAGGCAAGCTCTTAAAACTCAGAGACGTTGCTTGGAAGTACGATAGGTAAAAAATTTAATTATGTTAGTAGGTTTTGTCCTCCTATGAGTTATGGAATCCACTTGCTCTTGTACAAACAATTTCTACTCGTTGAGAAGAAGTTTGGAGGGCGAGAGAAGGTAAAGTGGTAGATTCTCCAACTGATAGACAATGAACATGCCTAGTAATCATTTCCGAGAGGAAAATGAATATGAAAACATGATTCCAAAAGTTGTTACATCTGGGAAGCACTTATCGGATATGTAGAAATTTTAGAGGACTTATCAAGATAAGTATATAAATAAATAAATAGATAAATAAGTAAAAAACACAAGCGAAGATGATGTTTCTTCAACACGAGCCTTGCCACCCAAATATGAATGATACCAAGTATCCGTGTTGTGATGCTAAAATGGCATACCTAGTAGGCTCCTTGGGTGAGTAATCAATGCCTCAATGGTATTATACTAAGACTTAGAAAAAGATATATTTTGAACTAATAACATACCACGTCGATGCAAGTCTACAAGTTTCGATAAGGAGTCGTTGCACGTCGGATCCTTCTTCAAAATGTCCTCACAGCATGTAGAAAGTCTCACATAATTTCCAACATCAAAATGCTCCAAGACATTTGCTTTAAGTCTGCAGTTGGGTAAACAAATATTATGTAATTCATATATATATATATATATATATATATATATATATATATATATACACACACATTTAAAGGTATATTATGTATGGATTGACAACCACTTAAGTTATGCAACAAAATGCCCCCCACAAAATTTTAGCATGTGTTTGGATATTAAATTTCATAAGAGAGATTAGAAGATAGATTAAGTATTCCCCCCCCCCCCCCCCACCCCCACCCCCCTTCGAAATCCCACTGAAAAGAGTGACATTCATAGGGATCTCACATATTGGAACAATCATCATAATTATGTGTATAGGTACGCATGAAGAGTTGGAGGGAACACAAGTATAAAGCTTTTATCTAGCAACAATTGCTTATATCTAAATTTTCCTACTCATATTTTCATTCAACGGATTTTTTTTTATTGATTCTTAAACTCTAACTTGTCACAACTTTTGGCCAAGATCTTAACATAAAGCGAAGAACCCATTACCTTAACTGAAGTACTGTAGCTGAGTTATGAGATATATTTTCAAGTTCATCAAGGGCCTTGGGAACCCGATCTCCGAGAAGCAACATCTGGGAAAACATTAGCGAATGGTGGGCACTCAGAGAATACAACTTTGAAAAAGTTAAAGGCTTAATTTGAGTTGTATAAAATATCGCTGTCCATATTGTATAAACTTTATTATAACCAACACATAAACTTTGTCCTGTTGCTTGTGTCAAAAACAAAAAATGAGACAATTAAATGAGATTGCTGATTAGTTAATCATCAAATTTTTTGAAGGGAATAAATATAGTCATGTGCATTCCACAACAAGTATATCAACATAATTATAAGTGCATTATAACAACACAACATTGGTTGACATCATTATAGGTAAAGCGGCCCTTATTTTGACCACTTTTAATGAAGGATGTTAAGAATCACATGTGAAGGAAAAAGGTGACACATTGAGAAATCAAGGAATGTCATCTATACATAAGTGGACCAAGACTTATTGGCTTAAGGTATGGGTTCATTGGATTTTTACTCGTGCATGTCATCATAAATAAACACCAAAGACCATCACATGATGGATAAAATTCAAAAGTAAACAATGGGAAGTTATATTGTACAAAATATTCAAAAAGAAGATAAAGTTGCTGAATTTATATTTATTTTCCAATTATCAAAATCATCTCCAAGACAATGAGGAATCAACCAGCAGCAAAAACTTATGAATGGTCAGAATCGGACTCAAGTTCGGGTGCATCTCACCCAAACAAAAAAATTGCATTCAATACTCCACCTAATGACTCCCACTACTCCACCACATGACTCTCAATACTCCACTCCTTTTTTTGGGAGTTCTTTCTGTTTTATAATTGGCAGTAGGAACTAGTTTAGGAATTATACAGATTTTATCGTAGAAGTTTCATCATAGGAGTTTTGTCCTCTCAATATGGACAAGTGTATTGGTTGAATTTGTGTTTAGGATTCTTGCACATATTCAATCTTTACGGATTTATTGGCCTTAATAGTGTTTAAGATTTTGCACTAATTCCTGCCAATAAAGGTTTATTGCGTTCTTTAATTTCCAGACTGTATCCATTGCTTCTATCACTCTGTCAGCAGCATTAAGAAGATATTTAAGTTTCTTTATAATCATATTTACCTAATAATATACGGTTCTTACTACCTCATTAATTTTAAAATGCTTCCAAAATTTCAAGCATATGAAAAGCACGAAGAGAGAGGTCAACTATAGGGAGCAATAAGTAACTCAAAACTGGCAGGAATGATGGCAAATAATTATGATTTACTAAATAAGTACTGGTTCACTTCAAAACAAAAACAAGATATCTCAGTACCTGTATTAAAGGGTGGAAGGCCTCAATTACTGGATTAGTTGAGTAAAGCGCGTCATGTAAGTGCTTCAGTGCAAGCTCATATAGTTTATTTTGAGATTTTTTATAGATATCCTCCAAATATTTATGAGAATTGGGTAATTTTAAAGGCAATAGCCATGGAGGCAGACCTATATATGGAACAAAATCACAGAAGTTAGCTTACATAAATTTCCAGACTCATCCTGAATAATTCTGACCAAAGTGCACCAGGAACAAGAAAGAAAGGGATTCAAGGTATTAGTCAGCCTAAGTACAAAAACCATCTGACCTTACGGCATACAGTTACTCGGTTCTTTGAGTTGAAAAGATTAAAAAAAATGATGGTCTGCTCAGCATTTCAAAACATAAGTATGGTTTATTGTAAAAATTTATACGTATAAGAAGGATAATGTTTGAATATCAAGGTATTCCAAATTACTCACCCCGATACAGATGAGATTAACATGGAAAGAATACATGTCGAATGAATTCCCACTGGATCCTTGTTTAGTTACCCTTCTAAACTGAGTATTAATGGATAATCAAATTTTTTCTAGATGTAAAAAGAAACAGCAATATTTTGGAGTTTGAGACTACTTCATAGACAAATTCAAGAAGCATGTAGCTGAGCAGTTTCAACGTTAAAATAACAAAGGCAAGAATATGTGGTTAATTATCCTAATAGGTTGGAAAGAAGTACATTTTCTACAATGAAGAAATAACATGATGGAGGACTGCACCCATATTTTATGGACAGAAAACGGAGAGAGCCCAAACACGAAAGGTAGAGAAAGGCAAAAAAACTCTTGAGTCCCCGCATCAAATCCAAAAATAAAATGAGAGGGAATTTTTGAAGAGTAAAGTAAACATGATAAGGACTCATAATATATGTTGGAAAAAGACTGACTCGTTTGAGATGATGTTTTGACTTTGATTTCTTTGGACGAGTAACTGCTCAAATTAGATAAACTGCTGCCAGTTTTCAGTCATCTTCATCAAAAAAATCAACGAAACTTACAAATAAATACAACAGTGAGCAATAGAGAAATAAGGGAAGAAAGACTCACCTCGACTGTCAAATATAGAGGCATGAGGAAAATCACCACTATAATTTGAGAAAGGATGATCATTATGCCCACCCCCCTGAGCAGAATGCAAATGAGACTCTTGCGATTGAAAACTGGGATGAGATGTTTCTTTGCTCAAGTTGTCAACAGAGGTGTTCGCATCAATCTGCATGGTGGTAGAAGAATTTGCTCCTCCGGCTTCAGGAGCGTAATTTTCTCTAGAATATCCAAATGACACATGAATGTCATCTGTAGGCATTTCTGACTGCATAGAGGTTCCAGGTGAGTCCAGTGACTGCATAGGGGTTCCAGGTGAGTCCAACTCTGTCAACGAACGAAACCAGAGGTGATAAAACATCAAACCTTTAACCAAATCTGATAAAGGGTAATCCTCAAAATGATAGTCTTCCATGCGAACGAAAGTCAATTCTCTGAAAATCAGTTAAAAAAAAGGTTTTGAAAGTTAACAATGTGTATAGCATTCGAGATACATATGTAGATTATTGAATAATAGTGCACTTCTAAGAACATAGTGGGTAAAAGCAAAAGTAACAAGGGATATTTTCAAAATCTTACTTAAGTTTGTCGTATGAAATCTTGTTTGTAATCCCATGCTGGAGAGAAAATATAATAGACTCTAATTTCACCGCAAACTTATTCTGTCCAGCAATCAGAATATTAATATCATGCGACAGTAATTGAAATTCAAAAGTAGCATTCATGAACTAAGAACAATTTTTGATACAGTTTTTTTTTAAACTAATATTTATATTTATTCTATATGTATGTGTATGTTATATTACCTTTGGTGCCCAATTTTTCCTAGCTCCAATCTTTTTCAACCATAGATCGTAGAATTTTGAACCTCTCTCTGAGCTAATAGATTCAGCATTTATGTGACTCAGAAGTTCCAATGCAGCCTACACAAAATATTTTATTTGTGAATATTTACCAGATATGTAGTATGAAAAACCAATTGAAGTGACGATAAATGAATACCGAATATTTGACACGATTCCGAGAGGCAGACTTGTCGTTAACAGTCGCTTGGAGCAATACCGACAACACACCACTAGCCTCAGCCCAGTTTTGGCGTTTCATTAGCTTGTTTAGGAGCCGCCACAACCTTTTCCGGTGCTCCGATCGCAGGCTTTCTCCGCCCTCGCTTCGCAAACTACTACCAAATCCCTGCTTCAGGCAATAGCTGGGATAATTGTTTGCTAGAAATGCTCCTTTTCTTATGTTCCTTTCTTTTGCAGGTTCAGGATTGTCCTCATATTCATGGAGTCTTATTTTCTTGGGGGGCGGTTTAGGTATTTCGAGATCCTGATTGACGTTATGGTCGGATTCCGTCATCAAATCTTCTTCTTGTTCTTCTTTCATGTTTAGCCAATTTCCTCGTACCAATAACTATACTCCTAGTACTAATAATCCTGGAAAATTATTATACAATACAAATTTAAAGAAGAATCCGTATGAATCAGAAATTGAGGATTTGGCAATTATTATAGCTCAGTTTATGTGGGCAATTGAAGAATTGGAAGCAATTGGAGATGAAAATCTGGAGTCTGATGTTGATTCTTCTGGAATTTTGCAGAGTGAAACGACAGAGGGGGCTGCGTCTAAACATAATTCAAGATCACTCGGGTCGGGTTGATGTTGAGCTGGGTTACGCAGGAGGTGGGCTGGACCCTTATGTGGAGCATGGGATGATCTATGCTGCCGAGTAAATGGACCAACAGTGAATGTGTTTTGTTGGGCCATTAGTTTTGGATCATAGTTATATATTACTATTTTAAGTCTGGTATATGACTAAGTATATCTTACCTTTATGCGGAGGCGAATATGAATTTAGGTCGATTCAAAAGTTGCATTCGTCAATAAATGACTTGTTTTAGAAAAGAAAAAGTTATGATATAATTTTTTTAAAGTGAAATTCTATGGATAGGAAAAGGAAAAAAATTCAATTTCTGATCAAATTTCGATGGATTCAAAAGGTTCAGATCCGAACAAGATCGGAATCCGACACAAATTCAATCTGACATAAATATAACCGAACCTATAGACTCGACCATAATCCGACCCATTGACAACCCTACTACATGTTATAGTCATCTGTTGAATGAAAATAATAAATCTTCACCAGTTTGATTTTCTATATCATATTCTTATGTTAAATGAAGTGAAAAAGAAAAAAACATCTTTGAAATTAGCTACTTTATATTACTAACTTTTATTATATTATACTCTTGTATTTTGTGATAATTAAAGAATCTCGTATTATTTTCTTAGTGAAGTTGGGTTGAATGAGGATCGAATTTAGCACGTTCCTTCATGTTTTGTATATTAATTAGTGCTATGTTTTCTTAATTATGCATTAAGAAATATAGAAAATTAGTTTTTAATACCTCCGAATAAGTAAATAAAAATAATATAATTTTTTTTTTTGGTTTCTCAAAGGTTTAATCCCTTTCGAGGCGGATTGGGCACATATGTGGGTAAATTTTAATGAATATAAAAAGAATTGCTTTTCCTTTAGGTGCCGTTTGGTTTGGGAAATTAAATCCCACAATATAATAGCGAGGGTCAAATTCTGTGTGGTTGGCCTAATACAATCCCTGGGGCCTGTTCCCCAAAGGTGATGGACATTCCCTGGCACTGTGCAATTGCCTAACTGGGCTGGGTCGGGGGTATTGACCACATTACCCTTGCTTTTCACATGAATATTACAAAAACAGCCATCACAACTTCACACATATTCTGCATCAATTTAAGGAAACGGCCAAACGGGGTGCAGAAATTTCAAAAGAGATGATGGAACTCAACCAAAGAGGACTAGTGAAAATTGTATGCCTTTTATTAAAAAAAAACCAAATTGGTGTAAATCTATCAACTAATATTGACGTCAATAGTGCTCTACTTCGTATGGTCGAAGAATTCGACGCTGCCGCTTTCTAGAATCACATATAAGCATTTCTAACAATCATTATATGCTTCAGCCATGATCAATACTATAAGTGAAGACCAACCAGTAAACAGACGAGCGCCTTTTCCCTTCCCTTTCGTTTGATCATATTGCTCCCACAAGAACCCAGTCTGGTTATAATTTCTCACGACATTTCTGCCACAATGCAAATTATTTTGATGGATATAAAGTACACAAAAATATGAAAATTAACCATTATAGTTGAAAGAAATTAGACAGGTGGCAGATACCGGATCAAATTGTTCTTCAAGTCATCGTAAATGATCTTGGCTCGTTCTCTGTATGGTCCATCCACTACAAAAATCAAGTAAATTATCAAATGTTGAAGAAAACTTAGTTAAAGATAAGAAATGATTATTTATTTTGGTAAAATGTACTACCTTTAGAATAATGATTGAGTGCTGAAAGAATCATATAGTTTATGTTCATCCAAATTGGACCTCTCCAATACGGTGGGTCGTGTTCAGTGTTGCGTTTCATGTACACTGAGCTGGTATGCACCAAAAAAGTTGCATGATTGCGTCAGTTTAGAATTACAAAAGTATCACGGTCATAGTTATATACTACTCTGTCAAGAACCCACATGACTGGATCCACAACACTTTTGGTCCTGTACCGTATAAAATTACTTTCTGGTACCAATCTTCTAGATATCGAGTACTTTTAGTTCCACACTTCACAAAATTGCACTTTTGGACCAAATTTCTAAAATATTTTGCCCTGTTGATCCACAGAAATGTTTAATCTTTATTTAGCATTTTTGGTCCCATAGGACTGTCTCAATTATGCAGTTTTGGTCTCAAATTAAATAAAAATGAGGTTGGACCAAAAGTGCAAAATAGGTTTCAAAATTGGGACCAAAAGCAATTTTATAAAGTGCGAAAAAATGTTGATGGTCCCATCCTGTGAGACTAATATGCAAATTTTCTATATCTAAAACACTTTACCTTGTTTTGGAAAGAGATCTGAGGCCAAAGTTAGTCCACAGAGTGCTACTGTTTGAGATGAGATCAAGCTGTTTTTCCAATATCCATGAACCCTACGGAAGAGAGAGTGTAAGATGAAACAAAATGATCTCAAATAACTGCACATACATGACAGAATTATTAACAGACAATAGAAATAAGATTTCCGATCAACTCACAGGCGGTATGAGCCTACCCATGAAGGGAAAAAGGCTGACGTAGCCAATATGTGGAACTAGTCTAAGTACAGGTTTCTCTAAAACTTCTCGTACAAGTTCACGTGAAGGAAAACCTCCTGCCGTCTCTACTACTCGCCAACTTAGACGAACCTAAAAGGAAGAAAATTGTCATTGCAAGTAGATTTAAGAGGAAGACAAGCAAAGCAAACTTTGTACCTTTTCTGTATGATTACCATAATCAAAATAAGCTCCATTGGCATTATCTAAATGCATCTGCTTTGCAAAATATCACACATGAGATAATGGTCATACTCATTATGCACAGAGATCATATTTCTGATGCGGACAAGAATAGCACCTTAGGAAGGTAAAGCGTGAGGGGAAACAAAAAATTACCTGATTTAAAAGCTCAAAATCTGAGAGGAGCTCCACTGTCAAGCCATACTCCTGCATAAATTAACATAAATTTAAAATTAATAAAACCGATAATTGTTAGTTTTTCTCTTTGTGTTACCTTTCCAATGACATCGTCCTCGAGAAACTCTGAAATGGAATGCATGCAATCTGCTGCTAGATGCATCCAACATCTAAGATCCAAGTGGCGTTCATCTTCACTGGGGTGTGATGCTCGTGGATAATCATCCAATCCAGAAGACAGTGACTGGTGATGCAAAAAACATATAGTTTAATATAGCAAATATATCCAATTATGATTGACCTTACATCTGTAAGTTGTGAATGGTATACACCTTAGATCTAGATGGATTTTTGTGAAGTGCTCTACACTACATATATGGCAGTGCACCATGAATTACACCAGTATCACAAGAGGAAATCAAGTCATCCTTGATCACAATATCATGTCCTTATGTAGTATTAAGATGCTATATAATATCAGCGTTTTCTTGAAACACTGTCAATCTATTAACGGTTATAAATTTATGCTTACCAGATAGGCAATTTTTTTAGTAGTAATACAAAATGTATGTCTTCCCATCTTTTAACAATTTTTACACGATAGTAACACGACCGCATATTCTGGTTCTTGTTGCTCTTTCTGATATCATTCAATTAAAATCATGAAAAGTTTTTTGTTTAGAATTTGATACAAGTCCAAAGTTAGGTTGCGGCAAAGTTTGTCTTATTCACTTTTGTCACATACAAATACACAATACAGGTTGTCTCTCATTCACTTACACAAAATAGGTTGTCCAAACTAAGATAACCTATGAACTAATAATACTAATCACTTGTGAGGAAATATCAGAAACACCGTTGACATTCATATCACCAGTTAGATTAAAAATATAGTGAAATTATAACAATGGAAAAGAAACAACGATTAGTAAGATATAATTCTTCAGGTGTAAAGATAAAATAATCACAAACAACAGGTTTCAAATAATTCCAACTAGTGAGTATAAATGTGGTGGATGAGCACCTTTGGATTCAGTTCACGTATTGTTGAATTGTCTCTTCCATGCCAAAAGAAGGAATTCACATCTTTGCCTGTGATTGTAAACAAAACATTCCAATTACAGAATAAAAGTAACATGCTATTCTGGAAAAAAATGGCGTGTTATGTTGCGTTTCAACAATATATACACAACATAGGGGATCACATGTTAGGTTGCATTTCAACAACTTATAAACAAAAAAGGTGTTCACATTTCAAAAACTGATTTTCTTTTATCTATGAAATAGCAAGAGTCAGTAGTACACTGTGAATCTGTAGAATTTAAATTTCTATCATGTTTACCTGACTGAGTAGTATTAAACCAGTTAAACCATGCGTCAAGGCGAACAAATGCTTGTCGTAAAAAGATGGAGATGTCCTCTCTTTCTGCGGCAGTAAACTTATTTTTCTTAATGCCACAAAGCAAATCTGCAAAAACAAAACCTCTATCACCATTCAAATAACAATTTATTATATCACCAAAAAATCCCCCTTTGCAGCACATCAATTTTAGAAGTAACTTCGAAGAAAACACTTAAGCTACTTCAAAGAAACTTTTTAGAAGAGCCTCTTTACTATATCACAGATGGTATCTATACGTTGTTTCAAGCACCAGCATGATACATTAGTGGCATATAATTTTTTGACCAGAACCAAGATGCCTAGTTACAATGAAAGTTGATTTTCATGTTCTGATTAACTTCACTGAAAATTGTCATAAAATGACAGAGACAATCAGATGGACCAGCCCAAGCAATGGCTCAATTGGTGTTGCCCATAAACCTTTCAACCACTACGTTTTCCACATTCTCGTGTTTCTTTGTTCTTTAGATGAAGAGTGGGAGTACAATTAGATCAAGATACTTCCAAGAATTATTTAACAGCGCATGTTACATATAAGAATCAAGACATGAAATAACAGAACAGCCATTAGTTGTGAACATTAGACATAATAATTAATTAAATCTACACTGCAGCTGTTCTTTTCAGTGGAAAATAAACCTCTTAAGACCAAAAATAATGTCGGTGGATTTCCATTAGTTGGATGTTGAGGGACAAACTCCGATGGTACCTTACTGCAGAAAAAACGCAAAACAAGCATGATTTTTTGAAGGACTTTAGTATGGTTCCAGCATATTAGATGAGATAGCAATGTCACCTTAAAGCCTCAGCACCTAAAATTTGCTCCCGGGGAATCCATCCATCTGCATTCATCAAATCTAACCAGTGCCCAAGGATATCCAAGGAAATGCGAACATCCCAACGCCTATTCATGTATAAAAAGGAAAAATTTGTAGTCTTAAAAAATTAGCATATCGCCTTAGCAATAACTGGTAATTAAAGCAGTTAACAATAATGGAAATTTTTCAGGAAGATGGTAAGCCAAGGAAAACAAATTACATGCATATAGGCACCCTACCAGATTAACAGTTGATGAAAACCTTCATCCCACAAGAATCCCCTTGGAAAGAAGGGTCGACTTGGCACCGCCGAGTATAGCTCAGCTGGCCAATATGAAATATATTTATCACCATGTTCAAGCTGCATGAGATAATAGCCCACTGTATGACTTTATTAGGCATCCAAATAGAAGCATATAATGAAACCAAGTTTCTCCGAATGACTAGTTTTATATAATGCAGAAAAAAAAAATCAACATCCTCGGATAAAGAGCCACCACAAAATCTCAAAACAGGAGCTCCCAAATGTAACAATGATATAACTTATGTAACTGTTGGTCAAAATGAAAGTTGGCCAAAGAGTTGCCCTATATGTTTCTCATAAAGAAATTGATCTTTCGGATTACTTGGTGTCAAATTAAAGAAAAGAACATACAGGAACTATTAATTGAGTTTTACTGATAACGGTGATAAGTAAAACTGATAAGCTGATTGAAGAGGAATGAAATCAATGGTAAATTAAGATATGATTAGCAGTCGGTCATAAGTAGTCTATGTGAAGCTTAAAAAAAAGGGGAACAGATGGAATTCTCCTTGACCTCCGAAACATTTGGTAGATCACATAGAATCTTCATGCTAGCCTTGCCTCTAATTGTGGTGACCCAACTCATTAAAGGTCAAAATCGCCCAAAAAAAAGAGACAAATCAAACCATTTACTATCAAGAACATCTAGATACAAAATAGCACAGGTAGAAATGATTCAGTTTAAAGTATACTTCTTGACTAAGTTGCATAATATTTTCACATATTAGTCATCTGAGTTATTTTCCAAGCACCCTATTTTAGTTTACAATTTTCTAAAATTATACCTTCCATGACGCTTTCCCCTGACTTCATTGAGTTCCATCATATAAATACCATGAAAACACAATATCTTAAAATAACAAACCATAGAATAAATTAAAAATTTAACAGATCTGAGATTTTCTGTAGAATAACAACTTCAATAAAATGAACCAAGTCTAGAGGCAAGTAACTTGATGGGCTTAATTATTATCACGAATTACAGTCAGATTCTGAAATTCTTAACCATAGAAAAAGTTAGAAAAACATAAGAGAAGGTAATAAATATCAATAAGCTCGAACAAATTAATCGGTATAAGAGCAACTAAGCTAAATGACTTACATT
The DNA here is from genome assembly GCA_030819805.1 of Penstemon newberryi var. newberryi. Classification (NCBI taxonomy): domain Eukaryota; kingdom Viridiplantae; phylum Streptophyta; class Magnoliopsida; order Lamiales; family Plantaginaceae; genus Penstemon; species Penstemon newberryi. Next base: position 747,047 of record JAUALY010000008.1, read on the forward strand.
AGAGGATGGTGGAAGTGAAATTATTGATTGCCCATAAAAGTAACCAATACCACCCAACAAATTTCCAAGAGCAGCTTTACTCACAGTTATGGATTCAGAATCAATCTGAAAAACCACATTACATCTCAATCAGAATATGAAGAATAAAGGAACCCCAACGAGTAGAATAAATAATAAAAGTTGGTGCAGGCACAGAAAATCTCAAAAGCACAGTAATGCTTCCACTTCGTGACTCTCAAGGGTACAATTATGGCATGAATTGTTACCCTACAGTTCGAGGACAATGATTCAAGCCCTCTAAGGCACATTTATGCCTATATAACGACATTCAAATCTTAGAAAATCACATAATACTCTGAATTCATGGGTGATGGTTCAGATAGAACAGAAGCATCCACTAATAGATACCTCATCAGACATATTAAAGCATTTCTGGAATTTTTCGTCAAATAGCTCCTGCTTTTGCTCCAGGCGTCTACTCAAAGAGTCACCTGGAATTATACAATAACATTTTATATGTGAATTGAGGAAATAATATTGTCAGATAAAGGAAAGATAAACTTTCACAGGGAAGAAAATTAAAAAAAGTGTCACACATTAATATACTTTAATTTACGACACCAATGTTGCAAACCTTTAGTAATTCATTTGAATAATCTTACTCTATTCTACACCAATGTAATTCAAACCTCAATTCCTAATAGGAAAAGCAGAGGCTAGGCTAAAATAGGTTTAATATTTATTGCAATTTTCTAATATAGCTGATAGATTCTCATATACAGATCGAAGAATTTTGCCTTTCCCGACCACCTATGTATTATTGAACCTCAACTCATCAATGTAGAGGAAACTGACTCTGATTCACATGAAGAAATATGGAAATTGAACCTTTTAAGCTTTCCATTTGTTCAGAAGTCTGCGAAAGAACAAAGGACACACCAATAATAACTACAATCATTATTTCTAAAATTGTGTAACTTCCAGCCAAGAAAGTTCTAGAACAACCCATTTTATTGATGCTTTGTGGTCAACAATGTAAACAAATTCTAAGCTCTCCAAGCAGCCACTTTACCAAGTAATCCTAATTGGCCAACTCCAGAACTATTTCTTTGTGTTTTACATGAAATTTGACATTTCAGCAGTCTAAACACTGGATCGTAAAAATAAAAAAGAATTTAGGTTTCCCGATTAATGCCCATGTTCACAAACTCTTGCAATTTACACATTTTTCCAATTGTCATCTAATAGTTTGCGCTTGAGTAGGCCCAAGTCACCATGTGTTTTTAGTTTGACCTGTAATGTCAAATTTGACCTTTAGAGACATGTGTGGTTCAGTTAAGATCATATTAGCAATAATCTGTATGGGTTATATTTCATCGGTATTGCAAATTAAAATAAGAGCCCATGACTGGATAAATTATGAACCTTAATGATGAGACAAAGATTATAAATAAATGCATCAATACCAACAAGACTTCTGATGCGATCTTTAGTTCTTGAATTGGAGCCGCTGGATCCTGATACAAAGGCAACATCTGCTTTGAAGGGGATCATTGCAGAGATCTGAACGAAAAATACGACAGTGAAATTTAGTTATATGTCACATAGCACGACAAGAAAATGAACATTTTCATTGGTGACAAACCTGAAAGACTAGAATATTTGGAGATTCATCAGATGTATCAGAAAGCTCTAACCTACCAATTTTCCTAGCCTGAGAAGAAAACGGAATTTGAATCAAAGAGTGACATGAAGATGAAACGACAATAACAAAGGTTTTGACACAAACAGAATGAGTACATCGTGTGTACCTGTGTTCCAAGATTAAGTTGGACAAGATCAGATAAATTGTGAATGTGAGGTGACTTAAAACCAGCGTAGTGGAACTCAAAGTCATCCTGCAAAGTTCATTTAGATATTGGTTTGCCCTTAACTAATATCATTAATAGGCGCTAGGAAAACATTATATTACTCAAACAACAACAGTCTTGTTCAATGTGGCATAAAAAGTGACAAGTATGAGCAAATACTGACAAGTCACAGAGTCAGAAATAAACAAAGATAGCAACATATATATGCAATTTTCATATCTTGAATTGAAGCCTGAAGTTTGATAACATATCACCTAAAGTAACTTTGCTTCCAAGCGTACTGAAGAACTTATATGACATGCTATCAGGAAGACATTCAAAACAAAATGTTCACCGAATTATGTATAACATTGGGAGGAAGAAGAATTGAAGAAATTCATACAACTTATAATCAGGCAAATAGTACTTTCATAACTATGGACAAGGGAATATAGGCATCTATTAGTTATATTTTTTATTTAAAAACTGCTTTCGATGTAATGAACTTTACAATACTCTGGCCTAATCATGCAACTTCACCCTCCCTTGGTTCTGAGAGGAGGGGCTGTATTACTGTGGAAACTCTTAACTAGATTAAGATTGCGGATTCTGAATATCTAAGCATAAAAAAAATTCCCTCTCAAACCTTAAAACCATAATGGGGGAACACTTAACTATTTCAGATCACATGATCTGAGCCTTGGAACTGATAAGCTTATGTTTGCACCGTTTCAGGTACTCGTGAAGATATGGAACTCCATATGTTGCATTTCTTTTTATAGAAGTCTCCAGATCAAATAGATATATTTGGACTCTTTTGTGATCCTATCCTATACATTGATCAGTAGAATCAGGAACTATTTAAAAGCTAAAATCATTGAATCCTGTACCAAGTTAAGGCAGTTTATATAATAAGTTATGAAGCTTATTAAAGCCTTAATATCCTAACATCCCTATATTTTTTAACTAATGCCAAACCTTTGCAAATTATGATTGAAAAGAGATACTCCGGAAAACAAGTCAAACTTAGATTATATAACACTGCACAAATGATAGTATATTTTCTCTGCATAAATATTGCTTATATCTTTAGAAAGATACCTCAGATTCTAAATGTAGCTGCCAACTACCAACATCATTGCGTGAACCATATGCCAGGATGTGCTCATCCGGATTGTCCATGGTGCCCCTGCCTAAACCTAGAGCAGTTCCACCTTCATCAGCCACATAAAAGAACAGGTGCACACTATTTGCCTTTTCTTCGTTAGATCTATATAAGTCAAACAAATCAGGACTTCATGTAGGCAGATATTACACAAGTTAAATCATTGACAACAAACTTGAAAGACAAGGCAATGAATGTTTGCAGGACTTCACAAATCTAAACTTTGGAATAAATTGAAGATAAAATGGTAACTGGAATTTACAAGAAAATATAAATAAGGAAGTGTATTTTATAACTTATTTATTGAAGGTTTGAAAAACACAGAATTATTAATTGGAAGACCTCATTGAAATAGCCTGTATGGAGTTCAAATACAGAAACATTTTCATGTATTGGCTGAGAGAAATAAGGATCCATTGAGATTTAATTTTGTAATTACTACTCTAGGCTTAGTGAAACACTTAAGTATTCTATTTCCATCTTCAACAGGCCTTTAATCAGAAGCAGACCTGTGTGGATTTCAAAATACAGGAACTTTAAGTATTTCTTTATATGTTCATTCATTTATTCATGCACTGGGTGAGGGAGGTAGAGATCCATTAAGATTTAATTTGTAGTTACCACTCTAGGCTTAACGAAACACTCAATTACTTATTTCCAATTTTAACAGTCCTTTACTCTTAAGCCCATCAGTCCCACAACCTTCACAAAAGCAAAATGCATCATGCCATTTGACTTCACATAAGTTGTATACAAGGAATTTTTTTTGCAAAACATTGTTCTTTTATGCGGTGACTAAAAGGCAGTAAGGCACCCCAATATCAAAGGGATCTGCATTAAGCATGATTAAAGGTTTGGATATTTACATTTTGCTGTGTGCTTCAATCCGGACAGTCCAGTCCCCTCCATAACCACTCTCTTTCTCCCTGGATTTCAAAAAACTTGTCGTTAATGTCAGTTGTTGGTCGACCAATACTTGACGTCCATAATCTCGTCCATTGTGATGTGTCCACCCATATGTCTTAAGCTCATCTGAATTTTCGCATACATGTCGCATTGCATATCTTCCATCCTTAACACCAATCCACATCAAACCGGCAAGCAGAGACTCTGGAGTCCTGGCAATGACAACTATTTGTTATGCATATTAACCACTGTATCACTGTATGGGAATAGAAAAAATCTTAAGACTATTGAGATAGAAAAAAGATGGAGACAGAGTCCATAAGAAATATACACACTTCAAAAAATGGTTAATTGTCCATAACTGGTTAGGCTTCAAAGGAATACATATTTGATCGTTGCCAAAATTTCTGACATCATACTTATACTTAACTTGGTGCACCTAATGACATAACTGAGCATCAAGTATTCATTAATCAAAGAGAAGAAAAAATAACGACCGAAAAAGAATCGACAATGCAATTAAAGAACCATCTTGTTTTTTTAAGTGCCAAAAGGAAAGACCTCTCCTGCATTACAAAAATTCTGACACTAAAATGTAACATTAAGAAACCTCACATACACAAAACTATGTATAAACTTATTTCATAATTAACTACAAAAATATCAACATTTGAATAGTATATGTATAAAAATGCAGACAAAAATAAATATACCTAGCACGAACTCCGAAATAAACATGAGGCCTGTATGTTCCCCAGTATAAATCCTCCTTGTGCTCCCCTTGAAACTGCAACCACAATTACAGGGACTCTGAATTTCAAAACCAAATATATTCAAAAAAATCACAAAAACAAAGTAAAGTTGATTTCATTTACCATATGAAGATCCATGAGTTTCGGAGCAGGAAATGGAGTAACAACCCGAGGTATTAAAATATCCTTCACAGGGTTTATAAAATAATTATTCATATAAAATCCTAGTACGAAGATAATAATCCCGGAAATAAATAACAGTTTGAAGTTCCGGTAGAAATTATGGTATCTGCCACCGGCAATTCGGGTTTTCGGTTTCGGATTTTTTTCGTTGGGTGGTGGATCGCCGTCTGAAGAAGGATTTGTTCTACCTCGAGTGGTTCTTCTGGAAATTCGGGTCATTTCAAATGGTAAAAGTATTGAAAATTCAGTGATTTGATAGCAACCCCCAGCTTTCTGGTGTTGAGCGTTGACGGAGGAACAAATAGGAGAGTGGAGGGAAGCTGGAAGAGGAGAGTTTTTGGGCTCGTTTGTTTTTTTATGTAGGGAAATTAGTTTGAAAGAGTAATTTCGATTTGCGTAATATTGTTTGTTTGTATTTTGAGAGAGTGGTTTGAGAAATCATGTAGGTGTAATTTTTCTGAAAAAGTTAGGTTATATGTGTAGAATGTATAAGATTTTATTTTAAATTATGTTTGTTATGTTAAATAAATTGTATAAGATATAGAATACTTTATATAAATTTTGTTTAGAAATAAGAAACTTATTGTTTGTTTGACAATAGTTTGAAAAAATTGAGAGCTTGAAAATTTATTTTAAAAGGTAAAAAAAATATGTTTATTTGATATTTTCCAAATACAAAATAATTTTAAGAAATGCCAATCAAATAGATCCTTTAATTTTCGGTTTCTAGACAAGGTAAAATTGAAAAAGATAAGCAGTGCACTTTTAAGGACGTTGATTTTAGAATAATCAAAAAAAAAAAAAAATTAAAGAGAAAAATTTATTAGGAAGTAATTTCAGAATAATTTTTCCACGACAAACAATTTTGATATTGTAACTTTTTAACGTATACATTTAAGACATTTGCTTGTGATTTTGGTCGTTGTTCCAAAAAATTATTTCCGAAATATATCATGTGAACCGTACATTTGCGTGTAAGTTTGGTCCCTACGTGGAACCAACTAAATTAAATTCTTTATTTATTGGGCATGTGTGGTTCACATGACAAAATTCGGAGCAATGATCCGAAATTGCGGATTGATCCTATAAATTGTTAATACTAAAAGGTTAAGATACTGAAAGCATGGCCAGAGTAGAGGAGGCCTTAGAGAAACTCTTTTTTTTTCCTTTCTTTCGAACTTCGTGAAGAACTCCATTCTATCTCTCCCTCGTTACGAACAAAAAAGTGGGTCACAGCCCCAGTTGTACACTCCCTTCGTTCTACGAACCCTTGTTGATTATGAACTTCGTTCGCGAAGGAACCAGACTTTTGACGAACCAGTCCTTTTTTATGCGCCGCTTTACCCTGAAGAAAGGAAAATGAGCTTTGCTCCTCTGGGAGCTAGGCGCTCCCGCGCTTCGAGAGAAGGAAAAAGGACTCATCCTTTGTTGCATCTAGCACGAGATTATAAAGAGAGAGCTTCGTCTATCGATGAACAGCGGATTGACGGAGCTCTTGGCATTGCTTTGTTTTTCTCTCCTTTCCTATCAGCGAGTTCCGACCCTTTTGTTCGAAATTTCTTCGTTCATACCGAACCGCTTGCAGAATCAAATCATGTTCCACAAGATCCTATATCAGCTATACATCCTCTTGCATTTATGCCGGACAAACTAGTAAAATTTGAAAAACAAGAGAGACTTTATTTCGATGAAAGCAGTGAAATCGTTTGCAAATATAAAAGAAACCTATTTATATTTTATAGCCTATTACAATCGTTGGGCCTTGTTATTGGTCCCCCATTTTTTCTATATTTGAGATTTTAACGTACCTAGTAATGTGGATCAAATCGACCATTTTTTTACCTGAGTGGAGCGAATTTTAAATTGTATAAATCTTATTTGAACCCAACCTGATATATTATGAGTTTTATTCCATTAAAGATTCAATATCTTTTCTTTTGAAAAAAAAAAAAAAGACTCAATGGATCTAGACCAATTATTAAATCTATAATTTGAAATACATGGTTGTTTCGATTCATAAAATATTCAGATCTTAATTCCATCTAAATAATGCATCCAAAGCAGCAGAAAAAAAATGCATGAAGGCATATCCATTTCATGAACATGTAAACAAATATTGTCTAACTAACAACCATGATCTTAACATTAATCAGGCCATCTAAACATTGCTACAAAAACTTGACAATTTCAAAACCATAAAATATACGAAGTTCAATAGCATAAAGTGCACTTTTGCGAGCTAACATAAAAAAAGAAGATATATTAGGAAAACATGATTTTGGGCAAAACTTTTCTATTCCCATCCGCTTGCTGCAACAACGTGATCTACATCAACAGGAGTTGCTATAGGTGGGGCAGCAGCCGCATCCCATCCATCGGTGGCACCAACACCTGAAATTGAAACATATATTTTTGCTTTAGAGAATTAGAGAGTGAACCCATTAGAACAAGATTAATCACCAACCAGAAAGCTTAATATATCATATGAAGTACTATGAAGTAGAACTTCATCCAACACTTGTATTTCAACTCATATATGAAGAATGTCACAATATTGATCATAAAATAAAATGTGTCGTGCACTGTTGAACTATCTGAAAATCAATACCACATTCACTACAAAAGCAAAATGCTAACCTGAATCTGCAGTCCAACCACCTGCAGCTGGTGGAATTGCAGAAGCCAAATCAGGAGCCCATTGAGCATCTGGGATCTGTCCGCTAGACCAATCACCACCAATTGCAGTAGCAGAGTAATCAGCATAATCAGGGAGAGCTGGAACTTCCTCATCTTCTTGTTCCTTAGTCTCCTCAGGCTCCCTGTAGAAAAATAGATCCACCTGCCAATAAATCCACACAAGGTTAGATTGACATATAACAACTTTACTTCTCACATTCAAGTCTCTGATTATTGCATCCAACTGCTACACCAATAAGGACGAAAAATACATAATAAAATAATTTTATATCGAGGTTTATAAGACAAGAAAACAAACTAAAAGCTTCCAGATAAAAAAAAATACCATGATATCCCATTTGTGTCCGGGTGGAATGACTCCGCGCATCTGCAAAACCATCCTACCCAAGAGCCAGAAGAGACAACCAATGCTGTGCTTACCCTTGTTATTGGCAGGGATACCAATATCAACGTAACGCATTGGGGAATCAGTGTCACAGAAGGCAATTGTGGGGATGCTCGAAAGGGCTGCTTCTTTGATAGGCTGCAAGAGGATAGTTCAATGCATCATCGATAACTTAAATGAAACAAAACTGTCAAATCACTATTTTGGCAAACCAGAACTTTCAATAATTTGATATTAATGACCTGATGATCTGTTCTTGGGTCAGTAAGAATCAAAAGCCTTGGCTCGCTGAAGGAAGTCTGCATTTGGTTGGTAAATGTACCAGGAGTGTGACGGCCGGCAATAGCATGAGTACCTGTATATTGTGCAAATTTCAAGACTGCTCTCTGACCATATGGTCTGGCGGACTGAACGATAATATCCTGAGGATTCTCAATAGCAACAATAACCCTTGCAGCCATTTGGAGCTTTTCCCACGTTTTCCCAAGGTTAATGATGTAAATTCCTGAATGATTGCACACACAAGTAAATTCACAACCAGTTGGACTATGATGCCATCATAGTGGTATAAAACTGAAACTACAAGTAATTTCTTGTTTCAGAAAGTTAGAAACATCAAACCAAGATGCAAATCAGTATGCATCCTAACATAATCTCAAAATAAAATATAGGAGTTAATAAATTTTACTTTTAATACAAAGAAAATAACATTTTATACATACTTAGACCTTAATCAATAAAAAATAATGTACACAATTCATCACTATTCCACAGAAAATCAATTTCACTATTCACTAACTATTACCAACTGATCCTCCGCTAAATAGAATCGAAACAAATAAAACGAACCAAATAATAACAATTTCATAGCCAATACTCCGGAAGCATAGTTCATTGAACAAGCGCCAGAAAATTTTGCAATAAAATTAAGCCAAGCCAATCAGTTTCAAATAGCTTGCTTAACCATATGACAACCGAATATTCAACAGGAAACATAAAATTTCCAGAATACACAATAATTAAGCACAATCACACATGGCAACACAAATTTCACATCATTTCTTTCAAATGGTTCAAATCTAAACACTAAAAAATGCAGGTAATATCGCAGATTCACGCAGACGCGTAAGTGTATGTATACGTTACCGTCATTGCGCCTCTTGAAAACGTATCTCTCCATCTGAAAATCACAGTTTTTGGTACCGAGGTGAACCTCGGCAGCCAACATCATCTGTATGTCGGCTTCCTTCGTCGAAAGTGTCCTTTGCGCCGTCGCCATTGCTTGGTGCTTTTCCGCCCTAAGGGTTCTCTCTTCTGGCTCTTGGCAGTGGAAGTGGAAGGTCGGACGGAAAAGCAATATTGTTTTTTATGCTTGTTGAAAAACCCTAGTTATGAGCATTTATGTTACTGACGGAAATGCCCCCGGTAATAAATTCAGTAATTATATTTTGGGCTTTTGAAATTGAATATTGGCCTGGATTTATGTCCGAAATGTTTAATTTTGTACAAATTCTTGTGGGCTCAGTTTATGTGTTCTACAAAAATCTCTGAGAAATATAAGTTCAATATTTTTTTTTATTCAACGATAATTACAACGGCAGAAAATTCATTTTACCTATTTAATTTTAACTATCTTAAGTGTTTGTTTGGTCCTCCAATTGATAGTTGTATTAATTTACCTCCTCCAATTATTATTTTACCATATCAGAAATTTAGATATATTTTCAGTTATTATTTTACCATATCAGAAATTTTGATATATTTTCGTCTAAAGACCGTGATAAAAAGGTCTCAAAAATTTCTTCTTTCACTCTCATATTTGTCAGAAGCACTTTGGTCCTCCAAATCTACTTAAGGGGTGTTTGCAAGAGCTTTTAGAAGTACTTTTTTGCTTTTTTTTGTGCTTAAAGCACTTTGAAAGTGTTTGCAAATAGTGCTTCTTCTATTGCTTCTTCAACTGAAAAGCAGATAAAAGCACTTTAAGAAGAAGCACCTAAGGAGATGCTTTTTTAGTGTGGTGGCATTTTTGTAATATTTCATAATTAGTTTGTGACAATTTTGTCCTTAGTAAATTATTCTATTTTCAGGTATATCCATACATATATATATATATATATATATATATATATATATATATATATATATATATATATATATATATATATATATATATATATATATATATATATCATTTTTCGATTCTCATTCATATCTACTTGTACGCTCCTCTCACTTTGGGAGAATCCATTCCAATTAACCCAAGTATTTTTGTAAGGTAATTTAAATTCTTTTTTCGTTATCTTATTTTAACACCTCTTTTGTATTGTTTGCAATATTTTGAAAAAATTTATTCCACGATACGGGTTTTTGGTGAAATATGGATTTTCCTTGAACTATATAGGTATAGAAGTCATATTTTGTGGGAATAAGTTTCTTCCAAAACAATCAACTTGCTATTTGATATTGGACAAAAATGAGGGTAAATATGTAATTGAATAGTTACAAATACTAGAAACACAAGAGTCCTTGTTTTAAATGCAAACATTAAAAAAACTGCTTAAAGTTGCTTTTTTCACTTATTTACAAACACTCATTGCTTTTAAATAAAAGTACTTATTTTTTATTTTTGCTTTAAGCAACTGCTTTTGGCTTTCGAAAAGCAATTGCAAACACCCACTTAAAATATGAGGCAAAAGGGGAAATTTGAGGTGTTGCATTTTAGGGATATGTATGGAAACTAACAATTTGGTGTGATTGGAAGCATAAGTGAGGGTGTATTTGAGAGTGGAAGTGTATGAGTCCATGACAATTAACTCTTAAATATTAGATTTTATTCTGTTTCAAATTTTATTTCCTCAATTTAGTCGTATATGAGTCCATGACAATTAACTCTTAAATATTAGATTTTATTCTGTTTCAAATTTTATTTCCTCAATTTAGTCGTATCATAGCTAGGATTAAAAATCAAACAAAATGCAATAACGGATTCATATTATACATAATAAATCAAATTTGAATAGTATTATTGCTTTAAAGAACTTTTAAACACTGAATAAGTTATAAAATTACAATAATATGTACATTATCAATCTACTTTTGAGTTGGAATTATGTTCGACTCGACTGTTCGATGCATTCGATGATAAAATGAAATACAACATTAAGTTTATATGGATGGTGCAGCAACCACAACCATAGTGGTAAGGTAACATAGCAGCACAATCATTTACCCAAGGTGGTTGGGTCAAGTGTTAGTGACTTGTGACCCCCAGAGGCGAGACTCAAGTTCGAATCCTACTGAAGACATCACACCGGGGGAGGACCTATATCCTTAGCACTCTTCGGTCCGAGCTGTAAATACAGTCTAGTAGATAAAAAAAAAAAAAACAGCACAATCCTTTTATTTTTAATTACCAAAAAAGACACGAGAAATGTTTGAGTTAGCAGCAAAACACAAAATAACAGCAGATGCTCAGTTTATTTCAGTGGACTATATATTCGGGAAAATTAGCATTACAATACACAACAAATAATATAAATTACAAATGAATAAGGTTCTTTTATACTCATATTCGAATCAATGATCAAAGTGAACCTCCATCAGTTCTTACATCTTTTATGTGACAAAACAAAATATCTGCAAAAGATCTAGAAATTAAAAAGGATCAAGAATTATATAAAAGAATTTCAAAAAATTATTCAAGTTCCAACTTTCTCGAGATTATCCGACACAGTTTTCATCCTGGGTCGAACTTCAGGGTCTCCCTCCGTGCAAGAAAGGGCTATATGAAACACGGATAGTACTTCCTTCTTTGCATGAATTTCTTGGAGCAAAATAGGGTCCACCATATCAGACATAGGGATCTCCTCATTGAATCCTTTTCTCACCCATCGTACTAGGTCAAGAATCTCCGTAGAGGTCGAGCTCGTTGGAGGTGAAAGCTCCGTAGACTTTCCAGTTAACAACTCGAGTAAGACAAGTCCAAATGAGTAAACATCCCATTTTTGGGTAGGCCGGTTATTAGGGAACCGGGCTTCTGGCGCTTGGTAATTGTTTACTTTTTCGAGTTGAACCGGTTTTAGGTAAGGAAAGGCTCCACCTATAAAGCCCCCGGAGGAGGAAGGGTTGTTTCCGGTTATGGTAATTAACCGGTTGAGGCCAAAATCAGAAATGTATGGTTGGTATTCAGAGTCGAGGAGAATGTTTGATGGTTTTATATCACCGTGGACAAATTTTCTTGGGCTACACTCGTGGAGGTAGGCTAAGCCTTTTGCAGTTCCTTTTGCGATTTTGAGTCGAGTTGACCATGATAAGGTTGACAATGGCTGGCCTGCCTTCCCTATGGAAATAGAATTTTCACAAAGTTACAAAGCACTTTAGAGGTTCAATAAGATGAAAATAAAGACAATGCTTTCTAGGCATACCTATAAGGGAACATAATGTTACAAAATGTCGATATACTAATTTACATTGCAGACAATTATGCATATATATCTCCTGATGAAAATTCTTCTTCTTCTTTTTTTTTCTTTCTCTTTTTTTTTTTTTTTTTTTTTGGGGGGGGGGGGTGGGTGGAGGGGATCGGAGGGGGTCGCAGAACACAAGTGGGGACATATTTGTTGGAAAACTAAGGTGAACAATCAACATTTGATGACATATGAACCAACAAGAAGTCTATAATTATCGACATTATCATTTTGATCTAATAGAATCATTCTTTGAAGTACACTTAAGCAAATTTTGTTTCATCTTCAACTAATAAAAAGAAATTCATGGTCCCCTAGAATTAGCAGTAGTCATGTGGCTATGAAGGTACAAAATCATTATGGAAGGTAATGTTATGTGTTAGCAATGGTCTAAGGACAATGATAATTATTACATTACCAACAAAACCATGATAAAACTAATTATCACCCACTACTATTCTTTTTGCCTATCTTTTCCTTCACTTCAAAATTTCCTATCATCATCATTTACACTACAGATCAATAAAACAAATCAAATATAGTTACACTTTCCTTCCCCTAGTTTTTTTTGTTCTTATCTCTAACTCTTTGGTTTATAAACATATGTATTTGTAATCCAAATTAATGAAACGCAACGATAAATGAAGTAATTAAATTTGCACAAAATAAAAATGTAAAATCCGAACTTACCTCTAAGAGCAAAAGCCAAGCTACCATTAGAAATGAAATCACTAATGAGAAGCTTCTCATCAAGTGCCCAATAATAAGCTCTCAACTTCACGACATTCGGATGTTTTACCCTCCCAATGGCTTGAACTTCCGCCACAAACTCTTTGTACCTTTGTTCACCGCCTTCTCCCAACCGCCTAACCGCCACCGGAACCCCATTTCCAAGGACAACTTTATACACTATCCCCAAACCACTCTTTCCCAATACATAAGCCGATGCCCTTAACAACTCATCTAACTCAATACTAAATCCCTTATCAATCGCCACTAGATCCCCCTCTCCACCACCACCACCACCACCATCTTTTTCTGACTCCACCTCAGAGTCATTGCTCGGAAAACCATTAAAACAAGGCAGAGAACACAAGCTTATCTTCTCATTCCCATTCCCCCCAAGCTTACCTTTTCCGGTACAACTACATCCATGACCATGAGAATCCTTTTTTCTCCAATAAAAGTAAACTATCACTAATCCTATAAACGCAACTCCTAAAGCATTAGCTACCGAAATCAATATAATCAACCCCGGTTTTAACCCCCTTTGCCCTTCATTACCCCACAAACTACTCTGAGCCCCATCATCCGTATTATTATCTAAATCGTTTTTACACGACCTTTGCAATGGAAAACCACATAACAATGGATTATTCAAAAATGCTGTTGGACCTTGATTGGCAAGTGAACCCGTTTGTGGAATTTCACCACTTAAGTTATTGTTCCTAAGATCAAAACTCACCGTAAGTGGCAAATCACCTAAAGTTTTCGGTATTCTCCCTGTAAATTGATTGAGAGACAAATTTAAAGTCCCTGATAATGACTTTAACTCTCCTATATCATTTGGGATCGAACTGTTAAACCCATTGGACGATATATCGAGCTGTTCTAAATTAGCAAGCGCAGGGAAAATCCCTTCTGAAATTTCACCTGAAAACTTATTCCCTGCTAGAATTAGCCTCTGCAATTGCTTGCAGTTCTGCAGAAACTTCGGGAGTGGGCCCGTAAGCGAATTATTAGAAAGATCAATGTTTTGAACACGAGGCAGGGTACACAAAGATGGAGGTAAAGAACCTGAGAGATTGTTACCGTAGAGAAAAATGCTGTGCAGTGAAGAAGCATTGAATAGTTGTTCAGGAATTGAACCGTAGAAATTATTCCCATGTAAATTTAGGCGACGGAGATAAACCAAGTTACCTAACTCCGACGGAATATACCCTCGGAGATTCTTCGCGGAAACGGAGATTCCGACGACGCGTGGAACCTCCGACTTAGTAACGTTCATACATGAAATTCCCGTCCAGTGACACGGCGTCGCATCGTCCTCGTTCCAGTCGGAAAAGGCGGAGGAGGAGGCGGCGCCACCGTCCACGGCGGATTTTAAGGAGAGTAGAGAGAGACCGTCAGGAGTTAAAGAAACGCAGAGAGTGAAATTGAAGCAAAGAAAAGCGTAGAAACGCAGTCTTTGGAACAACATTGTGTTGTACTAAGTGCAGTGATTAATCATTAATGTACATAGACATACATGTTTCTCTTTTTTTCTTCTGCTTTGTATGAAGGTTTGTAGTTTGTAGAATTAAGAAAATAAGAAATGTGGTGAAGGATTTATGAGAAAGTGAAAGGGTGGGTGGTTTTGATTAGTGGGACCCAACGGCGCGCCAAAAGAGAGAGAGAGAGAGCAGTAGTAGAAGAAAAGTAAGATTGTATTTTTAGTGCTAAGTGTTCGTTTCAAGGCAAATTAAGAGAAACATTGATTTTGATGATGCTGCAAGTCTTCTTCTTCTTCGTTTTTCCTTGGCTTTTTTTTTTTTTTTAATTTTTAATATTTCATCGTTCATAAATACATTATTTTGACACTTTGCATTCAGTAATTTAAATTTTGACATTTTACAAAAAAAAACATGAATAATACTTACTAGATTTTTGAAATCAGAAACGTGAATAATACTTAATAGATTTTTGAAATCAGGGTGTGGGCCAGCTAGACTAGTAAATGGTTATTAACTGAGGTTATGGGCTGTCATTTCGGCCGGGGCTACATCTCAAGTCTGGACATATGTTAGGTCATCTCCAAGAGTCAATGTATAAAGTAAATTATAAGAGTTTTGTTAAAATTATCATTAAAGTTGCTCTTCAATAGCACATATATAATTTATGTATTGTTAAAATTATTGAGTTTGGGTGGCCAAATACCCAAGTCTAAATTCAAATGGTATTTTTATTTTATACAATATGAAAGTAAAACTTTAACTTTTGCAGAACATTAAAAAATTCTGGAAGTCGTATTTAAAGTTGTTTTTTTTTTCGCGGCATTAGTATTTCCGGTAATCCAAAAATTAAATGTTCTTGTAATATTAAATTCAATTTCAAATATGTTTTGTTTTGATTCTTAGTACATTAATTAATTTTTTGCAATATCATATCAACTGTCTCCTATACAAAAATTCAATTTTCTTGTAGTCTTCGTTGTAATATAAAATTCGAAATATTTTTTTCAAATAATAAAAATTAATATTTTTTAAAATACTATTTTATCATGAAATTAAATAAATAAGTATTATAAATATATCATTATTATTTATAAAAATAATAAGTAAAAATAAATTGTTAAAATATAAACCATATGTGTGGAGTGAAGTGGTGTGATTGTTAAAAAGTAGTTTGTTAAAATATAAACTAGCTACTGGAGTGCAGAGTAAAAAATAAAAGTGTATAATACTGTTAATTACTTATATTTTAGGATAATAGGCTGAAATTTAAGAGAGTTGTTGGAGATGACCTTATGCTACTACTCCTAAGGGGACAATATGTTTTGTTTTTGAGTATTTATTATGCATTTCTTAATAAAATTCTTTCATGATTAATGCAAGAAGTGATTCGCATTTTTGCCCTTTTACATGTGTCTGAATATGCATTTACCCCATAACCATTCTAAGTTTATACTTGTCTATCAACTTTCTAGATCATTATAGCTCATAATTTTTGGCCGTTTCATGTGGCTGTCAAGGAGCAAGGTACAAAAAGATAGAAATATTAAGGAGTAAAGCGCAATATGATTGAAAAGTTATGGGATGAAATGTAATTTTCTTTTACATGATTGTAAGTATTCAATAACTACAAAATAGTTAGGGGTAAAGTGCAAAGTAATTTAAAAAAAAAGGGACAAATTGCAATTTTCTTTGCGTTTTACAAGATAAAATACCCAGATTGACAAGACAATATACTATGTATTAATTTTGATTGTTTAGGGGAAATAGGCATGATTAGATCTAAGTATCAATCATGAAAACATGCTTAGAAGCTAACAAAAGGGCCTCCAGTGTGTATTATGTTTGTTTGTGTATGTGTTGTTCTGCACATAGTTGAGAGCAGTTGGATATTAAGAAGTAGGAAAATAAATATTGCTTATTCAATCCTAATGGGTAAGATTGCACGCGAGAATGAGTATGGATCTAGTCTTGTAGCACCTTGTCCTTGTCCCCACTTTACATTTAATTCTTTCTATCAATTTCTAAAACTAATATATAACATATTACAAGATTTTACATTAATGCACACCTACCATATGTTTGTTAAAAGGAAAAGGGAATCTTTTCTTGACTGCATAATTCCACAAGTACAAATGCTCAGTATAACAATAAAATGAAAACAGAACTTAATGAATCAAATAATTAATAACTAACCAATTTCCCATTCCCATTTCTAGCAAGACACTCAAATCCAAACAGATGCTCCAAATCATTTTTTTTTCTGATCACAAATTACCAGTAACTGAATCAAATTTTATATAAGCCATCTCCGAAAGTGGGCAAAAAATGAAAAATTCGGGCGAGGGATTTTGCAACTTAAACCTAGAGAAAAGTAGATATTGCAGGAGATTCGACTCATAAGGTTTTGTAGTTCATGCGATCCATAGACTACGTATTTATCTCAGATCAATATGAAAGAAGAATTATATGGTTCTGCCAGAAACGCATACCTGGAAATATGTAAAACACAGTATTTCCCACTCTACCTGGGAAGGCAAGAAATACCAACAGCATAATTCAAGTGACAATATAGTTTCCCTAGTACACACAATTTAGATTTGTTTAGTTTGAAACAAAATACAGTGCTTGAAAGGTAATTTAAGTTTTATCTGCGGAGTGTTTGAAGATGAAACCATTATCAAAAGTTAAAGATAGCAGATATCCTAATTCTCCTGTATTCCGTCTCAGGCCACAGATACCTCAGTCATCTCCTGTTCCACAGTTGTAGGTTCAACGGGATAATACATGTAGTGAAGTTCTCCAACATCATCTCCAGATAGCTTTTTCCATCCATTTGGCCCAACATGGTACACTGAATAAAATAAAAACAAGGTCATGACAATATGCCAAGATACTATAAGGGTAACATAAGGGGAAAAGGATTGAGTTCATTACCGCTAGCAACACCACCACTGGCTCCATCACGGAATGTGGCATGATAAATTGCTCGTCTAGCCAGTTCTGCAGCTTCCTCAACTGACAGGTCAAAACGATATCTAAAAAAAATCATTAAAAGAAGCACAGTTAGAACACAGTGTAAAATCAAGTTTTCTAAATATCATCAAACAAAATATACGACTGAAAATTGATCTGTTGACCATTAGGAAATGAAATTGCAGGACAAGGAAGTTACAGATACTAACTAAACATTGAGCGGAACTTTATCTCCAAAAATCTCAAAAAGTTTAGTTTGTCTTAGTCACACACGCAAAAAATTATCTTGGCTACTTGATGCACGGAAAAAAACAACAGGAATTTCTTACTCTCTGATTCATAAGGAATTATTCATCTTCAGCAAATTAGCAATTGAGAAAAAGTAAGTTTAGGGCAAATAACAAAATTCCAAAACCAAAAGAAAGTAATAATATGAACAATGAGAAAGAGCAAGGAAATGAAGAACATACCCACTGTCTAAAACACCATAAGCATATGGAGATCCAGAACCCACAGAAAATCTAGTGCCTTTAAGCCGTCCTCCTTCACTGTCCACATAATAAAGACCAGGACCCTACAACAAATAACAAAGATAACAAAAAGGATTGAAGAAATCAAACTGACAACGGAAAATAGCATGCTAATTTCACCCAATACCTTTTCATCCCAGCCAGCTATCATAGTTCCAACAGACAGACCCATTCCTCGGTAAGAATACAGAATGTTCGACAACATCTTTGAAGCTCCAGCAACAGAAATTCTCCTCTTATTTGCTAATTCATGCAAACGGCACTGAAATATGCATGAAAATCATTCACTTGTCGTCTTACATCAGCACATATATCATTACAAGAGTAATGCAACTCACACAAGAAAACTGGAAAAAATACAACTAAAATACAGGATTCTGTAAAATACAATTGAAATACCTTGATTCCCAGATTTCTATGCCAGAACTGGCAGTCAGCAGCTCCTCCAGCCATAGTTCCAAGCATGTAAGGATTGATTTCAATAATTTTCTTGACGGATTGTGATGCTGCCATATAAAAATATAATAGTGATATAAGCATTTCGACTTGGGAATTGAAACAAAATGAAAGGAGAATAAATGAATCATTATTGGAAAAATACTGAGATATGAGAAGCAGCATATCATAAGAAAATCCCATGATACTAACACCAATACTTAGGCATATTTAATTACTTGAACTTACAGTTTATTTACCTCATAGTTAATAATGAATAATGAACAGTTATAAGTACTTCCAATTCAAAATTTTCCTAGCATGGAATTACAAATGGATGTATGTGCATCTGTTAAACATTAAACTTTGCATGAGGTACTAGCATGACTTCAAAAAGGAATATGTTGAATGAGATTATGAGAAACGTAGTGCAGTACAATGTTGCGAGTACACTACTAAGCCTATGTGAAATTTGTAACACGACCAAGACTATGTGAGATTTGTAACACGACCCTTGATCTGGTAATCAGATCAACTTGTTATCCAAAACATACTTTCTTTCAGAGGCAGCTATTACAAATAGCAAACATGAAAATCAATGAGCGTCTAACTTCTGCAATACATTTTGAAGCGTCCTTCCTATAAGATTAGATACACACTAAACCTATGCAGAGGAAAGTCATTACGATCCCATAATCTTTAATTTTACAGAAAACAAAGCCGTGAGGTACAAACTAATACTAAAGCAACGCAAGGGGAACAGGTGAAGCATAGGCAAATTTCTAGCCACTCACATGAAATATCTTGTATGTAATATATGATACAAAGAAAAAGACCAATTAATGTTTAACATAATCACATAGATCAAATGCAGGATTAATCTTTTTATGAATCTTCTCAAACAATTTACATATAACCTACTAACTCAACATTGTTAGTCTCCAAGAAGCTAGTGCTTCACAAACTCGAAGTAAGTATATTATATAATTTCAGACTCTCAGCGCTGAATTCTATTCAAACATAATGCAGTCCTAGCAATTATCATCACTATGAAATTCACCTGGCAAAGCCAAACATTCAGTTAAGTTAAAAGAGTATTACATATATATCCTCCCATGCTCGCACGGGAATCAGCGGCCACCATGACACCATCTTTGAATATAAAAGCCAAAGTTGTTGTTCCCTTTGCTGGCTTCACCATCTGTACTGCTGCTTTCTGAAACCCATCAAACTAAAAGAACCCAAAAAAATTCAACCAGTTAAAACTCGCAGAAAGATAATTGTCCTAATTACAAAATACAGTAAGTCAGCTCACATCATGTGTAGTAGGAAGTGCAAAAGACGGCGTAGCCAGAATATCCCCACACAATTCATCTGTTCTTCCTTTAATTGGAGCTGCGGGATCAAGCCCACTAAAATCAATCTTCATCATCTTTCTTTACAGAAAAACAAATAAATCAATACATATTAAATAATATGAAATGTGTAATATAGTTTCCATCAAATATAATAATAAGTAAGTCAGTCTCTATTGAGTCACAACCAGAAAACCCTAATTCAGTACATTCTAAATTTTCCAGCCACAATAGTACAATTTCTCGAAACTATTCAAGCATTATTTTTCTTCAACCAAAATAAGAAACCATACACAATAACTTCGAAGTCAGAAAATCATCTTAAGCAATTAATAACTCGTCCAAGCTATTAAAATTAGAAATAATGCAATATACTAGATCCAATCGAGTGTGAGAACAAACCCCAGCTGCCTAACATATGTAACATAAAAGATTCAACATATCATTCATGGAAAACGAAATTAGATGAAACAAGAATCGATTCTTACCTGATAAACTGTCAAGCAGAATAATTTACAAAATAATCGGAGAAAATTTGTGTTCGAGTTTTGAGAGAACGAATATAAACAAGAAATTAAAAGTTTTCTTGCGCTGCAAAACATATTGGGAAATGGGTTTATTCTTGGGCCTACCATGTTTTGACCCGAACTAAGTTTTCAAATAATTGGGCTTAGCTGGACCAACCCAGTAGATTAAACATCATCTATGCCTTTACCCACTAGTTCACTAGGCCTCGTTTGGCTGCCCCATGGGATGAAATGGGATTGTGAAGAAATATCCCATCTGAGCCGATGCCTAACAATTATTTGGACCGGGTAATAGTCTTACCTTTAAATGGGTGTTTGGTTAAATTTTGGGGCCAGATATGATATTAGATAGATATGTGTTAATAGACACAATATGATAATTTTACAGAGGGGTTTAAAATTTTAAATGAATAAACCAACAATATGGTGTGTTCATTGCGGAAAAAAAAAAAAAAAAAAAAGAATATCATCAAAAGTAAATATTTGTTAAATAATTAAGCCATAAACGTAAGAAAAATAAAGATAGGTATATGTCAAGAAAGATAATTGAAAGGCAAAAATGAATTTTAGGCCCTTTAACTTTTAATGTTTAGCGATTTTGGGATAATTTCTTTTTTAGGTATCCTTAGACTTTTTATATTAACAATTTAGAACATTTAACCGCAATTTCAGTGCTTTAACTTTATGAATTTCGGGAGCAACATATCAAAATTGCTGTCAAATGTCCTAAATAGCAACTAATAAAAAGTTAAATGACCAAATTTGCAAGTACTTAAAAGTTGAAGGACCGAATTTGCTTACCGAACAAAAAAATGTTTCAAAATTACCAACTAGTAAGGTTTAAAGGACTAAAACTGAATTTTTGCCCAATTGAAAAACAAAAAAAAAGGAGGAGTTTGCTGGCTATGGGGTTCGAACCCATGCGCACTTATGTGCAGAAGATCTTAAGTCTTCCCCCTTAACCTCTCGGGCAAACCAGCAGATATTGAAAGGCTAATTTATAATTTATAAATTCAATTAATATTAGGATAAAGTTCCTTTACATCATGAGACCATGATACATCTGTAAGTAATGCGATAATTGATTTTTGAGTGAATTGTATTTTTCGTCCTTTTTATAGGTCAATTTTTGCATATTCGTCATTCTTAAATTTTTTTGTAGCAGATTTATCCCTCTTATCAATGTAGTGTAACACGTTCGTTTCTCTTAAATTCAAAATACATCAATTTTCATTCATTTTCGTTCATCTTAGGATGTATTTTGGATTTAAGAGGGACGAATGTGTTACACTATATTGATGATAGGGATGCATCTCCTACAGAAAATTTAAGAGGGATGAATGTGTTACACTACATTGATACGAAAATTTTAAGAATGACGAATGTGCAAATTTAAGTTTGCTCATTAGGAAGACGAAAAGTGTGATTCACTCTTGATTTTTTTTTTATCATAGTTTGGTTCTTGTTAATTATATAATAAACGCTAAATAGTACAGAGTTAAAATAGTGCGACTCGAATATTCTGACATGCCAATTCTTTTGGGATAAATTGCATGAAATTTTGTAATAACTTTTTTAATCTTAAATTTACAATTTGACATCTACTCGTAACAAACTAATACATACTCAAGTTAAACAAAATACTTGGACCTTTCACTCTATATAATAAAAAATCCAATTAACAACTCAAGGTATGCAATGAATTATATTTGCCCCTCCTTGAAAAAAAACCATTAACTAGAAAAGAGAAAAACTACAATCATGCAATTATGCAAAGAAGGTGCATGCAACCTACTTTTGAAGGTGTCACATGCATCAAATGAATGTACATTATAAAATATATAACGGGTGGCTATGGGGAAAGAGTGGCTATGGGGAAAGAAAACCATAGGATAAAAATGTCCCCACTGCTATAAATTGGGCGGTGGTGCATTTCCGATGATTAAATTCAAATTATATTTCACATATCAATAATTCCAGACTATTAATCTGAACTTAGGCCATCTCCAATGGAGAGGGCTAGCCCCGGGGCTCCGGAGCCCCGGGGCAGCCCTGCCCCCCCCCCCCCCCCCCCCCCCCCGAGCCCTGCCTGGTCGTCTCCAATGGTAGGGCTCCGGAATTGAATTAATTCCATTTTTTCCCTTTGCCCACTCTCACCTATAATTCTGATTTTAATTTTGTTTTTAATATTAATATTAATAATAGTAATAATTATTAGTACTTGTAATTAAATTATTAATGATATTAAAATATTAAAATTAAAGAGAGTAAATAATTAAGTAAATTAAAATTAATACATAATACGAAATACAACAAATAAGTAAGGAAATACAAGAAAGAAAATACAACAAACAAGAAAGGAAATACAACAAACAAGAAATATAGCCACCACCAATATTGTAGTTAAATGATTAAATTTTTAATTACAATAAAAGATATTAAAATAAAAAATGCTATTTATTTATTAATGATTTGTCCATAAATAAATTTAATTACAATTCTAATAAATTATTAATGATTTTAATTTTAAAAAAAATAATTTTATATATTAAATAATCAAATTAAAAATTGGTGACTACATATATTTATTAAATGCTAGTAAATATACAATAAATATACTTAATAAATTTTATTAAATATTTAAATTCTACATATTTAATTTAATTTAATTTAATAGGGAAAATTAATTTTATTAATTATTTGAGTATATATATATTTTTTCTATTTTTATTTATTAAAAAACCAATTAAATAAACAATTTTTAAAAAAAAAACAAAAAAAAAAAAACGGACCAGTCAGGGGACGCCAAGTGGTGTCCCCTGACTTAATTAGGGGCGCGTGCAAACACGCGCCCCTAATTTTGGCCTTCTTCCCCACGCGACCCCGGGGCTGGGCGCAGGGCTCCGCCGAGCCCTGCGCCCAGCCCGTTCCACCCCGCCCGCCGCCCCGCCCCGAGCCCAGCCCCCACTGGAGACGGCTTCCCTCGCGACCCCCGACCCCGCCCCGGCCCCGGCCATCTCCATTGGAGATGGCCTTAGAAACATAGTACGGACATCTTGGACGTATTATAATGGAATAAATTTAGGTCCTATTTAGATTAGTTTTTGTGCAGGATTCACGGTTTCATAAGAATGGGTCAAATTCATTACAAATAAAATTTGTACATGAAAACTCTAGTTTCAACTATAAATTCAAATCTAATAATACTTAAACCTATAAAAGATATTGACTCGTCACATATCATCTAGTTTTTCTTTATATATAAAAATATTGATTTAACACCTACAACATTGATGTGGAATATGATCAATTAATTAACTCAATATCGACAAATGTATTCCCTTCACTTTATATCACCTCATTTAATATATTATTTTTAATTTGTTTGTAATTCGATAGATTTCTTATTTAGTAATATATATGTAATGATATTAATACAATGATCGTTACCCAACCTAAGTGAAGGAAAATCCTGCTAATTTTAGTTATATAAGAGTATATTTAAGCTGTTGATTATTAAATTTGTCGTAGAACCTTAGCCCCATGGATTAAAGTTTCATTTTCGACGTATGTTTCGGTCAGTTGTATATTAGAATTTTTTTGAAAAATCTTTGAAAAAATTGTAAATATAAAGAAAATAGGTTAAAGTAAAAACTACTCTATATTCTCGTATTGGGTAGCTCATATACGAAAACTTTTTGATATTTTCGATGAAAACTTATCAAAATTTTGATTTATGCTTAGCCCCCACTGCCCCGTATTCCTGGATCCACCCCTGATTGTAAGTCCTTAAGAACTTTAATGGACTTTTTTTGATTAAGTTAGCTTTATTAGCGGGTTGTGTGTATCTCCAACAATACTATCTATTTCTAAAATTTAGCTCCAAACAAGACTTTAGCAGAAAAAAAAGTCAGTAAGGTTGTTTTGAAATTTAGTTCACTAGCAATATCTTCTTAATATTGCTATTAAAATTGACGTGGATCGCGTTGTTTTTTGAGCAAGTAAAAATAAGTCCGGTAATTGTTAGACCATTACATTATGGACCCGTTTGTTTGACGGGAATGAAATATGATTCTGGGTATTTAATTTTTAGTAATTAGATTTTCAGAAATATGATTCCATTAGAGCAACTCCAACAATGGGAATCAAAGCCAAATATAGTGCATTAAAGGTCAAAATGATGTCAAAATCTGCTCCAGCAGAGGCACTATCACTGGACCTAAATTTAAGTCCAACACTTTTTGGCATTAAAAGTAATGCCCGGGCAAGGGGCATTATTTTTTGCCTGGAAATTTAAAAACGTCTACTTGTCCTTTCCAATTCTCCCCAACGGCTTATATTTTCAAATTTTGCAATGGTACAAAAAATTTCAACTATTAAAATAGCTACAAATTTCCATTAAAATACACATGTTCAATAATCACGAGCAAAATAAAAAATCAGATAAATTAATTTTCGATAAAAAAATATTATCGATAAAAATCCTTATCATATATCTCAATGTTAAATCATAAATTGACACCTTGATATAAAATCTTATCCTTATCAAATATCTCAACATTGAATCAGACACTGACATGTAGATAAAATTATTGTCAGAAATCTTATCTAAATAATTTAACGCAAGGTACATTATTTAATATTTTTTAATTTTAATTTAATTTTCTTAGTTTTAAGTAAGCTTTAATTTAATTTGAATTTAACCTAATTTAAATAAATTAAATTTTAAATCAATTTAAAATGATGCTCCATTTTTTATGCTTATTGCTGGAGTACAAAACTTTTATGCAGGTATCAAAACACTGTAGCAGGCATTAAAGAGTGATTTGATGCTGTTTCTTGATGTTGTCTGCTGGAGATGCTCTTATAGTGTTTGGGTATCACTTGGAATTGTACCAAAAAAATTAATCGAAATCATTTTCAAATGTTTGGTAATGACAAGGAATGAATTACATATTTAAAAAGTTCACTAAAATACCCCCACCCCCACCCATATAATATATATAAATCATTTAGAATCAACATTTATTATATATTATTATTTATGATATATGTTTTATACAATATATATATATATATATATATATATAGATATATATTATGTATTATAAATTAATTTATGTATTATATCATATAATGTAATTAATATGTAGTAAAAGTTAAAGAACATAAATGAAATCAATGTTGAGGAGACTCGTATATAATTGCATATATATATATATATATATATATATATATATATATATATATATATATATATATATAATAATAATAATAATAAAAATAATAATTCAAGAATGTGACTATAACAAAAAAAGTTGTGTGCTAATAGTTATGTCAGTTGGAGAAGGAAAGAACGTAAGAATCAAGAAGCAATGGCTATGGGAGATAAAATATTACGTAGGGAGAAGAAGAAAACTATCATAAATTCATAACGAAGAAATAATATATGGGTAATAATGTCTTTTTTATTTTTAGTATCAAATCCATCAGAAAAGGAATCATAATACCATAGAAAAGTTGGGTTTCACATTCTCGTATTTTGATGGCAAGATTCCTGAATTTTAGGAATATGTTTCCTTTCCCAAAATTCAAAAAATCTACCCAAACAATGTTATTTGATTCTAAGGAATCAAATTGCCAAATAATATGCCATTCTCGGGTAATCAAACGGGTCCTATAGGTTTTTATTAATTGTTGCTTCAGGAAAGGGTTGTGCTGGATTCAAATTCAGACCGACTATAAAGACAACTTTTAAGCATGTTAATATTGTTAAAATCTAATCAATTGGGTCAAAATATATATATTTTTTTAATTTTTTTTTTTTGCTAGTGTTTACAAATATGAATAAACCAAGTTTATATTAATTGCTCAAACAGTTCTCCTCAACCAATATGGAAATGAAGTGTTACCATATCTCAAGCAAATATTTATAACATCCAAATCAATAGTCCAAAATAAGCCCATGGATAACACCAAAAAAATTGGCTCTAATACCATTTGAAGGCTAAATAGGCTCACGCCCTGATACATTGTTGAACTTTAGTTAACTAGTTAAAAAACACTTAATAATCTTATGTTCACAACTAGAAGTAAACTCCATTTTTATAAATTATTCAGAAAATTTCCGCACAACTTTGTACTAAAAAAAAAAAAAAATTCCACAGAACAAATATGAAGTGTTACATTAAGTTATTTTATTCCGTTTAAACTCAAGTTCAACTTTTCAATAATTTTAGCCCAATTTAATCGAAATAATTACAAAGAAGACATGTTTAAATCGAATCAGATCTAGAGAGAGTAGGTCCAAATTTTTGACCCCTTTTTCCGTTCAAGTAATAGCTATTAAAAATAACATCCTTTTAACTAAACAGTGATGTAATTAATTTGTGCGATAATGATAAAAGTAGTAATGTTCTATTATTAAAGTAACTTGATAAGACATGACGAGTTACTATCAATAAGGATTAATAATTGCAAAGTATAGACAGTTCAAATTTGATGAAGGATCCCATAAGCAGCACCCACGTTGACAGATCCGACAATTCATTACATAGATCTAAGGATATTTAATGTTTTATGGTTTGGTTATACTCGTGTCATTTGCTAATTGTTTTATGGAGTATATATGATGATGAATACGATTGATTAGTTTTGAACCAAAGATTATGATCTTGTTATGATTTTGCATTTTTAAAATATTTATTGGTCACTTTCTTTGTTGACCTCTAATTATTTTGGAAATTTTATCTTAATACTTGGTATCTAACTTCTATTTAAGAAGTAAGACTTTTTTTAATCATGATTTTAAATTCAAAAAATGTCTAATGTTATATTATTTTTGTATAAGGTTTTTTTTTTTTTAGAGAAATACATTACCATATCAGTTTTATACTAACTACAAATACTAATTTTAAATTAGAAAAATTCACACACTAATAAAAATAACCTAAATTCTTTTGGTCTTGAGATTTCAGCTTCATCACTAAGCTAGAGGCGTAGCATCTTATCAACCAGTATTAGGTTTCACTGATTGTACAAAATATTATTCTAAATATATATATACATAATACTTAGTATATAAAGTTTGTTTGTTGATTGAATCACTAGAAGACAAATTTCGAGTATTATAATTACAATAATAGTTATATTAGTGTCCTAATTCCGATTGTGCTCCCTAAACGGGTACCGGGCCAGTCGTTGTCGGTCATATGGGCCGTGAATGTGACCGCCCACCTATTATAAAGTTTTTATTTGACCTCCAGAAGCCAACTTCTTAACTGTTTAAGTCTGTTTTGAAGTCTTCTTGACACCTAATTAAGTGCAAATTAATTGATATTAGTAGAAGCAAATGACTTGACCTTCTAAAAGTGTTATAAAATTTGTGTGACATGGTCAAACTTAATTTAGCACACTCACTTAATAAAAAAACAATTTTATTTACTATAATATATTGAGATTTATTATTTTCCTAAAACTGTTACAAATTTATAATATAATTGTACACATACATTTATCTTATGAAAAAATTGAATATAATTAAATCGAGTTTGAGCTAAATTCTTGTAATTATGATTTAATTGTTTGGTGACAAACGAAGTTAAAATTTTTAATGTAAATAATATGTTTTGACTACAAATTTGGACGAATAGAAAAATGAAATAATTGAAATCATTTCCCTATAAAACTTGACTTTTTTCTCGATTCTTTTCCTTTCTGAATTCCAGTTTTTCCAATAAGTGCAATAAGTTATTAAGGAATGACATAGCACGTATCTAATTATTTTAACTAATTTAGTTGGTGGATCACATCGCTTTCATCAAGTATTTTTAATTATTAAGCTTGAGGTTTACCTCGATTTAAATCTTCAAGTAATCTCAAAACCCAACAAATTTAGTTTAGTTCTTTATATATAAAATCATTAATTTGTTCAAAGTCCAAGTTTAATAGTTTTTATAATGACGAAATCTCATAAACATTAATTTTATGTGGCATTTTGGCACGTGCAAAGCTACAATGCCACGGCAATTACGGATCTGGGCGTGGCTTCTGAGCTGATTACACCACAGAAGAAAATGTCGGGTGAGAAGTTAAAAGCTTAAAATAAATAAAAAGGGAAAATTACAAAAATTACAAAAACAATCATGTAATTTTGGAATTTTCCCAAAAGGCAGTCATGTAAATTTGGCATGACAAAAATAAAAATTTAAAAGTTACCGGACGAAATCCATTGTGCATATATAAACTGAAATTGAGAATTGAGATATAATAAAAGTTAAGGGATTAAATATGTACATATTATAATTACATGATTATCTTTGAAAATGTCCTAAACAATAAGATTCTTTTTAAAAAAATTTGAAAGAAAAAGGGGAAACATTTGAAAGGTCATGTGGGCAGCAAAAATTAATAAATAAAAAATAATTTTTGTCTAGTGCTCCGTACTCTTCGAGTGAAGACATACGCTGATTAAGAATAATAAACTGAATCGTAAAAGACAAAATTGCCCACATGATTTTATTTGAGAATTCATGATATTGTTTTCTTATTACATTATAAATTTGAAATAGAGTCAAGCAGTGATCGAAAATTTAATCCACATGTTCAGCTGTTAATTGCACAAATTAGTATTAGATAATAGTATGTTTTAAAACTCAATTAATTCTACTTTCGTTAACAATTCATTGGACCTATAGTTTTCTTTTCTTCTATGAAAATTGGACCTAAAGTTTTAACAAAGTTCAAGAACACGATTTAGTTAAATTTCACTGCAAGGGATGGAAAATTAAATATAAATAAAAATTGACCATGCCACACCAAAGTTAGTAATACTGACAAGGGAATACTATTATTATCTAGCTATTGGTCTAACACGAAAAGAAAAAATAAATTTAACAATAATTTTCTTTTAATTTAAAGTTCGATTCGAACTCTATTTGATAAACTGAAAAATAATAATAAAATGTAAGTAACATTATTAAAGTACTTGAACTTGACTCGTATTTGACTCCACTAAAACTCATTTGAACTATATTCATTAAAACATCAAATGATCTAAAATTTTTTTTTGGAGTAAATGATCTCAAATCTTTTCTTGTTCATAATTGAAATCTTACTACACTACTCTAAAAGAAAATTGAAATCTTACTACATGAATAAACTATCATGTAAATCAATTATTGTCTAAATTTTATTTTTTGAACTTTTAAAACCTCAAAACACAAATGTTTAATTAAATATGTTCAGAGGGTCAAAATGAACAAAAAACAGATTCCTAACCGACAAACTAGGAGGGTCGGCAACTGTCGGCCGGTGATCTGGGGAGACAATCTCGCGTATAAAATTTCCCATTTAATAACATATCCACCTCTCAAAACTTCAAAACATCATTTTCATTCACTAAAATATCCCCTACATTAGCGCTATATTAGGAGAGTTCATTAATTTACTGCTATTGCTAGGTTGTACAATTTTTTTTTATTAAAGTATTTTTTATGATTGAATAACACGTAGGGGTGTAATCGAACCGAGTAGTGTCGACCGATACAATGTTCAATCTTGGTTTGAATTTTATCGAACTTGAAATTTTGTGTTTGAGCTAGTTTTGATTGTTAAACGAGCCAAGCTTTAATCGAACGAGCTCGAGCCTAATAACGAGAAGCTTGATATATTTACATGTATATTATCAATTTTTAACTTATCGAGTCGAGTTTAAAAGTTATCGAACGAAAAATGATGTTCAAACTTGTTAGACTAGTGTGACGAACCGAGCTCAAACGAGCTTAATCGAGTATTGAGTAGCTTAGTTTGATTTTCAGCTATATTAACGCATTGTTCAAGTTTGATTTAAATTTTGGATCGAGCTTGATTTGATTGTTAAATCCAACTCGAACGAATATTCATCGAAAGAGCTTAAGTCGAGTATTAAGTAGTTTGATATTTTTTTATATGTATTTTATTAATGATTAGTTCGAGTCTAATTAACTTTAAAAGTTTTCAAACGAAAAATATTGTTCAAATTTATATGATATGTAAGACAACCCAAACTCAAATGTATTTTTGTCAAACGAGATTATACAAGTAAAACTAAGATCATGATATTAATTTTTCTTTTAATTTAAAATATATGTTTCATATTTTGCACAGCGTCATATATGTAGTGATATTTTCTTACACTATTAGATATAAACTATAAAAAAACACCAACCCCCACATTTACTTTATTTTATTTTATTTTATTTATATCTCGGTCCCCCAATAAAATACTAATTATAATATCCCCCCAACCATTTACACAATACACACACCACCTCCGTACTGTAAAATAAAATTCAGCCCTCTCATTCTCTTTTCGTTCTCTCCTCTCTTTTTATTTCTCTCACTAAAATTTCCTGATCCATAATATAAGGAATTGTTATTATCTATATAAAGAAACTGAGGTTAAAACATTTTATTTCCATTTTTTTTTTCAATTGATGAAGACTCCTTGGATCTTTTCAGATTAATTCTGGTATGTTTTCAATGTTATATTACAAGAGTTTTTTGGTGCAATGTGGAGAATATTTGAATTGTGCAAAGAATTTTAATGATTAGTATTTTCTTTTCCTGTAGAAGGCTAATTATGGTTTTATTTTTAATGATTATGCTGATATGACAAGGTTCATAATAAGGATAATAATCATAGGTTTGCTATTTGGGAAAATAATTTATTCTGAGAAAAAGGATTAAATATTAATGTATTTCCCTGTTGGGTAAATTTAATGGGTTAATTTTTTATGTTAATGCTATTTTTCCTTTTTTTAATCTTTTCCAGGTTTTGATAAGGTTTCGATATTGTTTGTCCACGTTGAAAATGGACATTTCTGAAATTGAAGATAATTTACTCTCCATTGGAGAGCCAAAGGTATTGACGCATTACGCATAAATGCAGAGCTTGTGTGTTTATTGCCTATTTTTAGAAATTATTTAGTATTAACTAGTTTTATTTTGGCATCATATGTGAGGTCATTTTTGTTCAGTGTTTTTTATCCTCAAGATTGAAAAGTGTTAAAGTTTTGAAGCTACAATGCAGTTTCTTAATTAAGAAATTGGCTTAGTTTTGCATGATATTTGTTTAGTTTGGTATGTGTTCACTCATTTGTCTCATTTATTTATGGTGGTTTTCTCCTGGTTTACACGAGTTGAGTGATTGATGAAGATATTCTTGTTTGTGCAGTTACATGATGAGATGTGCAAAACCCTATGTGCTATGTATGTGAAAGTATTGACAATATTTCCCGACTTAGAAGCAGCTCGGCCGAGAAGCACATCAGGCATCCAAGCACTATGTTCTCTGCACATAGCACTTGAGAAGACCAAAAA
The DNA here is from genome assembly GCA_030819805.1 of Penstemon newberryi var. newberryi. Classification (NCBI taxonomy): domain Eukaryota; kingdom Viridiplantae; phylum Streptophyta; class Magnoliopsida; order Lamiales; family Plantaginaceae; genus Penstemon; species Penstemon newberryi. Next base: position 778,845 of record JAUALY010000008.1, read on the forward strand.
TATTCTTCAACACTGTGCAGAATGTAGTAAACTTTACTTGGTATGACAACTCCCTTGGTACATTTTTTGTTTTAGTATGCAAAATTGAAATTCTCGTTCACGGTTTTTGCCTGAAGTAGTACCATATGATATGGTTTGAACAATTCAATTTCTTGTGCTTTCAGACAATAGTTGAAAAATAACGTCATGGTTGCATTTAAATTTTCTCGCTTGTACAAGTAAATAAAGATGTGCCTTGTTTGTTGTTTGTGTGAGTAGTTTGCTATGGGAAATATGTCCAACTGAGTGCAGTTCTGCTATACTTAATATTTTTCCTTTCCTTCGTCCATGCTTTCTATCCTTTTTTGTTGGTGGCTTACATATTTACTTCTTCTCACCAGGCAATAACCGGAGACTCTGTTGTTCTGAAATTTGAGAAAGCTAGATGTGCCCTCAGAGATAGTTTAAGGCGTGTTGAAGATATTGTTCCTCAAGCCATTGGCTGTCAGGTACTACCTAATTTTGTTCTGATAACTTGTTTCCAGTTGAATATTTTAGCACTTGGGTATTGCTTCATAATGATATTTGTGTCCTCTCCATGAACTAGAAGCTGAGTTTTCATTAATTTTAGCATTAGACTAAAAATACTGTTTTGACATTTTACCAAAATAGCCCATTATTCTTGTTATTCGATTATACTGCTAATCAATTAGAAACGTGAAATGTGAAATGGTTAATGCTTCAATTTACTTCTGGTCAAAAGTTAATCTGATTTAGTGCCTCCTTTTCCAGATTGCTGACATTTTAGTTGAACTCGGGGAAATCGAGTTCGCACTTGGTCCTGAGGAGAAGCAAATTGGTGATGAAATAATTGCATTGCTCCAACAAGGGAGAGATTTCAACACTAACAACTCCAATGATTATAATGAACTCGAATCTTTTCACCAATCTGCTTCAAAGCTAGGCATCACCTCTTCAAGAGCAGCACTTAGGGAAAGAAGGTCCTTAAAGAAGCTCATAGAAAGAGCTAGAGCCGAGGAAGACAAAAGAAAGGAGTCCATCATTGCTTATCTTCTACATCTCATGAGAAAGTACTCAAAAAGGTTCAGGAATGAGTTTTCAGATGACAATGACTCTCAAGGTTCAACACCTTGCTCGCCTACAGTCCAAGGATCTTTAGAGGTTGCTTTCGATCGGCAACTATCCAAACTTAGTTCTTTCAATTTCAAGCCAAATTTCAGGAGATCAGAGCAAATGCTTGTCCCCCCAGAAGAGCTACGTTGTCCGATTTCATTACAACTTATGTACGATCCAGTTATCATAGCTTCTGGACAAACATATGAAAGGGTTTGCATAGAGAAATGGTTCAGTGATGGGCACAATACTTGTCCTAAAACTCAGCAAGAACTCCCTCATCTTTCTTTGACCCCTAATTACTGTGTTAAAGGTTTGGTGGCTAGTTGGTGTGAACAGAATGGTATTCCTATCCCAGATGGACCACCAGACTCGCTTGATCTCAACTACTGGAGGCTAGTGTTGTCAGAAAGTGAATCTACAAATTCAAAGTCATTAGAAAGTGTTGCTTCTTGCAAGTCCAAGGGTATTAAGGTTGTACCTTTGAATGACAGTGTTGTTATTGAAGAGGCTGAAGGAAACGAGGAGGAAGCTGTTTCTGCACATGGGGAAGATTGTGAAGTTAATGCCTTTGAACAATACAAGGACTTTTTGACCATTCTTGAGAAGAAGGAAAATCTGATGAAGAAAAGCAAAGTGGTGGAAGAAATAAGACACTTGCTAAAAGATGATGAAGAAGCAAGGATTTATATGGGGGCTAATGGTTTTGTGGAAGCTTTGCTTCATTTTTTGGAATCAGCAGTTGATGCCAAGAATAGAGTGGCTCAGGAAATTGGAGCAATGGCCCTCTTTAACCTTGCCGTTAATAATAACAGGTAATCTAAAATCTGTCACGAACACTAAGCAAAATTGCATTTTTAGTCCCACACTCTAAACTCTTTCGGTCATGTACTTTACAAAGTTGTATTGTTGGTCTCTAGTTCTTTTTTAATTTTGCGCATTTGGTCCTATCACCCAGTTTTCCATCCGATTTTCGCATTTTTGGTCCGTAGAATATTTTAGAGCTAAAAGCAAAATTATCCCCTTATGCTTTGTCTAATTAGCAAAAAAAGAACCTATATTATTTTTATTAGCCAAAACATCCATGTGTTTTTTTTTAATTAGCATAAAACCCCATTTGAAAATCCTTCATAAATCATAGGGAGGTTATTGTCAATTTTTAGAGTGAACAAGGGTGTTATTGCCAATTTTTAAAGTTAACAGGCGGATTATTGTCAATATTTTAAGTGCATAGGGGTATTTGCATCTTTTGGTGAGGGTATAACTGTCATTTTGGCTTGGGATTCACTAATAAAAATTCGCACAAGGGGGTTTTGGTGATAAAAATAACATGGGGGTATTTTTGCATTTCTCTCGAATTTTTAAGGTAAAAATGCAGTTTTGCCCAACACTAGAGAGGAAAACTTGTGAAATTTTAGAGTTACTTTTAAGATTTATATAGCTTTCTAGTCTTTTATTTCATAATCAATGATAATTTTAATTTCCAATGCTTCTCAGAAACAAAGAATTGATGTTATCATCTGGAGTTCTTTCAATACTAGAGAAAATGATTGCGAGTGCCGATTCCATCGAAGCAGCAACCGCCCTATACCTAAATCTCTCCTGCTTGGAGGAAGCAAAACCCATTATCGGAACTAATGAAGCTGTCCCTTTCTTGATCTGGGTCCTGAAACACGAAACTAACGTGCAATGCAAACTCGACTCACTCCACACCCTTTACAATATCGCCAGCCACCCTACCAATATCCCCCACCTTCTCTCAGCCGGAATAATCGATGGACTCCAAGCTCTCATCACACATCCAAACGACAACACATGGACAGAGAAATGCATTGCTGTATTAATTTACTTAGCGTCAAGTAACACTGCAAGAGACGAGATTATAAACGCCCCTGGCCTCATTGCTGCACTAGCCAATATTCTAGACCTCGGTGAGCCAGTCGAGCAAGAACAAGCAGCAGCTTGTCTTCTTATACTGTGCAACTCGAACGACAAATGTAGTGAAATGGTACTTCAAGAAGGGGCGATACCGTCGTTAGTATCGATTTCGGTAAATGGGACTGTGAGGGGGAAGCAGAAAGCCCAAAAGCTTTTGATGTTGTTTAGGGAACAGAGGCAGCGGGACCCGTCGCCTGAGTCTGTTAGGCAAAGCTCGGAGAGTAGTGAAATGACGGCCTTGCCCTCTCAAAATTCAAAGCCGTTGAGTAAATCGATTTCGAGGAGAAAAGTGGGGAAGGCTTGGAGTTTTTGGAAGAAGAACAAGAGTTTTTCTGTGTACCAGTGTTGAAAAACTGTCTTTGAGCTTCACTTATGTACAGGCCCTTGATTAGTATAAATTTTAACCCCTAGATATTTATTTTTACAAGAAAATTTAGCCAAATTTTAGTGTGAATATTTTGCTGTAAAGTCTATAAATTGCGGAGCAGTTTAGTGGTTTAAACCATATGAGACAATTTTGTGCTTATTAGACTTGAATTTGTTTGTACAGATTATATGATATATATATATATATATATATATATATTTTTTGCATAAATGTGACATGATTTTTTTCTTCTTATGGTATTATCTTTGTTTCAAAGAGATAAATATAGCATTTTAGGTCATAGATCTTCCATGCTCGTGAACATTATACAAGCCATTTTATGGCACCTCTATTTGATAGATATTTCCTCTTACCAATTACTGAGTATTTGGATTTAAATAGGAGTTTAGATGAAAATATATATTCATTTTTTAGTAGGTGTAAATGAGTTGAGAATAATATTACATTTTAAGTGGATTTGTATTAATAATTTACTGTATTAAATTTGATATAATACTTGATTGTTGACAAACTAACTTCAAGCTTGGGATAACAAACCAAACTAAATAAATTGACATTTTTACAATATTTCATTTTCATATTCATTTCTTTTAATCTATCAAAAAGAGTGAAGAAATTTACAAGTGGCCCGTCTAGCTCAGTTGGTAGAGCGCAAGGCTCTTAACCTTGTGGTCGTGGGTTCGAGCCACACGGTGGGCTTATTTCAATTTTTAACCCCTTTCAACTGCCTGATGGTTTTATTTTGGATCCCCGCATTTTTTTCAATATCCCCCCAAAGCATAAATATTGCATTATAATAATATTCTCGAATCAAAATAAGAAAGAAAAAGTACTTCGAATATTTAAACAAAATGACATTTATTATTATAAATCGACATCTTCTGTAGGGAAGTGTATTATTTTATTTCTTAATATACTTTCATTCGATATTTGAGTAGTGCTATTCTTACAGCCTTCAACCGGCTGTACACATGTACAGCCGATTGTGGCTTTTTTTTTTTTTTTTTCCTTGTCATTTATATATTTTAATGTATATGAAAAAAATTAATTATATGATACATAAATAATTATCAAGAAAATATAGACCCTGTATGGAAATATTAAACCCTAACCTTGAAATTCTAAACCCTAAACCTGTTAAACAAGTAGTAGGTAATACAATTAACTTCAAAAGCCTAAAATATGGGTTGTACAAAAGACTGTAAAGTTTGGGCTGTCATATAATCATTTTCCTCGATATTTTGGTGGCGTCTTCGTAAGCTTGAATTTTTAATTAGACTAAAAATAGTTGAAAATTCACTAAAAGTAGTTGAGAATAGTATTTACATTTTAAGAGAAAAATTGATATTAATGAGTAGTGTTCGCAAATTAAGAGAAGAAAAAGGCCATCAAATGTTAGAAGCAACCTCTATGGTGCTTCCGCTTACCGTCGTTTTTAGCTTTTTTAGAGAAGCTAATTCATAAGCCGATTTTGAAAACACCAAAAGTACTTTTGGAGAAAATAATACGTATCAAACAGAAAATAAGAGAAATACTAATAAATTAACCAAATTTATCAAAAGTTATGGATATTTTTATGGATATTTTTTAACCTTAAATTTCACGAAGAATCGAAAACTTCCATGGGCAGAAAGCATGTTTATTTAAATATGATTGAAATTGATTTCTCTAAAAAAAAAGATGATTGAAATTAATGTAAATAAAAATGTTTTAGTTTTGAGAATGATATCAAATAAATACCTTTTTTCAATATAAAAAAAATAAAAATGTATTTTTTTAGAATAAATTTATAAAAAGAATCTTGTTTATCTCCAATAAAGAATAAGAATTAATTTTTTGGATCAAAGTGAGTAGTACGTACTTTTTCAATAGTAATTCTCAAATAAGATCATACCTTTTAATAATAGTTCCTTTAATATTAAGTGAAATTAAAAAGTTCAATATTTTATTTAACTTATAATTTTACTTCAAAATATTATAACTTTATTAATTATATTGTTTACTACTTAATTAAGTTGTATAACTTCCCATTATTTATGTGTTATTTTACAACATATTAAATTTAAATTCAGCCATTACTTTTATGATATTCATAATTTTATGAAATATATAAAATTAACTAGACACACGAATAGGGAAAAATGTATATTTAGTCACCAAATTAACTTTAACTCTAGTTATATAATAGTCACTCCAGTTTCATGAATGACACATGTAGTCATCCAATTTACGAATAGTGGCACAATCCATCATCAAATAAGCTACAGTTGACGTTGAGGTAATGGAAGTCCCACTTCATCAACAATAATCACCAGCTCTCCCCTCATAAAAAATAATCATCAAATAATCACATTTTCAGTTTTGCATCCTCCAAAACCTTAAGATCACTTCAAGCGTAATTAATGATTTTATTGTAAATGTGCAATGACATTTATAGTGTGCACTATGTTAATAAAGACTCCACTGCAAGAATTATTGATTTTACATTGTCCTAATTTTTGGACTAAACCACACTAATTGTCGCTCAAACTCAAACATTTTACACTTTTGTCTCTCGTGTCAAAAAATCTACACACTGATATTCCTATTACAAAATATTTGTTATATCGACCTTATCTCTGATAATTTTCCGGCCAAAATGACTCTAAGTGCCATTTACATGACTTTTAAGAGGGTAATTCAGGTACTTCAATTCCCCTGAATTACACAAACCTAAACTCAAAACTCACAACAAAATATTGTGCGTGGTCAAGTTGAGGAAGACTTTTACTATTTTGAATTTGGATAAGTGTAATTCTGGATATAAAGTACCAAATTATCTCTCTTAAAAGCCATGTGAATGACACATGAGGTCATTTTAGTCGAAAAATTGCTTTGAGAGACAAAAGCATAAAAAGCATGTTATCTCTCCTTCAATTGCCGCTTATTTGAAGATGGATTGTCCCACTATTTGTAAATTGAGTGACATGTCATTTATAAAACTAGAATGACTATTGTATGACTAGAGTTAAAGTTCGGTGACTAAATATCAGTTTTTCCCCACACGTATACATATAACAATTAATCTTTGACAAGAAAAAATAAAATACAGTACTTGTTTTTTCTTTCGATATATATATATATATATATATATAATACTACTATTGGTAGATTGCCGTTTAAGTGGTCTATGAAAATATAAACTAAGTTCAATTGCAACTTGCGGTTTTTCTTTTCTTTTTGCAAGATGCCTAAAGCCAAACACATTAGAGCCCACACGTTGCGGTCTGTTTGAATTGGGCACACCCCTAATAAAAGGTAGGTAAGAATCTCCAAGCATGCCAGAATGTCCATATCAACCGAGGATAATCACTTGAGCGCTCTTCGAAAGGGCTTTCCTTCGCAATAGTTCATGAATCATTTTACGTTTCTCTTCATTAAATCGAGATTCTGTATTCTCCATCCATTCCCACCTACCATATCCCTCATAACATTTCGGACACCTAATAATACGCATTTGTTTGAGGCTCACAGCAATTTTAAGGATGTAATAAGCAAAACTCATCTCATTCCCAGTTCCAGAAAATCCACTAATTTCCACTTCTTCCAGCTGAGGATGAGGTCCAACACTCGTTACGACTTTCTGTCCACTGTATAATGATGATTTCCTTGTCTGCAACTGCAATACCAAAATAGGATCAATCAATTCAATAATAAACTTTAACACAACCAGATCGATGATAAGGTCAGTATTACTAAATACGATTAATTACAATGACCCACCGCCAAATGAAACTTTCGCAGAAGGGGGCACGCATCAAAGATCGTAGTAATCTTGAGTAGATCACACTCAGGCTTGACAAGAATAATTTCTCTTAGGTTTCTAAGCAGTGCGTTATTTAGTTCACGTATTTTGTATACCTGCAAACAAATCAAGAAAAACGTTGTGTCATAACGTGGGCATCAAAGTGAAATAACGAGCTAGGGAATATATATAGAGTGTATCAAAAGCTTATCCTACCTGAAGATTACTACCAGTGTATTCATAATACAACGATTTAACCCGAGGAAGATCTTTGATAAAGTGTTCAAATATGGAAGGCTCGATGTTATTGCCAAATAATTTGATAGATAATCTTTCTAGTGATGGAACAAAAGTGAATGTTAATCTTCTCCTTTCGCAGTCAACATATTCAAAAGAATTTAGATTGGCGGCACAGAGCTCTATTTCTTTAACTTGACTTTGAATCCATAGCTCAATCCTAAGTGATGTTAAATTTGGATTGTGGATGCTTATTTTGGAAGGAAAAGTACACTTTGCCATCGTTAGCGACACGAGGCTTGGACAGCTAGACATAATGCACTCGATTGCCCCGGGAGCAAAGGTTACACAATGAAACTCGAGAATCTTGAGGGGATAAAACTGATTTATCAATTCTGATGTCAAGATAAACTTATATAAACTAACCTTTTCCAAACACGATGCTTCAGAAAGCAAATTCCAATAAAAATAAGGCGTGCAACCTTTTTCAAAGCAGTATAGAAGGTCAAGTTGTTCCACACCCAATCTAGATACATACTGCATCCATTTGAAAAGACGGGACAAATAGGGATAACTAAAATGTAAAGCCAACTGAAAGGAGACTAACTTAGAGCCAGAATGATGTTGAAGAAGCGTTTCTACTGCTTCCACACCTGCACGAGGATTTTTACGTGAACAAAACTCCAACATGATATCGTAATCGAATTTGACGTGGTGAATAAATCTATAAAGATTCCTCCATGCACTTGACAAAATGCTAGTCCGAACAGCATCTATTGGAGATAGTCTCGAAATGATTGAAATGAGAATATCATCTGGAAGTTGACTAATTATATCATCCCTCTCATCAGCAACATCATGATTGTTCAACAACATGAAAACCTTTGATTGCAAAATCTGGGACATAGGTTGAATATGAGAATGTTCAGTTCAGCATAAAAGCAATAAATGTTATGTTCTGTTACACAATAAGTTGTGACAAGGTAAAACACAAATCAGTCAACCAGCAAGAAAACATGCTCAAAATATATATATAGATAAAAACACAAAGAAACTGAAATTGGAATATGATCGAAGTACCTTGGCTAGACGACAACATTCTGATCTAGTTTTTGAAGCTGAAAATCTTCGTCCAACTAATAATCCAAAACCCGCAAGTCCTGCCAAGCTAAACAATGGCAAAGCCACATGTCTACAAACTCCGGAATACATATTAATTGTTGTCACAAACTCCAGAATTTTGTTGGCTCTGAAAATAGAGCTGGAAGCAAAACTAACAACATTATTTCTTCAAGAAAAAAAAAATAGACGTGTTATCATAATTTATTTTCTTACTTTTAAAATTGTAAAATTATTTATTAAAATTATTTGTTATCGATAACTAAAATGACTGATGAACTTATTTTTTTATAATTCAATAGAAATATATTTTTATAACATTTAATTCTAAATTTCATCTTTCAACAAATACGACAAGTATTCTGAAAATAATAAATAGATAAAATATAAAAGTAGAATTTCTATGCTCTTGCAATTATATTACAAAAAGAGCTCATCGATCTTACGGGTGTGCTTTCAGTAAAACATCAATTAGGTCAACAGAGCATACATAACGGAGGCCATGAGAATTTTACTAGAATGTGTACTGTCATTCGAAACAAGCAAAGCGGGAAGGAAGGAAAAAAGAAAGAAAATAATTAGAAAAGAGGGAAGCTTTGCCAGGAGTTGGAAGGAGAACCGGAAGAGGGTGACGGACTCACTGGCTTTCTGCGAACTTCAGCGCAAGTGAGAGAAATCAGAGAGAGTAGTATAACTTATTTTTAAATCTGTGCGAAATATGACTTGAATAACATGAGGCCGAAGATATTGCCCGAGCATAAAATATTGTTTCAAGAGCAACTTCTTTATTTAGGCTAATTTGCCCATATTTATAAAATGCCATTAACAAAATTAAGTAGGTCTCTACCAAAAATAACTCCTATGACTTGAATTTATTTTTGTACATGACACAAGGCCGACGATAAATATTAATTGCTTCAATGGCAACTTCTTTATTTTGGCTAATTTGCCAAGATCAGTTGAAAAAGTTGGGTGGTTAGGAAAAGAGGAAAGAAATCGAAAAAGTAAAAAAAATAATTTATAATTGGGGAATAAACTAAAATAGGGTAATTAAGGGCAAATTAGTCAAGATAATAAAATTACTTTGGAAACAATAATTTATGCTCTGGCTATATCGCTAGTCGTAAAATAATATTAATTAATTGAGTAGTTTGATTTAAAATTATGAGTAATTATTTAAATTTTGATTTGTGAGTTTTGAGGTAAAAGTTAGTGATTGGCCTTTTTTATTAAATAAATTAACTAATACTCCCTCCGTCCCATTTATATTGCTCTCTTTGCTGCAGTACCCGGTCAAATTTTTCAATCTTTTAAGTGACCTATCATATTACATTATTCACATTTGTGGTGTATTAAACCTTTTAAATATTAATATGTATGGTGTCATATGATATTATCAACTTAATATTGAAATATATTAATTAAATTAATTATAATTTTTTTATAAATTTAATCAAGTTGACCAGTTGACCGTACCAAGAGAGCAAAATAAATGGGACGGAGGGAGTATTATATCATGTGATAATTAAGGTAGTGATTGAAAAGCTGTTAATTTAAGTTTTAAGAAAAGATAATTAAATTGGTGGTATTTTAAACGATTTAAAAGCTGCAAGCTAGTGAGACTGGGAGGTAGACCTATCTGGTTTCATGGGCGAGAACAAATGAAAATTTAGCTTTGACATTTTAAGTTAGGGCTGTTAATGGGTCGAATTCTGGTCGAATCAAATTCGTTCAGATCCGGCTCCATTGATATCGGATCGGATCCTGTTGGATTCGAATCTTGTTCGGATTGTGTTCGAATCTAGATTTATTGAATCTAATGGATCTTGGTCGGATACCGAATTTTTTCGGATCCAATAATTTAAAAAATTATATTAAATTTTTTTCCTAAAACAAGTTTATTAACTTTACAATTTAATTTAATTTTAGCTCACATGTTCAGACACCCTTTACTAATATTCATATTTTTAGATGAAAATATTGGTTTAAATAAATTTATAAACGAGTTATAAATTATTATCTTCTTAAATTGACAGTGATATATTATTAATGGTACTTACTTTTATAAAATATTATATATATATATATATATATATATATATATATATCATTCTTTTTATTTTTTATCGAATACAAATCTTTAACGGATCGGATCGACCTAAATCCATATTCGCTCTATGTGTTTCGGATTACGAATCTTTATAATCGGATAAGGTCCATTGAATCTGTAATCGGACAATTATCCAAATAAATTGGAGCGAATTCGAACGGATCCGAATTGAAATCCGCCCCAGCCCTATTTTCAGTGAGTGGGGTGATGAAAATAGTCCAAACCATATTTTGCTTAGCGGAAATTTAAAAATGCTGGACCAAAATGGTTTCAAACAACGCCTTAGTTTCTGAGGACCCTATTTTTTCTGGGTAAACACCACTAATGGTCCTCCTTATCATTAACTTTTTACAGAGTGGTCCCTCTTGTGTTTTTTTTCCCATGTTAACTCCCACTATGAATTATTTGTTTCACTTTGGCCATTTAAAAGGGGTCTTTTACTTTTAGTGTTACACTTTAATCCCTCTTAAAATTATTTTGTATCAATTTAGTCCCTCATAAACTGTTTATTTATCAATTTAGTCCCTCATAAAATTGTTAATTTATCAATTTAGTCTCTCATAAAATTGTTTCGACACTTTAGTTTACTTTGGACCACCTGAAAATAACCAAAGTGAAACAAATAATTCATAGTGGGGACTAACATGGGAAAAAAATACAAGAAAAACCACTCTGTGAAAAATTAATAATGAAGAGGACCATTAGTGGTGTTTACCCCTTTTTTATTCATTCAAAATACTAAGTAGTCGAGGACCTTTTCTCAAGTTTGACTGGACCAATGTTGTATTAATTTACTGCTGAGCAAAGGCATCACTAATAGGCCTTTAGGGGCCATAATTAATTTGCATTCTCAAATAGTTGGGCTTTTCAGTAGCCTGTTTAAAAAGACCATTCAGTAGGACTGTCAATGGGTTGGATTCGGGCTCAACCCGGATTCAAATTCATTTATATCGGATCAAATTCAAATTTCACTCGAATCTAATGACTAGCGATATTGCTAGAGGAATATATGTTGTTGTCATAGAAATATTAATAATATGATGAATTTACCCTTAGTTATTACCTTACTGGAGACACCAAATTACTCAACAAACACCACTTTTTTGAGGTTTCTTTATTCATATCTTCCCAAATTCTGCAAAATCAATTAATCAAACACAGAGCTTGAAAAAAACCAACAAGAAAGGAGATAAAACAAAGGGACCATTCTTTACTGGTTCTCAAGTTCACACTTGTACCATATAAGAGATAGGACATTAAACCGATTATAAAATAGAAGTTGGTTTGGAGATTTTAAAGCATAAATAATGTGATATTTAAGTTAATTTGGACTTGATTAACTTATTTAATCATATAATTAATGAAATAATACCAATAGATATTCAATTCTCCTTTCTTCCGGAAAAATAATTTTTATATATACGGTGTTAGATGATGAGCCAGATTTGCAAGTGATGGGTTACTTTCTGATCGAGGAACACATGTATGGTTTATAAATAATGGTGCGAAAATTAATGAAAACCAGACACAATCAATTAACATAGGCCCAAAAATTGAAGTAGAAAGATGAGTGGAGTTTGAATATTAGCTGTGTTTCACTCTCATGGCAGCACTCGGAGAATTGGGCAACGAACAACCATTGTCAGGGTTTTAGTCAATTGGAATTTTATAAATTGTATAAGGGTAAATTAGTCAATAACTTATTTATGCTATGACAAACATTAACTGCTCTGACATTATCGCTAGCCTTTTTTAATGAGTGAATAGCAAATTAACTCCCTGTGTTATTCTTAATAGGTAAATTAACTCCTTGTGATAAATAAAAGGGCCAAATACCTCCCTGTGATATTCTAAAAAGGGCAAAATACCTCCTTGTGATATTCTAAATAGGCAATTTAACTCCCTGTGATAAGAAAAATGGCAAGATACCTCCCTGTGTTTTTATAAAAGAAGCACATTGCCTCCCTCTAAATTGCTCATTAATTCTTATCACAGGGAGTTAAATTGCTCATTATTCATTTCATACGGAGGTAAATTGCCTATTTTTATATCACAAGGAGGTAAATTGCTCATTATTTCATTTCATAGGGAGTTAAATTGCCTATTTTTATTTCACAGGGAGGTAAATTGCCCATTAGACATATCACAGGGAGTTAACTTGCAAAAAACCCCTTTTTTAATTGATAAGTTGGTCTTTGGTTAAGACACAAAGTAAATTAAAACATACACCTAATCATATTTGTCCCTACCTAAGTAGGTCCGAAAAATAAAATACAGTACTTGTTATATTACCAATGGTAGAGTGCGGTTTAAGTGGTGTATGAAAATATAAACTATGTCCCATTGCAATTTGCGGTCTTTTATTTTGCAAGATGCCTTAAACCAAACACACTAGAACCCACATGTTGCGGTATGTTTGAGTTGGGGACACCCCTAATAAAAGGTAGGTAAGAATCTCCAAGCATGCCAGAATGTCCATATCAACCGAGGATAATCACTTGAGCTCTCTTCGAAAGGGCTTTCCTTCGCAATAGTTCATGAATCATTTTACGTTTCTCTTCATTAAATCGAGATTCCGTATTCTCCATCCATTCCCACCTACCATATCCCTCATAACATTTCGGACACCTAATAATACGCATTCGTTCGAGGCTCACAGCAATTTTAAGGATGTAATAAGCAAAACTCATCTCATTTCCAGTTCCAGAAAATCCACTAATTTCCACTTCTTCTAGCTGAGGATGAGGTCCAGCACTCGTTACGACTTTCTGTCCACTGTATAATGATGATTTCCTTGTCTGCAACTGCAATATCAAAATAGGATCAATCAATTCTACATTAAACTTTAACACAACCAGATCGATGATAAGGTCAGTAATACTAAATACAATTAATTACAATGACCCACCGCTAAATGAAACTTTCGCAGAAGGGGGCACGCATCAAAGATCGTAGTAATCTTGAGTAGATCACACTCAGGCTTGACAAGAATAATTTCTCTTAGGTTTCTAAGCAGTGCGTTATTTAGTTCACGTATTTTGTATACCTGCAAACAAATCAAGAAAAACGTTGTGTCATAACGTGGGCATCAAAGTGAAATAACGAGCTAGGGAATATATATAGAGTTTATCAGAAGCTTATCCCACCTGAAGATTACTACCAGAGTATTCATAATACAACGATTTAACCCGAGGAAGATCTTTGATAAGTTGTCCAAATACGGAAGGCTCGATGTTATTGCCATATAATTTGATAGATAATCTTTCTAGTGATGGAACAAAAGTGAATGTTAATCTTCTCCTTTCGCAGTCAACATATTCAAAAGAATTTAGATTGGCGGCACAGAGCTCTATTTCTTTAACTTGACTTTGAATCCATAGCTCAATCCTAAGTGATGTTAAATTTGGATTGTGGATGCGTATTTTGGAAGGAAAAGTACACTTTGTCATCGTTAGCGACACGAGGCTTGGACAGCTAGACATAATGCACTCTATTGCCCCAGGAGCAAAGGTTACATAATGAAACTCGAGAATCTTGAAGGGATAAAACTGATTTATCAATTCTGATTTCAAAGTAAACTTATATAAACTAACCTTTTCCAAAGACGATGCTTCAGAAAGCAAATTCCAATTAAAAAAATTAGGCGTGCAACCTTTTTCAAAGCAATATAGAAGGTCAAGTTGTTCCACACCCAATCTAGATACATACTGAATCCATTTGAAAAAAGGGGACATATAGGGATAACTAAAATGTAAAGCCAACTGAAAGGAGACTAACTTAGAGCCAGAATGATGTTGAAGAAGCGTTTCTACTGCTTCCACACCTGTACGAGGATTTTTACGATAACAAAACTCCAACATGATATCGTAATCGAATTTGACATGGTGAATAAATCTATAAAGATTCCTCCATGCACTTGACAAAATGCTAGTCCGAACAGCATCTATTGGAGATAGTCTCGAAATGATTGAAATGAGAATATCATCTGGAAGTTGACTAATTATATCATCCCTCTCATCAGCAACATCATGATTGTTCAACAACATGAAAACCTTTGATTGCAAAATCTGGGACATAGGTTGAATATGAGAATGTTCAGTTCAGCATAAAAGCAATAAATGTTATGTTCTGTTACACAATAAGTTGTGACAAGGTAAAACACAAATCAGTCAACCAGCAAGAAAACATGCTCAAAATATATATATAGATAAAAACACAAAGAAACTGAAATTGGAATATGATCGAAGTACCTTGGCTAGACGACAACATTCTGATCTAGTTTTTGAAGCTGAAAATCTTCGTCCAACTAATAATCCAAAACCCGCAAGTCCTGCCAAGCTAAACAATGGCAAAGCCACATGTCTACAAACTCCAGAATACATATCACAAACTCACCCTGAAAATTATGTGTTATCAAAATTAGTTTCTTTCTTACTTCTAATTTTATTTTATTTTTTACTATTTAGATGTTCTTTGTCTAACATGTTTGTCATTGATAACTAAAATGAAATCGTAATATGTTTTCATAACATGTAATTCTAAATTTCTTCTTTTAACAAATACGAATAATTATATAACTAATGTATTGTATGTTCTATGATATGTTACAAAACGAGCTCATTGATCTCACGGGTGTGCATTCAGTAAAACATCAATTAGGTCAATATAATGTGTACTGTTATTCGAAACAAACAAAGCAGGAAGGAAGGAAAAAGAAAGAAAATAAGAAAAGAGGGGAAGTCTTGCCAGAGACGGAAGGAGAACCGTAAGAGGGTGACGGACGACACAGGATTTATAGAAGAATTTAGGGCCTGTTTCGATGTGTATTGGCTCGTTTTGGATGTATTTTGATTGGGTGTGTTGAAGATTTTTTTGAAATTTTAGGGAAATATTTGAAATATGACTTGAATTTATTTTTATTGAAATTTTTCTACTTAAAAAAAGGTCAATGATTTTGTCCGAACACAAAATATTGCTTCAAGAGAAACTTTCTTTTTATTTTGGCAATTTGCCCTTATTTATAAGATGCAATTAACAAAATTAAGTAGGTCTCTACCAAAAATAACTCCTCATTTCCTTTTCCCTAGATCCCCCTAACATTCTGAATCATTCTTTCTTCTCTTTTCTTTTCTTGTTTAAAGGTACAATGTCAAATATTATCATAAAAAGGTAGCTACGCTTACAATGTCAAAGAGTACAATGTATTTTTCATTTTTATTTTTTAACTGATTCCTTAAAAAGTTTTTTTTTCCTCAAAATCTATCTCGTATTAGTAATATCAATATGTTAACGTGAAACAAGTAATTCATTTATTAAAATTGATTCTTTTGTCTGATGGAATTCCATGTTACTTCCTCTGTTTTTTTTTATTAGTTGTTTTGGTAAAAAAAAATTATTTACTTTTATTTGTCGTTTTAGGATTTCATGTAAAATTAATTTTTTTCTACCAATAGTACTCTTTTTGTTAATGCTTGTAATTAATGCTGTTATTATTTAATGAAAAGGGTGTTTTGGGGTTTTTGCTTAAAAAAAGTGGCTATTTATTATATTTTGTAATCGGTGTGCAATCCTCCAAAACGACAAATAAAAAAAAAACAAAGGGAGTAATGAATAATGATTAATGGTGGCCTTGTTGGTTCAAACATTTGTGATTTTCGAGTTTTGGTTCTAATTGTTGATGACAAAAAAATTTATCGATTCTGGTTCTTATTATTCTCTGCTCAATTTTATTGATGAGATTTGGGAATAAAATTTCAAATCTTGAGAGAGATGCATAAGATCCCTACGAACTTGGAAGATTCTTGGAACATTCCCCACTTTAAATCTTTCTCTTAAATCATCTCAGATGCTCTTTGTGGAAGTGTTGATAGTGATCTCTTTGGATACAAAATTAAGTAATCAAGAGATCACGATGCTATTGTTGCGATCCCAATAATTAGTCAAGACAATATCATATGTATTGGGGTTCTTGAGGTTCGATTCTTATGATTCATGACACAAAATGTGTGATTCGAGACGATTTAGAGGTTGAACGAATCGCAAGTCGTATCGTGGAATCTCATGTATCTTACCAATATGATACGTTACATATATGACTAGGTCACGTCTACGAACTAGGCTAGATTAGGAAACACCTAATTTTTTTTAGAAGAATTCATCGTCCCTTCTTCAATCAAATTGACCCTTACTTTCGATTCAAGAAAGATAAAAATGAAATCTATCAGCCCCGGACGGGTAAATGATCACACCCTTAAATCATAAGCAAATTATGATCCTCATTCATTTGATTTTCTTCAAAAAAAAATTCTAAAATCCTAAATTTCAAACCTTCATAACCTAAAATCGCAGTTATGACATTTTTGTGATGTTTCTCTATGTTTAAAATATATTTATTTCTAACAATTGATTTATGTATCTTACGACTCACGACATGATTCGCGATAAGTTACAATACAAGAGGAAAATGATACGCTATTCGATAGTTATGGTTGGTGGTGCCATGCTATTAGTTGCCATCAGAACGACAACGAATTGATACAATATGACTATTGATATTATGTTGAGTCAGAAAACCATCAGGAACTTGAGTGACATGAGGAAGCCGAAGATGAAAAGAGAGGAAAATAACATCAAATTTTATTCGACTAGAAAGCATTATACTAGCCTATGTTTTATAAAACCTGCACATAACCCCTTGTATTACATAAAACCCCATTGTGTTTTACAAAATTTGTACTCACTTTTGCCAAAAAAAAATATATAAACAAACTAAGCATAAATATGTAAGGAGATAAGATTTTATCAAATCATGAATTATGGTTTGGATTGTAGTTGTCAAATTTATCATACATGGAACACCAAGCTGAGTTGGGTCGCTCTGCTTTTTTATAAAGCTTTGCTCTTCTACGTAATAATTAAACATTAAGAAACAAACATCACAAATTCACATTTATATGAAAGATTGACGAAGTTAAATCTCTGTATAAAACTAATTTAAAATTAGTGATCTTTATTAAATTCAAATAATATATGTATTTTTTATTTGTAAAAGTTAATCTAAAAAGATAATGCAATACGTTTTAAAACTTACATGAACATCAACTTCTTGTATAAATTTTAAATCAAGGGGTTAACATGCAATTATCATACCACATAAGATTTACAATACAGCTACATATTATACAGTATATAGAAAATATATATTAAAAAGAACAATAGAGCTATTTATTGATTTTACGAGCAAGAAATCGTTCCCTAGCCGCAAGTATTCTACTGTCGGTATCATCAATAGAAGGCTTAGCAATATCAGCATCTTTCGGCAAGTCTACAGTTGCCACTTGAATTTTCTCATTAGATTGATTGGTTCCACCACTGTTTCACAGATTAACAAAATCACAAACTAAATAAGACAACATCACCAGAATCATAAGATCAAGTTAACATTCCGAAAGTGAAGATTGTCACATACCTAAGTTTGCTAACATTCATATTATCAAGTTTTGCTAGTATTGGTCTGACCCATTGCATCTCAATTGCACACACATTGCGCATATACGGCCGTGTAGTGACGATAAGTTCGTGATATACAACATAATTTGGAAGCATTCCATCTTCGTCTGCTGTCAGCACCGATGATGGATGAACCTACATGAATAACATAATAGGAGTCAAACAAAGGGGGGAGGGGGGTGTTTTATTTTGGTGGTATAACAAGGGCATATAACCTAATCAATGTTCTCTTTTCCTTTTTTTCCTTTTTTAGGGGCAAGTTGGGGACTTTTTCAAACTGCCAAAAGTACTTTATAACATTGTACTTATGGTCCTAAATATTTTATACTTAAAGTCCCAAACTTTACAAAACTTCACTTTTGGACTCAATTTTCAAATATTTTGCGCTTATGGTCCATGGAATAGCCTATGATTAGCACTTTTGGTCCATAGTCACTGATTAGCATTTTTGGCCTCATAGAAAACAGTTTTGCCATTTTGGTCTCAGATTAAATGGAAAGGAAGGGATGGTACAAAACATATGCAATTTTGTAAAGTGCGATTAAAAATGCAAGTTTTCCTTTTCCAAACTAAAAGCTAATGGGTGCATTCCAATGATGATTAATTTTGCATTTTAAGGTGGGCAAATTCCAAGTAGCGGAAGCTAGTTCACGTCAAAATATATGAACAAAGGAAACAAAAGTTTAGCAATCAAATCATTTACCTGGAATTCATAAAAAAAATCATTTTTACCTGGACTAATTGTGATTTGAAACCAAAAGTTCTAAAGCCATTATGGCGAATCATACGTTCTGCAAGCTGATTAGCATAACCTGAACACAAAGCCTTTCTCAATGCTCTGTAATCCGGGCCTTCTTTCCATCTCTTACTTATTTTGACATCCAGAGATCCTGTTATTTTTTAGACAATTAAAGTAAAGGCTAGTTTCGGAAAGCAATAAAATAATACCAGTATCTACATTTCAATATAGCCGATAAAATTACCTTCGGCTATCTTCTGCATTATTTGGGATAACTGTTTCCTAACATCCTTGACAAACATCATCCCACGCACCTAAAATCAGCAAGCTCAATAAGAATGATATGTTCTCATAATTAAGAAAATCTTAATAAAGAAAAAGTCATAAAATAAGAATTTTCCAACATAATCAGGCTAAACCTTCCTCTTTGTTGTTACAAAGATCTTGATTCTTGAGCAATGAATTCATAAAATAAGTTTGTATACCTTCAAGTTGTTCTCTTTACACCAGTCTATGTTGTAGTCAGTTTGATGCCAGAGCTCATAAATTTGAAGTAACTGGATATGGTCTCCCCAACCAGAACCATTGGGAATGTTTGAAGGAACCTGCTTTCTCTTCTTGTCATTGCTCTTACTGCACGACAGAACAATTCTGACTATCTAGATGAAGAATTATATTTAACTTTGATAGTATGAAAATAAATTGCCACAACAAAGTAAGCATATTTTCATCTAAAAAATGAAAATTTGAGATGATTTATAATCCTAAATTTCTACCTTTGACCTAAAAGCAATGAAGTTTCTGCAGATAACATGGCAGCGACTGTTAGAGCTTGAGTTAAGCAGCCACACTCATTTGCCTCTAACAAGGTCCTTGAAAGTGAAGGTTCCAAAGGTAATTCTGCATATGATGGAAAATTCCAGGTCATAAGCAAACTTCTCCGTAAAGATTCTTACCATTCCTCTCTCCTCCAATCAGTTTCTAGAAGTACACAAGGGCTAAGAAAACCAAATTCAATAAGTCATTTGTTATACTTATCCTGTTTGATACCAGATAAAATAACTCAATTAGTATATTGTTAGAGCTAGACTGGACTATGTGCTACTACTATGAGCATTAAAAGGTATTGAGAACAATGGAGGCATTTTGCCAAGACAAGATTTCACTTAGAGGAGAATCTATTACCAGCCATGGTTCGTCCAAGATTTGTGATTGAACCATCTTCATCTATGGCATCAATGATATATAACTGCTTCAGGGCATCTTCTAAGGACTCAGCTGCAATACAATTCAAGACTTCATATTCAGATTCAAATATTGAGTTTAGCTCTGATAAGTAATGCATGAACATGTAGAAGGTGGTAGATAAATGCTTCCTTACAAGAAGGTGGATCGAGGAAATCAAAGTTGAGAATATCAATGTCCGGGAGGTCTAGTGATTTCAAATAGAGGACACTTCCAGCAAGGGAAGATCTCTGAATTTCTGGGACTGTAGCATCTAAAAAAATGTCATGGTAAACCATTGAAGGGTACAAACGGTAACACTTTCCAGGACGTGTTCTTCCAGCTCGTCCTGCACGCTGATTAGCCTGCACTCTGAAATCAAGTCATGGTTATTGATACATAACGGTAAGACACAGCAAATAACAGACACGTTGAATGGGATAATTAAAAAATTAATCTTTACACATTGATTGAAATAACGTAGCCAAGAAAGACCATCACATCCTTAACATAGGATGTCCTGATTATGTGAGAACTAACAGCAGAGTAGTATTCTTAATTTGCGCCTAGGATATAGAGGGGGAAGATATGCATTCGTCAGTGGACTTTTTTCAACTCATTGGAACCTTCTTTGAGCTCTTCCCAAGTTGGATTTGATTAAGATTACGGATTCGAGAGGATGGCTATTGCTCCCGTCCATACCTTCTCTTCACCTTATTTTTCCTAACAAAAGAAAATAAAATGACCCTTGCCCACTCTCAAACCTCCCATTAATCCTATTCCTTCCCACCTACAAAGCATTAGGAAGGAAAAATGTGAAATCAGTTCTAACTACACGCACGACACCCTAAAAGCTAGAGCACTTGACATCATCCAAATAGGAATTTGCAAATCCACTTAAATTTACAATATACAGCGCAGTAAATTTATTTATTCAATATAAAGGGAAAAGAGTTTCATACTTGCTAATTTGGACAACATCAAGAGAATACATGCCAGTTGATGGGTTGTATTGCCGCTGCTTCACAAAGCCAGAATCAATCACATACCTGCAGTTCAAATCAGAGTTTCTCAAAAACAAAAATCATAGGTGTGAATGTATTTTGTTCTACAAAAGTGTTTTTTGAAAAGATATCTACCATTCCCCTCCTCTTGGCATTTCACATACTACAACATGTATCCTATTTGGATTAAGGCATGTGCTATTCACTTTACCTTAGAAGCCAAGGGCTAGAAAACATACAACAGGCAGTTGCACAAAAACTGAGACAGAGTACGTGTCAAGGTAAAGGTGTCTACTCAATAGCTTGATCCACCCTCACACCCCTAATAAGTAATCATATTATTAAATTGTGATGATTATTCATAGAAGATTTTTTAATAGTTTTAACTTCCCACAAGTGGCGCAGTTATCTACTTTTGACTTGCTCATGACTTATGAGAGGGTTTAAAAAACTGTGTCAAACAAGCTATACGGCCAACTGTATGAAACATTCGTCATCATATTAACTAGCATATGACAAAACAAATTGTTTTTTTTTTATCTATTTCGAACAATTCTAATTTAACAATTCAATATAAACAGGACAAAAATGTCCGATACTTCTCCATGTCCACACTACAAACACCAGAGGTTTAATGAACTTGTCCTCAGAAATATCCACACCCACAAACTGCTCCAGTAAAATACCCTATGAGTAGCAATAGAAACACGAAAATGTGCTTTGAAGTTTCTCATAATGCATATATCATAGAATGTAGAACCAAAAAAGTAAGAAAAGAATGGAGTCTCTTACACTACACCGTCAACAGTCAAAGAGGTCTCAGCTATGTTAGTAGCAACAATAAATCGACGACAGTTAGGAGATGGAGGACTGAACACACGGATCTGCAGAATTGACATAGGTAAAAAAAATTATTTTTTAGAACACATATACATATATTAACATGACCGTGAACTCAAATTAGATAAGCTGTAAAAAGACAAGAAGCATCTTCACAACAAAGAAATCATATGGGAAATAGAACGTTGATCCCAAATAAAAACAGCGATAGGAACCAAATGAAAAGAATAAGAAAGAAGACTACAAATTGGAAAACATGTATAGAGATTGTACAAAACTACAGGTTATAAATAGACCGATCTTTCTAGCTATTTATGAATAGAACTTTCATCTAAGGAACAAAAGCAAAACTTTTGTGTTCATTTACAAAATTGCTCTTAGAAGGAAGACAAATTTGAATATTTGAAACTAGAGTAATTTATATGTACACAAAATCTTAGAAAGAATCATAATTAACTATATTATATTTTTAAATTTGAATGTTTTGTAACATTAGAACCACCAAGAATCCTTACAAGAAAACACTGAAAATAAAATATGATAATAAATTCTACCCACAATATATTGCAAAACAGAAATTTGAATGGATGATCATGATAAAGAAAGAAGTTTAAATGCCAGTGTTACTGCAATTGATCAGATGGTATTATGAGTAATACTAGCATGCATAGTGGACAACAAAAACATGAAATGAAAGATCCATGAAGTGGAAGAATAATGTGTATGGAAATATTGACTAGCCTGCAATTCAGGGGGCAAAGATCCATGAAGTGGAAGAATTACAGCATCCATACAAGACCCTTCCTCCAGGTTTTGGATTCTCTCTTCTAATCTTGATACCAACTTCTCTATATCATCCTGCAACATTGACTTTTTAGACTTGTATCTTGTTGATAGAGCACCATACATTGAAAAGCCAAAAATCACAAATGCAAGAAAAATATATTGTGGCAAACAGGAAATAGACAAACCTGTCCGGTCATAAAAATTAAAACATCGCCTTCTGGTTCCCGGACGTGTATATCTTCAAAAACACAACATGAAAGATACAATTAAATGGATAATCCAAACTAAAAGGATTTCAGGATTTGTCACAGGTAGCCATGGGTATGGGTATCACAATAACCCCGCTGCATTGATAGAATAGAAAAACCAAAAAGATTGAAGCTGAACAAGAGTAGTAAAGATATAAAATTGCATAAAACCAAAGCGCTCATCATACCAATGGCTGCGTTTAAAGAAGCTTCAACATAACTTTTGGGCGTTTCTGGGATATGTTGTATCTCCACAGGGTACAACTTCCCTGGGACATTGAGGATTGGGCAGTTAGAGAAGAATCTGGATACTTTTTCACCATCAAGAGTAGCTGAAGTGATCAGAACTTTTAAATTGGATTGACGCAACTTAATCAACCGTTTCATCAGTCCAAGCAATATATCCCTGACATATATATTATTATATGTCAAATTATTTTCAGTCCAAGGGAAAAGGAAAACTATGTATATGCAACTATGAAATGGTTTAAATGCATAAATATGACAAAAGCACACATGAAATTACAACTGCACATTTTTTTGGAAGATGTTAAGAAGATAAATTCACATGTGTGTCATATAACACTGGTAAGGCCCCATTTGTAATGGATCTTGTCAGAGTAACAAATCATATAGAAATAGAGGCAGAGAGTGGCATTTACGTGTTTAAGCTTCTTTCATGAGCTTCATCTAATATAATGACTGAATACTGGCGCAGCTCTGGATCAGAAAGACTTTCACGAAGGAGAACTCCATCAGTAAGGTATCTACACATATAACGAGCTAATAGTTTATTATAATTAAAGAAAGTAAATAATAATTATTGCTTCAACGAAATTCAACTTTCAATAATCTGATAAATCAACATTACTTAATAATTGTCTTCTCTGAAGTTCTATCTTCAAAACGTATGGCATAACCTACTTCCTCCCCAAGCCTAACACCAAGTTCTTGTGCAACACGTCTGTGCATTCCAAACAGCAATTAGTTTGAAAATACATAAATATAGAAATAAATAATTATTAATTCTTATGTATGTGTGAACTACAAACATGCACATTGGCACATACATGCATACTTATATTGACCTCTAATAATATCTAATAAATAAAGGCAAAAGTCCAGGTCTACTCGCATGGATATAATTACGCCAAAAAGGGAACATACTATAATCACTAGAGGCCTTCGGAAGTGATCAAGGTAAAAAAAAAATTGTTCTTTACAAATGATTTCTTGATAAGCTGATTTAATTTAACATAAATTAGAAAAATGCATGTATTATTTCTAATACATAATTTAATGAATGATCATGTATACAATGGCAAAGTGTTTGGTCCACATGCACACTTCATTATTTGTACACATTTAGTGCTTTATTACAAGCACACCTCCAAAGTGCAAACTAGTAATATGTCATTCTAGAAGTTAGAACAACAGACATTAGGTACTAAAAATTAGCACATAGTTTCAATAATGAGACAATGCTATCTATATAAAGTACTTCAGCATACAACACTTTGGAGAACTAAACAAGAACAAGTAAGATGAAAGAACGGTTCATATGGATCTAGCATTTAGTAGAGTAAAGTGAAAAGGAAAAGAAAAATCATTTCGATAAGACAATAAGCTAAGCATTCTTGAGCAAAACTATCTAATAGGGAAAAGAACAGAAAAAATATGTGAATTAATATGGAGTATTTCATTATAAGTATATCTCATGCCTTTCTCTTTAGAATTCAAAGATTCATTCTCATTCTGTGGCTAGAAGTACAAGACACAATGATGCTTGGTAGTACTTATCTTTATAATTATGCGCATAAATACATAAAACTAGACAAGCTTCTGTGCAAAACCTCAGTGCAGCATATATACAAAGGAATTAACAGTGAAAATTGCTTTAATAAAATACACACACAAATGCGAAAGTAAATTCACGCAAAAATGTAATGTACTAAAGAGATCGGAAATTGCCTGGATACAGAAACAGCTGCAACGCGGCGGGGCTGAGTGATGGCTATGCAGCGGGATTTCGTATATCCTCTTCTGTGAAGAATTTGAGAGAGTTGTGTGCTTTTCCCCGAACCGGTTTCTCCAATTATTACCACTACAGGATTTTTCTCCACTATTTCTACTATTTGTTCTTCGAATTGGAGTATTGGCAAAATAGCCATAGAAAATATTATAGATGAAGACTTTTTAGTTTAGGATGATCGAACAATTTAGGAAATAGCCTGGAATTTGCAAATGATCGAACAATTTAGGTAGCGGTATTTTACTAGGGTTTTTAGTTTACTAAATTTGGGGGGAAATTGAAGTACTTGTATTTATCAATTTGAATATTCTACTTCCTATTTGACAGACTTTATAGGCAAAATTTTATTTTTGGCCCTTTAAAGTGGCTACATTTCAAAATTGGTCTTTTATTGTGGTACCTCGACGATAATCATCATTTATTGTATCATCATCATCAATTTCAGTCCTTATTGTCGAAATTTTTTATTTATCACCGGAAATCATCAATTTATGTCTCAATTGATCGGAAAGTTAATTTTTTTTTGTCAAAAATCACCAATTTATGTCTAATCTGACCAAAAAAATTAATTTTAGCCAAAAATATAATTTGTCGAGTGACACTTAAAATTAAGAATTTCATATTCTGATTCCATAATTTGCAAGACCAAGCCATGTGATAGGTCAAATATGACATAAATTGATATTTTTTGGCGATAATTAAAAAAAATCGGTGATAAGGACTGAAATTGATGATGTTGACACAATAAATGACGTATATTGTCGAGGTACCACAATAAATGGCTAATTTTGAAATGAAGCCACTTTAGAGGGCCAAAAATGAAATTTTGCCAACTTTATACAACCGGTATTCTACTTCCTAAATCAAATTCTATTATTACTTGACTCTAAAATACAAAATTGTGAAAAAGCCCATAGATAACCATCAAGAAAGTTGAAGCCATTATACCAGGACTAAGAGGTTTTGATTTCAACTTTTATTAATGTGAGTTTTCTTTTAATTTAATATTAGTATTTAATAGTGATTTATTATTTATAATTTTTTGTAGTTAGACAATTATTGAAATGATTGATGGTAAATGTATTATAAAAAATTATCCATATATACAATTAACACAAAGTCATCAATTTCAAACCTATCCAATTTTATAACTAACTTTATTTAATCTTCAACATTCATAAACGATGAATTTTGATTTACATAGAGAGATATCTCACTTGTTATAACGTTACCTATCAATCGAATCAAATCATTTTTAAGAGGGGCGAATGTGTTATAATTTACATTGATGAGAGGGACACATCTGCTGCGAAAAATTTAAAAGGAACGAATGTGTTACACTATATTGATAAGAGGGATGAATTTGTTATGGAAAAATAATAAGAGGGTAAAAAGTAGGATTAACGTACAATAAAATACTCCAGTAAATTAGTCACTTGGAGGAATCCAAATAGAATATGGCCTCATCTTTAGTCCACCAATAAAAATAAAACAACTTTGTCGAGCCCAAATTTTCATGAAATAACCCGGCCCAACTTTTCTATTTGTGTTGCTATAGAATCTCCGCGGTATCTCCACGTGTCCATTATGATCTTCACAGAGGAAAACTTTAATCATCCACCGTAGGATTCTCATACTAGTCCCAATAGAGCGTAAGACTCGTATCCTTACCGTCCATTTCTCTCTCCGGCCTGACGACTACCATACGCCTGCCCGTAGTCTGGAACTATAACGACTATTTTTATCCTATGTGCTCGCCCAAAATTATATACCATAGTTCCGATTGAAAAACTAAAAACAGATTATCAGCTGAATCGCCGTTTCATGCAATCATGGTATGCAATCTAATTATTTTATGTTTTTTTTTTTATTGTATATCTGTTAGAAAGTCTATAGCTTGGATCTTGCTTATGGAGTTAGTGGAAAATGAAAATGTAGATGTGGAATTGATTTATTTCTCTTTGGAAGAGGAGTTTCGAAGCCCTACTTTTTTTCAAAATTGTTTATAGCTGTGAATAAATGATGCATTTTAGGGTTATTATCGCGAGTTAATAATTAATAATGTAAAAAGGTTATTTTTAGAGGAAATGGATCGAATCCCTGATTTATTCGATTTTTGTGAATTAATCTGAATTATATGAATCTTTTGACGAGTTTTTCTCATTGGAAAAATGATGAGTGATATCTGAGAATGGGGAAAGATAGAAAAAACTAGCAAATGCTGGGGTTAAAGAGTGGGATTTTCTGAAAAAAGAAAAAGGTTTTGTCTTTTGTATTTCTGTCAGGTTTTTAGCAGTAAGTATTTATCTCGTAATGCTTTAAGTCCTTCCCATAGGGTTTCGGCATCTTGAGGGGGAGGGGTGGTGAAGGGGATGGTCACTATCAAGGAATTGGGTCATTATCATGAATTAAGTTCTTCACGTAAATGGGGATTTTATTGAATCCTATAAGTTCAGCATCCAGAAGGGGAAGGAAACATGTTCTCCTTTTTTTGTTAGGAAGGAATGTGTTTATTTTTACTTGCTAGTCTGGTCCATCCTCCAACTCCTTCAGGTTTGAGGGTTGTTTTCCTTCTAATTATTGTTTAAGAGGGTTTGACCAATCATTACTCCCTCCCTTTTCCTTAATTTACTGTGAAAAATAGATCAAATTTCTCAAATAAACTCTCCCCTCCTCTATCCTCTTCTCAAATTCTCTCTGCAAACAGATTTAGAGAAGGGTATAACCCCTATTTTCTTAAAATATTGTTTGGTTTTAAGAAGGGCGGGGAAAGCAAAGGAATATTCAACCCCTTCTCCTTGTACTTTTTACAAAAAAAAAAAAAAAAAAAAAAAAGAAGGAAAGGGCACATTTTTGTTTAGTTTCGATCCTCTGGCAGCACATTCACTTCAGGAGTTGAAACTTGTATGCAAGAATATCTCAACCCTCCTCTTCATCTACCCCTCCACCTGACGTACCTGCCAAACAAAAGAGATGCGTGTACCCCTCCATCCGGCTACCAAAAATACACCCTAAATATTATTGGTCCACAGTTTTAGGATTATTAACTAAAATGATGTTCTCCGTTTTACGTATGAGTTTGTTGTTTTGGTTTTAGGAGTGTAGCACTTTGTCTAGCTAAATTGCTGCAGGGTGCCAAGTACATAGTTCAGAAAATCTTATCATCCTTGTTAGTCTGTCTTGGGATAAATGGAAGCAATAGACATTACTCCCGAAACTTAATTTTAT
This sequence comes from Penstemon newberryi var. newberryi, assembly GCA_030819805.1. NCBI lineage: Eukaryota > Viridiplantae > Streptophyta > Magnoliopsida > Lamiales > Plantaginaceae > Penstemon > Penstemon newberryi. Next base: position 807,144 of record JAUALY010000008.1, read on the forward strand.
ATGTTATCATTTTATATAATGTGTTTACAGGCACCTATGAAAGGCATTCTTTCTCTACAAAAGGCGTCTTTGGTTCGGCGCTCAAGTGAGAATTGGGGCCTAGCAAGTAGATTATTTAGCACTCAAGCCTCAACAACTTCTAACACTCCACAGCCTCCGCCCCCTCCTCCACCCCCAGAGAAAACCCACTTTGGTGGCCTGAAGGATGAGGATCGCATTTTCACAAACGTCTATGGTCTACACGATCCCTTTCTCAAAGGCGCCATGAAACGGGGAGACTGGTACAGGACAAAAGACCTGGTAATCAAAGGAACTGATTGGATTGTTAATGAAATGAAGAAATCTGGTCTTCGAGGACGTGGTGGAGCTGGTTTTCCATCAGGGCTAAAATGGTCTTTTATGCCAAAGGTCTCAGATGGGCGTCCTTCATATCTTGTTGTTAATGCTGATGAAAGTGAACCTGGAACATGTAAAGACAGAGAAATCATGCGTCATGATCCACACAAATTGCTTGAAGGTTGCCTAATTGCTGGTGTAGGAATGAGGGCGAGCGCTGCATATATTTACATTAGAGGTGAATATGTTAACGAAAGATTGAACCTTGAGAAGGCAAGGAAAGAAGCATATGCAGCTGGATTGTTGGGCAAGAATGCATGTGGATCTGGTTATGATTTCGATGTACACATCCACTTTGGTGCTGGGGCTTATATCTGTGGTGAAGAGACAGCTCTTCTTGAAAGCCTCGAGGGTAAACAAGGGAAGCCTAGGTTGAAGCCTCCGTTTCCAGCCAACGCAGGGCTTTATGGTTGCCCTACAACTGTCACAAATGTTGAAACAGTGGCTGTTTCTCCTACCATACTAAGACGTGGCCCAGAGTGGTTTGCTAGTTTTGGAAGGAAAAACAATTCTGGCACAAAACTCTTCTGCGTCTCAGGCCATGTCAACAAGCCTTGCACTGTCGAGGAGGAAATGAGTATTCCTTTGAAAGAACTTATAGAGCGCCACTGTGGCGGTGTTCGGGGTGGATGGGATAATTTGCTTGCAGTCATACCCGGTGGTTCGTCTGTTCCGTTGATCACCAAGGACATATGCGAGGATGTGCTCATGGATTTCGATGCTCTTAAGGCTGTCCAATCGGGACTAGGAACTGCTGCTGTAATTGTGATGGATAAGTCGACTGATATTGTAGATGCTATTGCTAGACTTTCTTACTTCTATAAGCATGAGAGCTGTGGCCAGTGTACCCCTTGCAGAGAAGGTACAGGCTGGCTTTGGATGATCATGGAGAGAATGAAGGTGGGAAATGCTAAGTTGGAGGAGATTGACATGCTTCAGGAAGTCACTAAGCAAATCGAAGGACACACGATTTGTGCCTTGGGGGATGCTGCTGCTTGGCCAGTTCAGGGGCTTATAAGGCACTTTAGGCCAGAGCTTGAAAGGAGGATCAGGGAGAGAGCAGATAGAGAGCTACGACAGGCTGCTGCTGCTTGATTCTTTTACAGGTGTGGCTTAAAGAGACTTGTTTTTTTAATTATTTTGGTGGATATATTACCTGCGAGTAAATTGATATGTCATCTAGTTTAGTATGTTAACACTCCCCAATCTCTTAAATATGCTCTTTTTGCTTGATTATGTAGACCACACGAATGGCTTGTTTGACTATAGTTCTCTGGTCAATTTAGGTATATGACAGTGTAGACAACGCGAGAATATTTTTCTTGATAAGCTGGTACCTGTATGTAGATGAAGTCTCTCATGTTAATTTTTTATCATAAATGTGAATGCAGACATGCATATATATATATATATATATTCATTTGGGAATTAACCCTTGTGTGGATTTTTCTTTTCTAATATCTCATTTGGATTGGGAGATTTATAGGTATGGATTTCAAATTCATCATAATAATCCCATTGTTTGTCCTGTTAAAAAAAATGATGAATTTGAAATCTACCAAATATTGGAGTCATTCGAAATCATTTATCCAAATCCTTTCTCAAATCAAAATCCCACAATCCAAATTCACCCTAGCACTTAGGACAAGGTCAATCTGGTAAACAATGGAGATTGTTAATTCTATTTTTATTTATCGGTTTTAAGTAGACCTAAATTTGACACTTCTATGTCTGAATAGCCTTACAGTTTGTTCACGAGCAGTCTTTGAACTACAAACTAACATTTCTTCTCCTGATCTACTTGATAATTCATTTTTTGTTCACTGACATCTGCTTTTTGGATTCCCTTTTTGCAGGGAAATTGCATTTGATGTTAGATCCTGTTGAATAAATGTTGATGATGGGGATACTTTGTTCGTCCATTGTTTGCAGCGTGTTCGATTTAATGGTTGTATCACATGTAACTGCATTAAGATTCTACATTGATGTGTTTGAGATTTTGCTATTTTTGTTCTAGGCTAAAGAGTAAAGAGTATAGGATGAAGTCTCATCCAGTCATGGTTTTTATCATTTTAAGAACCATGCTATCTATTCTCTGATCTATATTGTAGTCAATAAATTATACAGTATTGTCGATTTCTTAAGATTGGGATCATTGGTGGGTCAAAGTTTACTGGCCAAAATGATTTCTCTGTTTGTGATTTAAATTGTGTCAACTGTGCAAAACGCAATCCCTTCCAAAGGTAGTATGCGGTTGCATCGAAGGTGTATTTAATTTTCATGGTGAAAATGGGACAAAATTGCTAGATGTTTAGTGAACTCGATTTTGTTAGATGTTTACTGAATTAAATTGAATAGATTTTGTTTGAGTTTGATTTATTTTGGATAACAGATTAAATATCCAACAGGGCCTATTATTTTTTAAGGCGAAGTTTGAAAGGCAAAAGATAAATAAACCATCAAATCTTTTAGGGCCCATTTGGATGGAAGGATTTGAAATGATGAGGGATTTCAAATGAATGGATTTGAAATTTCAATGATTTGAAACCCATTCATTTGAAATTTCTTGTTTGGATAAATTTTTTTACAAAGGATTTCAAATTCATTGTTTGGTATATATTATTTGCGGTATTTGAAATTCTCAATCATACCTTATAATTTGTTCTATGAGTTAATTTTTTTATTGTTATTTGTTGTTGATATCTGGATAAAATCGCATAAATCAATTTGGGGCAAAATTATAATTTTTGAAAATTGAGGGACCAAAAGTGCAAATTCGGATTTCAGAAGATCTGGTGCCGAATTGAAAATCTTAATTTTCTGAAAATTCTGGACTGAATTGCAACTCAGGGTTTTTTGAAAATCTGGGGTCAAATTGCAATTACTGAAAATTAAGGACCAAAAGTGCAAACTTGGATTTCTGAAAATAAGGGTCGAATTGAAAATTTTAATCTTCCGAAATTATAGACTGAACTGCAATTCTGGGTTTTTCGAAAATCTGGGGTCAAATTGCAATTTTTGAAAATTGAGGGACCAAAAGTATAAATTCGGATTTCTGAAAATCTGGGGCCGAATTGAAAGTTTTCAATTTTCTGAGAATTCTGAACTGAATCGCAATTATGGGTTTTTCAAAAATCTGGGGTCAAATTGTAATTTCCAAAAATTGAGGGACCAAAAGTGTAAATTCAAATTTCTGAAAATCAGGGGCCGAATTGAAATTTTTAATTTTCTGAAAATTATTGACTGAACTGCAATTCTGGATTCTTCGAAAATCTTGGGTCAAAATTGCAATATCCAAAAATTGAGGGACCAAAAGTGCAAATTCAATTTCTGAAAATCAGGGTCCGAATTGAAAATTTTAATTTATGAAAATTCTGGACTGAATTGCGATTCTGGGTTCTTCAAAAATCTGGGGTCAAAATTGCAATTTCCAAAAATTGAGGGACCAAAAGTGCTATTCTAATTTCTGAAAATAGGAACCGAATTGCAAATTTTAATTTTTTAAAAATTCTGGACTGAATTGCAATTCTAGGTTTTTTGAAAATCTGGGATCAAATTGCAATTTCCGAAAGTATACAATATGGACTTTATTTTTAAGTAGATAGATTTCAAATGACTAAGTTTTAGGAAGAATTTCAAATCCACTTAAAATTGGGCTGAAATCCATTGAACTAAATCCAGGATTTCAAATGAATGAATTTAAATTTTGTATCCAAATAGCCTGATGAATTTGACAAGGGGTTTCAAATCCACCAGCCCAAATCCATCCATCCAAATGGGCCCTTAGATTAAACCAGCTTAATTTATTAAGTCCTTCGGGGTTCAAATAGTTTACAACTAAGTCCTTCGGGGTTCAGATAATTACATTGATTTTCCAAGATTTACATTCAATTTCAAATCAACTATATTACACTTGTCAGGTGGTTATCTGGGATAGGATTCCCTTAATAAATTTGCTACATCAATTAATGAAGGATACAATTATGCTAACAAGTTGGTCGATCGATAATGTTTATGTATGTTTGTAAAATCAATCATAAGACGAAATATAGTAATTATTATTATATAATTCTCAAATAAGTTTTCGAGAAATTTTGTTTAGAGAATATTAATTAGTCCAAATTAGCTGCACACGAAAACAATGAACATCGAAAGATATAATGCATAATCAACAACTAATTTACTCTTCCTAAAATTTTACTTTTGTCTTCAGTTTCTTCTACTTTGAAGAGAGAATTGTGTTTCACCATCTCTTGTTCCTGCAAAATAAGCAAAATAAACATGTCATTTGTTGTTAGGCTGTTGGTGTTAAGACACTAGAGTTGAAAACATACAAACATACAGTCTTCTTTGATGCATGGTAGTCTATATCTATAGCAGAACAGAACAGATACCAGTGAGTAATAATACGCAAGGGACGGTTTTTTTGACTTTTTGCCAGGTTGCATTTAACAGAATTAAGAGCAATGCCTGCTGTTCGAGTAGAAAGAGCTTCTAAAGTAATGTCGAAGTGATTAAAAGTTTGTTTTTGGCAATTCGAATACAAGGAATTCAGTAGGTTCCCATAAAATTTGCCTAGTTAAACAAACTTTGGCATGCTGTACAAGACCAAGCACAATTTTCGTTATCTTAGATGACCTATTTTCCTTTATTATTTTTCTCATCATTCTAATGATAGAAGCAACAGATTCAAAGAACATGAGATACTACTAGATCAGAAACAAACATTAGATGCAATTTGTTATATGTTCGTTGTTATCTCATCAAGAAATTTTGTATTTCACCAAATAATTTGCAGTATGGATGATGTGTTTGTATGTATTTATGTATAAAAAGAGTCCACGTCAGAGATAAGAAAAAGTACATACACGTCTTTGAATTCAGGTTAAAGTGAGATGATGGCTCAGAGTAAGAGAATTTACAGTTTTGGCTGCAGATCACCAGAAGAACTCTGTAATGCGTCATAGTGTCCATAACCATGATACAAGACACGAACCGGGTTCTCCTTTCCATATTCTTGACCATATTCAGCTATAATCTTGAGGCAATTCTTGTTCTTATCCCACATGTGAACACTTATTGGAACCCTGAAAATGATCTCCTTAAGATTTAGTATTACTCTTATTAATCTTCATCTAAGTAACTCTTGGTGATAGTAAGATTCTAACATCACTTGCAAAAATAAAGATTGTTGAAGTGGTACAAGTTGGTTATAGCTAAGAGTTAGGCAGGTGGTTTTGATGGAGAAGTTTATTTTACAGATCACAAGGACCTCAAGAGGAAGTTAATTGCGGACAGTAATAATTAAACCTCAAGTAAAATGGCTTTACATTACAAAAGTAAGGTTCCTACTGCTCACTGGATAGGAGATTAATTTAAATTTGTACCAAAAGAAAGGAAGAGTATAAGCTACAGAAAGTAGCACCAAAGAATAGTGAATTACAGAAAGCACCTACCGTAGCACATGTGATGACATGAGTAGCTCAGGTTCCCCTCCCCAGACATGGGGTCGTCGCATTTGTTCAACATAAGTATCAAAATCTCCTTCAACAAACCTGAGAATAATGGGCGTATAAGTATGAATTTAAGATTTTCTTAGGCTACTGAAAAGCAAGACATATTTGTCAAGTGCATTTTGTTTATGTGCCTCTTGTTGGAACTCAAGCCTATAACAAATTTAGTGGTTGACAAGACACTCTCGGTATCTTCTCATCTAAAACTACAACATGACTAACTAGTGAGATTTCATTGAACTAATCAGAATCCCTTCCAAATCCCAGGATATTTGACCAAACGTACCATTCAGTATCTGCTCGCCTCTTAATAAATTCATCTGCAACCTGCAAAAGAACACGGTATCTAAGCTCGACTCTTTTAAGTACACAGAACATGAATTATTTCTCAAAAGCAAAACAGTATAAATGATCTTTTACTGTTGCTCTAAGCTCATCCGCAAGTTCCTTTTCTCGAATTTCATTTGGAGATGTCTTTCCTGCTCTCAGACAAGCACCATGAACCACAGAGCGAAACAAACACCTTCCATCACCAGGTATCCCTGCAGAAAATGTATTTATGGCATCATTCACAAATTGAGGACAAGCTATTATAATGGTGCCGAATGCTCAGTAATAGAAACAGGAGTAGCGAACTATGATGAAGTATCCCTCAATAGAATATTATATGCTCAAAACACATTCATGATATATGCAGTAACAACTTGACATTGATGCTTTTATTTTTCTCCATAAAATCCACCTAATCATCCATTAGCCTAAAAAGAACACATGTTACGTCAATGAAACAAAAACCTAATCTCCCCTTTCTGTTGTAATTATATACAATAGCCTCATATTATTCAACCAGATTTGAACTATTCTAATCAAATTACATTACTTTATTCATCTCCTGCATTATTTGCACAAAATAAGGAGACATAATATGTTCATTTACCTGACCCCAAATCCATGAATTTTCCAAACGAAATGAAAACAAAGGTTAACCCTAACCTTCTGAAAACAGCAATTATAATATATAAAAACAACAAATTGCACGCAATATAAAGTCTGAATGCTACGAAACGAATAAAATAAACTTCACCAATAGTTCAAACTGTCAAGCAAGCAATCCAATTTATGACGTTATTAATCTCTAATTCCAAGCAAACATAAACGAGAAACAACTAAAATAAAACAAATAAATAAAATCATCGAAAACATACTAAAAATCCGAAGATCGTTACCGAGCGAAATTTCTGATTTATGCATACGCGATGAGGCTAATAAGCAGCGAAATGGCATAAAATTTAACTAATTAATCAATTAACAGTTGTCTATTTTCCGAATCAAATTCTATTAAATTATTTATTCTTACGTACCAACATATGGTGTCGAAGATTCTGTACACGGTGATAGACATAGTAGAAACTCAGCAAAATTTCATGCTGTAAAGTGAAGGAATTAAAAATCAATCATTATCGTTATCGTTATCAGGAGAGAATCCAATTCGATTTTCAAAAAAAAGGAGAACAAGTGTGGAATTGTAGAGAAGATGGCTCAGCAACTCGGAGTTGAATCACCGACTGGCAAGGGAGTTGAGGGAGTTTTTATTCTAATTTGGCTAGGTCAATTCCTTCTTTTCAATTGGTACTATTCATACTCCGGAGCGGATTCGGAACCTCCCTTGTTCAAACTCTCTGATCCGATCCATTTTATTGGTGAATTTGAAATGAATATTAAATTATAGGAAAAAGATGAATAAAAAATAAATGTATTGTAATTCTCATGTGAATGTCTTCTATTCAACCATGTTGCAAGTGAATCATACTTTGTAGTAAATATTTTTGGTTAAGTCATACTTGATTTGAAATAAAATTTCACTTTAAAATCTAATTTGTATTAGTAATAACGGAATTTAGGAATAATTGTAATTCGAAATAATCGAATGACTATTATACCATAATCCTGACTTGTGATTAAGTGGATAACATGAACCGACTCGACTGACCCACTAGGTCCATATAATAAGATCACTAAGGTAATGACTATATTTAGTCACAAATGCAATAGATCATCAGCTAGGAATAGGATCAATGAAAGCATTTCATTCTCCTAATTTCACGAATGATGCCCATACCTTTAAGATTCAACCAGCTAAATTGGCATGAACTTTGTCCAAATCTTTTCAACACTATCTTGGAATTCTTTCTAAGAAAAATGAGAATTCTCAACTTCATTTGGATGCTACCTCTAAAGATCATGAAATCAAAGGTTTCCCTTTTAAATGTTGCAATATATTTTGCCTTGAAAACTCTTTAAATTTCATTTGTTAATTGATCACTATTTATATTTGCTTGATCTCCTCAGATTTCAACACGGACAAAGCCAAGACGTCGTCCACTGCACACTTGTGGGGCATCATTTCAAGCCATTGCTAATTATGGATGCACAAAAGCACAAAGTTTTGATGATCCATTAGGATCTATAGCCAAAAAAGCTATTATTATTTTCAATTCATTCTTCCCTTTTATATATATCATTTTTCATCAATGGCTCGCAATGTTATCTTTCATCGATGATCTCATCCTCACCGTTGAAAACTTGTTGGAGATCGTTTTCCCACGATCTAAGTACATATTCGATAAAATCGATGACCTTGTTTATCATGCAGAAGTTTCGCCAGAAAAGTTAGATGATATTTGGAGAAAAATTCCCATCATTCATCATATAGTCCATCAGGGATTGACGGTTACAAACGAAAAGGAAATTATGATTGACGTGAACTGCACTGGTGTGCAATGCACCAAATCGGAACTAGAAGAAATCTCAGCTGTTGATCAATCTCATTCTTCGAATGTCACTAGGCACTTTAAAGAGATCGATAAATCATATTCATTTCAAGAAAAGGAAAATGAAGCAAGGAAACATATTGAGCCTTCAATTGCTAGACTATCTGAAGTGATACTTAAATCAGTGAAAAGATTACATTCTTTAGAAAAGAAAAGAAAAAATGAAGCCTATTGTGTTGAGGAATCTCCAACTTATGGTGCGTTTAAGTCGGCGGTTTCTTCTCCGATGTGGGATGGTTCAGATTCAGATGAGATCAGTTCATTCAACCAAAAGGGCAAGTCAGAAACTTTGAAGTGTACTTATAAGGAAATGCTAAAAAAAGGACAGAAAGAAGAAGCTGAAAATAAAAAAGGAAGCTTACTTAAAGACCAAATTCTTGAACTTTTTGAGGAATGGCACCTGAAATGAGAAGCTTTTTTTTTTCCTATACTCAATTTGGTGAAACTAGGAACACAAAATTGATAAGAGTACAGTTTTTCTCTTCTTTTCTTTTCTTTCCTTTTTTTTTTTTTTCTTTCTTGTATTGTTGTATTTATAGGCGTGGAGATATTGAAAGATGAAGGAAGAGGAAATCCAGTTTTAATTTCAAACGTACAATCCAAAATTTAAATGGTTTAATTATGATTGTTGGATGGAAGGCACGTTTAATTTTTTTTTTTTTTTTTTTCCGGTTCCCCTAGGCTTAATCTCTTTTGAGGCACGTCGGGCATAATTGAGTTAATGAGAACTACGGCATTTTGGCAGCTAAGGCAACGAATCAGGATTATTGCTAATTTTTTAATTGGTGGTTATTGTCAATTTTTAAGTAAATAATGGTTTTTTCGCATTTTACTCATAAGGAAAAAAGTAACTTTAGGGTATAATTGTCACTTCCTTTGCTAATCATAAAAAGTACTCGCACATAAAACAAGTGAAACACATTGCACTTCGAAAGATGGGTGAAGGTTTTTGATTTGTTAATACGGACAGTCCTTTTTGCTAAAATAACACAATGAATTTGCTATTAATTAGAAAAGTCAAAAGGGTATTTTTGCATTTTACTCCTATAATGAAGGATGAGTACTGGAAATTGAAGTTGGAGCTGAGGTTGAAGCTTGAGAAGATGATATGAAATTCACCTGTAATGTAAATTATGGAGTTAATGACAATTTATCCTCTTTGTGATTTGCATAATGTTTAATTTATCTCACTATGATTTGAAAAAAGAACATTGTATCTCCATGTTATTTTATAAAAGTTTCACATCGCTTCCCTGACATTTTCAAACTTAAAAAAAAAATGAATCGACAAAACTACCCCTCTTATGTGTGGCATTTTACTTGTGTTATGATAAATGTGACACTTTACCCCTCTGTATTATGAAAAACGTATTAGAATTCACCACATGGATTGGGCTAAGTCCACTTACATGGCTTGGGCCTAACTCAACCTCAAAAGCTAGCTTGTAAGGTGAGGATTGTCCAAGACCTTATAAGGTGGATTTAACTATTACTTTCAACCAATGTGGGACATTTAGTCTCAATACTCCCCCTTCACGTGTGGGCGGGCTGAATGTGTGGGAGAAACAAGCCCAACACGTGACATATGAAAGCCCAACCTTGTGAATATGCGACATGTGCGTGAAGACCCAACACAAGAATAATGACACTCCGGGCCTTTGTTAACCGGAGGAATAATGACACTCCAAGCTTTGAATAACTGGAGGAATAATGATAACCCAGGCCTTTGTTATCTGGGTGAAGGGTGTTGGTAGATATTGAAGCCCATCATGCGTACAAGGAGGAGCCCATCACGGAAGGAGGTGGCCCAATTTAACCCGGGGCTCTGATACCATATTAGAATTCACCACATGGATTGGGCTAAGTCCACTTACATTACTTGGGCCTAACTCAACCTCAAAAGCTAGCTTGTAAGGTGAGGATTGTCCAAGACCTTATAAGGTGGATTTAACTATTACTTTCAACCGATGTGGGACATTTAGTCTCAATACTCCCCCTTCACGTGTGGGCGGGCTGAATGTGTGGGAGAAACAAACCCAACACGTGACATATGAAAGCCCAACCTTGTGAATATGCGACATGTGCGTGAAGACCCAACACAAGAATAATGACACTCCGGACCTTTGTTAACCGGAGGAATAATGACACTCCAAGCTTTGAATAACTGGAGGAATAATGATAACCCATGCCTTTGTTATCTGGGTGAAGGGTGTTGGTAGATATTGAAGCCCATCATGCGTACAAGGAGGAGCCCATCACGGACGGAGGTGGCCCACTTTAACCCGAGGCTCTGATACCATATTAGAATTCACCACATGGATTGGGCTAAGTCCACTTACATTGCTTGGGCCTAACTCAACATCAAAAGCTAGCTTGTAAGGTGAGGATTGTCCAAGACCTTATAAGGTGGATTTAACTATTACTTTCAACCAATGTGGGATATTTAGTCTCAATAAAACGTGGCAATTTACCCCTCTGTGTAATGATAAATGCACTTTACCCCCATGTTATGAAAATATTTTTCATGCTCACTCTCAATTTTGACGAATGAATTACACTCTTCGTCTGAAGGAGGTAAATTGCCCTTTTAAAATTTTCACAATGGGATAAAATGCTCTTTTTTTAAATTATAGAGAAGTAAATTGACATTAACTCGTAAATTATGTAATGTAATGTATTGGGTTTTTTTTTTTTTTTTTGAGAATACCTGTAATGTATTGTCATGTGCACAAGTGTGACTGTCTTTGAACTCTAACATGTGTTGAGCCAATAATTTAAATTTATGAACTTAATCTTTTCAAATTGAGCACAATAAAAAAATGATTGACACAATAAGGGTATCATTCTTAAGTTCTTTTTGTTAGTTTTAGCTTTTGATGAAATTATAGCTTGCTATTGAGATTGCAACAGATTAGCAGAATGTCCACTTCTAATTTTTCTAATTTATTGTTGGTATATGAGCATCATTTTTTTATTTTTTGATAAATTTATATGAGCATCATTTTGTACCACTGCCTATACATTAGTACTAATATGAGCATTATTTTGTTCCACAACCTTTTTTGTTATTTGATCATCATTTCGTACCACCACCTATAACAGAGGATCTGCAATCCTATTCATTTATTAGGGGTAAAAAAGGAAATAGAAATTACAATATACTCCGTACTTTTTAAAGAATACAATTAATTTTACGTGGGGAAGGGGACATGTTCATAATACTGTAGCAACTAAAGGTCTGTTTGTTTGTTGGGTATCCATGAATGAGAATAAGATTTTCAAAATACCATTCAGGTTCCGCTCCGCTAGATAGATCCGTAATTATTTCAATTTATTAAAGGAAATATTATTAACAGAGAATTCTGAGAAGAATAAAAACTTAATCTGCCGGTGCACCCCACTATGGAAGATCTTCTTCTTCGTAGATTAATGATCGTTGTGCGCAACATCTGGAATTCGGGATTGGCGGCATTGATATATGAAGGATTAAGAATGTAATTTGGAATTTAGATCATAATATGCATGAAAAAGAAATAATGTATTTTGATGACTTAATAAGAGTTAGGACAATTCACAATTTACCTAAAAAAAAATTCAATTCTTGCACTTAACCTTATAAATTTATTATATTCGCATTTAACTCCCCTAAATTTAATTAGCAGATACATTTTGCCTCCTGATTAATTACGTAGACTTTAAAGGGCATAATGCAAAAATTGAAGATTTCAAAGAATCTTATTATATAATAACATAATTTTCCTAAAAAGTTGTACTAACCAGAAAAATGTGTTTATGATACGGATTATTCAATCTTCGTAACTTAAGTGCTATTTCATATAATATGAGTGTTTGCATTATTGCATATATATATATATATATATATATATATATATATATATATTTCATATGCTCAGTTATATAATTATGAAAAATATGCTTTAAACCCTAGAATTTTGTCCATTTAATACCTATAAATTGTTTATCTTAAGGTGTAAATTGTCCAGTGTTGGCACACTCAACCTTAATTGAAATGGAGAAACAAACTACCCTTAATTTGTTTTAGTGTATAGGAGACATGTCGCAATCATAGTAATGGCACGAAATTTTCAGCCAACATGAGATGAGGAACGAATGTATGATGTCAGCTTTAATACCCCTTCTTTATACCAATATTACAACTCAACCACTAGCCAAAACGTACGTTCCTCATGCTCAATTCACCATAGTTAAAGAGAAAGTTTACCTTATGAACCCCGGTTAAAATCTGAACATCTCCCGCCCTGCCTGTCGCTCACTTCATTTCTCACTGCATTTCTCTTTGCTCTTATAAGTCACAACATCCACATTTCCATCACAAACTCTCCAGAATTCGGATTCCAAATTTTCATTTCTCTCTGATTAGATCAGAATAACAGTGAGCTGAGGCTTGAGAGAAATCATTTTTAAAATTTACTCAAAATTTTCTTTCGCTTTTGCTTTTGAGCTTTGAATCAAAACACTCGCTGCTGATCTTTTGTTGATTGATCTGGAATCTCAGAAGGTGAAGGAATCGGAGATCATAGAGCAGGCCTCTCTTCTATTCTACTCGTGAAGCATTCAATCTGTTGTGAATGATTTTTGAAACTGTTTTCTTCATTTTTGCATGAAGTTAGCGATTATTATATTCATACTTCAAATCAGTTTTCTTCTGGTGTAGTTTCTTATGTCAGTTTAAGGAGAAAATGAACTAGTTCTCTGTTTTTTCACTTCGTGTTCTGTTTTGCTCTGTTGTTATACAACGTTGATGTTCTACGCCTTTTGCTAAATCAATATTACCTGAGCTTAATCACGTATTTTCAATCTGAAGTTACCGATTAATAATTTCAAACTTCAAATCGGTTTTATCTAGCTTCATTCTGATTTAGTTTTTGTTGTCTCAGGAGAAAATTAACTTGCTCTCTGTTTTTTCACTTAGTGTTCTGTTTTGTCCTGTTGTTGCTAAATCCATATTATCTGAGGTTAATCACGAACTCTAATCTGTTTTTAACTGTTATTGCTAATCTGTTTTCTGAGATTTAGTTAAGAAAATATGCTATTGTGCAACTTAATTCGTGAATTTTGATAAATCACTTCCGGCTTTTCAAAATCTGGAACAACCGCAACTGTTGTGTGTGTTTCCTAATGAGTAAGAGTATGTCTGTAACTGCAACATTGTTACTTAATTTATCAAATTATAATACATAATGCTGAATGTACTCCGTCTTGGAAAATCTACAAAACCGATCTTGTATTGTTTTATATGAAAGTCATTTCTGAAGTGTAAATTCTATTCACCTATGATTTCTGAAGTACATTTTCTGTCGTTTTTACGTTTGAGCATTGAATTAAATCATCTGATGAACTTTTGTTGATTTTTCTGGAATCTCAGGTGGTTGCACAGAAGGTGACGAAAGAGATACACAGATCAGGACTCGCTTTTACTCGTAAGTCATTTATTTTGTTTAGCTACTTGAATTTTATAGTGATTGTAAATGAAATGATCTGTCTTATTTTTCACATGAAGTGACTGATTAACTTAAAACTTCAATTCGATCTGTTTTGGCTATGTCATTTTGAATTGTTTCTTTTTTGGAAAATCCTAGCTCCGATTTTATATAGTAATGTTGACAAGTTTTGCAAGTATTCAAATCGTTTATAAGTTATTTTGTGTGAGGCTTAGTTTAAAAATATGTCTATTGTGTAACTTAATTCATGAGTTTTGTGAAATCTTTTTGGCTTTTATTAATCTGGAACAATGGCAACTATTCTGAATATTAGCATTTCTTTTACCATTTTTTAAGAATGTAATACTGTAATAGTTGGCGCCTCTAACTTCTTCCATCTTTTCAGCTCATTTCAGCTAATTTCATCGGATGGCACAGGTTCCTCCTCCTTCTCTCTCTGCTTTTAATTATGTAGTTTTAATCGCAAATAAGCAATATATATTTGTTCATTACATGTTTAGGTTGCATGCCGTTTAGTTTCTTATTAATTGTGTTTGTGAATTGAGTTGGTTATTAGAAGACAGTTGGGCTTGTTTGGATCGATATTGGCCCAAATATTTCGCTCACGAAACGGGCCAAAATCGATCACTTTCATGTTAGGCTGAATTTCCAGAAAACAGGCCCAAACAACCTAAAATAGCAGATGCATAGCCTCTGCTCGTGCAGAGCAGAGGTTCTTTTGAAATACCATACATCAAAATCTTAAACAAGCAAAATAATTATATATATTATTTATACATAAATTAATTATCCTCACTATTATTGTTATATAATATGTAAACAAATTAAGACTTGTTTATAGCCTTTTGTGTAATCACTATCATTATTAATTATATATGAATCAAAGTTTCAGAATATTACTATATTATTTTTAAATATCCTAAAATATAAACTTATTAATTATTTATAAACCTACATTAAGTTATTATTAATTATTTAAATTTAAATTATAATAGTATTATGACAAATGTGGCATTTTAACCCATGTATTTTGATGCCACTCTCATTTTCGATGAATGTGTTATACTATTCATTAGAAGGAGGTAAATTGCTCCTTTAATTTTTTTTCACAAAGGGGTAAAGTGCTCATTTTCAAATCACAGGGGGGTAAATTGAACATTATAAATATCTATAGGGGAGATAAATTGGCATTGGCCCTTTTTAAATTTGAGCATAATTTTGCTTTTTAGTTGTGTGTTGATAAAATTTCCATGAGAAGATTGTCCCAGTTAATTAATAAAATGCAATGATTTGAAATGATTAAGATAAAAATGAATTTTTTGAAGTGTTAAATGTTGAAAATTATATAAAAAAAAAATAATAACTCTTGAACAATAGTAGCAATAAAATGAGAAGTGAATATGAAATTAATCTTTGTGAAGTGAAACAGATAAAATGATTTCGTTATTTGTAGCTGCCAAAAGAGTAAAATGAGAATAAAAATATCAAGTGTTATATTAATAACAAAAAATAAGTAAGTCATTGACTAAAGTGTACGTCCCGTTCAATACTTTAGGACTATAGTGTTACATAGTCCATCCTTCAGGCTACCAAACTATATTTTAAACCCAATTATTTTTGTGTTAATAAAAATGTATGGATGTTGCTAACTTGCATCATCTCTTCTGGCCCAGTTATCTTCTTTCAGCATAATAGTTATGAGTCCGGGTAGGTTTAGAGTTCTTCCTGCTGTGGCTGCTGAGTTTGTAGATGTCTATGTTGAAGCTGATGCTTCACCATTAACTGAGGCGTATGCATTATGGTTGTGTGAGCAACATCCTCTTCTGCGTTATGGTAATAGGAGGAATCATTTAGTGCCATTTCAGGAGGGGCATGAGGGTGTGACTATTCTGAGATTTTTCGCCGAGTGGCGTGAGGCAGTAATTCAGGGCAGGTTTATTGAGGCTGTAGTAGATGATGACGTGGAGGAACTTGAAACTCGGGCAGCTCGTACTCGAGAGGTCCGTGAATACTATCTTAGAAACACGTACACTTTAATGAAGATGTTATTAGCTGCCACGACTTGTGTAGCCATTGGCACGACTTGTGTAGCCGTGCAAAATGTGCAAGTTTCAGCCTGTAGCTTCTTCAGCGATTCTGCAACATCGGTGGACAGATTCTTTGCGAACTCAGAGGAGCATGTGAAGAAGCTCTTTCATAGAGGGATTTTTCGTGCAATATTCTGTACTGATTGGATGGGTTGATTCTTTGTTTTTTACATTGCATAGACGTTTTGTTTAGTGATATGAAAAAAGGTTGGAGTTATATTCAACTGTAAAAAATTAAATTGTTTCAAGTTAATTAGATAATATGAATAGATTTTGATTAGTGATTCATCTCGTTAACACATTTCAAATTATGCCTATCATGTATTCCTTTTATCCAATGCAATCTTAAACTTTAACATTAATAAAAATGATCAATTTCCTACTCTTTCACGCACTATCATCTTTCATTTCCTCACAATATAATAAATAAATAAAAAAAATCACTAATAAATGTTCTAAATAAATTTTATCATATGTCCTAAAATTACATTTACTAAAAAGTTAAAAGGACCAAAAAGCAGTAAAATGTCCTAAAATTATAAATACTAAAAAATTAAAGGAACAAAATTGCTTACCGAATAAAAAATTGTTCCAAAAATTGCCAACTAGTATAAGTTCAATGACTGAAAATACATTTTTACCGTAAGTGAAAAGATATAACGGAAACATTTTTAGCATATAAGGATAAAATTTGAAGAAAAATTTAAGGGCTCCTTTTATTCATAATAATTTTGATTCCTCATGGGCCACAGCCCAGCCCCCTACTTTTTGGGTTGTCTTAATTACACAACATAGGTTTCTGGGTTGGGCCTACAACTACTCGCAAACACACGCCTTCTACTTTTCTTATAGTCATATAACTTTATATATTATTTTTATTAGCAAAGATCAATTTTAACGGACTCATCTCACCGAAGTGAAAATTATACATTGAATTTACTTATATATGTATGGCTGGTTACAAAACTCTTGAACTGATCAAAGTACCCCGTATACATCATTCACAAACGTTTTATTTAAAAAAATTAAGAGATTATTTACTAAACACACTCGTGTGTTAGTTCTAATTGACAAATTTACCATTAAATATCCCCTTGTGTTCATAAATATATAGGACTAAAATCGTTTTACGACCCGAAAGTTTTGTTATTCTGATTAGTCGCGATTAATAATTTATTTTTTCAAGTAAAATTATATTTAAATGTTTGCGATGTCAATGCATAACAATTAGAACAAAAAAATATTGTATTAATTACTTAACCACTAAATGAATACATTGTTATTCTTCAAAAGAAAGCCAAGTGTTATATAATTGTTTTGTTGCAACTCCCATTAGTTACCTTATGAAATATAAATTGAAATACTCCACAAGAATATAATATATAATAAGCATATATGGATATTTGCGTATTTTATTTACGAGGGAAAAATACTTTTCATATCAAATATTTATTAATTCGACAATTTTTATGTCAAGTTTTTTCAAAAAACACATTTCATATCACAATTTCAGAAATTTGAACATTTTTGCATTTTTCGTTAAAAATTGGACAGAATAACGCGCGTATGCAACACATGCTCATTTTAGATTCCTCATTGTCATGATTGCATGTGAATGCACTGCATCCCTAAACTGTTTCCTAGTGTTAAACAGTTGCACACGTGCGTTATTCCGTCCATTTTTTAACGAAAATGTAAAAGTGTCTAAAATTATGAAATTATGGTATGAAATATATTTTTTGAAAAAGTTTAATATGAAAAGTAACGAGTTGATAAATATTTAGTATGAAAAATGTTTTTCCCTCTTTTATTTATTTTAACACGATGTAGAATGTATATGTCAATTAGAATTAACACTTTGGTGTAATTTGCAAATACTTATTTTTAAGTGGTTACGAGGTTATTAACAAATACAAAGGGACCGTTTGTCAATTGATACAAATGATACAGGGATTTCATTTATTTGCAAGACATAGACAATACTTTCATTTACTGCGGTTGAATCACACGACGGCCTGAGATTAACATAAGGGGAATTTTGTTAATGAAAACAACAAAATGATTCTTTTGCAAAATAAGGAAGGCATAGGGTCCTTTTTGCATTTTACTCGTTTTCGTAAAAATATTATTTAAAGGTGCCCACAAGAACTATATGAAACTTTTAAGAATTTAGCAATTAAATACCCAAAAGTCAAATCATCATCAGTTTAAAATTAGTAGCAATACTGCGCTTTCACTTCACAATCAAAAGTCATTGACCTAAAATCACATAATCTTAAGCTGAAAATTATTGAGAAAATAGAGAAATGAAGCTGGCACCAAGAGAAATTGAGAAATTGATGCTCCATAATGCTGGAGAATTAGCAAAGAAGCGTTTGGCCCGTGGATTGAGGCTTAATCACCCTGAAACCGTTGCTCTTATAGCAACTCAGGTATAATTTTATTTATATGTTCTCCAAATTTGCGATTCTTCTCGAAGCACCATCGATTATTATTCAGAAATGAAAGTTTTAATTTGATTAACTAAGTTATATAGAATTGTTTTGTTTATCTAATTTTGTTATTGAAAAATTGAATATGAATTAGTTTTGTCATATTATGTATTGATGTATAAGAGAGAGCATCTCCAAAAACATCATCTAAAATCTAAATATTGCTTATTGATGTAGCCATAATGTCTACATTTAAACTGGAAGCATGATTTTTGAGTTTCTCCATCTAATATCAGGATTTTAGCTTTCCAACCATCTAATAGAGGTGCTACTGGAAATGCTCTAAGTTCGTATATTATACATATTCTGCCTAACATTAATGTATATGTATAAGTGTGTATGCAATTTTTTTTTTACATGTTTGTACTCTTTACCAGCTTAGGCTGATGAAATACGGATGTTATTGATTGGACTTTGATTTAGTATTTTCGAATCGTTAAATAGATTTTGGAGTTTGTGCGTAATGGTGATAGAAGCGTGGTAGAGTTGATGGATCTTGGGAGGCAATTGCTGGGAAGGTAATAATGCTGAATATATAGATTCATCATTGCGATATCTCCATCTGTGTGTGTTTCATTGTGTTTGTGTGAGTGACAGTGTGAGTTTAAGTAAATAATCTTAAGGTTTCATACAAGCTGTTGTAGTGAACTTTTTTTTTTTATTATTTTTTTATAATGGTGGCAATATGTTTTTTTTATATCAACATGGCGCTTAAGAAATGCATATATATTGTCATAGTTGAAGATAGTGTTGGCACCTTGCATGGTTTCACTCATGGAATTTAAATTCAAGAGATGAAAAACTGTTAAGTGGTTTGGTTAAGCAATCATTTGCATTGATAGGAAGTACAGAACACATAATTTGAGAGATACCTTTCATGTTTACAGGAGACAAGTTCTTCCATCGGTTCCTTATCTCTTGCATTCTGTTCAGGTACTCATTGCGATTAATTTAATTAAATATTTGTTAGATTATGCAATTTGCCATGACTCAAATTTGGTGTAAATTAATATGTGATGCTGCATATAGGTCGAGGGGACCTTTCCTGATGGGACAAAATTGATCACAATCCACGATCCTATATCATGTGAAAGTGGAAACCTGGAGCTAGCCTTAGATGGCTCTTTTCTTCCAGGTGAAAATTTTGCGTATAAATTCTGGTGTTCAGTTTAGCATAAGCCGAGGGCCATTAGTTCAATAAAGCAGTAGGCAGTAGTTCAAAAAATAGCAAACTATCTTCAGGAATAGGTTGATGGATTGAAAACGCTAATTTGGCCGCTAGTCCTGATGGAAAAGAACTTAGATGCAATCATCTACTTATTCAATGCTACTGGTTTGAAGATATTTATTCATAGATTTTTTATTTTCTTTTTGGTGAAAGGAGGTGGGTTGAACCTTTTCCAGCTGCATTAACTCTTTGAACTTTGTTCAAGCTATGCGTAAATTTTTATAGTGAGGCTTCTTCTAGTAGTAGTGAGGCTTCTTCTATCAAGTATTACTTCTTTTCATTATCGGATAAATTTTTGTGCATGTAAAGGTTTTACTGGAAAAAATTTCAACTCAAGAAAGAATACGCTGGCTAACCAAATGTCGATGGCTATGCTTAGGAATTTTTTTGATTTTGGGATGCGATGATTTTATAATGTCACCCAATACTATCTATCTATTGGAACTTGCTTTGCGTTCGATGAAAAATGGCTTAAAATATTGACCAACACGCATTTTGGTCATACTATAATTTGTTAGTTGATCTTGATATCTGTTGAAAGTTGAAAAACTCTGCCTTAAGCCCCATTATCATAAACATATACAATGAATCTCGCTGTGGTGTAGCTCATGTTTATAATCCATTATCTGAAAATGTCTAAGTGAACACGCTCCACCTCTCACAATCATGACCACAATTTGGTAAATCTCAACACAGATACTACTCGTGATAATAAGCTGGAGAACCATAACCGGTATTATACAACATAACGATTTTCTACCTAAAACATAATTATGTTTTATGAATTGAGCCCTGAGAAATATACCTGTTTTGCCTACAGTTCCTTCTCCAGACAAGTTTCCCCCAATTGAAGGTGGTAAAATTCCTGGTGAACTAATATTTGGGCCCGGGCTTATTACAATTAACTCAGGAAGGAAGGCTATAATTCTCAAAGTAACTAACACTGGGGACAGGCCAATTCAGGTACTTAAATTATGTAAAACACCTTATCTGTAATATTGAGCACCCTGCTCTAGACAATCTCCCTCATAAATTTTCTATTTCTTCTGTTGGGACAACCATGTTGTGCTTAAATACAGTAAGCTAATGGCCAATTTTTTTAATTTTATTTTAGATATATCTATGTTTCTTGCTAGTTAAGATAAATGATGATTGCAGCTATATACCAACTGAGTATTTGAACTGATTGCAGAAATATGTTAAGAATATTTTGTTATCTTTTCATATTCAGGTTGGTAGTCATTATCACTTCATTGAAGTGAATCCATACTTGGTTTTTGATCGAAGAAGAGCATACGCCATGAGGTTAAACATCCCAGCAGGGACAGCTACACGATTTGAGGTTTCAATGTTGACTTTTGACCTATTTTGTTTATTGTAATCGACAGTTTACATGAACAATGTTTTCCATATTTGAATGTACTACATTTGTCTTTTACTTTCCGATCTAAGTTTATTATACAATAATTCTGCAAATTCTAGCATGTCTGGGGAGAACATTAAGATGATTTTGGCATTGTCTAGATAAGATTATTGGGGCTACTTGAACTGGCTAAATAAATCAAACTGATGAGACAATAACCATTCTAATAGAAAACGGCCAAAACTTATTGGTTGTAATTTATGTATATGTGCACGTTAGGTGTTTTAAATCTTAGAGTCAATAACATTTAAAAAAAAAGGATTGATGTATTAAACTTTATCTTGCTTTGACAGCCAGGGGACACGAAAAGTGTTACACTTGTGAGAATCGGAGGTCGACAAATAATTAGGGGAGGAAATAATATAGCTGATGGTCTGGTGGATGATACAAAAATCACCACAGTAATGAGATCTGTAAAAGAAGGAAGACTTGGTTATTTGGAAGAAACAAATGTCAGGTCAGTGAGCTTCAAGTTTTAAGTAGAATAGGAGATTCCTTTGTTGATAAATTTTAATTGAGTGAAATGCAAAAATCCCCCGTATGCTTTGCTTAATTATAAAAAAAACCCAGTATTATTTTTATTACCATAACCTCCCTGTGCTAACTTTTTATTAACAAAAAAACCCTCCCAAGCCAAAATGACATTTATACCCTCATTAAAGGATGCAAAAACACCCTATTCACCTAAAATATTGAGAATATTTCCCCTGTTCACTTTGAAATTGGCAATAACCTCCCTATTCACTTAAAAATGGCAATAACCTCCCTATGATTTATGAAGGAATTTCAAATGGGTTTTTTAGCTAATAAAAAAAACACAAGGGTTTTTTGCAAATAAAAATAACACAGGGAGGTTTTTGATAATTAGGTAAAGCACAAGGGGTATTTTGCATTTAGCTCAATTTTAATTTCATTTGCTTTTTTTTTTTTTTTTTTTTTTTGTACAGAAGCAATTTCACAATGTATTTAGCTCAATTTTAATTTCATATGCTCTGCTTATACATTCTTGTGTTATATAATGCTTACGTTTGAATTGGTTTTTAGTGAAGGGGTCATTGAAGAAGGATCTACTTTTGCCTATTCAATTTCTCATGAAACCTATGCTAATTTATATGGTCCTACCACCGGTAGCAAAATTCGACTAGGGGACACTGATTTATTTGCGGAAATCGAAAGAGATTTTTCTGTTTATGGGGATGAGTGTGTATTTGGTGGTGGAAAAGTTCTTAGAGATGGAATGGGACAAACGTGTGGATATTCATCAAATGTTTGTTTTGACACTGTCATAACAAATGCTGTAATAATTGACTATACTGGAATATTCAAGGCTGATATAGGCATCAAAGACGGTTATATTACTTTTCTTGGGAAAACCGGAAATCCGGATGTCATGGATGGAATATTATGCGACATGGTTATAGGAGTGAGTATGGGATTCATAAAATTTGGTGTTACTTTAATGAGGGCAAATTTGATCTTTTGGTATTATTCAATAGGGTGATTTGCAGTTTTGGTATCGAGGTATATCGAATTGCACATTTAATACCACAATTTGAAACACAGTTGCACATTCCATATATCCGTAAATTATTTGGACAGAATTTGCCACGTGGGTCACTCGTGCCAGTTAACTCGGCATTTTGGATGGAAAAGTCACGTTTTTCGGTGATATATCGAATTTCAAAATTTTTATGGAGCTTTGGTTGGACAAGATAGTATAAGCTAATCTAAAGAACAAACAACATCTGAGAAACGTGACTTTTCCCTCAAAAATGTCGAGTTAACAGCCACATGTAATGCATGTGGCCAATTCTCTCCAAAAAAGTTAATGGTTGTATGAATTACACAATCATGTGTTAAATTATTGTATGGAATGTGCAACTCGATATATTTTGGTACCAAAGTTGCAAACCAATATATTGTATAATTCCAAAGAAGGTATTTTGCCCTTTAATATGTATTCATCAGGTTCAGTGCTCAAGATTTAATTGATTTTTCTCATAAGGTAAATACTGAGGTTATTGCTGGAGAAGGAATGATTGTTACTGCAGGAGCTATAGACTGTCATGTGCATTTCATTTGCCCACAATTGGCATATGAAGCAATAACAAGTGGTGGGATTTCTATACTTTTACTACCAATATACCTAGTTTGCTTTTACTTAATCTTAGTTGTTGGATTTAACTCCATCAACTAATGAACTTCTTTCCTCTTTTGTAAACTATATGCAGGCATCACTACGTTGGTGGGAGGTGGTACAGGGCCTGCTCATGGAACGCGTGCTACTACATGTACACCTGCACCTTTTCATATGAAACTAATGTTGCAATCAACGGACGAGTTGCCCCTTAATTTTGGCTTCACAGGAAAAGTAAGGAGCTAAATGCAAAAATACCCCTTTGTGCTTTGCCTAATTGCAAAAATACCCCTTGTGCTTTGCCTAATTGCAAAACCCCCCTGCATTATTTTAATTAGCACAAAAACCCCATGTTTTTCTTTACTAGCAAAAAGGCCCATTTGGAATTCTTTCATAAGTTAATAGGGAAGTTGTTGTCAATTTTTTAAGTGGCCATGGGGGTTATTGCCAATATTCAAAGTTAACAAGGGGTTATTGATAATGTTTTAGGTTAAGAGGGTTGTTTTCGAATTTTTTGTGGGGGTATAGCTGTCATTTTCCTGCAAAATATGTATTGGGGAGGGGTTTTTTGGCCAATAGAAAAATAACATAGAGGGGGTTTTGCTAATAAAAATAACAGTTTATTTTTTGCTAATTAATCAAAGCATAGGTGGTATTTATGCATTTCACTGGTAAAGCAAGCCTAAACTTGATTAATCAGTTTTTCAAACACTTCAATATTCAATCACCAGATTGCATTATATCACATGACAATTCCTTGTGTTTGTAGGGAAATTCGGCCAAGGAAGAAGGCCTACATGAAATAATTAAAGCTGGTGCAATTGGGTTGAAGCTTCATGAGGATTGGGGAACTACTCCTGCCGCAATAGATAGATGTTTGTCCGTTGCTGAGGAATATGACGTTCAGGTAAGCACTTTTGTTCACCAGATTAACCTTCTTCGTAAGTTAATGTTTGAGTGAAATGCAAAAATACCCCTGTGCTTTGCCTAATTATCAAAAAAAGAAAAAAAGCTGAGTTATTTTATTAGCAAAAAGCCCTTCTGTTATTTTTTATTTTCAAAAAACCGCCTCCCCATGCCGGAATACATATTTTGCAGGAAAAATGCCCACACAAAAAAAAAGCGAAAACACCCCTCTTAACCAAAAAATTATCAATAACCCCCCAGTTCATTTAAAAATTGCCAATAACCTCCCTACTGACTTATGACGGAATTTCAAATGATGATTTTTGCTAATATAAAAAGAACACAAGTTTTTTCATTTTTTGGCTAATTAAAATAACACGGGGATATTTTTGCCAAGTGTTTTTGCATTTAGCTCATTAAAGTTTCATTCATATTATTATGAAAATTGCTAGGTTAATATCCACACGGATACGTTAAATGAATCTGGATTTGTCGAGCATACAATCGCCGCATTTAAGGATCGAACCATTCATACTTACCACAGGTCTATTATAAACTATGCCTCTTTGGGTGATTGGGTTCCTTTCTAGTTATAAGATAATGACAAAAAGACCTTTTTGTCTTCGTTCCATTTTTGCAGTGAAGGCGCGGGTGGTGGTCATGCTCCAGATATTATCAAAGTTTGTGGTGTAAAGAATGTTCTCCCCTCTTCAACTAATCCAACACGTCCTTTTACTTCCAATACTATAGATGAGCACCTTGACATGCTTGTAAGAGAAGATGCTATAAGTATTAATAAATTATGCTCCTTTTATAGTACTTAAACCAAACGAAAGGGAAATAGGTTCTGAAAATGGTTAAAATACATGATGCAGATGGTGTGCCATCACCTTGACAAGGACATTAGAGAGGATGTTGCTTTTGCTGAGTCACGAATACGTGCCGAAACTATAGCTGCAGAAGACATTTTGCATGATATGGGGGCAATTAGTATCATATCTTCTGATTCACAAGCTATGGGTCGCATTGGAGAGGTTAGGTTTCTTCCCAAATTTGAATTAGAATGCAGTGAATGTTGCATTACAATAAGCTTGTTTTGAGATTTAATGAGGATTTTTTAAATATGGCAAGATTGCATTCATAGCAGCACGTGATTGGATTTAGCACTTATGGTCCCACTCTTTTGATCCCAAATTTGTAGAATGGTTTATACTTCGGTCCTATCGCCCCTTTTCCATCGAGTTTTTGCTCTTTTAGACCCATATAATAGTCTGTGTTTTGCTCTTCCCGTCTCGAATTTGATGGAAAAGAGAGATAGGACTGAAATTGCATAATATTTTTCAAAAAACAGGACGAAAAGTGCAATTTTGTAAAATGAGGGACCAAAGATGCTGAGAATCCAGTCCTGTGGAACTAGAAATACAATTTTTACTTGAAATATTTCTCCAAATTACTATCTTCGCATTAGTAAGACACAAACTGAAAATTTTCACATTCAACAAGAGTCTGGACAGGAGCAATCTGTTTATTCCCCATCTTGAATTAGAATGCAGTGAATTTAGCATTACAGATACAGTAGCTTGTTTTATGATTTAAGGAAGGTTTGAAACATGTCAAAATTACATTTTTAGCACCACTATCCTGCGCTTTACAAAATTTCACTTTTGCACTTTTGGTCCTTCATCCCATTTTCCATCCAATTTTTGCACTTTTAGACCCATAGAATGATAGAATAGTCTTTGTTTTGCTTTTGCACATTTGATTTTGAATTGGATGGAGAGGGGCGATAGGACGAAAACTGCAAAACATTTTAAAAAATCAGGATCAAAAGTGCCATTCTGTAAAGGCGACCAAAAATGGTGAGGATTCATCTTGTACCATGGGACTAAAAGTACAACTTTTACTCCAAATATTTTATCCAAATTACTATCTTTGGCATTAGTAAGATACAAAATGAAACATTTGAGATTCAACAAGAGTATCGACATTACTTACACGTATGCTATTCTTCACAGGTAATCTGCAGAACTTGGCAAACTGCTCATAAGATGAAGTTATTGAGAGGACCACTTGATAGCAGTGTAACAGAAAATGATAATCTCAGGATCAAGAGATATATATCAAAGTACACAATTAATCCAGCTATAGCTTGTGGGTTTTCTAAGTATGTTGGCTCGGTTGAGGTACAATAATAACAATGGCGTTATTGTCATTAATTGTGCAAATGTGCTCATCTTCTTCGAAAACTGATAAACAAATATCTCTAATTGGACTGTAGACGTTAAATGCAAATCAAATAACTGAAAGTTATGACTTCACTGCAGGTGGACAAGTGGGCTGATCTTGTTTTGTGGAAACCATCATTTTTTGGAGCCAAACCGGAAATGGTTCTAAAAGGTGGAACAATAGCATGGTCTGATATGGGAGATCCAAACGCAAGCATCCCCACTCCAGAACCGGTAATGTGTATACTATTGATCTATATCCCAGCCAATCTATGATCAATATCTATTTCTTGATATCTAAAAAAGAATTATCAGGAAAATTGAACGAGCTAAATGCAAAAATACCCCCTATGTTTTGCCTAATTGGCAAAAAACCCCTGTATTATTTTAATTAGCAAAAAAAAAAAACCGTGCTCTTTTTTTTTTATCAGCAAAACACCCCATTTGAAATTCCTTCATAAGTCAATAGGGAGGTTATTGTCAAATATTTTTATTTACAGGGGGGTTATTGCCAATTTTCAAAGTTAACAGGGGGATTATTGATAATTTTTTAGGTTAAGAGGGGTGTTTTCTCATTTTTGTGGGGGTATAATTGTCATTTTTCTTGCAAAATATATATCCGGCATGGGAGAGGTTCTTGTGTCAATAGAAAAATAACACGGGGGGTTTCACTAGTAAAAATAGCGCAGGATTTTTTTTTATTATTGCTAATTAGGCAAAGCATAGAGGGTAATTTTGCATTTCCTTGTATGCTTGATGAAGTATTGGTTTTTGATGAGTAAAATGCGCTCAAGAATTCAAAACATTTGCAAATCTGCATGTTTCATATAGACTTCGATTCATGTTCCGAAATAATGCTTCACATTTAAAGGCGTACAATTTGTTATAGGTGATGATGAGGCCTATGTTTGGAGCATTAGGTAGAGCAGGGAGCACCAACTCAATTGCTTTCGTCAGCAAGGTATGTTTAGAGTTGCTCCCTCGGTTGTCTTTTCGATTTCTGTTTTCATTTCCGTTATTATTCCTTTAACTTTGAAGGTGGCTTTGGATTCTGGAGTGAAAGAAGAGTATGGACTCAACAAGAGGGTCGAAGCTATAGGCAACGTGAGAAAGCTCACGAAGCTTGACATGAAGTTCAACGATGCTCTTCCACAAATTACAGTCGATCCAGAGACGTATACAGTGAAAGCAGACGATGTGGTTCTTACTTGCACGGCTGCTACCACGGTTCCACTTTCACGAAATTATTTTCTTTTCTAGTCTACATTACATTGTAAATTTTCCGTTAGGATATGGTTCTTCAATTTTAGGAAGGAAAATACTGAAAGGAAAAGCGTGTTTCAATTTTGGAGTACTATGTGAGCAATTTTCGTAATAATCCATTAATTATGGAAGACCAAACTGCCAATAAAAAAGATGTGGCTTATAAATTAAAGTTGAGCATTTATTACTTGTCTTATAAATAATTTAAACTCGGAGCTTCAGAAAATTGGCGAAATTTAACGTGACAAGCTGACAAATACAATGTGAACGATAATACATCACATGAATTGGCTGTCAAGTTGATATTAATTTGCTGGTAAATATATCCAAGTTGATCGGTATGATATCTTCATTACAAATTTATTTATTCACTAAGTTTTCAACTCTAATGCATATTAGTGTTCGTTATCACCTTCTGCTGTAGCCAATAGTTCGTATACAACACATCACTAATGTTTTTGTTGTTATGTGAAACGATATTAAATATAAGTAATTTGAGTAACATTTAAGTAGGTGGTTGTTTCCTGTTTGATGCATTGACACCCTTGTCCATCGGTTGACTGACTCTTTCCTATCATATGATATTCATTAAATAATTTGAGAAAGACGTTTGAATTATTTGATGAATTGGCACCCCATTGTTTGGACTTTGCTCAATGTACCTAACAAAACCAAATTTTTAATAATAATATATATGGTTTTAACACTAGTTCAAGTCTTATATGAATGAATAAAAATCATTGAAAGTTTGCATTTAACTTAATTTTTTTTTATATTCGACTTAATTAGTTTAATAGTCAAAATAAATTTAAATACAATATCAAATTCAATAAATTTAAATACACTGGTCTATACAATGTGATAAACGCAAGTTTTGTTGGGACAGGACAATACTTACATATTAAATATAATGCATGTTTGAGAATATTTGGAAAGTGATAAAGCTATGTATAAATACCCTTAAAAAAATGGCTCCCCTAGATCCAAACCCCGAAACCTTAACCCAATTAAGAAAAGTCAAAAGAGAAAACATTACATACAAGAAAACGAAAGAAGGGAACATGTAATAAAAACATGTTACATTTACATCCACTAGGAGGACCGCATTTTTTTTGGCTAGTTTTGTAAGGTCACCAAAGTCATTTTCAATTGCCAAAACACATGATAATAATAGATTGAATTGCACTGAAATGTAATGCTTTCTGTTATCTCTGGTCCCTTCTCTTTTCTAATCCTTATTCGATTGAAAGATGAAGGGTATCCACTCATTCTAGATCTGTTTGTACTATGATTAATTTTCAATCTACTTGTTTTAATTTTATGTTTCTGTCACTGTTAGTCATATAAGAATGTATTTTCAAATTAAAACCAAGACAAAAGTGTAAATTTACTAACTATTCGTGATCGATTATATGAATATGTAATGGAGATTACATCTAGAGGCTTGAATGTATTGTATATGTATTAGTATCATCTCGATGTAACAACGACTCATACATACTTGAAATTCAACTCGAAATTGATTGACATTACTCGCGTCAATTAAAAGTTCTACCTTTCATAACGTTCTAATTTAAAAAAAAAAAAAAAAAGTTTTAAAATATCCTCACATAAATCGATAATATAATTCTTTCAAAATTCACACTGACTACTTTACAAGTAAAAATGTAGATGTACTTAAAAGTTTTATTTCTTTAACTTTTATTTAGAAATTTGTAGCTAGGAAGTCAAAACTTAAAATGGAGTAGAAATATTGAAAAATACAACATTCTACTATATTATAATACAATTTGTATCTGAAATCTCAAGTAGAAATACTATTGTGAAGCCTGTTTGTTCGGCGTTTCGGAAAGTAGTTTGGGAGAGTAGTGAAGGTTTGTGAAATAATCTCGATTTGCGTAATGTTGTTTGTTTGGGTTTTGGGAGAGTGGTTTGAGAAATAAAGTAGGTGTAGGTTTTTTTGGAAGAGTTGTGTTGTAGGTGTAAGATGTGTAAGACTTTATGTCAAATCATGTTTGTTATGTGAGATAAATTGTGTAAGAGATAGGTTACTTTATGTCAAATCAAAGTAGAGTTTGTATAGGTTTTGTTTAGAGATAAGAAAATTGTTGTTTGTTTGGCTTTTGAGAGAGTAGTTTGAGAAAATTAATGGATGAAAAATTTATTTCGGAAAATAGAAAACATGTTTGTTTGGCATTTCCCAAACACGAAAAAAATTTGGGAAACGCCAAACAAAAACTGAACTTATTTAAAAACTTAACTAAATAATGTCTTCTAGCTGAACTTAGATAATTGTAATAGTCTCCCAGCACCAAACGGAACCTCCTAGATCTTGAATTTGTGATTTTACTATAATTAATTACAAAAACTGGTGTACAGCTAAGCAAGTTGATGATCCTGCAGTGATATATAATTAATATTTAACAAGTAGGTACATTAATTGTAATTCTAAAAGCCATCTTTGGTTCTAATAGTCAAATCTGCCTTCGATTATAAACATTTAACCGGAAACACGTTATCAATATAAAATAGGTCAATATTAGTTTTTGTCAAGCATTATGTCATGTTTGATTGTTTTACAGGTTTCTTTCGTTAATAATCATAGACGATAAGATGTGCCAACTACTGCAATAACAATATATTTAAGTAAAATTATACTATATAGTAATTGTTTTGATAAACATTGCAGATTCCCAAATGTCAATGGCCAAGAGTGATATGTATATAACTAACTAGGATATTTAAGCTAAAATTTGGATTTCGCGAAATATGTATAAGACTTCATTTGAAGTAATATTAATTGGAAAAAAAATTGGTTCAATTGAAACAATAAGTTTAAACTGTAGTCAAAGTCTTTTTACATACCCAATGTCTTATAGTACTTTTAGTTGAGTGAATTACCGTTTCCAACGGAAGAAGATAAACTGATCCATTAAATTTTTTCAGGGTTTCTAAATCATAGAGTGAATAAATTGAACATTATACTTATAACAGTGTAAGAAATATATATTGTTATGAAAAAAACCCTTCGGAAGAACACCTCCGTTTTTTTTCAAGTTTTTCAACTTATTTCACGAGTTGTACTTTTGCGCATAAAACAATATTTTGATTATATTCCTTTTATTGTAGTCTAACTACGATCTACGGTGGCAATAATTTTAATATTCGTATCGTGAGAAATATAATTATTTCCCTTTTTTTTTTGCATATATATTAGAAGAACCACTAGTGATTTTTGTTAATTTTAACAATTAAATAGAGAAATATGGTCTCCAAATACTACGAACTACACCTGAAAAAATGGATGCACCAAAAAGTTGAAAAATCATTACCAAAAAAAATAAAAAAAAATAGAGACGTATTTTTGTAATATAGTCTATAGAAGGCAAATTGTAGAAATGGATGATTTTAATCCTAAAATTAGTACTCACAAGTCAATTTCGACATTCGAAGGACAGATTGATTATCCATTTGACAGAGAGATTGTAGGAAATATTAATGAGAAAATTTAGAAAGTACTTAAACTAATCATTTCGTTACATCCTACCTAAAGCATTTATTCACTGAAATATTCACGTGGTTCCACATCCACGGCCACATGTAAGTTTTGTGTAAATGTAAATAAATGCCCATCATTTCCTTTCTTCACAATAACTTCCTTTTTCAGCTCAAAGTCTTCTTTAGTCAATTATTGATAGGACAATTTTACTAATAAAATATATAATACCAACATTTCCACAACTTTCAAATTATGGAAAAGATAATATGTCAGTGTTTCATTTTAGTGCTACAGGATGAATCTATTTTACATGTAAACATGTGGATTCACATAAATTTTGAATTTGCACA
Source organism: Penstemon newberryi var. newberryi (assembly GCA_030819805.1). Lineage (NCBI taxonomy): Eukaryota > Viridiplantae > Streptophyta > Magnoliopsida > Lamiales > Plantaginaceae > Penstemon > Penstemon newberryi. The sequence continues at coordinate 838,977 of JAUALY010000008.1, forward strand.
TTTATTGATAAATTTATATGTGTGACAACAAAGTATGATAAAAAATTCATTATATTTATTTATGTTATTCTAACTTTGAAGTCAAGAGGCAATTTTTCCACGTTACATTGTCTCAAGTTCAATTAACCTACTAGGTTTGGTTTCACACTTTCACATGTCTTATAGAAATAAAATTTGGAAAAACATTAATCATGAATTTCACATTTATGGATTCACCAATCAAAGATTTATTGGTTCTCATCGTGTCACAATAATTAAAGTCAAATTCACATATTAGGTTTGGTTTCACATGTCTTAGGATAAAAACATCTTGAGAAATCAATTTTCTAAATCAAAAGTTCAAGACTAGTTGGTTTAGAAGTCGTATGAGTTAGAAACTTCAGATTTATACAGTTAAAACTCGAAGACTAGTGATCAAGAAAACGATTGAAGTTACGCACACTTATGTATGAAATTTCGATTGAAATTTAGCAATCCAATCACTTAACAAACAAGTGCAATACATTATCAAAAATTGAATATTTTTTCTGTTGATTTTGTAAAAACTCTAAGAAAGTAAATAAACATTTGTCTCGCGTAATTCAGTAAGACAAGCAACAAATCCCAAAAGAGCTACAATGGTGAAACTATTAAGGGACTGGGAACTTTGATTTATGAATACGAATTTCCTTTTTTTTGTATATTAATATTTAGGTTACACCCCCCCTAAATATATATTAATATTTAGGTAATACTTTTTATATTTTTTAATTAATAAATGTTTAACAGATAAAGTTGTCAAAAATGGATTCGAAATCTGTTTCAAAAGATGTTTTGTTAGATAGTTATAGTCCTAAAAAAATACATGTCCTCAAGGAAAGTTATTACTTCATGAATAGGCTAATAGCTATAATTATAAATTTCATTCTTCTTCTTTTCTTCTCTCTCTCTCTCATTTTTTATTTATTTTTTTTTTTTTTTTTTTTTTTTTGGATAATTTTCATGTTATGAGCATATACTTATGCCTCTCAATGTAAATTGAAAAATATCTGTAAAGTTTAACATAAGATTCTTGTACATCTCTTGATGATGACAAATACATGATCCTCCTCCATAACTCACACAAATGACAAATGGGTTTAATATAAGATAAAAAAACATGCATTGCAAACAATAGTTTACTTTTCTCCATATTATACCAATATTATTAAAACACACCACACCACTCCTTGTGTTCCACCCATACCCTTCTTCCATATTTCCACTTGGTGAGTATATAGTTTTTTGCCAACTGATTCTAACTTTGTAATTCAGTTGCAAAAGGATGATTTCAGCTCAGCCTAAAACCACCACTCTCCCTCGTCCATATACCATCTCCGGCGCCGGAAAACACCAAATACTGGGTGGCAAAGCTTCGACCTTTAGACCAAGGATCACAGACAAAAGGCCTCATGTAATAAGGTCAGTGATCAGCAGTACTGGTGATAGCAAATCTGGTGTGGAGACAGCAGAAAAGATTGTGGAGAGTAATGGGTCAGTGGGTTTTTCTTCAAAGTCAAACAGTGGAGGTATAAATGTGAGAGCTGTGATCACAATAAGGAAGAAAATGAAGGAAAGGTTGACCGAAAAGATTGAAGATCAGTGGGAGTCATTTCTTAATGCAATTGGTAAAGGAATCTTGATTCAGCTTATTAGTGAAGATATTGATCCTGGTAAATTTTCTACTTCTAATTTTTAGTCATATAAATTACTAAAATCAAATATATATATTTTTCCAAATATATACTTTTATCAGATTTCTTTCTTATGTGAAGAAAGTTTCATTTTTTTTTTTTTGTTTGGTGTTCTAGTTAGGTTGACTTCTATTCTATATATGTGCTTGACTTCATCAATTGTGGCTTTTGACCTTTCTTGCACTACTTTATGTTGTTTAACTTTGAAAATTTGCATCTAAAAATAAAGTACTTACAAAGTATTGACATAGTCTCACATTAAAACAAACCTATATATGAATTTGTCCATTCCTAATTGTTTAATTTCGTTATATTCTAGTATAATTCTCCATAATAATATAAGAAATTTTAATTATTATTGACAAAAGAAGAATTTTACTTTCCTCCATGTAATTGTAATGCACATTATTGTCCTAAAAAAGTTGGTGCTGTACAATTAATTGACGATGATTCTTTGAAGTTTTATAGTTAAAAACCCTTTTTTAACAACAATCTTCCTCTCAGCTACAAAATCAGGAAAGAGTGCAGAATCTTTTGTAAGAGGTTGGTTACCAAAGCTATCAGACAATCCTTATGTTGTTGAATATGGTGCTGATTTGATCGTACCACATGATTTTGGACAACCTGGAGCTATTCTCATTACAAATTTCCATGACAAAGAAATATTCATAATGGAGATTGTAGTTCATGGGTTCAGCAAAGGTCCCATATTCTTTTGGGCTAATACATGGATTCATTCAAAAAAAGATAATCCTGAAAGTAGAATCATATTCAAGAATCAAGTAAGGAATATCTCAAAAGCTACCTACTTATTTATAATGATCAACTCTATCCAATAATTTTAAAGTAAATTGCTTTTTGTTTTGTGTAAAAAGGCATACCTTCCTTCTCAAACTCCAGCCGGGATTAAGGATCTTAGACGTGAAGATTTGTTGAGTCTCCGAGGCAATAGAAAAGAAGAGAGAAAGCTGCACGAAAGAGTGTACGATTATGACATATATAATGATTTGGGAAATCCGGATAAAAGTGAAGGTTTAGTTAGGAAAGTGCTCGGGACCGAAGAGTGGCCGTATCCTAGGAGATGTCGAACTGGTCGACCACCAACTAAAAGAGGTATTTATTATTGGTGCAGCGTAGTGAAACCATGATTCTAACTCAAGAATATCGTGAAATTGAAAGCATAAAGACCCCGATCAACTTTTGTCCTTGTCAACATTGTTGGACTCTAGTCAACTAGCCAAAAATGATTAATCCCATGTTGACAAGGAGTGGACCAAGTATTTATTAACTAATCAAGCATGCATCTCATAACCAACGTGGGATTGGGGTGTTACAGAAGGATTGAAGTTTTTGAACTACAATTCTAGTCTCACTGCACATGTTACATCCATTACACTGCAATCATCTTTTTCCAAACCATGATTTTTTTTTTCTTTTCAAAAATTTGAACCAGATCCTGATTCGGAGACAAGAATCGAGAAACCAAATCCAGTATATGTACCAAGAGATGAAACGTTTGAGGAGACTAAGCAGAACACATTTGCAGCTGGAAGATTAAAAGCTGTGCTTCACAATTTGATACCACTGATTGCTTCTAAATTGTCAAGTTCAGATATTCCCTTCACTAATTTCTCTGATATAGATGATCTGTACAAAATTGGTGTTCTGTTAAAAGAAGAAGAGCAAGAAACAAGCATTAAGAATTTATTCATAGCCAAAGTGATGAATCAAGTGTTCACTGTTGGCGATAAGTTGCTTAAGTATGACATGCCAGCTATTATAAAGCGTAAGAAAATGTCTACAGTATAACTCAGTACATTCATAATCACGCTGTAGATTAAGCTTCATAGCATGCTTAATCCTATTTTGAATTTGCAGGTGACAGATTTGCATGGCTGAGGGATAATGAGTTTGCCCGTCAGGCTTTGGCTGGAGTAAATCCTGTTAATATAGAGCTGTTAAAGGTAGCATTTTTGGTTAAGTATGAGGATATTATCTTAGTTACGGACTAATTGATGGAGATTCACTAACTGGGGATGTTACTATTTTTCAGGAACTTCCAATTCTAAGTAAACTAGATCCTGAAATATATGGACCTCCAGAATCTGCAATCACAAAGGACATAATACAAAGAGAGCTAAACGGGATCAGTGTCGAGGAGGTAATTATGTTCACTAACAACATGCGTTACCTTGACGCTCACATAATGCAGCACAAAAGATATGTAAATTATGTCATAATCCCCCCCCCCCCCCTTTTCCTTCTCTGACACCATTGTTGACTATCCTTTACTCCGACATCATCTCGGATTTCTCGAACAATGTGATATTGTAACCTTTCCTCCTCTTACTAAGAGTGATTTCAAATCCACATGGAAAATGGCAACTTTACGTAGGGCAGAGTTGGGATTTTTTGGGGTGATATGTTACCCATAGTGACACTCTACAGATCGTACATGAGACTTTCATCTAATACGACTCCCTCCTTGTTTGATTCTTTCAAATTTATTGGATCCTTTTCCGCATTAGATAACCCCCTCCCCCCTCTTCTTCCACTTTGTTGTCCCTAAGAGTAACTAGGATCCAGTTGCCATGTTTAATAGTCCAATTGAACACTTTCCAGTTTTTATTATTCTTCTTTTTATCTCTCACTCTGTGTGTGTGTTCTATACACCTTTTCAATATTTGGCATCTCATTTCATAATTTTCACCTTGCCTTTCTCTTGCTATATATACAGGCAATCAAGGACAAAAGGTTGTTCATACTCGATTATCACGATATACTATTGCCATTCATTGAGGATATGAACTCTTTACCTGATAGAAAAGCTTATGCCTCCAGAACAATATTCTACTATTCTGAAACTGGCATCCTAAGGCCAATTATAATCGAGCTTTCTCTTCCCTCGACACCTTCATCTCCAAGAAGCAAAACCATCTTTACTCACGGGCACGACGCCACAACTCACTGGATATGGAAACTAGCTAAAGCTCACGTCTGCTCCAATGACGCAGGTGTTCATCAACTTGTGAATCACTGGTAAGACAAAAATTGCAATATCTTCAAATATTTCCTATAAGTCTAAATTCTAATATCTTGAATTATTTTCATTAAGGTTGAAGACTCATGCCTGCATGGAGCCTTACATAATTGCCACACATAGGCAGCTTAGCTCAATGCACCCTGTTTATAAACTGCTTCACCCCCATATGAGATACACCATGGAAATCAATGCCCTAGCAAGGCAAAGTTTAATAAATGGGGGTGGAATTATTGAAGCTTGTTTCAGCCCTGGGAAATATGCCATGGAAATAAGCTCTGCCGCTTATAAAAGCTCGTGGCGATTTGACATGGAAGCATTACCTGCAGATTTACTTCGAAGGTAAGATTTTGTCCTTATCTCCCCATCTGCCATTCTTCCCTACACCTGGATTCCATTTGGATTCTTACAATGGTCCAACTGTAGCAATTGAAAAACAAGTAAATAGATCGACGATAATCATTCTAATTGCTTATAAATGTGAGTTGATTTTAAAAGTATCTGAATCCGTGGTAGTTGAAAATCAGTTGCATTTGGATTATTACAATGGTCCAACTGTAGCAATTGAAAAACAAGTAAATAGATCGATGATAATCATGCTAATTGCTTATAAATGTGAGTTGATTTTAAAAGTATCTGAATCCGTGGTAGTTGAAAATCAGTTGCAGTATAGATGGAAAGTCTGAGTTCTCTCACATGCTACAGTTCTGAGTTTCTAACAATTATAGGTTAAGTTATGAGGAAACTTAACTGTTCAAAGGTGTGTAAAGTGAGGACTGGGTCCTTTTTAAAACAAACAAGAAGAGTATAAGTTCACTACAAAGGTCTCTTGCCAATGAGTCTAACCTCAATGGGATAATCATAAAACCATAATGGACTAATTGTAAACTGGGTCAAGATATACCTGACTCCATGTTGATACTGATTGAATGGAAAGACTGAATTCACTGTCTTGCTATAGTTTCGAGTTTTTATAATGATTTTGCGGTTAAGTTATGAGGGGATTTAATTTCTCAGAATGAGCACCAATTTCCAGAACTAAGAAGACTCCTAATCCTCACTACTCAGGATTCTTGTCTATGGGCCTAAGGCCAACCTTAACGAGACATATTTTACACCAGAAATGTCACTTCACATGGTTTCTACTTGTTCTAATTGAGAAACATGCTTCACCTTTAATAATCCGCATTTAATTTTTGCAGGGGCGTGGCCGTCGAGGATCCATCAGTGCCCGGTGGTGTCAAACTTGTGATTGAAGACTACCCTTATGCAGCAGATGGACTTCTCATATGGTCAGCCATCAAAGAATTGGTTGAATCATACGTTGAGCACTACTATTCGGAGCCTAATTCCATCACATCTGATGTTGAGCTTCAAGCCTGGTGGGATGAGATCAAGAACAAGGGACACGAAGATAAAAGAAATGAGCCATGGTGGCCCGAACTCAAAACTCAAGACGACTTATCAAACATACTAGCAACAATCATGTGGACTGCATCGGGTCAGCATGCAGCTATAAACTTTGGTCAATATCCATTTGGTGGGTATCCACCAAACCGGCCTACTCTCATGCGAAAACTAATCCCCTTAGAAGGTCATCCCGACTATGAAAAGTTCCTGCAGAGCCCTGAATTTACTTTCTTGACCTCATTGCCAACTCGACTTCAAGCAACAAAAGTTATGGCAGTTCAAGATACTTTATCAACTCATTCTCCAGATGAAGAGTATATACATCAGTTGGATCATATTCATAGATCATCCTTTAATGATCCTCAAGTTCAGAAATTATTCGAAAATTTCTCAGTCGAATTGGAGGAGATTGAACGAATTATTGAACAAAGAAATAAGAATATAAATCTGAAAAATAGAACTGGTGCTGGTGTTCCTCCATATGAATTGCTTTTACCTTCTTCTGCTCCTGGTGTAACTGGCCGTGGTATTCCCAACAGCATTTCCATCTGATGGTTCTAGTGCATTGAATCAACCAACTGAAAGGTATCTATAATTTTACGCAGATCTTATGTTGATCATATGATTTTTATTATGTATAAATTGTAGCCGTTCCTTTTTGTAATAGAGAGAGATATAGCAGATGCTTACACCATCATAGTTTGGAAGTGAAACCTGATGCTAACTTGATTAGTTCCTTTCTTAACACTTTACCAGGAGCATTCTTTGGTACAGAGTCAATGAAGAATACCCGTCTAATTTTTTTGTATGGAGCCACCTAAATCAAATGTATTCTTATGAGAAGTCAATCGAGTGAGTGATTATGCTTGAATTTCAAGAAAGTTTTTTGTAATTAATTACCTGTTTGGCCACAAATTCCATGATATCTAAATCATTTACTGTGCTCCCTTGCTGTCTTACCACAAAGGCCACAGGTATTTGACCTGCATCTTCATCAGGATACCTGCAAAATCATTTCTTGTTTTATTTTGACAATTTAAACATGTAATCTCAAAATTGATTCTTGGAAAAAAAATATGTTAATTTATGCATTCTTTGAGTTTCTTTCATGATATTCAATTTCATTAAAATTTCCTGCATGAATAGTTGGTTCAACTGGAAGGAAGGTTGGACTTTCTTAAGGTCCTATGTTCAATTCCCTTGGACTTGGAGCGACATAGTGACCTTGCTGTTTAACTGGAAAAAAAAAAAAGAATAACTGGTTTAACTGATTTTTTTTCTCATTTCAGTTCCTTCATTGAAGAGTGGAGTCAAAGGACACAAAATTGAAGTACAAGTAAACATACGGTATCACGGCTGCATCAGCAATATCTGGATGAGATAGCAGCAGATCTTCCAGTTCCGAAGGAGCAACCTGTTAGATTATATTAACATGGGAAACTCAGAAAAAAAATTTGTAAAAAACGAAAAAACATGAAATCGAATGTAGTACATTTACTCCAGAGACAGCATAAATAAATTTAAACGCATTCATGCGCATATAACCTGGTAACCTTTGTACTTTATTAACTCCTTCATCCTGTCTACATAGAAAAGAAAGCCTTCACTGTCAAAATAACAAATATCACCAGTTCTTAACCATCCCTCTGAATCCACCATAGCTGCAGTTGCTTCATTATCACCCACATATCCTGAAATAAATCCATGCATAAGCCTAATTATAGTAAGATATTTATTGTTTTTTCCCACTTGTTTGTTGTATCATATTATAAACATGGCTTTGGTTAATTTTGCAGTATTGTTCAATACAAATATATATTATTTAAATTTAAATAACAAAACTCAAGAAAAGAGAGATGGTTGTGTTGCCTTTCATGATCATGGGCCCTTTAATCCAAAGTTCCCCTGGTCTCAGAGGAGCCAAATTATGAGCAGTGACAGGATCAACAACTTTGGCTTGGCAATTTGACATCAGACGCCCATTTGAACCTGTTACACGACTTTCACTTTGTCCTATTGATCGTGTGATTCCTGCAGTTGTTTCAGTTAGCCCATATGCCTGAAATTAAGAAATAAACAGTTTTAGCTAACAAGTTCGATTGAAATCAACACAATATGTTTTTTTAAAAGTGGTTGAATAATTATGTCCAATAGGCCAAGTCCATTTGTATTTTGATTTTAGATTTTGTAATTGTTTTAGTTAACTAGCATTATACATTACATTGTCTTTAGATAATTGCAGTTTGTCCATTTGGTTAAATATACTGTTGGTGTCGCATGCGAGATATTGTCTTACATATGATATGATATTTATCAAAGCTGAGGTTCTATATGGATCGGGTTTAGTCCATATACTCCATCAAAATGGGGTCCAACCCATTTGTATATAGACTAGAGTCCCACCTCACCTCATGCCAAATCCCATACCTGATCTCAACTCATTTCCCCACACCTAATAAAGACTTTAGACCAACAAAAGTAATTGCTTTGACGTTATATCCTATTTTTTCTCTATAAAAATCATTAATTTGACAATTTACAACCTCTTTTTTCCACCAACCCCTAACATACAAATTCGGTCCAAATCATATTTCAAATTTTCATCCCCGAAAACAAAACATCCAATCCTAATTGACATCGTATTTCAAAGGTTTTACTCAAAAAACCCAAACAAATTATGAAAACAACACCGATCCATGTAGAGCTTAGGTGATTAACAAATAATGGTAGATTCAAAACTCATTGACTTAAGATTTTAAGTCAAAAGCGATACAACTATTTTTTTCTTTTTTAATATTCTTTCATGTAACTATTATATTGTAATTCTAGCCTTGCTAAATTATTTATCTAGGTGGAACTTCGAAAACATTGTAAAAAACAAAATAAATTAGTATTTGATAAAGGCATGAAGAAATAAGTAATACTCCGTAATTAGTAACTGCCAACTAACCTGCAGTAGGGAAATATTGTTAAACCTCTGCTTAAAACTCTCAATAACAGAATTCGCCACCGGAGCTCCGCCGCATAACACAGCTTCTAAAGACCTTAAATCATACATCTCTGCCGCCACTGCACCACCAACATGATTCTTCACCATCGCCACCACTACTGGCGGGGACACCGCCAAATGCGTCACCTTGAACTCCTCAACAGCTTCCATCATCAACTCCAAACTCCTCCGCTCGGCCGAGATCACCACCAAGCTCCCACCAAATGCCAACTCCCTAATACACAACACGAATCCATACACGTGGAAAAACGGAACCACACATAGCGTAACTGCAGGCGACATCCGAACCGCACGAATAGCATGAACTCCGGCGATCGCCGCAATCAAGTTACGGTGCGTCAGCTCCACTCCCTTGAATCTCCCCGTCGTACCAGATGAGTACAGAATCGCAGCCGTGTCGACTTGGAAAATCTGGACTTGAACGAACTCACCGCTGATGCAGGGGAGCAGAAGCGATTCAAACTGGGGCGAGTCGATGAGAATCGTCCCCAAACGCAGCGCAGGGATTTTGGCCGCGTTTTCAGATGTCGCAAACGCGATTACAGGTCCGCTGATGTGGATTTGGCGGGAGATTTCAGAAATTGAGCTTATAGGATTGGAAGGAGAGACGATTACACCGAGAGAGAGCAAGGCGAGGTAGAGAATTGGGATGTGGATTGAATTAGGGCAGAGGATTAAAGCGACGTCGGTTTTTAGGAGGTTGAATTTGCGGCGTAGATTTGAGGCTAAGGTACTGATGAGGTGAGGGAGGTGGGAGAGGGGGATGCTGCGGCGGGTGGTGGCGTCGATGAGGAAGGAGGCGGTGGTGGAGTGGCGGTGGAGGAGGGTTAAGAAGTAGTCGGGGAGGGAAAACGGCGTCGTAAGGGGAGGAAGGGAAATGGGTGGACGGAGGCTGTGGAAGGTTCTGGTTGGGGAACAGAAACCGCTTTTTGGATCGATGGTGGAGTTTTTGAGTGAAATTGTTGCCATTGTTGCTTTCTGAGGAGATTAGGAGTTGAAATTTGTTGGTTTGAATTTGGTGTGTTTAGTTTTCTAGGTAATGTAGGTTTGAGCTTTAGAGAGAAGACAAGAGTAGGAGATGAACTTTGTCTTTTCCGGGAAATTTAATTCAATATAGGCGGGATTCCTTCGGCGGCGTTTTTCTGCCCATTTTTAATGAGTTGCCCCGTAATATAATATTAATAATGTTCAATTTACTCTCTATAATTTAAAAAAGAGCAATTTATCCCCTCAACCGAAGAGTGTAACTCATTTGTCGAAATTGAGAGTGGGCCTGAAAAGTATTTTATAACATAAGGGTAAATTACCACTTTTACCATTACATAGGATGGTAAACTGCCATATTATTATAACATGACGATTAAACTACCACATCATCAAATACACGAGGGTAAGTGTCACATATAGAAATATCAAGGAGACGGTGTAAAACTTTTATAAAATTACAAGGTGGTAAAGTGTTCTTTCAAATCATTGAAAGATAAATTGAACTTTATAAATATCACATGATGGTAAATTGCCATTAACTCTTTTATATTATTTGATAAAAATAAAAATAAAAATTACGCAATAACCCCTTGTTCATTTAAAAATTGACACTAATCTTTCATTGATTTAAGAAGAGCTTTCGAATGAGATTTTTGTTAATAAAAAATAACACGGGATTTTTTATAATAAAAATAATACTGGTTTTTTTTGGCAATTAGAAAAATACAGGCAGTTAGGAAACATAAGGGTGTATGTGGATGGGTTTTGGCCCTGTCTCGCGGGTTTCACGAGACCGAGCCAAAATCCTTCTAAATGAGTTTTCGTCAAACCCATAAAACCATCAGAAACTTATTCAAAAACTCATACTCAAACTCATCAAACCTATAAAATATTTATTTGACACCTACCACCTACTTTTTCCTCTAAATCTCACTAAAAAAGACATTGATTTGACACCTACCACCTACTTTTTCCCCTAAACCCCAACATTCAAACTCAATCCAAGTGGGGTTTCAACTTATTCAAACCACAAAACCCAACAACCAAAACCCATCCAAATGAGGTCTCAAAGATTTCATCGAAACCACCCAAACCATTTTTTTTAAACTGAGACTCACGAAACCGAGCCAAAACCCATCCAAATAGACTCTAAATTGACAAACTAAATAATTCATCTTAAAGTCAAGAGCATACCACTTGTCTCTTCACGAGCACACAAACGAATAGATCTGCCTTCAATTGTTTTTTCCTTTACTTTAGCTCAAATGTACACGTGATACTCGATAAAAGTTTTTATGTTAATCACCACAAAAGAAAAAAGAAACACTTTCTCTTTATATCCAACATTATGCGAAAGTTTTTGGTTAAATATCGCTAATGATCCTCCTTAATATTAATTTTTTACAATCGTTTCTTTTAAGTTTTTTTTTACGTTACCTACTAAGAGTTATTTGTTTTATTTTGACCCTTTTCAAGCTAAGCACGACGGATCCGATATCACGTGACCTGCAATATAAGTTTTATGGGAGACTTAAGTGAAACACTATCATAGCGAACGAACAAAAACATCCTCACGTGTCGGTTACTGGACATCAGAGTCTCCGTTGCTTAGCTTGAAAAGGGTCAAAGTGAAACAAATAACTACTAGTAAGGACTAACATGAGAAACAAAACTTAATATAGACAACTCTGTAAAAAAATTAATAATAAGAAAGACCATTAATGGTGTTTACTAAAAAAATTTAAACAATAAATTACAATAAAACAGCTTATTTTGCTTGCACACATTAAATAGAGATTTGTATTTGGTAGTCAATTTACGTCACACTGTTTCTCCATCCGAAAACAAAGCAAATTAGAAAACAAGGCTCAATTTCAAGTTCCAACTCACTAAGTCAAATCCTTTCCAGAAATACCAAAGCTAAAAAAATCCTAACTTTACTAGCCCTTTTAATTTTAGGATCATCAGCTAATCTTTTGGCATATTTTAGGCAAATTGCAATATTTAAATAATTTCTTGAGAGTGCATACCCACATTTTTATTAAGAAATTCGCATGTTGATCTGTCATTTATGTTGGGATTAGATCATCATCCCTCTTCTTTTTTCAGTATCAACAAAGTTTAAGCCTTTTTATTTGATTAACAATCTTAGTATTTAGCTTTTCCAATCAATGGCCGAAAATCATATACAAATAGAAGTGGAGGAACAATCAAAAACCCCTCTGATAAAAGAAGATACAGAACAAACCCAAGAGTCAAACCACCATGAAAATCAAGACAAAGAAACCCTTTTGGATAAAACCCTTCAAAGATTGTACCTTTTTCTCTTTTTCTTGGGATTTAACCAGACCTCAGTTTGGAGTTTTTTGCTGTCTTGGGGGGTATTTCTGGTAATTGGGGTTTTATTGCCTGTGGTTTTACTTGAGCTCTCTAATTGTCCAGGTTGTGAAAAGGGTCAAATCAAAAGTTATGAGATTGGGATTGTGATTTCCCAAGCTTGTTTAGCAGCTGCATCATTGATTTGCCTTTCACATAATTTGAGGAAATATGGTATTAGAAAGTTTCTGTTTGTTGATAGGTACAGTGGACATATGGAGAGGTTTAGTGATCAGTATGTACAAAAGATTAAGGTGAGTAATTCTTCAAATTGATTGTGTGCTTTTGTGATCATTTAATATATTATGTATGTATCACCTATGTATTTAGGACTAGAAAATGTTTAATTGCTTTGGTTCTTTGATTGAGTAGGTTCATTGTGTCAAACATGGTAGTTTGTTTACACTAATTCGTAGTTATTATTTTAATCTTCAACTAATTGGAGATTTGTATTTATTATACATTCATCACCCTTGTTTTAAAATGTTCATTTCATTTAGCTCTGTTTGGTTATTGGATTTTAGTGAGTAAAAACAAAGTTTATGTCTTTTGATATTATCTAAGCGAATTTTTCATTTCTTGATCAAATTCTTAATCTGCAATATATTGAACGCTTTATTTCAATTTTCAAGAATTGATTTTTCAACATATTTTTTTATGTAATTTTGATGCATATTTTGTTCATTTGTAGGTCTCTATACGCTTACTAGTAATATGGGTACTGCCATGTTTTCTTCTAAAACTCGCACGAGAAATCATCCGAATTATATATGTTCATCATGAGTCGAGTTGGCAATCGGCTGCTATTCTATTAGCCTTTGTCTTTTCATGGACATATGTGGCTATTATCTTTCTTACAGGCTGCATTCTATTCCATGTTGTCTGCAACTTACAAATCATACATTTTGAGGATTATGGACAGCTTTTGGAAAGAGAAGCTGATGTCTTGGTGTTAATACAAGAGCATGCTCGTCTACGTTTTTGTCTGTCGAAAATAAGCCACAGATTTAGAATATATCTTCTTCTACAGTTCCTTATAGTCACTATAAGCCAATTTATGACTCTATTCCAAACCACCGAATATAATGGAATCATTACTTTCATCAATGGCGGCGATTTTGCTGTAAGTTCCAAATTTACTGCTAAAATTTATCTCATCATGTATAAATCCATATAATTTTAAATCCACATTATATAGGTTAATCCCCAGGATAATGACCTTAAGAGCAGTATCAAATAAACCGCATAGTTTGAATGAAGTACACGAATCACTTCTTACATGAAATTGGGCAAAAACTCATTATGTTTTACCAAGTCGTAATATTGGAATACCTTTTTCTTTGTTGTGCAGAAATAGTCCTTCATGTTTTCTTCAGCTGCAAATTTAGGACATTTCCCACAATTTTGGGACACTTTTTTCTCCGGCATTCAAAATACTCCTTTTATGTTTTCTCCAACTGCAAATTTAGGACATTGACCTGCGATTTTGGTACATTTCGGAAAAAACCTCGGCGGAATAAGAAAACATAAATGTCCTAAATTTGCAGCCGGAGAAAACATAAAAGACTATTTTTGCATGCCGGATAAAAAAAATGTCCCAAAATCGACTTGGTAAAACATAAAGTACCAAAAATGCATTTTTGCCCATAAAGTTGTCTAACGAAATTAACTATCCTTTTTTTTAATATATAGGCCTCTTCAGTTGTTCAAGTGGTGGGCATAATACTTTGCTTGAATGCTGCTGCAAAAATATCACATAGAGCACAAGGAATTGGAGCATTGGCTAGTAGATGGCATGCTTTAATGGCATGTAGTGCTAGTGATTCATCTCACCTACGAACTTCAAACAGCATGGGAAGTTTCGAAACTGCTAATAAGTTTGGCTCATTTCATATTGACTACTCGGAAAGCGATTTGGAGTCGTTGGATTTCACTGCAGCACCGACAAATACACAACTGGCTACTTATATGGCTTCGTATCACAAGAGACTTGCTCTAGGTATGTAAAAGTCGACTATTGTTTTCTTTTTAAACTTAGGCTATGTTTGGTTCTTGGATCACAGTGAGTAAAACGCCAAACGAAATATTTTTCTGACATCAGATGCTAGAACATTGAGGTCCATTTGTTGTTTACTTTCATTTTCCATATCATTTTACTCTCTGAAATCCAGGAACCAAACATAGCCGCGCAGTTCTGCTTGAAGCTCAATCATTTTTCCTCTGTTTATACAGTGATGTATTTGCAGTCGAATCCTGGGGGAATTACTATATTCGGGTGGACAGTTGATCGAGGTTTGATCAACACAATATTTTTCATTGAGTTATCATTGGTTACATTCGTGTTGGGTAAGACCGTAATTGCCAGCCCAGAGTAACACAAAGTTGCAGAAGTCAGCACACCTCGAAAGGGATTAAGTCAGGTCTAAGACCTGAATTAACTTGGGAAACAAAACAAAAAAGATAATTTCCATTTTTCTTTCCTAGTTGGGTCTCTGGCCAACTTCCGTGCACCTCGATAAATCTTTGATGGGTCAAGTTCGAAAACATCTCACATACGAGCTTAGCATATTGTGCATTACCACTCCTGTTGTGACTGATTGAAATTCATTGTACAAATTTATCAGAAGTAATAGTGAACTCTTTCTCGATATTTAGCAGTATGGGGGATTCTATGCAATAAACATGGCACAGGGTCGTTTCATTTCGTTTAGATTTCACATAACACAGTTAAGTATCTTGCAGTTATAACGACTAAGGGGTTAAATTTTATTTCCTTCGATCATACAGGAATTCTTATTATTCAAAATCCAGGTGATATACATAGAATTGTACATGTTACAGCAGCTTCTAAAAGTCGAGTTGAACACTCTGATCACCAGTAACTTGATTGAAACACAGTTATTTATTCTGTAGTTGAACCCCCAACGGCACAAAGTCGAACAACATATCATTGCAGACTTCCAAGTTTTTGTGGTGTTGAACTCAGCTCCATAAATTCTTCTATGTGGTCAGTGGTCCAAATGCCAGATCCTCTTAATTAAGGTGTATCTATTAACATTATTCTTACAAGGGTGTGCATCAAGACGATTCTAACAAGTTCATTCAAGAAAGGTCTTGTTTTATGTTATGGGGTGGAAAGGGAAAATATATGAGGAGAAACCGATTTTTCAGAAATTTTGAAAGTCTAAAATCAAATTGGATTAATTTGATGCGGTCTCAATACATGATATAATTTTGTGTGTTTTTTACATTTGCTTAGATGACAAAAACTTAAGTTTCTAATTAAATAAATTGGCAATGTTTCTTTCATTTATTAAATGAAAATTTTATTTTGAAAAACAAATATTATAATATATATTTATTTGTCAAAACTATTTTTCTTGTATTGAATAACTCACTGAATTATTTGATCTTTATTCTTATTTTATGGAGAAGCTTGCAGTTACATAGTTATTGAAAATCATACATCTACAAGGAAGTAACTTTTCTGACAGTAAGAATATTTACAGAAAAATCACATTCTTCTTATTTTTCTTTATTTTCTTCATTCTTTTATTCCTACACTTTTCTGGCAATGAAACATGGTAAAATTCTTGTTCAAGCCTGGTCTGACCAAACACATCTAACCATCAAATAAGTGTATTGCACTTGTTTTGTGATTGGTCACTCTCCTGGGAGTTACATCTAATACAAAAGTTTTGGGTTCCGCCAAACCCGGTGTGGGTAAGAATTTCCCTGAAAGAGGTTAATAGTTTCGAGAAAAAAAAACCTAAAATCTAATAGAGCTATAATATAGCTATAAAATTTACTTTATTGGGAAGAATCTTCTATTAGTCATTTTATCATGAATTTTAATTAACTTAATTTTAATTATTGTTAGATATGCTAGATATTTAATTATATAACTAGTACATTGTTATAATTATTGGAAAAAAAAATGTACATGATTATTTGCTAAATATCCTCCTAAATAGGGTTAGAGTTGGGGTTCAATTTCGAAAATCTAATATGCTCCTAAAAATAATGGGGGGATCATCTGCCACACTTTGGTTTCCACGTGATAAATTCAGCATTTGGACCCATACACAACTTAAAAAAAATAAATTATCAATATATATGCGTGACAACCATTTGACACCACAATATGACAGAAGATCCTCACCCGAAAGTAATATTATGATGCATGGATCAACCCAGTTTTACAATTAAAAAACTTCAGATTAAGCACAGTTTGATGAAATAAAAGTTACTTCTTATTTCTAAATATAGAGGATATCCACAGAAATTTGAATATTATTGCCTCATTAAATTTAATTAGACCCAATTAGAGACTACCATTTGTCCTACACTTGTATCAAATACAGAACGAGGGTTTTATTCTCGCTTAATAGTTAATACTAATGGTTGGTCGTTATTTTCTTTGTAATTTGATTGTATTTAATAAGTTTTGGATTTGATGATATTGATATAATTCATTCTACTTGAAAAAATATATAGAATAAGGGTTTTATATCTTTGAATTGAATTATGTGAGAAGATCTTTGGGAGTTGGCCGTATCGATATAAAAAACATCATTACGCCCTATATACACTTGAAATTCCTATTTACCGAATTATATTGCAAATTTGTAATCAAACACAAAAATATGATTGAACATTTACTTTGAAACTAAAACTTCAAATGAAATTCCAAGCTTTGAAAAATGTCGTTTAGTCACAAGAAATGCCCAAAGCTTAACAGATACACTGTGCCCTCAAGCTATTCATCTGTGGAAAATGTTACTCAAAAAGGCCAAACAAAACTCTGAAAAACAAAGAGGAATACATTAAATACCTTATCATACAGCTTTAACTTCTGTTACCTTGTCACCAAGTAAAGATAACATATGACTTTGTCCAAGAAATAGCCACCAGTTGCCGCAATTGAAAGCCAGCAGATTTTGCAAAAGAAAGACTCTCCAGAACTTCACAATTACTGTTGGGGTTCAAAAGGAAACATAACTGCCACCACTTTTAGCAAAGGAATTAAGAAATTGTAATTGGAGCTAATAGTGAATTTAACAGCATGCAATTTTAACGTGGACACCAGTATTGCCAAGCTACTGCTTGAGTTTAAAAATAGACATAATGCATGCTGGTGATTACAAGTGACGAAAAGATATCGTAGTGTACAGCTAAGCCCAGAAAAGCTCAATTCTATCACTATGAGATACCAATGTCAATTTTTTCATTCCAAATTATGGATTGACACACTTAAAATGGTAAACTCCAACAATTAACTTGGCCAAATTTTCTGAAGTATAAAAATACGAAGAGGTATGAATATGCATCCCTATTGGTTGATTACATCTAAGTCGTCAAACATGAATATGAATCCTAAAGACCAAATCCCAACTATGGTGAATGCATTGGAAACAACTTCCTCTAATCTTCCAACAAGGACTGTCCGTAAGTATGACCAATTAATGTGATTAATTTATAACACCTCCAATGGCATGCTCTCCTCTGCAAATAACATTACCCATCGGTGGCAAAAAGTACAGTCTCCACAACTCCAACAAGATAGGTTACCTGTTATTATCCAGGGGCTAATTCGATTAAGACTCGATGCTTTTTTTTAATCTCCTTTTCATGAATTTATTTCAAGTTCCTACAGAGAAAGTGCCAGCATATAAAAATCCGAGCATTTTGAGGTACTTGACGGATGTGAAGAAAACAGCATCAATTTACATTAATAATCAAATCAACAGAATCAAAACTAAATAATCAAATCTGTTACGATAAACATAATATTACTCATAAAGATGAAAATTTGAATATTCATAAATTAATTCAAATTAGCAGGTTCAATACAGGTAAGGTATGATTGTGGTTGCAAATAGATAAGAAATCAGAGTATTTTGACCCTCGCTCGTGAAGAATTCGGAAGTAGATTGATTCGTCCGGTATGTAAGTATATGATCCATTAATAAGTTAGTTATTCCGAAAGACCTAGAAATAGCACAGCTATCGCAATCAACTCTCGCCATTGACAGCACATTGAAGGTGAAAACAAATTCCAAACTGAACAAGGTTTAAAAAACAATGTCAATTGCGCTTAACAGAAAGGGACTATTCCTAGCAAGATATCAGGAGAAAAATATGTCCATTTTAAGACTCGAAAAGGAAACATGACCATCAGTTTATAACCATAACTCTACAGATCAACTGTAGTGTAGTCTGAAACATCAATAGGAAATGCATCAAGTTCACAATTTCTGGTCATTTTAGAACTAGGAGCAAAGCCAGCAATTCCTAACAAAACCTCCACAGAGCAACCAAATATAAAAACTGTACCATAAGAGTTGCAGTGTACCTTTTTTCAGCTTCAGGGGACAAAAACAGAAAAATAATTTGAATTTCTATGTGTATCAACTCCTCAAGCTGCTTGCTTGGATACTGCAGTGTCATTTCAGATTAATGTCATATAATTTCAATTTCACAGTAAACTTCTTATACTGCATCAAGTTTTTATTTATAAGCAGGAATGCAAGTGCACATTTTCACAAGCAGAAAAACGACAGTAGAGCAAAAACATAGCTATTAAATCAGATTCATTCACCTTTCTAGAAGGAAGAACAGAATAAATGCCTCTTGATGAGATACTTATTAACCCAACAAAACCACATTAACTATCCCACTAAGCATATAACGTATTTGTGGTCCATATGGCCATGAACATGACAGTCTGAGGGCCAGAAACCTAAAAGGTTATCATTATAACGAATTTCACATTACAGTTACCAATCCAGATGTAAAGAATCCAATAAAATAGATGATTTGAATCTCAGTGATTTCTCATTCGTAAATTGAGTTATAAAGAGTCATAATGTCTCCATATAATACACTGCTAAGCATATGAAATTAAATCAGAAAAGGAAGCCAACCTACCAAGAGTCAATAATTTCAAAACTGCGACAATGAAGTTCACAGCTAAGAAGTCCACAGATTGCTCAATTAGGTATAAGCCAAAGTATATTACAATATACTATTGAAATTAATTTGTGTTTTACGAGTGAATGTGACAAAAAAATATGTACTCATACCAAACCCACGAGGAAAAATGTTTGTGCCTCGTGGATCTAAAGACCCAATTGTGATCCACATTGGCATAACCACTAAAATTCCTTGTACACGTCCATGTAATCAGATTTAATTACCTCCAAATTAATACACTTGATGTCAAATTCTTCATCAATGAAGAGCTAAAATGGTCCCCTCCGCTTTAGATCATCACCTCATGCAAACACAATATGAGAATTAAAATGATAGGTACTAAGAGTAAGGAATTAAAAAAATACTGTTTTAGTATTCAAGATCAATTTCAGGAGAATTGTTCACATTGACCAAATATAAAATATGTTACATACACAAGATTGCCCCAGAAACAATTTCATATTAAAAAGTGCCTTATGCACACCTCTCGGGCAAGAAGTATCAAAGAAGAAGACAGCAAATCCCAAGAAGGAATGTCAACCTGCACCATATCTGATGTACCATATCTGATGTACAAACAACGGCAAAAAAGATGTCTATCCACCTAAAACATCAATGATGCCTGCTAAAAGAAAGCACAAGTGATCGCCTCGGAAACATCCTTTTTAGCCATAGCTCTCTCACCTCAATACTGTCAGTCTCAAAATAGTGCAGAAATTATAGAAGATAAAGATTTGGAAGCTATTGACCAAATAAACCTCCTGTGCCTAATTCTCCTTGCCGTAGCTCCTTCCTACGTTGCTCTTCTAATGGGTCAGGACTCTTCATAACTCGTCGCACACGCCTGCAAATTACATCAATAAAATGAGTGTGACATGAAAAACTCCCAAAATTTTAAAATTTGTATTGGTAAGGCAAACACCTGTCTTGTGCATGCTGAGCAGGAAAAGTAGGCATAAACTCCTTTGACTTTGGAAGAGGAACTTCACGAAACCATTCATGATTGAGAGCTTCTTCAGCAGTTATCCTCTGCACAGTATACACATGCATAATTAGATACTTGAAAATAGATGTAACCTTTCATATATTAAACCACAAATAAAAACTACATAATACCTTCTCAGGTTCATAAGTTAAAAGCTTGTTCAACAAGTCAAACCCAGCATCAGAAAGCACAGGGGACCCAGTAAATGAAGTGGCTGGAAATTTCCTACGTAACAAATTGTACCTGAAATGAACATGTCACTAGTTAGACGCAACACAATCTTAGTCAATCAACTGACATTGGCACCAAAGGAGGCCAGAAAGCCAGACCAGAATCACCCAAAGCTGGAAGCCTGGGAAACAGTGGCAAAAAGAAGAGAATATAAATTTGAGGTCAACGTAATTAAAAACTGAATATTCAAGATACAGGTACTTACTGGTGCTTCACGAAGTTCACCTTGTATGAAGGAAGTTTAGTACACCCAGGCCATATTGCCTCATTTGGAGTCCCAAGAACTCTGAATATCTGAGTGTCACCCCAAACTAAACTAATCAGACCATATTTCATACATATTGAAGTATTTAAATTAGTAATATTTAACAACAAATACAAAATCTCACTATTTACCTTGTCAAGTTGATCAAGCTCTGACTTCCCATTGAATAATGGTTCTTTTGATAACAGCTCAGCCATAATACATCCCAATGACCACATATCAATTGCTGTAGAATATTGTTTGGCTCCCAACAAAAGTTCTGGCGCCCTGCAGGTAAACTCATGGTTTAGTTTCTCTTCTGAGTATTTAACAACAGGAAGTCGTTCAAATAAAACTGCTGCAACAATATCTTTGTAATTAAAAAACAAAACAAAGGCATGGGGAATGGAATTCAAACAACAATACACCACCAATTCTATATGTATTAACCATCACATAAGACCATGTGCAAAGGCTCAAGATTATAGTAAATGTATGACAATATGAATTATATTTACACAAACAAATATACACTGCTGGGTAAAGGTCTGCTACAATTGCAGAAAAAATATCTATGTGCATATAGTAAAGCTCACCTGTACCACAAAGTAACCACCAAATGAGTATATGGTTTCAGAGGGCTCCCATATTGACGAGCCAGACCAAAGTCACAGATCTTTAGCTCACCACGATTATTTAACAGCAAGTTAGAAGTTTTCAGATCTCGATGAAGCACCCAGTTGTCATGAAGATACTTTATTCCCCCTAAAAGCTGGAGCATGAGACATTTAACTTCACTTTGACTAAACGGCTGTTTAATTGTTTCCATTAGTGCTTTAAGATCATGTTCCATGTACTCCATGACCATAAAAATGCTATCGAGACTACTCCCCACAACTACTTCCTTCACATCCACAATAGATGGATGATGAAAAGATAAGAGAATGTTTATTTCCCGAAGAGAAGTCAAAGGAAACCCTTCTCTCTCTTTTTCCATCTTCACCTTCTTCAAAGCAACTATTTCTCCAGTCTTCTTATCCTTGGCTCTGTAAACAACACCATAAGTACCTTCATCTATTTTGTTCAGCCTCTCAAACTCATCAACACTTCTGCAACCTTGGAGCATATTGACACTCCTCTGTGGTGGGTGGGCAGGCTCTGGAGAACCAAGATCATCCTCATACTCTGAATCAGATTGGCCTAAACTGGCATCATCATAATTGCGATCACCATCTATCTCCATGTGGTCATTCTTGACATCATTGTCATAACTACTATCTCTACTGGAAGACCTAACACGCTCATCAGACCCAGAATACCTTCCCCTGGCTCCTTCAGAACCCTCCCTTCTGACCTCCCCAAGCTCTGGACTAATTGATTTCCTACCCCTTACTTCAGCAGACTCAGCACCAGTCTTTCTCTTCAATTTCTGGGAGTTTTCATCATCAGAAATCTCACCTTCATCAGCAGGAGAGTCTGCATCATTCGCCCAACGAGAAGATATTATAGTTCGTGTAGGCACACTATCATCATCATCTATTGTCCCTGTTCCCAAGTTATTAACCAAGGGTTGTATTTCGGGTAGCACTGAAGATGTGTGAACAGGAAATTCAGGCAAATCAGGTACTATGTCAATGTTAGATGGCGAAGCTTCAGAAATACGTACATCACTATCATCTGAGAGGGACAGTGGCACATTAACATCTGGAGTAGGGCTAGAGTTGGGCAACTGATGGCGAGACCCAACCAAAGGAGGATGTGGAGGTAAATTAGCAGTTTCAGGAGTACTTCTACTTCTGGATGTTGCTCTAACGTCCCTCTTTTCATCTCTATCCCATACAATTGGTGAAAATTTTCTCTTCTTATTCTGAACAGGAGAAAATCGATTCCCATTTTCCACCTTCTTAACCTCCTTTTCGTTATTATTAAATTGAATTTCAGAATCGATAGCCCCATCAGACCCATCGCTTGACAGCTCCCCAGGCTCTCGATCCACAGTGCTAACTACAAACCCACACCTCCTAGGCCCACCCCCACTACTTCCTGAATCACTTCGACTGGAAGTAGTAGAGAGATATCCACCATTGGACACTCTTTCCTTGAAATCCTTCTGTTTTTCCCTACCCCTATACCCGAACCTATCTCGACCCCCACCCTGACCCCTGTCTTGCTCTGAATCCCCGTTCCTAATTCGATCGTGATCCCCTTTCGGATACCGAGTTTCCTTCCTTGCCATCCCCAATTCAGACTCACGGTCTTTGAATTCATTGTCTCTGTAACCCCCATGTCTTCCAGCTGCCATAAATCTAAGGTTGATTTTTCCCGTATAAAATAACAAAATAGCAATTGAAACCCTACCTCAACCACGAGACACGCCTGAAATTGGGGTTTAGAACAAAAACCCGAACCCTTAGTTACCACACACAACCCCAAACAAATTTAATTTCAAACAATAAGAAAGCCTAGTTTCAAAAGGCACGAATACAGCCTTTTTTTAAATAGAAAATTCAAACACAGATCTGATGCATCGCCAAATCCAAAATCACACAAAACACAAACTAAACGCAATCGAAAAATCCCTGTTATGATATTTCTCAACACAAATTAAAAAGAAATTACGAAACCCTAGAAATCAAACCAAGATTACGGACGAAACAGAAAACCTAATCATAAAAAAACAATATGGTGTGCAAATTTTTCCTCAATCTCCAGGCTTCGTGTGCGATAAATTCAGAAATTAAACGGTTTACCGAACGCAATTGAATTGTAGAAAGAGCACGAGGCGGCTACGTTTGCTTGTCTAGAGAAAGTGATATAATGAAGAGATGCCAATTCGATACCGCGTTGAAAGAGAGTTTAGGACCCAAAATAATTCTAGTATTTAATTTAATAATTGGATTCTTTTCCAAAAAAATTTAATATAATAAGTCGGTGCTAATAATTGAGGGGAATATGCCCATTTTAGGAGGCTTGCATGATAACGGGTCGGGGATTTATTATTTGAAAGGCCCAAAAGCCATGAAGGCCCAACCCAGTAAGATATAAACGAGTGCTTATTATTAGCATCTTCGTATATGCCCCGTTGATTAGATGAAACTTTAAATTAATATTTAACTAGAGTTCTGTTTCATATATAATTAATGAAAAAGTAATCATAGGATTGACTAAATTACAGAATTTAATAGTTAAAATAAATAAAGTGAATTGACTCGATGCTTCAAATTTGAAAAGTTAGCAACAGTTGCTCGCGCACATATCTAATGATAGATAATCATTTTTTTTCAAAATGAAAAATAGAAGGGGTTAGTAATCACTTCAAAGGCATTTCAAGTTTAAGTAGGAGAGAAGGGTAAGAGAACACTCCTTTAAAAAAAAAAAAAAAAAAAAAAAAAAAAAGAGCTAGAGAACTATAAATGAGTAAAATAGTATTAAATGTAACAAAAAAAAAAAGCATAATAGTATTAAACATGGAGATCAACAAAATAAACACATTATTAAGCATTAAATACACCCAACAAATAAACTAAAGCATACAAAAAGAGTCTCTTCTAATCAATTGATTACTAGTCTATCATCATCACACGTAGAGTCTAAGTATGCTTTAATTTATTGGCACGCGTTTCCATGTACATTAAATTTTTAAGCACAAAGTAAAAATAAATTTTATTTAAATGTGATAAGTAAAAACTTAAATAATTAAAGCACCAACGACAAAATAGGAATACCAAAAAATTATTACATCATGGCATTGCTGCTCTTTATAATAATATGAATTATAAACCAATAAATACACCAAAGATTCAAAGTTAACCGAAATCGACGTGAATTCTTTCTTCGAAATCTTTTTTTACTTGAAAAAAACTTTCAGAAAGATTATTATCAAATAAATTTTGAAAGTCAATTTGTGTTGAATTCGACACACTAAAAATAAAATAATTTTTTTATAAATATATCAAGTTACTCAAGTTTTATTTGTGCTCGACCCAATTAAATCTCATTCAAGTTTAGTTGGATCAAAAATCAAATCAAGGTCATAAATAGTCTAACATTAGATAAAATAGAGTCAAACCAAACCTAACAATAAAATACTAAACTCTCTCGACTTTTTTAAGGACCCTAATGAGTTAACTTTAACTCGCTGAGTTGTTGATACCCCTTATCTAGTTTCGTAAAAGGAAAAGACTAGCTAAAGTATTCATAGAATAAAACAATTTGAAAAAATATAATACACTTAAAATTTGATAAGTTTAAGTATACAAAATATAATACACTCAAAATTGTAAATTTTAAGTATACATATGGAACATGTCATGCTACCAGCAAAAGGAAGGCAATTTAAGGGAGAAAGAAGAAGGAAGATGGCCAGTTCTTCTTATATAATCTACCCTTTCAGATGTCTTCACAGCCTTTTCATTGAGTTTGGATTCGGCATTTGCTCGTTTCTCCTCGGCTATCCTCCTCGTTGACGTGAGTTTATTCGTGCACTTTTCCTGTGCTCGTGATTTCAATCTTTCAGCCTTCACCTGCAAGCATAACAAATTAACATGCAATTGGATTTACAAAGCAACATAGTCTAGCGAAAGTACACAACACAGAAAAGTTTACTATTTTACCCTTGCTTATTCAAATAAGAGATGATGTGAGCAATGGTGTTCTTTTGAAATGAGTACTTTACCCTTGCTAATTTTTAATCAAGTACACAACAAAGAAAAGTTTACTACTCGTCGACCCCAATAAGTTTACTTCTTTTATATTCTCACATCGCTCGTAATCTTAAGCGCGCAACGCTCTTATACTAACTTGGTTGTCGAAACTTTGGAAACATATCTTTCTTGCATACTAAGTCCAATCAAAGAGAACTACATCAAAACAAAATTTCCAAAACATCGAGTTGCTTCTATAGCAAATTAAGAATGTATCATAATAATTCATAAATGCTTTGAACACATTACAACATAAGAGTGATACTTTATCTGCATCTTCATTAGCATCACCTTTAATTTAACTTCCAAATATACAAAAACTGAAATTTGTCGAAACAACACTATATGTTGAAAGAACAATGCCAAAAAAATATAATTACCTCTACTTTTCTCATTTCCATTTCAGCTTTCCTTTTCTGATGATTTTCCCATGCCTGAATCTTCACCTCTTCTCTTTTGTACCTAAGGGTCCACGTTGAGCAAATCATAATAAATCTAGACGATTCCATAACAAATGTTAAAGGGCGTGTTTGGTTCTTGGATACTAGTGAATAAAAAACTAAGAAAATGTATTTCTTATATCAATATCACATGACAGAACATTAGACTCTGAGCAAACAAATTACCTTGCCATGTACTTGGCACGTTCGGCCTCATCCCAAGCCACGGCTCGTGTTTCCAAAGGATTTAACTTCTTCGACTGCCCATTAGTCTTATTTTCAACAATTTTTACACCATATAATTCTTCTCCATCTCTACTGAAATGTCTAGTTTCACCATTAGCCCTCGGGTTAGCAGTATTTGGGCCATTCTCTAAAGCCAAAGGCCCATTAAGACACCTAACCGGGCTGGATGGCCCAGACGATATCGAGCTCCTTGCTGCAGGACTCGTGGCGCGAATAGGAGTAGCCGTTCTAGACGGCTCTTGGCTTGCAATTGGTGTCATGTCCGTACCCATATCTCTAACAGATATTGATCTCACAATCGATTTAGGGATATTAACCGGTTTGTTAATCCTCCAAATCGACTCATCACAATCTACATTTTTTGTTTCCACACCATTTGAGCCAGAAAATCCATTCTCACCCTCCTCATCACCGCTCGAGTAGTCCTTCTTTGGCACGGGGGCAATTAATCTACGGTCATCGGCGTTTGAGCTCCGTGGAGAGGCTTTAGCCAGATTATTTTCTCCTATTGACAGATTCACTAGCCATTTCTGTGCATCGTCCCATTTCGATGGAGTTGGTTTTCCTAAAGAAGTTCGATTATGAGAAGAAGTTCGATTGCTACTTTGAAACTCGAAACTCGCACTGGGTATTTCTTGTGTTATGCCATTATTCAAGCACCCTTTATCCTCTATGGACCTCATTTTTACTCCTCTCAATCAACTAAAGTTGAAATCATAAAACCAAAATGAAATTAAATGTTTTTTCAGAGCATAAATCTAATCCATTTTGTCATTAATTCACTCGAAATAACCCTTATAACAATAATCCATTGACACCTGCAAGAAAATTAGCAATAACAAGTTTAAACCTGGACTTTAAGCAGTAAATACTCACATTAACAAAAATTCTGTGGAACTGTCCTTTGTATTACATAAGCTAATAAATAAAGCTATAAATGTAAATCCATATAAGCTGAAAAATGAATTAAAATTAAGGCCAAAAACATAAGAGCACAAATTAATAAATTACTATAGTTTCACTAAACAAAACCTTGTAAACAAATTGAACAAGGTAACAGTTAAGTATGTTAAATAAGAAGTGAAAGAAAGAGTAAATAATGTACATTTGTGAAGAGCAGGGCAAACTGATGCAGAAAATAATAAAACCATGAAAAAATTGAAGAATTAATGGCAGAGATAAAAGAGGAAGTTCAGATCCACCGACTGGTTGAGATTAAAAATTATACTACTAGTACTTACATTGTCATGGTAAAAAAATGTACAATAGTTATTTGATAATAAAATATTGTTGAATGCATTGATAACTGCTCCTAAAAACAGAAATCTATGGTGGGGTTAAAACTTACCTTGTCATCTTTTACCCACTTAGGAATCTTGGGAATAGTTTCAATATCACCACTATTAATTATCTCAATCGACATCTAATAAATAGTACTCCATGTAGTAGTATATTTATTATTTGATTAAATTAAAATGGTTAAAATGTAAAAAATACCCCTGTACCTTTTTAACTGGCAAAAACTCCTCCTATTAGTTTTATCAAATACTGGCCTAGTGGCCTTATCAATTTTTCTTTTGTAGATTTCAGATGTGAGTTTCTTAGTGTCGTTATGTAATCTTTTGTTTTTAATTGGTTGATTGTATCTCGGGCTGGATCAAGAAAGTTGGCCACCTTCCCTTATTTCGATTGATTATAATTGGGGCTCTTCTGTAATCCAATTATATGCCCATGATATGATTTTCACTTTACAATTTCACCCTCCTATTTTAGCATAAAATTACACTCCATACCCTTTTCAAATATCACAATTAATTGTTAAACAAACAATGGTTCTCTTCCAGCGAGAAAGAAATACAATTGAGAATGATAACATCAGTCTCTTGTGATTGTCCCAGCCCCAAAAATCCATACAGTTGTGACTAGTGTACGAACAGGAACAAGACTGTTATGACATCAATTGTCAATATGTATATGCATGGGGGCCCTGGCCCCCCATTTTTTTCGAAAATTATCTTTAGCTACTATTGCACATATACATGTAATTATTACATATAAGTACACATAAAATGTGGTCATTTCTTTCTGTATTCCTATTTGTATGATTAGATATACGGGAAATTCTTATCCACATCGGCATAGGCGGACGTACATAATGTAAATTTATTTTTTGAAAAAAAAAATTCAATAAATTAGCCCAATATGTTCCAGCCCAAATATAATTTTAGTCCAATTAATATCACACAACCCACTCTAATAATAACTTACTCTACCCAATTTCTAAGCCCCAATGAAAAGCCCAATTTTTCTCTACTCCCAACATCTCCAAACCCTAACTCTAGCCACCATTGCCACCTCCTGCCACCAGACCGCCGCCGCCCCACCTCCGACCATCCACCCAACCCAAGTCCCAACCCATTGAAATCTTGAACACAAAAAGGCTCAATTGTGAATGTTAGTAATTTTTTCTATATATATTTATGATATATGTTTGTGCAATTGTGCTTATGTAATGAACTAATAGTGTTATATATTCATTATTAATGTTTATATTCACTTCCCAAAATCAATTTTTAGATTCAAGTTTCATTTTTGTGCTTAAAGTTATATATTTGTTAAGATTTTCATATGATGATTAAATCAAGATGCAATAGAGTTAATAGTATTATATTAAAATAATATGATGATTAAATCAAGATGCAATAGAGTTAATAATATTCATTTACATATCAAACACTAATCTTAGATGGTTAATAGTTTTTTTTTATTGAAATGTCAAACACTAATCTTATATTCTTAATAGTCTTTTATTAACATTTATTGGCCTATTGGGATTCAACCTCTCTTGTTTTATCAAATGGAATGAAAAATAAGTCTTGTCATTATTATGTCTCTATTATATTTAACTTCTACTTCTTGAGTATGTCATTATTCTTGAGATAGTTATGTTTTGTACATTTTATAGTGTTAGAAATATGGAGAGATACTTTAAGGCTACACCTACACCTCACGATAAGTCTTCACGTAACGTTCACATTCAAAGTGACCCGCATGAGCTTCCAAACTTTCATATTGAAACGAACTTGCCCGAGCTTCCGAGTGATCCCGGTCTATGACCTCATATAACTTTATATGATTCTAACATTCGAGAGAGAGTTCATAGAGCATACTTGCTCAAAGGTTTATTTTTGTCAAACAACACCCCCCATATTTGTATTGCGTCATATATTTTCTCGTGAATAATATAAACTTTAAGTTTAACTGTTTGACAGATTTTTTTTTATATGAGTTTAGCCCCCCCTGACCAAAAATCCTGGATCCGCCCCTGCACATCGGGTTTGGCCGAACCCAAAGTAACTATGTACATGGCAAGTGAAATACACTTGTTTTGGTATTGGATGTAACTTCCAAGAGAGTGACCAATCACAAAACAAGTGCAATACACTTGCTTGGTGGGTTTGGTCAAGCCAGGTTTGGACGAGAATTTTCCTTAGATATACATAATCTTTCACATATATTTTTGCCAATTTAAATTAATGTTTCATATATTTAGGCTCAAAGACTTGTTTCCTATATCAACATATTTTATTATGTATGAAATGTAAAATAATGTAAATAAATTTTTTTACTAGTTTATTTGTTGTTTTACAAATTTTATAAGAAGTGGTGAATTATTGATTGAAAATTAAATTATGTGAAAAGAATCAACTACATATGATGCATATTTTTATCAAAATCTTACGAGTTGTTTGATTATTTACACTGAGGAGGGAACTATTGAGAAATTTGATATTGAGAAATTATGTGTATTAATAAACTCGACCCCCCAACCCTCGAATCCTGAATCCATCTCTTTGACAATTGTAATGAGTTATTACCGGCATCTTCGGAGTACCATGAATTCCATGCTTCAACACTGTACGAGAAAAAATCTTTCAAATCTTGGTTATAATACTAAGGCCGATAAGTTGAGGCTAGACTTTCCCAGTCTAAAACTCGAATAATCCCCTTTATTCAAACAATATATAACCCATTTCAGCCCCCAACTCATAAAACCCTAAATTTAATATAGTATATAGTTGTAATTATATACGACTCTCCTATAACAATGATTTATTTTATTTTCTTTAATTTTTACTACATATTAATTATATTACATGATATAATATGTAAATTAAGAATTAATACATTTTACATATATTTATTTGCAATCAATATATTATAAATAATACTACATAATAAATGATGCTTCTAAATTATTTATATATATTATATGGGTGGGGATATTTTTGTGAACTTTTGAAATATATAATCCATTCATTGCCATTACCATACATTTGAAAAGGAATTCGATTATTTTCCTTGGTACAATCCAAGGTGATACCCAAACACTATAATGAAATTATATTTCTAAAAATCATATTACTAGAAATCAAATACCCAAAATCAGATTCCATTCTCGTCAAACAAACGAGTAAGACTTCTAAATTTTAGGGGAGAGTGATATATTATCAGGCAAGCAAGTGCAAATCCTTTCTTTCAAATATATACAATTCTAAGTCCGGTCGAATGCGAGCTGTGAGGAAAATAAACTAGCTAGTGTAACTAATTTTCCATCTACAACCAATTTTGCTATTTACATTTCACAGAATATCGAAAATCCACAAATGCACCTTACAAGTAAGAAAATGTAGGCACTGACTAGAAGATACTACATAAGAATCACAATGCTAGTGCTAAAATATACACGTACAAATATTAAGCTTGAACGCCAGAGCCATATATCAAATGGATAAATGTTGCCGTGAACAGTCCCAATAGTGCACCAGCAACAACCTGAAATGTAAAACTAACAATTTCAGTTATTTGGAATAGTCAACAGCTTCTAAAGAATTTCGAGGAGATAATAAGGCCCCGTTTGGATGTATTTTGGCAGCAGTCGGAGTAAAAGGAAACAAAGTTATATTTAGTTTTAAAATACATTTCCCATAATTCATTTGAAGCATAAAACTGAACCTGCGGAGGAGTGTGACCGAGAAGTTCACGTAGAGGTCTGCTCTCAGCAAGGGGATGTTCAGCTGGAAGTTCACATACAATTTGATTTAATACCTGAAATTTCAATATTTCGTGAAAATGTATCTAATTATATACTATTATAATAACTTATAAATTTAGTAAAAGCAAACATGCACTAACACAAAGCATCAAAAGAGCTACAAACCTCTGCCTGTCGTCCAGCATGTAATCTCACACCAGTTGCATCATACATCACCTGTCACAAATAGATAATGTAAGAGATTTTTTTTTCGCGAAACACAGCGATAAAAACAAGTGAAATGCGAAAATACACCTTGTGCTTTTCCTAATTGGCAAAAAAAAACGTGTTATTTTAATTACCCCCCCCCCCCCCCCCCCCCCCCCAAACGCTAACTTTTGTTAGCAAAAAACCCCTTCCCGAGCTGAAATGACAATTAATCCCCACCAAAATATGCGACAACACCCCTATTCCCTTAGGAATTTCACAATAATCCACCTATTCACTTAAAAATTGGAAAATAACCTCTCTATGATTCATGAAGGAATTTCAAACGGGGTTTTTTGCAACTAAAAAAGAACACGGGGGGGTTCAGCTAATAATAATAACATGGGTTTTTTTGCCAATTAAAAAAAAGCACGAGGGATATTTTTGCATTTAGATCTTATATAATTATAGAAGTAGCCAACTTTCTTTGACAAAATTAAAGAAACAAAAGAGGATTAAAAGAATTAAGAGAGATCATATATACCACACAAGCCAAGATCGATGCTATTGCAAATTGTGATCCTCCAAAACCTTCTTGCAAACCAACAGCCACAGCAAGAGCAGTTACTGTAGCTGAATGAGAAGACGGCATACCACCAGATCCAACGAGCTGCTTTAAATCCCAACGGTTTTCCTTATACCTGCAAGGCTACTATGACATTAAGAACTTGTTTGGTAACAGTTATAAGATAAATAACGAATATTTAACGTTATCACTTGTTCATGGATCGACCCACTTTATTATAAAGGCTACCAAACAAGAGATAAATGTTGATACAAGACCCTATCCCGCTTAATCTTTGCAACCAAACTAAATATTCAATGTTCAAAGAAAATGTAAAAATAACAACCATGTAATCACATAATAGAAGTTTATCTTAATCAAAGTTTAAGTTCATAAGACTATCTATATTCTATAGCCTCACTTTCTTTCTTCTGAAGATGAATTTTCCAGCTCCAAATTTGAGGTCATTTCAACATTTAATAAAACTAGAGCTCACATACCCATTAGGCATTCTTTTCCAAAAAGAAAAAAAAGTCCGGCCTTATATCTAGAGTAATTTTATAAAAAGATCTGATTTTTAATTGGATTACACCCAAAATTGATAAGACCATTATGAGTTTAATGCCAAATTCTAATGCCAAATTTTGAATCAAGCAGAAACCTACTAATTACTAAAATCAAGCTCACATAATACACTACAAGACTCGAATAAATCGGAACAATTACAAAACCTAAGTCCAATTTCCAAGATTTCTTGAATCAAACAAAGACCTAACATAATTAAACACACACACGCACAGTAAATGGATTAGAAAGTTTATATACCATGAAGAGAGAAACTTAAATGCCTGTGCGATGGCAAAGGCGACGAAAGCCGACATCAAAGGATTGTTCGATAAAAACGAGGATGATGACGCGTACGAAGTTATCGTTCCTGTGGGTGTTGCTGTTGATTTTGGGATTGAATCTTGCATCATTCCCGCTGTTGATCTCCCAATTTTATCCATCGCCATCTTTAAAGTTTTAACTTTTTCTCTTCAATCAAGAACTGGAAATTGGATATGGAGAGAAATGGAAGCTGAATCGATCTTGGCTTTTTATGTATTTTGTGCAGATAACAAACAAACGGTCAACTAGTTATTTGTTTTTAATTTGCAATGTTTTAATTTAATTTAATTAGTTCCCTTTTTTATTTCAAGTGAAAGACAGAATATTTCATTTTGTTGAAATAAAAATAGGGAGAATGATTCGAACTATCCCTGAAGTTTGAAGTAATTACATTGCTTTCATCCTATGTTTGAAAGATTACTCAAATTGATAAGATTCATTACAGTTACCCCTATACGGCTTAAATTTCATCAAATAAATATTGTAATCTCATAAACAAACCTAAGTATCATATAATAAATCACAAATCTAATTTCAACAATTTTTTTACTAATTCAACCCAATTTCATTATCTTTTTCTCAAATTTCAACCATTTTTTCAAAAAATTATTTTTGATGGCGGCAGCATTCTTGGTGAGAAATTAATGTCGTAAATGGGTAATTGTAATATATCTAATACCTCAGGAGCAATTTGTGATCAATATAATTATATTAAACCTCAGGGGTAATTTGAATAATTACCCCATAAAAAGAAGGAGAGAATATGCCATTTTTCATTACCTAAGTTGTCTGGAATATCCCAGTATAAATTTGGGGTGCTTTCCATATAAAATATCTAAATGATTCTTCTCCTTTTTTTGGCTTCTTTTGATGTTGATTTTTCTTTTCAAAATTATAGTCTTAAGACCAGTTTGACCTAGCCGTTGGAGAGAATAATTGATTCTAATATAATTAAATTTTTTTCCTTCTTTTTTGAGTCATGAATATACAAAATAAAAAGGAAGGAAAACTAAAAGCGTAACGGAATGTCGATATTTGCATCTTAGATACAGACTCAACCACTACAATTGGGTATTTGTTATTATGATTACATATATATCATAATAATCCAAGAATGTAACTATCACAAGAAATGTTGTGTGCTAATAGTTATGGCAGTTGAAGAAGGAAAAGAACGTAAGAAACAAGAAAAACAGTGGCTATGTGAGAGAAAATATTATGTAGGGAAAAAGAAGAAAACTATCATAATTTTTTTTGGTACAAACGACTATCATAATTAAGAAAAAATATATGGATAATAATGCCTCTTTTATTTTTAGTATCAAATCCATAATCATAATTACATTATATGAGTTGTAACATTTATAATTACATGCATATGCAATAGTAGCTAAATATAATTTTCAAAAATCTTGGGGGCCCAAGCCCCCATGTATATACACTTCCTTGACAATTTATGGAGTTTTGGGCAAGGGGCAATCAAAAGAGATTGATGTCATCAAATTCACAATTGTATTTCTTTCTCGCTGGAAAAGAGGCATTATTTAACAATTAATCGTGATATATGGAAAGGGTATGGAGTGTAATTTTCTGCTAAAATAGGAGGGTGAAATTGTAAAGTGAAAATCATATCATGGGCATATAGCTGGATCAAAGGAGCCCCAATTACAATCAATCGAGATAAACACTCTACAAACCAAACAATTGATGTAGAAGTGATTATTTTATGAATCTAGGCTTATTAGACAAATCGAACTCTCCAAAGTATTGCATAAACTTATAAAATACTCTACAAAAACTTAAACTAAATTTATGTAAAATAAAACTTGAAAAGTCTATACTTATGGAACTCAAAGTTAGTAAACATTCTATAGGTTACTTGGTGGTCAGATTCACATAATTAAATTCAAGGTTGTTCGAAGAATCGCAGTCCATGTCTCAATCATCTAAATAATTCCATAATGAAATTTGATGTTGATCGTTGTCTGAATTTAGCATTATCAATGGCTAGCAATATTGTCATAGCAGTAATTGTTGCTGCCAGAACAATTTTTTTAATACGACGTATCTACCTTCAGTTACCATATGTTCAGTTTGGAAACTTAATAGTTTTGGAAAATTTATAGACACAACTTCTGTCTACTTTCTCTTTCCTAATCTGAGGTATTCTCAACAACTATGTTTATTTTTTTTAATATTTAGAAAACACATCAATTCTTCATTAATTAGATCCAGCAATACAAGGGTTCTAAAAACACATCCTTGTTGTAGCACCAGCTCCATTGCTCTTTTTGCTGCAAGTGTCTCTGCTAAAACCGCTATGGGAATCCCTTCCTTTTTCCCCGCAACCAATTCTCATTTAAGTCTCTCGCAATCCCCTTATTCACACTTAAATCTAATTCTATATATTTTTCTTGACTCAAAATTTGAATAAATTCCTTCTAACACCAAACTTCTTCAAATTGTACGGATTCAAAGAGTAAGGTGTAAGCGTGAATCGAAAATTAAAATATTCAAGTATTGTGATAATATTAAAAAAAAAAAAAAAAAAAAGTGGATTTGATCAATTAGTTTCTGCAATCAAATTTTTTTTTTTTGGGAGTCATTTTATATTGAATGAATCTTTTTTTGATCAATTAACACGGCTAGTTCAGTGTAAATGCTTATAGAAAAATAAGACTAAAAGATAATGGTTATTTAGAAAATATATAGGTTGTTAAAATGTTTTTGATCATGTCAAGACTCCATTGATAAAAAGCTTAAATGGAAATATAAAGGATTGGAAGGGACGAAAAGATTCTAAAGGCACAAAAGATAATTTTGGAATGGAAAGTTAATTGAGGTTATAAAAGATTTTGGTCGGATGAATTGTTAACCCAGATTATTGTGAAGGAAAGTAATTAATTGAAGAGAGAGAAGATTTTTTCAAACAAAGTATTTGATATACAAGGGCAAAATTGTAAAATAAAAAGATATGCTCTAGCAACAACAATTAATGCTCTGGCAATATCATTAGCCAAAAATAATACTCCAATATCTTATGGAGCATCAAATTACTCGAGCTCAGTTGTACGAGGTTGATTCTTTAATAATTAATAAAATTTCAACCATAATTACACCTCCAATTTTACAAACTATAATTATGTTTTTAGTAGCATAGATCAAATAGTTTTTGAAGTTGGGCAATCAAATTATTAATGATACAAGTATATGCAATAGTTCTCTTTAGAAGAACATGTGACATGATCTCAATAATTAGGACATAGAATAACATTGCGAAAGTAACAGAAATGATGTTTAATAATGCTGAAAACTTTACAATAATATCTTTGCCATTAACATACACTACAACAATGCCTATCATACTCATATCAAGCTAATAGTTTCAACTTTCAACTTTGCACAATGCATTTCCATTTACTATATATCATAACCAAGAAGAAATATTGCCTTATAAAATGATAAAAAAACAATAGAAATTTACTAAGATCAATCGACATTGAAACGGTATTATTCAAGATAAGTAAGATCCTTCCCAACGAAATTTATGAGTTCCGCCTTTGCTGCCTCCATTATCGTTTTGAAGTCCATATTCACATACCTTCCCCTGAAATTCAATCATATTTTTTGCAATTCAGCCACTTCCATTTAAAATAATCGATAAAGCATAATAACATTTTATCACCAGAAATGAGTTCTCGACCATGTAGCAGAAGGAAAGGCCGGACTAGCTAGGCCATGCAGTATTCTCGCAATGGCCCTCGGAGTGAACTTTGCTTGCGAGTTACTCCGAAGAAATACCTAATGAATCAAATTTAATTTTAAAAAAAAAATCCGAATAAACTTCCTTTCAATAAAAAAAAAGTTTCAAGAAATTCGACCTTTATATCTGCTCGCATAAATGAACTGCAATTCACAAATAATTTCCACGTTAGTTTACTTGAGGATTATTAAATACATCAATCTATTTAGTTAATTAAAGATAGACGATATCTTTAGGTAATTATAAATAAGTAAATAAACCTATTTTGATCCATCGGAATACGTTCATCGGCATTGCCATCCCCGTTGAAATATTCCAGAATCTTCTTTTGCAAGCAAGGAGTATGTTCATCCTTGTGGCAGCCGTCTGCTTTTTCACATACTTTTGCAGCAAAGGATGCAGCATTATACATCGTATCTATTTTCCGAACCTATATCAAAGCAAATTGCATTTGATTATACACTCAATTTACTTACCGGAAACTTATAAAAATAAAATGAAATAGGCCACTATATTAGCTTGCTTTTACATATTATAAAGGGAATAAAGTGAAATCGTTTGAGTACATAATCAATCGAGAAAGAATGAAGAATAGAAATCAAGTAATGGAATGAAAGAGGCCATACCTTACAAATTTCAATGTCCCCTAGCCACTTTGTGAGTTGTGCTGCTAAAGAACATATATCTTTTGGGACATCAATAATAGTGTAACAAAAGGCTTGATCTTTCAACTCATATGTAATTTCCCCCTTAAACTATTCAAAGATAAGGAAATTCTATCAACATTAGTAATTTAAGACTGAAAAAAAAAGGACAAGTATACTAGTAGTGACATTACAATAGTTGAGAACATGGTCAAAGATAAGGAAATTCTATCAACATTAGTAATTTAAGACTGAAAAAAAAAGGACAAGTATACTAGTAGTGACATTACAATAGTTGAGAACATGGTCCAAGTAAACGAATAGCATCCAATTTAGACAAAAAGTATTCAAGCCTAGCCAATCGATTAACTTGAAAGGGCAAGATTGTAAGTTGTAACTTTAGTCCACGATATTGGACTTTCAACATTTTAGCCCGGCGCTTTATAAATTTGTTTTTGGTCCCAATTTTTAGGATGTTTTGCACTTTTGGTCCTATCGCCCCCTTTTCTATCCACTTTTTGCACTGTTAGTCCCATAAATAGCCTTTATTTTGCGTTTTTGTCCCATAGAACTGTCTCAATTTTGTTCTAAATATCTCAAATTGGATCAAAAGGGGCAACAGGACAAAACTGCAAAACATTCCAAAAAAGTGGGACTAAAAGTACAAGACGAAATGTGCTGAGGATTCAGTCATGTGGGACTAAAAATGCAACTTTACCAATTAAAAGGGGATAATTTGCGAAAAATTGAAACAATTAAAAGCACACCTACCTTTAGACTCTGCAAGTGATTTAACAGGTCCAGAGCTTGGATCCCGATGCTATTTGCTACAGACGGTATTTGAAACACGTACTGCCCATCTTTCATTTCAGACCTGTCTTATTAGGGGATACCCATATAAGTGTAAAGATTTTTAAATTTATAACTTATTGAAATTGTTAGTATGAGCCAAGAAATAGTTCTCACTTCTTCATAATTGATGCAACTATAATATCTTTAGCTGCTAAATGCGCTGGCGAAGTCTGCATTACGAAAATTCCCGGAAAATTTAAATATTATAAGAGAGTATGAACATATGAATACGAATCTAAATTTCGGTAAAAGGCTTAGAAACCCACCTGATGGAAATTTAAAGTGCATGTTACATTTATTTGTGGAAGCAAATGAATGTATTTCACTTCACCCAACTCCAACTGCGTAAGAATTGTTAGAATTACCTGCAAATCAAGAAAACATGGCAGTCAAGCAGAGTGAAGCAAAATTACCCCCTATGTTTTGCCTAATTAGCAAAAACACCCCTATGTTGTTTTTATTAGCGAACCCCCATGTGATATCTTTTATTAGCATAAAAAAAAAAAAACTCCCATGCCGTAATACATATTTTGCAGGAAAAATGACAATGATACCCCCACCAAAAAATGCAAAAAAAAACCCTACTAACATAAAAATTATCAATAATCCCCTTTTAAATTTAAAAATTGGCAATAACCCCCCTGTTCACTTGAAAAATTGACAATAACCTCCCTACTGACTTATGAAGGAATTTCAAATGGGGATTTTTGCTAATAAAAAAAGAACACGTGGGGGTTTTGCTAATAAAATTAACACACAAGGGGTTTTTTCTCAAAAAAAAAAAACCTCTTCTTTCATGTCAAATTTACGAGAAGCTGATTCCTTGACTAGTGAACAAACTTCTTTAGGTGAAACTTTGTCCCTTGTAAAAATATGAGAGAGTAACTTGTTGACAATATATTCATCCACACCATCACTGAGAAAGAGAATATCGTTAGCAAAATCCATATTACCAACTAAATAAAGGGAGCGTTGACCTTAAGATGGTTTAGTCAATTACCTATGCATCAAACTACGGAACTTCAAGTATGTGGCATTATCAAAAAGAAGATGACAATAAGCCAATCTACCATCACGTCCAGCACGCCCAATTTCCTGAATCGATTATGAGATAAAAAAATTCAATTAGCAGCTTGAAGCAAAATACATCTTCTAAGTGGAAAAAAATTGCAGGAAATGTGAATATTTCACCTGGACATACTCTTCCAAACTTCCCGGCAAACTATAATGAATCACCTGAGATGAGCATTAGAAAATCTCAGCAGAATTTTTCGAAGAGTGAAATGAAAAAATACCACCTATGCATTGCCTAATTAGCAAAAAAACCTTATGTTATTTTTATTACTTAAAAAAACCCCTGTGCTATTTTTATTAGCGAAAAAACCCCTCCCAAGTCGGAGTATATATTTTGTAGAAAAAATGACGATTATACCCCCACCAGAAACTGCGAAAACACCCATGTTCACCTGAAAATTTGACAATAATCCCCTTGCTAAGTTTGAAAATCGGCAATAATCCCCCGGGTTCACTTATAAAATTGGCCATAACCTCCCTATTGATTTATGAATGAATTTCAAATGGGGTTTTTTGCTAATAAAAAAGAACACAAAGGGGTTTTTGTTAATAAAAATAACACAAGGGTTTTTTGCCAATGAGGCAAAGTACAGGGGGTACTTTTGCATTTTGCTCTTTTTCAAATTGTGGACATTTAAGAAAATTTCAAACGAGAGAATGGGATTCTTCTTACAGCGCCAACATCCTTTTTATCGAGTCCCATACCAAACGCTACAGTTGCAACAACCTTCGAGAAACACAAAATGCAAGTCAATCATCCCAAGATGTTTAAGATACCAAAATGCTTAAAGAAAGAAACACATGAAAAAGCACATTACTAAACGTCTTACCACTCTTATCTTGTTTGAACAAAACATTTCTTGGATACGAATTCTATCTTTTGCAGGAATGCCACTGTGGTAACTCTAAAGTGAAAAATAATCATAGTTAAGTAGAAACATCTGAACATAGCAAAATTTTGATATTTCAACTGAATAAGTATACTAACGCAACACTAACCTTCGATGAAATATTATTATCACATAGATATTTGCTTATCATGTCAGTTTCCGACTGCAGACCAAAATTAAGGGGAAACATGTCATCATTTAAAGAATTGAAATTGCCTAGTCATTGGTAGGAAAATATACCTGGAATTTACAGTAAACGATCATGCTTTTGATATCCGAAAAAGGAGATGACTTCAGCAGGGCCATCAAGTCTTTCATTCTGAGAATGTTGAGAAATATCGAGATATAAAATTCAGCACTAATACGAGACTAAGAAAATAGATCATTGAATAAAGCTTGAGCGTGCATACACACACCTATTCCCACTCATAGAAATTGAAAGATGTAAATTATCCCTCAATTTGGCTGACTGAATAAGATTTGTGTGAGGAATATCTAAAGCGTGCATTACGTCACACAATGTTTTAGTTGTGGCAGTTGCAGTCATTGCAAGAATGCACCCGGCATTGAGTTTACCACGGAGCAAGGAGGCTCTAAGTCTCATATACGAAGGTCGAAAATTGTGTGACCTGCCAAAAAAAATTAGCCTTTAAAAACCTATAGAAACAAATTCGTCTAGTAATAGTTAGTGAAGGGGCTAAAGAAGTAAAACTGAAATATGTAATATAGAATCGGAAAAGGAAATGGAGAAAAAACATACACGAGCACTCACCACTCTGAGACACAGTGTGCTTCATCGACAACCACTAGAGATAATCGTGATGAACCAGAAAAGATGGAAATAAACTCTGCATTCAAAAACCTTTCTGGTGAAACAAAAAGGACCTGAAACATAATCGATAACAAAACCTAAGCATTTGTAAACAAATTCAAAGTTCTTTCACAACACTGTAACAAAAGTCCAGCAAAAGATTAGTCTAAAGCCTAAACAGAAATCGAATTTTGTAACCAAAGTGATGTTGTCATTTAAAGAAATAAAAGAACCTTTATTGCTCCTTCTTGCAGCAACCTGAGTGTTTCGGAAGCCTCTTCCACAGTCTAAACAACCAACAAAAATATATAGAGTCAAGAAAACACCAATCAAAGGTAGACACTTCAAATATATATTTAAATGTTTCTGCTCTCTAACAGCTTAAGCTTTTAGATGAGTCGGACATTCAATAGTCACCAAGAGCAAAAAAAACAACCTGACTGCTGCACAAAAGACCACCTCGAATAGCTGGAGGAAGTTGTTTGAGCTGATCAATCATCAAAGCCACTAAAGGGCTCACCACAAGAGTAACTCCCGGAAAAACCAAAGCAGGTAACTGATAACATAACGACTTTCCAGCACCCGTAGGCAAAACCAACATCGAAGATTTTCCCTCAAGCACCATTTTTACGGCCTCCAATTGCCCATTCCTAAATGAATCATAACCATGTGTTAACTTCAACAACTTCACCAAATTCTCATCCGAAGCCTCATTTCTCACCCTCACCACAGCCTCTTCTATCAATTCGGTATCAAAATCCAATCTTTCCTCACTACATTTAACATCTAGAACCAAACCCTCTTCATCGATATCCCCATTTTCTCCTCCAACTTTCACACTGCTA
Source organism: Penstemon newberryi var. newberryi (assembly GCA_030819805.1). Classification (NCBI taxonomy): domain Eukaryota; kingdom Viridiplantae; phylum Streptophyta; class Magnoliopsida; order Lamiales; family Plantaginaceae; genus Penstemon; species Penstemon newberryi. Next base: position 880,910 of record JAUALY010000008.1, read on the forward strand.
CTTTCCTTACTCTTACTCGAAAACCTCTGTCGTTTACTTGATTTACTACTAAAGTTCCTTCCTTTGTTCTTGTATGCAAATTTTTTCCTCCCATATCCATTAATATTCAGCTTCACGAAATTTCCTTCACTACCAACAGATTTAGCCTTTTTCACGTTTAAATCAGGAAAGTTATTCCCCCCAATCAAATTAATATTTTTCCTCACATTTTTCGAAACCACACCCTCATCTTTGACTCGTTCGGAAACTTCACTTTTTATCTCAGTTGAGGTAAAAACATCAGGTGGCTCCAAGTTTAGAACTTTACCCTTGGATTTCACGAAATATAACCTGGAATGACAATGGCTTGCAGGAACAAAAGTTTCAGGGGCATTTTCGTGATTTTGTGGCTGGATCGAATTTCTTATAATTTGGAAAGGTACGGTGGGTGGGGGAATAGGATTGGTGTTTTGAGGTGGTGGGTCATGAAACTCGGGAGGTGGGTTTGATTTTTTCTTGGAGATTTTCGGCCGTATTGTTGTCCTTGATGTGTTTAGGGCTGCGGTTGAGTTTTTGGTTTTTGTTCTGGTTTTTGATTTGGTGGAGGAGAGGAGGGTGGCGCTCGGCTGAGGAAGTGGTGGTGGGTTTGGAGGTGGGGAGGTGGAAATGTGAGATCCGGCGGAGTTTGAATCTGAATTCATGGAGGACGGGTCTCTACTCCAGCGTGTGAACAGTGTGTATAAGAGAGGAAATGCTGAAATGATTTTCCCGCCTCTTTAAGGAAAAAATATTTTTATTACTTATTTCTTAAAATGAAATGAAATTACTTTTATTGTTTCTTAAAAATTTAGTTCAAAAAGTTCCTGAAACTGGAACCATATGTTAAAATATTATTTATTTTTACCTGCAAAAAATATTACAAACTTTTCGAAGAAGAATGATAAATATTATCCAAAAAATGATAAATAGAAAGTTCGTAAATATTGACATGTTTATGTTAGAATCTTTTATCCAGCACTGTAATTAATTTTCAATGATTTGATGCCAATATAAAGAGCCATTATGTAAGACACTAACATATGTAATATATACTCGTATACTAGCAAAAGATATACTTAAAATCAATTATATAAAGGTGTCAAAGATTTGCATTGAGTAAACTACGTTAATATAAAATGTTTTTTGATCAATAGTTATTCTCAAATAAAATAATGTTTATACAATCAAATGTGAATGATGTGATACACAGGAATCGCTTTTATAAATCAATAATTTGAAAAAAGGAAAAAATATTTTTCTTTAGTCTAAAAAACATATTTGATACCAAGTATTTTAAAAATACACATTTAATGTTCTGAAGAATGAACCGAACATAAACAATTCCAGTAATATATCAATCTTAATAAAATTCAATCTTTTGATTTATGTCATCTACTCCGTTATTGGAACATGGGAGGATAAACGTCACTCAAAGATTTTAAATCTAAATAGAGATTTCAAAAAACGGGCGAGCCCCCCAACCGAGCCATAGGAATCCTTTCATGTTTGTGGCCTCAAAAAGCAAAACCATATTGTCACTCGGGGCTATTACTTCTACCGTTCTACGGGCAAGGTTTTCCTACTTAGGCTGCACAGCCTTGTACCTTATGCTCATGCTCAGCAAAAACTTAACATCTTCACCTCACGTGCAATGCCAGAGCTTAAACCACGTTTGGCTAGAGAAGCCCATCAAATACTCAAGAATGTGGATTTATCTCGACAGTCCAAAAATTCACCAAGTTTATATTATCTGCAACATCTAAGCCACTTTAGATAAGGTCTTGACAGGGTCTGGGTCGGGTCCGGGTCCGGACCCGACCTTTCACAGGCCTATTCTAAGGATGGGAAGAGGAAAACTGCAATTTTGAAGTATCAATAAGGCATTCTAGAACACCATATATTTCCTCTGTTTTAGGATGTGATTTATCAACCGAATGAAAATGATGAACTCGATTATCGACTTCTATCCAACTACAACCTGGTGCTTTATAAGCATTCCCCTCGGACGACATTTTTCTAACCTTCTGAACTTCATCCCACTTCTCCATTTCTCCGTATAAATTAGCCAGCATAGCCGAATAACCACCATTACTGGGATTAATCTCAATCAATTTCTTCACTGCAAATTCAGCCAAATCCGTGCGTCTATGAATCTTACACCCGTTAAGCAATGAACCCCATATGACCTCATCTGGCGTCATTCTCATACCCTTTACGATTTCCATAGCCTCTTCAAATCTACCTGCTCGACCAAGAAGATCTATCAAACACCCATAATGTTCAATCTGAGGCTCGATTTCGTACTCTTTAATCATCACATCGTAAAAATGCCGCCCTTCCACAACCAACCCTCCATGAGTACAAGCGTTTAACAACCCAATAAATGTCACTCCGTCAGGCTTTACTTCATCCTCACATTGTAGCATCTCCTCAAAAATACAAATAGCTTCATGATATCGACCGTGCAAAGCATAACAATTTATCAAAGAATTCCACGAGGTTAAATTTATATGTCCTGACCTATCGAAAACCGTTCTTGACTTTTCGAAACTCCCACATTTACCATACATATCAATCAAACCATTCACAACAAACAAATCCAAACTAAGTCCACAACGATAAATATAAGCATGAATGCACTTACCGAACTGCAACATTCCATCATGCCCAAGAGCCGAAAGCACACACACGATTGTACCTTGATTCGGCCTATTCCCTCCATTCACCCTCTCCTCAACAACCATCCTCCTAAAAAAGTCGATAGCCTCCGTAAACAAGCCATTTTGCAGGCACCCTGCAATAATACAATTCCAAAACGGCGTGTCCCTAAACCCCTCCGGCATCTCCTCGAAAAGTAAAACAGCATTTCCCAACTGCCCAACTCTCGTGTACCCTGAAATCATAGCAGTCCATGACACCACATTTCTTTCAGACATTTCATCAAACACTTTCCTTGCAACACCAACATCAACTCCATACCTCGAGTACGCATCCACAATTGCAGTTTGCACAACTGGGTACTCACCAAAACCCGATTTTAATATCTGAGCTTGCACTAATTCCACTCCGTAACTTTTAACAACCTCCGGCCATGACTTCATTATCAGCGAAAACATAAAATGGTTGGGTTTCGATCGATTTTCACGCAACATGTCACGGTAAAGAAGCACGGAGGATACGTGGTCGGAAACTGAGGTGTAGGCAGTGATCATTGCTGTGTAGAGATAAATGTTAGGGGAGTTAAACTTGTCGAACAGGTGGCGTGCATAAGCGAGACTGGAAAGGTGGATAGTGCAGAAGCGAATGAGTTTGAATGTGTAGAAATGGGTTTGTCCGTGGCCAAGAGTAATGAGATGGGATTGGAGTTGTTTGAGATGGTTGAGGTTTCTGCATTTGTCGATGATTGAGAGTACATGCCTGTTGAGCGTGGTGGAGGAGGGAAGCATGAAGATGTTTGATTATTCAATTCATTTGGGGCCGTTTTGATCTTTGTTTTATGAGTTTTGGTTTTGATAGTTTTGGCTAAATACAATTTGTATGAGTTTGGGGGTTCAGGGAAAAAAATTAGGGATGTGAATCATGTGATGATCTTTATAGTACTTGAAATAAAATAATTAAAAAAAAATACATTATAAATGTCAAATTAATGGTCTTTATAGAGTCTAAAATAAGAGAATTTGATGCCAATGAGGCAGTAACATGTTGATTAAAGTTGAAACTACGTTACCAATAGGTTATAGGTTCAATTCCCACTAACGTGAGTATTTCTCTTAATATTAGTTTTTGTTTTTTGATTCCATTGAAATATATTCAAATAAATTTATTAATATAATGATTGATTTAATGATGCATTCACCGCCTAAAAAAATAAGAAAAAAATGGATGATATGTTTTAATATGTTCTATCTAATATTGAATTGAGTTTTAAGTCTGATTTAATCATGGGTTAAACTAATTCTAACTTCTGACTCAATTTGCAGTTTCGTGAAAGTTCAAAAGTCCATAACATATCCATAAAAAAACTTAGGTCTAATATGTAGCTTGACTGGCGTCTCGGTTTGGTTTCAAAAAATGGTTTGGGAGTTTTCGGCGAAACTTTGAAACTCGATTAGATAATGGTTTCAAATTTCAATGGAATATTATTAAATAATAGTTAGTGGACTATAATATTTGAGATATAATTTGGATTGAGGTTTGGTTGTTGGGGTTTGGAGGAGAAATATAAGTGGTAGATGTCAAATCAATAATTTTATAGGTCTCAAGTTGTATTTTGTAAATTTCGATTTGGGATGAAACTGAGTTTGGATTGAGACCTCTTCAAACTTGTACCTAATGGGTACCCTAAATTTGAATGAGACCAAATCCAATCAAACTACTTCCATACGGAGCCTTAGGCTTTTGACAAGATGGCAACTTTTTGGGATTAAGAATTCAAAGACAGTTTCTGGATTTCTTGGACTCTATTTGAAGAAAAATGGTGAGGGTTCAATCATTATTTTCACGAGTCCAATTTGATTTCTGCAAATCCCAGGCCCATTTTCAAATTGCAAAATTTGCAAAATGGGAAATTGGGAATAAAAGGGAAAAGAAAAGGAGTAGTTATTGTATCATGACTTTCCATTGACAACTTTTTCGAGACACTTGTCTACTAAAAATTATTAACATTGTTCTAGCATCAAATTTTATAGTTTATTCACTTGACAAATTAGCAAAAGATGTAAACAGGATCACATTCACCACAAAAATAATACTACAATTACATTGACCATCCAAGAATCATAGAGAAAGCACTAAAATAAACAAAAGAATTTACCACTTTGCTCTTTTATCAAGAATATAGAAACAAAACCAAGAAACTAACAAGAATATAGCAATTTGAGTAGCCAAGAACCCTCAAATCACCTTCCACTACTATCAGCCTAATAACAATTAGAACTTTACAAACTAAAGAACCAACAAAAAAGCAATTACCACTCATCCAAACACAGCCTTCAAATAACAATACAAACACAAAGCAACCCTACATTATTGTGCAGTTACACTTGGACTCTAGCCTTGGAGGCTTTAAGCTGTCAAAGTTATTAGGATCCTCAACAATACAAGGAGTAGATTTCTCTTTGGTTTCAACAATAATGGGAGGAGGTTTTGTCTCGATTTCCAGTTCTTTTTCTCGAGCTTTTTGGTATTTGGAACCTCGTTTTCCTGGGGTTCTTGAACGCATTTCCATTCTGTCGGGATTGGATTTGCCAAAAGAAGTTACGGTTGGTAGATAATCTTCTTCCATAGGAGAGTTATCTTTCTCTATTGCTATATTTGCAGCTTCGTACACCAGATTGTGGACAATCGAGCTGCAAAAGAGGATTGAATCTGTTGCTTCTTCTAGAGTTAGGCTTCTAGTCTTTGTTCCTCCCAAGTCTTCCAAAACAACAGTTGATTCTTCTGCGAAAGATAGTTTAAAGATCCACAAAAAGAAACAAAAAACAATGTGAGAGAGTGAAAAAGAACTACACAGAAAATTAATCAAAGGGACCCCTGACAAGTGTAGTAATATAGATTGTTGAAGCCAGTATATCATATGTTACCTGCAAAAAGGATTTTTCAAATTGGGAAAATCGCACTTTGCCCCTCTATCTTTAAGCCATTTCACACTTTACTCCCTAACCATTTTGCGTTTGCACTTGCCCTACTCAGCTTTTAAATTGTTATGTTTCAAAACTTTGGCCGTTCGGTGGTGGTCATTAGAGGGTAACAAGCAAAAATGTTGAAAGTTTAGGGAGTGAAATACAACTCAGTCAAAAGTTTAGAGAGCAAAGATAGATATTTTATATATTCAATTATCATGAGAGATGTGTTTGTCAGCATTGGTTGTGAACTGCAACAATTTAAAGTTGAACGGAAAAAGTGCAAACACAAAATGGTTAAGGAGTGAAGTGCAAGACGACCAAATAATAAGTGGGTGAAATGCAATTTTCCCTTCTTTTTTTATAAATGGACCCCGTTAAATTTACCAAGATTCTTGTAAATTTAAGTTTGATGACATTTGCTTAGAATAATTAGTATCCCAGACAATCATGTTAAAGAACATGATTCTCCAGCATAAAGAAACGAGAACCAAAAAAAAGACGAAATAAAAGACCATGTCCAATTCAAAATACGAAATGCAAATACCTAAGAGATCATGTACAGAATCCGAGACCTCAAATTCTCCAACAGTTGCAGTTGAAACATCATTTTGCCCCTCCAAAACAGAAGGCTCCGGAAATTCATGCATGCTGCTATTTGAATTACTTTCCGTCTCTGATTTAGCATTCAAAGAACCTTGATGGGCATTCTCGATTTCTCCATTCATTGATTCACAACAATTGTTTGTCAAATTGGCATCATTCTCTTCAGAAGCCAAAACCAACACCATTGAAGTAGTATCCTCTACATGGCTCGATAATTCTGCTATAGTTTTAAAAGTACTATTTCGTTCTACATCACTGCATGTACTTTCCTCTTCAACTTCCTTATCGGAGTTCGTAGTAATTACCTCAAAACTATCTTCATTACAATTTGGGACATTGAACACGTGACTCGATGCACCAGAAAATGACGATACCGAACGTTTGTGCTTCATAGACATCTCATATATTTTGCGATGTGTAGAAGATTCTAGATCAATAGAAGATGATATAGATGCACAACTATGCCCGATTGAGCTTCTCATGCTATTTACACTGTCTCTCACATATGTAAAATCATCGTAACTTAGGTTACTTGCCGTAAAACTCCTGCTTTGAACAATATGTCGTTTTTCATTACTTGATGATTGATTCAGCAGCAAAGATATACCTGCTGCACCTTCTGAAATATCGATCTTCGAGTTTAAACTAATTCCATTATCCACCATTTGATTATTCACTTCTTCTTCGGAGGCTAACGTTAGCTCCCGTTCCTCGGTTGCTGATAAAGCAAGATTACGGGTCCTAATTTCACCGGTATTAGTAACTTCTAACGGTTCTTGAACTGGGGCAGATTTGTCCAAAACCTCACGATGTTCGTTTTCAAGAACCGGATCCAAATCATTACACTCAAGACATAGCACTAAGTTTCGTTCAATTACTAATTCACCCTCGCAGCTGCATTTAGAGCACGGTTCAAGTTGGCTGCTAATTTGAGCAACAACAAATGAGGAATCAACTAAAGAAGGGTTATCAAATTCCTCAATTATTCTCTTTTCATGATCTTCATTCAAAATATCAGCAGTAGATTCCTCAATTATTCTCTTCTCGAGATCTTCATCAGCTTGATCCATGATAAAAATTTCATCTTGTACATTTGGATATTGTGCGTTTATAGAGTTACTATGTATATCATCTTCGGTATCGTGGGGTCCACCACTTGTTCCTTGATCTGAACTGGCATTACTGCTAGTTGTGATTGAAGAATTTCTGGAAGTTAGAGAGTGATGTTGTGAATTTGCATTTCCTGCATAGAATGTTGTACTGGGGACACTAGACAATAATGGCCTGAACATATTCTGAGGAACCTTTCGATCCTGCTTACGAAGATATGAAAAGAATGTCAGTATGATAGTTTAGTTAAATTACTTGTAAATATTGAAGCAAAAAATCATGATTCAGGCAAAAGAAAAAGTGAAATGCAAAACTACCCCCCTATGCTTTGCCTAATTGGCAAAAATCCCCCCGTGTTATTTTTGTTATCAAAAAAACCCCATGCTATTTTTATTAGCAAAAAAGAAACCTACCAAGCCGGAGTACATATTTTGCAGGAAAAAGGACAACTATACCCCCACCCTAAAATGCAAAAACACCCCCACTCACCCCTGCTCACTTAACCCCATTGACTTATTAAGGAATTTCATATGGGGTCTTTTGTTAATATAATAAGACAAGGGATTTTTATAATAAAATTAACACGGGATTTTCGTTAATTAGACAAAGCACAGGGGGTATTTTGCATTTGGCTCGCAAAAGCAATAACAAACTTACGATGAGTGATCTCCGCAATTCACTTACTTAACATTAACATACTAACTATTATTCTAACTAAACATTAAATCATTAACATTAAAAGAGGAATTTTTGCTCTACAAGCTCTTTGTAAATCCAACGAAAAGAACCTGGCCATCTGCACAGTTTAGGAAACTAATAGTCTTCAGTATTTGAGGTACTATTTCTAAACTTATTTTAAGATTCTTTTTACTTAATAGATATGCTTAATCCTCTTCCAAAATTAGGAAAGATGGACATTTTTTACTTATCTCTTGATAACATATACATTAATAATGTTAACATAATGATTAATTATTTAAGTTGATTCGTGTCTCTTTAAATTAAGAATTTATTCTACTTTTGGCTTAAGTTATAATTTCGAATTTATTAATTGTTTTTTTAGTCAAGGACTATATAAAAGTTTCACATTTCTGTGAGGCTTGTGAAAGGAGTTTGATTATTGTTCATTTTTGGGGGACTCTTGAATAGCTAAATCTAAATTCTTTTGATCTGTTAGGAAGGAGAGACATTAAATAATTTATTACTTAACAAGTAATTGACAATTTTGATGAAGCAATAATTTAATTCTGATTCTCATTTTTTTTTCTATTTCCAGCTAAAGTTGTAGAACAATTACAGATTTCTGATTTTATAGGAATGTACTTTATCTTTTACTTTTAAGTATAATAATGTCAAAAGTACTTACTTCCCTTTTTTATTTATACTCTTGCCAATTTATAGATATTCATCATTTGTATAGCTGTCGGAGGAAACACATCCGATTATAGAGACAAACTAAGCATTATCTACCTTCGATAGATACATCGACAAGTTGGATAACTACTCTCGAGACACCAAAGAGGGAAGAAAGGTAAACACATCCAAAGCAACTACGTTTTTGAAATGTTAAAAAAAACAGCATGTTATTTACCAAAAAAATCAGCATGTATAACTTATAAAATGCATCAAACAGACACACGTGCAATGCATTTATAAAGATTGCTGACTCATGCAAACATGGAAAGTAAGCATAAACGACAACACACTGAGAGAAAGAAAGAGCCAAATAAAGTCCAATTAATAGGATGCAGCAATAGTAAAATCAGATGAAAAGCAAGAAAACAAACAGCAGCCAACTAGAATAACAGCAAAGACATTCCATCAAATCAAGAAATGAGTAATTGGCACTTTGCAGTTCAGAAATACACCATTTTGGCACTTTGCACCTTGAAATTGAAATTTTAGCACTTTGCACCCTCAAAATGTGCATTCTTTGGCAAAATGGTGCAGAGTGCTAAAATGATGTATTTCTGGGGCGCTAAGTACCAAATACTAATCAAGAAACTAACAGAATTATCAATGCAATAAAGTTGCCTACCATTTGTCGAAGTGCCACGTCAAACGATCTTTTCGGAGTAGAATTTGATAATATTTTAGTTGGCTTCTTGGAAATTCCCACGGCTCTACTACTCGGAAGAGCACCTACAGTAATGGATAGTAGTGAGTCCACATCATCATCCCTTTCATGACTGTGTGACGAGCTTACACTTCTAGAAGCAACCGGAGACATAGACTGTCTGCTCGATTTGGAGCCATTTCGCGATGCTGGAGACGAGCCTCTGACATATGATGCTGGCCTATCAGCAAGTGAGGTACGAAGATTTGGAGGTGCTTTTGACGGAAAATCGGGAATGTTAGATTGCCATGCTCTAGCTTTTGGTGAAGGAGAGTTCCCTCGACTTGTCTTAATGGGAGAGGTACCTCTATTACTGACTGAACCAGTGCTCATCCTCCGAGGTGTTGGTGAATTAGACCTCGGAGCAGGTGACGGTTTACTTGGTGGGGGTGATGGCCCCCGTGATGAAGGAGATTTCCTTGGTGACGGTGATGGCCCCCGTGATGAATGAGATTTCCTTGGTGGGGGTGAAGGGCCCCGTGATGGAGGAGAATGCCGTAAAGTTGGAGGTGGGCTTGAATGAGTGGCTGAAAATGGCTTGCCTTTTGTATTAGGAGATGGGCTAAGGCGACGAGGACTTGGACTACCCCTACTATTGTAACCCTTCTCCATCTGAAATCGAATTCACATATTTATAAACATTTTCAACACATTAAAAATTAGGGATAAAAAAGGAAATTCACATATACTTTAAAGGATCTTACAGTGGATGATCGCGAGATGGAAACAGGTTGACTTTTGGGCCTGCCCCTAGGTGCAAGAATAACCGGAGGTGTCTCATCGTCCAAAGAAGAAAATAGAGGAGTTTCTGGAGGGGTTATCAACCTAAAATTAATCAATGACTCCATATGTTAGAAAGAAACAAATACAAGATAGTTATATATCATAAATCAAGAACTATTGGACATATAAACCTGCACCTGAGTTACCACAATTTTGTTTCCAATTTAGCAATACAATTTCAAACAGAAAGTCATCACTAGGCATATTCCAAACCCATGTAGGAATTCAACTAAATCTAGAATGTATATTATAAATCCATACGATCTCATGTTCTTCTTTTAAACTATTTCAATAAAGTATATGAAAGGACAAACTATTATAAATACCATTCGTAGTCATTTTTATCTCCTTCTGCATTGAGCAGGTCACTACTCTCTCCACGGGCAGGAATCAAGATTCCAAGCTTGAAATCGGAGTACCCTTTTAATTTCGTACCTATCAAATGCCACAAATGGAAAAATATGAACATTTGTCAATAAATCACGACACGCATCACATATTATACAGCGTGGAATTTACCGAAGATATCATCAATGTCATCATTTGATTGAAGCAAGAAATTATCTCTTTCTTTGTTCTGCACCTCATTGAACAGAGCAAGATCATCTTCCTTATTATCGCAATAGAGAATTCTGCTCTCAAGACTACGCCCTCGATTGTGATTATCTGCCCTCAGCTCCCTCCTCCTAGGGGAAATTCTCATTGCTGGCGATGGAGGCATAACAAAACTGACCCAATAAATTCTAAACAAAAGAATCAAACTTTAAACTGCACATTTGGGAATGGCTCAAACGATGGACCAGTTTTGTATGAAAATTGATTCGACCCTTTTTCACTAATGCATTGAAGAATCAAAACCTTATGTCAATTTCCACCATGTCCAAGAAAAATGCGATATTTTTACTCAATTGCACCCATGTCATCATAAAGGGTAGGCTTAAATCTAATTCAATTCCTCTTCCTCTTCAAAAAACCCACCACATATCACACCTTAGCTACAAAAAATTTACTCAAAAATCGAAATACAAATTTGGAACCCTCTTCCACTTTGAAATGCCAAAGCCAAACTACCCACAATTCACCCACTAATACAAACCACCCCCCTTCACCAAACTACAAAATTCAACAGCTCAATTACGTGTACATATTAGTCATTTCGCACTTACCACTACAAAATCCTTAGAAATTATGCTCCGAAAAGTTGTGGGGATCTGCTGGGTGGTGGAGTAGATCAAGAGAAATCCAAGATCAGGTAAAAGAAAAAGGGAAATGCAGAAAAATGGAAAGAAGACACTAAAATTAGAAGGGAAAAAAGAAAATTAAAAAAACAATGAAGGAAAAGGTGTAATTACGGTTCACGTGAGAAAGCAAAATGTGCAGCAGGGCACCACCACCACCATCATAGCAGCAAGCAAAGCTTTCTTCTTTCTCTTATTATTATTTTAAGGGAATAAAAAGTGGAATGAAATTTTTTTATTACAGCAGAGACATTATTAATTTATGATGTTAGTTATGGGGATAACATCATAAATTAGTATAGTGTGTGTTGTAGAAGGTGTGTATGGCGCAAAAATAAAAGGAATGTATGGCGCAAAAATAAAAATAAAAACAGGTTAGAATAAGTTAGAAGCCTGAATAATAAAGGGGTTCACATTTGACTTTCTTTTTTTAATTAATTGACCTTATGGTTTAAGAATTAAATATTCATAAGAAAAAAAAAAATGTCTTGATTTTGCAAAAATTATGTATTTCTGACGAACAAATGATGTATATAATTGATATTTTCTTAACTAAGCAATAGCTATGAGAATAATAAAATCTACACAAATTTTGGGGTAAATCAACGAAGAATGAAACTCCTATCTTTCATAAATTGTTGTAGTAGACATTGCAACTTTTCTAATTTTTTGGAAATTGCAATTATCTCTTTATGCTTAGGCAAAATTTTGTTGATCCAAAGTAAGTTACAACGACAGAGGATCAAACTAGAATTGCCTTTAATGGACAAAAAGTTTATTAAAACTCAATAATGATAACCTAGAAACATTCTTAAGAAGATGTGTGTGTTTTTTATTTGATAATACCACTTTTGATTTTATTTTGTTGACCATCAACTTTATCCATAAACAATTATCAAAGTAATTGAAATAAGCTCAAAAAATTAACAATTTTTTTTTTTATTTAGACCTGGTCTTGAAAAAATAGACCATATGACTACATTGTGGTGAACTCATGCTCCTTCAATAAACTATTTTGTGTATTCATAATTACATGATCTAATTTTTTTTCCTAATCTAGATCTAGACAATACATTTTGCAACTAACACAACAAACTTAAAGGTAATAAGATCATAGACCATAACATCGATTTTTTATTTTAAATATTGACTTAGTAGCATGAACTGATTAAATAAAAAATGTATTACAAATACTTCGTGATTGGTCACTCTTCCAAAAATAATACACAACCACAATACAAGTGTTGCCTTATGATTAATAATAAGTTTATTCAAATTAGAACTAATAATACTCCTTAACATAATTAATCTAGTAGAATGTAACTTAATATTGCGAAATGGCCGTGTTTAGTGAGACATATCAATTGGTAAATTAATACTATAAACTCATATCATGTGCTTTAATATGAAAACACAAATTGGTTATTAGTCTCCTATCCTATCTAACATTTTGAAGTTTTGAAATAATATTTTATGCTTATAAATGACTTAAAAATGTTGTCGAGAACACTGCAATATTTTATTAGAAAAGGATGATGTAAGAGACTAAGACCAATATGGCTACACCAGCTATACATATTTTAATACTTTTCATCAAACAATAGTAAAATGCTTATATAAAATCAATGTCAAATTTGATGACCATCTTACAGTACTTAAAGAAAATACTTTTCTTTTTCTCCTAAGAGGTTGCAAAAAATATTGCATGGTTGAAATTATATAAACCTTAATTCAGATTTTGTTTGATTGAATCCAATTAATTTGCATACAAGACAAATGCAATGCACTTTTTCAAGATTGTGTAACATTATTAATTTTAAGAGATTCATCATAATACGTATTAATATATCTATCATGTAATTGAAACGATTAAATTCAAAAGCATGAAATGAAATTATTTCAGATGCAATAAAAAGCATTTATATTTAGATATTGAATTGGACCACAAGCCAACAACCAGGGATATATTATAATGATGATAACGTTGTCATAGCTTTGTCCATAAATGGCATAACTATTAATTAATCATGTCATTTTAATTAGTTGGTGTTGGAATGAAAGCTAGGTTATAATGGATAAACTAGTAGCCTTTCTTATTCATAGATGTTAATAATTAGCACAATTAATCATTGATTATGTTAACATTTTGCTATAACAAAGCTGTAATCAACCATTATCAGGATGTTATTTGAGAATATATTTAAAGCTTCAGTTGGTACATTTTTTTTTTTTTGGGTACTTTTTGCCTTTCAAAGATACATGAAACTTAAGTAATGAATAATTTTCTTTCAAGATAAGATATTGTATGAGCAGTACCCCAAATGGAAATTCAGTTTTGGAATTGTCACGTTGTGGAAGACTGGGGGGGGGGGGGGGGGGGGGGGGGAAACAGTACTGTTAACACATTATTTAAGTTTTTTTTTTTTTAAAAAAACATATTATTTTAAGCTTGATTTGTAGCCGAATTTGAACGAGATTTAGTCGAGCTCGAGTAACTTTATAGTTTTGCATGCATTTTGTCAATTTTTAACTTATCGAGTCGAGCTTGATCTGAATTTTTTAAAATTCTTAAACTAAAATTATATTTCAAGAGTATTTGATATGCACAATAAACCAATATCGAACAAACTTTTTATCAAACGACTTGGAGTCAATTATCAATTTTTTTTGATTCAATATCTATAACATTTTTGAGATAATTGAAATAGATGAGGTTTTGTTTAGCTTTGAGTTTCAGTTCAGGTCGCTGAATTTAGCATTCTAGTCAAGCTAGCCCAGCCCAGTTAGCCCTTGGGCTTGGGACCATATAATTAGGGCTGTCAATGAGGTGGATTTCAACCCGGATCCATCCGAATCAGGTCCAATTTATTAAAATAATTGTCCGATTAGAGATTCGATGGACCTGATCCGATTATAAATATCCGTAATCCGAAACATATGGAGAGAATATGGATTTAGATCGATCCGATCCGTTAAAGATCCGTATTCGACAAAAAAATAAAATGAATAATATATATATATATATATATAATGTTTTATAAAAGTAAGTACCATTAATAATATTTCACTGTCAGTTTAAGAAGATAATAATTTATAACTCGTTTATAAATTTATTTAAACTAATATTTTCATCTAAAAATATGAATATTAGTAAAGGATGTTTGAACATGTGAGCTAAAATTAAATTAAATTTTAAAATTAATAAATTTATTTTAGGAAAAAATATTAATGTAATTTTTTAAACGAAAATTTTATTAAATCCAAAAAAGATTCGATATCCGGCCAAATCCATCCAAGATTAATTGGATTAAAAAAATCTAGATCCGAGCATAATTCGAACAAGATCCTTATCCGATATAAATGGAACCGAATCTGGACGAGGCTGACCTACGATCAAAATCCGACCCATTGACATCCCTACATATAATGTAGTATAACAACAAATCCTAATTTCTTCCCCGGCGGCGCCACCATGTGGTAAGCTTTACGCTCCCAATTCTTTCTTTCCGGTATATAATATAGATGATGTTTATTGTTTATATACATCGTAACATGGAACATATATATTCAGGTAAACCCTAGACTAGTTATTACATTTTTAATTATCAAAACACATAGTTGGAGAAAACTCATCTTTCAATTGTATTTATGCTACTTGTTGTCAATGAATCATTATTATATATACACTATAATTAATTATGTGCAGGATTTGTAGTTTAAGCCTTCAGCTACTACACAATGCCTTTGTGTTTTGTCTTTTGAAATCATGATGAATATTTATTGTCAACATATATATATTCAAAGTTAATTGGCACTATGATTTATACTTAAAAAACGATTTGATTGAAAGCTAAGAATGTATATTGGATTGGTGTGAGTAATTATTTACTAACTTCTTTTGAAATATCAAAATGAAATAGGAAAAAAATACTGTACTAATGAAATTCTAATTTCTCGGAGTTTAGAATTTTCTTAATATAAAAAAATATGAACCGAGCAACCAACTTCAACCCACTAACCCATAATATAATCTTCTTTTCAACTTCCTTCAACTACACAACCCATGATCTCCAATTCTTACCCCTCTCAATTTCTTCATTCTGATAATTTCCTAATCAGCACAATGCTGAAACGAAGAAAAGCAAGTATTTGAGAAAAAAGAAGCAGTAACTAGATAAGGGCGGCACAATCTTCAAGAAGAAGGCTGCAGGTGAAGAATGAAGATGAAATCTTCTCATATTTTTATATGCATTTTACTTAGAAAGTTCAAAAAAAAAATTATATATGAATTATAATTATAAAGGTCCGTGCATAGCACGGGTATAGTTCCCTTCTTTAATTATTGGAATTAAACTATTCAAAACTACTCGCCACATATCCACATTAAAAAAAAATGTTTACTTATATTTCAATCAAAGAGCAGTATAGTTCCCTTCTTTAATTTCTTTAATAATTAAAAATGTTTTGTTCCCCTTTTTTTATGAAAAATTAATATTGTTCCTTAATACTCTCTAACTATTAAAATTTATGGATAGAGGATATGTAATAGACGTTTCACATAGTGGGATTACTATATATATATATGGTAGATATTATAATACTATCATTGAATGAGACAATTAATCATGATTCATGTTGTTAGAGAGACTAAAAGAATCGGAAACCGGCAAAATGTTGTTCTACCACTACATGATCCAGTCCAGTCAATTAAGTTCTAGAAATGAAGGAACACAAGAGTTTTTCGGAGTCTGATCGAGTAATGTTTATTCAATAGCAGGAGCATGAACTTAATCACAAACTTTGTGTTGTCTTTTTAAACCACAATGAATATTTATTGTCAAGTCAATTAGACCGTAGTCTAGTGACAAAGTTGATGCCCAAGGACCATGAGATCGTGGGTTCAATTCCCATTAATTCTCCATCTAAAAAGAAGAATATATTTATTGACAACATTAAAACTTTATTACTTCCTTGTAAAATAATACTACTTGAGATTCATCTTAGCTAGCTTCTTCTAGGCATCCTATTAGATGGTCATTAGACCTGCATATCAGAGGTAATTAAGAAAATTGGTTTCTAATGAAAATTATTTCCAAAACCTTTAAAGTTAATAAAGTATTAATTAGGGGCTAAATTTTAGGCCTGGACAACTACATACAATAAATTGCATATAAATTGTGTTTTGTACTTCTTTTTATCTTAAGATTTATTCACATTAGAAAACATTGTTTTGTATTTATTTTTGCCTCTACATAATTATATTTCATTGGTTATATACAGTCACGAGTTCCACATTTTTTAGGCTACAAATGGTCATGTAATTGCAATTGCTCGAGAAGATCTTCACGGACATGAGCTTGAAGTATGGTATATAGTTACTGAAGATGTAGAAGCAAGGAAGGAATCATCCATTGTCGGAAATAGAATCATAAGTGTAAACCACATGTTGGCAAAATTGCAAATTTGTCCTAAACTATATCTACTTTTTACATTTCATTCCAAGTTATATCACGGTTGCAATTTTAGGCCCATAATATATTATTTTTAGCAAATGTCATCCCATCATTGAATTTTAGACGATTTGCCCAATTACGTTGCTACGTTCTCAGCTTATGTGTCAAGAAGTGTCTATGTGGACACACATGTGTCTATGTGGACACACATGAAGCTAACAATATGGAAGACATTTTTTATGGGATGAAAAACACAAATCTATGGGAAGAAATTGGCGGGAGTTTTACCTGCCCATTTTGTTGTCTTTCCCCGTCTATTTTGTTGTCTTTTCCCTATTTTCTATTGAGATAAAATCATGGATCAATATTTCGTATCTAATATATGTTTCGGTTTCAGTGTATGTTTCAGTCAGCTTTTCGAAATCTTATACTAAATATTTTGAAAACATTAAGAAAAATTGTAAAAAACTACAATAAATGAGTTTAAAAGCAAACAAAGAGTTTCAAAACAATAATACTATTACGAATATCACAGATTATATGAAAAAGAAGACCAAAGCAATAAGAGATTTCTTAGGGTTTTAAAATTGAGTGTTCGGAATTTATCGGAAAGGGTTTAACGTGTTTAGAGAAGAAGTGAGAGCTAGAATAATAGCCTAATTAAAGAAGAAAAAAGATTTGGCGCATCCTCGTCCAAAAGGCAACAAAACTGGACAAATCGTCTAAAACTCAATGACGGGATGACATTTGCTGAAAAATATATATATATATATATATATGTATATATTACAGGACTAAAATTGCAACGGTGATATAGTTTGGGACGAAATTTGCAATTTTGCCCGGCCGACATATTAGTACGTTGTTAGTTTAGTTACATGCATGTCTACACTTTGATTCAGAGAAAAAGCAAGGTATGTATGCTCCTAGCTAATTGTGCAAGTTAAGTATAATCAATTCCCTATATATATATATATATATATATATATATATATATATTTAGGTTGGTTGTTTTGGGAAATCAAGAGTGTATAACAAATCAGACAGACAAATTAAGGTTAAAATATTCAGGTGAAAATGTCTCTAGAAGATTGGGCAGTCGATGTTGAGAAAGAAGTTAACAACATGGAAGATATGTCCAAAGCACTAGAGCTGAAGAGAAAAAGATGTATCTACAGAGTTCCCGACTATATTAGTGTAGTGGACAACAAAGCCTGCAAGCCTCAAGTGGTATCATTTGGCCCCTACCATCACTTTGAGCAAAACTTGGAGCCAATGGAGGAGCACAAGAACCGCGCTCTCCTTCACTTCCTTAAGAGATCAAAGAAACCGCTGCGCCCCTATTTGGATGCTTTGGCTCAAGAGGTGAAGGATTTGAAAGACGCATACGCTCAACTGGATCCTTGGTGGCTAGAAGACGACGAAAACTTCTTGCAGCTGATGATTATTGATGGGTGTTTCACTCTTGAAATATTGCGTGTAGGTTGTCATCGTTTTGAGAATGACTATGCTTACGATGATCCCATATTCAGTACCCATGCAAAACTCAACACGATGTCATTAATCAGACGAGACATGCTGCTGCTCGAAAATCAGGTGCCATTGCGTGTTCTTGAAATAATACTTGACGTTGAGCGTGGAGATATGGTCAGTTATCTAATTCTCTCTATATATTGCTCTTGATGGATGTTCATATATATTACTTTTAGTTTTAATTAGTTAAATAAGGCTTGATTTGGATTTTCAAATCGATCCACAAGAATATAATTGGATTTAATTTGATTTGTACGTAGGTAGGTAGGTTAGTTAGTTTCTGTTGATTCTAGCTAACAATGCTACAATTAATATTGTTCTGTTTGTGGAATTAAGATGGCAGGAGAGTTTCTAATCAAGTGCATACTCGAATCTTTTTGCACACCATCACGAACACGATCACGATCACGATCACAATCTATAGTCGACGGTTTGCACGTATTGGATGTGTGCAGAAGAGGACATCTTGTTGAACAACCTCCTATGGTTAGAAGAAGAAGAAGAAGAAAACCAATTATATTATTATATGACATCAATATTCCATCCGCCACGGAGCTTCACGAGGCTGGAATTCGATTCAGAACAAGTAAAACCACAAGCCTCAAGGACATTACATTCAAAATCAAATACATGACCCTCTATTTTCCACCAATTGTCTTTAAGGATGATACAAAATCATTTCTTCTCAATCTAATGGCGTTTGAGAGATTGCACGTGGGAGCTGGGAACGAGGTAACCTCGTATGTCTTTTTCATGGGCTGTCTTATAAAAAGTGGCAGAGACGCTAGCCTTCTTCGTTCACTTGGTTTTGTTCATACTGCACTTGGCACTGATGAAGACGTGGCTGATATTTTCAGATTGATGGACAAAGATGCTAATAACTACTTTGATCCTGCAGATTATGCATTCGTTAAAGTTCATTATAAGCTCACTCAAAAAATGAGGAACTATTTCAGGTTTCGTGCTTGGGGAATGGGTCTTCTGGGAATTTAATTACTTACTTGAATTAAAAATCATACTAATTCATTCGTACGTTTCCATCTTTTAATATGTTCACTAAATATTAAGGTTATTTTGTTAATTTTTTAGTATGCCTATTTTGTTAATTTTTTAGGTTTTAGCTGTTAAATATTCTTTTTTCTTTTCTGATCAGCAGTTTTTAATTAAATTATAGTGAACATATTCAATTTGTACGTAATTATACCATGAAAATTTTATTTTTGTTGAATGGGGTCCATTCAAAGAAACTATAAGATACACATTATTTTTGCAACTAATATATATAAACATTTCATAGAAAGTGGAAAATTGATAAGTGGGGTCATTGCACCCAACTCAAGTACTAGTAGCTACGCCCCTGCTTGTCCTAACTCCCAATGGAAATAGAATCATATATATATAAGCAGGGGCATAATTATCTAATTTTACTTAACTTCATGGGGTGGGTGTAATTATCCCATGTATTTTAATGATAATTATCCCATGTTTTAGCTATGCCTAATTTGTTAATTTTTTTTTTCAGTTCTAGCTATTTCAAGTTTTTAAATAATTTTTTTTCCAGATCAGCAGTTTTTAAATTTTTATGAACATATTCAATTTGTAATTATTGGAATTAAACTATTCAAAACTACTCGCCACATATCCACATTAAAAAAAAAAATGTTTATTTATATTTCAATTAAAGAGCAGTATAGTTCCCTTATTTTCTTTAATTATGAAAAATTAATATTGTTCCTTAATACTCTATACTATTAAATTTTATGAATAGAGGATGTTATAGATGTTTCACATAGTGGGATTACTATATATGGTAGATATTATAATAGCATTGAATGAGACAATCATGATTCATGTTGTTAGAGAAACAGGCAAGATGTTGTTCTACCACTACATGATCCAGTCCAGTCAATTAATTCTAGAAATGAAGGATCACAAGATTTTTTTCGGAGTCTGATCGCGTAATGTTTATTCAATAGCAGGAGCGGCACACATATACATACATATATATATATATATATATGGCTTATAATTAATATGACCAATTCATGAATCATAGCCAATCACAAACTTTGTGTTGTCTTTTTAAACCACGATGAATATTTATTGCCAAGCCAATTAGACTGTAGTCTAGTGACAAAGCTGATGTCCAAGGACCATGAGATCGTGAGTTCGATTCCCACTAATTCTTTGTACTTGAACAGTAATTGAAATGATTGTAATGTAATGATTGATGTATTCTTCATCTAAAAAGAAGAATATATTTATTGACAACATTAAAACTTTGGAATATTTAGCATTACTTCTTTGTAAAATAATACTCCTTGAGATTCATCTTAGCTAGCTTCTTCTAGGCATCCTATTAGATGGTCATTAGACCTGCATAACAGAGGTAATTAAGAAAATTGGTTTCTAATGAAAATTATTTCCAAAACCTTTAAAATTAATATAGTATTAATTAGGGGTTAAATTTTAGGCCTGGACAACTACATACAATAAATTGCATATAAATTGTGTTTTGTACTTCTTTTTATCTGAAGATTTATTCACATTAGAAAACATTGTTTTGTATTTATTTTTGCCTCTCTAAAATGTACATAATTATAATTATATTTCATTGGTTATATTCAGTTACGAGTTCCACATTTTTTAGGCTACAAATGGTCATGTAATTGCATATGCTCGAGAATATCTTCACGGATATGAGCTTGAAGTATGGTATATAGTTACTGAAGATGTAGAAGCAAGGAAGGAATCATCCATTGTCGGAAATAGAATCATAAGTGTAAACCACATGTTGGAAAAATTGCAAATTTTGTCCTAAACTATATCTACTTTTTACATTTCATTCCAAGTTATATCACGGTTGCAATTTTAGTCCCATAATATATTATTTTTAGCAAATGTCATCCCATCATTGAATTTTAGACGATTTGCCCAATTACGTTGCTACGTTCTCAGCTTATGTATCAAGAAGTGTCTATGTGGACACACATGAAGCTAACAATATGGAAGACATTTATGGGATGAAAAACACAAATCTATGGGAAGAAATTGGCGGGAGTTTTACCCGCCCATTTTGTTGTCTTTCCCTATTTTCTATTGAGATAAAATCATGGATCAATATTTCGTATCTAATATATATTTCGGTTTCAGTATATGTTTCAGTCAGCTTTTCGAAATCTTATACTAAATATTTTGAAAACATTAAGAAAAATTGTAAAAAACTACAACAAATGAGTTTAAAAGCAAACAAAGAGTTTCAAAACAATAATACTATTAAGAATATCACAGATTATTTGAAAAAGATGACCAAAACAATAAGAGATTTCTTAGGGTTTTAAAATAGAGTGTTGGGAATTTATCGGAAAGGGTTTAACGTGTTTAAAAAGAAGTGAGAGAATAATAGCCTAAAAAAAGAAGAAAAAAGATTTGGCGCATCCTCGTCCAAATGGCAACAAAACTGGACAAATCGTCTAAAATTCAATGACGGGACGACATTTGCTGAAAATATATATATATATATATACAGGACTAAAATTGCAACGGTGATATAGTTTGGGACGAAATTTACAATTTTGCCCCCACATATAGTTACATGCATGTCTACACTTTGATTCAGAGAATAAGCAAGGTATGGCTAATTGTGCAAGTAAAGCATAATCAATTCCCTATATATATATTTAGGTTGGTTGTTTTGGGAAATCAAGAGTGTACGTATAACAAATCAGACAGACAGACAAATTAAGGTTAAAAAATTCAGCTGAAAATGAGTTTAAGAGATTGGGCAGTCGATGTTGAGAAAGCAGTTAACAACATGGAAGATATGTCCAAAGAATCAGAGCTGAAGAAAAAAAGATGTATCTACAGAGTTCCCGACTATATCCGCGAACTGGACAACAAAGCCTGCAAGCCTCAAGTGGTATCATTTGGCCCCTACCATCATGGTGAGAAAAACTTGGAGCCGATGGAAAGGCACAAGAACCGCACTCTCCTTCAATTCCTTAGGAGATCAAAGAAACCGCTGCACCAATATTTGGATGCTTTGGCTCAAGAGGTGAAGGATTTGAAAGACGCGTACGATCAACCGGATTCTGAATACAATGATGAAAAGTTCTTGCAGATGATGATTCTCGATGGGTGTTTCATTCTTGAAATATTGCGTCGTGGTTTTCAGAATGACTATGCTCACGATGATCCCATATTCAGTGACCATGGAGTCCTCTACGCAATGCCATTAATCAGACGCGACATGCTGCTGCTCGAAAATCAGGTGCCATTGCGTCTTCTTGAAATAATACTTGCCGTAGAGCATGGTGAAGATATGGTCAGTTATCTTCTCTCTGTTTAATTGCTCTTGATGGATACGTTTCATTTGTCAGTTTTTAGTTCATTCAGTTAGGCTTAATTTGGATTGATGGATTTGGAGCTGAAAATTTTCACATTTTACTAAATAGGACAAGGGTAAAAATGTCCAACCTCTAATTAATCCAAATGAAGCTGATTATTAATTTAAGCTTACTGTACAATTGCTACAATATTAATGTTCTGTTCTGTTCTGTTTGGTTTGTGGTGGGATTAATGAATGAAGAAGGGGGCAGATAAGCATGTTGTAATCAAGCTCATCTTCAGATATTTTGTCCTGGACCGACAATCACAACCTCCATACAATGGTTTGCACATATTGGATGTGTTCCGACAAGGACTTGTTTTTGAACCACCTCCTATGCATAGAAGAGGGCGAGGCATACGACTTGCTCCTTTTGATGAGATTCCATCTGCCACAGAGCTATACGAGGCTGGAATCCAATTTCAAACGAGTCGATGCAAAAGCCTCAAGGACATTTCATATGAAGGCATCACCTTCACTCTTCCACTACTCGTGGTTAATAATGACACCAAATCACAAATTCTCAATCTAATGGCTTTTGAGAGACTGCATGTGGGTGCTGGGAACGAGGTAACCTCGTACATCTTCTTAATGGGTTGTCTTATACACAGTGGAAGAGACGCTAGCCTTCTTCGTTCACACAATATTGTTCATAGTGCACTTGGCAGTGATGAAGATGTGGCTAACTTTTTTGGATCGGTCTGCAAAGATTTTGTGCCTGATCCTCAAAATATGTTGGATGAAGTTTCTTTTATTTTCAGTGTACTGAGGAGCCGTTTCATGAAGACGTTGACGGCTTGGAGAATAGATCTTCTGGAAAATTACTTGAAAAGTCCATGGGGTGTTTTGTCTGTTATTGCTGCTATTATCCTCTTTACTCTCACAGCAATTCAGACTGTGTATAGTGTCCTCAGTTACATTCATAGAAAAGATAAATAAATAACAAATTAATGAATTTGTTCATGTTTCATGGCCATGACTTGATGATCGATGATCAATTAATAAATGTATAATTTCCATCTTTTGATTTGAATAATACTACTACTCCATAATCCATATTGTATATATGGGCTTGCTTATATTTACTCAGTAATCTAATATATATTAATATTGATTGTCTTCTAATTAAGTTGAAATATATACAAGGGATCGAGTTTCTTGTATGAAATATATTCAAGTTAGTGTTACAAAAGTCTAAAATATTTCATTAGTTCGATTGTACGTTATAACTTAGAAGTGAATTAAAATGAATAATTTAGCAGTTATTTAATTGATTTCATATTGGCACCGTACATATAACTCCTTGAGTTCAATGTCTATCCAATAAATCAAATAGTACCAATTCTGAAACGAAAGAATATGATGTGGCTAATTTTTGTCTCTTTTGCTCTCTATATATATTATTATTGTGTGTGTAGCATCTGTCCCATTTTCTAGATGGATCCACTTTCTCTTTTGGGGTTTCAATAATTGTAAACAACTTCTCTACTTTAAGTTTAACCTAATAGATTCATGCTACTAAATTTTTAAATGAAAAAGTGATGTCATCACAAAAATATTAATGAATGTCAGTTTTGCTCTTAATTAAAAGTGATCTTGAGTTTTACCAAGTTATACGACTAGTAGATAATTATTCCATATGTTTTTTTAATAATAATTATCCCATGTTTTACCTATGCATGTTATGTCTAAAAGTTTGGGTTTAGCTATTTTATTTTTTTCAAATAATTTAGATAATATTTATTACACCGATCACTTTCCTATCAATTTTCGATAAAAATTTATTTTTTACAGAGGCATTTTTAAAATAACATGGTGTCCAACTTTAAACCTGAATGACCATTAATGTGACATTAAAATATTAAATAACATGGTCCCCTGCAAGAAAAAAATATTTTTGCCGAAAATTGACCAGGGAAATAATCGGTGTAACACATATTATCTAAGAAGGATCAAAATGTAACACTTTATCTATAAGGTACAAAAGCGTAATAAACTTTAAACATGAGGGACCACTACTGTCATTCAGCCATAATTATAGAAAAAGAAGAGGAACCTGGACAAGAAATTTACAACTCTAATTAATTTAGAATACATACACATGCCAATTTCTCTTCCCAACCAAACAAAGCCTTGTTCTCATCACCCCCCTTTCGGAAATACCAAAGCTCGACTCCCATATTTATTAATTTCGTATACTTTTTTGCCAGATTTTTTGCCGTTTTGTCTCAGTGGCGACTCAAATTTCTTCTCGTCTTCTCCTAACCTCTTCTCTGCTCAAGAAAATGGCCGCTGCCTCCGCTGCTGGATCCGCCGTCGCATTCAAATCGGCCGGTATTTCTCACCGGAAAATAGCCAATTTCAGCCAGATATCGTCGAAGGTGAAGCTCTCCAATCTGCAATGCAGATCTCTTCGCTCATTTTCTTCCTCAGGTAAATGTATTAGCTTGGAATTGCATCTAGGAAATTGATAACCGTACAACTTTTTCCACCTGATGACATATTGTTCACGAGTAGTACCGAGTAGCTTCATATTTTTATACGTAAATTTTGTTAACTTTTAGGTTATCAAATGAAAAATATTGTTTATGCTTATTTTATATGCATGAATAACCGTCTTAAATGAGTTTTAATTGAACAAGCTCAAGTCGAGCATCGAGTAGCTTGGTTTGATTTTCAGTCCTACGTGTTGAATTATAATAGCTTTTTATTTTAATTGAATTGTATGTACAGGCATAAAGGCTCAAGTTGCAACAGTTGAGCAAATGAGCATTGATGCAACACAGAAAGTAGAAGCTCCTGTTGTTATTATAACTGGAGCTTCCAGAGGTATTGGCAAAGCAGTCGCTTTGACTCTAGGGAAAGCCGGTTGTAAGGTCGGGTTCTCTACCTTACTAGTTAATCAAATTTAGTTCAAGAAAGTTACTTTTTGCCATATGTGTTGTATTGGCTTTAAATTTACTGCTCGTTTTGTTAGTATTTACAGTGAGATGGCACTTGATGAACTAAGTAGCAAATTTGATGGCTTTTTTTTTATTGTTGTTTTTATGCATAAATGAATGAACGCGTGTCAGTATCATTGAATACACTTCCTTGATGTTTCAACTTGAACGAGTCATGGGACATGATATCCCTACAGTAATGGTATTGTATTTATAGTGAGGGTTTTCTTTCATTAATAGTATGCACAAACTAATAATGGGTTATCTACTGCAGGTTCTGGTTAATTATGCAAGGTCATCGAAGGAGGCGGAAGAAGTCTGTAAGCAGGTAAATAGTTTCACTTAAATAAATGAATAGCGAAAATCTCGGAAGTATGTATATAGTATACATATATAGGATCTCTGCCTTTGTGCACCTATCCTTATTTGCAAAATTTAAACACAAGTAAAATTTGTTAACCTGGTTTGTATATTAAGTTATTGGGGAAAAGGCCAACCACATAATAACTCTGCCTTGGTTATCATTTATTACTCTTCTAGAGATATTTTTGGAAATTCATTTTCAAGTTGGCCTAATTTATGTTTTAATAGTTACGACTTCATAAAGACTTGAATTCCCTTCACCAACTATGGTATAAAATGCGATTGTATGATTTTTATGCCATAGTATGTGATGCCTATTTTTTTTTTTTTAATGTAAAACCGAAAGTTACTGCTTATTGCAGATAGAGGCATTTGGTGGACAGGCTATTAGTTTCGGTGGAGATGTTTCAAAAGAAGCAGATGTGGATTCAATGATTAAAGCTGTAAGAATGTTTAAATTCTCTTAATTTTGTTAATGAAGCATCAATTAAATCGAATTTTATTGAGATGTCTGCAGGCAATTGACTCATGGGGAACTGTAGATGTTATGATCAACAATGCAGGTAGTCAAAAGTTCAACCTTTTCTGGCTGCATATCTTTGTTTCGTTAGATTTTTTTTAAAAGAATTTACGAAATTTCAGGTATTACAAGGGATGGTTTGTTGATGAGAATGAAAACTTCTCAATGGCAGGAAGTCATCGATCTAAACCTTACTGGGGTGTTCCTATGCACACAGGTCGTTTCTCGAAACTACTATTTGCGAAAAATATGCTCAAGTTTATTTCAATTAATTCCGAGAATTTTATTATCTTCAGGCAGCAGCAAAAGTAATGATGAAGAAGAGAAAGGTATATGTACTCTATATCTCTTTAATTCGACTTCAACTTAGTTCGCTAGTTGGTCTTAATCACATTCCAAGAGCTCTTTTCACTTTTTTTTTTTTTCCTTTTTCATTTTGTTATTGAATCTTCTCATCTTTTTTAGAATTAAACAACTTTGGTGCTTTCTGGCTTGAGTGAAATGCAAAAATACCCCCTACAATTTACTTAATTAGCAAAAAAACCCTCTGTTAATTTTATCACCAAAACCCTCCCTTGTGCTATTTTTCATTAGCAAAAAACCCCTCCCAAGCCTGAGTACATATTTTGCAGGAAAAATTACAATTATATCCCCACAAAAATGCAAAAACACCCCTATTCACCTAAAAAGTTTGACAATAATCCCCCTGTTAACTCTGAAAATTGACTATGACCCCCTATTGATTTATGAAGGAACTTCAAATGGGTTTTTTGGCTAATAAAAAGAACACGGGGTTTTTTGCTAATTAAATTTTTTTTGGCTAATTAGGCAAAGCACATGGGGTATTTTTACATTTAGCCCTATCTGGACTATTTGTTTCATTTTTTGATCTTGCGACTCTAATACAAGGTGACTATCGACTTTACAGGGAAGGATCATTAATATTGCATCTGTTGTTGGTCTTGTGGGCAATGTTGGGCAAGCCAATTATAGTGCTGCAAAAGCCGGGGTCATTGGGTTCACAAAGTCCGTGGCAAAGGAATATGCAAGTAGAAACATCAATGTGAGTTTGCCAAAATTATTTATCTTATTTAAGTGTTATTGTGAAATTGCAACTTGAAAGCTTCGTTGACAGGTAAATGCTGTTGCACCCGGATTCATTGCATCTGATATGACTGCGAAGCTAGCTGGGGACTTTGAGAAAAAGATAAAGGAGGCTATTCCATTGGGTTAGTTTTCTCGATTTTGACCTTAATCAATTTTATTGATATTAAATATTGGAGTATCTAAATCTTATGGAAATGTTTGATTGCGATAATAAATGCATTGATGTATTAAATCTAGGGAGGTATGGCCAACCGGAAGAAGTTGCTGGACTGGTTGAATTCTTGGCCCTTAATCCTGCTGCTGCTTACATCACCGGACAGGTCTATATCACATTTACTTTGCCCTTTCTGCATGTTTGTCATGAGGCATTTTCTTAATTCACCGGAAGCTATACACCCCATAAATTATGCGAGTTTGTGACATTCTGGTTAATTTGCTAACACCACCTTTGGTTGCCACAGTGAACCCAAAAAATTGATTATGTATGAGGCGTTTGGTTGTCCAAATTTTTACCTAAGTTTATGAGGCGATTGGTTGTCGAAATTAAATTTCTATAAGGCCCACAAGAACTTTCACTCTTCAACCTCAATGACCATCATAGGTTAGACCCAGGATCAGTTATCTCATTTTCAATTGGACACGACAGTATCCATTTATCCCTCTTTTGTTTCTGATTTACCAACAAATCAGCACCAATCATGGGAAGGTGGAGATTATAATGGAATTTATTAGTAAACGGTAGGGACTTTCTGTCTTTAACTCGATCACAAATGAAAAGATTTTGTAATTTTACCATGTTTTTTATCTTTCTTAAATTACTTTGTACAAATGAACACCTTATCTAATATGAAGAACTGAACATTCCTTAACTTTATTTCAGCACCATGTGCATGTAAGAATTTCAACCGCCCTCATTTTAACTTTCTTTGATCATGCAGGTACTAACCATTGATGGAGGTATGGTCATGTGAGAGGGTTATGTACCTCGTGTTAAACTGTACCGAACATTAACTGTCGGTCATAGATTTCCTTCTATGCACGAGGGGCATTTGCAATCAACTCCGATTGCTTGTATGGGATTTATCAATTCCTTACATATTTTCGTAGGATTTATACCAGATTTCGAGTTCGTCTTGAATATTGATTAGAACAATTTTCCTATCTTCAAATCCCCCCCCCCCCCCCCCCCCCCCCCCCCCCCAACCCAATGGTACTCTGTTGATCTTTTTTTGGAGAATCTGTCAGTGGTAAGCACTCTTGATCTTGAAGTTGCTAGTTGGGAACTTGTCGATTTGATGATGTGTACTTCCACTCCCAGTGAAATGGTTGTGCAATTGATCATATAGTTGAGTGACTTTTTTGGATCAAGAAATATTGACTTTTTCTTTTATCAATTCAACCCAATTATACATTAAAGTATGTAGATGTTTGATTGGCTCAGCTTTATTTATAGATAATGAAAAAGATATTGTGTTCGATTGGGCTTGAAAGAGTTTGTGCTTAATCTTTTAATAATCAAATCTACCAGAGTCATCTTATTCTAGAATGAACTCAACTTACTTAGTCAACACAAACTCTTAGAAATTTATCAAACATCCTAATCATAACAAGTTAAAAAAGTTACGCAAAGTTTGATAATTATTAACATAAGTGATCAAAATATAGAAATTCAACTGAAAATGAATAAGGAAATACGGTTGATTATGCCTAATATTTAATCCAACTTGATCACGTGTTTAGAGAAAAGGTGTCTTTTTTGCCTAATCAACCAATTTATGTCCTAACTTATTGAAGAGTGATCATTTTAAGTTTTGAGGTTGCTTAAGAGAATGAGTTTAAGATACACAAGCCAAGTTCAACTTCAGATTTTTTGTAAGAATAATAGAATATTCCATCAGCACAAAATAGCTTTAGTTATGAAGTGATGTGACACATGCATTTGATTCGCAACGGGTTTTCAAAGGATAAAATACACACAAACACACACATCGCATAAAGTTTAGTTATCCTACTAAAAAGAATTAATTCAAACGCATTCAATCACAAGACAAATATACTTTGTTGAATAATAAGTTTATTGAAGAATCGGGTCTACACTAATATTTCCTCTCTATCCAAGCTTAAAATATCCATGTATGCCCTCATGTTATTAAATAATAGGTGCTTAGAATACCAGTTCACCATTTAAATCTTTGTCCTACTTATAGAGGTTGATTCAAAGATAATTCTTTCTTGAAAGTCTGCTGTTTCTCAAACTAGGCTCAAATGGAAATATCAACACTATATCATTCACCTCTTCTTGTATTTAATCTGTGGTTCATCTTCCTATACCTTTTCGGATATTTCAGCATCTTCAAAAATTGGAAGAAAAAATACAGGTCTGAAGCTTCAAGCTGTCTCATGTCACTGGCTCATGGCACCCCTGCAGTTGTTATATCCATTTTCTCAATCTTACAGTTTCAAAAGAGCCTAATCCAACTTGACTTCACTTCTCCAAACAGTGCCTTTCAAAATTTAGTTCTCGAATACAGCATTGCTTATTTCTTGATGGACCTCTTGCACTATATAGTCTTTATACCAAGTGATGTGCTCATAATTACACACCACATAGCCACACTGTATGTACTAATGACATGCCGATATCTATTTGGACATGGAGCAGTGGCCATTCTTTGCATCCTTGTCCTTGCTGAGGTTACAAGTACATGCCAGAACACATGGAGCCTTGCCAGATACCAGAAAGACGACTCACACAAGGCTGCTGGTGTGTTCGAGTTTTTATCACCTATTTTTTATGCATACTATAGTGTTGTAAGGGGGATTCTCGGACCATTGTTTGTGTATAAGATAGGTTTGTTTGTTAGTAGTGGTGTGGCTAACAATATGGTTCCTCTGTGGGGTTGGATTTCTTGGATTGTGGTGATAATATCAGGAATTGGGTTAAGCATATTGTGGGTTATGCATCTGTGGATTGATTTGTATAGGCATAGAACGAAGAAAGTGGTCAAGAAAACGAGCTAGCTATGCCCAACATAACAAGTGACACTATCTTCTATCAAGCTTATGTCGTCATACAGAACAGAAAGCAAATGAAAATCAAATGTTCAAATGAGTAGTGCAGTAGTGTTCAATGTAAAGTTAATCTAGATGGTTAGCATTGTGCATTATTATCTTTGCTTCTTGCTATCTTCTACTTTCACATGTTAACAAGGAAATTTCAAATACTCTACTAACAAAATGAAATACTATCTCTATTACAAATTTATAACAGATTGTCACAAGAAAATTGAAATACATATGTTGCCCTCACACAGATTTAGTTAAAAACGGCAGTTGCTACGCAAACCATATAATATTAAGTCATATAGTTATTCACGAAACAATTTATCGACCTAGCTAACCCTAGACAGATCACAATATGAAGTTTAAATAGCACATACCACTTTCTTGATCACCAGAAAGCCACACATCAGCGAGAGAGTGATACTGGGTCTATATGCTCATGGTGAACCACTGTTTTAGTTGCTCTTTGAGTTTGTTTTTCTTTTGCTATTAAGATCTGAAGATGCAGGATAGTTGTTTATTTTGCAGTTGTGGTCCTAGGCCTATATGCGAATAATTGAAGCACTTGATGACTCCGGATTCCCTTTATAGTTAATTTCCACAAAGAAACCCCCTCCTTCGCCACGAGCAAGTCTTCCTGGATTAACACATATGCACTTGAGTTGTTCTTCTCCATCATTACTTTCCCCAAGGGAGAGAACCTGTGCACAAGAAAATTTAGAATATAATACTTATAGAAACTTTTGCATTCAGCTATTTCTTTTTCCTTCTCGTGATTAGAGAATCTAGTGGTGAAAAGATGATTGGTTTTTTACCTTCACAAATTGAGCCAAGTCTGACGGTAAAATGAGTATATCTGGAATTGATGTAATATCAAGAGCTTCTCGTGCCAGAGAAAAATCCAAAGGAACTTCTTCTGCTGGTGGATATAGGGGATAGAAGCTGCTCCAAAGATGTAGATGTGAATAAGAATAAAATTCAATGAAGGAAAAAGGAGAGAACGGAGAGACACTATCATTGATCTTTCAGTGTTAAGCAAAAGATAACTATTGATTGTTAAAACATGCCTGCATTGGTTTAGGATATGCTTTGCAAGATTAGTTAATCGCTGTTTGGACCCTCCTTGTGGATTTCTACAGATTTCTTCTGCACTAAGCTGTTTTAGTATATCCACTGTGCAGCAAGCTACTTTCACCTGTTAATCAAGAAAAATAAGATTTTTTTGGCAATTTCAGCTCTGGAATAAAAATAATTACCACTATTCCTTACTTTAATCCATAAAAGTACAAATTCCTAATACATGCACTTCTCTAAGTTAAATATTCGCTACCATATGTAGAAGCACATCCCTAGGTTTAAGTAAATTTATCATTGCAGCAGAAAAAGAAAATGTACAAATTATAGTTTTGGCTACCATACATTCACAGTATCTGGTTTTAATGCAACTACTCTTCATCAAAATGCAGTCTCCTGGATTTCAAGGTTATAGAAGTCACATGATGTCAAAATTATACCTTTAAGAGAAACTGAGGTTATTGGATTTCTGGGTAACTATTAATAATGATCTCATAGTATTTCTGTTATT
Organism: Penstemon newberryi var. newberryi; assembly: GCA_030819805.1. NCBI lineage: Eukaryota > Viridiplantae > Streptophyta > Magnoliopsida > Lamiales > Plantaginaceae > Penstemon > Penstemon newberryi. Next base: position 913,355 of record JAUALY010000008.1, read on the forward strand.
GTATTTGTAGAAAGGTGTGTTTTACAAAGCATTTACAGAAGCACCTATCACATTTCCCTATACGAAGAAAAATAATGATTATGGAGGTTGTTGTTTTCACCTCATTAGCACAGAAAACTCCTGGATTAGAGATGCTGCGTATCTAGTAAACAAAGAATTTGTGTCAGTCAGTAGTGAATGAAATGGTATACCTAAGAAGGATATTCTATGAGCATTTATAGTACCTGATGATTGAATTCGGTGGGATGCACATCAAAAGCGGGCTGCCAAAACAACATAAAGCTTATATTAATGTTATAAAGTATAAACTATCTTAAGGAGAGAATGAATTCAGCATGTGAATGTACACCTGAACAAATAAATTGAAGACTAACTCACCTGAGGGAAAACAAAGTCATGATTAGCATCCCGGGTAGATGGCATAAGAATCACTTGCACCACAGAACCCATACACTCTATATAATCTTGAAGCTATATAAACAATAAATAGAGAGTTTGGTTATAAGATGGTAGAATATGCCATTGCAGCAGAAAATGCAACTTTTGATTTGTATAACCTTTCCAAGGATCTCAAGGTGAAATATTTTATCAAAAGTTCGATCAACTGTTCCTTTCCTAAGCTCTGGATGATCAGAATCGACAAATGGCCCCAGCTGTCAAAAGAAAATTTCATGTATAACACTACTACTCTTTTAATCCCATATCCACATAGTCAAGCAACATGAACACGATAATTATTGTGAGGATGAGAAGTCCTCACCAGGACAAGCAATTGAGGCTGCTTTCGGCGTGCATATGCTAGAAGCTCATTTAGAGGCTCAAACAATAAATTATCACTTGTGGTAAAAGGACCTGCTGCAACAATCTGTTTAAAGTTCAAGTAGACATGAACAAGAATTTGGGTGTTAGACATCTCATATCATAATTCAAATTACCCACAAAACAATTCTTGTGTAATATTCAATACGTGTAATGAAAATTATTGAGCAACATGGTCTACAAACATGAATGGACAGAGTTCATATATTCCCCGACCCCTGTGATTAACATATTTAGCCCATTAACTGATCTAGCTCACTTACATCAACCCCACATCAATAATAAAAAGGGCAAATGATCCTTTAAGAAATGAACAAAAACATATAGAGTTCAAAGACTACTACAATAAATGCTAATCCCTATGAAGAAATGATGGTTAGTTCCGATTGCAGAATGTAACCAAACACTCTTAAGTCTTCTACATCCGTGATGATGTATGCTAACTTACCAATGACAGCTCCGAATTATCTTGTGAGGGATTGGCAAGTTGAAGATTTTGATCCATGGTTTGTCTTTTAGCAGGATGCTGCTCATTAGAAGTAGCAAACAAGGGCACATAATTGATGATCTTCGATGCAATAAGACAGTGTCCACTAGGGTTATGCCCTTCAACACCCACCACCTGTATAATAAACAATTAAGGTTATTCTTAGACTAAACAAGATGAATTGGTCTTAACTCCTAAGAAAAAGTCATCTAACCTGCCCTGGGAAAATAGAAAACTGGTTCAACTTCTGCAAGTCAAGACGAACACGCTGACCACCAGAATGCTCGACACTGTCGAAAATATTAAACAATGTTTAACAATATGAACGTTCAAAAATCTTAATTTCTTAGATTAAGGTAATTTTTGCATGTTACTGTATCTTGCTTAGATACATTGAGGTGTTTCCAGAACTCAACCAGATCAGTAATCACTAATACAGCAGACTGACAACTGGATCTGTTATAATTATAACCCACAGCTTTTCCAACTATTACTATTTTTAGTTATATCCATCAAGGCGTTAAACCATCCTGGGGACTGCATCACTTTATGATGAAACAGGTCTAGAACTTTTCAGCCAGTGGGATTCCATCTACTTAATAATGAAAATGCTCAAGAGTTCTTTCAGCAGGGTAAAACAACTATATAATTAAACATAGCTCGCAACTCTCTGCCACTCTCCTAGCAACGGACAGCAAAGACGAGCAAGAGACGCTCACCTACTTTGCAACAAAACAGGCTTCTCCTTCAGGCGGCCTTCTTCCTCACAACAGATCATGCCAACAGCAAAGATACTTGTCTGAAATAAATACCCATTACATGTAATGGAATTTAACATTAATGTGAAAACAAAAAAAATGCGACAGATAGGCTGCTCCTTTAATTCTTAGTTCCTCAATTCCTTGATCTTATACTTCATGTATGTAGATGATGCACAAACACTTCCTTACACGCATAGACCAACAAATTACCTGGCAAGCGACTGAAGGGTCAACTGGCTCCTCATACAGCTCAGAAGAGACAAAAGCGGTTGCTCTTTTTTTTATGTGATTCTCCAAGAAATTGAACTAAATCAAACTAAATAAAATGAGAGCTTTGTAACAAAGAAAAGCAAGCATATTTGAGTAATAAAATAATCAATACCTTGTCTTCAATTCTGTCATACATGAACCTGCAACCTGGCTCAAGCTGAGATATGTTCAACCTCAAGGAACATTTTTTGCTTGGTGGAACTCGTTTAATTATATCATCCTCAGAATTTCCATGATCCTCTTCAATTTTAATGGTTTTTGTACTGGCATGCTCATTAAGCGTAGAATGCACCATAAACTTGTTTTTTCTTGACCCGAAAGGTGTCACAGATTCTAGAGGTTTATCAAATGTAAATTTGCTCCTATTTGTTTTTTGTGCAGAATCAGATGGCTTCTCGTGTGCTGTTGTGGGTCTATCATCGGGAGTATCAAGTATGACTTCTGTTTCTTCGTAGTTACCATTCAATATCCTGTTTAAAAAGCAGATTCATTTGTTAACTCGGAAAGAAAATAATTTTATGCAGTTGAACAAACAACATTTTCAGATAAAGAAGTAATATATGGTGCTACTGCAATAAAGCTGCAAATGTATGTGATACAAATAGCGTTAGAGACCATGTAAAGTGTAAACTGCACACTCACATGGCTACATCATTGGAGTACAAATGCAATCCAGTCTCTTTTTCTCTAACTTTACTGAGCTGTTCACTCTGCAGTTGCTCTAAAAATGCAACCATATGTGAGCTTCGAACTGTAAACTCTAAGCCCCTGTCATAACCACGAAACCAAATGTCATGCCAAAATGCATTTCTCTCACTATTACTTTTTCACACTTATTTGGAAAGATTAAAACTCTTTCTTGCTACTAATATTGAATCATTAACTCAAACCCTGACACAATCACACCAATTAGCTGCTGAACCTTTCTAACAAAACACTCAACTTAGTGGTCTAATATTGTTTATTAGCAAAAATTAAAACTGGTAAAAAAAAAATTAAGGAAATTTTTAGTACTTGATTTTATAGGAGTATTTCATTTTCCCTATTTCTACTGGAGAAATTTCATTTTTGATACTACGACTTGAGGGATCTGCATTACTAGTAACGATTCTTGATTAAAAGTGCACCATTGATAACACAAGTCAATGCTTCCACACCAATTCGGTACTCTCATTGGTATCTGGAAAAGAAGCAACTGAAGTTGAAGTCCACATGCACTATGGAATCTAATTTAAACAAATATTAAATACTATGTCCCAATTTGTATTAAACGAAACACAAAAATCCAACAGAAATATAAGATCAAAGAAAACTTTATCTTCAGAAACAAAAGATATCAAAATCTACCTGTTGAGCGAGTAAACATCCCAACTCGAGACAATGTCTGAAGCACTGAGCTTGTACTGTATACAAAATGTCAAACCTGCAAATATAATGAAACATAATAATAATGTAAAAGAGAAGACTATACTATTCAATCCATAAATGGCAAAATTGATGAGTACAAAATCTCACATTTCTGTAGAATTTCTTCCTCGTCATCGAAATTGAAGCCATACTTTATGAATTCAGCTTTGATTTCTTCTTCCATTTTTCGCAATCGAGAGTAGAGGATTAGGGTTTGATGAGAGTGTTAAAAACAGAAACAGTTTGGGATTTTTTTTTATTAACTTTAAGCAAATTGGCGGGAATGATTTGCCTCGGTCGAGTTTTATGCTTCCCATTCTGCACCCGTTTGGGCTGAAGTTGGCATTTGTTTGGGCTGGTCCGGCCCAAATATATAAAGCCCACTTGATTTGTCAAATTTTGTATCAAGTCTTGCTTATATTCTTTTCAATTTTAGGGTTGTCAACGGGTCAAATTAAGCTTAATCAGATCCTGTTTACTTTATATTGAGTTCGATTCGGATCTATGCGTGTAACTTTTATTTAGGGAAAATTGCTTTTTTGGTACCATAGGATAGTCCTACTTGCAATTTTGGTACCATTGGATACGAAAATGCAAATTTGGTACCATAGGATAGGTTTTCATTGCAACTTTGGTACCAAATCCAATTTTTTTCCAAAGTTAATGATAATTTACCCCCTAAGAAATACATAATGTTCAATTTACCCCCTTGTGGTTTAAAAAAGAGCATTTTACCACCTAAAATTTTGTAAGAGTATCGCATCGCCTCCCTGATATTTTTATAGGCGGCACTTTATCCACTTTTATTATGATAATGTGGCATTTTACCCCCTGTGTTATGATAAATGTGGCAATTTATCCCCCTATGTTATAAAATAGTTTGCATGCCTACTCTCAATTTCGGAAAGTGAGTTACACTATCTGGCTGAAGGGGATAAATTGCTTCATTAAAATTTTTATAGGGGTAAATTAATTTTTTTCCAAATTATAGAGGGGTAAATTGAATATTATGCATTTCATAGGGGGTAAATTGCCATTAACTTTGGAGAAAAATTGAGTTTGGTACCAAAATTGCAATGAAAACATATCCTATGGTACCAAATTTGCATTTTCGTATCCAATGGTACCAAAAGTGCAAGTTAACCTATCCTATGGTACCAAAAAAACAATTTTCCCCTTTTATTTAGATCCACTCAGGTTTAAATTTTCTCATTACTCTTATAAAGCACCAAAATTCAAAATATTCTTATCATTATTTTTCCTACAACAAATTTTTTTAAAGTTACATTGTCATTCGACTTAATTTACGTGTTATTAAACTCTAATACAGGAACGTTCAATTCTCAACATATGTAACCATTTACTTCAAGTGATTTAACCGACCAATTTCAAATATGTAATACAATATCAAAAATACTTCACAATATACTAAATAATTGCATTAATAAAGACAAATAACATTAGATCGTACAATTTGTGAAATATTTATTACAACAATTATCTGTACAACGAAATAACGTAAGAAAACAAAAACAACCATCAAAATCAATCCATCTTTAGGGTAACGTTTTTGGTCACTAATTTCATATGTATGTATGTATGTATGTATATACTTCATTGGTAGAACCTGTAATTCTTGGCTGATATAATGATGTTCCTTAGCCCTCCAATGGGTGATAGAATCATCAATGCAACCCCGGCTGCGATGCAGATCTGTAAAAAATATTTTTGGTACAAACAAAAATAAAAACATTTTAAGCAGCTGTTAAAAAATTAATATGATCTTAATTCTAGTATAGTATAAGCTCACCTCGACTTCTACAAACTAATCATTTATTAGTATTTTATTTAAGAGATTTATAAATCTTACCCAATTAAGAATCCAAGTTATGCTAAACATCTTGGGTTTCTTGATTGCGAGCCACATGATGCAAGGCAGCTAAAAAGACCAAGAAAGAAAATTAGTATAAATTTTAAACAATTTTCTTTTTAAAAAAGAACCAATTAATGTTGGGTTTAGACACTTTACAAAATATGTTGTTGGGGCCAAAGCCAATCCACCAAAGAATCCCATTAAGCCACCAAAGAAGGGGAATGTCATAGCAATAAACATGGTGAATGCTGCAATAATATATAATTAATAACAATGATCATAAAAAAAAAATTCACAAAAAATCCCAAAATGAAGATGAAAATAAAAAATTAGTTTGTTGAATTGAAGAATTACCAACGTAAGCGGTACGAGTTGTGAAACGAAGAACAAATGAAGGCTTAAATTTCTTTTGCTTGACCAAGTATGTCTCCAACATATCAAACACCGCCATAGCGTATATCTACAATATCCGGGGAAGAAAATGAACGAACATGAATATTACTATCAGAGTATTTGTCATTTTGCACATCGAAAATACATTGTTTTGGCACTTTGCACCATCCAAGGTGCAAAGTGCCAAGAAGGTATATCTTTAGGGTGCAAAACGCTAATTACTCGTATAATCAAATAGGCGTTAAAGACAATAAATAACCTGATAGCTTCCAATAACATGTACCAAAACCATCATATTAGCAGCTGCAATAAGCCAAGTTGGTTTTTCAAGTGTAACCAAAATATTATCATCCACTTTGTTCCCAAAGATGTAATAACCGCATAGAGCAACCGGGAAATAGCATATAGCTACAACAAGATAAGCAAAAACAACCCCTTTCCACATAGGTTTCTTCGAGGGATTTTCAGGAGTCGAAGGAATTGTTGCTTGAATTTCCAAAACCACATTGTGTCCGGCATAAGCAAAAGCTACATCTCCTAAAGCATTAAAGAAGTTAAAAGTGTTCGCCTGTGGGCTCGAACCCCTCATGCTATAGTCCACATTCTTAGGAACTCCCTTGGACAATGAAGCTGTCCAAGCAATAGTAGAATACCTGCACAAGTTTAACAAAAAAGAACATCATCAAATGACATGTAATTTTTTATTTTTTATTTTGGTAACAATTGGTGAATCTTAGGATAGGCATATATATATATTACGATAAAGACATCACTGCTGCTGCGAGGGAGACGATGGAAATGGAGTTAAAGTTAGGGAGATGCGACAAGACAAAGTGAATCGAGGAGAAGATCATGATGAAATAGGTGAGCTTGATCTCCTTGCAATCGGGGCAGACGGTCTCGTGGAATTTTTTCAAAGATCTGCCTCCCGTGACCATATAAACGATGCACGTACTAACTTCAACTACGATTTGTTGAGGTACAACAATGTATAGCCCAAGCTTTTCGCCAAAAGCATGTTGGCCTAGTTCGTGGTACCTATCGAACCTTTTACCGGGCACCATTTCGTGCATTTCCACCATTTGCCACAATGTGTAAAGGGTTATGAGCCATGATATTATCAAAATGACTACACCAGGTCCCCTGCATAATCAGAAGAACTAAACGTTAGTTAGATTTGATCGATGTCACTAGCTTATAAAACATTTATCAGGGTGCAAAATGCCAATTACTCCTAAATAGCCTTATTAGTTATTGAAAGGAAAATATTATATAACATTAAATATTACCATCCCATGTGTGACATGGCATATGGAAGACTTAGAACACCAGCACCAACCATAGCTGTGACATTGTGAAAAGTCGAGTACCACCATTTCGCAGAACGGTCAGATGTAATAGGGAGCCAATCATCGATTGCTTTTTCCTCCGCTGTCCTCTGATCATCGTTCCGTGGTGGTTCTTCACTGTAAGCCATACTCTGACTCTACCCTCTCTTTTCTTTCTTTCCTAAATTGCAAGAAAAGAGTACTATATACACACAAGAGGGATTTTAAAAACTCTTATTTATGGTTATTAATAATGCTTCAACCACAGAACTACAGGAAGTCAAGAGTGTCTGGGAAATGAGGTTTATATAGTTTTGATTTTGTTTAGAGTTGAAGGTTGTCCTTTTCTTTCTCTTTTCAACGGATGGTATACCATTTAACAAGAAATACTATTTGCTTAACTAACTAACAATTTTTTGTTTGAAGAGTAAAATATTGTAGTCCGCGTTTGTTTAATCACATGACAAGTGTATATTACTCGTTTGTGCAAAAAACAATGCTACATACAATGTATAAAATTGAAATGAGTGAATCGCACTTTTTGTCCTCCTTATGGGTCATTTCTTACACATTCACCCCTCTTAAATTTTTCTTAGCAGATTCGTCCCTCTTATCAATGTAGTATAACACATTCGTCCCTCTTAAATTTTTCGTAGCAGATGTATCCCTCTCATCAATGTAGTGTAACACATTCGTCTCTCTTAAATCCAAAATACGTTTGGATTTAAGAGGGACGAATGTGTTACACTATATTGGTATTTTGGATTTAAGAAGGACGAATGTGTTACACTACATTGATGAGAGCATCTGCTATGGAAAATTTAAGAGGGACTAATGTGTTACACTACATTGATAAGAGGGACGAATCTGCTAAGAAAAATTTAAGAGGGATAAATGTGCAAATATTGGCCGATAAATAAGATTCACTCAATTGAAATTAATTAGATATTCATTGGACATTAATTTCACCAATTTAATTCACCTATTTAATAGGAGAATATTGTTGTCAAGGTTTTTGTACCCCAAAAAAAATGTGGTCAAGGTTTAATGAATATTGTGCACGGAAAATTCTTATCCAAGTTTGACTTGATCAAACCTATCCAATCACCAAGCAAGTGCATTGTACTTGCTTTATGATTGGTCACTCTCCTGAGAGTTACATCAAATCACAAAGCAAGTGTATTGCCCTTGCCATGTAGTTACTTTGGGTTCGACCAAACCCGGTATGTACTCGCTGTGAGATTCAAAAGAAAAAGAAAAAAAATCAAGATTGTTACCAAAAGGTGTATGCTAAAAAACAATTTAGCAAACACCTTTTGGTAACAATCTCAAATCTTAAAGAAAAGCAAACATGTACACTTGTCTATTAAACTTCAAAACATACATATTTGAATCTCGTTACACAACTAAACTTTCTTGATTCCTACATTCCTGTTGAGCTTTAATCGAGTTCTCAACAGCCAAACCTTGAGCACCAAAACAAAAGTAATTGTTCATCAACCTCAAGTTAAAAGATCCATGTTTACGCTTCATTTTCGAGTTTCCCACTTCGGGTGATTGATTTCCGTTATCGCAATCGACGCCTTTCCCTTTAGAAATGGGAGACGACCAAGACGACTCAGAAACGGCACTCGAAGGTGATCCAAAGAACGATCTTGGTCGAACTTGTAAAACTCCATGTGTTAATCCTGCAGCAAATTTCTTCTTATCAGAAGGACTAGGTAAGTAATTACCTTGTAAAGCCATGACTCTTTTGTTGTTCGGTAGGGATGAAAGTCTCGAAAATTGTTGTCTTAGTGGAACCGGACTATTTTTTTTAGAACTCGAATCCATTCTGCGTAATGATGACGATGATGATAAAGAATAGTTATCTTCGAAATCAGATGAAGAATAATCCATGTTTCTAATTCTTTCTTTCTTCCCAAGTAGAATCTTGAGATGACTAGTAGCTTTTTTCAAAGAACCAAGCTTTTTATAGTTCGAAGAGTTAGATTCCACACGTTCGATTTCACCAGAGTAACCGATATCAGATACATTATCATGATTTCCGGTATACAAGAATATTTCCCCATCAGAGATTTTAAAAGAAGTACCTGGACTACCTCCAATCCCATGCATTCTCAAATGGGAAACGAGAGCGTTTCTAGCTGTTCGATCTTCGGAAATCGAAATCCCGCCAGCCGATATAAACCGTTTGATCAAAATTTCGGACGAAGCTGATCTTGGTCGTTGTTTAAGGATATCTAGTGGAGTATTTCCGTCTAAATCACGAATATTTAAGTTTATATAACGTACGGACATGAGTAGCTCGACTATTTCCGATTGGATGTTGTCTATTACAGCCATGTGAAGTGTGGTTCTTCCATCGTTGTTTTGGACATTGATTATGTCTTCAATATTTATGAGGTTGGGATCGAGTAATCGTTTCATGAGCTCGATTTGGCGGTCTAGTCGTCTGAAACTGGGAGTACGAAAACCAGAAACTGCCATGTGGAGGAAAGTGTCTCCGTAATTGTTTGTTGATGAAGCTGAAGATGGAGATGCGGATATGAGAAGCTCCACGACTGGTAGGTGACCTCGGTAAGCAGCCACATGTAAGGGAGTGTTGCCTCGATTGTCGACTGAGTTTATGATGTCGTGAGATGATATTAAGTGTTTTACTACCTACATTATGGCCAAAAAAGTTAAATAAGTTCATAATTGCAGAATTAAACTTAACACAAACATAAGAGATTGAAATAAAAGTCTAAATTTTATGGCTGCAACATGAAATTGATACTTCTGGCCAACCAATCTTGAACCATTTCTAATTATGCAAAATTCAGATCATATCACGCAATATACGAGGAGGAAAAGGAAAACGAACAAGTTTGCAAATTAGTGTTATGCATTAGAGTAATTTGATTCATTAAAGCATGTATGATACCTGAACTTATAGTAGATTAACACTCAAATTTAGAGTATTAACTTCGATTCAGTCAAGTAATCATTCATTAACCAGTCAAGTATAATCCTACTTTGTCCAGACAAATCAAGCTAATGACAGGGAAAATACAGATTAGTGCTAATATTTCTGTCTTCTTGTCCTAAATGGCAAGTAATTTCAACATAGAATACAAGTTAAGCAACATTCTTCTTGCATAATTGAATTCAATGGCAAAAACCAAACAAAGTTTTCAACTCCATACCCCCAAATAATCGAAGCATTGACTCTTTATGACTTTAAGCTTTCAATCCGATGTGGGATTTAACTATCTTGAAATTACAAGTGTATTACGCAAGTTCTATCACTCTTCCTGCCTAATTGAATTCAATGCCAAAAACCAGCCAACTTTCCAATTCTTTCAAACTCTAAGATTCCTATCCGGTGTGGGATTTACTATCTTGAAACCACAATTGTTAAGTAAGTCAAACATCATTCTTCTGCCTAATTGAATTCAATGCCAAAAATCAACCAACCTTTTCAATTATTTCTAACTCTAAGATTCCTATCTGATGTGGGATTCAACTATCTTGAAACTACAAGAGTATGAAGCAAGTTCTATCACTCTTCTTGCCTAATTGAATTAACGACAAAAGGAAAACCAACCAAACTTTTCAATTATTTATGAGGGGATTTAATATCCTTTTTTTTTTTTTTTTGATATTGTTAAGTAAGTTAAACATCATTCTTCTTGCCTAATTGAATTCAACGCCAAAAACCAACCAAACTTTTCACTTCTTTCTAACTTTTGTTTTTTTGGTTTTCCTTTAAAACCTGACTTAATCCCTTTCGAGATGGATCATACATATTAGTATATGGGAACATCTTCCCTTTCGAGATGGATCGTACATATTAGTAAATGGGAACATCTTCCCAACGAGGATTCGAACATGAACTATATTAAAACGACAATTACAATAACCACATATTAAAACAAAATCAACCAAACTCACCTCAACCTGCCCTCGACCGGCAGCAGTATGCAGCACATTAGACCCTTGAGCATCCTTATAACTCAAAACATCACAACCATTTCCCAAAAACTCCCTCAAAATCTCCAAATTCCCACCTCTAGCCGCAGCATGGACAGCTCGATTCACCATTTCCGACCTAAAAACCAAACAAACCTCCGTCCCCTCCCCCTTACAAGACACACAACAATCAAACAAGACCTTAAAAACATCACTATTCTTACTCCTAGCTGCAGCATAGAACATATCAGTAACACCATATTCACCTTCTCCAAACACCAAAAGTGGGTCCCTTTCCAACAATTCTTTAACAAAAACAACATCCCCTGCTGAAGCAGCAGTGTACAAAAGCCAACCTCCATAACCAGCCCTTATCAAAGAATTTCCTCCTTTTTTATTTTCACATTCTTGGAGGAGTTTTTTTGCTACTTTAGAGCGGTTATTGGCTACATCTTTGAAATTTTGTTCAACATCGTCCCAAACTGTTTCTAGCCGTCTGATTCTTGGGAGGGAGGTTAGTTTGATGAGGAGGTTTGTGTCTATATGGAGGAGCTCTATTACGACGTCGTAGTGACCATTTGCTGCAGCCCAATCTATAGGGGAAGCGAACCACCATTGGTCTCCAGTGCTTTCCCATCTTAAAGGAAAGTATTTAGGAGGTGCCATTTTAACAAGAAATTAAATTACGAGGATGGATTGTTAATAAAGATGGAAACTTTATTAGAACCCGGATTGTAAAAAGGGATTTTCTTGATTGGATTTGGATCAGACAAAATTACAGAAAAAAGCGAGGGAATAATAAAATGCACAAAAAGTGAGGAACATGGGATCAAGATTTTACGAGTCTTTTAAGAAGATAACGCTAAAACCCACAAAAATTACACACAGAAATAAAGAGTTCTGCAAAGAAGAATTTTTTATGTAACTGATACTTATGGGGGGAAAAAACACCACGAGTTTGGAGATTCTTTATGGGATTTTCTCTTCTAATTTTATTCCTTTTGTGTGGACACGGAAAATAAGTAGTCGAAATGAGAAATCCTGAAAATTCCCTCCACTCGTGAAAGGTTAGAGATGTAAGGACAGAGGAAGAACAACAGTGTTTCCCCTTTTTCTTGTCTTTTTTACAGTAATAATCAGATTTAGGCCTTTTTATTCTTCTTTTGACTGTTACACATGAAAGTAAAAGCAAAAACTGATGTGATAAAAGAGGCATTTTTCTTGTTTTTATGCAATGAAATGAATTATTGCATGATGACTAGTCTTCGTAAGAAATTGATATTGACTAATTTTCTTTTTAATGGAAAATAGAAATGAAATTTATTGCTTTATTGATGATAAATTATTTGTATTCAAGGCAATTGATAATTGATTACAATATTTTGTAACTTAAGGTAGCAAGCTAGGTCCTAAATTGTTTGAAGATAAAAGCCAGCACATCTTCACCAAAATTTTGTTATATTACAATAATACTAATAGATTATGTTAAGTCAACAAAAGGCTTTTTTCCTTTTTTTTTTTCTTTTTCTGAGAACAAGTCAAAAAAAGTTGCTATAGCTCAAATTTGTCTCAAGTTTACAGAAAACACAAAGGCAGAAGCCTTTTTTTTTTTGTCCTCAATTTATGCTCATATTTTCAAAATAAAATTCATTTTTCCAACTAATTTTTCAAAATGTCCATTTATGAGATTTGTTCCGGTGGTACTCACAGGCAATTAATACATACCAGTAGTATAAGTCATAGTACTTTGTATTGAATTCACCGACATCCTCTGAATTCCTTATTTGTCACAACCATTTTCCTCCCCCTTTCGTGTATGCATTAAATATGGACACTTGGTGGCAACATCATCAAACATTATTATATTATCTACATCGAAGAGAAATGTCAATCATTTTATTTATTGGTTTTTTAGTTTTTAAATTGACAAGTTCTAATGTGATAGTGTTATTTAGAGTGACTTATAATAAAATAATAATGGTATTTATTTATATACTACTATAAATTAGATAATGGTGTAAAAATGGATCAAATGATAGTCGTGTTCAAGTGGGGTCATGTCAAATGAGCTATTTTAAGTTCATAAGATGTAAGTTTCTCTTGAGATGTTTTTTATTATACTGAACTTAACTCACAATCTTGAACTTCATCTTTGCTAGAAATTGCAAACACACCCTAAGCCATATACATACTTATGGATTAGTCCATTTTGCCAATAGGAATGTTATAATTCAATGAGTATACACTACTAGGATTGTAGTGGAAATTTTCTTCGATAAAGTTATCATCATCATTCATCATTGTTATCTCGATTAAAAGTCATCATAGTTAATTTTTATTATTACCTTTTTTTAGAACTTCATGTTTAAAGTTTACAAAATTAATTGCTTCAATAAGTAATGGAGGGAACTGGAAATTGGTCAAACAAAGTGGGCAAACCAATTCGATTCTAAATTTTTGTTGTTGTCAAAGTCTACAACGTTTGGATGTTAATTATATGTCCGGAGAATCCCATAGAAATTGCTGACTAGAAAATCCATAAAACTTCTAAAAAGTTGTCGCCAAACATCCCATGTGATTTGCCCTTGGATCTTCTGTTTGTTCATGATATATAGGTTGTTTCATTTTTATTTCTGGTTTTAATATATTGAGAGATTACTTTTCTTAATTTGTAATAAAAATAGTTGACAGTACTACACATAATTGGAAATACATTCCTACCAAAAAATATATATAAGAGGTAATCCTAATTCATGGCTTATTTAACTTTCGATGTGTCAAGATTAATAATGATGAAGCATTAAGGATGTAAAGACACAAGGCTGTGCACATGGCTTATTTTAATTAATGTATAATTGATTCAAAATTAAATAACTATTTATTGTTCAGAACCATTGGATCATGAGAAGTCATCAATTTCACGCATGCATTCGATCGTTATCAAGTGAATCAACCCTAGTTGGCTTTAATACCTACCTAATGAATTCAAACAAATGCAAATAAACAAACACAGATTTTTTATGAAATATAAACTAGAAAACCAATCACCTTGTTATTAGGCATTAGCAATTGAGAGACCTATTGCACATCTAGATTTAGGCAGAAATAACTACTTCTGATAAATTCTAATTCTTGAATCCTCCTCTGATTCCTGAAAGCTGAAATAATGGAGGCTTCCTACTAGCGACAACGAAATAAAAACATAAAACGGAAAAATACTAGTATATGATAATTACCTGCATTCTTCATAGTTCAAGAAGATTTCATATTCTTCATGAATTCCTCAATCATATCAGCTTCATCATACATATTCTTCTGTTTGATTTCTTTCAAAAGCAACGAACAAGTCAAATATCTAGGCTTTATGCTTTGAGCTATCATATCCTTGAAAAGTCGGTATGCCAATTCGCATTTATTTCCTTTGCTCAGTCCATGGATCAATAGAGTGTAAGTTGCCAAGTCAAGACACAAATGGTGCTTCTTAACAATATCATCCAATATGGTTAAGCAATTATCAATCTTCCCACATCGAAAGTACAACTTAAGCAGTGGATAAAATGACTGAACATCTGGCTTACAATATGGTGAGTTTTCCAAACTCTCGAGATATTGCAAAGCCCTTTGCTCTAGCTTGTGATGGCAAAACATAGCAATCATTGTATTGTAAGTTGAAGTGTTCGGTTTAACTTCATTCCTCGCCATTTCCTTTGTGAAAACATATAAAGCCTCGTGAACATTGCCAGCCCTGCCTAGTGTATGTATCAAGGCGTTATAAAAAAGGGTATCTGGTTTGCAGCCAAATGATCTCATTTTCTCGAATATCTTCAAGGCTTCTTTGATTTCTCCCAACTTGGTCAAAGTATGCATGATAGTAGTAAAAGTGACGACATTAGGAGGACACATTTGTGCTTCCATTTCATCAAGAAGCTCGTAGACCTTGTTGAAATTGCTTTGGAAGCAATAGAATTGGATAATAGTCGAGTAGCTAATGACACAAGGGCGAAAACCATTTCCCTTCATTTCTTGAATCGTCCATTGAGCCTCCTCGACCCTCTTTATTTTGCACCAACCGTGTATAAATATGTTGAAAGTGTTTGCATTTGGTGGTATATGCGACTTTAGCTCGACAAATATAGCACGTGCTTGCTCGACCTTTTGCTCTTTGCAAAGGGTGTCGAGTAATAAGTTCATTGATTCGGTATCCTTCTTTAGTCCGAAATTTTCTAACTCGTCAAATATTATAACGGCATCTTTCCAATCTCCGGCACCGGCAAATCTTCTCATTACCTTTGATATGGTGTTAAGTGAGACGAGATGGTTTATACGCATTTCCTCTAGTAGTGCCTTCATTTTATCCATCTGCTTCATTTTTCCCAAAATGTCCACCAATTTATCATATGATTCGGGTAAAGGTTTATATCCGGAACTTGTTTCGACCCATCTAAAAACACCCAATGCAGACTTCCAATCATCTTGGAAACGGTAAAGCAACCTAGTGACTAAGCCGTGAGTGATTTGTAATGTGTTGCACTCGGAGTCATGTGCCAAAGACTGAAAAACTTCGTTCTCGTTTTTCGCTGCAAGAGCTTTGGCAATGATGATATCAATATCAAACTTTCTTCCATAATCTGCAGCTTTTTCTTCTTGATTAGATGATATATTGTTTGTGAATGGATAACACTCCACTGGAGAAGAGCTAGAAGTTGAGAAATAACGGAAGTATTTCTTGGAGATAACGGGGTAAGCAATATGAAATTTTAATGGAAATACGAGGAAGTTGCTAACTTTAGCGAGGCTTCTAATACGCAAGATCATGAATGGAACCGCAAGCTTCAAGCCAAAGTGAAATTTTTTAAATCCTGCAGTTTTTCAAACAAAATGAAATTTAACCAATTAAAAACACATTTTAATTCTGTAGTGTACCGAAACAATGATGCACACCAAGTAACTGATAAAATGTAAGCATGAGATTGAGCTTCAAGATCATCCAAGATGCTCAACAAAGAAAATTGTTATATTCTGCACTCAAACTTCTTCAATAGATTCAAGTCATACATACAACAGAACCACAAATAGAATTAAAAAAAAAATCAGCTTCCACTCACTCACTATCTAGCTTTTTATCTACACAAATCAACCAATAATAAGATTTTTTATAAGCCCTTTGAAGTGGTCCATTACAAAGATTAAACCAATTTATAACAAGATTCGTCAAAAAGATCAGACGAAAGAATGAGTGCTCACTAAAAACGATAACTTTAATACCTAAACCTATCCAAGTTTAGGAATCAAAAACAATAACAAAGTTGAAAACTTTCTTCATAAGCAACGATTAACTAAATATTACAATTAAACTCGCAATTGATTTTCGAAAACGCGAAAAGAAAAATAGAAAAAAGCAAATTTTCAGTACCTGAAAGAAACGATGAACTGAAGTTCTAAAAGCCGAAAGAAAGAAAGAATTACAGGTTTTATATGGTTAATTGCATCAGCAGTCCTTCAACTTTTAAAAAACCTCAATTCCGTCCATAAAAGAAAAGGGGTTCGGAAAATTCGGCCTTGTTCTTTTTTCTTTCTATTTTTTTGAGAAATCGGCCTTTTTTCCTTTTCTTTTTTGACGAATTGGCCTTGTTTGGTTTTGTGTTCAGTGATATTCTTTTACATTTTTTTTCCCAAGTATATAACTTGGTTTGGTTTTGTTTCATACCGACATAGTAGTCATTTGATGATTTGAGTGAAGTTGGGTCAGTTTGGAAGTGTGCAAATTGGTTTTGTAACTGTGCAAATTGAAAAATCGAGTTTGATTATGTGTCAAATAAGCAGATAAATGGAGTTTGAGAGAACAACCCATAACTTGCTTATTCGTGGGTGGGCTTTTCAAAAGCAGTTTTGAGATATATTTGTCTTCCAAATTCAATGGTTATCCCAATTATACTCCTTAATTTATTCACATAATAATCAATTAAAATTCAAATATTATCATGTTAATTAATTAAGTTGATTCTAAAAAATAAATAAATAATTTAACTAAATCTTTGTTTATTTATTAAATTAACGTGGCTCGTAGCATGTTTTGTTTATCTTAATATAGAAGTATTTTTCATTTTGATGTTAAACAATAATTGAATATGTTGATATGATTTACAACAACTATTAGTTTAATAATATATAATTAATTGTAAAGTAGTCATTGATATTTTGAAAAATAAAATATTCTTTCAATTGATTTTTAGTGTTAATTTTATATTAGTCTAAAAAAATGTTATGATAATGGAACATTTATAAAGTTACGCAAAATATATGTATGAAATCGAGGGTAATTTTGTACTTAATTTATGTAATTGCAAACACTACTCCGTCGTTCATTTCAAAATTTTACAAATACCAGCTGCTTATTTTTTAACGGAATTGATTTGAAAAATAAGCAAAAGCAAGTGCCGAAGAAGCTCTTGCAAACCAAAATCATTTACTATTCAATTGTGCCCAAAAGGCCCAAAGCCAAAGCCAAAGTCCAATTAAATATATCAAATAAATCAGTAACCCAGTAACCCCCTAATCCCTATAACTTAATAAATCAATCTGGTTGGGAAGACCAAACGCTGCCTTAAAGTTAAAATATACTCCTGCCTGACGTTTTGTGATCCATACAAATGGCTAGAATAATTTTAAACTTTTTAAGATATACAATAAATAGATATCCTACAAATTTATTTGATAAGTGTCAACATCATTTTGTAATAAGAATTCAATCACAAATCACAGATCATGGCCAGACATTCAACAAAAAATAGTTCAATAACACAATCATCAAAAAGTGCTAAAAGTTTTATCTTGATTCTCATTTAAAACCCAAAAAGGGAAAATTCAGTAAAACAACCACGACATTGATAGTTTTAAAACTGCAAAGCCAACATGCAGAGCATGACTTTTATTACAGAACTAAATCAAAAGGAGACACACAAAAGACAATGCTGCTTCATCTCTTCATGCAACAGAAGCCATGTGGGCAATCAAGTCAACGACTCTAGAGCTGTAACCCCATTCATTGTCATACCAAGACACAAGTTTCACAAAGTTCTTGCTCAATGCAATTCCAGCCTTTGCATCAAAAATACTTGATCTGCACACCACAAAAGAGAAAAATAAATATTGCATCGAGTCCAAAATGACTAACTAATAACTACAAGGTCATTTTCATCATTTACCGGCTGTCGCCTATAAAGTCCGTGGACACAACATCATCCTCAGTGTAACCTAAGATGCCCTTGAGCTTGTTCTCAGATTCCTCCCTGCGAAACACCAACCAAGCAGTATCGATAATGATCCTTCATGAATGACATTTATGTTCAAAGTGTTGGACAATCATAAACAAACAAGTACTCACTTGATTGCAGCTTTGATTTCCTCATAGGTTGCTTCTTTCTCTAGCCTGACAGTAAGATCGACCACTGAAACGTCGACTGTTGGGACTCGGAATGACATCCCAGTCAGCTTCCCGTTTAGGGCAGGAAGTACTTTACCAACAGCCTATATTACATAGCAAACACAAGTTGAAGCAAATAACAAAAGCAAAACACAGCTCCATTACAGGCAAATAACGGATGGAATATATTATATACCTTGGCAGCTCCAGTGCTGCTGGGAATGATGTTGAATGAGGCAGCTCTTCCACCTCTCCAGTCCTTGCTCGAGGGGCCATCAACGGTCTTTTGAGTAGCTAAATTATAAGATTAGACAAAAAGATTGAATAAATTGCTCCCAAGCAAAAACCATTTTTAAATAAAACTTTAGGCTTTGACTTTCCTCAGTCATTTAGTTTAAACAACTCACCAGTAATGGAGTGGACAGTGGTCATTAGGCCCTCGACAATACCAAACCTATCATTAATAACCTGGAAGAAATTGAACTCAAAATAAGATTACACCAATTAGTTAAAAGCATATAAGAGGGTAATGTAATGTTTCAAACCTTGGCCAATGGTGCAAGGCAATTGGTAGTACAACTAGCATTGGAAACAATGTTCAATTCAGGCTTGTATTCCTTCTCATTCACACCCACAACAAACATGGGAGCATCTTTGCTTGGGGCAGAGATCACAACCTTCTTAGCACCACCCTGATTTCAATTCACCAACCATTAGAACAAGGAACCTCATGCACAAAAATCACAAAACATAGGTCCCCAAAGGCAATTATATATATGTAAATACATAAGCAAATCAGAAAAGAACTGCAGAAGATAATAAAGAGATAATCACTAACACAAGTCCAAGAACATCATTAGAAACCACTTGAGTTGTTTCAATGAATTACAATTTATTGAAGACATATACAAGCATGGCAACAAAAGCTCCATCAATAACTAAGCGGTGCAAACCAACTCAAACAACCAAACATGTCCAATGAGCTAAAAAATGGCCTAAAAGAAACGACAAAAATACATAAACATGCGATAAAAAGTTGGTCCAAAAAAATATTTAAGAGTCACCTTCAAGTGGGCTGCAGCCTTATCCTTATCAGTGAAAACTCCAGTAGATTCCACAACATACTCAGCACCAGCTTCAGCCCATGGAATTTCCTCAGGATTTCTACAAATAAACAACCACCAAACAGTGAACAGTGAACACCATTTTTCTCCATTTGTTTAACTAATTAAAATAGAAAAAAATAGAAAATTCATCACTACCTGAACCCGAAGACGGTAACTGGTTTATCACCAAAGAGAAGGGTCTTTTCGTCTTTCACCTTCACCTCATGATGCTTCCAGTAGCCATGGACACTGTCATACTTGAACATGTATGTCTGCACATATTTTTATACATCATCAATCAAAATTCACATGTAGATACAGATCACAAACCTCTGGAAAAATCTATAGACAATTTTTTTATAAAATGGATTTATTAAAGTACCA
Organism: Penstemon newberryi var. newberryi; assembly: GCA_030819805.1. NCBI lineage: Eukaryota > Viridiplantae > Streptophyta > Magnoliopsida > Lamiales > Plantaginaceae > Penstemon > Penstemon newberryi. The sequence goes on from JAUALY010000008.1 coordinate 933,560, forward strand.
TGTAATCAGTGGTGATGAATGGATCATTAACAGCAACAAGTTCTATATCATCCCTCTGCAGAGCAACTCTTGCAACCAAACGCCCGATCCTTCCAAACCCTGATCCAAAAACAAAACATTTCAAGATTATTGTTTATACTGAAATCCTTTCTAGCAAAATCATGAAGTTTTACATAAGAAACGGAAGGTAAATCGTGTAAATTTCATCGAACTAATTAATACACACAATGAAAACTAAGTTTCAAAAGAATAAAAAAACCTAGAAAATTCGAAATTGAGAAATTGAGAAATTCGAGAGAAAAAAGAGAAGAACATACCATTGATTCCGATCTTGATCTTTGCCATTAGTTCAAAAAGAGAAAATTAGAAGTGAAGAGTGTTTGAGTGTGTGTGGATACGAAAAATGCTGAAAAATCACTAAATCGGTGTGGAGAAGAGTGATAGTTAGGGGGTTTATTTAAAGGGGCTGAAATGCCGGTTTAGTGAAAGGCTGTGGGTCAAATTAGCGGTTTTTAATTCTTGGGGAACAAGAAACGTAAAAGAAGAAAGACATAAATCTAGGTGAGTAAATTTACTGTTAGATTTTTTTGATTGAGAGAATCAAAGATAAATTTATGCTTTGGAATATTTTGAGTTACCTTAATTAAATAAAAAAACAGTGTTTCCTATTGGGAGTTCCGTATCTTAAGTAAGTTTACAATTTTTTTTGTCTTGGGTAAGAAGTTAGAGAAGTGATTATTAATATATGCTTTAAAAGGTAAGTAGTCGTAATTGTTTGGTAATAAATCTTATTTTAAGCTGTGCACATTGGAGTATAATTTTTTGAGTAATATATGAACTAAAGTGAAAATGTAATTTAGTTTCTTTATAGGATTTGTGGAAAACACAAAGGGTCATGCAATTTTGATTATAATTTTTAAATGAATAATTAATTTGATTGGAATATTCGAGGAATAATTCGATGACGCAGTTGCGTGATTAGACTATTGAGTTAAGTGTGTTGTTTTATGATTGGATCTTGGACCTACAGATTGCAAGTTCAATTTTGCAATTATTAACAATATTTTACCTTTTGAAGATAAAACCTTCAAATTTTGCTTCTGCTTATTTGTGGACCTTGATTTTACACTACTTTTCTTCCTTTTCCTATGGGCAAAATCTACTATTTATCATACTTACAAGAAGTATTATTTTTGGTAAATATCACTAATGATCCTCCTTATCATTAACTTTTTATAAAGTGGTCCCTCTTGTTTTTCTTTTTTCATGTTAGTTCCCACTATGAATTATTTGTTTCACTTTCATTTACAAGGGGTCTTTTACTTTTAGTGTTACACTTTAGTCCCTCATAAAATTATTTTGTATCAATTTAGTCCCTCATAAATTGTTTCTTTATCAATTTAGTCTCTCATAAAATTGTTTTGGCACTTTAGTTCACTTTGGACTACCTGAAAATGACTAAAGTGAAACGAATAATTCATAGTGGGGACTAACATTGAAAAAAAAAACACAAGAGGAACCACTCTGTAAAAAATTAATGATAAGAAGGGTCATTAGTGGTGTTTACCTTATTATTTTTGTGTCACGACACGTTTATCATTCACAATGGTATACGTGAACACGAATAAAGTTTAATTTATCATCCATCAATATATATGAACAGTTGACAAAAATATGATGCAATTAAAACAGGTTGTCCAAAGTTGTAATGTAGGCATAATTTAAACTAATTCGTTTTTATTATATGTTTCGGTTAGTTAAACATGGAAAATTATTTGAAAAGTTCTCGGAAACGTTTCCAAAAACTATGAAAAATTATGAAAAAGAACATAAATTAAAAAAAAAATTTCAAGACAAATAAAGAGTTTTGAAAATACTCTTTATTTTTGTTTCAATTGATTCAATAAGAGAAATTTTTCTATACTTTCCATGAAAACGATTGAAATTTTGATCTCTAAAAAAATATTTCAAAAAACATGAAAAGTACAAGAGTAGTTATGATTTTTTTTTTATTGAAACATATTAGTAGTATATAACGTGATCCATAACTTCTTGTGATATCAACTAGTACTAGTACATGTTAGCTGGCCATATTTAATTAGTTTTCCTTCATCTTTTGTAGCTTTTAGCCATGTATCTTGTGACTTCTAGATTTCTTCTTGACCTCCAAAATGCCAAACTATGGATAAATTTACACTGGATATATATGCCACGTATATATTAATACAAAGAGATACAGTTATTCATTTTACTTTAGATATAAAGTGTTCTGCGTTTTCATTTTAAATGGTATGGGAGTCGTTGACTGAGTGAAAAAATTGTATTACATTTATTTTTACCTCTTCATATAACTTCGATTAGGGGTGGCAATATGGATCGGATCCATGGATCGGATCCAAATCCGATGGATCCACTAAATTTCACTTGGATCGGATTCGGTTGAAATCCAACAAAATTTGAATTTGTTATGGATTCACACATAAAAGGTGTGGTTCTAGTGTGGATCCATAATGGATTTTGAAATGGATCCGCATTGGATCCGATATGAATCTATAGCTGGATCCACTTAAAAATAAATAAAAATTAAAAATTTCAACTCATCATCCCCATCTACTTACCCCCCACCCCACCCCCACCCACCACCCCACCCACCCCACCCTACCCCCACCCTACCCCACCCACCCCACCCGATTTAACTCATTTCTTCACCGTTTGCATCGATCTTTTCACTAATTTCATCGATTTGAACGATTTTTGACCCGTTTAACCCATTTTTTCACTAATTTCTCCGATTTAAATTATTTTTGACCGATTTAAACAATTTTTTCACCGTTTCGCTCATTTTTTCACTAATTTCATCGATTTAAACCGTTTTTGATCGGTTTAACTCATTTCTTCACCGTTTACATCGATTTTTTCACTAATTTCATCGATTTGAATGGGTTTTGATCGATTTAATTAGTTTTTTCACTAATTTCATCGATTTGAATGGTTTTTGATCAATTTAATCCATTTTTTCACTAATTTCACCGATTTAAATTGTTTTTGACCGATTTAGCCCAATTTTTCACCCTTTTCCACTAATTTAATCGATTTAAACAGTTTTTGACCGATTTGACTCATTTTTCAGCGTTTGGATCGTTTTTTCACTAATTTCATCGTTTTAAACCGTTTTGAACGATTTGACTCATATTTTCACCGTTTGCGTTGTTTTTTCCACTAATTTCATCGATTTAAATTATTTTTTGACCGATTTAACCCATTTTTTCACCATATTCGCCCTTTTTTCCACTAATTTCATCGATGTAAATTGTTTTTGACTGATTTAACTCATTTTTCACCATTTGCATCGATTTTTATCTAATTTCATCAACTTCAACAGTTTTGACCGATTTAACCCGCTTTTCTCACTAATTTCATTGATTTGACAATTTTTTACTGATTTAACTCATTTATTCACCGTTTGCATCAAATTTTTTCACTAATTTCATCTATTTTGAACGGTTTTTGACTTATTTAACCCATTTTTTCACTAATTTCATCGATTTAAATTGTTTTTGAATGATTTAGCCCATTCTTTCACCCTTTTCGCCCGTTTTTGTCCATTTTTTCATTAATTTCATCTATTTAAATAATTCAAAATCGATGAAAGTAGTGAAAAAATCAATGCAAATTGTGAATAAATGAGTTAAATCGATAAAAAAATGGTTTAAATCGATGAAATTAGTGAAAAAAATGGGCGAAAACGGTGAAAAAATGGGTTAATTCAGTCAAAAATAATTTAAATCGATGAAATTAGTGAAGAAAGGGGTTAAAACGGCCAAAAATCATTCAATTCGATGAAATTAGCGAAAAAAATCGATGCAAACGGTGAAGAAATGAGTTAAATCGATAAAAAAACAGTTTAAATCGATGTAATTAGTGAAAAAATGGGCAAAAACGGTGAAAAAACGGGTTAAATCGGTCAAAAATAATTTAAATCGATGAAATTAGTGAAGAAACGGGTTAAAACGGAAAAAAATCGTTCAAATCGATGAAATAGTGAAAATATCGATGCAAATGGTGAAGAAATGTGTTATATCGATCAAAAACGGTTTAAATCGATGAAATTAGTGAAAAAATGGGTTAAATCGGTCAAAAATAATTTAAATCGATGAAATTAGTGAAGAAACGGGCTAAAACGGTAAAAAAATCGTTCAAATCGATGAAATTAGTGAAAAAATCGGTGCAAATGGTGAAGAAAGAAGTTATATCGATCAAAAACGGTTTAAATCGATGAAATTAGTGAAAAAATGGGCGAAAACGGTGAAAAAATGGGTTAAATTGGTCAAAAATAATTAAAATCGATGAAATTAGTGAAGAAACGGGTTAAAACGGTCAAAAATCGTTCAAATTGATGAAATTAATGAAAAAATCGATGCAAACGGTGAAAAAATAAGTTAAATCGGGTGGGGTGGGGGTAGGGTGAGGTGAGGTAGGGTGGGGTGGGGTGGATGGGGTAGGGTAAGGTGGGGGTAGGGTAGGGTGGGGGTAGGGTAGGGTGGGGGTGGGTGGGTGGGTGGGTGGGGGTAGGGTGAGGTAGGGTAGGGTGGGGTGGGGTAGGTGAGGTTGCGGGTAGAAAATGGTGAGACCATAAGAGGAAAAGTGAGGATTATTTGGATCCAACATGAGTCCCACCATGGATTCATGGTGGATTCACCATGGATCCACCATGGATCTATCATGGTTCCACATATTAAATGTGAAAATTCTTCAATTTGATCGGATCCATATAAGATCCATAATGTTGGATCCATTTAGGATCCGATCCATTTGAGATCCAATCCATAAGAATCCGATCCGGATCCGATCCGGGTGATCCATTTACCACCCCTAACTTCGATTAAATATTCTCGTTTCTATCTCTTCTCTATTAGGATTGAAAATCAAATCAAAATACTCGATACTTGATTTAAAAGCTCGTTTGAGTTTGATTCATCATACAAATCAAACAAGCTTGAACATCATTTTTCGTTCAATAACTTTTAAAGCTCGACACGAGCTCAATTCGAAGCTAAAAATTGATAAAATACATATAAAATATCAAGTTACTCGATACTCAGCTTGAGCTCCTTTGATAAAAGCTAGTTTAAGCTCGGCTCATTTAACAATCTAACCAAGCTCAAACACAAAATTTCAAGTTTAATAAAATTCTAACCAGTCTCGAATGGTATGTCGTTCGACACTACTCGAGTCGATTACACCAGTACTCCACTTTAATAGTATTTAACTTAGACATAATTTAATCTCAAATTTGTTAATATTAAGCCATTGCTAATGTGATATATTTAGTACTATTTTTTTCTAGTTATCAATATTCATTGAAATTTAATTTTATGTCTACTAGTGTAATTGATCAATATTTGGATGTAATTATATACTTTATCGTTAAAAAGAAACATTATAATGTATGTTTTTAAAATTTGGCTCTAACAATATCTCATTACGACAGTCATATGGTGTGACAATAAAGATGGCGAATATTATCATGCCCAAGCCACTAATTATTGTTTATTAAAAAAAGGTTTAACATTGTTTATGTAAGTACCCCAGAAACCGCATGGAACATGGCATCATCTCTCAATATATATATATTTTTGTTGGAGGCCAAAAGAAAAAAGGACGCATGAATTAAATATAGCTCTTTAACATTCTTTTTTCTTTATTCTTACAAAATTATAAATAATTATTTTTCGTCAACGAGAAATTTATATACCAATTTGTTAGGTTCATGGTAGCATGACAATTGACATCATTAGGTACGTACATTATAGTTCAAACTTGGTTCAATATGTTTCTAAATTATAAAATAATATTGGTTGAGCTATCCTAAGGCCCAAATCCTTGTACTTCTTGGGTTTATGTTTCTTTTTCGGATTGGATACGTTAATCTTTTACTAAATCCCACGAGCCCATTAAACAAAATAAATTGAGAAAAGGAAAAAGATCAATTGGCGTCGCCCGGGTTCGAACCGGAGACCTTCAGTGTGTTAGACTGACGTGATAACCAACTACACCACGACACCTTTGTGGAACATCGACAAATATTTTATTGATAAAGTAAATATTACGAATACAAATCTCGACATTTACATCGTACTCCTATAAAACCTTTTATGAAGAATCTTTTAAAGCTCATAATATGAGATATTTATGTAGATATGATATTATAACAAATTTAAAAAAATGTAATTAACATGATACATTAATTTAGTGGAACTACTTGACTCAAACTTTACTTGCATGCAAATTGATCGGATTTAATTTTAAGAAAATAATTTGATAAAATATTTTTTGATGTTTTAGGTGGAAACGTATCGAAACATTGATCTATGCTTAGCCCCTACTACCCCAAATTCCTGGAACTTTATTTTAAAACCATTCAATTACTAGTGATCGTCAAAAAAAAAACTCCATCAATTTTTGTGACTATTTCCAATGAGTCATTAACTGATCTCAACGGCTTTGCCGCCCAATGGAGCAAATTCAACTCAATCAAATTAATGACAAAAAAAAAATTCCAAGAAAAGTTCCCTTTTTTTTAGTACCACCACAAAATCAAATAAGCATGAATGGCAAACAATTCACCTCATTTTTGGTACACAAATTCCTCCTTCATATTGGGATTTTCAACTTCCAACCAATGTGTATAAATACTGCGCGCATTGAATCAATAGAGATGAGTGTATTGCATTTTCTTGGATTGCAAATTAAAGAGGAGAACTCACGTTTTTTGTGAAGAAAAAAGCGTGCGGTTCTCTGCCTGTTTTCACGTTCTTTTGCAACGTAACTCCAAGAAAATGGGTAGATGGATAAAGCCAGAGGTACACGTGATTTTCTTTTTTGGTATATATATATATTTTCAAGGAACTTTTTTAGTTTTTTATTTATCAAATAAAAATGGTTTAATTTATTTGTGAAGGTGTACCCGCTTTTTGCAGCAGTTGGTGCTGCAGTGGGCTTTTGCTGCATGCAACTAGTGAGAAATATTTCTACTAATCCTGAAGTCAGGTACATTGATTATTTTGGTTAGCAAAATGGATTTATTAATTATGTCGATTTACTCGATGGCCTTTTTATCTAAATAATGGCTATATATGATTAATTGATCTCGTTTCAATTCAGGGTTAACAAAGAGAACAGGATTGCGGGTATACTCGAAAACTTTGACGAGGGAGAGCAATATGCCGAACATGCCCTTAGAAAATACGTTCGTGGCAGGCGCCCTGAGATCATGCCAAGCCTCAACAAGTTCTTCTCAGATCCTAAATGAGGATTTAAGCTGATGTTGAGATGTCGTTTTTTCTTTTTAATTTACAAGTTCATTGAATTTTGTTTAACTAATTAATTGGAGGAAATAAATAATACTTCACTTGAAAAGAAAACTAAGTTTAGAACTAGTAAGGGTAGACGGACATTTGTATCATGTAGTAGTAAGTGTTAATTAATCTCAATTTGTAGCACATGCAGTTTACTGTTTTTGAATTATAATCTCAATGTTTTGATGTCTTCTTGTATCAATCAAAATTGCCCCAACAAGTAAAAGGAACAAGAGTCGATCGACGTTGCATTAGACATTTATGCATAATCATGTAGAATACAAACAGAATTTAAGAAAGTAAAATTTAATTTGTCATCTTTTAATTTCTGGTTAATTAATTCACGTGCTAGATCTATAAACTAGGTTGTAGTTTGATAATATATATATTGTTTAAGATTTTTTTTAATAAACTTGATCATTTAAAATTGGCCAGGTTTGAGTTAAATATAATTGTTATAGTTGAAACGATTTCAAATTATGTCGAACATTAGCTAGACTTTTTTACATGCATGGTTCTAGAGTCTAATCATTCTTCATTGAATTAGCAATAAACAAATCTTCATTCTGTAACTATGATATCTAATTACATGTACAAGGTTAATTAATTAATTAATTAATATACTCTCTGATCATTCTTTAATTAATTGTCGATCACCTTCAATTTTAATCTGTTGATGATCTTCTCAAGAACTCCACTACCAAACTTGTGAAGGCAGAATTACTATCTTTAAGCAACTGAGTTGGGGAGTCGTACTCTATAATCTGCCCTGTATCAATCAAAATTACCCCAAATTAATTAGAAACTTTCAAGTTATAATATCTTGAATGAATTAATTTTAAGGGGGGGTAAAGTTGTCTTTTCACATGAGATGTAGTAAGTGTTTTGATTCTTAGTACTTACCTTCACCTAGGACTAAAACAAGATCATTGTCGATGACTGTCGGTATACGATGAGCCACTGTTATGACGGTAGAACCATTTGTTGCTTCTCTTATCATTTTTTGGATCATGTTGTCTGTGGCCGTGTCTACTGAAGCCGTAGCCTCGTCGAGGACTAATATTCTTCTCCTTTGTAGTAATGCTCTAGCTAGACATACAAGTTGCCTTTGCCCCAAACTCCAATTCTCTCCATCTTCAGCTACTGCATGTACGTATAGTTTTTTCAAATTTCATAACATAAGTTAAAACCATACTTGAAAATTAATAAAAGGTGGTAATATATACCTGGTTCATCTAGAAGCCTTTGATCTTGCTTCACATTTTGTGAGAGACGACATTTATGTAATACATCCCATATTTCTTCATCTGAGTGTTCTTGTAGAGGATCAAGATTTGTTCTCATAGTTCCTTGAAACAGCACCGGATCTTGCGGAATTATACTCAAACGAGATCTTAAATCATGTAAACCAATCTTTGATATATCGACTCCATCAATCAAAATTCGTCCTTCTGAAGGCTCAACCACTCTGAATAAAGCTTGAATTAGAGTAGACTTTCCACTTCCAGTTCTTCCCACGATTCCAATTTTCTTTTCACCCGGAAAGGTACAAGTGATTCCTTTCAAAACTTTAGGAAGTGTAGGATTGTATTGTACATGTAGGTTTTCAATTTCAATTCTTCCGTGGATTGGCCATTCGTTTTCTGGCTTACAAAGTTCGATCACAAGTGGAGCTTCACTTTGTATGTTAGAAAACTGAAGAATCCTTTCTACTGAAATCATTTTGTTTTCTACATTGCAAAGGTTCCATATCACCCATGCTTGAAGAACGTTCAAGTTCAAACCGTATGTAGCTGCTAGTCCTCCTAGGCCTGCATTTTTAGCAATTATTAGAATACTTCTACGTCGAATACAAAGAGGAAAATCAAGAATGAAAAGGGTGCTTACTGGGATCAATGGTCGATTTTGGAAGGTTCACTAGGATTACAAGGAGTAGAAAGAAAACGAGATTGAATAGAAAGTTGATCCGAACACATAGCCATTCCATTGCTCCTGAGTTGTGGAAGGCAACACGAGAGTACTCATCGATTAGCTTAATGTTTCTTTTGCAAAAACGTTCTTCTTGATTGAAGCTTCGTACTATAGTTGCTCCTGAAATTGACTCTGAAAAGTGATGAAGAATCGGAGCTTGCTTAATTGGAACCATCCTAGCTAATTCTCTTGCTGTTGCAATGTAGTATGCCTGCATTGAAAAGAATAATATTTTTTTTGCTTTATAAATTATGTGTGTTTTTGTGACATAAATAGTTCTTAATTACCTGATACCATATAGAAATGGCGAAGATCACGAGGAACAAGAAGAATACTTGCCATGCAACTTGGGACATTAAGACAACGATGCTCAAGAGCTGAATAAGCGCGAACGCTAGTCCAGCTAGTCTATATGGAATATCGGTATCCACAATGCTTTGATCCGTGGAAGACTGCTCATCAAGAAGATAAAATATCAGAAATTTTTCACCAAAAACAAAAAAATATAGTTTATTACACTCAAACATGAGATCTTCTTACCCGATTGAGGATTCGGCTAGAAGGCGTGGAGTCGAAGAAAGACAAAGGTGCTCGAAAGACAGACGTGATCATACCAAGAAAGAGCCTTTGAGCCGTTTCAATTGCAACAGTTGACAATAAAATTGCTCTTCCTAGAATGAAAAATGAACTTGCACCAGAAAGCAAAGCAAATATCTTAATCAAAGTAACATTTGAAACACTGCTGATTTCTGATGAACCCCAAGCAATCCAGTAATTGCTAGCCATTTGCAAACCTTGGAAAAGAACTTGGCACAATAGAATTATTGGAACAAGAGCTCCTTTGTATGCTGACGTAATAAACGTCGCATAAACATGCCATTTTACTCTGCCAGAATCGGTTTTTTCATGTAGATTTTGGTCTGAAAATGTACTGTTTCTAGTAAAATCGATAAATTTGAGTTCGGTTAGTTCTTTTTGTTTGCTCTTAGGTAAGCTGGTACACTTTTTTGGGTTCATTTGATCCAAAGATTTACTATGAGCAACCATTTTTTGTACTAATTCCCCTTCAGGATTCAAAATTAAATCTTGATATTTACCAGACTCAACGATTTTCCCATCTTTCATTACCAGTACAAGATCAGAAGCTTCTAGAAATTCCAACTGATGTGTGACATAAATGACGGTCTTTTCATGTAAGAGTTGCATCAGACATTTCTGCATAATGTAGTAGAAATTAAGAAAGTGAAGTTTAATGGATAAAAAATAATACGAAAAATGATCATCTTGGAAATATCGATTACCTTGAACATATGAGCACCGGTATGTGCATCAACTGCACTAAATGGATCATCTAGCAAATATATATCACAATTGCTGTAAAGGGCTCTTGCCATTTGAATCCTTTGTTTTTGTCCTCCACTCAGATTCATCCCTCGTTCGCCTACTACACTCAAATCTCCATGATCCCACGTCTCGAAATCTTGGTTCAGAGCACATGATTCGACTACATTTTCATAAAAATCCCTATTCATTTCCTTGCCAAACAACACATTATCTCGTATAGATCCAGTTTGAATCCAAGCACTTTGTGGGACATATGCTTTTGACCCGTACGTTTTTATACTTGACCCAGATATTCTTGGTATCTCACCAAGTAAACTACTGAGAAAACTCGTCTTACCAGAGCCAACCGAACCACAAATAGCCACTTTATGCCCTTTCTTGATTTTGATTCTTTGAGTTATACGAATAGTTGGTTTATTTTGCCACGCATATTCTCCAATTTCAACATCAATGGCGACATTTTGCGGAGTATGGTGATGTGCTAATCTATTCTGATCTTCTTCAAGAACGAAACTTTGAACTCGATCAAGGGAGACTTTTGTTTGAGCAATCATGGAAATAAGCTCCGGTAGATTATATATAGGTTCTTGAAGAATACGAAAAGTGGCTAAAGCTGAAAGAACAGTCCCTGAAGTTAAAGGTGTTCCTAAAACTATACAAACACTAAAAGTAACAACTGAGATCAAAGTCGGAGAAGCCCAAAAGAGAAAAGCCACAGCTGAACTTGTATAAAGGTACTGTTTAAGCCAACTTCTTTCAGTTTCTCTAAGTTTAATCAACTTTTGCAGAAAACTTGATTCCCAAGAATGCAACTTTAACACCCTCATACTCTTTAACACCTCCGAAGTAGCTTTAATCCGAGAATCCTTAGCTTCCATAATCTTGGAATGGAGCTTTTCTTGAAGATTAGCTAAAGGGGTATTGCTTATCATAACGAATATGGTAGTGAAAAGAGCAGCCAGTGAAGGTGTAGCTCCTAAGTTGTTATACAATATGACTAGAGCTAAAATAACTTGAATTGGAAGCAACCAAATGCTATGGAAATACCAACAAAACTCTCCAATTCTTTCGACATCTACATTGATGAAATTAATGATGTTGCCATTGCTCATGCCACCGTACTTTATGGAAAGAGATTTCTTGTATATTAACACCATTAAAGCTGCTCGAATCCTTATTCCAATACGACGTGCACCAAAATACCATAGCCTTTGAGACAATGACTCTATTGTTTTTGCAGTGAAGAAGACTAATGCAAGAATCATTCCATGGTTCCAGTTTAAAGTTTCATCTTTTGTTGATAAGAAGTTCACAAAGCTTGTAATTAACAATGGACCGATGTAAGAAGCAATTGTGGTTACTCCTATATGCATAGAGAGAGAGAGAAACAAAAAAAATTACAAAATCTTGTATTGAAAATAGGTTATTTGCGAAATTCATATACCATAAAAATGTATTAATAAAACTCATCTATGCACTAAAAGAAGTGTGATTAATCACCATCAATCTTTCATTTCCTTTTTCTTGTAAAAGTAACATTTAAATGGTTGTATTATTATGTCAATGCATAAAAAAAATGTTTTGATATTATAACATGTTTCTCTAACAAAAGAAATTTCATATATAAAATCATTTTAAATCAAAAAATTAGGCTATGTTTCCTTTTCTAATTATTAACAGTGCAAAGTCAAACTTTTTATTTTTGCAAGTGACTTTTCAAGTTGAATTTGTTACATTCATTGTGTTTTAAACCTTCTAAAAATAAAATATGTGTAATTATACAGTAGTATCATGTTATTATTGAAATGAATTAGTTAGATTATTTATTACAAATTTTTAAAATTTAAGTAAGTTGACTGTACCATAGGATAAAAAATTATGGTGTATATTACTACAATTTACAGAAGAAGGTATTTGATAATGAAATAATGAGAGAATTACATTGGCACTCCCTGAGGTTTTCTAGAATTTACAAAATATCGCTTATGGTTTATCATGCTCACAAAAATAACTCTTACGGCTTCAACACCTCTTTCATCATGAACAGCACTTACCCGTTGATGCCATAAGGGGTGTTTTGTAAACAGGCTTGAACCATAGGGGGTGTTCTTGTATAATTTCTAGAACAACATGGGGTTCATGGTAATGAACAAACCTTAGAGGGTGCTGATGTAATTTACGCAAGCAATTACATAGGGGTGTATTTACAATTAAAACTAACACGGGGGTGTAATTTGCGAATAATCTGTTGAAAAACATAGCGCATGTTTTTTAAAGAAAAAGTACCTGCAAAAACTGCATTAATGGCAAGGGGCCTCCAAATTGCAAAGAAAATAGCTTTTGGGAGTGAAGCAAACTGAGTTTTCTGCTTCATGAGGAACTTTTCAAGTAACAATGAAGCTTCATTTGCAGTTTCCGATTGAGGAATTTCCGGTATGTCGTCTGATTCGAGTTTTTGAAGATGACCCTTTTCGAAAAAAGGATTTAGCCATCTGAACGTAAGCTTGCTCCAAATTCCAGCACCCGAAAATGGATCAATTTCGGATCCCACATCGCTCTTGAACCGATTTGCAAGTAATGGCTCTGTCATTTCACTTTCCCTGGCAATTTTGTTGGTTATTATAACATTGAAGCAGAGAAGTACAGACAATGGAAGTGAAATAAAAGTGATTATGTTTGGTTTTGGTAGAAAAGTTGGGATTTTTAGGAAACAGAAAATGAGTGTAATCAAATTAAAAATTGCGGAAAAAAACCACCAGAGAAGAAGAACTAGTGGCCAACTTTTGGGTACTCTGTTTAGTGAGTAAAGTGTAAGTATAGTTGAAAAACACCAAGAAATTGTTGAGGAAACGGACTGAATCGGGGCGGACCGGTTTTTCCAAAATTGGTAGAGACAGAATCCGAGATAAGATATGGTGATTATGGAATTTGATAAAATTAGAGTGATTTTGGTAAAAAGGGTATGATTTTGTCTTTCCAAGAATTGATAATCATCGACAAAATCTCTTCTTTTCTTGAAGATATCCCACAAAAGCCATAGCAGAAACAGGACACAAAATCCCACATCGACTGAGTTCAAAATGACATCCATTGGAGAAAATGAAAGAAACAACTTAGAATCCTGGAGCATTTAAACATTCATTAAATTGGTTAATTTAGGAACGGTCCAAAAAAAGAAACAAAGCACCTAAAATTCCATTATGCAAGTGGATTAATTATTAATTAAAAAAGGGGATAAAAATATCAAGAAAACTAAATACTATATTGGTGTAATTATCCGAAATTGGATCGAATGTGAAGAATGCACGTGGGTTTTCAAAGGTTGGTGAAAATGGTGGAATGGGAATCTAATCAAGCTTTATTCATGGTGTACCACTCAGTGCCGGCCCAGCCCATAGGCAGCTTTGGTGCTTGCCTAGGGCCCCCAAATATTTAGGGCCCCCTATATTAATTGTTAATGGCCCATGGTCCAAGTTCTGTTGATTATTTTTTCTTATTAATTGAGCCCAATGACCATTGTCCACACTACAACACATTATTAAAAAAAAAAAAAATTGATATGTAGAGACTAGAGAAGCAGCCGCATATCATTTCACAAATAAAAAAAAAAAAAAAAAAAAGATTGGGAAGATGAACCGTCCTCTCCATTCAAGAAAACACAACCCACAAAAAAAAATATCATTATATCAAACCATGTTACCATGATTTTTGTGTAAATGTTCTTCCTGTATTCATATTCTTCTTCTCATCTTCATCTTCATCTTCTCTTTCTTACTATTTTGCAATTGTGCCCTAAAATTAAAATAGCAATTTTTTCCTTCTATTTTATAATCAGTTTAGGAAAACTTTAATTGGGATTTGAAAATTTCCGAATTGAAAATTTTGGATAATTTTTTCTATATAGGTATATAAAAAGAAGCATATATTTGTTTATATAGAAAGGGATAATTTTTTCTACAACAGTGGGTAAGTTTATATTTGTTTATATAATTATATTTACTATACCTATAATAGTTGCATCCGAAAGAAGTTTTTCCAAATTAAAATTAATTAAAACATGTTTACGTTCGACGATGACACATGAAAAATTAAGTGACTTTACTATTTTGTCTATAGAAGAAGATATGTATGTTAGAAGAATTAGAATATAAAGATTTAATAAATACTTTTGCGTCTAAAAGAGTAAGAAAAATAAATTTTACATAAAAAATGTATTACATAAGGGCCTCAATTTTTTATTTTGCCTAAGGCCCCCTAAACCCTTGGACCGGCCCTGGTACCACTGCTACTGCTACATGACTGTGTTTATATATTATTATCATATATATAGTGAGTAAATAGCAATTTACCCCCTGTGATATAAAAAAGAGCATTTTACTCCTTATAATTTTATAAAAGTTTTACACTGCCTCCTTGACATTTTTATATGTGGCCTTTACCTCTCTGTGTTATGACAATGAGGTTATGATAAATATGATAATTTACCCCCCTTTGTTTTGATATATGTGGCAATTTACCCCTTTATGTTATAAAATACTTTTCATGCCACTTTCAATTTCGAAAATTGAGTTACAATCTCCGATTTAAGGGGATAAATTGCTTATATAAATTTTCTTATAGGGGATAAATTGCTCTTTTTCAAATTACAAGGGGGTAAATTAAATATTTTAAATATCACTTGGGGTAAATTACCATTAACCCCATGTATAGTATATAGGCAAAGATATACAAAAAATATTTAATTATAAAAAAAGGATATATAAAAATACAGTCACGTCAAGAGATTCTTATGAAGTTTGGGAACTTTCACTATCTTATTATATAATTTATATGTGATTTTGTGTACAAAGTGAACCTACATAAAATTTAATTTAGAAATGAAAGGGACCACAATACAATCTCAGCAAAATGAATTTTACTTAGTATGCAATTTTGTGGATAAACTATAAAGTGTTCATATAAATTTTAAAAATGAGACGGGCCAAAAAATTGAATTCAAAGTTCTTGAATGACAGTGGGTAAAATAATAAATGTGTTTGGTTGTCAGGATAGTTGGTACCAACTTTTTTTCGTTTTCCTCTGTAGAAATATTTTTCGTAAAACTCGTCTAATAGAAGAACTATTGGAAAATAATTCGTCGAAAATATTAAAAGTTTTTCGTTTTTAATCAAACGAAATGAAACGAAACGAAACGAAATGAAAATAAGATGTTCCGAAACTATTTATTTGTCTTGGAACTCTCTTTTTTGGGGAAAATGCATATTACTACCCTGTGATATCGAAAACCTGCAAAAAACTACCCTGTGAAATTTTTTTTGCACCAGACTTCCTTGTGTTTTCAAAAACCCTGCAAATTACACCCATTCCGTCTCCCTCCGTCAATTTTTTGACGCGCGTGTATTCTACACGCCAAAAATGCGATTTTTTTTGTTTCTGACGTAATTTTTCATTCAAAATGACAGGAATACTCTTGTAACTTTGAATCTTTGCAGAAAACTTCCTTGTGTTTTTTAAAGTTTGCATAAAACCTCCTTGTGTTTTTTAAAGTTTGCAGAAAACTTCCTTGTGTTTTTTAAAGTTTGCGTAAAAGTTCCTTGTGTTTTCCACCGTTTGCAAAAAACTTCCTTGTACTTTTGGAAGTTTGCGTCAAACTTCCTTATGCTTTGAAATGTTTGCAAAAAACTTCTATGTTTTTCTTAATGTTTGTAGAAAAGTAACTCATATTTTTTAATGTTTGCGCAAAAAATTCTTGTACTTTTAAACGATTGTTCAAACTCCCTTATACTTTTATACTATAACCAAACGAATAGACTTTCAAATTTTAAATGTAGATTAATATTACTAATTTTGAATTCAAATTCAATTATTTTTTATTTAAACTTATTTTTCGTTTCTCAATGGCATTCATTTCATTTATACTCCATGTTATAGGACGGTCTATGACCAAATTAAATCTTGTAATTTTGACTAAAATTCTTAATTCTGAAAATTCTAAATTATTTTTACTTCCTAAAAAATATTAATGGCTAACTTTTCTATCCTACATTAATAAATCTAAATTAAGTTGTATAATTACTAATCTTTAAAACATACATGTCCGATAGAACTATATTTTCTTATTAAACTTGTCCATAGATTTAATAGAAAGACAAAAAATTTCAAATATTGACATGTATCCTCCCAGATTTTCCACTTTGAACTAAACTAATAGATTTATTAGATTTGAGAAAATATTATTACTAATTTTGAATTAACATTTATTTATTTTTTAGTTTTTCAAGGATATTAATGTCATATTATTAAATTATTTTATAGTAGTATTGAATATATCTGTAATATTTTGAAATTTGTTCATAACATTATAAAAGACTAGTCATTTGCACTAAATGAATGAGACAATCCCGGATAGTTCAATAACTTTTTCAACGTAATCATACATGTGCAAGAAGGTAAGAAAATTGTTTCCTTTATGTTTTTCATGTACATACTTTTTTTTCCTTTTCCTATTAAGCATCTAAGCAAGCTATCCTTGAATGAAATGATAGAAATTGGCATTTGTTTTTTGCTTAAAATAGATTTTTTTTTCATTAATATTTCTCTATAAAAATCCAAATTGCAAATGTAGTGCGATTGTCAATTTGCGATAAGAATGTCTTCATGCATGTCATCATATATAATATGGTCATTTTAAAAGTCAAAGAGTATTTATTTCAAAACATCAATACAAACATTTCATGGTTGTCACAATTTCAGTATTGTGTTCGATCTCAACTCTGATGTAACAATTGCCATTTTAGCTCTTATCACAAATTCATGTCTACACTACTTTCCAGCAACAAAAATACAGACAAAGGGTAAGTGTAAAAATAATTTACAAATTTGAAATGGTCCATATACCAAACCTTTTGTATAGTAGCACAACAAACTCTGCACCCAAAAGTACAAGTATTCAAACTTGGGGGAAAATGCACAATTCTACCTTGTGTTATGTGAAATTTGCACCAAACCTTCTTTGTATTTTTAAAAATCCTGCATAAAACACTAAATTCGTTTCCTTCAAAAATTAGGAGTGTTAGTAACTAACGGAGATTGAGTATTTTATGCAGGATTTTTGTAAGTACAAGGGAGTTTGGTGCAAAAAAATTCGAAAGAGTAATTTTATGCAGGGATAATAACTTGCATTTTCTCCTCAAATTTGTAATACTCATATCATATAATTTCAATTTGACGACTTAAGAGATGTAAATAGGCTAATTCATTTGTTGGTAATTAAGGCATATATGAGGGGTTTAGAGCGTAAATTAACCAAAAAAGTTATACTACAATATAATTTACCACGTTTGATGTAAAAGTGTGGTGGGTAAATGAGGGCGTGTGGAGGCTAACTGTACAGGTGTGTTGTTCGCGTGGATTAGAAATTTAGAACCAAACACATAAAGTAAGTTCTGGTGCCACTTTGCCATGTTATGTTATGTACCACAAATCCACAATACTAAAGTTGGTAAAAAGTAGTAGAGTGGTCCTAATTTAATTTTTGCACGAGATCTAATAGAATCTCATTGATTCTTAGTATATCAAAATTGCACCATTGTGATACCTATAAAATCATGGATCAAACTTTCAATCTTTTTTTTTTTTTTTAGAAAAAAACACCAAAAAATTTGTGTTTTCGAATCAATCGAAACGAAAATAAGGTATATTTTCGAAACTCTATATTTGCCTTGGACGTTTTCAAAAACTTTTCTATATTCAGCTGACCGAAACATTCATCGAAAACGAAACTTGATCCATGTATAAAACCTTGATGCGTGCACTTTCGACTCCGGTTTGTCGGATTTGTTGTTTTGTATATTTCTTTCCTTAAAATTTGTAAATGTTTGTTATGACGAGAGATTTTCTCTTTGACTTTGTTCAACATTTTTATTAATTAAATTATAATATAATCTAATTATGTATGAAATATGTTTAACTTGTCCATATCTCTTTCATATAGAAATAGACACATTACCCCTTGCGAATGTTTTGAATAACAATGTTGCCTCCTTTCGAGAGTGTAGTTTACGCGTTGAAATTTGAATGTGAGGTGAAAATATATAATTGTGTAAAAAGACAATATAACATAGGGAGTAAACTAATTCATTCAAACTAATATTATCTAGTAAAACGAAAAAAAGGGAAATTTCATAATTACATATTCTTTGGAGTTTAAAGAATAGGATGAACGCAATGAGAGTATTTTGAATATAAATTGAACATGGTCATAGGCCAAATTAAAGACTCTTAATTATTTATATCAGACTAAGAAAAAATATGCACGGGAAAATGTATTCGAGAACAGATATAGTTAATTAAGGTGATAGGTGTTTGTAAATTAATACTCCTATAGTGTCGCGATAGATCCAATCACTTTTGCTAATTCAATCAAGGGAAATTTATTCCTGTGAACCTCTCAACCTGCAGGCACACTGCCCTTGGCATTGCTTTTAACTCTTTTAATATCTAAATATTAAAATATTCAAAAAGCTAACACGTGAAATTCTATTGCTTTCAATATTTATAATGCAAGACTTTTCTTAAATATTGAAATAGGTTTTCCCTTTATGTTTTTCTCATTTTCCTCCTTTCTTGGAAGTGGGTTAAATACTTAAATCCATTCCCTTTCAATATTTCAATCATTGTCATTTCCTTCTCACGATGTACGTACCAACATTACGTTCATTGTACATGTATATCAAGTATGCTCAAATAATTTTTTTTTGGATAATTCGTAGAATTCGATTTGAGAATCCAAAAGACAATGAATTGAATCTAAATGATAGTGGCCAAGTGTTCATTTCCTTCTTGAAATAATAAAACACCTTTTGAATTGAGTCGTACCCACCCAATATAGACTACAGTTTTGGATTTGGATTTTGTATTAACTTCATCATCATATTTAGGAAATTACTTTCAAGTGAAATATGGTTTTTTTTTTTTTTTTATATATATTTAAGGTTGCTTTTCATCTATTTATCGTACGTAGAACACGGAGTATTATTTATTTTCAAGAATGGTTGATGGCCTACTTCTCATTAGTTAAATGTTCTAATACTCGTCCCTATGAAACATTGTCTTTGAAATTGAGGATATATATTACACTTTTTTACACCACACTTTAGTTACTTTACACATTTGACATCAAATTTTATGTTGAAACGCATTTCATGTCACAATTTGATAGTATTTGACAAATTTAGTTTGTTGTTTACATTACGTACGTTCAACCCTTAAAAAGTTCAAAGATACACTATAGGCAAAACCTAAAGCTCTAAGTATTTTTCAATTTGACGATATGTTGAAAGAATTGTTAAAGTTTGATGATAATTTAATAGAATGATTTTGACGGTAAAACTAAATATGTCGATGACCGTCAAATTGTAGTATTAAATGTTTTTTTTCATAAAACTTAGTATCGAATATGTAAATTATTTTAAAGTATACTATGAAAAGTATTGTAAATCTGTCCTTTGAAATTTTAGTTTGTTATTATAGCCTGTAGGAGTAGTTTTTATTGGAATATAAAAGTTGGAGTATTTAATTTATTTTAGTTTTGAAATGGAATTTTTATTTAATTCAAAATTTAGTTTGACTTAGTTTTTATTTCTAAAAATGCAATTTTATTCGAATAAATATAAGTTTAACCTGAATAGTTCGATATTTATTTTTTATTTTTTCTACTTTATTCAACCGAGTTTCAATACTTATGAACAAAAAAATTAGTACTTGTCATTAAATAACATGAATTATCTTTTAAGATTTGAAATGTGGTCATATTCACATTCATGATAGCGGTGCACCTTGTGGCCTTGTAAATAAATAAGTACGTCTTTTTTCTTAAATATAGAAATATAATTAAAATAGATTCAGCTTGTCATATATGTACCCAAATGACGAAAATGCAAGAAATAATGTCGACATATTGTCTTGAATTAGTCAATGAATGTGTTTAAGAAAACAAGGAATCTTCCCAAAAGGACTTGATATCATAAATTTTCTAAATCATATTATTGAGGACCACCCCAACATTTCATTTTCTCTTTTTGCGAATACAAATACGTATGGAGTTTTAATTTTTGTAATTTCCAATAGAGAATTTATATGATGTATACTCCATGCATTTTGAACTTATTAATTGGAGGACATATTAGACATTTCTTAAATTTGGGTAACAGTTTTTAATAAGAACTACTGCATAATTTTATTTATTGGCCCAATTACGTAATAAGCCTTCGAATTCACAGGAGATTGTGAATAATAGCAGTACAGTTTTATAGAGCATAAGATAAGATTAAAAGTACTAGTAGAGCCATGTAAGACTGAAATTTTGAAAATTAATATAGTTTTCCCAATACTATTATTTTTGGGTTAATTTGATGTCTCAGATATCTTATAACATTATTGTTCCAGCTCCAATATTATTATATTAGTGATTTGTAATCCAACTAAAGACATTGATCTCGTTTTAATATTGGACAGGATTCGTGAACATAATCGTGTTATATAACAACTTATACATATCAATCTATCATGCATGTCACAAAAAGCAACAATATATTTTTTTTTCCGACAACATGAAGTTATGAAGCTGATCCTGAGTACACGTATTAATATAATCTGGGAAAAAAAAGGGTCATTAGTACAAGTACAATTTTAGTGCTTTGAAATTTTATTGGTAGTACATAACATTGAATGGTGGGGTTATGTGAGCAAATCTGGGGTAAACATTAAATTGAATTTAATATCGACGGAATTTATTGAATTGATTATAATTAATTGTAAAGTTGTATGAAATTCCTTATTTAGTTTATTAGTTTCAATTAGTTTTTTGAATAAAGTTGTTCTTAAATTTGTGTAAAAAAAGGTCCGTTGAGCACCTCATGGCTATGTCATAATAGATCCAAACACTTGCCATCGACTTCCAGATCATAATTGCTCTAGTAAAGAACTAAAGAAAATAGATAAATGGGAGATAGAAAAATAGAAGAGAAATAACCTTTCGAAGTAATTTTTTTTTCCTTTCAAAGCTATTAGAACTCGCAAATACTTCTTTTTTAATTTTTCCAATTTTTTTTAGGCCCTTTAAAATAGGTTTAAAAAAAGAAGCTCTTTCTTATACATTTTTACTCAATGGTGCTCAAATACAAGCTATAATACTTATTTTGTTATTACTTATTACTACATTAGTTTTGTTGGGCCCTTTATTTAGTTGCAAAATGGATCCCAATCTATTGTACGCTTTTTGATGGCCCATGTTATGCAATTTGGGTCTTTATAACGACCTATATATGATTATGAGCCTTCAATTATGTTGCCAAGGCCCATGTAATATAGATACTACTTTGCTTTTGGTTAATACTAAATAGTACTTCTTGAAATTCTGACTAAAATGGAGACTTACAAAATGCTATTGCCCCATTTAAAATTTGCCAAAACACCATAGTTTTTTTAACTGGGATGGAAAACTTGCTTTGAAATTAGTGTGTCAAATTTAAAGTAAGATAAAAACGTGTTTAATTGTGGAAGTTGATGTATGGTTAGCCTGAAATGGTTTTATCCTTTTTTTTTTTTTTTTATTCTCTTTTTGGAAATTTATACACCGTGCAATATACGGATAAATTCTCCTAATGACATGTATTTTTGTTGTGAATTCGCATTGATAAAGTTGATTTTAAAAAAAATAAAATAAAACTAGACACATAACATTATGAGAATTCACCCGTAAATTGCATGCCGTAGCATCTGAGTTTTTTTTTTTTTTCCGTTGATATCGGAGTGACTTATATATTATCCGGTCTGGTCTATTATTTTTAATCCGCTCAAATTTAGTCCAACTTATTCAACTGCACATGACGCCACACATATATTACGGGAAATTTCCTATGATTAAGGAGTCAAACTATTAACTTGTTAATAGCTTATTAAGTTATTTTTTCTACATTTATAATGTTTAAGATTTTTTATATCTAAATTTTATAGTGTTGTTTAATATTATCATATATTACTAATTTAATAGATTAACTAAATTATTTAGATAAACCTTACTGGCAACTTTGATAGTATCTCCAACACTATTATATTCTCTATAATATGTATATATATATATATATATATATATATATATATATATATATATATATATATATATATATATATTGTTTTCTTATAAAAAAATACAGATAATTCAATAAAAGTTTTTAAAGTGCCAACCAAAATAAAAAACATCAAAACTGGGACAACATAAACATGAATTTCCCAACTTTAGAATGCTATCTCATCACCCTACATACACATTTACACATTTACAAATAAATTAGGGTATATAAATTTTAGATAATGGGCATCATTATTCAGCAATTCCAAAAGCTTCGCTGAAATTATTCAGCAATTCCAAAAGCTTCAATTTTTCAGCGGAAAGAAACAAAATCTGAACAAATTTCTATTAATCTCAAATAGTAGAATGTTAAAAATGAGGAATATTGATTCAGACCTAATCGGTAAATAAATTCCCAAATAGTAAACCAAACCCTAATTACGCGTATCCAGTGGGCATGCAAAACAACTAAATGGCGCAGCTCACAGGGTGGACTTGCGCGTCGGAGAATGGAAGGGTCAAGTCGACTTCATAATAGCCCAACTGGATGACCACAAGATGCTGTTGGGACTAGACTTCTTCCACAAGGTAAACAGTTTTATTATACCTCATATCAATGCCTTATTTATTGTGGACAGAAGCAAGCCAATAATGGTGTCGTGTGAAAGATCACCGAACAAGGATGGGCCAACAAGAGTTTCGGCATTACGTCTCATCACGGCGATGAGAAAGGAGAGACCCGACATGCAAATGCAGAAACAATTGAAAGACTAAGGGACCATCACCTTCGGGGAATGTGGCACAATGCAACAAGCGAGGAGCCAACTCAAATGCAGCTCAACGACGAGGGCGTCGATGGAATAGATGGGTAAGAATGTCACGCCCCAACAGTTTGCATGACCAAGGTGGCCGAACTTATGGCCGAGATGGGAGCTTAAAGGGACATAACGGGACAGCCGGTTAGGCCGAAAGCCGAGCCGGGCGCGGAATGTATCACCCTGGACGTGGCCCAGGCAAGACGGGAAACCAACCAGACCGCGGGTTAGCATTTGGCCAAGGAGTAGCCAGCACGGGAGCCCAGGGGCTTCCCAGCCAAGTGCCCGGGACTAACAAGGCACATGTGAAAACCAAACATAGCACTGGAGGTTTTTGGGCGGTTCCGTAATGGTCCGGGAGGTTCTACGAGGTTCCGAATGAGTTCTACACGGTTTTGGAGCATTCCGGAAGGTTCTACACTAGGGAGGAAGGTTGCGGAATATTCTAGGTCATTCTAAAATACTTTGGAGAAGTATAGAAGAATTGAGAAGATTGGAGAACCTTGTAGAAGGTTTTAGATTAGTGTGAATACTTAATAGTAGTATGTAGTAGGAATTTTGTGGAATGTTCTAGATGTAGGAACATTCTAGTTTGGCAATCCTAGCCATTAGATTAGAGTGATCTTGGCCATCGATTCGGGATGTCAACTACTATAAATAGGACTTCCCATTCATTTGTAAATCACCCATCAATATATCCATCCAAGTTATAATCTAAGTATTCCTCTAACTCTTGTGTGCTACTCATGTAATATATGTAACATATAGCCGTGTAGATATTCACATTTATACTACCACATTGGTTCCTAAACTTCGTTTGAGATTGAATGCAGAGGGGAATCATACCCCCTAAGTATATGTGTAAAAAACAAAAACAAGTCACTTATCTACAATTTCTAAATCATGGATAACTACATCAAAGCCATGATCTACAATTGTGAACTGCCAGACGTCATGGACCTGGATGCCATTCTCCCGAGCGAAATCCTGCCAGCCGCCCGAGAACTTGAAGTAGAAGCTATCATTGGTCTCCTTAACAACTATATTAATCATCCACGTGGCATTAGATGCATTGTGTAGCTGAACTTTCATTGCAAAAGGCATAAATGCATTCGAAAAAATCTTAGGGATACGCTACATCAAAAAATCAGAGTTAGACTCTTCAAATTTAAGAGACTTTCCTCAAAATCAAGTAACGAAAACTAAAACGACTATTAACAAAATATACAGAATTAGCTTTGTAGCATCAACAACATTTATAAATTTAATAGTATTTCGTCTTTCGTCAAATAATGAAAACTAAAAACACTATATCAACTATACATAATTAACTTTCGTAGAGATATGACAATCTACATATCAATATTGTGAATAACGATATGGTCAGCCAGCTCATTCTTAGGCATATGATCAACACAATTTGGGGATTTGACAATAGAAAAAATGAACTACATAGTGAATAAGTAAAAAGTTGAGTGAAATGCGAAAAAACCCCTTGTACTTTGCCTAACTATAAAAAAAACCCGTGTATTTATTTTAAATTAGCAAAAAAAAACCCCCCCAAGCTGAAATGATGATTATAACCCCACCAAAGGATGCAAAAACAACCCATTAACCTTAACAAATATCAATAACTCCCCTGTTAACTTTAAAAATCAGCAATAACCACCATGTTCACTTAAACGACTTTGTCTCCCCAGAAGAAGAATAGCCCCGCTCTCTAGCCGACTGATCTCGTAATTTTTATCACTGAAAAGACCTAACACATTCACATCTTACCTATTTCATGTTGGAACATAAGTTTCGTTAACATTTCACTCAACTTTTCTCGAATGGACAAAACGTTCATTGAATCCCAATGCTTAGTCTTCATCTTCTTTACTCCTATTCTCTATCTAAGCAAGAAAGAAAAATTAACCACTTTTCAACTTCACCATAGTTAAGTCTCTCGCACTCTGCCCAAGAATTCCAATACTCACTCTTCATCTTCCTTGTATCTATTCTCTATCAACCCTAAATAAGATAAAATAATGTTTCTGAGTAATGAAAACAGGAAAGAAAAACTAACCACTTTTCAACTTCACCGTAGTTCTGTGCCCAATAATCTCAATATTCACTCTTAATCTTCCTTACACCTATTCTCTATCTACCAACCCTAAATAAGATAAAGTAATGTTTCAGAGTAATGAAAGCAAGAAAGAAAAACTAACCAGAGATGCGCGATTTTCGATCATCGAAGCAGTAATTGTTTTGTCAAAAAACGTCATTGAAGTCTGGAAGAGCGGGAAAATTGGAAATTGGGGTCGGTGAATTTGGGCCTTTTATTTGGGTTATTTTGCTGTGACCTTATGTAGAATTGGCTGAGTGGCCTTTTGATTTGGGTCAGTGGAAATTAGGTTGAATGGCCTTATCAAAGTGTTATTTGCGAAAAGAGTAGTGTCTTAAAAAAATATTTATTCATATATTTCAATATATATGAAAAAAAAATTATATGGCCCATAAATAATTATCAAAAAAATATGGACCCTGTTTATAAAGGATAAATCCTAAACCCTAAATTAAACATTATGCATATCACAGAGGGATAAATTAAACATTATGTATAATCAAATATATGCTATGTTGTTCAGTTTTGATTCCAAAATTAACTTTATTTCATTTTCAAAATTCAATTTTTGGAGATG
Organism: Penstemon newberryi var. newberryi; assembly: GCA_030819805.1. Taxonomy (NCBI): domain Eukaryota; kingdom Viridiplantae; phylum Streptophyta; class Magnoliopsida; order Lamiales; family Plantaginaceae; genus Penstemon; species Penstemon newberryi. The sequence continues at coordinate 959,862 of JAUALY010000008.1, forward strand.
ATGAATTTGTGGTATAGGTGTACATTGTTTGAAGAAACCCATTAGACGTATAGGTTCACCAACCTAAGTGCAATTTTTTATAAAGATAGGTGCCTAATTTATAATTTTTGGTACATTTTTTTATAAAGATATGTGCCTAATTTACAATTTTTGTCTTGTTAATAAAATAAAATTTTAATTCAACTATACACCTATTAAACAAGTAGTAGGTAACACAATTAACTTCAAAAATATAAAATATGGACTGTACAAATGACTGTCAAGTTCGTACTGTGATAAAATCATTTTCCTTGCCAAAATGGCCTTCAAGGGATTTTTGCCCCACCTAATTACACAATTAAATATAATTAATTACCTTTAAAATAATTAAATACAATTAATTAAAATTAACTAAATTTAACAAAAATACAAAATATCCCCAAACTTTCAAAAATTCATTTGCACTCCCAATTCCAATTTCGGTTTTTTTCTCACTAAAAAGTTCATCTCCAACACAAAAATTCAACAATGGAATCCACGGATCATGAGTTGGCACCAATGTCCGACATGCCGAAATTATCTCACTCTGGCGCATCGACCGAATCGTTGAGTTTTATGGGTTTTCTAAGCCCTAAAATTAATTTTCGGGAAAACATCGTCGAGTGCTGCGTGCCGGAGGCAGCCCCGACACGCACACAACCTCGGTCGTTACCGAGGCCATGGCACACGGCCTCGGCCCCAGTGACGGGCAACAACAAAATCTCTTTTGATTTTGAAAATATAAGAGTTTCTATAAATTAAGTTGAGTAATTCTCCTTCAAATTCTTTCTCGCAAAATTCAAGTTTGACACATACCCATACTATTGGTAATGATTATGTTGGTATTGAATTTACTTCTGATTGGTAATAGATGTATAAAGAAGTTAGCGTAATTATAGATTGATGGATTAACGATACAAGCCCGAGTCAAGTTCGAATTTTTCGAGAAAATTTTTGAAGGAAAATTACTCAAAATTTTGAATTATGATATGTAACAAAAGCAAATGAGGTTATTATCACCAAATAAAATTTGAGGCAAATTGTAAAGAGAAAATTGAGATATAATTAAAGAAAACATTTGAAACATAAATAAATAAATAAATTATATGAAAATGAAAGAAAAAAATTGAGAGCAGAAAACCGAAGGAAACAAAAGACATGAAAAAATTGAAACATAATATTATTTGGTGGATGGATGAATTCATAATTAATAAAGATTTTTTTATATAAATTAATAAAGAAACATTTTATTTGTTATGGGCGCAAGTAGTTTTGAAATAAAATATTTAATACTATAGCAGAGGGGGAGTAAGTGTTATAGTTGATATTTTATGGTGTAATTGGTACCATCCCTATATAATATATACTTTAAGGAAGGGAAACTGTATTTCACCCGAAATCTGATCTAAACATTCTCACTAGCTTGGACTCTTATAATCATCAAATCCATCCCGACCTAAGTTCTATTCTAAATTATTTACACCAATCCGTTCTAAGCTGCAATAAAAAACTCGATTGAACCACACAAAAATTTGAGTTTAATTTGCTTAAGTCAGACTTATTTTGTAATTATATATCACTAAATTATACTAAAAAATTGGGTTACAATTTATAAGTCGACCCAGTCCAACTTGAATTCAACTAAAAAACAACGTGAATATTGGTATTTCAAATCGAACTGAGTTGAGTTTGTTTTGAGTTGAATTACATTTTAAAAAACTAGACTTTATGTTTGACCAATTTAATAATGGTTTGGGTAAATCTAAACAAAACTGCAATGCAGTTTTTATTCAATATTTCTCCTTACTTTACTTAATTTCCAGATATAATGTCGACATAATTTATAGAATTTGGAATTGCTATTAGGATTATTGAATTTCCAGATATATAGTTTTTCCAATACTCTACGGCTCTTTGAGTTTGATGTCTCAGATTTGTATTCCATTTAAAGACAATTCTCGGTTCTAATATCGGACATATTTGAGCGTGAACATACTAGTGATATATAATAATAACTTATAGTTATAAATGTCACAAATAGTAACAAAATAATTTTTTTCGGACAGCATCAAGTTATGAAATCGATCCTGAGCACAAGTATAATGGCATGAGAAAAAAGAAGATCCCAAAACTACAAGTACAAATTTAGTTAGGAGTGAATAGCAAATTAACTCCCTGTGTTATTTTAAATAGGCAATTTAACTCCATGTGATAAATAAAAGGGCAAAATACCTCCATGTGATATTCTAAATAGGCAATTTAACTCCCCGTGATAAGAAAAATGGCAAAATACCTCCCTGTGTTTTTATAAAAGAAGCACATTGCCTCCCTCTAAATTGATCATTAATTCATATCACAGGGAGTTAAATTGCTCATTATTTATTTGATAGGGAGGTAAATTGCCTATTTTTATATCACAAGGAGGTAAATTGCTCATTATTTCATTTCACAGGGAGTTAAATTGCCTATTTTTATTTCACAGGGAGGTAAATTGCCTATTAGACATATCACAGGGAGTTAACTTGCAAATAACCCATTTAGTTAGTAGAAACTTGATTGGTAGAACATATTCACCGACAGAACATTGAATAACACACCCACATGAAATAGTGGGATTATGTGAACAAATCTGACCAAAAAGTTAAATTGAATATAATATGAACGCATTATAAAGTACTCGAGTTGAATGAAAACTTATTTAATTTAAGATTTAATTTGAAATAATTCCTATTTGTGAATGAAATAATTATTTGAAATAGAATACTAGTCGAGCTTTAAGTATTTAATTTATTTGATGGAGTTTCAAAACTTATCAACCAAAATATATTATCCATATTTGAATATTCCCCTAGTCATTAAATAAGGCCGTATAGTACTTTCAGTAAAAAAAAAAGAAAAATGTCTTCTTTCTCTAAAGAAATATACTTGAATCAGAGCATTTGTTATATAATTGTTTTGTGACTTTATGGTGAAACCAAATTTGCCGTGGATTCACTTTCAGAAACAATTAAATAAAATGGGCCAGTATTGGGAACATGATTACAGACCCATATCAAGCCCACAATAACAAGAGAGCCCAATATAAGAACTGGACCTAAATATTGAAACACTGTCGTATGGCTATTATAATAGTTTAAAACTGGGCTGAAAGCCCAAGTTGAAGTCAACAAACTAGTTTCTTTTATTTTCTCTGACATTTTATTTTTTTATTTTTGACAATGCAAACATTTAGATTTAGGGTAAATTACGAATACCCCCTCAGGTAAGCCCTAATTACAAAAATCACCCTCACGTATTGAATATTACAAAAATCCCCCTCAGGTTTGTCACCTTCTTACAATTAACCCCTTGCCCCTAAAATATTCCAATTTTGCCCTTGGGTATTATTTGTATTGTTTGTAATGTCTTATAAATGTTAAAACTTGGGATCTAATTATTATGTCTTATTAATTAGAAAAGAGATAATTATATATTTACTACCAGAATAATTGATAAAATTTATAATTTCCCATAAGTTTTAATAAATATTGCAAAAAAAAGGGTATTTATATATTTATTAGCAATTTAAATTGTAAAATATTAAATTAAATACAATTTTAATAATATATTTTATAAATATGAATTGTTTACACATTAGTTATATGAATTTATTTTTTAATTAGTAAATTTAATAAATTATATTGTATTATAAATAAGATATTTTAATTTATTAAAGTTTATATTGTATTATAAATTGAAATATTTATTGAAATTTATGGGAAAATATAAATTATATAAATTATTTTGGTGGTAAATATATGATTATTATTTTTATATTTACAAGATATAACAATTAACACCCAATTTTTAAAATTTATAACATATTATAAACATTACAAATAACTTCCAAGGGCAAAATTGGAACATTTTAGGGACAAGGGGTTAATTGTAAGAATGTGACAAACTTGAGGGGGATTTTTGTAATACCCAATACGTGAGGGGGATTTTTGTAATTAGGCTATACCTGAGGGGGGTATTCGTAATTTACCCAATATTTTATGTAGAATTTTCATTTTTCATCATTTATTTTTATGTATATAAAATATTGTGTGTGTGATATTTCTTTTTATATTTCAAAATTAGTAGTTTATAATAATATATCATTTACACGATTGTATAAAATTATTTAATTTGATTATGTACTTATCACGGGTTCGTTTATTATATACCTACCGCAACTACATATCTAGAATAAACTTGCCCAAAACATTTGTTTCATGACCTAAACTTATTCCCATATTTAATTTGACGATTGAAATTAATAACAACTATTTTTAATCAATATATTGAAAACATAATTTCTGTTAAGAAAAATTCTCTCCATACGGAGATAACACAAAAACAATTGTTTAATTGTTGTCTAACCTGTTTCAAATTTCAAGCTAAAGGAATACATAATAATTTTCCATATCATATCTCTAAAAAAATTACAAAAAATCACAAAAGCTAAAAAAATTTACAAAAAATCACAAAAGCTAAAAAAATTACTGCCCTTGAAAACTCCAAAAACAAGTAGTAATTATCCAGCATAAACCAACTATATATATTTTTTACCACCAGAACTCGTCAAACACTCAATTAACGATATTAAAATCGCACTAAAAAAACTTCCTACTACAAACACGCTTGTATTATGAGCTACTCCCATTGTTTTCATTCTTACAGAAACCTCCAAATAGAAAAATCAAACAATATTTGTTTCACTTCCATTTTCTAAACTTCTCTGGTTCAATGTTATAACCAACAAAATTGCAAAGAAAAGTGAAATGAAAGCTCACATTCAGATGGCTAAATCCTCATTATGAAAAGGGTCATATTCAAAAACTCAAATTAGAAGATGAAACTTATTACACTTAAAAACGCTAAAAACCAATAGCAATTATCTAATCGAGATCTGGTCATGTCATCACTAAACCAACTATCACTATTCCCACCAGAAGATAGTTGGTTTAGTGATGACATGACCAGATCTCGATTAGATAATTACTACTGGTTTTTGGCGTTGTTAAGTGCAATAAGTTTCATCTTTTAATTTGAGTTTTGAAGATGACCCTTTTCATAATGAGGATTTAGCCATCTGAATGCAAGCTTTCATTTCACTTTTCCTAGCAATTTTGTTGGTTATAACATTGAACCAGAGAAGTTTAGACAATGGAAGTGAAACAAATATTGTTTGATTTTTCTATTCGGAGGTTTTCTGTAAGAATGAAAACAATGGGAATAGCTTTGATTGGGATTTTGTTCAAATTCCGATTCTTGTTGGAGTCTACAAACAAGATCGACATGTAATTAGTATTTCATCACAAGAAATTATATAATCAGAATGAATTATGTAAAATAATGCAATGCATGAGAAAATGCTTACTCTAACTCCACCAAGGTATATTCATGGCTCAATTCATCACAAGCTTTAATTGTTTGGAAAATTTCGATGAATGACTTGTCATTGTCGATATTACCCTGCCTCTGTATGTAACATCGATTGCCAAATGAAAACATGAACATCGATGCTACCATTGTAAGGGTGGGAATGGTAAAGCCTAGTCCCCAACCGAAATTGTCTTGGGCATATGACATGACCGAGACACCTAAGAGGCTTCCACACCAAATACCAAAGTACCACCACTGGAAAAACAAAGTTTTATTATCTGAGCTCTTCCCGTTATTATCGGTAAGAGGCAAATCCTCTTCCTTTCCGAGTTGAGCTGCTGCAAAGGCTTGCAAAGAGGATTTAGCCATTTGAATGTGAGCTTTCATTTCACTTTCCAATGCAATTTTGTTGTTCATAACATTGAATCAGAGAAGTTTAGACAATGGAAGTGATCAAACAAATGTTTTATTTTGGTAGAAATTTGGAATTTCTTTAAGGTTTTGAAACCAAGGAGAAGATAGAAAATAAGTATAATTAAATTTAAAATTGTGGGAAAAAAAACCCACCAAGAACAAGAATATTCCTCAAGTTTTAGGTACTCTGTTTAGTGATGAGAAATTCACGAGAAATATGTTAATCTATGTAAACAGAACATGAAAGAATTGAACAGAAGGAATAAAGAAAAAAGAAAGCAGGAAAATAAACTTTGATAAGACTAAAATACCCCCAAGTGTTCTGATGCCCAAACAAAACCCTAAGTTTTTTTGTCCATTAAAAAGTCCAATCAACCTTGGATAAAGTTGAACAGGGGTAAATTTGAAAAATCAATAAAAAAAAATTGATGATATTATCAAATTTCTTTAGTTTTAATACCGTAAGGGTTTTTGTAAACATGCCATACCAAAAGGGTGTTCCTGTAATTTTCGAAACAACAAGAGATTTTTGTTATACGTCCAAACCTGAGGGGGTCTGAGTGTTAATCACCCTCTTATTTAATATTGTCTCTGCAAATTGAATATTATTTAATACGAGATTTCGTGGATAACTATTAAGCTCATTTAATACATTATATTAAGGCCAGCCAATCATTTTTTTCTTTTTATTTTAAATAAAAAAAAAAAAACAAAGGCAATGAATGTCATTAAGTCAAAATTAGCAGTTTTAATTAGAGCGAAAGACAAAAACACCTCTATGTTTTATCTAACTCTCAAAAAAAAAATTGTGTTATTTTAACTCCAAAAAATTCCCCTGTGTTTGGTTTTAATAACCACACTTGAACCCAAGTAGAATTTGACATTTGACTTTTGGTGAATGACAAGATTACTCCTATATATTAGTTTTTTTTTATTTTTTTATTTATTACTTTTGAAAATCCAAGTATATACTACTTGGATTGAGTGTGGTAATTAAAACCATATACATGGGGGATTTTAGGATTTAAAATAACACAGGGTTTTTTTTTGGAGTTATAGACAAAACATAGGGGGTGTTTTTGCCTTTCACTCGTACAACTAAGTGTCAGGGGTACAATTGTCATATCAAAACAAAAATGTGAACAAATACTTGCAATTTTCGCGTTTGGATCACACTCTCTTTTTAGGGGGTGTATTTGACGCTGCACAGAGGGGTTTTTGGTAGTTAAAATAACACACAAATTTTTTTGGAAATTAGACAAAGCATAGGGAGTATTTTCGTCTTTCTCTCTTTTAATCAACGTACTACTTTGATATAACATATAGTATACAAATTAATACTTCTGATTCCTCCTATTCAATTAAAATTCAAAGATGAGAATATATTTTTGTGGTGACCAATTAATTGTTATTAGACACAGCATTTAACGCTAGCCCTAACATGATGGCTTACTTAAGTTACTTAATTATGAGTTAATGTCAGCTTACCGTCATGTGATATTCACATTGTTACATTGTTCAATTCATCATCGTTCAATTTATCATCATATATTCTTATAAAAGATTCACGTTGTCTCCCTAATATTTTTATACCTTAAGAAAAATATGATTGTCAAAAATATTCTCCATTGTGTACTATAAACTTAGACTTATTTAAAATTTGAATTCTAATTTTTGTTTTTATTAAATTTCCCGTATGTTACTATAAATGTGACACTTTACTATTGAATTAGTTTACAAAAAGAGTGGTCTAGGTTTAGTATTTTTGGTCCTATCCCATATTGGATGAACTTGAGGTGATAGAATTAAAAGTGCATGTATTTTCAAGAAAGTAGGAATAAAAGTACAAATTTGTAAAAATAGGGCTAAAGTGCAACATTGTAGGTTAGATGAGATCCTGAGTAAAAATAAAAGTTTATATAGTAGAAAATTGTTGATTGAGCACACAAACATTGAATGGTGGAATATATCCACGAAAATAACATTGAAAAAAAAATAGTCACATGGGTCGAACTGAATCAACATGATTGGTTTCTTATTAAATTTATGATTTTGTTTTTATTTCTAAGAGGTATTTTTTTCCGTTAAATTGAACAAGGGTCAATCTTGAATAATTTGATTGTTAATATATTATTTATTCAACTTTAAGAAAATATTGTCCAAGCTTAAGCATTCACCTTGAAACAAGGATTGATGTAGCGGATGAGGCCTTAGTTTATTGGTTAAGGATGAGGCTTTATGACCAAGAGGTCATGTTCGTGGGTTTTTTCTCTAGCTTAATACTAGTTTTTGTTATTTATTTATTTTTGTACTTTGTTATCTTTGTAATAGATTCGATATAGTGATTAATGTAATGATTATTGATGTTAACGGTGTATTCACCGTCTAAAAAAATAAAAAAGGATTGATGTAGTAGTTTAAAAATAGCGAAATCACATTTATGGTCCCTAAATTATAAAGTGTTTTAAACTTATATACATGTTGACAAAAAAATTATACTTAAGTCTCACTTATATAAATGTGTTACACTTATATCTCTCGTGTCAAAATTTTACACTTAAGTCTCTCTTATATAAAATATGTTACACTAATAGACACTTTTTCGATCAAATTACACGAATAAAATGTGCTATCTTGATTAAATCACAATATATATTATAACACATAAAGCCCCCAAATACCCTTGCTAAAAGTCACGTCCCTTGCACATGGTTGCAGTTTCGCAAGAAAAATGTCTATTGGTGTAACATATTTCATATAAGAGGAACTAAAGTGTGAATTTTTTGTAAAGAAATATAATTGTAACATATTTTATAAAAAAAACTTAAATATAATTTTTTTAATAAGAAGAATATAAGTGTATAATATTTTATAACTTATTTAAGTGTTCAAGAAAAATTAGTACACGTACGTGGTTCATTCAATTCAGAGTAAATATCCAATTACATGTGCTAATAGGTGCATAAACTTTTAACTAATATAAGTGTGATCTAACGGATGATGATTCGTTTAAAATCAACGGTTAGATCTCAAAGGATTTGGGGTTAAATTGGTAATTGCGTATATATCGGGCCAACTGAATCAAAAAATCAAAAAGTTGGGTCAAGGCCCAACTAAAATTATTTAATTTGTCGAACGGGCCATTAAATAGTTTGGGAATGATTAAATAATGAAACCAAACTAGATATTGGACCGATTACTATCGGCCCAATCGAACACACAATGAAGATTTTTCGTAGATGGTGGTGAATTATGAATGAGGTGGCAGTTGGGGTCGAAGTTCAAATTCTGTCAAATTTTTAACTTTGAAACGGATAGACACTTTCTACCTCATCCATTATGACATGGGACCTATTTCCAAATAAACCCTCTAGCTAGGTGTATTTTAATTTATAAAATGTTGTTATCACTTTTTATAATTATTTACTTCAAATTTGAGGAAAATCTCTCTATGATTTATGAAATAATTTCAAATGGATTTTTTACTAATAAAAAAACATACAAGGCTATTATGTTATTTAAAAATACACATGAATTATTTTTGTAGTTAAACAAACTAACAAAGCACCATGAGTATTTTGTATTTAGCTCCCAAATATAATTGTATTGCAGGCAACAAATATCACACTAAAAGTAGAAAATTAGGTACATGTTAAATAAAAGCAACATTTCCTTAAAATAGCAAAAAAAATATCAACGGTTCTAATTAATTCTCTTTGTTTTGTACATGCATCAAATTTCCGATTCTAGTGTGTGTTTCGATCAGTTAAATATTGAAAAAAATTCAAGAACTTAAGCTAACACCAAGTTATTCGATACTTGACTCGAGTTTGTTCAATAAAAATTCATTTCAACTCGGTTTGTTAGGAAACCAAACCAAACTCAAACACAAAATTTCAAGCTCAATATAAATCAAACTTGAACAATGTGTCATTCGATATTACTCGACTCGTTTACACCTCAAAATGCAAGTACTTCAAAATTCAAATCTATTACGATTTCATACCGCCTGACAGAGCATTTAATGTCATTTATAACATCCATCTAAAACAAAACATATTCGTGTACTCTCTTTGTCCCATATTGCCATAATATAGCTTCTATTAGGCAATCAAAGTGACATTTCATAAAAAAAAAAAAAAAAAAAAAAAAAGTGACTAATTTTCTACACTGATCAATTTTGACCACAAGCACATATACACCAAGTTGGATTAAATTAAAACATATGTTACTTTATCTCTTAAAATTTAGTCCTACTTTCACAATTTATAATTAAGCAGAAGTTTGACGATTTTTTATTTTTTTTATAAATGAATAACAAAAAAATTGACAAAAAAGTTATATTTTATTCTCTCTTATATAAAATGTGTTATACTTACATCCCTCATTCCAAAAATGCACACTTAAGTCTCTCTTATATAAAATGTCTATTAGTGTAATACATTTTTCCGATCAAATTACACGGTTAAGATGTGTTATCCCGATTAAATTAAAATATATATTATAATTCTTAAAATTCGAGAATACCCTTACTAAAAGTCACGTCCGTTGCACATGGTTACATTTTTGCCGAAAAAATGTCATGTAACACATTTTATAGTAGAGGGATTAAAGTGTACATTGTTTGTAAGAGAAATATAATTATAATATATTTTATAAAAAAGAAACTTACAAGTAACTTTTTTGACGAGAGGAATATTAATGTAAAATATTTTATATTTGATACTTGAGGGATCATGATTGTGATTTAGCCTTTCAAACTTCAGTAACTTAACTAAGTAAAGTACGTAAATATTAGGCCATTTACATGGCTTGTCAAATCAAATTATTTGTCCTTGTTGGTCCCTTTTTTGTCCCGGAAAAATTATTGAAGATTTTTTGTAGGTGGTGGTGAATGGTTAAAGAAGTGGGGGCATAAGTACAAATTATGTAAAAAATTTAACCATAAAATGGACAGACACTTTCAGCCTCACCCATTATGACACGTGGTCCTAATTCCATTTTAGGAAAGTTCACTTTAAACTATTGGGAAAAGTTTGGGCCTCCCTTATTTACAAAATACACCCTCTAGCTAGGTAGGTGTATTTTAATTTATAAAATGTTGTTATTATTTTTTATAATTATTTATAAAATATTGGTAATAAAAATATAGTTAGATCAACTAGATGCCCCCAAGACATGATAAATTCAATAAAATATGAAATTAGTAATTTATAAGTATTACATATATTACTATTATGTTTCATTATTTCATAAAATAGAGTTGGATTTTTTTTTAAGAAAAGAAACTTATAATTAATTTATTTAGCATTAAAATAAAAAAAAAGATATAATTGTGCTGTTCTTGAAAGGCATATGATATACTGAAACAGATCGATTAGCATGTATTGACAACTAATATATATATTGAGAAGTTATTTTAAAATAAAATTATATTATGAGTTGTAATACATGTCTATAAAACACTTAATATGAAAATATGTCAATAAATTTATACGAAAATGAGAGAGCATATGCTTATGTAAATAATTTATCCTTCCACGATAAATAAAAGACAAGATATCTCCTTGTAAAATTTATTATTGTGAGCCAATTATGTAATATATAACAAAAATATCACTTATTTAGTGTAAATATTACTTTTGTGGTATATGTAAAAATTATGAAAATAAATAAATTCAAGTGACTAATGTATATCTTGAATCTTATTAAATCTAAATGTTTGCATTGTCAAATATAAAAGAAACTAGTTTGTTGACTTCAACTTGGGCTTTCAGCCCAGTTTTAAACTATTATAATTAATGTCAGCAGCATTATTAAATTTTTTTCCTCAAAAGTCTTCGCACAACACATACGGTCCGTCCTTGCCTGTTTTATTTGTATCAATATTTTCATGTGCTTTTGATTATCATAAAAATAAAAAAAAATAAAAAAAAATAAAAAAAAATAAAAATGAATGATGAATGAAGTGGGGGCAGAAGTACAAATTCTGATAATATTTTTAACCATAAAATGGACAGACACTTTCAACCTCAACCATTATGACACGTGGTCCTAATTCCATTTTAAGAAAATTTCATTTTAAACGATTGGGAAAAGTTTAGGCCTCCCTTATTTACAAAATACACCCTCTAGCTATGTGTATTACTGTATTTTAATTTTAAATATACTGAAACCAGATTAGCCTGTATGACAATATGATATAGAATTTGAGAAGTTATTTTACGATAAAATTATATTATGAATTGCAATACATGTGTATATAACACTTAAGATGTGAAAAAGTTATAAATTTATACGAACACGAGAGAGTATATGTTCATGAATATATTGTATTTGTCCATTAGAATAAATATATACATGACAATGTTTTACAAATAACTTCTCATTTACTAGGTAATAACAATTAAATTACTCTTTTGTGTTATTCTTACAAAATAATTTATTACGCAATATCACAGGAGGTAAAATATACATTACACATATAACAGGGAATAAACTGAAAGAAATATGTTATGTACAATTAAATTAGTTATTTTTCATATTATTATGAAGTTTCACACACATTTTAAAGATAACCATATAATTTTGTTCTCCAAAATTGTACTAGAAAAATTGAGCAATGGACAAGATAATTGATGATTATACCTCCACCGTAAAATAGAGATCTATAAATTGACAGGCAGACATCCTTAAATATAAAAAAGAACCATATATATTACTCCTAATCATTTCATTTCAAAGTCATTTTCTGAAACTTATGAAGTTAAAAATCATAATCCAAATTCAAAACTACAGTTTATTGAGTACGAGTCAATTATTGTTTGTAATAATATATAGAACTATAGAAGTATACAATTAGGTATGAGTCAATTCAAAAGCCATTATTCTGGAACAACATAGCATGAGTTAATTTTATTTCCCTTTGATTTTAAAAAAAAGCACTTTGCCCCCCTATAATTTTATAAAAGTTTCATACCGTCTTTCTGATACTTTTATATGTTGTATTTTACCCCACCTATGTTATGACAATGTGGCACATTACCTCCCCGTGTTATGATAAATGTGACAATTTATCCCCCTATGTTACAAAACATTTTTGATCATGTACATTTTCTATTTCGGCAAATGAGTTACACTCTTCAGCTGAATGGTATAAATTGTTTTTTTAAATCTTCTACAGAGGATAAATTGCTTTTTTTCAAATTAAACATTATGAATATGAATATAAGGAGGTAAATTGCGATTGACCCATTGGATATCGATGAAGTCACGTGGAACTGAAATGCAGTATTGATCATCATAATTCAACCTACTCATTTAAATTGTTCTATATATAACCTTTTGAAACCTACATCCTCAATAAATAAGATGTCATAGTACAACAAAACTATACCAAAGTACAATTAATCCACATGCCATGTTTTAGAAAGGAAGAATTAATGAGTAGTACGTAGGCCATTAACTATTCTTCAAGACAAGTTGCATCAATTTTTTTTTTCAATTAGTTTCATCGATAAATTTTTGGTGGATGGATATCTATAACAGAGATTCATATAATTTCACTTCAAAGTCATTTCCTAAAAACTGTAGACAATTTGTTGGGTACTAGTCATTTCATTTCATTTCAAAGTCATTTTCCTGAAAACTGGTGAAGTTGTTTCTAATTAGTTTATTTCGAGGATAATTTGATCATGAAGTATTATGTAACACCAATATTATTATTATTTGAAAGTCTTACAACCTACTTAATAAATGTTAAAAAATCGATTTGATAAGTCACTTAAAAATTAAAATGTTTGACTTGACAATGTAGCTAATGAAATAAAAAAATTGAGAAAATAAAATTCTTTTTAATTTTTTTATTTTATAATTGTATTCTGGTCCCTTTCATTTTCAATTTTATTATCTATATTCATTTTGTCCACAAAATCACATATGTAGTACAAGGATAGTGAAAGCTACCAAAATATGTAGAGTTAATGGCAATTTGTTCTAATGTGATATTCATAATTTTTAATTTAGATCTATGTGATTTAAAAGAAAGCACTTTATTCCCCTGTAATTTTATTAAAAAAATTAAAGTTTCACACCATCTCCCTGACATTATTATATATGGCACTTCATCTTCCCTGTATTATGATAATTCACCCCGTGTGATATGATAAATGTGGCGATTTATCCCTTATGTTATAAAATATTTTTCATGCCCACTCTCAATTTCGACAAGTGAGTTATATTCTCCGGCTGAAGGAGGTAAATTGCTTCATTAAAAAATTTAGGGGAGGGGTTTTGCTCCTTTTCAAATTACTGAAGAATAAATTGAACATTATGAATATCATATGGATAAATTGCCATTAATTCTATATAGCATATTAGCATGTGATTTTAAATTTGTGAACAGAATGAATCATATACCAATTAAATTTGTGGCTTTGAGTTGAGTCCATGAATTAATTTGGTGTCATTCATAGTCAAGGAATATGCTTTAAGCTGCTCGTCTTCCTCTTTACCGAATTTCCAATTTTACCCTTGTACTTTGTTGTTCTTAACGAAGAGTTTTATCTCAAAATCATTATACGCAAATTAATCACAAAAATTTTGCAGACTTGCAATAAAGTAGTATTTGTTTTCTAATTGAACCTCTAAAAACTAATCAAATAATTATAGTATTAACTTATCAGAAAATCATGTATTATAATTCATGTTTAGTTTGCTTTACAATTCATCAATACAATCAAGTTGAGTTTGGATTAAATTATATGATCTGGATATCCCGGAGAAACTAAAAAAATTAATTGAATGTGAATTCAAAATTAATAATTGTAGTCTATATTTTTTTTTTAAATATTAGTTTGCTTAATAGTATAATATACGGAAGGATACATATAATACATGTTTTTATGCTTTATACTTTATAATCGAAATTTCGACATTTTTGAATTGCCTATTGTTTGGCAAAATGCATCATATTTGGGTGCAAAATGCTCATTATATTGCCAAGTAATTGTAATTCGATGATTCAAAATGGGTTAGTGGCAATTTATCCTCCTCCCCTTTTTATAATGTTCAATTTACATCTCTATAATTTGAAAAAGAGCACTTTGTCCCCTATAAATTTATAAAAGCTTCACACTGCCTCCCTGACATTTTTATAATTGACACTTATCTTCTTATGTTAAGATAATATGGAAGTTTACCCTTGTGTTATCACAAATGTGGTAATTTACCTCCTATATTATGATAAATGTGACAATTTACCCCCCCCCCCCCCCCATATTACAAAATATTTTACATGTCCACTCTCAATTTCGGTACGTGAGTTACACTTTCCGGCTCAATGGGGTCAATTACTTCTTTAAAATTTTCATGGGAAGGTAAATTGTTCTTTTTTAAATTACAGGGGGTTAATCGAACATTACGAATATCACTAAAGGTAAATTACCATTAGCCAGATTCAAAAGTGGCAATGTTTCAATTTAAGTGTGCTAAGTATGAAAACAATATACTTGTGAGGTGCAAAATGTCTAAAATCTCTTGGTCCCTTAAATTTTCTTCACCACATCAATGTCCTGAATTGTGCTCGAGCACCATAACTGTACTTTTTGTTGCCTTGATATTTGTTGCAAATATCTTTCAGTTGGTGAGTTTATTTAAGTTAATGGCAATTTATCGTACGTGATATTCATAATGTTTAATTTATTTATATGTGATTTAAAAAAAACACTTTATACCCCTATAATTTTATAAAAATTTCACATTGTCTTCCTGATATTTTTATACGTGCCACTTTATCTCACTGTGTTATGATAATATGGCAATTTACCCCCTTGTGTTATGATAAATATGGTAATTACCCTCATGTGTTATGATAATTTGGCAATTTACCCCCTTAAGTTACAAAACACTTTTAGTGTCCTCAATATCGGCAAGTGAGTTATACTCACCAGATCAAGGGGGTAAATTGTTTTTTTTTAAATCACAGGGGAATAAATTGAACATAATGAATATCAAAGGGGGTAATTTGCCATTAACCCAATATCTTTATATAAATAGGGGCGTCTTACAATTAGAAAGTGCATCTATGAATTTTCTCACTAATTCCTCTACTTCCTCCGTATATTCTCTGTTTCTTATTTAAAACAATACAAACACTTTGCCCCCCAACTGAGAAGAAATTTGTGAAACTCCATCTTCATGTCATTGAAGGAGTTGCACCTCTCCTTCAATGGCTGCTCTTTTCAGTATACCTTTAGCCAATCTTCAGAAAAAGCTAAATTCGAAGATTATGGAAACTAAGGATTCTCGGATTAGAGCTACTTCAGAGATTTTGAAGAGCACTTAAAGTTGCATTCTTGAGAATCAGCTTTTTGGGAAAAACTGATTGATGTTAGAGAAACTGAAAGAAGTTGGCGTAAACGGTTCCTCTACACAAAATCATCGGTAGCTTTTTTCTTTTTTGAGCTTCTCCAATTCTTATATTAGTGGTTACTTTCAGTGTGTGTATTCTTTTGTGAAACCCTTAATTTCAGGGACGGTTCTTTCAACTCTAGCGACTTTTCGGAATCTTCAAGAATCGACATATAATCTACCAGAGCTTTTATTAATGATTACACAAACGTAAGTCTCAACTGATCGAATTCAAAGTTTTGTTCTTGAAAAAGATCAGAATAGAATAGTTTGTTATCTCACTCCTAGTACGCAAGATATTGCCATTGATAACGAAATTGGAGAATATGCGTGGGACGCAAAGAATCCAACTGTTTGTATAGTTCAAAGAAAGGGTATAAAGTGGGTGTGTGTGGTTCAATTAACTTCGGGAAACGAGTTTTTTAAGTTGTTTACTTGGTGAGATACCAAGAATATCCGGACTGGGCATACAAGCTTACGGGTCAAAAGCTTACGTACCATAAATTTTTGTAATAATATGTAAGTTTTTTATCCCTAAGCGTTTATACCCATTCCGGATATTCTTGGTATCTCACCAAGTAAACTATTGAGAAAACTCGTTTTCCCAGAGCTAACTGAACCACAAATACTCACTTTATACCCTTTTCTTTATTTGGATTCTTTGGGCTATACAAACAGTTGGATTCTTTGCATCCCACGCATATTCTTCAATTTCGATATGAATGGCAATATCTTGCATATTAGGAGTGAGATAACAAATTGTTCTATTCTGATCTTTTTCAAGAATGAAACTTTGAATTCGATCAGCTGAGACTTTCGTTTGTGTAATCATTGATATAAGCTCTGGGAGATTATATATCGGTTCTTGAAGAATCCAAAAAGTCGATAGAGCTAAAAGAACCGTCTCTGAAACTAAGGGTTTTCCCAAAAGAATACACACACTGAAAGTAACCACTGATATGAGAATTGGAATAGCCAAATAAAAAAAACTACTGATGATTTTGTGTAGAAGCACCGTTTAATATCGTAAGTGAAGAATATAGTTGCTATTGTAGAATACATTGTGAATAAGTCAGGATTTGATAGGCAAATATATTACTGTAAATATGTAATTGTTCTGACAAATGTCAATTGATTGTTAAGTAAATTTCCTTTCTTGCCGGATAAAAAAAATATCTGATGCAACTCTTGTTGTTCCTTTTACTTCAACTTTTGGTTAACTTTTTATTACTTTGGGCAAATTTGAATACTAAATGGAAGAAGAATATACTAAGTTGGTTATTAGTACATATTAGATCATGGTTACGGCAGCGGAACTCCTATAACAAAATGGTGTGACATCTCTTACTACACAAAATCATTTGATCAAGACGACTTGATAGCTAATATATTTTGGGCAGATGCACAAATGATGACTGATTTCTTCCACTTTGGTGATGTATTACATAAAGAACAAAGATGGTCGACCATTTGCTCTCTTTGTTTGAGTAAACATCACAAGCAAATCGTTATTTTTGGTGTAGTTCCCCAGTAAAAAAATTAAAGAAGCAATTTATCCTCTTGAACTGGAGAGTGTAACTCACTTGCCAAAATTGTGAGTGGGCAATAAAAAGTTCTCTAGTTCTATAGTTAAAAACTAAAAATAACATGAGTAGATTCTTTGACAATTTGAAATTCTACAAGTACATAAGGTGAGTAGATCAGGTGTCAAATGGGATGGGCCAACCAGGCCCAACACAGCCAACTAAAACCCGGACCAGCCCATGCCCATTTATTGAAGCCAGGCCCAACCCATATAAACATGTGGGCTTAATGGGTCTTACATTTTCAGAAAAGACCAAGCCCATATAAACCCAGCCAGTCATGGCCCAAGCCCATCCAACATCAAAACTTTAGTAGCAAGTGTATACACATACTTGAGAGTATGAGACTATTAAAAAATGTAAATCGATGATTTATCATTTAATTTTAAAAAAAAAAGACGTTTTACATTTTATTATATTTTTATTTTAATAGAATTTGAGATTGTTTTAGGCTTAGTTCTAAACTCTATGTTTATTTCAATATTCTATAATAGAAGTGAACTTTCAAAACTGTAATAAGTAAATTTATATTTTTCCAATTTTTCATTTAAGAGCCCACTTGGCCCCAGAAAGGCCAGACCCAACCCAGGCCAGGTCAGGACCATTAACAGTGTGATTGGGCTTGAGCCGATTCCTCTTTCATTCAAAGAAACTGAGATAAAAGAGCCCATGCCCAACACACATTCTTAGATGGGTTAGGCCTAGCGGGCCTGGGCGACCGAACCAGCCCGGCCCAGTTGACACCTCTAGGAGAGAGAGTCCCTAACTGAGAGACTATGAAATAAATAAAAATGTAAATAAACAAAGTTGTGCATTCAATTCGGGCCTCACAAACTATATTGACTACTAAATACACTAATACAGAGTATATTACTTTTAGTACTTAACAAACAAGACAAGAAAAAGTAGTACCACATTAATTAGTAAAAACAAATAATAAAGCACAACCCTTAATTCTAATATTCCATTTTAATAATTGTCATTACTAAAGTGTTGTGTGGTTATAGTCATTAAAAAGGGCAATTATTTTTTCAATCTGGAGCTGTTTAAGGATAAACAAAATTGGGCCCTAAAGAAAACATGATATAATAACAATAATTAAATAATAATAAATGTAATAAACCATGAGTAATGTTATGATCCTGTCAGTATCAATATTTTACTGAGTTGTTTGGAAAGGAACCCGAGGGCAGAAGACAACAATCACAACATTACATCTGATAGGTCTTTTTGGCCACTTGCTAATGAAGTAGAAGAATTACTACCTTATTTTATGGCCATTTTTTTAATTGTTCTAAAGCTCAGTAAATATTGATATGATATAGAAATCCTTTTTGGAATTAGTTGCATTTTCAGTTCCCTAAGACTAAATACTCAAAATTTATGAACCATGCTTTACAATGTTACATTTTTTGGTATTTTTTTTTATTATTAATTAATAGTTTTCATTTTTGGTCTCATAGTTTTTTCGATTGAATTTGAGTCAAAAGTGCAAAATTGAAAGAGTTAAAATTAAAATTGTTAAACTGATACTATTCCATTTAAGGAAAAAAAGCAATAATAGTCCGAGTTCTTTTTCATAAGGATCCTTTATATTTTAAGTTGTTGCAATTTTAGTCCTCTTACTCGCAATTTTAGTCCTTAATTTTCAGGGACTAAAATAAGTGTTCATAAATTCACATAAGCAAACAAATCGAGGCATTATAAAATATTTACCCTTATAATTAGTAGGCAGGGAAATAAATGTAGGAAAATATGGTGTTATTTTTCTTCCAATTTAAGTTAATATGACAAGGTGACGTGATGGATTACCACCAAGTGGCTGTAGAAGGGGCAAAAACACCCAATTTATTTGTTTACTTAGCAATTTAGGATACTAATTTAATTTCCGATGAATTTATGACTAAAATTATTGCAGCTTAAAACATAAAGGATGATTGATTGCCAGAACTACATGTGTCTTACTTTTGCGTCTCTGCAAAATTAAAGAATCTAAATTGCTTTTTTGCCTCCAATGAGCAAATATGCAATGGATTTTTAAAAAATTGACCAAAATGTTATGCTGTAAAGTGTATAAGGGGGAACAAATGTACAAAAATATTTTAGAAATTTGAGATCAAAAGTACAATTGCATATAGTATCCTATGTGACTTAAGAAACAATTTTGTTCAATAAAATGTGTTAGCCCTCGAGCATGCATATATATAAAAATAAACTACTAATGACAATTGGGAAGTCGAATACGGGTTGATAAATATTGTTTTGTTGTTTAAATGGGTTGTGCTGGCCCTTGAAAAAGTGATGGGCCCTAGTTAATCCTATGTCCAACTACTAGCAATAGAATACTGATTTATTGTTTATTTGTTCGAAAAATCTCAAATTTAATCTTAAACAATTTTAGCCAAATGAATAAAACAATCCAAAAAATAATGAATTAAAAAGAGAATTTCAAGACGTCAATTTAATTAAACTAAAAGAAAAGGTATAAAAAATTAATTCCCTAATGTTGTATATAAATTATAGCTAACTCTAATCCACACAAAAATATTCCAACCCACATTCTCAAAGAACTAATACTCAACCCATCCAACCCAACCCAACCCAACCACCACAAATGCTAACTCTTCTGACCCAATGCAGCCCAAATCTAACTTAACCGAAACCCGTTAAACTTAACTCAGCAACCCAATAAGCCCACCACCATATATTTACCCAATAAGCCAAACCACATCCTTGTCCGAATACAAAACAACCCAAACTCACTTACAAAGAAAACAGCCCACCAACTGACTGTTGGGATTCGGTAAGATAAACAGCCCTTAGCACAGCGGAAAACAAAAATTTTAAGGACCTCTTACGGAATCTTGCCAGGATACTAAACTGGTTGTATATATATGAATATAAAAACGACAAGGATAATTAGATCCAAATTATAACTGTCTCCTAGCAAATCCTGGTAATTAGCAAAGTCGTGCTTTTCTTCCCTCGGTAGAAGTCGATCCAAGCTTTGTTGTAGCGCCCCACGTGTTGCGCCTCTACGAGTTGATACACCACAATATCACGAAATATAATATATCCTAATCGGCTAGAACATAGGATATATTAATATCTAGGATTAGAGAACAAGATTGGAACGAGAACGAAATCGAAAAATTCTTCCAAAAGGAAGAGATGAGTTCGGCCGATTTCTAGGGAGAGAGGGAGAGAGTATTTTTCTTGACTTGGCTTTTTGCTCTTGATTGGTGTTTTTTTTTTAGATATGACCTTGAGTCTCCTACTTATAGGAATCTCATCATCCTAATCCTCCTAGGATTAGGACTCCCAAGTCTTCTAATTCTCCTACATGGGCCATGACCCTATTAATTGGAAGACTAAGTCTTCTAATTAATTCATGGCCCATACTTGATTTAATTAATTGGGTCTTTATTTAATTCCCAATTAAATAGCCCAATTAATTTATTTCTTTCTCATTTAATTAAATTTAGACTCTAAGTCTATTTAATTAAATATTCCCATTATTAATTAAATCCAATTTAATTAATTAACTCACAAATTAAATTCCAATTTAATTTCTAGTCTTGATCCAATTCCAATTGGATCACGTTCGCTCCAATTGGGTCGACCCAGTCGACCTAATCGACCCAGTCGATTTAGTTGACTCAGTTGTCCTTCATTTCCTCGCTTTCGCTTCATGTGTATTGTGTATGCCCCCGTAGGTTCACCACATAATTGGCTGTGGGTTATAATTAAATATTCATTTAATTATTCGAGTATTAAATACTCTAAATCAATCGAACACTCTGTCGACTGATCATTCCAAATTAGCACCCCTGCCAATTTGGGAATTCTCCCACACGCCACGGTCGATGTCTGGCCACAAGCCCATGGAGCTCAATCACTGGTGAATTAATTCAGTGAACCTTTTAATCATTTACAATTTCCATATACGCTATAATCTCTCCATCGATCGATCTCCCAGTCAATACTTAAGGGCATGGATTTTTCATCGGTTCCCTTTTAATTCGTTTTGACTTTATGCATTCTGATCTCGAAATAATTCTCTTTGACTTAATCTTTATGAGCTACTTACATAAAGCCGTCAGATACCTTGGCCAAGGATTTTACCAGAATTAATTTCTCACAGAAATCCATAGGAGAATTTCCCAACCTATCAAGTCGGGTCAATGGATCCTTTGTTGATGATATGAACCTGCATACGAGTTCCTCTATACCCAACGTGAATCCACAGAGACTTTCTGGCGATCTCCAGTCGGTCGGAACTCACATCTAAGTATAGACGTTCTCGCACCAGATAAACCCCATCACCTCAAGTATTTAGGGATCATTCCTCGTATACTATTGTAAATAGGAATAACTTCAACTCCGATATGCGACTACCGCTTCCATGGTGAGTTATTTCCTAATTGGGGTATTCAGTGCACTTGCCATCCCGGCAAGTCACCCACTTATGTGTATCGACTATCCCAGTCACGCTCGTGGACCCCAGCGTCCTCCAGTTCATCGGAGTATACACATTTGTGAGAGTTTAACCGAATCCAACGATGTCCTATCTCGATTGGATTCTACGACTCTTAAATATGTTCTAGATCACGGCCTTGGAGATCAGTCCACGGGTTGTCTCATAGCCCTGTGATCTAAGGACTTCTATCCTTATGCGTAGATAATTATTACATAAGATAAAGTTGACCATATAATAAAATGCATTTATTAATCGAATTGAATAGTTCTTTTAATTATTACTAATTAAATGCAGCCAAAACAGTTGGCTTGCAGGACACTATTCTATCACTGACCCGACCCGAGCCCTAATAATCCATCCCCAACCCAGCCCCTACAAGCAGTTTTAGTCTCAAACATTTATATGAAATAAAATGAAGAACCCCTGCCCAATGATTCTCTTATCAACACAGAACAACTTTTTGGAATATTTAGGCTATTACAGTTAGCATTTTTTAAGAATATAAAGGGAAATATTGGGGGGAGCAAAATATAGTTAATATGGAATATATTAATTAAGGTGAATAGTGTTTTGTAATATATTGTTTTAAAAAAAATATGATTGTTTCAAGTTTGATCCAATCACTTTTGCTAGCTAATTCGATCAAGTTGAAAAATAATTCTTTGTGAATTTTAACAAACCAATGTAGGCTGCCCTTCACATTGCTTTTTAACTATTAGTTAATATTCTAATACGCTTACGTATATTCTTGCGAAAGTTTCATCACATTAATATGTGAAAAGTTTCATCGCAATTTGCAATTTGCAAGGCTTAAAGTAATTAAAAGAGGAGACAATAATGATAATACATAAAAATTAACTGTTGAGAAAATCAAGGAGAACTGGACTAACATATAATCGTCCTTATCCTCTTTATATTCATCAAAAGATTATTTTATTAATCGCTAAAATTGCAGGTTTTGGCGGACTAGCAACTACATATGGTTTGAACTTGAACATTCTTCAAGAATGGGTGATTATTTGCAATCTATAACAAAATTATCTCAATAGAAACGATTATTCAATTTTCAAACATACAAAGTGAAGCTCCATGGGTGATCGAACATTGTAAATTAGAAAATAAATGGACAACCCATGGAAGAACCAAAGTTGAAAATTTCCATGTCCAATAATCTTCCTGAAGTTATGGAAGGAATCACTTTTACATTTTCCCGGTGAAAAGAAAATCGGAATCGTTGTGAAGAACTAGAAGTTGAAAATCTACTCTAATTCAAGTTCTATTCAGATTCTTTGAGCCTTCAAAAGGACACATTTTGATTGATGGAATTGATATTTCAAAAATATTGGTCTTCAAGATTTAAGGTCTCGTTTGAGTATAATTCCACAAGATCAGATTTTGTTTCAAGGAACCATGTGAACAAATCATGATCCTCTACAAGAAAACCCGGATAAAAAAAATGGGATATTTTACGAAAATATCATCTTCGCAAAACGTGAAGCAAGATCGAAGCTTTTAGATGAAAAAAAATCACAGATATATTAGTTGTACACGTGCACTTTTCTAGTAATATAAAATAATTAAAATTACTCATTATTTTGTTCTATTCTATATTATATCAGAGTTGATTATACATTGATTTTTTTTTAAAAGCATATGAATCTAATTATACACATACGATATTCATGCACTTTTAATACCTTATAAAATTTAAAAATAGTCGTAAATGTTTAAAGTAGTTAAAAGATGAGACACAAATGTCGTATGTCGCACAACTTGAAGCAAGATGAAAGCTTTTAGATGAAAATAATCACAAATGTAATTAGTTGTACATGTGCAAAGTTCGTGCACTTTTCTAGTAATATAGAAAAAATTATAACTACTCAATGTTTTGTTCCATTCTATAATATATTAGAGTTGATTATACGTTGAATTTTTTTAATGAACATGAAACTTATTATTGCTAAAATTGCAGTCCTAGGAGGGCTACCAACCACATACGGTTTGAACTTGAATGTTGTTTCAATCATGGGTGCTATGGAACATTTGAAATGTCGAAAATAAAATGATCTCAGTAGAAATGATTCTTCAATTTTCTATTATACGGAGTAAAGCTCCACTCCCGATTGAACATTGTAAACCAGAAAATGAATGACCAATCCATGGAATAATGGAAGTTGAAAATCTAAATGTGTAGCAGAATCCAAATATTCCTAAAGTTTTGAAAGGATCAGTGGTAATTTTCACAGAGAAAAAAAAACCAAAATCGTGGGAAGAACTAAAAGTGGAAAGTCTAATCTAATTCAAACTCTATTCAAAGTCGTTGAGCCTTCAGAAGGCCGTGTTTTAATTGATGAAATCAATATTTCAAATACCGGTTTACAAGATTTAAGGTCTCGTTTGAGTATAATTCCACAAGATCCGGTTTTGTTTCAAAGAACTATGGAAAAACATATTGATCATCTACAAGAACACTCCGGAAGAAATATGCTTCGGATCAACAGAGCCCCTTTGGACAAGAAAAAAAAAATGTACGGTTAATCCATTATAGCAACAAGGATAATCAGGAAAACGGTCATATGTTTTTCCATAAAGTTACATTTAGGCCCCAAAAGAACAATTAGGCTATTAATTTACACATTTGCAAGAACACAAATGAGCAGTGACTTTTCTTTTTTACTCTTTTTGTGAAATTTTGGGATTTTGTCTTCCCCATTTTACATTTAGGTCAGCCATTAACATTTGCGCACATTCTTTACAAGAAATTATATAATCAGAATGAATTATGTAAAATAATGCAATGCATGAGAAAAGACTTACTCTAACTCCACCAAGGTATATTCATGGCTCAATTCATCACAAGCTTTAATTGTTTGGAAAATTTCGATGAATGACTTGTCATTGTCGATATTACCCTGCCTCTGTATGTAACATCGATTGCCAAATGAAAACATGAAGATCGATGCTACCATTGTAAGGGTGGGAATGGTAAAGCCTAGTCCCCAACCGAAATTGTCTTGGACATATGACATGACTGAGACACCTAAGAGGCTTCCACAACAAATACCAAAGTACCACCACTGGAAAAACAAAGTTTTATTATCTGAGCTCTTCCCGTTATTATCGGTAAGAGGAAAATCCTCTTCCTTTAATTTTGAGTTGAGCTGTTGCAAAGGCTTGCAAAGAGGATTTAGCCATTTGAATGTGAGCTTTCATTTCACTTTTCAATGCAATTTTGTTGGTCATAACATTGAACTAGAGAAGTTTAGAAAATGGAAGTGATCAAACAAATGTTTTATTTTGGTAGAAATTTGGGATTTCTTTAAGGTTTGAAACCAAGGAGAAGATAGAAAATAAGTATAATTAAATTTAAAATTGTGGGAAAAAAACCCCACCAAGAACAAGAATATTCGTCAAGTTTTAGGTACAAGACATATGCACACATTTGCAAGAACACAAATCAACGGTGGCATTTTTTTTTCCTAATTGAAAAACAAGTTAATTACATAACAGATGAAATGTTCAAGAAAATCATCTTGAATCTATTTTACTCATTCCATTTTTCCTATTACTTTGAAGCAGGAAAACTACAAATGGCACTCTACAAATAATACCTTATAAAATTTAAAAATAGTCGTAAATGTTTAAAGTAGTTAAAAGATGAGACACAAATGTCATATGTCCTACAACGTAAAGCAAGATCAAAGCTTCTAGATGAAAATAATCACAAATGTAATTAGTTGTACATGTGCAAAGTTCGTGCACTTTTTTAGTAATATAAAAAAAATTGTAATTACTCATTGTTTTAATTCATTCTATAATATATTAGAGTTGATTATACATTGATTTTTTAAAATGAACATAAAACTAATTATTGCTAAAATTGCAAGCCTAGGAGAACTAACAACCACATACGGTTTGAACTTGAATGTTGTTTTCAATCATGGGTGATAGGGAACATTTGCAATGTCGAAAACAAAATGATCTCAGTACAAATGATTCTTCAATTTTCTAACATTCAGAGTAAAGTTCCACTCCCGATCGAACATTGTAAACCAGAATGACCAATCCATGGAAGAATGGAAGTAGAAAATCTAAATGTGTAGTACAATCCAAATATTCCTAAAGTTTTGAAAAGAAATCACTTGTACTTTTTCCAGAGAAAAGAAAATCAAAATCGTGGGAAAAACTGAAAGTGGAAAGTCTAATCTGATTCAAGCTCTATTCAAAGTCGTTGAGCCTTCAGAAGGACGTGTTTTAATTGATGAAATCAATATTTCAAATACTGGTTTACAAGATTTATGGTCTCATTTGAGTATAATTCCACAAGATCCGGTTTTGTTTCAAGGTACTATGGGAAAAATTATTGATCATCTACAAGAACACTCAGAAAGAAATATGCTTCAAATGGAATTAAGAGAGCCCCCTTTGGGTTTAAAAAAAAAAAAAGATGTACAGTTAGTCCATTATAGCAGCAAGGATAATCATGAAGACGGACATATGTTTTTCCAATTCAGATACATAAAGTTACAATTAGGCCCCTAAAAGTACAGTTAGGCCATTAATTTACACATCTGCAAGAACAAAATGATCAGTGGTTTTTTTTTTTTTTTTTTTTACTATTTTTGTGAAATTTTGGGATTTTGTCTTACCCATTTTACAGTTAGGCCAGCCATTAACATTTGCGCACATTTTTTTACATGAAATATGCACACATTTGCAAAAACACAAATCAATGGTGGCAACTTTTTTTTCCTAATTGAGAAACAAGTTAATTATATAACAGATGAAATGTTCAAGAAAATCATCTTTGAATCTATTTTACTCATTCCATTTTTTCGATTACTTTGAAGCAGGAAAACTACAAATGGCACTCTACAATTAATACCTTATAAAATTTAAAAATAGTCGTAAATGTTTAAAGTAGTTAAAAGATGAGACACAAATGTCGTGTGTCACAACGTGAAGCAAGATCAAAGCTTCTAGATGAAAATAATCACAAATGTAATTAGTTGTACATGTGCAAAGTTCGTGCACTTTTCTAGTAATATAGAAAAAATTGTAATTACCCATTGTTTTGTTCCATTCTATAATATACTAGAGTTTATTATTCGTTGATTTTTTTTAAATGAACATGAAATTAATTATTGCTAAAATTGCAGAGAAGACTACCAACCACATAAAGTTTGAACTTGAATGTTGTTTCAATCATGGGTGATATGGAACCTTTGCAATGTCGAAAACAAAATGATCTCAGTAGAAATGATTCTTCGATTTTCTAACAAACGGAGTAAAGCCCCACTCCCGATCGAAAATTGTAAACCAGAAAATGAATGACCAATCCATGGAAGAATGGAAGTTGAACATCTAAATGTGTAGTACAATCCAAATATTCCTAAAGTTTTGAAAATGAATCACTTGTAATTTTCCTGGAGGAAAGAAAATCGAAATTGTGGGAAAAACTGAAAGTGGAAAGTCTAATCTGATTCAAGCTCTATTCAAAGTCGTTAAGTCTTCAGAAGGACGTGTTTTAATTGATGAAATCGATATTTCAAATACTGGTTTACAAGATTTAAGGTCTTATTTGAGAATAATTCCACAAGATCCGATTTTGTTTCAAGGAACTATGTGAAAAATTATTGATCATCTACAAGAACACTCATAAAGAAATATGCTTCAGACCGAATTAAGAGAGGCCCGTTTGGGTAAAAAAATAAAGATGTACGGTTAGTCCATTATAGCAGCAAGGTAATCATGAAGACGGACATATGTTTTTCCAATTCAGATACATAAAGTTACAATTAGGCCCCAAGTACAGTTTGGACATTAATTTACACATTTGTTAGAGCACAAATGAGCGGTGGCTTCTTTTAAAATCTACATGAAACTAATTATTCACATACGATATTCGTGCACTTTTCTATTACCTCTAAAATTTTAAAAATAATTATAAGTGTTTAAAGTATTTAAAAGAGGAGACACAATGACAAAACTGTAAGTACCCTTTACTTTCTTGATTTCCCTCTTTATGTTTACGTAAAAAGTTTTACTCATAATTGCTAAAATTGCAGGCCTAGAGGGACTACCATCCACATACGGTTTGAACTTGAAGTCTTGTTCTTCAATCATGGGTGATATGGAACCTTTGCAATCTCGAATACAAAATGATATTAGTAGAAACAATTCTTCGACTTTCTAACATACGGAGTGAAGCTCCACTCCTGATCGTACATTGTAACCCCTATAATGAATTACAAATCCATGGAAGAATCAAAGTTGAAAATCTAAAGTGTAGTATAATCCATATATTTCTAAAGTTTTGAAAGGAATCACTTGTACTTTTCCCGGAGAAAGGAAAATCGAAATAGTGGGAAGAACTGAAAGTGGAAAGTCTAATCTAATTCATGCTCTATTCAAAGTCTTGAGCCTTCAGAATGACGTGTTTTAATTGATGAAATCGACATTTCAAATACTGGTTTACAAGATTTAAGGTCTCGTTTGAATATAATTCCACAAGATCCAGTTTTCTTTCAAGGAACTATGGGGAAAAAATATTGATCATCCACAAGGACTCTCAGAAAGAAATATGCGATAATGTACCCAAATGTCGTCTCACGCACAACATGAATCAAGATCAAAGGCTTCTAGATGACAAAAAATCACACATGGAATTAATTGTACACGTTCAAATTTCGTGCACTTTTCTAGTTTTACAATAAAATGAAAAAAAATCTTTGTTATATGCCATTCTCTATCATAACATTGAATTTTTTTTATTTTTTAAAAAAAGTACATGAAAATAATTATACATGTACGACATTCTTACACTTTTCTAGTACCTTGATTTTACCTTTTGCCATGTAACCTCTGAAATAGATACATACATTTACTTGAATAGGTACATCGTATATGTTTGGGATTGTAGTTTCCAATACAAATGGAGAGTGAAATGACTAAGACATTTACCAAAAGTAACTTACTATCCAAGTGACAAAATTTGATAGAATATGTAATGTTCGACATAATTCATAAAATTGCTATTAGGATTTCATAGTTAGGAGGACCAACATTAAGTACTTTCAAGAAATGAATTTTAGTTGTATTGTGTTCTTTTAAAGATTTTTGGCCACTTTCTTGAATTTTCAAGACACAAGTCAAATTCATTTGAAATTCGTTATAACTCGTGAACTAACATATTTTGTCTATTCTTTTCTAATGAATTCACGCGCTCTACTAGATTGTAAATGAATCAGTTAACACTATATGTTTATGATTTATTTAATATGTTTCATTATTTAAAATTGTGTTTGAAATAACAATAATTATTATAGTTCATACGATTTTTAAATTATATTAAGCACGAGTCAACATTTTTTAGCTTGATATATTATTGATTTCTTTTTCTTAACAGTCGAGTTTGAGTTGGCTTCCAACTTCCAAATATTATCAATCGGTAGATGTACTTGAAGTTTGAATTGAATATACAAGAAATCGAACTTATACATGTTTCATTTATTGATGGTGCTCTAGTCAAATTTAAAATAGTTTGCTTTTGGTTCCTATGTATTTTTTATTTTTATTTTTATTTTTAGAAGGGAAATACATCAATACATCATCATCACATCTACAAGTGTAAATGAGTCGAGTAATATCGATATACATATTGTTCAAGCTTGGTTTGAATTTTATATCGAGCCTGAAATTGTGATTGAACTTGGTTTAATTTCTTAACAAACCGAGTTCAAACGAGCTTTTATCGAACGAGCTCAAGCCGGTATCGAGTATGTGTTTCTTTTTAATTTTGTTTATCAAGTCGAGCTCGAACCGAGTTTCAAAAGTTTTTAAAAGAGAAATCTTGTTCAGGCTTGTTTGATTTGAATGACGGACCGAGCTTAAACGAGCTTTTATCAAACGATTTTGAGTCGAGGATCGAATAACTTTTGTTTGATTTTCTTTTAGTCTAATTTACATCAGAATTTATCTAACAATACATTATCATACATCGGAATCAATCGAATTAAGCTAAATTACAAAGAATAACCTAACAACAATACTAATAATAATGCTACCAAAAGAAAACTCACACTAGTGGTAATCCATTTCAAAACCGGATCGAAGATAGAATTGGTGTACGAACTGGTTAGTGGTTCGCCCGATTGGGCCCTTGGTCGAAACTGAATGACGTCATCATGATGCAATATTGAATACATACAAAAACTTAATAATAATAATTTTTATGTTTCAAGTTATCATATAATATTATGAATTTATGTTTATCATAATAATAATTTAAACACATAACTAATTAATAAAATAATATACTATAATAAAAAAAAATAACAATATTCAACTAAAAGATATTTAAATTAAAAGAAAACAAAATAAGAGATGAATAATTTTACAATAAACTTTTGAATATACAAAATATAAATCTAATCTCATTAAAATTGAATTTGCATATTATATAAATGTGAATTTAAATTTTTCCCCCTTTTATCCTAATATTATAGTTTGAAAAGAAAAAAAAAAGTTACAATGTTATTTAAGTTAAAAATATGTATCACTTGAAAGAGCTACATAAAAAAAAATCACTTGATAAACTAGTGAAATATTAGGTTTAACATTAGTTATTACAAACTAATTATAATACATTAGCTTGCAAATATTTCATTAGTATAATCTCTCAACTTAGAATACCTTCAAAATTTATTATTGGTGACTACTCTTTCAGAAAAGTTGAAAAGTAACAGAAAGAGGTCGTCTTTGATTTTGGTACGTATGTACATTATATACAGTACTGTGTAAAATGGGCCAAAACAGGTACATGGATATAGACCCAAATCAAGTCAAGCCCACAATTACAAAAATGCACGAGCCAATGTAGGTATGCAATTTCTTTGGAATTAAACCTGCAATATTCTAAGTAAGGGATGGGCCGATGAAATGCAGCTAGGCTAAAAAACTCTCATCAGTTTGAAATAAAATTTTGATTTAGTTCAACAAAATATGAATCCTTTTCATTTTTTTATTGGAAAATCCTACTCCTATAGAGACTTGAAATGTAATACAACGAGTTCCTGAAAATATAATTTTTCTTCTCTATTATTATAAAGAGAAGTCAGGTGTAACAACTTCTGATATTCCTATTTTATTCTTAATGTTTTAATTAATTTAATTATTTAACTTTTTAACTTGTTTACTTATTACATTAAAATAAAATTTACTTTTACTTTTTTCCGTAAAGAAAGTCTTATATTTTGTGCTTAATGTCATGTCATTGTGAAGAATTAAAGCACGCAGAGACGCGTGCTGAGAGTATACTAGTGTTAATTTAAAGAAAGAAAGAGAATGGTAATTCATTTTGTCCAAGAACTATTTTTGTGATTGTTGTGTGTTGTGGGCATGGATCAAATTTTCGTTTTCGATGTATATTTCAATCAGTTGAATATAGGAAACTTTTCAAAAACTTTTCGAAAATACTAGAAAAAATTATGAATAAAGTTACTAAATTAAAAAAAAAAAGTTCAAAGACCAATATAGAGTTTCAGAAATACACCTTATTTTCGTTTCAATTGATTTAAAAATAGGAACTTTTCGATGTTTTCGACCGAAAAGATGAAAATTTTGATCCATGGTTGTGGGGCAAAATGCACGGAATTCTTCCATGTTATGGAAAATCTTCGCCAAAGTCTCTCATGAATCTGATAAGAGAAGTAAATTTTATGAAATAAATTTTCATAGGGGAATTTGGTAAAGGTTTTTCATAACACACATGCGACGAGGGAAGGTATATTTGAATTCTGCAATTGCAATATTTCACAAAGATTATCAAACCAAAACAAAATTGAATAAGGAAAAGCTGCAAACTCAAAGCCAAATTTTACAAACTTTTTCCATCTCCATCACTAATTCCCTTACTTGGGTTCTAATCTTGAATAAGGAAAAGTTAAAATTACTTTCATTATTATCATTATCATAAGGATGATCAAAATGACCTTTGCTTACACCTTCATAACTTGTTGCAGATTCAGCATTAGGATTTAGACCAGCCGATTCCATTACATTTTCTGTCCCTTTAACCAACTCACTCATAAACGGTCCGAAGCAACTATTGGGTCTAGAATCTCATGAAGGTTATTCATATCCATGGTCTTATCCATTGCTTGCCTCACCTCCCCAACTATATGCTTCCCTTTCTCAATCGGACTTCTTGAAGTTAAAAGTTCCAACAACATTATCCCAAAACTATATACGTCGCTCTTTTCATTCAATTGGTTTTTCAGTTAAATCACGTGAAAAGTGCAATATAAAAGTTCAGGGTGAAAAGTGCAACAAATATGTACGTTCAGGGAAAAAGTGTAACTCGGCTGTAAGTTAAGGGGAAAAAGTGTAACTCGACTGTAAGTTAAGGGGAAAAAGTGCAGTTTTCTGATTGGAATTATTATTTTTGCTTCTTTAATTAATAGGTTCACCTATTTAATAAGTTTTCTGATTCGTAAGTTTAGATTGTCAAACATTTTTTTTTTTTACAAATTTTAACAACGTGATGAAGAATGTAATGCGAAACTTGCAAGGTGAACTTTAAAATGAAAGTATAGTTTATGTTCAATTTTATACATATCTTCCACTTTGTAATGTCTAATTAATATATTTGTTAATTTGTCCTAAAAAATTTATTTTTTCTGTTTTATATATATCTTATTACAATTATACATAATTTTTACATTTTCATTCTTTATACATTTTGAATTATATTGGTTGCAAAAAAATGAGTTTTGCCCATCAAAATTGTACTTTCCCCCCTGAATTTACATCTTTGTTGCACCCTCCACCCTGAACTTTTATGTTGCACTTTCCCCCCCCCCCCCCCCCCCCCCGAACTTTTTGGCCGGAAAAGAGTTCAAGGGTGAAAGTACAACACTAATGTAAGTTCATGGTGGACAATGCAAAAAATTGAAGTTAAGGGGGAAAGTGCAACTTGACTTTAAGTTTAGGGGGAAAATGTGATTTTCTCAAATAATGTACTCCCTTTGTTTCATATTAATTGGCACATTTGACAAAAAAAATTGTTTCAAATTAATTGACATGTTTTGGTTTTCAAAGCATTTTTTTTTTCAATTTTGTCTCTTTCTCTCATTGGAGTTGGGATAATCAATGGTCATCTCACTAATAAAAAATTAAAAGGTAGTCATCATTAAAGGGTATTTGAGACATTTTACCATAATAAAGTATGTAATGATGATGTTTTTTAATCTATGTGAAAACAAAAAATGTGTCAATTAATATGAAACGGGGAGTATTGAAACTTGAAAGTCTATCTTTCAATTTCAATTACCAATGGATAATTATTCAAAAGAAAAAAAATTAACAATGGATAATTGTTCAGAAGTACTATTTCCAAAAAATAAATTCAAAAACAATCGAACCGTTACCCTCGACCCCCACTACTAGCCGTTGCATTCCCATTTCCGGTTCCACCATAAAATCACTCTCTAATTTTTCTCTTTCATTTATAATAACAATTTAAAATTAAACCCCAAACAAACGCTAATACGAAAACCCTTTGCCCTAATTTCAAAAATTCCTCAAAGAATTGATAATGGCTTCCAAATCTGTAACAAAAGACATAATTACTCTTCGAGGATCAGCCGCAATTGTTAGTGAATTCTTCGGTACGCCCTAATTTTTTATTCACTTTGTTCTAGGGTTTTGCGATGTTGTTTCAAGAAATTTCTTGGCTGATTTTTATGTATTTTTGGAAACCCCAATTTCAGGTTATGCTGCTAACAGGTAAGAATTAATATTTTTCCTTTAATTTCTTAATTTTTCTTTCAATTTGTGTAATTTATTGGGAGAAAACACAAATTTCAGTATTTTGTACAATCGTGGAGTTTATCCAGAAGAAAGTTTTGCAAGAGTAAAGAAATATGGGCTTCCAATGTTGCTTACTCAAGATGAAGGTGTCAAATCCTTCATTTCAAACTTAACTTCACAGCTTTCTGGTAATTTATTTATTCAAAATTCGAATTCTGTTTAAATTTGAAGATGCATTCATTTGGAGATTTGTACTTATGGGATTGTTAGTTTTTTTTGCTTGTAAAGAGTGGCTTGAATCTGGGAACTTACAGAGGGTAGTTTTGGTAATCATGAGCAAAGCGACTGGCGAAGTTTTTGAGAGGTGGAATTTCAGTGTCGAAACAGACAGCGAGGTCGTCGAGAAGGGGTAACATTGTCTTTTTACTCGACTTAGATTGTAGCTTGTGTTAGAATGTTTGTTTAATGTGGTTTTGATGTTCAGAGTTGTAAGAGAGAAAAGTGACAAAGAAATCATGAGGGAAATTCAAGCAATCATGAGACAGATAGCTTCGAGTATTACATACTTACCATGCCTTGATGAACCATGTAAGGAATTTTAGTATTTTTTTTTATTTCCTAAAACAAATTATGTTTTCATTGACGAATAATTTGGTTTGATCTGTTCATTTTAGGTGTATTTGACGTTTTAGCATACACGGATAAGGATTGTTCTGTACCTTTTACTTGGATCGAGAGTGATCCTAAGCTTATTGAGAATCCACAAATGGTGAAATTGCACTCTTTTGATACCAAGGTATTAATAATTGTTGCTTGTCCGTCTAATTATGATTGGGTTTTGTTACAAGTATATGTGGGATGATGTTTTATTTTCGATGGCAGATTCACAAGGTGGACACTCTGGTGTCGTACAAAAACGATGAATGGGACGAGGAATAAGCTAGCTAGCTGCAGCAGCAGCAGCAGCTTGTGTAGCAGAACCAGTCATTTTATTCACATTTTGAACTTGTGAATTGTTGATTCACATTTGTGTTTTAGATGTATGAATAAAATCTTGCACTGTGGATGATAATTTGATGTTTTTGCCGAATGATGATTCGTTTACATGGATATTGTGGTGATTGCAAAGGTTTAGATGTATGCAAGTTAAATCGTTAAACGTAAAATTTATTTATTTTATGTATGCATTGATGTTGAAAATCGTTTTGTATAATTTTTAGGGGTAAATGCAAAATACTCCCTTGTGTTATGCTAAACCTGCAAAAAACTACCCTGTGAAATTTTTATTGCGTCAAACTTCCTTGTGTTTTCAAAAATCCTGCAAAAACCACACAATTTGTAAAATCGTTTTGGATCGATATATTTCAAGAAATCATTTTTAAAAATACTATTCAATTATTTTTTATTTAAACTTATTTTTCGTTTCTCAATGGCATTCATGTCATTTATACTTTATATTATATTATAGGACGGTTTTTGACCAAATCTTGTAATTTTGACTAAAATTGTTAATTCTGGATTATTTTTACTAGCTTCCTTAAAAATATTAATGGCTAACTTTTCTATCCTACATTAATAAAACTAAATTAAGTTTTATAATAACTAATCTTTAAAACATACATGTATCCGATAGAACTATATTTTCTTATTAAACTTGTCCATAGATTTAATAGAAAGACAAAAAATTTCAAATATTGACATGTATCCTCCCAGATTTTCCACTTTGAACTAAACTAATAGATTTATTAGATTTGAGAAAATATTATTACTAATTTTGAATTAACATTTATTTATTTTTTAGTTTTTCAAGAATA
Source organism: Penstemon newberryi var. newberryi (assembly GCA_030819805.1). NCBI lineage: Eukaryota > Viridiplantae > Streptophyta > Magnoliopsida > Lamiales > Plantaginaceae > Penstemon > Penstemon newberryi. The sequence continues at coordinate 995,801 of JAUALY010000008.1, forward strand.
TTAATGTCATATTATTAAATTATTTTATAGTAGTATTGAATATATCTGTAATATTTTGAAAATGTGTTCATGACATTATAAAATACTAGTCATTTCCACTAAATGGATGAGACAATCCCCGATAGTTCAATAACTTTTTCAACGTAATCATACATGTGCAAGAAGATAAGAAAATTGTTTCCTTTATGTTTTTCATGTACATACTTTTTTTTTTTTTCCTTTTCCTAGCTAGTAAGCATCTAAGCAAGCTATCCTTGAATGAAATGATAGAAATTGGCATTTGTTTTTTGCTTAAAATAGATTTTTTTTTCATTAATATTTCTCTATAAAAATCCAAATTGCAAATGTAGTGCGATTGTCAATTTGCGATAAGAATGTCTTCATGCATGTCATCATATATAATATGGTCATTTTAAAAGTCAAAGAGTATTTATTTCAAAACATCAATACAAACATTTCATGGTTGTCACAATTTCAGTATTGTGTTCGATCTCAACTCTGATGAAACAATTGTCATTTTTGCTCTTATCACAAATTCATGTCTACACTACTTTCCAGTTTCCAGTAACAAAAATATAAGCAAAGGGTAAGTGTAAAAATAATTTACAAATTTGAAATGGTCCATATTCCAAACCTTTTGTATAGTAGCACAACAAACTCTGCACCCAAAAGTACAAGTTTTCAAACTTGGGGGAAAATGCACAATTCTAAGTTGTGTTATGTGAAATTTGCACAAAACTTCTTTGTATTTTTAAAAATTCTGCATAAAACACTAAATTCATTTCCTTCAAAAATTAGGGGTGTTAGTAACTAACGGAGATTGAGTATTTTATGCAGGATTTTTGTAAGTACAAGGGAGTTTGGTGCAAAAAAATTCCAAAGAGTAATTTTATGCAGGGATAATAACTTGCATTTTCTCCTCAAATTTGTAATACTCATATCATATAATTTCAATTTGACGACTTAAGAGATGTTTTTTTGTAAATAGGCTAATTCATTTGTCGGTAATTAAGGCATATATGAGGGGTTTAGAGCGTAAATTAACCAAAAAAGTTATACTACAATATAATTTACCACGTTTGATGTAAAAGTGTGGTGGGTAAATGAGGGCGTGTGGATAATACATGGAGGCTAACTGTACAGGTGTGTTCTTCCCGTGGATTAGAAATTTACAACCAAACAAAAAAAAAAGTTCTTGTGCCACTCTGTCATGTTAGGCCATCTCCAACAGCTCTCTTAAATTTCAGCCTCTTATCCTAAAATATAACTAATGAACAGTGTTATACACTTTCATTTTTTACTCTGCGCTCCAACAACTAGTTTGTATTTTAAGAGACTACTTTTTAACCACCACACCACTTCACTCCAACAACTAGTTTATTTTTTAACAAATTACTTTTAATTATTATTTTATATAAATAATAATGATATATTTATAATACTAATTGATTTAATATTTAATATTTATAATATTTTATTGTTTCATATTTTAAGAGACTACTTTTTAACAAGTACACCACTTCACTCCAACAACAAGTTTATATTTTAACAAATTATTTTTAATTACTATTTTATATAAATAATAATGATATATTTATAATACTAATTGATTTTATTATTTTATATTTATAATATTTTATTTTTTTGCAGGAAAGTACAAAAGTTTTTGCACTTTCTTGCAAACAATTGCAAATAAAACTTTGCTTTTGGCCATGGGTATTTGGCCATCCAAACCCATAAATTTTAACAATTAATAAATTATACAATAAATCTTAGAGAGCAGTTTTTATGTAAAATTTATCAAGACTCTTAAAATTTAACTTTTACATTAGCTGTTGGAGATGGCCTTATGTACCACAAATCCACAATACTAAAGTTGGTAAAAAGTAGAGTGGTCCTAATATAATTTTGCAGGAGATCTAATAGCATCTCATTGATTCTTAGTATATCAAAATTGGGGTTAATCCTCACTTGCACCATTGTGATACCTATAAAACCATGGATCAAAGTTTTAAACTTTTTCGTCGAAAACATCGAAAAATTTATGTTTTTGAATCAATCGAAACGAAAATAAGGAATAATTTCGAAACTCTATATTTGCCTTGGAACGTTTTTGGAACCTTTTCGAAAAGTTTCCTTTATTCAGTTGATCAAAACATACATCGAAAGCAAAACTTGATCCATGTATAAAACCTTGTTGCGTGCACTTCCGACTTCGGTTGGTCGGATTTGTTGTTTCGTATATCTCTTTCCTTAATTTTTGTAAATGTTTGTTGTGACGAGAGATTTTCTTTTTGACTTTGTTCAACATTTTTATTAATTAAATGATAATATAATTTAATTATGTATGAAAAATGTTTAATTTGTCCATATCTCTTTCATATAGAAACAAACACATTACCCTTTGCGAATGTTTTGAATAATAATTTTGCCTCCTTTAGAGAGTGTAGTTTACGCGTCGAAAATTGAATGTGAGGTGAAAATATATGACTGTGTAAAAAGACAATATAACACAAGGAGTAAAGCGGTTCATTTAAACTAATCTGATCTACGTAAATTGAAAGAGAGGGAGATTTCATAATTACATATTTTTTGGAGTTTAAAGAATAGGATGAATGCAATGAGAGTATTTTGTAAGAATATAGAGATTTAAGATGTTTTTTGTTTTATCATACGAATATAAATTGAACATGATCATAAGCCAAACTAAAGACTCTTAATTTATATATATCAGACTAATAAAAAATATGTAAGGGAAAATATATTACGGTTAGCAATCTTTTTAAGAAAATAACGGGAAGTAATCGAGAACAAATATAGTTAATGTTGAATAATTAAGGTGATAAGTGTTTGTAAATATGTTATTGTGTCGCGATAGATCCAATCACTTTTGCTAATTCAATCAAGGAAATTTTATTCTTGTGAAAATCTCAACCAGGCACACTGCCCTTCGCATTGCTTGTTAGTTAATATCTAATACACTGATCAGTATATTAATTCTGGCAAAAGTCTCATCCTTTGGCTTTAATAAAATATTGAAAAAGCTAACACGTGAAATTCAGACATTCTCTATTGCTTTCAGTTTTTATAATGTAAGATTTTTCTTAAATATTGAAATAGGTTTTCCCTTTATGTTTTTCTCACTTTCCTCCTTAATCCATTCCCTTTCAATATTTCAATCATTGCCATTTCCTTCTCACGATGTACGTACACGATTTGATTTACATTCAACTCAACTTCACCAAAATTTATTTATTTAACAATCAAATTAAGCTAAAAAATACAATTATGAGATCGATTAGAAATTTAATTGTTAGAAAATTTTCAAAATCTGTTTGCTGGTTAATTTAGATAAATTAATTAACCAAATATATTTAATTTAGTTTATTTAATGAAACAAAACTTCTAACCGTTGCACCAATTTCTCCCTGAATAGTTTTTGTCCGTTAAATTCGTAAAGAATGCAACCCTTGGAAAAAGCTTTTGATTTCTATATAAACTAAATGGTCTTCAACGGCATAATAGTATCAGAATACATATTCCCCAATTTGAGTATTTCATATTGAAAACATAAGGCCACATATTTGCTTCTGTTTTTTCAACTTTTTACAACAACATTTGGTTTCTAATTTCTTTAATAATCCAAAAGGCTTCTACATTTTAGAGTATTCGGGTTTGTCTTCGAAAGTGCAATTCGCAGACAAATATTACAGTTTTAATCTGGGCAAATTCGTTGTACAACTCGTTTGCACATTGTTGAGGGCGAATATTGTCTTGAGGAGAGCGTAGAATCTGCGCGACTTGGAGGAATCGATTTTCCGACATTGCTGAATTTCAACATCATATTTGATGCTCTTCAAGAAGTGATTTCCACCCAGTGTTTGTTCAAATATTTCCAACATTAATTAAGTTTGATCGGTGTATTACTCGACTTGTTTACACCCTAAAATATCTTATATTATAAAATAGTAAGATTTAAGCTTGATTTTTCTTTAGATAAACCCCCTCCCAAATACTGTAGAAGTTGTTAATCTAATTAAATCAAAATCTATTTTCCCTTTTTGTTACCATGGTTATCGAAATATGGTTTGATTTTACATATCCACGAAACCAATCAAATCCAATTTCCCCTTGTTGAATTTTCTGGGCAATGTATTGGAACATTGTTTTAGCCAACCAAATTGAGAATTCAAAAGACAATGAATTGAATCTAAATGATAGTGGCCAAGTGTTCATGTCCTTCTTGAAATGATAAAACACCTTTTGAATTGAGTCGTACCCATCCAATATAGACTACAGTTTTGGATTTGGATTTTGTATTAACTTCATCAGATTTAGGAAATTAATTACTTTCAAGTGAAATATGGTTTATTTTTTTTATATAAGGTTGTTTTTCATCTATTAATTTATCGTAGAACACTTTTCAAGAATGGTTGATGGCCTACTATTCATTAGTTAAATGTTCTATCATACTCATCCCTATGAAACATTGTCTTTGAAATTGAGGTTATATATTACACTTTTTTACCACACTTTAGTTACTTTACACATTTAATTTGACACCAATTTTTTTTTATTAAAACGCATTTCATATCACAATTTGATGGTCCTTCACAAATTTAGTTTGTTGTTTACATTATGTACGTTCAACCTTTAAAATGTTCAAAGATACACTATAGGCAAAACCTAAAGCTCTAAGCATTACTCAATTTGACGATATGTTGAAAGAATTGTTAAAGTTTCATGACAATTTAATAGAATGATTTTAACGGTAAAACTAAATATGTCGATGACCGTCAAATTATAGTATCAGATGTATTTTTTCATAAAACTTAGTATCAAATATGTAAAGTATTTTAAAGTATAGTATGAAAAATACTGTAAATCTCTCCTTTGAAATTTTACTTTGTTATTATAGCCTGTAGGAGTAACTTTTATTGGAATATAAAAGTTTTATTTATTTTAGCTTTGAAATGGAATTCTTATTTAATTCGAAATTTAGTTTGAATTAGTTTTTATTTCTAAAATGCAATTTTATTCGAATAAAATATAAGTTTAGCCTGAATAGTTTGATATTTATTTTTTATTTTTTCTACTTTATTCAAGCTTCAATATTTATCCATAAAAAATATTAGTACTTGAACTTGAATATTCTCCCTGTCATTAAATAACGCGACACAATATAGCTTCTAATAAGTCTTATACATAAAAAATGATAGTACTTTCATGATCCAATTAAGTTGTCTTTTTGTTCTTGAAAGATTTTGGTTGCTCTAGATTTTGTAAGCTAGTTTAAATTATCTTTTAAGATTTGAAATGTGGTCATATTCACATTCATGATTTATGAATCATCGATAAATTTAGGGTTTAGATCGCAGTGCACCTTGTGGCCTTGTAAATAAATACGTACGTCTTTTTTCTTAAATATATTCATCTTGTCCTCTTTCCATGTGAATTAATGGAAAAAAATAAATTAATTATATTTAACTCAATACCCATAGAATCTATATCTATACCCAAATGACGAAAATGCTAGAAATAATGTCGACATATTGTCTTGAATTAGTCAATAAATGTGTTTAAGAAAACAAGGAATCTTCCCCAAAGGACTTCATATCATAAATTTTCTAATCATATTATTGAGGACCACCCCACCATTTCATTTTCTCTTTTTTCGAATAGAAATACGCATGGAGTTGTAATTTTTATAATTTTTTCCAATATAGTGAAAATAGAGATCACTTTATATGATATACTTCATGCAATGTAGGTAGGAATAAGCATTGGGTTCAAGTAACTCAAACTCGTTCGATTAGTGCATGTGGTTCTAACTCCTAATATTGGAGTAGCTATTAATATCATTACTAAAATAGAAAAACAATTTAGGTACAAGTTAGTGCATGTGGCCTTAACTCCTAATATTGAAGTAGCTGTAAAATTTTGTACGGTATATATAGCATGTTTTTATTAAATTGATTCTTAGAAAAATAAAAGAAAATGTATAGAAAATAATTCCCTAATATAATGTTTTGTATAAATTAAAGGTAGTCTGATATGAGCTACTGATCTGAGTGTGAAATGTTGGTACATATATGGTTTCTACTAATTAAATCAACTAGTATAAATTAAATCATTCCTCTAAGTCAAATCCACACAAATTATTCCAACCCACATCCTCAAAGAACTGATACTTAACCCAATCCGACCCAACCCAACCACCACAAATGCTAACTCTTCTGATCCAATGCAGCCCAAGTCTAACTTTTAACCAAAACCCACACTTTATCTTAAAATATCACTTCCCTAGTACTAATCCACGCCCGCCTCACCTGTTGAATTTTGGCCCATTAAACTTAGCTCAGCAACCCAATAGGCCCACCGTCATATATTTTACCCAATAAGCCAAACCACAGCCCTATACAACCCAAACTAACTAACAAAGAAAACAGCCCACCAACTGACCCGATTAACATGATTGGTTTCTTATTAAATTAACGATTTTAATTTTATTTCTAAAAGATATGTTTTTCGTCAAATTGAACAAGGGTCAATCTTGAATAATTTGATTGTTGTATATATTTTATATGTTTATTTTATTCACTCTAAGAAAATATTGTCCAAGCTTAAGCATTCACCTGGAAACAAGGATCGATGTAGGAGTTTCAAAATGGCGAAATCACATTTATGATCCCTCAAGTATAAAGTGTTTCACAATCATATCCATTGTGGCAAGAGAGATACACTCCGGTCCCTCTTATATAAAATGTGTTACACATATATCCCTCGTGACAAAAATTCACACTTAAATCTTTTTTATATAAAATGTGTTACACTGATAGGCATTTTTTCGATCAAATTACACGGATAAATTGTGTTGTCCCGATTAAATCAAAATATTATAACACATAAAATCCGAAAATACCCTTACTAAAAATCATGTCCCTTGCACATGTCTAATTTTCGCCGAAAAAATATATATCGGTGTAACATATTTTATATAAGATGGATTAAAGTATAATTTTTTGGTAAGAGTAATATATGTGTATCATATTTTATATAGAACTTAAATGTAACTTTTTTGACAAAAGGAATATATATTAGTGTAAAACATTTTATACTTACGTTACATGGCTTAACAAATCAAATGATTTGGTTATGTTTGTCTCTTTTTTGTCCCGAAAAATTTAATGCAGATTTTTCGTAGCTAGTGGTGAGTGATGAATGAAGTGGGGGCAGAAGTACAAATTCTGTCATATTTTGAACCTTAAAACGGACATACACTTTCAACCTCACCCATTATGACACGTGGTCCTAATTCCATTTTAGGAAAGTTCACTGTTGGTCCCAAGAGGTCAGTTGAGGTCTAAAGGGGGAGAGGGGGTGAATAGACCTTTTTACTTTTTAAAATTTCTCCAACTTTTCTTATCAGCAGAGTAAGCTGATCGAACTGGTGAGACTACTTTGTTGATTGCGCACTTAGCTTAAACAGCGAAATTGACCACTAGTCTGATTTACTTATCTGATTCAATTTAAATCAGAGTTTGAAACATGTATACAGCGGATTTGTCAAGTGTTTTTCAAACAAGTTATTTTCTTACTTGAAAGATTTTATCCCCAGTTTTAAACTCCTTTTAAAATCTTTTAGTTTGCTCAAGTGTTTGTATGCTTTTGAAATATGCAAGTAAAAGTGCAAGTAATCAAACACAAGGAATTTTTATAGTGGTTATACAGACAAGAATGTCTTTTAGTCTACTATTCCAAATCACGAAGATTTTGGGTTATACTATGAACACAAAGTAAATAGTACACTCTACTTGCGCTTTTACAACAAATGATGAAGCCACGAGTTCGCTATCGGAGATCACAAAGAAAACCTATACTCTGAAGTATTTTCACTCACTTAGATTAAAAACTACTTCTCACAACTTTCTCTTTTACAGAAAATCATTAAGATTTGGATGGAAGCTTATTTTTCTCGACTTAAGCTTCTCAACAGATGACTTCGCTGTTTTAGTGTTCTGCCTTAGAGTATTTTAGACTTGGAAAATTTGCTCGTGAATTGCTCTCAGTTGTTGTGTGTCTCTAACTCTTGAATCCAGAACTATCTATACTTGAGGATTTGATTTCTGCCCGTTGAGAAATGACAAGTTTTCAGATCTTCTTTGAGTACTGGTCCTTGTTTCAGAACGGCTTCTGCAACTGTTCATTGTACAGTTCTGCTGTACTTTCTGTAACGTCGCATTTAATGCACCTTGCTGATCCGAGGTTTCTCTTCAATCATTTGTCTTTAATACCCTCTTCTTACAGCATTTATTACAACGAGTGCATTTATTACCGTTGTAATAACTTCCTGATCACTTCCACTCTGCTGATCGAATCCACTCTGCTGATGAACACTCTGCTGATTCAAATCGAACACATCTGATTTGACTCTGCTGAAATCCACCAGTCTGATTCCGAACTCAGCATCAGATCAGTAGTCTTTTGGACCAAAATTCAACCCTTCTGATTTTACTTGTCTTCTCAGATTGAATTTTCAGAGTCTTGCTAAGCTTCGTTACTTAGTTGATGACATTTAGAAATCATCAAAACCTCTCTTCACTTCTTCAACTTCATCCAACATTCACTTTAAACGATTGGGAAAAGTTCACCCATTATGACACGTGTATTTTAATTTATAAAATGTTGTTATTTTTTATAATCTTATATAATGATGGTAATAGAAATATAGTTAGTTTAACTAGATGTCACTAAGACATGATAAATTCAATAAAATGTGAAATTACTAATTTGTAAGTATTAAATATATTACTATTATGTTTCATTATTTCATAGAGTAGAGTTGGATTATTTTTGAAGAAAAGCAACTTATAATTAACTTATTTAGCATTAAAATAACAAAAGATATAATTGTGCTATTCTGGAAAGGCATATTTTTTTTTTGGTAGGAAAAAGAGCCTAATACAAGGCTAAGTAATGTCTTCTAACAAAGCAGCTTCGATGAAGTCTGGAACCAACTCCCAGATCTTGCCCCAAAATTGTGACCCTTCTTGGCCATAATATCTGCACAAGTGTTACCTTCCCTTTTAATATGTTGAAATTGTACCTCCCAAGGTTTGTGAAGAAATTCCCTGCACTCTTGAATAAAAATTCCGAGAGGATGGACCATGGTGTCTGCAGTTTTGATTAATTGAACTATTTGCTCATAATCTGTTTCAATTTCGAGTTTAGGAATCTTCCTTTCACAAGCTCATTTTAAACCTTCACGAAGACCCAATAATTCAGCCATGACAATGGAGTTACTTTCCAGATTGATACTAAAACCAAAGCACCAAACTCCAACATAATTTCTACCCAAACCTCCGGCAGCCGCATTGTTGGAGGTCGATATATAGTTTCCATCAATATTTAATTTGAACCATCCGATGTTCGATTTTTTTCCAAAGCTCACCTGGAGTCCTTCCATTGACAGTGGAAGTTTTTGGCCAGATTGCGTGACCGACTAGTCCATGGCTAACAGTGAGGCTTTCTGAAAAGGCATATGATATACTGAAACAGATCTAATAGCATGTATTGACAACATAATATGATATTGAAAAGTTATTTTACGATAAAATTATATTATAAGTTGCAATACATGCGTATATAATACTTAATAGTTAATATGTAAAAATGTAAATAAATTTATACGAACACCAGAGAGCATATGCTTTTGAATATAATGTATTTGTCATTTAGAATAAATATATTTGCGAGGTAATAACAATTAAATTATTCTTTTGTTCTTAAAAGATAATTTAACCCTTCGCGATAAATAAAAGGCAAGATATCTCCCTGTGTTTTTGTAAAATAAATTGTTGTAAACCATTTACATAATGTATCAGTCTCTATAAAATTTACTGCTTAGTTCCAGTTATAACCATATAATTTTGTCCTGCAAAAGTGTACTAGAAAAAATGAGCAATGACAAGATAATTGATGACCATACCTCCACTATTAAATTATTGGGTGCTCAAAGTAACTTTACCTTTTCTTAAAACATAATCTTCCTTTCACAATTTAAGCATAAATTTGACTATTTTTTGGGACCAAATAACAAAAGAGAATTTCCTAGTTCTACTAGTTAAAATAGCATGAGAAGATTCTTAATAATTAGAAACTCTATAAGTACATAAGGTAAGTAGATCAGGTGTCAAATGGGATAGGCCAACCAGACACAGACCCAACACAACCCAACTAAAGCCCGGACCAAGACCAACCCTCGCCCATTTATTGAAGCCCAGACCCAATCCATATAAACGTGTGGGTTTTCTGGGCCTTACATTTTGAGCCAAGACCAAGCCCATATAACCGAGCTTGTCATGGCCCATGCCCACCCAAGCCCATACAAAACTGGAGCTTTAGTAACAAGTCATGCACATACTTGAAAGTTTGAGACTATTAGAAAATTGAAAAATATAACTCGATGAGTTATCATTTAACTTTTATAAAATAAAGACGTTATGCATTTCGTTATATTTTTTTTAATAAAATTTGTGATTTTTTTGGGCGTGGTTCTGAAAGCTCTATTTTATTTCAATATTGTATAATAGTAGTGAACTTTCAAAATCGTAATAAGTAAATATAATTTTTTTCCATTTTTTCATCTTAAAGCCCATTTAGGGCGGATAAAGGCTTTACCTAACAGGGTCAAATCTAGCCCAAGTAAACTCAGGCCAATTCAGGACCCTTAACAGTGTGCTTGGGCTTGAGTCGGTTCCTTTTACATTCACATAACTCGGATAAAAAAATTCATTCCTAACACACCTTCTCAGTTAAAAGAGGAGACACAATTGTCGTTTGCGCAAAACGTGAAGCAAGATCAAAGCTTTTAGATGAAAATGATCACAAATGTAATTAGTTGTACATGTGCATAGTTTGTGCACTTTTCTAGTAATTTAAAAAAATTATAATTACTCATTGTTTTGATCTATTCTATAATATATTAGAGTTGATTATACGTTATTTTTTTACAACTATCTCTTGATCAATATCACAAAGTTTACATCAAGGAAAAACTACTTATTCTAGGATTAAAACGTGAAGCAAGATCAAAGATTTTAGATTAAATGATCACAAATATAATTAGTTGTACATGTGCAAAGTCCGTGCATTTTTCTAGTAATTTAAAAAGATTATAATTTTTTGTTGAAAAGGCCTGATTTTCTCTTTCCGAGAACTGATAATCATTCACAAAAGCTCTTCTTTTCTTGAAGATATCCCACAAAAGCCATAGCAGAAACATGACACAAAATCCCACATCGACTGAATTCAAAAGAACATCCATTGGATAAAATGTAAGAAACAACTCTAGTTCGTTTCCAACTTTCTTCAGAAACCTTGAGCATTCAAATTCAAAAAATTAAACATTTATGAAAGTAGTTGTTTTAGAAACAGTCCAAAATATGAATCAAAGCACCTAAAATTTCATAATGGAAGTAATTAATTAAAAGAATGTACGTACTATTTTTTGTTGTAAGCTGAAATTGGATGGAATGTGTGTAAGCCGAAATTGGATGGAATGTGGAATTGCACGTGGTTGTTTCTAAGGTTGGCTAAAATGTTTGAATTTACTGTTGCTGCTTCTACTACTACTACGTTATAGATACAGGAAAATATATATTGTCCTTTAATTTCTTTTCTGAGAGTGAGCTTTCACTATCCTTATAGTATTATAGTATGTGATTTTGTAGAAAATGAATATAGATAAAATTGAAAATAAAAGGGACCCAGAGATTCTTATGAAATTTGGGAGCTTTCAGTATCCCTATTGGACTAAATGAATATAAGTACCATTAAAAATGAAAAGGACCAAAATGTTGTCTCTGCAATATGAGTTTCATGTAGCATGTGATTTGGTAGATAAACTATAAAGCTAAATGAATATAAGTACAATTGAAAATGAAAGGGACCACAATGTTGTATCTGCAATATGAATTTACACTTTAAAGCTAAATGAATATAAGTGCAACCGAAAATGAAAGGGACCAAAATGTTGTCTCTAGAATTTACCTCCCGATATTTGCATAATGATCATTTTCCCGTAATTTAAGTACAATTGAAAATAAAAGGGACCAAAATGTTGTCTCTGCAATATGAATTTCATGTAGCATGTGATTTGGTAGATAAACTATTAAGCTAAATGAATATAAGTACAATTGAAAATGAAAGGGACCAAAATGTTGTCTTTGCAATATGAATTTACACTTTAAAGCTAAATGAATATTAGTGCAATTGAAAATGAAAGGGACCAAAATGTTGTCTCTATAATTTATCTCCTGTGATTTGCATAATGATCATTTTTCCGTATTTTAAGTACAATTGAAAATGAAAGGGACCACAATGTTGTCTCTGCAATATGAATTTACACTTTAAAGCTAAATGAATATAAGTGCAATTGAAAATGAAAGGGACCAAAATGTTGTCTCTACAATTTACCTCCCATGATTTGCATAATGATCATTTTTCTGTAGTTTAAAAAGAGCATTTTACCCCATGTAATCTTATAAAAGTTTCACACCGTCTCTCTGACATTTTTAAACTTAAAAAAAATGTACGAATTGACAAAACTACTCCTCTTATATGTGACATTTTGCTCATTGTGTTACGATAAATGTGACACTTTACCCCTCTGTGTCATGATAAATGTTGCACTTTACCCCCTCCCCTATGTTACGAAAATATTTTTCGTGCTCACTCTCTGGCTGAGGTAAAGCGCTCTTTTAAATTTTTTGGAGGCAAATTGCTCTTTTAAAATTTTCATTGGGGGTAAAGTGTTATTTTTCAAATCACAATGAGGTAAATTAAACATTATGTATTTTATAGGGAGGTAAATGACATTAGCTCAATATTTCCAAAGTTTTTGAATCACATTGGGTTAAATAATAAACCTATATAGGGTAAAATATGATTTCTTAACGAACCGAGCTCAAAAGATATTTTATTGAACAAGCTCGATTAGCTTGATATTTTTATATGTTTTTTGTCAACTTTTAGCTTATAGAGTACAACTCGTAACGAGCTTCAAAAGTTTTCAAACGAAAAATGATATTCAAACTTGTTTGATATGTGTGACGAACCGAGCTCAAACGAGTTTTTTATCGAACGAACACGAGTCCAATATCAAGTAGTTTGATTTGATTTTCAACCCTATATAGGTTTAATGATAAAACCACCGTAAATTCTCAAATATTACATATTTCCTCTTTTACCTTCAATTATTAACCATAGATTTTTAAAATTTAATATGCATTATTATTACTAATTTTGAATTCACTTCCAATTATGTTTTGTGTAGACTTTTCTTTAGTTTTTCAATGGTATCCATGTTATTTTTGCCATGCATTAACGTATGTCCGTGTTATTTTTATCATACGTTAACATATGATATTGTCCCGTGCTACTGCTACCCCACAAATACTCAATTACTCAAACAATGAAAAAGTTATGGAACAATTTATTCCATGTCAAACAAATAATGGAATTTTTTTACTAAAAGAGGAAAACCAATATAGTAATAATTTCATACTCTCACCTTATGTTCTTTTGGTAGCCTCGATCATGCCATGCCCTTGGGATGATAATTGATGTAATTGTGAACATTTGAATCATTTTGTGGATCTTTGATACACATCGTGTTTTAGCTGAATGAGGATATTGTTGTGACTGCAAAGATTTATATGCAAGTTAAATTTCTAAACGTAAATTTTATCTATTTAAGTTTGCGTTGATGATGAAAATCATTTTTCAATGAGTTTAGAATGATAAATAATTCAGCAAAACGCATAACACCAAATGAAAAAAAACTATGATGAAAATCGTTTGCTAAATGATTATGTACAAGGTTGTTTGCTTCTGTTGATCCTTCATCTAAATTTTGATCATTCATAGTCACCATTAGTTGACGATCTTCTCAAAAATTCTTCAGCCAAACTCGTGAAAGCAGAATTTCTATCTTTCAGTAGCTGAGTTGGGGAGTCATACTCTACAACCTTCCCTGTATCAATCAAAATTTCCCCAAAATAAATAGTAAGATAACCAAATTGGGATTTTAAGCAAAATGAACAAGAAACTTTGAAGTAAAGTTTTGAATTATTTTAAGGGGTATATCTATCTTTCACAAGTTTTGTTAACTTTTTAACTGTAAAAGATGTCTAGGTAATTATTTAAACCTCATGGTATTTGTAGGTATCCCTTATTTTAACAACTTTCATTTGGTTTAAATTGAGAGTATTCTTGAATCTTACCTTCGCCAAGGACTAAAACAAAGTCATTGTCGATGATTGTAGGTATACGATGAGCGATTGTAATGATTGTTGAACCATTTGTTTCTTCTCTTATCAATTTCTGGATCATATTGTCCGTCTCTGTGTCTATAGAAGTTGTAGCCTCGTCTAGGACCAATATTTTTCTCCTTTGTAGGAGTGCTCTAGCTAGGCATACAAGTTGCCTCTGTCCCAAGCTCCACCATTTTGTTCATAAAAATGTAGCAATAAGACTCATCTACGCACGAAAAGAAGTGTGTGTGATTAATCACAGTAAATGTTTCACTCTTTTCTTGCAATGTATATTAAATGAGAAGAGAATAGCGATCACAAATGTAATTAGTTGTACATGTGCAAAGTATGTGCACTTTTCTAGTAATTTTAAAAAATTATAATTACTCATTGTTTTGTTCTATTCTATAATATATTAGAGTTGATTATACGTTATTTTTTTACAACTATCTCTTGATCAATAACACAAAGTTTACATCAAGGAAAAACTATTTATTCTAGGATTAAAACGTGAAGCAAGATCAAAGCTTTTAGATTAAAATGATCACAAATATAATTAGTTGTACATGTGCAAAGTTCGTGCACTTTTCTAGTAATTTAAAAAAATATAATTTTTTGTTGAAAAGGCCTGATTTTCTCTTTCCAAGAACTGATAATCATTCACAAAATCTCTTCTTTTCTTGAAGATATCCCACAAAAGTCATAGCAGAAACATGACACAAAATCCCGCATCGACTGAATTCAAAAGGACATCCATTGGATAAAATGTAAGAAACAACTCTAGTTCGTTTCCAACTTTCTTCAGAAACCTGGAGCATTCAAATTCAAAAAATTAAACATTTATGAAAATAGTTGTTTTAGAAACAGTCCAAAATATGAATCAAAGCACCTAAAATTTCATAATGGAAATAATTAATTAAAAGAATCCACATCGACTGAATTCAAAAGGACATCCATTGGATAAAATGTAAGAAACAACTCTACTTCGTTTCCAACTTTCTTCAGAAACCTGGAGCATTCAAATTCAAAAAATTAAACATTTATGAAAATAGTTGTATTAGAAACAGTCCAAAATATGAATCAAAGCACCTAAAATTTCATAATGGAAGTAATTAATTAAAAGAATGTATGTACTATTTTTTGTTGTAAGCTGAAATTGGATGGAATGTGTGTAAGCCGAAATTGGATGGAATGTGGAATTGCACGTGGTTGTTTCTAAGGTTGGCTAAAATGTTTGAATTTACTGTTGCTGCTGCTGCTACTACGTTATATATACATGAAAGTACCCTTGAAAATGAAAAGGACAAAAATGTTGTCTCTGCAATATGAGTTTCATGTAGCATGTGATTTGGTAGATAAACTATAAAGCTAAATGTATATAAGTACAATTGAAAAAAAAAAGGGACCACAATGTTGTCTCTGCAATTTGAATTTACACTTTAAAGCTAAATGAATATAAGTGCAACTGAAAATGAAAGGGACCAAAATGTTGTCTCTACAATTTACCTCCCGATATTTGCATAATGATCATTTTCCCGTAATTTAAGTATAATTGAAAATGAAAGGGACCAAAATGTTGTCTCTGCGATATGAATTTCATGTAGCATGTGATTTGGTAGAGAAACTATAAAGCTAAATGAATATAAGTACAATTAAAAATGAAACGGACCAAAATGTTGTCTCCACAATATTAATTTACACTTTAAAGCTAAATGATTATTAGTGCAATTGAAAATGAAAGGGACCAAAATGTTGTCTCTATAATTTATCTCCTGTGATTTGCATAATGATCATTTTCCCGTAATTTAAAGTACAATTGAAAAAGAAAGGGACCAAAATGTTGTCTCTGCAATATGAATTTACACTTTACAGCTAAATGAATATTAGTGCAATTGAAAATGAAAAGGACCAAAATGTTGTCTCTATAATTTACCTCCCGTGATTTGCATAATGATCATTTTTCTGTAGTTTAAAAAGAGCATTTTACCCCATGTAATCTTATAAAAGTTTCACATCGTCTCTCTGACATTTTTAAACTTCAAAAAAATGTACGAATTGACAAAACTACTCTTCTTATATGTGACACTTTGCCCATTGTGTTACGATAAATGTGACACTTTAGCCCTCTGTGTCATGATAAATGTTGCACTTTACCCCCTCCCCTATGTTACGAAAATATTTTTCGTGCTTACTCTCTGGCTAAGGTAAAGCGCTCTTTTAAATTTTTTGGAGGCAAATTGCTCTTTTAAAACTTTCATTGGGGGTAAAGTGTTATTTTTCAAATAACAATGAGGTAAATTAAACATTATGTATTTTATAGGGAGGTTAATGACATTAGCTCAATATTTCCAGAGTTTTTGAATCACATTGGGTTAAATAATAAACCTATATAGGGTAAAATATGATTTCTTAATCAACCGAGCTCAAATGGTCTTTTATTGAACAAGCTCGATTAGCTTGATATTTTTATATGTTTTTTGTCAACTTTTAGCTTATAGAGTACAACTCGTAACGAGCTTCAAAAATTTTCAAACGAAAAATGATGTTCAAACCTGTTTGATATGTGTGACGAACCGAGCTCAAATGAGTTTTTTATCGAACGAACACGAGTCCAATATCAAGTAGTTTGATTTGATTTTCAACCCTATATAGATTTAATGAAAAACCACCGTAAATTCTCAAATTACTACAAAAAAAAGGGGCTTCACCTACGACATGTTTCCAACGAAAACAAATTTGTCGCTATTAGTGACGGATTAGTAACCAAATACCAACATAATTTCAATTAAAAAATCTACCTTCAATAACAACGACAAATTACCGACGGAATGTCGAAAAAAATATTTTTTGTAGGAATTCGGTTGTTAAGTTGTAGGGAAAAGTTCTCCATAGCGACGAAATCATTCCAACGGAAAATTATATGTCGCTATTTAGATTTTAGTAACTGAACAGCGACGGAACCATCAACAAAAATATGTTCTGCCAATAATAACGACAAATTACCAACAAAAAATTGGGAAAAAATATTTTTCATAGGAATTCGGTTGTTAAGTTGTAGGAAAAAGTTGCCCATAGCGATGAAATTGTTCCAACGGAAAATTTCAGTTGCTATTTAACTCTAGTAACAAATGTGTAACTGAACAGCAACAAAACTAACGATAGAAATATGTTTCACGAATAATAAAAAAAATTGGTTAATCCATTGGAAAATGAATTTAATCAATGAAAAATCTGGTTAACCAATTTAACCAAATTTATGACATTATGTATAACCGATTTAACCAAATTTATCATTGATTAAATTCATTTTCCAATGGATTAACCAATTTTTTCTCGATTCATAAATTTCATATATTTTCACTGATTTTACACTTCGCTAAAATAAGTGCAAAAACAAGTTATTCCGTGAAAAAACGTGTAAATTTGTAAATTGGTGGAAAAAATGGTGAAGATGGGTTAAGTAATTGAAAACGGATGATTTTATTATATTGAAGAAAAAAATTGGTGAATTCGATTTAAAATGGGTTTAACCTATTAGAAACATGTAAAACTGATGAAGTATTCGTAAAAACGAATGAAATCGGTAAAAAAAAGAAGACATTAATTGTTTTGAAACATGTTGAATCAGCTAACTTAGTTAAAAACAAGTGAAGTCGGTGAAAAATGGGTGAATGCGGTTAAATCGGTCAAACAAATCAAGTTGATAAAATTTGTAAAAAAAAAATAATTGACGAAAATGGCGAAAATCGATCAAAATGGGTGAAAACGGTGTAAAAGGGTTGCATTGGTCAAAATATTTCAAATCGATAAAATTGATGAAAAATGGGTGAAATCAATGAAAAAAAATGGGTAAATTGATGAAATTAGTTAAAAGCATGTGAGATTGGCGAAAAATTGAGTTAAATCAGACCATACCGTTTTAAATCGGTGAAATTGATGATAAAATGGGTTGAATCGGTCAAAATATGCTTAGATCGACGAGTCAAATTGGCAAAACAATGATATAAATTGATGAAATTAGTGAGAAAAACTAGTGATAATTTAAAAAAAAAAAATTGGATAAGTCGACGAAACTAGTGATAACGATGATTAAACGAGTTAAATCGGTCAAAAATAATTTAAATCGATAAAACTAGTAAAAAGAGGATGAGAACGGTGGAAAAACTAGTTAAATAGGTCTAAATGATTTAAATTGATGAAATTAAGGGGAAAAACTAGTTATATCGATAAAAAATTTAAATCAATGAATTGGTGAAAGAATGGGTGAAATCAATGAAAAAAGGGGTTCAATCATGAAATTGAAAAAAAAAACTAATGAGATTGGTGAAAAAACGAGTTAAATTAGGGAAAAATATGTGAGATTGGTCAAAAATGGGTTAAATTGGTGAAAACGATGAGTAAACATGTCAGATAGGTCAAAAAAGGTTTAAATCAACGAAATTAGTGAAAAAATTTGATGAATACCGTGGGAGAGGTCAATTAAAAATTTAGGACCAAAAGTTCTATATTTGAAAGCACGATGTTCAAACTTTTGAGTGGATTATAAGATCCTAGTAAGTTCACCCAAACACTCTCTTAAACATAACATTTGTCTGACGTATAAAAAAAAAAACGCAACAAAATTACTCAAAATTGGACTGTTTTACCAACTCAATCAAATCTGAGGAAATTCAAAATACCAAAAATCTATAAAGGGAAAAAATCAAGTTTAATATTAACGACTTCGTTTTACTTCGCACCAGCATGAGACTAAATGAATGAACCATTTAACAAGTCCAAAAAGAATAATGAAAATTTAGCAATCAAGAAATGTCCCAATCCAAAATAGTTAAAAGTAAAACTATCCAATCTATGAATGAGGAATATATGAATGAAATTGTCATTTTACAGGAAAACACAAGATGCAACAAATGTCTCTTGAATTTGTGTAAAGAGAACATAGTTTCCAAAGTAGCAGTTGCATAAACACAGCCTACACATTACATCCAATCTAGAGTTGTAACATACAATCTCGAGTTGCATCCTGTGCATGTCAAGTTGTACCTGACCAGCTGCACTGGGGACACCAACCCCAAAATCTCACCTCTACAGAACCGGAGGACCAATCGAACAATTTCTAGCATCTCACCTGACTTCCTTTTCTTTTTTAACATTTATATTTTTTTGTGTTTTTTTTTCTTTTTCCTTTTTCTTTTTAATGCCTTTTTCGTCCATGTAATAGTAGTAGTAGTGACACTTAGCAATGGAGCTGGAAGCTCAAACAGATGCTCAAGAACAGCAGGCTTTGAGATTGATTATCTGGCAAGTTTCATAATAAGTAACCAGTATCTCATTCCCTACCCATCAAAACCGAACTGGCTCGTGTGGGTCCCCCTCTTTCTTTTCCTGCCTGTCTTGGTACTCGAGGGGCAATTTAAAACAATATGAACATATCAAATCCAAACAGAAATTCTCCATAAATTCAGTGTTAGCGACACACCTTCCACACTGAGCACACCTTGGTATACAGACTATGCAACCCCTGCACACTTCATCACTGCCCTTATCTTTAATCATACAACTCTCATATGGACAGTCATAAACTAACCTTAAGTTCTCACATCTTGGGCACACTTCAATATCTATAGCACGATCATCATCATATGGGAGATACCTATTTTCTCGATGATAAAAATGTTGGTTTTGATGACTTTCCGCAGCACCCAGTAAGAGCTTCAACTGTTCAAATATTTCATGTGTCAAGCCACAAATCCCAACAATTCTCAGGTGCTTTATGCCTCGAGCATCTCTATTGGAGTTGCACATCTTCACATTATTCAGTATACCTTCAATACTGATATTCGTACATCCGGGAACACACAGCTGCAAAATAACATGGTTTAGCAAATGATTGTAGCAGAGTGCTGCTTAAAAGTTATGGACACAGTTTTCTCTTAAAAAGGATTTGAAAAAAAAGCCAGTGCTTTCATTTTCGCTTCAAAAGGTAAATAATAAGTTTTTTTTTTTTGTTTTCGCTTTAAATGGGTAAGAAGAGCAGTGTCTTTTATTGCAGCTGCAATATTGATCAATACATGAGAAGAAGAGGAAACCATCACCAGCATATGATTTATCATTCTTAATAACAAGAAACTAGAAATCCAATTCAATGATTTACAAAATCTAGCAAATAAAACCATGAAAAAATGTTTTATTATCACGGCTGCTAGAAAGCAGCAAAGAAAAACCATGAACCAAGATTTCACATAAAGAGAAGCATCATTCTTGGTAACGGCTGCTACGGTGTAATCATACTCCCAAGTAACATTAAAAGAAACAAGTTCTATTGTGTGATTGCAAAAATTCACATCTGATCTGGAGATATACTAGAATTAGAAAGACCACTCAATCATCTATGAGACTATGACGTGTCATATTTGAAACAGGAAAAAAGGAATATAAAAACTGTTTGTGCAAAATGTAATGTAAATGTACAGGTTACTTTAGGAAGTTCCCCATCTTATACGATGAAGAAAATGTGGTATGAATATTTTTACATATTACAAGCACTGGATTAGATAGTGCTGACTTTACAGTCAAACATCCATGGCAAGAAGGCTGGAATGTAAATATGTTCAGCCATACACAAAACTATATGCAATTACACAGATCTGATAAATAATCAACAGCAAATAATCATATCCTTTCACAACTTCAGAAAATCCAAGAAGCTACATGTTTGTTTTCTAATCACCCTCAAAATAATAACAATGTAGAAATTATAGGTGGTCATTAATCAAGCATGGACAAAGAAAGGACAAGAAATAATTAAAACAAATTATATAATACACCAAGTAGCAACTAACCTTGGTTAATAGTGGATTAGTTTCAAGCACGCGCCTGAGACCATCACCCGTGACTTTGGAGCATTCGACTAAGCTCAGACATTGCAGTTTACCTTGAGCCCTTCTAGCCAATTGCACAAGAAAATCATCTGTGATCTCAGTCCTATTTAAATGGATACTCATCCACAACAAGGGATCATCATGAACAGTAAAACATAAAGACCTACAAACCCTTTCCACAGACAAAAGGTCTTTCACTCCCAGGTAACCAAGAGCAAAAAACAAAGCTTCATGAGGCATCCCTTCAAAATCGGCATCACCTTCCACTCTCTCTCCAGTTTGCAGCTCAGAACTGAACGAGGGTTGAAATCTAAAGTCATAGGGAGGCAATGCCCTCCCTGTATCCCTCTTCTCCACTCCATATCTACTCGCATTTCCTGCCGCGTTTAATTTCTCACCGTAGTGAATAATATTTGAAAAAGAATGGGTACTCATATGCTGTTTCTCATGATCCTGACCCAAATTTAGTTTCTGAAACTGTTGGAAACTTAAAGCATTATTCTGAAATAAATTCCATCCCGATAATAAACCTTGATAATATCCCGTGATGGCTGTGAAAGTAGTCTGTATATCCATCTCAAAGGGATCAGAGGGCAACAGGTCAACAATGTCCTTGGATGTCGACTCCGGTAAACTGCACCGATCAACTCTATCCCTCCAAAAATTGAAATTCCATGTGTCAGCTTCTCCTCGACTTGCGTGACAAGGGGTTGAGTAGCCTTCCCCATTCTTCTCAGATACACCCTCAACAAGATACCCATCCGCAACCCTCATAGGAGACACAAAAGTGTCTTCAAAACTATAAGTCGGTCTACGTGAATAATTCAAGGCCATATTAAATTCTCAATATCCTTAAAGAAAAACCTAGAATTTTTTTATTTTTCAATATTCCTTCCTCTCTTCCTAAGAAACCCAACTTCAAGAAAAGGAAAAACACTCCTCAACTCGAACCAAAAAAATATTTTTTCTTTCAGTTTTTTTCAATTTATTTGGGGGAATATGCTACTTGCACTTAAAGATTCAGGAAAATAAAACCCTCTATTTTCAATGACAGACTAAAACAAAGGCACCAAAAACTTCACAGGGTTTTTCTTGTAAACAACCCAAAAAAAAGTATAAGATATACAGCTACAATCAATAAAAACCCAATTTCCTTACATACAAAAAGAATCAAAAAATTCCCAGTGCAACCAAATCCCAAATAGGTAAAATCACAAAAACTACTAAACCAAGGGTTTCAAAAAGAATCGTAGATATTCCAAACCAGCAAGAAAAGATTCCAATAATATCAAACCTTATATATACGTAAACAGAAAGAATCACCCAAAATTACGACGGCGGCGGGGGGGGGGGGGGGGGGGGGGTGCGAAAACCTGATCTCCTCCTTCAAACCCAAACCCTAATTAGTATTTCGCAATCTACTGCTATATAAATCGAATCCTTGATTGGAAATTAAATTCTTCTGCGCGAATGGGAAACTGTTAAGGAAAGTACAAAGAGTTTGGGAAAAAAAATTGCCGGTCCAATTTAGGAAAGAAAGAGAAAGGGAATTACGAAGTAAAATTACTTCTGGTTCTAGGAAAAAAGGGGAGAGAGAAAATTGAAATACGGATTTGCGTGTGTGTGACACGTGTGAGGAGGGAAATTTGTTTTGGCGGTAGGCGAGGGGAAACCTTTACTCTAGAGTATAGGGGAACTTGTTTTTCGGATTTTGACTAAATCTAGAGGTAAAAATAGATGGGTTACAATTGGTTAAAATATTGTTAATTTATGTAGAGTGATTGACAAAAGGACTATGCTAGCATCACAGCCAATTATCACAGCCCAACATCACAGCCCATAATATAAAATTGCAAAAAAAACCCATAATTAATGATCAAACAAAAATAAACCCTATTTATAAAATAATTCATCAATTTCAAACCATATCTACGACTTTTGCCAAGAAAAACTTAAAAATATTATTTTAAAATAAAACCCTAAACCCTAACCCTAAAACCCTAAACCCTAAAACCCTAAACCTAAACCCTAAACCCTAAACCCTAAATCAAACCCTAAATTAAACATTATGTAATAAACTCTAAATTATAGGCATTGCAAGTGCTTTTAAATTATGAGTTTATATTTTTATTGTAATTTTTAAGATATTTTATATACAAATATTGATAAATGATAAATTATCATTTGGAAAGTAATGAATTATTTTTTATATGTGTAATATTGTATAATTTATGTGCTCTTTTGTAATTTTTGAAAGTTGAGTGGGTTGTTAATAGATTAAAAGATTATTTGAAGAAAACCTGTTAAACAAGTAGTAGGTAACACATTTACCTTTAAAAATATAAAAATGGGCTGTACAATGGGCTGTGAAGTTTAAGGCTGTGATATAATCATTTTCCTTGACAAAAACATTCCCTATATTTTATCTAACTCCCAAAAAAATTCATTTGTTATTTTAACTCCCAAAAATCTTCATATGTTTGATTTAATTATCACACTCAATTCAAGTAGAATTTGACTTTCAACGAAATGACAAAATGATAAAATTACCTCTATGTATTGGTTTTTTTTTAATTCCTTTTGAAAACTCAAATATATACTACTTGAATTGATTGTGGTAATTAAAACCAAACACATGGAGGGTTTTTGGGAGTTAAAAAATAACACAAGGGGTTTTTTGGGAGTTAAACAAAGCATATGGGGTGTTTTTGTCTTTCACTGTCATTGGTAAAATTATCATATCAAAAGCAAAATATGGACAAATACTTGCAATTTTCACGTTTGAATCACACTCTATTTTTTGGGGGTTGTATTTGGCACTGATTTTAGAGCACGTGAGGATTTTTAGGAGTTAAAATAACATAGAGATTTTTTGGGAGTTAGATAAA
This sequence comes from Penstemon newberryi var. newberryi, assembly GCA_030819805.1. Lineage (NCBI taxonomy): Eukaryota > Viridiplantae > Streptophyta > Magnoliopsida > Lamiales > Plantaginaceae > Penstemon > Penstemon newberryi. The sequence continues at coordinate 1,019,885 of JAUALY010000008.1, forward strand.
GCAAAAATAGGTGGGTGAATAAGAGAAATATGTGGAAAAATCTTGTTATGAGATTTGACCAAATTTGAGCTAATGATTTAAAATATTAATATTTGTTTATGGTCGAGCAGATTTGATTTGGGAGCTAGTTTCGACAATATGTGACTTATAATTAGTATATTTTATTCATTGTGTAAATGTGCTAGCATATGTTGTGTTATGCACAAAATCAAATAAAGTATTTTTATCTTGTGATAAGCACGAAAACAATTAGAGTATGCATGTGATTATGTTATATTAATAAATAAGCTATTTAGGATCAGTACTCAAAGTGCAACAATATCCAAATGTCATATGATCAGTGAATATGATACTTGTCAATATATTATATTATTATGGATATTGATATTGTCGATTAATACTTTATTTGAAGGTTTGGCATGAAAAATGATAGAAAAAGAGTTTGGGTGTTTGTGTTTAAGATGAAGGGTTGAATTACCTAGAATGTATTATTGTGGTAATTTTTATCTTTTTAAGTGAACGTTTATTATTAATATGTATAAAAAAAAAATTGAAGAAAAGTATAGTTATACTTATTTCTTATTAGTAGCAGTACTCTCGTTGGAAGAGCAGTTTTTCTAAGTCAAATTAATTTGAAATAATAATTTTATACTGACATCTTTTTGTTAATAAGATATCATCGATTAGTAAGTGATAAATATCGATGAGAGAGAGCTCAAGAACAATATAAGAAAAGAAGTTAGCTCAATATTTTGTTACCTACTAGACTAATAACTACCAACCATAGTTTCTTCAATTGAATAATACTCACTCCTTTTTCTTTTTATTTGTTGATTTGGCATAGAAAAATAGTATTTATTTTTATTTGTCGTTTTAGGAATTCAATGTAAAATTAATTATCGTTTATCAATTTTTTTTTTGTCAATGATTGTAATTAATGCTAATTAATTATGTGATTATTTGGTTGAAAGGTTGTTTCAAGATTTTCCTTTTCCAAAAGAATATCATTTATTACATTTTTTTAACATGTGTAAAGTCATGTAATCCTCCAAAACAATAAATAAAAAAAAAACAGAGCAAGTATTGTATAAAACACGGTCACTCTTATCTAGTACTCCCTCCGTTTCAAAATATTTGTCATTTCACATGTATACACACAAATTAAGAAAATAATTGAATATAGCTGAATTTTAGGGGGAAAAAAATAAAAAAGACTAAGATACTTTTTTAATTAGTTATCCTCCACTAATGTTTGAGAAAATTTATGAGCATAAAGGGCAAAAATGGAAAAAAGAGTAATTAATGCTTTATTGGAAATCTAAAGTAACAGATAATATGGCACAATAAAAAAATTTCAAAGCGACAAATATTATGAAACGGAGGGAGTAATAAATACTCCGTGCTCAAGTAAACTAATTATGTGTTTGCCTCAATTATTATTGGTCATGAAAGCTCTTACCATTAAATTTAAGAACATGAGAAAAAAGAAAAACAAAAACAAAAACATACATAATTGTTGGGTGTAACTAATAACACATTATTCACCTTAGAATATAAGATCTTAGGGCCTACATCGAGGAGTTTAGGCTCGATTTTGAGAGTTTTGGTTTTGAAAAAAATGATTTATGTGGTTTCAGTAAAATATTTTAAATTTTATTTAGACTGAATTTGAATGTTGGAGTTTTGTAGTTTTGAAAAGTTAAATCCCCATCCTGATTAAATTTGATATTTGGATCTAGAAAAAAAACAAAGTGATAATATCAAATCAATATTTTTTTTATATATAGAGGTTGAGATGTATTGTCATATTGTGAAAATGATTGTCAAATCAAGAATTTGGGCAAATGTTTCAACAAGTTTAGATGAATCTCATTAGTTTTGTCCAATCTCCACATGAAAGAATTTTGACCTAGTTTCACGAGACTCACGTAATTGAACCAAAACTCTTCCATATAAACCCTTACTTTAACAAAGCGAATAGCAGAATAGGAGTAAATAAATAGTATCAATGGATAATATTTTATTTATATAACTTTTTTCTTTGTTTAAATTAAATAGTTTCTTCTTGTAAATCATATTTTCAGTTTGATAAAAATTATACTAAATCGAGTCATTCGAGTTAGGCTCCGATTCATGACAGCCCAAGTACACCATACACAAGTCCACTCTTTTTTTTTTTTTCACTAAGAAAAGTTTCAAGTTTGGTTTTTTTTCTTCTTAATTTAATATTAATGTTTAATGATTTATTTTTATAGATTTTCTGAGTGTAATTATCGTATGCTTGACATATCCACGAAGTAATTTTGACTCCCATTTCACCATTTGTTTGCAATTACAAATTATTAATTGACATTAAATTTCATTAATGCTCCAACGCTCCATCTATATTTTAGATCTAGACTTTAGCAAATAAAAGTAAAACTTAAAGAAGATTTAAAAAACTCTGTTTTTTAAGAAAAATGAAAAGTAAAGAAAAAAACTTTAATTTTAAATAAACGAGTGGAGCATATTTGAACAATCTGATTTTATCGAAGTATTAAGTAAAAGCAATATCTAAAAATATTCGTTGAAGTCCAAAATTCAATAATAAAGAGTCTAACTTTTTTTATATACACAAATTAGAAATACATTTTACATTAAACTTCTATATATAGTTTAGATAATAAATTAAACAACAAAAAAATTGAATCTTGGTGAAATATCAATTTTCTTTCTATAAGTCCGCCTTTATTTCCCTCGCATTTTCCGCCCCTTCATCCCTTAAAAATTAGATACTATAAAAAATTCCTTATCAAGCACAGAAACACACTCACTGTGTGAAATTGAAAAGAAAGAATTTTTTTTTTGAAGAAGTAATGGAGAAAGAAGGAAAAAGAAGAGAAAGGAAGAATCTAATAGCTCTGACCGGAGCCGCAGCTATTCTTGCTGTTGCAGTCAACTTTGCTGTAGCTGCACTCAATACCCACTTCAAGAATCGCAAGAAAAAAGGTTGATTAATGTACACACAGTGTGTGTGTTGATATTTAAGTTCAATGTTTATCATATTATCTTGTATTTCTGCTTTAAATGACAAGCCCAGATGAATAATTTTTTATGTTGACTTTATTATTGGGTAAAAATAACATCCTGCAAAGTCATTTGTCTAAAGGATTGTCCAGTAGATTTTTGCTGTTCTTGATAAAGGACAATCAGTCTTTGCAGTTTTTTGTCAAAAGATTTGGGGGAATGGATATTTATGTGTTGTTTTAGAATTCTTTTAGTGCGAATTTAGAGTGCCAGTTGGTTTTAATTGCTATATTAAGTGATTTAAGATGAAGTATGATATGGGGATTTCTTAGTGTATAATATTTTTAAGAATTAGCTATTATTTTCAAATTTCAGTGGTTCCGGGATCAAATGTGCAGATAAATCTATCTGCCTCTGAAATATTGAAATTAGCAGACCATATAGTTGCAAAATCTAAGGAGGTTCATGATGCTATTGCTTCAGTTCCACTTGACAAGGTACTATAGCATTTTTTATTTTTTATTTTTTATTTTATCTCTTCTTAGTTTTCTTTGTATAGAATGCAATTTGCCGCTTTTATGATTATATCTGAAATCATTTATCAAGGTATTTATTTTCCCTTCAAATTATTTTCCCTTCATTTTCATCAGATATAGAAGAGCAGTCCATTTTTGTTCTTAGTCGTATTTACACCCTCACTTTGGATTAGCTCAGACACCCTAATATAAGTTTGCATCACAGGTAACTTATGCCAATACAATATTGCCATTGGCAGAATTAGAAGCAAAGCAATTTCCTCTTATACAGTCTTGTGTACTCCCTAAACTTGTATCTGGTTCTGAAGATGTCCGAAAAGCAAGCATTGAAGCAGAGCGAAGAATCGATGCTCATGTTTCCACGTGCAGGTTTTGCCTTAAAGTTTTCATTTTCTTCTAAGTCCGTCCTAAGTGATTCCTTAATTTGAAGGTTTTAAGTTTACGATTTTTTTTATGCCAATATACAGCAAGCGTGAAGATGTTTACCGTGTTATCAAAGCTTTCACAACACGAGGGGACTTGAATTGCTCTGAAGTCAAACGTTTTGCGCATTGTTTGGTATGAATCTGTAATGAAACTATCTTTAGTCCATTGCGAAAATACCGTATTTATTTGTAGTGTTAAGTGACAGGTTCAAGACTTTGAGAGGAATGGATTGAATCTTACGTCAACCAAGAGGGAGGAATTGCAGAGGTTGAAGGCTCATATAAATGAACTAAGTTTACGATACATACGAAATCTAAATGATGACACATCATTTCTTCTTTTCCATGATACTGAGCTTGTTGGTTTGCCTCAAGAGTTCCTCAAGGTTGACATTATTTAAATATTCTCTCTCTCTCTCACTCTTTTTTTTTATTTGTTAGGATATATATAATTCACTCTCAATGAATGAATGTTCAGAAGTGGAGCTAAATGCAAAAATACCCCCTGTGCTTTGCCTAGTTGGCAAAAACCTCCCAGTGTTATTTTTATTATAAAAAACCCCTTTTGTTCCTTTTTATTAGCAAAAAAAACCATTTGAAATTCTTCCTTAAGTTATTAAGGAGGTTATGGTGGGGGTATAATTGTCATTTTTCTGAATAATATGTGCTCCGGCTTGGGAGGGTTTTTTTTGCTAATAAAAAATAGCACAGGGGAGGTTTTTGCTAATAAAAATAATGCAGGGTTGTTTTTACTAATTAGGCAAAGCAAATGGGGTGTTTTTGCATTTCACTCTTCAGAAGTGACGTCAGTGTATGTTTTTATGCAGAGCTTGGACAAATCTGAAAATGGTGCATTCAAGATTGTACTTAAAAGCCATCATGTGTCACCCATACTAGAGCTATGTAAGGTAAAGTCGACAAAAAATTTGGTACTTTCTATTTATAATTGCTTACGATTCTGGAACTATGTATGTAACTTTATATGATTCATTAGATTTTGTTATACTTCAGGTAGGATCAACAAGGAAAGATGTATCTGTGGCTTATGGAAGGAGATGTGAAGTCAATCTCTCTGTATTAGAAAAAATGGTAATGTGAATATATTCACAATAGTGTCAAATTGTAAATTTCTCGTTCACCATATGTCTAAATAAGTTTTTTTGTTTTTGTTTTTTGACAATCATCTTCTATCTTATACTTCCAGATTGAATTGCGGCATAAATTAGCAAGGTTGCTTGGCTACACGAACTATGCAGAATATAACATCAATATTAGAATGGCAAAATCATCAACAAAAGTTTGTGCTAATTTATATTACCGACTTCACTTTTAGAGATTAGTTTAGAGCTAAATGCAACAACATGCCTTGTGCTTTGCCTAACTATCAAAAAACAAACCTGTGTTATTTTATTTAATGGGGGAGGGTATTTCCTTTGGTGGTGGGTATAATTGTCATTTTTCTTGAAAGGGTTTTTTTGGTAATAAAAAATTAGCACAGTGGTCTTTTTGGTAATAAAAATAACACGGTGTTTTTTATAATTAGGCAAAGCATAGGAGGTACTTTTGCATTTCACTCATTAGTTTACGATGGATAGTAAGTTGTCTCTATTATCTTTAGGTGTTTGAGTTCTTGGAGAAAATATCTGCAAGCTTAACTGAGTCAGCATCAAAGGAACTTTGTATACTAAAGGAATTAAAGGTTGGCCATTCTTGTTTTCATCTACAAAGTTCGATTGCTGTGCCTTTTAATACTTGTTTTAATTTTGCTTCAGAGAAAAGAGGAAGGAGAATTTCCTTTCGGAATCGAAGACTTACCATACTATGTCAAAAGATTCCAAGAACAGCAATTTGATCTGGATTTTGGAGTAATCAAACAATTCTTTCCCGTCAGTTTAGTTTTATCTGGAATATTCAAAATATGCCAAGATCTTTTCGGTAATTAGTATTTTTTGTGTCCAGCTATGTTTTTAATGTTTATCACATTATGTATGATATTTAATATGTTATTTTTAATGTAGGCTTACGATTTGAGGAAGTAGCAGAAGCAGATGTTTGGCATCAAGATGTGCAACTTTTTTCTGTTTTTGACTTGAGCTCAGGCGAACTCTTGGGTTACTTTTATCTTGATATATATACAAGGTTCATCTTTTACTCGGTTTATTTCTTAAACAAAACTATTCCGATCAAACGGAACCTTATGGTGTTATATAGCAGGGAAGGAAAATATGGCCACACTTGTGTAGTGTCTCTGCAAAATGGTTCATGGATTAACAATATAAAACAGGTGATTGCATCATATGCTTTTGTAGATTGTATTTGATAGTATTACATTTCAAATGGCATCAATTTGTTATTTCCAGATACCAGTGGCATTGCTTATTTCTCAACTGCAAAAGAATATCGATGGGAATTCAGGATTGTTGCGTTTCTCTCAAGTAGTAAATTTATTCCATGAATTTGGTCATGTGGTATGTTTCTTTCAAATTAGACGCAGATTCTGTGGAATAATTTTTTTAACACTTCTTAAATTTCTAGTTCATATCTCTATCATAGGTCCATCATATTTGCAACCGTGCACCTTTTGCGAGATTTTCAGGCTTACGCTTGGATCCTGACTTTGTCGAGATCCCCTCCTTGGTATTGGAAAACTGGTACGTATGAAATGTTTTAGTTTTTGAATTAAATGAGATTCAATTAACAGTCCTAAGAAAAAAAAATCTTATATATGTAGGTGTTATGAAAGCAAGTCTCTTAAATTGATCTCGGGTTTCCATCAGGTAATTTTTATTGTCTATTTATAGTTTCATAATATAAACAATGAAAATGAATAGACATTTTAGTTCATTTTGGTTTACAGGATATAACAAAGCCTATAGAGGATGACATATGTAAGTCACTTAAAAGATGGCGGTGTTCCTACTCGGCGCTCAAACTGAAACAGGAAATTCTTTATTGTAAGTCGACTCGAGAGATAATTAATTAATTACCTAATACATTCTCTGACGGTGTAGTTACATTGGGTACTTGTTCTCTCAGGTCTTTTTGATCAGATCATACACTCGACAGAAAATGTTGACATGACTGGGTTGTTCAAGCATCTGCACTCAAAGGTGCTTCTCACTAAGACTATGTTTGGTTCTTGAATTTCAAACAAAAATGATGAGGAAAATTAAATGAACAAAAAATTAAAAAGCTCATTGTTCTAGCATGCATTACTCACTAAAATCCAAGCACGAGACATAGAGTAAAGAAAAAGTTGCTTCTTTCTTTTTTATATGCTTAGTTTTCTCTTCTATCGGCATGGCAGGTTATGCTAGGATTGCCCATGTTAGAAGGAACAAACCCAGCTTCTTGTTTTCCTCGAACTGCCATTGGATACGAAGCTACTTGCTACAGTCGGATATGGAGTGAGGTCTGAACTAGCTGCTTCTTATTTATGAAAATCGACAACAAAAATTCGGACCCTTTTAATACTTTGATTAATCTCGTATTTAGGTTTTTGCCACCGATATATTTTCTACAAAGTTTCAAGATGATATCTTTGACCAGAATGCTGGAATGCATTTCAGGAACAAGGTAACATGCATATGCTTCCTTAAGATTAGTCTACTCTGGATCAGACACCGTGAACACTCATCAGTTTTAGTCTCGTTTCAGAGTTGGATGTTTTTGTGAAAATTATTGACGTTGGGCGCATGACTAAAAGGGTTGAGTGTTCACCGTTAAAGTACTATATATGTTATACCATATGTGCTTGAGGAATTGGTTTCCATATCTAGTTCTTAAACGAGCTCTGGGTTACTTGACAGGTATTGGCACCCGGGGGTGCGAAAGAACCTCTTGAAATTTTATCAGATTTTCTTGGAAGAGAGCCATCAATACAAGCTTTTGTAGACAGCAAAGCTCATTCAATCGAGTTGTAGTTTGTTGCAAGAATACTGCAAATGATTAGTTTCTTAAAAGTTGTAATGAGTATTGCAGTTTATATATCAGTCATTTTAATAGCAACCAAAGTTTCATTCATATGAATAAAGCCAATTCATGCGAACACATTAGAAAATGAAGGTAGGTAAAAATGAACAAATTGTATAACTAAAATTGAAAAATTACATCCAAAGTAACAAGAAAATAAGCTGAACTAGTTATAACTCATACATTAGGCATTTCTTTGCGCTAGATTGACACCGATGAAGTGAAAAACTCCATTTAGAAAGATTTTGGAAAATTTCATCAAATATTTCTCGCTCCCAATAAAATTTAACTTGCAAAGTTAGAAAATTAAGATATCTATGCAGTGACAGTTTGCTTCTGCATTGAATCCTCAGCCTGCAAGCTCTCATAGTATTTCACCAACACTTCCCATCCTCCAGGGCACATGAAACCATCAGGTGGATTTTCACCGGTTCTTGCATAGGTTCGCATCTATAAAAGTCAAAAAGAAAATTTTGTCCTTTTATTGTTTCTTTTACATTTTTTTTTTTTTCCAAAAGAAAAGGGAAAAATGGAGAAATTACGATGAGGTATTGTCAAATTACAGCGAGAACCCCTATGTTTGGGAAAATACAAAAACCGCCACTGAGGTATCCAACTTACTATATTTACCGCCCTAACGTTGACAAATTCACGGTTTAGCTGAAAGTGTATAAATACTTTCTAAATTCAGACGTTTATTGCGACTAGACCCGCCCAACCATACATTACCCTAAGGTTTGTGTAATTTCTCAAACAATAGGGGGTCTCCTTGTAGTTTGACTGTACCTCAAGTGTTACTTATAAGAAAAATACCCCAGAATTCGCAGACTTACCTTTGTTCCAGAGATGAAGAGAAAATCTTTAGCACGAGAAGGGTCAAAAAATGCCATTTTCTTTTCTACAGTGTCATATGCGGCCACCTACATTATGATTGAACACGTTAGATAACCTAAGTGATAGTGCTCATTCCCAGAAATAATTCATCTCAAAAAGTACAACTGGACTAAATCGTATATAAATAAAGATTTAAGAAGTTAACTAGAAAGATAAACGATCTAATGTATATGATTACCCTGAATGGCAAAATGTTCAATTTTTCGAGACCAGGTGCCATACTTAGCACTTTCTTCCCATGATCTGGATCATACAAGTCCCTCTTCTCAGTCGGGTGGCCCATCCCAGCTGGATCACGGCCCACAATATAGAAATTGGCACCCGCATTTATTCGTGCCTTTGCATGCCACTGTACTTCAGTTGGTCCAGCATAGTGCATTGGCGAAGGGAAAATAGCCACAATGGTAGTTTCCGGATCAAGAACCCCGTCTTCAAGTACCTTCATAGTAATAACAAAAATCGAGTTAAATGAAGGCTATAGCCCCATAGGCAAAATTGCATTTTTAGTCCCACAGAATTGGACCCTCGGCATTTCTTGTCTCGTGCTTATAAAATTGCACTTTTGGTTCTAGTTTCTTACAATGTTTTGCACTTTTGGTCCTAACACCCCCTTCTCAATGTATATTTTTGCACTTTTGGTCCCACATAATAGTATCTGTTTAAGCTAAATGCAAGGATACCCCATGTGCTTAGCCTAATTGGCAAAATCCCCTGTGTTATTTTTTTATTAGCAAAAAACCCCATTTGAAATTCGTTCATAAATCAATAGGGAGGTTATTGTCAATTTTTTAAGTGAACATGGGGGGTTATTGCCAATTTACAAAGTTAACAGGTGGATTATTGTTTTGCACTTTTGGTCCCATAGTACTGTCTCAGTTTTGCACTTTTATTCCCACACTGGATGGAGGGGGGGGGGGGGTGTGCAATTTTGTGAAACGTGTGACTAAGAGTGATGAATGTTTATCCCGCAGGACTAATAATGCAATTTTAAAGGCAGTATACTAATCAAAAGTTGATGCTTTGCAGAGAAATTAGATATAGAAACCTTGCTATGTTGTTCCATGCGAACGTCGAGTGGCACATCATCAGCCTTGGTGAAACCTCCTAAAGGATGTAGCAAAAGAATTGGATTCTTGTATCCCATTTCAAGAAGTCTCCTACGAGTATCGTTCATTAGCAAGGCATGACCATTATGCACTGGATTTCTCAGCTGAAAAGCAAAAACGGCATCTGCCTCACGTTTATCGAATTCATTACGGAGTTGTTGAGGAGAAAGCCTGTAATGATCTAGACCATCGTTGTATTTGATAGGCTTTAAGACTTCAAGATCTCCACCAATTAGCCAATTTCCAGCCGGAGTAATTACTTCCTCGACATAGGGTAGTCCTGGTGCAGTGGTTCCCCATGTTCTAGCAATTCTTTCTTCTTTATTATGCTTGTATATTTCAATGCTGTAGAAGTGAATGAATTGTAAAATCAGAAGACACTTTATAGGTAATGGAGTAAAATAATCGGCTGAGAAATGACATCTATGCCCATTCTACTCTTTTTGAGGGTAAATATGAACACATATAACATCCTGTTGAAATTCTGAAATCACATTATAAAGTTTAAATTGTAGGATTGAAAACATGTATACACAGTACAATTAATCATCAAATAAAAATGCAAACTTGGTAGTAGACACTGCTCTAACTGATAAGTTTGTTCACAAAATAAGTTTATTTAAAAATATGTTGGAGCTAAGGATGAAGCTTCTATATTATTTCGAAGATGGTAGACTTGAATATGAGAGCATAACAATTTTGGAAGGAAATTACATGAAATGAATCCTCTTCATTCCTAGTTACAATACCGGAACAGAGTTATGTTAAAGGGGTTATATCAGCTTTTAGTCCCAGAATCTAAACCAAATATTAAGAATATTGAATTTTTTTTAATACCATCACACCTCTACCAAACTAATCTACCATAAAACAGGGTTCTTGATCCTGATTCAGATCATTCCTCAATCTGCAATTTCATGATAGTATAACTAACCCCACAATATATAGACTATAATTTCATATACTCTCTAATAAAGATATACATCAAAACAAAAATCTTATCACAAACATAAAAAATGGAGACACGAACCTTTTAAGAATGGCTACCAAATCACCATTAGGCCCAACCAATGCAACACTTTCAGAACCCCCAATTTTCTCTTTAACCTCATCGTCAATAGCCAAAACAATAGGCAATGACATATTAACCAAACTCCCATCTTTCATCCTCAAACAATTAAAATGCAAGCTTTGTAAATACTCATCCTCTCTCATAAAACCCTTCAATGGATTTGCCCAACCCTCACTTATAACATGTACCCACTCAAGATCAATCTTTGTTAATTTCACTTTTGCCATTGCCTCAGCTTCAGAAATTCTCAATTCCCTTTGGCTTTCAGGCACAACAAGATTTACTAATGCACCCCCATCAGGCTCTATTAATGAACTTTTCACCATTAAAGAGTTTTTTGATGATTTTTGTGATAAAGGTTGAATCTTTCTTTCAAATTGAACAATTGGGGTTAATAGGTTGGAATGATATATGGGTTTGGAGTGAAATTTAGTAGTGTAATTGCTTTTCTTGATTTTTGTGGTGTGTGCTTGTGTTGTTGTACTGTTAACATGGTGCAATTTTATAGTAAGTGACATTCTTTTATTGTAAAAAAAAGCAATAAATTGTGCAAGGGTTGCTGTTCGTTTTGACAAGAACTAGGAAAAAAGCAGTGAAATTATTCAAAGGGATCCACGAAAATTCGTGGGTTTTCTGTTTAAAGGGCTTATGAATTGATGTGGTTGGTGGTGGACATATATTTTCTGAAGAGATTTGCATGAAGCACCACATGGAGATGCCAGTGTCCACACGTTTTGCTAAGTCTACCTTTTATTTATTTATTTATAAATATTTTTTTATTGATAATTAAAGCCTATGTGCTACTTTTGAGTTCAATGGTTTAGCTTTTTCATTATATTATATTATTGTTAGAATTCTTTTACTTCTATCTTTTGTTGCATCAATGGTTTGGAATCATTTCAACATGTGGGGTTTGTCAATTAGGTTGATGGAATTTCATTTTCTATATTTTGATGTTGGTCCCCTCTAACCTACTTATTCATTGCTCATTTAATTGGCTTGAATTGAGTAAATATAAGAGTTGGAGATGGAAAACTTAATAAATACCTATTAAAAAAAGATATACTAAACTCTTTAATTGTTGGAGTTCATGTTTATATGAATATTTGTTATCACGTGGTTCTTGATTAGGAAATGGTTAATAGCCATTAGAATAAACTCAATGAGGTGATGAAACAAATCATCGAGGATTAGAATTTAGAAGCAACTTAACCACCCTATAAATTTATACACTATGAAATAGGTTGGACGTCAACTATAAGTCGGATTCCTAATGTTCAATACGTCGATCATTTATATTTGCGTTGGACCAAATTAATTTGATTAGAGTTGAGTTTGTCGAACAAAAAATCACTCAAGGAAGAGTTGAGTTTGAATTTAACGAGGCTCAACTCCGATAAAACTCTGCTAATTGAGGTGCTTAAATAATTTCGCAGTAGTATAAGATAAGTGAACCTTTAAAGTTCATTAAAACGGTGAATGAACAAGGAATTAACATATTATTTGAAGTTTGTTCATAACATTTTAAAATGATAGTTGATAAGTATGAAACATATTATTTGAAAAATTATCAAGCAATTTAACATATTATGAAAATAACAGTTGACAATATATCATTTGAAGTTCGTTCATAACATTTTAAAATGATAGTTGATAAGTACGAAACATATTATTTGAAAAATTATCAAGCAATTTAACATATTATTTGAAAAAAATAACTGTTGACAATACTAAACTACTGAAAAAACATGTGAAAATGTTTCTATTTCTCGTGTTTTAAACTCTTTTATCTTTTGAAAGAATTGTTGGATTCAACTCTAATTTGAATATGAGCTTGTAATTGTAAGGCCATCTCCAACCGAAGTCCTTGCCCTCATGCCTTTACGACCCATCTAAAAAAACTCATCTCCAACCGAAAGACAATCAACATCCATTAATTCAATATCACAAATTTCCCCACTCTCACTTTCCACATTCTCCCCACTCAAACTTATTTTAATAATAATAATAATAAAATTAATAATAATTTTTTTTAATAGTTACACAATCATGAAAAATTAAGGCATTCTTAATAGAAAGAAAATCAACAACAACTAAACATAATTAACAGAAAACAACAACGACTAACATAATGAACGAAAAACAACAACACTTATTATTAATGCACTTGAACAGAAAGGAAAAAAACAAAGATTAAACACCAACGATTAAGTATTTGTATTTTTTCATTTAAGTTGTATTGTGTATTTTTAAATTAAGTATTTGTGTTCAACAAATCTCATTTATTTAGATTTGTATTTGTCCAATTATATATGAAATTGTTCAACAAATCTCACTTATTTAATTCATGAAATTTAAAATAAAAAATAAAAAAATAGCACTCGAGCCCCTGGCAGCCCCTGCCAGCGGCGTCCAGCAGACGCATTTGCCTGCTGGCAAGCAGGCATGCAATGGTTACCTGCCTGCTTGCCGGGTTGCCTGACCCGAAGCCCCTGCCCCCTTGCCCGCCCAATTGCCATAATCCATCTCCAATCGAACCGAGCCGGCAACCCCCCTCATGCCCGGTTGTCGGCTCGGTTGGAGATGGCCTAAGCTAATGGCAATGGGGTTTTCATTACATGTTTGAGGTCCAACTTTTATAAATAAAAATATAGTATTGCTTAACAGAGAAGGTTAACTCGTATTACACAAATTTAATTTTATTAATCAAGAATATGACTTTAGAATATTTCGAAGTAATTGGAATATTTTCTTTTCTGTTATGCAATAAATATAATATTTTCATACAAAATAACATAAATACTCAAATAAGTACATTATTCTGTTAATAAATGAGTTAAATAAATCCGTGAAAACAACATTAATATATTAATTAACATAGCGACTGGCTGCTTTTGACTTTGACCTGTCTGTAGTACCAGCTAAGACTGGGAATGTTGGAAATTTAATCTCAATAAAATAAATAAAACCTCAATAAAATAATAAAATCAAGGAAATTTTCCTAATTCAACAAACAACAAAAAAAAAGGATAGAAAAAGTAAAACTTGTTTGGTTACACAAATATTTCAAGAACAAAGCATCATAGATTTCGATACTTCTCTTTTATTTTCACAGCTTTGTTCTCGATTATTATCATAGAGTTAGCTTTTCTTACACCCCTTTTAGTTTGTCTACTCCGTTTCTCGAAACCCTTTTATTCCTTTTCCCTGCTAGCTTTTGCCTATTTTGTGAAATTGTCGAGTTTTATTGGTTTTGGAGTGAAATAATTGAGGTTGTTGCTTATTACTTTTTGTGGGTTATCTAGTTTAATTGAAAAGACTCCAACTTATTGCTTATGTTCTGGTGAAAATTGGAAAATCTGGATAAGGGGATGAGTTGGAATTTAGGGTTTCATTTGGTTTGATTAAGACCTTAGTGGGATTCTTGATCTTTGATTGGGACTGGGTTTCATGCTAATCTTATTGAATTTTTATGGTGAGAAAAGGATACTTTTGCCCCTTTCTTTGAAAAGATAAAGAGAAACAGAAGCTTGCTTGGTTTTCTGAAGGATTGAAACCGATTCAGCTTAATTGGTGAGTCCCAAACCCTAAATTTAATGTTTCATGTTGTTGACTTTTATATTTAATTTTGTGGGTTTTGTTGAGTTAAAGAATAGATTCATCTCTGTTGATTCTGACTAGATTTGATTATTCTTGAAGTTAATTTATCTTCGTTGTATTGAGATTTTGGAGGGTGGATTAGTGTAGTTTGATCAAAATATGATCAAACAAATACTTGGTAAGATTCCTAGGAAACATTCGAAATCCTCCTCGGACCCTAGTTCCTCTTCAAGTTCTTCAACCACTTCAAAGAGAAATGAAGGAGGTAATAAAAGATTAAGCACCGCAATTGATGATGTTATTTCTGCCCCGTATTCAGTTTTAAGCCTCGGAAATAACCCCGAAAACAAATTACCCCTCGATAAAAACTCTCGATTTAACGGAAATCCAATCCCTGCTTCTTACGAAGCCTTGCCTAGTTTCAAGGATGTCCCAAGTTCCGAAAAGCAGCTCTTGTTCATAAAAAAGGTCAAGATGTGTTGTGTTCTGTTCGACTTCACGGATCCCACGAAAAACCTCAAAGAAAAAGAGATCAAACGACAGACCTTGTTAGAACTAGTCGAGTACATAACTTCCGCAAACGGGAAATTTTCGGAAACCATAATGCAAGAAGTTGTTAAGATGGTGTCTGTGAATATATTTCGAGAGTTTAAGCCTCAACCAAGGGAGAACAAGCTAGTAGATGGGGTCGATTTGGAAGAAGACGAGCCTGCCATGGACCCTTCTTGGCCTCATTTGCAAGTTGTGTACGAGTTTTTACTAAGGTTTGTAGCCTCACCTGAAACCGATGGAAAAATTGCAAAAAGGTACATGGACCATTCCTTTGTACTCAAATTACTCGATCTTTTCGACTCCGAAGATCCTAGAGAGAGAGAGTATCTAAAAACAATACTACACAGAATCTACGGCAAATTCATGGTACACCGACCTTTCATTAGGAAATCGATAAACAACATATTTTTCCGTTTTGTTTTTGAAACGGAAAAGCATAACGGAATTGCGGAATTTCTTGAGGTTCTTGGAAGCATAATTAATGGATTTGCTTTGCCTTTGAAGGAAGAACATAAACTCTTTCTCGTCCGGACATTAATACCCTTGCATAAACCAAAATGTTTGGCTATGTACCACCAGCAATTGTCGTATTGTATTACTCAATATGTTGAGAAAGACTGCAAGCTTGCTGATATTATAGTCAGGGGACTTTTAAAGAACTGGCCAGTTACTAATAGTTCGAAGGAAGTTTTGTTTCTTAATGAGCTTGAGGAGGTTCTAGAAGCAACACAAGGACCGGAATTCCAACGCTGCATGGTACTTTTGTTTCGACAAATTTCGCGGTGCTTGAATAGTTTGCACTTTCAGGTATATTTTATTTAATTATTTGTGCTTCTCTTCTTAGTGCTTTCGTAGAATTTTTGTGGTATAATATGCTCAAATTTGTTTAATTTCCAATATATGCTAGTCATCCAAATTCAATGTTGTGGGAATGTTGAACTAGGAATACATATTGCTTGAGCATATCATGTTATATGGTTGTGTTTTCTAACCATCAAATTGCATTCTAGCTTGTTCTTCTGAAGTATGGTTTCGTTAATCATAGAACTGATTATGTTTGTTTAGTCCCATAGGACTGGACCCACAACACTTCTGGTCCCACATTTTACATTATTGCACGTTTGGTCCTGTTGCCCGCTTTCATTTATTGCGATCGAACTTTGAATACTGTTGATTATACTTTCATCTTTAAGACATTATGTCATCAAGATGAATAACAATCTTGTGCTTCTAGCATAAATGATATTTTTATTAGGATCTGCGTAAGTTAGTTAAAAAAACCGCGTCTATTCTTATATTATCTTCATTTCTATTGGGTAAATTAAACAAACTACTCTTGGGGTAATGCTCAAATTACAGGGAGACCCCCTAACTAATCTGTCGTCCATCAAAAAGATTCTAGCGGTTTAGCTGAAAGTACTTTAACGTCTCTCATTCTTAGTTATGAAAATGCAACCGTTTATTACTTTGACACCTCTCAAACTACACAATTATTAATAAGATACACTTACTTGCATAAGAGAACATATAACCATTATCTCCCTAAGGTTTGTGTTACAGAACACCCTAAGGTTTGTCATATGTTACAGAGGTATTGGTATTTCCATCAACAACATTAAATGAAAATCAATTAATTTTATGATATCATCAAATTCCTTTAGGAGTTTACGCCATTGGACTGTAAATATATTGAATTGCATACCTCAGGGTAGTTTGTGTAGTTCCCCAACCATGAGAGGTCTCTATCATACCTTATTGTAGTTTGTCTAATTTACCCTTTCTATTTTTATGCATCATGCAATTGTAACCTGTTAATTCATTGGTTCACTTGAACAGATTGAAGTTTGGCGATATGTGCATGAAATTGGCTAGAGTTCAATAGAGAAAAAACAAGTTTTCTCTTGTACCATATTCAAATTATGGCCTATTTGTTTTTTTTCCCATTTAGGTAGCGGAGAGGGCTTTGTTTCTGTGGAACAACGATCACATCGAGAACCTAATAAAGCAAAATCGGAAGATTATACTGCCCATCATCTTCCCTGCTTTAGAAAGAAATGCAAGACACCATTGGAACCAAGCTGTTCATAGTTTGACCCTAAATGTTCGCAAAATCTTCTACGATCTCGACCCTGATCTATTCAAAGCATGCCAGCTCAAGTTTCAAGATGATGAATCAAAGGAAAATGAGATGAAAGAGAGACGCGAAGCCACATGGAAACGCTTAGAAGAACTTGCTGCAAAAAGAGCTACGAGTAATGAAGCTATTCTTGTTCCTCAAAGGGGACATCATTTAGCTTCAGCTTACTAAGATGTGGTACTTACATTGGCTCTTAAATGTTCACTTTGTTTCTCGATTTATTTGTACGATTTCCTTTTTTTTTTTCTTTTCTTTTCTGGTGGAATTTGTTTATATAATAGGTGGCATCTCTTATTTTTTTTTTTTTGTTTCTGAAAATATTTCAGTTGAGTATGTCAGCAGATTGCAGTTCAAGATTACTTCATTTTTTGTTTGAAGGCTGAAGCAATAATTTGATTGAACCAGTTTTGTTTAAAGTTTGGAGCCTCATTGTTTTTTATTTCGTTTTTGGTGGAATCATGGATCAAAATATCCATAATTTCTTTCTGTCGAAATAGATGACCAAAAGTGATTATTACTCCACGTGACATAATTGTGAGTATTTATTTAGCTCAGAAAATAAAATGACGTTGAACGTGGATACATATTCTGATAGATGATGATGATGGACTAGGAAGTAGAATGACATATGGGCCGCTAGATCCGACAGGCCCACCCATACTTTATTTAAGCTATTGGAGATATAAATTGTTGCAATTCCAAATCACCTTCAAATATCTCCATATCTTCTTTCCTCAAACTGATCCATGCTTCAATCCCATCTCCCGACGCCGTGCTCATAAACGTCACAAGATTCTTGTACATCAACTCACCCGACCCGACCCAACCCGGTTTGCCCCACCCAAAATCGGCTCCGTATATTGGAAACCCACACAAACTAGTAAAATTAAATGCCACCAACTTACCATTGCCGGCTTGAGCCACTAGTTCCTTCATTAAATTCAAATGATCATTATTCCCTCCTCCTCTAAGCTGAGCGACATAATCACTATTCACGGCTTGCATGGCTTCCCTCACTTTTTGCAAGAGCTCGTAGCCGCCGCCGCCTCCATCTCCCACGGCTGGCCGAGCTATCGCAATCCGAGATATATTACCAAAATAAAATTCTGACAAAGGCGGTTCGAAACGGGTTCTTAAGTTTACCGCATGAAGCACAATAAAAATCTTATTAGGGTCGGGTTTTAACTTGGTAGCGGATATGAACCGAGTCCATATAAAAGTAGACAATGCCTCAACCCTAGTGGGGCGCCGAAACTCGGTATCAGAATACCTCTCCCTCAAGATGGAAATCTTCGACGTCGGGAACGTAAAAATCTTTGTGACAAGTTCTTTGTTACCTAGTCCCGTGGCAGATGTGAACCCCGTCATGTCTCGTGGTGGGAAAATAGCGGCGGCCTCAAACTTCGGTTGGAGAGTGTCGTCATTGTCATGCCGCGCGACGGCGGCCCACGAATTGGCAAACATGATCAACGATAACGCGTCGGCAGTTTTATGTGAAATCACAAGTCCAATTGAGATTCCACCGCACTGAAAAAACGTGATTTGAACGGCCATTGGAAGATTTTGAATATCATCCAATTTGTAGGGAAGAAATTTATTCATATACATTGGGTTGTTAATAACTTTTAAAATTTCACAATTAGCTTCGGCTTCAACATAGGGTGCGCCATGATCGTTGCAATCTACGTATAGATCATCGATTAGACGCCCAGCCAAGGGGTAAAATCTTGTGAGGGTTTGTGATAAAGATTTCTTTAGTTTGTTTGATTTTGTAGATTTTGAAACATTAATGTTGTCGAATGGATAAAAATAAACGAGTGGCATGAAAATTGGAGGGGCTATTTGATCAAGAAATGAAAGCTTGTGCTTTTGTAGGTTGTTTGGGGTTGGAGAAGACGGCTTTATGGATTCTCTAGAGATTATTTCAATTTTGATCTCCATTTATGTAGATAATTAAGTTAATTGACAAATTCTAAGGTTTTCCTCTCTAGATTATTTTCCTAATTAGCTTCTTAAAATGATAATTAAGCACCACATATATATATAGTGATTAGAGGCTGAAGTTGCGTGAAATGATGGACAAATTATCATTCGTGCGACGGATGCTCAATAAAATAAAACTATTAGTATTTATTTAATAATATATAACACAACTGGCCAATTGAAAAATGATTCAGTCAAACTTTAAGTTACTCACCTTTAAATAATATTTTATTTACTATGAGTGTACATTGTATTAAATTAATTCTATATATGTTACTTTGTAGTTTAATTATATATATATGATTCAGCATAAACTTTTAATAAAAACAAAACAAAACCCTATATAAGTTGTAACTGGACAAGTTTATTAGAAAATTTCATCTATGTCGATCAAAAAGTGTTTCCTTCCATCTTCATGGCCAGGAGCACAGGGACATGGGGTACGATGAGGGCACATATTAAAAGAATTAAAAATAGATATATTAACTATTATTCATTCCAATTACTTCAACTTTTTTTTTTAATAAAAAAATAGTCATGTAGTCCAATTGTTTAAGACTCGTCGAGGAGGTTTAGTTTGACGGTGAAGCTGAGGTCCTAAGATTTAACAAGTATTGAGTTTGAATCTCACCAGAAATGTGATTTTTTCAATATATATTATTCTTGTTAGTATATATATTATTTATACACTACAAGAAATATAAGTATTCATCTCGACAAAATACTATTATGGAAAGTCTATAGTAGTTGTCAAAACTCAACCACAAAGGTCAAACAATAGTTTTAGGAGTGGTCCTTCCGGAGGTTGCAAAAGTATCGAACAATGTTTTTGGCCATGGTGGATATGTGTTTCCCCCATGGTTTCAGTTACGGTCCGTGAAAATATTCAACCACGATTTTTCTAGATAGATGTGAAAATATTCATATTCACCACAACCCTTTCATATTAGGTTGCCAAAAACTCACTTTTCTTGTAGTAATTGTTGATATTGATTATATTTTATTTTTGTTGGTTGAGCACGTCTTTGTTGGTTGAGCAGACTGTATTTCTATTCATCAGTTTATTTACTAAAAAAAGTTATTCAAGGCTACAAAGTAATTAGGACTTACCAGAAGTCGGCTCATTGGAATCAGGCCCTTCAATATTCAATTACCTATATATATATATATATTCGAGTAGAAGTTAAGGAAATTTTCATTCGTACACTTCAAATTAATTTCAATTGAATAAGAAAAAAAACATTCCTAACACGTTAAGGAAACATTAAAAAGAAGTAAAAATTAGTTTCAGTTGAATAAGAAAAATTTACTGTAAAGGCAATTTTAAATTGTCTCTCAAGAATTAGCAGTAATCTTTTGGTTCTTTTTCTTTTTAATGTTTCCTTAACGGGTCGAGACGATTTTAATGTTTACATGAGAGACGGTTTAATGTCTCTCAAGAATAATCTAAAACTTTAATTCAAGAAAATTTAAATCTATTCTTAATTTTATTTTTGAAATGATTTAAATTTTATTTCTATAATTTTATATTTATATTGATTTTGATTCTTCTTGTTCCCACTGCGACATCTGAAATATTTATTATCATCTTCGAAAATTGGGAAGACAAAGTTACCGAGTAAAATGATAGACGGCTCCCTATCTAACTAATTAGAAATGTATAATATATATGAAATTAATAAATTGTTCAAAGTTTTGATATTAATTTAACAGTAGATGAATGATAATGCCGTGAAAACGTCATTATTACGTCTCTTCTTAAGCCGAAAACAAATTGCTTTGATTCGAGTTTTGCGTGCTTTTGCTTGTTTTCGCGTTCTTTTGCGTTTTTGGTCCTTTTCTTTTGTTTTCGTCGTTTTTTGTCGTGTTTTTGTTCTGTTTGTAGGTTTGAGAATTTTGCAAGGCTAAAGAGAAGTCCGAGAGGTTATGATTCAGTGAAATTCCATCAAATCAAGACTCGGTGGCCGTAGATGTAAGCCTTTGCACAGAAAGAGCTTCAAAGAAAAGAGAACCCGAAGCAAATCGTACAAGAATATAGATATATGATAACTAGAATATGCACAACTTTATTATGACTGATCCAAATAAGCTTAATTTTGGATATGTCATAGATGAGTGAGTTAGCTACGCTACGGACTTTACGGATCCACAATCGGAGTTCGAAATCAAAAGATATGCTGCTCGGAAGGAAGTGTGGCAGAGCAGAAAACTCTCTGCCTCAAACTCGCGGCCGCGAGGTCCTGCTGGTGCAAAATATCAGCAAATTCTCCGCGTTTTCAAGGGTCATTATTGGGTTTTCTCATAAGGGGGCTATTAGGGCAAGATAAGAGAACAACTTTCACACAATCTTCCTCAATCTTTCTCTCATTCTTGGCCTCTCTTTTCCTCTCTAGCCTCCCTCAACCTCTCTCTTTAGTTTTCCTTTTTTATTTCTTGTATTGAAGACTCCACCAAGGGGGTGAGTTAATCACCACCCTTGGGGAGTGATTAGGTGGTGATTAAGGGGAGGAGAATCCATCTCTCGATTTTATTCCGATTAGGTGATATCTTTCTATTTCCTAGTTGTCTATGATTAGGAGATGAATGTTGTTATTTTCTTTTTGGAACAATGATTGTGGATTTGAATTCTTCGGATTTATATGTATTTATGTTATTGTTTGATTAATTTTGTGTTGATGATTGATATGATGCTTATATGTGTTCGTTAATCCGATTTCGTGCTTATTGTTCATCTGATGGTTTGGCCAACTTTGAGGTGAATTCTATTGATTCTTGATTGCTAGACATAGTAATTTTGAAGATTTGATTATGAAATTGGATTGTGATTCGATTTTAGGATAGACATATACCTATGTCGTTTCATATTCGTTTAAGGTTTGAGTTTAATGCATCGATTAGATTTTAATCCACTTAGACATAAATTGGATTAGTTTAACTCGATAGGATTGTATGCAACTCGGAAGATACATACGAACGTCCTTGAATCCTTGATTAGCAAACACGAGCATAAGATATCAATTGTCGAGTCATTGTTATTATTTGATTAGTTATGTTTTGATGTTGGGTTATGTTTGATTTGTTGGGTTTATTGTTTTATCGCACTTTTGGCCAATGATTGTAGTAGATTATTGTTTAAGTACTTTGATTTGCCGTAATCATATAATCGGGTTTAATTCTACCTTGAATGCATCCTAGACATAGGACGTTGAAGGTTAGGCGAGTGACGATTTGTGGATTTCGACCTAGGATAGACATATACCTAGTGTGGCCCGTGTTTGTATTATGGGTTCGTTCGTGAATGCATCAAATAACTTAGATTCTCTTTATTCGAGGATTCGGGTTAGTTTTAGGTCCCGGGTGACAACGGTACACCTTAGAATCCTCTAATGGATTCGGACTTTCCTTAGAGCATCGGATGACAGCGGTGTTCGTTATTGATCCGGAGATGGAGAGTTTTGGTAGATTGGTAGAGTTAAGTGAAACCGACAGGGAGACTTAACTAATTAGAACTCACAAACAACAACTAAACCTAGGATTGTTTGCATAACTAACCTAACAACCGCATGATTTATCCGCTTTAATTGATTGCTTATGAATCCTCCTTACCGCATAATTAACTCCCCAATTTACTTGCTTTCGTAGTTAGTTTACTTTCCTGCTTGTAGTTAAATAAAATCACCCTTATCATATATTTGGGTTTGATAATTTTGTATCAAGCGTTCTTAGATGAAATAAGCCGTCGATTGATTCGTTTATTCCCACCTTTTACCCATTCGTTATGATTCGATACTCGGCATGTACTTATCGTTTTATATTACTTGCGACACGTATACTTGCGTACGTACACTGTGACACTTGATTTGTTTGAGTATCTATTTGTGTGTGTTTACATTGTATAGCATCGAGTTCATGTGCCAACAATGAATTTGATGTCATGAAAAGGCGTAGAGCTCAATTTAGGATGCCTAAGAAAAATTTAATCACTGATATTCTCATTATTAATGTTTATGTCCAACTCTCATTTCAAGTTTTTTTCTTTTTTCTTTCTTATGTCTAATGATTGTTCATACATAGAATTAGTTAAATATTTCACGATAAATTTACAATTATCTTACTTAATTATATGCAATTATTAAAAGATTATTTTTGGCAATAACTATTTATATAATTTTTTTAAATAGCCATATTGTAACAAAAATAATTCTTAATTTTATTTTGCCTCGCCTAATTTTGAATTTCTGACTTCATCCTTGATTCTGGCCCCCAAAATACTCGCAAACGAAAGTTATTGATTCCTCTTCGTTACTTTATATCATTTTATTACACTCTTATAACAATGATAGTCAATCACAATGTAAACTTGAGTCTTTCATGCAAATGGTCTGCAATGTGAAGATTTCATGCAAAGTGGTCTAAAATATGAAGTCTTGAACCAATGCTAAATTAAAGAGGTTGCAAGATTAATTTGTATTTCGATCATATTGCAAGATCAATATAATCAAAGTTATTGAATTGAGTACATATACATTGAACTAATTGGAAATTGAACATATGATATGATAACCCTTAAAAAAAAAACATATGATATAATAAACGGACTACTAGTAAAATGGATCACATTTAATTGGTCGACTTGAATCTAACTCTA
The DNA here is from genome assembly GCA_030819805.1 of Penstemon newberryi var. newberryi. Classification (NCBI taxonomy): domain Eukaryota; kingdom Viridiplantae; phylum Streptophyta; class Magnoliopsida; order Lamiales; family Plantaginaceae; genus Penstemon; species Penstemon newberryi. The sequence goes on from JAUALY010000008.1 coordinate 1,043,816, forward strand.
TACAACTTTTAATCTTCCCTGCTTTAGAAAGAAACGCAAGACACCATTGGAACCAAGTTGCTCATAGTTTGACCCTGAATATTCGCAAAATCTTCTACGATCTCGACCCTGATAAAGAGTGCCAAATCAAGTTCCAAGACGATGAATCAAAGGAAGGTGAGATCAAAGAGAAACTATCAAGAAGCCACTTGGAAACGTCTAGAAGAACTTTCGTGCCAAATCAACTTAGGTGTCCAATTTTTGATAATTTGGTCCTTTCTATTGTTGCTCTGGCGTTTTAAATAATGACTTCGTAACTTAATTAGTTGAATTATCCTAATTAAATTGTGTTTAGTCTGGCCATTACTGATCCAAATGTTTATTTTTATTTAATTGGAACAACTGTTAAATTTTGTTGCCCAATTTCGTGAATGGCTTGATTGGCTCATCAATTGTCTTGCATTTGTCGACTCATTTATCCTAAGGATAGGTTCACGTCCATGGCTTAGTTCATCGAGCCGTTTAATTTAAGGTTTAGGGTTTGAGGGCTTTAGAGTTTATGATATAATAATAACCTGACTACTTGCAAAATAGACCATAATTTTATTTGTTGACTTAATTTAACTCTATACAACTTTCATATTGAAAATTAGGTCAGTCTAATACGATCTCTGATCCGACCCATTCTTTTTAATTTGATTGATATATGCAAGGACCAAAATTATAGGGAGAAAATAGGAAACATGCATGATCTAGACCATCTTCAACAATCAATATTATTGTAATTGTGTTTGATTAAATTTGGCCTAGTGCGGGTTATTTTCAATTACGCCTCGTGAAGTGATGACAATTTTTAGTTTCATAATTATTCAAACTCAAAGCCCAAAAACCATTTGGCAAAAAATATTGGTATTTGGGCTGGGCCCAACAATTTTGATGGCTCATACATCAAACTTCTTCACACAAAGTAATTATTCAATTCAACTCTCACATACTTAGGGCCTGTTTGTTTGGAGTTTCCCAGAATTTTTTCGTGTTTGGAAATGCCAAACAAACATATTTTCTATTTTCCGAAATAAATTTTTCATCCATTAATTTTCTCAAACTACTCTCTCAAAAGTCAAACAAACAACAATTTTCTTATCTCTAAACAAAACCTATACAAACTCTACTTTGATTTGACATAAAGTAACCTATTTCTTACACAATTTATCTCACATAACAAACATGATTTAACATAAGATCTTACACATCTTACACCTACAACCCAACTCTTCCAAAAAAACCTACACCTACTTTATTTCTCAAACCACTCTCTCAAAACCCAAACAAACAACATTACGCAAATCGAAATTATTTCACAAACCTCCACTACTCTCCCAAACTACTTTCCCAAACGCCAAACAAACAGGCCCTTAAACTTTCTTTGTCACAATAAACCTCGAAATAGGAAAGACCAGTTCCCTAATTATTTGATTACAAGTAGTTAATAGATTTTCAATTTAATGCACCTAAGAATTCATGTTTGTAGTTGAAATTATCTTTCTACTTTAATACCTCAATAATTATTTTTTATTTTTTTTATTTTTTTTATAAACCATTCATTATAAATATGAACCTCACATGAGGGCCAACTACAGACGAACCACCATTATAAGATGCCAGCAATTTTGCACATACATCCCCCATTCAAGAATAATTGCATATAGCACAACTCATGAAGCTTAATGTACTACCAACAATTGAAGTGACCAAAAGTCCAGGTTGGCACCTGGCTGTATACGCCGACGTTATATATAAATCATTCATTCAAACGGTCTCTCTCTCTAGAAATTGTTGAATAGAACCAGTCTCCTCTCTTTCTCTCTCTTCCCTCGATCGATGTCAAATTGAAAATTCAAAAGCTTCTATTCGATTTTCTCACACGCAATCATATATATACATACATGTTTATGTGTATATTCCTGCGTGTGAATCGAAAATGCCGAGCGTTACAGTGAAATTATATAGCGTGTTGTTCAAATTCCTCCTCAAACGAAAGTTGCAAGCTCTAGTTGAATCTAACGATAGTGCAAATTACGGTGTCGTTTCTCGTCCCGATGAAACGATCGCCGCCGCGAACCCTAGCTTTTCGGATGACGGTGTTGCCACCAAGGATCTACATATAGATCCCTTGACTCCCCTCTCGCTAAGGATATTTCTTCCTGATTCGGCTATCATTTCACCCGAATCAGTTCCAAATCTTAGGGTTAGGCTTCCATCGAGCAAGAGTTTGAAGAAAGTTTCGGATAGTGGGGTTGCTTATGGGGGGTATTTACCTGAGAGGAAGGGGAGAAATTGTAGGAAATTGCCGGTGATTTTGCAGTTTCATGGGGGAGGGTGGGTGAGTGGGGGAAGTGATACGGCGGCAAATGATACTTTTTGTAGGAGGGTCGCGAAATCGTGTGACGCGGTGGTCGTGGCGGTGGGGTATAGGTTGGCGCCGGAGAGTAGGTATCCAGCTGCATTTGAGGATGGGGTGAAAGTATTAAATTGGTTGGGGAAGCAGGCCAATTTGGCAGAGTGTGATCTGTTGTCTGGGAATAGGAGGATTGGAGGTGAAGGTGGAGGTTTTGGGGGAGGAGATGGGAGGAGGAGACAGATTGTTGATGGGTTTGGGTCATCAATGGTTGAGCCGTGGTTGGCTGCTCATGGAGATCCATCTAGGTATATGTTTTGATTCTATGTTAGGATTTTATGATATTTTGTGACAAGGAGAACAAAGTTTTATGTGCATGTTGTACATGCTTAGCTGCGTTGCTGTTATTGAAATTTGTGTGAAGTAGGTTTATTTTACAATTGTGGTGGTTGTAGATTTTGACTTGCTAGTAAGGAATGCATTTTATTGCTTGCATGGTTATATTAAAATGCTATTGCTTATTTTTAAAAAGTATATGGATTAGGTACGAAAGCATCCTATTTATCCTATGTTTGGTACTGATAAATGGTTCATGGTTATAATGATTTCCTTTTTCATTCAGTTGAACTTTATCTTACTTATGATGGACATTGATTGTTTTGTTCCGTGAGAAATTTTGATTTCATGAGAAAATAAATAGTACAGAGCATTGAAAATATAACGTGGACCGTGGTCTTGAATGTGCTCTTGGCTTCATTACCAATTAATTCTCTTTGTTGTGTCTTTACGTTATTCATCTATAAACATCAGTGCTATGGCTGTGTTAACTTAGTCAGAAGCTCGCTCAAGACCATACAAATCTTATGCCCTTTAGTATACGTTTCCAATTAGTGTGGCCAGCTTTAATATTGTATATCATATTGGTAAGTATTGTGATATGCTATTGCTCTGTGGCATCATGCTACAAGTATCAGTGATTGCCCTACATATTGCCATTGCTACAGTTTGAATTGCTACAATCCTTTTTGTCTTTAATTATATATACTTTTTTGTAGCAAAAAGCTGACTTGGTGCAATCATTAAATAGGTGTGTTCTTCTTGGAGTCAGCTGCGGTGCAAATATTGCTAACCATGTTGCACAATATTCAGTCGAGGCAGGCAAACTTTTAGATCCTATAAGAGTGGTGGCTCAAGTCCTCATGAACCCTTTCTTCATTGGAAGCACTCCTACACGATCTGAGATCACGTTGTGTAATTCCTACATCTACGACAAATCTATGGCTTTGCTTGCATGGAAACTCTTCCTATCAGTAGAAGACTTTAATTTGGACCATCCATCAGGCAACCCTCTTAACCTTGCTAGAGAAGTACCTCTGAAGTACATGCCACCAACACTCACAATTGTTGCTGAACATGATTGGATGCGTGACCGAGCTATTGCATACTCAGAGGAGCTTCGAAAGGTTAATGTGGATGCCCCAGTTCTTGATTATAAGGACACGGTACATGAATTTGCAACCCTGGATGTGCTCCTTAAGACCCCAGAAGCTCAAGCTTGCTCTGAAGACATTGCTATATGGATGAAGAAGTATATCTCTCTCAGAGGCTATGAGTTCTCTTATTAAGTGAATGAATTGAGCGTAAGTCGACCACTTATTTTTCAATTTCATCTCGTTGGGGACCTAGAGATGTAGTGGATCGCAATTTTTGGCAACTTTAAACAAATAATGGCCATTAGAATTCTTTTGTACAGATTGAAGTTGTGAATTTTCTTCTCTCCCTGCGATTCTTTTTGTAAAATAGTTGAATAGTTGATTCCAATTTATACTGCAGTGTTGGCCTTAGGAAAATCTGATCGCAATTTTCCTGATTGTAGGTCAACATGCATCATTTGTAATAATATAATCTTTTTTGACACTGATCTGTCCATTTGCACACGAATAAGGGAAATAATATGTGTTTAATCTTATCTAACTTCTTTGTTTTGTCTTTATTACTCATTGAATTAAACTTTTTATAGTGATTGATCTTTTATGTGCATTATACTTGCAGATTCCGTTGCAATTTCCTCCAATGCTGCTCAATGTACTATGTAGCTTTGAAAATGTAATACTTTCACTGGCCCAAAATGCAATAAAAATATATTGTTACAGGAGGAACCACTGCGAAAAATCATGGTTGCTAGAAGTCTTGCAGCAGTTGTTTATAGAGTGAGTCCCCGATCGTGGACCTTATATAAACCATGTGTGGTATATAGTTAGTAACTATCATGAAGGCTGAACTAAGCCAGTATCAAACTTTGATCAGGTTTATATAACTAAGAAGCATTAGATGTGTGTATAAATCAGTAGATTGTTTGACATATGGAAATTAAAATAAATCTGTAAATGGTAACAGATTTAGTGCCAAACTAGTTGTTTTTCTATTAATGTTATTAATTCGTTTCCTTCATTTGTTTTTAAATCATTCGATTGGGTGTAAGCTAATGTTATCTCACTGAAGAAGACAATGTGGATATCCCACCCGATCAAAGCTCCAAATGTAGCACTCGTACTCAAGATGACAGTACGCGATAACTACTACCCTTTTTTATATATTGATTCACTTGTTAAAATCCTTCTTGGTTTTACTTCTTTTCTCCTATAGTTTGTGCAGGGCTGCTATCAAGGATTTGAAATCATTAAAAACTTGTATGAATCTTCATTTCTCAGTGTTGGTATAAATATTGTTGTCTTTTGGTTAATTTTATTTGTATTGATTTTTGCCAGAATTTATACGTAGTACTTGTCCACGGTGCTTGGCTATTTTATGATAATTATAATGTGATTAACTAATTGTGTGCTAAATATGTTGTTACTATTCTAATTCGAAACTTGTTATCGTCAAGTACTATGATTAATTGTCAACATAAACAGTGTCTTAAAATATAACCACTGGTTTCTTCATAATCCATACAGTTCTAATAAGCATTAAATATAAGCATATGCTGCCAATTTGGAACTAAAATATTCAACAGAATCATATATAAAGATTTGATTCACAGAACATTCACAGAAAGAGGTGTATAAAAAAGACTTTAATCCCAATAGCAGAATCAAAAGTTCCAATAATTGAAAAATTAGAAAGCAAACTTTGATGATTAAAAAGAGGTGCCCCCCATGAATGAAGCTCTCTTTATTGCATAACTTTTATTCTTATATTTTTGTACATAATATCATTTGAAACAGACATTGTGGCCAAAATATTAAACATGTCAACGACAAAGACACACGTCTGTTTTTCTCATTTTTCTTATTTCTATGTTCCTAAATAGTGGCTACTTTCAATCATTTGTACAAATTTAATATATTCATGAGTTGCATGATATTTGTTTATTTTTTATGAACTCAATTATGACTTTTGTTCATAAAAGAACAGCAATTTGATCTGTACATTAGCTGTAGGAATCTTGGTTTCTGAATATAAAAAGCAAACCTTTTTTTGGCTGCTGTGCATTGTTTGGCTGTAAAATAAAACGCGGAAAATTTGCATTCTGCATTGAACATTGTTGTGATTATGGGAAGACAACCTTGTTGTGAAAAGGTTGGACTCAAACGCGGACCATGGACAATGGAAGAAGATAACAAGCTTATGAACTTCATACTCAACAATGGAATACAATGCTGGCGTCTAGTTCCACAACTTGCAGGTATATATACTTGATCAACTGGTATTAATTACGTTTAATATTCGTCTAAATCATGATTATGATGTAGGTTTGATGAGATGCGGAAAGAGTTGTAGACTAAGGTGGATAAATTACTTAAGGCCAGACCTTAAGAGAGGAGCATTCACAGAAGCAGAGGAAGACATGCTCATTGAACTTCACTCTCGACTAGGTAACAGGTAAATAAATACTCTCTTGATTTGAGTGTTTTAAGGATGTTTATGTCTTTAACTCGATCAAGACTCGTTGGCTCAAGTTATTGGTTCAAGTTGGACTTCATTAATCTATATTTGATTACTCTTTGGGGTGAACTTCGGGCCTTGGTGTCCTAACATCGGTCCGAGTAATCTAAGGTTACAAACATGCATTTTTAGTTGCACAAATAATCATCACATAACACTTTTAGTCCCACGCTTTCAAAATAGTACTCGTTTTTCATTCCATTTGGGACCAATTGATCCAAAAAGAGATACATAAGAAGCTCTTTGTTCTAACACCATTTGGGATTTGTAACAGGTGGTCTAAGATAGCTGCACATTTTCCAGGGAGGACAGACAATGAAATAAAAAACCATTGGAACACAAGAATCAAAAAGAAAATGAAATTCATGGGATTAGATCCATTGACACACAAGCCATTATTACTTGAGCAAAAAGATCAAAATTCTTCTGGAGAAAGTCAGAAGCTGGAATTTCAAGAAAATTTTTCACCTGATTTTAAGGAGTATCAAATTCCACAAAATACACAAGCTGGACAAGTAATTTCTGGCCCAAATCATCAGGATAAAAATGAGTCATGTATCAAGAATATGGAAATGGGATCTTCAATTATAGAATCTTTGGGGAATTTTGGCTTAGATTCATTCCAAAATTGGGTAGATAACCCTTTCTTGTGGGATGGTTTCAGTAATTTTGGAGATAGTTTTCCATGAAATTAAATCCATCATTATCTTACTTTTGGGTAATTTATTTGATTTGATCACCTTTCTTTCCAATTTTGAGTGGAAATATTTTATTATTTTATTGTCTTATTTTCTACTGTGAATTCATAAAATTATTCCTTCACTACAATCAGTCAATCACATTACATCCTTTTACAAAATGTTTTTAGAAAATAATATCATGATACATATAAGTTAATATTTGAATTATGGATAAAACTACAATATGTTGGCGAAGCCAGAAAATATCGCATTGAATTGCTATTTTATTAATATAAAAATAATTCCTTACGGCGTCGTATTGGGATAACACCCTCCCTTCAAAATTCTCATAAATTTCAAGGGAAAAGACAAGAAAATCTAGAACTTCTGGAGAAGTCCCGAATCACTTCACCCGTTCCAGAATTCTCCAATTTGCCCTTTAAATTCTTCAACCCAATTGCTCCATTTCTCATACAATCAAGAAAAAGAAAAAGAAAAAGAAGAAAAAAAAAAAGCAATTTCAGAATTTCAAGTTTCAAGCTGTTTTAAAAAATAAGTTGAAGCAACAATATGTCTCACTGCTTATCCAACGTATCAATTACCCACCCAATTTCGACCCAAAAACCCAATCCATTTCGATCGAGATTTTCCAATTCATTGAATGTTAGAGCTGAAAGCAGGGATAATCTTGACCATTTACAAAAGACAAATAAGCTACAAAGCCAGCAGCCTAAGAGAAGATCAGCCCCAATTGCCCCCATAGGTATATACAAATTTAGTTAATTATTTGTTTATTTGGTGTGATTATAAATTATATAAACAGTATTAATTGAAAACTTGTTTGTTGTATTTTGGGAGTAGATGCAACATTTGTGTGTATCCGGCGAAAGCCAAATTTTACTCTAGGTTTGTAGCATGTATTTTGTTGTGATCATGGATTAAAATTTCCCTTTCTACTTTTGTGTTGATTGATTCAAAATGGAAACTTTTTAGTGCTTTCGGAAAACTGATGGAAAATTTGATTCATGGTTTTGTCTTGTATTTTAATTATTATTATCTTATCTAGTTGATTATTATTTAAGTGATGCATCTTGATTGTGTTGTTCTAATCTTTCCAAAACATTGTACATTTTGTATGGATATTCAAGGTTTTTTTTTAAAAATTTTTTGGCAGGTTTATGGGACAGATTTCCAACAACAAGAACAGTACAACAAATGATGGAAACAATGGAGAGAATGATAGAGGACCCTTATTTACCTCCAACAACAAGAGACGCTGCTGTTGGATACAGCAGAGGAAGAACCCCATGGGAGATTAAGGAATCCGAATCGGAGTACAAATTGCGATTCGACATGCCCGGAATGACCAAACAGGATGTCAAGGTTTGGGTTGAGGAGAAGATGTTGGTCGTAAAAGCCGAGAAATTGTCCGGAAAGAAGAATGAAAATGAAGAGGAAAATGGTGAAGAATGGTCTGCTGAAAGTTATGGCAAGTATAGCAGTAGAATTGCTTTACCTGAAAATGTACAGTTTGAGAAAATTAAGGCAGAGGTTAAAGATGGTGTTTTGTATATAACTATACCAAAGGGTAGTGTTGGTGCTAAGGTTTTGGATATTAATGTTGAATGAGAGTTGATAATATAATTTTGTAAGCCTTTCCCTATAATTTATGTTTGCTTGATGTGATTTTCTTGAGTTCAATTTTTGTGAATATTTTCATGATTTCTTCTCATGGTTGTGACGTTTTTTAATTGATTTCATATGTGAGGACATGATTTATCGGTCTTGATCTCGTTACTAAATGAATTTTTTTTGTGTTTTGTGTTGTCCTAGCTAACTGATAGATTTAGATTAAATCTTAATTGTTTTATCAGTTTTGACAGATCGTGATTTTTTTTATTTACCATGAATCGCACTCGAGTTAAGAGTTTGAGAATATTTTTACATCGATTGTTAACACTTTATAATATCGGATTAGAACCATAATCGTATTATGTTATTAAATTGTTTCAAAGTTAAGTTTAAGATAAACAAAATGATATAATTTTTCTAACATGTATAAACATTAGATTATAATCAAATTACTAAAGCTATTAGACCATCTCCAAGGGACCATTTAAAACTCAAATTATAAGAAAAAATATAAGTTTTGCCAAAAAATTGAGCTCCAAGGAAGCTCTCATATTTTAAGACCCACAAAAAATTATAAGTTTGGCCTCTTAAATATAAGAGGCCAAAGTTAATTGTTAAAAGCTCTTTTTGCATTGAAAGTACAAATTTTCCCTTAGAAAAATAAAAATATTTTAAAATAGTAATTCATATAATTTTTTTTAAATAATAATATTTTAATTTTATATTACTTTCACGAAATATTTAATTTGAATTCATAGAACACAATTATTTAATTTAAATTATTATTATTTTCTCAAAATAATAATATTTTATTATTATATTAAATAAATTTTATCATTATATTAAAAAATAAATATTAAATATATATATATATATATATATATATATATATATATATATATATATATATATATATATATATATATATATCACTATTATTATATGTAAATCATAATTAAAAATAATTTATTAAATATAATCTAGATATTGGAGTGAAATGGTGTTGTTCTTTAAAAGTAGAATCTTAAAATATAAACTAGCTGTTGGAGTGCAGAGTAAAAAGTGGGAATGTATAACATCGTTCACCCCTTAAATTATAAGATAAGAGGTCAAAATTTAAGAGATCTGTTGGAGATGGTCTTACAGTACTAAAATTTGAAAAGGAATTAGAAGGAAAAATAACAAATAGTATAGAATATGTCTTATGTGTCTAGTTATAGCTCCCTTGTCTTATAATAATTATCGTTTTAAAAGATTAATTTTATTTTAAAATATATGTAGCTTTAAAATTTCAGTGTAATATAATTCATCATTTTTTAATTTTATTCTTATGTATTAAGTAGAGAGAATAAGAATAATTTGGAGATTAAAGTTATTCTAAATATATCTTTTGTTTCTTTTTTTTAAAAGTTATATTATTTATTAGATTTTTTAATATCCATAAAACGATAATTATTATGGAATAAAGAATGTATATTTATTACTCCACATGAGAGATGTGACCTAAATAACTGATTAATCAAATAGCCAAAATTACAAGAATTTCAGCGTCGTGGTCCATTAACGTTACACTTGCCTACAGTTGACCATTTTAATGTCCATTTAATAGTTTCTTTTCTTTTCAATTGAAATTAGACCAAATTAGTAAATAAAAAGAAAATGGAAAGAAACTAGCCGTTGGTGGTAGTGCAGCTGTCCTTTATTCAAGAACCAGAGCCTCAATCCACCCTCACAGCTTAAACGTACAAATCCAACCAAAAGATTGTCTTTTGTCTGACACCCTTTTCCATGATCTAATTGTTCTTCAATGGTTTCTTGAATCAGATCCTAACTCAAAATCGTCCTCAAGAAATAAGAAGGTTTTTCAAGAAAACACAAGTTCTTACAAGAAATCGTCCAAGAATAAAGGAAATCCAATTGGGGTTTTTCAGAGTAGAAGAAGAAGTGATGGCGGAATCTTCGGTTTGCCTTGTGCGTTCATTTTCTCAACCTTCTCCTACTTCAAGTGAAGAGAAGAATGTAAGTGTACTATTAATTAAGAAGATATCTAGTGGGTTTACAATTTTTTTGATAAATATTTGATTTTTCTTAAATGGGTATCCAGTTAATCAAATGATATTGTTCTTGACATGGCTGAGTTCTTTGTCTTGATATTCATTCATTTGAGTGTTTCTTGAATTTTGACCAAGTTTTAATTTTTATTGTCTATTTTACTAAGGAGTGTGACCTAGAATTGGGATTTGGAACGTATAAAATACTGGGAAATTCTTGCCCAAATCTGATTGGAACAAATCAAAACTAATCTTTAGTCATGTGATTGATCTGAGTTGGAATTTTAGAGAAAATGTTAAATTTTCAAGGCAGAATTCCTTAACCCAAATCTATAAACACCAAGTGACAGAAGTAATTCTGGTTCACTTTTGTTGTTGCACTTTTCTTGTAATCACTGAATCAAGCTATGTACTATAAGCCTGTAACGTGTTCATCTTTGGAAACTTTTGCCAGTGAAAATCTATGAGTCAAATGTCAATTTATTGGATTTTGTAGTTGATGGAGTTCTGAAATTTACCATATTTGTAAGTGAAACAATTTATCTGCTAAAATCTATTGAACATATGCTGCCGATATTAATGCAGGGAAATCCTTTGACAACGTCAGTCTCGTTCGGGAGGTTTATGTCCGAGTCATTAGATTGGGGAAAATGGTCGGCTTTCACTCACAATCGATACTTAGAAGAAGTCGAGAAGTATTCCAAGCCTGGTTCCGTTGCTGAGAAGAGAGCTTATTTCGAAGCTCATTACAAGAGAAGGAGAGCTGCTGCTTTACTCGAGCAACAAAATGCATCAGCTACCGATTTCTCTCAAACAAATGTAACAAATAAAGTCGAAGACAATTCTTCCTCGGTTTCTGAGATGGCCACTGAAAATATGGAGGAAGGGAAGGTTCAGAATTGTGACATTGTTTTTTCTGCTGGTGACCAAAATGGTATTTGTGATGATGCAGTAGTAGAAAGAGAGTTGGGAGATGGCGAGCGTGAAAAAGTTACCGAAGTATCTGATCTCATGGAAAATCCTTTAGAATCGACGAATAATTTTGTCAATGATGGTGATATATTGTCCAACCAAGAGAATAAGGTATGTGCAGCAATCATTGATTAAGTTAGTTGCATAGCAAATTAAGTTCCTTGTTAATGTTAACTGATTTTCACTGTATGTTGATGCCCCAGGAGGACTCTAATACTATGAGAAATTCAGCATCGGAGAAACCCAAATTGTCTGTGTCTAAGTTGAAGAGCAAAAGTGCATTCAAGAAATTGCCTTTGGGTAATAAACCTCTAATGCCCCTTCAAATCAGGAACAGTGAAAACACGACTCCGAACGGCAAGAAGAATGCAAAGGAATTGAGCAACAAAAGGAAATCAAATTCAACGTCCCTTCACATGTCTATTAACTTTGGTGAAACTCGAAAAGCCTCATCACCTGTTCTACCAAAACTCGCAAAATCGAGACTCATCAGGACTACTACTCCAGTCGAGAAATCTAAAAACGGGACTCTTCCTCAAACTTCGACTAAGGTCCAATCCCTCTGTACAAAGTAAGCATTTCAGCACCTTTTGTTTTTTTGTTATTGAGATCCTTCATTGATGTATTTAGGCTACTTCCAAATATGGTCCCATGTGATTCTCTCATAAATAAGCTTCGGAAAAGGAAACTGATATGACAATGGATTTACTTTCTGAATATGTGTTTCAGCTTTAACAAAACATCGAATACATGTGGAAGCAAGGCACGGTCACCGAGTGTATCTTCTTCTTTCATCTTCAAAAGTGAAGAAAGAGTAGCAAAACGTAAAGAGGTGAAATAAATGTTGTCACACTCTTGTTCTAAAATTTATTTAAAGTTTTCTTTTTATCACTTCTGATGCTCTTGCGTTTATTTATCCTTCTTACAGTTCTTTCAGAAGCTTGAACAGAAGAAGTCGAAGGAGTCAGACAAACTTCCAATACATGCAAAACAACAGGTAGGAAATGATGCATGCTCTGAAATTGAATATTTATAATATACACCCACGAATAAAGTAGTTAAGTAATAAAGATGCAATGCCCTTATCAGAAATTTCAATAGTTTACACATTTGCTTTTATACATACAGTTTCTCTTGATTGAAGAAGATTCAAAAAACATTACAAAGTTTTTTTTGTGCAGTTTAAAGCAAGAAGTGATTTGAAAGATCACCTGAAAGCAACCAAAAATGCAGAGATTCCTCTTACAATAAAATCACCAAGTAACTTAACAAAAAAGGTATTATGTTACACTTATTTCAGTATACTTGAGAGCTCTTTTCCTGCACAAAAATGAAATCTTCACTGTGTATGATGAATTATACGACAAACGATATTTTGTGTTAACGTGTGTCCTTATAGAAGGTGGTTTGTGTCACGGAACACTACATTTCCTTTTCCGTTTGGTGATGATATAAGTTGCAAATCCAACCAACTTTTAAACATAAGTTTTGACTTGAAATTAGACTTAGAACTTGTTTGATAGCATAACACTTTTAGGCAGGCAGTCTACGACGATTTAATCTTCATGGCCTGACAACTAATTTAGGTGGTAAATTTTTATTCATTTTATTAAGTTACCACTTGGTTGAAAATTATATTATTATCACAATTATCTTGTAGTTGCTACACGATTGGTTTTTAATGCATGCAATTTCTGCAGATGCCAACGGTACCTCAGTCTCCTAAAATTCAAGAAAGGGAAGCTTTGAAAGTTCAGGACAATGATTCAAGACCACCATGGAGATTTTCGATGAAGCCAATTGACAGTTCAAAGGATGTTAAAGGAAAGAATAACGGTCGTCCCCCAATCTATTTCGCAAAATCTTCTTCTAAGAAAAGTATGTCCGAAAATGCTTCTCCGAACATCAAGATTTGATCATCCCATTGGTGGTTTGCATTTTCGGCCTTCTTGTTGTTATGATTCAAACTATTTTCCATATAAAAGAGCATGATGGAAACTTGTTTTATCAGCACATTGTTGATTGCTACTTTCAACTTTATCTAGAATATAAAAGTTTCTCTTGGCCTTATGGTGTACTACACATATATTCATGAGGTTATTTGCAAAATACACATGACATCTTTTCTTGTTCTTTATATTTGTAGAACTTCATGAGTTTCATTGATCACATGTATATGTTACATATGGCTATGTTTGTTTGCTGATACTAATAAAGAACAATGTACTTGTTTCCTACCTTTACGGCCATAGTAACATTAATGTCAATTTCATTTTTTAAAATTAACAATATATTCTTTGATTTGGTCCATTTCAATTTCCTTCTTAAAATTGTGGATTATTTCAGCAAGTAAAATTCTGTAATAGTTTATTCAGTAGGAGATATTATGTTATTCCCATTTTGCTTATTTTATTAGGCCAAGATTGTTGAGTTGTCTTTCTACTTGAAATTTAATTTTTCTTCCTTCTTACCGTTCAAGACATTGTTTCAAAATGTATTAGTTTTGAATTTGATTTGAATAGCAATTGGGTTCCTATATATTGAATAACCATAAGGTATCAGGTACCTTATAATTACTGATATTTTGTTAAAGATAATTTGAAGAAATTATTTTCATCTTCACCATGTGGAGCAATAATCAATTATTTTAAATCAAATCATGTTTACCTTTATAGTCGAGTACTTCTTATGATGCAAATAACATATTTTAGGTACTAGAATTAACTAACACGCTTAGGAGGTGTAGAAAATGAATTGAGAAGGGAAACATTGTTTGGAATATACACCTTCAAAATCGAACAATACACAATTTAAATTTAACAACAAAACCAACCCTAAGAGTTTGATTCCAAAAATACTCCTAGATCTTCACAAGGTTTTTTATATTTGTTTCCTTGATGGATATATTTGATTCCAAATTAAAATACTTCCTAGATCTTCGCACGTACTGTTTTTCTACTATTCGATTTTTTTCATATATTTATTACTTTATTTTATTAAGAGAATCCCCAACACATATGCATGGAAACTAAAAACAATTATTGAGGCTAGCTCATATTTCTTTCTTTCTTTCTCAATATATTTAACATAATTGGCACTTGGTTCTTTTCAAGCTTAGCTTTCAACAATGAAATCAAAGATAGGTGCTGCTGCAGAAAAGGTAGAGGGCAACAATATGTTATTAACGTGCATACTAGTTCGATTGCCACCAAAATCCGTGTTCAGATTCAGATGCGTGTCAAAAAGATGGAACAATATCATCGCGGGGACTTACTTTCTTAGAAGTTACAGCAACGCCAATATATCAAGAAATAAAGATGGGCTAATAAATAGTGGAGATCAACGTCTGTTAGCATTCATCCAATTAACACGTGAGCACTTAGATGATCGAAGAAGAAGATTAAACGATAATTCTGGGGTGGCGGAGCTAATTAGTACTCTGCGGGTGCCGCGTGAATTAGAAACCGACTACTTCATCAATTCCTCAAACGGGCTCATCCTCTGCGGTTCATACTCTTCCAAATACACTTGCCTGCACGTTTGGAATCCCTCAACACAAAAACGGGTTTCTTTGCCGCGACCCGAAATCCCTAACTGTTTACATAACATAATGTCCATTGGATTACTGTGTGAGGAGAATACAAACGAACTCGTACCAAATTACACGGTTGTACGGGCTACCAAATCGGCAGGGGGTGATACCTTGGATATAGCAACTTACTCTTCAAGGACTGGCACGTGGGCTATGTCAACACTGGTCAGCACTGGGCATTTCTTTCTCTTTAAGGAGCCGCCACTGCTGCTCGTGTGTAATAATGGTATTGGTAATGTAATGATGCACTGGCGTGGATTGAGATGCATCGCCCTTCACGATCCAAATGGCGGAGGTGATCATAAAAAACATCTGCAGTTGATTATGTTGCCATTACCACATGAATTAACTACTCGTGACTCGAGTTTCACCCGGACGTCAAAACATGATGATGTGCTATGGTTTTGCAATATAGACCAAGCCGATCAGCACATGCAATTTTGGATGCTTCCCAAGAATAATAAAGATGGACTAAGTAATTATAGGCGCTCCACCACTATACCTGGCAATGAATGGATCCTGATGCACACGCTCACCATTGATTCCCTGCTCAAAGAACCCGCCGCCTTATCATCATTGCTAGAAAACAATATTGAAAGAAAGAAAAGTCTTCTTAGAAGATTCTTCAAACTATCAGAATTCATAATTTTCCCCTCAAGAAAACAAAAACCAGAATCATCAGACTTGTTATTTTGGCTCGAGGCATTGATTCCATGCAATCCAATTGTCGTTGTGCTCAGGCGGGGGGACAAAGTATTTCTTTACAACTTAGAGACCAAATCAATTGAGTCAGTTATATATCCTCGAGGCAGCGCCCAATCTAGGTGGCATCCCTACATGGAGACACTTTATCTATCTTCATATGCTCTTAATTAACTAATTAGACTAGATTGTTAATTTACTCTGTATTCAATCAATTTTCTTTTTCGGACGAACTTAATTATATATATATATATATATATATGTATCTACTTTGCAAAATCTTCTTCTTCTTCTTCTAAGAAAAGTGTGTCTGAGAATGCTTCTCCAAATATCAAGATTTGATAATCCAGTTGGTGCTTTGCATAATCTTCTATGTGGGATATTGTTGTTCATATGGTTTCCAAACTACTTAATTTCTATATGCCACCTGATGGAAATTAGTTTATATCAGTTTTAAGTAGAACACAATAGCATTATGTATTCTTCAGATTTGTTGATTGCTATTTCAACTTTAAGTAGAACACAAAGGTTTCTTAAGGCCTTTTATGGTACATACAATACAACATATTCATGAGATTATTTGCAAACTACACACACCATTTCCAAAAATAAATGATAATATATTTTTTAGTGTTAAATAATAAAATATAGTATGATTTTGAACTACACATACATAACTTTTAGTGCATAAAGGGGTTCCTATTTCTAAATTTTTATGAACGCAAGGGGTATTTGTTGATAAAAATAAAGCAGGAATCTATTTGTCAATTAGAACTAATGCAGGGGTGTATATTGCAAATAACATTGGTACACATATTCGTGTCTACTGCAACAAAAGTACAAGATAGTTTCTTTACACTCCAGGCAACTGCAATATTAATAAGTTACCTTTTTCTTCAATGAGAAAACATCCTAATAATTATTGAAGGTCATGCAATAAACAGACCTTGGTCTATTACAGGATATTCCAACGAGTCACTCGTATACTCAGAGTCGAAATTCAATGAATGATATGGAACATCAGCAATGAGCTCTTGACTACCATAGCACCCATAGTCGGCATACGGTGGATTAGAAACACTTTGAGAAGAAAAACAATTCAATTCATCTTCCCACAACCTATAACTTGGTCCAGCTACACCACCAAATAGATTATTTTCGAAAGCATGACGATATATGAACTGAGGTTGAACAGAAAACAAGGCAGCTGTGCTTTCGACTTTAGTTACTCTTTCAATGCCTGGACTTTTAGTATTCCCATATGAAGGCTCGATACTTGCCACTCTTGGTTTATCTGCTTGAAAATGTGATTTTTCTTCTTGCCATGACTGAACTTCGATCTTAGGTAAAGAGTGACCAAAACTTAACCTAGAAGTATTGCTTTTCATAGGATCATTCACGTCTCCAAGTAGAGCGTTTTTGGTTTTTGACGTTGGCCCTGAGATAATCCCATTCATATTTTCTTCACAGATTTTTGAATTATCTTTCTGATTCAAATTTTTATAGCTTTCATTTATTACAATCTTTTGTTGCATAGTGACTGAGTTTTGAGAGAGAGGATTCTGAAGACATACATTTGCAGAAGAATGGTCTTCTGAATAGATATTCGAGCTTTTTATACCACCAAGTGTAGCTTTGAGCTCGTTTTCCGTTTGAAGCCGGCTCAAATAGAGACGATACTTTTGCAAATGGCTAGCTACATTTTCTCTTGTTAACCATGTCACTCCCATCAAATCAAGTACTTTCTTCGGGCCAACTTCTGTCAAACATTAATAATTAGTGACATTTGCCAACTTATGTCAAATGTAATCAGCTATTATACCAGTGCAAGACTAATAGTTTGTTTGCAAAAGCTTTCAGAAATTGATTTTTAGCTTTTCGAGTCTGAAAAAGCTAGTTTTTTATATGTTTGAAGTAAATGCGTTTAGTTCTTGCTTAATACAAAAATTACATAAAAACAGCTAAAAGCTAGAGACGGTTTAAGGGTTGCTCCTGGCTTCTGCTGCTAGAAGTACTTTTTTATTCTTTCAAATAAGCGGATTTTGGAACAAGCAGAAGTAAATGCTTATAGCTTTGTTCGACACAATAATAATATAAAAGCAGTCAAAAGCCAGATACTGTTTAAGGGTTGTTTGACTTCTAAAAGGAGAAGTTTTTGCGAACAAGTCGATTGAAGTATGTTACTTTCGTATCGAAACTTACTATCGAGTCCAATTTGATTCACAGCTTTAACAAACTTCTGATGAAGATCTACAGTCCAAACGACCCTCGATTTCTTCGAAGATGAAGAATCATCGTTCTTGTTAGCAGTAGTATCCTTTCTTTTCTTTCCTGTAATCAGATCTCCACTAAACAAGTACCCATCATCAGATTGCTGCTCAGTTACATTTCTCATAGTGTAAATTTCTTCAACTTCAATATCTCTGACCTCGTGTATCCTTTTTCTAAGTACATGTTGCCATATGTTTCGGAGCTCTTTCATTCTTATTGGTTTGAGAAGATAATCGCAAGCGCCATGCTGGACTCCTTTCATCACTCTGCGCGTTTCTCCATCAACGGACATCACTGTGTAGGTACAACGTTTAAAGCGTAAGGTTCAAGTTTTGATTCATGAATTGAAAAGGAGTAGAAAGATAAGTAATAACTCACTTATGACAGGCAGGTCCATCTCGAGACCAACTTGTTCAAGAAGCTTGAAACCATCCATGTCTGGCATGTTTACGTCACTTATTACAATGTCGAATCTGTCTTTTCTTTCGCGAAGCAGGTCTAGTGCCTCTCGCGCCAAATTACATGTCGTCACTGTTTAAAAAAAGGCATTTTCGAGAATGATCAGAGAGAGAGATCTTGATTGACTAAAATGAGTAAAACTAAAAAAAATGACTGTCCATATTGTTATCATATTCATCCTTGAAAAGCTCAGATTCACCAGGAGATTATTGGTGAAAAATTGCCCTGACAAGTTAATCAGTGACAAAATATATGGAAAAATATCAAACTACTCGAGCTCGACTAGTGTTCAGATAGATGATAGCTCGTTCGTTTGATAATCATTACAACACAAAATTATTATATTGACCTTCTCAGCACCAAGCCCACCAAAAATAGGGAAATAAAATAGAACAGAAAGCAAGGGAACAACAATTTTTAGAAAAAAATAATCCAATTAGCAAAATAACACACCTGCAAAAAACACAATCATACCCATAAAGACACAATCTTTACCAACAAACAGAACCAATTAGTCAACAGCGAATAAAAAACAGCTGGGATTACATTTCTGAAAATAAAAAGAAAAAGGGAAAGGAACCTTCATAGTTGCACTTCTTAAGCATTTTTTCAAGAATCTTCAACCATGTAGGATCATCATCCACCACAAGAACCCGAAGACCCGCCGGAAAACAATCGGACCTCGGTGAAGAAAACCCACATAAATCCATCATAAAGTTTCAGACTTTTACCACAGAAATAGACAAAAAGTGTGATCAGTACCGAAATTAAACACACATACAAATGAATATATGTATGTAGATATATATATATATAATTTATGTATGTTTATACATAGTGTATGAGCGTAGGAGCTGTGGGAAAGAGAGTGAGAGTATAAAGTGGAGATTTATTAAGTGAATAAAGAACTGAAGTAAGAATATTTGGCGCCGGCTATATAGTTTGTATTGTTACCCTAATTGGGATTTTAATCATATTTATCCCAAGTTATTGTATGTTATAACTTAATAGTCATAGAATATGCTCTAATTAGATTATTTATTCAGTTTAAGAGGCGTTTGGTTATCCAAATTCGATCTCAATGACCCATGAGATCTTGATGTGGTCTTTGGAAATTCTTATCTAGATCAGGTTTAGAAAAAATTATAGACATTATGGTTAGAAAATGCACCACATCATTCATTTTGTCCCACAATCAATGATGTGGTGATGATGTCCTGCATTTTCTAACAACAAAGTCTAAAATATTTTCCTAGGTAAAGAAAATATATGCCGTTTGATGGAGCTTATTTTAAGAATTAAGCAACTTAAAAGGTAAAATAAAGTCGAGCATAAGCAAAAAACGAAAGTTCGGCAAACACCACCTAATCAACCCCAAAACTACAATCATTTGCTAAACCCTAGATTAGTCAAAGTTATATATTATTCCATTTTCGATTAGATATTATTGTTTTTATTTTACATCTCTTTTGTTTTTAATTTGCCAAATTTCAACCCCAATATATCAAACACTATAAAATAAATTATCCGTATTTTTCTTGGAAATATAATCATATTCTACTTTACTTAATACAAAGAACCAAACTTGCAATAAAGCATAAAACAACCTAAAAATGAAAGACAGAGACAAGTGCTTGTAACCCAATCTAACCGAGAATGCAAACTAAGTGGCCATGAAACTAAAGTATGCAAACATCTAGGCTTTAATTGGTTGACAAAGAACCTTTTTGTTCTACACTTTTAGCTTTAGCTTCATACACTTTTTTTTTTCTTTGCTTGAACCAATATTTCTTACACACCTAATACACTTCAAAGAGCTCCAATCCAAAATAAATAAATAAATAAACACCCATCTTAAAACAATTATTTATTGAGAGTAATTAATTAGCAATATGCCCAATCATTTAACCTAAAAGCAAAACCTATATATTCTAATGTTTTCAAAGCACCTTGTACTTCGTAGAATAGGGCCCATTAGCTACTTATTAACAATTGTTTAGTGCATAATTGTGCCATTGCATTAGCATTTTAGTAACATTTCACTATCGAATGACCCCACAATTTCGAAATGTTATTTGTTGTTTATAAAAAGGTTGACAAACACATTATCCAACTGAGAAATAGGATCAAATGCAAGACATTTTAATTTCTTATGTTAAATTTGCACGAAACTATTCTATAAAATATTTATTACATACATGTGATTAATACCCCTATATTTAATTATTAAATATATACTAGACATGAAACCCCACATCTGTATAAAATAGGTCGTTACATCTCAGTATATTTGAGAAACCATTTTTGAAATATATAAGTGAAGTTGTAAGGTTGGTGTTAGAAATGGTTTCTTGATATGCTGATTTGAAACGATCTTTATGCTGAATATTTAATAGTACTAGAGAATTTTATAATATAAACATTCCACGTGATATACATTAGTCTCTTACATTTCCCTTAAAAAATATTGCATTACTTGCAACATCCAAAACTATTTCTGGAAAATTAGACAAAGAGTATGACAATTGGAACTCGTACACAACCTTTTTTTTAGATAGTGAATACATTGTTACATCAAATACTATATCGAATCGAATTTATTAACTTGGAATCAAAGTAAACTAATTACAAATGTTATTATTAAACTAGAGAAAATGCTTGTATTAAACTAGAGAAAACACACATATTAGTGGGAGTTGAACCCAATAATTTATTTGAAAATTAACTATTCAAAATATTTGAATTTAAAAACCTACTTCGTCTTGTGTTTTAATAAAATATGTATAAAATTACGTACTCGATCAGAACCTAAGAATGAGGGGAAATATTAATCCAATTCCGATTAAATCACACATAATTTATTAACAAAACAAATATTAATATATGAAGTAGTACTTTTTATGTAACTGGTGGTCAACTATAAGAATGTTATTGTATGCCTGTTGTTGGAGCTTGAATTTCACGATTTTCTCCAATAACTTTTCTTACAACTTGAATATGATCGAAGTTAAAGTAGATTCTTAAATAAAATTTAAAGCTTTTAGTTAACTTTAGTCTCGCATGCATATGCTTTAAGAATCCTAACACAACTGTTTAATTATAGTAACCGAATAAGTAATAGATATACATGTGCAAGGCTAGTTTAAGACATTTAAATGAGACGAATGACACTTAGCATAGACTCATATAATCGTACTACTTAATGGTAGTTTAATTAATTTTAAAATGAGATAATTAATCATCTAAACCAAATTTAATAAGTAAGATCTATTTAAAAGGGAACTAATGGAACATGACATACACTATTGAAATGTGATGATCATATCATGTGCATATTTATGCAGCTAGCCACTTCCATTTCAATTACGCTAGCTAGATTAAGAACAATTGTTAATTGAAGTCAAAATTTTATAATTAATGTTGCCATATTAACTGAGTCCTAAAAACCATGTATTACTTTAGGAAAATGAGAAAATCTAAAGCAATAATTAAAATATTCTAATAAAATATAATATAGAAATATTAATTTTACTATTTGGAGAGCGCGGCCAACGAGTAAACTTATTCTAAAAACATTAATATGCTTATAATTAGGATTTTGCAAGTCATATATTATACTTTATATAACAGGGTGATTGATTTAGTGGAATGAACTAGCTAGTTTTATAATTGTCGGGAGAGATTCCTATTAAATGTGTTCAACACGCCTAAAAAAAGAATTAAGTCAACTTTAAGAAATCATAAAACAAAATATAGAGACCAAGACTTTAAAACAAATGGGTAGGGTTTAACTGATGGCATGCCTCTTGGAGATGGGGTGGAGATGGGATTTTGGGTGGATTGGGGGCTAAAGAGCAGTATGCAATTTCTCTTAGATTATGGGTATTCTTTTCCATTTTTAAATCAAAAGTGGGGAATTTCACCTAAATCTTTTTAAGTGGTTTATATGCCCTTTGATGCTCCTTTATTTCTTGATAACTACACATTACTTGACATGGAACTTCCTAGCCAATATATATATATATATATATATATATATATATTAATAAATTATGTTTTTCTTTTTCAGTACACTACATATGGAGCTGGTGACATGTATAACTTGATCCAATAACGTGGCCCTTATAAACATGTATTATCTATGTGACTATGTGTAAAACACACAAATTTTAATTGAACTTATATGTAGGAAATATAAATTTACGCTAGAATACAATTGTTTAATTCTATTACAATATGTTAAATTCATTTGAATAATTGATTCAAAATTTAATTGAACCGTTTCGTGGAATATTGGTCATGGATTCATATTGTGCAATTAAATTTCGATTCAGATGATACATCTAAAACATATGTCTTTTTTACAATGGGCCGACGAAGATAGCGGGTTTAAGACCAGGCCCAGGCCCATTTGCATCTTTAGAATTGATTCCTACTCTTTTTACGGTTCTACCCATATTCAGATATTATTAAGTTGAACTAAGGCTCATTTTCTACAATTGATTACGTAGACTTATATTGATTACAGGCTTAGGCCCATTTGCATCTTTAGATATTCTTAAGTCTTTGTTCAAAACTAAGGCCCATTTTCTTCAATTGATTACGTAGACTTTTATTGAATATAGCAGGCAGCATATCCTTAATTTCAGAGTTATTTGCAATGTACTACTTCACATGTTATCGTAATAATTAGCAAATTCCCCCTTCTAAAAAAATCAACTATGAAATTACCTCATACTTTAACTTTTTATCAATCACTGCTATATGTTAATATTAAATTTTCTTTTTTTTAACACTCTTTCTTTCTTCTTTAAAATAAATATTTGGCTAACTAGATTAGGCCAGGGTTTTTATAATTATGTCATGACTGTGGTAATCAAGATGACTCGGTCGGTATCTAAATTCTAAGAGAATCTTGCAAGTTGAAAAAGTCAAGTCAATTAGAAGCATTTTTTAAAACAACATAATTAAATATAAATAAATGCAATTATTAATAAATGAGTTGAAAGAATTAATACGTACGCCGTCCAGTCCATGAAGTTGGGTTAATTGGCGCCGGAGGCCACCAGTTTTAGATAGTGCGTTTTAGCCTTTAGGGGTCCGGTCCGGCTGGGTACGTTCCATTATTGAGTTCGTGGTTTTCGATCTTTAAAATATAAAATGTTGATGAGATGCCCAAAAGCCCGACTGATTTGATTACGTTTCAATGGGCTGGGGTAGAACCTGGAATCAATAATAAGCAGGAATGAGCCTAAGATATAATGGATCTATCACATACATCAAAATAAAATGAATCAACCGCATATACTGAGCTTCTTCACGAGTGAGTTGGTTCATTTAATCAATGAAAAGGAAACCCAATTTGAGTGTTATATATTTTATTTCTATAAAAAAAAAGTAAAAGGATCCCTCAAATTTCTGCGACAGTTGAAATTAATTGATATTATTTTTGCCTATTTTAATTTAGCTATGAGAATATATAAAACAATTAAAGAATCACGTATGTCATCTTATGGTACTAGGAATCAATAAATCAAAATAAAAAGAAGTTTTTTTGATTAAAAGATTACAAAGAACTTACGGAACAAGGAAAATTGCGAATACAATAATCAAGGACTAAAATTGCAAGCTTAAACTTCTTCTTCTTCAAAGAATACGTGGATAGCAAACAAGGACTTGTTGCTTTCCACGCGTGTGGTCTATATACTTGATTCTCAAACCAAAAATTAAAATAATTATTTAATCATGATATATTAGAAAATCTCATCCATCAAATTTGTAATATATCCACACGTCTCTATGATCTAAAGAATTTAACAAATAAAAATATAATCAAGTTGTTAAGCTAATATCTTCTTTTTCATTTATATTTTTTGGAAAAAGTTGTTAATCTATCTACCACTAAATTAAATATGTGCTTGACAACATTTATTGGATGCTTTGGCAAGTTAACACGGAGTAATATTTTAAACAGAATTATACACTAGCATTAATTAATCAACTGCTCCCCAACTTTGACATTCAAATATAGGTTACAAATGAATAATACTCAAATCAAATTTTGACATATACTTAGTCTAAGAAAAGTAGTAGGTCGTGATAAAATAAGTCTACCAATTTATTGTTCAATATTAAAAGTACAACATACTTTTATTATATCAATTATGTATTAGAATCTTATTATAAGAAAATTATTAATCATCAAGAAACACAATTCATTGACATTTTTTTTTACTCTTATCATTAAATTAAGAGAAAAATGCAAGATACATTCATGGACATACGGAACTCACATGACATTTTTTTACGGATGGGAGTTTTATTTTGAATATTAAAAAATACATGAGAATTTTATGCAATAAATATTTTAATAGGATATTTTGTGCCAAATATTAAAAAGTATAAAAAAATTCAATTAAATAAATATTTAACAGGATAATTTCATACAAGTTAACTTTTTGCATTTATCCCTATAATTAACATCATACATTTAAACAAATGCCCTTTATAATTAAATAGAATTCTTTGTTGATGCCTTTGTTGGAAAAGCAAGCAGAAAAGGCAATATACTTATAATATATAAAAAAAAAAAAAGAACCAACTCTAATCATACAAAGAGAGAGAGAACAAGAAAAGGAAAAAACAAATGAATTCCAGTGGCATCATTAATTTTTGTGTCTGAACAGCCCAACAAACAAATACCAAAAACAATGAAGCTCAAAGCAGCCCCTTTTATTTTCAGAAAAGATTGATTATATAAAGTTAGAGTCTTGAAATAAAAGACACACCAGATAGGAAAAAAGGTAAAGAACCGATTGAAAAGGCAAACTTAAAATTCTTGTCTTAAGTTTGTTTCTCTTTCTTTTCTCAACTTTTTGTTTTCTTGTAATGAATGTTCCGGTTTGCTCAAGAAAGAACAGGGCTTGTGTGCCTCTTGCAGCTTTGAGGGTTTATCTTTACTTTCTTTAAAAAGACTTCTTTTTTTGTCTTTGTTAAGGTTATATTGAGGGAAAGAAAAAAAACATAGAAATGGAGATGATGTATTATCAGAAGTTAGGGAGGAGTTCTTACAAGAACTCTTTTAAAGCTTTGGAAGCTGATGTTCAACATGCAAATTCTCTGTAAGCTGATTATTTTACTTAATTTTTCTTTAATTTATATCTCTGATTTTTCTATTTAAAAACTGGGTATCATGTGTTTTGCTGATTTAATGATATTGGGGTTCCATTTTAGTGTTTTCTATATGTACTGTAAATTAATTTGAGGGTTTTCCTTTGCCTTCTTTAGGTGGTATTCATTTTAATTTCTTAAAAAAAAATTGGAATTATTGATTGTTTGTGCATCTTAGTCTGTATGATTATTCGAAGCCCTGTTGAGAATATAATTATTTATGTTTAGAGGAATTATGGGATTCTTTCATGTGATTATTTGGTTGTGATGATTGGTGGAATAAGAAGTTTTATTACATTTTCACTCTAAACTCAATTAGCTGGAGAACTTCATGTCTATGTAATGTCGTAGCCTTATTTTCGTCTGGTTCATTAGGTTTTGTAGGTCTCAGCCTATGTATGTTATAAACATACTCAGTGTTAAATTCTTAAAAGACGAAATTTAGTAATGGCTATTGCATTTAGAGCAATCAGTTTGGGGATGCAATATGATCCTGTCCTTTGACTTGTATTTCTATTACCAGTTTAGTTACTCACTTCAAATTACGGCAATTGAATACAATTAATTGGCTTGTTGAATTATACATGCTTTAGTTTTCGATTTTCTTTTGTCGGTGGTCTATTTATTTATAAATATTTTCATTTTGTTACGTAGGACTATATGTGTTCCCTAGTATAAAGTTAAAGTGCAGAAATTAATACAATGGATTAACGCCTTTTTATGGTTTCGACCAGAGCTTCCGTAATTCCAAAAGCTAAGGGAGATGCACGTGTTCAAATGAAAGTAGTCTATAATGACTTAGCACCTTTTCTTCTGTTTCTTCTTCAATGGATAGACTGCTCTTGCACGTGTTTCTTGCCCAGATATCTTAATCTTGTTGACATATTTATTTACAAGGTATGGCGTACATATATGTAGTCCTACTATTTTCACATTGTGCATTAATACAATACTTAGTTTAGACGAACAAAAGCTTGAGTATAATCATCAATTGTGATTTTAGGTTTACACCGATGGAAGGCCTAAAATAGCGACACATGGAAGGAAAGCGTCCATTAAAGACTTTTACGGTTCGTCGGTGTTTCTATTTGTTGTCGAAAATAAGAAAGTTGAAATGCAATATTGGTGCAATCTTCATTGATATCTATTGGGCCGATTGTGGTTACAATTTTATGCTCGATTATCCACTTTTTCTCAATATTTATACCAAAATGAATACATTGTCAGTCCTAGAGACCTCCCTTGTTCGTTTTTTTTTGTGGGGTTCACCTTTGTTCGAACTCTGCTCTCCTTTTTGTTGATGTTAATGTTATCTTAATTTATCAAAAAAAATGCCAAAATGAAGTACACTCTGGAGAATAGATACACTCTATAGCATAATAAATTAAAATGTATTCTCATTGGTGCTTAAAAAATGACTTGCAGCCGTGATATTGCCGTCACTTGAGCAGCTCCATTACAACTTGGTAGAGCAAGGTGGTAATAACGACAAAAATATTGTCCCAAAAAGCATTGACAACAACACAGGTTCAGAAAGAGACGATGAATGTGGAATATGCCTAGAGCCGTGCACCAAAATGGTCCTGCCTAATTGCTGCCACGCAATGTGTATAAACTGTTACCGTGACTGGTAACTGATAAAATCTCTCGTCACTTCACATCTAAAAACAAGTTGTCTTTATTTCTTTGAGCTAAATGCAAAAACACCCCGTATGTTTTGCCTAATTGGCCGAAAAAAAAGGCCTGTATTGACATTTTATTAGCTCACTGCACCCATTCGAAATACCCTCATAAGTCAATAGAGTGGTTATTGTCAATTTTTTGAGTGAAGATGGGGGTTATCACCAATTTTCAAACTTAAAAGGGATATTATTGTGATTTTTCTAAGTGAATAGGGGTGTTTTCTCATATTATGGCGAGGGTATAGTTGCTATTTTTACCTGCAAAATATGTATTTTGGTTTGAGAGACGGTTTTTTGCTAAAAAAAAGATAACATAGGGGTTTCTTTGCTAGCTAATAAAAATAACATGGGGGGATTTCTGCCAATTAGGCAAAGCCCTAGGGGTTATATTTGCATTGCATTTCACTGTTTTTTCTTGATTTATTTGTTAAATTTCAGGAGCACAAGATCGGAGTCGTGTCCGTTTTGCCGTGGTAGCTTAAAGAGAGTTAAGTCGAGAGACTTGTGGCTTCTAACCTCCGAGGAAGACGTGGTTGACACTGACACGGTTTGTACTGAAGATTTACGACGGTTCTATCTCTATATAAGAAACTTGCCTAAGGATTCACCAGATGTTATGTTCTTTATGTACTATGAATATTTGATATAAATTTGAATGAGAGTGACGGTGTATATAAAGAAGCCGACCTATAAATGTACATATGAGTCTGGTAAGGATAAATTAATTCTCTCAGACTTGTAGTTAGAATAATCGCTGCTTTTAGTCATGCGATGTTCA
Source organism: Penstemon newberryi var. newberryi (assembly GCA_030819805.1). Classification (NCBI taxonomy): domain Eukaryota; kingdom Viridiplantae; phylum Streptophyta; class Magnoliopsida; order Lamiales; family Plantaginaceae; genus Penstemon; species Penstemon newberryi. Next base: position 1,072,130 of record JAUALY010000008.1, read on the forward strand.
CTTCTTCTGGAAACGTTTAAATCAATAAAAATAAAAGTTGAAATCATTATCGGTATGTGCTTTTGTCTATTGGAGAAAAATCCATTGTTATCATTGATGGAAGCCTAATGGCGGCTATTGATTCTATGTACAAGGAAGAAAATATCATGTATCTCTGTAATAAACATTGGTGGATTTACTTATTTGTTATTTTTTTTGAAATTTTGTTAGTTTAGAATTGAACATTGATGTTCATGTTCCGAAGATGATATAACCAATATAAATATTGGCTTACGGTAAAACATTATATATATTACTAACGTAAATAAAATATTGTCCATATTATACTATTCTATTTATTTATTAGTCAGATCAGATCAGTTTTTATTAATTAATATTTGTTTCATATATTTCAAATTAATAAGACTTTCTTAATATATCATCAAATCTGTAGTCAAATAACTTTCTTAATTGGATTGAATTCGATTTAAAACCCGACACGCCGAACCTAGCCTTTCGGAATAAAATTCAAGATACAGGGCCCATACCATAGTTGCACTTTATAAGTGGATCCATTCAAAGCCGACTAAGATACGGATCCTGTCAAGTGGACCCTAAACGGGTCGGTCAATGGTTTTCTTATTGACGACTTTCCAAACACGCTACAGTCAAACCGCGCTTCTGGCGTCACTTTTCAAAAGGCCAATTGTTTTAACTGTCTCAACCAAAAGGGTGCAAGTGTAAAATGACGGCACCGTTTCGCCTCTTTATTATTCAATTAACCTGCCTAATACGGCGTCGTATGAAGTCATGATTTCGTGAAAGTCTACCCAATGTCAGATAGTAACGAATTACGATGTATTAAATTATACAAACTCCAAGATCCCTTGCGTTTTTCTTCTTCAATAATAAGACTTCCGTTTCCCGAGGTAAAATCTTTTCCTCTATTTTATTATGTTCTCTCGAGAATCAGTTCAAGAATGAAATTTATGGATTCTAGTTATATGTAAACATTCAATCTTATTATTGTTTTTAGATCTGAGGCCTCATATTTTTGTTTTATGATTGATTGATAGAAATGGCGGATAATCACGAAATAGAAGGATCTTCAGCTGAGGAAGATGAAGTGTCTTCTCCTGTGGGGCTAGCTTATATTGCAGCTGCAGCTGAGAATTCGGTTGATCAGGTAGCGATTCTTAGAATATTTTATCGAGTTTTTTTAAGGTTTATTTTTATGGCTAAGCTATAGTATTTGATTATCTTGTTAAACTTTCGATATGACATTTGCTACCTTGTTATATAGTCTTATTAGTCAATTAATGTTTATCGATATGCGAATGCACCGACGTATGGACAGTACATTTATTTGTGAAAAGGGGAAGTATGATTCTCGGTCTTGGTGTTTTTCGGTTTTCCTTTTGTTGTGTTTATATGCCGATGTTAGTTCCATATTTGAACTTTGAACCTACTGCACTTTATGTTTATTGATCATACTAGTAAGATTTGATGAAGATCTCATTTGATGAGTTTGGGATAGTTATCATGATTGTGAATGTTCAGTGCTGCTCTAGATATAATTTCAACAATCTTCACCAAGTGCGATAATATATTGTTATTATAAACCTATTGAAGTAGTTTTCCACCTCTCCAACTGATTTCTAAATTTTAAGAAAGAAGAGTCGAAAGTGTATATTCTTTGTTTAAGTAGAGTCAAGAATCTGTTTTGCATTCTTTACTCTAAACACTCGGAGAATATAGCAGAAATACGTATTTCAATTATGTTTAATGACTAAATAATGATCTTGCTATGCAGGAGGATCCTTCAAGCCCAACCCAGGGAGATGTGTCACAATCTTTTGGTAATGGACCAAATGACATTAAGGCAGCAGAAGATGGGGTTAGGGATGACATGTTTGTTGATTGTCCAGATGAGATAGAGAATTCTGAGTCCCAACAGAATTCAGAGGAAAAAGATAATATACAGGATGACCATTCGGATGAATCAGATAGTGGGATCAAAGTCCAACATTTGATGTCTGAGATGGAACTATTGCGTGATAGTGTCGCTGAGAAAGACAGATTTGCCCGCGAGTACGAGGTTCGATCTTGGCATCTATTCTGTTCTTCTCTATTTGTGAGTGTATTGACCTGAGAAATACTCTACTTTCTATGCAGGAAAAAGTTAGAGAACTCTATTCTCTTCTACATACTAAAGATGAAGAAATTGATTTTCTCAATGCAAAGGTTGCTGAGTTATATGAATCGAGCCAAATTGCTGAGTCCAGATCAAGGTTTAAACTCGACGAAGCTCAGCTTATAAATGAGGTTGTGAGCAGGACATTAGCTTCTCTTTCTATTACACTCCATCAAGAAGATTCCTTGGATGTATCACTTGCAGAAAAGATATCTAATGTTGAGAAGTCAGTTACATTTTTAGTTGAGAAGTACAATAATTTCCTTTCTGAAACCGACCAACTAAAGGGATGCTTGACTGAGCTTGGATTGGATATCAACACATTGGATGAAGTTGGAACTTTGACCATTGCCCGTGATAGATTTCTTGAACTTAGAATGAAGGAGGATAATTTGTACCAAAATCTAAGCCATTTAGAAGATGAAAATAGGAAATTGCTTGAAGAAGTAGAGAAACAGAGATCTATTGTTGAAAATGCAAATGCAGAAGTTGGAAGACTAAGTACAGAAGTTGAACAGGAGAAGAACAGATATGTTAACACAAAAGAGAAGCTTAGCATGGCCGTGACAAAAGGAAAGGCATTGGTACAGCAAAGAGACTCACTGAAGCAACTGTTGGCTGAGAAAACAAGCCAGCTGGAAAAATGTTCAATCGAACTTCAAGAGAAGTCGAGTGCTCTAGAGGCTAATGAAAAGCTTGCTGCTTCACTGCAAGAATCTCTTGCAGAAAAGGACACAATATTTCAGAAATGTGATGAAATATTATCTGAAGGAGTGGCAAACCAGGAACTACAGCCAACAGATATCATAGTGAAACTTAGAGGGCTTGTAGATGAGAACATATCACTTAAGGATATATCTATGCAATTTCATAAATTGACAGATGCATTATCATTGTTTAATTTCCCAGAAACAGTGGCGTTTAGTGAGTTAGAAAATCGTGTTCATTGGCTTGTGGAGTCACTTAATCTCTCTAAAGAAGAAGCTCTGAAGTTACAATCTGAAATAGATAAAACAAAAGAAACTGCAAATGGGGAGATTGACCACCTCACCACTTCACTTTTGGCAGAATCGCAGGAGAAAAATTATCTTCTAGCAGAATTGGAGGACTTAAGAAGGAAATATGATGTACATGAAAGGTCACAACATGAGCTAGCTGAAGAAAGGGAAACAGTAAAAAATGAGATTGATAACCTGACTAAATCACTTGTAGAAGAATCACAGGAGAAGAACTATCTTCAAGCTGAGTTGGAGGACTTGAGACTTAAATTTGAAGAGATTGTTCAAAAGGAATATCATGTCTCATTGGAGAAGGATCGAATAGTAAGTGTGTTACTAGAGGCATCTGGACTCACAAATGATAGTACGGAGCCCTCTTACACTACCACCATCATAGATAATTGCATTGCAAAGATCAAAGAAAAAACGAGTCGAGTTGAATCGTCTCAAATTGATGTGGAAATCTTTGAAAGCTTTCAGAGTCTTCTGTATATCAGTGATCAAGAAATGAGGTTATATAAGCTAATTATTGAGGAAGATACCTTGGATAGAGCAGAGACCAATCGTCTGTCGAATGACTTGGAGTCTATAACTCAAGAACTTAATACCATAAAGAATGAGAAAGATGTTATGCAGAAAAGTCATGAACAGTTGGAGGATAGATGCGTTTTACTTAAAGACAAATTATCTATGGCAGTCAAAAAAGGAAAGGGGCTGGTTCAAGAACGTGAAAACTTAAAAAGTGCTCTGAATGAAAAGAATATTGAAATCGATAAGTTGAAGATCGAACTGCAGCAAAGTTTATCCTCGTACGAGAAATGCCAGGATAAAATTACTAAATTATCACTTGAAATTGAGCAAAATTCTCAAATACAGACTGATCTTATTTCTACAAAGGAACATGCTGATCAACTCGCTCAGTTCTTAGCTGAGAGCAACAGTATGCTGCAAAGAATTATGGAGTCAATTGAAGGTATTACTCTTCCAACATATTTGACCTTCGACGAGCCTGTACAAAAGGTAAAATGGCTTGCTGGATATCTTAGTGAACATGAAACTGCAAAGATAGAGGTGGAACAAGAAATGAGAAATGTAAAGGGTGAAGTAATTTCATTGGCCAGCAGGTTGTCTGAAGCTCAGACAGAGGTTAAGTCACTTGAAGATGCATTATCAATGGCTAAAAATGAAATATCTCAACTCTTGGATGAGAAAAAAGAACTTGAACTTTCCAAGGCACTTATAGAGGAGGAATTATGGAAGGAAAAAGACATTTATACAAACAAGTTTGAAGAGGTTTCTCTGAGTAAAATGGCACTTGAAGAAGCTTTATCACTAGCAGAGAACAACATTTCCAGGTTCATGAATGAGAGAGACATGGCTGAAGAAAGTAGAACTCTTGCAGAAGAGCAGCTACAGAAATTAAAGGAGGAATTTTCTAACCAAATTAGCAAACTTGCGGATTCAGACAAAACTATTCGATCCCTTGAAGATGCTTTGTCTGAAGCACAAAAGAATGTGTCACTACTATCTGAAGAAAATAAAAAGGTACAAATCGGCAGCGCTGATTTGGACTATGAGATAAAGAAAATCAAAGAAGCAGCTGATTCTCACGCTAGCAAATTTTCTGAAGCCTCTCTAACAATCAAATCACTTGAGGATGCGTTATCAAATGCAGAGAATAACGTGGCAGATCTTGTTTTTGAAAAGAAAAATTTTGAAAAGGAGATCGTAGAACTTAGGTCTAAGTTGAAATCTTGCATGGAAGAGTTAGATGGAGCTCGTGGTAACATAGGGAATCTCTCGTTTGAGGTTTCTGATCAGATTAGCCGTCTTCAATCGATTCTTGAGGATGAGACACTTTCGTCCTTAGTAGACCAATGTTTTAGGACAAAAATTGAGAGCCTAGCCAAAATGGACTTTTTACTTAAAGAAATCGGGGACTCTTTCCTTGAAATGGACTCAAATGTGCTGCAAAATGGTCCCGTTGTGGAGGTATAGTTTTTTATTTTTTTTATTTTATATTTTCATTTCTGTATTTGTTACTGAACTCTTGTTTGTTTGATATGCCTTATAATACATTTCTGATTTCCCCTAAATTAACACTCGATGGCCGGCACACACTCACATAAAGAGAGCACCTAGCTATTAGTTTCAGCATAAAGTTATAAAGCTACCAATTTTGGCCAAAGTGCTGATCAAATGCTAACTGAAGTTAAAATTGAGGAATTTGTCTTATGAGTCCCTCGATTTCCTTCTAAATGTTCTAAAGATATGGTGTAAATAAATTTCAATTTTTCTGTGTCAATTTTTTTGATTGCTATGAAATGGTATTTGGTTTCTTGTCTGCAAACTAGAATAATTTGAAATATGTCTGTTTGATCTTGACCCCTTCTGCAAGCTAGTGTATCTTTTAAATTTTGTTAGGATAATCTTATTTTTCCAAATCTTCAGTTTGGTGTTGTCTACCTTTAACTTTTCCAAAATTTCTTGTGAAATGTGTGTTTTGGGTGATCATCTTTTAAAATGTTGTGTTTGTTGAATCTCTAAAATCTGTCTTAACTTACTATCATATGTCAAAACTCATATCAACTAATAGAAATTATTTAAATCTCACTAGAATAACCTTCTCTCTCTCTCTCTCTCTCTCTCTCTCTCTCTCTCTCTCTCTCTTTCTCTCTCTCTCTCTCTCTTTAATCTTTTGTTATTGTAAATGTTGTAGTTTTTTAGCATCTCAATGGGATCTCAGCATCTTCTCCTTTCCCACTTTTTTCCTTGTAGGATGATTCTTCTATTTCTGCTACTTTAAGATTTAGCCCCGATACTTCAGTCAATACTGAAATGTTTAATAATGAGGTGACTCTCGTTGATGATGATAGCATCATGTTTCATATTGAGAGGTTGAATGAAAGATTTCTTCTCAAAGACAAGATTCTCACTGATAAGTTTGATAATTTATCTACACGGATGGACCAATCAGTTGCAGTTCTTTTGAGAAGATTGCAAATGACAAATGATAGAATGATAAGTACAAGAAAGTACACAAAATCTTTGAAACAACAAGTGAAGGACATGGAAACTGATAATCAAAGATATGAGGATACTATAGTTTCGCTGGAAAGTGATATCAAAATCCTAAGTTCTGCTTGTAATGATGCTACTCAAAGACTAGAATCGAAGTTAAATAAAATGACGTCCGGACTTAGATCTATCCAGAAATTGGTGAAATTGGAAGATAAAATGTTCAAGGACTCTGATGAAGTTGGAGCCGAGGGGCTTGGTGGGGACCACATGAAGACAGCTGAGAAGCTGTTGCGTACTACTAGACATAATCAAGAACTCAGTGAACTAATTCATGAAGAAATGAATAAGTTGTTGAGTGTAACTGGAGAAACCCAGAAAAAAATGAAAGAAATTGAGCTAAATTTTGAAGAAGTCTCTGAAGAAAGAGATCGATACAAAGACAAGTGTTCGAATTTGGAGACCGAAATGGATGCACAGAAGAACTTGTGTCAAGAAATGATGCTTAAACTAGATGATTTTCAGGAGAAAGAAGACAATTTAAGGAAAAGAGAAGCAGAACTTTCTACTTCATCATCTGAAGTTCATGGTACTTTAGTCCTTCATAAATCATTGATTTATTTCATTTGCTGTATTTATGCCTCTTATCTATCTTTGTTGTCAACTTCATCATATTCCCTTTCCTCATGTTTTGTTTCAGATTCGGAAGACTCTCCCTTATCAGCATCTCAAGTTAAATTAATTTTGAATAAGATAAACAAGGTTGAAGTCCCTGGTGTTACATTTTTGGCTGGAGAGCCTAGTGATTCAGAGGATGTAAGAAAGCTGTTCTTTGTAATAGATAGTTTTAATGAATCTCTTCAGAAGGTCAACTCACTTTCTCATGAAAAGGAAGAACTGCATTCAGCCATTGACAAGAAGATCCTTGAAATCGAACTTCTGAAAGAGAAAATTGAAGAGCACAGAAACAATGAGAGAGACTCGGAAAAGATGTTGACCAAATTGTTAGATCTTGAATTGGGTTTGCAGAATATTGTTCGGAAGCTTGGGGGCAATGATTTGATGGCTGATCAGAAAGCAGCTAGCGCAACATTACTACTACCCTTGCTTGAAAAACTTGTTATGGAAATAATGGTGGAATCCGAGAATTTGAAATCCAAGAACGAAGATCTTGTTACCAAATTGCTCGAGAGCCAAAAGTTTGTTGATGATTTATCAAACAAGGTTAAATTACTCGAAGATTCTGATCAAATGAGGATAGTGCCACTAGAGACAGACCAAGAGGGAGGAACCTCTGTAGCTTCCTTGTCTACTCAAACAGAGATATCAGAGATACACGACACGGTAAATTTTTTGTGTTTATTTGTTCTCATATGGTGCTACTTTGATCCTTTTAGATTGGCTTATTGAGACCTATGGGAATTTCTATGTTTTCGATAATAGGGGATAATTACCTATGCGCTCTCTAAGGATAGGTGAAATGCCAAAAACATCTCTAATAATTACAAGAACTTTCTTTACTTCAAGTTTTACCTGGAAAATACACCTTCCGTTAGTGTCTTGCCCTTAGTCTCTGTTACGATATGTGTGACAGTCACATTTTTTTTTAATAAAATGACTATTTAATCTTTGATCGATGATGACTTTGAACCTGCCAAATTTTAGGACTAAAATACCTTGCTTTAAGGTGTGGTGTATATGTAACTACAATAAACATGGAGGGAATGTCTATTTACTGTAAAAAAAAGTACACGTTCTATAGATTTTGAAATTGAAATAATATTTTAAAATTTTAGGCTTTTTTGTAATTTCACCTAACCTTAGGATGTGTGTAGGTAATCATACCTATTAATAAACCAAAATGGCAGTATAGTAATTACATATATCATTAAATATTGTGATTGGGCCAGTTTAGAATGGTGCATGATAATTATATATTTTAAATCTTGCAGGCAGCAAGTGGTAGTAGTAGCAATATTCCTCTTGTTCCATCTGCTGCTCACGTGCGTACAATGAGGAAAAGTTCGAGTGATCACCTTGCTATCAATATCGATTCTGAATCTGAACGGTTGATAAACAATAAGGAACCTGATGATGATAAAGGTAAATGTTCTAATAATCCATACTTCATTTGACAATTTTTAGGTTTAAGAATTTAACACTGAACTTGTCTTTGTATAGGTCACGTATTCAAGTCTTTGAATACATCTGGTTTGATTCCTAAACAAGGGAGAACAGTTGCAGATCGAGTCGATGGAATTTGGTAAACTTTTTGCTATTCAATTCTCAGTCAATATATATATATATATATATATATATACACACACATATGTAAGCTTGTCTTTATAAATTTGATGCTTATTTTCTATTTATTCAGGGTGTCGGGTAGTCGAGCTTTGATGAGTCACCCGAGGGGGAGGCTAGGTCTCCTTGCTTATTGGCTGGTCTTGCATATTTGGTTACTTGGCACGATTTTGTAACAAACAAGAAACAACTTAGACTATAGTTACTATAGATTATAGTATAATCTTTTAAATTGTACAATAGATATAGTCTAGATTATTGTGCAATTTGGTTCTCTGGAATCAAATATTAAGGATTCGGAGAATCCAGCCCATAAATTCTTTCCTTGTGCAGGTGTTGCCTATGGTCAGTGTAACATAGTTCAAGGCATTATGTAAGAACATTAGTTTGATTTTTTAACGAAATTTTACTGTTTTCCTGGTTGATTTTAGAGCTTCAAAATTATATTGTGTCTGATCTATTGAAATGAAGGTGTTGTGTTGATTAACTGCATCACGTACGATTTGAGATACAGGCAAGAAAACTAGGATGTCGTTAGCATGGGCAAGATTGCATTTGCAGTCCCACTATGTGTCTCTTGCAAAACTAATACTTTTGATCCCGAACTTCTTAATGTTTTTACACTTGTGTTCCCATAAAACGGCATTTGTTTTGCACTTCTGGCCTCGTAGGATTTATCCATGTTTTGCACTTTTAGTTTCCAATTTTTAGTTTCTAATTGGAATGTATGAAATAATTAAAATGTTAGGACTATAAATACTGTTACTTATGAAAGCGCGAGATTAAAAGTGTTAAAGAGTGTGTAGGACTAAAAATGCATTTTTGTCGTGAGCGGTCTGCTAGAGATATTGGGATTTTGATAATTGAACAGACTGTGGCCGAATTAAAGAATCTAATAAGTTTGTGCTATCATATATTCGTTCCTTGAATGATTGTTTTCTAAATGGAAAATCCTGTTTCTTGTTGGTAAATGTACGTAAAATATGTATCTGTATAAATATATTGCTTGAATGAATGAAATACATGTACAAGTCCCTATACATATTTACAACTAATATAGGAGTATATAAAACTACTATCCTAGCTAAAGAGGGAAAGAAAATTCATTGACAAAATTTAGTTCCTAGAGGATCTTGAAGAAATATGATCAGTTACTAGATATATATGTAATGAATCTGCTCATTTTAATTTTCCAACAACTTTACTATATATATTTCAGAAAATTAAATAATCAAACTCAAGATTAATCTTAGTTACGTTCTCTAAAGCAATGAATTGAAGTCTTGGGTTGCATTAATCTCAGTTATGTTTCTTCTGGTCTGCATAGCTGATGCTGGAGTCAATGATCGCCTGCCGCTTATCGTTAATCTTGATCCGTCTCTTCAATCATAGTAACCGATTTTCGTAATATTAATCCTTCTTATACCTCTTTGAATTTACATTTATTTTCTTTTTAAATCACATTTATGGTTCCTCGTGTCTCCCAAGTAACATGTTAATTACGTGACATATATATATATTTCATGTAATTCCGCTAAAAGTAATCATAATATAACATAGAGGGACGATTTCACTTAAAGGACAAAAAACGTAAAAGAATGCTTAAGACTTAAGAGAGGCTATTTATGTGATTTAGCCCATTTTTTTTCAATAAAAAGAGAAAAAGATGTCCTTTGAAGAAAGTTTTACATATCCATTTATTGATTTCATAGTAGTATTAAATTTTTATTATTCTTCTACTGATTAATTACTTGTGATTTATTTTTAATTGGCATGCAGCTTGCACAAGCGCATCATGTTTTACGGCATGTTGTAACTGCAGGATAGACTACAAGGCGATGAACCTGTATGCATTATAGCATCTCTAACCCTATGGGCTTTCACAGCCCAGGGTTGTCGGCCTTCACCCCAGGGAAAATCAACACCTTCTGGATATCGTCAGGGCTAACAACATTAATTATTTAGAAGAAAAAAAACTTTCTCACTCTCACCTATTATTATCTATAATAATAATAATCATAAAAATAATATTACTTTTGAAAATTAATAATAATAATAATAATAATAATTATTATGAAAATGAATTATAATAATTTTAGAGACAATAACAATGAAATTAAGCATAGTATTATTACATCGGGGACAAGAAAAACAACAACAAAATTGCAACTAAATATCAAATTTCAAATATTTATATGTTTTGAATAAATTTTAATTTCGTAGAGAAATTTATAAATTCAAAATTAAAACTAATAATGTTACATCTTTAATTTAAAATAAATTGTTATTAAATCTTACACAATTTTTATAATTAATGTATCTTTCATTTCTAGTTAATTAAATTAAACAAGATGATGTTAAATTCGTAGTTAATTTTTTCAATCTCTAATTTTTTTATTAATAAACATTTTTAAATTAAAGAAAAAAAATTAAAACTTAAACAAATAATAAGGCACCAGGTGGCACCACCCGGTGCCTGCTTATAAAGCGCGTCCCAAATGTCGAGTTGTGCCCCAGGATGCTGATAACCTCGGGCACAGTCTTGGACGGTTGGAGATCGTCCAGGGCCAGGGGAAAAGGTCATCTCCACCCACCCCCTAGTGGGTTGGAGATGACCTTAGGTGTTGCCCTCCACCCCAATATTACTCTGATCTCCCACGACGTTTACAAAACCTTACATTCATTAGTTTGATGTTAGTTTTTGTTGATGTAAGCATCCAACTTTTAGTGGAAATTCAATTTTGCCCTTTTATTATTGTAGCTACTTTTCATGGACAATACCCTTTACAGGCATGCTTATGTTTGTTGCATGGAGATAGGGCTGTCAATGGGTCGGATCAGGCTCGTCCAGATCCGGCTCCATTTATATCGGATTCGGATATTGTTCGGATTGTGCTCGGATCTAGATTTTTTAAATCCAATGGATCTTGGTCGGATTTGATCGGATATCGGATCTTTTTCGGATCCAATAAAAATTTTATTTAAAAAATTAAGCTAATATTTTTTTCCTAAAACAAGTTTATTAACCTTTCAGTTTTATTGAATTTTAGCACATGTTCAAATTTTATTTACTATATTCATATTTTCGTAGATGAGAATATTGGTTTAAATAAATTTATAAACGAGTTATAAATTACTATCTTCTTAAATTGACGGTGAAATATTATTAATGATACTTACTTTTATAAAAATATTATGTATATATATCATTCTTTTTATTTATTGTCGGATATGGATCTTTAACGGATCGCATCGACCTGAATCCATATTCGCTCCATGAGTTTCGAATTACGGATCTTCATAATCGGATCAGGTCCATCGAATCTCTAATCGGACAATTATCCTAATAAATCGGACCAGATTCGAACGGATCATGATTGAAATTCGCCCCATTGACAGCCCTACATGGAGAGGTATCAATGCAATCCTAGGAGGAGTGATGGCGGTGGTAGGGGATGGGTGGGGTTAGGGTACATAAATTAAATTTTACTAAAGTTACGGACTAATATATAATTATGAATTTATATACACATTCAAATTAGATTTTGTAGGTGTAAATTGGAAAATTTTGCTCATCATTGCAGGGGTAAATCCATCATTTGGTTCATCAAATTTTTTGTTGATTTCTTTACTAATTTTTTTAATTAAAAAAACGAGGACCAGAGGGTAAAATCACGCGTTTCGTCCACGTCCATCAGCCACCGTTAGAATTTTGTAAGATTTTACAAACCTCAAAGGAGGAATGAACGCGAATTATGTCAAACCTCAGGGGAGAGGTCTTGTAATTAACCCATTATAATAATACCTAACAATTTAATTGAGATAATCTCAAATACAATATGAAATCGTATTGTAATTATGTCTTTCTTTATTTGTTTTGAGACCTCAACTTTATATAGGAGTACAACATTAGTATAACAGTGTTCATATATCTATTCTCCAATATAAAAAAAATGAACTCAAAAATAATATTAACTGCAGTACTAGCCCTTGTGATTATATTCAAAATTGATGGAATCAATGTGAATCGTGTTCCGTTGATAATCAATCCTCAAAGCCTTACATCATCCAAAGATATTGTAACTATATATCGTACGTATCATTCTGTACCTTTAGTGTATTTCATATTGCTTCTACATTATATATTTCTGCCAACTAATTCTTAAATTTAAATTCGGATGACTATAGGTCTCAATCATGGATTTAAATTTCTTGCAAGTTCGAAGTTATAAAAGTATTTTTATTTTTGTTTTTGTTTTTGGCCAATTAGGTCTTAAATACTATTATTTTAGAATTAAAATTATCATATTACTCGTGAGTCATGAATACCTTATTAGTCAAACTTCTAAAAACTAATTTAGACACATTTCATGCATTCCTGAATATCTTAAAAACTCTCATTTTTATGGGAATGTGCATATTTAGAATCACATAATATGGCATTTTGTAATATTGGTACCACTGAATACATAAATGCACATTTAGTACTACAATTTAAATTTTTGTTGCATTATTCATACTCACCGTCAAATAATTGGATGAAAATGAACGAAATCGCACGTGGTCATTATCTCATCTTTTGGAGGAAGAACTATCACGTCAACGAGGAAAACGTTATCATTTTTCCTTCAAAAGAAGAGATAACGTGACAATTTTACTTCCAAAGGTGGGGGAAACATGATTATTTTCTTTCCAACCGACGATATAATGGTCATGTGCGGTGCACGTGATCAATTTCGTCCATTTTTGTTCAATTATTTGACAGTGGTATGAATATTGCAACTAATTTTTTAATTTATGGTATGTTGCAAAGTGCCAGCCCTATTGTATGATACCAAACATGCTATTTTCCCCGATTTTTGTCAATTAAGATAATACTATATGAAAATCAATCCTGACAAGCACCATCTTTTCTTGATTTTTATAATTGAAATTTATTGGTATTGTATTTATAAACTTTTTATTGACTCACTTATATAACCTAAAATCTCTCCTCTTTCCGAACTCTAGTGACATATACTTTTATTGATTCTAAATGGTTTTTATTTGTGAATTGCTAATTTCATTTAAAATTGAATGTCTCTAATTAATATTAATTAATTTATTTTTGCAGCATGTACTAATGATTGTCAATCTGCATGTTGTTATTGCGATATAACGAAACGTCATCCAATTTGTGTGCAATGCTGCCCAAATCCTCCTCCAAGGGCGTCCTGAACCATCGGTTATAAATTAATGGAAGAAATCATTCTTTATTTTCCATTGCATGTTTTGATTGTAACTTTCAAAAAAAAAAAATTATTATAACCTTCTCTACAAATTAAATGGTGAAACTATGATTTAAAGGCTATTGGCTGCAATAATTTTGTTGACAAATATATGCCTGACATTCATGGCAAAATATATCATAATACTATTTGTTTACTTTTGGAAATAGCATTCAATCTTTGAACATTTTTGCACTTTTTCCCCTAAATTTTTAAATTTTGCACCTACCACCCTCGTCAATTTAAAATATCCCAAGTTAATTGGCACCTTTAACTGGTCAGCTTCGAATCTTATGAAATATTCTCCCAAATCCTCATTGTTAATTTGGGTTTATTTAAGGACATTATTGTCTTTCAATATATCCCATGTCCAAGACCAAAAAATTAAGTAAACATATTTCAAACTCAACTTCTACTTTAGTTATTTATAAATTGGTCAAAGTAGTGCAATTTGCAAACTCGAAAAGATTTAAGGGGGGAAATGCAAATCAGCAAAGGACACCAGTAATATTCAAAATCTGCAATTAGAATTAGAATGATACATAATAATTGGATTGATATCTCAAATAATGATGATCAATATCTTTCTTTATTTTGTTTTGATTCCACAACTTTATATAGGAGTACAACATTAGTAAACCAAAGCTAGCTCTGGGCATAAAAAATAAAAATAATAACGGTGTTCAAAATCTCTTCAATAAGAAAATGAAGTCAAAAATAATATTAATTGCAGTATTAGTCCTTGTGATTATCTTCAAAATTGATGGAATCAATGTGGATCGTGTTCCGTTGATAATCAACCCTCAAAGCCTCACATCATCCAAAGATATCGTTACTGTATCTCGTACGCATCCTTCCGTATACCTCTATTAATCTACTTCATATATATACATTTTTTTTTATAAACTAATTAATTCCTAGACTTTAAATCTCCATGCATATTGGTCGCAACCATGAATTAAAATTTTCATTCATTTTTGCATCGAAATGACACAAGAGCTTTTGTTTTTGTGTTAATTAAAACAAAAATATAGACTAATTTCTGGTTTTAATCCTTTGGAGGGTGAGCTCTAGGGGTACTGTAATCGAGTCGAGTAGTGTCGAACAACACATTGTTCAAACTTAGTTTGAATTTTATCGAGCTTCAAATTTGGTGTTTGAGTTTGGTTTAATTGTTAAACGAGTCGAGTTCAAACGAGTTTTTCTCAAACAAGTGCGAGTCGAGTATTGAGTTGCTTGATAAATTATATGTATTTTATCAATTTTTAAGTTATCGAGTCGAGCTTGTATATGGATGTCAATTTAATTAAATAAAATTCCCTTATGTTGATTTCATTCATGGTAACTATATATATAGATATATATACTAGTATTAATTTTTCATGAAGTTGTGGTGTATTTGGATTGGCAGCTTGCACCAGCGACTGTAAGACGTCTTGTTGTGACTGCAGGTTTGTAGGCATAAAACCTGTTTGCGTGAGGTGCTGCCACCCTGAAGAACACTAGCTAGCTATAGCTACAATATATATATATATATAATTTCCAATACTATAATAATAATAATAAGACTTTATTTATTGTTTATAAATCAGAAATTTGTGTTACGATGATTATTTGATCACTTATTCGCTTGTCGGTTTATTTATTTATAATGCAAGTTATTAAAACTTTAATAACATACTTCCATTAGATAACAAGAACAACAACAATTTGATGGAACCTACCTCGTTTCATTGATCAAGTATATTTGCATACGAATTAATAGTTTGACTTTCACCTAATTGATTTCTAGAACTAGTAACGGTATTTTTATTTAATCTATATATATATATAAATAAATGACGTATATCATATCCTAACGACATGGAGAAAATTCAAGTACATATTAAATTTCATAATTTATATATCAAAGGAATATTATAACTACCATCATTGATTTGATGGACCATGTGATGTGACCAAAAGCACAAATATTTTATTGTATTTTGAAGACCATTTAAATGATTTTGTCTCACTCAACCTCAAACATTAACTCAAAGTATGATAATTGTTTAGGGTCTTTATTGTTGTTATTCAATCTATGTGAAATATTTTTAGTCTCAATACTTATATAAAAGAAGATTTGTTTGTTAATTGTTATTCAATTCATTCGTTTTTGGAAATTATTTAAACTATCTCTCAGGTATTGAAATCATTATAATTATTCTTAAAGTTTATTTTCGACAAGCCTGGTGACGTCATAAAAAAAGAATAGTTAGCACTACCAGGCTCAAGCTCGTTCGACTCTGAATTTGATTCGTTCGACAATTAAAACGAACCCAAACTCAAGATAAAAAAGATTTGGTAAAAAAGTAATTTTAGTCCTTTAACTTTTTCAGAGACGCGAAATTAGGACTCATGTAGTTCCGACAAGCAATTTATATCATTTATGTTTTAAGTTGTCTTAATTTTAGTTCTAAATTCTTCGGTATTTAAATAAGTGTTCTTAATTGACATGCAAGCAAATAAATTGGGGAGTTAAAATTTGTCCTTGTGGTTGCCACGTGGTGATAATCCACCACAACACCTTGTTAAATCGGCTTAAATTGGAGAAAAAATAACAACATATTTTCCTTCATTTTTTTCCCTACCTACTAATTATTAGGGCAAAGATATTATAATCTTCGATTTGTTGCTTATGTAGAAGTTTATGAACACTAATTTTAAATCCGGCAAACAGACTAAAATTGCAGATAAAAGAACTCAAATTACTACAACTTAAAACATAAATGATGTACATTTCTTTTCAAAATTACAAATGTTCTATTCTTACATCCTATCAAAGTTAAACTACTATAATTATTTATTTTTTCAAATAAATCAAATAAGTTCCATTACAATAATTTTTATTCAACTCGTTTATACTATATTCTTAATCTTGGAAAAATTAGGGGTCCACAAAGACTACAAGATCACGTGGATTTTGACTTGTACGTACTACTTCTGCTAACAATACAATGATACATTGAGCAAACAGATGGTGAGCAGTCCAAGCAAGAAACTGAGCTCCGAAAAATGGCGAGTTGTGCAGTAAAAGGAGGTTGCCCCAGCGACTATGTGGCCATCTCCATCTCTCTCTTCTCCATCATCTTGTAAAATTCCCATCTCTTAATCTTCCTGCTTCTTTGATGTTGAAGAATGTTATAATTTGATATTCATAGATGTATGTATATACAAGTACATGTTTATGATGTGTTAGTGTTATGTCTACAAAGTTTCTGGATCCTTTATTCTTAAGTTGATTTGAAGTGCGATTTTTTTATTTATGAACAAATTTTGAGGTTTATTTGGCTTGGCAAGGAAATTGGGATTTTTTTTTTTCTCTCTGTAATTTTGAGGATTTGTTGATTAGTTATGGGAAATAAAGTGATTTATTTGACAACGACTTTGTCTTGTTTGAGTTTTTTGTATATATTGTGGGTGTGGTTGAATTGTGATGGGGAATCAAAGGTTATGATTGATATTTTGCCAAGGTTAGGTTATAGAAATAAGTTATGCCACGGTTAAATTTCGGTCACAAGGATATCTGCAGTGAATTTACAGGGGCAACTGCTAATGTTGAGCTACTTCATATAGATCTTGAAAGGACATTCTTGTTGTTTTCCAGATGAAGTAGATTATTCAGATGTTAGATATTTTTTGCAATTGAAAGTTTCCTAATTTTTTCTTCAAATAGAAAGTAATGAGAAACACATAAAGAAGATCACGTTTTTTGGATATTGCGGACAGGGAATGGGATGCTAAAGGCTGAACGTTTTAGAATTTTTGGAATCAAATTTACATTGTAGTACATGTGAGAGGTTAGTAGGACAATTGAAAATCGGGGTTCCATTTTAGGAGATCTACGCATAAAGGTTATTATTCTTTGTTAGAGGTCTTTCTAAGCTTGAGGCAGTGGCGGAGCTATGTTGGGGCTGGGGGCCCCCAAAGAAAAATATGGCTTTCTATATTAAAACTATTTATCAATTCTTGTAGATATAGTTCATTTAGCCTAATGAATTAAGTGACTCATTACCAGTGCTGAGGCCAAGGTTCAAAGCCCAGTTGATGCAAAACTACTACTTTTTTATATAATAAGCGATTTATTTTAAATTATAACATATAAATATTAATATAATCATAAGAATTAACATAAAAAACAGTTTTAGTATTAATTTTGGTACTTATTATAGCATTTTTTTTTACAGATTTGAATTTATATTGTAAAATATTTATGTGTTTATCAATTCCTCAAATCTTTTGAACCATTTTATGAATGAACTCTTAAAAAAATTTCTAGTATATCTTTTCACCTTTTATTAGATAAAATTAACATAGGAATAATATCAAGTTTGCTACTAAACGTTTTCGCCCCCCCAAACAAAGTCGTCTACTCCGCCACTGGCTTGAGGTTATAAGGTTCACATTTTTTATTTTGTTGTTTCTTATATTTTTATTATAAGCTTAATTTGACATAGTGTCTTTATGTATGGGGGGATGCGGAGAAAGAAATTTTCCTCAGTTACTAGTATTAGCTTCATTTTCAAACATGTTTAATCCATTCATGAAGCATCTCGACTCTAGTTATTTTTGTCAGATGTATATACAAATGGTCATTGCTCGAGTTGCATATACATATTTTATTGGTGTTTTCTCTGTGTTTTCTGTTACAGGCTTCTTTCGAAGGCTGTTGCTCCCTATCTAATTCACAAGATTCCGCGACCTAAAGGCAGTAGCTTATGGCTTCTAGCCATACAACTTCTTGCGAGCTTCAACCTTTTGTTGTCACTTGTGGTATAATACAATTCATTTGTATTTCAATGTTAACTTCAGCAACTCTCTTAATGTTTTTTCTGGTAGCATTATCACTGTACTCAGCTGGACTTCTAATTTTAGCTTTATCTTATTTGTGTTGGATGTGTCTAACAGATGGGCCTTCGTTTTTTGAGGTTCAGAAGGAGGCATTGGTGGAGTTCTTGCTATATATGGGCTGGTAATTAATTGCATCTCCACCCACCCCATCCTTTAGCCTACTTATACTTTCTAATGTCATTTGTGCATTAATCAATATCCAAATGTTATTTCCTCTCAGTTTGGCTTGAAGGTCCATTCGGATTTGGCTTGCTGTTAAGCTGTCGTATTGTACAGGCTTTTCAACTATATAATATATTCGTTAAGTAAGTACATATTTTTAATAAGTGAAAATTATGGTTTGTCGGTATTAATTGGACACTAACACTTAGCTAAAGAAGTTAATTACATTCTTATTCCACGAATAACTTATATAATACCTGTGATAAAATATTATCTTAACTTTTCAGGGTGAGTTTGATTTTCAAAAGTGCTTTGTCAACAAAATGTAACTGTTAAATGCTAACAATCTATGTTTTGTGCTTTATGGGTTTGTTTTTTGCAATCTGAGATACCCTTTTCACCATTGTATACATTTTATAAACTAGCCTAAAATATTCTAATCTGTAACTTTCTCTTAGTTTTCCAAATATATGATGCATGCAGTCTTACTGTTTTTTATACTTGTAATTTCAGGAGGCGTTTGCCACCTATTCGATCATATATATTTCTTCCCCTGGTTCTCTTGCCTTGGATTTCTGGTGCAGCATGTAAGGATCAGCAAGCAAGATTTGTCTAGTTACTTTCTCATCTTTACATGGATGAAAGCATGAATATTTTCCAAGAAACCTTGAAGGAGTATTTTTATTTTTTAGTATATTAATTTGGTTAGGCTAGGTTTGGAACTTGAGTTTTAGAGAGATTTTTTTTAAGGAAAATAAAAAGTAACAAAAAATGTAAAGCCCAATGTTGCATTTGATGCAAGAAAACTTTTAACTCACTGTTTTTCCCACTTAAATCCAAAAACAAACATAGCCTTATCATTGATGCTTGAGCCTTGAACGACTATAAATGGTGAAAGACTCTCAAGTCCAGAAAATAGTTTGTTGGAAAAGTAAATAAGCTTGCCATGAGTTTTAGTCTTGTAGTTATTCTCATATTGGCGAAAGACTCTCAAGTCTTCAAAATCAGCTTATGTTATCCAGTTGTAATGGTGATAAACCATTTCGGTCATTGTTCGAGATCAGCCATCCTAAATATTTTTGTTCAAATTTGTGTATTTGGATCTTTAGTTTCTCTACGAATTATACAAAATATATGTAAAAGATCAAATATAACAGTTTTGACCCTTTTTACAGTGTACAATGAATCAATGGATAATTTGATGAATATATTTGTCTTGTCATGATTATTTTGAGTTCCTCTGCGATCAGTTTTACCTCAGCCATTCTGATATGATATCACTTATTTGTTAACTATACAATTTTTTTTGGTGATGTAGTTATTCACATGAAAAAGCCTCTAAATAACCGTTGCCACATGGGGACTCAGTGGATCATCCCAGTATTGTGCCTTCATGCTATGTATGTAGCTGCTTTGGTTGGTTTTACAGGAGCTGTACGACATATAGAGTTTAGATTCCATGAACTCAAGGACCTCTGGAGGGGAATTTTAGTATCCACTTGTTCCATTGGTACCTAAAATCTATTAGAACTTCTCTCTACTTTACTATAATTCGAATTTAAGTTGATTAACTCTCTCATATAGTTGTGCACACATAATGTATATTGATTAACAACTAACTAAACTTATATTTTTAACATAAAGAAAGGCTTTCCTTTTATCAGGCTTGTTTTAAAAAACTTGTGCTTTTAAAAATTACTTTGGGAAGCACTCACTCCAAAACAAGTAGCTTTTCAGAATCCAAAAGCTAAAATTCACTTTCCAAAAGCTTCGGCAAACAAGCAAATTATTGTTTGTGTGTATCTGACTCGAAATTTCACTTACTTATGGCCTTCAATTGTTTTCATAGGAATATGGGGAGTTGCTTATGTTCTGAATGAGATCCATGAAGATATTTCATTGATTCAAATTGTCTCAAGATCTATATTGCTAGTTATGGTATGCTTAGCTCGACTCTAATTACTATTTCACATAATTTGGCTTCTTCAGACTAGCAAAATATGTTCTGATTTTTAATTGTAATTCTTATGTTTATTCGTTACTAATTGTTTCCTCAGACGAGTGTCCTTGTGCTGGCATTCTTCTCTATATCACTATCACAACCTCTTGTTTCACTTTTGAGCTTGAGGAAAAGAAATAACCATGGGAACAGGACAATGGGCCGGGCTTTGGGTATACCTGATAGTGGGCTTTTATCACAAATGGAATCAACCCAGATAGTAGATTATAACGAGCCTCTAGATAAACTTCTTTTAGACAAAAGATTCCGTCAGTCGTTCATGGAATTTGCAGATAGGTGCCAATCAAACTTTTAAACCACACTTCTATTTAGTTAAAAAAATTATATATATTGTTCATTCCTGGCATAATGATGTTAAGTTACTCCTATGTATTTTTTAATGCAGTTGTTTGGCTGGAGAGAGTGTCCATTTCTATGAAGAGGTGAAACAGCTCGAGAAAATTCCAATTATTGATCATGTGCGAAGAATTTACATGGCACGGCATATAATCGACACATATATTGCTCCTGGTACAATTCCTTTGCATGAAACTGAGGTTGCTTTTCTTCACCACGTCTTATTGAGGTTTGTTTTTGCATAAATTTGCCTATACAGGGGCAACAATGGAGGTGAACATTTCTCATCGTTGCCGACAAGAAATTCTCTCTACTCTTGATTTAGCACACCCTAATCTCTTCACAAATGCACTGAATGAGTTGCTGCATTTGATGAAAATGGTTAGTGACATTCATATTTGCTTTTTTTGGTTCCTTCTTTTGCAATCTTCTCAAGAATTAACTTTTTGATTGAAGAATTTGGCGAATGATTATTGGTCATCAACATACTTCATGAAGTTGAAAGAAGAAGCCAGAATGAAAACAATTGATCATGAGCTAGAACCAGTTGGAGATTGGAATTTCTCTCATAGACTGAGTTCTGTTCATTGTGCCGATGACCCTTTTCACCAAGAACACAGTCCAAGAAAATCAAGTTCCAGTAGTCATGATTTGGAGCTACAATGATCAAATAGTATTGGCCTCTCACCTAGTAATAGTTACTTTTGGGACATACTAAGGCCAAGAGAGATTGTACATGCTTCTCCTATAGTTAATGGTCTTCAAATTTCTGGTTATTGTTGCAAATCACTCCAATGAATAAGGTATCAAATAAATTAGAGAAGTGGAGGAAAAGCAGACAAACATTTTTTGGAGGGCTAAGGTGGTTCTAGTTTGATGGTACATACAGAATTTTGTAGGATTTAATGTTAGCTTTAACTGTGTAATGAGGAAGATGCAAACTTCTTGTACATTGTAGAAAAATGTTTGCTACAAGCCTACAAAGGCAGGGAATATAATGTTTTGGTTTGAGATAACAATTTGGAATTACAAATTTACAATTGTGTGCAAACTTTTACTTATATAGAAATTTTATGGTTATTCCATCACAGTAATTAAAAAATTGAAAAGCAGCACAACTGTTGAAGAAAATGTTTCATTAACAGAATCATGATACAATTACTTGCATGCATGCGTACAAAAGATACATGAATATATACTCTGTTCTTAATCAGACCTCATCCTGTTAATCTGATTCAAAGCAGGTTGCAAAATATTGTACAAAACCCAAACAATAGCAGGTGCCACCACAAACAACAAAAGCTGCCCCCTATTATCAGCCGCCGCTGCCTCAGCCACGGCAGCAATTTCTCCAGCAGAAGCTTCCGACGGGTTGAAAAAGCCCGACGCAGAAAGCCCACTTAGCCCGAGCCCAATTATGACACCTTTACTCCTCATTCTGTTAATCTGGTTAAGTGCTGGTTGAAGAATGTTGTATAGTACCCAGAGAATTGCAGGGACTAATGGGATCAAAAGTGCTATTCCACGGTTGTCGCCGTCGGCTATTTCCGCAAGCTGTTGGGCGGCGAAGGCGGGGTTGGCAGTGGAGAGGGCGGAGAAAACAGCTCCGGCTATGGCTGTTGTGGTGATTTGTGGTGGTGGTGGGGTTGAAAAGGTGAGACCTTTTTGGATGGAGAGGAGGGTAATTGGTTTTGAGGGTTTTGAAGGGTTAGTGCATTTTGTGTTTGTGTTGAAGCATTTGGGGTTGAGGATTGCCATTGATGTAGCCATTGTAGCTGCCATTAGTGAGCTCTGTTCTTTTTCTTGCTTGATGATGAAGAAGTGATCAAAAATTCTTTGGGGGTTTAGAATCGGTGAAATTGGAATTGAAATGTGAATCAAAATAATAACATCCAATGGGAATGAGAATTGTAGATTTTTCTCTTATCCAGAGGGTATGTGATTGGTGAGATATAGACCTCATGTTATATTATATGGATTTTTTGCACTTTACACCCCCGAAACATGGAAAATAGGCACTTTGCACCCCCGAAACTTAGATTTAACACTTTGCACCCTCAAAATATGAAAAATGCAGCACTTTGCACCCTCTTTTATTTTTAGGCAAAAACTCATGGGCAAAATCGATAATTCAATTATAAATCTTTGGCACTTTGCACCCTCAAAACTTAAAAAATTGGCGATTTGCACCCCCGAAACAAAATTAGCACTTAACACCGTATAATTAAGAACAAATCAGCAACTTGCACCCCGGAAACACAATAAATAGGCACTTTGCACCCCGAAACACAAAATTAACACTTAACAGCCTCAAATAAAAAAAACTCAAACCCCTCGTTTTATTCGGCAAAGTTGACCATCAGGGTGAAAAAAATCTAAGGCAAAATAGGTAATTCATTTTTTTTCCTTAAATTTTGTAAAATACAATTATAAATACTAAAATACTCATTTCTCTCCCCGTCTTTCTTTTCATCAATATACATATCCATAAATAACTAAATAAAGTACAAGTAAACTTTGCCGGATAAAACGAGGGGCTTGAGTTTTTTTTTTATTTGAGGGTGTTAAGTGTTAATTTCGTGTTGCGGGGTGCAAAGTGCCCATTTATTGTGTTTCGGGGGTGTAAGTTGCTGATTTATTCTTAATTCGAGGGTGTTAAGTGCTAATTTTATTTCGGGGGTGCAAAGTGCCAAAGATTTATAATTGAATTACCGATTTTGCCCATGAGTTTTTGCCTGAAAATAAAAGAGGGTGCAAAGTGCTGTATTTTTCATATTTTGAGGGTGCAAAGTGCTAAATTTAAATTTTGGGGGTGCAAAGTGCTTATTTCACATGTTTCGGGGGTGCAAAGTGCAAAAAACCCATATTATATTATATTATATTACATTATATGTCCCCACCAGGGTTTTCTTATCATCACAAAAAAGATTTGTTATTTCAACATTAGTTTTCTTGGGCCCTTTAATCTATTGTATTGGATCATGCCTATATTTGTAAGCTTTTTGATGGCCCATGTTAAGCAATTTGGGTCTTTATAAGGAACTATATATGATTATGAGCCTTCAATTGTATTGCCAAGGTCCATGTAACATAGATACTACTTTGCATTTGGTTAATAGTTGTACTTCTTGAAATTCTGACTAAAATGGAGACTCTACAAAATGCTATTGCCCCATTTAAAATTTGCCAAAACACCATAGTTTTTTTTACTGGGATGTAAAACTTGCTTTGAAATTAGTGTGTGTCAAATTTAAAGTAAGATAAAAACGTTTTTTTTATTGTGGAAGTTGATATATGGTTAGCCTGAAATGGTTTTATCCTTTTTTTAAAAAAAAATTGAGATGTTACACGCCTACATTCTCCTAAAGGCATATGTCTTTGTTGTGAATTAGCATTGAAAAAGTATATTTAAAAAAAAAAAAAAACTAGACACGTGTCATGCTGTGTTGCATCCAAGTTCTCTTTTTTTTCCGTTGATAACTGAGTGACTTATATATTATCCGGTTTGGTCTATTATTTATAATCCGCTTTAATCTATATAGTGTTGTTTAATAATTAATATATTACTATTTTAATAGATTAACTAAGTTATTTAGCGTGACAATTTAAATGTTAACTAAGTTCTTTTTTCACACTACTTTGGGTCATGGACAATTTTGTTTTTTCTTTGGCTTGAAACTCTTTTATTTTTTTCTTAATTTAGTGATTTGTTCACATTTTCTCCTAATGACTTCAAAAAGTTTGCAATATTTACGAAACTTGCACTATAAACGAAATTTTGATCCATGATTAGGCATTGAACCTTACATATTTACAAATTATTTTTCAATATTTGTTGGAGAAAAACCATTATTTTCTTGTTAAATATTCCACTACTACTCTATTGTTAACAATTGAATAGAAACTTTACGTGCAAATTTCATTTCAGTCTAACCATGGAGCCTTTATTGTAAAAAGTAGGAAAAACTAACTAATTAATCGAGGCACATAACGATCCATGAAAAAACATGGAGAATTAATTTAATCGAAACCAATAATAATTATTTCTGGAGTGTCTAGTACATAATAAAAAGATTATATTAGAAAATAGAAAATAAATAATCCTCATGACATAGATGATAAGCAGAAAGAGCAATATCTTGATATATATCTAGTTTCAATCAAAGAGTAAAGAGGTTGGTGTGGATTTGCACACAGAAGTCTGGCATGAAGTATTCCTCGTCCATGATGGAGTCGTCTTCTTCTTCTAGCTTCAACATCCCCATTTCTCGTAAGATGTTGGGTGGCTTGTTGTAATATTGGAGGTATTCTAGTCTGTATATCAATATTTTCCAATCAAATTCATTATATTCAGGAGCTACTCTATAACCAAGACTTTGAAAATTGATGGTCCAGTTAAGAGTCCACAACTTGTTGTCATTGGCATCAGAAGACAACTTCCACAGGTTTAAAATTGGGGGGGGAACTGGTTCATTGAAAGTTGAGGGCGTATATGGTTCATTCACGAGATATAGCTCATCTTTGAGTTCCAAAAGATCTACATTCCAAGATAATGTTCCTTGCGGCACCCCAAAAGTCGAAAAAACTTCAGTCTCAACGTCAAATGAGAGAATAAAGTTATTACCATTTTCATCACGTGCATCCCAATAAAAAGACCCACAAACAAACACACCAGAGCCTTTAAGCACGCGGCTGAGCATTGTTGTGACCTCAATGGATCTCCATGCATTGTAATGCAATTGAAAGTTATCATTGGATATGGACATAGTGAGGACCTCACAAACCCATTTGTCGAGTGGATTTTTGTCAACCATGTGCAACATCATGTATTCATCCTTGGATGGAATATAGCCAAAATCAGAGGTGCAAAGTTTAATGTCTGGTGATGAAAAGGAAGGGGGAGAGGGCAAGCGAACGAATTGTCGGGTGCTAGGATTATACGAGATGAACATCTTTCTTGCTGTGTCGGAGAAGCATACCAACTTAGATTGGGATGGAAAACCCATGATGCATAGAGATTCTGAAGTAAATGGGAGAGTACAGTGTTGGACGACTTTTCCATAGACATCGAAGGTGGTTAGAAAATAATCAAATAGCATATCAGGTTCACATTCTCCGGTGTATCGGGAATCGGAACAATGAAAAGCTAGAATTAAAGGGGGGGAAGAATTGTGTCTTTGACGATGTAATTTTCTGAAAGAGTGAGATGAGATAAGAGATTTCCAGTGTTTGCAAACACACATAAACCTTAAAAGACTCTTAACTGGCAACCTTGATAGTATATTCTCTAGTAAAATTCTATTATCGGATCTCTGATTCTGTTTCTCCTCCTCTTCCTCCATTGTTTCCCAACAAGCAACTGGCATATCTTGCTTCATTGTTTGACAAGAACCTAGCATATATCACGTGCCCTTATAAATACTTCAATAAAAAAATTTAGACAAAATTGAACTTGAGAAAATTATATATACACATTTACAAACAACTGTGGTATATAAATTTTAGATAATGGGCATCATTATTCAGCAATTCCAAAAGCTTCAGAAACAAAATCTGAACAGATTTCTAATGGCATCAAATAAAATCAAAAAGGGGGGATTTGATTTAGTACTAGTAATCCTGAACCAAACGAATTTGATTTGAAAAAATAACAACAATAAAATCACCCAAATTCAAACAATACTAAATTAAATTCGATTTTGGTTGCATGCATACCTTCACAAAAATTGACTTGGAGGCCAAGGATTTTGAGGTATTTTTCTTTAATTTGTTGTGCATCTAATTAATCTGTCTGTTTCAGCAAAACTAGATATATAAATACTATTGGGACTCAACCTATCCGACATTCGCCGAACTCCTAATCAACTTAGGTCGTTTACTAGCCCAGCCCAGTATGAGTAATCTGGGCCAGATTTTAATTCTTAGCCCAGTTAGCAAAATAGGTTCCTAGCTAGCTAGCTCGCATTTTATTATTTACTATACTAATACATTTCTAAAAAGGCGCTTATTTATATAATTCTCCTAAAACTTCAACACCCCCAGTTACTATGAAATAATAATGAAAAATATGAGATAATTTCTGAAATTTCTTTTTATAAGAGTGAAATATGAGATAATTTATGATTAAAGAATTGACTCTTAATATCACCACTAATACTGCACGCCTTAAAAATGGTAAAATAAATTATGTAATTTGGTGATGCAATAGTGATAAATTCTTCTTCACATTTGACTTGATCAAATCTATAAATTGACAATAAAATTGAATTGCATTTGTGATTGGTTATCTCCTTAGAATTTTTATACAGTTCCAAACTTATCATATAATAAATTATTCTGTGTTCCTGACCTTTTTTTCTTTTTATAATTTTTTTTGTGCGAATAAATAGATCGACTATAAGATTTCCGTGTACTGGTTATCAGCACAAATTAGAACACTCTCAATTGACTCTTGATAATAGATTCTATGCACTCCAATTGAAAAGGACCTTTCCGAAAATTTGTTCTGATCTTCTGACTGACACATATAAAAAGATCCATATTTTCTTAAAAATGTTTTTAGTAAGCAGATAACTTCAAAGAAACCCCTTTTCTTCTCCAATCTTCTTTCTAAACCCCCAATACCTAAAACAACCTCCTTCCAGACTTCAATTTATTCATACCATAAAGAAGAATAAGAAGAAAAAATGTCGACTTTGTTTTATTCCCTTGGGTCAAATTTAGTACTCACTCCATTACCAGATAGAACAAGAACTCTGAACCAAGTTTTCCACAGAACCCATTTCAGTAATTTCACTATCCAGAGACCCTTTTTGAGGGGAAGTCTTAGTGTGACCCGATTCGGATTGGGTCAGGTCCCAATTCCTGACCCGGGTGATACCGAGGTGATGATTAAAGAATTCATTGGGAGAGCTGAAGGGTTTCTTTACACTCTTGCTGATGCTGCAGTTACTTCTTCAGATTCAGTTGATGCAGTTAGTGCAACAAAACAGAATAGTGATTGGCTTTCTGGGATTACTAATTCCATGGAAACTGTTCTCAAGGTTTGCTAAAGATTTTATTTTTATTATATACTTAGGAATATTGGGACAAAGAAAGCTTTGATTTTTTGTTTGGAGGCAAACTTTGTTTGAATATCAGTTGCTTTTTAATGATAGGAGTTTGTGGTTTTGACAAGCATTGGAAATGATTGAGATTTGTATTATTTATTATTTGATAGTTTGGTTAAACTTTCATTTGATTTCGCTTGTATGTATAGAATTTGATTAGCTGATGTTCGGTCAGTAATGAATTGCTATCGAAGTTGGAGAGAAAAAGAAAAGACCATCTTGAAAATTGAAGAAAATAAAGAATAATAATTTCATGACTGAACTTTCACTTTTTTAGGAAATACTTGTTTCAATCTTTGGGAAGAAAAATCAAAAGTTAACTTACTAAAATTTAAAGCAAGCTTTCAACCAAATGGAAATTTGTAATAGCTATGTTGCTCTTGATATGCCGTATTTATATAACATAGCATGGGAAGTTGGGAACTTGAATTATGTTAACTCATACATTTGATGAGATCACAAGCTTCATTTCTTAGTTCTCCTACTGGCTTAATCCTGGCCCTTTAAACCTTGCTATATTTGTGCTTAGAATGTTTGTAGTTGGTGCGAGATAATAACAAGTCAAAAAAGACATTTTTCAGTTAGTTTTTTTCAGGTAGAATTAGTGAAGTATTCGATTTATTTCTCAAAAGGTATCTATTGGCTTAAAATGCCAGAACAAAATCGTTTCTAGCTGATGATTTGTATGTATTGCTAATGAGTAATGACCATAGTGTTTTAAAGGTTGTGGTTTTTTCTCAGTTTTTGAAAGATGGACTTTCTACACTGCACGTTCCCTATGCTTACGGTTTTGCAATCATCTTGCTTACTGTACTTGTTAAGACTGCCACCTTTCCTTTAACAAAGAAACAGGTACTTTTAGCTGCTATTGACCTATGATTTCGATCTTTTCCTTATAATGTTCGTGTTAATATATATAGTTTTCGAGTATAGATATTTCTTGGCGATCATAATCATTTAATTTAAGGTATATGAAACTTAGGTGGAATCAGCAATGGCCATGCAATCTTTGGCACCTCAAATAAAGGCTATTCAGGAACGATATGCTGGAGATCAGGTTACTCTTTATCCTGTAAAGAATCTTGTTTCTTGGTTCATAATCTCTTATAGTTGACCTGAAAATTCTGTAAATTTTATTGACTTTTTTTATGTTGTGACTTTCTTTGTACATTCTCACACCATGTTCTCGTGTATTTCTTCGCAGGAGAGAATTCAACTCGAGACAGCTCGATTATATAAACTAGCTGGCATAAATCCACTGGCAGGTACTAAGCTCTTAGCCAAATTACTCTTAACTTATACTAGAGAAGGAAAGGGTGAAATAAGAACAAAGAGGAAATGGTTATTTTGATTGTATATAGTATACTATCTATATCAATACTCACTTCTAGTGGAAGGCATTTCATTTCTCCATTTTATATGTTGATATTAAAATAATAAATATTAATATTCTCTCTCTAACAACTTCTGCTTTAAACTGCTTTGAAATGAGCTGGTCATTCAATATGGTGTCAGAGCTAGGTTAGGAAAAGGTCATTTCTTCTAACCTCTCACACCACCCAGTATGAAAAATAGTTTCATGTGTTAGGCTTGAGTAAAAAGAATACCACCTACACGTGAAGGGGCGTGTTAGAACTAATAAAAATTGAGTATATCTCCTCCCTAACAATTTAAGCTTTCAGATTAAGGAAGAAAAGAAAATTAAGCTTTCAAATGTAGTGATCATTTTTTCCTTTTATACTTCAATGTTGTGAATTTCTTCCTCTATATTTTTGTTTTCATTAGGATGCCTTCCTACACTTGCCACCATTCCGATTTGGATTGGGCTTTACAGAGCTCTTTCTAATGTAGCGGATGAGGTAAATTGCACTATCCCCCTCCCCTTTTCTTTTCATGCCGAAAACTACTATATCTAATTAGAATCTGATCTTTACATAAAGGGACTTCTAACGGAAGGTTTCTTTTGGATACCCTCACTGTCTGGTCCAACAACTGTTGCTGCTCGACAAATGGGTAGTGGTATCTCTTGGCTTTTCCCATTCATTGTAAGACTCAATCGAACCCTTTTATAGTTCATGTAATGTCATCATTCTACCTTTATCTTTATCAAAACTGAAAATGATGTTGTCAATTCTCGTTCTTGAATTCTTTTTCGTAGGATGGTCATCCTCCCCTTGGATGGTCAGATACTTTGGCTTATCTTGGCTTGCCTTTGCTTCTGGTTATAAGTCAATACATCTCTGTACAGATTATGCAACCCCCGCAGGTTTGTCTCAGTCGCATTATACATCTGGTTAGCTATATATTGAGAAAATTGCATTTTTAGTCCCATAGGGCTTGACCCTCGACATTTTTGGTCCCATACTTTTCAAAAATTGAACTCTTGTTTACAAATGTTTTGTAATTTTTATCCCATTGCCTCCTTTCTATTCAATTTGGGACCAAAAGTGCAACATTTTAAAAAATTGGACCAAAAGTGCAATTCTGTAAACTATGGCACTATAAGTGGTGCTAAGGATCCTGGTTAGAATCTCTATCTTACTATTCATCAAAAAAATAATCTCTATATTAGTAGGAATTCCTAAAATGCAATTTTGATGTTATATATTGCTAAAATGGAAATATAAGGTTGCATCTACTGCTACAATTGACATCAACAAACTAGTGTCTCTGATTCCTCATTTCAGAGCAACGATCCAAATGTGAAGAGTTCCCAAGCCATAACCAAATTGCTACCATTGATGATTGGCTATTTTGCTTTATCAGTTCCATCTGGTTTAAGCCTTTACTGGTAAGCAAACACCTCAAAATGTTTTGGGCAGTGTTTCTCCTTTCTTTCTTGATTACTTGTATACATTTTATGCAGGTTTACAAACAACATACTAAGTACAGCTCAACAAGTATGGCTTCGGAAACTAGGAGGTGCGAAAAATCCAATCCAGCAGTTAAGTGCTGACAGTATAAAGAAAGAACAATCCCAAGCTCTGAAGTCTATTTCTGAAGCAACCATAGCCAAAACTGTGGTTAAAAAGGAAGAGCAACTGACCCCAGAAGGGCTTCGTCCGGGTGAAAGGTTAAACTTGTCATTTTTTTGACAATCAAGTTTTAGTCGGAAAAATCGATTATTTTGCCAGTATTAACTTTTTTTATACTTTTCAGGTTTAAACAACTGAAGGAGCAAGAAGCTCGAAGAAAAAAACAAGAATTGGAAGAGAATCAGAAATCTGAGAAAATGGAAGCTAAAGAAATTGAGTTTACTGGTGAAGTAAAGAAAGAAACTAGTACACTTACAGTTACAGTGAATGGTAAAAGTCCCAATTCCGAACTAAAGGATGAAGAAGAAGAAGCAAGTAATGATAAAGAGGAAAATTCTGAAGTTTCTAAAGATCTTGAGAATGGAAGTGGCACTCTTCATCTATACAAGAACATTGAAAAGGTACATTTTGCAGTCTTGGATTTGAACTCTTCAGTTGCGTTCTTAATTTCAAAGAATCATGTCATGGATTGCACTATTGCATGGTATTTTTGCATGAAATGTTTTGATGATTTCTTTATGAATTTGAAAGCATATACAACATGACTAATACAAAGGACATTATCGGAACTTTTAGTGCGAATAGTTAGTCTAGTTATTCAGACTTGGAAAATTGAAAAATATAAAAGAAACTGTTCTATTAAGTGAAAATTGCAATTTTCTCCTTAGCTTTAAGCCATTTTGCACTTTACCTCCAACCATTTTGCATTTGCACTTGCCCCTCAATTTTTGATAATGTTACAGTTTGCAACCTTTTGCAGTTTTGTGGTGGGCGCATATCCCAAAATGACAATTATTTAAAAGGAAATCCTTTTTCGCATTTTCACCATTTTGCACTTCACTCCCTAGCATATACAGTATTTAGCAGTTCAGCCCCCTACCATTTCCACCATTTTGCACTTTTAACTCCCTAATGCTAAACAACCATAGGTAGTAAACTTCAACAACTTTGAAAGTTGAAGGGGGTTAAGTGTAAGCGCAAATTGATTTCTCTTTTATTAACTAGTTATTTTTGTTCAACAGTATTTGGACTTCTTGTTGGTAAAAGCATTTTCAGATTTTGATTAATGGTTTCATGTTTCTATAATCCAGGATTAAGTTCCTTTCTAAAAGAAAAGCTAACTTCTGAGCAAATGAACCATATGAAGACATCAACGAGCGAGCCACCCTTTGTACAATCTCATACTATACGTCACAAAAGCTTGTAGGATTTTTCATCGGTGGAAGATCATATGCATGACTAGATTTAGGTACAAATGTTAGATTGTCGTTGTTAGGAACAAATACGAGGGCTACTAAAGTTTGTAGAGCAATAATGTAAGAACTAGCTGGGGGAAATTTTGTGGTAAGTTTGATCTGCTTTTCCCCGTTAATAGTTAATCGAAAACATACATAAAATTTGTTTGAATATGATACATATAGTGGTCTGAGTATAAGAGAATCAAATCTTTATTAACTGTGGAAATGATACATATTGTGGTTTGAGTATGATGATAAATTGAGGTGTGATCTTGTGCAATTTTGAATACAATCGCAGATGTTCGATATGATAGCAAAAATATTTAAAAAGAAACCCCCAAGCTTGTATGTGATGACTATTAAGCTTCTCCAAGATTTACCCAAGGCCATGATTTAACAAAATATGAAGAGATAGATTTGTTTGCTCCAATAATACTAATATTCTTATATTAACTTCTTTATTATTTATTTTTTGAATTTTTCAATAGATTTACAAATTCCCTCTAAGGTTATCATGTATTCGTTGCCCATTTTTTTCGGAAAAATAATCAATGAAACAAACAATGGATATGAGGTACCTAAATGCTGAAATAAAACATATAGGAGGGAAATTGTGCTATTCAACATAGGAGTTGTCTACATAATATTTTTAACCCCTTAAATAATAAGTATTAGTCACTTGATCAAATAGAAACTCAATTCAAGATTCTTACTTTTTCATGAGAATTTGAAGTTTTATAGGAAGGTGATATAATAGGAAAATATATGTATATATTAAGTGAATAACATCGAAACACTTGAATGTGTAAATAATTCTTCACATTTAAGAAAGTGGTTCGATTGCAAATTTGTATGAATCTTCATTATGTAAGTAAAACAGATTCACACGGTATACATATTTCATCATTAATTGCTCAAAAAGATTTGATGCTTAACTCACTAAACTTGCTATTACACTATCTACATATACAATTTAACAAATTCATTCCAAAATATATAGTTTGATCATGATAACTTCATATGCAGCAGGGGAAATGCTGGCTCTATTTTTGCATGTCTCCATAACTACTCTTATGTACATATTAACTTACGTAGACACATTCAGTTCGTGCATATATCTAACCATGGATGGATCAACATTTCCATGTGTTTACACCTAAAATACTTGAAACTTTTTTTTATTTTTAGTTCAATCGAAAAGAAGTTATTTTGTAGTTTACATTCATTATCCTTTTTTTTATTATTATTATTACTGGTATAGATATACTGCTACGTACATTTTTATGTACACAAATGGTATTTCACATGGTGTAGTTTGAGCATAACCTAAAACAAATCCAAAAAATTAAATTGACAAAGTTGTGTCAACACAAATTGCATAGGATAACACTAGGTTTTACACAATAAAGAGCAGCGATACAATCACTTCATCAACCACAAAACAATTCATTACAAAATAAATTCAACATCAAAAATAACTCAAATGATAACAGTCAAAAACAATTTCAGCAAACTACATTAAACAGTTATATGACTATCAATACTCAGATGGAGATATAACATCATCGATTTTTAGAATCATCTTAACAACTTGTGTCGAAAGCAAAATCTGTTGTTGTTTCCCGATCAATGTCTCAAAAACGTTTTGCTCACGCATGTCATTTGTGCCTACATCATTGCAATCAATACCACAGCAAGGGTTGTTTTCCTGGAAAGAAACTCATACATTTAATTTTCAGACAAATTTACCACCTCAATCATTAACAAGAGCAGTCATAAATTAAAAAAACATGAAACAAAAATGGTAAATTGCATATTTAGTCCGCTAATTTTCACATCGTAACAAAAATTGTCCTTTATCTTTCGAGCGACACATTTGGTCCTAATATTACCAGAATTAGTCTTTATCTTTTGCACTCAACACAATTGGTCATATATCTTTTGGGCTGACACGTTTAGTCATCAATTTTAGTACTCTACTTTCAATTATATAGAAATTAAAAAGTAACACATGAATATGAATATTCATTTATTTTTGTATATCAAGTTATTTTAAGCCACAAATTCACTAAAATTAGTCTTATCTCACTAAATGTGTTAAGTTCAGTAGTAAATTTCTTTACCCTGGAAGATAGAGGACCGAAACTATTGACAATAGACTAAATATGTTTGACTGAAAGATAAAGAATATAAAATGCTAGAACTCTAAGATAAGGGATTAAATTTAAAAAAGAAAATAGGACAAAACATGTTAACCCAAAAATAAAGTACTATTTTGTCATGAAGCTCAGATTCAAATTGTATTTTTGCCAAACAAAACCCCATGATAAGAAGCATGAGGGTCAAAATTACCTTTATTTGCTGAGATTTAACAGCAGATAAAGTTTCAATAGGCTGGAGACCACTGTTTTCTGCAAGGGCCATGGGGATGGCATCTAATGCATCGGCAAATGCCCTAATTGCATACTGCAGAGAGAGAAATGTGTAAGTAACATAGCTAAACAAGTTGAAATAATAGATACAAGAGAAAAGGTTGGCTTCACACCTGCTCAACTCCTGGGTATTTATCAGCAGCTGCTTCCACAGCTAAGGAGCAAGAAATTTCAGCTGAGCCACCACCATAGACGATGGAATTGTTGCGAATAAGATTCCGAGCAACGCATAAAGCATCATGAAGGCTGCGCTTTGTTTCTTCGATCATCATCTTGTTACCTAAAGCATCATCATAAAACGAATTGTGTCAAAATTCTGAACGAAAATTAGTTCATTCCTCCCTTTCTCTTGCACTCTTCCTTCCCATAAAGAATTGTTCAACAGTTATACCGTGTGAACTTCAGTTAGTAAAATATTGGGCAATTCTATTTCATAATTAAGTAAAAATCCCTCACATTTTGTAACACATTGTTTATTGTTCAATGTCACCTAGTAGAAAGAACATCAAAATATCGAAAATATGGAGAAATTCTAATCCAAGTATGGGTCGGGTAAATGTTGAAGATTCTTCTTTTTTTTATTGGTTTATGAATATATTTTTTAAAGCAAATACATAATAAGTTTCAAAGTTGCTCTTGAAATTACAAAAGTAGCAGCTAGAAACATGCTCTGGCGCCGAGAATCTTATTTCCCCACTTTGTTTCTAAGATTCAAATTGTTCAATACAATCAAATAGGTTCACTTAATTAATAATATCTAAGTATTTGCCAAAATAGGGGATTGAAACATATGTATTAATCAATAAATGAGTAGAACAATTGGAAATAAGCTTCCCATGAGACTCTAACAAAAAAACAGCAAGCACAACAGAACTCTCACATTCAGTCTAAAGCAAAATCTATAGCAAATAATAAACATATAGAATGGAGAGTACAAACGGGTACGACCACATGACCACAAAGTTCCCAAAAATCGGAACATTCAGTCTATCTTACAATATATACAAACAGGATCAAGTAGTCAAAAGTATCTTGCACTAAAAAATTATAAAATAATTACCATGGTTATAATACGAAAAGCAAAATTTTGAAAGAAGTGGGAAGAGGAAAATATTGACCTACCACCACGTATAAATATGGTTACAGCCCTTGAGTTTGCACAATGCTCGATGTATATCATTCGATCTTTAGTGGTGCCAAATGCTTTTTCTCGAACCAAACCAGCCTAGAATGCATTATCAATTTATAGATCAGTACAATAATATGAAAATTTTGACATGAGAATACCAAAAAAGAAATGTAAGGTAATACAAATATTGCAAAAATATAGAAAAAAACATAGAAAGGTAGCAGATAGGATATCTTACCTTGCCCAGTTTCTCTGGTGTCAACTCTTGAAATCTTGGCACAATTCTCCCACCTAAAGTCAAGAAGCACAGACAATTAGAAACTCAAAAAAAGTATAATTGTAATAAAATTCCAAAATATAATTGATAGAACTGCAAGAACTATACAAACCTGTAGCTATGGCTATCAGTTCTAACTCCACACCACCGACCCATCTGACAGCAGGCAAATTTCTATGCATTAACAAGTGGTTTGCTTCATCATCAAAACCCCATTGGCAAATTACCAATGTAGCTCCCACATCCTGTAATTTATTGAGTTAGTGATTGAACAAAATTGTCTAACTCAACCAAATGTAGCTATAGAGATGTACACAAGTGCAATTCCGGGAAGCATATACAAATGTATAAATAATGTACTAGCTACAACAACCTTTCACAAGTGAACTCTTCCAGAAGTGATAAAAATAGGGATTGTTAAAGGGGAAAGGAAGTCCAATAGTTGATAACCACTTAATTTTCTTAACATTATCCACCATGATGGAAGGAGAAAAGGTTGAAGAATCAGATCCATCTCCAAGCAACAGTCCTTGTAGATGGACCATGGCAACTTCTTCGCCTCAATCTAACACATTTTACCAAAACAAAGACAATATCAAGCTAATACCAAAGATTACCTTGCATTTTTGAACCATATCATCAAAATACTTCTGCTCTTGTTCCCGTAATGTTTGGAATTTTTCCACGCTATCAATATCAACCTTATGTTTAGTCTTTGGCTTGGGAGGCTCAAAGGGGCATGTCAAAATTGCAATTTTCGCATCCTCAATTTGCTTTGGCATCTGTGGATGACTCATGTCTTTGTCAACCAAAATCCCATATATTAGTTCAGTATCCTCCAACTTTCCACCTACTTTACCCTCTACTTTAATTAAGTCTAAGTTAACATCCTTCCTTTCTAAATCTGCAACAGCAAGCACTGCTTTCACCGCAATTTCTGCCATACTGCGCTTGCACCTATTCACGCTGCAAATCACAGTTCACTATGTAAAAACAAGTAACAAACAAAAGCACACAATAGTTGCACAGTTAGGAAAAGATATTAGAAGAATAACAATGAAGGCACATGCTCTAGATATCATAACACAACTAAATCATAATCAAAGAGCATAAGCACCTAAAACACATATGAAGAACTTCCAGCCCAGCCCCCGCCAAAGAATAAGATTGAAGACAGGACACATGGAGGAGACAGAGAGGCTTTTAATTCAGTAGTCCAAATAGAATTCTCAAATTGTGCATGCATAGACATCAGAATTTCCTTGGGAGCAATTTTTGGAAAAGGAGAAATTAAGTTGCATGCAATTAAACACAAGAAAGATATAGATAATCCAAAATATGAAAAAGAAATAAAAATAATACTTACATCTTGGAGGATAGAGTGGTCATACAAGTCTGAATCAAATCTTCAATATTTGTTCCATCAAATTCAAACTTATGGGATATACGCTCCAAATGTTCAAAAGCTATCCTGGAAGCCAACTCATATCCTTCTGCAATCCGAATAGGATGAATTCCTCGTTCTAATAGCTTCTCGGCTTGCTCTAGAAGTGCACCAGCCATGACAACTACTCCAGTTGTTCCATCACCAATTTCATAGTCTTGACTCCGTGACAATTCAACCATGAGCTTAGCAATTTGATTGTCAACATCCATCTGCTCCAAGATTGTTGCACCATCATTTGCTGACGGCATAAAAATCAGAAATAAGTAGTTATCTAAAATTCTTAGACATATATAACTGTTCAATAACTACAACATGCCATGCTTTTGAAAAATAATGTATTATTGCTATAGACTAAAATGCCACCATATCTCACATTTTATTATTGACAAACTGAATGCATTTCTAGTATAAACTACTTGAATGATTCCTTTAAAATCATCTTCTTTTCCTTGTAGACGTGTGATTAAAAAAGGTGGAAAATAACCCTTTCCCTTCAGGATATGAAAAATATCCACATCTACTATTTCGCTGTTCCAGGCACATAGAAAACTACCATCGCCTGTTTTGAAAATTTAATTAAAAAAGAAAATGCTTTATAATAATTCTTCATTAATACTTTGATTCCCCTAATAATTTATACAATATATTTTTTGAAAGAAAAATATGCTTAGAGCATTTGTTACAAATCCAAGATACGATAAAGTAAATAAATAAAAACTGCGGGTAATAAAATGCTTATCCAATCTTATCTTATCAATCACGTACAAAAAAAAATGTTCAAGGATATAACAGATTAAATGATATTTCTTTCACACCGCAAACACCAAGTCCCATGCATAGCAATATAGATATCTTAAAGATACACTTCAGTATTACATTGATTGACAGTACCAAACTTTCTAACATCAAACTTCTTTTACCTATTTCTTTTTCATTACCGTAGGCTTCTAGATCTGATAACTTTGAAATAATATTAGTCCTTTTATTTACAACTCTTCAGCTAATGAAGTAATAGTTAGGCAACTATATGGTATTCATAGAAAAATGATGATTCTGTATCCTCCTCCATCAATATTTTTCTTCTTTTGTATTTCATTTCAAGAAACCCTTCGAAGTGGTCTTAATAAAAAATCACAGCAGTTCAGCATGCCATGAAATCCACAAACGCTCCCTAGCATACTCAGAAGGCCCAGCTAAGATTCTTCTTTCACCCCCCAAAAAATTAGCAAACATAATATACCAACATCTAAGAAGTTTCACATGTGCAACCACAAAAAAAGCACAACCCACTCAATCACCACATCAGAACACTACAACATATTATCAATACATAAACTGCGGAGCTTACTGATGGTGACATCACCGTCGGGGCTCTGAAGAATCTTATCCATGCCTTTGGGTCCGAGAGAGGTTCGGAGGATCCGAGCCACAGCTTTTCCAGCTGAAATGTTAGTCTTCTGAGCATCGAGGCCTCGCAATCGGCTCTTCTGCTCTTGCTCCCTTATTATGATGAACGGCCGACCAAATTCATCGAAGGCCAGCGCCATCGAAGTATACGGGTCGGATATTTTCGAGATCCGATTGAAAAAATGGAAATGAAGAGAGTGAGAGAAGTGGAATGTTGGAAGGAAGATTTGAGAAAGTAGTAGTTTGTTTGCCCTAGTCTGGGTCGAGTGGTAGACCGTAATTGTGTACTCTTTTGGGCGTGGTTTAGTAAACCCCTCAATATATGTTCCCTCCCGCTTCTTTTTTTCCTCCTTTCTTTATTTACTAAATATGGTAGGATTGACTTTTAAATCCGATTTCAATCATCTCGATCATATTCGAATCGGATTCATAACTTATTTGAAATTAAATTTTTCGAAACGCTAAATTAAAAAAAAAAACGAAGGGAGTATACGCCTAAATTTATCAAAACACGAAGGACAACTCCAATTGGTCATCAAACCTGACATCATATCTCATAAATATTATTTATGGATCCCTACACATTCACTTATTTTAGTTGAATTTGGATTCAATATAGACCATTTTGTTTTCGGATCTGAATCTAAGTATGTTAGGTTCTCGGACCCGAAATTCGAGTTAATTTGTCCAAATTTCCACCCTCAAGTCTCCACCAAAATATTTGTATTCAAAAAGTTTTCTAATGGAATATAACCATTGGGCTCAATTCATGAATTTAAATTTTCTTCCCTGTACTGAAGCTTGAAATAGAAAAATTCAACCACAAACAATGTATAACGACTGATCCATGTTATGAATGAAACTATTAGCTCATACATTATTGAATCAATATCTTTGGCAAATAAGTTTAGTTTGTATTCATATTCCGTCATTTGTATTCAGATTCCATAAATGTGTTCTGAATTATAAATCTTCATCCTGACTGGACCCATAAAATTTCTCTTCGAATAGATGCCCTAGAAAATCGAACTGGATTCAAATTAAACCCCGCTCCAAGAACCTATTGCCAAATGCCAACAATTCAACAACACAAGAGAAATGAAATAACAAATCTTAGCCTGCCTATCTAGCTACCCACTATTCGTCAAATCAAATGTGCATTTCTAAGGACTATTCATGTAAGAATTCGTCATAAATGCCATTGGACTCTTCATGGAACTCGTAGTGGGCTTTCCTCTCAATTCTTTGGATCATGGGCCGCACTCGGTCTCTTTTAAAATCAGAGACAAGAGTAGGTGTAGGGCTATCAATGTGGCGGATTTTTATCCGGATTCAATCCGAATTCGGTCAAATTTATTAAGATAATTGTCTGATTAAAGATTTGATGTATCTGATCCAATTAAGAAGATCCATGGTTTGAATTATATAGAGCAAATATTAATTTATGTTGATCCGATTCGCTAAGGATCCGCATACGATTAATATTTAATATAATACTATATATATTTAACTTTCATATTTCATAAAATTATTTTTAATGTTCACTTCTTTTTCGGTAATTTATTAAGTAGACTTAGAATTATAATATTGATAGCTACAAGTGAAAATGAAATGTATTTTACTTAAACATGTTTTGGCATTACCAACAAGCTAACTATCATTCAATTATAAGAAGATGTGTTTAGTATTTTACCATTTATTGTAGAAATCGTAAAATTTGTATTATAATCCTACAAATTATCTACAATGGTTTTCTTCCTCTTTAGCTTATATAACTTTTTTGGGATCAGATAATTCATAATATTTATATTTTTAAGTAAAAATATACATAAAATTATTTTTTATTCGGATTCGGTTGCACTTTTAAAAATTTGAGAGGATCTCGGATCCGGAGCCACCCTGCTCCGCTCCGAGTCCGACCCATTGACAACCCTATATTAGACCATATTACAGTTTTGTGTCGATAATTTAGTCGGGACATATATAATATGGTGGCATTCGACTTGCAAAATCTCAATTTGGGCCTGAAAACCGGATTTTGTTAGGATCGGGAGATTGAAAATAGTAATTATACCCAAATTGCGGCAAAATTGTAACCCAAATAAAATTTCATTTTCAGCATAAATATATTCAAGATTTGTATATACCGCAACATCATCCCAACATTTTGGAATTAAAATTTAGAACAACCTTTGCCATAATTACAATCCAATTAACAAATAATTTTGGTCCTCCTTGCAGCGGGGAAGCCGGAATAAGAATAACCACAAGCAAAACACAGGTAAATTAGCCAAACGAGGTTGCCTAATGTTGGAATTTGACAATGAAATATTGTAGGATAGTTTTTAAAACTCAGTAATGGAAAATCTCTGAAAAGATCCACAAAAACAAATAAATTGAACAAGCAGCCAGGTTTTCTGGATCTGGAAAAAAGGAGAAAATGAAATTCGAGCAATATGAAAGAAGAAAGAAAAAGAATTGGAAAAGATTGTCCAGGTATTGTTAAGCTGAAAATGAGTGGCAGTTTTCAAGGGATTTAATCCAATAATATATGCCGGATTATTTAATAGTTCTGCAATTGGACTGGCACACTTATGGGCGGGCTGCCCGTAGTTTTATTAGCCAGCCAACAAGAACAGTTGCAAACCGAACTGGGCTAAGAATTAAAATATGGCCCAGATTACCCATACTGGGCTAGGCTAGTAGGTTGAATAGGTCTCCTCATGGCTAATTGAGTCCCAGTAATGTTTATATTTAGTTTTGCTGAAACAGACAGAATAATTAGATGCACAACAAATTAATGCAAGCCGCCAGAAAAAATACCTCAAAATCCTTGGCCTCCAAGTCAATTTTTGTGAAGGTAAGCATGCAACCAAAATCGAATTTAATTTAGTGAAACTAGAATTATTATTGGTTGGATTTGGGTGCTTTTATTGTTGTTATTTTTCAAATCAAATTCCTTTGGTCCAGGATTACTAGTACTAAATCAAATTCCTCCTTTTTAACATTCATTCTACTATTTGATGTTATTAGAAATCTGTTCATATTTTGTTATTTCCGCTAAAAATTGAAGTTTTTGGAATTGCTAAATAATTGTAACCCAAATCATTCATTTGACCCCATAGAAAAAAATTATAAACCTTGTGGTTAATAATAACACCACATCGTTCATTTGACCTCATAATAAATAATGTGGTGATGATGTAGCATTATTTCTATCCAAAGATCTAGGAAATAAGTAAGAATTTTTCTTAATTCACAATTTAAGTTTGCAGAAACATCCATTATAATACTTTTTATAGGAAAAAAAAGCATAAAAAATATGATTTAACCATTAAAAACGCCACCAAAACCCCGCTTGACTTTCTAAAGTTAGCTTTTTCAGTAAGAATTCATCATAAAAACCATTGGTTTCTTCATGTGACTCGTAGTGGGCTTTCCTTCCTCATGCAGAGCTCTATTCTTTGGATCATGGGCCGCACTCGGAGTATTTCAAAATAAGAGCTAAAGACACAAATATCCCCTATGCTTTGTCTAACTTAAAAAAAAAAACTCTGTATTATTTTAACTCATAAAAATTCTCTGTATTTTGTTTTAATTACCACACTCAGCCTAAGTAGAATTTAACTTTTGACTTTTGGCGAAATGACAAGATTACCACAATGTATTTGTTTTTTTTTTAAATTTATTTATTCTTTTTGAAAACC
This sequence comes from Penstemon newberryi var. newberryi, assembly GCA_030819805.1. NCBI lineage: Eukaryota > Viridiplantae > Streptophyta > Magnoliopsida > Lamiales > Plantaginaceae > Penstemon > Penstemon newberryi. The sequence goes on from JAUALY010000008.1 coordinate 1,115,079, forward strand.
TAAGTATATACTACTTGAATCGAGTGAGGTATTTAAAACCAAACACAGGGGGGTTTTGGGGATTTCAAATGACACAGGTTAACAAAGCATAGGGGTATTTTTGTCTTTCGATATCAGGGGTAAAATTGTCATATCAAAAGCAACATGTGAACAAATACTTGCAATTTTGGCGTTTGAATCACACTCTCCTTTATGGGGGTGAATTTGGGAAGTTAAAATAACGTAGGGGTTTTTTGGGAGTTAGACAAAGCATAGAGGGTGTTTTTATCTTTCTCAAAATAAAATACTATATTGAAAATATATTTTTTCAGCTGTAATTTGGGAAAAGCCTATTATAAAAGATATTTTTTATTATATGATTTTTAGTTGGATTGCTAAGTATGGCAAGTAATCGAGTTTAACTTGTCATAATCAAATTTACAAATTATAGATATTTGCTATAATTTAATCGCCCTTTAGAAGGATTATCATTGAATTCGCTCTATGTTAACAGTGTTAAATAAAAATAAATAACATTTATAATTGGTTAATGGTATTATGTCAAATTATTAAAAATAATATTTCCCCCATCTCATTTTTCTTACTCATATTTTCTTTTTAAGGTGTCTTAATTCAATATTTTCTTTCTTAAAATAGAATTCTTTTTCTCAAAGTGGTATACATAAAGTAATGATTTAACACCACTAATTCTCTTTAATTATTTTTAAAGGGATAAATGTAAAACTATCTAAATTTTTAACATTTTTTTAATTCTTATATAAAACTCGGTTTCAAAAATAAATGGAATAAGAATAATGAGATGGAGGGAATAGTATTTTAAAATTATTAGTGAAGTTAAATAAAAAACTAAAACTATACATTTTATTGTTAATAATATCAAATTAAGTCGTGATGTAACGATTATAAATTTACCATCTCCTCAAAGTAATATCAAATTAGAAAACTCATTGTTGTTACTCTTACTCTTTTGATCAGAAGTAGTTGAAAACTGAAAATGTTACTAGTTTATTTTATGTTGAAAACAGTATGTTTATGGAAATTGGAAAATTCTAATGAGTAAATGAACCTCTAAATTATTAAATCTGTGAATTTACTTTAAGAATCCAATGCAACGTCAAGAATTTTCAATAATTGACCATATAGTTTTTTTCCCAAATCAGTCCTACGAGTTTCCCGAAACACCCCTAGTCTCCATCACAAGTCAACTTTCACGAAAACGGACACTGTCATCTACCAGCAACCCCAATTCTGTCATTTTCCCTGATCCATTTCATAATTACCAAACACACCCTTCCCTTCCCATTGGTCATTAAAAATAAAAACTGATTTACCAACAATTACAAAATTCCAAATCCCACTACTACCTTCATCACCGCGCACGTTAGCTGTCCCCCGCAATCATTACGCCTAACTAAACACCAAAAGCCCCATGCATTTAAATCCGAATAAAATGCAAAATAGCCTCTATATTTTACTCAATTGACAAAGAACTCTATGTGTAGTTTGTATTAGCAAAAAATGTTCTACATTTACATTGTATTGGCAAAACTTTTTATGTCAATTTTATCAATTTGCTGTATTCATATAAAAAATTAAGATTTGACAATAAGGGTTTATTACAATATTTTTTTATAGACTAGAGAGATTATTCTTAATATCAAAAGTCGACGGCCAACAATGTTTTTGTATTTTATTCTAAAGTAATATTGTTGTCACTTTCTTTGAAAATTATGAAATAGAATTACAGTTGCATTGAATTATAAACTTCAGACTGAAAAATGAATAAATAGTTTTGACTTGTTAACAAAGTTATTTTTTCTTTTTGCTAAAACTGTCTTTTGCCAATTATAAAATTCAGAGGAGGTGTTTTTGCATTTCACACCTAAAATCCCCTCTCTGCTTAACCTGCGCACCCCTTACTGACACCACTCCATTAATTATTCAATAAATGGATCTGCTGCTGTTGCTGCTGCAACTCTACGCTTAGCTATACATACACCATTCTGTATCTACACCCAATCCGTGAATTCACTTCAATTTATGCCCTTGCATTTTTCAAATTTTCATGTCATTTTCTCAGAACCGTCGCCCAATCGATTTCCGATCGGGTGAGGAGCTACTGGTTTTTGTGTCTCTCCCTGTAAAACGGCGTCGTTCCGGAGATCGGAGCTGATTTTGGCATTGTCGGTTACCGAAGCATGAATCCTCTGTGCTGCATTGCTCCGGTGTCGGTGGAAAGAGATCGAGCTGTGGTGAAGCCACAAACCCTAAGTCAGGAGCTCGTGTTCGATGGAAATTTTATTACTAACGATAGTTTTAGCAATAATAATAGTAACGTGATTCTGAGACCGGTTAGTTTTAACTCGAGGCGGAGTTTGTCGACCAACGGCGGAGTTGGCAGCGGTGGTGGTGGAGTTGATTTGCAGGGGGAGAATGATGATGTCAAGAGTGTAGTTGGGATTTTGTATAAGTGGGTGAATTATGGAAAGGGGTGGAGGGAGAGGTGGTTTGTGTTGGAGGATGGAGTTTTGTCATATTATAAGGTTCACGGACCAGATAAAATTGTGGCGAGTTGGGGAAGGGAGAAGTGTGTGAGGGTGATTGGGGAAGAGAGTTTGAGGTATATGAGGAAAGGTAGTAATGGTGGTGGTAGTAGTAGTAGTGGGAATGGTTTTAGGGGGAGTGGGATGGGGTCGGGGAAGAGATCGAAGCCGTGTGGAGAGATACACTTGAAGGTTGGTTGCTTAGATGATCTACTTTTTTTAATTTATAATGTGCATTTATTATGTAAATTACACTATATGATGCTTTCGTAGGCAGTTTTCTATGTAGGCTGTCATTAAAGATGAGTAGTTTTTATCATGTGATTAATGTGTAAATTTGCACCTTCAAGTGAGAGGCAATGACATTGAGATTTTTGTCTAACTTGATGTAGTGGAAGTATTAATGAAGTACCATGGAAAGACGAAGGGTACCTATCGTAAGGACAACTTACGTAGTTAGGTATTAATTATGAATCAAAAGGTAGCCATTGAGCATTTTATGAAGTAGTGGTTAGTGCAACAGAAGAATTGACGATAAGAGGGAAAAATGAGATTATTCTCTCGGTCTGTGTGATTATGCGTGCATCATTTGGAAATTTTAGTCATTTATTTTGGTTGGACAATGTGGTTCTTATTACAAACTAGCACTCAAATTGTGTAATTCAAATTTACAGGTTCTAAAGTTTTGCTTTATGGTTCTGTAGATACACTCAATGCAGTAAGTAGTTCATCTCAAGTATAGATCTGCAGGAAATAGGCTCATAATTAGGGAACCTAACCATTTTTTTGTCTACCTTTGCCATTTGAAACCAAATGTTGATCTAGGTGGAAAAGGCATAAAACTGTAAATGCCACGAAGGCAGAAAATTTTTGCTACTCACTTTGTTTTGGTTCCCTAATATATAATTGAACACTTTATAATAGTTAAATACGTGCAAAGTTGGTGCTCTGTAAAACTAAACTTTATGTACACTGGCTATTTAAGTGATATTTGCATCTGGTACTGGCCTTTAAATACTAGAGAAGCTTCAAGCTATTTTGATATTTAAACTCACTTATCTAATCATTGAACTATGAGCAATATGTTGAACAGGTTTCTTCAGTTCGGGCAAGCAAGTCAGATGACAAAAGACTCTCCATATTCACAGGGACGAAAACTCTCCACTTACGTTGTCAATCCAGAGAAGATAGGGCTTCATGGATTGAGGCCCTTCTGGTTGCCAAAGATAAATTCCCTAGACTATTGACAAGCAATGACTTAGCACCTTCTGATGAATTTATTGTTTCAACAGAGAAGCTAAGGTGCCGGTTAATGCAGGAAGGCATTAATGAGACAGTAGTAAAAGATTGTGAGTCTATAATGCTCAGTGAAGTTGCTGAGATGCAGAATCAGTTAAAGACTCTTCAACTCAAACACATCTTGCTTCTGGATACATTAAGAAGACTGGAGGTTCATACTTAGCTTTTGAATGCATTTTGCTTAAAAGATTGTTATAAGCATAGAGAGTACTGGAACTATCCTCTTATATTTCTATATATATTTTAGTTGAAGGGTATTATCACGTTAGAAATATGATTTAATACTGAGTTCATGTGATTAGGTGACACCAATGTTCGATCTGCCAAATTGATTTTCTTATGAACACATTATTACAACTCTCACTGTTCTATTCAACTTAGAGTATCTCAGACAAATTTTCCATGTAAGTGGTTATTCCTTAACAAATGTGATCAGAATAATCTTTCTGTGATTGATGCAAGTGTCTCCTAAACATAGTACACTATTGTTTCACATATGATCTTGATTTACATCAGAAATCAATTACTCACTTTTCCCCTCGTTGATGAGCTCCAACAGAACTCAAGAATTCTAACACCAGTTATTTTATTCTGCAGACAGAGAAGATAGAATTGGAAACAACTGTAGTTGATGAAACAAAGGGACGAGACTCATGCCGTGGACAAGGGAATAGAAGATTCAGTGGTCAGTTCAGCTTTCATACTCATATGGTTCTTTTCTTGATTCCAAAAGATATTGTACCATATTATTTTTTGCCATCCAAATAATTATGAAATCTCAGGCATTTAAACTGGCTAAATTCTGTCATTCAAAACTGTTGCAGATTTCTATTCGGTCATGTCAGAGGGAAGTGGAAGTGACTCGGATGCTGATAATGAAAGTCGATATGGAGTAGATGTTGAAACAGATGAAGAAGATGGAACTTTTTTTGACACAAATGATTTCTTGTCCGCTGAGTCTCTAAGAAGTGCTTCCTATCGAAGTAGAGATAATCCTATATATGCTCATAACTCTTGGACTTGCGAAAAGGAATCTTCATTTTCTGGTCATCTAAGAGAATCTGGAGTGGAGATAAAGACAATTGAGTATCCGTACATCAAAAGAAGGGACAATTTACCAGAACCAAAGGAAAGGGAGAAGCCAGTTGGGCTATGGTCAATAATTAAGGACAACATTGGCAAGGATTTGTCAGGTGTTTGCCTTCCTGTTTACTTCAACGAGCCTCTTTCATCACTGCAGAAATGCTTTGAAGACTTGGAGTACTCGCATCTTGTTGACCAAGCATTGGAATGGGGTAAACAGGTGAGATCCTCATTCACATTGCTTTGTGGCAAAAAAGTTTTTCAGATGATAATCTACTAATTAAATTAAGTTCAAGATCAATTTGTTGTGCTAAGATCCTCATTACTTGAGTAATATTTGCAAACTCATCTTACATACCACCTTTTGCTTCTAAAGCAGTCTTAGTAAAGGTTGTTGCTTGCGGTATGAGTTTGATTTGTGACCTTATTAAATTGCATTATATTGCCATCACATCCGTTCCGCTTTTTCTTTTGTTGTTTTCAATGTTCAATGATTCATGGCTTAGTTATGGATCACACTGGATTTAATTTTCTCAATTGATTTCTTGAATTAGAATACAAAATTGAATTTTCTTTCTGCAGGGAAACGATTTGATGAGAATTCTTAACGTGGCAGCATTTGCCGTGTCTGGTTATGCATCAACAGAAGGCCGACAATGCAAACCCTTTAATCCTCTACTTGGGGAAACCTATGAAGCTGACTATCCGGATAAGGGATTAAGATTCTTTTCTGAAAAGGTTGCTCTTCTGTCTTCAATTTTTTTAACTAACATCAGTTATTATTCTTTTCTTAGTAATTCTACATTATATTCATCTAGTGATTTGTATGCCCATCTGGTGCTCTTTTGTTATTAAAATGGACATCATAAATCAGGGAAGCTTATTGCTTATTTTGTTTCTCTGATACATATAACAATAGTGTCAATATTGCTGGTCACTATTAACTTTTTTTTTATGTGTTTCAGGTTAGTCATCATCCAATGATTGTTGCATGTCATTGTGAGGGCAGAGGTTGGAAATTTTGGGCAGATTCTAACCTCAAAGGCAAATTTTGGGGACGTTCCATCCAGCTTGATCCTGTGGGGGTTCTTACCCTACAGTTTGAAGATGGGGAGACATTTCAATGGAGCAAGGTCACTACTTCTATATACAATATTATCATTGGGAAAATCTATTGTGATCATTATGGCACCATGCGCATTAAAGGCAGCGGTACTTATTCTTGTAAGCTCAAATTCAAGGAGCAGTCTATCATAGACCGAAATCCACATCAGGTAAATCTTGATTTTCTAACTTCTGATTGTGAAGCCAAATTCACTGGAAGCCAGTTTTTCTCGGTAATATCTCCTGGCATAGGTCTAACCATTAATTACTATGCTTTGAAGTGGACTTGGACCTCACAACAATAAAAAGAATTACTAAGAGTAAATAGAGGAATCTATTGTTAACAAAATTACTAGTATGTGTGGGTCAACACTCATGTTCATCAAATCAAGGGGAAAAATCGAATACAAGTAGTGCACTTTCATTTTTCTTAAATTTCTATTCTAGGTGAAGAAATAGATAATTAGAGAGTGTTATTAATTCCTTCATAGAAATCTGGCATATGGCAGGTGATTTTGTCCTTCGTTCAAAGAGGCATTCTTTTTAGATCGTGTTAGTAGGTCCTTGGTCAAACCTTGAGATAATAGCCTTGCAGGACAAGCTCATCCATAGGGTATTGACCCTTTTTAGTTTAATAGTTGTTCTATGTCATTATAATGGCACGACAAGAATACATGCATCAAAGCAAAAGCCTCAATTGAATTTATAATAGAGGGAGTTATGAGAGTGAATCTTTTACAGATGCTGTTGGCTAGACTTTATTACTCCCTTGAATCTTGATTTTTGTGACTTTTCCAACAATTTCCATTAAATCAATAGCAGAAATGAGTTTGCCCAACTACTTTGCACGCTTTTCTGAATATTTGAGTATTGGTCTCTTACTTTTGCCTTTAAGATATTGTTTGATATTGTCTTTAGTCAATTACCTTACATTATTTATCAAAAAAAAAAAAAAATACCTTACATTGACCTTCATATTAATTTTCGGAAAATAGGTTCACGGGTTTGTGCAAGACAATAGAACTGGAGAGAAAGTGGCAGTTTTGCTGGGAAAGTGGGATGAAGCAATGTATTACGTGATGGGAGATCCAACTACAAAGCCGAAGGGATACGATCCAATGACAGAAGCTGTTTTGCTTTGGGAAAGAGATAAATCTATTACAAAGACAAGATACAATCTCACACCATTTGCAATATCTTTAAATGAACTAACACCTGGTTTACAGGAAAGGCTTCCACCAACAGACTCGAGGTTAAGACCCGATCAAAGGCATTTGGAGAATGGAGAATATGAGCTTTCAAATGCAGAAAAGCTCAGACTTGAACAGTTGCAGAGACAGGTGCATTTAAAGATTTTGTTGTATAATTATGTGGTCTCTTTACTCTATGTTCACTATGTAGTTGCAGAGACAGGTGCATATCTACTTTACACATTATTCTAGATACCCTATTTAGAGTTGTTGAAACATAAAAGAATATGTGTTCATTAGTACTCAATGGTGTAATGGTGTGCATATCTGTATAAGAAGATGTATAAGAACAGAGGACTGAAATACCCTTGCCTAATATTACTGAAACGCAATCAATTAACACTCGTAATAGTAAAGTATTACATATCTGATTCTGATTAACTGTAACGAGAGTTAATGTAATTTTGATGCAGGCGAGGAGATTACAAGACACGGGCTGGCAACCAAGATGGTTCCGGAAGGATGAGGATGGTTGCTATCGGTACATGGGTGGATATTGGGAAGCAAGGGAGAAACGTAACTGGGATGGGATCCCAGATATATTTGGGCAGCCTTGTGATTTCTCTGTTTGCATACAAGAAGAAGAAGAAGAAGAAGAAGCTTCATCAGCCCCGACCCGACATATTAGGGGGCCCTAGGCGAAATTTTAACTCGGGGCCTGTTCTTAAAAAAAAATATTAAAATAGATAAAATGACAAATCAACTGAATTATTTTTAAAAATTCAATTGTAATATGATTTTAAATTATGGCAGTTACCCTTTTGGACTAGTCACTACAAAGTAGTCAATTCAGATTTTAATCTCTGCAGGGAGAGGTTCCCACTTAATGTCCCTTAAAAAGGATAAAAATCCTTGGAAAACAAAATTAAAAAAATTTAAAACCCTTTTTGAAAAAAAATCAAATACTAAAAGAATTGTGGATATAATTAAATAACTAATGTATGTTAATAATGTTAATTTTTTACATATCAAAATAATAAATAGGTATAAAATAAAAGTAGTACCATTATGTTTTCGCAACTACGTTATAAAGGGACTCCTCAGTCTTAGGGGTGTGTCAGTAAAACCGAATCGAGTCGTATCAAGTTTTGGTATCTAGACTATTTAGGTAATTTTGAAAATCATACCGTATGTCAAACTGAACAATTCGTAGCTTGATCAAAAAAATGAAAAAGTGTAGCTTTGAGTCTTTTTTGTAAATTTTTTGTATATTAATTTTTAAAATTTGAAGCTTGACATAAACTCATTGAATTAAGTTATATATCAAACATAATTTTTAAGGTGATCTCAAATATTGACATCTCCATGCCCAATTAATTCTTCTTCTATGCCCCCTATCCTAAAATTGGTATTATGGATTCATTTCGTAAATTGACCGTTAATATTGAAATAAAAAATGATTTGGTAATTAGCTTCGATTTCGGTACAATTCAATCGATTTAACGAAATTTTTGTATAATCATACTCTTCATGACTGTATACTAGATATCTATGCTTAGACTAAAACTCATAAAATTAATCAATATTTTATTCAAGTTAATTTGAAAGTTAAGATCTATCTTAATGTCACGTTTTGACCATGTGTCCGACACAACTAAACCAGCATATGACGCATTAAGGTCAATAATTGTCCAAACAATATTTGACCAATTAAGTTTAACCCAATAAATTTGCTCAAGTTATGCATGGAGGTTTCTATAGTTAGTTTTTTGCTTGTACATGGTTCTAGATTCTAAAAATTCCATATAGATAATTTTAGTAAGTAATTATAGATGTTTATAATGATACATTCTAGATATGTCCATATATCATAAAATTTTATAAAACATTATTCTTAGTCATTATATCAAGCTTATCTTCACCGTCCGTTCGAGAACGTGATTATATAAATATGACAAAAACTCATTTTTAAATATAATTTTAAGTGTTATTACAACCTTCTTACTTTCTTCCACTACTCATATTCTTACTTTTCCAAGAACTATGTTGTCTTGGCCCTGAAAGTTATTACAACTTTATTTGATTTGTACAACTTATAGCTTTATTTAGCTAAGTAAGCTATCTGCCGTATACTAGCACCATCATTTCCACAGTTTATGGACCTTAAGAGGGATGAAAAATAAAAACCCTAATCCTAACTTGAGATACTACCATTTTTTTGATAATTTTCAGTCAAAAAAGTAACAAAGTTGATTGAGCCAAAACAGAATCGCAGTACAGATTTGTTGCACGTCATATATTATAAAGAGAAGATATATTGGAAAGTTCACCTCCTTTCTTGCATAAAAAGGAAAAAAAGAAAAGAATCTTACCTTTTCTCTCCTCCGAATCACTTTTCTTCAGTTTCTATTATCTATTAAACAAATCTAAAGATCACCATCATGGAAATTGAGAACCTTTGTTGAGTCTCTTTCTGGTATAATTATTCCATTGCAAAAGCAATTTTTTTGACCTGCAGCTTTTTCAAGTGCACATCAGTTGGAGAAGAGTTTCTTCTTCTTCGGAATGTTAATGGCCAAATCTGGTAGTTAGAATGACAGAGTTGGACTGGCGCTTCAAATTCCAAAGGGGCTGGATTGCCTTTGCAAGGGCAAACAACCTCCAGGCAGGCTATAGTAGGGCTATCAATGGGTATCAGGGCATTCAAATCCGAGTTCGGTTTTCATTTCTTCAATTCAAATCCGGATCTGCTAGGATCTTGAAAATTAGCAATTGAATATGAATCTAGTGGATATTATCCGGATCCGTTTAACACATTAAACAATAAATTTTTTCTTTCATTTTCCTTCAAATCACTTGTATATTACACCATCATGAATTAAAAATATAATATTTTACTTATTTTATCAAAATTATTGTCTGAAAATTGTAGAAGATAAAATATATTGGACAAATAAAAACGATAAAATTAAAACAAGATAGAAACTGAGACAATGACGAAGAAAACCCAATATTGAGAAATTAAAGATAAGACAAAATTGGAAATAGAGGAAAGATGGCGGCTACTACATAAATGAATGGTTAGGGTTTTGATTTTTCTTATTAAATAGCATAAATTAATATGTTGTACCAGGTCAGTCCAACAGCATCTCTCATGCATTTCTTTTTAAGATTATTTTTAATAGTAAAAGATTTTTGTGAAATATAGATAGTTTTATTTTTATTTTGGTTTAAATACATAAAATATAACACAACATATAGTAATATATATCGGATATCGGATACGGATCTATAATAGATCTGAACTGTCTAGATCCATATTCGTTCCATATAATTTGAATTATGGATCTTCTTAATCGGATCAAATCTAACGGATCACTAATCGAACAATTATTCTAATAAATCGGACCGAATTCGAATAAGATCTGGATTGAAATCCGCTCCATTGACAGCCCTAGGTGATAGGCTCCGATTTGAAAGATAGATTGGCAGATTTGACGTAACCATATTGTCTGCTGTTGGGCATGATGCAGGCCCTGCAGTTGGGCCATAAACACTTCTACATTTTCAGAAAAATAAATTAGCTTACTGTGTAAATAATTGAGTTCTATTCAAAATGTATTGGGTTTGAGATTTTGTGGACTTTGTATTCCAAATTTTGTTTGATAATTGGCTTGACATTAATCCTAACTTTGGTTTAACAAAATTAAGTGAAAATAATAAAAATAAAGATGTTTATCGCTTTTAAGCATTTCTCGATCCACTCCTCCACTCCAATTAAATTGTAGAACTAAAAAGGTCTAAACCTAATTATGAAAAAAACACAGCCAAAATTTAAACAAATTATCACTTCCATGCTTTCCTTCCTCGGAATTGTTTGTCAGAATGCTTGCTTTGTTTCTTCTTTTGTATACGACCTCTTGCTATCTTCGATCTCTTTGCAGCAAGGGGCATAGCTTTTCTGTGTTCTTTCTGCTTATTGCTCGAACCACCAGTCTGCAACACATTGCGAGGAATTAGAAACACCATTCAGATGGGGGCCATTTTAGGGTGAATTTTATGCCAAAACGAAAGATTTAAGGCTCTGTTGATTGAAATTAAGAAATCAATAGAAGTTTACCTTTTTCTGTTTTACAGCAGTTTTGGATCTGTATTTGTCATTGTCCTCCCTCCCTGCTTTCATCAATGCCTTCCTTTCATCCTTGGTTAGTTTTTTCCTTATGTTGGCCTAATATACGCAGGAGTAGATGCATCAGATGTGTTTTCCAATAAGAGGGAGCACAAATTATGAGATCAACAAAAAAAAATAAGAATCTTAAAAAACGAATATCATTGAGAAAAACACGCATGTAAAGAACTTGGATGAGAAAGGAAAGCTCACCTCAAGTTTTGCAGCATCAACTCTCTTCAAGCTAAGTTGGTCCGAGGTTGGAACCTTGAAACCATGCTTTGTTAAGGCGCTTCTGGCGTCCTCCTTAGCCTGAAATCAAGAATATGACGAGACTGTGAGTCTTTAATACATCTCTCAATATACAATAGTAGCTAATTCATGTTTGGTCCAGCATGGAGAAGAACCAAACCTTAAGCTCTTTTATTCTTTGGAAGTCCTCATTAGAAAGAATGCCGTCGTCTGTGTTCGAAGATACATTCGATGTTTCTCCAGCTAATTTCTTCAAAGCACGAAGACTTCTATTGGCAGCACTCAACTGTCCCTCAAAATCGGAAAACTTCCTTTTCTTTGCTTTTGATTTATTCTTATCAACATCACCATCCTTGATGCAACTATTATCAGTTTCCATTAAACTCGACTCCTCAAGCTCCTCTTCATCATCATCATCATCATCTCCACTCTTTTCTTCATCACTGACATCATCAGTACCATAATTATTATCATCTTCGTCTGAAACTTCATCTTCATTATCATCACTGCTTGCACCAATTGTTTCAAGTTCAGAATCACCATCACTTTCACCACTGCCATCCTCTTCAATTAAACTAACACCATCTTCCTCTTGATCATTGTTATCGTCATCTTCATCAGAAGTGACACCATCATTTTCCTCGTCTACTTCTTCATCACCATCCTCGTCAATTTGTTTTAACAATTCGATGCCTGGGATATTGCTAGAAACGTTCACCTCACCAAAGGCTTTAGGTTTAGACTTAGTGTTAGCAGACCTTCCTCTATCCTTCTTGATCAATAGTGAAGGGCAAACCTGTCAAAGCCTTCATTAATATTACTGAACTAAAAAAAAAATCCGAAAAATCAAAGCTCTATGTTAGGCAAAATAACAAGAGAGAGGGGCCTACCTCTCTAAACAAAGTAAGAAGTGACCGAGCAGCTGAAGAAACAGCTTTCTCATTTGACTTTCTATATAACACAAGGTCTTGCAGCAAATCTTCAGTCATCAACTGTCAATAAGAGAAAATTAAGTAAAAACCATGAGATTCAGTGGCAGAGAAGTAAAGAGAAAACTAGGACGTCAACATACTTAAGAGATTATTAGGAAGTATACCAGAGGCATACGGAGACATATTTCTCGCACTACATTCAGCCCGACAGATATGGCCTGGGAGAAAAACAATTGGGTTGATATAAGGTACAATAATCATGGCAGAAATTTGATGAGAAAAGCAATGTGGTACCTCGGGGCGTGATCGATCGTGAACAAATTGGTTAACTATTTGTTTAAATAATGGTTCGACCGAGTCAGGAGGTACCTAGTTCAGAATAAATACAAGGATTGAGTTTGAATATTTCTTCAGGTGAAAACTAATGAGAAACTCAGTAAAGTTGGCGTTAAAGGTGACCAAAGTAGGGTAAAGAAAAATAAATCTTGACCAGATGTCATGTCATGGCAAAGAAAATACCATGTCATGGCAGGCCTGAACAGCTGCTGCAAGGAGCTCCGTGACATTTCTTTGATGTGGCTGCAATAACATTTTAGCAGACTTAGCAAAGCATCTAAATCACGTTCTCACCTAGACTAGCAGTAAATGAATATACCTGAACATATTTCTGAAGGTAAGGATAAAAGCTTAACAAAATTAAGTGGTGAAGGCCAACTGTACGTGCAATTACTTTGACCATCATCATCTTTATCTGCATGAAGAAGAAACAGAATATTGACCAGATAATTTTAGTACAAAATTTGGCATAATGAAACAAATGACGGGATGTAAAATAATCAAAATCAACAAAAATTACCTCAAACCTTTCATTGCTACTTTGCAGCCGTGAGAACAGCTTTTCAACAAATCCCTGCATGCAGAATTCTGATTAAGATTTCTTCTTCTACACATTAATGAAGAATATATAGCAGAAAATAATCAATAATAAATTTGTTACGATACCTGTGCATCTTTCAAATGGTTTAGTGGTGAGTAATAGTTTGAGTTAGTTTTCTCAGATGATAGCCGCTGCTGCTTTTTCATGCTACGGGCTACACGCTCTAGTTTTGCCTTCTTTTTCTTTTTACTTGAGGTTGTGCCTTTATGGTTTGCCTAATTTATAAACATTGAGGTATACACAGAAAAGTTAATAAATTGATGGCTTTTTGCATAAACCAAGCCAAAATAGCACAAATATCTCCAACACTAAACTCTAACAAAATGTGCTTAAATTTTTCAAAGAAGATTCCTAGTCTGAGCAGAGGATGTTATATGGTCTTTAACTTAAAAAATCAACAGAAATTCAAGGGGCAAATAGTAAAAAATATGAACCACATCAACTGCTCAAGGATATGAAGGTTTTCCTAGCTTTAACAATCAAAAATTAGTGTTCTGGTCACATAGAGAAATATGGATAAATTATAAGTTAAAATATTGAACAGCAACCTTATAGACAGCTTCTTTGCTGAGCACTATTTGAGCATGTGGGGTTGCAGGTTCATCTTCGCTGCCAGAATCATCACTATCATCATCTTCAATCTTCTCAAAATCAAGAAGAAATGACAAGGCAGCTATCATGATCCTGAGGAAAAAGAATATTATATTTGGATATCTTGGATGCCCAATATTAGATTGAACACATGAAGCATAAACAGCAAAAAGAAATTATAAAATATTGACCTTGACGATGGATGAAAACATGCCGTACATATTGCATTAGCTGTCCTATCATCGAACCAGACTTTCCTCCGATGAAAATCACAAAGAGTAATAAGTGCTCGCTTTGCTTTTGCTTCATCCTCTTGCTATTTTGCCACAAAAATTATAAACCTCAAAAACCAACAAATGAATGACAAGTTCAACGAGTAAATTAACATACCTGTAGCATTCCAAACAAAATATTCTGAAGTGCTCTATTCTTGGGATCATTCTTGTGCTTCTGGTTCATGCGTCTAATACTGTGAATAACATGAGAGAATGCCAAGTTTTTCAAAGCCCTATCCCCTACTGTCTGTAGCTCCATAAATACCACAAGTGTATCTGCAATATCAATTATCTAGAACAGAAGAAATTTAGAAGCAGCACAAACAGATTCTTCATTTCACATGGAAATTCAATGTAAAGTTAAAATTCCTCACAGAATATAATTATGCACCTCTCACTAAAACTTCAAAAACCAGCAAACAAATCCCTTCTATACTAAAACTACAAAGTCACAAATTTTTAATCAATCCCCAAATATATTTTCCATATCTTCGACATTTCACCCTAAAATGAAAATTTCTTTCCCCCCAATGTATAGGCAATTAAAAATACACATAACCAATTCAACCAAAAGAGTTCAAACGACCAAATAAATTCCCAACATAAGCGAAAAGCAAACTTTCTCTCTAATATAAGAAGCTACCTTTCGATTAATCATAAGAATAAGAGCTTGCGTCACATGCACCCTAAGGCCCGAAGGCAGATTCCGGGCCGAAGATTCCAGAAATCGGACCAACTCATTCGGAAATCCAGCCAATTCTTTCGGGTAGAACGGCGTCACATGGGCTAAAAACAAAGCCCGATCACCTAAATCCTTTGCCACGGTCGAGTCGGCGGAAATTCCACTCAGTGAGGTGAAATTCAAAGCGGCTTGCTGCAGGAAGAGCTCGACGGAAGACTTGAATTGGTTGTAAATCAGGGTTAGCTCCGATGTGTAGCCTTCCGGATCAACTTTAATCTTGGATTGTAGTGTTGCGAGATTGAGCTTGTCGGAGGATCGCCCCGAGGCTGAGATTGAATCCGCCGTGAAGTCCGGCAGCGACGACATTGCCGACGTCATGGTTGAGAGTTTTGGGAAAGGAAGTTGGAAACCTTAGATAAACCCTAGTCGTGTATGTGCTTCGCTTCTGATGGTTGTCGTAAAAGCGACTATTTTTATACGTTTAAGACGTAAAATGCGTTTTTAGCTAAAACACAAAGATGTGTTTGTTTCGTTTTTTCTGAAAATGGTTATTGAAATTAATTAAAAAAAATTTATAAGTTTTAGAAATGAGTAGTTTTTTAATTTTATTTTATAGAATAAATAACGTAGGAAGATATTTGTTACTTAATCTTGCTTGTATAATTTGTATGTCAAATCAAATTTTTTTTTTTAAATAAGACAATATTTTTAAGATTCAATTATTTTTGAAATAATTTTAATTTTTAAAGGAAATAAATTATTTATTTGACTTTTCAGTTATCACAAAAATGCATTCCATAAAGTGAAATAAATAAGCTTTAAAGATTTCTCTGTATGGTCGTTCCCATAAAATATAAACTAAATCGTACTTACTAATTCGATGATAAATGAGATATTTTCTTTCTTTATAGGTCCATTTCAAGATGCGTCGACCATATAATATAGAATTTCTCTTAATGAGAACTCGAATTTGAGTTCACCCTTTGTGGATGCTAATTATTTCACTAAACCGATCATCTACTTGTGATAAATATAAATATGAATGGAGAAATTTATGCGAAAATTACAGCAAATCTTTCCAAATTCCAACGTAAATATTTTCCAAGTACACAGACTAGGACTGTCAGTGGGGCGGATTTCAATCCGGATCCGTCAGAATTCGATCCGATTTATTAGGATAACAGTCCAATTAGAGATTCGATGGACCTGATCCGATTATAATGATCTGTAATATGAAACACGTGAAGTGAATATGGATTTAGGTCGATCAAATCCGTTAAAGATCTATATCCAATAAAAAAATAAAAAATGATATTAGTAAAGGATGTTTGAAATGTAAGTTAAAAATAAATAAAAGGTAAAATTGCAGAAAACGTCCAAACTAATAAGTGATATTTGATTTTCGTACCAAGCTATATTACTTAGTCAAATTCGTCCCGTAATTTTATATTTTTTTGGAATATCGTCCCACTTGCCACATGGTTGCTTACGTGTCACGACGTGGCAAATTTTAGCATAAACAATTATACAAGATTGCAGAATTCGTCCCAAACTAATTACAAATTTTGGTTTTTCGTCCCAAACTATTTTAACTCGCTGACTTTCATCTCACAATTTGTCATTTGGCATGAATTTAGTCCATTATAAATTTATAATTTAATGAAAATGACGATTCATCTTTACTTTTTTAAGGGACTAATGGCAATTTACCCGTGTAATATTAGTAATGTTCAATTTACCCCCTGTATTTTGAAAAAGAGCAATTTACCTCTCTGTGAAAATTTTAAAAAAATATTTTATCCTAAGATAACACTTAGATTACGCCTGCATAACCTTTCTCCATTCTGTAGAAATGGATTGCGAGTTGAAACTTTGCTTGCCCACGAACAGTACTGGCTCGTCAGCAACTTAGATAGACGAATCTTCTCCTATCCTGCGCCTTCCCACTAATCCATAGAAGAGTCCTGCTTTGAGTGATAACTCCTTGACGGGTGCGCAACTTACTATTCATATTACATAGATCCTAGCTTTGAACACTGATCCTTATTGCTTGAAGTTCGGTCCCTACTGCCGAGATACGGAAATTCATTGATGCGCTTCCTGCATATGGAACTACGGGAATTACAGATTTCCTCCTCCCGCCTGGACTGCTAAACTTGATTCTTTAATTGTTGATGGTAGATGGGTGATCCCTAGTCTTCACTCTTCTATTCCGAATGAGAAAGAAAAAAGTGCTTAGTTTCCGTTGGAAAAACCAATGCAAATATCATATTGACTTTCTCTCGCCCTACTTCTAAAGATAGATAGAAAAGGTTGGAGAGAGTTACTTTATGAAATTCTCTCCTTTTATAATTAAATTATTAAGAGTGGGCATGCAAAGTGTTTTATAACAAGGGGGTAAAAAGAATTCGATCCAAACTAATTAGAATATTTATTATTTATTAATAAAAAAAAATGCACAATTTTTTCTTAATGAACTGAGATATGATTTTTTTTTTCTCAAAAGAGCACAGGAATTTCGAAAATCCATACTTATTTTCTCTTAAAAAAAAGTTAATGGCAATTTACTTCCATGTGATGATCATAATGTTCAATTTATTTCTCTGTGTCATGATAATGTGACAGTTTACCCCCCTGTGTTGCGATAAATGAGGCAATTCACCTCATGAATTATAATAAATGTAGCAATTGTTATAAAACACTTTGCATGCCCACTCTCAATTTATGAAATTGAGTTACACTCTCCGGTTCAAGGGGATATAAAACTTTTTTAAAATTTTTACAGGGGGGTAAATTGCTCTTTTTTAAAATACAGGGGGTAAATTGAACACTATTAATATTACAGGGGTAAATTGCCATTAGTTCCTTAAAAAGGTAAAAAATGAATCGTCGTTTCCATTAAATTAGAAATTTAATAATGGACTACATTAATGCAAAATGACAAATTGTGAGACGAAATTTGGGGAGTTAATATAGTTTGGGACGAAAAATCAAATTTTGTAATTAGTTTGGGATGAATTCTGAAATCTTGTATAATTGTTTATGCTAAAATTTGCCACGTCGTGACACGTAAGCAGCCATGTGGCAAGTGGGACGATATTCCAAAAAAATATAAAATTACGGGACGAATTTGGCTAAGTAATATAGCTTGAGATGAAAATCCAAAATCACTGATTAGTTTGGGACGTTTTTTGCAATTTTGCCTAAATAAAATTGTAAAGTTAATAAACTTATTTTAGAAAAAAATATTAATGTAATTTTTAAATAAAAATTATCTGAAAAAGATCCGATATCCAGTCAAATTCAACCGAGATCCACTGGATTCGAAAAATCTAGATCCGAGCATAATTCAAATCCGACAGACTTCGATTCAATATAAATGAAGCCGAATCTGGACGAACCTAATCCGACCAGATTCCGACCTATTAACAGCCCTAACACATACTCCACATGGCCAATTTATTGGAAAAAAAAAATGGAAGTCCACACGGCCCGATGGCTCCATGATCAGCCCAATCTACTAACTGAGGCTGAACCCACACATAAAAAATTTACTCCTCACATCAAAACTTTTCAAAAATATCAATTGATAAAGAAAATGAAAAAGGAGAAACAATTAATAACAAATATATTGGAGTAGAAGTGTAAATATTGGTTATTTGCACACCAACAGTGCAAATTGAGCTAAAATCCATTAGTCTGCAAATACACAACACCCCTCAAGAACGAACACCACAGTAAAAAAAATTATTTCTTGTACTTCATGAGACTTCAAACACTGCCCAGAAATTCTGTAGTTTCTGTCATTAAATGTGATTTCCATTCTGGGTCTTCTCCAAATACTCATCAGGTTCTATCTCACTCTCGATTTTGTATACTTTTCTTCCAGCAATTTACAGTATTTTAATTTGTTTTACGGAAGATATAGAATGATTAGTGTATGAGAGTAACACAAAGATTCAAGCTTTCAACTTTATAAACCATACACGTATTTGTATTGTTGGTTTATTTTAATTATTTCTGATAATTTGTCACAGAATATCTTGAAACATAATCTTGGTAATGATGAACTTGTATCAAGATTACTCGATAGAAGGTGGTCTTTGAGCAGCCCAGATTCCAAAATTAACCAAGTAACAATTTTGGATCGAAAAGGAGATAAATTATATGGTGACATTTGTTTTCAAAACAATACCCAACCATTTCTTGGTGAAGGTATGGTGGACAAAAACCAACCTTTTCCATCATTTTATATTGTAAGAGATGATCTATTGCATCCTCTAGTGAATGGAAACAAGGCGCGGAAATTAGACGCACTCCTTCCTCTGCTCGAAGATAATAATGTAACTGATGTGGTGAGCTTAAACCTAAAACACCCCATCATTTTCAAGTTGGTTTCTCTAATTTTTAATATTTAGATTAACCAAGTGTATATCGAAAATTTATAGGTTACATGTGGAGGTTGCCAAAGTGCCCACACTGCAGCTGTTGGTATGTTTGTTTCACCATTGAAATCGAACATTTACTTGGTCTTTTGTTTAATTTAAGCAAGCAATATTTTGTTTTAACCGTTTATTTACTTGTAATGAAGCTGTGTCGTGTGCTGAGAGAGGATTAAAGTCACACTTGCTATTGAGAGGAGAAGAGCCTGAAACTCTAACAGGGTACAATCTGGTTTCTAAATTGTATGGAAATGTGGTTTATATTCCGAGATCTCTATATGCGAATAGAAAAGAAATGCTTATGAAGCATGCTCAGTCAATTGTTGGCGGTAATGGATCAAGTTTATGGCTCAATGACATTCTCGAGAATTTTTCAAGAAAATATGCAACTGGGAAACAATTTGATTCTAATGGACGTATAGAAAAACAAACAAAAGTTGTTATCATTAATGAAGGTGCTGGGGATGCCATAGCTTTACCAGGTATCCCATTGAGCATTTGATATTTTCTTTTTATAGTATATTTCAAGTTTTTTTCTTCTTTTCGGAGAATTGCTACGTTTTATTACATTTTGTACGGTTTTCATATATTTGAGCTTTTAATTTGTGAAGTTGGTTTATTATGCAACTTGTTTGGTCAAACTCGTTGAACCACGAGGCAAGTGTATTTGCAGCACATGTCTGGTTATCGGTTACTCTGCTGGAAGTGTTATCCAATCACAAAGCAAGTATACTGCACTTTCTGTGTGAATGTCTTGGGTTTGACCGAGTCATGTCTCGACTAAAATTACATATTCCTGCTCATAATCACACCTTTTTTTGCCAATTAATTTAGTAATTTCCGTTTGCTTTCTTACACGTATTAGATTCTTTACTGAGATATTCATCGACATATGCTTCCTGATAGGTGTCATGCGTTTGGTACAGTACTTATCCCAAGACCATTTGTTTGGAAAAAAGAACCCCCTAAAAATTGTAGTTGATGCTGGAACTGGAACTACAGCTATCGGTTTGGCTCTCGGAGCCATATGTTTAGGGTGAGATATTTTGTTTCTTAGCCATCTTTATCTACAGAACATACTCCTCGTTTCATTTCTTCTGTTTTGAATATAGGCTTCCGTGGGAGATTACTGCAGTAATGCTGGCTGACAAAATCGAGTCGTACAGAAAAAGGGAGCAAAATTTGATATCAGAATTTCTAAGTAATTCTACACGTCCCCCTGCTGGCCTAGCTCCGAGTGGAATCGTGCATTGGGTAGAGCGTAGATTGCCTAGAAAGTAGTCTACACGTTAATATTTTAAATCTATCATCGCATTGATATATCTCATAGTATATATACAAATATTGAAATTCTCTTTGCGTCCTTGTAGGTTCGGCAATATATTGAAAGGGGAAGTTCAAGAATGCCAAAGAATAGCACAGCAAACGGGTATTCTCGTAGATCCTATATATACTTTAGCTGCATGGGATTTTGCAAGTCAACTCAGTCAAAACCAAGAAGACGATACCAACATAGTAATGCTTCACACTGGAGGGACACTAGGAATGTTTGGTTTAGCCCAACGGTATAAATCTTACTTCCAAACGCCAAAAGAGGGGGCGGATTAATGCATCAAAATTGTAGGCTGTATTCGTCAAATCCAAATTGTATCTTAAGCATTACTATAGGTACCATGATAGTTAAGAACTACTACATTCAAGATTTTCCTCATAAATGAACATATTTTTGGTTAATTTTATGGTTTCATACATATAAAATTGTACTTAGATCTGGGGAAAGGGGTTCCCACAATTATAAGCTACTCCTTCTGTCCCAAATTATCTGTCGTTTTAAAGAAAAAAATTTGTCCCAAATTATTTGTCACTTTAGGATTTCAATACACTATTAATTACATATTTTAGGTTTGTAAGAGAAAAAGTAAGAGAGAGTGTGTAAAATTTGATTAACGTGTAAATAGTTAATGGTGAGATAAATAAAGAATAATGGTATTTTAGGTATATAATTTATTTTTTCCCTAAAACTGAGACTATTTAGTAGGTACCTTAATATGTGTGAAAACATGTAAAAAGACAAATAATTTGGGACAGAGGGGGTAATAAATGTCTAAAAAACAAATCAGACATGTAAGATAGAAAAGTAGCTGTGACTACATTGGGTTTACCCCTTCAACAATAAATTTATGATTTGAATTGAACATTCTTGGCCATAGTGTTTGCCAGATTCAAATATACAAGTCCTACTACACAGTAGGAATATATCTTAAAAATGTATAGAATCTCACAAATATTCAATTTCTGCACACAGACAAGATAAATTCCCATGTTTCGGTTAATAAACCTAGTAGAGCACCAACAGGGTTGAGGGTGGCGCCTCCCATTAACGGTTAGGACTGAAAAATCAGAACAAGTTACTCGAGTCTGAACTTAGTTTAACTAATAAAAGAATTTTTGTTCGAGTTTCGTAAGAACTCAACTTTATAAGCTAAAATAATGATAAACTATATAAAAATATCAAACTACATGAATTTAACTTGATTAAAGTTCATGTTACTCGCTTGCATTAAAAACTAAAAACTCCAATCTCAATCTCAATCTCAATCTCATTGAGAAAACTGTAACAAGCTCATTGTCGTTTACAAAGACCCTTCTGAGTTAAATTTATTTGCAAGTACATACCACTTGTGTTGATAGAAATATAATTAATTACTCTGAACCTAAAATTCAAGAAAAAAATGCAATTTCATTTCATTTTATGGAGTTGCCATGACTTCATTTTGAAGAAAAAAATAATTCATAATTCATTTGTGTCAAAATAATAAAATGTACAATTTTTTTGTAATTACAAAAAAGTGTTATCATATTCAAACTATCTAACCTGCATTGACATCAAAATATAAATAAGAGGTCATGTCACAAGACAAAATTGAATCTTAGGTCGTGATTAATTAAATATACACGGCACATTACTAGGGATCTAATTGCTGTAATTTTATGAATATGTTGGATATTATGCTAATTAAGATAAAAAAAAAAAATTATTTTTGTGTATTTTGCCAATAAATCTTAAAAAATCTGGCCCAAAAATGGTGGCAGCATTCCGGGTAAAAGGGAGGCAAACAAGGATGGTCCTCAAATTGGAACCTTTTGCCTAGTAACTTTTCGGGTTTCTTGCCACTATGTGTTGTGTGTGTAACTAAGTATATTTATTGAGGTTTATGGCAAAACTCATAAACTAATGAATGGTTTAGGACAAGAAAAGTATGGACATGACGAATTCAACTATTTAAAAAATTATAACTTTATAATGTTTGAAACACGAGGATATTGCACCCACGATATTTAATTAATGCACGTGGTTGCAAAATTATGGGTATATATAGAATTTGATTTGAGAAGCCTATGGGTCTGTTGGTTTAACTTCTCCTAAAATTATTTTGTGTTTGAAAAAAGTGAAACAAATATGTTTATTTTTTCCCAAAAGTCAAAAAACCAACAATTTTTCTATCTCTTAAAAACACATATACAAAGTCTACATTGATTTAACATAAAAGTCTTACACTTCTTATATCTACAATTTATTCCTTCCAAAACTCATTTGAAAGGATTTTGATGATCTCACAAAATCCGCAAGACTGGACTAAAACTCATCAACATAAAGCCTATGTAACTTAAATGGGCCCAATATTTTTCTCTTGAAGTTTTTTCGGGAAAACTATTATTTGGAATGGAGTGTTTGGGCTATTTATGTTCATCCACAACACAATTCTCATTATTGAAGACAATTAAAATCTAGTAGCCATTTATATGGAATGTGAACCTATTTTTAAGTCCTTTTTTTCTTTTCCTTTTGAGGGAATTAAGTCTAATAATTTTGAAAATATTAAAAATTGCTTTGAACCAAAAAGATGCAAGTAGTACATATTTGTGGCAGATAAAGTTTCGCGGGTGTTTTTTTTTTATAACAAAAATTTATATAAAACTCAAATGAAGCAATTGTTCCAATTGATATTTATTTTTTCAGATTTAATATAAAATATTATTTAATTTATACATATTATATATAAAATTTAGTTAGTTTAAGAGATTTAATAATAATATATAAAATTTATTAAATATGATTAATAATTTAATTATTTTTGCAATTGTGACTGAAATGTTTCAAACTTGTGAATTGTGGAGTAAATTTGTCGACCAGAAAATATATGGGGTAAACTTCGCAAAGGCAAACTTGATAATTAAATGGGGAAAGAGAATAGGGTTCAAGAAAATAAATATGTTATGTTTTATTAAAAATTTCACAAGGACAAATTGGTCTAAAATTTTAGAAAACAACTTCTTTTATTTACAAATCTGCCATCAGACTTCAAAATTAAAGCACCTCATGAGGTGCTTCTAACTTATAAGCTTAAATCAAGTAAGTTATTTTAAAGGGATAATTACAGGGACCTCCCCTGAGGTTTGGGGAATTTCGCGTCCAATCCCCTCCAAGAATCATAATTACAACGACCTCCCCTGAGGTTTCAAAAACATTACATCCGTTGGTCCACCGTCAGTTTTTGCTGACGTCAGCACCTTAATTTTATTGAAAACCCCATTTTACCCTTCAGTGTACTGTAGCAATTTTCGTGAACAATTATGCCCTTGGTTATGTTTTGTGCATGGGAGGGTGTTCATTGTAATGTTTATGTTTATGAATGGGCCTAAATGTTATAAAGTGACATTGAACTTATATTACTTTTACAAAATTTAATAACACATAATTATTTTTACCAATTTTTTTTGTAAAATAAAATCCTTATAAAAATGCATTAATTACTATTACATAAATTTCTAAAATATTTTATAATTAATATCCCTTTATAATTAACACTTAATTATTATTTTCATATTTTATGGAAAATAAAATTGAAAAGTAAATTGAATAAACACAAATTAATGCTAAAATAATAATAATTCATAAATAACCAACCATAAAACCTAACAGTCGTTCATTACATATACACCCCCCGATGTTTCAAAACATAACACCATTGATAGCCTCAACCAGACCCTGAAATAAACATTACTAATAAGTCTTTCTAAACTATTAATCATTACAAATAAGTCCTAATCTATTAAACATTACAAATAAGTCCTTATGAATAATTAAAAATTACAAAAATGTACAGTATGAAAGTTTACCTTTTGTCTGTCTGTCATGAAAGTCCAGGGCCTTTCAGTGTTGAATCCTCCCAAAAAGTTCTCCAAGCAGTGGAAGAAAAAACCCCAGCTTTCTTTATTCTCACTTTCCACTATAGCAAATGCCAAAGGGAAGAGACCATTGTTCCCATCCAATCCAACTGCTGACAATAAGATTCCCTTGTATGGTCCTTTCAAATGGCACCCATCAAAGCCCAAAAATGGGTTGCATCCACTTAGAAAACCTCTTTTTAATGCTTCCAAACCCAGAAAAATCGTTTTAAATCTTGGACCAGTTGGAATATCTTCAGTTTCTTCTTCTTCCACTACTTCATCTACATCACCATCCCCTGCACCCTCAAATTGGATCTCCACAAGACTCCCAACATTTGTAGTCCTCACCATCTCAGCATACTTAGGCAACATAGAATAAGACTCCTTATGTCCACCTTCAACAACATCCATAGCTTTTAACTTGGCCCTGTATAACTGCATGTAGTTAGGAGTAATACCATACTTTTTTAGCTCATTTCTCATCCCTCTGGGCCTCATACCAGGATTTTCTCTTAGCACACTGACCAACTTGTCAGCCATCCAGTTTGCGCTTGCCTCCTTAAGTCCACCAATCCTAACACATGTATGCACATGATTGAGAGACTTGATCATAAATGTAATTCCATCAGGCAAAGGAGATGCATGAACTCTCCAAGGGCAATCTAATGCAGCACAAGTTGCTGTAACTCTTGTCCTCTAATTCTTTTGTCTTATAATCTCAAATCCCTCCCTAACCACAAACTCCCTCAATGCATCTCTAAAGTGATCAACTGTGGGAAACTCCATCCCAACAGTAAAAATCATCTTCTCAGAAACATTCTCAGGAATAATGAACTCATTCCTGTCAATGTATCCAGCCATAGGGTCATCTTGAACCTCCTCATCTGAACTATTTTTGGTTTCACAGTGATCATCAGACTCATAATCACTCAGTGCATTATCATAATTTGCAAGTTTTTTTCCTTTATTGCTACCCTGGTCATTTCCTTCCACCCCAATACCATTTTCTACATTACTTTCATCCCCATCAGCTCTTTCAGTTCCTTCATTTTCCTCCCTTGTAACATTATTAGGATCTTCCAACTCACCCTCATCAGTTTCATCACCTTCCATTTCACCCTCATCAGTATCATCAGTTTCATCACCTTCATCAGTAGATTCAGAAAAATCACCTTCATAAAATTCACCTTCATCAACTTCATCAACTTCATCACTTGCAACCCCTGCTTGGTTTTCATCCCCTACTTTCACAAACAAGTCAATAGTTCTCTTCATCATATTCTTCTTAAACATATTATGGAGATCCTCATCACACCACAACTTAAATTTCTTAAACTTGTCCACGGATGTATCCTTATAACTTATCACTATAAAAGCATCATGTCTTGCCCCAACATTCCTCAAAGCAACTTCACAAACATCGTGCAGTAGGTCAAGGTACCTATAAGTCCTGGATTGAATGTTCTTGAGGATAAACAGCTCACCCAAGTAGTGGAGTACAATGTCATGAGACATGATCTAAACATTCAAAGTAACAACAAAATTAATAATAACACAAAATCAGTAACAATAATGTAAGAATATGAGACCAAAATCAGTAACAACAATGTACGAATATCACCCCGTGTAACCAACAAATCAGTAACAAACAAAATCCTTTTTTCATATATAATGCATATGTTAGTGTATTTTCATGCTTTTTTACATCACTTCAAACTCACGATTGCTGCAATCAACTACCATTAACAAAAATATGATTTATTTATAAATCTAATTTATTTATCAACTACTCACTTGTATGTTTAGCAATGCATATGAAAAACAAAACGAATGGGTGTTGCTGCAAATCAAAAAAACGAACAAAATCTAAAAAAAAATTGAAAGAAAACTTTGATTTTACCTTTGCTTTTTGTGGTCTTGCTTCGCGGAAATCGTACGCCAATGGGTGTTGGGGTTTGTTGGTGGTACGGGTATTGTGAATGTTGTAAGGTGGGTTTGCAAAATTTTGATGTTGGAGCAACAATGGAGGTTGAAGATGGAGAGGAAGAAGAAGGGTTTGAGGAAAAAAATAGGGTTTGATTGTAATTGTATGGGAGAGAGTATTGAGCGCGGGAATAAGAAGAGGCAGGGGCAAATTTGTCAATTCTGAGGTCAGATATTTTACACGATTTTTGGGTTTTTTTTTTGTTAAATTGATGAGGGCAATTGCGTCATTTTACCAATTCCGTCCAACTCCGTTAGTAGCCGTTAGGGTTTTGTAATGTTTTTGAAACCTCATGGGAGGTCGTTGTAATTATGATTCTTGGAGGGGATTGGACGCGAAATTCCCCAAACCTCAGGGGAGGTCCCTGTAATTCTACCTTAATGTAAAACTCACTCCACTACTTTTTGCAGTCTTTTATGATTTCTTCCCCAAATGATGCAGATAATCAGATTTTATTGCATGATTTGTTCTTATAAATAAATAAATAAATAAAAATAAAACAACAGTAAAGTAAGTAAAGAGACTATGATCAGTCTATCAGCAAAAGGGAATGTACATTATGTTGTGTGCTTCAAACCTAACATATATATTTTGTAACCAATGCCATCTTAAAAAGGGAATAGTGCAAACATCCCTTTCACTTACTTTTTTTCTTATCATAAATTAATACTACTTCTACTTTACTATATATTCAAGAACATATATAGGATAAATTTATTTGCTTTGTGGCCCATAACCTATTGCGAATGAAATGGGGAACATGATCACAACGTAGGCTACCTATAAACCTACACCATAACATATTTTAGGATAGTAAATGATAAATAAGACAAACCCAACCACTAGATATATAGATAGTCAATTATTGATCAAGAACATTAGCTAGATACTATATAGCTAGCTCATATTTTTACTCTAAAAATAAATTTCACATGAAAAGAATTTTTTTAATAAGATATATATATGTCCCTAGATAGGAAAAACTTCTTTTAATTAAACTAGTATATGTTTCATCGTGTGCATATTTTTGGATCAAGATCAAGTTTCCTTTAAATACTCCGGCCATATTTACCAAATTTAGATTTGACACTTAAAGTTTAATCAAGACGATATTATTATTAATTAAAATAACTAAAGTTGATTATGTTTGTATTCCACCCTCAAATTATGTGTTTGTTTAATCGTAAGAATGATGTTGTGCAATACATAATTTAAAATTCATTAATTATTCCCTAAAGTTCAGTAAAATGCATGCATGATTGTGTATTTTAAAAAATAACTAGCTAATAGACTGCACAAATTCATCCGCATGAATTAATTAATATCTCCAAATTAGGAGTGTCAAACGATAATTTTAGTATAAATAAAAAAGGAATACCATGCATTTTATTATTTTCATACACAAGTAATAACATCGAAAAATATCTATATCACAAACATAAGCTCTCGATATCACATTCAACAGTACATTTGGAATTGTGAAGTCATGGTCTAAGTTGTATGGTTCGTGACATTGAAAAAGATAAAATAAATATCAAACAGTATAATAGCTAGCTAAAAAACTAATTAAATGGAATATATGTACCATTCTGAAATAATATCACAAACATTAATTATACAACAAAATAAACGACCAAATATAATATTTACAAGGACAGGACACAAGTCGAAAGACAAGGACGTGCAAAGCAACAACGACAAACTTGGAATTTGGATTAACTAATTAAGATTAAGATTTTGGTGGAGGCATTGGAAACCTCATGTTTGGTCTCTGGTCAATATAATCTCCAGTGCACGTGCAACACTATTTGATTGGCATTATATACATATAATTAATAACCATATAATATCTATATACTAATTTCTTACTCCCAAGTGAAGATTGTACAAATAATTAAACCTAACAATCAACTTTAAATATAACTCAAATAAATGTTGAATATGTGAATTAAATTAAATAAAAATATAATATTAATAAACATGTTGTATAAAAATAAATATATTTTGAAAGTAAAGATTTTACTAAGTCAGTAACATTGAGATTTGAAGTTAAATCCGAATTTAGTATGATCTGTTTTGAATCAAGCCCGTTGTCAGCTCTAGAATCAACCATCCTATAAAAGATTTAGTAACTTAAATATTAAACTCTTATAAAAAACTAGAAATTAATTTAGCACGTAACTTATCACCTCTTTGTCCCATACCTAAAAGAAAAAAACATATAAGAAAAAATACCATTTTTTTATAAATAAAAATTTCCGAAATTTAAGTAGAGGGCTTAGAACATCTCCCATGGTGTACCAAATCTTATTTTTTTAACCTAATTTAGATGTTTTTAGCCTCCCACCCTAAATCACTAAATCACCATAACACCAAAAAATATAGAGATTTTTTTTAGCCTCCCATGGTGGTCAACCACTATTTCATCATTTCACCAAACCAATTTTTATGGTGAAGGAATTTGCATCTCCCACCATTCCACCATTTCGCCATTTTTTACACCAAATCCTATATTTATCACCAAATATTGGAAAATAAATAGGATTTGGTGTAATTGTCCCTATTTAATTAATTGGCATCTAATTGCGTGATTAGCAACTTATTGACATGTTTATTATTATTTATATATATGTATTTAACTATATTTTAAATAATTTATCGGCGTTTATTAAATAAATACACTAATTATTATTATTACAAAATTATTGTTAATAAAAGTAAATAGTTTTTACATTATTGTTAATTAATTGTATATTTTTAGGTATAATAATCAATTAATTTATTGATTTTTATCAAATAAATACACTAATTATCATTAATAATTAAAATGAAATAAACGACAACAAATCCTTTAATGAAATACATCGTTAATAAAACGACAATAATCTACATTTATATTATTAAATCTAAATAATACATGACGACAAACTCCTTAATGAAATACATAGTTAATTAAACAACATCAAACAATATTAAACAACATAGTTAAAATTATGCAAATGTTTATGAAAAAGTTGTTTATCAGTTTGTAATGTTGTTTAATTATGCAAATGTTTATGAAAATGTTGTTTATGTTATGATTTTATTATATGTATAACATTTTGAGTTAATTGTGTTACATGTTTTAATGATATTTCATAAATTATAGCATAAAATTTAATTAACATTGTTATAAAAATCTAATAATTTTAAAAATGATTTGTAATTGTAAATAGCAATTTAAAATTGATAATACGGTGTTGAAAATTTGATGAAATAAAATTATGATAAATATCAAATTTATTATTTGGTGACACATTTGGTGAAATATCATGGGAGATCAAACAAAATCCTATTCTCTAAAAATGGTGAAATGGTGAAATATTATTATTTTATAATTTGGTGTAAATTTTGATGAAAACCATTGGAGGCCAAAAATACCATTCTTTCATAAAAAATGGTGAAATGGTGAAATAGTGTGCTAATAATGAAAGATCAACTCATCTATATTACACCAAATTCTAATATAGGATTTGATGAAAAAAATGGTGATAACCATAATATATGCTCTTATAATTAAATTAAAAAAAGGTCAGTTAAATAAGTTTTGCATGTATTGTCCTGTCACCAATCCTGGCACACCTGACTTGACTCCTTTTGATTACATTTATGCTGTAAAACTGGCAGCACCCAATATATATACAATTATACATTCATTCGCATTATTTATTTTCAGAATATGATTGAAAGATAAGCGAATAATATTGCATTTTGAAACTTTAAGGACATATTTGAAAGAGTTTTGACTTAGTTTGACGGGTTTTGATTATAAAAAAATATTTTTGGTGGTTTCAATGAAATCTTTGAAATCCTATTTGGTTAGATTTTGTGGTTTTGAAGTTGAAACCCCACTTGGATTGAGTTTGGATGTTATAGTTTGGGGAAAAAAAGTAAGTGACAAATCAATGAATTTTTTATAGAATTTGGGGGGAGGGGGGAAGTAGGTGGTAGGAGTTGAGTAAAAGTTTTAAAGGTTTCAAGAGTTTGAATGTGGGGGTTTGTGATGAGTTTCAAGAGTTTGACGAAAACTCATTTGGAAGGGTTTAGGCCCGATCTTACGAAACACGTTAGAACGGGCCAAAACCCATCCACATATGCCCTAAGACCATTTCCAATTAAGGAGCTTGAAAGTCATGTCCTTGCCTACTCGACTCCAACCGAAGGGCTTCCCCCTTCAATTAATTCCAATTTTAACTCTTCCCCACTCTCACCATAATAATAATAATAATTACAAACAATAATAACAATAATAATAATAATAATAATAATAATAATAATAATAATAATAATAATAATATCAAAATCTTAAAATTAAGAATAATAATAATGATTTAAAATTTGTATTAAATATATATCCGGCTATATTCTAATTAAATCTAAAATTAAAAATTTTAAAATAATAATTTAATTTAAAATACTTCCTCCGTCCAATTTTTCTTTATCCCTTGCTACAGTTGACCAGTCAATTTGACTAAATTTATAAAAAATATAATAAATAATTTAATGAATATATTTCTCTAATAAGTTGTTAATATCATATCACACTATATATATTAATATTTAAAAGGTTTGATACATTACAAATGTGAATAATTTCACATGATAAATCACTTGAAAGATTGAAAAGTTTGACCGGGTACTGTAGCTAGGGTAAAAATAATGGGACGGGGGGAGTACAATTTATTAAATTAAACATAAAATTTCAAGCAAAAAAAGAACAATTTTTTTTATTAAAAAAAGTAAAAGAATGCAGCAGTAAAAAGGAAATAAAAAGGAACAAAAATAAAATGGAAACGATGCATCAGATGGCGCCACCTGATGGGCTACATGGGAGTGTCTCGCCCCCTAGTGGTAAGAGCTCTTCCTTCACCCCTAGCCCCAACCCCAACCCCAACCCAAGCTTCACCCCTCCCCCTCATCTTCTCCCTTAATTGGAGATGGCCTAAGTTGAGTGAAAAATGTTAATTAAATTGTTTTGACTTTATTTAAATTTAGCAAAACATATGTCAAGTTGTATGTTACATGGTGCATTTATATGTTTTAAGGTGATATTCAATCAAGAATTATTAGTAACTAAGCGTACGTATTTCTAAATGCTCTCATGACCAGAAAAAAATATATAGTTTAAAATCACTTTTGGTATCATATTTTGATATTATGATTTTAAATGCGTTGAAAAATTATATACATTTGCATAGAAAATAAATAAATTATGACACTCGATAATCTTTTCGTAGATATGACACCAATATAGTAAAGAAGATCTGTTCTCGTTGAAACATAGTTTTGTAACCTATGGAGTTTATATGAATTTCAAGACGAGTTTCGCTTACCAATTGAAAAATTGATCCTACAAAGATTAATTCTAATAAATTTTATTTACACAATTTGGTATCAATAAAACTAATTTTGGATTTACGATTTACAGAATTCTTATTGGTCGAAGTTATACATTAATAAGGCTGGAAATTTAATCAAATTTCTCGATTATTCGACTCGAGTTTGTTCGATAAAACTTCGTTTGAGCTCGGTTCGTCACATAAATTAAAGAAGCTTGAACATTGTCTGGTCTGATAATTTTTTAAGTTCAACTCAATAAGTTAAAAATTGACAAATTACATGTAAAAATATATAACTACTATATAACTCGGCTCGAGCTCGTTTGAAAAAAGCTCATTTGAGCTTGGTTCATTTAATAATCAACCAATCAAATTGAGCTTGAACAGTGAATTGTTCGACACTATTCGATCCGTATACACCCATAATCAACCAAAATTTGTGCTGGATTTTCTCGATCGGTTGAGATTTAACACAATTCACTTGCATGAAATTAATGACTGAAACTTATATTTTTGTCACCATTGTAAAGAATACAGAGAGTAAAACCAAACTCAGTAGACAAATTTAATTGCAATCACAACAAAGACACCTATGCATATAAATACAGAATTGGATTTTGTAATCTTTCAATTCTTTTGCAATTAGATTTAAATGAAAAAAGAAAAAAGGAAAAAACAGAGGTCAGGCACAAGAGTTAATGTGTACACCAAATAAAGTATGGGAGTGGTCAAAATACCCACATGAAATAAGTACTACACCACTCAGCTGCAATTATTAATTGCCTTTAGTTAATTTTGACAATACACATATCTGGCATCAGAGATATTGTACCTTTGCAGATCTTTTACACGTGTACGGCTAGGGTTGAGGGTCCCTACTCATGATATAGATTGAATAAAGATTGAACAAGTCAATTGCTAAAATGTTTTTATTTGATTTGAAAGACCAAGGCAAAATTGTAAAACCAGTCGTGTATCGATGGAACCTTTTTAAAAATAATCTTCTAATAGCATTACACACATATTTTAATTAATTTGGTCATATGTATAACAAATTTCTTCATTTATTTTGAGTAAATTCATAAGTACAAGATAAAAACTTAAATGTACTGAAAGTTACATATTAAATTTATATGAGCATGACTAAAATGAAAATACGATGAGTTAAATGACTGAATATGTGTTTACTGTAGTTATATCTTTCAAATAATTCAAAATTAGGGTACTAATTTTACAATTTTGCTAACATATTTTCATAAATATTAAAGATCTGTTTGTACTTGTATTGAATATGTATTGAGTTGTTTTAGTGTCTAAGGCCATATAATTAGAACGGTTCTCAATTTAAAAAAAAGGATTTCGGTAATTTTATGAAACCTTTGAAACATCACTTGGTTAGATATTGGATATTGAATTTTCAGGTTATGAAAATTGTTGAAACCTGACTTTGATTGAGTTTGTAGAAAAAAGTTGGTTATAGGTGTAAAATTAATGTTTTTTTAGAGATATGGAGGAAAAAGTAGATGGTAGGTGTCAAATCAAATTTTTATATGTTTCAAGAGTTTAAGTTCGTGTTTGTTACTCTCTCTATTTCATATTAATCGACACATTTCTTGTTTTCACACAGATTAAGAAACTTCATTATTACATACTTTTTATGGTAAAATGTCTCAAATACCCTTTATAATGATGACTACTTTTTAATTTTTTATTAGTGAGTGGTGATTATTGAGTTTTCCAACTTAAATGTGAGAAAGGGATAAAATTGAAAAAAATACTTTGAAAACCCAAACATGTCAATTAATTTGAAACATTTTTTTTTTTGCAAATGTGCCAATTTATATGAAATAGAGGGAAAAATATGTTTGTGATGATTTCATATGTTTTTCCAAACTCAATTCGTAGGAGTTGTGGATCAGTTTCGCGAGACCCGTGAAACCGGGCAAAAATTTATTCAAATAGGGCCTAAAATTATGTGAGTTGTGTTACTTGAACTTATTTTACTTATGTATTATATGGATAAATCAACATTAAATATTGCAAAGTCTTATTTTCTTAATTCATCATATTTATATAACATTTAAAATTCATCACACACTCCACTAAATTTTAACTTTGAAAAAAAATGTTTTAATCTTGCAATTAAATGTTTATGTCAACAAAAACTACTAATATTCTCTTCAAAGAAAACTACGCAACTAATAATTATATTCTCATATTAAGTCGAAATAATATCATTGTATTAAAAAATAAGTATTTTGTTTTCATATTTTCACATAAGTATTAAATTTAAACTCACTAAGATATTTGCATTTGTTAGAGACACCAATAAAACATATCGACATAAAAATACACCGATATCTTATTAAAAATAACTTCACAAAGCTTTGAAAACTAAAATTGGGATATTGTCTTAATAGGAAATGAGTATGTTTCGAACGACAGATAGCTAAATCCTATCTGTTATGTACATGAATCACGTGAGTTTTACCGTTGTAATAAATTTATCCAATACAATTTCAAATTCAAACATATCAAAATTGTTACTACAAAACAACTATAAATATGTCATGATTTCCAATATGCATTTCATGATTTATATAGGTTCTTTGTAAATTAATTTATTCAAGGGGAAAGTCATGTAAAATAAGCAACTCCTTTGTTCTCTATAACAACATTCTCCTCTCTCTCTCTCTCTAACTGTTCTCACTCTCTCTCACACACAACCCACACACTTCACCTCAACGTAGAGTGTAATAGAGAGAGAGAGTAGTAGTGCGTTTATAGACTCAGCTCAGACCAGTTTATGCTTATATCATGTTTAAACAAAGCCTAGCCTAGAAAGAGAAACTACCGATTTATCTAGAAGATATCTACTGATTTATCTCTTCTCTACACATATCATCTTCAAAAACCCTCCTCTTTTCACTCAGCCGGTTTTTGAATCATATCCTTAAACCGGTTTCCCGACGATGAATGAACCCGGTTTTTCTTTTCCCCGGTACCAACACCACCTCGACCCTAGGGCTCAAGAATTTTTTCCCACCACAGGGACAAATTTACCCTCATTCCCACCCAATATTTACTACCCCTACCCTCCTCCCATATACGACAACATGGTGCACCCCCAGCCGCCGTACGAGGTACCACCACCTCCGTTACCCGAAAACCTACCTCCATCCCCGACGACGCCGTCTCGAACATTATTCCTCACCATGGTCCCACCCTCCGTAAGCGAATCAACAATCCGCCGTGACTTAGAAATCTTCGGCGACGTCAGGGCGGTGGAAATGGAGCGCCGCCGTCAGGGTTTAATAACGGTGCATTTCTACGACGTTAGAGACGCACAAACGGCGTTAGTTGCTATTCAACAACAGCACATGCAACAACAGTTCCGTCTCGGAAGGCACTATGAATCAGTTTATAATAATTCTATGGGTTTGAGTCATCCTCCTCCGCCACCGCCGATTCCGACGACGGCGCGTGGGCTGATTTCGGGGAGGGTTGTGTGGGCCCAGTATACTACACCGGTTACTTCTGGTCTTCCCGAAGGGTGTAATCAAGGCACACTTGTTGTATTCAATTTGGACTCGAGAGTCTCTGTTCCTCATCTCAAACAAATTTTTGAACCCTTTGGTATGATATGAATGTGATGATTAATAAATGCTTATCGTATCTATTTAATTCCATTGAAAAGTTTTTGTTTATTTAATCCATGGAACGAAAATAAGGTGTATTTTTCAAACTCGGTTTTTAATTTCTAGTGTTTTAGAAAGAAAAAAGTTCCAATTTTTTTTTTCCAATATTTAGGTAGCTGGCCCAGAAGTTTTATCAGATTATACTGAGATTTTGTGGGGCAAGTTGTTGTTTATGAATGATATGGGTCGTTTTCTTTCTTGACTACTCCAAATCCATGTAAAATAAAGGTTTCTGTCTTTATTTATTAGTAATAATTAATGTGCTTTTTTACATTAAATTGAATTGAATGGTTTAATTATTATTTGTGAAGGGCCCGTGAAGGAATTGAGAGAGACACCAAGGAAGAAGAACCAAAAATTTGTGGAGTTTTATGACGTTAGAAACGCAGCTGTAGCAATGGCGGAGATGAATGGCAGGGAAATTTACGGTAAACGTATCGTGGTTGATTTCAGTAGACCCGGTGGCCAATCCAAGAAATTGCAAAAAGGCCCTTTGATTCCAACGAAATTGAATAATAATAATAACAATCATTCACCAAGAAGTTCTATTCCTTCGTCCCCCTCGACTCCGCCTCAATCGCGGTGGAGAAAGGCGGTGGGTGGGAGCGGCAAGAGCACTTCTAGTAGTACCGGATCGTCGGTGCAAGAGTCGATGAATAATTTATGCATTGGGAGTAATAGGAAGAACATTAGTTTTAAGAATAGTGGTGGCGGAGGAAGGCCGTGGAAGGGCGGAGGAAGACATGGGGGGAAAGAATATGATCCTCGGTTCTTGATAAATATTGAAGATGGGATATTTTTATCGGAATCAAATAGCAGTAGAACTACTGTCATGATAAAAAACATCCCCAACAAGTACAGGTTATTTGGTCTTCCTCTTGTCTTTCTTTCCTTTTTCTTAATAAATTTTGCTTGCTTGCTTGCTTGGCCAAAATATTCTGATTCTGCTGCTTCCATTCTGCCTCCCATTATAATTAATAAAATATAACAATAAATTTAATTAATGGCATTTTATTACATTTGAGAAATACTATTAATCTATTTAATTATCTTGGAAATTAATTTGACTTTTTGTTATTTACTAATATTTTGAATGTTTCAGTCAGAAGCTGTTGCTGAACATGCTGGACAACCATTGCATACACTGCAACGAGCAGATTGCTGCGGACGGCGAAGACCAGCCATTGTCATCTTATGATTTTGTCTATCTCCCTATTGATTTCATGTGATTAATTATTCTATTCCTTCCCTTTTTGGATTTTAACAATATACTTAGTTATAATAATATATTCTTATGATTATTTAATTTGATTGCATATATAATATATATTAGCAACAAATGCAACGTGGGATATGGGTTCGTGAACATGACTTCACCTGAGGCAACATTAAGACTCTACAAAGCGTTTCACCATCAGAGTTGGGAAGTCTTCAATTCAAGGAAAATATGTGAAGTTACATATGCTAGGCTGCAGGTATATATCATAGATTTCCAATATTGTATTGTAGTTTTTGTTATTTTTAAATATTTTACTAATATATATTCATAAATGAAATGAAAGGGATTGGAAGCATTAAGGGAGCATTTCAAGAACTCAAAATTTCCGGGGGATGATGAGGAGTACATGCCTGTGGTGTTTACTCCGCCTCGAGATGGCCGTACATTGACCGATCCTTCGCCAATAGTCGGTCGAGCTCCATCTCCACCTTCGTCTTCAGCAAAGGAAAAGAACCAATTAGAACCACCACTTATTGGAGGAGGAGTTAATGATCATGATGGCTACATTGATGATGTGCCCGCGGCGGCAGAGGAAGGAGGCTGCAGCTATAAATCCATAGCCTAAGGCTGGCTTGTTTGTGTTGATATTTACATAGAATATTTAATGTGTTAGTTTAATTTAGGCTTGTCCCTTGTGTCTTTTAATTTGGTATTGTAACTCTTCATTTAGCAGTCTCACAAAAGAAAGAAAAAAAAAAAAAAACTCTTCATTTAGCATCTTAATTTTATCCTTGTTTCTAATATATTAATTAAAAGATTGATTAGTAGTTGTAAGTTTAGAGTAGATAGAGAATTTTGAGGTATTGAATATATTCTTTTTTCGTTTTCGAGGGTACTAAATGATTTTTTTTGGTTGCGGGTATATATTTATCAAAATCATTAAAAAAATAGATAAGAGTTAAAAAAAAATTTATGGTACATTGGAAACATTGAAAACATCTCATGTTCATAGGCACTTTGAATGTTGGAATATCAAATGAAAAGAGAGTGAAAAGCGGAGTGGAGGCCACCACCCCGGTGTAATTCCACTACTGTTTTGTATGGGAAAATTCGACCATGAGGTTGTAAATACGTCAAATTTATACAATGTGAGAGCATAACATTATCAAAATGTAAGATATGGTTTACTTTTAACTAAAATATCTATGCAAGAATTTTCCGTTTGTATGTGATAATATCTCTTTCTTGGTTATTGGGAAAATTAGTCTTCATTGAACTAATTTAATTATTTTCTTACAAAAGAATTTATATGATTATATATTGTAAATGTAATTGTATGATTATATATTGTAGATGTAATGAGTAAATTGCACTTTTGGTCCTTCTTATGGGCTAACTTTTGCACTTCTCTTCCTCTTAAATTTTTTATAGCAGATTCGTTTGTTTTATCAGTGTTGTATAACACATTTGTCCCTTTTATGTAACACATTTGTTCCTCTTAAATTTTTCGTAGCAAATTCGTCCCTCTTATCAATGTAGTGTAACACATTAGTCCTTCTTAAATTCAAAATACATCACTTAAATTCAAAATATATCCTAAAATGAACGAAAATTGATGTATTTGAATTTAAGAGGGATGAATGTATTACACTACATTGATAAGAGGGACGGATTTGCTACAAAAGATTTAAAAGGAACGAAAGTGTAAAATTTAGCCCATAAGGAGGACCAAAAATGCTATTCACTCTTGAATCTACATTCTTTGTTATTTTGTGATAAATTACGTGGCAAGTGTATTATAAAATTTTGGAACATGTTAATTGCTTAATTAAAATGTATTTTTTTCAAAAACCTGAGTATGTTGAGCTTCCGACTTGCTGGTTTCTTAGTAATTTTTAGTTCAAATTTGATTTGATTAAACATATTCAATCAAAAGAAAAGTTTATAATTAATAAATTATCTTTGAAATTTTATTCACTTTCAAAACAAGTATATATATTACATAAAAAGAGAGTTGGAAAAGTAAAATTCCAGATATTTTGGTAAAGTTGTAATTCTATTTTGACGTGCATTAAATATACATTAGAGTCGGAAAAAGATAATATGTATCTCAAATATTATTAAACTTTCCACTTGATGAGGCTGTATAAGGTTAAGAGTTAAAATTAACTAATATCTCAAGAAAAAGATAAAATAATAAATTCAGTTAATTAATTTGTTTTAAAATAAATTACTACTAGTACTATATTTGTGGTCAAATGATGATAGAGCAAATGCAGAATCCGAATTAAATGGGAGCCATTTAACAGGGAGCTACAAAAGCATAAGTAGTATATGTAGTGTTCTTTTAGGGAAAATCTGCAGAAGAGAAAAAACGAAAAGACACTGATCAAATCTGCATGCTATGCTATGTTATGCTATACAGTGTCCAAAAGCAACTGGTGAGGCTGTTGGTCAGGTCAACTAATCAATGGCTATACATCTCATGTACAAGTTTATTGGGTACGTATTACTCGGTTATTATATTTTAAATATTTTTTTTTTATATATAAGTTTTTCAAATATTTTGGTCAGAAATATAAAAAATATTTTTCTTTTCTAAAAAAAATTGTAATATTTCGACTCTCTGAAACATATCAAAAAAATAAAATTTTGGTCCATGCATG
This sequence comes from Penstemon newberryi var. newberryi, assembly GCA_030819805.1. NCBI lineage: Eukaryota > Viridiplantae > Streptophyta > Magnoliopsida > Lamiales > Plantaginaceae > Penstemon > Penstemon newberryi. The sequence goes on from JAUALY010000008.1 coordinate 1,154,754, forward strand.
TACAAGTAAGCAAAATATTGGCAAAATTTCATTTTTTGCCCACAAAAATAGTTGCATATTAAAATTGAATTTTTATTGTGGTAGCTTGACAATATACGTCATTTATTGTGTCATAGTCATCAATTTCAGTCCTTATCACCAATTTTTTTTTTTAATTTTCGCCGAAAATTATAAATTATCAATTTATGTCTTATTTGACCAGAAAATTTATTTTATTGCCGATAATCATCAAATTATGTCCTATCTGACCTGAAAATTTAATTCTCACTAAAAATATCATGTACTGAGTGAAAATCATCATTTTTTGATGAAAAATTATTAAAGTTCTCCTAAAAATCAGAGATACTTATTTTTATTTATAAAGAAATAAACAGGTAAAATTCACAATCACATTGGCTCAAATTTTATGTATACATCCAAAAATGTCATCATCTTCTACGAAAAATATTATTCTACACGCCCAATTCGAATTCCACCATGAAATGGTATTTTAAACTAATATACTATATGAATTTCACCATGTAATAGTATTTTAAGCTAATATACTATATGAATTTAGCTATACATATACTCCGGTTTAAAATATCATTTCATGGTGGAATTCGAATTGGATGTGTAGAATAGTCTATTTCGTGAAAGAGGATGACATTTTTGCAAGTATAGATAGAAAATTTGAGTTAAATGTGATTGTGAATTTGACTTGTTTATTGGTTTATAAATAAAAATAGGTATCTTCGATTTTTGGGGTAACTTTTAACCTTTTTTCATCAAAATTTGAAGTTTTAGACCCATCACGTGACATAGATTTGTAATTTTGGAGTTAGAATTTGAAATCGCCAATTTTAATTGTCACTCAACACATGATATATTTGGGAAAAAAATAAATTTTCAGGTCATATATGACATAAATTGATGATTTTCACAAAAAAATTAAATTTTTCAGTCAAATAAGATTTAAATTAATAATTTCCGACGATAAGAACTGAAATTGATAAATGTGATACAATAAACGATGTATATTATTAAGGTATCACACTAAATGATCAATTTTAAAATGCAGCCACCTTATAGGGCAAAATTTGTTGCCGCAAAATATAACATGTTATATATATGGAACATGGAGTACTCTAAATTGTATGCATGGTTCTACTATCAGTGTAAAAAAACTAGAAGTGCAAATGAGATGAGGCCATTTGTACCCAAAATAAATGAGGTAATTTAATTATAGTACATTTTTTAAGTATAAGCACGATTTAATGTGTTTAAATCACTATGTAATTTATATCTTGAAATATCTATAGCTGATTAAGCTCAATTGATCTTCAGTCATTGGACAAGAGGTTTTTTTTTTTTTTTTGGTTTCCCAAGGATTCAAGAGTTGAGCTTAAATAACAATATAAATATTCTTCATAAATTTTGTCATTTTATCTATTTATTGAAATGAGATCAAAATATTTTAAAAGCTCTCAAATAATAAAATGATACTCATTATTTGCTTGTTGTGTGAACTACTGATATGAATTGATTGAGCAGTCACAATTTAGTTATCTAGTCAATCATATTAATATGAGTCAAATATATTAGTATCTTACGTTCCAAATGTTACTCTTATTTACTTTTCTGAATGTCTTTCTTTTATAAATATCTTATTTTGAAATACTAATATATAATTTGTCATCATTAATTAATATTAATTGGAGAGCTCCATTTTTTTTATATCTAACAATCTTGTTTAAAAATATTGTTTAACTAAAATAAAAATCATACATGTACAATTATCTTTTAAAAGAATAACTATCACGGAGTATTTGATCAAACTTTTCAAAATCTCTTTCTGAATAATATTTCAAAATCAGTACGGAGTAGTATATTTCTTCATTCCAAACAAGTCCTGACGCTTTTAAGTAGGGCAATTATCGTGTGTGAGCTGCTAATTAATAGATCTCTGTTCATACCGTCATAAGACACCGGTGGGACCCAGGTCCAGTTTATCTCTACGGTTCGGAAAAAAACAGTTGTTTGCTGCTACTGCTGTCTTCCGCTTGGTCTCCACCACACTTAGGGTGTGAGTACTAATTTTACAGAACCGCAGCTCCCTCGCTTTTTATTTTGTCAGCCTTTTATATGTCATTTTGCTCTTCTCTTCTCTCTCGATCTATTTTCTGGAGCTCTGACACGTAATAGAGTCGGATCTTTGCCACGTAATCACTACTTGGTTTCGGTTTGATGATTTTCCAACATGTTTCAAAATTGAGTTTAAGAAAAAAGGAAAATGAAACATTACATTCGAAAATGGAAATCAATGAAAATGGTTAAATGATAAATTTAAAGAACTAATTAATGGGAGGATGATATATTTTTTCCTCAAGGGTTTAATAATTTTCGAAACGCGCCGGACACATGGATTGGGCTAAGTTCACTTACATGGTTTTGACATAACTCAACCTCAAAAGCTAGCTTGTAAGGTGATGATTGTCCAAGATCTTATAAGGTGGACTTAACTATTGTTTTCAACCAATGTGGGACATTTAATCTCAGTACTCCCCCTTCACGTGTGGTCGGGCAGAATGTGTGGCAGAAACAAACCCAACACGTGACATATAAAAGCCCAACCTTGTGAATTTGCACATGTGGGTGAAACATAACACACGAATAATGACACTCTGGTCCATTGTTAACCGAAGGAATAATGACACTCCAAGCCTTGATTAACTAGAGGAATAATAACAACCCAGACATTTATTATCTGGGTGAAGTGTGTTTGTAGATATTGAAGCCCATCATGGGTACAAGGAGGAGCCCATCACGGAAGAAGATGGCCCACTTTAACCTGAGGCTCTGATACTATATTAGAATTCACCACATAGATTGGGATTGCGGCTAAGTCCACTTACATGGTTTGGGCCTAATTCAACCTCAAAAGCTAGCTTGTAAGGTGATGGTTGCCCAAGACCTTATAAGGTGGACCTAACTATGATTTTCAACAAATGTAGGACATTTAGTCTTATATCTATAATTTTTCAATATAAAAGTCTCACTATACAAGGATAATTAGACCTTATCCAGAATAAATGATCCTTAAACAATATTTGTTAATCCTTACATTTTAAGTTAGTTGCTCATTTGAATAGTGTTAAGTTCATTTAGATGAATTTATTCTCAATTAATGTATTTAATATTGTATTAGAGTCTTAAGTTAGTTGCCCATTTGAATAGTGTTAAGTTCATTTAGATGAATTTATTCTCAATTAATGTATTTAATATTGCATTAGAGTCTTAGGGTGAGTTTGGCCCAGCGGTGGGAGCTCTTAAAAGCACTTCTAGACCTTCATTGTGATTTTTGAAGTGTTTAGCCCCAATTATAGAAATTGTTTTTAGTCAATCGTGATTTTAATGGTGTTTGGCCCCTAATATCATAATCACTTTTGGGATCTCCAGAAGCTAAAAATCAACTTATTTCAGAAGCTACTAAAGTGTTACTTTTGCAAAAACTGTTATCCAAAATCAATTATTTTATAATTGAATTTTATCATAATCAATTATTGGCAAAATCCATTTTAGTAAAATTAATTCTCCTATAATTGATTTTCGAATCGCTAGGCCAGACTCACCCTTAGATTAATATGGATCACATTGTTATGTAATGAGCTTTATTAGTCCTTGGTTATATGTTGAAATTTATTCTTCACATATACACTTTGAAAAAATACGAAAATGTTAGCTTTCTTAGTGTTAAATCTTGAATTTGCTTTATTCATACGTTCAATTCAACGTTACGTGAAGTAGAATTATAGAGAGTAAAAGCTCTACTTAAGTAGAATTATCCTACTTAATTAATTATTGGGGTTTTAAAGAAGTCAGTGCCATAAGACTAGATTTTAGGACCTATTTTATTGTTGAATAGTAAGGTTTTCAAATTTCTATTAGTACTAAAAAAAAGGTTATTTAAATTTATTAAATTTAGTTCACGCAATAGAGAGTACTATTAGGTCACAATTCTAACTGCATATACAGTAAAATACTTGTAACTGTAGAAAAGAAGAGAACGCCCCATTAAATGTTTTGTTGATTTTTGTGTGTTATCTCTCTCTCTCTCTCTCTTTTACATTAACGTGAAGAAATCCCCAAAATGCATTACCGTCATTCATAATTATAAGCAACAGAATGATTGTACTGCATAGTGCATACCCGACAACCCAAATCATTTGTCATTTTTCTGCTCTTCTACATTTTGACGGCGGATATATTTATATAAACATATTTATTATTTCAAATAGTCGAATCTAGTACATAATTAATACTACTCCACTTTAATTAATTTTCCTAATTATAAAAAATACAATAGACATATTTGTTTCACTCTTCAAAGAGCACTTCGGTGATATCTGAAAATCCTAACAATTTTTTTTTAAATTTTAGAAATAAATTTATCTTTTTTTAATTTTCATAAAACAAATTTCATTTTAAAAATTTTCTTTCATCACTTAAAAACTTACAAAAATTTCGATTTCACATAAATTAAACTATTTCATTTGAGGGATTGATCTATATCATACTTAGTTGTGTCACACATATAAATTTTCCATAAGTGTGTAAATTTAAAATTTGTGTGGTCCATGCATATACTTGTAAGGTAAATTCATCATGTAAAACCAAAATGTGATATATTATCTTTTGCCTCTCATTTTACATAAAATAACATATATTATTTCACTTATTTGCATAATTCCAAAAAAATAAGATTTTATTTCAGAAATCATTTTCACAAATCTCAAACAAACAATATTACGAAAACTAAAATATTTTAAAATATTCAATTTTTTTCTTGAAATTATTATCAGAAATTTGAGACAAATTGGGGGCAAACATTGCCTTAATTACTTATAACTAATTAAATTTAATTTATCAGACTCTTAAATTATGTTTAATTAATGAATTGTTTATAGGTAGTGGAACTTGAGTATTTTATAAGTTAAAATTGAGTATTACTATAAGTTTTAATCTACCAAATTGAGTTTTAGTTACATTGAAAAATAATATGTACAAGACTTGGCGGGACTGTTTGTTTGGCGTTTCCCAAAAAAAATTCGCGTCTGGAAAATGCCAAATAAACATGTTTTCTACTTTCTGAAATAAATTTTTTATATCTCAATTTTCTCAAACTACTCTCTCAAAAGTCAAACAAACAACAATTTTCTTATTTCTAAACAAAACCTATATAAACTCTACTATGATTTGACATAAAGTAACACATCTTTTACACAATTTATCTCACATAATAAATATGATTTGACATAAAGTCTTACACATCTTACATCTTACACCTACAACTTAATTCTTCCAAAAAAAACCTACACATACTTTATTTCTCAAACCACTCTCTCAAAACTCAAATAAACAACATTACGCAAATCGAGATTATTTCACAAACCTCCACCAATCTCCCAAACTACTTTCCCAAACACCAAACAAACATGCCCGATATTTGGTATAAATCTGAATTCAAATGATAATATATATGTCCAAATCTTTTTCAGCAGTAGCCTACTTGCATGACACGGAAAGGTCAATTTTTGCATGCTTAGAGGGAGGGTAATGCATGTTTGTTCACTGCATTTCCAAGAAATATATAAATGATTATTATGAATTGATGGCATGTAAATTATTCGTGCACGACCAGGCGTAAAAGTGGACTTCTTTTCACATCTCAATTGATTTACTATCTCTGTATCAATTATTGTTGCATGCATTTTAGTAATTGGCTCCTTATAAATTCATGCTACATACTAGCTACTACATTGTACATACCCCTACATATTATATTTTGGATTATTTGTTTTCTTATTTAACTAAAACTTGATTAAGAAAAAAGAACAAAAATTTAGAGTTTTCTTTCGGCTAAAAGTAATATTTTAGTAGTATTTAATTTGTAAATAGAGATTTTGTTTTTAATTCTCTTGAGATAACCTATTGAAAGCTATAATTAGTAAAAATGACAATTTCATAATTAATTAAACCTGATTTAGACATTAATACCTAAACAAGTTACAGTTTCGCAAACAACCTCCTTTTTTTTTTTCCCTTTGAAGTTTCAATTTTAGCAACTTCAAGTTATTGAAGTTACTGATTTAGTTTCTTTCTTTATCTTTCTTTTTCTAGTAGTTGCTTATAGTCAGCAGTAATTTTTTCCCCTTCTTATTTTATTCTTTTGTACCGTTGTATTTTTTTGCCTATATAAGACTCCCTGCTTTGTACTTTGTATATACAATTAAGAAGTATATAAAATATGGTTCTGTTTTCTTTTCTTCTCTCCAATCTTGCAAGACTTTAAGTCTATCATGGTATCAGTAAATCTTTAAATTTTCCGCTGTGCTCTTCCATTTTTTTTCCTTCTTGATTAGAAGCGATTTTTTTTCCCTTCCATCCAGTTTCATTGAAATCTGAGATTTTTTTTCTTCTCTCAAGTTCTCACAATAACTAATATAAAATGACTTCTGAAAGCACTCAAAGTGTTCGATCAAAATCCCCAATGGATGATCCTTCAAGTGTATACTATCTACACCCTTCTGATGGCCCCTCTCTCACATTGGTGTCTCAATTGCTTTCTGAGGATAACTATGTTTCATGGAGCAGATCTATGATTTTGTCTCTTACAGTCAAAAACAAAGTCGGATTCATCGACGGTTCACTCACTAAACCTACCACTGATCAAAACTTGATCAATTCTTGGGAGAGGAATAACAGTATTGTGATTTCATGGCTCCTTAATTCTGTTTCCAAGGAGATAATCCCTAGTATTATATACAATACATCTGCACATGGCATATGGAATGATCTAAAAGAGAGATTTCAACAAAGCAACGGACCTCGCATATTCCAACTTAAAAGGGATTTGATGAAACTTGCACAAGATTCTAATTCTGTAAGTATTTATTTTACAAAATTAAAAGTTCTTTGGGATGAGTTGCATAATTACCGTCCAAGTTGCACATGTGGTAAATGTGAGTGTGGGGGGATTAACAAATTAGAAACCTACTTTCAAGAGGAACATGTGCTTTTCTTTTTAATGGGACTGCAGGAATCATTTTCACAAGTCAGGGGACAAGTCTTGCTTATGGACCCTTTGCCCCCCATTAACAAAGTTTTTTCATTGGTTTCCCAAGAAGAGAAACACAAAGCTTTGAGTATTCATGAAAAAGATCTTGAGTCCACAAATTCCTTAGCCTTTGCTGCCAAGAGAGATATTTTAAAGAAAAACTAGAATCAAAATCTCCCTATTAACAATCAAACCTTTTCCAATACCACTACCAATGTTCCAAATTTTCAATCCTCCAACCAGAACTCAAGGAATCAAGGCCCTGCCTATACTCAACCTTATGTTCAAAATTCTAAGAGAAGGGATAGGCCCTACTGTACCCACTGCAATATAACTGGTCACACAATAGAAATTTGTTACAAAATCCATGGATTTCCTCCTGGATATAGATCTAAGCCTAGACAAAATTACTCTTCTCAACACAACAGGATCAATCAAGTTATGACCAATCCCGAACCATCTGAACCCCACTCCAATATCAACAACATTTTACAGACATTGACTCCTTCCCAATGCCAACAATTGGCGCATCTTTTCACAAGTCAGTGCACTACTACTGCTCCACAAAATAATCAGGCTTCTGCACCATCCTCTATGCCATCTACATCAGGTATTTGCACATTTACTATTTGTAATTCTGCATTGTCAATTAATAAATTAGTTCGACCTCAATCTTGGATTATTGATTCTGGTGCATCACAACACATATGAAGAGACATTACACTTTTCACATGCATAAGACCTATTAGCAATGCCACTGTTATTTTACCCAATAATACTCATATCTCTGTGCATCAAATAGGAGATATTCACATAAATTCATGTTTGATTCTAACAGATGTCTTGTTTGTTCCCCAATTCTGTTTTAATTTACTTTCTGTTGGAGCTCTTCTTAAGCATAAAAACTTAAGTTTAGCTTTTTCAAATGATTCGTTTCAAATTCAGGAATTCAGTTCTTTGAAGGTGATTGGCAAGGGTAGATACTATGGGGGATTATATCTTTTAGATGATGAGGCTGCCAAGACAACCAACCACAGTTTATGCAATAAAGTTTCTGCCATTACTTGGCACAATAGACTAGGTCATCCGTCTACAAATAAATTGTTGAGTTTGAAACATACTTTGAATTTTGATAATGTAACTTTGTTGAATAAAAATCCATGCTATATTTGCCCATTGGCAAAACAAAAACGGCTTTCTTTTCCTATTTCTCACACTATATCCAATTCTACTTTTGATCTTATACATTGTGACTTATGGGGGCCTTACCATATTCCTTCTCATAATGGTTTTAGATTCTTTATGACTCTTGTTGATGACTATAGTAGATTTACATGGATTTTCTTGCTTAAACATAAGTCTGATGCATGTTTTACTGTCCCTAATTTCATAAAAATGATTCAAACTCAATTTAATAAAACTATTAAGGTTTTTAGATCAGATAACGCCAAAGAGCTTTTGTTTACAAATTTATTTGCAAAACTTGGCATAATACACCAATTTTCCTGTGTGGGAACACCACAACAAAATTCCGTGGTTGAAAGAAAACACCAGCATATATTAAATGTTTCTAGATCATTATTTTTTCAATCTAAAGTACCACCTGATTTTTGGAATGAGTGTGTGCTTACTGCTGTGTATCTTATTAATAGACTACCTTCTCCTGTCACCCACAACATTTCTCCCTACACAAAATTGTTTAACAAATATTTTGATTATTCTCATCTAAAAGTTTTTGGTTGCTTAGTTTTTGCTAGCACCCTTAAAGCTCATAGGACTAAATTTGAACCTAGAGCCCGACCTTGTGTCTTCATTGGTTACCCTCCCGGTGTCAAAGGGTATAAATTATTTGATCTTGAATCCAAAGAATTTTTTATCTCAAGAGATGTTATCTTTCATGAGGAAAATTTTCCTTTTCATAAGAATACTCAAAATCAAGAAAATAAAAATCCATTTCCTGATATTGTTACCCCTAGTATTCCTAATACTTCTTATATTGATGATATCTCTAACTTTGATATTGATTATGCCACTTCTACCATTGAGGATAACACTATTGTCAATCCTCCCACTGTTCTAAGAAGATCCACAAGGCCATCCAAACTTCCTTCATATTTAGAGGCTTACCATTGCAATAATACTTCTATTGAACATACTATTCGATATCCTTTAAATAATGTTTTGGACGACAGTTCATTATCTCAAAATTTTAAAACTTTTACTGTTAATGTTTCTTTACACAATGAGCCTCACACTTATACACAAGCAATTAAAAGTCCTGAATGGACCAAAGCCATTAAAGAGGAACTTAAAGCAATGGAGGACAATGCTACCTGGTCTATAGTTCCTCTTCCTCTTGGTAAGGATTCTATAGGTTGTAAATGGGTTTTTAAAGCTAAGAGAAAATCTGATGGTACTATAGATAGATACAAAGCTAGGCTAGTTGCTAAGGGGTTCACACAACAAGAGGGTGTTGATTTTATTGCTACTTTTTCTCCGGTGGCAAAGTTGGTCACTGTTAGGCTCATTTTAGCTCTTGCATCTTCAAAACAATGGCATTTGCATCAGCTAGACATAAACAATGCATTTCTCAATGGAGATCTCAAAGAAGAAGTTTACATGGATCTTCCAAAAGGCTACATTGCAGATTCACCTCAATTTTCAGGTAAATCAGGTAAATTGGTTTGTAAATTACATAAATCTATTTATGGTCTTAAACAGGCCTCTAGACAATGGAATTCCAAACTTACAATGGCACTTTTACATATGGGATTCCATCAGTCTAAAGCAGATTACACCTTATTCACAAAAGGTTCAGGTACTTCTTTTATTGCTCTTCTCATTTATGTTGATGATATAATTTTAGTTGGACCCTCTCTTCAAATGATAACTGACACAAAAATTACTTTAAGTCAGAAATTCAAGCTCAGGGACCTTGGCAAATTGAAATATTTTTTAGGTATTGAAGTAGCACAATCTCCCAAGGGAATTAATCTATCTCAAAGGCAATACACATTAAAACTACTTGAGGATACTGGTTATTTGGCATCCAAACCAGTCTCTCTGCCCATGGACCCAAAAGCCAATTCAAAACTCAATGATGACAATCTACTAGATGATCCTTCTTCTTATAGAAGACTGATTGGGAGACATTTATACTTAACCATTACTAGGCCTGACATTTGTTTTGCCGTGCAGAAACTTAGTCAATTTATTTCCAGGCCTTCTGTACAACATATGCAGGCTGCTCATCATTTACTTAGGTACTTGAAAGGCAAACCTGGCCAAGGCTTGTTTTACTCTTCCTCTTCCTCAAATTCCTTAAGTGCCTTCTCAGATGCGGATTGGGGATCTTGTCTTGACACAAGGAAATCTACCACTGGTTTTTGCATTATTTTGGGTGATTCTCTAGTGTCCTGGAAAGCTAAAAGACAACCAACACTATCACGATCTTCGGCGGAGGCTGAATATAGAGCTTTAGCATCAGTTACTTGTGAGTTACTTTGGATACAACAACTTTTGGCTGATCTCCAAGTGAACCAAAGCAAAAACAGTCCCTCACCATTAATATTTTGTGACAATGATGCTGCATTACACATTGCTAACAATCCTACATTCCATGAACGCACCAAACATATTGAGATTGATCTTCACTTTGTGCGTGATCATGTTTCCAAAGGCCACATTCGTCTAATGCCAATTAGATCTTCTAATCAATTGGCGGATATCTTCACAAAGCCCCTTCCTATAGCTCCTTTCAAGCTCATCATGTCCAAGATGGCCATCCAAGACATATATGGTCCATCTTGAGGGGGGATATTGAAGTTACTGATTTAGTTTCTTTCTTTATCTTTCTTTTTCTAGTAGTTGCTTATAGTCAGCAGTAATTTTTTCCCCTTCTTATTTTATTCTTTTGTACCGATGTATTTTTTTGCCTATATAAGGCTCCCTGCTTTGTACTTTGTATATACAATTAAGAAGTATATAAAATATGGTTCTGTTTTCTTTTCTTCTCTCCAATCTTGCAAGACTTTAAGTCTATCACAAGTCGATTGTTGAATATGTTTGCAAATTCCCTTTTAACGTATGAAAAGAAATTAGTACCTAACTTCAGACAAATTTCTAATTTATATATAAACTATTCCAAACACAATTAAAGTCTCTAACCAACAAAATAACATTATAGTACAAAAATATTACACACTAAAAAAGAACCAACACCTTATGGATCAGTTCTGGTCTATTAGCGTTTGTGATACCCGAATATTGGGCCAAAATTAACCCAACTCGTATTCATGTCAAGCTCAAGTACTGGAATCGAGTCTAATATCAAATGTGGTAAAAAAATAATATTTTAGTTCTTTAATTTTTGTAGAGAAGCGAAAATGGGACACGTGTAGTTCCGTCAAGTAATTTATATCATTTATGTTTTAAGTTGTCGCAATTCTTTAAATTTGTGATAGTTTAAATTAGTGTCATTTTTGTCAAATTAACTTAAATTGAAGGAAAATAATACCTTATTTTTCTTCATTTATTTTCCTACCTACAAATTTTTAGCGCAGAGATGTTATAATCCTCAATCTTTGGTGAACTTAGAACTAAAATGACGACAATGACTACTAAAACTACATTTTATCCTAACTTAATATACTATCTCAAATATTCAATACTAAAAAACTCCAATATAGTCATACTCAATCCAAACTAATATTGTGAAATGAAAATGAGTTGAGATCGATCGAAACCTGACAAGATAGATCCAAAGAGAAGACGTTAATAATTATGAAATGTTTGAAGAAACCGAGATTTGGTTAAGTTAATAATTATGTAATATTCTAGTCTTAGAGATATGCATGTCAGGACATGGGTGGACAAACGACAAGATGAATTATTTGGCCCATAAAGAATTTGACCGAAGTAGTAAAGGTTATGGGTCAAATTATGAAGACAGACCAGAGCACACGTACGTGCGTATATATACTGTGGCTGTGGCGTGCATTGGCTCAAACCTTTATGGAGATAATCAAGGACACACGGTTGGTTGGCCATTTTCTATTACAACCTTTTTACTATACTAAATAATATATTAGAGAAAATACTTACTAGGATTATTTACACCACACACTTTATAGAGCCTTGGGAAGATAAACATTTGTACGGCTGCTTGTTTTGTTTTCTTTGGATTATTTAGTAATTCTTGATTTCTACTAATCTTAGGAGTATTTTAATTGGACCCAAAAAAGTATTGACCACAATCCATAATCCAATGTTTTTAAATTCCAATTTTCTTTTCAAATTCAATGAATTAGTTGTATATTATGAATAGCAATATTTGAAATTCACTCTTCGTTATCTTCTATATGTTTACGTGTGAGGAATAATGGTTCATATATCACATTTGTTGTCTAACATACTATTTTGGGCCTTTTAGCCTTATTATTGTATTGGGCTTTTGTTTGGTAATATTCTTACTTGAAGGCCCAATTTGACATGCTTTTTGTTCCTCTGGACATGTCCTTAGCCCTAAATGGCCCATTTTTATAAAATGAAACACAGAAAAGATTAGGGTCATTCACTACTCAACTTTAACACAACCCTAAATAACATTTTATTCCCTCAACCAAAGAAAAAAACATTAATAAAAAAAAAAAAAAAAACATAACCATAAATTCATCTAGAGTTCATCTTTTGATGGTGTTTTAGGATTGTCCGGGGATAGCTTTATAGGATATGTAGCCTGCATGGCAATACCGCACAACCCCTCTTCAGCCTCGACTCCTCGTTGAATCCTAATGTAGCCCTTTTCACCCCATTCCGGACCCCAAGAATTCTTCACTATCCAATACTTAGTCCCATCAAGAGTCGTTCCATACCCAATGACAGCCACACCGTGGTCTAGCTCCGTGCCACAGTCTCCCGTGTACACTCCCTGCAATCAATCAAACAAGAAACGTGTTACGAACTAGTTACTTTAAAAATCCGGTATTGAAATGACCTCAAAGCGTGTTACAAATTTCTTAAGACGGACTTATCTTGCCCCCACCACTTGGTATGTAACAAGGGTTGCGAACAACTTCCAGGATACATTAACATTCTAAAATCAATATATTAGATCGAATCAGGAGGCAAATTCAAACCACACTCCATAGGACACTCAAAAAAATGGCAGGCAAATACGATATGAAAAAAAGAAGAAACTTGTGTAAATTTTGACTACCTCCGAGTAAAATTGCATTTCAGAGCCTCCAGCATCCATAGCAACAGAAACAGGCTGGTTTGCAACAGCTTTCATAAGGGCATTTTCGTCATTCTCGGGTACGTTTTCGTGTGCATCGATCATCACAGCTGGTGCATTCATCTACAATAACCAAGATTATAGATATGGTTGAAGAATTTCACAAAAAAGACAACTTCTTTTATTTTTCTTTTTTTCTTTCTACCTTTGTTGAATCACAGTTCCCATCTTTAGCTTTGTAAGGATACAAATTTTCAGTCGTTAGGCCACCGTGTTTCTTGATGAATTCGTATGCGCTTTCCATGAGTCCTCCGTTACATCCCTCGTTATCTTTTTCACAATCAACGAGTTCTTGCTCAGACAAAGATACCAATTTACCGGTCTTGATTTTATTGATCCCTTCGACTCCCACCACGGTCGAAAAAGCCCAACAACTACCTGCCAAGATTAAATCAAACCAAAGTCAATACTGGTTATGTCAATAAGTATAATTAATGGACCCTTTGAAGAGAAAAAAATGGAAACAAAAAAACTTACCGCATTTGCCTTGATTCTTGACACCAGTGACAGCACCTTGCTTCCTCCAATCAACCGATGGCGGTAAATCCTCTGTCTTTCCGTGCACGAAACCGGTTTTAGCTCGATCCCCACGCAACATTCTATAGTGCTTGATCTTTGAACTATAGAAGTTTCTGAACTCATGATTAGTCATATCAGCAAATGTATTGAGTTTGAGCTTATAAGGCTTGTCCATTTGGTTCACTTTGTGGACGTGATGCACATTAGCTTTAAACACATTGAAACGCTTTTTTTTTTCGGTTAGGTCTCGTGAAATCGTATGGTGGCTTCTCCATTTTTCGTATAAGTCCCACAAGCTCTCATCAGAAGCCAAGTCCTTTTCGGTGAACTCTATGCTTTTTGCTATGGAAAAAACCATAGCCAAGAAAAGAGAAACAAGAAATATGCTTTTTCCCAGTCCCATTATTTTATCAAGAAAGGTTACATGGTATTTGAATACATTTGTGATTTATTTATATAGGCAATTTTATGATGGCTTATCTGCATAATTGTGATTTAAAGTTAAAATCTTTTGGCTGAAATTACGGGAAAAAGTGGCTGCTATTAAAGGATTAGCTTGCTATTTTTGGAGGTGAGTTTTGTATATATGTTTTAACACGCGAACCGTGCTGATTTTGTTTAGATTGTTCTAAAGAAGGTGACGATTTGTTTGTTTTGGCTGTTGGCTTCAGAGCACGATTTCTTTCAGGTCATATCATATAAAGTGTTCTGATCCTTGTGCTGTTTTTTTCTATTACATATCCAGAGCCTATGTACTTTTGAATTTGCTGATGAACCTTTAGTATTCGGTTGTTCCGAGTTCGACTTATACTTACATGATTAATCACTTATGTTGAAGTGTAAAGTGTAAAATCAATTATATAGTCCGTTTAGAACATTAATAAAATGATAAATGCCACAGCCAAAACATAGGGACTCAAAATAACCAAGCCAAATTCAGCTCGAGCAATCTCGACTAAAGTTCATTAACCACTCATTCAGCTCCGCAGCTCGAGCTCGATCAGAGCCCATTCAAGCCCTGTATATAAGCTTAGACCATAATCAAAATAAAATTCAAACAAAATCTCAAGCTCAATAATTACAGAATCCATCGAAGCTTGAACTCTCTGCTTGTTAACACCTATACCAACACAACCAAGGGATCATAACCTTGGCCAACAAAATATAATAACAAGATACATAGAGCAATCATTATGAAAGAAATTTGCAACAGCTTAATACAATGTAGTTAAGGCTATATCCGGCCAAAGGGCTGCATTAGTACAATGTAGGTACCAAATCTCAGTCATTAACGATAATCGATTATGAATGCGTACAAGCGCAGTAATCAAACCTGAGTTTGAATACACATTCACATTCAGATGAACAACTATGTTGAACAAATGAATCCAGAAGTAGTTGAACCAAATTCTAATACGAAAAGTTCGGAAACATACATGGATATAAATAAAACCAATGAATCTGAATTTTATGATTTCAATTCTCAAGTAAACACTAATCATTTTTATTTGAAAACACACGGCAATCAACCAAGACCAACACGAGTATGGCAATTAAAATCACATTACCGTAGATCTCAACTGCCATAACTTGTCACTTGCTACAAAATGCAAATCAAAGTACATGGTTTGGTACAGAATTCATACTGTCATGTGAAACTTAGTCGAGCATGATCATTACATTTAAAAAAAGGACAAATCTAGAAATGTCATGGAACTGCATTTAGAATCAAATCTCTTAGCAGATTAGGCAAGATTGTCTTTCTCTCTTTGTTGTTGATATAGCTCCTCTTTCATTATCCTTATCTCAGTCTCTTTCTCCATTTTCTCCTTCTGCAATTCACAAGAACATCGGGGGGGGGGGGGGGGGGGAACCTTTACCCTTTAGCAATGAAGCAATTGAAGATCACACATCACTTTTACAAAATGAGTTTTTAAAACAGACAAATAATCCTTTACCAATTAAAAAAAAAATCAAACAATTAATCCAAACAGGAAATCAGTAAATCAGAATCAGGCTTTGTACAATCCCATTTCAACCTAAATCAGAACTGTATCATTTCCAATTCCAAGATTCAAACACCAAGCTTCCAAATTCATGAACAATATAACCATATAAACCAATAATTGCTTAGAAAAATCGAAAAGCAATGTCTTAAAGTAATAGTATCAAAATTTAGTAGTGTGAATTCCCCAATTCTACAATCTAAAAATCACATCCTGAAGGACCTAAACGGAATACAATCTGATCTAAGAAAATCCCCTATTCCAAAATTAAATCTTATAAAATACCCTTAACCCTGAACGAAATAGTACCAATAAATCGTATAAATAAAGATAAAAACCCTAGCGCAAATCGGTAGCATAAACATTCTATAAGTGGATGCATATCAAAATATAAAATAAATGTGCATAAATTCAGAAATCAATTGTAATCTTAGCTTTTAGAAAATCATTATAATGAAATAGACCTTGATGAAAAAAATTGTGTATGTATGTACCTTTTCATCCTGATGAAGAGCAATCCAGACGTGGACTTTATCCATTGTTTGCCAGAAAACAAAGGCGCCAAATGACATAGCGAAAAACGTCGACACTTTCACCATTTTCAATATCAAAGATCCAAATGGTAACTTGAGTGTGTCTCTGCTGTCTATAAATCTCAAATTGTGGTTGCTATGCAAATCGATTAGAATTTGGGGGGGCAAAAGTGTGAAATACTTACTTTGTTCATTATTTAATTTATTTGGTTGCTAGTTGGGCTTTTGTAATTTGGTTTGATTTGGATAAACCCAATCAGATCGTGGACCAAACAAGAACACATTTTTCGGCCCAAGTGGACATGGAATAGATCAGGAATAGGGCTGTCAATGGGGCGGAATTTAATTCGAGTCCGACCCGATTTATTAGGATTTTAATTCGATTAGACATTCGATGAATTTTATCCGATTATAAAGATCTGAAATATGAAATACGAAATACGTGGAACACATATTGATTTTGGTCGATCATTTACAGATCTGTATTCGATAATAAATAAAATAATTATATATATACTTAATATTTTATTAAAATAAGTAACATTAATAATATTTTACATTAGGTTAAGATGATAATAGTTAATAATTAATTCATAATATATTTTTATGCATATTTTCATCCACAATATGAATAATAGTTAAGAAAATTTAAACATGTGAGGTAAATTAAATTAAACCGTAAAGTAATCAAACTTGCTACAGGAAAAATACCGGTGTAAATTTTGAAATGAAGATCTAATTGAATCTGGCAAAAATTCGTTTGAATTGGGGCTACTTCCGAGCGAGTTTTGGACTGGTGTCGCTTGACGAAAATATTTTGGTTATTGAATTAGATCATGAATTCAGATGAAATCGAAGAAATTTGAAATATAAAAATATGATTTTTGAACAGAAGAATAAAATCAAGGAAAATCTATAATTATTGTCTTAACTTAAATAGTTGGAATTACTTTCCTTTAATGTGTGTTTTTCCTAAAATTTTCAGATTTTTTTTCTTTTATGAAAATATCTCTTTGGGGGTTCTAAAAACGTGAGTAAATTATCTCATATTTCTTTGAGATTTTTTCAGAAATGACTGCCAATTTAAAGAATTTAACTCTGAAATTACATTTCGAGAGAGTGAGAGATCAAGAGAATATGCCTTAAAATTTATTGAACAACGGTGCAATACCGCATTCAGGAGCATCCTAATTTTAAATGATTGGCAAAATTGCAAAAAAGTCCCAAATTAATTAGTGATTTTAAATTTTCGTCCCAAGTTATATCACTTAGCCAAATTCGTCCCGTAATTTTATATTCTTTTGGAATATCGTCCCACTTGCCACATGGTTGCTTACGTGTCATGACGTGGCAAATTTTAGCATAAACAATTATAAAAATATTGCAGAATTCGTCCCAAACTAATTACGAATTTTAATTTTTCGTCCCAAACTATATCAACGCGCCGACTTCCGTCCCGTAGTTGAAATGACATGTGTAAAAAGAATTTGTTCCAAACTAATTATGAATATTTATTATTTATTAATACAAAAAAAATGCACAAATTTTTCCTAATGAACTGAAATAGATTTTTTTTTCTCAAAAGCGCACGAAAATTTCGAAAATTCATACTATTTTTCTCTAAAAAAAAAGTTAATGGCAATATTTCCATGTGATATTCATAATGTTCAATTTACCTCCCTGTGTGTTATGATAATGTGACAGGTTACCCCCTATGTTGTGATAAATATGGCAATTTACCTCCTGTATATATTATAATAAATGTATCAATTTACCCCTTGTTATAAAACACTTTAATTTGCATGTCCACTCTCAATTTATGCAATTGAGTTACACTCTCCGGTTCAAGGAGATAAAGTACTTTTTTAAAATTTTCACGGGGGGTGGTAAACTGCTCTTTTTCAAATTACAGGGAGTAAATTGAACATTATTAATATTACAGGGGGTAAATTGCCATTATTCCCTTTAAAAAAGTAAAGATGAATTGTCATTTCCATTAAATTAAAAATTTAATAATTGACTAAATTCATGCAATTGACAAATTGTGAGACGAAATTCGGCAAGTTAGTATAGTTTGGGACCAAAAACTAAAATTTGTAATTAGTTTGGGACGAATTATGCAATCTTGTATAGTTGTTCAAGCTAAAATTTGCCACATCGTGACACGTAAGTAGCCATTTGGCAAGTGAGACTATATTCCAAAAAAATATAAAATTACGGGATGAATTTGACTAAGTGATATAGCTTGAGACGAAAATTCAAAATCACTGATTAGTTTAGGACATTTTCTGCAATTTTACCTAAATGATTTAAACCAAACTAAGAAAATTTATTAACATAAATATGTGATTCTCAAATATATCCAAAATATTTAAGTTGATAGCATCGATTAAAATACTACTATATAATCACATGTTCCTCATAGAATTAGCTCATAACTCATTGTATCAAATTCATCAATATGGCTTCGCACAAAAGTGTCAATTTCGCGTTCATTTACCTAACTATTGTTACGCTCTTCATTCTCCATGGAGGTAAGTGCATTTTATAATCTTGACAGTAATTTAAATATAAAATTCTAGATATACCCCTTTATTATTTTAACCAAAAAGACAAGAATTTTAGAATTTATTCCAAAAAAAAAAAAAAAAAAAAACACACAACGCGTCTTTTTACCTAGCGCATAATTCATAGTGATTTGTCAATAATGTAACTTTATTTTCTTTTCTAATTTTTTGCTCAAATTATATTATTATCTAATTACAGGAAGTGAAATTGGGTGCAAAGGCTTAAAAAGTAGCCAAATAATTGGCGAGAAAGGTGGTCTGACATTATGCCGAAAGAATTATGAATTTGCTGCTTGTAGTATTTATATAAGACCTTGTTATTGTTGTATTCTAAATGATGAATGTTATAGATCACTGGACAAATGTAACCAAAAGTGTCCACTAACAGTTTAGCTAGGGACATTCTATGGTAACAACGACAAATCAAATAAAAGAAAAGAATTTATTTATCCTGTACTTTGATTGTATACAAATATATATCACCTCCACAATTTGTGTATTACACAAAAAAACAATAATTAATACGATGTAAATAGCAATTTTACATTATTACCCTCAAATAAAAATAATAAAAATACTCAATTTTACTAGAATGCCCCTCCCCCACTTTCTCTCTAACCCCAACCCCTTTTCCAAACCCTAACCCACAACACCCCCCCCCCCCCCCCCCCTCCTCCCTCCCTCCCTCCCTCCATGCTCCTAGTTCGTACCAGTATGGTGGCACTTCACTATCTACCGTTTTGATCACGATCAGAAGCTAAATTAAACAACTAAAATCAATATCCATAAGCATAAAATTAAAAAAATTTACGGTCCTAATGACATAAATTAAACAACTAGAATTCATAAGAATAAGAATAAAACTAAAGGGTTTTAAAGTCCATAAAACCGGACAAAAGATGTTATCTATTTCAATATTTGAAGCCCATAATTTGTTTTCGGTTTAGTTCAGTTAACCGGACAAAAAAGTCGAACCGAATCGAAAATCAAACTAGCTCAAATCTCAAAATCAAAAAACCGAGGTTTGGTTCGATTTTCACCGAACTATTTTTAATTTGGTCAAACCGTACGTGAACAACCCTAGATACAAGTTGTAATTGAGGGGCAAGGACAAGGAGTACCATAAAGAGAAAGAAATTTGTATAAGAGAAATTCAGTTCAGAGACAAAGTAAACATAGAATATTCATTACACAAATGCTTAGATTGAATTGTTATTCACTATGATTCTTTCTCATATTAGCCTTTTTGACGTATATTATCTATTTCTAATACTTCAAATCAACTCATAAAAAAAAAAAATCTTCAAATCGATTTAAATATTTAAGTGTGCAAATCTTAAAACGAAAATATCTTATGATAGAGAATAGGTTCGACGACAAGTTCTAACAAGAAACTAAATTGAAATACTTATCGTATCGATCAATCCATGTAAAGGTGTAACATAAAAATGTAACGAAAAATCTCACTCTGTCCCATAACCTTTGAAAGATTTTTCATTTTGTCACTTAATCTTTGCGAGTTAACTTAACCCTTCAGTGGCTTTATTGATGTGGCTTTGAACCTTTACTCAATTTGCCACTCAACCTTTGAAAGTTTTTGCAATATATCGCTCAACATTTTAACGTTTTCGCATTTTGCCACCCAACCTTTTAATGTGTATCTTGCCCCGACTAAAGTCATGTGGAGTTTGGAAAATAGAATTTGCCTAGCAGATGAACGTCCAAAGGTAGTGATCGGGGCTATTTTTAATAGTGAAAACTGGCAAAGGTTATAGGGCAAAGTGAGAATACATTCAAAGGTTGCCGACGAATTTTTTTAGCATTGCATTAAATAAAGAAAATAATAAGGAAGCAATATTATAAATAAAATAAAAGACCGTATTCTCTCTACAATTATTGATTTTTTTTAAAGCAGTACAATATATAAAGAAAATAATGAAGAAGAGTGCACTAAATTAATATAAAGAAAATAACATATCACACTATATTTACAATTCTTAAGGAATTTTGTTTAGGATTAAATAAAAAAAATCATCGTTTTATAAGAAACAATAAAATACCATATTCCTTAAATAATCATTAAGAAAGAAAGAAAAACTATAAATATTGAGATTAAAAAGAGAGAGAGAAACACCTGTTAATATATAGAAATATGACTTGCAATATAATTATATGTGACCCTAAAATGGAACACAAAATTATAATTTTTAATAAGTTATATCCTCGTATAACAAACAACAGTCTTCTATATATCCTATTTAATTAGGTTTCTCTTATCTTATAATTATTTTGAATTCTTATTCAATTCGAATTGATTGCACTTTAGCCAATCTAAATTTAAGCATATTTATACATATTTTGCATATTACTTTTTTGTGATTGCTTGTTCAACTACATATTCAATTGAATGTATTTTACATTTTTCTTCTACGCACAAAATTTGGTGTGATGAATCTAGTCTAAATTAACTTCCCGTTGAATTATCAAAAAAAAAAAAAATTAACTTCCCGTCTCTTTCAACCCCCACTCACTATTCTATTTGCTCCTTTTTTTTTTTTTTTTCCCTTTGGATGTCAAATGGTTACCTTTTCTTGTAGAAAACATTATCCATGGCCATTTCTCTCTCAGTTCCGTGTTTGATCACAATTTGAATCTCAAAAGTAAAAAGTAACCATTATATTCAAAAAATTACAGCCGACATTGCCATAATCAATGCAATGATAACACAATTTGATGAGATCTCAAATGTACTAAGTCACGTATTTATTCTTTTCTTGTGAGCCATCCATAACCTCGGACACAAAGATTAAAAGATAAACAAGCAGTAAAAAGAACAGTCAAAATAACTAAAATAAATTAAAAGTCCCTCCAATGCAATATCAAGGGAGGATTGATCCTCTACAACACTTAAACATCAAATTTGGTGTCACATGATAGATTTACCTTTCAAGTGTACGTATGCGTGGATCCACACAAAATTTAAATAGGTACACTTGTCAGTAGATCTATATGCGTGACACAAACATATGATACCAAAACTTAGCCAGTTGGCTAAGGATGAGACTCCAGAACTAAGAGGTTCTGGATTCAACTCTCACGAATGTGGATTTTTCATTAGTTTAAAACTAATGTTTGGTAGTTGTACATTATTTGTTATTCTTTGTACTTCTGCAATTATTGAAATGATTTATAATGTAACGATGATGAATGTATTCTTCAAAAAAAATGTGATAGAAAGTCCTCACTCAATTAATATCACATTGTAAGTCTTATATCTCACATTTTGATGTCACATGATGGATCCATCCTATAAGTACAACCACTCTCACAAATTTTAAATTTTGACAATTGTTAATAGATCTATATATATGACATAAAAATCAATGGGTGATTAGTTGAATGGAAGTCTTCATGACGAACTCAAGTTCGAGTTTTCACTAAATTCCGGGAAAATTCTTGCATAGACCTGATCTATAAGCTTTTCATAGACAATGTGATTGTAAATGCACCACATCATACATTGTGAGAACATGACATCATCAAAATGTATGATGTGGTGCATTTACAATTACAAGGTCTACCACTAAGCTCATAAATCTTGTCTATGTAAGAATTTTCCCCATACGATAGTAAGAAAATAAATCATATGTGTGTTCCATTCTCAAATTCTTTTCTACTATATAATATAACCCTTCTCATTTCTCGTATCCCCTCAGCCTTTCTTTATCTAAACCAATTACTCTCTCTCTCTCTCCTGCCGGCAGGGCGGCAGCTAGCAATGAAGGTCCGATCTTGGTTGTCCACATGCTCCACCACCACCACCACCTCCACCACCACCTCCTCCGCCACACCATCACATACTAAATCTCCACTCTCCGACACCACTAGCATCCAAACAAACTCTTCTTCATCATCAATCCAAAGCAACCTCTCTCTCTTAACCCTCCCTTCAGTCCCTTCCCTCCAGAAGCTCACTCTCTCCCCCGAAAACTCTTCCTCCACCGCCACTCTCCTCGCCTCCCTCGAACCCAACCACCGCGCCCACATCAACTTCCTAACCCTCCACAATAACCTCCTCTACGCCGCCTCCGGCAACAAAATCAACGTCTACGACACAGTAACAAACACCTTTGTAGACACTTTCAACGTCGAAAAATCGTCCAATACCGGTTCCGTCAAATCCATCGCTTTCTCCAATGGAAAGATCTTCACCGCTCATCAAGATTGCAGAATCCGCGTTTGGAAACTGACAAATCTCGAAAATACAGGACCTCAGACACTACCAATTACACACGAGTTCACAAAGAAACAACACAAACCAATTGCGACTCTCCCTACGCTACAAGATCGTCTGCGAAGATTCGTTCTGCCTCAAAACTACGTTAGCGTAAGGCGGCACAAGAAGAAACTATGGATTGAACACCACGACGCCGTTTCGGGACTCGCCCCTCACCAAAACGCCGTCGTTTCAGTATCATGGGATAGAAGCGTTAAAATATGGCAACCCCAAAAAATGAAATGTTTGGAATCCATAACCAAAGCTCATGATGACGCGATAAACGCTGTCGTCTTGTCAAAAGACGGGTCGATAATATTTACTGGTTCGGCGGATAAGAGGATTAAGGTTTGGAAAAAGGAGGAGAAGAAATTCGGGTTGGTATCCACTTTGGAGAAGCATAAATCTGCGGTGAATGCATTGGCGTTGAGTTTTGACGGGTCGGTTTTGTATTCCGGGTCGTGTGACCGGTCCATTTTGGTGTGGGAAAGAGAGGACAGTGCCAATTATATGGTGGTCACGGGTGCACTGAGGGGACATGGGAAGGCTATACTATGTTTGATCAACGTTGGGGATTTGTTGTTGAGTGGGTCGGGTGATCGGACGGTTAGGATTTGGCAGAGGGGTGGTGGTGATGGGAGGTATTGTTGTTTGACGGTGTTGGATGGGCATAGGGCTCCGGTGAGGTCGGTGGCGGCGGCGGAGGGTGGTGGAGTACTGAAGGTGTTTAGTGGAAGCTTTGATGGGGAGATTAGAGTGTGGCAAGTTGAGGTGTCAAGTTGGATTAGGAATAATAATTATAATGATAAAACAATTAGTAATAATTATCAATGGAATTTATGATTTTTTTTTAGGGACGTTAATTTTATTGCATGGTTTGGGGTTTGGAATATGGAGTGATGACGCAGATACATTTTTCTTTTTCTTTTTCTTTGGCTTGGGATTTGAGTTCATTAGATGTGATTTTTGGAATCTGGAGTACTCAATGTACCTAATGTTAATTTATTTAACAATATCATGTATTTTCTAGCCTAGGGCTTGTGAATGATTTTGTAACCTTACAATATATACGTACCATCTAATTTTTCATATTATTGTAGAAGTGTTTTTTCTTCAACATTATCATGCATGGATGGAAATTTTATAGCAAGAATCTTTTCCACTTAATTTATGACGTTATCTATATGTCTAGGGCCAAATTCTAACTTATAACTCGTGTGTGATTTTCCATAAATTCTAGCTCAAATATTTATTTTATTCATAAATCGAGTTAAATGCAGTTAATGTATAGAGGAAAATGATTATATGATCATTGAATTTCTAGTTCCACGATATTGGAAATTCAACTACATTGGATCTGTTTTTCTGAGAGATGTACTCTGGATCTTGGTAGTCATAAAATTGCAATTTTAGTCCCAATTGCTAAAATATTTTGTGCTTTTTGGTACAATTAAATTTAAAAAGTAATCTATTGTACATGCATATGTAAATAACATTTTGATTCGATAAAAAAAAAAAGGTCAAATTAATCAGGTAGTTAAGCATAACATTCTAAACAGAATTTAAAAAGAGAAGTAGTATTAATTGAAAATGCCATAGTAGAAATGATTACAATCTGGATCCAAAGCAAGAAAATTAAAATCAATCTGTCACACTTTTGCTTTTATCACGAGATAATTCGACCGCTTGAATATCATACTATTATTTTAAATATCCCTTTCTGAGTTATATAACTCATATCCAATTGTTTTCTTAACTTTTTATTCTTTAGCAATATAAATATGAGACATTGAATGCAGGACGCATATAAGAATCAAAAAGTTATGCCTTTTGGTATGAACTTGGGAAAATTGACAGACAATAAGGTCCAATTTTTGGCAGGTTTAAAGTATTATGTTCCCAATACTCCATCTTGTTCTCTATAAAGGAAGAACAAAAGACTTTATAATAATATAGTTAATTTAATGACAACAATTCAAAGATCAAACTGTAAGAATTTGACTTATTTGGATTAATGATTCAAACTACTAATTAAGTTGTTAATGTCTCGGTATAACCTATGCTTAGTAAATTGTAGTAGTTTATATATAGGCTGGTTAATAAGGCATGTATGACACTAAATCCAAGCTGAATATGTGAAAATCGAAAAGCATTATAATTACATCTGATTTTACAAGAACCTTACCAATATTGTACCTTTTCTTCTTGTTACAAAGTCTTTTCAAAAACTTTTTTTATAATCAATTTTGAAGATATCATATATGGTGTTAAGGAGATGTATATTTACTAGGAGTCGCGATTAAACCCCTAGGACTTGCGATTAAATTAAACCAAGTGATTGGGCAGAGTTTTTTTTCTGCCTTAAATTGCAGCTTTAGTCCTATAAAATTGGATTCTCAACGCGTATTTAACAAAAAATGGACTCTTAATCCCATGTTTTTAAAATACTTTGGACTACTGGTCTCATCACACCATGTGAAATCGAAAATGCAAAATGAAGACAATTATCATATTAAACCAAAAATGCCAATAGGATATTCATGGGACTAATTGTGTAAAATATTTATGGAATTAGGATGAAATTGCAATTATGTAAAATATGAGACCAATAGTTCAATTTTTTAAGAAGTATGGGAGCATAAGTGTGATTTTATAAAATATGGGACAACAAATTAATGTTGATAATTCCATCTTGTGAAACTAGAAATATGGATTTACTTACTAACCCATGAATTATTCTAATAATATAATTACACGATGCCAAAACTATCGTCAATAAAACAAACCAATTAACGTGAATTTTGTTAGTACTCCACCACTTGTAATATAAAGTACGTACTAAAGTAGTATTAAATAATTTATTCCAAAACAAAGAATCTATTGTTAATTTTGCCAACATTAAACGTCAAAAGAACGAGCATCATGGTGTTAACGTGCATTTACTGTTTAAGGTTCATAATATAATCAAATTTTTGTACCTTTTTTTTTCTTTTTTTTTTTTTCTTTCTTTCTAATTTGTACCTTTTTAACTTTGAAAAACTGAAAACATATTGAAGAAAGGTCCATTAACCAAAAACATGAAGACAAATTAAAGCTTTTATCGATCCCGCCTAACTAGTCTAACTGCATCATGTATTAGCATTAATTGTATCTTTTATATATTATCTTAGTTAATCAATAATTATCTTGCATATTTGTTCAATCTATTGGTACGGCATTGGTTAATTTATTCAAACGTTCTTATATGCAATTTTTCTTTGTCCAATTTTGGAATTTAAATAAATTATAAACTCAAAAAGCAATGTTCTGACAGTATCTCCATTAAATTTACTAACAAATCTAATCTGAACACAAATTCCCTGCACATATATTGTGCTTATTCTGTTGAAATTTGACTTACTGTACAGAATTACAGACATTCATGATATATTCGGATTAATAAATAAATTGAACTAAAATCGTCACTAGTGACGCAATAAGCAATTACCTAAATCTCTAATGATTATACGCGCTCTGAAACCAAATTCAGATCCAATTCAAAAACGTTTTCGCTTGAAAATAATTTAGGTTGTTTTAATGAAATTTTTCATACGACGCCATTAGATAATTTAGATCCAAGTTTTGGGGTTTTGAAAAATTGAATGATATTATTTGGAAAATATATGTGGTACACATATATAATATTATCTGTTTATAAGTTTAAGATGTAGAATTAGGTTTTGTTTGATGAGTTGAAGCCGGGATAAATGCAAAATACTCCCCTGTGTTTTGCTAAACCTGCAAGAAACTACCCTGTGAAATTTTTATTGCACCAAACTTCCTTGTGTTTTCAAAAACCCTGCAAAAAACACCCAATTTGCAAAAAAATAGGTCATTTTGGATCGATATATTTCAAGAAACCATTTTTAAAATACTTCAAGTTGATCCCTACAACTTCACGTGGTATATTTTTAAAATTATTTCTTGAAATATGTCGATTCAAAACGACCTATTTTTTACAAATTGGGTGTTTTTTGCAGGGTTTTTGAAAACACAAGGAAGTTTGGCGCAATAAAAATTTCACAGGGTAATTTCTTGCAGGTTTAGCATAACACAGGGGAGTGTCTTGCATTTTCCCCGTTGAAGCCAGAGTTTGACCAAACTCATGTCCCAATGTTTTTTGGATTGGTATTGACCCAGTTTCGCGAAATCGCATGTTAGCGCAACATATTTCATAATAAAACTTTAAAAATATTGTTTGGATAATTTAAACTATAAAGTGAAATATAAATTGTGAAACACAAAAAGAATATCTAATTGTTGTTGAAATTTTATCAAAATGTCATGTTTTCAACTGGAAAATAATTGTCATAGATGTGATTTTTGTCAATATTACTACCTCTTAAATGTATCTCATGTGCTTGTTGGAAATGCATTCAGTTAAACTCGAACTAGGTGGGCATAACGTGAAGGTTTCAGAATTGGGGATGCAAATTTTGGCTAAGGTTTAAGAGAGGTGATTCGAATAAAAAATCGAGTCAAATTCCATGAACTTGACATTCGTACATATGTTAATGCTTCATGTTTAATTTTTAGCTTAGTTGTCAAATCTTGTACAAAAAGTAATCAAATTGAAAAGAACAATTATTTACAGTTTCAAGATTGATATATCACACATAACAAACTCGCTTTTATAAATTGGATTCTAATCTTTGAAAGTCGATCTGATTTTCTAGGCAAAAATTCATTTTTGGCACCGTAGAACTAGACGTTTTTCAATTTTGGTACCATGGTGTCAATTTTGGTACCAATTATAACTGACTTTTTCAATTTTGGCACTTCCGTCAGTTGACCGTTAAGTCAACTGACGGAAGTGCCAAAATTGAAAATGCAAGTCAGAATCGGTACCAAAATTGACACAATGGTACCAAAACTGACAAACAACTAGTTCTATGGTGCCAAAAATGATTTTTTGCCAAATTCCCTCACCAATTACTTTCAATTCACAATTTATTCCACTAGCATTTTAATAATAATAAGAATAAGAATAATATTAATAAAATAGTAAAAAAATTATATTAAAACAAATATTTGGGTACACAATAATAATAATTTTTTTTTTGTTACACATGTTATCATCAAACCATTAACTCATTGACTCAACTTTATCCAACAATTCTCCTCGTTTTTATGAAGACAAAACATTCAACTAAGTTTCATAATACTTCTAATTTTAAATTAAGCAATATATCTCGAGATACAATGAAAAAAGAAAACTAAGATCAACTCCAAAGGCTAAATGTAAATTTGCGAATATAAATATATTATACATTCTCATATAATAGTTTGCATACTTATTTAAAGTATTTTATTTTAACTATGAGTATATAAAATTAGTTCTATATTATTTTATTCATATATTTTTTATATAGCACATCTATACAGTCTATTGATTTGTTCATTTATTATTTCGACCCGACTTTCAAATATGGTTTAAAAGTTGTTTATATAATTTTGAACGATTTAAAAGGAATAAAAAAGGAATCGATTCTAACTCTTCAAAATGAGAAGAAGTAATGCATCTAAGTAACGTCTCCATTATTGGAATAATAAGGAGAAGAAGATAAATAAGAAAATGAAAAGGAGACAACTTACAATTGAAAGAAGGATACAACTGATAAGCGGAAGTTCATATCAGAAGATAATCGTATATCCTTATTCAGCCAAGTGATTTTCATCTTTGAGTAAAGACCAAACTGAAGACTTATAAGACGTTCTTAGTTGAATGTTTTGTCATCATAAAAAAGAGGGGAATTGTTGGATGAAGTTGAGTTAATGAGTTAATGGTTTGATGAAAACATGTGTAGCAAAAAAAAATATTATTATTACAGCCATTATTATTATTGTGTACCTAAATATTTTTTTAATATAATTTTTTTACTATTTTATTAATATTATTCTTATTCTTATTATTATTAAAATGCGAGTGGGATAAATTGTGAATTGGAAGTAAATGGTGAGGGAAATTCGTAAAAAATCATTTTTGGCACTATATAACTAGTTGTTTTTCAATTTTGGTACCATTGTGTCAATTTTGGTACTAATTCTGACTTGCATTTTCAATTTTGGCACTTCCGTCAGTTGACCGTTAAGTCAACTGACGGAAGTGCCAAAATTGAAAAAACCAGTTAGAATTGATACCAAAATTGACACCATGGTACCAAAATTGAAAAACGCCTAATTCTATGGTGCCAAAAATGAATTTTTGCCGATTTTCTATCATACCAAACGATATGCCACTGCATGTCCGTAGGGTAGACCGCAAGTGGCTTTGTATATATATATAGCTGTTCGGCATAAATTCTCAAAGGCATTTCCATTAATTAGATGGATAGATATATAGCAGCAAATTGTCAGACAAAATCATGCATTTGGGATGGTTCAAATTCAAATGCGTGACAGTCATAATCGATAACATAGATATATAGAGAGAATGAATATTCATTGTCAGACACAAAATAATATTCATTTCTCAAATTTCAAAAATAATATCATCATACAAAAAATTACCACATACCCCTATTTACTTATTTCATCTCATGATCAGATAATTCAAAAGAGTAACATTAAGAAATTCAAGAAGTTTTTTAAAACATCAATTTATTTCTGAAACTACTTTGAGAAATTCGATACTAACACCCTCGTTTTCTGGTTGTTTTAATTAAGTGACCCGTGCTACAAAAGTACTTGGTGGTGCCAAATTAAAGTAAAAAGATGAAAGCTCCATTATATATATATTCATAGAAAGAAACAAGCCCCAAAACAGATAGTAAAGGAAGAGTTACAATTTTTGTACGTTCCTTTTCCTTTATATAGCAACTTGACAAGTTGAACTGAAGTTTGATCATGATTTTCAAATTTTTGTTTATATGTGTAGTGTGCTCGATCAAGCTAGCTTGTGGTCACCTTTTTTTTATCTTTATATATATATATGTCGTCTTTCTCATGAATTCATACCAACCCACATACCCACTCCCCCCCATAATTAATAAGAATATGGTATTTGCTTTAATTTAGTGGTGACCCTAATTTAATTTAATTACTTTAATTGACATATTATCATGTATAGCTTTTAAATTTGTTTATATAAGACTAGGTCCAGTAATTAAGTGATTCAACAAACAATAAATGTACTTAGTTTACAATTAGGGTAACACACCTCAAATCAATACAATTAGGGTAACATGCCTATGTCTTCTGAAATTCATATTTTTTATGATGAACCGACAAAATTTGCCAGTCTTGGGTTTGATCGAGTTCTTTGATTGGATTTCGGAATATGGACCGATTAAATAATGGATAATAGGTGTAAATCAAGTCAATCGGGTTGAATTCCGTTTACTAGCTTTATTTTTCTTAAATGGGGTAAATAGTTGTGGGCTTCAAGACAAATTAAATAAATTCAAGAATCAGCTAGCCCCAAACTATTTGATTTTTTAGGATGTTCATTCATAAGTAATTAAATACAATTGTGTACTGTAATGTTTAGTAATAAATAAAGAATGAGAGTTGGAATTGTTATTTGGTTTAAGTAATATCTTAATAAAATTATTGATCATTCTTAATTAGCAAATATATATTGTTAGACCACAACTAGGAGCGTCAATATCACTTTAGATCCTCTAAAGATTATGTCAAAATTATCAATGCATGCTCCAACTAATTCTTGATAAACTATATATATAGTTATTTATTATTATATAAAAATTTATAATGTAAAAACAACTTTAATTTTGGGGAAAAATGCATCAAACCCACCTGTATTTTGAGAAACTTGCACAAAACCCCTGTGTTATTTTTTTTTTCATAGAACACCCTTGTGTTTTACCAAATGTTGCACACTCTACCTTTAACGGCTAATTAAATAGTTGACACTGTTAGTTTGTTGGATATGTTGATGTAATATAGTTCTATAAAATTATTAAGAATAAATTTATTTTGAGATTATAAGTGCACACCTTACAAGGGTATATAATATTGGTATTTTACATAGAAAACTAATTACAGTAGCTTGGGATGTATGTATAAACTGAAACTAATTAATGTAGTACGTAAAAGAACTGAAACTTAATGTAGTGCGTAAAAGATAGTGTTCGTATCGTAAATTATTGAAAGGTTTCTTTTATTACACCAAATGGTAGGGGAAGTGAGTGCAATTATCCCTCAATTCAATCCTTTGGGACAATATACAATATCCCATCAAGCAATTGCACTTCATTGATTGGTTGGGTACAAAATATTATTATATAATAATTTAGTGTTTATATGAAGCCTGCAGACTTGAAACTTGTCAACATATTTTTTTTTTTTTTTTGATAATTTCTTGTCAACTTGGTGATGCACAAACAAAAATAATTGCTGGAGCTAGCCTAGAAGAGTAGGGTTGAATAAGTAATTAATTAATTAGTTTTCTTGAATTCAAAGCATGCAATATTTTATTTAACTCTAACTCAATTTAATTTAATATTGGAGTAGTTTGTTTGGACCCAAAGTCGACAATGAAAAACTGCCAAAAATATTATCCCAAATTTTGATTGTACGTGCTCCTCAAGATCTGATCAGCAATTAATATATATATATATATATTCATGAAATCCTGCTTAATCAAAGATTAAACTTTTTAATTCTAGTTGCAAAGACATAAATGTAACAAATGTAATTTCAACATAGCTAGGCAAAACATAATAATAATACTGGAATGAATTTGAATTTAGCAACAATAACGTACAATTTCAAGAAAGAAAATACTGTTCCGATTTGGTGGATAATGAAGAAGAAAAGGTAAAAAAATTGAGTGGATTTCGAAGCTCGAGGCATGGAAACAATATGCTTTTTTCAAGAGTTTCTGAAAAATCTGAATATGAAGGAATAAGGAAATTTTTTATGCCCTCACGCAGGATCGAACTGCGGACCTTCAGTTTACAAGACTGACGCTCTACCACTGAGCTATAAGGGCAACTTGTTTGTTTGTTTGTTTGTTTCCAAATTAAATTAAAATGAGAAAACACCCTTTTGTTATTTCTGATTGGCAGAAAACCACCTGCACTATTTTAATTAGCGAAAATTCCACTTGTTAGCAAAACTTTCCTTGAGGGAGGGAGTAATCCGTAATTTACCCTTGTTATTAATTTGTATTGTTAAATATTTTAACAAGAAACAAGGTCATGGATTATACTTGATTTTCGTCCATTAATTGACATTTCTAAGCTGTTCAAGAGGAATCTATGGTGAAGTCTATTGCTGGTAATTCTCTCTGATTTTCTCTACATACATAAATTAAATCAATTATTTGTTTTAGTTTTAATTTTCTAGAATGCGACTGAAATCGCTACAGGAAGAATCTGAACTTCCCGTATGTATATACATCTTCATTCATGTTTTGCGTTTGAGTTTTGATAATTGCTAATTAAATTCAAAGAAAAGAGAAACCTGAAAAAGCCTTGTGAAACTTGTCCAAAAATTGTAGTAACCAAACTGAAAATAAATAAAGCAAAATGCAGTTTATTACTGGTGGTATTTCATCAATACAAACACTCCAATTTTCCACACTTAAACAATAGAAGAAGAAGAAGACTCAACAACAAACAAAAACATAATAAACAAAGCGAAATTTATTTAGTCTCACACTCACATATATATAGTAGATTAATTAAAATGTAGTAGTAGTAGTAGATTGGAGGGGGTGGTGGTGGTGGTGCTATGTTCTGCTGATCAATCTGTGCAGCAGCGATACATAACATACTTATCCATCATCTTGCCACACTCCGAGCAAACCACCCGCTCGGGTATGTAGCCAGTGTAGCCCGGCAGAATGAGGCGGTTGCAGTGGTGTTCTGGGTGGGTCCCACGTATTTCCTCGTCCAAAACCGACACAAACTGGTCCGGGTGTTCTACCCTGTTGATCCACTTTTGGTAGTTTTCCAAAACAGGCAGCACGATATCCCCATTTCCCTTGGTTATCTCATAGTTGCCTCGACTGAAAACTGCCCACCCTTGCTCACTGCTGTCGAAAGTGAGCAAATCCATGATCTCCTGCATTATGCGGTCGTTCTCCACGGTCATGCCTTGTTGCTTCTTCGAGTTCCACATGCTCCATAGCCTCACCCAAAAGTACCACACGTAGTCATAGTAGTCCGTGAGTGAGAAGATGTGGCTCAACTTCTGATCATGGATTATCTCGTGGCATCGTTTGACTTTAGCCTTCGGGTTGCGTTTTCCCACGTAGAGCATTTCCAGTTGAACGTTCAGCGCCGAGGCAACAATTCGAGCTGCGTTGGTGAATCTACGTATCCATTCAATGTCCTCTCCTCCGTATAGACATATCACCTTGTTGTCATTGATCTGTAAAACAAAAGGGGTAGATTTTAGTAGGGGAAAAAGACAAAAATGCCCTCATAACTAATGAATGACCGCTAACAAGTTTGCTCCACAAGTATTTGGCAGTTCCCCAATTTAAATTTAAGAGGCCCACGAGTGCGGATCATTTTCGCAATTGGGACAAAAAAGTCCCAAAATTGCTTCAGTTTTGTAAGTTTTGGGTAAAATCGCCATCCCGAATACTTGTGCTGCAAAATTGCCAGCGATTATTAGTTACGAGACCAGTTTTGCCTTTTTCCCATTTGAGTAGTTTGCAAGAATTTGGATTGTAGCAATGAGTAGAATTACATACCCATTCTGGAATACGTAAATCGATCTCATCTGCTAATAATTTAATGTTCCACTCAACGTTATCCCATAGAGAACTTTCTCTGGATTTAGTGAAGGGGAAAGCTTTGCTACCCCAAATCCACATCATGGGTAAGGCATCAATATTAGATGGTTTCCCTTGGGGATCCAAGACAACGAGCATAGGCATGTGGACGAAATTCCAGACTTCTCGGATGTATCTGACGGCTACCGGCTCAATCAATGAAGGGTGATCCACTGAATACCACGGCATATGGTTGTTCCGTAAGTCATAGAATACTGCATCATTTGGCTGGTGTGACGAGGTAGTTGAAGTTGTGGGGCCTACAATGGGGAGCCATAGAACCTCGTACTCATGTCTCATTGTCTGCTGATTGTAAATCAAATGGAGAACGTTTAGCTCTTCGTGAGGAACTTCGAGGTCCGAAATCAGAAGCAGTACGTATTTCGACCTCAGCACCTCGAGCCTTTCCTGTCATTAAGCAAATATTACTGATATTAGTCTCGGTTAGGTTTAGTTTGAAGAATTTGGGAAAATGTGTTAACTGACATTTTGCTTTTTGGAACCGTCCCACAGAGGCCTTTGATCTTCCTTGGGATGAATCATTGCCCTGAGTACTTTCCAGTTGTCAATATGAGACTGTTCCATAAGTCTCTTGAATGCAGTGTAGGCATCTTCTGCCTTCTTCCTATCTGCAAAAACATGAAGATCATTTTAGTTATTTAATCATGTTAGTATTATAGATTTGAAAATTCTTGTGTATGCATTGTTTACTTACGAATTAAGTCTTTGCAAACTGTCAATTGCTTTTGCAGGTGATCCAATATGACCGAGAGCCTATGAGCCAGACCTAGTATCTCCATTGACTCGGAAGTTGAAGTCATGTACCTTATCAGCAACAAAATTCATATTTGAGTTTAAAAACATCAAACTGTTGTAAGTTTCAATTGATAAACGGGATTCTTTTAAATACATACTCGTGACCACTTCCGATGAGGTTCAAGAGTATGGATGCACAGGCCAGAAGACTCCTTATGATCCAATAAACAGCTGTTGGGATATAAGCTTTGGCACCCGAAAGTTCTGGCGATTGGTCGCTGATGTACGGAGGAGGAAGCTCCTTGAACTCTATAATGCAGTGAATTACGTTCAGTATTGTATTTAAGAGGTCGATAACTGACTTGAACTTGTCATTTAAATGACCAGCATGCTCCATTATGTCTGGCAGATCTTTGAGAGTTGCAATGTTCTTGGCAAGTGGGTTTTTGGTCTGAAGTTGCTCGACTAGCCAAAACTCGCCGTAGTTAATAGCAAAAGCAGCAAAGGTAATGACCGCCTTAGCATCCCATGAGAAGTTTGAGAGTGATCTGAGTAGATCCATGGTTACTGAATGTGCCTCTCCTCCGGCAGAAGATTTGCAAACTATCTGTTACAGGGAAAACCCGTGATGTTGAGCATAAGAATATTAAAAGATCTAAATGCAAAAATACCCCCAATGCTTTGCCTAATTGGCATATTGAAAAGAAATGAGAGAGTTCAGTTTGAGACTTTCTAAATATACCTCACAGGAAATTTTGTTGATGGGATATGCCAGCACTCTGACTATCTCGGTGTCATGTTCAGAACCGTTGTAGGCCACATCATCATGGTACGCATTATGTAAAACCTTCTCATCTTGGTGAGTACTGTGTATGAGTTTTTTGTCATGTAATGGGTCTATATGTGGTTCCACATGAGCTCCCTGAATTCGAACAAACCATATATATAAAAATTGCCATATATAATTGAATGAAAACCAAATACTATAAGATAATATGGAAACTTATGGCATCATACATGTACAGGGTCAGCAGTCAAAGGCCTTCCAAGCCTCATGATATCCTCGATGATGGTCAGAACTGGCCTCACATTAAGCATTTCAATTTCTGCAGCGTGAGTTGCTACAATTTGCTTGTCGAGTGCAGTGTCATCAAAGGAAAAGAATGAGCGGTTATGATCGCCCCTCAGCAGCTTTTGGGTCCTACCAGGCCCATGTAAAGGTGAATGGGGCTTGAGGACGTTATGATCCACTTCATGTGGCCTTGTAGTATAATCATGTGGCCTATCAGTATGATCGGTTACAAAATTATGCACTCCTGGAGCTGCAGTAGGTGGATGTACCATATCAGTGTGTGGAAAAACTCTACTTTTAGGTACCACATCACGGTTCGCCATTGCAGGATGTGGTAAGAATTTTTTTAATTAAAAGATGGGATTTGGAGAAATTTGTTGTGTGGATTTGATGTTGTTCTCCAGGCCTTTTATAGGTAGTCATAATAGTGTCGTTATCCCTTGAAGAAGAAAAATAAATACAAAAAACAAAAGAACAGATAGATAGATAGATAGATAGAAACAAAACTTGTACGGAATAAAGTAATAATGAATAATGTCTTTGCTTCCATTGTGGTTTAAAGCCTATAGGAGGTTTGGAATTCAGTTCCTAGTTACAATAAAAGGATCACCAATTCTGTTAAGATGTTATTTACCAATCATATGATTCACATTTTGGAGTCTTTTTTATTCTGAACAAATTATTGGTCTTGGCTAGCTAAGTATTCCTCTGCTTTACTTAGGGCATCTCCAATGGAGACCCTATATGGGTCATCAAACCCATCAGCTTTCAATTTGGGGATTGAAATCAAAAAATGTGAGCTCCAATGGAGACCCTATTTCAGCCATCAAATTGATGTCAACAACCTCTTGCCATCAAAGATAGGGCCAATTCTTCTTGACCCCAAATTTTGGTAGGAAACTTTTCACACTACAACAGCCAAAAATACTCAACAACGGTAACAATTTTTTTGATAAAAATCCGTTGTAAATTTTTTGTATAAATTCATCACTTTCAACAAAAAATTACACTTGCAAATATAGATCTGAATTAAAATAAAAATACAAAAAATTAAAACGAAAAGAGAAAAATAAGTTACGAAGATTCAAATATGAAATCGAAAAATCTTAACTATCTTGATATAATATAAAATATATTATATGGATAAGAAATATGATCATATACCTTGATATTTGAATTCAAAGCTGGCATCAAAAAATCTTATCATGATATAATATAAAAAGTTAGCAAGATATAATATTTGTAATATACATTTAGTCTCGTTTTTATATTTGATTGCATTTTTAAATGAGTTTAATTTTGTTTTACTATCAATTTGACTTAATTTTAATTGTTTTTAAAATTGATGTTCCATTTTGATGGTTGTGCATTGGAATATAAAACATTTGCAGGGGCCCCATAACACTGTAGCAGTCCTCAAATGAGTATTTGATTACCCACTTTGATGGCTTAGGATTGGAGATGCCCTTAGGCTTGATTATGTGAGACCCCCTCTACTATAAATTATTATGCGGTTTGATTATTTTGGTCGACTTTAGGTGGGTGCCTAAGGCCATCTCCTATGATTAGAGGGGAAAGGGAAATTGGATTTAATTTAGGGGGTAAAAAATGTGAACTAAAATGATTAGAGGGGTGGTCAAGGTAATTTCCCCTTACCTAATTGACCCATCGCCTGGAGGTGGTCAAGGCAATTTCCCCTTACCTAATTGACCCATCGCCTGGAGGGGTGAAGAAAGGCAGTATTGCCTTTCCTCACACATCGATCCAGCCACAGCAGGTGGCCGACACTTGTCGGTCACATGTTGTTCACTTTTTTATTTTTTTTATTTATGAAATTGTATTAAATAAAAACTTTTTTTTAAAAAAAAATTCTTTTAAAATATCTTATTAAATGAAATGTCACTCTTATTTAATTTTAGTTTTAGTTAATTTGTGTATTATTTTTAAAAAGTTAATTTTAGTTTAAAAAATGTAACTCTTTTTATTTTTATTTGTTGTATTATTGTGTACCAATTTTATTTCTTATTATTAATGTCAGTCTTAAATTATTTTTATTATTCCCAAATCATGTCAATCTTAAATGTATTTTTTATTATTCCCAAATCGGTTTGCATATTATTATCAATTATTAATATTATTATTTATTATTTGTTATTATTATTATTATTATTATTATTATTATTATTAAGTGAGAGTGGGGAATAATGAATATTGAAATTAATTGGAATGGGAAGATTAATTCACTGAAGATGACTATATAAATGAGAAGGAGAAGGGGAAGGGGTGAAAAAATGGAAGGTGTGAAAAATGGGAAGGGGAAGGGGAAACTGGACTGAAGTAACTGGAGATGGCCTAGTGAATGTCGAGCTTTGATGATCGCCCGTTGACCATGTCCAGGTAAGTTAGGAGATATGTCTTGGTTTAAGAAAAAAGAAATCATGGGAAATGATACTAATGACATCAAAATTATTGCATTAGCAAAGATTAGATCAGCATTGGGACATTTACTTTATTTAAGATGCTGAATTTAGGAGGATAAGTGATATAGAAATATTCTTCTTCAATTGATTAGCTTCTTTACTTGATACTTGGGTTTTTTAATGGTCCATATGGTCTCAAAGTGAAATACATACCAGAAAAAGCAACTTCTGTGTACAGCTCATAATTAGATAAGAATGCTCGAGACTCTGCCAAAATCTTTTGAGCTCGATTTGTTTTACATAGCAAATTTAAGACAAATGGTTTCGACATATTTGGAAGTTCAGTTAAATTAGGTGAACCACAAAATATATGCGGAAGATGTTAAATTAATCGAACTCGATAAGTATTAGTGTCTATTTAAACTATTTTGAGCCA
The DNA here is from genome assembly GCA_030819805.1 of Penstemon newberryi var. newberryi. Lineage (NCBI taxonomy): Eukaryota > Viridiplantae > Streptophyta > Magnoliopsida > Lamiales > Plantaginaceae > Penstemon > Penstemon newberryi. Next base: position 1,193,519 of record JAUALY010000008.1, read on the forward strand.
ATTAGTTTAAAAATCAAACTAAGTTTATGTTGAACTATATAATAGTTCAAACTGTTCATTTTTTTCGACTTGACTGTTTATGCTCTAATTTTATTTACTTACGCTGGTATGCTAAGGCTGTTCACTTTCTAATAGTAAAAATATTATATGAGCTTATACTTAATAAATACTTAATAATCATTGGAGTATCAATGATACGTATATCAATAAATATAGTTATTATTGAAGTGTCAACCTAACATTTTACACTATTATCTTTAATTCTGATTTCTGGACAACGAGGATCATGTGATCAACTTTAAATTATTCCTAAAGTACGAGTTCATAACCAACCTTATTAAAGCAAATTAATTGTCTAAGAAGAATATGAAACATATATAAAATAGTCTTAAAACAGAATACAATTATCTGCTAGTAGCTTTTTTATTATCCATGAGAGTAAAAAGATCCACAGACCACGTCCCTTTTTCAAGGAGTGAATAACAAATTAACTCTCTGTGTTATTATAATTAGGCAGGTTCTAAAATGACAAAATACCTCCCTGTGTTTTTATAAAAGAAGCACACTATCTCGCTCTTGATTTTTACTTTTTTACAAGGGGATAAAATGCCACTATGCAATATCACAAGGAGTTAAAGTACCCATTTACGCATATCACAGGGAGGTAAATTGCCTATTTACGCATATCACATGGGGTAAAGTGAGGTGAATATGTTGTCAAGGGTAAGGTTAAATTAGTAATTTTTTACGTGAAAATAAAGTCTCAGTCGCATTATAGAGTGTGTATGCAACACCTCCACTAGCAAGGAGGTAAATTGCTCATTATTTCATTTCACATGGAGGTCAAGTGCCTATTATTTTCATATATCACAGGGAGATAATTTGCCTATTTTCATATATCACAGGGAGTTTAACTCGAAAAAAAAATATTAAAATTCCTTTTTTAAGCTCTAGTTAGTATTTATTTTTTTGGTAAGGAACGCTCTACTTGGTCATTAAGTTATATATATATTTTTTTATCTATTAGACCGTATTTACAACTCAGATCAAATAGTGCAAAGGATATAGGTCCTCCTCAGTGCGATGTCTCCTATAGGATTCGAACTTGAATTTCGTATCTGAAATCGCAAATCACTACCATTTGGCCCAACCAACTTGGGTGGTCATTAAGTTAAATGAATATCACTATTATAATTCAAATTTAAATTATGATAATGAAATAATGCTGGAGTTCCAAATTCTCAAATAAAACTATTTGTATGATAGTCGAAGTACATAATTTCAGTGGTTGATAATTTTGTCACCATCTAATCGATGCAATTCTTTTTTCTATATTTTGGTTTTGGATCTTAGCTCTATTATGTTACTACCAAAACACAAATGTTGGTCCTTATTTCTTAATTTTTAGTTTATTTTAATTTCTCAAGGGTTTAATTCATTTCGAGGAGCGCCATACATATTATATGATAACATCTCCCAACAGAGATTCGAACTTAGGTAGCCACTTTGAAGGTGCTAGTTCCTTCCAATATATCATAAAAGTTGGATATTTTTTTAATAAACCCGGTCCATTGATTTTTCAAAGGATTATATATCTTTATTTTTCTAGGAATGTTAGGTCATTTCGGACACCTCGATAAATTCTCAAGGTCACTATTATGAGGTAGAAAGGAGATAATTCATCTCAACACTACAAATCCAAAGGGAGATATATTTGAATCCACGACCTCATGGAAATTCAACATCCCTTAAACCCCAATAGGTGAACCTCTTAAAATTAACATTTAAAGCCAAAAGATAAGATGCGAATACATAAAATAATGGGACCTCCCCTGAGGTTTTGGGTAATTATTGTCCAATCCTCTCGCAATTTCATAATTACATCCACTTCCCACGACGTTTTGAAAACCTTATATTTTGATGACGTTATCGCCGAATTTTTATTGAATTTCCTAGTTTACTCTTGAGGTTACTATAGCTATTTTGTTGGACAATTATACCCTTGTTATGTTTGGTACATAGGAGGAGTTTTTTTGCAATGTATATGTATAAGTATGGGTTCATATGTTATAAATTTGCATGAAACTTATAATTAGTTTATTAGTATAATTGTATTCTTAAAATAAAAATATAATAACACTTCAACGTTTTTTCCCAATTTTTTTCATAATGCTTTTACAATTAAAGTACAAGGAAAAATAAATAAACTATGGTTAACTATAAGAAAAAAAACATTGTAGAACATAAATAAAATGTAAATACATTCAACTTCACATTTAACCCGTAATTTTAATAATTTCAATTTTTTTCCCTAATTAAAGTAAAAGAATAAATGAATAAATTAGGTTTAAAAGAATAAATGAATTTTAATAGTAGTGTATATGTATTCTTAAAATAACACATCAATGATTTTTTCCAAATTTTTTCATAACGCTTTTACAATTAATTGTAAATAAATTATGGTTAATTATAAGAAAGAAACATTGTAGAACGTAAATAAAAAATATATATAAATTCAACTTTAATATTTAACCAGTAATTTTAATAATTTCAATTTTTTTCATAATTAAAGTTCAAGGATAAATTAATGAATTACGTTTAATCACGAGAAGAGAACATTAATTATTCGACATTATAAAAATGCTCACATGTTTACTAAAAAATTTCTTAAATTTTTAACTAAAATAGTTATTATAAAATCAATAATTATTTTACAAAAAATAAAAATACTTGATTTAATAAAATAGTTATTATTAAATCATAATTTTTTTTTTAATATTTCTTACTTAAATACAATAATATTAAAATCATATCTTATTTATATAAAAATAATAATATTAATAAATTAATAAACTATTTTAATATAAATTATTATTGTTTTAAAAAAAAATCCTCACCATCCGTAACCTCCCACCCCAATCCCAACCCAAACCCCAACCCCCAACCCCCAACCCCCAACCCCGCACCCGCCGGTCCCCAACCCCTCACCCAATGTCCCTAACCCCGCAAATCTCCTCCCAGGCCTCCGTCATCCTGGAAGGCCTAGGGTTCGATCCAGGCCGACGACACGGCCTGGGAGGATATTTGCGGGGTTGGGACGGTGGAGGTGAGGTGGGGTGGGGTGGGGTTAGGGTTAGAGTTTTATTTTTTTATTTTTTTTATGTATAAAATTAATTTTTGCAAGGGTAGTATTGTAATTTTATGTATCTCATTGGAAGGGTAATACTGTAATTTTGTGTATCATTTCACATCATTTTGTAAGATTTTTCAAATGTGGGAGGAGGTGGATGTAATTATGAAATTGCGCGGGGATTGGACAATAATTAGCCCAAACCTCAGGGGAGGTCGATGCAATTATCCCTTGCAAGGGTAAATATGACATTTTGTTAATCTCTTTATTTTTTTAATTAAAACTGACGAGGACAATATGGTCATTTCATATCATTTTGTTTTTAAACGTGGGGGGAGATGGATGTAATTATGAAATTGCGAGGGGATTAGACAAGAATTAGCCCAAACCTCAGGGGAGGTCAATGTAATTATCCCTAAAATAATTGAGGCGATACAATTCACAGTCTATTAGGAGAATTTTGGGATTTTGTTTATGTAGTATTATATTGTAATTAATAATTAGTTATTATGTAAAATTCAATCTTCTTATCTCTAATTTTTTTTCTTATATATATATATATATTGAATAATGAATTAATACCTTGTGCAATATTTGATTATTTAAGAAGAAATTTTTGAGAAACTTAACACTTATATGAATTTTATTATGCGAAAGAACTTTGTGTGTAATTTTAATATCTTCTATTAAATTATTCTTGCTTAGTAAAGTATTGTTGTTTTTGTAGACTTACGCAAATAAAGTAGTTTCAATATTTTGTCCATTAATATACATGTCATTAAGCTCGACGCCCCCAACTTACCAATCATGGATCCGTCCCCGTAAAAAAGCATTAAAAAATGAAAAGAATCTAATTCAAAAGTAAAAAAAATACTATACAAGTACAAGATATTAAATTATTAATAGATATCGAGGAAAAAGTTGATGAAATGTGGAGGACGAACTCCAACAACCACTAGGAGTTGGAAACGACGAACTATACATTAAAATTGGAAACAAATCCTGAAGGAGATGTCGAAAGAGTAACCTCGTAAAAGTATCAGAGAACAAATAGATCGGAGTCCATAATGGAGTACGAGGAACTGGGTTGACGGAACGTCGGACTCAAAAGTATACTCAAATGTGAACTCAGACAACCAACCAGGCCTCTAGAAAACTCAAGCAACACAAATGCCAAAGTCATAATTCCACCTATCATCCTAAATTTGATAGCTAGCATCAGAAAACAATAAATCAAGCTTCAAAACTCACAAATTGACTCATGGTCAGAATTCACTAGGAACTCCAATAATATTGTAATCAAATAATCTCTACTACCCTAAATATCATGAATGAAAATCGTCCCTTAGAGAGAAAGATCCTAAATACAAGAGAAGGTCAACTACACCAAAATCAAGTCCAAAATCTGCAAACGCAAAAACAAATTGAATGAAAGTAAAACTTAGTTAGTGATGTTGGGTTTTTGTCCCGAACTACTTACCGAATTTCGTCCCGTAATTTAATTTTTTCGAATATTGTCACAAACTAATTATTAATTTTGGTTTTCCGTCTCAAACTATATCAACTCGCCAAATTTCGTCCCATAATTTACCATTTTGCATGAATTTAGTCCCAATATTAAATTTCTAATTTAATGGAAATGACGGTTCAATCTTGTAATTAGTTTGAGATAAATTCTGCAATATTGTATAATTTTTCATGCTAAAATTTGTCACGTCATGACACGTAAGCAGCCATGTGACAATTTAACGGACACATGCGCAATTTCCGTCTCATAATTAAAGGTGGGACAATATTCTAAAAAAATATTAAATTACGGGATGAAATTGGATGATATGATATAGTTTAGGACGAAAACCAAAATCATGATTAGTTTAAGAAGTTTTGTGCAATTTTGCCTTTTTAATATCCCCATTCTTTTTACGGATTGGGATCCGGGTTGAACCCAAACCGAATTAAATCAACCCGAAACCCCCCCTCCTTTTCTTCTCTCCCAAGCTCACACAAAACCTTCCATAAACTCTCGTTCTCTTTCTGAATCTCCACAATTAATCATTAACAGGGCACTCTCATAACCCGATTTGTTTTCGAAGAACTAATTTTAAGAGAAAATGTCTCAAATATCAGAATCGATGCCGCCAAAGGGTGGGTTTTCATTCGATCTTTGCAAGAGGAACCAGATGCTTGTGAACAAGGGTTTGAAGCAACCCTCTTTTCTCAAAACGGGAACTACCATTGTCGGTTTAGTTTTTCAGGTATATTAATATTTCCTTCACTTTTTTTGTTTTTGTTTTTGTTTTTGTTGTAATTGATTTTTTAACTGAGTTAGTATTGAGCTTGTGGTTGCTTTATAATGGGTATTCTCTTATTTAGATTGGATTTGTTTCTTTCGTACAAAGGTTAGGGCAGGAAGAAAATCAAATCTTCTGTTTTTATACACCCCAAGGCTATGTGTTTGGACCATGGATTAAAATCTCGTTTCATTAGTATATTTCAGACTCAGTTTAATTAAATATTAGAAAAGGACCAAAATTAAAGCACAGAGTTCTATCATAACAAAAATATGATTTTCTTAGTGTTCTCCTTAGTAAAATCTGTAATTGTAACTTGTTGCGTGATTTGGATTGCGCTATAGGGTCTGAATTGGTTAGTCTCAGGCTTGAGGTTGCCAGTGTCTTAAATTTCATGCATATGCTTGCGTTCTATTTTCTTTTTGTCTGATATTAGTATGTATCCATGTATTTATGCAGTCCCAATTTTTTCAAAGATAGTAATTAGATAGGGTTTATGTACAACAAAACCTAGGTTGTCGGAGAAAGAAATTTTGTTTATTGGAATACTAGCAATCAGTTCCATTCTTACAGGGAGACTATTTAACAGATGAGCGTTGATGTCGTTCCATAACATCATTGGTCTGTGGTTATGTTTTAACTGATCAATTTGCGCTGAAGTACATGAAATGATGTAGGTTTGGTATGCAATATATCTTCTTCTGCAGGCTTACATGTTACTTTAGGTTTAGTGGTAAACTTGAGTTTACTGGTTTTCTGAGTGTTTATACGATAAGGACTTTGGTCGCTTGCATTTTCTTTGTTGCCACTATGATTTTTTGTTTAAAAAATGGGGTACAAAAAATGCCACTGTTGATTGTGTCCTATGATATCTTGCTAGAGTTATGACTTACAAGCAGTATAAATTAGTTTGTGCCTATACTCTCAGAAACACTTGTGTGGACAAGATATTGTCTTAGACCCTTAGAATATGCTTCCTTTCTTAATTAGAATTCTTTACTGATGAACCTGTCACTGTTGTGGATATTTAAGCTTCAGTCTTCTGTTTTTTGTCATATACAAGAACCCCCCCCCCCCCAACCCACCATGCAGTTGTTGTTCTGCCACATATGATTTACCTCAATTCAATGTTAATACATTATCTTGAAGTTCCAGTGTTTTCATCTACAACATTTTCACGATCTAAGCTTTTCTGTTTCCTTAAAGTGACTTGGGTCTGAACGGGGTTGTTGTGCTGAGTTTAGCTTATTCACCTCTATGCAGTACCTTGATGCTTATACAAGATAACTTTATTCAGTTAGATTTTGCGTAACATACTGTGGTAGTGTGGTATTAGCTGGAATTATTGTCTATTATATGCAAATAAAAGACCAATATAGTACTGGTCTAGTTGAGTGTCTATCTCTTTCGCCTTCTTATTTATAATGGGACATCTCTTCTGAGAGAATAGAATATATGTCCATCAAAGTTTGTATATTTGCATGATACGAGGTTTAGTGGTTTACTTATTTTTTATTACTTGATAGTATATCTAGTTATTCACTCAACCTTAACTTATACCTTGAAATGTTTCTGAAAATGTTTTATTTTCCTCAAATTAGCATACAAAAGTTAGATTTAATAAACTAAGCTAAAGTGTTTTAGTAGCCTAATTATCTAATCAGTGTACCTTGATCCTTGATGGCTAATTGGTTATGATTACCTTATGATTAACTATATCTATATGATTCAGGATGGTGTCATTCTTGGAGCAGACACACGAGCCACTGAGGGCCCCATTGTTGCTGATAAGAACTGTGAAAAGATTCATTACATGGCTCCGAACATTTATTGCTGTGGAGCTGGGACTGCTGCAGATACTGAGGCTGTTACTGGTATATATATCAACTTAATTCTAAGTTAAACTATAAAGCTTTTTAATTTTACATCTAACAATTTACTTGTTCTGTTTCCTAATGCTTTAACTAGACATGGTTAGTTCTCAGCTGAAACTGCATCGCTATCATACTGGTCGTGAGTCCAGGGTTGTGACTGCTCTTACCCTTCTAAAATCTCATCTTTTCAGGTAACCTTTTATTCGAAAATTAGCATCTATCATTTCGTTTATGAGATAAGTAAAATTTAAAGTGCCGCAATTTTATTTCTAAATCAGCTATCAAGGTCATGTATCTGCTGCCTTGGTTCTTGGCGGAGTTGATGTGACAGGGCCCCACTTGCATACTGTAAGTTATTTTTCTTGCAGTGAATATCTATAAATTGATATTCCTATTTTGTGAATGTAAATTAATCGGTGATTGACTTGCTCCCAGATATACCCACATGGTTCAACTGATACTTTGCCCTTTGCCACCATGGGCTCTGGCTCGCTAGCTGCAATGGCCGTCTTTGAATCAAAATATCGTGAAGGACTCACTGTAAGTTCATCGCTTTTTTCGTTGTAGCATCTAAGTGCTTAATAATTCAATTCTTGAGTTGAATTTACACCCAATTTTGTAGAGGGATGAAGGAGTCAAATTAGTAGCTGAAGCAATATGCTCTGGAATATTTAACGACTTGGGAAGTGGAAGCAATGTTGATGTATGCGTTATTACAAAGGTCTGGTTTCTAATTCTTGATGATTCGTAGCTAATTTTTTGAGTGATATGCAGAAATCCCCCTATACTTTGCCTAATTAGCAAAAACCCATTGTGTTAAAAACCACCTCCCCTCTGCTATTTTTTATTGGCAAAAAAACCCCTTCTACATATTTTGCAGGAAAAATGACAATTATACTCCCACCAGCAAAATGCAATAACACCCCCTATTCACCTAAAAAATTGACAATAATCCCTCTGTTAACTTTCAAAATTGGGAATAACCCCCCGTTCACTTAAAAAAGTGGCAATAACTTCCCTATTGATTATGAAAGAATTTCAAATGGGGTTTCTTGCTACTAAAAAAAGAACACATGGGAGGTTTGTTAATAAAAGTAATAAATGGGATTTTTGCTAATTAGGCAAAGCACAGGGGTTAGTTTTGCATTTAGCTCTAAATTTATCGATATTATTTAACAATTCTTTCAAGAAAATACAATTCATGCTTCGTTACTACAGGGCAAGAAGGAATACCTGAGAAATTATCTTACTCCAAATCCACGAACTTACGTTAGTGAGAAGGGTTACACCTTCTCTAAGAAGACTGGTTAGTATTTTCAATCACTACTTGTTCTTTTTTAGTCTAGGTTCGTTTCTATTGTTGCTTATATCTTCTTTCGCAACTGGCAGAGATTCTGCATACAAAAATCACGCCCCTGAAAGAGTTGGTGGATGTGATTGAAGCCGGAGATGCCATGGAGGAATGAGGTTTATGTTTTGAAAGGCATATTCTGTTACATGAAAAGTTTCCGATTCTGCCCCTTACTCGTTGGATGACTGGTTTCTGTTTGAAGGTTTATCTAGGTTGATTTTTATATCCATGTTGCAGATTATTTAAGAATTCAGATAATACATAACTAATCTCATTTCGTTTCTGCCTACTATGTGAGAATTCCGTTTTATGCCATTATAGGGTTTGGAAAGAAACTTTATTTGAAATACGACCAAAGTTTGATTATTTGTTACGATTGGGTATGATTAAGGATTTTTGTGGCTGGGTTCGTATCGAATTGAGACCTCGTTAATAACATAATTATATCTACTCTTATGTCATGGTCCAAATGGTCATTGCTGTTGCAGGTCACCTGCAACTGAATCACAGTAGAATATATTTGATGGATATAAAGCTTGTTTAAGTTTAGTTCATTATATATAACAAATCAAGCTTTAACAACAATTGTTGTGATAGTATCTAAATATTGATTGGATAGTGTTCAAAGTTAAGTTTAATGGTTTTTAAAGTTCGTTTTACGGATTGCACTTATTAGTAATAATGAAAAATGTGAAGCTATTTAAGCTTCTTTTTTTTTTTTTTTTTTTCCTTTTTTTTTTGGTTTCAGATAAAGAGTATTTGGTATTATGCACATAAATACATTAGTTTTGTACTTTGCATTCGAGAATTGAAATATAGACACTTTTGTATTCTTAAATTGTATTCTCTTTGGAAAAGCAATTGACATTTTGCACCTCATGATGTGGTTTGCCAAAGAATATGCGACATCAATGTAGTAAAATTTCAATTACATGATGCAAAAATAATGTATTTCTAGATGCAAAATGTCAATAATTCTTTACAATGTAAATTTGTTTGAGGTTGATTTTTTTTTTAGAAACAAAGCTGAAACTTTGATTAATCAACGTGGAAAAACACGACACACCCAAAAGGAAACCGAGGATGAACAGAATCACTAATGGCATCCAAAACTGACTTACAATCCCCTTCTAAAACTATCTTTTGCCAACCATCATTCAAGAAACTCAAAATCATCTTTGTACAAGGAATAAAACAGAGCAAGAACACAGGTGAGGTGGCCACAAAGCTTGCCTTCACTGCCTATCAATATAGCTTTATTCTAGTTGTAATCGTGCTCCGGCATATCGGACAATACTCGAGGTCTACTCCACAATCGCAACATGTCTGTCCAGAAACAACACAAACAAACAAGAATTGATCAAGTAATTTCATTTTAAAGACATTAGTATAAGTCTTGGAAACATAGCATTTTTTTCACCTGGTGCCCACATCCAAAAGCCATGTCTTTTGGAGTACTGAGACATATGGGACAAACCTGTTTCATAAAAACTATATTACAATATCAACAAACAAAGCAAAATTCTAAAAATTATAATGTGTATATATATATTTGCAGGATTCTTACCTTATTGTCGTAAACAGAGCTCGAAGATGGGGATGTATGTGCAAATGTTTCATATGGAGAATAAACTGGAGCATTCCTTTTGAAACTGGTTGAAGTAATATAAGGTCTGCTTGAATTTCCCCTTCCATAAACGGGTGGAGGACGTGCAGCCTGGCCCGGAGCATGGCCTGTTTGATGGCTGCTCCAAAAAATACAATAAAATTTGCATTAAGGCCTAAAACTATATACAATGATCAAATGGAATAAATAAAGATTGATTACCCTAATATGTTGAGTTCTAATGTAGCCTGATATTGAGAAGGGATTTCCATCAATGCTGAAAGGGCGAATTCCGTTTCTTTTCTTGAACGATCCACATTCTTTGACATTATCTCCGTGAAATTTACAAACTAGAAAAAAATACAGAAACTTGTTAACATTTTTGTTTATTTTCATTTTACTCGCAAATATTCCTTCAAGAATCAATCGTAACCTTATAGAATTGGGAATTCTATTGTGAAGGTTACCTGAAAATTGTCGAATGCTCGTGCAGGGATGTTGTCGTCAAATTCTCTCATCATGTCCCAAGGACCATCTCCGACTCCGACAAGGATAATGGATAAAGGGTAGGCACTGTAATAGATTTAGATGTTAGAGTATGCATTGATGAGAAAATGGTCAAAATTTTAGCACAACATAATCTTTTTTTTTTTTTTTTTAACCTTGCTTTTACAATAGCTTCAATTGTTTTCTTCTCCTGTAGGCTCAGTTGGTCATTTGGAGTTTCTACACTTCTTGTCACCTAATAACAAGTAGCAAACAGCCATTTTCAATATATAAGTTTTTCTCTATTTTTTCAGGAAAGTAATCAAATAATTACCTGGCCATCAGCAATTATGAGTAAAACATGGTATTGGCCTGCACTTTCTTCAACAATGTTCATAGCCATTTCAATAACAGGTGCAAATGATGTTGGACCTGGAATTAATAAATAAGTTCATAAATTCAAATTTTCAACAAAATTAGGTAGGCAATTACTGTTTTGTTTCCTTGGAATATATCAGTATTAGTTAAGTATTAATCAGAGAAACTTTTCGAGTTTTTTTAAAAAGCCATCTGAAATGAATTAATCAGAGAAACATAGAATGCTTTATGTATTTGTTTCGAAAAATAGAAACTTTTATGTGCTTCCGATGAAACGAATGTTTATCCATATGCAGTACCTGAAAGTCGAAGTTGAGGAACTAATTCTCTGTATCTTGATAAAACTTCTTCAAATCCATCACAAAACCTTCCATTTTGATAAAAACCAAAGACATCTTGATCATGTGTAGAGGCTGAAAAATAAAATAAAGAAAATATAAATAAAAGGTGCACTATGTTTTTCTTTTTAATTTATTGAATAAAGCTTTCTTGAAGAAATACCATCTCCAAATCCAAAACATGGGATCAAGTTATCTTCGTCAAATGCTGATAACGTTTTCCCTATGATGGATATAGCTTGCTCGTATGGATTTTGGCTACTTCCAATATGATGTAAGCTTTTTCTATTAAAAGACTTAGCACCTGTCCATTCATTGCTCTTTGTGAAATCAATACCAACAATGAGATTGGAAGACTCTAAACCAGACCTGGAAAGAGCATTTGTAACCTGCAGTAGAAGTGAATACAAATGAGTTGAAACTTTACTTAGGTTAATCATATTCATACCATTGAATAAAGTTATCAACCAGAAAAAAAAAAAAAAAAAAAAAATTCATTGAATGCCACTTGAATGATATATATTTGAAACTTGAATTCTAATGAGTAATGATAATAAAGAGAATAAAAACAAACTAAAACTTGGATTTTTTAATTTTCCACTAAACTTTGGTGTCTACTTTGCCCCATTCAATTATCTATCGTAACGTACACTTTGCCCTTCTACCTATACCCTATGCTTCTTGCTAACAATTTTGTGACAAAAATACGGTGAAACTATCAGTCTAGTGCAATTAAAGCGTATTGGATAATTGAAGGAGCTAAATGCAAAAATAACTCCTATGCTTTGTTTAATTGACAAAAGTCTCATGTGTTATTATTATTAGCAAAGACCTTATATGTCCCATTTTTATTAGGAAAAGAGTTCCATGTATCGATATTTCAATAGCTTACTACACCCATTTGAAATATCTTAACAAGTCAATTTTTTAAGTGAACATGGGGGTTAATGTCAATTTTTAAAGTTAATAGGTGATTATTGTCAATTTTTTAGGTGAATAGAGGTATTTTTGCATTTTATGGGGGTATAATTGTCATTTTTCTTGCAAGATATGAACACCGGTTTGAGAGGATATTTTTGCTCATAAAAAATAACACATGGGGGTTTTGCTAATATGTGTAACAATTTTTGTTTTTTTATCTCAATTAGGCAAAGCATAGGGAATATTTTTGAATTTCACTCTAGTTGAAGGGGCAAAATGATTCAACTGCTAGTTGAGAAAAAAAAAAAGACACTGAAGATAGTTGAAGGGGGAAAAGTGTAGTTTAGCCTCCTACTATTTTGTGCACTAAAAACTAAAAACTGTTAACCAAATAATTAATGATTAACAAACAACTTGATATTTGAGCATGGTCCTTGAGTTTAATCTTAACATGAATTATTGAGAAGCTCATTATTTGAAGGAAGACTCGTTTGCGAGAAATTGATCAATCAAGGATAAAAGGCTCAAGCAAGATTGCCCAACAATGAAGAAGGATTTATTTTGAAGAAAGGCTTATACGTAATTGGAAGATATTTCATGAGAAGCCCAATTGGGAAAGAAAGACCATTATGATTGAAGAACAAGCTCGAAGCCCCTAGCATCCCTGAAGGACCAAATTTTCGATTCAAGAAAATTGTGATCAAATTCGTAAGTAATTTCGTATGTTGAAAAGAGCAAGAAATTCCTTAGCCCAAAATTATCTCTCAAAGATTTTTAGTCCACATTTTTCGGCCCTTTAGTACCAATTTTGGAAAAAAATAATTTTCCCTCTCCTTTAGCCTTGAGCCGAAAATTCAACTTTAAAAATCAGCCAAAATTATTTGAAAATCATTTTGTTCTAATTGGCTATTTTTCTAGCTAATATTTGAAAAATATATTTTAAGGAAATATCTCTCAAGATTTTATACTTAGCTAGCAAGTATTATTTGTCTCTAAAAATAACCTAGCTAAATCTTACCATCTCAAAGTGATCTCTTGAAAATACTCTCCAAATTTTTTTAAAGGAAAGATTTAGTCTTCCAGTTTAGTTAAAACATGTCCACATTCATTTAAAGCTTTGAAGACTTGTCACATGCTTAAATATTATAAAATATCTTTTCAAAGTGACAAAATATTTTGAAGAATAAAAAATCTTTCCTCTTGATAATTCACACTCACCTATAAATAGGGAGTCACTCCCATCGATTTCTACACAACAAGAAATTCTGAAAATTCATTTAACTTAGCTAAACCTTTTGAGTGCACTTTACTCTTGAAAAATCGTTTTTGTCAAAAGCTTAAAAACCTTTTCTTCTTGCTCTTTAAATCTTAAAATTACCTTGAGTGAGTAGAAGTAAAAGAAGAATGTGTTTCTATTGTCAAATCAGCTCACTTAGGAGCATTCTATTGTAATCAAAACACTTATATTTGTTTGAGCGAAAGTTGTAAACTTGTAAGCTCGTTTAGTGCGATAGGGCCGAGGGTTCTAGTAAGCACGTGTGAAGTGCGATAGGACAAGAGTTCTAGTAAGCACTGTTTTTGTGCGATAGGTGGTGACCTAGTAAGCACGGAGTTGGAGCGATAGGTGCGTCCTAGTAAGCTCGTATCAAATCGAGAGAAAGTTTGTAACTTGTAATCTCGTGTGACGAAGGTTCGTCCTGCAAGCCATTAGTGAATTTCTCAGGTGTGCTGGAAGAGTGGAAGTAGGGCATTTGGACGCGAACCACTATAAAACGGTGACTGTGTCTATTTACTTTTTCGCACTTATCTTTTATGATTTCAAATTTATTTATCTTCTGGAACATTGTTCTTAAGCTTCTGAAACGTAAAACCGTTTTCACTGGAACATATAACTAACTGTTTCTGGAACGAAATACTTTGCGAAAAGTTTTATCAACCTAATTTAACCCCCCTCTTAGGTAGATCTTGAGTATCAAAAAACTATTTTTCTGTAGGTTTTTCTACACTAGAATTCAAAAGCATAAACTATATACTATGTCGGTTCACATCGGCATATAGAAGAATAACATGACTCCTGCACACAGAATAAAATTTGAGAAATGGACCTATTAATTTAACAGACATGAGATTTGACTTGGTAGATAACCAACATGATTTAGGACACCCTAACCACTACCATATTATCTTAATTAATTGCTTAAATAAAATTTTCTTGAAACTAACATACAAAGATTAATATTTTGACATGATGTGGCCTAACCTGATCCAAAGTTTGGTAATTATCAGCAATTCTTGAGAACTTCCTATCCAGCTGGCGACGAGGAGGAGGGGTTGGCGGCATATAACCGTAAGCCACCGGAGCATGGTGGTGCTGCGGCGTACAACACTGGCCATGGTGGTGGGGAGTACTCATGTATGGTGGCTCTGGATAGCCATGATCATCAAATCTTCTTGGACTTGAACTTTTGTTTCCCATTAGTACTTCAAAGATTCGCCAAAAATTAATTAAGTCTTCCAATTAATTCAAGAATACAACTTAATTAATCACCATATATAAATGACTAATTGTTTCATTTTCATACATACATAATGAACAGTACAATATATAGTAATATTAACAAAGACTATGTTATAAGTCAATGAGTAACATTTAAGATTTTATACTACAAAATATAAATTAGTACTAACCTCTTGGAAAAACTTTGAAATTTATACACTTCGTGCACGCCTATATATTGCTCATTCTTCTTCCGCAGAAATTTCTCAGAAAATAAGTAGCATGAAAATAAATCAAGTTGGACTGGGACTAAATATTTAATTTACATATTAAAGTGAGGGCAAGTCATATGTATTAATTAATGTACAAGCAATGTTCATCTTGCACGTAACTATCAAAAGCAAGGTTCCACGATAGCCATTTTTGGTCAACTAAATTCAAGAAATATAAATTAAATTACTGTAACATGATCAGGCAGAATCCAAGAAATCTTGAAGGATTTATTTCTAATTTGAGTGACTTGATTTTTTTCCTAATTAAAGAATACATTGTGTCCTAATCTTAATTATCTACTCTTGTTATTAAATGTTATGGATATAAACAGCGTTATTGGTAAAATATACTCACGTATTAATTCTAATTGGATAATACATTTATGTGTTATTTTTATTAATAAATACTCCATTGTATTCATAAAAGAGAGATTTGTATTTTTTGCATCGAACTTTATGTCAATTTCTACTTTTGGTACCAAAGAATTGTAGGTCAACACAATTGGTACCATAATATAACAAATCATTCCACATTTGGTACTGCCGTTAACTAAATTTGAAAATCACCATTAAATTGGTGACGTGACCGTTAAGTCAGTATCAATTATTGCAAAATTAGTTTCATTAATTATACTAGCTGACAATTCTACCGAAATGTTATTTTGCCAATCCCGATTTGTTAAATTATGGTACCAAATGTGTTGACCTGCAGTTATTTGGTACCAAAAGTAGAAATTGATATAAAGCTCACTACAAAAAATGCAATTATCTCATTAATAAATTGTAGCAATAAGACCCATTTCAACGTTAATTTCTTAATGGAGATGTGGTTGAAAACGATTTAGGGTTCATTTCTTGCTTGTAAAATAAACTTTGAATTTTCTATATATATTATGTTGCCAATACATAATAAATATTTTTTTGAATATCATCAATACATGTCTTTCATGAACAAAAAGTTTACACATATTTTATTATTTTAACATTAGAAGAGCAGATTATCATTTCTTTGTTATTCTTTGTCATAACCAAAGTTGTAAATTTATCTAATTGTATAATCAAATTTGAACAAAATACCGATCAGGAATGAATCTAGAAGCATTTTATTGGTGGTGGGGAGGAGAAATTTGATAATAGTGCACTCTATATTTATTTGATGTTTTTATAAAATAACTAAAACACAATTCTTTGGTTTAAAAAGTACTGAAATATAAATATATATATATATTTGACAAAATACAATAGTTTTAATTGAGACCGACTAAGCTTCATTAATAAAAATATCATCATGTACTCGCAAAAGTTATACTATGCTAAAATGACAAAAGTGATATATATGGACAAACCTTTGCTGAGTGTGAAGCTTAGCTAACTCTACCTGATATAATTACTCCATTGCAAAAACAATTTTTTTGAGAAATTTTATATTTTAATGATATTTTTACTATATAAGTGGAAACAATAAAGAGACATTCTTTGTGCCACCTAGTCTATATATGATCGATGAATCTCCATCGAAAGAGCTTTTTGAAATTGGGCTAATCTGATTTCCTCAATTTTTGGTGCCCAAAGAAGTTGTAGAGCATTCCCATTCACACTCTAAAAAAACTTCTTGCATCAGCAATGAAGTTATAGAGAATTAATTACTGATAAGAAGCACAAGATAACAATTCAATTTTGAAAGAAAAAAAAATATGAATGAACTTGAAAGTGAAACGGGTTACAAAACCCGTATTTATACCAATCTTCTAATGTTAATCCTGGTAAGACTTGTAATCCTAATCCTACACTCAACTAACTTTAAAAAAAATACAATTTAAACTATTAAAATTAAAAGAAAAAACAATTAAAAAAAGAGATACCAAAACAAATCCAGCAATATATTAAAGACTATCACAAAATATACATATCACGATAAATTCACATTATAATTTATTAGAATTACGTATAGTTATTTTCACTAAAATTTGAGCATGCTCGATTATCATTCATCAGTCTCTCTTCTACATTAAAGTGCAACATTAATGTAGGTTTAGAGTTAAAAATATTTAGTTCAGAAAAAAATGCAATTTGGTTGCAAGTTTAGGGGAAAGTACGATTATCTATGATAAATAAAAAATGAAACCATAAGCAACTTAAAATTTCTTTTGATTTTGTTAATTTAAAAAGTAAATGTTGTAGTTTTACATTTTATTTTTATAATTTGAAGATATTTTTATAATGTTATCTAACCTTACAAATGTATATATAATCATCCTTAAAATCAATTGTACATAATAATTATTAAAATGAAAAAGAGCAATCATATGCTCTCTTTTTTTAGTGATAATCATATGCTCTCTTCTCCATCGTATTAAGCTTGGTTTAATCTTTGTAACAAGTTTAAAATTTTGATTTAACTGTTAAAGAAATCAAACTCTATCGAGCTTTTTTCTAAGCAACCAATTCGATTATTGAATAACTTATTATATTTACTTATAACTTTTAAATATTAAATTACCGTCTAAAAAACTTTTAAATATTAGATTATCAAATTCTAATTTCCATTTGGTATACAATGTTACTTCCCCCAAACCCAAAACATTTTCAATCGATCTGAAGTCAGTCACATGGACTGTCAGCAATTCTAGATAATTTACTCCACTTTCTATCTCTCTCACACACACTAAATCCTAAGCTGGCGTACAGTCCAAAGCGAGCAATGGCGGAGCTCCGCCACTCGAGCTCCATCGGAAGCCGCGCCACCCCATCCCCCACTGCCGCTGCCTCCCCATTGTCTTCCGCCGCCGCCGCCGCCGATGACGACGACGGCCGCGATCGTTACCCCCGCGATCGCTGGTACCGTTCCTATTTCCAACCGTTTTTCCCGACCGAAGATCTACATAGGTCTAAGATCTCGATATTCATACTCGTCGCCGTTGCTTTCGCGGTCGTGATTTCAGTTTCTTCTCTCGTCAAACGTCTGGTACATCCACGCCCTAGCTATTGTATACTATTATGTGCATGATATGATTGTTATTAACTAATTTATAATGTTGTACATATGTATGCATTGCTTGATATTAAGTTCATTGAACTCGTCAATCTCTAACGCGTTAGGGCTTATTAAATAAATTTTAATTGTTTTTTTTCCACCTTTGTTTCATGATGAAGTTGTTCCAATTGAATATGAGTTGTACTGAGAAATTTAAGCAACACTAAGGACTATTTCAAAATCAATCAATAGGGTTTTAGATACAAAGAATTGAAATGATGGAATTGGAATTTATGAAGAGTCTGTACAAATGTGAGTGCAAGTTTTTTCTAGTTTGAATAATTTAAGGCATAAATTCTCCGATAGCAAACAGTATGTAAGTGGTAGCTTACTTATATTTTGTTTAGCATCACGATTCCAAGGGAGTGTAGTGAAGTTACATTGGTTAATCAGTAGAATATTTCCAACTGATTTTAGTGAAGTTGCACAGCATGAATTGACTCTATCGCATCCTGTTTATTTATATGAAAATGAAGCGTGATTCTCGCTTTTAAGTACCCTATGGTTACTTTGAGTGGTGGCCTCCACTTTGTTATATCCTAGATTGTTTTCAGCTAGTTCTTTATCGTGGTTTTCCTGAAGATAAGACTCACTTGGGATCCCGACTTGTAACTTGAGTTGCAAATATCTTAGGTTTGAAAAGTATAATACACACAGACGTCATATTTTCCTCCAAGTTCTGCTCATTCTAACTTTTGCCCTTCCCCTGCTTTGGTTACAGAATGCCCCATATTTGTGCAAAAAGGATGGAATAACTCTTCACTGTCCTCATGTAAGTTCTCAAATCTACCTTCCTCTCATGATATCATCTCTTTTGTTTGATTGTGTTATTTTTTATAGCATTTCTTTTAATGTAATTAGGTAAAGGAGCCTCCATCACTTTGGGAAAATCCTTATTCGGCTACTACTTCATGGAAGTCTTGTGCTGAAAGGCGCGAGGGCATAATTTCAGGTATCCAAATAAATGCCGTGGGACAAGTGAATGATAAATTGTAAAATTAGGATGAAATTGTCGGTGTGTGTCCATAATAGCAGGAGTGAAGTTGGATTATTTCCAAATCGGCTCTCCTGACATGTTGTCATCTCTATTCACTTCTTTTTTGGTTTCCTTCGCTTGAATCTCTATTTAGTCTGAGGGAAGAGGAAGTAAAAAGGTGGAAGGAAATGGAGGAGAATATTCATGATATTCCCATGGAGTTATCTACTGAGCATTCCTTCCTCTTTGTTCAACTCGTCAAATGTATTAGTAGAACTTTTTTTCTTTTCTACCCATTGATCCAAAGTCTAGTATTACTGGATATTCAGAAGCCTTATTTACTCCCATCATTTGGATGACCTGTCATGCTTTTTCCTTGCGTTATTGCCATAATGGGAACAGTTCAGCAACATCAAAGGAAAAGTATTACAATCAGGAAAACTTGTGAAGATACGCATAGATAATTGCTTTTAAAAGAAATGTTCCATTTACTCAATTTTTGAAAAGTTTGTATTAGAATAAGTATGATCTAGAGAATACAACCATATATGAAGTTTGGGGTATCTTCTTTTGCTCTTTGTTGCTCTATTTTTAACTTTTATAGCGAAGTACACATTTTGTCTTGTTTCTTCACATTATTCTTGAAGAGGGGGTGGGGTGATTGAGTTATAGCCCCATGTTCGATACGAATTGATGTGTAAGTAAGAGTTGCTGTTGTATAAGATAATGTAAGTCAACTCTATTTGCAGAGTTAATGGAATTTCACCGGAAAAACAACAATGATGTATCTTTTTGATGGGATCTTGTTAGCGAACCTGTAAGATCCATTTTTTTCAATGTGTCAAGTAAGTATTAATAATATAAGACTCTGTTTTTGTCACATTTCAGATCTTTCAGCTGAGAATGAAACAAATGGCTATATATTTATACATGCTGAGGGTGGTCTTAACCAGCAAAGAATCGCTGTATGTGATCCTTTTGGAACTTCTCCATTCCATTTCATGTTTCATTTTAGTCAGTTTCATGCATTGATGAAGGACAAAATATCCAGATGTGAATGTTTTCTGCTGACATATTTAATTTATATGCTTCCGACAGAAAGCAATATCTTCGGACATTTGATTGTTTACTTAACAGTCATATTATTGTGGACTTGCGTAGAATGTTCCCATGAATTTCTTTAGTATTTTGTATAAACATGAAGCTCTTTTATTATTTTCAAGATTTTAAGTGGTTGTGCAACAAATGTTTGATTTCGAGCATATATATGTTTATATGTGCAGATATGCAATGCCGTAGCTGTGGCCAAGATAATGAATGCTACTCTTATTTTACCTGTGTTGAAGCAAGATCAGATATGGAAAGACCAAACGTGGGTGAACTTGGCCGAAACTACTGATTTTAATTATAATTTGTTTCTACAATCTACCGCCACAGTGATGGCTTTCATTTTGTCTTGATTCCAACATCTTTGATTATAATGTCGCTATCTTTGTTTTAGCAATTATCTCTTGCGGCCATCAAATTAACACTCAGTTCAAATGCCAAAGCTTTCATGTACTATGCAAAATCAAATGTTTGTAATTTTTTTATCTACGCAAGTCTGCATCTTAGTCAAAATTGCTGCATCCTGCCCTTACTCCTCATTATGTGGTTTGACCCATCATGGTTGCCTTTGTTTCTGACGTCTGAACTCTTTAAGCTTGAGATATATTTACCTTCTTGTTTTATTGCACACCATCTATATTGAGCAATTTCAGATACAAACTATTTTAAGACCCAATCTCTAGCTTTCTTGCTTCATGTTAGTAATTCCAAGTTCTTTGCAGGAAATTCGAAGACATATTTGATGTAGATCATTTCATTGACTACTTAAAATATGATGTCCGAATTGTGAGAGATATTCCAGATTGGTTTACCGACAAAGCAGAGTTGTTCAGTAGTATAAGGTTTGAGATGTTACTTCCTCCTCTAAAATATGTTGCCCATATATGCTATACAAGCCATCCCCTTTTTTGGTCCATTTCAAATATTTTAGAGGCAGTGCTAAAGTTTAGTTTTGAACTTATTTACGTTATGAAAAATAATGCTATTTCAACTTCATTAAACATCTCCGTGAACTCAAAGAGTATGTTGGCTAAGATACTCGTTGTAAATCTTAAAAAGCAGTTTTGATAATTCAGAGCTTTCATCCAGGTTTTTTAGATTATATTTGGTTCTGTATATAGTTCATCCGGAAAATTCATAGTGAACAAAAAAGCAACAAGAGAATTATATTTACATTTTAAAGAATACTTCAAACATGATATTTGGAATTTTTCTTTACAAGTTATTCACAGAATCAAAGTTTTGTTGCGTGTGGATCTCATTGTAATCTCATATGATCCATGACAGACGGACAGTGAAAAATATACCAAAGTATGCTCCTGCTCAATTCTACATCGATAATGTTTTACCTCGTATAAAAGAAAAGAAGATAATGGCCTTGAAACCATTTGTTGATCGACTGGGGTAAGTTGTCAGTCTTAGCCAATGCAATCCCTTTCATGCGTCCTATTTGTAATGTTACACCCTGAGTGATTTTATCTTCTGATCTTTCTTGTTCATCAGGTATGACAATGTTCCTCAAGAAATCAACAGGCTAAGGTGTAGAGTGAACTATCATGCTTTGAAGTTTCTTCCTGAGATTGAGGAGATGGCAGACTTACTTGTATCAAGGATGAGAAACCGAACTGGCAGTTCAAATCCTTTCATGTAAGTTACATGGATTATCTTGATAGCATTCTCCCGACCAAATCATTTTTAAATAACAACTATTGAGAAACTTTCATTTACATAAAGGGCCTTCACGGTTCTTCTTGTTTATTCTTTTCCTTTATCTCAGGGCTCTTCATCTAAGGTTTGAAAAAGGTATGGTCGGTCTTTCTTTCTGTGATTTTGTGGGAACTAGGATGGAGAAAGCTCTAATGGCTCTGTACAGATTAAAGGAATGGCCACGGCGTTTCAAGGTATCATCACATATTATAGTTCGAATTCTTGTGCCAGATTGAAATATATAAAACCAAACTAAAATTATGATTGGGCTCCATTCTGCAGGATGGTTCTCATCTTTGGCCCCTGGCTCTTCAGAAACGGAAGGAAGGTCGATGCCCTCTTGAGCCTGGTGAGGTAGCAGTGATGCTTCGCGCAATGGGATATCCCAAGGAAACTCAAATATACGTAGCTTCTGGGCAGGTTTACGGTGGACAAAATCGCATGGCGCCGCTAAGGAACATGTTCCCAAATCTTGTAAGGCCATAGTTCTTATTTATAGAAAAAAAAACACCATTTCCCTAGTCCTCATTCATCTTACCAAACATTCAAAAATTTAATAGTTGGATTTGCCTTGAAAATATATAACATATATTATGAATTCTGAAAAAATGTTTTACAGGTCACAAAAGAAGAATTAGCTACCAAGTTGGAGTTGGATGGATTTAGGAAGCACGTAACAAGCTTGGCGGCTCTAGACTTTTTGGTTTGCTTGAAATCTGATGTCTTTGTAATGACCCACGGAGGAAACTTTGCTAAGCTAATAATTGGACATCGCCGGTACATGGGCCACCATAAAAAGTCCATTAAACCAGACAAGGGTCTGATGTCCAAATCTTTAGGCGACCCTTATATGGGCTGGGCCACGTTTGTGGAAGACGTGATTGTAACCCACCAGACACGAACTGGATTACCTGAAGAAACTTTCCCTAACTATGACATCTGGGAGAACCCTTTGACTCCTTGCATGTGTAAAACTTGAGTGTGATAGTTATGATAGTGTAGCATCTGAGTCAGAGAAATTTTGAAGTTAGTTTTACCGCGAAAGTTATACTGTGCAGGTGATGCAGTTTTAGAACATCGGAGCCTGAGATGATAAGCATGAGAAGTGTTCGGAGATATGCATATATAGTTTACTGGGATGTTAGAATTGCCCTGTTTGGATCCCGAAATACGAGATTTTGTTGAGGGGGAAGGAGTGGTGCAATGAGACATTATACATGTATTTGTACTGAAATGTTGATTCATTTCTATTGTTATTTTATTACCATGTAAATCCTCGCTACAGTGTATTGAAATGCATGTCTAATTGAGCTTTTTATTTTTTTATTTTTGGCAAACAAGAAGCAGACTTGCTTTAGTTATACTACTAGTTTATTGTAGGCTTGTAGCTGCAAGAATTAATGAAAAAGCAGTTGAGATTGATTTGTTGGAGTTGGGATTCCTTTTTGTGAGCATTTCTATGAATGTTCACTCCTTTTATCCAATTTAAATATGTTGTCTTTTATCCAATTTAAATATGTTGGATCCCAATAATTTATCGAATTTAAATACTCGTATTTTTAAATTCCTATAGTTAGTAGGCATAATAAATGCGTGAATTCAAACATGAAAGTGACATAAATGAGACACTAGAATGTTAGACGTAAAGTTTATTTAATGTAGTTGTTTATTTACATTAAAATTAATAACAATTTTTTGCTCTCTACCATTACAAATTTGTCTGTTTTTCTTCTTTTTCTCTAGTTTTGGTTTAGCTCAACAAGCAGAATGATATCCTACTTATCTTAATATCTTATTCAACAGTTAGTAAACTAAATCTTATAAGACAATAGACTCTTAATTAAAGGATCAAAGAGTAATTGAAATTTGGAAGCCATGTTATTGAAGAATAAAATTAAAAAAATTGCTCTTTCCATCTCAAGCAGCTTTAATTATGGAAAGCTAATTTCATTATTTAGTGGTTTTTTTAACCCGCAAAAACTTAATACCCTCTTAGCAACATCTATTTTAAGAAATATATATTTGAAGTTCTAATGATTATGAATAAAAAGAAAGCCCGCTAGTTGATCTGCCACTTCTAACTGGTTTTTTCCAACCGATTTTTGCGGTCGGAAAATCGGTCGGAATCACGTTTTTCCGACCGATTTTTACCAAAATCGATAGGAATTTTGGTCGGAATTTTCGTTTTTTCTAGTATTGCCAGATACAATAATCTCTTTCAGAAATCAAGAAAAATTGCTAGTACGAAGTTCATTCGCAGTAATTAAATATGGGATTGACCTCATCGACCCCTATTGAATCCGACGTCGTTCAATCACCGTCTCAAATTTGGAGGAAGAACAACAGGGCCCCGCCGATAATATCTTGAACCGAAAATGAGGCCGCGCCGTTGCAGCGGCGGAGAGTAGTTTATATGGGTTTAACAATTCTGTTAGTGTTGGATTAATGAAGAAAGAGGAGAGGAACGGCTTTCTTGATATTCATTATTGTGCAGAGCCAGAGTGCAACAAGAAGATTTCCCCTGGACAAAATACATTCATGTGCAAGTAAGTTTTTTAATATTACTAGAAAAGTACACGTGCGTTGCACGTGATTAACTAATTTTCTATGTTAGTTGATTCATTTATTATTTTTCATCAATTTAATTATTTTATATTGTTACCTAGAATTTAAAGTTGTTATTATAAATACCTAAATCCAAAACTTTAAAATAAAAAATGAACTATAATTACTAAGTATTTCTAATCTAAAACTGCATGTCTACATAATTATTATTCTAAAACAACCATTTGAACGAATGAACAATATCAAAAAATTTCTTCCTTGACATTGATATTTCCATCTAAACAATATTTTTTCCATCTAAACCAGTTTTTACAAGTTTAACCCATTTTATTTTTTTTAGCTATTTAACCAATCTTGTTGGTTATACCTATCATTTATTGAGTTCATCTATTTTCAATTACATGCCTAATCCATTTTTTAACTAATCTAACCCGATTTTACCAATTTTCCTCAGTTTTGTCGAGTAAACCTGCTTTTACACTAAGTTTACCATTTTTTTTGTTATTTTAACATGTTCTTTCTTCGATTTCATTCTCTTTTACGTTGCGTTTAACATTTGTTTTTTATGTTATTTTAATCCTTTTTTCACCGATTACACCCACTTTTATGGTTTATCCCATTTGTTAATCAATTCACTCATTCTCTCTGCTTTAACCAAATTTTAGTTGATTTTACCTATTCTTATGCTAATTAAACCCATTTTCTCACATATTTCACTTTTTTTTTTGTCAATTTAACTCATTTTATGTTTTGTTCTTTCATCGATTTGACACCCCCCCCCCCCCCTTTTGTTATCTCATGTTTAGCCAACATCATCATTTTATACCAGTTATCCATTTTTACCAGTTTACCCCGTTATTTTATAAATTGCACCATTTTTTTGGTTTTACTCGTTTTTCTTCTATGTAACCCATTTTCCATTGATTTTACCATTTTTTATCATACATATTTTTAATAGAATTTTACCAGTTTTCATCAATTTTAACCCTTCTATGTTTTGACTTAATTTGGCTTAAGCCAATTATAAGTTTTTCAGTTAAGTAATAATACTTTTTTTTCAATTCATATAGCTCAAATGTAGCCTTTTGTTTTTAGATTCTTTAATAAATGATAATTTCTTAAGAACTTTCAATAGAAATATCGAATTTAC
This sequence comes from Penstemon newberryi var. newberryi, assembly GCA_030819805.1. Lineage (NCBI taxonomy): Eukaryota > Viridiplantae > Streptophyta > Magnoliopsida > Lamiales > Plantaginaceae > Penstemon > Penstemon newberryi. The sequence goes on from JAUALY010000008.1 coordinate 1,219,202, forward strand.
ATGCTTTTACACTGAGTTAATCATTTCTTTTTTGTTATTTTAGCCTGTTCTTTCATAGATTTCACCTTTTTTTGTGTAGTTTACCCCATTTGTTAATCAATCCATCAATTCACTCTAGTTTAACCCAATTTTAGTCGATTTTCACATTTGTTAATAAATTCACTCATTCTCTTCGGTTTAACCAAATTTTAGTCTGATTGTACTTATTCTTTTGCTTATGTAACCTATTTTCTCACATATTTCACCTTTTTTTTTTTGCCGATTAACTCATTTTTTTGTTCTTGTTATTTTATCGATTTTTTCCATTTTTTATCCCGTGTTTAGCCGATGTAATTCTTTCTTTTTACTGATTTTACCAATTTTTTTGTCGGTTAACCTTGTTATTTTTTATCAATTGGCACTTTTTTTTTTGCTTTAACTCGGTTTTCTTTCTATCTAACCCATTTTTCAATTGATTTTACCATTTTTATCATATATTTTTAATCAAAATTTACCTGTTTTTGTCGGTTTTAACAATTTTTTTAGCCGATGTTATTCATTTTTTTTTACCGGTTCTACCCTCTTTTGTCGGTTAACCTTGTTGTTTTATCAATGACACCATTTTTTTTGCTTCAACTCGTTTTTCTTTCAATCTAACCCATTTTTCCATTGATTTTACCAATGGACAACATCAATTCTTTTCTTTCTTGACCTTGATATTTCCATCTAAACCATTTTCACAGGTTTAACCGCTTTTTTATTTATCGATTTCACCAGTTTTACCTGTTATACATGTCTTTTACTGATTTAATCAATTTTCTATTTCATGCTTAATCCATTTTTTAAACAAATTGACCTGTTGTTACCAATTTTCCCCAATTTTGCCGAGTGAACCTATTTTATCGATTTACACTGCGTTTTTTTTATTTTTTATTTTAACATATTTTTTCATCGATTTCATCCGTTTTTACACTGAACTTATCATTTTTTTTGGTATACTAAATCGTTCATTCACCGATTTTACCCATTTTTGTGGTTTATCTCACTTGATAATCAATTAACGTATTCTTTCCAATTTAACGAAATTTTAGTTGATTTTACTTATTCTTTTGCAGATTAACCTATTTTCTCACATATTTCACCTTTTTTGTTGTCTATTTAATTCATTTTTTTATCTTGTTCATTCATCGATTTGACCCTTTTTTTATCACATGTTTAGTCGATATCATTCATTTCTATCGATTTATCAGATTTTTGTCGATTTACCATGTTATTTTATCGACTGCACCATTTTTTGTTGCTATAACTTTTTTTTCTTCGATCTAAACCATTTTTCATTAATTTTACTATTTTTTATCATATATTTTTTAATCGAATTTTACCCATTTTTCAACGGTTTTAACCAATTCAGTGTTTTTAGTTTTTATTGGTTCAAGTCCATTTATAAGTTTTCAGTTAACTAAATAATAGTACTTTTTTATTCATATAGCACGAAGGTGACTTATTTTTTTTTTTTTTTGATGAGGTTCTTTAATAAGTGATAATTTTTTAAGAACTTTCCAAAGAAATATCGATTTCACCCGCTTTTACACTGAGTTTACTTTTTCATATTTTTTTATATTAACCCGTTTTTTCACCGATTTTATCCTTTTGTGGTTTACACCATTTTTTAATCAATTCACTCATTTCCCCCGGTTTAACACAAAATTTAGTTGATTTTATTACATTTGTTAATCAATTCCTCCATTCTCTCTGGTTTATCCCAATTTTAGTCGATTTTGTTTATTTTTTTTGCTGATTTAACCTATTTTCTCACCTATTTCACATTTTCATGCCAATTTAACTCATTTTTTTTGCTCTTGTTCCTTTATTGATTTGATCCCTTTTTCTTCTTCTTATTATCCCGTGTTAGTTGATATCATTCTTTTTTTTTTTTTATCGATTTTACCCGTTTAACGCGTTGTTCTATCAATTGCACCATTTTTATTTTGCTTTAACTCATTTGTCTTCTATATAACATATTTTTTCATTGATTTTATCATTTTGTGTATCATATATTTTAAATCGAATTTCATCTTTTTTCACCGATTTTAACCATTTCTATGTTCTGACTTTATTTTTCTTAAGCCAATTATAAGTGTTTCTGTTAACTAAATAGTACCTTTTTTTATTAATATGGGACGAAGGTGGCATTTTTTTAGGTTATTTAATAAGTGATAATTTCGTAAGTGTTTTCCAAAGAACTATTGATTTCACCCACTTTTACACTGAGTTTACCATTTCTTTCTTATTATTCTAACTCGTTCTTTCACCGCCGGTTTCACCTATTTTTTGTGGTTTATCCCATTTATTAATCATTTTTTCCACTCTCTTCGGTTTAACCCAATTTTAGTTGATTTTATCTCATTCGTTAATCAGTTCACACATTCTCTCATGTTTAACCCAATTTTTCTTAAGCCAATTATAAGTGTTTTTGTTAACTAAATAGTACATTTTTTTAAATTAATATGACACGAAGGTGGCAATTTTTTAGGTTATTTAATAAGTGATTATTTCGTAAGTGCTTTCCAAAGAACTATCCATTTCACCCGCTTTTACACTGATTTTACCATTTCTTTTTTATTATTCTAACTCGTTCTTTCACCGGTTTCACCTATCATTTGTGGTTTATCCCATTTATTAATCATTTTTTCCATTCTCTTCGGTTTGACTCAATTTTAGTTTATTTTATCTCATTCGTTAATCAGTTCACACATTCTCTCATGTTTAACCCAATTTTAGTCGATTTTACTTATTTTTTTTGTGGATTTAACCTTTTTTTTCACCTATTTCACTTTTTTTTTGGCCAAATTAACTCATCTTTTTGTTCTTGTTCTTTTATCAATTTGAACCGTTTTTCTTATTATCCCGTGTTTACTTGATTTAAGTTTTTACCCGTTTGCGGAATATTTGATTGTTAGGAATTTAGCTAGATAGAAATCAATATTTTTATTCAAACATTTAATAATGGCAAAAATTAGAATTGTATATATTAAATATATATATATATATATATAAACGATAATAAAATTTGTTAGTCCTCGTATTAGTTTCCGTAAGCAACTTTCTAAGTTTCTTTTTTTTTTTTTTTAACTTCACCTACATTATTAAGTCCACCAATTTTATGTATTGTCCAATTTTTATTTTCTTGTATTTATTATTATTTTAATACAACAGTGTTTATATTAGTGTAGACTTCCTTTTCATGTAAAAATATATGATTATTCAATTATTTTATTTATCATTTAAGTAGGGGTGTATTAGTCATCACAAAAAAGAGAAGAAATTCTCTTTGCCAACCCATACTTTTATATGTATATAGATATATATTGCAAGGCTATACATGTAAATATAATAAATCATGATTTTTCTTTTACATTGAAATTAACGATACTCAAAGATTCGATTTGTGTCACTTTATAATTAAAGGCATGAAATGTATGCATGAACATTAGCACTATAGAATTTCATTTTATTAGTTGAATGTACAAAAACACTCAAATATGTCCTTGCATGACTTTAAGAATCAAGAATCAAATTTTACTGTTCATAGTGTTATTTAATATATAAGTTCCAATTCAAATAATTTTCCAATAGATTATATGTAACTCGCCTTTTTGTTATTGTAATTTGTTAGTAAAAAAAGTTACTTGTCAACGTCACTTGTTCTATAATTATTTCTTTATTAATCTCCATGGTAATTTCAACCCCGATTTCAACCGAAATTATTTCGGTTGCAATTTTACCCAAATTTCCAACCGATTTAATTCGGTTGCAAAAATTCAGTTGCAATTTTAAGTGTTTCTAGTGAAATTTCAGTCTCTTGTCATTAACAATTTTAGTCTTATACATTATAAACCTAGCTTGCACCTTCGGAGAAAATTAAGAAAACTTGCACCTCTTTGGTCTTATTTATTTAAATATTTTGTGCTTTTCATCCTTTAATTTATAAATTTTTATTTTTAATCTTATTTTGTTAAAAACATTTCGCATTTTTTATCCCAGATAACTCTATAGGTTCAGTATTTTTTATTAACGTGCTTGTTTTGGTTATTTGCACTTTGAATAAGGAGATATGGGTCATCAAAAAGTATATTTAAAATTTTGGGATCAAAGGTAAATTTGATGAAATAGACCTAAAATGTTGAATGTCCAATATAATGATCATATGAGGACTGAAAATGCAATTTTTTCGTGCAATGCATGCATGGTAGATTTAAATTGTGCGTAAACTAGCTAGTCACGGCCTTTAAGAGATGTATGAGACTATACACATATATGATCAGAGGCATAATTAAATTAAATACTATACTCGTAATCCTATATTCCAATCTATGTTTGGCATTAGAAGGGAGTTTTATAACATTAGTTATTATAAATACATATACATTATTATACTACATATTTTCTTTCAGATTTAATACATTATTATTATAGCCATAGGAAAGATATTTCATGTTTCCACGTTCACACTTAGACAATATGCTTTTACCTTATTTTCTAATTTTATATTTATGATGATAAGTTGAGGCATTTGACTCCATGACCATGACATCTTCTTAATCTCCTCATTTAATACTAGCATAATGAATATACGCTAATTTTTTTTTTTTAAAAAAAAAAAACCTTTAATATTTTATGATCAACCATCTCCTTGTTTAACATTTTATTTATTTTTTTCTCATGTGCAGCGACAAAGCATATTGCTCCGATAACTGTAGAAGTATAATGATAATTCATGATTCAAAATCTGACCCCACAAGAAAATGAATAAGAGGAAGAGGAAATTAAAGGAAAAGCTCGAGTTAGTTTTGGCCAATGGTGCTTGGTTTGAATTTTGTTGTTCAGATTTAACTAGAAATTGGCATCAATACACTGGAAAAAGTACGTAGTACAACACATGCAATTATATGTCTTGATTTTGTTAATGGTTTGAAGGGCCTCATAATTTTTGTTAATCAATTCCATTTTAGCTTTTCTTTTGTTTTTGTTTTCGATAATTCAGCACCTTAGGGTCTATTTGGATGGATTTTGGCTCAGTGTCGTGGGTCTCGGTTTAAAAAAACAGGTTTGAGTGGTTTCGATGAAACATTTGAGACTTCATTTGAATGGATTTTGGTTGTTTGGTTTTGTGGTTTGAATAAGCTGAAACCCCACTTGGATTGGGTTTGGATGTTGGGTTTAGGGAAAAAAGTAGGTGGTAGGTGTCAAATCAATGTCTTTTTTAGTGATATTTTGGGGAAAAAATAGGTGGTAGGTGTCAAATCAATATTTTATAGGTTTGAAGAGTTTGAGTGTGAATTTCTGAATAAGTTTTTGATAGTTTTATGAATTTGATAAAAACTCATTTAAAAGAATTTTAGTTCGGTCTCGCAAAACCTGTGAGACTGGGGCAAAATTCATCCAAATACACCCTTAATAAATAAGAAATTGCTGACATTTCGTCTTCATTAAATTAAGATTACAAAGCAATGTGTTTTCTTGAATCAACAGGCCCAGTTAACTAGGATAAAGTCAATGAACAATTGGCCCAACATTATGCAAGTCAATTTGGTTCGAAATATTATTCAGTTCGATTGACAAAATTTTAAATCAATTGAAATTCAATTTAGTTTGATACATAAATTAAACTTCTTCTACACTTTAATTATCTGATATAGGAAATCAAATCTCAAATGATTAATGTTGCCAATATATTGAAGTCCAAGATCGACTCGATAAGTAAAACACGATGAAATTGTGTGAATCTATTAAGTTATTCGAAACTGGTTCATATAAGGCTTGATTAAGCAATTCGTTTAACAATCAATTAAACAAAACACTATCCCTTAATATATTTATTGATCATATACTCATACTATCTATATTTATAATTTATATATTATAGCAGAGTCGGTTGACCGCAATCCTACGATTTTGAATAAATTATATTTTTCTGATTTTTTGGATTATTATTATTCTCTTAGGGTGCATTTGGTCTGCATAATTAGGCAAGATTCATAAATTAAACATGTCTATAACTATATCACTAGTTTGGTTAGGCTACTTATAATTTTTTGGCCGGCCCAAATATGTGGACCACTCCCCTTTATCCGGTTCGATAACAATTGTGCATGTCGGTTATGATTCAATAATCTGTTGATGATTAGTTTGCCACTTTACACATATATCCTCCGACCGTAAAAGAAAGTAACACTTAATCCCATTTCCTTACATGTGAAGATTATTACATGCTATATATGACACCCGTATCAGATTTCCTCATCTTTGTTAGGCAACAGATGTGAAATAAATTTTAAGCAAATAATACATATATGATATATGGTTTAGATTTCCTCATCTTTGTTAGGGAATAAATGTGAATTAAACTTGTAACGTGTATAGCATTTATTAAATTTAATTTCAGTTCCAGAAGGAGTACATGTTTATGTTGTTAAGTATATTTTTATGATAACAAATACTAGTATCTTTTCTTCATTGTTAAATTATTATATTTGAAAATATGAAAGTTATATTTATCATAATAAAAAGACTAAAGTTGGAAAGTTAGAGGAAAAAGAAGAGTTTCCAAAGAAATTGGTAAAAGAATTAGGAAAAAGACAAAGTTATGCAGTAAAAAAATTATTTAAAATTCCACCTCTCATGAGCAAATTAAATAGGGAAATATGCTAATTAATTAATTCCATTTTGTTGATAAATTAATATAACAAGTAATAGGAATTTAAAGAAGGTAAGTTACATGCTTCTAAAAATGAGTAAGTTGCACACTATTTCCTATAACCAAACAATCTTTCAAATTCTAGTCCAATAATAGTTTGAGCTTTCTTGTGATTTTTCAGCCCCTGAAGATGTCGTCTCTGTTCTATTCATACTTTCAAACAATCTTTTTCTGATGGTTCTTATTAATTAATTACTAAGATTAAAAATTTGACGACTTCTAATTGTTTTCACCATGAGTTATGTTCTTATAATAATCTGGCAATAGTTTTTTATTTTTGTTTTTCATTGTATGTTAAGTTGTTATATATATTCGTCTTCAATTTGCAGTTTTGGCAATTACGGAGAAGCGAGAAGGTCTGCTATGAAGAAGACACATTGATGATCGATTCGATATTTTATAATGTTTAATTTACCCATTTGTAGTATTAAAAAAATTGTACTTTACCTTCCTATAATCTTCTCGAAAGACTCAAGTTATTTCTCTTACATTTTTAAACCTTAAGAAATTATTTGACAAAAATATCATCCTTCACATACTCTATATATTAATATATTTTAAACTTGAAAAAAATGAAACACATTACCCCTGTGTTACTTTTTACACATTGCGGAGAATTCTATAAATTGAGACATGTATTATAACAAAAATTGTGTAATCAAATATATTTCATACTTTAAAATTAAATGTTGAAATATTATCCTTTAGATAGACAAAATGCCAAATCCACTAAGATTTTTTTGACATAATCAATTGTAATATTGTTCTAAAGGAATATTATGAGTATATTGAATATATGTATAGTTCCATAACAAATGGACATTGACTAACATAACTTTTTAATAGTTATTAGCTATAATGTAAATATACTCGGGGCCAACTTGGGCCCTAGGAAACCGTGCAGTTGCCAAAAGATAATGTAAATTTAGTTTGATTGATAAATATATATTTCTCAAAAGATATTTGATAAATTAACTTCTTCTAAACTCAATTATTTAATACAAATCAAATCTTAATAACTAATGTTCGCCAACATTTTTAAGTCCAAAATCGACTCGATAAGCCAAAAACACGATGAAATATTATGTGAATCAATTAAGTTATTTGAAACTATATGTATAAGAATTGATTAAGCAATTCGTTTATCGTACAATCAACTGAACAAAATCTCAAACAGTATCCTAAATTTGATAAAGCAAATTAAGGCAATGGTGTAAATTAATGAAAAAACATATAGTATGTGAAGATTATATGCTATATATGACACACGTATCAGATTTCCTCATCTTTGTTAGGCAACATATATGAATAAATTTTAAGCAAATAATACATATATTTAATTAGAGCTTGGTCAATAAAAAAGCCGCTAGTATGTTGTCACTTTAAATAATGGCAAAACAAGAATCAGATGAACACAAGTCGAGAGTGGTTTATGGGTTTAATTCGTCTACGGTTAATGTTAATGTTGGATTAATGGAGAAAGAGGAACAGAGGAGTAGTTATCTTGATCTTGATTTTTGTGCAGAGTGCAAGAAGAATTTATTCGCTGGACAAAATACCTTCATGTACAAGTAATTTAATTATCACCAATCTCCTTAAATTAATATATATTTTCCTTCATTTTATAATATTAGAATTCATGATATTCAAAGATTGATTTTTTGTCACACATTGGCTTTAAAAATAAGTTATTGTACATACGGAGTACGTATGCATGATCAGAATTACATTTATCCGAGCAACTTCGACGGTTTGATATCCTGATTGTATATTTGACATCCGAAAATTATAAAACAGCACTCTCGCTGAATCTTAAATTTGGGACATATTCTAGCAGTCTTAAGGGTCTGTTTGTTTTGCATTTGGGAGAATGGTTGGTGAGAGTGGTGGGAGACTGTGAAATAATCTCGATTTGCGTAATGTGTTGTTTGTTTAGATTTCTGGAGATTGGTTTGAGAAATGCAAGAGTTTAGGTTGTAGGTTGTACTGTGAAATGTTTAGGTTTTTCTAGAGATAAAAAATTGTTATTTGTTTAACTTTTGGGAGAGTAGTTTGAGAAAATTGAGAGATAATTAGAAAATAAAAATAGTGTTTGTCTGACCTTTTTCAAACACAATTTTTTTGTGAGACGTCAAACAAACATACCCGTCTTTTGGAATTAAAGGCAGTTCACACATTTTGAAAATTATCAAAACCAAAAAAAAAAAGGAAAATGGAGAAGGTAAATAGAACAACATAAAGGTTGGCGTGGAGGTAAATATGGAGGTTGGAATGATTAGGATTTGGTGGGGTAATTAATTGTGGGTGGGGTTTAATTGACCGATGGAGTTTGGGTTCCTTTTTTTGGTCTTGGGTTTAATTAATGAGTTTTAGGGTTTATGGGTATGTTTGTTTGGCGTTTCCCAAAAAAATTTTGCGTTTGGGAAATGCCAAACAAACATGTTTTCTACTTTCTGAAATAATTTTTTTATTTCTCAATTTTCTCAAACTGCTCTCTCAAAAGCCAAACAAACATCAATTTTCTTTTCTCTAAACAAAACCTATATAAACTCTACTATGATTTGACATAAAGTAACCTATCTCTTACACAATTTGTCTCACATAATAAATATGATTCGACATAAAATCTTACACATCTTACACCTACAACTTAACTCTTCCAAAAAAAACCTATATCTACTTTATTTCTCAAACCACTCTCTCAAAATTCAAACAGACAACATTACGCAAATCAAGATTATTTCACAAACCTCCACTACTCTCCCAAACTAATTTTTCAAACACCAAACAAACAGGCCCTATGAGTTTGTAAAATTTAGGTTGAATTTTAGTTTAGCTTATTATATAAATTTTAGTTGTAATTTATTTTATTTTAGCACCAATTATTTTTACATCTATTTTTAATCTAGTCACAACCTTTTAGCTATGAGAGACACAATTTAAATACAAGACCTGTAATATTTATTGTGTTAGTGATGAAATAAATTTATTGATGTAATGATATATGTGACAAAATCTTTATGAACCCATGACATAACTTGCCTATTGAATGCTATTTTCTCCTAAAACCTTAGCCTGTCATAAAAAATAATTTTTTAATATTTTATTATCTCCAATATTAATTTGAGTTATTGATCATTATTTTCTTTTGTGTAGCGACAAAGCATATTGCTCCGAAAATTGCAGAAGTATAATAATAATTCAAGATTTGGGATCTGATCCAAACGCACCACAGGAGATGAGCAAAACAAGAAAATAAATAAGAGGAAAAGGAAAAACTCGAGTTTGACAAATGGTGCTTAGTTTTATGTTCTTCGGTACATCACAAAAATTGAATTTGTTTTTTTAGTTTTAACTGGAAATTGGCATCAGTATATACAACATATTGGAAAAAGTACAACACAATATGTCTTTGTTTTATTAATGGTTTAAAGGGCATCATTGTTAATCTATTCTTCTTTTAGCGTTTTTTTTTTATTTTCTTATAATTTATTGAAATTCTGCATCTTAATAAAAAAAAAAAATCTCGTTCAATTATCCTTAATTACACTCCAGAGCCAGAATATTAGTATGTAAATTATTGGCATTGCGGCCTACTTAAATTAAGATTCAAGAGCAATGTGTTTAGGCGCAATTAACTAGAATGAAGTCATTCAACTCTTGGCCTATTATTATGCAAGTAAATATAGCTCGAAATATTACTAAGTTCGATTGACAAGTAAAAATTGTTTGAATTTTAATTTAATCCGGTTGATAAATCATCATATTGGATAGTCAGGTAAATTTTTCTGAGGTAATTTTAATGATTTTACAAATACGAAGGTAATGATAGAATTACAATCTTTTTTGTATTCTTGATGGTTACATAATTATGGCAGTGCATGGAATAGACTTTTCATTAATAATAATTTATAAAATAATCATATATTTCTAAACTAATCCATAAGAGAAACAATTATTTTAATTTATACCATTTTGTTTTTCCTGAGTAATAACCTACTTTTTCTTCTTATCCTTGCGGGCGGTGCTGCAATATTCAGTACCCCTGTTAAATGGAAAAGAAAAGGTCAGTTTAATAAGTTGCAAAAACACAAACAAATGCGTTATGCATATTTTTGGAACTTGATCTAAGCAACAATCACAAAATTTTGAAAACATGGAGAATAAGCTTGTAATTAATTTCTCAAATTAGTGTTAGAAAACCAATCAATTCAAAACTATATTTTGGATAGAGGTAAAAAGGGAAGATAAATAAGAACATATATAATGCATAGAAAATTGTAGCACAATTAGTAGTAGAAAAAAAAAATGTAAAAGTATGGTGGAAAAAAAATGGAAGAGTGGTGGAATTGTTCAATTTACTATTGATTTTTGCTTCTAAAGTGAAGGATTTGTCGGATTTGGAAATGGTGCTACGTACATGAACAAGAACAGTTGTTTATTTGCATTGCATTTGGAGTAATTATGTGCACCTTCCTTGCACTTTTGTTCAGTAAGTTACTAATTAATTTTCGAATGAATTTTCGTTCTTAATTTGATGTTTTCTATGCGTAAATAACTTGATATATAATTTTAAACTCTTATGCGTAAACTAGGTAATATTAGACCTATAAGCTAGGTAATTTTAGTTCAATAAGGTTTCTTTGTTCACTAGGGTGGAAATATCATGATTACAATTACAATAAAGCCATATTCATAGGGTGGAATATATTATCATTGAATTTTAAATGGATGGAAATATTGAACTCGAGCTTTGTGGCACATGATATACTAATATTGAACTCACATGGAAAGAGGAGATCAATCTGATCTAACGGCTAGGATTGATTATTTTGAGGACTCTGTGGGAACCTCTAGAACCTCAACTAACTATTTAGGCTAATTGGACCGTTGTTTGGCAACCTTTTGGGTTGTGGTCTAGACAATTGGCTAGAATCTAACCACATTGAAGGCAGGGCAATGACCTGGCCGTGTCGCCTATCTACTGAGCGTTGGTCTGGTTGGATAACCTATATGCTAAGACACCCATTATTTGGCTAGCTTGGCCATGTATGGAGCCAGATGGCCAGGGCATTATATAAAGGACAAAAAAAGAAGGAGAATTACTTAGACCTTCTATTAAGGAAATTTGTGGAATCATCAATTTTGGAACCATAATTTTGTAATGAATTAGTTTTGTGATAAATTGGTTCTAAGAACTTTTTCTTATACCTGGTTTAGATAAAAAAAATTCTTGTTTCCTGTCATCTAAATCAGGTTATCCTCTACAATTTTATTATTTGTTTAGCTTAAAATTTTGATATTGGTAAATTATTCTATGTATTTCAAATTTTTTTTTTTTATATTGTATAACAATTTAATATACTAGTGTCCGTCAAGTTACTATTAAAGTTATTTAATTCATATGTTGTCTCTATAACAGTACAAACCTAGTTTGACCCATTATTCAAATTTAACTCAACCCCTCCCTCCCCACTCTAGAGTACACATTTGATTTACACTCCGTATCATATATTTCTCTCTTATAAATTAAATAATTGATTTGAAATATATCATCCATGCTTTTCTCATGAATCCCAACATAAGTAGAATAAAATTGAATCCAAATCTTGTATTACAAAAACTCAGTATTTATTTATTTAATAATATATATATTACCATATCAATATTATGTTAAAAACACGCAAACAAAAATTATTAAATAAAAATAAAGTGAATTGAGCCAAATCCATTCTATAATAAGCTGTTGTCTTGTACGATTCTATAGAAGGTGGTTGCCATCAACATGCCTTGGATTTATTCATTTTGGCAAAAGCTTACGGGAATAAACTTTATTCCATGGCAAATCTCACGGGATATGGTTCATCAATCGATCATAATGATTCTTTTTTTAATGAATTCAATCATAATTAATGATTTGGCTTGTTATCTGTGGAATCCTCAAAATTAGCAAAATACTAACAAAGGTTCTACAAAAGCAACAACATTCCAAAAACAGCCCATACTTTAATCAGTTACAAAGTTATCTTCTGTGAATTGTGAACCTACCCGGCCGGAACAATTGAAAAAGCTAACTCTAATTGCTATTTATAGCGGAAAGGCAATCACTTGTTACTTCAACTGTCTTTTCCTAAATTTAGAACTAATAAATTATACTGTAAATCGCAAGAAAATCCTGTATTAAAGGAGATAACGTTATCTATTGTAAAATAGAATAGACGTGCAAGGTCTTATCCGGAAGAAAAAAAACCAAATCCAATGTCAAATATCCATAGGGAATGTATTTATGATATTTTCTATGTTTATAATTCCGAAAATAGTAGTAATATCTCACAAACTTGGTTAAGTTTATATATAGTCCTTCAATAAGGTTTACACACACAAAAAAAAAAACAAAAAAAAAAAGTTAAACTGGACCATGACAGAAGCTAACACGTGAATATTGTACCACCATAAAATAAATCTGTCTTTTAGTTGCATCGATCATTCCATTAAAAATACTATCATATTCAATCAATCCCTTAGCTAGATTCATCACAATTCTACTCCCCTCATGGAACAAGTTAATTGCTTCATAAAATCATCATTCACTTGTACAGTTTTATTAATACTTTCATTGAGTAGCTTTGCCCCACAAATACTTGCAGATGCTACTAAAGATTGCAAGTTCCCGGCCATATTCAACTTTGGGGACTCGAATTCGGACACGGGCGGCCTTTCGGCTGCGTTTGGACAAGCCCCTCCGCCCAACGGAGAGTCTTACTTCCACGCCCCAGCTGGCCGGTATTGTGATGGACGTCTAGTCATTGATTACATTGGTACGTAAGAAGAATATCAACTACTTCTTTTGCTTGAGCCATTTATTCCCTTTCTCTACCTAATTCTTTGGAAAAATGGATATATATTTATATGCTTAAGAGCTTGTTTGGTTTGCTTTTCCGCTAGTATTTTCAGAAACAAGACGATTTTCATAGAAAATATATATATAATGTATTTGGTGTATGTTTTAAATAAATGAGATTTTAATTTATATTGAGTTGGTAGATGTCATATCAATAGAGTACTCTATAAGGTTTGATGATGAGTTTCTATCAGATAGTCGTTTTTGTAAAAGTAATGCGTATTTGTTTTGTCTTTAGATGAATCCTGAAAAGGAAGGCGTGATTTTTTCATAGAATTCATGAAATTTGTCACAAATGCTATGTATGTATAATAATTCAAATAAACATGATGTGATCATATGAATGAACACCCATATAAATATCAGTTATAAATGTGAAGAACTCATGCTTTAATTGAGTTTGAAATTAAATGCAGCTAAGAGCTTGGGACTTCCGTACCTGAGTGCATACCTTGATGCACTAGGTACAAACTTCACACATGGAGCCAATTTTGCCACTGCTGGATCAACAATTAGGCCTCAAAACACAACTCTGCATCAGAGTGGTTTCAGTCCTATTTCCTTAAACGTGCAATATTACCAATTCAACGATTTTCAACGTAGATCTCAAATTATCCGTAAAAAGGGTAACACTTTAATTCGCAAATTCAATCATGTAATTATTAATTGAAATGCAAATCAATAAAATGAAGGACTTGTTCTGTTCAATCATCTTCAGGGGGAGTTTTTAAGGGATTATTGCCAGAGGCTAAGGATTTTTCGCGTGCTTTGTACACATTTGATATAGGCCAAAATGATATAACAGCTGGCTATTTCCTCAACATGACTAGTGATCAAGTTAGAGCTTCAATTCCGGACATACTAAATCAATTCAAAACCATTGTCAAGGTAAATGAAATTTAAAGAATAATTAATGTTTATACAGTATTTAAGAAACTTTTAAAAAACTAACATTGTTGTGTTAAACTTAATTATATATATGTAGTATGTGTATGATCATGGAGGTAGGTCATTTTGGATACACAATACAGGGCCAGTAGGTTGTTTGCCTTATGTGATGGACCGACCACTAATCGCGGCTGGAGAAGTCGATGAGATTGGATGTGCATCCCCTTTTAATGAAATGGATCAATATTTCAACTTTAGACTTAAGGAAACTGTGATTCAGCTTAGGAAGGATTTGCCATCTGCTGCATTAACTTATGTTGATGTCTATGCAGTAAAGTATGATCTCATCAGTCATGCCAAAAAACATGGTACATTTTCTTAATTCATCCGAATAATAGCGAATTAATATATAATATGTATGTTGTTTCTACTATGAGTTTGTTGAGGTTAATTTTCTTTTTTTTTTTTGGATGGAAATTAAATGTAGGTTTTGTGCACCCTTTACAAGCTTGTTGTGGGCATGGAGGAAAGTACAACTACAATGTGCATCTTGGTTGTGGGAGCAAAATTAAGGTGAAAGGGAAAGAAATAATGGTGGGAAAATCATGCAAGGATCCATCAATTGTGATTAACTGGGACGGTGTGCATTACACTCAAGCTGCAAATAAATGGATTTTTGATCAAATTGTGAATGGAGCTTATTCGGACCCTCCAATTCCTTTGAGAATGGCATGCCATAGGCACTAGGCTTCTTCATTGTGGAGTGTATTTAATTGAGACCTAAGTAATAAATTAAATGCAATAATTTGTTTTTAATTTGAGGATGCAGCTCTTTGTCTACTTCATTCTTTCTTGACATTATCACTTAAAAAGAGTCCTAGGCTGGAGATATTTTTTTAACAAATCTTTTAACCAACTTAAATTGCACAAGATTGTAATAGAGTTATTGGTGATATATAAAACCAAATTAAGAACCTTAAACTTTATCTCTACATGTAATTTTTTCCATATACTATCAATTTGCTTGGATTTTATATACCCCTTAACTTTATTGAAATTGTACACTCAACTCCCTAGCTCTCCACATTGCAAATTGAATAAATAGAATATTTTACTTTAAATTCGGTCACATTTACTTCAAATTCAGTCACATGCATATCATGAGATACACACGTATAAAAGACTCAAACCGTCAAATCTATTCAAAAAATTCAACATGGGAGGCATGAGACTTGTAAAAATTAAATTCTCTATTCATATTTTCAGTTAAATATTGGGTTTTCGTATTTGGAGAGAAAATAATTTTCTTAATTCTATAAGTTACATGCCACGCAATTGAATTTTCTTATTCTTTTTTGTGTTACATAGATTTTAGTCTTAGTATAAGTATGTTATGTACATTACCGAATCTAGAGTAATTCCTTTTTTCTCTATTCTATTGCTTAATGCTTATAAACATTTTAGATAAAAGTTGGGAGGTAATTAGCTCAAATTTGAAGGAACAAACAAAAAAAAAAAATGGCCATTTTCCCCCAGCTAGTTATTAATTCAATAAATCAACTTATACTGTAAATTTCTTTTTAATAGGGTTAATTTCACATACCTCCCATGTACTTTTTCTAATTCTTCACCTACCACACATGTACTATTAAAACCTTCAATTATCCACTGCCGTTAACTTTTTCATTAGAAAATTGTTATCAATAATTTCATATGCATAACATATACTTATATATATATTCATTTGCTCCATACACTATAGAAATATTCAATTATCTCGACAAAATTAAACTTATTTGATGCAATTTAATTAAATTAAAACTTTAAATTATCTTAATTAACTTCGCTTTCCCTAAAAAAAAATCATAGCCACACAATTCTACTTATCATTAAACATTTTGCTCTTTCTTTAACTAAATTTAATTAATTTGTGTTTTTCTTTCACAATTCGACTTAATTGCATTATTTTAAAATTTACAAATATTATAAGTAAGCAAATATTTAAAGTGGGTCTATTTTCACTATAAAAATACATGCACTCCTTGAAATAGTATACAAAAAAAAAATTGGGATCACGGTGCTGTTATGGAAATCAAGCTCTCGTTCATACTACATGGACAATGACAAATCGAGGGAGAAAATTTAATGATTGCAAGATGTGGGTTGTAAGTGCTTATAAAATTTAGTTCCTTTACTAATTTATGATTTGTTTCATGAATTCATTCAATGTTTTATGCTAGAAAATATGTAGCTGCAAATTATACAATGGATCTAGCAAAACGCGTGTAAAAAATGATAGGAAAAAAAAAATATAAAGAATTGAGTTTACATAAAATAAAAAAGAGCAACATGAATTTTTTTTAGCAGAATTGTGTTATTACAACTTTTAAGGGGAAGTGAAGGTAGTCATGATAATTGAGGGTTTCAATTACGCATAATAGTGCCAAAGAAAATATTTTTTCTTAACTTTTGTCATCTCAGGAGGTAAATTAAGGTTTAATGTGTGTAAATATAAGAGTACATGAGTTAAATGTATGTGGAAATAAACAATAAGGGTAAAATAAAAAATTAAAGTTAATTTTTCTTCACTTCCACAAATGTTAACAGTCTTTTAACGAAAAAGTTAACAATAGGGGGATAATTGAATGTTTTAATAGTACATGTGTGGTTGGTGAAGATTAGCTAAGAGTAATGGGGAATAAAGTGAAATTAACCCTATAATAATAGAGTCAAGATTAGCTTTTCACAAGACATCAATTTTTTGTAAATTTGATTGTCTTTTTCCAGCATGTGAGAATCTTTTGTTAACAACCCCCAAGGCCAAGTCCAAAACAAAGCTTCATCAGTTTCTCTCTCAATTAAGTTATGGAGTTTGAACATTTTACATTGAAATCCCTTTTAATTATAATGGCAATAATATTTCTACAAAACCACTTATTAATAGTTTGCTTGGACATGAAGTGCAATTTTCCAGCCATTTTCAACTTCGGCGACTCAAATTCAGACACGGGCGGCCTGTCGGCAGCATTCGGCCAAGCTCCTCCTCCCAATGGACAAACCTTCTTTCACTCCCCTCACGGCCGATTTTCCGATGGCCGTCTCCTAATTGATCTCATTGGTACACTTTCCTTTGGTTTAATTTCATTTGTACCCTTTGGGTTATTTACAAAATTCTCCTTGAGTATTATTTGCAAAAGCATATAGTCATCAATGCATAATAATTTGTTTGAATATAATCACAAGTCTAATTTTAGTAAAATTATACGTATAATTTATTATTTTAACATTAATAAAAAAAGATTGTTAGTTTTTTTCTTCTTCTTCAGAACAAGGTCGTAATTTTGTTTAATTAATTGTGCTCCCCCAACTTAGTTTTATGATGAAATACTGATAATATATCTAGGCTATGTTTATTTTTTGGATTTCAGTGAATACAATGATTACGAATATGAAAATGAACAACAAATGGAGCTCGTTGTTCTATCATTTGGTGCAAGAAAAATATTTTGTTCAACGTTTTACTCTCAAAGATCCAATAACCAAACATAACATTAATATTTGTAGATAGATAATTGCCTTATGGTCTTTTTCTTGATGTTCAGCTGAAAGATTGGGACTGACTTATCTAAGTGCTTTTCTTGATTCAATTGGTTCAAACTTCAGCCATGGAGCTAATTTTGCGACTGCCGGATCAACAATCAGACCTCAAAACACAACCATTTCACAAAGTGGTTACAGTCCATTTGACCTCAATGTACAACTAGCTCAATACTCGGATTTTCTCAAACGATCCCAAATTATTCGTAAAGGAGGTAATCAACTATGCATCATCCAAATTTGACTGAAGTATTTTTAATTTGTTTCTCTTTCTGATAATTATGACAATTCCAAAGAAGGATTCTTTCAGAAATTGTTGCCCGAGGAGGATTACTTTTCGCGGGCATTATACACATTCGACATAGGCCAAAATGATCTCACTGCTGGCTATAAACTCAACTTGTCTACTGAGCAAGTTAAAGCATATGTCCCTGATGTATTAGGACAATTCTCCAATGTAATTGAGGTTAGAAAAACAATAATTGATCATACTTAGAGCTTAAGGATGATTATGAAAGATTAACTAATTTTTATTGTTTCTAACAGCAAGTGTACAATCGAGGGGGAAGATCGTTTTGGATACAGAACACGGGACCAGTTGGTTGTCTCCCATATATTATGGACAGATTTTTAGTCACAGCAGCAGAATTAAATTGATAAGTATGGATGTTCGAGTCCATACAATGAAGTCGCAGAATACTTCAATCTTCGACTGAAAGAAACAGTCGTGAAACTCAGAAACGAGCTTCCTCTCGCTGCAATCACGTACGTCGATCTTTACTCCGTAAAATATTCGCTCATTAGCCAAGCAAAGAAACTAGGCAAGTTTTTTTTTCTTTATGTAATTAAGAATCTTGAATTTGTTATGTATTAGTTTGTTTCCGGTTTATGTTTAATGAAATTATTATTACAGGATTTGAAAATCCATTTCAAGTTTGTTGTGGACATGGAGGGAAATATAACTACAACAGATTCATTAAATGTGGGACTAAAAGTGTTGTCAATGGGACAGAGATCGTACTTGCTAAATCGTGCAGTGATCCATCAGTTCGGATTAGTTGGGACGGAACTCACTTCACCGAGGCAGCTAATAAGTGGATCTTTGATCAAATTGTAGACGGTTCATTTTCGTATCCTCGTATTCCATTGAAGTTTGCTTGTAATAGATTGATTGGCTAAATTAATAAAGCTCGTTTGATATCGAATCGTTCCATATCTGCTATTCCTGTCTTAAGAGAACTGAAAAAATCTTTACAATTTTGTGAACATATTCAATAGAAGGATATTTCATTTTCTAGAAATTTGGAATGTTATCATGAGCTAATTGCATGATGTACACTTAAGGGTGGCAAACGGGCAGGTTCATAATCGAAACAAAACTCAGCACAACAAATTTATAGCGAAGAATTAACATTTTAATAAATAATATCCAAAACAAACCCTAATTAATTTTAATCATATTTTTTTCCTTTTTTAAAATCATAAATTTGATTATAACTTAACTTCGATTTCAATATCTAAAGTGTTTGTTAGGTTTTAATATTTGAAGACTAATTTGGAAGTTAATAATTTTATTTTTTATAATATAAATCATCAATAAAAAAATTATTTGGTTATATATTATTTGTTAGTTTCTTTTTTACGAATATATCAAAAATAATATGCAAAGTCTGAACTTTTTATAAGCCGGTCTGATTTAATCACCTACTACTTATGAGTCCAAGAGATGAATTTAAATCAACCCAGATTGAGTTTGGGCCGGAAAGCCCACGCTAATTTCTAAATTAAGAAACTCATAAGAAGCCCACTCTTCCTAGAGGCCGATTTGTAAACCCAACTATATTGATGTCATAATATTTATGTAGGAAAGGTTTCTCTCAATAAACAAACAATGGATAAAAACTTTGTGCAATTTCATTTCAGTCTAACCATGGAGCCTGCCTTTATTGTTATGGGTAGGAAAAACTACCTAATTAATCAAGGCACTAACGATCGATGAAAATACATGGAGAAATTAATCGAAACCAATAGTAAATCTGTCTGGAGTGTCTAGTACATAAAATTAAATAAGAGCCAATGCAATATAAAAAAAAATTTAATCTTCAAGATTTAGATGATAAGCAGAAAGAGCAACATCTTCACACACACATACACACACATATATATATATAGTTTCAATCAATCAAAGTGTGAATTGGTTGGTGTGGATTCTCACACACCAGTTGGGCAAGACTACGGGAAGAGGTTCCAGAGTGGTTAAATGGCTAGGTCGACATCATCGTGCTTGGGCGAGGGTCAGAGTATTGCGGAGAAGACAGGGACTAAGCCGAGGATACGAGCACGTCAACACAGCGCAAAAGCAGATGATCGACGAGGGCGTCGATCGAATAGGTGGGGGAGAATGTCACGGCACGACATTTTGCATGAGCAAAATGGCGCAACGCAGGGACCTGATGGATGGGAGTGCGGCTCGGGGAGCCCGGGACGGGAGTTACCCACTCAATCGAGGAAATTGCAGGACCATGGAACTAAGCAGAGGCGAGGTTTCGCACGAACGGGATGCAACTCGGGAGAGTGTGGATGGCCCGATGAATGACCTTGGCAGCCAGGCAGGGGGCCGAGCTGGCCAATCTAGCCAAGCCGGCTCATCCCATGGAGCAGGCAGGAAGTTCAAACAAGCATGGGAATAGAGGTTTCTAAACATCTCCATGAAATTCTAAATAATTCCGGATGGGTCCAGAAAGTTCTACACATGTGCGGAGCATTCCGGAAGATTCTACAGTTGGGCAAAAGATTACGGAATATTCTAGGCCATCCTAGAATAGTCTAGAGAAGTGTAGAAGATTCTAGAAGGTTGGAGAACCTTTTAGAAGGATGGAGAACTTTGTAGAAGACTCTAGAAGGTTGCGGAATATTATGGAAGGTGGTAGAACCCCATAGAAGGTTCTAGAAACATATAGGTAGTATGTAGTAAAACATTGTAGAATGTTCTAGAATAATATAGAGATATGTAGTAGGGACATGGTAGAAAGTTATAGGAGTAGGAACAATCTAGAGAATAAATCTAGGCCACTAGATGAGATTGATATTGGCCATCCATTAGGGATGCCAACTACTATAAATAGGTGTAGTCATTCATTTATAAATCAACCCATCAACAAACCCATCAACCCATCAATAAATCCATCCAAGTTATAATCTAAGTATTCCTCTAACTATTGTGTGCTCTTAACCATTCTAGTCAACCTCCTTCAAGACACCAACATTATGGACGAGAGAGACTGACTTAGCCAACCGCAAAGGGGCGAAATCAATCGCAAGGGGCGTTTCGAGGCTAAGTGCCTCATGGAATAATTTGAGAAAGTTAAGTCCGTGACAGGGGGCCTTATATAGAATTTTTAATTACAAAAGGAAATTAGAATCTCTATGTTCGATCAATTTTCCCAAAAATTAGAAATAACAAAAATCATTAAATGGCGGTGCCTAATAATTTGTTTGACAAAACCATCCCACCCAGCACTTTGGGTGGACATGCGTCTGTGGTAAAATAAATTTGTTAAATTTTAAATTGATTTAAAGAGTAGATTTAATTATAAAATTTTTACTTATTAAGTTATTTTAAAATAAATTTGTTAAATTTTAAATTGATTTGTTTTAATTTTGTAAGAAAATATATGTTATTAAAACTTTATTTACCGGATTGAGTTATTGTAAATTATTTTATTAAATTTTAAATTGGTTTGTTTTATTTTTGTAAGAAAATAAATTTATGAAATTTTAAATTTTTTTATTTTGTTTGTAGAAAAATCTATTTTATTAAAACTTTATTTATCGAATATTGTTATTGTAAATAAATATATTAAATTTTAAATTGGTTTTGTTTTATTTTTGTAGAAACTATATGTTATTAAAACTTTATTTATCTGATTGTGTTATTATAAATTTTTAAAATGTGTTACTTTTTCATTTATAAAATATATTAATTATCAATTAAAATTTTATGTATTTCAAAGTTTTTTTTTTTCAAAATAAATAAACTTTACAAATAACACCTCCTTATCATAATTTATATTATAAAGTTGACCAAGGGTAAAATTGGAAAAAAAATTTAAAAAATTAGATGACATCATCACTTAACGGGTGCACTAACTCCGTGAGGGGTATTCATGTAATATAGTTTTGGCAGAGGGGGTGTTCTTGTAATTTTTGATAAGGTTGGTAAGTTTCTGTAATTAGACTTATAGGCAAGGGGTGTCTATGTAAATTTTCCAAATAAATATACAAGTTCCTAAAAGGTCCATATTTCTTGGAAATTTGCACGGGACTGGCACGTGAATTGAAAATTATTAGGAACTTATAAGAGCGAAAATTTTATTAAGTATAAAGACACTAATATGCTTTCACAATTTTACCATTTCCTCATCTTTAACAATATTAACTGTAAATTAAAATCTTCAGTTTGGTAAGTAAATTTATAATTGAAATTTGCACACCTGTAGCTCTAAAATAAAATTATAACAAATATATGACTTTCTTCATTCAAATATTTCTGGATTTTAAGTAATGGTCTTTTTTCTTGATGTTCAGGTGCAAGATTGTCATTGCCTTATCTAAATGCTTTTCTTGATTCAATTGGATCAAAATTCAGCCATGGTGACCTCAATTTATAACTAGTTCAATTACTCCGATTTTTTTTGACGAAATATCCCCTAGTCGACATCACATTCGGAAAAATATCAGAAGCTAAGAAGCAATTCGGAGCGCTTCTTCATGACCATCTACAAAAATCAATATTCTTAATGCTCCATCATATTAACAACATTCTAATCTTCTAGGTACATAAAAATGGTTAGATTTTAACTATGATTTATGTAAAAAGAACTTCTACAAGGACTAGGACTAGAGATTAACATTTGTAATTGTTTAAATCAATTATCATGACCGTAATGTCATCCAAACTACCCCTAGTCACAGCAAGATCAACAAGCTCTTTACAAGTTGCCACAAGTCCATCATAAGCTGGTTTTTCAACGTCTTCGTTCTCATTATTATTCGGGAAATGAGTCTTTATTTTCATTTGTTTCACCAATGAAACTTTTTGAGATTTAGATGGAGGACTTCCGTTTTCCTTATACTGTGCATCTTCATCACTTGTATTAGTATGAACATTGAACATTTTATGGCTTGTAGGGTGAATTATCCTCCTCGATTTAACCAATGAAATTCTTGGTGATTTTGAAATTGGACGGGGACTTGGGCACGGATATGGACTACTGCCTTTCATGCCAATTGAACACGAGCGCATCACAATGTCTATTGCTTCTTGATTGTTAACCTACAATCATTAAATCACTAAAGTCACATCCAATACTATCACTGAAAATTTCGATTTCATCCAAAAGTTTCTTACCTCATCCCATAATCCATCAGATGCCAAAACGAGATATTGCATGTCAGGAGTCAAATGTATAACCTTAGTATCAGGCTCCGCCATTACCCAATTTTTCAAATGAGCATCTCCAATGCTACGTGAAACGGCAAGTGTTCCGTGGACTCTCCAAGTTCCACGATGAAACTCCACATATCCACCCTATATCAAGAATTTTCAAAAGAAGCTAAAACTTAATTTCAACTCAATTCAATTGTGCATATAAAGAACTAGATTCGAGTTTAATGAGTAAAAATACTTTATCCTCTATTCTTCTTCGCTCGTCTACTTGTGTTGGTCTATGGTCGGTTGTAAGGGGTTCGGCTATCCCGTCTCTACAAAGAACTGCTCTGCAGTCTCCTAAGTTTGAAACTACTATTTCATTTCCTTCGATAAGAGCAGTGACACAACAAGCACCACTACCTAAGCCCTGCAAAAATCGGTGAAAATCGATGTAAACACAATATTGATGAGATCTTAATACTAATTTTCGGGAAACATACTAAATCTGAAAATGCTTCTTTGAACAAAATACTTACTCATAGAGTGTAAAGTGAAAAAATAATATCAACAACCATTACATTCTGTTCAATTTATAGAAAGATTTACACAAAACATAAAACACCTAAATTTAAAAATGTAAAAAGCAAATTACCTGTTTCAAGAATTGTTCATCAGTTTTCAAAAACCCTTCTTTAATGGCTTCTTCTTTTTCTTTGTATTCAGATGAATCCTCTAACACTTGAAGAATATTTAGATGCAAATTATCTGCTACAAATTCTGCTGCTCTGCTTCCCCCATGCCCATCATACACTCCAAAAAATTCCTATGTTTCCAAACAGATCAATTACAAAACCATTCAACTAAAAGAATTAATAAATTAAACAAGAAACATAAAAAAGATTTGATTTTTTTACTACCTTATTACCATTTGTTGAAGATGAGTAAATCTTGTGTGAATCTTCCATGAACTTTTTCTTTCCCTTGGTAGAAAAAACACCTACCCCAGATTCAGTATAACATACATCACTATCATCTTGCCATTGAGAACCAAATCCCTTAAAAACATCACCAGAAATTTCACGCAAAACATTTGGGATCTCAATTTTAGGAGGCCTCTTTCTCTTCAAAGAACAAGAAACCGATCCATTTGAATTCAACCCTTTCATTGTTTTTTGAAAATGAAAATCAGATGTGTGTACTTTGAAGTTAAGAGGGTGGGTTTAACGGCTAGAAAATGGGAAAATCTTGGTTGGGGTCAAAGAAACAAGTTCTTGGTAGTTAAGGTTGTCTTTAGATTAGATGAGATGGGGTCAAAGATTATGGTTTGAAACTTTGAATATATTGTTCCCCAGCCGTTAGGGATTTAGAAGTCAAAAACTTTGAATAGTAGTAGTTACGCAATTTGGTTAGTTTTAATTTAATTAAGGGTTTTAGGTTTAGCTAAAAGAAATAGCTACTATTAAACAAGTTGACAAAAATGAGGATTGTAGATCTTTAATAGTCAAAATTTTAGTCAGGTGACGTTCTAGATCTAGTCTACATCATTGGGAGTATTATTACTTTTTTAAAGTATGATAATCAAAGATCATAGACCATTATCATAATTAAGATCATACTTGTGAAAAATGTGGTTAAGATTGTTTGAATACTACTTCTTAGTAATATTACATATTGATAATAATTTTAAAAATATTTTGCAGGACTCATTTAGTTGGCTTTTTAGAAAGTTTTCGAAATTAGAAGATTATGTAAAAACAAAAAAAAATCGTAATATATTTGACGTAATTTTGACAAATAGACTAATAGTGTATATAATTAACATAATGTAATATTGGAAATACATGCGTGTCTATTTTCTTTTCTTTTGACGTAATTTTTTGAAAGGTAATAATTGTTATATGTTTAATCAGTAGGGTGTAATTTGTAAGACTTAAAAATAAGATAACAAAAATATATTTCAAAAAAAAAAAATCAATAAAAGATGTGTGTTTGTTTGTTACTTATGAAATCCAAACAAACAAGGCCATGGCTGCCCACTAATATTTTTGACTCGCTTATATTGCGAGTCTTGGACTAATATAGGAGCCATTCTGAATTTGAAAGAAATATCAAATGAATCCAAAATTATTTTGCAAGTAGTGTGTACAACCTTTGTTTGATTTTGAGACTTCTACACAGAAAGATTTTATGTATTTAAACAGAGTGGGCCACGCGGTAGCACATTGTTTAAGGCTTCACTTGGCCCAAAACGTGTCATGACAGGTCTCAGTCTCAGATCAGTCTTGGACTTCAACGGGCTCAATTTCGGACAGATCGAGGCCCAGATACTGGGTCCAATGATGCCCAAACATTTGAAACAGACTGGGCTGATCTTGGTCCTTTTATCTTATGCTTAGGCCCCATGTAGATTTTTTATCTTTAATTTTCATGTTGGGCTCAATAATGGTGAAGAAAATTTGAATGCTTGAGCTAAATTGAATAATATTTTTTTCTTTTGGAGTATAAGTAGAATAATTCCGACTAATTTGAATCTAATCCAACTCCAACTAATATAAATAAAGTTGAATTCTGATCTGAACTAATTCAGAGTTCAGACATGATCCGAATCATTGACAGTCCTACAAATTTATATATAATTGACAACTTAACATTAACAAACAAACTGACACACAGTCACACATATTTACATGATATTGAGATGTTGGTATTATTATGGAAAGTTAATGTCATAGATCTATATTTGCGTTCACTATTAAGTAATAATTGTTCAAGTTCTCAAAAATCAAATGTTAAAACAAATAAACTATACATAACGTATCTACCAAAAAACTCTCAATATTAAAAATATATCTCAACACATTTTCACATTTTCTAACACTAACTCTAGTAGTCCCACTTGTTTATCAAACACTCAATTGAACTGCAAAACGTATGGAAATTTTTCCCCAGATCGGGTTCGATCGAATATAAATTAATAAAATGACAAGTACAATACACTTGTTTTGGAATTAGATGAAACTCCATGGAAAGTGACCAATCACCAAGCAAGTGGTTGCCATATGATTGGATGAGTTTGATCAAACCAGATCTGGACAAGAATTTTCCAAAAACATATATTACTTCTTACCAAATAACATTTTTCAAAACCCAATTTCCCTGGATCTACCAATCGATACAAATATTTTTGAGTGTATAATACAATGGTTTAGCAATTGATTTTTAATTTCCTTACAATGAGTTAGATTGATTAAATATTAGGCACGAGAACCCCATCTATATAAAAATTGTCCGTTTCAGATCGACATATTTCAGTGAATAATTTTCAAACATCATGAAGTTGTGAAGACCAACTTAAAATATTTTTTCTTGAAATATGCCGATCTAAGACGATCAGTTTTGTACTAGTGGAGGATTTCATGTCGGATATTTAATAATACAAGTATATTATATGCAATAAAAAAATCACAAGATAGTTTAATGTAGGTTTTGCAAGATACAGGTTTTACAAGACACAAGAGAGTGTCTCAAATGGTTAATTGGTTCATCTTGAGGGTAGTTTTTGGTTTTTGTATATGGAGAGAGATAATTTTCTTCGTTAAAAAATATTATATCAATCATAATTTTTTTATAGGTTAAGTTACAGTAGTCTAATTGTAAAGATTACAAAGATGGTTAAAACTCATGGATGAACGTTAATTCATCGATGAGGCCATAGTCTAGTGACAAAACTGATGCCCCAAGACCTAAAGTTTTATTGGTTCAAATCTCATTAGTATGATTTTTTTTCTAATTTTATTAATAGTATTGTTGTTAATTATTATTTGTACTTTTACATAATTAAATTGATTATGATGTATTGTTGAATAGGACAAGAAACTAATGAGAGTCATAATTTGAAAAAATTAACATGTTAAAGTATACAATTACATTTGATAGGACTGCATTTTGACATTTAAAGGTGGACTCATTTTTTTTATTTTTTTTTCCAGAGAAATTTAAAGGTGGAATTAGGACTGACTCAATATATCGTAATGGTTTCTTCAACCCAAAATCATTGGGCCTGTTTGTTTGGCGTTTCTCAGAATTTTTTCGTGTTTGGGAAATGCCAAACAAACATGTTTTCTATTTTCAGAAATAAATTTTTCATCCATTAATTTTCTAAAACTACTCTCTCAAAAGCCAAACAAACAACAATTTTCTTATCTCTAAACAAAACATATACAAACTCTACTTTGATTTGACATAAAGTAATCTATCTCTTTCACAATTTATCTCACATAACAAACATGATTTGACATAAAGTCTTACACATCTTACACCTACAACCCAACTCTTCCAAAAAAACCTACACCTATTTTATTTCTCAAACCACTCTCTCAAAACCCAAACAAACAACATTACGCAAATCGAGATTATTTCACAAACCTCCACTACTCT
This sequence comes from Penstemon newberryi var. newberryi, assembly GCA_030819805.1. Classification (NCBI taxonomy): domain Eukaryota; kingdom Viridiplantae; phylum Streptophyta; class Magnoliopsida; order Lamiales; family Plantaginaceae; genus Penstemon; species Penstemon newberryi. Next base: position 1,247,192 of record JAUALY010000008.1, read on the forward strand.
CCCAAACTACTTTCCCAAACGCCAAACAAACAGGCCCAAAGGTTTTTCAATTTAAACTTGGTTCAACCTAGTAAAATATGACACCCTGACTAATAAGCCACAACATATATTACTGATTTTCTTATTATTTTCTAATATTATATAAACCAACAATATCAGTTTCACATCCGTGCACCGGTGCACGACTCGAGTCTAACTTAGTTCTAATTAACACAATTGACAATTGCTGAATGATAAAATTCATTAGGTTTTTTTTTCTCTTTTCAAAGCCATCATAATGGAATAATTTCTAAGTCCATTAATACGTGAAATTGGTGACCGCACGCTATGAAAGCAATAAATATTTGACCAGTGGATCAACTTGAGTAATTATGGTATCAAATAGATAGAGGGGTTTTTTTTTTTTTTAATATATATAATTATTAAAAAAAAAACCTCTATCTATTTAAAATTTTCATTTGACATTTGACATATGTCATCTAATTTAAACATCAATAAAGTTATTAATTTGACACATGCAATATTTTTTTTCTCAAACTCCAACAATCAAACATTAATTCAAATCATATTTGCACTGACTATTATTTTATTAATATTTATAATCTCAATACTCCATATTTATACATGTTATTTTTATAATCTCAATACTCCATTTATATACATGTTATTATTAACATTTGAACTTCAATGAAAATTGAAATTTGTACATAATTAAATTGATTATTTGATAATTATCAATTGATAATTTGATAATTTGAGCCCAGCAAGCAAGCGGGCGGTCCCTCCTGCCTGCCCGAGGTGTATTAATTAATTTGTACCCATATAATATAGGGAGCAATAATTTGAGGCCAGCAAGCAAGGGGGCGATCATTGACCGCCCGCTTGCCCTCCTGCCTGCCCGAGGTGTATTAATTAATTTGTACCCATATAATCTAGGGAGCAATGAACCTGTTAAACAAGTTGCCGCAAAATCATTATTCCCTTAACCAATGAAATTAGGCTGTCTAACGTATATGTCCGTGAGATTGACATTTTCCTTATTATATTTAATTCATGTATTTGACTCGATGTCTGCAATCATATCCCTTTATCTTATATTATTTTTCTATTTTAAAGCAATAGAGGTGTAACATTATTCAACTGTCAAAATCAGGCCTAAACAAACCGCAATTTTGGTCAAGTATTTGTTGCGTTTAATATGGATCCCGGATACTCGGTAATCTATTGAGTTTTATATTAAAAAATTGATTAGAATGAATTCAACTAGACTTTGAAAATCAATTTTGACAGAGTTTGAAGAAAAAAAAATTAAAATATGATTTAATTTGTATTCGATTGTATACAACCATTTAAGATATTTCTTTGATGAAATTAAATACATATTGATTTTGACCCAATCTCGATGGAGCAAGACGGGAACAACCAAAACCATTCCATTTTGATTTAATCCATTAAGTTTGTAGATAAGTTAAACATTCAATATAATATCAGAATCATGCTAAGAAATTGAACTTTAAATTTCTCCATCACCAACTTATGAAAAAACGAGAACATGTGTTTGGATTTTTTCATCACCAACTTAAACGTAAGTAATTTAACGTGTTACACTTAAATAAGAAAAAATCTTATTTATAAAAATCATAATATATAATTAAATTATGAATAATAAAAATCAGTCAAATTCAATTAATCAGTTAGAAAATGTTAGATCAAACCAAAACCAAAACCAAAACCAAAGCCAATTTTTTTAAAACCTTACCAAAAGCAATCCAATTCTAGTTCACAAACAGATTCAATTTGTTGAACCTAACCATATAATGGCAGCCCTATAAATAATGGAGATTTCCACAATAAATTCACAATAATAAACTTACAAAACATTAAGAAAAAAAAATGGCATATCTTGAAATCTTCCTCGCAATAATATTTTGCATCCTTTTCCTCTCCTTTTTATCCCCAAAAAACACCCTCCTCCCATGGAACTGGCCATTCATGCGAATGGTCCCGACCATGTACCTAAAAGCCACGAAGTATACAACAAAATCACACAACTCTTAGCCGAAAACAAAGGCACCATTTTGTTCAAAACATCATGGATCACAAACACAGACATTCTAGTCACAAGTGATCCAACAAACGTACAACACATTATGAACACAAACTTCTCGATATACCAAAGAGGTTCTGAGTTCAGAAACGTCTTCGATTTTCTCGGAGATGCGGTCTTTAATAAAGATCTCGAGGAATGGAGAGAAGGAAAGAAGTTCACTCATGCATTCTTCAGGTAACCTCAGTATCAAAAATCCATACCACGAATAATTCACCACACTCTAGGAAAAGGACTTATCCCAGTTCTTGATCACATTTCAATGAAAAACGAAGTTCTAGACTTGCAAGATTTATTCAATAGATATATGTTTGATGCCACGTGTATCATGGTCATCGGGTTCGATTCTGCTTCCCTCCGGACAGGATTTCCGAAAGTACCCCTCTTAGACGCGATGGACGACATAGCTGAAGCCGTGTTCTATCGCCATATCCTCCCTGAAAAAGTATGGAAGCTACAGAGGTACTTAAAAATCGGAAAGGAGAAAAAAATAGCTGAGGCTTCAAACACATTCAAACAAATTCTATCCGATTACGTAACCAAGAAACGAGATTTATCAGCAAACAATCAAGAAAATGAAGACAATTTCGACGTGTTAAAATTCTACGTAAGTACTACTCAAGGATCATCATCAACAACACATGAAGAAGATAGCTTTTTAGCTGGAAATCTAATGACACTTTTATTTGCTGGTAGAGATACATCTGGTGCACTACTAACTTGGTTTTTCCACCTAGTCTCACAGAACCCACAAGTCAAAAACAAAATTTTGGACGAAATCAAACAAAATTGCATTACATCAAAAGAACATATATTTTTCGATGTGGGAGAGTTAAACAAACTAATTTACCTCCACAGTGCATTATCCGAGAGTCTAAGGCTTTTTCCAACTGGGCCATTTCTCTTAAGGGTTCCGAATCAGGACGATGTGCTTCCGAGTGGGCATAAATTGAATCAAACTACGAAAGTGATGCTCTGTTCGTACGCTATGGGGAGGATGAAGGAGATCTGGGGGGAAGATTGCGGCGAATTTAAGCCGGAGAGATGGGTGGCGGGGAAAGGAGGGGTTAAACATGTGGCGACGAATAATTTTCTTGCGTTTAGCTCGGGGCCATGGACTTGTCCCGGTAGAGAATTGGCGTTTACGAGAATGAAAGCTGTGGCTGCGACGATTTTGCATAATTTTGAAATTAGGGTTTTGGAGGGGCAGGATATTTGCCCAAGTGTTTCCGCCATTCTGACTATGAAGAATGGTTTGAAAGCAACAGTTTCAAAGAGGTGGATGTAATATTGTAATTTGTTCTGTTCCCCACCCCCGCTTCATAATTAGTATACGTCTTTTTCAGTCTTATTTGTATGTATGTATGTAATTGCTATACAGTGTTATTTTTGACGAAATGACAATTTTTAATATTAGGAGCAGTCCATTTAATGTTTTTTCAGATCAAATGGATACAAATCACAATGATCACTTTATTGTCACAATTTCACATCCTATCGTATTATTGTATAACTAAATTACTGTAAAAAAAAACTTAGGCACATGTTCTCTTTAGATTAATTTTGTCTGAGAATTGTTTTTAGGCTAGCGATATTGCCAGAGCAGCAATTGTTGCTGCCAGAGCATAATTAATACATTTCCAAAAATGCCCTCACTATTAAATGAGGGTTAGAGTTTTTATTAATTAATTTCCGAAATTAGTGCATAATTAATGATCTTCCATTATTAATCCTTCAAACAGTCTTCCTCTCCAATTTTCTTGATGCTGAACCAGAGACCCTCCATCCAAATCAGCCTTTGGCCTCCATTTATCCAAACTTAACAGCAACACGATAAAACACTTTTTTTTTCTCTCTCTTTTCATTTTTGTCCATTTTGTAATATCATAATTACATTTGTTCTGCTTTCTTTCAGTCTCTCTGTCTCTTTCATCGATGTCTCAAATTAACCATTCTTTTAATCACTTTTTTTCTCCTCTTTCTTTCATGTAAAATTCACAGCTCTCTCCCAATAAAAAAGGACTAGTTATTTAACCTAGAATTAAAAAATCGTGACACTATAATTCAATTTTCTAAAACATCAAGTTTTTCGTGGATTTCTTTTAAAAACCTGGTTGTATTTCTTCCCTTTTAATGGTTATTTCAAATTTGTTAGAATAAAATTCAAGATCGTCTTTGAAAATTGTTGCCTTTTCTTTCTATTTTATATTCGTAAATCACACCGGCGTGGTCTAAGGGGAACTTGGGATTTCAGTATTAAATTTGCTGGAACCCCATTGTGTAATTAAGGGTAGAGCAATTTCTTGTAATTCTCATAAAACTACAAAATGTCCAAAAATGAAAAGAGATAGGAAAAAAAAAAAGAGATTGTTTTATTGTGTTGCTCTTAAGGTTGGATAAATGGAGGGCAAATGCCTGATTTGGATGGAGGGTCTCTGGTTCAACATCAGGAAAATTGGAGAGGAAGACGGTTTGAAGAATTAATAATGGAAGATCATTAATTGTGCACTAATTTCGGAAAATTATTTAATAAAAATTCTAACCCTCATTTAATAGTGAGGGCATTTTTGGAAATGTATTAATTTTGCTCTGGCAGCAACAATTACTGCTCTGGCAATATCACTAGCCATATTCTTTCCGTTAGCTCCCATTAAACGAGGTTTACATTTTCAAAATAGAGGCCTTTTTTTTCTTATTATATAAAAAAAATCAACCTTTTGCGATTAATTATTTGACATCGTGAACTTTTCAAAATAAAAAAAAACATACTCTATAATCCATATCTATAAAGCAATAGAACATCAGGATTAGGATTTGAATTTGGAATTTCAGGCCCAATCAATTATTTAAAAGTTGGAAAGATTTCAAGCCCATTATACCTTGAGAGGTCATCGAGCCCAGTGACAAACCCAATTTATACTCTTTTAGCCCAAATCTTTTGGCCCATTTTTGTTAATTTGGTATCAACTATCAAGTAGAAATATTTATTATCTAGTTTATCAAGTAAATAATTTGGTAGTGTAGAAGAGGAACTGGAAAGCAGCAGCAGAGAAACAAAGCCAAATCAAATAATGTTGCTCTTTACATTTCCTCCACAAAATCCATTTCCTAACAACCAATACAATTACACTATCACCCCTCTCTTCTCCCCAAATTACAACAAACTACCAAACTCTCAGCCTTGCCGCGCCACCACCAACACCTCCGCTCAGCGGCCACTCTCCCTCGCCGCCGCCGCCTCCTCCTCCTCCTCCACTACGCTCCGCCACGTCAGCGGCGCATGCGATGAAGACGAGCCACAACACGAGGAGGACCTCTTGGTGTCGTCCGCGGCGGCTGTGGCGGCGGCGATACGCAGTGCCTCCACTTCTCCGGTGGAGTTCGTGCAGAGGATAGAGGAAGGCGGCGTGTGCGCTAAGAATAAAGCTTTGGTGCTGCCGAGTCAGGATTTTCAACGCCTTTGCATCGAACAGCTCGACCTATTCCGACGTATAGTTGATCCAGATGCTCTTCTCTCGGTATAATTGAAATTATGTAGACAGTTATGTTAGTTCTGTTAAAGTTATAATATAAGGAAGTCTGTGATTGTAATTAACCTCTTTATAAATTAGTGGAGTTAGCTATAGGTTACCTTAACATGCAGAATTAATCTTGATAAACTTCTTGTTACTAATTATGAACTTCCAAATATGTTTTTGTTTTCAGTTTGTGGAGCTATTTTCCATTGTAGGTGTTCAGAAGTGATAAAAAAATCAAGCTATAAATAGTATACTAGAAAGCAGGGGCTGGTGTTTCATAAATTTCTGAAAAAAATCATGTAACTGCCACCGTGGCTACCCTAGTATAATAGCCGGATGGATATTGCAAGAAACTCTAGAGTCTCGAGATTGTATAGAATGGAGTATTTAGCTAAACTAATGTGCTTACGAAACTAGTTTGTGCTTTTATGAGGCACTGTAAATTAGATACTCTATATGGTAGCTCGGTATTCGGTTGTGTTTTTATTTTCTTTTTTAATATATATAATAAAATGTAAGTTAACCACAGGTCTATGTAAGACCAGCTGGTAGCTATGTGATGGATCGTTTGGAGTTGCGTCGCATTACTTGCTATCCTGGTGTCCATGCGGCTGATATTGTGGTTCTAGTTAGTAACTTTAGTATGCCAGCAGGCTTAAGAGTTGCTGAAGCTGCGATTACAAGTCAACAGGCATGCATTTTTTATTTTTTTGTTTAGTACTTGCTCCCTCTGGTTCTTTATGAATAGATTTCTAATAAGGTCTCTCTTCATCTGTAGGCAGAATTTTTTCCCGACCTTGGTGCTGTAGTTTTCCCTTTGGTAACACATCCATTTGTTGTGGGTTTCTTGGTCGCGGAGCTTCCAACAATGGCTCTTGGAAGAGAATGGCATGACATAAAAGAGAATCCTTTCTCTAAGAAATCTTTTGAATTGCCCCAAAGCAAGGAGCCACAACCATTGGACGTCCAAACTTTCAAGAATCACTCAGTTGAGATGCGGAAGTTTAACACAGAACAAAAACTTAACGCAATAAATATCACGCGCTCACTAGCCATGGCTTATGTTATGGACCAGGTAGGTTTGTAAAGCATGAATGTGTTCTCTTATTTATTGTGGAGTACATTGAGATACAATTTTATAATACTATGCATCACTTGACAACCAAACATATCTTATCTTTTTGGCGCAGAAGAAGATATGTCATAGTGCATCAGAATTTATTTATCTGTTTCTGTTTTGAATTTGGTGATTATTCTGGTTACGTGCTATGTAGTTTACCCTAATTCTCATATATATATATATATATATATATATATATATGTACATATAATCTCTTTCACATTCCTCTCCAGAAAGCAATGTTACTCCAGCAGTCGTCATGGCAAAATAATGTTCGGATGAGTAATTTGGTTGAGCAAGTAAGACATTGTGCTACTGTTGCATATTTTTGTCATAAGAATGGAATATATAATAAATTTTTTATGTCGTTAAATTACAGATTCGAGGTTCTCTTTCAAGCATTCAAACTTTGAGCAAAATGCTCTCCCTTCACATGAAGAGAAGCGAGGTGAGTATTCATCCGCAACTTTGAAAGGTTCTGTTAAACTTAGCTTGGATAATTCTAGAAATGTATTATTCACTTCTTGATGAATCCATGAATATGAGATTGCAGATTTCATATGATATCGTGGAAGACATTTTGGTTCAAGGGGATCATATGAGAGATACTCTTCAACAGCTACAGGATACCGTCTACGTGACTAAGGTGCTATTTCTGCTCTCCGGGAAAATAAAGTTTTATATTCGTGTATTTTTTGTCTGATCTTATTATCTGTCAAGGACACCTTTATCATGTTTCTTCATCATGGGAGACGATTTATATGAAGTACTACTGACCATATGTTTCTACAGTGTAATGTGTATTTGGTTTTAGCCCCATTTACTAGATTTTTTGATAAATGCATCTTTCTCCCCCTCAGGTTTAAATGAATAGGTAGTCTAGTAGCTCATTAAAAATGAGAAGCAATTTCTTTACTATTGTTACCTTTATAATTCCGCATTCCCCCCTTCTCTCCACTAATCTGCCTCTTTAGCACTTTCTGCTTTTAGTTTGATCTGTTAAATTCCTTTGGCATTCAAATTCACCATTAGTAATTGTTGCTCTAAGAAAATTGCTCTTGCTTGTTAGGCAAATATAATGCGTTATAACAATGAAGCACTGAAGAAGATGCATCAATCGACCAGTACACATGAAGAATCAATGAATTCTCAATTATCCACTAGCCTCTCCACGAATACTACCATCAGCGAGATGCAAGAATCTGATGGGGGATTATCTGTTAGTTCATCATCCAAAGATTTAGAGTTTCCAATGCCACCTCTTGCTCTTGCCCCTTCACAACCTGGAATTAGGTAACCTTGTGTTAAAATTCTGTTTATCCTTGTGGCCTAGTATTCCTTATTTTCTTGCAATTGTAATGTATGTTTTCCTTCTTTATCCTTTATATCTCGAAACCCCTGCTCTGTCATTTAACTCAAATGTTGTTGATCTATGTCTAAGCATTAGTTAAAATTGGAATGGTTGGAGATTGATTATATATATGAGAGCTAGCTGAGAAGAAAAATCAAACTAATATTATACACCAACATTAAGAAATGATGCATATTTAAATGGGAGGAAAAAATCCGGAAGAGGATAATAAAGAATCTGCCAACTACACAAAGGAAATAAAGCAAGAAATTAGTAATATGAGGATATCTGGAAAGAAAAATTCGTCTAATAAAACATTCTTCACAATGTTATTTTCCTATAGTGGGATCTTCTTGCTTATAAACTGCCTCTGTCTCAGAAGACCATGCATAGTTTCCGATGTGCTGAAGGATTTGGTTGGGGCCATCAAACCTCTAGCACATAAGCAAAGACGGGTGGTGGAACTATGTGATCTTTCAAGATCTTTACATGTTGCAGTTGAAGAACCTGCCTTGCGTCAAGCTTTGAGCAATTTGATCGAGGGTGCTCTTTTGCGTTCAGAAACAGGAGGAAGAATTGAAATTGTGTGCACTGCAGCGCCAGCTGGCGGAGGCCTCATCATCATTGATGATGACGGGCCAGACATGCATTATATGGTAATAGTTTAATTCCCAACCAATCTCTTGAGGCCAACTTTTTCTTAAGAGTAGTCCATATTGTAACATTCCATTTGAAAATTAAAATAAGACACGTGTCATTTGCAGAGGCCACCATTGCAGTGCAAGCAGCATAGCATCAGAAAAATGAGAAATGAGAAATGAGAAATATGAAGGGAATTTAGTGAATAGTTAGACAATAAAAATTGGGAAAATCTTAGGTGTAACCATAATTAGATGAAAAAGTAGGATTAAGAAAACCTCGGATGTGCCTGCATTTTATTTTTTCTGAAAATTTTCACTGAATTGGTTGCAGACACAGATGCATTCACTTACACCTTTTGGGGAAGATCTATGTGCTGAAAATAGGATAGGAGACAATATGACATGGAACTTTATTGCTGGGTTGACTGTTGCTCGAGAGGTACTGGAGAATTATGGGTGTGTTGTTCGTGTTGTCTCTCCACGAATCACCAATCCAGCAGTCGGAGCAGGTGGGACCCGTGTGGAGCTTTGGCTTCCTTCATTCACCTCCTCATCCTCAGATACAGATACAGAGGGCTTTGCATGAAAAAAAGCATAAACTCTCTCTCGGATACAGAGGGCTTTGAGTTCGTGAAATATATTTCACCTTTGCCCCTTTTTCATGTACATATCACTCTTACAGGAATACCTCCAGTAACTTTCGCTCGTAAGTATAGATATTGTGTAACTATTGTATTTGATAATCTGATGTCCTGACTATAGCCATTGGCCTGTACATATGTATGTATTTGGAATACGCTTAGTGAGTATTAAGTGATTGTCCATGATTTTATAGCCAGTGATATTCGACTGCACTCTTACATTTTGTTTTCTAAGAATCGGCAACTTTGCGTACCAACCAGATAAGATTAATATTGAAAGTATAATGTCTATGGTCTATAAACAAATTTAGCCTGTTAGTTTAATGTGTTCACTACGTCTCGAAAGGGAGGGATTAAATCATTGGGAAATTATTTAAGAAAATAAAATAAAAGATAGCTGTTTTGTTGTACCTGTTATTGACCTGGGTATGTCTCTCAACTTGATTTGAAGTTTATTGTTTCAGAATTTTATTTTTGATTTTGAAGATGGGCAGCTTGATTCTACTTTTGTTGTTTTGGGTCTTCTTCATGCACAAAATTGCAATAAAATAAAACGACATTAGTTCTATTCTTAGTAATTCCATAACCGACAATATATATATTTTGTGTGCTTCAATTCAACAACTCAAGGTGAAGATTGCAAGTTAATTCCCTGGTTCCTCATCTAATCCCAAATTAATCCTCCTCCTCCTCCCTCCATCCCTCCCTCCGCCACTGCATTTATATTAGTGCATCACAATGCATGAAAGTATACATCGAAATGTCTTCTTTTTATTCTTCTTCTTCTTCTTCCTCGTCTTCAAATCTAACCTAATTAAATCCGAAATCCAATCCTTCAAAATAATCACAGATTCTCGTCCCTTAATCATGTTCGAAGATTTTGGATTCAACAATCCAGGCTACATTTCAATCTCAATTTCATCAATCTCAATCACAACCAGATCAATGAATCCCACAAACTCATCCCTAATGGGATGCTTCTACGCCCCTTCTCCTGCACGCCGAGCCATGAAACTAGCATTGCTCAATGATTATTGCATCATAGGAAAACCATTCATTTTCCCAATTTTCATATTCAATGAAAGAACACTTTTGTCACAATCATCAATCAACAAAACAATCCCAGTCACAATCCCTGATCTCTACTACATTTTCTTCTTAAATTGTGCCAAAACTTCTTCAATCTCAATGAATGTGGATCTTGAAACCTATAACATCAAGCCTAATGGCGATCCATATTATACAGACGAACATTTTACCAATTTGCCATCAACCCTTTTCACATTTTCCTTTTTATTCTTTGTTTTCCTTCTAAGTTGGCTAAGATTATGCATAAAAAACAAATCTTTCCTCCATAGGATACACATACTAATGGCCCTTTTACTCTTCTTCAGATTCTTGGATCTTTTTTCTTATGCGAAAACTCAGCATGTGATTCGATTGACTGGTTTGTCACATGGTTGGAATGTGTTATGGTTGGTTGTTTACTTTGTGAAAAACATTTTATTTGTTAATGTGATTGTGTTGATTGGAGCTGGATGGTCCCTTTTGAGACCATGTTTACAAGAGTTTCATAAATATGTTTTGTCAATCGTGGTTTCTCTTCAAATACTTGCGAATTTATGCTTTGTTTTGATGCGTGGGTTTGGACCCTCGAACGAGCATTATAGGTATTGGGTTGTTACGTACTATGCTGTCGATTTTATATGCTGCGTTACTATGCTTTTGCCGGTTTTTAAATCGATTGATGATTTGGGCGTGACCTCGAAAAAGGAGGGGAAGGAAGCAAGGAAATTGGCTCAATTGAAAACATATGGGAATTATGCATTAGCCATTCATGCTTATGTTGGATTTACTAGATTGGGTATGTTTGCTTTGAGGTGTATTACAAGTTACAAGTTATTGTGCGTGACAATTGCTTTGGAGTTGGCAATTGAATTTTTGTTCTATGTTATAGTGTATTTGATGTTTTGTCCTAATGAGAGGAATGATTTTGTTGCTGTTGGAGATAGAGAAGATGACCGTGGTTCCATTGCAGGGCATGGTTTCAGGAATGGATGTTGAATTTGGTGTTTAGGACAAAGAAATTTATGGTTATGATGTTGTATATATAGTATTTTAATGTATTAGAATAGAGTTCATCATTGATAGATATATTTTTTTTTTTTTTTTTTTTTTAGAAATACCATTTTTAGATTTCAATTTTAAAGGAAATTGTATCATGAAAATGAATTGTCAATGTATTTTCTTTCAGTTATGATTCTAGTATGACATAAAATTCGTAGATCTCGTTTCATTTCATAAGGACAACATATCACACATCCCAATTTGATATCACATTTATATCTCACTTTGATATCATACTTTAATATTTTGATGTTTTCTCATTTTAGTTTGAAAGAATTATACACCATATTTGCTTCCTTCTTCAATGTCATTTATTGTACCCCAAATGGCATATGGAGATATAATCTTATAGGATGTGGTGTTCAAATATTCAATTATTTAGTGTGAAGACAATTTAAATGAGTCGTTGTCCTAGAAATCTTCTATCAATTTTTCATGGAAATATAGATTGTTCACCCACCCATTACCGTGTTATGTTAGAACTAGACTATGTTTCAAAGTGGTCGTTATTGCTTTTGGAAAATCAAATTAGCCACTACATCAAGAACTCCACCGGATTAAACAATAAAATGGGGACAAATGCAAGAAACTTATCTGTGTTATGTAAAAAATATATGCACGAAATTATCATATGAAATGAAATATTTATTGCATATAATTTTTCATACTTTTAAATATTTCGCACGAAACTCCCTATTAAAATATTTATTGCATACATCCCCTTTGCTATTATATATTCGGCACAAAATCCTCTATTATGTATGTATGGCGGATTATGTGCCGAGTATTTAATAGTACAAAGAAATTGATTGCAATAAACATTGACATGATAGTTTCACTTAACATATACAAGTATCTTGCACTTTCCCTCAACATATTGTTTTGTTATAATCCTTTGTCTCATAACTTTTGGAAATTGATGCGGATTTCGTAATAAAAATTGAAGAGATTTAGTATTGATGTAATTTTATATTTTTACCATGAAAAATAGCATTAGGGGAATTATGATTTGATTTCCCTAATTTCATGTGGAGAATTATAGTTAAGTGAATTACATGAAACCTCTATAATTGTTGTTCTTTTTTATCTCTTAATTCTATTAAATTACGGATCACAGTTCGGACTAGAGAACTCATCAAGTACATGTCTTTTTCAGTGTGGTGACTTCAATAGAATTCAAACTTGAAATTCGCTTATAAGGATTGCAAGTCACTACCACTTGGCCAAACTATTTTGATATCTACTTTTCTTTATCTCAATAAATTACCGTTACAATTAAACATAACATAATGTTATATCAATCTAAAAAAAATGTTACATCAAAAATCAAATGAATTATAAAAAAAACATCAAAAATCAAATATTCCTATCTTCCATGACATGTGTACTTTTATTTTTTAATTTCCTCGCATTTGTTTTTGGTGATACCTGAACGCGTTTGAAGATTAATTGGAATGTTCTTTGTATTTTGTAGTCGACAAAATCTAAACCGAATTTTGGGCAGCATTTAGATGTTGATGGACTTTGGAAGAAGCTGCGAATTTTTATTATTGTTGACTACTTTAACGTCAAAATTCAGCTTGTTGACCAACTTACTTAATAAATATCAAATTTTCGTAATTATAAAATTATTTTAGGAAATGTTTTTTTATGTCTATTTCTTTTTTAGGTGTAAATTTGATTGAGTACTTTGTCTTTTATAGGATACGCTTTATTATTTAGCAAAAGAGTAAACCAATTTAATAAAATGTCCAAGCCAAATTAGTTTTATGTAATCTTCTCACTGAATAATCAAACATTGAAATCACGAAAAACATCTGAAAAATCCAATTCAATGAAATTATGTCCTAATAGTATTGTAGAAATTACAAAATTTTAGAAGTTCTATGTTCCAGTTAGATTAATTAAAAGAAGTACGAATTGTTGATTTATTCTAGTTCTAAATTGTTATTTATAACTGATGATCCATTTAAAAAAATATTATAAAAATTAGAAATTTTGTTTTACAACAACGAAAAAAGGACACTTGACAAATTGTTATTGAGTTTGCTGACTAAAAATCTCAAGTTTCTAAAACACAAAAAGTTTCTATTTTAGCCCTCTAATCCGAATAACTAGTTATTATTAACTTGTTTAAAAAAAATAGTTCTTATTAACTTAATTAAAATAGAAATCCTAAAGAGTTAAGTATTTACGTGGGGAGAAAAAAGGAAAATTTCTAACTATAATTCATATTAAGGAAAAACATTAAAAGGATATATTATTTGTTTTAATAATTAATAGAAATGAATGAATATTACTTTATTTTGAAAAATGGTAATACTAATAAAGTATGGTTTATAAAAAGGTAAGTCTATAAAACAAAAAGAAATCTGATTCCTCTGTTTCTTTTCCCCCTCTCTTTAGTCGAAATCTTAATGCTCAAACTTTACAATTTCATTAACTGAAAAAAATAAAAGAAATATTCTGTGTTTCTGTTTCAACTCTTTCTTCATTTACACCATTTATGCATTTAATCAAGCCTTAAAGAGTTGCATCAAACACGTTTCTTTACTCTGTATAATATATAATTTTCAGGTTCTTATTCATAATCTTTTCTCCAGGATTATTATTTCTGCGCTTTTCCTTCTCGATTAAGGTACTCGTTATTCATTATAACAACTCTGTGTAAAATTATGCTTTTTACTTTATGTGATATTTATCATTCTTTGTGATCAAAGCTTTTTTTTTTTGGAAACAAATAGGTGTAGCCGTGTAGGGTGTTAAAAATCTTTTCTTGATTGTTTATATGACTACCCTTTTAGTTTCTTAAGCTATCCAAGTGTTGTTTTTTGGGTACTTGTTTTCTTGTAATTCTTGAGATTGTATGTTTGTTGGCTATGTTATTGGGTGGTGTGGGTGGGTTGGGGGGGGGGGGGGGGTCAAAATAAGCAAATTTTTTACTTGGTAGCTTGTTTTATTAGCACCCAAAAATTGAAATTACAGTTGTTATGGAAAGTTGTGATCTTTGTATAGTAATTAAAATGAAAATATAATTGTCAAAGGTTGGCACATGAGTTGAATGCTTAAAAATGGTTTTTTGGAACTAATTTTGGGGAAATAGACATGTGATTGTGGGATTTGTGGGTTTTTTTCTTTTTTTCTTTTTTTGAAAAAAAAAAGGGAAAACCTTTGCTCTTTGGAGGGTTCTCAGTATTAGATCAGCAAAGACAGTTTAAAATATCTGGTTATCTTCTGGGTAAATTTTATTTTATTTTTTATTGGGATTTGTATTTGTGATTCTCTTCTTGTTTTATAAGTGAACCTTATTTTAGGTTTTATAAGTTGTGGTAATTGGAAAATGTTTGTCTTAGAAGGAATTTAATTTATAGACTAGCTTACCTTTGACATTTCCTGATGTTATGCAGAGGAGCCATTAGAAGTATAAATATGGAGTTTGATTCAATTTACAAAAAGGGGAACGTTGGGCGAAGGTATTAGTTCGAGTTCCATATATGTAATATGACCGTGTTGTGTTTTGTAGTATTACGTTACATATAACTTCTTTTTCGGTTTCTCAGTGTTAAAAAACCAAACGAAACTATGAGGATTTTCGTTACCATCTGTGTTGGAATGATGTTTGGTTACTTCATAGGAGTTTCATTTCCATTACTTCCATTAACAAAGGTGCATAAACTATTTATTGGAATTATGTGTGTAATGATGTTTGTTTCTTGTCTTAATTGATGCTCTTTAGTTTATGTCATAAATAATTCTACTTCTCTTATTTTTGCAGCTATATTTGAACTCTGTTCTTCCTCATGATTTTTCAATTATTCGGAACGCAAGTACAAGTAACTCTACCGAAAAAATTGGGAACAACTCTAACAAAAATCAAATTGCGAAGGATAAATCAAAGGTTTGTTTTTGTTATTTCTAATGCTAACTGAGTTTAGTTCAAGTTGCATTTGTTTTGGAAGAAAGTATTTAGAATGATTCAAATTTTTATGAACCTATCTTATAATATTCTTTGCCCAATTTTGATTCAGACTTGGGTACCCTCAAATCCAAAAGGTGCGGAAAGGTTACCTCCGGGTATTGTTGCATCTGAATCGGACTTTTATCTCCGTAGATTGTGGGGCAAACCTAGTGAGGCGAGCATTCTTTCTTTCTCGTTTAAGAGTATTCAAATATTATTAAGAATGTACAAAATTAATATTTTTTTGTCAATCTTTAATGGAACAGGACCTGGCCAAAAAACCGAAATATTTAGTTACATTTACCGTTGGTTACTCTCAAAAGAATAACATTGATGCTGCAGTAAAAAAGGTAATTATGCCTTCAAATTTCAGTGCTTGGCCTCAACCTTCTCATTCTACCTCTAAGCAAGTATTCTTTTAATACAGTTCTCGGATAATTTTACCATTCTTTTGTTTCACTACGATGGACGAACAACTGAATGGGACGAGTTTGAATGGTCCAAACGAGCTATTCATGTGAGTGTTAGTAAACAAACAAAATGGTAAGAATTTATTCGATCTTCAGACATTCTTGTCCTGTTTGGTTAATTTTCATGAACTATGCTGAGATATGGTTTTTGTAAAAGGTGGTATGCTAAAAGGTTTCTACATCCAGACATTGTTGCCCCATACGACTACGTATTTATATGGGATGAGGACCTTGGAGTCGAGCATTTTGATGGCGAAGAGTAAGTCCGTTCAACCATTTTTCTTTTAAATTTATTACTCGACTAAATTAATTTCTTATGGAACTCTATAATTTTTTAGATATATTAAACTTGTGAAAAAGTATGGCTTGGAAATTTCGCAGCCTGGTCTTGAACCTTCAAGAACACCAACATGGCAGATGACAAAAAAGCGCGATGATCGTGAAGTTCACAAGTGAGTAAATATATGCAATAAATCATGTAATATCACATTTCCGTTTTTTTTTTCCTTATGATTTTTTTTTAAATATATAGGGAAACAGAGGAGAAACCGGGATGGTGCTCCGACCCCCATTTGCCTCCTTGTGCAGCGTACGAACCTTTTATTTTCGTAAAGTTTTTCTTCGATTTATTACATTTTTTGGTTTTCTTTAGTTTGATCATCAAATCTTACTCTTCCTTCTTTAACATAGGTTTGTTGAAATAATGGCTCCTGTCTTTTCTCGAGATGCATGGCGCTGTGTTTGGTACATGATTCAGGTTATTGTCATTTGATTTTTCATCTTTTTTTTCCGAGCGTAGAAGTTTTAATGACTTTCATGTTCTACTTAGTTTGCGAATTTATTTTACTTTATATGCAATTTGTAGAATGACTTAGTGCACGGATGGGGTCTCGACTTCGCTCTCCAAAGATGCGTTGAGGTTCTCTTTTTTAAAGATATTAAATTTCAAATTTGTTTTGGTTTGTCTATAAATTTCAAAATATTTATAGAAGATTATGGTTTGATTAATGTAGCCTGCTCATGAAAGAATTGGAGTTGTTGATGCTCAATGGGTTGTTCATCAATCTATTCCTTCATTGGGAAACCAGGTAACATATTCAATAATGAACATTAGGACCGTCAATCAGACTTTTATGGGTCGAGCTTTGAGAAAACAACGTAAAATATTCAAGTTTGGCTCGTAAAAGTTGAATAAAAGTGCTCAAAATCAGCCCTCGTGACATTTAATAGGGGGTTCATAGGTCCAAGTCAATTGACAGTCCTATCGGACATATGGCTACATTTTGGATGCGTTCTTTAAACATGTTATTGAAGAGTAATCGATTTCTCTTTCTTCTTTTGTGAACAATAGGGGCAAGCGGCGAACGGAAAGGCACCATGGCAAGGGGTGAGTTAGTCTACGATGCACATATGTTCGAAAATTCAATAAAATAGATTGTTTATGTGGAAAGGAGGTTTAATTCAATTTTGAAAATATTTGGTAATATTTCTCAAATTAATGTGCTTATTTTTCTACTATTTGGTTTATAGGTGAGACAAAGGTGTAGAAATGAGTGGGAAATGTTCAAAGCTCGGATGAATAATGCAGAAAAATCTTATTACAAATCCATTGGGAACTAATCCTTCCCAATTAACAGGTCATACATAGATAGATCGGAATAGCTTGAGATATATAATTGAATTACAATCACCACCATTATTTTCCTATTTTTTAGTTGATATCAATTCGACATGTAGATAACAGTTTTGTTAATTAATTACTAGTATTATTTAGTTTAAGCAACAATATAATAAGTTTTTGAATAATTCAATGGAAACTCTGAAGTTACCCAAATCAAAAATTATGTCTTACAACGAGTTGTTCAAACTTGGTCTGATTTTCTTATTGAAGTTAAGATTTTTTTTATATGGTTTAATTTTTGGATAAACCGAGTTTAAAAAAGGTTTGAGTTGAGCACAAATTTACCTTAAATAACTTGATTTTCACATATATTCCATCATTTTTATCTTTTTTATTCGAATTACAAAAGATATCTAACCACTTATGTTATTCAATCTTAATTTAGGAGTATATAAAATCAACATAGTTTAGACGAGTTATTAACCTAACTCTAATAAAATCCCTATAGTTTAGTTTGATTCTCATTGACAAAATTGATGCTTTATCTTTTTGCGACACACTTAAGTTTGTTTTTAATCACAAAGTTATGGACATGAAGTCATGATCAAGTGCACCATGTTAAAGTGAATTACATTTAATATATTTCGTATGATATAAGAACACACAATTCAATAGTGCAAAGTATCGAGATTTCAATTCCAAAATACATACTAAAAGATATCAAAATAATATAATTGTAAGATGCAAAATGTCTAATTCTCAAAAAAAAATTGTCTAATGTTGGCAGTTGAAAGTTAACGAGGTAATTCTGTAATTTTGTCATTTCTAATATTAGACTAATTGTGTCGGCAGAACTGATACGCAAAAGCTTCAAATCACTCACAGGTTTAACGCGGCTGCTGAATTAAAAAAGCATTTCAAATATTGGACTCACCCCCAACATCGCAACAAGGCACCACCACATTTGTTATGTGTTCCAATCATCAACAGCGGCAAAAATTTACTTCTGGTCCTCTAACTTTGGCTTATATTTATTTATTTATATTCGTGTTATATCCATTATGTTTCCAACTTCGCCAATTCCACCGAAAATTTTAAAATCCGTATTTGGTGCCTTTAATCTAGATAAATAAGCTTCGTAATGTATATATAGGTGATCATAGATCTGCCATATTAAATTATCCATATTTAATATGACAAGAGTACATGTAAAACTTTCTAGGAAAATCGAATAATTTTAAATTTTCCGAGCAATTTCATATTTTTGGTCAAATTGACTCGATACATGACACTATGATGATGTAGATATATTAAAATTATCATTATATAACTGCCAAATCAAGAATTGAAAAAGAAAATATGATATTGCTTGATATAATTAAAACTAATTGAATTTTACTTTCCCAATATATAAAATTTATGGGGAATTGTATTGTATAAGTAATTGCCACTATATATACTCATCAATCATCATGAACCATGATTGCAAAATTGTTGAATCAAACATTTTAAGAGAATTACTAAATCAAATTAAATATTAATAAACTATTAGTCAATAAATTGTCCATTTTTTTTCTTCTGAAAAAAATAAAATAAAACATGGCCGGTGTGTCATTATATCTAAAACCAAAATGTTATTACATTAAACCAAAAATGAAGGTGGATTCACATAAAATGACACATTCTATCATTTCAGAGAACAAAAATTAATGTGGACGGCAAAGTTATACTGTATGACCAAAAAGGAAATTGGTACTTCCCTAACTTAATCTATTTTAAGTGTACATGAAGATCACCATAATATTTATGACCTCCTTTTTTATATTTTTTTTGCAGAATCGAGCGATTCTCTATTTTAAGTACACATGACGATCACCATGACATTTACGACCTCTTTTTTATATTTTTCTGCAGAATCGAGAGTAAATTGATGACGTAGGAGGTGTAGATTGACATGACATGACATGACGCAACATGATCGTGGGGACTATAACAAAAATGAGGCCAAGTTAGAGGACCAAATTGAAATTTTGCACATGAACAGCCCACAAACTTACGCGTGTTGCCACCTGTTATTTAACACCATACAACCATTGGCCCAAACCTAGTACATGGTACCTAACTTCTTAGTTTATTTATTTAGGCGTCCTAAGTTACCAAATTTCCCTATTTAAGCTAAAAAGTGTTCCAAATATTATTCATTCCATCAAAATTCTAATTCAAAAGCTTGATTATTCTAGGAATCTTTAATAATTTAAAGAATTATCTTCTTTTCGTTTAATGAAATGGGATTATCAAATTATCCTACTCCATCCGATGGAATGCTACCACTTGTAATAATGAACACAATTGTGTCGGTCACTCTAATGAATAAAATTCTGAAATCAATGCTTCGAGTGATCGGAGTTGGTGGCGCCACAGCCGATGAAGAATCGGAAGTGGAATATTCCGGTGACTATTTAGGATGTTCGAGGGCAAGAAGGGTGTCAGTTAGGCGTTATGGCGGCGGTTTGAATATGGAGTGTTGTGTTTGTTTATGTGGGTTTAAAAGTGATGAAGAAGTGAGTGAACTTTCTTGCAAGCATTTCTTCCACAAGTGTTGTTTGGACAAGTGGTTTGATAATCACCACATTACATGTCCCCTTTGTCGTTGTTCCATTTTGTGATTGGTTACAATTAATGTGTGGATTGGAGTTGATGAGATTGAGTGGGAATAACCTCTTTTGTTTTTGTCTATTTGGTGGGGTCATTATTTTTTCTTGACCCTGGCCTCCATGTTTTAGTTGGGCACAAAAGGGCAATTAGATTGTTAATTAGGCTTTAATTAGTATGTTTGAGTTTTGTGACGTTGTAGATCATAAATTTAATTAGATTTCAAACATAAAAACTATCTTTACATTGCAAATTTTGGAATCATACAATTTTGACAATTACATGTGTGGCTTTCCGGTTTAACGGGCATCAGGACAGGCCCAATACATCTAAAAGGCCGTAAAACAGACTAATGATCATTTGCCAATTAGGGCTGTCCGTGGGTCTTGGATTAGGCCCGAATCAGATTCAATTTTATTTATGTTGAATTTGAATAGGAATCTCTCTTGGATCTAGATTCTTCAAGTTTATTGAATCTTGAATGGATTTCATTTGATATTAATATTTTCTTGTATTAATGATAAAACATTATTAATTTAATGATACTTATCATAAAATATTATATGGTATAGAATTCTCTTTTTTATCGGATAGGAATCTTAACCGGATCAGACCGAACTAGATACATATTTGCTCCACGTATTACAAATTAGAAATCTTCATTCCATCCTAATTGGACAAAAACCCTACTATTTTGGACCTGATTCAAATTGAATCCGGATTTCTATCCGCCCCTTTGGCTGCAACCATATCATTTGCAACTTTGCTAGTTAATTCGCGATTTCGAGTCTGGTAAGTCTATATTCAAATTCAACTCCATTTATATTGAGTTGGATATGGGTCAATTTCAGATTTTATCAGGTTCTAGAAACTCCGAGTCCATCGGATCTTAATCAAACTCGATTAAATTTCAAATTTTTCTTAATCCAATAAAAAAAATTATTTTAGAAATTGTCACCAATATGATCTCTTACAAGTCACAATAAATCTATTAGCATTACATAATTGAACCTTAGTTCACGTGTTCAAACTTTTGTCATAATTCACTGAACTAAAAAAAAAAAAAGAGAATTATTGACACATACCATCAAAGGATTAATTTAGCAGATCTCATTGGGAAAATAGTGGTATATCTTGTTATTAATATCTTTGAATTAATTCATGTTTTTTAATGATAATGTGCATAAAAATAAGATAATGAATGAATAATTAGTGCACACCTTTTCTTTCTTTTTTTTTTTTTTTTTTTGAGGGAATATTAGTGGACACCTTAAACAGTTAAATGTGCATGCGTCGTTTCAAAGGGGCAAAAATTAAAATTTACCGCTAAATATTGCTAGGCAGTTGATCACCAATCAATCAATTATATAAGAAGATGAAGATAAACACACACTCATATTATCTCTTCATTTAATTAGTCATTGCTACTGAATCATTCACAATTTTTTTTATTATAGCTAGGTGCATGCTTTCAGTGTTTATTTATAGAGGCCCTTGTCCCCAAGCCAACTCCTTTTAACATAAATATTACATAATAGTATAACTTCATAAGATATATATAATGCATCCATTATTAATAAACTTGAGCAGTAGTACTCTTGATCTTCATTCATCAATGCCCTTGAAGCTCCATGTCTTGTGCTCCTTGTGGTGTTGCTCAGCAAAATGGGGACGGGTCCCGCCCATCGGGCCGCAATTGGTCGACCCGTAAGTCCCGGGCATGACCGAGTGCTGATTAGCATAGCTGTGGGAATTGGCACCGTACCCGGCACCACCATAGCCGGCGCCACCATACCCGGTGCCATAGCGTTTCTCTTTTTCATAATGACTTTCGGAATAATTATATCCGTTGGATCCATGGGCTCCGGCATAGCCGTGGCTGACGTGATTGTAGCTATTATGTTTGGGAGGTGAATGACAGATATTGGGCCTCATCATTTGCATGCTTGACCCATCTTTGCATGAGTATTCTTCCTCACTTGCCTTGTAGTAGGATCCAGGAAACATGATTTTAATTTTGTGTGTAGGGGTATAGGCCTATTAGTGTTTTTTGTGTTGGTTTGGGATTATTTGAGATTGCTACTTATAGTTACATTTTGCATGTGATTCCAATTTGATAAGAGTGAATCTAATTCTTATCTTGGTTGTTTTTTTATAATGCATCAACTTTGGGGCTATTTGTAGATTATATATATATACTCTTGTATTGGTTCTATTCAACAAATTAATGTGATATAGCATTTTATTCGTCTTTTTTTCTTAGAATAAAATCTTAAATTTATTTAATATGATTATTTTCTCCAACATTGATTTCATGATTTATCGAAATAAAACAGTATATTTAACAAGCTAAGGGACCGGGTATATTGATATATTTCCATGGACACAATGAGATATTTGCTCATAAAAATATTAGGTACATAATATATTAATTTGTCGATTGGAACTAACATATACATATGGGTGTAATTTGTAAATAACCTTCAAGTTTGGTACTGATGTGTGGTTTAGAATTGGCATTTTATTCGGTGACCGGAACAATTCTTATAGCTTTATTCTCCAACTTGGTGTTGGTGGTGTTACTGTCAGTTGTGGATTCCTTCAATCTAATCAAGAATATATATATATACTTTAGACAGAGAGAACTGAATTTTAACTTTTACCTGTGTTCTTGAATATACACAAGGCCAGGGTGTGTATTAATTCGGTAAGTATTGGACGGACCAACCATATAGGAATTGGGCATGCTAGGATGGTTCGGTTCGATTAAAATGAAAACGGTTCAATCATGTAGAAGTAAACCGAGTTAAAAGAAGAAAACAATGCTTGATACTAGATAGTACGAAAAATACCTAAGATTTTGATTCTTGATATTGGCTTGGGAGTCGAACAATAATTGAAAAGGGATGGGTCCAGGAAAATTGTCTAGATCTTGTGGTCAGAAATTCATCACATCTTCATTGAACGAAGCAAAGATATTTTAAGAGGGCATTTGGTCCGTGGCATTAACCATGATTTAGGACCTTTGGTTTGGTGCCCGTGATTGAATCTCGGGTAATCCTATTCTATCTATAAATATATACATGACTTCACATTAATCATGGCAAAAAAACTCACTAGAGACTGTGTTGTTTCTAGGGATTGGGCTGCTAAAATGAGTGGTCCAATCAATCATACCCACCAAATGTTGTAATATTGACAAATATTAATCCGGCCCAGACTTAGGTAGCCCTGTATTGGTTTGGGACAAGTGGCCGAATGCCGGTAAGTGACATTGGTAGTGGACCAATCATTGGAATTAGATTTAAGGATGTACAACTTTTGGCTTGAAAACCTGAAACAATTCTATTTTTGCAATAAGCTTTATTATATATGAATGTTTATTTCATAAAGTCATTCGATATCATTAATATTTGGCACAAAATCCTCGATGTTGTTTTCGATTGCATATTTCAAGAAATAATTTGTAAATATGTATTTGGCACGAATCCCAAGCACTGCATAGCCGTGAATGTGATCCTTGCATGATCAATCTTTCTTCCACCTCAAGGCTTGGGCGGAGTTTCTGCCATTAGTTGTTCCTGTGTCGGCAAGTTCCATTCTTTTTCCATGGTTATAGGCCTTTTAAGTATTTGTGTGAGTTTGTTGATTTGGATTGATTATTTGAATTTGTGATTGCAATTTGATAAGAATGATAAATCTAATTCCCATCTTGTTTGTTTTTTTATATGAATGAAGTTTGATGTATATACTAATAACATATGTTTCTGGAATCTTTGTTAAACTTAAGGATGTGCATCTACCAGAAGGACCAACCTAGCTAATAGGATTTGGGTGTTACCTGCCCTGGTGTAGTCTTGACATTTATCGGACGTTAAGACTTGACCGATTTGGTTAAAAATCGAACATTCTGGAATTAAAGCAAATGAACAAGTATGCAAAACATAAAACTTTATCTAATCTTTTACTCACTGCAATCCCAGAACCAAGACATGCCCCTAATCAATTACAAGAAATCAGGCTAAAGATTATTCCTCAACAACCAGATTGGCCTGTGCATATTCTCAACCTTTTCATATAAGTATTATTATATATATTATCATATAGTATAGCAAACAAATTGTCATATGATTGCAATGAGCTGCACATAATAAGTGGCACTCAATGATTGATTATCTTCTTAAAACATATTCAGAGACATGCCAACCTAGAAGAATATTAATCCACCATAAAACTTAGGTAACAGATTCTCTGTTCAGTTGACCTTTTTCACATTATTAACTAGCTGAAAACATAAAATTTCCTAGGACTCAAAACAGTGAACATAGATAGAAAAACAACATAATTCACAATCTGCATATCAAAATAAATTAGTCCCACATCAAAAATTTCCTAACTTAAGGAAAGCCCAAGAAACAACATTGTATTCAGTACAAAGCAATAAACTTGTTCCTGTCAAAGCAAACTCCCCACTTAAAACTATATACAAAAACACCCACTCTAGAAATCCAAGATCGTTTCCAATTTCCGACACACTTGTAAAAAGAATGTAAATAATTTCAAGAAATGGTCAATGGAAACCCTTCATTTCGGAGCCAAAGCTAGACTCCCAATCTATACAAAAAGTATACATAACAAAATTCTTCATCATCACATTTAAATCAGCCACTCTCTCTTAAGCAATTCCCAGGTAATAAAAACTTAAATTCATCAGAATTTTCGAATAAATACGCAGGTAAATGAACTGCCGAGTAAGAATGCGGAATAGGTCCCATTTTCCCTATAATTTCCTTAAAAGTATACTCTTCCGGCAACATATCGAACAAATCCGCACCTTTGCATATAACTCTCTGAACCCTTTTCGGATTCAAGAAATGAGAAAATCTCACTCGATCAACATGGCTATAGGCTTTCATCTTGAATATAAACTCACTTATACGTCTAAAGCAAAAGCTACAATGCCACCCCGCTTCAGACAAAATTACATCAGATTGCCTATAATGCGCGTACCTTGTCTTCCCAGATTGATAAACATGAACCGAAGCCCTCCAGCTATTATTATCGAGAAGAAACTCGAACGAGTAAAGATAGTTTTTCAACCGTAGATGAAGAATCGGAGGTATATCATCACACCATCTTAACAAATTAATCGTATGTCTACTAGGTATTTCATCGACATCGGACATTATTAAAAGGTCGTCATCTTGAATCCCAGCTTTCTTTAATAGATGATCGAGAGCAAGCCTTTGATAAGCTTCCTCGATAAACGGGTTTTCGCCTTTCTTGAATCTACCCAAAACTTGACCGTAGGTCAACCGTGACTCGATGAATTTAAATTGGTCTCTAATCGAGGAAAAGACGTAAGGCTTTGGAAGTCCGGTGAAGGTTGAGTTTGACTCGAGTATGACGAATTCTGTGACATAAGGGTATAATTCTTTCCACCTTAACTTAAGGATGTCTAGCTCGTTGCTAAATAGTACTGCATCAAAAACACGCCTAGGATATTCTCGTATGCCCCAACCGTGAAGTTTGCAGAGATTCTCCATGGAGACATTTTCGTGATAGTAATGAGGTATTTCATTGAAGGATTTCGGTGGAGATTCCCATAAGGGTCGTAGAAAGTATGTGATCTTTTGGCCATGGACGTATATAACGAAGAAGGTGGTTGGAACCAATATTAAAAGGAAGATAAAGGCTTTTATATCTAGTCCTCGGAGAATGCATTTTAATCTCGACATGCTTGAATTTTTTCCAGGGCTCTGTAGGTTAAGAATAGAACACAAATTACAAATTGAATAAAGCAAAAAATGCACTCATATGATAATATTCTAAGCTGCATAAATCACTTTGCAGAAAAACAGAAAACAACCAACTTTTTGTAAAAACCGAAACCAGCCAATACCTTGAAAAAGAAAGAACAGTTCCTTCAAGCCTAAGTACTATTTTATAAAATAATTTTAATGAATTTAAGACACCAAAGAACTATAAACCAAATGAAATTACAGCATTGAAGATTCAAAAAAGACCTACAAAGTGTGAAGAAATATCACAGGATCTACAATTTCATGTTTCACTTGTTTCTTCCAACATAAAAAAAAAACCATAAAAGAGGGACATTTGATCTATCCGTTTTGCTGAAATACTAAATAAAGCCAGTATATAGCACCCTAATTATAAGATTAAAAGAGACATCACAAAAAGATTTTTAAAAATAGACCCAAAAACCAAAAGCAACACAAAATTCTGAATTGCCATCTGGGATTTTACAATTTTTTTTAAAAATAGATCAAACTTTGAACAAACACATCAATCTTTTGCTTTATCCATACACATTAATTACAATTCAACCAAATAAAAGAGGAAATTTTATTACCTCATCACAAGCATCGCCACAAATATCATCAGTTTTCTTTGAACAATAATGAGATCCCCCTTCTGCCATCTTATAAACCTTCTCCATAAACCTTGATACACTAAACATCTTCACCCCTTTTTTCTATATTCTGAAACTATAATCTTCAGATCAATAAATGCAACCTCAAACAAAATCAAATTAAGAAACCCTTAATTTTCTTAAGGCCCTGGAGCAAGAGAAATAGAAAAGAGAAACAATAGTGCAAATAGCCCTAATGTTGTGTTTCCAGACCCCTCAAATTCTTTTATGACCCAGAAAAGAAGAAAGAATTCTTGAAATTAACAAAAAATTATACTATGAAAAGAATGCTATTGTAAGAGAGAAAGCTGTATCTGTGTGTATAATGGGTGTCAAGATTACAAGAAAAGGAAGCCGTTTCTCTTGTCTTCTACCCCAATTCTTTAATCCCATTTTATAATGTTTTTGGAATATTTAGACAATTTACTAAAATGCCCATACAATCATATGATTCATTATGAATAAACAGATGGGTATTTCGGGTTTTCGATTGTTTGGTTAGGGTGAAACTGGGCTTGGTCCATCAGACTCTATCTAACGCGTCTATTGACTGGCTCAAGGAAACCTATGAGCGTGTCGTGTCTATAGAAGTATATATTACACTAATTTATAGGATTAAACAGAAAATTCAAGGCGAAGATTAAGGATTTTACTAGGACAATTTGTCTGTTTTGTACTTTGTGGAGAATTCTAATTGGTATCTCACTTGGTGACATGTCAAAAATAAGATTTATAAGTGACTTGTAATTAATAGTTATACTCTGTATAATGACTAGTAACGAATAAGATAAGTTGTTAAGGATTATGGTATGTCGAAATGATTTGAAAAGTTCATCTTATCTAGTATACGCTAACGATTTGACTACCTATTTATAACTCGCTTACAACCATCATCCAACCCCCTCAAAACATGAGTTACATCCCATCACAAAATGGTCAAGTTCTAGTAAGCAACCTAAGTAAACCTAATTTACAACACTTCACTTTATATACTATGCGTATGATACTCATCTTATATATACTCTCATATATTTTGAAGTATTTGCCAGACTAATGTCTTAAGCATCGGATTATTATTGTCTTGTCCATCTAGCCTAATCCATTGAAGACTAGTGACTCTTATGTAGATTCATGCTTGTACCAGAATTAGATGATTTGATTCGTTAGGAACATATTCACGTAATAAGTACTGACATAAATTGAATTATATGTATCGGTTTGTTTACAAAATTTTAACTCGAATTCAATTTAGCTACATGACTACATCCACTCAAATATAAATGAATTACAAATTAAATATATTGACGTATGTTTTGTGATTGAGATAATTTCTAATACAATTACTCTTCATATATTTTGTGAATAGTTTGAGCATGTTGGAATTAAATTTGAACTACAATATCTCATACTTTATAACATCATGAATCATTCAAGTTTGCAATCTCAACATCATGAACCATTCAAGTTTGAGTTGGACGTGGCAATTGGATTTTTCTAAATTAATTGTGGTAGCCGACTTCCCCTAGGTAAGGCTTTGGATGGACCAGATAAAATTTTGGACAACATGCTCAAGAGAGGTTTGGTTCTAGGCCAACTAATTTTAGTCTTTCTTGCAAATTGTAGTTAGTTGAACTTAGTTCATAATAAAGTTATCAGTTTGGTTTGCCGTTCAGGATTGTGACAAGGGAATATATATAAAATATACTAGCTAAGCTAGTATGTGTCATATATGCCATTTAGATTATAGATTATAGATGTGTCATTCTATAGTAAATTTCAAAATTTATAGTATGTTAATAATTGGTTTATCATTAATTTGTATGCTTGACCGTTTTACTACACGAATTAGTCTCCAATTAGTTATCCTTATTTACAGTATTGAATAATATGTCAATGGCATGGCAACTATATATATTCATTTTTTTTATGAGAACAACTATAACTTGTTTAAGAACCAAAGATTAGCCTCCTCAATCCAAGTGCTGCACATGGTCTAATCATTGATATTTTGTGAACTAACTCTCACAATTATTTCAAAATTCTCAGTTTTCGGTGGTTAATTAATGGCAATTTTTCAAAACCGGATTGGACAAGAAACAGGTGAGCCGATTGACCCCTGGTTTTATTGATTGGACAGATCGGATCACTGATTGAATCGGTATGACGTCATAATGATATAATAAATACATTAATTATAAAATATATGTTATGTACACAAAAATTTAAACGATATCGTGTACTTGATTTAGAGTTTACAAAAAATTAGATATATAAAAATTAAAATCAGTATATTCATTTGAAAAAATATAAGTGTAAGTTAAAAATACAATATAGTAAGAGATTAATAATTTTAGAATATGATTACGATATATTAATTTTAAAGTCAAATATTTCAAAATTAAATTTACATATATATCGATGTGGGTATGTGACTTTCAAGTTTTGCAACTCTTTATCCTAAAAATATAGTTGAAAAAAAAGAAATAAACAAAATTCATTTGATACTCAAGTTATATATGTTCAAAGAGAACAAATCAACAAAAAACTATGTCATAAAACTAAGAACTATTATTTTCATTGATAATGTGTAAGATATTAGTTTGAAGTTAATTATTATAAACAAATCAATAAATAAATTTGATCACGATGAAATCTATAATTTATAAATTTGTAGTCTAAAAAGTTAACAAAAATTGTTATAACTCAACTGACCAAGATCCTTTAATTAATCTAATAAGTTTGGGATTCAAATCCTTCTCTTTGTAACTTTTATTAAAATATTTTTAATAATAAAGGAAAAGGGTAACAATCGCGGGCCAAATCGGTTCACCTGTTCTGGATCGATTTTGACGATTCAAACTGGATTTCAAGAAATCCGATCTTAGAGATGTGTTCGGACCGAACGGTTCGCGATCGAATCGATCGATCCGATCCGATTTTAATAACATTGATTAATGAGGTTCCGCTTAATTAATTTATTTATTTTAATTACCAGTTGACACCATCTGACATATATGTATAGGATATCTTGTATGTCGCTAATATCTAGATATACTCTTCTTCTCTGAATTTCATTATAATCTAAATTTAGATATTTTCTCCACAAAGTATTCAAATAGCTCAAGTAATACTATTGTGTTTCAGATCTAGTATATCATTTCATAAGAAAAAATAAAAAGACTATTTATTTATAGTTAGTTTTAAATTCAACTATGAACCAAATATTACAAACCCATTGAAATATTTTCATTATCTAATTTAAACATGCAGTATATATAGATGTGTAGCATAGGTATGATAATTATAAGTTGCCCTTTAATTTCCGACCCACAAAAAAAAAAAAAAGGGTTGCCCTTTAATTATAATTCAACTATCCGTCAACAAGAAATCAATGCGACGCAAATACAATTCAATTAATACTCCGACCAAGACACTACTCGCAGACACATTTGAGTTATTCAAATTCCTTCATTTGCACATTCCAAAAACAGATGCTTGTGCATTAACCCACTCCATATTTTACAAGATGACTTGAGTCAACGCTTATTTTCTTACTCACTTTTTCAAAAAAAGGAAGAAAAAGTGTACCCAAGTCGGGTGGGTTGAGAATGTAGAAATTGTGCAATCACTGTACGGATGACACAGTGCATCTCATCAATTATGATATATTATTATCTAAATTTCAAGAAGAAGAATAGTATGAGGTTTCATCTCACGTACTTTCAAAATGAATGAAATGCAAAAACATCCCTTATGCTTTGTCTAATTATAAAAAATAAAAATAAAAATGTTATTTTTATTACCAAAATCTCTTTTTCTAATTTTTTTAGCAAAAAAATAAAAATTCCTTCCAAACCAAAATGATAATTATACCCCCACCAACGAATGCAAAAATACCTTTATTCACCTAAAAATTGACAATAACTCTCGTTCACTAAAAAAAATGAAATAATCTCCTTGTTATTTATGAAATAGTTTCAAATGATTTTTTCGCTAATAAAAAAAAAACTCATGTTTTTTTTTAACTAGGAAAAACACATGAGCTATTTTTACATTTAGCTCCATTCAAAATGGCCGACCTGATTTGCATGATTGAGAGAATTTCACTTTTGATACCTCAATTATACCTACTTTAAGGATTTGGTACCACAACTATTTCATCCGACACATTTGGTACCACTATTCAATTCCACTTTACAGATTTAATACATCCGTCAAATTAATGACGAAATTGGCACGTGATCATCAAGTGCCCGTTAATTCTCAATTTGGGGGGAAACTCAATCCAGGTGGCTTCGTTTTTGGAGGGAAAATTGCCCTGTCACTTGCCCCAATTTCATTACATAAAATACGGGCAGATGCAGAGCCCTAATTTTTTTTTCTCCACACGTCCACAATCAATCAAAGCAAAAATATGTCTTCCTCTTCAACTGCAAACTCCAGGCGTTATTTCAGCACGGGAAGGGTGTTGAAGTGTTTTTGGCAAGAAACCACCATTCTCAAGACTTCTTGGACAAACGAGAATCCAGGTAGGAGATTCCATTCTTGTAAGAATTATGACAGTGGGAGTGGGTGTGGATTTTTTGAGTGGGAAGACATGCCCGTTTGTGAACGAGCTAGGCAAATTATTCCTGGATTACTGCGTAGAATGAATAGGCTCGAAGATGAATTGAACAGGGCACAAAGAGAAGCTTCCATTCACGAAGATCGTGTGGGTGAACTGAAGAAGAAGAACAATTTGTACGGGGCAATGCTTGGCCTCACTTGGATGTTTCTTTTCTGGAAGATGTTTTTTTGAAGTTGTTGAAGTAGTGGTGAAGAACAAATGTGTCTTTAGATTTTTTAATATTAATGTGTATTTAGTACGTTTAATTAATGTTGGTGTTTACTGGTTTCAAATTCAGTGTTAATTGTAATGGATGTTCTTGAGTTTAATGTAATGTATTTGGTGTTTATGTAATGTAATGTTGTTTAGGTTAATGTAATGTAATGTATTTGGTGTTTATGTAATGTAATGTTGTTTAGGTTAATGTAATGTAATGTATTTGGTGTTTAAATTCAGTGCTAATGTAATGTATTTGTTATTCTTATTTGCACTGTTTAATGAGTTTAACTACACATAATCTGGAAACACATAACAAGTAATGGTTAAAAAAAACACAGCAAAATAACTTCATTGATGGCCAAATGACATACAACATGCATAATGGTTCAAAAATACCAAAACCTAACCTAAAACTTTCACTGATCACAATTCAACTTCCACTTCACAAAAAAACCAAAACAATGGTTCAAAAAACATTTAGTCTAACATCTTAACCAAAACAATGGTTCAAAAAAATAATAGATGTATCAATCCATTTGGCACACAATGAAAATCAAAAGTGGTTCAATCCATTCACTTCTTAGAACTCTGCAAACTCTTAGCTGCAGCAGGTAGGTTTGATAACATGACATACTTCTTCCCATCCCTCTTTATAACTGGAAACACCTCAATACCCGAACCACTTGAAGTGTTTACTGGAGCATGACCTCTTATATTTCCCCTAAGGTGCAGTCTCTGTGTTGAAACTTGTGGTAGCTGACTTGGAGGTCTTGGAGGGAGCTGACTTGGAAGTCTTGGAAGAAGCTGACTTGGAGGTCTAAATGGAGCCTGCATTTTATTTGAAAAATATTAAGTACAAACAATATGATTAACAAAATGTAAAGAAGCCTTTAAATAAATAAACTTACATGTGAATATTGAATTGGTGCTGTAAATGGAACTTTATTTTGTGAAGTAGCAGTTACCATATCCACATCTACAAGTTTCTTCTTTCCCTTTGCCACCTATATTTAAACATGTAACTAAATCATTTAATGACACCATTAAAAGTCTCTTTATAACAAAAGTAAGGAATTTTAGGAAATGGAACCTGAATTTCAGTCACAATATTCACATCTACAAGCTTTTCCTTTCCTTTTCCCACCTTAACCAAAACATAATTTAAATCAATTAATCACCACATTAAACTTTACAAATATACTCATCAATTTACAAATATACTCATCAATCAGTCACCACATTCTCAAGGGGCATCATTTTGGGAGCTAACTTTACAAATATACTCAAATACTTACATTATCTTGAGAGCTCATTTGACTGGGCAAAGGGGCATCATCATCCAAATTTATTTCACTTGCAGGTGTGGTATTAGTAACCACATTCTCAAGGTCACTAGCATCATTTGATCTAGTCCTCTTCCTCTTCTTAGTCTGCACCATTTAAAGAAATTACTCACAACTTTAAACAATATTGAGATTCAAAATTTTTGTTGATAAAAAAAATACTTACATTTTTTGAAGCAATTTTTGACTTCTTAGCAACTTTTGGGGCTGCTTCAGGGCCTGTTTGAACAACAACTTCTGGGCCTGATTCTGGAACAACTTCAGGGCTTGCTTCTGGAACAGCTTCAGGGCCTGCTTCTGGAACAACTTATGGTATATCTCCTCTGGCCTCATCCTCTTTCCTCTTCTCACAAGTCAGCCTGTTATGACCCACAATTCCACAGTATTTGCATGTGATTCCCTTGGTTTGCCTCCCCATTCTCAACCCTTTTTGTTTATCTTTTGCCCATTTGGTTTTCTTTTTCTTCTTTTTACCATCATTTTCATAAGGACCAACTCTTCTTGCCTTTTTTGGTCTTCCTTTCTTTCTACCAAAGGTTGGTGGAAGAGGTGGGATATGAAAAGTGTGATCCCACAACTCTGAACCATTAATGGGAAGTATAGCTGGTCCATAAACTTTGTTATAAGTTTCAACAGAATAGTATGGGTTCACATAGTCCTCAGGATCATGCACCATATAAGTGATTGCACTCATGGCATGCATACAAAGAATACTGGTACCACTAATATCCCATCTCCTACAAGTACAAGTATGGTTTCTCAAGTCCACAATGTACTGAGAATTTTCCCCTGTATGGATCTCAAAATGCCAGTCATTTGACTTTGTTGGTATGCAATTAGCAGCCTGTTGCATTCTCTTTTCAAGCACCTTCCTAATCTTGGTGCATATTTTATGGTTTCCCCACTTCTTTAATGCCTTATCTCTGTTTTGTTGTAATCTGATCATAATGTACTTCCTAATTCACTCAAGCATTGTAAGTATAGGTCTCTCTCTTGCTTCTAACAACACTGCATTAAAAGACTCACATACATTGTTAAGTAGTGTATCACATTTAGGAAATGTGCTGAAATGAGACCTACTCCAATGGACTGGAGGTCTTTCAGAAAACTATGCCACCAACTCATCATCAATCTCCAAAAGCTCTCTCATTTTAATCTCAAACTGAGGCATAGTAGTAGCTCTAGCAACTGCCCACACTGCATCTTCATATTCCTCTCCTTTGTAACCATCTTGCCTCATGTTACCAATCAAATGTCTCACACAAAATCTATTATCTGAATCTGGAAACACATTCTTAAATGCACCTATTAGACCCTTTTGCTTATCAGACATAAATGTGTAGCAATCATCTCTTTCAGTCTCCAAATCTTCTTTCAATAATTGCAAAAACCACTCCCAATTAAGCTTAGTTTCACTACCCACAACTGCATAAGCTAGAGGATAAAGACAATTATTGGGATCAAATGCTATTGCAGTCAGTAGAATCCCAGCATGAGGACCAGAAATATGTGCTCCATCTACCCCAATTAATGGTCTACAACCAGCCCTAAATCCGTCCATTAAAATCTTTAAATCCAATATATAATTTATCAAATCTTCTCTGCCCATCACTAGTCCTTTCATCAAGTTGTTTCAATATCACAGTTGATCCAGGGTTTCTCTGCCTTAACTCATTTGCATAATCCCATAATTTGGTATATTGATCTACATGATTCCCTTTTATAGCTTCTATGGCTTTTCTTTTGGCTCTATATGCCTGAATACCTGAGATATGACACTTTATCTCTTTAATACACTCCAGCCTAAATCCCTTAACACTTCTATTTGGATCAGTCCTAAACAAATCCTGATATTTTTTTGGAAAGCCACCTTGAGTTCAAATTCTTGCAGTGAGGATTTGTACCACACTTGTGTTCGGGTTGATATGCTCTGACTTGGTAAGCTGCTTCATTTTTAACCTTCAGTGCATGGAGGTGCCAGGTACAATTCTCTGCCTCACACTTAGCATAAATTCTTCTTACATCATTGGAAGTAATCTTCAAGTTTCTCATAGTCAATATTGCATGTGAATGCACAGCATCCCTGAACTCTTTCCTAGTTGCAAATATTTGTTTCAATTCAAATGTAGGAGAAAAGATGTTATCAACATTAAACTTGGGCCCGTTTTCACCTTCATAATAAGTTCCTTTCCAATTTCTCTCATCATCACTGGATAGGACACCTTCCTCTTCCTCACTTGAATCTGTTTTCTCACTTGAATATGCTTCATCACTTGAATCTGCTTTCTCACTTGAATCTGATGACTCATCATCATTATCACCCTCATTTCTCACCTCATCATTCACACCCTCACCCAAACCCTCATTTCTTACATTTTCTTGTTCAACCCTACTCTCACTCTCATCATTTCTTACTTCTGCCTCATTACTCACAAAAGAGTCTATCAATGTATCCCATTCATCACTAGATTGGTTGGCTTGTTGTCCCTCATCATTTCCCAATTCCACCATTTTTTCCACTACCCTCACTTCTTCTAACACTGGCTCCTTTTCTAAAACTACCCATTTACCCTTATCCACATCCACTTGTTTCCCAATGTGGCTTACATAAACATGCAACTCTGGGCCACCTGCAGTATCAATTACTCCAAGTATATCAGTTTGATATTGTATAATTCTGAATTTCTTGAAATAATCAATCCTATAGTAGCTTTTCACCCCACTAATACCCAATTCCTCACAAATAGCCTTGATTAAATTCAGACATAAAATGTTAACATCAAGGTGGTCTATGCAACTTGAAGTCCCTCCTATATATTTGGCAGGGAGGCCATGTAGAAGCTCTCCACCATGATGAATCCTTAAAGTAACCATTTGGGGAACAACTGTTAAAAAAATAAAAATGTTAAACCATAAACCCTAAATCACATAATAAACAAATACTATGTCATTAATAAAATAATATGTTTTTCCAGAACTTTATACCCACTATCACGACAACAAAATAAACAACAGTATACATACCCCCAATAATCAACTTTATTGTACTTCTTATTCATATAATATAGCATAAATCTTCTATTGGAACTGATAAACATATAAAACCTACAAATACTGTACATACCGTATTGTGGGGGAGGTTCATGATTGAACTGCTTCTTGCGCAATGCCATTTCCAAAAAAACCCTAATATGGTGGGGAGATTAGTACTTGTGAGCTTCGATTTTACTAGGGTTTATGAATACTTGGATAAATCAACAAAAACGACTACAATTTTGTCATAGAAAAACTAGGGCTTCTGATTTGGGTTTTTTTAACATGAGAGAAATTGTTTTTTTGGAGAAATAAACCAAACTGCCCGTTATGTTTTAATTTTGTTAATTCATTTTTCCTTTTTTTTTTCTTCTGCCCCGTTCAATGCCCTTGCTGATGTGGCAGGTGCCAGGGCAATTTTCCCTCCAAAAACGAAGCCATCTGGATTGAGTTTCCCCCCAAATTGAGAATTAACGGGCACGTGATGATCACGTGCCAATTCCGTCATTAATTTGACCGATGTATTAAATCTGTAAAATGGAATTGAATAGTGGTACCAAATGTGTCGGATGAAATAGTTGTGGTACCAAATCCTTAAAGTAGGTATAATTGTGGTATCAAAAGTGAAATTCTCTCGATTTGCATCATATTATATAAACCACGACACTGGAATTCTTGAGTTGTTCGTTCAACTAGATTGGTATGCTCGATAAAATTCAGTCTGAAACTCAACGCTTTTTTGGTTTATTTTTTATTAGCGAAACATTTAGTTTAAATCTAATCTATTCGCATCCATTGACAAAGATCTACAAGAAAAATGATGATGAGCTTCTCTTCTATTGACGATCCAAATGGTGTTTCAGTATCATTAAATATATATCTCCAACAAATTATTTAATCCAAATTCAGTATATGCTCATACCCATCAATTGAATGCCTCTCTCGCAAACATTATTTAATTTCAAAATAATTATACTCTACAGTCAATTTTTTTTCCTCAAGGGTTTAATCCCTTTCGAGGCGCGTTGGACACATTAAGTGAGAATATCTCCCAACATGGATTCGAACATGGGTTCGCTACTTTGTAGTGACTAGTCCCTTCGAACCTGGGTTTGATATTCATTTTAACACAACTGAGTTGAATGTAATTTGAATTATCATTTTTGGACTAAAATTTTGCAACCAATACAATTTTTTTTAGTATCTCGAATCGAATCTATTACATTGGTCAAAGTAAACTAATTATAAATGCTAGTATTAAACTAGATAAAATGCTACTCCCTCCATTATATTTCAATTGTCGTTTTAGCTTTTACACAAGTATTAATGAAGCTATTAATTAGCCTAAATTTAAGGAAAAAGTTAGAGTTGTACCTAAAATACCCATTTTCTTTTCAATAAGGGTAAAATTGAAAGATATGTAATTAATGTTGTATTGGAATTCTAAAGCGACAATTAATTTGGAACATGAAAAAATCTTTAAAGCAACAATTAAAATGGAATGGAGAAAGTAGTATTTAACTAGATACTCCCTCTGTCCCAAATTATTTGTCATTTTACGTGTTTTCACACATATTAAAGTACCTACTAAATAGCCTCAGTTTTGAGGAAAAAATAAATTATATACCTAAAATATCATTATTCTTTATTTATCTCACCATTAACTTTTTACACGTTATTCAAGTTTTACACCATCTCTCTTACTTTTACATACTTAAAATATGTAATTAATAGTGTATTGAAATCCTAAAGTGACAAGTAATTTGGGACGATTTATATACCTAAAATATCATTATTCTTTATTTATCTCACCATTAGCTTTTTACACGTTATTCAAGTTTTACACCATCTCTCTTACTTTTACATACTTAAAATATGTAATTAATAGTGTATTGAAATCCTAAAGTGACAAGTAATTTGGGACGATTTTTTTCCCCTAAAACGACAGATAATTAATTTGGGACAGAGAGAGTAAACATCTACATTATTAGAAGTTCAATCCATAACCTCTTGATCATGTAACCTCATTTTTATCCACTTAATCATCATCCCCCAACCAATACAATTAATATCCAGAATTTGAATTGAAAAGTTTCAACACATTTAAATTTTTGACCGTTTCTCATCATTCCCTTAAAACAATGAACTGAAAAGTCGCCTCCCGGGGCACAGCTCAGTTGGTAAAGGAGGTGAACTGCGGGGCTCACTCCCCCAGGGTGGGGAGTTCGAATCCTGGGAGGAGCAACCAAGTGTTGTAAAATCTTTGAGGGAGGATGGAGCAGCTTGGTGTTGTAAGTTCCATGGTAGTAGGCTCCCTTGGGGGCCAGGAGTATAAAGAGTGAACAAACCCTGACCAACTCAGGCACATCTCGCGATTTACTTCCGCACATTGCTGAGAGGCCAGCGATAGGTGGTCCAGGACTAAACCTGGGTAAAAAAAAAAAAAAAAAAAAAAAAAATGAACTGAAAAGTCCGAATTTCGATGATTATTTGGTGACAAATGTCGGGGGTGGGGTGGGGGAGGATTACTATGTTTTGTGAAAAGGTCAAATATTAAATCCAACAAAAGACTAGTAATTGTTAAGTGATATATATTAAATGATTCCTCTCTCTAACAGCTTAAGCTTTTAGATGAGTTGGTCATTCAATATGGTATCAGAGCTCAGGCCCAAAGAGGTCTTGTGTTCGAATCCCTCCGCCACCCATTTCTAAATTCCACGTGTTAGGCTTGAGTAAATGAATACCGCCTACACGTGAGGGGGCGTGTTAAGTGATATATATTAAATGATTCCTCTCTCTAACAGCTTAAGCTTTTAGATGAGTTGGTCATTCAATAGTAATTACTACTCGACGTTAATGTCTTTTTTGACATTTTATAACGAGTGATTTGGCTTATCTGTTTGAATGAGTGCTATAATATATAGTTGCTCGAAAAGGACCATTTTGAGCTACTCGACAATTATGTTATGGTGTGTAATAGATTATTAGTAAAGGACTTCCATAAGAATTGTCAACTATATATGCTTTTAATTTGTGTTAAAATAGATATTTCTTTTAGTAATTTTAGATACATACTATATATATTAAAATTTGCTTAATTTTATAGATTATTTGATCCGGTCCATGAAATTGTTTGATGGCCCATTGAATCGTGTTGTATAGTAGTTAGTTTGAGTCTTTTATTTGAATTTGGTTTTCATTTTATAAAATTCCGACATCAAGTTTGCTCAAAATTTTAGATTAATGAATTCTCGCGATGTATATCGCTTAGCCATGCACACCATTTATTTGTCTTCTTTTTTATGTAAATATATATGTGAATACATTTTATTTTTCACCAAATGAAGTTATTACAACAAATATTACTAAATGAACGTCATGTTGATGTAAGGGAGTTGAAGTATTGATTTTATTTTATTTTATTATAACCAAATGGTGTTTGTTTGAAGTCATTTTTTAAGGTAGTGGTGATTTTTTTTACCTTTTAGTTAATTGCAATATTAATTTAATTTCCTGGATATGCTAATGCAACTGGGGTTTTTCCTTCTCATTTCCTCTTGAATACTTTCTACCTTCCTACTTTGGGTCAACCCCTTTTTTATTCATTAAATAAATAGTTTAATCCAAATACTGAGTATATGTCAAGACCAAGTGGAAGAATCAGTTTGGGACATCATAAATGAATTGTGCACACAATGCAAGTTGATTTCTCAGTCAAGTAAACCATCTTCCTAGCTTTGGAAAAACCAAACATATATATCACCATCATCATTAATAATACCCATATATAATTAAATAGGTTCTCGTAAACTTCTATTTCAATCATTTATGACGCTTCCATGTCATATTTACAAATTAATTGATATTACTGACATTTATAATTAATTAAATAGTAGTATATATAATAAAGTTATTTATAGTATTTGATATATATGTGACTATTACAAATTACTACATATAGACCTCCTTTTTAGGATAATTTAAAAGAACTATTGATATCATGACTTTACGAAAACGACCTTATATAAAACATGATT
This sequence comes from Penstemon newberryi var. newberryi, assembly GCA_030819805.1. Classification (NCBI taxonomy): domain Eukaryota; kingdom Viridiplantae; phylum Streptophyta; class Magnoliopsida; order Lamiales; family Plantaginaceae; genus Penstemon; species Penstemon newberryi. Next base: position 1,287,069 of record JAUALY010000008.1, read on the forward strand.
ATATGGGTACTAGCTAGTGCTTTTAGTAAGTATCTTATAATAAGACCTTGTATAATTAAGTAGATATATAGTTGTCAATTATTAATATGGATGATTAAATTTGTTTCCTCGGATGAACCAATGCCTCCGAGGTCCACTCTGTTTATATTTTTATTTTCAATTAGATTATGTAAATATTAATTTCCCTTTTTTTAGACGGATAATAATTACCCAATTAATATTGTAGCTATATAATAAAGAGTCAAGTCGATCATTTTGTAACTTTCTTTTGTTTCCCAATGGTTTAATCATTTTCGAGGCGCGTCGGACATATTAAGTGGTGAAAAATGACATATGTAAATCATTTTATCAAATTAGAAGGAGAACATTTTTGCATAGAATCTGATGCATACCTAATTATATGAATTAGAAAGAATAAATTAAAAACGGTATTTTACATCATTAAATGATTGATTTTATCCTTAATCTATTCAATCACTATCAAAGTACAAAGATAAATAAACTATGAAGACTAGTATTAAATGAGAGAAATACCCTTATTAGTGGGATTCGAACCCAATACATTTTGCCTTCTTGGTCTTGAAGCCTCAACTTTCGCCACTAGGCTATAGTCTCATGGACTATGAATTAGAAACTTAATGCGTAAAGTTTTTAAAGACAATCTACATACTATAATTTAGTAGTATTTAACCTCCACCAATAATTGTACTTGCAAAAACAAAATAATTGATAAGGTGAGTAAGTATAAAACCCTATAGAAAAAAGGGGCTAATTAACTCAACATGACATAGAAGTGTGTATGCCCTAATGATATAAAATCATTATCATTATTTTGTAAAAGTTGTATGCAATTAGCATTCTGATCATCATCAGTATGACATTGAAATAAGATTATCTAATGTTAATATCGTCTAAATATATTGTAAACTAAATAAATTTAGAAAGAATAAATATATACATTCAACATAACAACTCTTTCATTAATTTTGGATAAAGTAAATTGATTTATAAAACAACTTAGATTAATAATGTTCCCCTTTTCCCTTGAGAACAATTGTGAACGTTAGTTAGTATTGCATGTGCTTATAAAGGAAAGGTTTTGGTAGGGAACATAATGGACAATAAGTACATTAATTTTAATATATATATATATACATATGCATAATAATAATTGCTTTCTCCAGAAACATGGCACGTGCTTACTACAAAAGCCTTTCTTGCCCTAATCTATTTCATGCCGTTAAAGATACAATATGCTCACTTTCTGTTCCAAAGTAAAGTTGTACTGTAGTTTACAAAAGAGAGAAAAGCGACCCCTACCTGTTCAGTGAGAAATTAAAATATTTAGAAACATAAAAATAAACAAAAATTAAAGCCTAAATCCCAAGTACTTTATATATGATGAAAGAAAAATGTATTAGCTATTATTTCATTCACTAATTTAAATACGCTACATATTTACTATATATGTAAGATAGTTGTAAATTTATTATGACACAAGGTCAATTTTAATTATGTTAATTTGGAATTACATTAGACTACATTTATTTCTTGAATTTCAATTCGTACGAATTTTATTTCTTCAATTGAATTATATATATTGAACTTTAGTAGTTTTTTTTTTTTTTTTTAATTTCCTCAGTTATTATTTATTTTAGTAAAGTTTTAATTGTGTACATAGTGTAAACGTTCTCATCGTGTGAAAGTATTTACAATTACAGCCATTATATAAATTAATTGTTGTTCTATTTTATGAATCGTTTACTCATAGCAAAGTCTTTATATATATAGTAAAGCATACGTACATTATAATATCATCTTTCTTTTTAGTGTCAATGATTCACATGAGTGTTGGTGCACGACTTACCCTCTTTTGAGATATATATATATATATATAAAGCATGCATATCATCATTGTCATAGTTTTGATATATATCCTTGATTTATCTATACACTTAATTAAGACCGTCATTGTATGGTTTATTGTTTTAGAATTAATAATAGTAATGTTTTTCTAATTGATTGCAAAATTACTCTCTTAGTCTTCAAAAGATTAACTTTTGAACTACGGCTTCAAAAGATTTACTTTTTTCTTGGAAGAAAGTTTAATTAACTTTACCCAAAACTAAAAATTCAAACTCATACAAAATTGGATCCACGCGGCTAAATTACCCAACAGAATCCGTGTGGCTGATCCATTCGAATCAATGCCAGGTTCAGCTTCGAAAAACTCACCAATATTTCAAAAGCAAAATTTACTTGAAATAATTAAGTAGTCCAACTAAAATAAAGACAAAATTTATGGTTTTATACTATATGGTAGAATATCGTGCACCAGACAATAAATGTTATAAATATTGGGCCTCTGCAATCAGTTTAAGACAAAAGTGAAACCCAAACAGGGCCTCTGCAAAAATTTAAAATGATACTAGATTTTGGGCTCATGCCTTACAAGTGATTTGGGCTTTTGCAAGACTGACCTGTCCGAGCAATGCACTTCGCACTCCCAATAAGTGGGCTTTCTTAATGCAGACTAACGCTTCTTTTTCCTTCAATTAATTGGGATACAAATATGTAGTATTTATTAATTGCTGTCAATTGATCCAAATCAATGATTTAGTATCTTTATTAAAGTTTTAATGATATTTAAAGAATTTGTTAACTAAAATAAATTATCTGAACATGAAAATGATTAATTAACCAATCTTTTTAAAATTCGATCTACTAGTTTTTATTTTAATAATGTGTTACTTGTTTCCCTTTTTTATTTGAGTCAATTCGTTTTTACCTTAAAATATTGGCAATGTACAATCATCAAATTGGTCAAACGGAAAGTACCATGGGTTGGTATATAGATCGGGGTTGGACCAGTTTTATTAGCTAGTCATTAATTTTTAAAAAAATTATTTGTTTCATTCAAATTTGGAATACTATTTAAATTGAGTTCGAATTTTGAATTTATGGATTTAAAAATTTGAAGTAATTGAGTTTAGGTGGTTAGAGTTTCAGTTTGAAAGAGAAAAGTTATTACTTGGTAAAAGGTTGTCAAATCAATCAAATGAATTAAGTCCAAGTCAATGAATTTCTTTTGTAAATTTGTTATCTTAACGAGCTGATTCGTCTTTGTTCCCGGCATAACAATCATACCAAGTTTATTCATAATCTCAAATTCGATGAAAGAACAAAATTAAATCTAAATTTTAATATCGAGTAATTATATACATTTTACAAAATATAATTGAGCCTTAGCGTGACCGTAATAAACAAAATACCCGTGATGTGGTGGCCGCAATGGCTCCAAGCCACATCTTGACCTAACCTTATCAAAACCACACGTACCCCTAATGGGTAAAAAATGAAGCCAAGTTTTGTATGTAGTTCCTATATACGTGCAGGTGTGGGGACGATATATATATATATATATATATGTTAGTATTAACATTTGGTGTAAATAAATGGGTGTAAAGAATCATGCATGTTCCCTTACCAACAGGCATTTTAACTCTTTCACTTGGAACAAAGCTTGAAATAGTGCAGACAATCCCATGCATGCACATATGGATAATGTCTATCTTGTTAGACACAAATTTTGATCATTAACTAGCTCTAGTCCTTTTTTGCAGTCTTGTCCAAAATTCGACCATTTATGTTCTAATATGGCTGGCATTGTCAATAAATTGTTCATCCCTTTTGTGGATTAATAGCTACATTGGTGGAATCAAAAGGCCTGGCATGCATTGTATAGGTGATTGCTCCCTTTGCCCAAATCAATTCTTCTAATTTGGGACTAAGGTACGGGTGAGAATTGATCAGGTTGAAAATTGCTCGAGTAGTCCCGATAGAAAAAAGACCTGCGTAAATAGTTTGGTAAGGAAGGGTTGGCAAATTGGGTCTGGACCTAATGAGCGGCCCACGATCCGCCCGAGCACGTTATGGCTCGACCCATTAGTACATATTACTTATTGGGTTGGGTTGGGTTGGGTCGGGTCGGGTCGGGTTGGGTCTCACTTTAAATTTATAGGGCTTTTAATGGGTTTTAACTGGGTTCTTAATGGGTTCAAGGAAAAAAAAACCTATCTCTTATTTTTCAGATTTACATTACAAGTCTACAACACTCTCTCTCAAATGGGTTACAAGTCTTCTTGTGGCATGATTTTTCTTAAACAATGAATATATTAATAGATTAGTCATTATATCATATATAATCCTTCAAACTACTACCAAAATTAACGGGCCGACCTGACCCAATCCTGACCCGTGAGTGACCCGACCCACTTAGAACCCAACCCATTTTTACCCTCCCAAACCCGACCCGATCCTCCCGTTTGCCACTTCTTAGGTTGCATGATCGATATAGTTGCCCCCATTAACTCTTCTTTACAGCGAGGTGTATTTACAAACATAGAAGCATTTGATCAACTGTAATCTGAGATCACTTGAATACCTTACAAGCTTTATGAAGACCATATAATTCACTATACATTGTAGTAGGCAAAACCAACTATTCCTTTGATGGACAAGCATTTCGGGGGGTCATACTTAAATAACTAGGTTATGCCTTGGGATTAAAGTTTTTCAAGATAATTGAACCTAGAACCTCAAAGAAGTTCAACTACTAGACCAACTCCTTGAAGTTTCATCATTTATTTTAAGTTACCCCAATCCAATTTTAATACTTTACAACACGAAATATATAATTAAATTAGTTCTGAAACAGGCTGGGTTGAATCGGTTTCAAATCAATCCGTGTGTCCTATATATTTTGACAAAATAAACATGCTTGTTCATGTCTAATTAATATGTAATCCATTTACTTAGTGTATATAGGGTGAAATAGGGCTGAGCATGGCTCGGGAAACCGACCGAATCGAACCGGACCAATTATTGAACCGAAAATTCGGTCCGGTAATCGGCCCACGATTTTTCAGGACCGAACCGACTAGGAACCGAAAATTCGGTTCGGTTTGTACCGAATCTCACCCGAAAATAGGATCGAACCGTGGAAAATTTGATTGTTTGTTTATTTTTTTGGACCGAACCGAAGAATTTGATTGTTTGTTCGGACCGAACCGGACCGAATTGGACTAAACCCAACCAAACCGTTAAATTTTGTGGTAAAAAACCGGGAAAAATTAGAAATCGGGAAATCATGGACCGAACAGGACCGTTCGATTTTTGTACCAAACCGAACTGAAAATTTCGATCCCGTAAACGGTCCATGAATTTTCAAGAACCGAACTTCTGTCCAACTCAGTCCGGTTCGATCCAAATGCTCACCCCTAGGGTGAAATATGTATATATCTGGGGCCATAAAAGCAGACCATGTATGAACACTCAGGCCCTGAGTCACCCCTTAGGTTTCATTTTGTTTAATGCCCATAACTTTTGGTACCACTTTTTTTGGTTTTTTTTTTTTTTTATAAATTGAGAACCCACCACGTACAATTATATATGTTCCTACAAAAACTTGAATTTAGTTCTGACATGAAAAATTATTCATGGTCACTGATCAGTACTATATATGACGTCAGCCGAAAACTGTGCTGCTAATTTATAGCAGTACCATATATAATATTATAATAAATAAAGAATATAATGATTGTTAATCAAAGCAAGCATAAGGATTAGATGAAGATTATGTCACAAAGATTTAGTGTAATTAATCTCATCTTTATCCATAAAAGTGCATTACATTTTGGCTTAGAAAATTCGGTATTACTACTTTAGTAAAGATGACATGATCTTGCAAGGCATTATTAGCACAAGGATCAGGATCGATCTTCTTTTTTCCTCCTTTTAATGCAATCAACCAAGCTAGCTATATATATATATATTAGGGCTAGGGATTTTATTATTTAGTTTAATTTTAAAATGTAAACTCAAACTGACTATAAAAGAAAAGAAGATCAAGTTTTATTTCTATATAAGGCTTTGAAGCCTGAAAACCCTGCACGAATATAATGTAAGTTTGAATTGATCACAAATGTAATGTAATGCTTATTGAACAGTTTGTTTTGTAGTATATCTTAGGTGAACCAACTCATAAAACATTATAATTGATATGAATAGAATATATATATAAACATGAATTGGGCTTAAGATGAAGTATATGATTTGGGCTTAAATCACATTAAAAGTTAACTTAAAAGAGGAATATTTAAGATTTTAGCATAAGAAGAGTTTAGTTTTAATTTTTTATTTATGTGAAATATTTAGTCTCAGCATGATATATATTTATAGAATTTTTTGGTATTATCATCATATTGAACTATTTTGTTATCATCGTCCGCTGGTGGTATGATAACCAATATATATATAGATGCTGATAGGGAAAATTACGAGAATTACATGCCTAATGGATTCGGAGAAATTCTTATGTAGACCAAGTCTTCCATAACCAAATTAAAGAAGATTGGACTTGGATTTGGAAGTTAAAATGCCCCTACCGCATCCAACATTTCATATGGCTATGCACTCATAGAAGTATTGTTACTAATGAACTCAGAAAATATCTTCATTTATCATATTCAAATTTATGTCCAAGGTGCCTTGATCATACGGAATCCATCACTCATGCTCTTCGAGACTGGCGTTTGGACGAAAAAGGTTTGGGAATTACTCATTTCTCCAACCAATTTTTACCAATTTGTTAGCCTGGACGGTAATTTGTGGTTGAAAGATAATCTGACGAAACTGAAGTTTGATAACATTTTTGTACCAGATGTCCCATGGGAAAAAATATTTTCAGCTACGGTATGGTCAATTTGGAAATCCAGGAACAAAATGGTTTTTGAGAACAAAGCAGAAAGACCGCAACAAGTACTTCTCGCTGCTAAAATGATGGCTTTGGACTTAAACATGGCCCTTCCGGGTATGGGGAAAAAGCATTCAAAAGCAAAGAAAATGGTTTTATGGAAGAAATCGAAGGAGAGGTGGTGCAAGATTAACACCGAGGGAAGCGTTTTGACCACTTAAAAAAGTACAGTGGCGGGAGGACTTATTAGAGACGAAAAGGGAGTTTGGATAGTTGGTTTCACTAGGAGCTTGGGTAACGTCTCCATCACTATGGCTGAACTTTTGGTGGCTATAGAGAGGGATTGCCATTGGCTTGGGAAAGAAGACTTCGTAGGGTGGTGTTGGAGTTAGACTCGGAGATTGTTCTAAACTTGATCAAAACAGCTGATACGAAATCACACCCACTTGGTTTCATAGTTGAAGATTGTAGAAGACTTATTGGTATGCCATGGGAATGTATTACAAGACACACGTTGAGAAGCGAGAATGCTTGTGTCGATGCACTTTCAATGATGGGACATGATTGTGGAGAAGAGGGCAGTATTGGGAAACACCCCCTCAGTCTTTGATGCCACTGTCTGAAGGGGATAGTTAGCCTTCCTTTTGTTGGTTTTTGTTTTTCCTTTTTGTACAAAAAAAATAAAAATAAAAATAGACCATGAACAAAATCAGTGCATCCACTAAACGTATTTGCAAGATTTTGTGTATGGTCTATAAAAGACCCATTCTATGCAAGAATTTTCCATGAATTTGGGTACGTACAAGAGTATATATGGTATATATTTATCTATCACAAACTATATGGTGTATATTTATATTAGTGGTTATATATATAACAAATGACACGTGTGAATGTAATAATTTCATCACATCAAACCAAAAGATTAGGTAGGAATCAACTTTATAATTACCTGTCATTCGTATATAATCATTTTTGACAAGATTTATTTAGGTGTGATACCACTTTTGATGACTTACATTCAATTCTATTTTTCTTTTTTCTATTTGTCAGTCTATTACAAAGTTAAAAGTGAAAGGTAATTTGGTCATGTCGCACTCATCGTGCCCATATGCATGCGTTTACACAAGAATCTTTGACAAAACATTGGAGGTTGGTTAAATAATCGAATCGCCAAATTGTTTGAAAATCGAAAACAAAAGATTGAAGAAATTGATAAGACAATTATTACCAAATAATAGGAACTAGAAAAAATGGCAGAAAGATTTTGGGAGATTTTTAAATTACAGCAGCCGGCAACTGATCAAAGAGGAAAGGAGGGAAACCAGCCATTTAGCATATTCTTCTCAATTTCTGAAAACAAAAATTAATTATAAGGTTCACCTTTTTCTTTAAAAGAAACTAAAACTCGATTTTATTCAAATTTAACTTGTTGCGAGTCTTGCGACATACATACATAATAACGTGACAAAATGATATTTTTTATTTGTGAAATTATATATATAATAACATATAAATGATATTAGATAGTGTAAATTTGTGCATGATATTATATATATAATCATTTGATATAAATAAAAAAGAAAGGATAATTTAGTAGGTAAATGAGGACATATTGGAATTGAGTATGATTTGCAAATAGAGCGTCAATTTACCCGGTGATATGCATAATGTTAAATTTACTTCATGTGAAATGTAAAAGAATATTTTATCTCCCTATAATCTTATAATAATTTCACATAACCTCCTTGATATTTTTAAATTAAAAAAAAAAAAGACAAAATGACAAAATTAACCACCCCTCCTATGTATTATACTTTGACTCAGTCTACTAATAAATATAACACTTTACCCCTCTCTATTATTGAAAATGTGGCAATTTACCTCCTTATGTTATGATAAATTTTGCATTTGATATAAATAAATTGAAGGTTTAGTTTTATAGAACCAAGAAAACAATTTTTCTAATACAAGAGTAACCCTATGTTTGAGGGAAAGGGTGAATCTTTTTGTAAGAGCCAAGATTAAACATAAATTACTAAACAGTTCCAAATCATGTAATTAACCAAAGTGGGGATTTGGGTTGGCCCATTTCACCCAAAGCCGAAAGTGACTCTTGGCATAGATCAAACACATCTCCTCCCCCCCCCCCCCACAAAACCTGTGACAGAAAATGGATGCTTACAACTCAAATTTGTAAAGCACAAAAAGAAGATACATATCTTAAACACTAGCAGTAACACATCAACTTCAGCTGTGCATGTGTGCGTGCAACACTACATACAAAAAATCAACACAAAAGTGAAATAACATGCACTAATTAAATTGGCCAATTGCTAGGAAATGTATCTATATATAAATTTGTATTTATTTTGTTGTTGCTTGAAATGTCTTTGCATTTAGGGCACCGACTGTATAATTAATGGGAATTAATTAATGTATTGCCGGAAAAATATAGCCCAGGCCCCTGCTCTAATTTGAAGGGTATGTGTGTATAAGTAGCCATTTCTTGGTACTGTCGAGTCAATTCAAAATAATTCACTGCCCTAAATTGAAGACAAATTTATGAAGGTATATGGAATTTATTGTTTCAACTTGATTATTTCAGTATTGGGTATTATTATTATTGGTGCAAACTGAATAATATCAATTTATGGATTTCTTTTTTTATTGAATTTGATGATCTCGTATTTGAGTAGCTTAATGTTTTTGTGATCGAGTGAAGTTTGAATCGAATTTTAGAAACTATCAAGCTTTGTTCAGACTTGCACATTCGATAATGAAAAATTGGGTTTAGATGAAATTTCATAATTTAAAGTTAATTGAGTCGAATTTTGAATTATTTTATTTTATTTTTTAAAGTCTAGGTATTATACATGGATGTTCGTGAACATACTTATTGGCCCTACTAGTTTGTTAATTTCGTTCTTTTAACTTTCCCCACTTTTATTTCGAATTTATATTGCCAATAAGAGTCACTAGTTACTTAATTCAAAATTAATGATTACATTAATTTAGCATTCTCAATATTTTTTTTGGAGGTCTTATTTAAAGAATATGTTCATTTTGGTGGACAACAACTAGATCTTATTTTCAGTAATGTAATTACTTTATAAAACTAAGACTTTTGGCTCAATACCCTAGCTAGAGTATTATGTCTTGTAATAATTTTAATTAATAATATAAACTTCAAATACACGATTAGCTCCACTTAATTAATTATGTTTTTATATTAATCTATTTATTCATAATGGGCTTTTGGCACTTTGCACCCTGGAATTATAGGGTTTTGGCACTTTGCACCCTAACTTAAAAGTTTTGGCACTTTGCATCCTGAAATTACTATTTAGTTGGCACTTTGCACCCTATTGTGTGTTTTGAAGAAAAATTTCATTGATGGAAAGGAAGAAGAGTTATTTTCGATTATTTTTGGCACTTTGCACCCCAAAAGTTTAGATTTTGACACTCTGCACCTTGAAAATATAGAATGTTGGCACTTTGCACCAAAAAAATATATAATTTCTGGCATTTTCAACCTCGACTTAATATGATAATCTAAATAATGTAAATAACATGCAATATAATAACATGCTAGATTTGTAGACGTGTATTTTAGATATAAAGTAAATAATCTAGAGGATACCTGAAAACAAAATGAAGACAATGTCTTTGTTTTAATCTAAATTTAATTGAGATAAAATGTTAAAATAAGTTTTCATAAAGTAAAATAAATTAAGAATAACATGTTTATGATCGTTGTGCATAGAAATGACCATTTTATCTCTACATCGACGACATTCATGAGTTTTTTTTAAGGAAAACACATTAGGGTGCAAAATGCCAAATTTTTTTAAAACTTGGTGAAAAGCGCCAATATTTAATAATTTTAGGGTGCAAAATGCCAACATTCTATATTTTTAGAGTGCAAAATGCCAACATTCTATATTTTTAGGGTGCATATTCTATATTTACAAGGTGCAAAGTGCAAAAAAAATTGAAAAGGACTATTCTACCGTTCTACCAATAAATTTTCTCACCAAGACACACAGTAGGTGCAAAGTGCCAAATAAATTATACTTCCAGGGTGCAGAGTGCCAAAACTTTTAAGTCATGGTGCAAAGTGCCAAACCCCTATAATTTCAGGGTGCAAAATGCCAAAAACCCTATTCATAATACTAAGGGTGAGTTTGGTCCAGCGGTGGGAGCTCTTAAAAACACTTATAGACCTCCATTGTGATTTTTAAAGTGTTTGGCCTCAATTATAGAAATTACTTTTAGTCAATCGTGATTTTAATGGTGTTTGGCCCCTAATATCATAATCACTTTTGGGATCTCTAGAAGCTGAAAATCAACTTATTTCAGAAGCTACTAAAGTGTTACTTTTGCAAAAGCTATTATCCAAAAACAATTATTTTATTATTGAATTTTACTATAATCAATTATTGTCAAAATCTATTTTAATAAAATTAATTCTCCTATAATTGATTTTCGAATCGCTAGGCCAAACTCACCCTAAATCAATTCTTGAAAGAACAAATTAAAAAGAAACATAAACAAAATTGGGCCAATTAACTCTTGCCAGTCCAATATACCAATAGCAGAAACGGGCCTACCCTTGAATAGATATGGTAAATTAGGGGCCCATATGTCGAGTGGTAACCCCGTTAGGTAACATGGATTAAGACCCGGTACACCGTTGTGATTGATGCCTTTACTTGTGCAATCCACCAACACCACCACTTCTCCCTCAAATTTACCCCTTGGTTTCAATGCAAAATGTCGAAATTGCCACTTTGTGACCCTTGGATTAAGCCAACTCATGGTTGAGCCATGGTCCTAGTGAACATTGACTGAGCCAAGACATTGTTCTGGTTCTTGGAGCCATCTTATAGCACCTTGGTAGACATTAATTAGGTATACATAACTTCTTTTAATTTTACAAAATTGCATGAATATCTTGTGTACAAGAAAATCATGTGATGTTCTTTTTTAAGTAATATTCCCCACGATGTCAAGATTTTCACAATATTATAATTAGGCAAAAATTCAATTTTCATACCATAGAATAGGCCAAAGTATATTTTTCATACCAATCGAACGAAAATCATACCGTAGAATAAACGGACGTTTCAAAAATCATACTTCCGTCAAGTTTTTTAACGGAATTGCCACGTGGTCTGTTAAGTCGCTGTGGTATGAAAAATGATAATTTTCATGTTCTATGGTATGAAAAATGATTTTTTGCCATACATTTTATTTAATTAGATATAGATATATAATTCAATTTCTTTTATTAACCACTCAAACATTTGTTGTCCAGTCTCACTAAGTAAAATTATTTGATTGAGAAATATTTTTCTACCTTTTTTGGGTAAAAAGTTAAGGATAATTTGACTTGAATTATAAATCGACCCAATTTGAAATCAGGTATTTCACCTCCTATAATGGTATCAAATATACATTTCAAATTACTCAACTAATCATGTATTACACTTTTAATATGATCCAACTTAAACATTGAATGGTCTTTGCTAGGATCAACTTTGACAAGCCCTAATAGTTTTTTTCCCATCACACCCATTTGCTAGCTATTAATGTTGATCGATTACATTGATCAAAACTCCATTCTAATGTGAGAACTACACGTAAAAGTTCATTGGTAATTATCTACTTCCATGAAGTAATCCATCATTAATATTGGACACACCCTAATTAGTAACTATGAACACAACCTATATAGTTATACACGAATTTAATTTAATACACCAAACAGAGTAAAGTTGTGCAGGTCTTTGTATGACCTCGAATATATAACTATGCAACATTATTTTAGTAGATAAACAAAACCGCCTAGAATTAGTTTAAGGTAGTGGAGAAGTAGTCGTATTTTTTAGCTATCCGTATCGGAGTATTTTGATACTAAAAGTAAAATATAATGCCTACTAAAGGTTGTATGCCCATTCGTTAATATACATTGCAATATTTGTTTAGATGAAAATGTATGGTAAAGAACTAACAAATTAAAGTTAACTACAGTTAAAATTGAAAGTGAGGCAAAAATTCAATTTTCATACCATAGAATCAGTCAAAGTTCATTTTTCATACCAATCGATCGAAAATCATACTTCCGTTTCAAGTCAACTTAACGGACATGTGGCACTTCCGTTAAAAAACAGATGGAAGTATGGCTTGGTATGATTTTCGTCGATTGGTATGAAAAAAGGACTTTGGCCTATTCTATGGTATGAAAATTGAATTTTTGCCATTATAATTATCATCTACACTTATAATGGTCCAGTTTTTTTGTTTTTGTCTGCAAGTATAAAAAAGTAGTTTTACACAACCTAAACTCGAGTTATATAACAACTACAATATATATAAAGAATAAGAGTTCCATTACTCTTAAGTCGCATTTTTTAAGAAGTTAAAAAGGTGAAAATTTTAAATATCTTTAGATTTTTCTCCCTGAAAAGTAGTGGTGCAGATTATTAGGAGGTGTCAAATCATTATTTTAAGTAAGAGGGTTATCGTGAGAAAAATAATTATATTTTAAGAAATAAAGTATTAAATTGAGACATCTCAAAAAAGAAATAAGAATAAGAAATATGGGACAAAAGGAATATAACTTGTTTGGTAGTCGAGTCTTAAGCATGGATTAATGACAAATTAGTAAAATGACGCAAATCTCACTAAATAAATTGTGTAGTCTGCTCTTCGCCGCTAGTGACTATAGTATGTTTCAAGGTTTGATTGTTCGCCCATTAAATTAGTACATGAACTAGATCGACTTATAGAATATTAATCCTATGCTTTGGTTAGACCATGAAGATTATATCCTTATAGGGTTAGAGTTAATTATGGTTTATCTATGTTAGTGTTTAAGAATGGCGGTTTATAATAAGTTGTTTATTATCCTAAACACTTTATTTATCAATGCTATTAAACAAAAGATAAAAATTAATAAAACAAAAATCTGAATTCATCTAATCCTCGTTACCAAACGAGTTCCATAACAAATTAAATAAAACTATACATTTTTTTCTAGTGATTTGGTATTCTTGTAGAAAAATGGAGCGCATTCAAGAAAGGAACCCTTAACTAATTTCAATCATTTAGTCCATTCAAAAGCTACATTGTTCCAAGTTGACTATCTATAGGGAGAATCATAATCAATTGATTAATTATGACAGTTTTGTGTAAGGCTTGGTTACTTATTTATCCTTTTAGGGGAAAAATAAAACAAATAAAAAAAAAACTTTAATTTCTTCTTTCTAGTCGTGCATCAAGACTCATGCAAAACAAATCAAAGTCATGCATGTTGACAATTGATAGTTAGTTTTAAAACTTGTGCTTCTTCTTTCTTTCTAATCTGTCGGATTATTTCTGTTAAACGATAAGATTAAAGCAAATTGCACTTGATTAAGAGCATAAGAGTTAATTATATAGTTTTCACATGTTATTGTGTCATGCTTGATCACTCCTAGGTTTTTTTCTTGATGATCAGTATAAGGGACCGCAAAAATTATTGTAGCCTCACAATTTCCACTCATTGTTTCTTGATTTTTGGTGTTATTAACCACTCTTGGGCCAAAATGTATTTATATACCGAAGAATCCAATGCACAAAATCTTTTCCAGGTAAATTAATTATTTATGTGCTAGCTGTTGCTACTACAATTAGTCATAAAATTCAACTTTCCAATTAATGCTAATAATAAGTCAGGTGTTCAAATTGTTAGAAAATGAAATGTTTATCTTAATTACTTTTAAGCAAATGAAAAAGTTAGGAGTACTAAAAATATTATAAAAGAAAAAAAGCAAGAAGATTTGATGTTCTGCCAGCTAACCCCTTGACTCCTTTTTGACATATTAGAATACTTAAGTGAATAATTATGAAAGGGCAAACCCAATTTCTCATTTTTAAGGGCTTATATATATATATTAAAAATATAAAGAAACTTTTAAACATAGCATACGATTAAGTTTTTATTAGAAGTATTTTCAGAAAATAAAATAAAATAATTTGAGGTTTCCTACATAATTTTTTTGAAAATCTATAAAAATCAAACAAAACAATGCTAGAATTTACATAGAATTGTGGCTCACAAAAGTATGTATCAACAACAAATTTATCCAGATAATCCTGGCCCAAAATAAAATAAAATAAAATAACACTAATTAATTATGGCACTCATTATCACAATTATGACCATGTACTATGCAAACTCACGTTCTTTTCATGAAGGTTGCTTTAGTTGGACAAGCTTCATCTTCAATCCCACTTGAGTAATTTTAGTATTTATCACTTTCTTCATAAAAAAATTAAAGTATATTATATTCACTCGATCGAAAGTGATACTTACATATTTCACAAATTCGTTTTATTTACTCCAAATTAGCCAATCAATTTACATACCCAAAATTGAATCTTTTTTCCTTTCTTTCACACAAGCATTAAATTTCCAATTTTTCATGGTCCCTCATGCATTAATGGTTGAGAAAATTGATCCCCTGTAATTTTGAAGAAAAACAGGGGCAATTTCATTTGAACCAATATATAAATCAAGAACTTGAGGACATAATTCAAGAACAGTTGAAAAAAACTAAAAGCCACTATTGATAGTGATACACATATCCTATTCCTCTTTAATTCTTTTATTATCATCATCCCTTTATCTCATAATAGCTTTTGAATTTTATTATTATTATTCAATAAATATTTAATACACTTCTATACGGAGAAATAAAACTATGTGAAAATAATGCATATTATAGAGCGGCGTACAATGCTGGATAAACAGTAGTGTTTGACTAAAATAATCCGGAGGTGTTGTGTAAATTAGTATAAGAAATGGTGTGGCAATGATGAGGGAGAGGGACACAAGTGGGCGCAGGATAAGCACGTGGGCGTCGCCTTTCTCTTCATAGCTTGCACTCTGGCATGGTGCATATTAGCAAATTCAGCTAAAAACATTGCTCTTCAAGCTAAAGGAAGAATTAACAAGGAAAAAAAGAAAAGAAAGACAGCCACCAAGAAATGATTGGTAATTACTTGTGAGTACAAAAACAACCTTAAAAAATTTCAGGGTTTGGTCATATTTTATTCTGTTTTTCCCAAATTCAGTGATGGTGTGAATGTTCTTGGTTTTTTTTTTTTTAGATACTTGTTGTTGCTTTAACTAAAGGGTTAGTTTCTTGATGATATTTGATGGGATTTGTTGTGGCTTTTTGGATTAACTTTTGTTTTTTCATGTCCATGTCAATTTGTATAGAATTTGACTGAAGTGACAAGGATTACTAGACTAGTTGATTTTTTTTATTTAGTTTAGTATATAAATTTCATAATATTTCC
This sequence comes from Penstemon newberryi var. newberryi, assembly GCA_030819805.1. Lineage (NCBI taxonomy): Eukaryota > Viridiplantae > Streptophyta > Magnoliopsida > Lamiales > Plantaginaceae > Penstemon > Penstemon newberryi. The sequence goes on from JAUALY010000008.1 coordinate 1,303,174, forward strand.
AGTCATCACATGATAACAAGCTTAAATTCTTCATCCTTCATAAGTAGGTATTCATCACTTTTTTCTTCTTGTAACTTAAAGTTTCCTCATATTCATGGTATTGAATGCTTACTTTTCCTATTTTTTTTTTTTTTTTTTTTTTTTTTTTTTTTTGTGAAGATTAGAGCATAATATATACAGAATTAACATTAATGTTCTGGCTTCCGGCAAAATCTATTTTTTGCAGCTGGAATTGTCCAACTCTGTGACGTTACTGCACTTCTGGTGAATTCAACAATTTTGGTACCAAAATTGCAATTCCGAAAGAAAAATGAAGTTTATGAAACTTGGTTCTAGGCCAGATACTTTCTACACCACAGAGGCTGTGAGGTAATTTTTTCAATTTTATATTCCAAAAAAGATTAAATTTTGGACCCTTTGAGGCTATCTACTAATAATTTAGAATAAGTTGCGATTTGGGTTTTTTGTTTAATGTAAAAATAACCAAGATTTTGTGTTTCTTGATTTTTAGGTCTGTGTCATCAGAGGTTTCAAGTGATCTTATCATTCAAGTCAAAGGAAGCAGATATTTACTCCATAAGGTGAATTTTCCATTTTCCATTACAATTTTCAGCATATTATTATACAATGATTCTTAAATATAAGAAGATTGTCTAATTTGATTTTATTACACCACAGTTTCCTCTGTTATCCAAATGCCTCCGCCTACAGAAACTATGTTCTGAAAGCCCAGAATCCTCCCAACTCCAAATAGTCCAGCTCCCCGATTTTCCAGGAGGAGTCGAGGCCTTCGAACAATGTGCGAAATTTTGCTATGGAATTACAATAACTCTAAGTGCCTACAACATAGTCTCGATTAGATGTGCAGCAGAGTATCTTCAAATGACGGAAGATGTCGAAAAGGGTAATTTAATATACAAACTCGAAGTCTTTTTAAATTCGTGTATTCTTCACGGATGGAGGGACACAATCGTAACTTTACAAAGCACCAAAGCTTACCCTTTATGGTCCGAAGATCTTGAAATAACTAGTCGATGTATCGAGGTTTTAGCCTCGAAAGTTATATCTCATCCCTCAAAGGTTAGCTTATCACATAGTTATTCGAGAAAAGGTAGGGATGATTTATCGTGCAATGGCTCCGAGAGCCATAGGACTAAGCCCATAAATAAAGGGTGGTGGGCGGAAGATTTAGCAGAACTAGGAATAGATCTTTACTGGAGAACAATGATAGCTGTTAAATCATGTGGGAGAGTGCCTTCAAATTTGATAGGTGATGCTTTAAGAATCTATGCTTCGAGGTGGTTACCTAAGAAGCAGGAAGAGGAAGTGACTTCAAAACATAGGTTGCTTTTGGAGTCGATTGTTAGCTTGCTTCCGAGTGATAAAAACGCGGTTTCTTGTAGCTTTCTTTTGAAATTATTGAAGGCTGCAAGTATACTAAAAGCTTCATCCTCTTCGAGAATGGATTTAGCAAGAAGGGTCGGAATTCAATTGGAGGAAGCCTCGGTTGGCGATCTGTTAATACCTAGTTTGGCATCGACAGATGAAATGGTTTACGATGTGGATATTGTCATGACAATATTAGAGAACTTCATGTTACAAGGGCAAAGTCCTCAAACAAGCCCTCGAAGAAGTAGGGGCGATTTTGAAAGACGGAGATCTAGATCCGCGGAAAACGTCGATTTGATGTTTCAAGAAAGTAGAAGATCTTCTTCGGCTTCACATGGGTCTAAAATCAAAGTGGCAAAGCTTGTGGATGGTTATCTTCAAGAGATAGCTAAAGATAGAAACTTGCCGATGTCAAAGTTCATCGCCATTGCAGAAGCCATTCCTGAATTTTCGAGGCTTGACCATGATGATCTGTACAAAGCCATTGACATTTATTTAAAGGTAATCTACATAAAACTCATAACCACTTTAACTTTTAAATTTTTGTATACTCTAGTTCACATCTCATGTATGTTGAGAAATAGAAGTTCTATTGAAGGTAAAAGAAGAATTTGTCCCAAATTCAAAGCTTAATAGAGTTTTGAACTCCTTATAATTGTGAGCCATAGAAAACAAATATATATCGTTGACTTGACACTTGCACTGATAAAGTGGAGTATAAAGTGTAATACTTCTAAAAACTCAACTTGTAGTGTATTTTCGAAAACTTTCTTTTAAGTATTCCGTCATTTTTGTGAGTGTCATGTGGTTCGATTCTTTAAACGGCTAACATAGTTTTCCCTACAATATGTTCTAACAAATGGTTCTTTCAAATGATCTAACAGGGTCATCCAGAACTAAACAAGAGCGAAAGAAAGCGATTATGCCGAATACTCGACTGCAAAAAACTATCGGTCGAAGCATGTATGCACGCTGCGCAAAACGAGATGCTCCCTTTACGTGTAGTAGTTCAAGTTCTCTTCTTTGAGCAAGCCCGAGCTGCAATGTCCGGAGGCCAAGTGACTGAGCTACCGAGCAATATAAAAGCTCTATTAGCAGCACACAAGAACACATCAAAGTCTACAGCTTCCTTTAGCACTAATGCTACTATGCCACCAGAAGACCAGTGGAGTGTTTCTGGCTTAAAATCGCCTAAATCTAACATTTCTACTCTGAAAATGAAACTGGCAGAAGTTGAGGACTTGGATGAAAATTTCGTGAAGGGGATTGAAAAAACGACGAAAGTGAAGTCGGTTAGTATGGTTCCGAAGAGACCAAAGAGAATGTTTAGCAAGTTATGGCCTAGCATCAAAAGTGCAAGTGAAAAGAACTGAAACTATTTTGTTCAAGTTGAAGGTTATATTATTTTTTGTTTTTTTGTTGATTTTAATTCTTGCAAAACTATTTGTAATCATTAGGAAAGAGCAAATCTCTTGTGAATCACTTGGGGTGTAACTTATGCTAATAAACATAAGGAATCAAAAGTTTTATTATCATTCTATTTGCTATTCTGTTCTGTTCTTTTCAGCACTACAAATCTAATAATTCAAAACAAGAGCAAAATGCGAAAACACCCCAAGTATTATTCTTAATTGGTAGAAAATCCCTTGTGTTATTTTTCTTAACAAAATCTCACTGTGTAATTAATATTTTATTAGCGAAAAACTATATGTTAACATTTTATTAGCTCACGACCATTTTAAAATTAAGAGTTGACCACATGGAGATTATTGATAATTTTTAAGTTTACAAGTGGTTTAATGTCAATTTTTTAAGTTCATGAGGGGTTATTGCCAATGCTAGGTTGATAATCGGGTTTTACATTTTATTCCAAATAAAGAATAACATACAGGGGTATATTTGTCCTTTCCTCTACAAATAATGAAGAATTCTTGCGCTTAGAGCTAGTAAAACACATTACAGTCTCGAGAGGTGGAGAAAATGTCTTTCACTTGTTATTACAGGGTTTTTTTTGCTAATAAAAATAACATAGGGGTTCTTTGTTAATTAAGATTAACACGACACAATTCAAAACAATACACGACTTACTCCAGAACTTATTACATATAAACGAATTAATATCTATTCGTGTTAATCAATTATATATGTTTGGTTACTAAAGCCAGTTTGTTCTACATATATGACCATATCGAAATAATTTTTCTAAACATAAATATGCTTAAACTTAGTTGTATGGTGTCACAAAGTGAAATCCATGATTTTTAAACTATACACGAGAAGATTTTTGTGTAATGTGCTTAATTGAAGGGTACAAGACTATGATCCCATATAAGTTATATATATTGGATTCTGATGTGTAGTTTATATGGTCTTGAACTCATACGGTAGCATTTGAGGATAATTTGAAATTTCTCTAGTTAAAACCAAATGAGTATATCTCGCCTTTTCATAACTACCAAATATTATAAGTAAAATTAAAATAAAAGTTTTGAACTCTAAATTCTAATAACACCAAAAGCATGCTTGCTTTTGCTTCGAAGCATCTATAAAATGATTAATTATAAGTTATACGTTATGATGGACAATTCTATTTCAGATTATGCACAAATCATGCAACAAAAGAGGGATGTCATAAAAATGAAAGAAAATTACTTATACAATTCTCTTACTTATTGCCTACTAATCAAGTTCTGCTCCAAACTTTTGAGCTAGAAAAATAAACTTAATAAATACATATGTGTTATGTAATCTCATTCATATTTATAAATATATACTATTGAGCATTGTTTTGTGTAGGTATATTGGTACTTGGATTAACTTTAGATAGTGAGCCCTCGGAGGCAGGGGAGTCGATGCTTTTAGTCCGGTGGAGGCTCGGGGCTCGATGCAGCCTGCAACGAAATGAACCCGGGTGCGTGGTGGGAGAGCATAAGCAGTTGTACTTTGTGACACTCCCTTGCCTAGCAAGACCACCTGCACCAAATGTAGGAGATATGACTTCTGCATCTTGAGTTGTACATTCAACTTTAATGTCTTTGTTGTTTATTTCTTTATGTTCCATTGTCTCTTTTCCCTGCGAAAAAAATGGATAAAAATCACATTAAAAAAAAAAAAGAAGAAGAGGAAGAAGAAGAAGGATTAGGTCATATATAGTATTGAAGACAAGTAATTTAAGAAAGTTGAAAGAAGCAATTGAAATGACTTATTTTCGCTAGTACCTTTTGAAAACTAAAATGACAACTATCAATTTTGAAGACTTTGGATTTGGCTTAAATAATAGATAGAATTGGGGATTGTTTGGAAATACGTTGTTGTAGGTGGTTGATTGCATGCAATATTGAATTAAATTCTATCTCTTTCTTTCACGGGTGTGATAATAATATATATAGTCCCCATTAACGTCCCACCACAAGAAAATATATCAACTTTATGTAGTGCTTCAACCACTATTAAATATAAATCCAAAGGAATCACATTTGGGTTTTATCGCTTTCAATTGTTTTTCTCTTTTGTAATTGATCATGAGAATACCATGACAATAGGGGTACCTCCTTTTCTTTTTTTTTCCTTTTTTTTCTTTTTTTTTTCATTTTAGTTTATAAGTTGAATCCTCTTCTACCTTATTAATTTTGAGAAAAATATTTTGTGCATCAATTGCATTAACGATGTACAACGCACCATTTAGAATATATATATTATTCTCCATATTTAAGGGAAAATTATGCTCTGACACTTCATTCACATCATATATTGCCAAAGATAAAGAAATTGATTGTAACACGTCATATGCACACGCTACATATATCCATTGTACGAAATGCGTGATTTAACAGACGTAGAATTTTATGTTATTTTTATATTTAAAGAGTAGTTTTACTCCAAGATCTCATCCCACAATATAATGTATGTGAACACTAAATTGAATATATCACGATATATGCAATGGTTATACTAAATAATATGTAATCTTTTATTTTGTGTCACCATGTATTTTATGCAATCATTAAATTGAATCCACCATGTTATATATAATTGTTGCACGGAATACTTTATCCTGTTATGATGCATGTTATGCCCATATATATATATATATATATATATATATGTGTGTGTTAATTAAAATGTGTCCTAATTTATGTTATATGCGGGCCTACTTACATTTTTTGTTAATTCATTCATGTATACTTATGGCATCAAAATGAGATAATTTGACCCATTACAATGTGTAGTTATTGTACCTGACGATGTAATGAGTTTGCTATGCCTTGTCTACCTCAAGGTCAAGTTCTTGCGTATTAATGGAGTATAAAGTAGCATTAGAATATATAGTCTGCATATAATCATTTTTCTTTAAATTAGAGGAGGAAAGAAGAAGAGACTCAAATTATGAAGAACATTACCAATTCTGAAGTTAGACTTCGTTCTTGAGTGTTCAAAATATTGAATTTAGAGAAGTTCGAAATCCCAACATAATAAATTATTCAATATCAAAATATCAATGGTTGAAAAATGAATATAATAAAGAATTAGTAATTTAAGTAATAAACTAATTTATAAACTAAAAGTTTATGGCTCATTTAGAGACTTGGGCCATGTATTTGGGCCTCTTCATATGTATATTTATATTATATGGAAGACTGGGGACAAATGAGAAATTGGACCACAAACGCAAAAGAAAAGTATGTATTTATTTCTTGGACCAAATATTATAAGATCTGAAGAACAAAAATATGCAACTAATAATACTTTTAGGAAAAGTCCACTCATTGTGACCATTGTTGAAAAAGAAATAGTACAACATAACAATAATTTTCATATTTAACGCAGATCAATCTCGATGAATTATCACCTTGTTCCTGGAATTAAATTAATGTTTTTATCTAATATAAACCATAATGTATTAAATTAATGGGCATGGGATCCGGATTGAGCTCCCATTATAAATATAACATTAAAAGCGTGTATAGCTTTTGGCCCATCGTTTAGCGAAATGGGCTGAGGCGTAAGGAAGTTGTAGCCTCGTACACTTTATACTTGTAATGGTACTCTGGTAGAATAATCCCCAATTACGAAATAATACTATACTGAAAATTGATTTAAAACTATGGGGAAAAAAAAAAAAAAACAGATGTAGATGCAAATTATTATTAATTTTTTTTTTCCGATTATACATGAGATTTGGCAGGAGATCCATAACATCCCTATCCCTTTGTCATGATGTGAGGGTGTGGAATGGCACTTCACATGGTAAATTTATATGCAAATCTTCTTATCACAGCCACATACACTCGATCAAAACAAATGATATGAATATTGACAATTCTTGGTATTGGATTTGGAGAAACAAAAGCTCGGAAATAATGCGTTTCTTTATTTGGCTTTGTTCGCACAATAACATTGTAACTAATATGATAGAGGTACCAAAGACAACTTTCGAATTTGTCATTTCACCAACTTAGTTTCTCGAATTGACTCAAATTAGTATTGATACTTGGATTAAAGATAACTTGACTAGAGTAAAATTTGAGAATATTAGTCTCCCCCACATTAATTCCCTGGTGTACTTTCTTTCTTGCTAACAAATCTCTGTTTCAGAATGTTAGAGAAACGGCCGGTCAAACAGGTGGTGTTTGCTGCCAAATGTTTAGCTGCGGATTTGGAGAATATCGATCTCCTCCTCCTCCAACAAGGGCAAGGCGAGGAAGTTGAATCAAGGTCAGGTCAAATGGAAGAAACCTCAAAAGGGATGGGGTCAAAATCAATATTGATGGGAGTCATGTTAATTCAGGAAGCATCAAAATCAGGTGGACTAATTCGCAATGACTTGGGCGATTAGATCATTGTCTTTTCTGTCAACCTGGGAGGAAAGGTCTCGACGACCCTCGCTGAGTTTCTGGCAGCATGTGAAGGTCTTAGGATAGCTTGGGAGAGGCATTTACGTACAACGTGTCGAATTTGAAGTAGATTCCGAAATCGTGGTGAGTCTCATTAAAGAAGCAGATGTGGATTGCCACCCACTGGGGATTATCATATCCGACTGTCTTTCGTTGGTCTGTATGTGTTTCTCCACATTAGAAGAAGTTGAAATGAATGTTCGGATGCACTCGCAAAAATGGGTCACAACATCCGCATATGGGAGACTGCCCCTCTGGATGTGAATCCTTTTTTGATGGGAAGATTTGCTGTAGTTTTTCAGTTTCATCTTTTGTACCAAAAAATAAAATCTTTTTAATATTATATGCAGTTCCATTTCCCATCAAGATCAAAGTAGAAGATGGTCGATTGTGCATAAATCTCTTCCATGATTTTAATTAATAAATTAAAGTTATTGATGCCCTGCAATTAATGGCCACGTCCAATAATTCCAATTGGTACTTGTCTTCGGGTTTCCCCCTTTCAACTATCGCTTCCCTGCTGCATCTGCCCATAAATTCAAAAAAGAATAAATTACTAAGCCATGAACGAATATTATAGAAAAGACAGAAATTGAGACGACCATATTATAAACTTTTAAATGGTTCTGAAAAATTACCGTACTTCATATTTATGATTTATTTAATTGAAAATTGGATTAGCAACAAAGTGTAAGTCTCATAAAATATATCTTATTAATTTATTATAATTTGGTAATTCAAATGACATTAAAATTATTAAAATAAAAAATTGGTACGAAAGAAAATATTAAATTTTAAAAAGAGATATGCTTCATAGTTTTCTATGACACGTTAATCATCTAAAGTTACAAAGATTAATGAGTTAAAGAACTCACAATTGCAATTGCGTACCTTCGCTTTCCTCTTTAACATCAATTGATAATTGAGAATTATTAACGTCCTCCTCCAATTTCATCCTGCAATGCAATATGAAAAATATGAAAAACATTTATCAAGAAGTTATCATGATATTTCATACTCCCTCTGTGTCCCATTTATTTTACTCCCTAGGTACGGTCAACTGTCAACTACTAAATTTATAAAAATTATAATAAATAATTTAATTAATATATTTCATTAGTAAGTTGATAATATCATATGACACCATATATGTTAATAAGGTTTAATACACCACACATGTGAATAATTTAATATGATAAGTCAATTAAAAAATTGAAAAATTTGACCAAAATAGGAAACCCTTGCCAAAAGAAATTAGAAAAATAGAAGAGAAAGAATGTAAAGCTTTACTTGATCCAACAAACCAAAAAAAAGACCATTTTTTAATAAATACTATATAACAATGAATTATATTAAATGGCTTCTGAATTTAAAAAACACACGCAAAATCATTAACTCACCATCAAAAAATTTGAATCCCAAACGAAAAGTAATTCAAAATTTCCATTAAGTTTGCCAAGCGGAGAAAGAAAAGGATCAATAAAAATGGATCCTTTCTTAAACATATATATACACTCATTTCATTCTCATATGCATCAATTTACATCACATATTATTTTTTTGCACCCTATATTAATTAGTAATTATCAATTTCCCCTATATTATGTTTAATTACTCGACTCTCCACTTTCACCAGATCCCTTTTTGCTATTGCCAGTGATTGCCATTATGAATCAAATAAACATGTCCACCATTTCCGTACGCATATTGATGACGTAGAATTTTTCTGGCCGACGGCCTCGAAACGTGGCGGACGCAGCGGCCGGTGGTGGAGCTAGGACATCGCGGCGGTATGGCAGCAGAATAAAACGTCGATGCCGGTGACGTGGCGTCGTTGGAGGAGGACGACGAAGCAGATGTCGGCGGCGGAGACATTTTTTTGGTGAGTTTGGGGCCGAATAGGAAGGCTCTGATTTTGAGTGACGGAGGCGGCGCCACCTTCGCCGCCCGATCGTACTCTTCGATTAGATTTGTGAGATCTTCATCGGAGGTGATCGTCACTAAAGCATCCAAATCTTCGGTGGGTAATTGACACCTCAGACTCACCGCCGTTTCACACATCCCCTTTATTTTCACCAATAGATCTAAAAAAATTACATTATCAAATTAAGAAATAGTGTATATAAAAATTAAAGTGAGTAATACAAAAATTTAATTAAAATTACCGGCAAATGAAATGGAGCGATCGACGGAAAGGACACGGGTTTGGCCACCATGGTAACGGAGTTTGCCGTCGGGGTAACGGGGGAGGATGCGGCCGCCATAGCTACATAGGAATTTAATGGGTTTAAGAGTGAGATTATGAGGGTTGAGTGAAGGTTGGACCATGATTTGTGGATTTTGTTAGGGCTTGATGGGTCCAGTTGGTTGCTTTTGCCTCTTTTATGGATACAAAAGTATAATACTAATTTATTTAGAAGAAAAGAGAAGAGAAGGAATTCTGAATTGAATTGCTTTTTCAAGCCTATTGAAGGTAATCTCCACCACTTATTTATAGAGTTTTCAAGTGCAAAGGGCCGGACAAAATTGCACATCTACCCTTGCAAATTAAAGTTGTGACTAAAATAATCATTTATCTTATAGTACATAAATACGATTGATTTTATATTTTATTTTATACTCTTAAATTTATTACTTTGTTGGCTTCGTACCATAAAATCAATTTTTTTAATCTTTTAAATGGCTTATATATTTGATTTTTTTTTTTTACATTAAGACATTTAAAACTTTTTAAATATTAGTATATGGGATGTTAAATAATATTATTAAACTAATATTGAAATAAAGTAAGTGTACTATTTATTAACACAATTATTCATTTTTTTGTTTCATTATCTAATCATCAATTATTGTCCTTACCTTTTAATTCCATTAAAATATATGTTCACGTATAAAAATATTTTAAGCCATTTATAGATCAACTAATATTCAGACAGTAAGACTAAATTTTGAAGTATAGTTAAAAGATATATAGATGATTTTGACTGGTAATTGTAGAACTGAATATAATATTTATTGAACTAAAAAGATGTAAAATAAAATAAAAACAAATAATTAAATTCAAAAATAATAAATACACAATTTTGCTCTCTTGAAAGTTGAAAGAGATTGAGGTGGTATGGGCCTGACCTGAAAGGTGGAATGTAGAAACTAGCAGTGGACCCAGCTGAGCTCATCGTAGAATCTCCAATGCTCGTGGGCCCTAAGGTTATCTTGTCTCAGGCCCCAAATAATTGGAGCTCAAATGTTGGCCTTGCCCTTCTTTCGTGGTAGGATCGTGCCTGAGAGGCTCGAAGATGACTAGGTTTACTAAAAGTTAAATTTGAATCGGGTTATATTGGAGTGACCGAGTGAGGTTGGCCCTTATTAAATTCTGTCTTGATTGTGATTGATTTACTCATTTTGTTATAGGGAAAATTTTTACATAGACCAGGTCTATGAACTTAGTGGTAGACCTTGTGATTGTAAATGCACCACATAATACATTTTGATGATGTCATGCTCTCACAATGTATGATGTGGTGCATTTACAATCACAAGGTCTATGAAAAGCTCATAGACCAGGTCTATGCAAGAATTTTCCTTGTTATAGACTCCATATTGGATCATACAAAAACTGAATATTATTAATTTGGGATAATCCAAACTTATCTAATAATAAAATATGTTTGCGTTTATTTTTATGTTTATATCGTTTCCACCTTTATTTCTATATATATATATTATAAATTCTGGAAAATTTAAAAATCTAAAATGTGTGGATCAAATAAAAGCAAGTAGGGTGAGATTTTACTAAATATCTATTTATCAATTTCATAAATATTATATTACAGTTAATTGCTGAGAGTCTATATTTATCTTTGCAGATACGAGCAACTATTTATAATTTACATTCGGCATTTTTAGTCGTGACGAACGTAAGGTATAAATTTTGCTTTATCTAAATATCATTCTTGTTTACATTTTTAGACAATAATAAGATCTCATATTTGACCAAGTCATGAGATGAGGATAACATGGCTGTGTTTATTTATTTTTCTTTTGATAGAAACACAAAGCTAAAATTTGTATACATATAGTAATGTAGATATTTGGTAAACTTCCTCATTGTTACAACGATTAATTTAACATATTATTATAAAATTAGATGATATAGTTTTTCTTTTTCAAAGAAATAACTTGAAACTTTTTTGTAGGTAGATATTATCAATTTCACAATTGAGATTTTAAATATCTATCCGACTTAGATAGCATTTATCGAAAATGTATATTAGTTAAATTACATATAAATTGACATGATCTGGCACCATATGACCAAGATTAAATAAATAAAATTGGTAGAAACTTCTTAATTTCCGATCTAGCTATATCATTTGTTAAATTACGTAAAGTTTTCTCTAATATATTTTCCACATCTAAACTAGGACTGTTAATTGAGTCGGGCCTACTCGAAGCCCGATGGCTCGACCAGATTAAAATTGGCCCGAACCCGAATATTTATGAGACGGGTCGAGTTTGAGCAATTATATTAAACCCGATCAATTTATGAACTGAGCTTGAGCCTAATACGGCTCAACCCGAACAAAGCCCGAATATATAATTGTTTTAAATATTACAATTAATTATTTGTATTGCAGCTATATTATTTTGAAACAAGAAAACTTTGTAAAAAGTTACAATGTAAACTTACGTATATGTTAATATATCAATTACGTATTGAAGGTCAAAGCTCAAAGGAAAAAAGTTCTAACAAAAAAAAAAAAGAGCCAAAAGTTAACATAAAAGGTCAATAAATCGGAGTATTGGAACTTTAAAACTCTGTTGTTTGTTCATATAGATCAAACGTATCTTAAAAAATGAGGGCAAATGACTCGATCTTTCAGTTTAAGCATTATTTAATGTTTTATATTATGAAGTACGTGTATGGAATTATATATACTCGTGTATCAAGTAATAGAAGTCTATTCATATGTGTTTCGGTAATCTTAACTTTTTATATGTCGAGCTAAATTTGTTTATATTAACAAACCTGATATGAGCCTGATATAGGCCCGAAACCCGAAAAGTTATATGGGCCGAGTTTGAGCCAAATAAATCAGAAAATTTATGAGCCGAGTTTGAGCCTATAGTTATGAAGCCCGACAATATTTAAGTTCGAGCCATTTAAAGCTCGGCTCACAAGGCTCGATTGTCAGTCCTAATCTAAACATTTGCTACTTTTAATAATATACTAAAATTATTACGTCAAGTGCATTGTTTTTGTAATTAATGTGCTTGAATGGAAGTGGTCCAGGAGGACCATGACCGGTTTGTTTGAATGGAGAGACCAAGATGCTTGGCCCCCCTGTAACGTCTTAACAACTGTGAGGATATAATTGGATACCTCCAAAATATTTATCTTGTACTTATTCTTTCTTAGAAGTAGGTGCCAAATAAGCAGTTGCAGCCTATCTTGGAGTATATTTTTTTTTTGAGAATGCACCCTATCTTATTCAGGAATTGTATATGTTTTAAATTATAATAAAAAAAATAATAGTTTCAAAAGGGTTAGCTAACTAATAAAATAAGCATCTGATTATATTCCTAGCTACGTGTACATGTATCATATTTACAATTTTCCACTTTTTTAAATATATAACTGATGGATGAAAATTATATATAACATGAAAGTGGATTTTCTAACCCTAGATCGATTTAGTCGATTAAAAGAGGATTACTCACCGTAGGGGTTTAAGAAAACCTACCAGAATCCATTGTTACGAAGCCTTAATGATTGATGACTTGAACTTGAAGGAATTGATGAATTGAATCACCCAAGACTTGATTTCTAGATCTGGCTACCAAAACTTTTCTTTAGTTGTTTTCTCTGATGGTGGGGAGAGAACACGTTATTTTGTGGTAACTGACCCAGGGACCAAGTCTCTGTATTTATTAATTGCAATAGCAGTTACTAATTGTGTAATTGCTAAACTACCCATCAAAGTTTAGTAATTGCACTTTCAGTACTCTACACATATAAATTACTTTATTTACCCCCACACTTATACAAAATGATATTTCCTATGCCCGTATAATAATTAACTTAATTCGATCACTTTAATCGGGCATATATAATTGAAATAGCCCTTCTTAACAATCGACTAAACTTATTAAAAGTCCACCTAACGAATTTATTATTGAATTAACAATAAAAATTCCAACACTAACTTTCATTGATTTTTCTTTTATCAGCACACGTTTACGTAAATATCATAATTTTTCCTTCCTCGGTTATTCACCTAGTCGACATCCCATTTTCATTTTCTTATCTTGTTATAAATCATTTTCAAAGACTAGTAGTTATTTTCAGTTAAAATTGATAGCACATCAATATTGGAGACTCTACAGGGTAACTGTTTATATATGATCATAGAGATAATTGCAATGACTATGACTATTCATTAACTCTTTTGATATCAAGATATTTAAATTCAAGAAAAAAAAATAGTTGTTTGCTTCACATGAGACATCTAATAACATATATTCAAATTCAATTGGGGCGGCCTTGGACCGACGTTCCCAGACCGGCGGTGGCCCGAGTTGCATCTTTAGGGGGAGGATAATATATAAAATTCATAAAATAGGATTAATAATATTTAAATAATTTTAAAAAGATTTTTTTCTTCAGTTTTTATATAAATTTAATTTATTTAAGTTATACATTATATATAAAATCTAATTAGTTTAAGAGTTTTTTTTTTTCAAAATTTTAAAAATCTAATAAGTTAGTAGATATATAAATATTTTTTTTTATAAGAGTTATAATAATAATATATAAAATTTATTACATATATAGGATTAATAATTTAACTATTTAACGGAGAAAGTGAGAGTGTGCAATAATTTATAAAACACAATGGGATTTTTTGCCCAAAAAAATAATATGGTGGTGTTTTGTGCATGTTTCCCAAATCACAAATGAGTATGATGTTTTTTTCCCTATAGTAAATTGAATTCCTTAAAGTTTAGGTGTTAATATGCAAATAAATTTTTTATTTCTAGTTAAAGTTAATCCCAAATGCAAAATTGGGACTTAAATTGCTTCAAACATGTAAATTATGGTGTAAATTTGTCGTCCCGAAAATATGTGGGATAAATTTCCAATGAGCTTTATTTATGAGAGCAATTTTGCATATTTTTCATCTATTGAAGTCAACGACGATTCCATCAATTATTGGACGAAAGTACTAAATGTGTAAACGACCGTTAAAGCTTGATATAAAATATATCAGATTTTTTAAGTTTGGTAACACGTAGCCTTAAAGTAGGGTAAATTGTGATACCGAAAATGAAATTCGAGATTTTCTTCTTAAAATTGTTTTAAGTTTGAGGATTACCTCTCCACCATCTAATTAATATTTCAATATTTTTTTAAGAAAATGTACATTTCACTCGTACAAATGCCATACATATCGCAAATTTTTTTTTTTTGTTCAGATATCGCAATTATTCTATGTGCAATTGAAATTGGTATTTGCAGTTTAAATTTAAATTTTCATAATTATTGTCCCTTTAGCTTTCCTGGCATTCAAAAAGAAAAGGGTCAAATTCTTGGGCCATTTTGGCCCCAATTTAACATGCTAAATTGGATGTGGTTCCAATTGTGGGCCAGATATCGCATATCCCAAATTAGCTTGTTGTTTCCTTTTTACTTTATCTCTTTTTTCAAATATATTGTTAGGTGCTTTTAAATAGGAGTGGAGCATATCCACCTTCATCACCTTATCCTTTAGAATTTATTGAATGAGATGAAAATCATTCATGTTCCTTGGTTTATTCCTCATAAATTTGGCAATTTGTCAATTCAAATGGGCAACCATGCATGTTCCTAGATTCATTTTACATGCACATGCCACCTAAACAAATCTGTGGATAGAATTTTGGATTTAAAGAAACAATTAAGTGAGAAATGTTCTTTTCGTTCAAGATTTTCATTATTATTATTAATATTATCTAACATATTAAGTACTATTTTTCAAATATGATATGTAACAAAAATATTGTACATAAAAATTACATAAATCTAAAATCTAAATATTGCAAACATTAGTTTATGATCATTATCACATTCTAATATGGATAATAAGTATCGATTAGTTATACTTTTTTTTTTTTTTTTTAAAAAGAACTCATGAAATCTTTAATGTATTGTTTGGTTGTCGGGAAAGTGAGTGAAAGTGAAGGAAAGTCAGTTTTTTTTTTCTCTCACTTGTTGTTTGGATAGCAGGAAATGAAGTTATTAGGGGAATTCTATTGTAACTCTTAGCTCAAACTTGAGTCACCACAACAAATTAATCCCAACCATTGAAAAAATAAAAAGATTTATTTAAGCCTTTGATTGTGTACAAATGTGTATCAACCCCAAATTTTATGTATTATACTCAAAAATTTAATAATCAATTCATTGTAAATAGTAAGTTTACATTATTACCCTCAATAAAAACAACAAAAATACCCATTGTTACCATAATGCCCCTCCCAATTATTCTCCCCTAATTTCTCTCCTAACCCGAACCTCTTTCCAAGTCCTACCCAAACCCCCACCACCACCCTCCTCTCCCTCCCTCCCTCTCTGCTCCATGGTCGTAAACGGAGGCACTTAACTCTCCGATGTTCTGGTCGCGACCAGAAGATAGGCTGCGCTTTGTCGAGCCAGAACGGGGCCACGACCAAGAACGGAGTGAAGCTTCACCGGTGGTTCCTAAAGGGAAAAGATAAGCAATAAATCTGCTATACACTACTAAAAAGGAAAAAAACTATCCTCCAAATTACGGGATACATACTTACTAGGTAATCAAATAATTATCCCTTAATTAGGGGATTCACAATAACCAGCTCACCAAACTGGATTTTGTCAAGCATTAAATCTTTATTTTAATTCGAAATTTTCACAGATGCTAGGTAGCATGACAGGTGGTGAACAGGTGAAGCTTCACTCACCGGAAGCTTCACGAGGAAGAAGATCCCAAATTTAATTTTTATTTTATTTTAAATTTTTTGAGAAATTCTTTCTTTATATTTTAATTATTTAGAAAATAACGAATTGCATAGTAATGTGCAATTTTTGTTGAAGAATAAATCAAATTTTGAGAAGAATGTATCAAAAAAATTATTCCATTTTATTTATATTTATCAAAAAAAAAATTAAAAATTTTATTTTATTGTTTTTATTGAGCTTGCATTCGACTTGATTGAAAATCGAATATAATTTCAGATATTTTTTTCTTAAAAAACCATTCATATCAAGTTGGACTAGAGTGTCTCTACCACGAAAGTGATATATTTTGATTACTATATGAAATCGGAAATTTCTAAATGAACAATTCAAATTTAATGATTATTTCAAACTTAACTAATATATTAAAATTTTAACTGATGTATTAAAATTTAATAGAATATATTTATGAAAATATCAAATCATTATTCTAAGTTTAATTTATCATAATTCATTCAACTATGGTAGTTATATTTGGCCATATAACCAATTTGTGGAATTAGATAGGCAAATATGATTATCCCTTTCATATTTGATTTTCTTACTTTCATAATTAGAAATAACATAGTCCTTCTCTAACTTCGTAAAACAAAAAATATCAATTATTATTATATTAATTATATAAAATATATTTTTATTATTTATATTTTAGGATATTATTTATAAAGTAAAGCAAGTTAGAGATGCTTGATATTTGAGTATATTGTAGGGTAACATCATAAATTGTCTTTGAGCATACTTAAAAATAAGGTTAATTATCGATTTCGATTACAATTAATCTAATTATACATTACCCTAAGGTCAACAATGTTGACTTTAGTCAATTAATAGAGTCAATTATCGATTCCTATTAACATAATTATATAATACTATATGGTGAACAATGTTGACTTCGTTCAGTAATCGGGACAAATATTACTTTGAATAACGATTAACCTATACATTACCCTTTGGTCAACAATGTTGACTGCGATCAATAGTTGGAACATGTATCGATTTGAAGTACGATTAACCTAATTATACATTATCACATGGTCAACATGTTGACTACGGTAATTTAATTGTGTCAATTTTCAATTTCAGTTACGATTAACCTATTTATACATTATCATAAGGTCAACAACGTTGACTTCAGTCAATTAATTAGGCCATCGATTTCAATTATGAATAACCTAATTATATATTACCTTAAGGTCAACAATATTGACTTCGTTCAATAATCGGGACAAATATCGATTTGGATTACGATTAACCTAATTATACATTATCTTATGGTCAATAATCGAAACAACGATTACGATTAATCTAATTATACATTACCCTATGGTCAACAATGTCGACTTTGACCAAAAATCTAAACATGTATCAATTTGCATTATGATTAAACGAACTATATATTACCATATGGTCAACAATGATGACTTTTGTCAATTAATCAAGTTAATTATCGATTTCAGTTACGATTAACCTAATTAAAATTACCATACGATCAACAATGTTGACTTTGATCAATTAATCGAGCTAATTATCGATTTCGGTTACGATTAACCAAATTATATGTTATACTAAAATCAACAATGTTGACTTTGATCAACTAAACGAGCCAATTATCGATTTCAATTACGATTAATCTAAGTATACATTACCGTATGGTCAACAATGTTGTCTTCGATCAATTAATCGAGCAAATGATCGATTTTGTTAAATATTAACATAATTATAAAGGCCAACAAAGTTGATTTCGGTCAATTAATCGAACAAATTATCGATTTCAATTACAATGAACATAATTATACATTACCCTATGGTCAACAATGTTGACTTTGGTAATCGGAACAATTATCGATTTGGATTACGATTAATCTAATTATACATTACACTATGGTCAACAATATTGACTCCAATCAATAATCAACACAAATATTGATTTGGATTATGATTCATCTAATTATAATTATACAATACTATAAGATCTACCATATTGACTTCATTCAATAATCAGGACAAGTATCAATTTCGATTACGATTAACCTAAGTATATATTAACTTATGGTCAACAATATTGACTTCGATCAATAACCGGAACATTATCGATTTTAATTACCAAAGTAAGCACATAATGTTTCAGTAGTTATTGAATAAATTGAACTAGTATTATTGAAATAATTACATACACTCCTCAAATAAAGAAAAATTTCAATAAATATGATAAGATCTATTTTTTTTTTTAAAAAAAAAAAACAACTAATATTATTAAAATAATTACATACATACCTCAAAGTAAACATTGTTGACCATTTTAAAAAAATGTATCTATTAGAAATTTTCTTTATACTATTTCATTGTTTAATAAAATCTTACGAAAATATTTTTAAAATTTATTTACATATTTTATAGCATTTTTTTATAATTGAAATTTTTAATATAAAATGTTTATTACATAATATGTTAAAGTAATCAAATTTTGTGTATTAATTACTTAAAATTTAATATTACAACTATAATTAAAAAAAAAAACTTACCCCAACCCCCACCCATCTCCGGTCAAAGATTCCAACCCTCCCCCCCCCCCCCCCCCCAAAACCCCCAGCAGACCAGGCCGACGACGACCTTGGGTGATGTTCCCAGCCTGTCGTCGGCCTTTTCTCTTTTGCCTAAGATCGTTCACCTACTTAATCGAATTTGATTAGCAATTCCGAACCTCTCCATATATTTCTGTGGATTACTAATTCTAAATTCTTAATGAACTCCCACTCATCTAAGAAGTTATATATACAGAAGCCTACTGAAACTCCCAGAAAATATGAGAAATCACAAATTTGAGCCATTAAGTTTGCTCAATTAACGAAACATAAGAAAAAGGAAAAAGACTTAACATCAATAATTACAAATAAATCACTTGCAAACTATATACAGAAAAAACCAAGTCCACACGCAATTGGAAAAAGAAGCACAACAAAGTTTCCGGCGACCTGAGGTCCGTTTGGCGGGGGGGTCGACCGGAGATGGGTGGCGGGGCTTTGGGGGTTAGGGTTATGGTTGGGTGGGGGCGGGTTGTACCCAATTTTTTTTCTGTTCATTTAAAAATAAATAAAAGGTTATGTTGGGAATTTTACAATATAAAGAGTAAGGGTATAGGTGGTATTTCACATGTTGGTTGAGTTGTATATTAATTGATTGAGGTTGTAATGAGGCCATGTGTCCAAATTTAATTGATCAAGAGTGAGGTTGTTGTTGACTCTCTTTGAAGTGAGAGTCACAATAGACCATCCCAAGTTATTATTTTCCTTCAACTTTCCTGCAGGAAAATTTTGTGAAGAAAAAATTTCCCCACCAATTTGATGGGGAAATGCTGGGAAAATCTTGGAAAAATTTTAGAGTAAATTGCAAAACAACCCTTGTACTTTGTCTAACTATCAAAACCTCCTATTTATGATTTTTTTTACCAAAATCCCCTTTGTGCTTATTTATTATTAGCAAAAAAATACTCTCTCAAGTCATAATAGCAATTATACCCCCATAAAATATCGCAAAAACACCCATTTCAGACATAAACAACCCAAATAAAATGTAATATTTATCTTGAAACTAGAAAATACAAATTGCAAAAGACAATATCAACTAATTTTTCATAAATCCCAACCAAAGAAAAAGTTAAAAATTTTAATCATATATATAGATAAAAAATATTACTTCTTTTTCTAAACTTTCTTGACAACCAAACATCTGCAAGAAAATAGTTTTCCTGACAACCAAACATGTAAAGGAAAATGACTTTCTTTTCCTTTTCTTTTCCTTTCCTTTCTTTTTCATTTTCCTACAATTTTCCCTCACTTTCCATACAACCAAACAAGCTATAAATAAATTAGTAACATATGAAATAAGCCCATATTTACCAATATCTTTTGCACTGGAAAAAGGAATAGTATAACTATATTTTTTAAGAATAAAGACAACTACCGTTAAAAAGATTAAGAGAAAAATTATCAAAGGAGATAAATATTTCAAAGAAAAGAAAAAAAAAACCCATATCTATTAGGCCACTGTACAATAAATTGAAGACCAAATGGACAAGTAAAACATTATATATTGGTGTGTCATCTATATTCTTCAAAAGAACCACATTAAGTCAATTCAGATGTCTTGTTTCATCATTTTAATTCCGAATGAAATCAATGTCGGGAAAATTTGTGGGAACAAAAATAATATATAAAGAAATTTGTGGTTCAAACGATATCTTAAAGTAATATATGCTCCCTACTTGATTGAGGTGAATTTGGCCAAGCGATTCGAAAATCAATTATAGGAAAATTAATTTTACTAAAATAGATTTTGGCAATAATTGATTATGATAAAATTCAATTATAAAATAATTGCTTTTGGATAATAGCTTTTGCAAAAGTAAATATTGGGAGGCCAAACATCATTAAAATCAAAATTGACTAAAAAATGATTATGATATTGGGAGGCCAAACATCATTAAAATCAAAATTATGATATTTTGCATGTGTTGATTTTTAGCTTCTGGAAATCCCAAAAGTGATTATGATATTGGGAGGCTAAACATCATTAAAATCAAAATTGACTAAAAGCAATTTCTATAATTGGGGCCAAACACTTCAAAAATCACAATGGAGATCTAGAAATGTTATTAAAAGCTCCCACCGATGGGCCAAACTCACCCGCATATAAGTTTGAAGTAGCTAGCAAATCACTTCCATGTTACAACAAAATCACTTAGAAACATAGATAGTAATGCTAAGTTTTGCCTCTAAATTCCTCTAACAAATTGTATGCTTTAGGAGATGGAAGAAAATAGAAGAATAGTAAATAATTTTTTTGATACATTTATTCGGCACTATTATTCTCTATTTATGGATGTCCAAGGGTTGTTATACTCCACGAATAAATGGTGGTAAATGTGAGATACTCCCCATGTGCTATGCTAAACATGCACGAAATTACTTTGTGAAATTTTTATAGCTTGTGCTTTTAAAAACCTAGCACGAAAAACCCTGCATATTCAAAATAGGTAGCTTCAGATTGATTTATTTCAAGAAACCACTTTTAAAATACTTCATGTTAGTTCCTATAACAATATAATCCATTCATGAATTACAACAATAAAAAAACCCGTACATTCATTTGTACTTTTATTTTTTCATAACATTATTGCCTCTGGGCTTACTTGAATGAAAGTCCCCGTTTTCTTTAAAAAAAAAAATATCTTTGGTTTTACTTGCCCCCCCCCTATTATTCACTATATCATTTTGTTCCATTCAATTATCTTTATCTTTCATGCTTTTTGCACTTAATCATCAATTTCAACACATTTTTTCGTGAAAAGACTCTATACGCGGCCTCAAATCTCCTATTATTCACATATACGGCATATCTATTATACACATTTATTGTGGAATGGAGGGAATGCCTTTTATTATAGAAATATGTCAAAACTAATGATTTGATGCAATTAAAGCGTAAGAAATAGTTGGAGGGGACAAATTAATTAATTCAATTGATAGTTAAGGCTGCAAAGTGAGCACTAAAAATAGTCGTAGAAGGTTAAGTGAATTTCAATTTTTTTGAATACATATAAAAATGATGAATTAGAAAACTACTCAATACTGAATTCAGTAGAATTCTTTTTTTTTTTCGATTTTTTTTATAGATTTGAATTCATCAGTCAAATTGAAATCTAAATGTATGTACAGTACTACCTAAATATTTATGTTAAATAATAATTATCCTTTGCTATAGCTAGCTAAAAGTCTCATGAAGCTATTATCTAACAAATTAAATATTTTGATCTATATCGACAAACATAATTTTAATCGATTAATTCCAATGAATTATGTATAACAAATGAACAATAAGCAGAAGTGGAACAATATGTATGGCTCAAGAGTAAATTAAAGGAGTTGATCATCGATGCCCCTAAAGAAAAAAGAAGCCATAATTAAGAAATCAATGAATGAATTGAAAAAAATGACAGATTAGAGAATCTGATTGGGTGATTGATACCCAACATTTTCCAATGTTTTAGCAATTTGTTAAAGAATAAGAAATATGCGACTAAAAATACCAACCTCAAAATGCTTTCCAACGTGTCAAGAACCCATTGTGAACCTATATTTACATGTTGATCAAAATAGGCTAGGAGGATCAATTGTCCTCAAGTGCGATTTCAAGAAGCGTGCCGTGGACAGACGTGTCACTAACAAGGCCATGCTTATGTGATTGCGACTTTGTCAAAAAAAAAATTCCTTTTTTTTCTGGAAATTATATGAGGTTGTGGCATGAAATGGGCCTACTGTTTGGTGAGTTTGGGCATCAGGACATATGAACCTACGTGTTATGCGCGCTTAAAGTTTTTAGTACAACAGAAGAACATGACGATGTCTGAAAATTGAAAAATATGGTAGCTATATAATTTTTGTGTTGCTAATTAGACTTGAAAAATGTTTATATGTTACATCTACTTTTCACATGATATATATTTGACTGGACTAAGTATGAAATGACATATGTACGGTTAAAATTACCAATGGAACAAATTAAATACCTCGGTTTAAAGTTTAAACCTACTCAGGCCCGACCCGCAAATTTAGTTACCTTGCTCAAACAACTATATTCTCGAAATTTCGTTCTAGTATTTTTTTTATCAACTAAAAAAATATTGAATTTTTTTTCGATTATTTATAAATATGTCGAAAATATTAATAAAAATTATGAAGAAATCATTAAATTAAGAAAAAATAGAGTGTTTCAAGGCAATTGAAGAGTTTTGAACTACATCTTATTTTTGTTATCTTTGATTGATCCGAGAACTTAAACGTTTTGATGTTTTCTACTAAAAAGTAAATTTTATGATCCTAAATAATTAAGAAGCTCCTAGTGTTACTTTTACAAAAATTATTATACAAAAACAATTATTCTATAATTAATTTTTATTATAATCAATTATTGTCAAAATCTATTTTAGTAAAATTAATTATCCTATAATTATTTTTCGAATCTGTAGGCCAAACTCACCCTAATTCCTAAACGAAAGAATTAACTTTTATTAAGTCGTCTTGTTTGCATCTTATTTGAAATAAAAGTGTGAAAATATATATATCTGTATATTGTTCGTTGTTCATTTCGTGGTATCCAAATTTGACTAATATATATTGATGCTTTTTACACGTTGTCGGATATTAGAACCTCATATGGTCATACCTTGTAAACCATAACACATAATGACTCATCGATCATTCATGACAAGCTACTGAACATGAGCTCCACAACTTATTTTGGTTGCATATATGTTAGAACAACCCAACATAATCACGGTGACCCATTTTTTTTCTCTTTAAATTGCAACAGTGAATTATATTGACAAATTTGAACGAATGAAAATTTTACAATATCATATACTTAACCAGAAAAAAAAAAAAAAAAAAAATCCGAAAAAATGTCTCACCAGTCTATCATTTGGGCCAGATAATTTGTTGTTGGCCCAGGGTTTGAATTTCTTTTGGTACTTGAAATAAAGAGCAGGGGAAAACGACATCAAGAAAATAAATACAGAGCA
This sequence comes from Penstemon newberryi var. newberryi, assembly GCA_030819805.1. Taxonomy (NCBI): domain Eukaryota; kingdom Viridiplantae; phylum Streptophyta; class Magnoliopsida; order Lamiales; family Plantaginaceae; genus Penstemon; species Penstemon newberryi. The sequence goes on from JAUALY010000008.1 coordinate 1,327,067, forward strand.
AAACAGGTGAGCTGATTATCCAAAAAAAAAAAAAAAAGAGTAAAACTAATTAAAATTTCAAAATTCTTATTATATTTGATGCGATTTTGTTCCAATGTTTGGTTCATTCAAATAGTTAACACGACTTAAATTGAATCTAATATAGTATTTTTTTTTATCTACTAGACTGTGTATTTACAGCTCGGATCAAAGAGCGCAAATGGTATAAGTCCTCCCTAGTGTGATGTCTCCAGTATGATTTGAACTTGAGTCTCGCCTCTGGGGGTCGCAAGTCACTACCACTTGGCTTAACCACCTTATTAAACATACAAAATGGATCGTACATAATTTACATAATATAAATATTATTTTACAAACCAAACAAGCATAATTTAACACATACATACCCTAAGCAAAAACCCAAACATTTAAACTACTTTCAAAGAAACGCCATGTCAAAATTACATTATGTGAAGTGTCAAAAAAGTTTTTTGTGTTAGATAAAAACTATCTTCGGGTAGAATCTCATTAGGCTTTTATTTTTAGATCGAGGTATTAGACTCAGAATTAGTTCATTAACTCACTTGATTTAATATGAAGGCTCAAATTAAATTGGTTTGGTTCACGATTATTTAAGCTCGGATCAGATTTAATCGAGTTGAGTCGTCCGGCTTCGGATGGACCCAATTGATAGAACTATTAATTATACTCGTCATCAGTTATTATAGTTTAACTAATGTTATGAAATTATTTATTTAAGTTGTACGTTTAAAGAATTAATTAATAGAATTTTCGTTATATATTAAAAAATAACATTTTTATATTTATGAGAATAAAAAGTAGTATTCTTTCATACTTTTGAGATCAATAACTAAAAGATATTGTGTTAAATTTAAATTCATACATGAGTATTTTATATACTACAATATATACTCAATATATAAATTTTCCGGCCGGCACCCACGCGCAGACGTGCTTTCGCACTAATCGGCCTTGTCATGCTGTCACGTTTCCTATTAAAAGAATCGTCTGATTTTTATATAATGCGTGGGAATGCAAATTGTTATTGTTATATAGAAACTGAAACATATGGTCATTGACCTCACTTTATTTAATTAATGAGATTGTATAGATAAAATTTTCTTAAAATTTAGAAAATTTATTAAATAATAAAAATCTATAATTTGTTGCTTCACGTCATATTTGTAACGGAATGTGAATAAATATATGTTGGATATATAAGGTATGCGTAGACCATGAAGGTTCCATTTCTCGAAAGTCAAACTCAATTAAAGTTGATCCAAAATAAAAGAGGTGGATTCATCATTGCCTAATTAATTGTCAATAATTGCATGAGTACTTGATTAATATATATAATTAGTTCTTCTTTTTAAATGGATCGGAATTCAACAAACACAAGTGGTACGTACCGTGAAAAATGGAGAGCAACAAGCAGGAACCACTTCTCTCCCATAGAAACGACGTCGTGGTGGTGGATGAAGAAGGAAATGATATCCATATCCGGCAGTTTGTTGTGGAGTCGAAAAAGCTATGGTATTTAGCTGGGCCTGCCATCTTCACTACTGTTTGCCAATACGCACTCGGCGCCACCACTCAAACCTTTGCTGGCCATTTCGGCACACTCCACCTCGCCGCCTTCTCCATCATGAACTCTGTTATCGGAGGTTTATCTTTTGGCATTATGGTATGTTTAGCATTTCGTATAATACAATGCGTCATATCAAAATTTACCCCCTCTGGTATTCATAACGTTCAATTTATCACCCTATGATTTGAAAAATAACACTTTACCCCGGCCATGTGAAAATTTTAAAGGAATAATTTACCTCCTTGAACCGGAGAGTGTAACTCACACGCCAAAATTGAAAGTGGAAATGAAAAGTGATTTTGTAACATATGGGGTCAAGTGCAATATTTATCATGACACATGAGGGTAAAGTGTCATATTTATCATAACAAAGGGGGTAAAGTGTCACATGTAAGAGGGGTGGAGTTTTATCAATTTGTATTTCTTTTAAGTTTAAAAATATCAGGGAGGCAGTGTGAAAACTTTTATAGTTAATATTATATGGGTGTAAAGTGTTAATTTTTAAATTACAGGGAGATAAATTTAAAATATGCATATCACATTGGGTTAAATTACTTTATATAAAGAATTGCATTAATTTTTGGTACCAAGCTTTATGTCAATTTCTACTTTTGCTATCAAATTAATGCAGCTCAACACATTTAGTACCATAATTTAACAGATTGTTCCACATTTGGTACCGTCGTTAACTAATTTTGAAGATCACCATTAAATTGGTGACGTAGCCGTTAAGTCTGCAGTCTCAATTACTGCAAAATGAATTAGTGTCATAATTTTTACTAGCTGATAATTCTACCCTATAATATTTTGGGGTGACAAAATAAGTGTTACGCAACCCAAATCAAGAGTCATTTTTCATAATAATTTTTGATCATTATATATCTAGGAAAATTTCAATAAACTTTCCAACATTTTTACAGTTGGGAATGGGAAGCGCGCTAGAAACACTATGCGGGCAAGCATATGGTGGTGGACATATCGAGATGCTCGGTGTATATATGCAGAGATCATGGATTATCCTCCTACTCACCTCTTTTCTTTTAATGTTTCTTTATATTTTCGCATTGCCATTCCTACTATTGATAGGCCAAACGGAGGACATATCGCGTGCCTCGGGAAAATTCGCTCTTTGGATGATTCCTCAACTCTATGCATACGCGTTCAATTTTCCGATAGCAAAGTTTTTGCAATCACAAAGCAAGATCATGGCCATGGCGTGGATTTCAGCTGCGACATTAGTGTTGCACGTTCTATTTAGTTGGCTCGTGATGTTTAGACTCGGGTGGGGTATGACCGCGGGCTTGGTGGTGCTGAACGTGTCGTGGTGGTTCATAGTCGTGGCGCAGTTGGTTTATATATTTAGCGGGGCGTGTGGAAAAGCGTGGTCGGGTTTCTCATGGAAGGCATTTGAAAATCTAGGGAGTTTTGTGAGGTTATCTCTTGAATCTGCCCTAATGATGTGGTGAGTACAACTTGTTTATAAAGACATTTTTTGTAAATGTTGAAGTAACTAGGGGTAATTTTTTTTTTTTTTTGGTTTATTTTGCAACTTCCAATTCAAATTGAGTACTAATTTTTTCTCATACAATTTATGAAAACGTACTTAACAAATGAGTGAAATGCAAAAGCACCCCCTATGCTTTGATTAATATCAAAAACTCTTTTGTGATATTTTTGTTACTGAGAATCTACCTGATCTAACTTTTCTTGAGCAAAAACTCCCTCTCAAGCAAATATGACAATTATATCCCCACCAAATGATGCAAAAATACCTCTATTCACCTGAAAATGGCAATAATCCACCTATTAAGTTTAAAAATTGACAATACACTCCCCTAAAAAATTGACAATAACCGCCTTATAAATTATGAAGGATTTTCAAATGAGTTTTTTTGCTAATAATAAAAAGTAACAACGAAAATTAATTAGTCATGATGTATATGATTAAATTAACCTCAACATAAGTTTTGAAAATGCAAGTTAATTTTCTTCTTCATCTGTTTCCACATGCAGCTTGGAGACGTGGTATTTTATGGCATTGGTACTCTTAGCTGGATACATGAAGAACGCAGAAGTTGCTGTCGATGCTATGTCCATATGGTTTGAATATATAATATGATTACTATATATATAATACTAAATAACATTTTGGTCCAAACTTTTAACTATTAAGTAATATTGATCACAATAGTCAAAAGTGCGGAGATTTTTTAATCAACATAGGAGAATGATCAATGATCTAAGTATTACATTTTTTGGGTCACAATTTAAGCTCGCTGGCGTTTTTATTCCATATCCTATCGGACTAACAAATTTGGTGTCGCATCTTCAATTTCGGTGGCAATTTTGATCCACATTACAACCCAATTTCAAAACTTGCCCGAACAAAACCACGTGCGGGCCACGTGCCTCTTAAGATGTGGGATAGAAACGTCAGCGAGCATAAGTTGTGACACCTAAATTGCAATAATCCCTTAATATATTCATAGATTATGGAAAAAAATGCAAGATACTTCATGTGTCATACGACACATGCACGAAACTATCATGTAATGTTAATTTGCATTACCAATGTGATTTTTACATCTTTTTCCAAAAAATAATACGGCAACTTAAAGTGATTTATATATTCTTAGTTTTCCAACAAATAAATACACTGCAACTTAGACAAAAAGTATTTATTTTTGCATGCAGCACAAACATACTAGGGTTGACAATCATGGTAGCCCTCGGATTTAATGCAGCAATAAGGTAAGTAAATTTGGCATTTAATTCTTGTCCAAATATATATGGTTGACATACATGGATATATCTTATGCTATAATATATTTTTTTAAAACGGGTGTAATTCATATTATGTTTTTGTGAATTATGTCAAATAATTTAATTACATAATAATGCATGCAGTGTAAGAGTGTCAAATGAATTGGGGGCAGATAATCCAGAGAAAGCAAAATTTTCAGTGGTGGTGATGGTGATATCTTCTTTCTTGATTGGCATCATCTTTGCTAGTTTTCTCCTCCTCTTCAAAAACCACTATCCTTCCTTCTTTTCCGATAATTCTGCAGTTCAACAAGTCGTTTATCAGCTCACACCATTGCTTGCATTCTGCATTGTTATAAATAATGTTCAACCTGCACTTTCAGGTACGTATAATATAGTTTATTTTATTTTTCTATAACTTCCTCTTGTCAGTAAACGATTACAAATTTTTTAGTTAAACTTAGAATTCTATATATATGTTTGCTTCCTTTAGTTTTGATGCAAAATTTTAGGTAACACCGTAAACAGTTAAAAATAGAGCTTTTAGGCATCTTTGCGCGCCATTAAAAATAGTGGTAGAGAATTAATTAATGGTATAATATTATAATTACTTTTGAATTTCGAATAAACTTCATCTCCCACATGATATATATTTTAAACCTATGTTTCAACAAACCTTTTTGGTGCAGGAGTTGCTATTGGAGCTGGATGGCAAGCTTTGGTTGCCTATGTTAACATTGCATGCTACTATTTATTTGGCATCCCTTTGGGTCTGATTTTAGGACATGCACTAAACATGAGTGTCAAAGTAAGTTCACATTATTAATTAATTTATTGCTACAATTATAATTTTTTGACAAAGGTTATGGACATTATTTTGATTATACAAATTGATGTTCAGGGCATATGGTATGGAATGGTAGCAGGAACAATAGTTCAAACACTTATTCTCTTCTTGATTGTTTGCAAAACTAATTGGAATAAAGAGGTATGCTCGAATCTTATTATTTTTTTTTTTTTTTTTTTTTTTGAAACATTGCATAATTAATTTTTTTGGGGTATGGTTAAGGCCTCTGCGGCAGCTGAAAGGATCAAGGAATGGGGAGGAGAGCCACATACTAAGCCAAACAACGTCGAGAATGGAAAAGAGTAGTTGTGAAAGGCGTATTTTGCTTGTATTGCGAAAAAGGCAAAATAATAGTCCTTTTTGTGCTAACTGTGTTATTGAATCTGTACTTTTTGTCTCTCAATTGGTTAGATTTTTCAAGAAAAAAATATGGGTTTTTGCGATTTATAATATCTTTTCGACATAGTGTGTACTTTTAACATGCATATTCTTTTAACACCAAAAAAAAAACTTCTATAAAAAAAAAAAAAATAATGTCAATAAAACTGTTGTATGAAAAATGCGGTAAGAATTCGAAAATTGAGATTATTATTGTCTCCGAAAAAAATTCAAAACTCGATTAAATCAGAAACAGATTTAAAAAATTCTGAACCGAATCTGATCCAAATTAAACAGCATTTAATTTGGGTCAATTTTGTTTAGATTCGAATCCAGCCGTGTTGCTTGTCCTACTAGTATTCAGAAAAATTATTCAACTCTGACTGAGCCCATGAAACATGCTAAAATGAATCCTAAGTCCAATTCTAAATCCCAAGGCCCAAGTGTCCAAAATTCTCAAATACAAAAGGTTAAAAAAGACACCCTTAAATCATTCGACTCTCACCGCCGCCGCAATGACGACCCGATTCAAGAAAAACCGCAAGAAGCGCGGCCACGTCAGCGCGGGTCACGGCCGTATCGGAAAACACCGGAAGCATCCCGGTGGGCGAGGAAACGCCGGAGGAATGCATCACCACCGTATCCTCTTCGACAAGTACCATCCGGGGTATTTCGGTAAAGTCGGTATGCGGTACTTTCATAAGCTCCGAAACCAGTTCCATTGCCCAATCGTCAACATTGACAAGCTCTGGTCAATGGTCCCACAAGAAGTCAAAGACAAGGCCTCAAAGGACAATGTCCCGTTGATCGACGTTACGCAGTTTGGGTATTTTAAGGTTCTGGGGAAGGGGCTTTTGCCGGAGAATAAGCCTGTGGTTGTTAGAGCTAAGCTTGTTTCCAAGGTTGCGGAGAAGAAGATTAAGGAAGCTGGAGGCGCTGTTTTGCTCACTGCTTAGAAGAATTTTCAAAAAATATATTACTCCTACGATTTTTATGTTTGCTTTAGTTGGGATTTTATTTTGTAACGTCTTATGTTAAAAAAATGACAGTTTGTTTTCTGCTAATTCAGCTTTTTATCATGTTTCATTGTTTATCTTCTTTTGTGAATTTACGACTACATATATTGTAGTTAACAAGTGGGATAGAGTCCAAAATTTTTTTCGAGTTTGATTTGAATAATTACAGAATAAACAATTCTTACTCGAGTAATGTGAAATGGGATCGAGCTTGATTTAAGTATAATAAAAATTGAATTCGATTAAATTAATTTGACAATTGATTAATGGTACATGTAAAACTAATACTGGTACCATTAATCAATTGAATTTTTTTATAGCAGTGACATAAATGATCATATTAGTTTTTGTTTATATGAATTTACACGTACCATTAATCAATAAATAAAATTGTGTAATTGCCCATAATTTTAAAAAAATATAATTTTTGTTTACATATTTATTAATATTTTGAAAACTTATATTCAATTATACATATTTTTTTCCAGTTTTTTGGTGGTACATATATAATTATCAATTTTATAATTTATGAGATATTACAATTAACACCCAAACTTTAATTTTTTCAAGACATTACAAATATAACAAATAACCCCCTAAGGGTAAAGTTATGAATTTTCAATGGTAATGGATTAATTGTAAGATGGTGACAAACCTCATAGGAATTTTCGTAATACCCAATACGTGAAAGAGATTTTTGTAATTAAACCTACCTCAGGGGTATTCGTAATATACTCAAAAATAAAAACAAAGTAGTATCAGACACAACTTGAAGCCTAGTCCGATATGTTCAGAATGGTTATTGTTTGATTTTTACAAATTACGAGTTATAATTTTTATAAATTGACATTAATATTCATTTTTTTCTACCGATCTAATTAAAACTCATAATCCAACCCCCAATTTTTTAACAGATTCTTTCATTGAAAGATGAGAATAAAAACTTAACCTCCAATTGTATAATTAATTATATTATTATATTCGTTTTCATGATGTTTTATATCCTGCTAATTTAAAAATCAATGTTGTGATATTCATGTCATAGCTTTCGTATTTGTATATCATAAAAATATGTCAGTTATTATATTTGTAAAAATGATTTTATGATGATAATACATAAAACAAAATTATGATATTTAATATAATAAATAAATATATTAATAAAGTAATTGTTGATTTGAAGATTACACATCAGTACTAGTGAAAAATAAAATATAAAGAAGGCACTGATATTTAGGAAGGAAATTAAGGAGAGAAATAGAGAATTAACTATTTAAGGCAGATTTTGGCACTTGGAAGGGCAAATATGTCAAGTAATAAAAGTAATAATAATAACTCTGGCTTCCTTGCCATTACCAAACATTGAAAATGAATTCGATTAATTTCCTTGGTACAATTCCAAGTGGTACCCAAACACTATAATGGAATCATATTTCTGAAAATCAGATTACTAGAAATCAAATACCCAGAATCAGATTCAATTCCCGTCAAACAAACGGGTCCTTAGTGCTATGGCATTATTGCTACCATAACGAATAGGATTATGCTATATTTTCTATATAGACTATTAACCATGTCCATGTTGTATATACAAAAATATTGACTTATCATAAATTTTAAGATAATTAGGAAGGAAATTAAGGAGAGAAATAGAGAATTAACTATTTAAGGCAGATTATGGCACTTGGAAGGGCAAATATGTCAAGTAATAAAAGTAATAATAATAACTCTGGCTTCCTTGCCATTACCAAACATTGAAAATGAATTCAATTAATTTCCTTGGTACAATTCCAAGTGGTACCCAAACACTATAATGGAATCATATTTCTGAAAATCAGATTACTAGAAATCAAATACCCAGAATCAGATTCAATTCCCGTCAATCAAACGGGTCCTTAGTGCTATGGCATTATTGCTACCATAACGAATAGGATTATGCTATATTTTCTATATAAAACTATTAACCATGTCCATGTTGTATATACAAAAATATTGACTTATCATATATTTTAAGATAATTTATTATTCATTACTGATGTTGATACATTAGTTTCATAAAATATTAGGCATGATGGATTTCATTATTTTCACCCAAAAAAAGTTTATGTTTTTGAATCAATAGAAACAAATAAAACGTGTCCAATTTTTTTTTCCTTAATTTAGTAAATTCTTCACAATTTTTCCTAATGTAGGGTACGTTTCTCTCAATAACCTATGGATATAAACTTTACGTGCAATTTCATTTCAGTCAAACTATGGAGCCTTTATTATAATGGCTAGGAAAAAGTAATTAATCAAGGCACGTAATGATGAGAAAATATGGAGAAATTAATCGAAACCAATACTAAATCTTTTTGGAGTGTCTAGCACATAAAATTAAATAAGAGCCAATGCAAAATAAAAATAAAAAATAGAAAGAAAAAATCCTCAAGACTTAAATGATAAGCAGAAAGAGCAATATCTTCATATATATATAGTTTCAACCAATCAAAGTGTGAAGAGGTTGGTGTGGATTGTCACATACCAGTCGGGCATGAAGTATTCCTCTTCTCCTTCTACCATGATGGAGTCGTCTTCTTCTAGCTTCAACTTCCCCATTTCTCGTAAGATGTTGCACGGCTTGTTGTAATACTGGAGGTATTCTAGTCTGTGTATCAATATTCTCCAATCAAAGTCATTATATTCAGGAGCTACTCTATAACCAAGACTTTGTAAATTGATGTTCCAGTTTAGAGTCCATAACTTGTTGTTATTGACATCAGAAGACAACTTCCACAGGTTTATAATTGGGGGAGGATCTGGTTCATCGAAAGTTATGGACATAATTGGTTCATTCACGAGATATAGCTCATCTTTGAGTTCCAAAAGATTTACATTCCAAGATAATGTTCCTTGCGGTACCCCAAAAGTCGAAAAAACTTCAGTCTCAACGTCGAAGGAGAGAATACAGTTATTACCATTTTCATCACATGCGTCCCAATAAAAAGACCCACAAACAAACACACCAGAGCCATTAAGCACGCGACTGATCTTAGTTGTGACCTCAATGGATCTCCATGCATCGTAATGCAACTGAAAGTTATCGTTGGTGATGGACATGGTGAGGACCTCACAAACCCATGCGTCGAGTGGGTTTTTGTCAACCATGTGCACCATAATGTATTCATCCTTGGATGGAATATAGCCAATATCAGAGGTGCGAAGTTTAATGTCTGATGATGAAAAGGAAGGGGGATCGGGCAAGCAAAAGAATTGTCGGGTGCTAGGATTATACGAGAAGAATCTCTTTGCATCGGTGAAGCACACCAACTTAGATTGGGATGGAAAGTGCATGATGTTGAGAAATTTTGAAGAAATTGGGAGAGTACATTGTTGGACGACTTTTCCATGGAGATCGAAGGTGGTTAGAAAATAATCATATAAATGATCAGGTTCAAATTTTTCGGGGTATTCCGAACTATGAAAAGCTAGAATTAACGGGGGGGAAGAATTGTGTCTTTGACGATGTAATTTTCTGAAAGAATAAGATGAGATAAGAGATTTCCAGTGTCTGCAAACACAAATAAACCTTAGAAGACTCTTCACTGGCAACCTTGAGAGTATCTCCAACACTACATTCCCTAGTAAAAATGGGCCCCCATGCTGAATTCTAACATCAGATCCCTGATTCTGTTGCTGCTCCTCTTGCTCCATTGTTTGACAAGCAACTAGCATATATCCCCTGCTGTACAAAAGATAATATAATTTTTTTTTAAAATCAAATTAACATATAGAAGTATATATATATACATACTTGACATCACAACCTTGATAATATTCCTTTTGCTTCCATCGCCAACACATTTAAAGAAAAAATTAGACAGACATGTAAGGAATAAAATGGATCAAGTCTAGGAACAAAATTTGTTTACATAAATTAAAATTTTCGTTTACATAAATAAATTAAAATGACAAAACACTAGAGTCCCAATCGAAATGTAAAACATCAAAACTGGGACATCATAAACATGAATTTACCAACTTTAGAGAGTTATATCATCACCCTACACATACATTCACAGAAAAAATAGGAAATTTTGGGGACCATATCTATTACCAATACGTGTATCTCCTAGGAAAAGAGGGGGAAAAACAACATAGTTTTACAAGTAAAATCGGCTTGATCTTTCGAAAACTGGTATAGAAATTTTAGATAATGGGCATCATTATTCAGAAGTTCTAAAAGCTTCAATTTTTTTGCGGAACAAAATAAATTCTGAAAAGATTTCTAGTAACATCCATTAGTAGAATGTTAAAAAAGGAGGAAATTTGATTTAGACCTAATCGGTATATAAATCCCCAAATAGTAAACCAAACCCTAAATACACGAATTTTATAGAATTTCAGTAATCAACACTACAACCTACACAGAATACGAGTTCTAGAACTGATCCTGAACCAAACGAATTTGATTTTCATTAAGCAGATGATACATGAAAAATGACAACAGTAAAATCACTCAAATTCAACCAATTATAATTCTAACAGAAAGCAAGTTTCACAAAATTAAATTCGATTTTGGTTGCATACCTTCAAAAAAATTGACTTGGAGGCGAAGGGTCGTGAGATTTTGAGTTATTGCTTTTGTTGTGCATCTAATTAATCTCTCTTTCCTTCGAGATTGTTTCCCGTCAGGATTCAAATTTCTGAATAAAAAAGGTCTATAAATAATGTATATGATGCCTTCATCTAGTTTGAGATCTGTTTTGGGCCCAATGGACTTATTCTTATAGATAGCACTTTTGTATATATCTCTTTTTTTTTTTTTTTTTTACGTTAGAAGGAAAAGTATATAGGGCTAGGGCCGACAATTGGTCGAATCAGATTCAATTCATATTTGACTTCATCTATTCGGATCAGATTTAGATTTAGATTTTATTTGTGTTCAATGGATCTTGGTCGGACACGATTGAGGATTCAATTTTTTCGAATTCAATAAAATCTTCAATTTTAAAATTTACGCCAGTAAAATTAACTATTACAATTTTTCAAAATTTACAATTTAATTTTATTTACTAATTCAAGTTTAGATATTTGATCATACTTATTTCCTGTCTGTTATATATGTAGATATATGCTGCATGGTTTGAAAGGAAATTAACTACCCAAATTTACTGCTTAAATTCCCTGAAATTGCTGGACAAGATACAGAGGTTTAGTGAATGAGATACTACTTAAATTGAATATTTGCTTTATGAATTCACATATTATGAGGAAATACTGTTTGCTGACTAATTTAACGAAAAAGGATATCTTGAAAAATGATATTAAGTTCACATATTAAGCATGATGCAAGTTTAGTGAATGATACTACGATCATGGATCTGAATATCCATTTTTTCAGTCAAAAAGATCGAAAAATTTATGTTTTTGAATCAATCGAAACGATAATAATTTGTATTTCCGAAACTCTATATTTGCCTTGAAACTTTCTTTTTTTCTTAATTTAGTAACCTTTTTTTGGAAATTTTCGAAAAGTTTCCTATATCTCACTGACCGAAACATACACGAAACTTTGATCCATGATTACATTATAATCTAACATAATCTAATTAAGTGATAAAAGAATCGAATTTCTGAGAAAAAAATCATCATTTAGCTAGCTTTCACATGATTTTCGTCCCTTTGTCCGATTTGGTTTATTTCTCGATGCCGTTTGGTTTAACGTCTGTTTCCCCTCCCCATTGTTTGATTCTTTGAGCTGCAACAGAAGCCTGCAGCATGAACCAAAATACTTTTTATGCAATTTATATTCCAAAATTATCACCATATAATTCTTTATATATAAATGTACTATTGTTATGCATATTATATACCTCTTTATTCCAATTAGTTTTACAAACCATGACGGAGAGGATAAGCGTCTGTACTATTGTTCCTGCTACCATCCCATACCATATACCCTGAACCAACAACATCCGTTTGTCGTATCAAATTAATATCTATATGTATAATTGTAACAATCTAGCTCTATATATATATAACTTAGGCTAAAATTAAAAATTATATATATAATGCATGTGTAGTACTTACTTTGACACCCATATTGAGTGCATTCCCTAAAATCAGACCTAAAGGAATGCCAAATAAATAGTAGCATCCAATATTTACATAGGCAACCAAAGCTTGCCATCCAGCTCCAATAGCCACTCCTGCCATTACAAATTTATATATATATATATATATATATTGGTGTGGTGGAGAAATTAAATATTGTAGAAATGTAGGTACGTACCTGAAAGAGCAGGTTGAACATTGTTGACTACAATGCAAATTGCAAGCAATGGTGTGAGCTGATAAACGAGTTCTTGGACTGCAGAATTATTTGAAAATAACCAAGGAAACTGCTTTTTGAAGAGGAGAAGAATAATAGACATGAGAACGCCGATCAAAAATGAAGATATCACCACCACCACAACCGAAAATTTTGCCGTTCTTGGATGAGATGCCCCCAATTCATTTGACACTCTTATGCTGTGTCATTTTTTTTTTCTCCAAAAGATCGAATACCCTTGAGAAATACTAATATACTTTATATAGTTGGAACAATATAATTTTTATAATAAATTTATAAACTAGTTCGACACAAAAATTAAAAGAAAAATCCACAACATGACAGCTGATGCAAGAGACAATCTGAGAAAACCCCCATAAGTCTTTAAATGGCTTGAACGAAAATCCAGACCAAGCTTTTCCACACGTGCCGCTGAATATATAAATCAATTGGGCCACCACTATGAACCACCACGAGAGATTCAACACGACCAACCCTCCGCCCATACCACACCCCAGTTTCAGCATAAACAACCAGCTAAACAGAACGTGCAACACCAATGCCGCAGCTGAAATCCACGCCATGGCCATTATCTTGCTCTGAGCTTGCAAAAACTTTGCTATAGGAAAGTTCAACGCGTAAGCGTAGAGCTGAGGAATCATCCAAATAGCAAACTTACCCGCAACTCGAGATATGCCAAAATGTGTTGAGCAAACAGAATGGTTTGAAAAGGGGAGGTTAAAGTAAACTTGGCTTGAAAGCTGTGGAACATTTTCTAATTCATCCTCTGTCGTAATTAATGGCTGCTTTGTGTTATTGTTCTCCATTTTTCTGTTTCTGTTTTGTTTTTGTGGTTGTTGAGCGAATGATTATTACATACATAGGCTTATTTATAATATGTTTAGATTTCTATTAAAAACCATGAAATGTATGTGCTATTGCATTTTTATGTTATTTTATTTTATTTTATAGGACTGGATTATTAGCATTTTCAGTCTTATACTATATAATAAAGTTGCTTTTGTCATCTTGATTCTCAAATGTTTTACACTAGATCCCACATTTTTCAAAAATACTCGTTTGGTCTTAAAAGTATATATATTGCAATTTTGATTTTATGTATTTATCTAATATTTTAATGTCTTGCATGATTGTCTCGGTTTTGTATTTCTAATCACAAGAATATAACTAAATCAGAAATCTTGAGATAAGAAATATAATTTGTAAAGTGTGAAAGTAAAAATATTAAAATTTTAACAATGTGAGATTAAAAGTGCAAATTTCATTTCATAATATGTTCGATTAAGGGTTAATGGGCTAAAGTTGACCTCAATTAAGCAATAAATAGAACTGTCAATTGGCAATTAATACGAAGGAAATATTAACAATTAATTAAGTGAGGAAATTAAGGAAGCCCATAATTCGGCTAATGTCCCCTGTAAAATAATATTTGCACGCCCACGCGTTTTGCACGTACAAATCACAACTACTTTCGAGTCAAATAAAGGAAGGTGGAGTGCAAGTAGGAATTTGAATAAAATAAAAAAAAATTCACGCTATATAATCAAAATAAAATACTAATAATAAATTAATATAATAATAATACCAATTTACAATCGATAAGTTTAATTGTTATTGGACATTGAAATTTGAATTCCAAAGGGCTATTATGCAAATGTTTTAGCTAAGTTTCATTCGGGTTAGTTTGGTCTCAAAAATTGGTTTCAGAGTTCTTGTAGAAATTTTTGAAACTTGATTTGGAGAATAGTTTCAATGGTACAGGGAGATGATAAATTTGTCAATGGTTTGAAAGTTTGAGAGATGATTTAAATTGAAGTTTAAGAGAAAAGAAGTAGATGATAGGCTTGAGATCAATAGTTTTATGGGTGCTAAATGCAGGTGACAAATGTTAGTCATTAACTTTGTAGGCCTAAAGTAGATTAATTTGATAGGTCTCTACCCTGCTCGTTTGAGCCTAAACCTGCACAAACGCATTTTCAAATGAGGTTTGATCCAATTTAATTGAGCCCAAACCTAGGCAAACCATTTCCAAAATAGCCAGTTGTCGAGTTAAATAATTATTTAACATGTAATGTGGTAAGCCAACTTTAATTATTTGGATAAATTTTGAAATTGTATTAAATAATTATTTAACATGTATAATGTGTAAGCCAACTAAACATAAATGTTTTTAAATATCTAAAACATATTTAAATTTATTTTGAACGTTGATAATTAAAAACGCTATCATGTCCCAACGGCCAATAGTCAATAATTGTTTTAGCAGAGAATTAATTCTTTCTACAATACTAAAGATATAAATTATCCCTTCACGAAAGGTTAAGTTTGCCTATATCGTAAAAATGAGTGAAATGTAGAAACACTCACAGTATTATATTTAGTTGGCAAAAGATAATATATGTTTTATTCGCTCTAAGTGCGAGTATTCTTCATCATTTGAAAGAAAAAAGACAAATATACCCCAATATGCTGGTATAAATGTGAAAACCCGATTATTCACTTAAATAAATTGACAACAATCTCCTATAAACTTAAAAATTGACAATGAAGCTTCTGTAAACTTGAAAAATTGACAACAATATTATTTTCATATGGTTACACTGAGCTAATAAAATTATAATACGGGAGATTTTCTAATAGAAAATTAACAAAAAGTGTTCTTTTACTAGTAAAAATAATACATAAAGTTTCCTATCAATTAAAAATAACACATGGATGTTTTTGTATTTCGCTCTCTTAAATAAAAAGGACATGAGAGCTATAATTAAGCTCAAGATGCGTGCTGGAGATAAACCACCATGTCATAGACATGGCTTATAGAAGAATTAATAAATGAAATTGGTAGAAGACCTTTTTTTTTTTTTTTGATAAATAATTGGTAGAAGATCTTGTACAATATCCTAGGATCTTAGTAATAGATATGCGCATTTTGACTGAATAGAAAAATATAAACTTATGGCTTTAATTGGATTTAAATTTGGCTTTTTTATTTGAAAATATTCATTTAGGTGGTTTCAATGCCTTTGAAACACAATGTAATTTTAAATTTGAATATTGTCTGAATGGTGTTATTTAGATTTTTATAGAGTTTGAAAGGAAAATAATAGTTCATAAATGTCTAATCAATAGAAATTGAGATGTTTCAACGAATCTCATTTTAATTTAGATTAGATTTTACTTAAATCTGGTACATCTTAAGCGATTTCAAAGAATCTGCAACATGTTTAAACTATATGTGTGAAGCTATAAATATAAACATTAATTAATTTGTGGGTCGAAGAGAGGTGGCCACCAACTAACAATTCAGTCAACGGAGGTGAAACCAATTAAAAGTAGGCCTCAAAATGTAAGATTTTAGTTCCGGCGCATGTGACGATCTATATATTAATATATATATATATATATAGTTGATTTGTTTTCTCTTTTCTTTGGTACGTACACACTATAATCGAGAACTCATTTTATTATATTATAAAGTTTTATCGGGTTGGCTAAAAGCAGTTGTGGATTGGCAAAACTGTGGGTAGTTTTCCATTCATTGGATGAAACGTGGAAACAAATCAACCTTCTATCGGAAATTCAAGTCTTGGAAAAAAATATAAATTGTCATTTTTACCCTTGTTATTTTTCATTATTGCTTCAAACTCCTCCTCAGAGGCCCAATTCGTTTGTATTTCCCAGCCTTCCAATTCTCAATGAATTTTACTCCAAAGGCTTCCTCGGAGTTCTTCCCCAATTGGAGTTCTAATTCAACCTAGTTTTTTTTATTTCAATTTAGTTCCAATTTCAATTTTAGGTCGAAGTAAGCACCTTTTTTAAATTAATTGAACGTATGTGCGTGAGATCTCGGTGGCGCTGGTGTTTTGTGCGACGGAGATGGTGGCTATGATTTGTGGTGGTGGCGAATCTGGAAGTTGTGTTGGTGGTGGTTTGCGCGAGAATGGTGATGGTTGTTGGTGAAGATGGTTGTTGGTGAAGATGGTGATGGTGGTGGTTTGTGGTTGTTGCGCGAGAATGGTGATGGTGAAGATGGTGGCGGCGGTTGGTATATTTAAGCATTAAAAAATGAGAAAATATCATGATTAATATTGTATCATTGAATTCACAATAAAATCAGAAATAACAATTAAAGCACCAGTTCTCACTTTAGAGTAATATTTTGCCTTACCCAGATGGCCAGATGTAAATCAATCGAGTTGTTCTACATTTAGTTTTTTATTTTTTAAAACATTCACGACTATTAGGATGAGTTTTGGCTCGGTTTAAAAAAATGATTTGGGTGGTTTCGATGAAACCTTTGAGACCCCAATTTGGATGAGTCTTTGGCTGTTAGGTTTTGTGGTTTAAATAAGTTGAAACCCCATTTGGATTGATTTGATGTTGGCATTTAGGGGAAAAAGTAGGAGGTAAGTGTCAAATCAATGTCTTTTTTAATGAGTTTTGGGAGATGGTATGTGTCAAATCAATATTTTATAGGTTTGAAGAATCTGAGTGTGAGTTTTTAATAGATTTTTTTTATAGTTTTATGAGTTTGGCGAAAACTCATTTAAAATGATTTTAGCTAAATCTCGTGAAATTCGCGAGACCGGGGTCAAAACGCATGCACATACACCCTCAAGATCTTAAATCTAACTTAACTCCTTTCAAGGCATATACTCCCTCCGTTTCATAATATCTGTTGCTTTGAAGAGTTTTTCTTGTGCCATATTATCTGTCACTTTAGATTTCCAATAAAGCATTAATTACTCTTTTTCCATTTTTGCCCTTTATGCTCACAAATTTTCTCAAACATTAGTGGAGGATAATTAATTAAAAGGGTATTTTAGTCTTTTTCATTATTTTCCTCTTAGAATTTAGCTATATTTAATAATTTTCTTAATTTGTGTGCATACATGTAAAAAGACAAATATTTTGAAACGGAGGGAGTATATGACATATTATAACCTCTTCTGACAAAATTCTGACCTAATTTTACTACTTTTTCGATTAATTTATTTCACAAAACAAATAACCTGTCATTCAACTTTATTATGTGAGCATTTTGATGGTTACCATCTTGGATTGTTTTTCTTTCTAATTGCGATAAGACTTGGGCTAGATTGAACTTTGGACTGGAGTCAAAATGGCTAGGTGATAGTGGGCTATATGAATACCGAATGAAGTTCAAAACGGTGAACTGGGCTTGCTATAATAGTACAGTTGAACATCAAATTTAAATTACTAAACTTTGAGTTTAATGTATTGAAGATTCAAATGAGTTGGACGAGGAAATTATGTTTACCAGTATATCTTTCTTTAGAATCAGCATAATATAATCCAATTTAAAGATCTAAATGTATGTTACGGAATATTCTTGTATAGATCAGGTCTTTCATAGATCATACATAAAATTTTGTAAATATGTTTAATGAATGCATTAATATAATTTATGGTCTATGAAAAACTGCAACAATTTTTCGTATGATACTAAGATTTAGTCAACTGATTAGGCTTTATAGAACTTAAACTAACTTGATCTATTGGACATAGAATATTATGTTACCAGTGGAAAAGACTTAATTTGAAAATTGAATTTGATAATTAATTCAAGGGTTTTGATCATAAAGTACTAAAACTTGAAGTCTATTATAAACATTAGTCCGTGTCATAACTATATTTAAATATTAAAAATTGATATTTAGTTAATTACATATTGTGAAGCATTATTTGAAAAATATTCGAATAAGTAAATGTTATGACATAATTTATTAATTTAAATAACAAGTGAACCAATAAATTAAGAAATAATATAGATAGGGAATTAAATCAAATTTTATTATATTATTAACTAGATGATCCCATAAACTAAATTGGTTAAGTGAATTATTGATATATCAATTTTTATAAAGACGAAATTTAAGTGTTAATTAATGAGAGAATTTCAGTTTTGGTACCACAATTTACCTTACTTTAAGGATTTTGTACCAAATCGTACCACAATTATTTCGTCCGACACATTTAGTACCATTATTTGACGGGACGTTACACAGTTCATACTTCCGTCAAAATTTGAGACCAATTCTATAATTTTTTCATACTTCCATCAAAATTTCGAGACCAGTTCATACTTCCGTCAAAATTGTGGTACTAAATTATATAGGGCAAACTTTGGCAGCAATCTTTAATTATAGGACCAATTCTATAATTTTTACATCAATTCCGTAAAATTTAACGGGCACGTGCTCCTCACGTGTTCAATTCATCCATTAATTTGACGGAAGTATGAAATGTGTAACGTCCCGTCAAATAATGGTACAAAATGTGTCGGACGAAATAATTGTAGCACCAAATCCTTAAAAAAAGATAAATTATGGTAGCAAAAGTGAAATTCTCTCGTTAATTAATTAACGGAGTCATATGGTTATAATGATCATTTCTAGCTTGATCATGATAAATACAATCTCATGGTAAACGATAATTTACTTATATTTAGAGTATTTAGGATATAATTTATTCAATCATTGCATTATGAGTACGTAATTTAAATTTGATTGGTGTACATTTATAGGGAGAAATTAATTTGGGACCCTATCAATACACAACTTGCAACATTATATATCCAATATAATATTGATCTCACCAAATTACGGGGACATGTATTTTTTTCATAATTAACCATAACAACATCGAGTTTAGTTGAAAACTAAGAAGAAGAATTTGCGTGAAAATAAGATAAACAACAGTGTTTGCAAAAATAAATGAAGATTTTAGAAACATGACTCAATTTCAAAAAGAAAGTTTCCAATGGGTTAACAACGAAAATAATTTATAACCAAATCCATAGAAAGTCCATCGATTTGAGATTTCTTTTATCACCACAATACCTCTCTAAGGACCACAAACAGAACCATTTAATTTCATTTATGTTGGAGAGACATGCATCTAGTAATATGTGATGTACCATGTTTGGTATATGTCCTTCATTCTTTTTCTACGTTCTTAATATTTCTTATAATAATGGTTATATTACTAAACAAAAATAAAAATAAATTCCAGAAAATCGAGCTATATGTATATTGATCACAATTATAGGCCACTTTCTTAGTAAATCAGGTTCAAACGTAGCTCGAATGTACTCAATTTATTTACATGATAAGCGGAACACGTTTATATCAATCTCATCTTAATAAACTGCGTTAGGTTAAAATTAAAAAAAAAATTGAATTACTAATTAAAATAATTAAGATTTTGCTGACAGTTTCTATGGAATACATATAATTACCCAAAAAAAGAAAGAAGTCAATGAAAGTAACAAATAACAACATGGGGTAGCATCAATCTCCAAGAAATTAATAAAACTGAAACTCACCTACCAAATCTGAGATTCATAAAAATTAATATAGGAGATGGGCGTCCTTGTTTGCAGTTGAGGCCAATTAATGATGAAGCATCTAAATTGAGCTGTGGTGAGTTATAATTTCTTCATGGGGGACCAAAATATTGCATCATAAGAAAAAAGAGATTTCACAAGGTAAATAAGCTTTTGATGACTCAATTATTGAAGTGGACCTTAAGGACAATCTCTACATGCTACTCGTATGAAATTTTACAATTTCACATTGGCTTGAATTCACTTTGCACGCTCGAAAATTAATTATTTTAATTTGCACCCCAAAAATACCTTAATTATTACACTTTGTACCCTTAACATACATCTTCAACCACCATAATTTCGTCAGAAAAACTATTTTTCTAACTGTAAGCAAGGGCATGTTTCATATTTAATTTAAGGAAATATTCCCTCTATTTTCTACTGAACATGCCACTTTTTCACTCCATCAATGAGTGAGCTTAAACGAAATTCCATCCATTTAAATCTTAAATTTATCGTTATTCTTTTATTTTACTTTATGATTAACAAAAACTCATAGAGCTGCAAGAAATTTCAAGGAGGACTATGATCAGGGGCGGACGGCCTAAGGGGCTGGGGAGGGCGGACCGCCTAAGGGGCTGGGGAGGGTGGCCGCCCCCCCAAGAATAATCCGGATTAAGTATATATATTCAATACTATTGTAATATTGGTGAAGAGGAGTTAGTGTTCCAGTGGCTAGTGAATTGCAGTAGTACCAAGTTGGTTCAGGTTCGAGACCTGATAGTCACTCCTTAATTTTTCATTCTTTTAACTTTTCTTTTTTATATATGTTTTTTAGCTAGACCAACATATTACCTTGAATTGAAAATGTTAATATATTATGATAAAAATATTTAATTTCCATAAATGCACTCAAGAACATTAAAAGCAGAACAAAAAAAAAAAAAAAGGAAGTTTTAGTGTTGATTTTGGTACTTTTATAGCTTTTTTTTTTACAGAATTGAATTTATGTTATAAAATGTTTCTATGTTTTATCAATTCCTTAAATCATTTGTTAAATGGATTTTTAAAAAAATTGCCACTATATTTTTTCACCTTTTATTCAATAAAAAGACAGCATTACTTTATTTCATTTTATTGTCATTTTATCACGGCATAAAAATGATAACGAGTTTGCTATTAAAAAATTCTCGCCCCCCCAATCGGAACCCTCTAGTTCCGCCCCTGACTATGAAACTTATTTCTCTATTGTTCCCCTACATAAAGATTGGTTTGTGGTTTAAATTAGAAAAAGATTTACAGACTCGTTCAACATCTAGCCCGTGCTAGTTATATACTCCGTATTATAAATAAACTAATACATATATAAATTAATGGAGCCAGTTATTTATTGGTTTCAAACTTTTATTCTATAAATGCGTTCGATGCGCCTTGAAAGAGATTAAACCCTTGGTAGATAAAAAAAATGGTATAGAATCTGATATTGTCTACTAATTAATCATAAAAAAATGTAATAATTGATTTAAAAAAAATAATATATTAAATACAAACAAAGGAATTGTTACTTTGAATACAATATGATGCCAAAATTTTCGAACAATCCCTATTATTATCTTATTTAATTAGCTAATCAATTTCTCCACATCATTTGGCTTGGCATTTTGTTGGCCTCTCCAGTAACTGATCCTTTTGGCAGCAATGGAAGCCTGCATTAAAATTAAACCCACACGCAATAATTTTATAAAAGAAGTCCAAAAGCAAAATTAATTATTAATACTAAAATGCAATTAATATATTGTCCTGCATCTGCTGCATACCTCTTTGTTCCAATTTGTTCGGTAAACAATCCAAAAGAGTAACACCGTTTGTGCAACTGTTCCCGCTACCATTCCGTACCAAATGCCCTGAAAATCGTAACAGATATAAGTTCATGGTTCCACTTCTCAAAAATTGAAATTGAAATTGAAATTGAAATGATATATAATATCATGTATACTTACTTTGACGCCCATGTTGAGTGTATAACCCAAGACTAGACCTAAAGGAACACCAAACACATAGTAGCATACTATATTCACGTTGGCAATCAAAGCTTGCCATCCAGCCCCAATAGCCACACCTACATTATATATTTACAATTCATTACATTAATTAATTAATACGAAATTTTGTTAAAAATAACATTTTAATTATGAAATACATTTAATTCAATTTATACCTGACAAAGCTGGTTGAATGCTGTTCACCACGATACTAAATGCAAGCAACGGGGTGAGTTCATATACAATGTCTTTGACTTCAGAACTATCCGTAAATAAGGAAGGGTACTCGTTCTGAAAAACGAGTAGACAAATTGCGACTACGAGGCCGATCAAGAAGGCATATATAACTGTCACCACAACGGAAAATTTCGTTGTTCTTGGATGAGATGCTCCCAATTCATTCGACACTCTTACACTGCAAATATATATATATATATTAATTTTGGGAAATACATATATATTTATTTTTAAAAAAATAAATAAATATATACCAATTATATACCTAATAGCTGCATTGAATCCAACAGCAATCGTGTTTGTCCACCCCAATATGTTTACACTGCATAAAGATACAATAATTTGAGGCAAGGATTTCATCAATATTTTATTAATTAGACAATAATGATCATAATAAATATAACTACTTACCATACGGATAAAGCAGCCACAGCAACTTCAGCATTCTTCAAATATCCAGCAAATAGAACCAATGCCATAAAATACCATATTTCTAGGCTGCACCAATGAAATAAAATAAATACTTGATCACAAACTCCTATTAATTTAATATACACAATATTTTAATTAATTTCTATTTTATGATGATGATGTATGATTATACTTTGATTTGTCATTATTATTAAACTACTATATTCCATTTTACTTTATACAAATTTCAATTTTCAATGACCATTAATTAATATTGCACCTTTGGATTTACTCACGTACCACATCATTACAGCTGAAGCAAGAGACAATCTGACGAAGCCCCAAAGGTTGGTAAATGCCTCTAAAGTGAATCCAGGCCAAACTTTTTCACAAGTCCCACTAAATATGTAAATCAGTTGCGCCACCACTATGAACCACCACGAGGCGTCGAGCATAGCTGCACCTCCGGCAATACCCCAGCCGAGTTTTAGCATCATCAGCCAACTTAACACTACGTGCAACACCAGCCCCGCGGCAGAAATCCAGGCCATGGCCATGATCTTGCTCTGCGCCTGCAAGAACTTGGCGGTCGGAAAATTCAACGCGTAAGCAAAGAGCTGTGGAATCATCCACACCGCATACTTCCCCGCGGCCATCGAGATGCTCTGTGTCTGGCCGATCACTAGCAGAAATGGCATTGCGAAAATGTAGAGAAACATTAGCAGAAATGCAGTACCAATGAGGATGATCCAGGATCTCTGTAAATAGACACCCAACATGTCGTACTGTCCTGCCCCGAAGGCTTGCCCGCATAGCGTCTCTACCGCGCTTCCCATTCCCAGCTGTTTTCAATTTATTCATCCGAATCAACAATAAATTAGATATTCATTGGATAATCAACATGACTAGCAAGCTACATCTTATTCCTATTTCTTTTTTTGCATATCTCAATATAAAACTCTATTTGTCCAAGACTTTAATTATAAGGTGGACTTAATCTTGATTTTCAATCACACTATGCTCAATAGGGTGACTTGCAACTATAAGTTATTTGGATGAAATTGGCCACATGTGTCACACGTGACCGCTAAATCGGCATTTTGAAAGGAAAAATAACGTGTTTATGGAGTTTTACTTGGGCAAGAAAATATAAAGTAATTAAAAAAACATGGCATCTTTTTTTCTTCCAAATAATTAACACTTGTATTAATAACTTTAAGAGTATAAACGTAAATAGAGTATATTAATATTTTTTTACTAATTTTAGCTTCTACCTAAAATTCCGCCCCAACTGTAAAAATAACAAATGGAGCAATGAATTTACCATGACGCCGAGAGATAGGCCGGCGATGACGGAATTCTCAATGGAGAAGGCGGCGAGTTCGAGGGTGCCAACATGGCCAGCGAAAGTTTGGGTGAAGGCGCCGAGTGAGTATTGGCAGAGGGATGTAAAAATGGCGGGGCCAGCTAAGTACCAGAGCTTCCCGGACTCGACATTGAAAGCCGAGAGGAATTCAGTAATAGTGTTGATCGGGGAAATGTCCTGATCGTCGGCGACGAAAGATGCGAAAAATGACAAGTTTGATAATCTGTAAGCAGAAGGATACTTTTGAGACATTAGATCTGGTACTGTATCTTCCTCTTCATTGGGGATGATCAGAAGTGCCTGCTTCTTCGAATAATTGTCCTCCATTTTTTTTAATTAACCAGGCACAGAAAAAAAAAATATATATATATATATATATATGATGGAGAAATGTGATTTAATTCTCTGGTTTGATGGTGTTCTTTCTCTTCCCCGGAAATTGGGATATTTATAGAAGGTGATATTACATGATCAAGGAAGAGTATGGGCTGTTAGCTAGAAATTATTGTGGGACGAGAATTAAAGAAAGAAAGGGAAAAAGCACTTTCCCTCCCTAAGCTTTCAGTGTTCTTACATTTTCCTCCTTAATCTTTTCGATTTTGCACATACCCCCTCAGCTATTTCAAAAGTTGAAGATTCCCATCTTTGGCTGGCCAACTGTCAAACTTTTTGGAATTTTCTATTGAATTTTTACCGTTTGGGCTTATTTATATGAAGATAATAATTTAGTGTTCGAGATGAAACTTGTAATTTTAACTTTGGAATTCTCATTGTTTGTTGTTAATTAGTATGATATTTATCATCATTGTAGTAACTCCGGTGTAATTTATAATTTTGAAAAGATTTTTTTAACCTTACAGATACCCATGTAGTGGAGCATAGAAAAAAAGTTTATGAATTTTCACCGTAAATCTGCAACTTTTAGAATCGATGACTTGTAAATGTTAACTAAGAAAGAAAGATTGGGGGAAAATTAAAAAATACTCAAAGTTTGAGGGGCAAAGTGTTTTTTTCCATTAAAGAAAGTCAACCGTAATGGAGTAGCATCCACCAAAAAAGTTGAACAAAGTAGAGTATAGTAATAGTGTTTGAACGCTTGGACGCGCTGATATGTAAAATACTATGATAAAAGAACACACCATCTGAAACACGAAAATCATATTTTTATGGAATTGAATATATATATGTTAGAAAAACATCCATGAGATGTAAGCCCAATTGTTCAGTTGACTGAGTAACACGTACCTAAAATTACAGAATGTGACAATAATATTTTTAAACTGAATCGAGTTTAAGGATTCAAATCGATGGAAATTAGATCTTTCTTTTCGATCGGATACTAAATGGCATAATTAACATCTGAGGCCGATAAAAGTAAGTCATAGTAAAGACACCCTCCAATCAATGATCAATACAACATAATTTAGCGGAAATCGTTCTCATTCTGATATATATATATATATATTTATATTTATATATATAGTTGATATATATGGTGATTTCATTTTCAATGTTTATCTAAACTATGAAGCAGAATACCGTTGGATATGATCGATGAGAATTAAACTTAGACTACATAGTCACGTTCAAGTATATATTGCAATATTGTTATAGATTTTCAATGTACTTTTAACTACATTTGGTGAAATTTAGTTTGCTTGAATATCTCATTCCTTCCATTCAACTTTCAAAGTGTTTTAAGATTTTGCGCATAATCACTTGAATTACTCAAATTTAGATAAACGCAATACTCAAACTAATTAAGCTAACTCCTTTGGTACTTAGTTATTCATCTCGCTGAAAACTATTGATTTTTTTTTTATTTTTGGTTGCGCGTCGAACATATCATATGATAACTTTTTTCAATAGAGATTCGGATTTGGGTTACTAATCAGACATTGAAACACCAAGGAGATTTAATTTGAAGCCAAACATGGAGCATAGAATCCTAGAATTTATCTATGTAGAAATACGCTGGCACATACACGGATACACCTCAATGAAAAGAAAAAGAAAAAAAAAAAGGGTCACCAATTGATCATTGTTAATTGTATAATTAACCTGTCTTTTTATGGTGAATTATTGTCTTTCTGGATCTTCAGATAAATTAGTAAATAATTAACAGGTCTATAAGACTATAACACGATATGAATATTTAAGTATAAATAGTTGTACCATATTAGATACTTTAATATCTTGATATGTTTATTTAATATAGATTTTGTATGAACATATCCCTTGAAAATGGCGCGTACTAGGTGTGACTGACGAAAAAATATAAATTTTACTATATTTTTTTCAATCAACTTATATAAATTTTATTTAAATATTTGATAGTTGACTGGTATTCGTAGGCAAAAAAGCATTTTACGTCCCTTAATTTTTACTAATTTATAGAAGCATGACACTTAATTTTTCGCCGAAAATTGTTGTGCTTTTCAATAATTGCCAACTGTGAGATTAATTTGGGGGGTTTTCCAAAATGAATTGACCGTCAGATTTAATTATTACAAGGAAAACCAATTTTCCTTGGTTTTTTAAGGAAGAAGAAAGTCAGGAAGAGCTGTGAAAATGGAGGGAAGGAATTGTGTTTGGCTCTAACTATAAGTAAGAAAGGGGGAAGAAAATGAGGGAACTAGTATATAGTTGTGTTAGATGTAGGGCTTTTGAAAGTACAAGGGATTTTGGTGGCAAAAAAAAAAAATTCACAAGATAGTTTTATGCAGATTTTGCCTAACACAGGGTAGTATCGTGCATTTACCCTGAATAAATAAATAAATAAAAATTTGAAGTGATCTAGTGTTGTAAACTCAATTTTACATTTTTTTTATTTCTATTTAAATGTAATTTAGGATAGCAAAAAATGATTGGGCTAAGTCCATATGACTAGGACTTAACCCACCTTAAATTACATTTGAGGAAAGATAAAATTGTCCACAACTATATAAGGAGTACTTGGTCTGCGACATTTATATAGTCTCAACTATGTACGTTTACATCACTTATATTATATTATATGTATTCAACTATATTATGGCAATGGATTAATTAATGAACACATAGTCTTTGGGTTTCTTAAATCAAATTATAAGATCGATGGTTCCATATATATAAAGATTCAATGTATTATACATTATTAAGATAAGAATATTCCAGGTTTAACTTAAAGCTTGTGATCGGCGCCTTGTATTAAAAGAGTTCAATCAGTTGGCACGTTAGAACAAGTTGCACATGGAATATTGATGACAAAAATTATATATCTTGTTCACATGGGGTTCCAGTGATCTAAAATTGTACACTTAGACCCCATCTGATCTGATGATGCAATTGAACTTACTAATTAACTAAATTGTCCAGTTACAAGTTTAATTTGGTTGTGCCAACGTAATAGCGGATGAATTACACAGACGTGACATAATTAAATTGGAATAAAAGTTTAATTCTCATGAATATATATTGGACAATTAGGTTATAGCTACCACACTATTATTACATCTTTTGTACCTCCTCCCACTACAGAACGTGTAACATTCCCTTCCCAAACTAATTAATTAATGTTATAGGAGACTCATTATTTTTCTACTGTTAGAAATAAAATTGTGAAATCATTTCATCATTGGGTTTTATATATGGACTAAACTACCCTTATAAAAGTACACCTTAACCCCCTCCCCTCCTAATTATGTAGGATAAGTAACAATTCACCCCCTCGCTACCCTTTTTCAACTGTTAGATAAATCATATTAACTCTAATACATTCAGGGGTGGATCCGGAATTTAGGAGCTGAGTTTTATTATATATCACTACAAAAAGTTTTATTAATTCAAATTATTTTCAAGGCCTAAAAAATTTCAATCGAAAAAGACACTAGAGGTGTAGATAACGTTTACCGATATCATGAATTTAATCATCTATGATACAATTACCAATACAAAATTTCTCAATATTTTTTCTTAATTTCTTCTTAATGTAAGTAATCAAAAATAAGTGAAATTGAACATATTGATCTTATATCTTGTCTCTAAGTCTATTTTTCACAAAACTCGGGGTTTGACCCGGTTTCGCAGGTCTCGATTTTAAAAAAATAGTTTGGGTGATTTAGGTGAAATTTTTTAAATCCCATTTGATTATGTTTTGGATGTTGGGTTTTGTGATTTTAAAAAGTTGAAATCTCACTTTGATTGATTTTGAATGTTGAGGTTTGTGGAATAAAAATAGGTGGTATATGTCAAATCAATATATTTTTAAGGGAGTTTGGATTAAAAAATAAATGGTAGGTGTCAAATCAATTTTTTATAGAATTCAAAAGAAAATATGATATATCAAATAAACTAATATCGACTAGTAATATATAAGTTTTACACAGCATACATATAACTAATTTGATTTAAAATCTCGTTTCACTTATAATTTATCCAAGAAATAATAAAGATTATAAATTGTTTAGTTTAAGACTTTGAATCTTTTGAGACATAATTAGATTTACAATTAATATAATAAAATACATAGAGCTAAAAGTGATTTACAATTAAATTGCTATATTAAATAAATAGTCAATTAAAATAATGATAATTTTCATTATTGAATCAATGACATCATTTTACCAATGCATATCAATGCACTACCAATAAAATTACAAATAGACCATGTAGGATAAAAGAAAAATCCAAAATCTAAGCCAATAGGGTATGTAGATCCGTCCCTGAATACATCTATCACATGGTCGGTATTATACATCAACACAGAAGTGTGTGAGAGATGTAAACATGCATGCCAATTTGAATATCATGGACTGATGGACCATATATTGTTGAATTTGAATATCACGGACCATTAGTATATATAGGAGGGGTTGTTTTTTCAATGATTAAAAGTAGAAAGATGATAAAAATAAGATATCAGAAGCAATTAATAAATACCACAAGTTGTATCAAAGTACTTTTGAACTCATGTTCACAAGAGGGCTAGACGAAATTTTCAAAACAATAAAAAAAAAAAAAAAAAGTTTTCTTCTCTAAAATGATTATGTGCAAGCCATTTCATTCGATCAATATTATGAAAAATTCACTTACTTTGAGATTGGATGTGGATTTAAGAAGAGTGATCTATCACAATAACATATACCAAATGCAACTGTAATATAGTACCAACAATAACTTGTAAATAGTTAAACTTAATAATCAACTCTTTCATAATATATAGTCCGAAATTAGAATGGAAAATACCATTTCTTACCTAACTGAAATTCGTAACACAAGACTTCTCTTCACTAAAATCATAACTACAAGAAATTTCCTTCAATATATACAATTATTAGATAAATTTTCTTTTCGCTCCATTTCTTCTACAATTTAAAGAATAATACAATATTTTATTGTTGTGTTGGAATGCCGATGAGGCCTTAGCAAAGTGGTTAATGATGAGATTTCATGATCAATATTTCATGGGTTCAACTCCCACTAGTGTATGTATTTTCTCTAATTTAAAACTAGCATTTATAATTAATTTACTTTGATACCAATATAATAGATTCGATTTGATATAATTTTTTATTTAATGATGAAATCATCATCTAAAAAAAATATTGTTGTGCTGCAATAATAAAACGTGGCTTACATTTGCATAAAATACTTTTTAATTCCTCAATGCAGGCGCCCCACATTAATGCTTACATAATTAAATCAAAACTAAACCTAATACTCTGGTTCTTGAGGTCCGTAATTTGCGGTTGTGTGTAATGGTAGGGACAAAAACTCCAAAATGCTACAGATCCCTAGCATGTTACCCTACCTACAGGGCTACAATTTGTTTTTATTAAGTCTTGCATTTAATTTTATCTTTATGTTTCCTTTTGGGTCCATAAAATTAAAGCTAGTGTTATTGGCACCAATTGTTAGAGCCATTTTTTTATTATGACTAGTTTACCCTTTATTATTATTATGTGTGTTAAATAAAAGTTAATGAATGTATTTTCTCTCTTTCCTTTATCATCGCACGAGTTTTCTAAATTACAAAGTCAATTCATTATTGTTTTGTTAAAAAACTCAAACCACATTTCATCCATATTATTCTTAAATTTAAATATGTTTGTGACTTTAATTATTGTTTTATAAATAAACTCAAATTACCTTTCATCCATCCCATGCATTATTTTGATATCTAAATACATTTTTCACTTAGACATATATAATATTTAAATTTAATTTTTATTGCTTGGGAGAAAGATAACAAATTTTACTCTTTTCTAAAGCTTTTGAATCCTGAGAAATCCAACAGTAAATGTTTTAATGAATATAATGAACCAGTACGAAAAATCAAAGGGATTATTGTATTTTTGGTGCCAGGCGTTTCTACCCCATAACTTTTCGGGCTGACATTTTTTGTGCCACAACTTCAACATCAGTGGCAATTTTGGTGCCAATTGAGGCCCAATTTCAAAATTGGCCCTAAATTTCACCATGTGCGGGTCATGTGACAAGAAAAATGAGGATTCGACGTCTTTTTCATTAAAAAAAAAATTAAAATTCAAAATCCGAACATTTCCTACAAAATTCACCAAACATTCCCTTAATTAAATTTTTACAGCCTTATTCTTCTTCCCCAAATAAAACATCCAAGTAGCCTATTTTTAATAAAAAAAAAGACATTGAATGATCAAAATCTTCAATTTTCATGTCACATGGCCCGCACATGGGAGAATTTAGGGCCAATTTTGAAATTGGGCCTCAATTTGCACCAAAATTGCCATTGATGTTGAAGTTGTGGCACCAAATGTGTCAGCCCGAAAAGTTATGGGGTAGAAACGCCAGTGAGCTATAGTTGTGGCACAAAAAATGCAATAATCTCAAAAATCAAATATGGTTGTTATATATGTATATTGTTTGATCAAATTATAAACTGATCAATTTCTTGGTTTCTATTTTTTTTTTATTTTCAATTTACATCATGACGGGTGTCAAAATTAATAGTAAATATACCTATGATATATGGATACTCCATAAATTTAGATATAGTTGATGTTGGGTATTATATGCCATCACACGTTCGATATGTAATACAATAGTCACGTGGAGATTAAAAATAAAATAAAAATAATATCAGACACAACTTGAAGCCGTGTCCGATATGTAAAGAATACATGAGTGATTCTTGTTTGATTTTTCAAAATACGGGGTAATTTTTTTATTGAAAAAATCAAAAATTGAAATTAATAGTCATTTATTCTATTGTTCTAATTAAAGCTCATTGTCCAACCCCCAATTATATTTTTTCTGAACCGATTCTTTCATTGAAAGATAATATTCAAAGCTTAATCTCCAATTATATAATTAATTATATTATTGTATTCATTTTCATGATGTATTATATCATGTTAATTTAAAATCAATAATGTGGTATTCATGTCACAGTTTCCGTATTCATATATCATAGGCATAATAATAAAATATCTCAGTTATTATATTCATAAAGCAAAATTTATGATGATATTACATAAATAAATAAATAAAACCTTTATGATAATTAATAGAATAAATAAATAGCTCAACAAAATCATTGTTGATTGAAGAGTACGCTTCGTGAAAAACTGAATATAAAGGCACTAATATTTAGGAAGGCAATTAAGGAGAGAGAGAGAATTAATTCTTAAATGCAGGCTCCGACACTTGAAGGGACAAATTTGTCAAGTAATAATATTTGCTCTGACAGAAACACTTTGTACTCTGGTAATATCGCTAACCCAAAATTAATGTGTTAATTGGTTTGAATCCCGGCTAGCGATATTCCCGGAGCAGTAACTGTTGCTGCCAGAGCAAAATTAATACATTTCCAGAAATACCCTCATTATTAAATGTTTTTTAATGGTTATGTTTGTTGAGTTTTCTATATCAATGCATTAATTAAGTGATTTCTATAATTAATTCTTTTTAAACATATCATCTAAACTCTCCTCAATCAATAAAATGGAAAAAAAAGGGCTTCTTATCCTTTCCTGAATGATAAGATTAAGGTACCTCTCAATGTTTTTTCTCTTTCTTCTTATTTCGCATATAATTATTTATCAAAAAAATGTTTCTCATATAGTTTCTCTTTTATTTAAAAAAATAAAAAGTACTGACATATCATCTAGAGTTCTTAGCTCTTTCAATGGGAAAATTAAAACTAACTGATTCTTCAGCCAAATATATTTAATTTTGCGTATATGTAGTTCAATTGTCTAAATTTTTACTGTGTAGAAGTTTTTCCTTTTCAAACACTTTTGGAAAACCTAATTGTATTCATTCTTTTTTCAATCTAGATTTTTTTAAATCATGAAACTGAAATTCATCCTTTTCAATTTAAAAACTTAACAATTATTTTTTTTCCACTTTTTTCCTACGACACTCATTCCATCAAGGAGTGCTAAAAATTTGGGTTTTCTATTTGCCACACACACGTTACTCATAAACAAAGAGGAGCCAGAAACCAGAGTAAAATTCCAAAAGGAGAGTTATAGTTTTATTTTTACAGTTGGTGACATAATTTCGGAAAGGAGAAGAAGCCGATTTTTCCTTTGTTATAGATTGAGGAGAAGATTCAGTTGTGTTTAAAAAGATTTAATTACCACTTAATTAATGCACTGTCTAATATATTAAGCTCAACAAACACAACCATTAAAATCATTTAATGATGAGGGTATTTCTGGAAACATATTAATTTTGCTCTGGCAGTAACAATTGTTGCTCTAGCAATATCACTAGCCTTGAATCCCTTCCATCTATAGTGACAACACCTGCATTCTTTACAAAATGGTCCATCTACAAACATGAGGCCTAAAGATTCTATTGGCCCTGCATTCGAATTTTACTAGAAGTGTGATCAAATAGATATGTAATTAATGACAAATTCTTTGTGTCACTTAATTAGAAACACCTCAATAACACTATGTTATATTATTGTTATTAAGTTAGTCATAATGTTAATAATTGCAGAAAGATAGCCAACCAGAGTCGTAGCCTATAGTGTCTAGTTAGAGGAGATTATGGGTTCAATTCTCACTAATATAGATTTTCCTTAAATTTTATATTACTATTATTGTTAGTTATTCATTGTATTTTGATTTATTCTGAATCAGGGATGGAACCAGGGTTTGAAATGAGGAAGGGCGAGACTAAAATGATCAAAAAGCAAGAAACTCCCTACCATATTACTATAAAATTTTGATCGAAATGTAAGATCGCAAAACTTTATCTCCTTTCATTTTCTTTCAAATATCATCAAGTTTACCAATATTTTGTTCTATACCATGATAAATCAATACTGAATTTTAGAATTTATACTTAGACGTTATGATGGATATAGCATGAACGAAGTATTATCACCATTAAGAGTACTTAATTATAACATTAACATGACTTTTTGAAGTAAAAATAATCATCTTCTTAGTTATAATAAACGTATTTATTATGTTCATGTTTATTTATGAAATAATCTAATCATTTTATCGATTTAAATAACATGACAAACTTGTGTCAAAAGTTAAGAATAAACAATAATTACAATTTTCATAAAAAAAAAAAAAAAAGAATTACAAGAAGTCATCAAGCAAATCAAAATAATGTTTTATTTCAAAAAAGTTGTAATAATTTTTTTGTAGTGTTCTTTTAAATATTAAACCTTCTATATTAAATATACAAAATTTTGAAAGTTAGTTAATCTGAATAGATTTGTAGAAAAACAATAAGGAAAAAAACTGGTTGTCTTTTTATGAGAAAAAAGTGGCCTGAATTTAAAAATGAATGTCAAATAGAATAGTTTATGCCGTGTTGTAAACTTGATTTCCATTTGATACGGAATAGTTTTAATTAGACTTCTTATTTAAGTATTAAATCGAATTACACTTGGAGACTAAGGACAAGGTTTGTACATTAAAAAAAAGGTACAAACACAGAGAAAGGGAACGACTATATATAATTGAGAGATTTTCACTTTTGGTATCACAAGTAACCCTACTTTAAGGTCATAGTACCATAATTTTAAAAACATACACATTTGGTACCACATGTTAACTACCCTCGACACATTTGGTACTTCCGTCATGTTTTGGATGGAAATTTCAATTTTGGAAAATTTGCATAATTGGTCCCATAGTTATATATTGCTGCCAAACTTTGCCCCATATATTTTTTGACAGAAAAATTTACCCCACAATTCTCAAGTTTGAAGCATTTCAGTCCCAATTGCAAATATAATTAATTATAAATTTTATATATTATAATTATTAAATCTCTTACACTAATTAGATTTTATATATATAATATATATAAACTAAATAATATATTATATAAAATACAAAAAAAAATTTATTAAATTTATTGAATTTTTTAAATTTCGAAAAAATCTTGTAAACTAATTAGATTTTCCATATAATACATATAAATGAAATAATATTTTATATAAAAATCTGAAAAATAAATATCAATTGAACTTATTAAATTTTTAAAATTGAAAAAATAATCTTTTAAACTAATTAGATTTTACATAATATACATAAAAATTAAATAACATTTATTATAAAATCTGAAATATAAATATTTTTAAAATTATATAAATTATAATAATTTTATGTACTAATTAAATTTATTATAATTAAAAAAATAAAGAAAAAATAAAAAAAAAAAACCCTAAATCCCTCACCCACCCACCCTAAACCACCACCTCCAAACAAGCAAGGCCGCCGACGACCTGAGTTCGCTTGTCCCAAGCCACCAGCGGTCTGACGACAACAACCTGGGTTAGCAATGGTGGGGGTGGGGGTGGGGTTGAGGGATTTATGATTTAAGATTTTTTAAATTATAATAAATTTATTAAATATAATTATTATTATTTATGTAATTTTAAAAAGATTTTTTCCTGATTTTATAATAACTATTATTTTATTTGTATATATTGTATGTAAAATCTAATTAGTTTGAAAGATTTTTTTTTAATTTAATAAGTATATATATTTTCAGATTTTATATAAAATATTATTTAATTTATATATATTATTTATAAAATTTAATTAGTTTAAAAGATTTATTTCGAAATTTAAAAATTCTAATAAATTTAGTAGATCTTTTTTCAGATTTTATATATAATATTATATAGTTTATATATATAATCTAATTAGTTTAAGAGATTTAATAATAATAATTATAAAATTTATAAATATGATTTATAATATTTTATTTGCAATTGGGACTGAAATGCTTCAACTTGTGAATTGTGGGGTAAATTTATCGGTCAGAAAATATATGGGGCAAAGTTTGACAACAATCTATAATTATAGGACCAATTCTGCAAGTTTTCCGTCCAAAAATTGACGGAAGTACCAAATGTGTCGAGGGCAGTTAACATGTGGTACCAAATGTGTATGTTTTTAAAGTTATGTTATCGTAATCTTAAAGTAGGGTTACATGTGGTACCAAAATTGAAAATCTCTCATATATAATTAGTACGAGTGAATCATACTTTTCCTATTCTTTATGGAGTGATTTTTATATATTCATCCCTCTTAAATTTTTTGTAGTAGTTTGTCCCTTTTATTAATATAGTGTAATATATTCATCTCTTTTAATTTTTTTTGGGTTATTACACGACGGAGACGATTTCACATACATACATGGAGGGCATTTTCGTCCATTAACCTAATATAAAAATTCATACTTCATATAAAACTATATTATGTTTCACTTTAATTAGTCCCTATTAAACATGTATTTTTGCAACAATATTAGTTATATATATAACATAACACATAAAACTTGATTCATTTTCAAGAAAAATAATTCGTGGAAAATGATGACAGAAGTTCATATAAATTTTACAAATTCTGGGATCAATATTATAATATATTAGTATATGATGATTTACAACTCCTAAAGTAGGATTTACATTCGGAAAATAGTCACAACACTATATCCTAAACATTTTTTCAATTTTTACTTCTAATTAATTACAAAATTATGTTTAATAGAATTCCCAAATCAATCATCACTGCGCGCAACTACTCATACACGGTCATACAATAATACAAAGTATATGTTTTCAGACCGCAAAGATAATTCAACCATTTTTTATTTAAGAATATATCCAAATACAAAGAATTATAAATAATAAACATCTATAATATTAAACTAGAGAAAAACTCACATTAATGAGAGTTGAACACGGGACATGCATCTTGATCCTGGGGCCTCAGATTTGATAGGTAATTAACATTCTTCAATATTAGACCAATGGATCTGATGATAGTTTCTTTATTTAGTTAATTATTTAATTAATGTTTCCGCCTCATTTGCTTTAGTCGTATCTGCTTCCATTTTCCAATGCTTGATCCTTTTAGCTGCTGTGGAAGCCTGCATTACAATTTACACCCCCCACATATATATATTAATATATCATTCATTATGAAAAAGAAATAAATAAAATAAACATTTCAAATGTAGTGCTGAATTATGCAAATTAACCTCTTTTGTCCAATTAGTTCTATAGACAATCCAAAAGAGCAGTAAAGTTTGCACAACTGTTCCCGCTACCATTCCGTACCATATTCCCTAAAAATGAATCAACGCGTACTTACCGACCAATATTTGTAATTAATTAAGTTAAATGATTTCAACTAATTAGAAACTTAAATTTTTTTTAATGGTACTTACTTGGACTCCCATGTTGAGTGTGTACCCCAATATTAACCCTAAAGGAACACCGAATATATAGTAGCATACGATATTCACATTGGCAATCAAACTTTGCCATCCGGCCCCAATTGCCACTCCTGCATTAATATATATATTCATATGCATAGTATAGATTCAAGAATTAATGAATTCAACCCAAAACTTACAAAAAAAATACATACTCCTATAAGAAATAATTTAAATAATTAGTTACGTACCTGATAAAGCCGGTTGGATACTGTTTACCACAATGCAGAATGCAAGCAAAGGGTTTAGCTCATAGACAAGTTCTTTAACTTGTGAACTATTTGTAAATAAGGAAGGGTATTGTTGTTGAAATATGAGAAGAAATACGGAAATTACGACGCCAATTGTGAAGGCAGATACAACCATTACCATCACAGCAAACTTTGCAGTTCTCGGATGAGCTGCTCCTAATTCATTTGATACTCGTACACTGCATGCCCCATATATATATATATATATATATTTCACATTCACTTGTCATGTAAAAGTATTTTTAAAGAAGTCGAAAAACAATGTATGTATCATGTATGTTTTGTATATATTTCATAAAATTATTAATTAATGGTGTTACCTTATTGCAGCATTGAATCCAACTGCGATTGTGTTAGTCCACCCCAATATGTTTACACTGCAAAGTTTAACGATTATGGAAATTAATTAAATATATCAGATTTGAAATTTTTTTGTGTCAAGATTACATGCAACTTCTTAAGATAATTCTAGTTCAAACTCGACATTTTTGTACCTATATATCGGAATCACAATACAAATATATTTGTATATGTATTATAAATTAATTATTTTTATGAAAATATTATGTGATTGTAAAAGTAATACTCTCTCGGTCCCTTTTTTTTTTTTTTCTTATCCTTTTACTTTTGGCGTGGAGTTTTACGTAAAAGTTAAAATAGTGGAACTTTTAGGTGTTTTTACATATATGCCGTTAAAAGTAGTGGTTCAGACTATATGTTTATGTAAGAGGATATATTTGTAGAAAGAATAGGGAGTGTTATTTTGGGACATCCCAAAAATAAAATAATAGTGAAAATTTAGGAACATAGGGAAGGAGTAGTACTATTTACAATTTTACATTATGCATGTGAAAGATTTAGATACATCTCTACCCTGTCTGGTTCAGAATTGCAGCTCAGATTAAATGGTCCAAGTTTGTAGTAGTTTTCAATTTTCATGGATATAGTTAAACTGCATGTTGTAATTTGGACCATTAGTGAAAGAACTTTTAGTTTGAGTGGTACCAAACATGTTTATTTTCCTCTATACAACAAAACACACCTTTAAAATGTTTCCCCTACACAACAAAAAAATATGAAAATTTTAGCCCAATTAACATAATTTGGTGGTCACCAGAACAATTCTCATTGTCACCCCTCGCCTTGTCTCTCTCCAATTTATTCTTAGAAAACAAACTTGTTTTAGACATAACTTTCTCGTCTTATATTTTTGTTAAAATGTATTGGTGTTGTCACGTATTAATCAATTTAACTGAATTTAAAATAAATTGATTATCTATTTTTCAATAAAATTTAAATCAATCTTGGCATGTTAAAAGAGTAAATACCTTTCCATTGTTAACACGTAGAGATTATGCTAATAAATAAAAAAATATTACTTTGATTAAAAAAAAAATTTACCAACCCATGGTCATGGCCCATTTTGCCACCCATAGATAAAACACTTAATTTCAGTAATTATCTTTCGGATGTCTAAAATCTCATCTACTAAATACGACATAAATATATAATTTTTTGGATGACAATTCTCAACCCCAAAGTTAGAGTAAATACGAAATAAATAACTCAAACTCCTAATAGCTATTTTTATTTTATGTTTAAAATTGACATTAAACTATTAAAGACCTAAAAGAATTTCACGTACTCCTTAATATTCATGTATAACTTGATGAGTTAAATACTTCAATTATAGAATAGTGATACGGGTTTGCAATCTCGTTATTTGATTATCGGTTATTCAATGAAGTTTTAAACTATTAAAATTTGTTTTCTTGTAATTAACATACATACCATACAGATAAAGCAGCCACTGCAACTTCTGCATTCTTCAAGTAACCAGCAAATAGGATCAATGCCATAAAATACCACGTCTCCAAGCTGTCAACAAATCAAAGAGTAATATATATTTAGTTTAATAAACTTAATCAATTTTTAAGAAATAATTAGATATTTTTGAAAGTAATGGTCGTATGCCTTAATTATAAATATTCAATTTATCATATTAATAATAACCCGAAATATATAGGTCGGAAAATATTCGAAAAGCTCCTCCTGTTTATATATCCTCATACAGAGTATATTTTTGTGATGGATAGCTAGGTAAATACACCCAAAAATAAATATAGATATATATATATGCCAAAAATATATATGTTTTCAAGAAAAAGAAAAAGAAATACTTATATTAATAGGAAAATTCTTACATAGAATTTTGTGGCTATACCACATTGACTGATGTTAGATGAGGTCCAGGTAAGAATTTTACATAGAGCTAGTAGTAAGTAGTAACTCACCACATCATGACAGCTGATGCAAGAGATAATCTAACAAAACCCCATAAATTGTGAAATGCCCGCATGGTAAACCCGGTCCAAGCTTCACCACACGTCCCACTAAAAATATAGATAAACTGACCCAACACCACAAACCACCACGAGGCGTCCAACATCACTGCACCTCCTACCATCCCCCACCCGAGTTTCATCATCAACAACCAGCTAAGGACTATATGCAACACCAACGCCACCGCGGAAATCCAGGCCATGGCCATGATCTTGCTTTGCGCCTGCAAGAACTTGGCAGTAGGGAAATTCAAAGCGTAAGCGTAGAGCTGGGGAATCATCCAAAGTGCATACTTCCCCGCTGCCTGCGATATGTTCTCCGCTTGGCCGATCATTAGCAAGAATGGCAAACCGAATATGTAAAGAAACATTAGTAGAAAGGCGGTGCCGAGGAGGATAACCCATGATCTTTGGAGATAGATGCCGAGCATGTTAAGTTGTCCGGCGCCGTAGGCTTGGCCGCAGAGCGTTTCTACCGCGCTTCCCATTCCCAACTATATATTCAGGAAAATATATTAATATAATATAGTAGTAGCAACAACAATGCAATGATATATATATATATACTCGAAAAATGATGTAATTATGTTA
Source organism: Penstemon newberryi var. newberryi (assembly GCA_030819805.1). Taxonomy (NCBI): domain Eukaryota; kingdom Viridiplantae; phylum Streptophyta; class Magnoliopsida; order Lamiales; family Plantaginaceae; genus Penstemon; species Penstemon newberryi. The sequence goes on from JAUALY010000008.1 coordinate 1,367,310, forward strand.
ATTATAAACCATGCATATATAAATGTTAAACTTGGTGCCAGTCATATATAGTAATAGAATTAATCTTTGTTGTACGTAGTTGTATACCATGACACCGAGCGATAAGCCGGCAATGACCGAGTTTTCGATGGAGAAGGCAGCAAGTTCAAGGGTTCCGACTTGGCCGGCAAACGTTTGGGTAAAGGCGCCAAGTGAGTATTGGCAAAGGGATGTAAAAATGGCCGGGCCAGCCAAGTACCATAGCTTCCTAGACTCCAACGAAAATTCGGAGAAGAAACTTTGAATTCCATCGATCGGGGGAATGTCATCTCCGTCGATAACAAAAGACGAAGTAAAAGAACGTAATTGTGGCGGGGGATTAGATTGTTCTTCGTGTGTGGGCGAAGAAAGAAGTGGTTGTTTGGTAGTATTATTCTCCTCCATTGATTGATTTTAATTAAGAGAAAGAGAGAGAGAGAGAGAAACTCGTGAATATAATTATAATGGAATTGTATATGAGGAATGGAATAGCTAATTAATTATATACAATCCTTTTTTTATGGGCCGGGGGACGGAGTTGAAAGCTTTTACTTGATTAGGAAAATTCTAGTGTGAACGGGTGGCAATGAAAACTAAATGCTTGATTCTTACAAATAATTGTTAAGTGGCGTTTGATAACAAATTTATTAGTTATATGCAAATTTGGAGTTTGAATTTAGTTGGTAAAGATATATATATATAAAAGCAAGTTTGGCTATATTTTATTAAGTCGTACTCTTGTTGACTTGATAATTAAAATGAGGGTTGAATATCTTTTAGGGTTGATTAATGCGCACTTCAGTTATGTTCTTTGGATGACGTACGTTCCCCTACAATTAATGGCATGGTTGCCATAATTAAGCTAATCAACCAAATAGGAAGAAACCATCAAAATAACATGAATTATTGACAATTTTAATTAGCTGTCAGCATTTATATTTTGAATGTTGGTAGCGATAGAAATATATATATATTTGAATAGAATTTGATGTTATAATAATGATTAATAAATTTTCAATTATTGGAGAGAGAGTTGATCGGTGGGCAATAATCAAGATCATTGATGGAACTAGACCAAAATTAACAGCGCACGAGCAATAAATAGATCATTGATGTAACTGGGCCTAATAAAAAAATTGAAGAGATATATCTTTGAGTGGAGACCGTTGTTATAAAATGTTGCATGGTATATATATATATATGACACATACTCAGTCTGTCTCATAATTCTTACTTTTATTTCTTTTTATGGATATCCCAATTCAATACTCTATTATAATTATTTTTTTCATTTTACTTAAAATAATAATTTGATGCCACTTATTCTACATTATAACTTTTTAAGGACAAAAATATAAAGATATTTATTTTTTTAACCTTTTACTTATTTAAAATTTAGTGCAAAAAGTGAAAGAATTAAAAATAACGAGACGAATGAAGTATTTTCTTTAAATCATTAGACTTTTAAAAATGACACTAACAAAATGTAACAATTTAAGTTGAAGCATGCAAAGACCCACGGTAATTTTGACCCTTTATTGTGGTTCTTTTTGTATGAGAAACAATTCTAATGGCATAAAGAACAAGATATAGTTGGGCTAGGCCCAACGGCACAAAGAACATTATATAAATAACTATGGATCCATTTAGATTAGTGTTAGCTCGGTTTTTCTGTTTGTTCACAGTTTCTCTAAACTGGATCAACACCAATCTAAAGGATGTTTAAGCATGAGTGTTGCAAAATTCAAATTTCAACTCACTTATTCAAAATCGAAAACCTATAAAGACTATTTGATATATATCTATCTCCTATTTTTTCTCTATAAAAATCTTTTATTTCACATATACTACCCTATTTTAACATCCAAATTCAACTCAATTATATCTTTAACTTTAAAAGTATCGGAGCTCAACATCTAAACTCGATCAAAATTTTGTTTCAATTGTTTCACTGAATTAAATCACAAAAATCAAATTTTCAAAATCAAGATCAAGTGAAATCGAGCTAACCCCGATCTATAAGAAACATACAAGTCTACAACTTATTCCGTATATTTGTGGATTATCTTGCTATTTATGGAACTAACAAAAACATTGTGGATTATCTTGCTATTTATGGAACTAACAAAAACATCTGATGCCCTACGTGAGAAATCATAATATGGTCTATGTTGTACATATTAGGTATTCAGTTTTCTTGTCTATTGGAATGGACTAGTCACTACAAAGTAGCGAACCAATGTTCGAATCCCTATTGGAAGAGGTTCACACTTAATGTGTACTCTGATATGCATCGAAAGGGATTAAATCCTTGAAGAAAAAAGAATTCAGTTCTCTGGTAGAAGTTGAAACTTGGTCCTTAATTTGAAATTATAATACGCGTGTGTATATATATATATCGAACTCAAATTGTTTCTCTAACATCAGTTTTAACTACGCATTTGGAGTTGAACACATTATATATGTGGCTTGTCATGCTTTTGGAACACATTGGTTTCATGCTAATATATAGTACGCACTTTTAAAATGTCTTAAAAAAAACATTTTTAAAAGCTACAAAGTTGGACTCTTTGCAAATGAAATAGTGCTATAAAATCATTATCTAAATTATAATTTTGCATCTTTTTCACCATTGGCATACAAATTCGTGGTCATCTTCAGTCTGCACTATATAATTGTTTCCAGCTATACTTTTAATTTGTAGTGCAGCTTCAGCAATCATTAATAAATGCTTTCTGTTTTGTGAATCGAAATTCATATAATTATTCATGAATAACCAATCAACTCAATGAGTGACATTGTGACATACTACAAAAGAACAATACTCCAATCTGGCAGATGTGTTTTATAAAGTATTGTCCCTTCATCTTAAAAAGCACAATTCACATAAATTGGTCGAAAAATTCAAAATTTCACAAAGTATATTGTTCATTTATACTAGTTATTAAGAATATTACTCCTATTATTAAAATAAAATATTTCAGTTAGCGTGCTAATCATTTTATATGGTAGGTTACTAGGTGGTAATTAATTTTCTAAAAAGAATTACAAGTGTTAATTGTCTAAGTTAACATTTATTAATACAGGAAATTCTTTGAGTTAGCTGAGTTGAATACTTGTCAAATTAAAGTAATTTAATAATTTTATCCAATTTTATTAAGTTTTAATTTGTTCCGTTGCAATAAGTAAGTTCAGTTACTGTTTTTTTCTTATGGTAGTAATTTGAAATTTCCTTTAATTTCTTGAACAAAACTCTCAATTAGATTGATAAAAATCATAAATTCAATCAAACAAACCCCAAAAAGTTTCATAAATAAGTACGAGGTAGTATTTAATAACTCCGTATCCCTAATTTGACGTTAGTAATCAGCTAATTAAATGATTCAAACAAATCCCAAACCCCACTGCAAACTAGTATCCAAATACTATTAATTAATTAATTTATTCGAAAGCGTGTCAACCATGAATTTATGATATTCCTGACCTCCACCAATCATATACATATACTCTTCCAAGTTGCTTATCCTTTATTTTTATTTTCTAAAATTCCTTTTATTCTAGAAAGCTCTTTTCTTATTGACGATGACTATATACTCTTTAACAATTTATGTCGTCAAGATCAACTAGAACACATGCATCTTAATTAATCTATATAATAAAATATATTTAACTTGCTCTAAAATTATCTCACAAACTATAACAAATAGGCAATACTCAAATCTTGGGAATGCCATCTCTAATAATTATATTTAAATACTATACTAATACAAAAATCATGACTACCATCCTAGCTTTAAACATTATAAAATCATCAAATAACAATATAATAGATATTTAAAAAAACTTTAGCTCTATATGGATTTATTTTGGCTCAGTTTCACATAACCATGAAATCGACCCTACACTATTTCAGACAATGTTTGGACATGAAATTTGCGAAACTCAAATTTCAATTTATCTATCCAAACTTATTAAACCATATACCTATAAAAGCGAAAAGTATTGACCAGACCTTGTAGTTGATACTGCACTGTATTATTTATATGGTGACGTCATACTCTCAAAAAATATAATGTGACATTGTGATGCATTCTTAATCACATGATCTAGAAAAATCCTCTAAACTTGGTCTAGTAAAAATGTCTTCCTATAATAAACATTAATTTAACACAAAACACTTAATTTTTCCCGTCAAACTCAAATATTTAGATAGTATCTCAAATTCTTAAAATCAACAAAACCCAATACTCAATCCAAAACTGTACTTGAAAAGATTTTACTTAAATCAATGAAACAAGATTTTCAAAATCAACATCGACACATATGAACCCTAAAAGAGATGACTGGACAATGTAGTCAACTAAACATTCAACATTAGGTCTAAGGAAAATATTAGTATAACCTGATAGTTTTATAATAATAAAATTTCTCTTATGGAGTGCTAGTTAGTAAATGGTAAAATCCAGAAAATGACTTGTAAACACATTTAATTTTAAAAAGGAAAAAACAAGTCAGATTTCAGAAACAAAGACAAAATTCAACACGGTGACCAGGAGAAAATGCGATTTTCAAGAAACAGAATGAATGTATAACATTTATGTAAGTATACTTTCCTCTTATCATCCCCAACAAAATTCTTCATCACGCACAGAGCACATTGAAAGAAAAGGAAAAACAAAAAAAATTCGACTTTTTTCGACTCCCCCAATGAAAAATTGTCCAATCCACATCAATTTCTTTTGAAAAACAACAATGGCAACGAAACCCACTTCAACCGCAACTACTCCATCATCAACACTCCATCAAAAGCTACTCCTAAAACCTCAAAAACAAACAGAAATCGAACAACAAGAGAAGCCAATCGAAGAACTCCTCTCTTTCCCAATCCTTTTATCCGACCAAATCAACCAAGCCGTTAAAGAAGCAGAGTCCTTCACATTCGAGTGTTCCGAGGTGGGTAAACAAGTCGACCGCCTCTGTCAAATGCTCCGCTCCGCCGTTCGCCTCGCCACCACCGGCGCCGCCTTCTACGACCGCCCCCTCCGTCGCATCGCCGCCGAGGTCTTCAAAAATCTCGAAAAATCACGAACCCTAGTCAAGAAATGCCGTCGCGGAAGCATAATCCGCCGCGTCGTCACCATAGTTTCCACCACGGATTTTCGGAAACTCCTGACGCTTTTGGACTCATCCGTCGCGGATATGAAATGGGTTTTGTCCATCTACGAGGGTGCAGGAGGTATTGTCCTTACTCTACCCCCAATTGCTAGTAATGATCCTATTATTTCTTGGGTTTGGTCTTTTATCGCTTCCTTACACATGGGAACACAATTACATGATAAAATCGAGGCTGCTAATGAATTAGCTTCTTTGGCTAAAGATAATGATAGGAACAAACAAATTATAGTTGATGAAGGTGGTGTTTTTCCTTTATTGAAATTATTAAAGGATAATTCTTCGATCGAAGGCCAAGTCGCGGCCTCGTCTGCGCTTAATTATCTAGCTAATGATTTCAATAGGGTACGAGTGATAATCGAGGAATCGGGTGTTCCGATTATTGTCCAAATTTTAGGGAATTCGCCTATGAAAGTTCAAGTGATGGTCGCGAATTTAGTAGCTACAATGGCGGAGCATTGTAATATCGCGCAAGAGGATTTCGCGAGGGATAATGTTATTAGGCCACTTGTTACTTTGTTGTCGATCGATTTATTCATGGATGATGATCATGAGTCCAAGTTTGGGAAACCGAGTATTCATTCCATTGTTCAAATTAATAAGGAGATGGAGAAGAAGAGTTTGTATAAGCCGGGGGTAGGTTCGTCTTTGTCCATGCACTCAGAGGGGAGTAGTAAAAGTCATAGAAAGGAGAGAGAGAACGAGAAACCCGAGCTGAAACTTCAACTTAAAATTAGTTGCGCAAAGGCGTTGTGGATGCTTGCTCGAGGAAGTGTGTCGAATAGTCGGAGAATCACGGAGACGAAAGGGTTGATTTGTCTGGCTAAGCTTGTGGAAATCGAAGAAGGTGAGTTGCAGAGTAATTGTTTAATGACAATAATGGAGATAACTTCAGCGGCGGAATCGAATCCCGACCTCAGAAGATCGACTTTTAAGACAAATGCCCCTGCAGCTAAAGCCGTCGTGGATCAACTACTTAGGATAATCAAAGATTTTTCCGAGAATCCTAGGTTGCAAATAGCGGCTATAAGGGCTATTGGTTCTTTAGCTAGAACGTTTCCGGCTAGGGAGACGAGGATTATTGGTCCTTTAGTCGAGACACTTAGTCATAGGAATCATGATGTGGCTATAGAAGCTTCTATTTCACTTGGGAAGTTTGCTTGTCCTGATAATTTCTTGTGTGTGGAACATTCTAAGACTATTATCGAGTTTGGAGGGGTTCCGCCTATTATGAGACTTGTGAGGGGAAATGAAAGGGGAATTTTGTATGGATTGATTCTAATATGTTACCTTGCAATTCATGCTGGAAAGAGTGAGGCTTTGGAACGAGCGGGAGTACTGAATGCTTTCGAAGGGGTAGATCGGGGACTTATCGCTCAAAATCCGGAATTGAAAGAATTGATACATCAGGCTATTTATCATTTAAGTGTTTTTCATCAGTCTCATTCTGGTATGCTTGTTCAAAGGCAGTTTTAAGGTAAGTACATATGGCTTAGTTCAAATAATTAGATTATGTTAGTTGTAGTATTAAGTGGGGTTCTTTTATCAATTTTTTGAGGTTTTGGAAATTTGAGTCCTGTTGCTTGGAATATTTTTATTGATACTAATTTGCATCATACATTGATGTGATTCATTTCTTTGCAACTTAAAAAATTGATTTGTACATAGTTTCTGCATGTGTGATTGATGGCAATTCTTTATTTATTTGCTTGAAATCATGTTATCACCAAATCTGAATTGTGTTTTCGAGAGCATCTTATTGAAAATTTTGATTATGCCAATTTTTATTTTGATAAAACGATTCCGTTAGTATGATTATTATGGTAAGGTTCTTAAGAGATCAGTTCAAAGAAAGTATCACACTGGAGACACACAATATCCACAAGATTATCTCAATACAATACAATAAACTATAATATTCCTATAATTTTTCTAACATTAAATATCGAAAAGAATGGAGTATAAAATTCATCAGAGATTATTAGATTGCAAGCTACTACGTTTGTAGAATCAAGATTACATTAAATTAAATCTTAGCTGCAAATTAAACCAGATTATTTGATAATTGAGATAATATATCTTCTTAATTCGATATGTTATACATATCAATCAAGCATTAACAACATTTTTTGTTAGACAGCGTTCGAAACCCGATGTAAACTTTTCAATAAGCTGAAAATTGAGCTACAAACGACAAAATAAATTACAAAATGTTTAAATAAATCAAGTTACTCCCAACATGTTCCATGTTCGGTCGAATTACAACTCGACCAAACTTGGTTCATTCAATAATCAACCTAACACAATCTTAAAATCAATAATAAGAAAATAAAATCAAACTTAACAATATGTTTCATTTAAAACATAAGATATTCTCAATACATGCAGATTGCCATGCTTAGATATTTACCTTTGCATTTATTCCCCAAGGATTCATAACCCAATAACAAGAAGGAAATGGGAAAATCAAGAGCTATATTACATTTATCTTTTTATATCACAAGTACAAAAGAAAAACTAAAGAGCAAGGATAGCAACTGAAATAGAATGAGAAAATACTCCTAACATAGTTCAACGAGCTGAAGGCAAAGCACGCCAATTATCAGCAAGAAGCATTGCTTTATCGCGAGAAGTAGCCGAAAGTTGCTGAAGTATTACATTTCTAACATGAGCCGCAGCCCTTTCACCAGCTCGTGTGGCCACCTCCAAGTACACCACAGCTTTCATCATATCTCCTTCCTGTTAGTAGCATTAGAAAAGAAAATACTAATTTTCTGTAAAGAAAATAATTCATTCTGAAATTTGACTGACTAATTATGAGTAGGTTTTTTTCTTTTTTCTCTCATAATGTAAGTAGTTTTTACACGTACTGAAAAGAGACCGAGTCCGTGTTCAAACTGAGCTTTGCTATGGCCACGATCGGCTGCTCTTTTCATCCATTTTCTTGCTGATCTATGGGACTGAACTAAACCTTCACCCATTAAGTAGCACAGAGATGTATTATACATAGCACGCACATATCCCCCTTCGGCAGCTCTTAGATACCAACGAGCCTGTCAATGGAAAAATGTATGAGATAGGAATTCTCGAGGGCATTAAGTCAAATAATATTTAATGATTTAAGTTTTTCAACAAGCACCCTATTCAACTTAAGAGCAACTCCAAAGGGCGTATATATGCAAACTTGGGGGTGTAAAATGCATTATACATTCCCATAAAATAGTTTGCATACTAATTTAAAGTACTTCATGTAAAATGAGTTTGCTTATCATTTTAACCATACATACATATCATGAACGTCCCTCCTTTAGATTGAGAAAAAAATGTAAAATTGCGGGTGCAAAATCCGCTCTCTCTCCTCTTCTAGTATAGCACCCAAAACAGAAATTTCCAAATACATCCTCATTTACATCTCTCCTTTAAATTCACATTGAGAAAAAATGTAAATGGGAGATGCAAGTGGGCATTGTTTGGTTCACATTCTCATTACATCCAGATTAAGACTTAGACAACATGTAATTGAGGATGCAAATGGACAATTAATGGTTTACATCGTCATTCATATCCCTCCTTTAGATTAAGAAAAAAATGTAAACTACAGATGCAAACAGTTAGTTATTGGTTTACATCCCTATTTTCATCCCTTTGGAGTTGCCCTTTATTAGAACTCAAGTTGAACAGAGCAACAATGCTATTTCACCTTTCTTAAGACATGTGAAGTAACATGGACATCCATATATCAATCTTAAAATTGTCTCAGAGAAGGTACAAACTTCAGCTTTGGATTCAGAAACACACAATTTACCTAAATATATAACTCAAAGAAGAAAAACATCGCTTTTTTTTTTCTTAGAAGAATATCTATCTCAAATAAACATCGATCAACATAAAAGAAGGAATGCAGGGTAACATAACATTATACCGCTTCTTGGAGACTTTGTCCCACCATTCGACCTTGATGCAAACAAAGCGCGAGTTGGTATTGAGCTCGAACATGGCCAGCAACAGAAGCCTTGTACAACCATTCAATCGCCTCTTTCGTATTTTGCGAATCAGCTACAACAATTATTACACAAGTAATGACAATCAACCAACATCTCTTTTTGTAACTTCCATTCATCAAGAACTATACAACACAAAAAAGATATACCTTGTAAATATGATATAGCCAAATTACACTGTCCAGCAGGATCACCAAGCTCAGCCGCCTTTCTATACCAAAAAAGCCCCTTCTCCTTTTTCCCAATTTCCCAATAAATCAAACCCGCATCCACCATGGCGAGCGTGGACCCACGCGCGGCACCCTTCAGGAATGAATCCAATGCTTTACTCAAATTGGCCTTCACCCCTCCTCGCCCGTGTTTGAACCTCTTTCCCCACTTCAAAAAAACCATCGCCTCACGCAAGGGTTTCAGAGCGTCCCTCCACGCTCGGCAAACCAGTGAAGCGGCTCTCAAATTGGGGAGAGTGAACGATGCCGCTATTCTCGAAACGATGTCGTATGGGAGTGCGGAGAAATCGGAAGAGGTTGAGGGTTTTGGTGTGGGATTGAAATAGGACCGGTGGGGGGTTGTTGATTTTGTGGTGGGGGGTTTTGAATTATTGGGTTTTTTTATGAAGGGAAGGGATGAAAAGTGAGGGCTGTCGGAACTGCATGGCCATGTTTTTTGCTTCATGGTGGTGGTACACGGCGGCGGATGTGGTGGTAGCTTGATGACGGAGGAGGGAGGTACCACACAAATATAATGTGTTGGTGTTGCTTAAATGAAAAAAAAAGAATTGTCATATTAATATTGCATTTTCCTTCTTTTCGATTTTTAATTTTTTTTATTATTATTGAAAATAATTTTCTTTTCAATACTTTAAACTTATCATTATTAAAATATTGATAAATATAGAATATTAGTATCAATATATCTTAGAAGTATCCTAATAAAATTTATTTTTTTCTACCGAATTGATTTTCGGTAAAATTAAACAATTTGAAATGCGATGCAAAATACTATTGTGTGCAGTTTTATTTTATTACGGAATATATCTACCACTTGTATTAAGGCTTTAATAACGATACGATCAGAAAAAGTAAAGATGATAAATTAAAATATCATCATCAGTGACGCCTTTTAAATATATATTTTCTTTTACTAATTGATTTTTAAATATTTATGATGTTGATATCTTTTATTAATACAGTTTCCAGAAAATAATCATGGTGGTGGTTGATTTTGATGGGCAAAGCTCTCGCCCCCAACAAATTTAAAATAGTGAAGGAGTAATTGCGTTAATTAAGTGTGCATCACTTTTACTACAGAAATTAAATTGAGTCGGCATATTTGAATTCCAATTATCCGTCATCATCCGTGTCATATTAAATATTTTCCTTTTTATTATTTTAAAGTTATATTCAAGTTTTATATTTCGAGACATATTAAAAACTTTTGTGACAAAAAATCTAATTTTAGTTTCATTTAAGCCCAACACCAGTTGATACCTTTTTCTACTTATGTGGATTGTGGATGCAACATTTCCCATCTCAATATTCAATATTTTTCTTCTTTCTATTTGGCGCATTATTATACATAGTGGTTGAGATGTCACACCACTACGCGACCTGATACTTTTTTTATTTTTGAAAATATGTCTTGATATATCTCAAAATAAGAAATATATATTGATAGATTATTTATTTATTTTTGAAAGATGTGTTTTGAGAAGAAAGATCTAAGTGGGCCTAGCATGTTGGATATAAATGGAATTATCCAAGAAACTATTTGGGCCAATACATTACTTATGAGAGTGGGCCTGGATCATGAGAGGACCTGGTCCAGATAGAATACAGCCCAATTAAACAGCTTGAATCTGAACCAGAAAAAGAGAAACAACTAGAATTCCATATACATATATTTTTAGACAAAATAAGGATAGTTTGTTTGAATTTGGGAAGTGAAGAACCAAAAGAAAAATGGGTAGTGAAATTATCAAAAAAGGGTAAAAAAAAAAAAAAAATCAGGGTAGTGGAAATAATTCATCAATATTTTATTGTGAGGCATTCTGGCATTCCTATGTAGGGAGACAAGTAATGGTACTGAAACAGTAGTCTTTTTGTAATGCATTGTCCAAACACATTCACAAATAATAGTTAAATATTATCAGAATTGTACCCAAAACAAACAAAAAAAAAAAACTATTACCAGTCTAGAATATGCGATTGGCTCTTTATGACAGAAAAATGACACCATTTATTACAAAATTTTCTATTTTATTCTTAATTTGTTTTGTCCTCTTTTTATTGTATTTTCTTGTCACCCTTCATCTAATACTAACCTTTATATTGTCTGAGTTTGGATCATAACTATTTAAAGGTAACATTATTAGTTTTGGAGGTCCAAAGAGATGAATATTGAAAATGGAGTTTCAACAATAACTTTTGTAGTTCTAATATCATTTCACTTTCAAACGTCTGTGTGGATATTGTAATTTTGACTATAGATATATTATACTATGAAAAGGGTAAAAAGAAAGTTGAAAGAAGTATATATGGGTTCTATTTTTTGCTATGATTTTCAGTTTTGAAAAAATGTTGAAGCTTAGTTTAACTCAATAAAAATCGGATGATGGAGCCACATGGTGTCGGGTGCAGGCCAGGTTCTTAAGTTTGTTTCCTACGCATGTAGATGTAGTCATGTAGTACTTTTTTAATCTTATTGCCTCGTTCCAAGTTTTGATTTTAATATTAATTAATAAACAAAATAATTATTTTCATAAATTCTGCTTCAAAAAAGTTGTTTTATAATAATAATAATCGATAACTCAAAATTATATTCTGATAATTAAATATCATTTTTTTAGAGAAATAAATAAGTTTTATTCAACTAGAAAAATCATTGTTTACAATATTCATAATATCACAATTGAAACATATCATTTCTAACATGGGAAGTTTTGTAGCACAATAGCATTATCTTGCATTCAATTAGCCTTCGCCAAATCCTTTTATCTTTAACCTTTCTTCACAAATTTATTCAATTTATCTTCTAAAAATCTACATATTGTAAATTCGGTTGTTATCTTTATATCATATTGATTCAGTTCTTCTACTTTTCTTGTATCCACCACAACATTTCAATTTCTGTTATGGAAATTATAGAAAATAAAATAATGAGTCACCAAAAAAATGTAGAGCTAAATTTTGAGATATCAAGTGAAAATTATTGATTGCTATGCATATATGTTATGTTTGATATCGTTTGTTATTTTTTTGATGATCTACAAACGTGCAATAATCGTTTTTTCTCTTATTTTAAAGTTATTTTATATGTTATTGGAGGTAATTTTGCGTTCGTCACAGATAATTATTTAAGTTGTCGTATCAATCATTCACACATTTATTACTAAATTTTAATTAAATATTTGGATTAGAAAATCAACTCTAGATATTTAAATATTTTTAATGTTTTAGTCTCGCACCCCTGGATATTAAATATTTCCCTAAAAATAAAAACTACATGATTTTGGAAAATGTGTATGGTCTTTGTTGGATTACCTCCTACTTATATTTTTTTTCTTTTTATAGATAATTTGGTTTTACCTCCTATTTTGTATGAAGAGAATGATCATTCTCCAGAAGAATCATCCAAAAAAAGAAAACACAGGACGGGCTAACAGAAAATCAAATTAAGTTTATAAAAATCCGTAAGAGAGTAGAATGATGTGAAAAGTTTTATGTTGGGAATGGTCAAACCTATCTACAGGATGTGTCCTATTTAATTAGTTATTTTGGATGATCAATAAATGAGCTACTTAATTTAGTGGTTATGGTTAGAGTATTGCCTTCGGGACCAACTGAAATTTTATAGGTTTATTTTTTATCATGTTAAAAAATTTGTGTTCAATAACAAAATTACGTAATTACATACATCACTCTTTTTGTTGATTCTTATAAAACATTAGTTAACGAGTGATGAAATCCAACATTCCCACTGCTAACCAAATAACTAAATAATGATTAATAAGCGTTAATTGACAGAAATTTGGGGTTTATTCTTTTGGCATAAAATTATCCATTTTAGTGCTAGAAATTACCTAATTATATAACATACCGAAGCTAATTAAGCATTAAAATAATTATCTCTCACGTGCTGTCCGTCTCCAATTATTGAAGCTAATAGAGGACTTTACTAAGTTTATTTTATACGGCTCGACTCCAAGTATAAACTTGATTTTACAGAAACGTGTTGCATTGTAATTTGCTTATGTTATGGACTCCAATCCCAATATTGAATTATATTTATGTGGTTAAATGAACCTTTGCATTAGGTGAACTTCCCCTGTCAACAAATGCTCAACTTGTTAAAATGAAACACAAATTCTTTATCCTCATTAGCAGATAGATACGCCTGCAAATTTGGTGATTAATATTGCCATATTTTTTCTAATTGGTAAAAAGATATGCGCGCATGTATAAGAAAAAGGTAAAATTAGTTTTACAGAACCAATCCTTAATATCATCTCTTTTGAAAACTCTAGCTAGGAGGGATCAAATTAAATTTTAAGGACACATGAATTAAAAGTAAGTAAATTTACATAAAATTCAATCCCAATATATAACTGCTGTATCCCACCCTCAATTGGCAATGGCATATATTCTACCAAGCATAGGATTCTAATATAGTAATCTTAGCTTGTGTATTTTGTCTTTTGCTACACTTTTAACAAAAGGTACATATGAAAGAACTTTCCCCACTATCATGAGGTGGGTGGTAAGTCATTGTTTGGTGGGACATTTTTATCAAAAAAGAAGAAGATGATATATAGGAATAGAATATATGTGTGTGTAGAACTAAAAGCAAAGTACTCAATTACTCATCAAGGTATTATGACTTTGAAGCTTATATTCAGGGCTTTGTCACAATCAATCAGACTTCAAACCTATGGAAAAAATGAATCCCATTCACTCATTTTCCCCTTTTTGGCCACCTATTTTTACCCTTTGAATCTAAACTGGAAGATCAAACAAGGAAAGCTAGTGGTATTAGATTTGAAATTTTTTCTTTTATGGTAAAGGCAAATTATTTGACAACATAGTTCATTACTACATCAAAGCACATAAAACAACCATATAGCTCTGTTTTTCCATTTATAGCAGCATAGAAAATATGTATCAGTTGGCGAACGAGTTCCGTTCGAAGAGATTTCCATGTAATATATTAGACGCATCTAAATAGAAATTGAGTCAATTCTAGGGAAAACAAAATCATAACCATTAATAATAATGAAAATAACAAGATGTTAAACCGCCATATTATTGTTATATGGCATCATAAATCATTTACATTAGAATTCTGAACTAAAAGTCACTCTAAAAAACAAGAAACTACAAACCATAAAGTGGGTAAAAAAATAACAAAAAAGGAGGTTAACTTATTAATAAGTTCAAACTTCAAACACAATTCTTAAATTTTTTTCTTTAAAATCAAAAACTAAATAATCAAGTTAGGCTTGTGAAAATTGTTTCCAAATCAGGTGGATTGAAAAACTGCCTAACCCCTCCATAATTGCATCTTTTTGACGCCGATTTTCGTTTCTTGGGTGCAGGAGGGCATACCAATCTAGTACAAATTCTTGATTCTGCATAAGTTGGAGTTACTGCACACTCTTCTTCATCTTCTTTTTTCTCCATTGGCTTAGTGAAAATTGGCTTCAATTGACTTCTCATTGAAATTCCAGAAATAACCCACTTTTCACAATCAACAACACTACCATCTACTTGATGATTCTTTTCTGAAATACCCATTTCCAAGATCAAATTTTGAAGGGTTCTATATATACTATATGTAACTATGAATAAAGGGTTGTTTCTTTTTTTTTCTTTTTTGGTTGTGTAGGGAAGAGAGAATTGATTCTCAAGAAACTTGAAGAGAAAAGGGAGAAGAAATGAAAAGGGATAAGGGAAACTTTATTTATGTCGAAAAGGACTTTAAAAATGAAAGGAGGATGAAGAGTGATTTAGAATATTGTTTTTTTCTTTCTTTCTTTTTGGGTGTTGTAAAGAGTATAGAATTGTAGTGCTTGAGAAATTGGTGTAGGGATAGAAAGACAGAACCCGAGGGAATCGTGACATAAGCAAATAGTAAATTTAATAGGCTAGGTATTGAGCCCGTGAAAATTGCTTACTGCATCTTTAGGGGCAGCAGAGTAAATATAGGAAATTTTGACTTTCAGTCTTGGCGCCAATTTGTTTCCTTTCAGATTCAGCCGTCATTTTTTTGTTTATTTCCATATTTGCCCCTCTCTATTGGGAAGATTTTGATCGAGTACTAATTGGACCTTTTTTGGAACAAGTAGGACTATCAATTAAGTCGAACATAGCCTAAGTCCGATGACTCGGTTCGATTAAATTCAACATGCGATTAATTGTGATGTGATTCTAACTGAGTTTGAGCCATCATATTAAATTCGACCAATTTATGAGTCGAGCTTAAGTCTAATAAACTTTAGTCCGATTAAAATTTGAATATATAATTATTTTAAATCCAACTATTAATTATTCATATTAAAGTTATGGTATAGTAATTACTATTTTGAAACAAGAAAAAACTTTAGAAATAACTCAATTGTCACGTATATCAATTATAATTAATGTATATGCCATCCAAAAGAGGGGGGAAAATGTTTAAACAAATGGTCAAATAGATTTGGAGTATTGGGACTTTACGGACTTTGTTTAATTTTTTTTATAATAAATTACAAGTATGATTTATACATTCTTGTGCATTAAGTAAAATTTGTCTATTTAAATGCTTTCCAACAATGCATAGTATTTTATTTGTCAATTACAATTTGTTAGTGTAAGTTAGCCCTATATAAACCCAAAGCCTGACAAGTTATATGAACCGAATTTGATTATATAATCGTGAAGCTGGATGATGTATGAATTTGAGCCTATAATATGAAGTTCAATAATATTTAAATTTGAGTAATTTAAGACTTGGCCTCACAGGCCTAATTCACGGCCCTAACAAAAGAAAGTTTTTCACTAACCCGATGTTATCGTATTGGGCTTATACCAGAATAAACATTTAGTATTACAAATTGCAAATTCCGTAACACTCCAAGAAACAATTGGTATTCTTTGGGCTTTTGGGCTTCCAGTATCAAGACCCATTCTAAAAACATTTGGGCCTTCGAGTCCATATTCTGTCTTACAGCAATCCTTAACTCTTACAAAAGAGCCTTAAGTGTAATATTTTGACAAGAAAAATATATGTGTAAAATATTTTTAATTTGAGGGATTATAAATGTGATTTAGCCCATTTGTGGTTTATATATGCTCTTGAGATAGTTATCCGGCATGTGGAATACGCTTAATGGGCTCTTATGGTTTGTCTTTATTCTTTAACAATGAAAATAAGAATTTATGAGCCTGTTGGGCGTTACAGATGTCTCTATCAAAGTATCAAGTAAAATGATGGACCTATAGAAGTAAAATCCTGGGTTCCGTTTTGTCTTTAACGACCCTTGCCTCGGAGCATTTCTATCTTTACCAAGTAAAATGATGGGCTGATTGGGCTTTCCAACCTTTAAGGTTTTAATAAGTCAAGATATGGGCCTGTTGGGCTAAGTTGTAAACCACAACATGTGGGAGTTTGCTCCATTACCCGGACTGAGCTCTTTGTCCTCTGGGAAGGACTCAAATTTGAGGATTGTTTGATGCTGGTGGCTATGATACACGGATATTCCGAAAAAAGACAAAATATTGTATCGAATACACGGGGGATATCGATACATGTGGGATATGTATTCGATACGTCATGTGGCGTATCAATAATAAAAATAAATAAAAATTAAAATAGATACGTATCGGATATACTAAATGGGCATCAGGATACACCGATAGATTTTTTATGTAATATTTCGGGTCATATTTAAATTATTAAAAATGATAAAGTCTCTAGGGTTAAACATAAACTACTAGTATCACTATTCTATCTCTTTATTCAAGTCTATCTTCTAGGTCATGAAACCTGAAAAATGAATTCCTTCCTTCCATTGATGCGATATGTTAATAATGAATTATGTTTACTTTTGGAGTTATATAACATTTGTTTATATCATAGTGGATTATTTTTGCTTTTAGGACTTAAATTGAATGATCTAGTTGCTTATAAATAAATTTAAATTATATTTTTACATCCGTATCCACGCCGTATCGTACTGAATAAACTTTAAAATCCTTATCGCCGTATCAGTATCATACTGTATCCGTACAACATAGCTGGTGGTCTTGTTCTCAGATACAGGAATTGACACGTGTCCCAGTGTATTAGGACTAGTCTTGCCCCCTACATAAAACAAACCGCTTGGGTGCGAAAACTGATTGTGGAGATAGATTCAGAGACGATTTATTGCTTGGTTAATAATTACTCTTCGAGAGACCATCATTTGGACAGTATTCTTGAAGATTACATGAGCTTTCTAAAGAAGCCTTGGGACATACACTTGCGTCATGCAATGTTTTAAAAACCGGACCGGACATCAAACCGGTAGCCTTACTGGTTACTGATTAGATCGGTTTAACCATTTTAACCATTGATTCAACCGGTGTGACGTCATTACAAAATAATAATTTAATTTAAGTTTTAATGTATGTAATCAACTATTTAAAAAAAAAATTACCCATTTTTTCAAGTTTATTTCCATGAACTAAATGTTATCTCATCACCAATTATTTTTTCTACAAATCTTGAGTTGAGATGAATGATAGCAACAAAATTACAAGTATTATAACATGATATCAAAACTATAATTCAAATTATAATAAACACCATATCAAAAACAGTAATTTTATTGCTAATCACTTATGGAAAAAATAAAATATTGATGAATTTTGTCACCGAATTATATAAAAAAAATGAAAACATTTGAAGCTGGGGAAACAATGAATTTTCTAATGAAATTGATGCTCGAATATATTTCTATAACTTATTATATAAAAGATTTTTTGTTTATTGTTGATTTTGTTTGATTCAAAGTGAAAAATAGAAGAAGAGATGTGAAAATATTTTTTAAGTTTAAAGGTCGCCGAAGAGAAGTAAAAATCCGTTCCATAAATTTTTTCTTTTTATAAGTGGACTAAAAAAAAAGAATCTAACTTGTACGGTTTTATCTTCATTTTTAAACATCTTTCAACTCTCTGCAAAAATCTCAATTCTGAATATGGAGGGCAAGTACCCGATGAAGAGGCTTATAGTAATTCTTGTTCTGTTTATTTTGGTCCATTTAGCACCAGGTGAATAACTAAATATATATATTTTGCTTGATCAATCCTTGATTGATCTACATTTGTTTGTTCAGACAATATTATTATTACAATAATGTTTTAATTAATTGCAAAGGTTGTCTGAGTCGAAAGCTTGTAGAAAAGGCTGATGATGATGGATGGATACAAATTAGCATTAAAAGAATGAAACCACCATCACCACCCTCACCAGATACAGTAACCCGACTCTAAATATTGCACCGCCAACACCACCACCACCAAGTTCCACGTAGACGCCCTCAAAATGTATTAAGCCAAGATCTGAATACCATTGAGAAAGAATTGTTTTTAGTGAATTATGTACTAGCTTAAAAGTTATTATTATGTTTTTATTGTTTTGCTTAATTGAAATATATGTGGATTATTTAGAGAAAGAGCAGGTCAATGTATCATTTCATTTATTATAATTCATTGCCTGGATTGTTAGTTGTAGATCTAAGATAAAGAAAATTAAGAAAAACACAATGTACGTTATATATTGGTCTTCTTTATTTTCAGTAAGTAATTTATTTATTCATACATGTGCATTTCTATGTAAATTTATGGTTTATTGATGTTACTTGTCATTTAAATGAAACATGCTTACCACCTACTTTTCCCTTCAAACTCCAACATTCAAATTATATTCAAATTAAGTTTCAAATATATCAACGAAATCACCCAAATTAACTTTTTGAAACCAAATCCAAGCGAGACCAAGCCATCTATTGTAGTTTTGTGCCAAATATTTAATATACAACATTTTCTACGATAAATATTTTACTTGAAAATTTTGTGTATATTTCACATAACACATAATATTGTCTTGCATTAAATTATACACTAATTTGCTGGCAAAAACACTAGCCGATCAGCAATTGATTATATTTTTCTTTCTTTGTTGACAATTAAATTTCATTGATAAAATTAAACAAAAGGAATTACAAAGTCAAAACGGGAAACTCCCATCACAACAAATATTTATAGGAATTAAATGAAAATGAATGCAAATCGACCAATCCAAAATATTGAATACTTACTTTTCACACTTAATTTATCCTTTAATGTCAATGTACGTACCTAACACTCATGTCAAATCAAACTAGTATATATATACATTTTTGAAATGGTGTATAAATCGTTATATTAAACACTATATCAAATCAAATCTACTATATTGGTATTAAAGTAAATTAATTACAAATGCTAGTATATATTTCCACACAGTTGACATTTCGAATATTAGTATCCAACATTTTTTTTTTGTTTTCCAAGGGTTTAATCCCTTTCGAGACGGGTTGGACACATTAAGTGGTTACCACTCCCACTTAATCCAAGATTCAGATTTATTCAAACAAAATTAAATTATTGATGGACTAATTTAATGTTTGATTAAAGGTAGAAAGTCATTGTGTCAACATGAATATATATAGTACTATTTGCAAAGGTTTGAAGTAGAGAAATATGCTTGTGAAATGGACTGAGAGCAAAAGAATGAATCTGCCATCACCACCGTCACCGAGGCACGCTATCCCACATCGAAATACTGCACCAGATTCACCGCCACCAACTTCAATTAATTACTTACCACTAGTTGTAATTTACTATATTTCTTAGCATTTTTAAACCAAACATTGCAAAGGGAACAATATTTAGCTACCTTAAAAGTTAAATGGTGAAACTCTTACGTAAGTTATGGTGATTTTGTTGGATTGACAAAAATTTCCAACGATTTCTAATTATTAATTACATATAAGAATTTCCCTTACAGGATTTATCAATGATGTCTCTACCTTGTTGTTGTTGTTGTTCATGTTTCTACCATTTTCATCACTTTTTTTTCAAGTGTATCTAACGGTATGACCTGACTTAATTTCTTTAAAATGATCACGGTCAAACAAAGTATATGTATATCTCTGTTAGCTATTCCTTACCTACATTGCAATGGCCAAATTATAATGTTACCAACAATCAAATTGCAAAGGCAACATTTGATTTTAGTTTTTGACTTTTCTTACTCAACAATCACATATATATTAATTTTTCCAAACATATTAAAATATTGTCATCATTGTTATACTGTTTTTTTTTAAACCAAATGAATTAAATCACTGTTTACATTGTCTCGAATTAACAATGATAAATTTAATTAACCATCATTTTATTTTCAAATATATATCCACAAGTTGTGATTAAATATTATTAATTATTTCATAAATGGACAAAGATAAGATGCTTAAATTATACACAAACATGGTGGCAAAAGCACTAGGTGAAAGAAAGATTGATTATCTTATCACATAAATATCATTAAATTATTCTTAATGGCAATGTACGTACCGAACACTCATGTCAAAGTCAAACTATTAAGTAGTCTATATATAGTAGTTGACAACATTGACTCATATGTCTGATCCATTACTCATAAAAACAATTTACCTAACATTTTCTAGTGAAGTGTCGTCAAGCTCAGGATTCAACTTATTGAATATAATTGAAGATATATAAATATACGTAATCTATATATTTCCATTTTCAAAATTCTCTCCATTAATTCCAAATTAGTTAATATGGAGGGCAAGTGCCTGAAGAAGAGGGAGGTCATGATAGTCATTCTTATTCTGTTTATTATGGTCCATTTAGCACCTGCAGGTAATTAATTACTATTTTGCTCTAACATTTGTTTGTTTGTTCAGAAGATATATATATATATATTGATAATCACTAATTTAATGTTCAATTCGATGTTTTAAGGGGAAGATGAGATGAGAAAGCTTGATTATGATGATGGATGGATACAAATTAGCATTAAAAGAATGAAAGCAATATCACCACCGTCACCCAAATACAGTATCCCAATTCATAATATTGATAGGCCATCACCACCACCAAGTTCTACGTAGAGGATCTATACCAATTTTTTTTAGTGAATTAGCTAGGTACCTAATAGCTTATTATGTTTTTATTTTTTGCTTGTGATATATAAATATATATATATATATATATTTAGTAATGTTAAAGTGTTGAAGCTAATTGAGGATGATATATATGTGGATATGAGAAGAAGTAATTATACGTTATTGGTCTTCTTTATTTTTAGGAGTGAACAGCAAATTAACTCCCTGTGTTATTCTAAATAGGTAATTTAACTCCTGTGATAAATAAAAGGACAAAATACCTCCCTGTGATATTCTAAATAGGCAATTTAACTCCATGTGATAAGAAAAATGGCAAGATACCTCCCTGTGTTTTTATAAAAGAAGCACATTGTCTCCCTCTAAATTGCTCATTAATTCATATAACAGGGAGTTAAATTGCTCATTATTTCATTTCATAGGGAGGTAAATTGCCTATTTTTATATCATAAGGAGGTAAATTGCTCATTATTTCATTTCACAGGGAGTTAAATTGCCTATTTTTATTTCACAGGGAGGTAAATTGCCCATTAGACATATCACAGGGAGTTAACTTGCAAAAAAACCCTTATTTTTAGTAAGTAATTTATTTGTATTATACCTGCGTGTTTTCTATTTAACGCCAGTTTAAATGAAACAATAATTAGTTACTTCTACGTAAGTTGTGGTTATTTTACTTAATATACATACATGTTCATTTGTGATGTGCATAATGATTTTCAAAATTATTATACTACAAAACAGGTTATATAAGAAAACAAAAATTGATGTGGAAGAATATAATAGCTAGGACTGTCAATTGAGCCGGGCCTACCCGAAGCCCGATGGCTCGGCCAGATTAAATTTGACCCGAACCCGAATAATTGTGAGCCGGACTGAGTTTGAGCCATTATACTAAAATCGATTAATTTATGAGCCGAGCTTGAGCCTTACAAGGCTCAACCCGAATAAGGCCCGAATATATTATTATCTTAAATATTACTACTATAAATTATTGGTACTATTGTTATAAATATACTAATTACTGCAAATAATCCACCACATATATGAATTATAACTAAAGTTTCCGCAGGTCAAAGGGAACGTAATAAACAAAAAGAAAAAACGGAAAAATAAAAATAAATGGTGAAAAAATGGGAGTCTTGGCACTTTATAATTATATTTAATGTTCTATGTTATTGATCACGAGTATAAAATTTGTATATTCTTGTGAATTAGATAAAATTGTCTATATATTGCATTTAAAGAATGCATAGTTTTTTATTTGTTAAGTAAAATTTGCTAAAGTGAGCAAACCCGATATGAGCCCGATATAAACCCGAAGCCCGAAAAATTACATGAGCCGAGTTTGAGCTCATAGATGTGAAGCCCGATGGCATTTGAGTTTGAGCCTATAGACGTGAAGCCCGACGGTATTTGAGTTTGAGCAATTAAAAGCTCGGCTCACAGGGTCCGATTGACAGGCCTAATAATAGCCCTACAAAATGTCGCATTCATGTTCGAATTCTCATTGGAAGAGGTTTTGATATAATATGTTTCTCGAAAAAAGTTAAATCAAATTTAAGACCTCTTGAAAAAAAGTCATTTAAAATACAAAGCAAAACACATTTATCTTTCAAAAAATTCACTCTAGTCCTCTATTTGTTTCTGAAAATGGTAAAACACAATTCACGTGCAAAAAGGGGGGCATATTGGTAACTAAGTCATAAATCTCAAAACTGAAATCCTCCAACTACGCGACTCACGCGGCGGTCGCCACCGCAAACCAACCCAAATGTCGGTCATTTCACCACCCCCACATTTCCCTTCATCAACCTCCAAGACCCCCAACAAAACCCGAAATTCCCTTTCTACCCCCTCCAAATACAAAATTAATTGCGAGCTTTCTTCATCTGCTCCTCAGAAATGGACAATTGACTGCGTTTCTTCAGGAGAACCGATTCACATAATTCTCAAACCCCCAAATTCAATTCCAATGGCTTCTTCATCTTTGGACTCTTCACTCAAGAATTCGAAAAGGGTTTGCCTTTTTTACTGCTCCGAAATGAAGGATCTTGCTCATAGAATTGCGTCTGAATCCGACGCCATTGAGCTTCGTAGCATCACTTGGAGGTACCCTTTTTTTCAATTTTTTTAAAATATGAAATCCATTTTGTTTTAGATAAGTGTTTGTTTATTGGATTTTTCGGCATGTGTACTGAAATGGGTAGTTTTCAGTAATTGTGATATATGTGTCAATTAAAAAATGAAAATTGAGTCTTTTAACTGTAAAATTGTTTCTTATTGTTGTTTCTTTTGATATTCGGCTATTTCATGTCAAACTGAGTTTACACTGAGCTGCATTTGTTTGTACTAAAATAGGTTCTTTTCGTTACTGGTGAAATATGTCATAAAGTCTTTTTCAAGTCTTTCTTTGTAAAGATTGTATCTTTTGTACCTTTGTAACAAAACAAGGTATTATAAATCGTGCTTCCAAAGGTAGTTTGGTGGTTGTATTAATATAGTTTTGTAGCTTGGAGTTATGCATTCATTATTATGTGCAATACTCCTATGTTTCATCTTTGGCAGTATTCTTTATAGATATTTTTTGACTTAGAGATAATGTTTTAGCTGTGGATTGTGTTTATCAGTTTCCAGTTGAGTAAATTGCTAGCTTTATCAATGCAATTTAGTATGTGAAGGAGCCATAAGTAAATACTATCGAATATTTACATACTCATTTTACAATCTAAATCTTTACCAATTAGGACATTTGAAGATGGATTTCCCAACTTATTTATATCCAACGCTCAAGGAGTTCGTGGACAACACGTAGCTTTTCTTGCTTCATTCAGCTCTCCTGGTGTTATTTTTGAGCAGTTATCCGTAATTTACGCCCTTCCAAAACTATTTGTATCATCCTTCACTCTTGTCCTCCCGTTTTTCCCAACGGGCACTTCTGAGCGTATGGAAGACGAAGGAGATGTCGCCACCGCATTCACACTAGCTAGGATCTTGTCAAATATTCCAATATCGAGGGGTGGACCCACCAATTTAGTAATTTTCGATATCCATGCCTTACAGGTGGGTACGTTCAAATTTTCGTGGGGACACTTATAGTGCTCATTATTTTGACTTATGTCTTTAATTGTTTTTAATTATTTTTTATTCCACAGGAGAGATTTTACTTTGGTGATAACATTTTACCATGCTTTGAAAGTGGTATACCGTTGCTTTTAAATAGGCTACAACAGCTCCCAGACTCTGATAATGTAAGTGTTCTTGTTTTCATATATTGCATTAAACTTATCGTTGTTTTTTCTGTAGCTTGTAGATAATGTGCTAGTTATCGCAAAATTATTATGTTTTTCTTTTAATTCCCAATTATTGGTTCTCTCCAATGGTTTTAGAGTACTGATTCTAGTGTGGATATATGCAAGTTAAATTGAAATTTTCCATATTATATTAGACTTAAAATATAGTTACTAGTATTTGGCACTTTGCACCCCAAAATTACTTTGTCATGCATCCTCAAATTGTATATTCTTTGGCATAATTGTGGTCCAGATAACGGTAGCATTTCCAGACGATGGTGCATGGAAACGGTTTCACAAACAACTTCAACACTTTCCAATGGTACTTTTCTATTATATATACAGTGTATATATGAAACTATCCATAATGCATCAAATGGGCGAAACTTGCTGAATTTTATTCGCAGATTGTTTGTGCCAAAGTAAGGGAAGGAGATCAAAGAATAGTACGCATTAAGGAGGGAGATCCCAAGGGACGTCACGTTGTGATAGTAGATGACCTTGTGCAGTCAGGCGGCACACTAACTGAGTGCCAGGTAAGAAAGCAAAAATCATTTTTACATATATTATTATTAGTAAAAGGGTAAACTTTTTATAGTTTGTTTTGTTTATAGTATCCATTATTAGAAACATTTTTTTGTTTGTTCATTTATATGATGGAATATCTCTCTATATTTTGTTTATTTTATTTTGCAGAAAGTATTGGCTAAACATGGAGCTACAAGAATAAGTGCCTATGTTACACATGGAATCTTTCCAAATAAATCGTGGGAGCGGTTTAAACATGATAATGGAGGTATTCTCATTTTAAGAAGTCATTACTAGCCAAAGTTACTTTCTCATTTATATTTTTCAAATGAATTTTGGTTGCTTGATTTGAGATTGGTTTTATTGATACTCAAATTCTAAATCGTCTAAATATGTACTCGGGTTGAAACTGTTTTAGGGAAGCCGGAGAGTGGGATGACTTACTTCTGGATCACGGACTCGTGCCCAGATACAGTAAGACAAGTGAAGAACAAGGCCCCATTTGAAGTCTTAAGTCTTGCTGCTGCTATAGCCACTGCGCTTCAGGTTTAATTGTAGTCTAGAGAGGCATTTCTTTTTCACATCTTCATTCTTAATGGCCATATAGAGATTCCAAAAGCGGATCTTTTTTTTTCTTTTTTTGGGTATAGTAGTGCTCAAGTGTGAGTAGACTGAGTTTGATTCATTTTGAGGATGGTTTTGTTTTGTAAGGAGGATTAATAAAATTTTAGTAATAAACATCTCTTAAGCTGGTTTTGATTCAAATCTCTCTTCCTACATATGTTTATGTTTCCTGAAAAATTAGTTATTCTTTAACCATTTGCAGTGAAGGTATATACAAGTAAAATTAAATACCAACAATGCAAGAATTTGTCCACTAGAGCACTAATATATTTGCTTTTCTTTTTTATTGTATTTATGTTATACTATTATTGATTATATCCCAAATAATAAGACGATATTAATCTCAATCCCGGTACCCTAATAACTAATTTGGCATTTTTTGTAACTGTTAAAGTTGTTTAATTACATATTTGAAAACTACAGTAAAATGAGATTACCTACTATTCCCTATATGTAAAATTTTAAATAATTTGTTTTGTATGGGAAGACTAGGAAAATGAAATTCAAGTACTATACAAGTAAAGGTAATCACTTGAAGCATATAAAAAGTGGGACATTTTCCCTTGTTTTCCTGGACCAAACAAAGTCAAGACTTTCTTAGCCCGAAATGTGACATTACTTTATTTTCATGCCAAAATAATAATAATAATAACAAAGAAATGATATTTACAGAGAATCTATGGTAAGAAAAAAATAAAAAATAAAATAGGAAAAAGTTTTTGCCAGCAAATTTGGAGTGTGTATATTCATTAGTAGTTTACATAAATAAAGAAGAAAAGCATCCATCTTGAGAGCTGGAACCTCAACTACTGTTCAATTTACAGTAAATCCATCTAAACTAAAACTCAACCCCCTTTTACTTGTGTAACAAAAGAAAGAAAAAAAGAAAAGCCCAAAATCTCTTTTTAAATAAAACAAATGATGATACAGAAACGAAGTAACTCAAATGCACATCACTATCACTTTTCTTCATGCAACTTTATTTGATATCTTTATGTAATTTAGAAGCCTATTTAGGGCCCTGCCACTATCAATAGCCTCTCTGGCTCTATCAAGTGCCGAAGTTATGTCTTGTGCACCATCACATCCCAGCAAATGATCAACCATCCCAGCGTTTAAAACGATTCTATCATATGTCGGACCCTTTTCGCCACGTAAAGCTGCTAAACCCAACTCTATATTCCTTGTGACCTATGGGATACAAGGGTATTAAAGACATTTCAAGATTAAGACTAACACGAGAAGAAAACAAGAATGAAGTCTAAGTGCATAAGACTTACAGATCTATCAGTTCTTGGAGTATCAGTTGGTTCAAAGCCGTAATCTTTGGCATTCACAACGATATTGAAACTTTCTCGTGATACTCCTATAACATTCAATTAAAAGCAAGAATAACTGAGTTTCTAAAAATAAATTGAAGGCAAAATTGCATTTTTAGCCCGACAAGAATTAGACCACAGCATATCCCTTACAAAATTGCATTTTTGTCCCAATGTTTAAACAGTTCTGCATTTGTCCCATGGCCCCCCTTTCCCTCCAATTTTTGAACTTTTGGTCCCGTCTCAGTTTGCACTTTTAGTCTCGAAGTGGATGGAAAGAGAGCTAGGACCATAAGTGCAAAGCATTTAAAAGAATTACCAAAAGTGTAATTTTATAAAGTATGGGACCAATAATGATAAAGGTTCAATCCCGTGGGACAGAAAATGAAAATTTGTCTAAATGGAATATCAAGCTATTTATTTTAAGTTTTTCAATCTTATTCCTAGAAAATCTAGTGTTATGCCAAAAAAAAAAAGAATTTTGGTAATAACTACACACCGTCCACTGCTTGAGAAGATGTTTCACTCAGTGAGCGGAAACCGGAACAGTAATTAACAGGGAGTCCCTTTGATGCACTTGGTGATCTCAATCTTGTAGTCATTGAAAGAGCACCTTCCTCACCCTAATTAAAATGAATCAGTTTATGAAAATAAATATAAATTAGTCATCTCATTAAACTAAACTAAGCAGTCATGTCATAAAGTGTCTTGCTGCTTTAGTACCTTCACCACCAAACCTGAGTGAACACCTCTTCTTCTCATTAGCATCAGAAGTGACTCCTCGTAACCTCCGTGATAAAATCCAGCAACAATTGCTTCCTTACCCTTAGCCTAAAAAGAATAAGCAATTTAGGAAGAAAATATTTATATAACTTGGCATAGGTTCTTCTAAATTTCAGCAATTTCAAAGGGATATAGAGTGAAGAAAACTTATAACTTAATAGTGACTTACCCGTACAATTTGCTGAACCTTTTCCGTTGTTGCCAGTGGTGGACGTTTCTTTATATGTTCTCTTAATCCAATCATTGAATATCTGCAAAAAGGTGATTGTGATGTGCATATGCCAGTAAAAGGGAAAATAATCAAATTAATTTAATTTGAAACTTAAATTGGGATGTTCAATCGATTTTTGACCCTGATAAGCATCTGATATCATTGTACTCCGTCATACTAAACATTAATAAGATCAATAGAATCGTAATTTGTGAACTCTATCATGCCAAACAGCATAAGGAGAAAAAGAGAAGGTAAAGGAAGATTATGCATGAAAAAATCACAAAATAGCATGCCACAGAGCAGTTGAAGTCCATTGTAGTGATTAGTGTTTGAGCATTTAAAATTCAAGATGTAGTTTCTCTTTTGTCGAAAATATCTCAGTTTGTAATGTTAATGGAACTCCTGAAAATAGGAAAGTCCAAAACAACTGTAGAAGGTGAATGATAATATATGCAAAATAGTGAAAAATAAGAGCAACAACATTGCTTTAGATGTAATTGGTGTCAGATTTCCGTACAGAGATGGATGGGCTTCTCGTTGACTTACGTAGGCAAAACCGACATCTTCATCCTGCAAACCAAAAAAATTGTAATGCATCAAACCCAATATATGTAGATGTCCCAAAGCATGCACACATATGGTTCAGAGGAGGGAAGGACCTCAAGGAGCGTTTTTCCATGCATGGGGGTTAAGTGTGTGTTTGCACCCATGAACTTCAGCATTTGTTCTTCAGTAATTCCTCCCTGAAAATTTCATTCCAAATCGAAAGATATCATAACACGATGTCTAGATTTAATACAATCAATCCTATAGAATAGAATCATCATAAGAGCAACTAAAAGCTGCTTCATAGGCAATGAATATTTAGTCGATGCTCAAATATTGTACTATCTATATATCAATTCACGAATAGATCAAAAGATGAAGAAAATGTATCTAAATGGACAACAAAACTGAATTATGACCTTGGGTGGCATCCAATCCACACCATGAAGCAAGCAAGATTCACCATAACAAGATCTAACAGCAGCAACGAAAAGCGTGCTCCTGAAATACCGTGTGTTGCCATCATAAGGATCGCCATAATGGGTCAAAGATTTAACATCAGCAATTGGTGCTGGACCTGATCAAACAAAACAAGTAAATTTCATCAGCAATCAAATTCATTTAAATTTCAAAAATCCCAAGAAAAAGAAGCGAAATGCAAAAATATCCCCTATGATTTCCTAATTGGCAAAAAAACCCCTGTGTAATTTCTTTTAGCAAAAGCCCCGCCAAAGCCGGAGTACATATTTTCCAGGAAAAAATGACAATTATACCCCCACCATAAAATGCAAAAACACTCCTATTCACCCAAAAAGTTGGCAATAACCCCCTGTTAACTTTGAAAATTGGCTATAATCCCGTGTTCAGTTAAAATATTGATAATAACCTCCCTATTGACTTATGAAGGAATTTCAAATGGGGTTTTTTCGTTAATAACACAGGTGGTTTTTGCTAATAAAAATAATACAGTTTTTTTTTGCCAATATTGCAAAGCACAGGGGGTATTTTTGCATTTAGCTCGAAGAGAAAGGAGGTAAAAGATGTAAAAGAGATTACCATGTTCATCATCAAATGCGAGGCAGTACGCTTTTAGCTCGCGATCAGTTTCTCTATTCATGCGTTGACCAATCAAAAATGCCGAAAGCAAAGACTCACTCACGGATGCTGATTTCTTATCTTCTAAAGTCAAAGGAAGAACATCCCTCAAAACACCCTGAACCTCCTCGTACCCCAAATGACCTCCAGCCAAAACTTCTCTAAGTGCACCCACAAGTCTCATCTCTGAAGTCCCATTACCAAGAAAACGAGGTCCTATAGAACTACCGAACCCCATAACCGAGCCTTCAGGATCAGCTAAAAAGATAATATCTGGAGGAAGTACTCTAACTAGGTGTGGCCAATAGTAAGTCATTGCTTTCCTTTCACCCTCACTCCATTGTGTCGGCTCCGGAAAGGCATTTGCCCGAATTGTCATTGCAGCAAAAAATGCACCTAATTGTGCATTGGACACTTCATCCTCATCTTTTAGCTCTCCCTTGACTACTTTCAAATAAAATAATAACATGTACATCAACCCACCATTGCCATAACCAACAAACTAGCTTTAACACTAATAGTATTTGATAAAATACGCAGCAATATATTGTACATCAAGCTTAGGATCATGGATCAGAATTTTCATATGTTTCCATTTGGAAACACAGAAAAACTTCAGTTTTTAGGTCAATCGAAACAAAAGTACAAAGTAATTTCAATCATGGATCAAATTTCCATGGTTTCGGTTGAAAACATAGGAACTTTTCAATTTTGAATCAATGGAGACGAAAATACGGTGTATTTTCGAAAGTATTTGTTTGCCATGAAACTCTCTTATTTTTCTTAATTTAATAATTTTTTTCCTAAAATTTACCGTGTTATTACCCATATGTTCCCGAAAAGTTTCTAATATTAAGCTGACCAATCATACATTAGAAATGAAATTTTGATCCACGATTTCAATTCAATAATGTTTTTTGATACACAAAAAAAAAATTCCGAAAAATTATTGAAAAGTTTCTAATAATATTTAAGTTGCAGAAACATAACAAAGAAACAATTTTTTTTTAATCCATGCTTAGTAATACTTCAAATTATTTCATAGTTGACTTTTATTCCCAGCTACACTAGTGTTGCACAAAGAAGGATTTATATTTGAATTAAAATTAAGGAAATGTGAAATAAAGTTGGAAATTACCTGATTTGAGAATGGTGTCAAGAACCTTGAAAGCTTGTTCTGCATTGAGAGGCTTGGTTTGAGTGGGCCCGGTGCAAACCTTTGTTTGTGCATCCAAAACAGTTTGATTGGGCCTCCGCAACTTGGGGTTCCGATACGAAGTCGAAACGGCCGGGTTCCGAATATCAGGTAGCTCGTCAATGGCGGCGGAATCAAGAATTACTTTGATTGTTGAACGACTTCGTTTTGTGAATGAGATGGGGAATTGGAGGGAGGTTTTTGGATTGGGGATTTGGGGTTTGATTTTCAGAGGTGGGATTGGAGATGAATTGAATAGAGCTTTCATTTTTCAATTTTTCATTTTTTAATTTTTTTTAATTTTTTGGAGGAATGGATTTGCTCTGGAAATGTCGCTAGAAATGGTAATGGAGGGAAGTGCAAAGGGGGTGGAAGACTGGAAGGTTAGCTATGTTCACTGTTAACTTATAACGATATAAGTCTTAATGAAACGCTACTATGTCTAAACAGCGACTCTATTTTGCTATAATAATTAAAAATTAAAACACCCTTGTTTTAGGTGGGTTTTTTTTTTCTATCTCAAAGAAAAAAGGTGCTATTCTTTTCAAACAAAATGAAAAAATACAATTGTTCATTTAAAAATTTATAATTCTTTTTTTTAATATCCCTATATTAGGTTGAAAAAATCAATGATAACTCCATATAGGGATATTAAAATATTACAAATACCCTCATGTGATCAATTTTTCAATTGATGCAATGAACTAATAAAATAATAACATAACGTTTCATTTATGCTAATAAATGACGTTATTAGTAAAAAACAATAGCATATAGAGTTTTTTTTTTTTTTTTTTTTTTTTATCAATTAGATAAAGAATAAGGGTGTTTTTGCATTTTACTTGTCCCATGTCTTAAATCATGCTCCATTGTTCTTATGGGTGCACATGGTTTTAAAAAACGTATCGGACCGTACCGTACCAAATTTTCGGTTTTTTTCCTCAAAACTAAAGGACTAGGTATGGACAGAAATCTTATCGAATTTTCGGTTTTTTTCCTCAAATTTGTGAATTCTTTTTCCGGTGAGTTATTTAATTTAAAATAATAATTTATAAGATATTTTAATATTGATTTTTATGAAAAAATTATTAAAATAAAGAAACAACATATATTAACATTTAACAATTTGTTTTATTAGAAAAATATATCATTTTGTTAACTAAATAATCGATTACATAAGAAAAAATACATGAAAAAAATTATTTAAAAAAATCGCAAAAAAGTACTGAAACCGCACCAACATGAGTGTATTGATATGGTTTTTAAAACTCTAGTTTGATTTTGGATTTTTTAAAACCACACTAATTGATACGGCACAAATTTTGTTAAAAAACCGCAAAACCGTATCATGTGACCCCTAATTGTTCTTCTAAAAAAAAAAAAAAAAAATTCATGCTCCATTGAACGCGACTCTATGCCTGACTAGCGACTCTATTTTTTCTCTATAAAAACCACCAAAAAGGCAATTCCGGTTTCAAAAAATTCTTAAATGGCGGGATCACTGGTACCAATTTCGACCAGCAACTCAGAAATGCAGAAACCTACTTCGCACAATTCACAGACCTCCGCGATCATTGATCAGTGGCAAGTTCAATACGCACGCTTCATCAGCTACTCAGAGTTTAGCTGCAGTCATCATCATCCTTCTCTCACGCCTATTACCGCCGGCACTAAAAAGCGCCTCCGCGGTAACTGGATTTCCACTTTCGCCACAGACCTCAGACTCATCTATGAAACATCACCGACCGGATCGGATGACGCAATTCTTATAATCTCTGTAACTTCACGAGTCCTCGTAAGTTCATAAATCATATTGATCGATACTTTTGCTGTTTTTTATTCTTAGGTTTGTTTACACATATTTGTGCCTCATGTTTTAGTTAATTTGCGCTGATCTCGATGCTGGAATCAGAACTAGATCTATCAGATTTTCAATTTTCTATTTCAGTGTTGTACATTCTGTTTTGGAAATTGTACTTGATCTTGAATCAGATCTTTCAAAGTCCGGCTGTTTTGGTTTTAGCACAAGTATTTACATATAACAGTAGATACAATCGTGTAGTTAAACCAGGTGTTGGAATCAGAATCAGATCGATCAGATTTTTGGTTTTCTATTTTTCAGTGAACGTTTACACAGTGTTTTACCTAGTGAGTTTATTAAATGTACCAAAATAAGGTGCTGGGATCAGGATTACACTCATATCTTGCGGTTTTGTTGTTGTACCTTCATTCATCAAACTCCTTCTGTTCGAATTTGTTAGTATATACATTAATAGGTTGTGGTGTACCTTGTGATGTTACAGTTGTACTTTGTGATCTCCCAGCAGCAATTTGTGAATGATAAATGAAATTAATATCAGTGTAATTGATAGTTATAACTCGACTTATCTTTCAATCTTTTATGATGATTGAATGCTGTGTTTGATATAATTGTGTTCCTTAAGAAGTTTCATTATTAAACAAATCAAACTCCTGTTTTTTTATTTGAATTTTGTAAGGCCTTATGCTTTTATTTTCGCAAATTGTGTTTTTCATTGATGTTGAGATTAGGTACAGACAAATCCAGACATGAATACACTTTCCTCTTCGTAACATTGGCATTCGGATCACTTTGATATATTTTTTGACTTGGATTTCCACGCATGTGTAAAAAGATTTCTAGGTGATACTTCCTATAGAGCACTAATTCTAATGCCATGTTCATCCTGCTTGAGCGTGAATCATTTAGTGAGTCCTATTATATTTGTTATGGTTTGTGATGGATATTATATCGCTATGTTCATTGTATTTCACAGGAGGAGCATTATATATCCAAAATGCATTTCTCATGGCCTCAAGTATCATGTGTGGCTGATTTTCCTGCAAGGGGAAGCAAGGCTGTCTTTGTGAGCTACAAAGATGGTGTAGGACAGGCAAGCTGCTTCATATTTGATAAGCTTCATTTTAGTTAATATATTCTTGTTTGAATGAAGAAGCTTATGCCACCAAGGGTAGATATAGAGATAAATTGAAATTGTTAGAATGCGGGTGAACATATTAAGAAATGAAAATTGAACATAGGTTAGTAGGCTTGCAGAAAATGTGTAGAATTTTGACTTGTGCAGCAAACAAAAGAACAGGAAATGATTATATAGAGATGTAAAAACTTCAGCAATGTAGCACCCATACGAAGAATATGCTTACCCTCAGATGACCTCCTATGACTTTAATAATAGCATTGGTTAGTATTCAGCAATGTCTTTACAGAAATTATCTCAAGTACTTGAGATTATGTAATACATACTTCGATTAGCGCCTTCCCTCATTTGAGATGAAAATAGAGTACAAAATTGATCTATTCATGAAAGTTATCAATTAGCTGAATTTAGTTTGATCCTAGTTTGGGTATTTCTCTAGTTTAATAGTAGTTTTGGTAATTGATAATCGTTGTATATAGATAGTGTTTGAATAGATTTTTAATATAGTGATTGATGTATTGTATTCACCGTTTCACTAAAAAACAAAAAAGAAAATTTGAAACTTGAGTTTATGCTTCTTTGCAGATCCAAAAGTTTGCCTTGTGGTTTTCAACTGTCTTTGAAACGGAAAAATTCATGCATATTCTCAAGGTACACACATTACTATCAGTGGTATTTGTACATATTTACTCGTATCAATTGTTGTCACAAACTTGATAGAGGTTCCATTTTGTTTCCAAATGATGTCTACTCAGGAGATCTTGGAAAATGGAAGTGTTAAATGCCTTCCATTCTCTGAATTTAGTTCTGAAATTTCATCTCAAGCTGAGGTGGTACCTTCTGATGGACTTGCCTACCGGTAGGTGGCACAGCCTCCTTTTATTTAACTTCTCAGTGCTCCTTACAACAAATCTATAAGTAAACTAAGTATTGAACCAAATGATAAAGATGAAATTTGACTGCAAGCTAAGTTATCTACAGGCCAGATGCAGATTGGGAGCATACAATATCAGCAGACAATAGTACCCAACTGATGATCACTAGCTCTGACATTAATGCCGATCAAGAATTCATATCACAGGAAAGGATACAAGATCCTGAAGCTTCAGAGACCATGTCAGCACTTCCTCCCAGTTTTACACAACTGCTGAAGAATTGTCACCCTGCAGTTGATGAAGGTAGTTGCTCTTTTCCATCATATCATGCCATTTTGTTTATTTTCAGTCCTCCGGTAACTTACTAAGTCAATTAATCATCTGTATTCAGCAAAACCAACAGATTCTGGAGATAGTCTGAAAACCCAATTCATGGTAGATCCTCTACCCTATTTCCAACCAATCAATTGTTCTCTTTTCATCAGGATTTCATAGCTACTACTGTGAGATAATCTTTTCAGAATTAATGACCTCTTCATTAATTTTAGCTGTTTATTTTTATGCAGCAATATCTGGAAGGAAGTTCGTTTAAAGGTACGACTTCTATACATTGAATCACTGAGTGGGTAAACAAAAATGAATAAATTCTGATTGAATGAGTTCTCCAGGAGTCCTATGTGACTTGATGAAATGCTACTATCTAATGTATTCATTTCCTGAATATTTCAGAGTTATTGGCTACAGTAGAGGACGTCATCAGTGAATTCGGAGAAGATATACTGTTTTAAATTCCAAAAAATGGAGCCTCTCAATTGATACCATGCTTCAATTAAATCCAAACCGAAAATAACACGTTTGTAGATGCTCTATCTCACACTCAGATGTCCCTAAACAGTCAAATCCCTCTGTGTTATTTAGCAGGTCAAATTCACTGTAAATGAAAAAACAAGGTCAGATTATTTTATGAAAGGAATTTCGTTAAGTTGTGAGTTGTGACTACATAAACTGCATCATCATCATCCCTGCGTTTCCCCATTACATATGTTTCTCTTGAATGAATGATTAATATTACTACAGACATTAACGAGAAAACAGACAAAAGAGTAAAACATCCTATCAAACTCTATTGACTGGATCATTTCAGTTGAAAGCATTGCACTGTTTTCTAATTTCTCCCTGATCTCCTGTGAGCACTTCAATATTTCCCAATTTGATGATAGATTGAGTAAATTTCGCCAACCAACCATCCTGATCATCAGCATATTTCTTCATCAAAGCATTTGCATTAGGCTCCTTCATCAAATTATGATCCGATTCGAGTAAAGTCTCACTAGCCAAAAGCTGCTTGTAAAAAGCAGCATCCATATGGTGATGCGACAATCGATCAAATGGAAGAGTCTGATTAGGATCCACACACTGAATATGCACATGTAACTTATCTAGGTAACGAGGATTTATCTCTTTTCTCTTCTCTTCATTTCCGAATCTATCTGCAACGTTTCTACATTGGGCTTCACCAATAGAATGTGCACCAATAAGCAAAACCAAGTCTTCGAGATTCATCCCTTTTTTAGCGAAGACTTGAATGATCTGCTGAATTGGAGTGTCGGGTAATGGAACATTTGCTTCTACGTTTTTGGCAAGGGAGACTGGCCGGTCTCGGCGACCGGAAACCACGTCAAATCGTGGGACCCCTGTATGATTGAGAGCTTCACGGTTTGCAAATGCTAGGACGTCTGCGCAGGATACAATCCCTGGGCATGCAGCCTCGAGACGAGTTTTTATTTCTTGGATTTCTGCGTAGCCCTTTACGTTTAGTCCGTTTTGCACTGCCTCCTTCTCTACTGGCTCCCCGCTGGGAGTTTTATCCAGGAGGAGTGAAGCGTCACAGCCCTGTGATATGTGGATTGTGGAGGTAAGTATATAATGTAGTTAGAAGAAAATAATTTCTGAAAATACATCACGTGCACAAAAATTTGACATCAAAGTGGGGCAGAAAATCCATCCAATTTCTTACTAGCAATTAAAGGTATACTTGCTACTTCCAACATAAATGATGGAAGTTGGCATTTCTAAAAATACATCATGTGTATTTCTTATATTTTAACTTTTCAGGTGATTAAAGAATAATAACTCATTGTTAAAAATAGAAAACGAAGAACATTACAATTTTTATTTTATTTTATGAAATAATTGAATTCACTTTGTTATTTAACTTTGTATTTGGGTTTACACATTTATTAATGAGTGATCTATTCCAAAGGTGTTTCTGTCGTTTATTTGCATATTTTAATCATTTTTAAATTCTGAACTAAAGGCTCTGATTTTATTGTATTAATTTTTTTTAATACTCCAATAATTAACGACCAGGTATCATGCTATTTACGAATTATTTGGTACATTAATGACATGGTGCATCACATAAAACAGATTGCATCTAATCCCTTAATTTGGAAGAAATCGAGGGATTATTTGGTACATAAGTTACACAGATGATATGGTGCAACAAAGGGATGAGATATACCCAAATTAGTCTTTGCATACTAATATATTTATACAATGAGGATTAGATCATGGAGTCAACTCCTCCTTAAATTTAGGTGCACAAATAACGTGGTGCAACAAACAAATGAGATGTATTCAAATTAGATTTTTTGCATTCTTAAATTCAAAACATCTCCTTCATGTATTGCTCCAAGTTATATGTACCAAATATTTTTCCATTATCTTATATTGATAAGCAAAAACTAATTTGAATAAACCCTCCGGACCAAGAGGGGCATCACTTTCGAAATGTATCAAAGGAAACTCCTACTAATTCTTTCACATGCAAGCAACACTAAAAAAAAAAAAAAAATGTAATTCAGCAAAATGCATTGTTCAAGTGAACTAAAATCAGGGAAAGGAACTCACCGTGACAAAGCAATCATGGAGAAAGAGACGAACAATTGAAGGCCCAATTTTCACATTTTTATTTAAAATATCTTCCATTGCCTCCTTCACAATGTTCTCAGCTTGTGGGCATGTCTTCTGGTAGTACCCGACCCGAAGTCCCCCCTGTACCGGTTCAGCAGGCTCATTCACCACTGGCTTCACCAACTCTTTAACAGGTTCTTCGGGTACAATAACAGGTTTCGCTTCAACAATTTCAGGTTCGGGTTCAAGTATAGGTTCATGCTCCTTTATATGCTTCTTTTGCTTCTTATGTTTCTTCTCTCTCTTATGTTTCTTCTTGTGCGAACCTCTTTCTTTTTTATTCCTCAATCCACCATTCTTTGATTTCACTTGTTCCTTTTCAATGGAAGTGAAAAAGCCATCAGGTTGAGGGGTATCGACGAGATCATGTTCATTGATGATAGTGTCGACGTAGTTACTTTCATCCGGGTTCGGATCTGATCCGTGGATGTCGTAGGTGAGCTGGACTGGGAGCAATGCGGATGCCAACAGAGGGAGGATTGCGCAGGAAAGGAGGGTTACTGCAAGGATCCTTCCTCTGGGTCCCATTTTTTCAGATACAAAAAATCTTGATTGCGTATGTTTGTTTTTCTAGTCTATATATATGGAGTTTAGGCCCTAAGAAAATGGATGGCGGTTCGGAAATGTCTAAATTTGGTTGGTTGAAAATTACTCAAAATGGAAAGAGATGGGCGTCCATTAAAAATCAGAGGGCCAGAGGTAATTACTTTGCTCAAGTGAACTTGTGGTTGTTTCTTTCTATCATCTTTTAAGTAATTTTTGTTTTCTTAGATCATGATGAGTTTATTTGTACAAATTAAGAGTTTTTTCCATAGAGATAATAATAAAATAGGAGACAGTGTCTAAGTATTGGATTATATGATCACATATAAGTTCATAACTCTATTAAATTTTCCTTCATTATAGTAATAATTTACGGCAAGCTGAAACATGGCGTAGTAAGATTAGCGCATCCGTTATAATCCCTAAATGTTGTGATTATACTTCCATTTTTTTTATGATATTCAAGTCTAATCAATACTATTTTGTTTGACAAATGTTCTGATTATACTTGACCCAAAATAGATAAATGATTACAAGTGAAATTGTGATGCAAACAAAAAACAAGGCATCAATAATAATAGCCTTCTGATAATGACTCAGTCCATTGTTTTCTCAGCCGGCTGAGTGAAAGTAAAGGCGCTCTTTGGCAATAAATTAATAGGCAACAGTATTTAATTTCTTGAAGCCTTTTTTTCATGTTGAAAGTTGTTATTCTTTCCTCAAACTTGAGGACTGCTGCAGTCAACTCTATATTGCCTTGTTAAAGTCAAAATATAAATTTATTCACATGAA
The DNA here is from genome assembly GCA_030819805.1 of Penstemon newberryi var. newberryi. Taxonomy (NCBI): domain Eukaryota; kingdom Viridiplantae; phylum Streptophyta; class Magnoliopsida; order Lamiales; family Plantaginaceae; genus Penstemon; species Penstemon newberryi. The sequence goes on from JAUALY010000008.1 coordinate 1,406,452, forward strand.
ACTATAGATTACAATGTACTACTATTTAATAGTGCCTGACAAATTGCTTTTGCTCTAGCCACATTGAACTCATCTCCCTAACATGTACGGCTGGACACAGCTTAAAGTGGCACAGGGCCTAACTTAATGTGTTGTGAAAATCGACATGATTTAGTAATTACTAAAATCATTCCCAACTTCTAAACTATTGGTGGAAGGTTTACATGACAGAAATAAAAATTCAGTTATTTGTACAAATTATTCATAATATTATTGAATTGCTATCATGCTAACAAAAGTATTGATATGGAATAAACAAACAAACATGTAATGACAAATGGAAGAGACTAACTAAATTTTTTTATTTTGCTTTCTTATATTCACAAGTCTCATTACACAACAAACTTTCATGGCTTCTCACAAGTTTTTTCTTATTTTCTTTCTTCTTCTACCAATCTTGTTCCGGAAAATCTCTGCTTCAGATTACATACATGCTTTTGCATGTTTAGACAAGATTCAGTCATGTAACGCTCTTCTTTACCAGCACAACAATTTCAAGATAGACGAAGTTGCCTCCTTGTATTCCGTTAATGCATCGAATATCAAGACAATATCATATGCAAACAAAGTAAATTACCTAGTACCTGTAAACTGTTCTTGCAAAAACGTTGATGGTGTGATAGGATACTTCTACGATGTAGTTTACAAGCCAAAATCAAATGATACCTTTTATGATGTATCGGTTAACAATTTTAGTGGGGTGGTTTGGGATGAGGTAAAAGATGCAAACTTGACTACAGGAGTTGATAAACTTTTACATCTTTTGTGCGGTTGTGTAGCTACCGACTCTCAAGTTGTGGTAACTTACTCGGTTCAGGCTCATGATACCGTCTCCACTATTTCAAATCTACTTACTGCCGAGAGTGATGGAATCGAGAAGTTAAATACTTATTTGGGTTCAAATCCGTCTTATATTGATATCGGGTGGCTCTTATACGTCCCGATGGAGAAGTTTGGAATTCGTGCTCCCAAGCAAGGTAACCACGATCCCTCAATAATAGTAATTTTTGGCATCGTTTTTCAGCTGAATTATGATGAGTGGTATTTTCGTCAATGGTACTGGTCAACAATGGATGTGCCACCTGGAAGCAACCTTTTTCAGTATGAAATCCTTAGCAGGTCAGATCGAACTAGACTTCACTTCAAAGGAACCTAACTCGTGTACTCAAAGAAACCCGTCAGGATGCCGAGGGTTGATTTGACGATGACCCTCAGATGATCAGGTTTAGGGAATAATCGAGCAGCCAAGGATTGGCTGCTACCAGGTGGCACATGACCAGTATCATTGATGAAACTACCCTTCATCAAGTTTCATTTCGGAGAATCCAGAATTTGGCCTTGTGATCAAACTTATATATTTCTTTTTCCATTCTCAGGGGCTAAAATGGTGCACAAATGGACAATTATTATTGGCTTACTCTCAGTTGTGACTTTATTTTCCATTTGTGCATTGACAGTAATGATTCTGAGGAAAAAGAGACGTCAAGGACAGAATCATGAAGAAGATCCAAAAGCATTCTCCAAGAATTTAAGCACCAAAAAGTCTCATTCATTGCAAAAAGAAGGTCAGAGAACTTTGCTAAATGTTAAGTCCATATTATCGAAATAAAACTCATTTCTGCTAATTTTACAGATATTACAGTTTTTGAATCAGAGAAACCAACATTATACAGTATTGAAGAGATCGAGGAAGCTACAAATAACTTCGATGAAACTAGAAAAATCGGGCAGGGGGGGTATGGAAGTGTATACTATGGTGTAATAGGAGAGCAGGTATGCTAGTTTGACCCCTTTTTATTTATCCAATAACATTCTAACTTAGTTACTGGCACCATTCATCAGGAAATTGCAATCAAGAAAATGAAATCTAACAAGTCAAAGGAGTTTCTTGCCGAACTCAACGTGTTAGGCAAGATACATCATATTAATGTGGTAAGAAATTATCTCCAACAAAATGAGTTTTACTATAGTATGGACATGCTTAATTGTTTATCGCGTTCATCGTCATAGGTGGCGCTTTTGGGATATGCCAGTGGAGACGACCACCTCTACTTAGTTTATGAGTACATAGCGAATGGTTCTCTCGGTGATCATCTTCATGATCCACTATTGAAAGGTATATTAAAATTTTGACTAGTTCAATTACAAATAAAGAAACCTTAATTAATTATTTTGACATAAGGGTTAATTAGGTCATCAGCCTCTCTCTTGGAATGCAAGAACACAAGTTGCACTTGATGCTGCAAGGGGTATTGAATATATCCATGACCATACTAAAGCTCGATATGTGCACCGTGATATTAAAACAACAAATATCCTTCTTGATGAAGGACTTAGAGCAAAGGTACCTAATATTATTCTTAAGTTTAAGATTCGGTTTCTTGATCTACCTAGGGTTGTAACATACGATTTGTCTGAAGCCGCACTATAATTTTTTTGAGACTAAATGTCCCACATGGATTGAAAATCATGACTAAGTTCACCTTATAAGGTCTTGGACAATCCTTATCTGTTGAACAAACTTTTGAGTTGTGTTAGGACCAAACCACTTAAGTAGACTTAGTCCAATCCGTGTGAAATCTAATAAGATCCATTCCTCAGGTTGCAGATTTTGGTTTGGCAAAGCTTGTTGGTAGAACCAATGAAGATGAGCTATATGCAACTCGACTCGTTGGAACCCCAGGATATCTTCCTCCTGAGTAAGGATTAACCCACCATAATATATATCTTTTTTATTCAAAATTCAAATTTTGGGGAATCAAAATAAACGCAATTTTGCAGGTCAGTGAAAGAACTGCAGGTGACCACCAAGACCGACATTTTTGCCTTTGGAGTAGTTCTCGCAGAGTTAATAACTGGCCAACGTGCACTAGTCCGCGACAATCATGAGCCAAATAGGATGAAATCGCTCATCACAATTGTAAGTGAACAAAGTTATCAAAAAAAATTGAAATAATTATGTATATTTCACTCCAATATAAGCTAACTTTCATTACAATATTTGATCAGGTAAACAAAGTCTTCAATGATGAAAATCCAGAGTCAGCATTGGAATTAATCATAGATGGAAATCTAAAAGGCAATTATCCTCCAGATGATGTATACAAGGTTGATTTATTACATTATTATCATCAATTTAGCTTTCCTATATATAAGTCATAATACGTTGTGTGTGTCGATATTCAGATGGCCGAAGTTGCACATTGGTGTCTAAGTGAAGAGGCAGTCGACAGGCCTGATATGCGTGAGGTAGTCATTACATTGTCGAGAATCAGAATGTCTTCGATTGAATGGGAAGCATCACTAGGTGGGAGCAGCCAAGTCTTCAGCGGATTATTTAATGGCCGATGAAAAGTTAGATTAAACTTTGCTTGCAGTTTTCATAATATCCACTTAAAACTTAGTGAAAAAAACATGAAAAGATGAACTTATTTAGCTCTACATTATGAATGTAACATGTACTATAGAGTTTGGTTTCTTTAGCTTATTATGGTTAAATAGGTGTGTAAGGTTGAGAACCAACAGGACTTGATTTACTTTGTGAGTTACAATTGTAAGGAATTCTTGATTTGTATAAATGTACAAGCAGTTTGTAGTTTCAGATGCTTGCAACTATATATTATAGCAAGTATGCAATCCTTTCTCTTGAGACAGCCTCATTGGTGTGATTAAATTTATTTCTAAAGCCACTTTTCAGTCACGAATTGTATATCTAAAACTTTAACGGTTTAACCCATAATGAAAAGATTTAAGTCTTTAACATGAGAGATTACTCGATGCATTCGCTGCATAATAAATGAAATTATGTTATAAACGATGCATATTAGTTTTTCCATGGCAATACATGATGTAGATGAACTCATTGAGTCTCAATTCTTCTTCTTGTGTGCATACGTCATCCGTAGCGAATGTATCAAATATATTCATAAAAAAAGTTCTTTGGTAACTAGATTTGGTTAGGTATATGAACTATATAACATTCGTGAATTTCAAAAATTGGGAGAAAAATGAGGATAGGGAAAAAGTTCAGGGCCTACTTGTTTGAATTTTTTAGGAGAGGTTTTAGAGTTTTGTGATTTTTTAAATATTTTCTTGATTTGCTTATGAAAAATATTTAAGAACATGTTTACGTAGAAACTGAAAATATTGTTTGTTTTTTAAGTTTTCACTTGAAAACCCAAATAAACAGGCCCAATGAAAGGAATCCAATTTTAAATGAGACCTACATTGTTGTCTGTTGATATAGAACTTGGGCCAGAGGAAAAAGCCCAACCTTAAAAGGCCATAAATCTGGCTTTATTCTTCGATTTGATCCGACAACCCGGAAATTCAACCTTTGTCTACAGCAAAGCTCCATTTGACGGAAATGATGACAGTTCACCCCTCAGATTTCATATAATTACTTTACCAGACCAACAATAGATCTCATATCAATTCCATCATCTCTCGATCCATACATATGCACATCCTGTTAAATTCCAGAAAAAATTGAAGAAATCAATCAATTTGATTAGGAGTAATACAAATGGCGGGAGCAGCGTCGGCGCTGTTCCTACTGGATATAAAGGGTAGGGTTCTGGTGTGGCGCGACTACCGTGGAGACGTCACCTCTGTACAAGCCGAACGATTCTTCGCTAAACTCATGGAAAAAGAGGTAAAATTTCTTCGTGATTTTTACTTGCTTCGCAATATCTAAAATTACTCGACGACAGCTGATTTTAAATTCCGAACTTACGATCGAGCATATTTTTACTAGATTTAGTGTGGTAAATATGGATATTTATGCTATTTTTTAGCTTGATTTGATCTTTCGCATTACAATGGGGATATGGTGACTTTGGTAAATTGGAGATCTGATGAGTTTAGTTTGAGTTGAATCCAGATTTTGGTTTGCACAATTATAAGTCCATTATTTTGTGAGTTAGGCTCGATCAAAGTTGAATCACTTTTGCTGTTTGTCCGTGATTCATTTGCTCTATGAAGTGGAGAAATGGTCAATGAAATGAAAAATGATGTGGAAGGAGAAGTCAAGAAATTGCAATGTCCGGTCTAGAGGAAATGGTTGGATGACTCAATGACTCAACCTCTGGTGTTTTTAGCTATAGAAAAATGAAATGCCTTTCATAGTAACTTCTGTTTTATGGTTCTTTCCACTGCTAATAACTCTGTAAATTACTATAACTGATAATCTTTGTCTAACTTAAATAATTTCCTGGATTTGGAGTATTTGATGTGATGTGATTCAAATGGTTGGCTGTTTTCTATGTGATGTGTTTTCTCTTAGCTAGACGAGACGACTAATTTTGTTTCCATCTTATAATAATATATAGGGGGATCCGGAGTCTCAGGATCCTATCGTGTGTGATGATGGTGTCACATATATGTTTATACAACACAACAATATTTACCTCATGATTGCAACACGGCAGAACTGCAATGCTGCTAGCCTTATTCTATTCCTACACCGTGTAGTTGATGTAAGCATTATTGCTAATCAAACCTATGCATTCATGATATTGATCCAATATCTATTTAATTTCCTTAATACTTCTTGGTGGACATGTTTTGACAGGTTTTTAAACATTACTTTGAAGAGTTAGAGGAGGAATCTCTTAGAGATAACTTTGTTGTAGTGGTATGGGAACTTTGCGAGCCTATTTTCTTTTGAATTACTTAAAACATAAATCTCCTTGGAGTACATAACAATTGATGCCTTGAATCTCTCCAGTATGAGTTACTTGACGAGATTATGGACTTCGGCTACCCGCAATTTACTGAAGCAAAGATTCTCAGTGAGTTCATAAAGACTGATGCATACAGAATGGAAGTTTCACAGAGACCTCCAATGGCTGTTACAAATGCAGTCTCATGGCGCAGTGAAGGGATACGTTACAAGAAGAATGAAGTAAGTTTTCTTAGCTCAGCTTTTGATAAATGTCTTAACCAATGGATTAATTGGCTTCTGTTGGGTGATCAGGTGTTTCTTGATGTTGTGGAAAGTGTTAATATACTAGTCAATAGTAATGGCCAAATAATTAGGTCAGACGTTGTTGGGGCACTAAAGATGAGGACATACTTGAGGTTTGTTCTCACATATTTTACTACTTTCCTATCTTTTTTATTGCAAGGGAATTGTTCGGACGTTTATGTTTGCGGTATTAATTTACAGAGTCACGGTTTGACTCTACTTATTATCTCAGATGTTTATGTGGAGAGCTATATAAACATCATGTTTCTTCTTGGTGTAGGAGGAATCAAGGATTATATATATAAAATATTATTTTGAAGTTTTGACTCTACATCAGATTTGAAAGTTTGAACTATGTGTTGGATCAAGGAATCTAATTTTGAACTTCAAATGAAAAAAGTTCATGAATGATATAAGTTTGCTGCAAAATATTTCTTGTTTTATGCTGTCACCATTACATCAATATTATAGCCGATATCTTTCCACATTTTTATAGCAAGGGAATTTTTCGGACGTTAATGTTTGAGGTATTAATTTACAGAGTCACGGTTTGACTCTACTTATTATCTAAGATGTTTATGTGGAGCGCTATATAAACATCATGTTTCTTCTTTGTGTAGGAGGAATCAAGGATTATATATAAAAAAAATCTTTTGAAGTTTCGACTCTACATCAGATTTGAAAGTTTTGAACTATGTGTTGGATCAAGGGATCTATTCTTGAACTTCAAATGAAAAAAGTTAAATGAATGAAATAAGTTTGCTGCAAAATATTTCTTGTTTTACGCTGTCACCATTACATCAATTTTGTAGCTGATATCTTTCCACAGCTGATGCTTAGTTATCAATGATACGTAAGAAGCTGTGCAGAATGCCGTATTTAAATGTTAAACTGACGAACCTGGGTTACCCAAATCAAGCGTTCAAGAGTGAATATCTAAATAAGTGTTTATATTGGCCCAACATAACAGAATCATTTAAATTCAATATAATAACGGTGCAATTCCCTAATGTGTTGCCTTCTACTGTATCTGAAAAATCTTCAAGGAAGTACGTCACAGCAGAAGCAAGAGTTAATTACAAAATTTGTTTATACTTTTTGCCCTTCATTTGTCTGTGTGTATATATGCTGTTAATTTCTATGAAGCTAGGCAGGTGTCAGTAGATATTTTGTAATTTTAAGGAATACTGGGGATACTGCCTTTGGAAGTAGATGAAAAGGGTAATGTTTATTTTCTTGATTTTCCATAATGAGAAAGAAAAGAAAATTCAGACAATTTCTTCAATTTGGAGCTTATCAGATGTAATTGCTCAACCTTATATCTGAAAAGAGATATGGAACCTCAACTGTAATTTCCGTGCACCGTTTGTGGTGATCATAGCAAATTGATACTGGAAGTTAGCTGTTAATAATTAGTTGGAAGAATTGTGTGCGTGTATTTGAATATGAAGTTTTATGTCTATAAATTCTAGTGAGGTAAATTTGTTTTGTCTGCATCTGTATGATCTCATGTCACTCGTGAATCTGAGCAATACCACGTCCACTTCTCTTGATTTATGTGTTTCACGTGTCTGGTTATGCTTTGAGATTATTAACATTTTAGTTTCCCCGGTATGGTTCAAATTGAAAACTAACACAGTTTTTATTTATTGGAAATTGTATGCTAAATTGTGCAAGAGAACTGGGGTTTTGCTACAGTTTAAAATATCAATGTTTGTGTTCCACTTTCTGATACTCAATTTCTGTAGTTAATTGCGCAATGAGTGAAAACATGTGTTATCCACTGCAGTGGTATGCCAGAATGTAAGCTTGGGTTGAATGATAGAGTTTTGTTGGAAGCACAAGGACGAGCAACTAAGGGAAAAGCCATTGATCTGGATGATATCAAGTTTCATCAGTATGTAATTCATTGTTTTCATTGTGTATACTATATTTGATTTATTTTTATTGTTGAATCATGATAACGTAGGATAATGTAGTGTGTATTTGTAAAGGCTTAAGGTTGTTGATAGTATATAGCATCTTACTCTGTTTATTCTGCTTATGGGTTTAGGTGTGTGCGCTTGGCCCGTTTTGAGAATGATAGGACGATATCCTTTGTACCTCCAGATGGATCTTTTGATCTCATGACTTATAGGCTCACCACTCAGGTTTTGCTCTTTTTTTTTATATATAAAAAACTTTTGTACTTGTACATGTTCCTTTGTCTTAGTTGCTTTGAAGAGCTCACCACTTTTGTATGATTAGAGTTCGATATACACCTTCAGATGCAAATTTTGTAGGCTATTCATGTAACACGTGGTCTGGAAAAAACATTTAATACTTTCTCAAATATTAAATACTTATGTTTTGGAAATTGGACCAATTTAGATAACATTTTCAATTCAGGGATTCATTTAAGTTTATTTGGTAAGCGGTTCTTTCCAAACTGACTCAGTGTAATACTGTATTCTTTCAGGTAAAGCCTCTAATATGGGTAGAAGCTCAGGTAGAAAAACATTCTAGGAGTCGCATTGAAATTATGGTAAAAGCCAGGAGCCAGTTCAAGGAGCGTAGGTATGTCTAACAAGTTTTGGTTCTCTGCATCTATAATTAATAAATACCAAATGGTTTAAAACTTTTATCTTGTATCTAACTGAGCTACACTTTATGGACCTCTAATTTTTGTTGCTGTATCAATTTCAATATCAGCACTGCAACTAATGTCGAAATTGAGTTGCCCGTTCCACCTGATTCAACCAATCCAAATGTTCGAACATCAATGGGATCTGCTGCTTATGCACCAGAAACTGATGCATTAGTTTGGAAAATAAAATCTTTTCCTGGTGGCAAGGTAGGAGTTGGTTCGCCTGCTCTGTCGTTTCGATTGGCTGGATGCTTTTTTTACTTCTCTTTTTACTTATTTTCAGGAATATATGTTGAGAGCAGAGTTTAGGCTTCCTAGTATCACATCTGAGGAAGCAGCTCCTGAGAGAAAAGCTCCTATACGAGTGAAGTTTGAAATACCGTACTTTACGGTCTCAGGAATACAGGTGAGCCCTCAAATTTTTTTTATGATTAATAACTTGTCCATATTACACACAAGATGCAACAACAAACGCCTCCATCTCTATTTCATATTCCATTGAAAGAACATGAAACTTCTGATATTTGTCATAAAGGGATTGCTAACCTAAGTACTCTATAGTTGCATAAAGGAAGGTAAGAAAGGCATATAGTGACTTTTGAGTTGTGGATTTTAGGCAATCTGCTTAAGAACGAGGTATGGAGGAAATATAGATCAAACAACATAAATGCTAAGGATGATTCACAAGTGAATCTTTTCTTCTACTTAATCTTCTGAGTGTTACATGCTTTATTCCATTAGAAGACATCATAACTTTGGAGACTTTAATAACCGATTGTTCCTTAAATATTTAATAGTTATCATATTCGGATATAGTAGGAGTGTAGGACTATTAAGAAGCTGAGTTGGTTTCCAATATTTTTGGAACATAAAGGTATTTTGTATCTAACTTTATTTCTCCAACAGTCCATTTAAGTTTGTTGGAAGATCCTGATCCTGCAACACTATTACAGTAAAAAAGGTTAATATTTTTCACTGATTTCTTATAATGCCAAGCTACAATATATATACAAGTAACAAGTTCCTAATGTCTAGATGCATACAGTAAATGTCTAGGTACATTCTAGTTATTAATGTCTATACACATCAAGTAGAATGTCTAGGTACATTCTATTTATGGTCAATGATAACAAAGAGGCAAGGAAAATCTTTCCTTATCAACTCACGCCAACATATACTGCAAAATTTTCACCAACATTTTCTGCAGCCGCTTTGTAATGGATTCACTTTATGCATTGAAAATTGTGCTTTGTAGGTTCGTTACTTGAAAATTATTGAAAAGAGTGGGTATCAAGCTCTTCCATGGGTGAGATACATTACAATGGCTGGTGAATATGAGCTGAGACTTGTTTGATTGCTGCTTACAGTCATTGAAATCATTAGCCTATGGTACTTGTGCGTTTCAAATGAGGCAACACCCGAGGAAAATCATTTCTCCGTGCTTGAAGAGTTGTACTGCCAAATAAATCATAAACGTTTGGGCTGGTTGTTCTTTCTGCTTATTGTTGCTTGTATCATGGTAATTTGTTATAGATGATGGGACGATATTAATTTGCTTACTTTCTTACGAAAATACGAGTTTTGGATTGAGCAACATTTGTGCAAGTTTTGTACAAAATCTGATATAGTACTTATTTCAAGAAATTGTTCATTAGGAAATTGATTTTGTTGGAAATACTAATATTTATGATTCCGCTGCAGTGACATTCTAATCGTTGCATCATTGAGTTCTTTTTCCTTTGGCCATTTACTTTATTTGAATTGATGAAATAATGTGATCTTTTGTTAGTATTTGTATGATATTAACAAGATGATTATTTTTGTTCAAGTACCATTCCATGAATAGTTGAAAGCCTATGCAGAAAGGGATCAAAGTCTTCATCATTTCCCATCATGCTTATTCTCACATACTCAACATCACTCCCCAATCGCTTTCCACTTGTTGACAAAATTTTGTGCCGTTTAAGCAACTTCTCACAGTTCACACCTTCTTTGCATTTCATCCATGCAAAACCTGTTTATAACCGAAAAACACGACAAATCAATTAGAAATAGTTTGATATAATTCTATATATTTTAAAAAAAAATATATTATTTAGCTTACCAGGATATGTTTGAGTGAAATCTCTCATGAAATTGCAAAACTGAAGTGGGAATTTAGGAACAGAAAATATTTCATTATTCTCAACCACTTTTCTCAATTTCTTCCATCTTTTAGCCAAGATTTTCTGGCTATATTCAAAGAAATTCTCTAGGTTATAGGGCTTGATTTTTTGGCAGCTAATTGTAAAGATTTGCAATATGCTTACATAAAAACACACATTTACACACAGAAAAGACATATAAAGAATTGGAAAAATTAGACATGTTATTGTTATGTATATTTTATTATATATTGAAATTTGACATACTGATCAAGATTGATGATGGATTCAGGGTGCCTATTTGGAATGGTGCCATTGTTGACTCTGACTTTATGATGATTAACAGATAATGAAGATTTTGAGCTTTTGATTAGTAGTTCTGTGCCACACATAATTTTTTTTTTGTTCAAACTTTAGTAATTATTTCTGAAACGAATTTTTTAATTTTACTCTCTTAGGCTTCACAATTTTTTGCAACTGTTTGCTGCATATTTATATAGAGGCATGCAGGATAATATATTAGAAAAGTAATATTGAAAATAGATTAATGATTTTGTTATTTACTATCATTAAATCATGGAATTTTTTTTATGTAAGGAATTAATGCATTGTTATCCGAACCATGTATTAAAATTTCCATCTAAAATGTTTGTCCTTTCTAAGTTGCATTTTAATCTTATCCTAAATATTTTTTCTAAAACTATCTTTTTTGTCTTTCTTCCTATCTTTTTTTTGGTGTACATGTTGGCGTGGGGGGTTAATTTTCCGAGTAAACTCTGAATTAGTATATATCTATGGTTATAAATTATTTGTCACGTATTTTTAAAAAAAATATATTAAATATTATTGATAAAATTATTGTTCAATATATTTATATAATTGATTTTACTAACGAGTGTTTGGTTAGTCGAAGCTTGCAATGTGGTGAGTTCAAGTTTGAATCCTTGTAAGGAGAAACTCACATAATTTGTCAAAAAAGATTAAGTCAGGTCTAATAATTGAAGGGAAATTTTTATCCAGACCAGACTTGGACAAGAATTTTCCATAATTGAATAGGAAACAAATTTTTTTATCGAAACCAAACTAATATTAAATCTTTTGTTCCAAAAGATCAGGAGTGGATAGGATTTTGGATAAGGGAGAACTGAAGAGAATGTAAAGATCAGATTATATAATATGTTCTTATCTCTTCTAGCTAGATTTATGTATAATCAAATTAATTACTCATTAATAAGGTAACTATATATGACTGCCTAACATTGATCTCAAAAAGCAAAGAAACAATAACGATAGTTAGCCGTGTTTAATTATTAGTAATTTTATTACAAGAACACATTTTTTTTTATAACTCACAAAATTTGTATATTTTTTGAAAAACAAATAAAACTTTCTTGAATATATGATATATCTTTGAACAACAAATAAGTTTCTGCTTATTTCTTTTCTTTTCCTCACTAAATACAATTACCTGCACCCATGGGAAATCATTTCTCCCAGCTGCTTCAAGAGTTGTTCTTTCTACTTATTAATTGGGAAATAATGTGCCTACCCCGGTGGATTCAATCCATTGGGGTGCTGGATGAGCGACAAGTGTGTAAGAGAGGATAATTTTTTGTCCTCTTATGCACATGTGTTTATCATCAAATTCCTATGGATATAATCTACCGGTATAAGATGAATGTAATCTATTAATTGTTTCTTGTACCATGGTAATTTGTTATAGATGATCGGACCGGAAATTATGTGCTGGATGAGCGACAAGTGTGTATGAGCTTATGCACATGTGTTTATCATCCAACCCCTATGGATATAATCCACAGATGTAGGATGAATTAATGTAACTAATGGGACCATATTAATTTGCTTACTAGGTTGTGCAAGTTTTGTACAAAATCTGATATTATACTTATATCCAGAAATTGTAAGTTTTATATATATTTTTTTGGTATTAATATGATCTTCGAGTACCTAACCATTAGTTGAGCAGTTATTGAAATGATTTATGATATAATGATTGATTATTAATGTATTCTAAAAAAAAAATTAGAAACTTCAGTATATAGAAATATAGAATCAATTAGAATTCAACTCAAATTTATTTATCTATAATACGAAATGGCTTCACAAAGCCTAGCACAAAGGCTATATTTATTCTATCCACATTCATCTCATGACCACAATACCTTAATATATAGGCATGGATGTAAACATTACTAATAAACCTACTTAATTAATGCATAATTATTATAATTAAAGCTCTTAATTTCCATTTGACATTCCATGAATAGTTGAAAGCCTCTGCAGAAAGAGATCAAAGTCTTCATCATTGCCCATCATACTTATTCTCACATACTCAACATCACTCCCCAATCGCTTTCCACTTCTTGACAAAATGTTGTGACCTTTAAGCAACTTCTCACAATCCACACCTTCTTTGCATTTCATCCATGCAAAACCTGTTTTTAATTGACAAATAGGATTAATTAATTAGCCGTAAATTTTGTTTTAAATAATTATATATGTTTGTATTAGCTTACCAGGATATGTTTGAGTGAAATCTCTCATGAAATTGCAAAACTGAAGTGGGAATTTAGGAACAGAAAATACTTCATTATTCTCAACCACTTTTCTCAATTTCTTCCATCTTTTAGCCAAGATTTTCTGGCTGTATTCAAAGAAATTCTCTAGGTTACAGGGCTTGATTTTTTGGCAGCTAAGTGAAATTATTTGCAATATACTTGCAGCTCTAAGTTGTGCTTCTTTCGACACTCCAATTGTGTTGATTTCGATAAACTTCACCATCGTTTTAGCTACATTTATGTCTTTAACAAGTGCCCACCTACACATAGAACCAAAAAAAAAAAAAAATCAGTAAAGAACAATAAAATAAAATAAAGTGCCAATTTCGATCAAGCTTAGATTAAATTTATTAATTGAGATAATTTTTGAAAAAATAAATACCCGATTCTCGATCCTGCATGACCAGTGCATTTAGAAACTGTGAATAGCATAATATCATGATCTGCAGGGGAGGTGATGGCAGTATATTGTGGCCAATAGTAGGCAAGATCATGAATGAGCATCCCTTTGGCCCGATTAACTACCGGTTTTCTTATAACCCCATCCGGGTTATTTGGAGAGGTCACCATTTCAATATAAGGCCCATCTTTATCAAAGCTACGTGCATCACCGGCCCATTTAAAAAGCCCCGACTTCAAATGATCCGTTATATCCGGATATCCCTGCACCAAAGAATTATATATACTCCTTGTCATTCCACATCATGCATGTGATGGAGATGTAATTAGAAATGCTGCATTTATTTTGTCTTTGGGACACATTTTGAAATGTTACTATGTTGTCCTGTCAGGAGATCTTGGACAAGAACCTCAGCATAAGACAAAATTTGTCCCATATTACTCCAATGAAACACATTCTATTTCATTTATTTATTACTAAAATTGACTTTATTAAATTTTTATTGTATTTCAAGATCTAACATATAAACAATTTCAAATTCAAAAGTCAAAACCAATAATTAAGCACAAAAAGATTAATTGGGCTCACCGAGTAGTATGGAGCCTCCGATACAACAGGGATCGGATTAGGCTCGTTTAGGGGATCAGAAACGGCATACAATGCAGCAAGAATAAGTTGACTCGATCCAGTCCCAACAACAATGTGATAATCTTCAGCTATTGCATTGCCAACCGTATTGTGCAGTGTTTTTATCGATTCTTCGAGTTTTGGCTCCAAAAACCAACAGAAATTTTTTATGTTGGAAAAATAGCTTAGAGATTGGTTTCCGGGGATTGTGACACTGTATTTTTCATCAAGATTTTTCCAGTAACATTCATACATTGTTGGATCACCACTGTTACATCAAACAAGAAGAAGATTAAATTAATTTTATGTATAAAATTAAAACACACATGTATATGTATATGTATATGTATATTGAAAGATGCATACTGATCAAGATTGATGATGGATTCAGGGTGCTGATTTTGAATGTTGACTCTGGTACTGCCAATATGGTTGACTCTGACTCCATGATGATGATTAGCAGGTAATGAAGCTTTTGAGCTTTTGATTAAAATTTCTGTGCCACACATAATTATTCTTTTTCTTTTAATTTTTTCTGATTTGTTATTTACTCTCTATCTAAGTCACTCACATTTTTCTGTGATTCTTTGCTGCATATAAATAGGCCGGGGGCATCATTGGATAAGATATGGGAAAGTAAATATAGCAAACAGATTCGGTTTTCCCATTTACTATAATTCGATCACATACTAACTAAGACTAGAAGTATATTTTATTCTCTGATTTTATACATAAGGAATTAATGCAGTTATTCCAAACCATTGTATGGAAATATTCGTATAAAACGTTTCTCCTTTCTAAATTTTCTGAATTATTTTTTTACCTTAAATTACATTTTAATATTTACCTAATTTTTCTACATATGAAACTTTCTGTATCTTACCGAACCTTTTCTTTTGGGGGGTTTAACTTTCCAACTAACCTTTTAGTATTTCTATGGTATATATATAACTTTTCATTTGTCAAGTATTATTATAAATATTTTATTTAATAAATATTGATAAAATTATTGTGAAATATTGTAGATATTTTCGTTTTACTAAAATGTGTGATGTAGTAGAAGCCCATAATGTGCGGACACGGATTAGAATTCCTATACGGAGTGGCCCATATGATATATCCAAAGTGCCTCCAAAAAAATTTGAGTCAAATCCAATAAATGGATAAAATTGGAAAATAAAAAATATATAAATTGATTTAACTGTTAAATTATTGACATGATTCTGTTTGATAATTCTTCTCAAATAATATTATTATTATCATAGTACATTAAAAACAAAATGTTATTGATTTGGTTAAATACAAATAATGTATTATATCACTCCTTTCCAATATTTTTGATACCTTTAGTTTTAGCACGAAAATTTTAAGTAAGATTTAAAAACGTTTAAGTATTAGGAATGTTTATATTTATGATCTCAAAATTAAATATAGTGGTCAAGAATTAGTGGTTAAGTAGAGACAAATTATTATTTTATGTAAGAGGGTAATTTTGAGGGAAACAAATTCTACTTAGGGTAAGTCTAGTTTTAGAACATTCAAAAACATAAAAGATAAAAAAATTAATATACTCTTAAAAAGTTTATCGAATTAAAACGGACCTTTTTACTTTATAAACTGAACTAAAATAAACTTTATCCATATGACATCCCAGAACATGGATTGTATGTATTCATCCATTACCGATCGAATTAATTTACTGTAACTCTTAAATATCTTATTCCAAAATATCAGGAGTCAAATTAAAAGGATTTTAGATAAGGAAGAATTGAAGTGAAGATTAGATTAGATTATATCATCTGTTCTTATCTGTTCTTGAAATATATAAAATCACATTAACTACTGATCATCATATAGTAGATAAGGGAGAATTGAAGCGAATGTAAATATCCGATTAGAGAACGTGTTCTTATCTATTAATTCTTGATTTATATAAAATCAGATTAATTACTCATTAGTAAGATAACCATACATGAATGCCTAGCTAACAATCTTAAGAAAATGTCCAACGATTGTTTATTAGTAATTTTGTTAATACATATATATCTTTTGAACAACAAATGAGTTTTATCTTTTTGCTTATTTCTTTTATTTTCCTCACTATATATCAAAATCAATTTTTTTTTTTTTTTACCTAACTCAAGAAAAATTAGAATATAAATTTGCAAGTATTTACAAATGAGTAATAAAATAGGTCAAGTTATAGTTATTCAAGTTTGACATATATATCCCCAATTCATACTATTTGAAAATTGGGGAAATGTATCTCAACGTATTAGCAAAAATATATACGCGGTGAAATGACAAATTTAGGGTGAGTTTGGCCCAGCGGTGGGAGCTCTTAAAAGCACTTCTAGACCTCCATTGTGATTTTTGAAGTGTTTGGCCCCAATTATAGAAATTGCTTTTAGTCAATCGTGATTTTAATGGTGTTTGGCCCATAATATCATAATCGCTTTTGAGATCTCCAGAAGCTAAAAATCAACTTATTTCAGAAGCTACTAAAGTGTTACTTTTTACAAAAGCTATTATCCAAAAGCAATTATTTTATAATTGAATTTTATCATAATCACTTATTGCCAAAATCCATTTTAGTAAAATTAATTCTCGTATAATTGATTTTCGAATCGCTAGGCCAAACTCACCCTTACTTATCGATCTGGGTATAGAACTATAGATATCAAAGGACTTCTACCCTATCTTACTCGAGAGACATATATTCTTTTTACAATTATTAACAAAGATATTTTTTGAAACAATATACTAAATAAAGAATATTATATAAAGAAAAGTGCACTAAATAAATATAATTACAAGGAGAAGACCTTATATATTATAATGAAAATAAAAATCTTATTCTTTTTACAATTATTAAGATTTTTTTTAGGAATAATGCACTAAATAAAGAAAATTATAAGAAAATGCTTGTATTGTAATAACAATAAAAATATCATATTCCTTATATAATCATTAAGAAGAAAGAAAAATTAAGAAGAAAGAAAAATTAAAAGAAAGGCTTTAAAAAATAGCTTAAGAATTGAAGAGAAAGAAAGAAGAATTTTAAAAAATGGCTTAAGAATTGAACTAACACTACAAGAAAATTAAGCTTAAGTGACAAAAAATTAAGTGATAATGTAAAAGTTGTCACTCTTTATATGCATTTAGTGATAAAAATATTAATTTTGTCATAAAAATATTGGTGACAAGTGCAATAGTGACAAAATATGTTTTTAAGTTGTCACTAATAGCTATTAATGACAAATATATGGAGCTTAAGTTGTCACTATTGATAATTAGCGATACCCTTTTAGTGACAGCCTAGTGACAATAAATATGGTTACTATGGTTTAATGACAACTTTTTAGTTATCACTTTTGGGGTATCGCTAAATGTCAACCATGATAATTTTTTTATAATTCTTGTCACTAGTATGTTAATGAAAACCATTTTAGTGACAATATTTGAGTTCTTGTCACTTAATATATATAAGAAGTGACAACTTTAACATTGTCACATAAAATTTTATCACTAAAATTTAAATTTTTTGTAGTGTAACAATAAATTGCTCACGAACCCATATATCCGGCCTAAACTTGCAATTCCTTAACCATCAGGCCAACACGCTCATTACGTTAAACTTTACTACTACTAATACTTAATCCTGATATTCTTGTTGGGGGGGGGGGGGGGGGGTCGCCCCCCAGTCTACATATAGCTCCGCCACTGCTTATATTAGGGATAATATGCAATATCAACTTCAGTTTGATCTAACAGAATAGACTATATATTGAATAGTCCTCGTAATATATATGATGTTATTAGGTTCAAATCCTCGACGGAAAAGGTGTACATCAATACCTCAAAAAGAATTAGATCAGATTAAGACTACACCTTGAGAGAAAAATGCATAATGTGCAAGACTTAGATATTTCTCCGTGGCTAATAAGATTATCGTAAAGTGTTATCCACCAATTAGACCGATTAAATGGGAGTATTTGCTAACTAACTATAAGCTAGGATGATGTGGTTACCAATATCTGTTTTGTTCGTGAATGTGATGGATTTTACTATAATATATATACCTTAATTATATTAGATAAATTAAGTAAAACTCTGTATGACTTGATTGAAATTTTAAATTATACTATATCCCAATGCGATAGAGGGGGACAATTAGGATGGAAAAAATAGCTAATTATTATTGATCAGTAATTTTACACTAGTCAGCAATATTATACATACTTCAGGTTCAGGAGTAGATAATAAAATATAGAAGAAATTGCACTTTTCATACTAAACTTTCACCTACTTTATATATTTGGTGCCATGTTTTCTGAAAAAACACATTTAATACTATGATTTCAACCCCCCACTAAACATTTCCCTTTTGCTTCAATTTTTGGACAAAAGCAGTCGTTAAGTCACCAAAATGGCATGCTTATGTGCCCTTAATCATACCTGAAAATTATTGTGGCATGATTCCTTGTAGATTATGAGATATGATTTAATTTTGATTAATATCCCGAAACTTTGTTAATTTTTTGTGGATCAGTTATTGCGTTTCATGAACTGAAACTTGTACCGTTAGAAATCTCTTGTCAAGAGCTTTCAAGCCATATAAAGAACAAAAAATTTGGACTTGTAACGAAGGAAGTTATGGCGGTTTTCGTCCAAAAATAACGAAGAAAGAAAATGTGTCGAAGGGGTGAAATTATGATATTGTATTTTTTCATAAAGCATGGTACCAAATGTATAAAGTAGGTGAAAATTTGATATGAAAAGTGCAATTCCCTCTGTATTTTATTATCTACCCTGAA
This sequence comes from Penstemon newberryi var. newberryi, assembly GCA_030819805.1. Classification (NCBI taxonomy): domain Eukaryota; kingdom Viridiplantae; phylum Streptophyta; class Magnoliopsida; order Lamiales; family Plantaginaceae; genus Penstemon; species Penstemon newberryi. The sequence continues at coordinate 1,425,652 of JAUALY010000008.1, forward strand.
CATGAAGTATGTGTAATATTGTTGATTAATGTAAAATTACTGATCAATAATAATACTTTCTCCGTCCCCTTTTTTTTATCCTTTCACTTTTTACACGGAGTTTTAGGTAAGAGTTAAAAATGTGAAACTTTTAGGTATTTTTACATATATGCCCTTAACGGTAGTGGTTGAGAGTTAATGGTGTCAAATCACTACTTTATGTAAAAGGGTATTATTGGGAAAAATAATTCTATTTATAGAAAATAAATGTTATTAAGGAACATTCCAAAAAGAAAATAGTAATAAAAATTTAGGAACTTACGATAATAATAAAGTTGTGTGATAATCAATTTGAGATTGAGCTATTAATATTTCATTTACAGAGAATTGACCACCGGATCTCTGCATGTTATATTTATGTCTTTAACTTAAGTCAGACTTATTTATATCCTGAAATAAGAAAACTTATTGCAAAAAGCAAAAGTGACCATTTAATTGTTTATTTTAAAAAGCTAAGGGCCTGTTTGTTTGGCGTTTCGGAAAGTAGTTTGGGAGAGTAGTGAAGGTTTGTGAAATAATATCGATTTGTGTAATGTTGTTTGTTTGGGTTTTGAGAGAGTGGTTTGAGAAATAAAGTAGGTGTAGGTTTTTTTGGAAGAGTTGGGTTGTAGGTGTAAGATGTGTAAGACTTTATGTCAAATCATGTTTGTTATGTGAGATAAATTGTGTAAGAGATATGTTACTTTATGTCAAATCAAAGTAGAGTTTGTATATGTTTTGTTTAGAGATAAGAAAATTGTTGTTTGTTTGGCTTTTGAGAGAGTAGTTTGAGAAAATTAATGGATGAAAAATTTATTCGGAAAATAGAAAACATATTTATTTGGCATTTCCCAAACACGAAAAAAATTTGGGAAACGCCAAACAAACAGGCCCTAAGAGTTTAAAACTTGCATGTCAACCGCGCGACAATTTAATCAAGGAATCTTATCATTATGGGCCGGTGTTAGATGTAATATTAATAATGGTACGTAGTTCATCAATTTACACTAATGTCTAATGCAACAAGTTTTCGTAGTTTAATTGTATTTGACTGTAACTAGATTAACAATTATTGTGGCTATTGTATTTGTGGAATTATTATTGTGATAGTCTATAAATTATTTGTCATTTAAATATATGTAATAGTAGTAACAAGTTAACGATGTGAACGGGTCAGGTTGGATCAGGTCCACCCAAATTCAACTTTATTTGTTTCGGATTAGATTCAGGTCCGACTCGAATCTCAAATTTTCAGTCGATTACTCGATTATATTTTGTTCTGATTCATTCGAATTTCTGACCTTTATTGGACCAAATAGAATTAATCCACTTTCAACATTCCCATTAATATTTTTCTTCTACTTTTTTTTTTTTTTTTTTTTTTTTTTTTGTTAACGTTACATTTTCATTGGATTTAGCTTATAGGGGTGAGAGTTTGGGATCGGGAATTGAGAACCCGTACCGTACCAACCGGGTTTTGGGAATCCCGAATTCCCGTTGAAGAAAAAGGGTACGGGTTTTGGGAAGGGGATCCTAACCAATCGGGAACCCGATAAATGTTACATATTCTAAATAAAGTATTATACTTGTCTAAATAAATGTAAAATTGCTTCACGTTTTCTATATTCCTAAGATTAACTGTCTACACGTTATCTTTTCTCAAAAGTCAACAGAAAAAAAAAGCTCTGTACCTCTTTGTCTTCAAAATACTCCCACCCCAAACAAAAACAGAGCACTTCTATGTTTCTGTATTGCTGGGCATTTCTGTTTTTGCTGGGCAGCAGAAGAGAAAGAGATTCAAAATTTGAAATTGTTTGCAATATTATATGGGCCAATTTATGTACTCAAAATATTTTAGTTTTCATTTATATATATGGGCCGTAGGGAGTCCAATTAAAGAGTCCAGCGGAAGTGAGTTTTTCCGAACCCGTTCCCGAAATCCCGATATTTTTTGGGAACCCGAAATACAGGTTAGTTGGTAAGTCGGGATGGGTTTCGGGAAGCAAAATTAAATTCCGAAACCTGTAATATCATTCCCGAAATTCTCGAGTTCCCGAAAACCCGTACCGATCCCACTGCTCTGCTCGCTCACACCTTCGAATTTTCTTTATAATTCAAAGAGCTTCAACACAGAAAAGATCAACTCCAAACACATTTAATGACTTGTTTCATATGATTTAAAGTGTATTACCGTGGATAACAATGGTATTATATTAATGTATCAAAAGTAATTCATATGGTTAGAAAAAAATATGCATAAAAATGAGATATGAATGATGAATGAATTATTAACTAATGTCTTCTTAACATGATAATAAATGTTATTCATTTTACTATTGTTAAAATATGATTCGAATATTTAACGCGTTGAATTGAATCGGATTGATCTAGACTCATATTCACTCCACGCATACAAAGTTGAATCTTCGTAATTGGACACAAAACCAAATAAGTCGGATCGGATACGAATTAAAATTTGTCCCAATTGACAGCCTCAATAACTTAGGTTGTCAAAGGGTTGAATTTGGGTCGAATCAAAACTAACTTAGATCCGTCTCCATTTATTTTGAATTGGATTCAGGTTGGCTAGCTTCTGATCTTTCTCATATCTAAACTATTCAAGTCCACATGTAGGTCTTGTCTGATATCAGATCTTTATGGGATCCAATAAAATCTTCACTCTCAAAATTCATACGACCATTTATTTCTAAAAATAAGTTTGTTAAAGTTACATTTTCATTCAATTTAACATACATGTTCAAATTTTCTTCATGATTTACCAAGCATCAACATATGATCAATTCTCAACACATTTACATATTACTTCGAAAAACAATGGTGTTGATATTAATGTATCAAATCTATTTCATGTTGTTGGATAAAAATATGTATAGAAATTAGATAATGAATGAATTGTTAATTAATGTCTTCTTAAACTGATGATAAAAATCATAAATATTAATAAAAATATTATGTACAAATATTTATTGTCGGATACAGATCTTTAACGGATCGGATCAACTTAGAATCATATCCACTGTATTATGAATTACAAATCTTTATAATCGGATCAAATTCACCAAATCTCTAATTGAAAAAAAATCAATAAATCAAGTCGAATTCAAATTGATATATGCCTCATTGACAGACAACCCTATTAGAAACAATTTCGATATTGCCACTAAATTTTGTCACTACATAAGGCCATCTCCAGCCGAAGCAGGCAATAGCCCCCTCATGCCTGCCTGCCTCCCTGCTTGCCTGCATGCCTTGCCTAGTCTGCCATCTCCAACCGAATCAACAATTCAAAATATTTATTTCAATCTCAAACTTTTCCCACTCTCACTTAACAATAACAATAACAATAACAATAACAATAACAACAAATAATAATAATAATAATAATAATAATAATAATAATAATAATAAGGCATTCATAAAAATAAAAAAATAAAAAACGAGTAAGCATAATTAATGGAAAACAACAATAATTATTATTAATTGATCTTTAAATTATATTTTTAAATTAAGTTGCAATAATAATAAATATAATTAAGTCATATTTTTATATTCATACTATATTTTTTTAAACTAAGACATATATAAATTAAAAAAAGTGACAAAAAAAAAATTTGACATAGATTACTATACAATAATTTTTATCATTGTTAATAATATTTTTTCTTTTGAAAACGTAAATAATATTTAATTTATTTAGCGACTATAATTGTACTTCACATTGAATGATTGAATGGATCCATTTAAGATGGGTCAAACAATCATGTTTTAGTAAGATTGAATATTGGGAAAGAAAAAATATCACATCCTTCAAGTGTATTTTTTAGTTTTTGTTTTAAAAGTTAATTAATTTAAATGTGTAAAAAATATATAAAAACTTTTTAACACTTATGAATTATGATTTGATGTTTTCTTTAGAAAAAAAACTTAACCATAATTTTGAAAGATATAATGTTTTCTCCTTCATATTTATACTAGTTGAAGGTCACTCAAACACTATCTTCAAACCAATGTGGGATAAGGAGAGTTAAGTTTTTATCCCACATTGGTTTGAAGATAGTGTTTGAGTGACCTTCAACTAGTATAAATATGAAGGAGAAAACATTATATCTTTCAAAATTATGATTAAGTTTTTTTTTTAAAGAAAACATTAAATCATAATTAATAAGTGTCAAAAAAATTTTATATATTTTTTACACATTTAAATTTATTAACTTTTAAAATTAAAAAAAAAAAAAAAAAGAAGAAGAAGCTTGGACGCGCGCGTGCAGTCCAGTAGCCAAATGCCTGCCTGCCTGCCCGCCTGCCCGCAGGCAAGCAACTCCCCCCGGATGCCTGCCTGCCCATCCGGGGGGAGCTCGTCTCCAGCCGACGGGGGGGCTGTTGCTTTCCTCCCCGGTTCGGCTGGAGATGGCCTAATTATTCCTTGCAAGTGAATATTTACAAAATAGATGTAATATAGTTATTATATAATTAAATAAAACTTACTTTCCAAATATCCACATAATTAATGTTTATCGAAGTCTTTATAATCATTGCTGTGATTAGAGAAATTCGATATCCTAGGTGCTTGATTCATTTCTATCATTGATGTAGCTGTATAATTTTGTTTTCATTATTATGTTTGATTTTAATTATATCACTGCATGTGATTAATTAAGATATTATTAATTATTGATATGGTGTGGTAGAGAGATCATACAATGAGAAACACTAATAAATTCATTATGTCGGATGAGCAATGGCATGTGCATATTGATGATTACACATGTCCATGTGCTATATTGTGCTATGCAGCATGTGTGCATCGGTGGTTAAGTTCAATGTCAAAGGACAAAATTTGTGATATTGTTTTAGGCTAATGTATTTCTTACAAAATTTCATACGTTCATCCTTCTGTTTATTAATTAATGATAAGGGAATCTAGACATTCTATTAACATGGTAATATTATGTGCTTCAACTACTTGGAATTACATTTCTTCACACCCCCCCCCCCCCTCCCTACAATTTTTGTATGTTTTGATTTTTACGTTAAAAAGGTGGAAAGACATAGGGCCTGTTTATTTGGCGTTTGGGAAAGTAGTTTGGGAGAGTGGTGGAGGTTTGTGAAATAATCTCGATTTGCGTAATGTTGTTTGTTTGGGTTTTGAGAGAGTGGTTTGAGAAATAAAGTAGGTGTAGGTTTTTTTGGAAGAGTTAGGTTGTAGGTGTAAGATGTGTAAGACTTTATGTCAAATCATGTTTGTTATGTGAGATAAATTGTGTAAGAGATAATCACTTTATGTCAAATCAAAATAGAGTTTGTATAAGTTTTGTTTAGAGATAAGAAAATTGTTGTTTGTTTGTTTGGCTTTTGAGAGAGTAGTTTGAGAAAATTAATGGGTGAAAAATTTATTTCGAAAAATAGAAAACATGTTTGTTTGGCATTTCCCAAACACGAAAAAATTCTGGGAAACGCCAAACAAACAGGCCCTAAGTCTTTTTCTTGTGTCGATGACTCATTTTTATACATAGAGTTTGTGTATCTATGTTCTGTGCTGAAGAGTCAAGATTCAACACTTCCAGTCTTGGAATTCTTTTTTTAATTACTGGATCACTTGTGCTGGAAATTGAATTAAGTTAATTTGAGATTTTGAAAGTCCTATTTTAAACACTTGACTCGTATATAATTAATCGAAATTGTATTTATCTTTTAAAGATTTTGAATCTCCATTTTAAGTTAAAAAATAGCAATATACTATATTTTTATATAAATTGTTTATTTAAATTCGTATATGATTTTTTACCATGTTTTTATTATTCAATAAAAGTGTCAAATATTATGTATTGTGGACTAAAGTTCTACTCTAGGACTGTCAGTGGGATGATCTTGGGCCGGGTCAATCTAAATTTAGATTCACATCCATTTATTTTAGCTAGGTTCGGATCCAAAACTTGATGGATCTGAATTCAAACTTAAGCTTGTTGTATGATCGAATTTTTGTTGGATTCCATAGGAAATTAGGATCGATAAATCCTTTACGGATCTAATTGGATCAAATTCAAAGAATCTTTAATTAGGTAATGATCCTAATAAATGAGGTTGAAATCCGATTAAAATCCTCTCCATAACAACCCTAAAAATGACTACATACATAGATACATACACCACCATTTTTTCTTGATCCTCTTCAGAAATCCAAGATCAGTGCTGACATACAATCAAGACATGAAAACCAATGAAACAATTACATGAGAACTGCTGTGTTTGTTCCGAGTCTCTGTCATTCCCTTGACATTTTTGTTCTCTCAAGAGTCTATTACACGGCTCTATGCCGCCTGTGTGATAAATACAGAAGCCGAAAGAAATTGAAAACATATTCATATTTACATCCAAACAGGCGTGCCCCCCCTCTTAGTACTTTCGCCTCTTCCAAATGAGGGGTATAAATTGTGAACTATTGGTGCACTTGATTTGGCAATGTTGGATTCTTTCTAAACGCATGCTTTCTACACCGTTCAAAAATGTTGTCGTATATCACATCAAATTGAACACCGGCTCTCTCTCGATTTATAATGAAAAGAATGTGATCGCCTTCTACGATCTTATAGTACCTGCACCAATATTACAGATCATCATGAATGTTAGAAATGTCAGGTTTCAAAAAGGAGCATAAATGAATGTTCACATTAACTTCCATTTTAGAATCAATTTTGCCAAGTATAGAAAAACAAGAATCAGACAAAACAATTTTTATTCAAATATTAATAACCTTGGCTTGACAAAATCGCAAATAAAAGAAAGTACAAAAAAAAAAAGAGTCAAATGCAAAATTACCCCATATGCTTTGCCTAATTAGCAAAACAAATAAAAACAAAAAAAAAAAAGAAAAACTGTGTTATTTTAATTGCCAAAACCTCCATGTACTATTTTTTTTTTAGCAAAAGAAAACCTCCAAGCTGAAGTACATATTTTATAGGAAAAATGATAAATATTCCCCCACCAAAAAATGCAAAAACACTCATATTCACTAAAAAAGTTGACAATCATCCCCCTGTTAACTTTGAAAATTGACAATAACCTCCATGTTTTGGCAATCACCTCTCTATTGAGTTATGAAGAAATTTCAAATGGGATTTTTTAAGAAAGAACACAGGACAATTTTGCTAATAAAAATAACACGGGGGGGGTGGGGTTTTCCAATTAGGCAAAGCATGGGGGTATTTTTGTATTTAGCCCAATAAAAAAAGACATCAAATGAATGCTGAGACTTGAGAGAAAGGCTAACCAGATCCCAGGTTCTAATGGTTGGCAATCTGAATCATTTACAACAAGGCGACTCGGATGTTCGATTGGCAAGCGAGGGTGTGTCATAGATATCGTGTTTAGTGCTCCATCATTGTCCCACCAATCTTCATCCCTATTATTTACCAAATAATTTAAACCATTAATTTCAAAATCTAACAATGTTCTCTACGTAATTTGGATCCAAAAAAAAGGTACTAACCGGTAGCCTTTATAAGGAGGAGTGACATCCGAAGGATGTCTCCATTGGCTCATTTGCAAAACTCGAATGAATAACAAAGGGTGTATTCCAAGAAGACCAGAGGGAACCGTAACCCCCATTACTTGTCTCGTACGTTTAGTAGCGTAGCTAAAATAATATGTATCAGGAAACGTTTGTATATGGCTGTTCAATCTAATCGAGCCTTGTAGTGTTAAATCGGGTAGAATCCAATCTCCAGTTGAAAAAGGACCACTCTTGCCCATGAGGCAATTAACGAGACCCCAAATGCCGATTTTTTTCCTAGACATGTTGAAATGATCAAATCCGAAATTGTAGTAGTCCTTCAGAAATGGGATATCGAACCAATCATAAAGAATTACTCCAATACGGCAATACTGTAGTAGACATATTGGCTTCAAGGATTTCCCATCTTCTGGCCTGTCAATAATTTACCGAAAATGAGGACTACTATATCAACAAAGGTATGTTGAAACCTGAATTTTTTAGTGAGTAAACTCTCGAGAGAAATGAAAATGAACAAGAAATAAACCTACTTTAAGTCATTTCATGCAAGAAAAGCATTTTCCTTTTTGTTTTACACGCTAAATTACAAGAACCAAACCTAGCCTGAAAATGGAAACAAAAGTAATGTTTGGAATATATTTGTCGATAACATAAATGAGGAAAGGAAAAAACAAACAGATTGTCGTTTATTATACGTTCTACTTCATGCTATCTAAGAATTTAATCCATAGTCAACAAAACTTGTGATTCAAGGAAAGTTGTACAATGTAAGACGAGAACATAAAGACCTTGATCCACAGTTTGGAACTTGAGTTTTACGGAGTAAAATGGTATGAAAATAAAAAACAACGCAAATAAAGTGTAATGTTCTGGTTTTGATGTAAGAAAATATTTTCCTTGCTGTTTTACACACTAAAATTCAAGAACCAAACACAACCTAACAAAAGGTAACATGAAATATTTGTCAATCACAGAAGATGAACAAAGGAGAAACATATAGATTGTTTAGACTAACAAATTCATTCTACCTTTAATACTTAATCCATAGACAAGATAAATCATGATTATTGTACTATTTAAGACAAACAAAACTAAGATCTTGATCCATTTGTGGAACTAAGGCATCAAGTTTTACCTCTCTGAACATGAATTTACTAACAGATGCTAAACTATAGTAAGCAATATTTAACGACCAAAACATACGGAACTTACTGCATTCCATCTATATAGGTTCTTGTTGTACCATTGAATGCTCCAGATAATGAGGTTATGCTCAAAACCCAAATCGGTGAAGTATTTTCATATCCAGCAAAAGCCTGAATTTGAAAAAAAAATTATTACTTTTACTATTTTTGAATTAAATTAATGTGTTTTCGGTCATCCATTCGATTCGAAGAATTATTTACCTTATCAGCAAGCATTTGTTGCAAGACACGAGCAACTTGACCTCCGGCTGAATGCCCGACAAAATGAATCGGATGATCCTCATCCCATTCAGGGTAATGCCCTGCAATTTTTCAGTTTCATTTTATCATAATACATTAATTTTGGTGGCTTAAAACTAATAAATATAGAAATTCGCAGATTAAAAATCCAACCTTTTTCATAAACTCTCCCAAATTGAGAATGCCCATAAGTCTTGCTATGTTCTTCTCCATAATCAACTTGCCCTCCTTTCAAATAATAGAACAATTCTCTTGCCCTGAACCAGAAAAAAAAACCCATCAAAAATTGCAAATATAACTAAATACAAAATCCCAAAACATAATTAAAAGAAAGAAAATAAGAAATTAACCTATCATATATGCTTGTCAATGAACCTAAATCAGGAACAAGAACCCTATCATCCTTCTTCTCTGCTCCAGCAAAATAAGACAAACCTCCTAATCTCTACAAATTTTGACTAAAAACTCAAAAACAAAATCCCAAAAAGGTGAAAAATTTAATCAATTTGAATGATATAAAACATACCCCTTTTCCAAAACCAAATATTCCATGAACCAATACAATGGGAGGCAGATCATCAACACTTGTTGTCTTTTTTGAATCCTCTTCTTTCAATCCATTATTACTCAAATTAGGTTTGAAAATCAAATCACTCAATGCTTGTAATAAATCACCGGCCACAGCTGTGCTAAATATGTAAAACCCATATAGCAAATGCACCATAGAACTCACAAATAATTCTGCCAATTGTAGGGCAGATATCCACCATCCAGTCATTCTTTTTCCTTTTTTTTCAGTAAATATATTTACAAAAATGAAACTTGTATGAATATTGATTTTGAGCCTTCTTCAAGAAAAAACAAGAGAAGGCTCAAAATCCAATCTTTAAATTAACAAAACCTCTCTTTTTTTTTCCAAATCAAGAAAACCCTTTTTTCAAATCAAGAAATCACCGTTCTTTTAATGAAGAAAAACCCTTTTCTGAAAAAAAAGCAAAATCTCAGGTACCCTTTCTTGATATTGTAATCTGTGTTGAATTGAATGTTGGACGTTCTTATTTAAGCATTCAGGAATGGAGTTTTTTTTTTCAGAATTTTTAGAAATAACTTTTTTTACCACAATTTACTCGTTGCCTACCTTCCACTCGTTCATTCAAAAAAAGTCTTGAAACAATAAAAACAACCAATCAAGAAATACCAAGTCGCACTGTTTGGCTATATTTAATTATTATTTTATTTTTTCCCACGGTATTTGTAGCCCCAATCACACCCCTACCCCTATAAAATGTTGGTTGGATTAGATGCCACGTGCCATAGAATTTACCGCTGCCAGAGACAAAAAATTGGAAAAAATAATTTTCAACAACCACATGTTATTAGATAATCCAAAAATTAGTGAAGGGATTATGGTGGAGAATACTAAAAAATACCATTACTGATTCTTATATCCAAAATCTTTTTCAGGTTAACAAATTTAAATGCGTTTCTTTTGATGAAGAATGTGCTGGACTAGAGCTGGAACCTTCTGTTTCAAACCAACTCCCAACCAACGGTCCCCTACTCCCCTCTCCTTATCCACAATCATAAGAGGTGTTTGTTTCCCGAACTCACTCTATGTATTGTGTGGCCCCACGCGCATTCTCAAATATAGCCTCAAGTTTTCTTCTTTTTCTATTCTTTTGGCGATCAAACTCGCCTCTAAATTAGGAAAATCTTTCATGGCTCTTATTATATATGGATTTGGATTGATGTGGATCAGATTTTGTGATTGTATTTAACCCAGTCAACTCTAATTCAAATACTAATATTTTGTCAAATTTCTGAAATCGCAGCACTCTAATTTTTCCATTTCAATTTTCCTCTTATATTTTTTAAACGTTTTTAGGTTCCCTAATCTGCTATGAATCAATTCGCAATTTCATGATTTTTGGGTCTAAGGCATGACAAAATGTATGTATAAATGTCAAATTATTTGAGATTGATTGATCGACTTGTTTAAAGTTCGTTTGAGCTCATTTCGTTGAGAAATCAAAGCAAGTTCAAACACAATTTTAAGTTTAATAAAAAATATTCAATTGACTTTGAACATTGTGTTATTCGATATTGGTCGACTCATTTATATTCCTATTTATATGTAAATTAATTATGGCTACTATGTTTCACTGGATTTACCTCCTTAATATGTCTAATGGGCATTTAACACATTGTGATATGAAAATACGCATATTATAATAATGAACGCTTTACCTCCTTCCGGAAGTTCCAAAATGCAAATGAGAATTTATTTTAATATGAAAAAGTACCAATATAACCCTACATTGACAAACTATAACGGACACTTTATTCTCCCGTGATATTGTCTAGTAAGCACTTTACTCCTCTATAGAAATGCAAAAACTAAAAAGAAAAGCAATGTGCCTTTACAAAGGATATTTTATCATTTATTTATTACATAAGGGTAAACTGTCATTTAATAATAACACAAGAAGATAATTTCTATTTAACTCATGTCTCGTTAGCATAGAGTATAAATGTATAATATCGTTAGCAGTACTCCCTTTGGGTTTTCTTTACATTTTAATAACAACAAATAATATATGTATATATATATCAATTTCAAATAAAATTGAATTTTCTTAAAATTTTGAGTGGAGAGGTAATATTTAAAATTATCAAAGACTTTAAAATTAATTATTCTAGTTTTATAAATAGTCAAATTTAAAACAAATAAATATATTTTAGTGGTTGGTATATACATGTATATGCTAAGTGAGTTTTGAAATTTAATTTTGTTGAATTTAATACAATTTTTTCACAAGATAATGACACAAATTATAGTCTAGACTTATGCTCAAAGTGATATTCGACAACTAATAATTTTTCAAGGGGTAATATAGTATAGTTCACAACATATGAAACTTTAAATTATTTTAAAATTATTCATGGAGTTGGAGCGTTGACCACACTCAAAGGAATAAGGCAGTATGGCTTCGGCAAATGTAACCCCGTCAATTAATTGTGAAGCACATGCAGCATACAAGTTGGGATGTAAGTTAAATTAATTAATTCAATTGTTTATTACGTGTTATGCATGATTTGACTAATATAATGTCTTTATGAATTTTTAAATTTATATAAATGAAGTGGGAAGCTTGACAAATAAGGTAAAACTGAAATCAAACATCACCAAATTACATCTAATCATAAAGATTCTTTAATGCATGTTAAATGTCCGTTAATCTAGTTGTGATTTTTCAAAATGTGTAAATAAAAATAATAGTCAAATAGATTTGCAATGTAAAATGTAATGATTCTTTCACTAAAATGAAATAAAATATATTTTGAAAATTCTAAAATTTTAGATATTGAATCTTTCTTTTTCATTCAATAAGAATTTAATTATTAGAAATGTCGAGGAAGTCTAGTTTAACAACGAAACATATACCCCAGATTATTTTTTAATTCAAAACTAGTCTTGTAAATAGTAGATATTCTTTATATTTCTTGATTGATTGGACATTCTTTATACTTTAATAGTATTTAAGCATATTTGATCATGTAATTATATATTCGCCATTTCATTTAAAAAGAATCTATCAGGATTTGTTACAAACTCATTTTACTTGTGACAAAACTGCAGTAAAACCTTTACTATGGACGGTGATGGAATCTTCCAGTATCGTGTGAGCCCTATCTTCAAATTAGGAGATTAATTTCTAGAATAATCTTTTTGACGTGCCATAAAGAAGACCTATAGTAAATTGGTACACGTCAAACAGTCAAAGTAACCCGATCTCACGTCTAGCAATTGCTCACCTTTTTCTTTTTCTTTTTCTTCTAGAGGAGCTTGTTCTCGAATACCCTCTTGCTGCAAGAAAAGAAGTTTTTTTTTTTTTTTTTGGAGATAACGCAATTGTTCACCTAACCTTGGCCCATATGCCCATGATGATAAGTAGCGACATAAATAGGAAAGGAACTAGCAAAAATCCATTGTATTAAGTTTGAGTTGATGAATTACTAGAAAAACATAAAATTGCAATCGAAAATGGTCAAAAATCGGTTGAAAATGAATTTTGCAACCGATTTTGCGACCGAGAAAATCGGTTGCACAAACTCGCACCAAAATCCGAATTGTAACCGAAATTTCAACCGAAAAATATTGCGACCGAAATTCCAACCGGTTATTTTTTCAACCGATTTTAGCTATTGAAAAATCGGTTGCAACTTTTTCAACCTGTTTTTTTTCCGGTAGAAATATCTCCAACCGATTTTTCAACTAGCTAATTTCGATTGGAAAAAATTAACCCGATTTTTCAACTCGTTAATTTCTGCTGGAATTTTCCATCCCACCTATTTTCTAATCACCCAGAATCGGTTGGAATTTTTCAAGAAATTTTTTGTGATTTATTATGTTTTACATTTAAACCCTAATAAACATTGTCGAATTTGAATTCAATGCAATCCACAAACATATACAATTTAAACAATCTACAATCTACAATCCACAAATCATCCATACACTATCCATAATCACAATCCACAACACAATAGTCGAATAATCCACAATCCATAAGTACAACACTAAATTAAAAACACCTAAGTACTTGAAATACAATTCAATCATTATGTTGCTGCTCTAATTAGTCCTCTTTAAACGGTTGATGATTTGGATGTTGCGAGGGCCTTGTGTGATCTTGATTTGGCAAATTAAAGTAGAAAGGAAAATTGTTCGGCTGAGACATACCCGCGAAAGTAAAATTTGAAATACCTTGAGATGTTTGACTCATGATGTTTGAAATTCCCACGAGAGATGGGCCAGCCTGTTGCGGATACATCCCGGTTGAGTAAATTTTGAGTAGACTGGGAAGTTGAGACAGATCGACATTATGATTTATATCCATTTGTTCTAACTTAGGTAATAAAGCATTGAATAAGCTCTGACATTGCTCCAACTGGGCTGAAAATATGTTCATTTGGAAATATTAGTCCGCTAGACGTGCTTCCGCATGCCTTTATGTTTCCATCGGCATTGCATATTGCCGCATCTGCTTCGCCGGGATTGCTTCCCTAATTCTTTGTGCTTCCAACTCGGCTTCTAAGTTGACTATTCTTTCATTAGTTTGTGGAACTAACTTACTGTGTGAAGTATTTTCTTTTTAGTATAAACATGTATATAAATATGGTAGGTTATTAAATAAATCGAGTTTTAATAAGTTCCAGATGCGAACTCATATGAATTTTGAGTATTTTTATATATTTATATGTAATCTTATCTTATTCAATCGAATATAAGTGAAGTTCATTCCAAAATAAGCTTTTGACCTGAAAATAATGGTTTTTTTTTTTTCGTTTACAAAATTACCGAATTTCTAATAGAATCTTAAGCTTGAATTGCATCGATAAAGAATTAATTACCAGAAAACTAGTTGCGTATTTTTTTTTATTTTTTTTTGGTTTCCCAAGGGTTTAATCCCTTTCGAGGCGGGTTGGGCACATATGTGGGTACCTCTCCCAACAGGGATTCGAACCTGAGTCCGCTACTCTGTAGTGACTAGTCCCTTCCACTAGACCAATCACCTGTTGGTGCTTATTTATTTCTATTAATATACATGGCGTATGAGTCATAGGTAATATGTTTATCTCTAAACTTAAATAACTTTTCTATCTATATATGGTTATTAAGGATCATATTTTCTTATAAATATGTGTGCCCTTTGGCATTTTTTTAAAAAAAAAAATTATCCCTTTTTTTTTCATATGTGATGGCAGCGGCTCAAGATCCTCTATACCACTATTAGTGTACCATATTTGTGTATCACTAATAAGTAATTGCCACATGTACATGTAACAATTATAATAATTACCACATGTACATGTGGCAATTACTTATTAGTGGTACACAAGTATGGTACACTAAAAGTGGTATAGAGGATCCTCACCGGATGGCAGCTCGTGTGAGCACGATGAGACAATTAATTCAAGTTTTTATTGACCTAAGAAGCCCATTATTGACCATTTTTATTAAGAAGCCCATTCCGTGTAGGATTACGGCTTTCAATGGGTTGAATTTGGGTTGGATCCGGCTTAATTTATATCCTAATCCATTTATGTCGGATTGAATTCGGGTCAGATTCGGATCTCACTCAAATCAATATTTCTCAAACCCGTCGAATCATGGTCTGATATTTGATCTTTTTCGAATTCAATAAAATCTTCAATTTCAAAATTTACACCAGTATTTTGTTCTAAAACAAGTTTGATAACTTTAACGTTTTATATAATTTAGCTCATATTTTCAAATTTTCTTAACTATTATTCATATTTTTGAATGAAAATATGCATAAAAATGTAATTATGAATGAATTATTAACTATTATCATCTTAAACTAATGGAAAAAATATTATTAATATGACTTATTTTAATAAAATATTATGTATATATACAATTTATTTATTTATTGTTGGTTACGGATCTCTAACGAATCAGATCGACCTAAATTCATATTCGCTCCACATCATTCGAATTTCAGAACTTTCTAATCGAATTAGATCCATCGAATCTTTAATCGAATCATAATCCTAATAAATCGGATCAGGCTCGGATCAAATTAGAATTGAAATATGCCCCATTGACAGCCCCAAGTATATTAATAAGCTACTAGCTCATGTCACGTTAAAAACATAGATTCATGAATCCAAAGTTAAGTTGGGATCATATATATCATTGGAGTTAAATTGCGCATATATTATTATTTGATTTATTTGCACTATGAAGCCTCGTTTTACGATCTTACAACTACGTGATAAATTTATGGAAGAAACAAGAAATATTTATAATATAATATGATTGACTTGACATTCTCGATAATGTCAAGCAACTAAGCTAAAAAAATCATTTTTAATAGGGGGGATTATTCTTTTTATATCAAACTTTCACCTACTTTATATATTTAATACAATATTTTTTGAAAAAATATATTTAATACCATGATTTTATCTCCTCTCTATACATTTCTTTTCTCCGTCAAATTTTTGATAGAAACTTCCATAACTCCTTCGTTACAAGGCCAAATTTCGTGTTGTTTATATGGATGAAAAGCTTTTGATGAGAACTTTCTAACGGTACAAGTTTCAGTTCATGAAACTCAATTAACAATCCGCAAAAAGTTAAGAAAGTTAAGAGATATTAATCAAAATTAAATCATATCTCATAATCTACAAGGAATCATGCCACTAAAGCATATAAGCGTGCCATTTTGGTGACTTAGCAAGGATTTCTGTGCAAAAAATTAACGTAGAAAGGAAATGTGTCGAGAGGTGTGAAATCATGGTATTAAATGTGTTTTTTTTTCAGAAAGCATGATACCAAATGTATAAAGTATGTGAAAATTTAATATGAAAAGTGCAATTCTCTCATGTTATGATTGCTAATTCACTGGATTAAGATAAAGGTTTAATTAAATATAATTTGGCTTGTTTCGAACTTGTGGATGTTTTTACTGATTAAGGGTTCAATTGATCAGATTAAAATATTCATCTATACTATTAAAAAAGATAAATCTGATTTTACTCACAGAATGGCGGTTACGATATCGTGCTACACCAAAAATATGCTACTTTCCAATATTATCCCCACACAGTCGTATATTGAATATTCTTTTTAGTTTTTCATCTCTTCCCACTAACCCCACTAGTCGACTAATTAGGAGGCTTGATACATTAATTGTAGTTACTAAATATTGACGGATAATTTTTAAAAAAAAACCACCTTTACTTATCCAGATATCAATTTCCAATTCCCGTTTTCTCTCATCATTCTCTATTCTCCTTTTTTTAGTTGGATTCTTTGTTTCAGAACATTTGGTATATGGGTTTGTATCATATGTGAAGTGTTGGAGAAGGCATTTTCGATTAATTTAATTTGCTTGTTAAGTGCATTTAATTTTTTTCTTATTTTGTTGGTCTTCCTGATCTTTTTAGTCATTCATAGTTTTCTCCACACATTAACAAATAAAAAATTGCGAGGGATTGCAACTTTAAGGAATTAATATTTTCTTGAGATGGTTTCCTTGGGAGTAGAAAGGCCAGAAAACGAAGTCAAATGAGCGCTTCAAAAATACCGAATGTATATTAATAATATGTATTCTTATGTGTTTGATTTTGCTATGTATATTTTACAAATTATCTTTATGGCTTTCATTTTTAAGAACTAATAACTCTAAGTTTAAGGGAAAATGATTACCTTTAAAAGTTAGATTAGTTCAATACAACTTTGTATTTTTATTTTAAATTTTTCATCTTCACTTAAAGCTGCATTTGAAAAATAATAATCTTACCTTTTTTATTTCAAATCTAATATCTATATATATTCCCCGAGTTATGCACGCGAGTACCGCGTGCCACGGTGGCTAGTATTTCTAAAAGGAAAAAAAAGATTAAAATATTCATATTAATCTAAGACTAAAATAAATTGAACGGCAACGTAAATAAATGGTCTTATTTGTTAGTGTTACTGATATTTTTTAATAATAGTACCCATATATTATTTTCCAAAATATTATTTGCATTTGTACTCTTGCTATGAAAAGAAAACCTATATAATCTGATAATCATTCGGATTGATCTGAATCTTCAATTTGACAACTGTACTTATAATAATGAAATTATATTATTATTATGAGACTAAGCCCATAAGGATTTGTCAAGTTATTGGATAAGGTCCATTATGATTAATTGCCCATGGGCCGACCCTGACTTGACAAAAATGAATGTTACAGAAATGAAATTGGTACCGTTTGTCCAATTAGCCAAAATTCATTTCTTCATCGTCCACTCTAAAAGATGTAAGTGAATTAAATATCAATCATCTTCTTTCATGCAAGATTGCAAAAATCTATATCATTTTATCAAAAAGCGTGAATAATTTTTTTTAAAGACTAATATAATATTATTTGAGTTGTAAAGTAATATTTAATTTAATGGTAAACATGTAAAATAGTTAAAAAGGTATAATTAAAAAATAAAATTTTATTATATTTATGGTAAATATGTAAAAGTAGTTGAAGATGTATAATTAGATATGAAATCTTATTATATTTATCTCATACATTAACTTCTAAAGTTTAAAAATTATCTTTTACATAAACTTTTATAATTTCAACATTCTTCTCATATAACACATAAGGAAAAAAAACATAACAAACAAAAAACACCGTTATTTTAAATAGCTCCTAAAATATAGATATAAATTTATTACATATAATCGCAGCTGACCTATAAATGAACAAAAAATTTAGATTTTAAAGAGGTTTGATTTTGTTTTTGTTAACTTAATTTTTAGTAAACTAAAAAAGTACACGTAGATTGCACGTGCAATTTTCTAGTTAATTAAATGGTAATTTTTATGAATTAAAGTAAAATTAACTTTATTATGTCATAAAATAGTGCAGATTAATGACCCGTGTTCAAGTTATTTTTTATGAAACTTATGATTATTAAAATTATTGTTTTATAAAAGAATTGATAGCTTTAAATTGTTGTAAATATATAAATTATGATTGATTTGGTCATGAGATCTTGTAAAAATGATGACTAAAAATTGATAATATACATGAAAAATGTCAAGATATTTGATACTCGACTCGAACTCGTTCGATAAAAGCTCGTTTAATACTCGCACCGGGCGACTGACCGACACAACCTTCTTGGAGTTCCGGCTGCAGCGAATACTGAGATAAACAATCATAATGAATGCCACTCCAATGAAGATGAGGTACAATGCAATATTGTTGTTGGGGCCAGAAGCGGGTGCTGGAGCCATTCTTCAAAAATAGAAATCGTTGGGCAATGGAGGCAAATAACTATGATTATATTACTGAAAATATTCCATTTTTGTTAGTTGGAAAATTTTCAAACTTTTACTTATATACAATGAGTAGTTAAGAAAATCCCTTCGTTTTATAGATTCATTCTTCATATATAAAATTAAGTAAACTTTGTATAAAAGAATTTAAATAAAAATTACAAAATATTTATTTACTAGAAAGTAGGATTATTAGTTTAATAATTTTCCATCACAATCACAAAAATTATCGAGGTTCGATTTTCTTTTTGTTAACTTCTATTTTAGTAAATTAGAAAAGTACAATTTTCATAAAAAAACCTAAAAAAGTACACGTACGTTGCACGTGCACTTTTCTAGTTAATTAAATGATAATTTTTATAAATTAGAGTAAAATTAACTTTATTATGTCATAAAATAGTGCAGATTAATGATTGATGTTCAATTTTTTTTTTTTTAATGAAATTTATGACTATTGAAAGTATTGTTTTATTAACAAAAATGAAAGCTTTAAATTGTTGTAATAAAATATAAGATTATGACAGATTTAGTCATGAGATCTTGTAAAAATGATAAACTAAAAATTGATAATTTACATGAAAAATATCAAGCTATGCGATATTGGACCCGAGTTCGTTCGATAAAAGTTCATTTGATCTCGGCTTGATTAACAATCAAACCAAGGTCAAACACAAAATTTCAAGCTCGATAAAATTCAAACCAAACTTGAACAATGCGTCGTTCAACATTACACGGCTCGAATACACCCCTAATCACAAAACTGATATATTTACACATATATTGTATTATATTAGTCACTTATTCAATTCACAATGGTGTCAAAGTTGAATTTGGATTCGAATTTCGCAATCATAGTTAAATTGTCGGAATTAATTGGAAAAAAATCAGATATTCATGAATTTGCTTCCGTAATTGTAAGCAAACCCCTTTATTTTTCCTTTACAACACAAATTCTTATTGTGTTCTTGATGGACTGGATACTAAAAGTTAAGAGTACTGCTCAAGTTTAATACGTAAGATGCGGTCCGGTTTATCTTAAACTAATATGATGAAAGCTAATTGAAAATCAAGCCCAAATATATTTCGTAGTCAAGCCCAATTTTGCAATGATGAAAAATCAAGCCCAAATATATTTCAATTTAATAGTGAAGCCCAGTTTCAAGCTGAGTTGTATGTTTGAACTACGAGAGTATTTGATATTTTTCACCCGAGAAATACATTGTTCAGATATTTTTCACTTGCATATTGCAATTTTTTGACAACATAATGTAAAATACCAAAATTTCAATTTTAAAATGCAAAACACCAAAATATATGTATATATAAAGATTCGAAATGTCAATTGTTCCGATAGAAATATAGAATGAAAAGTGGAAATTGGGATTTGACATGGTAAACGTCATTTATATTTTATTTGACAAAAAAGGACACTGCAATAAGTAACATAGTTCTATGGGAGCATGAGTTGTCTGTCTCAAAAATCTATCCATTCCTCAATTTTGCTTGTCATAGCAGTTTGTTCCCGGGAGATTGTGATCACTCAAGGCAATATGTGTAGTTGATAGCAATGTCACGAGACAAGTATTATCATGCATATATATAGGTCCACACCATTAAATACCTAAATAATTAGATTTTTAGTGATGCATAGGTCAACTAATGTTTGAGTTTCTTCAATATCTTAAATGAAATTAAGTACGAGATTACTTTAATTATGTACTTCTTTTATAGAGTTGTTGTTGCAAAGTGGGTACCAAAGTTTGAATCACTTGAAAAATGTTCTCATATAATATGTTTGAGGCGCCTCGAAAGAGTTTAAACATTTAAAAAACTAAAAAAAAAAGACTGAATCTGGTCAGACCCACCAATTGGTACCCTTAAATGTTACTTAACGAATTTTAATATTCAAATTTATATTTTTAACGATTTTCTTTGAACAAGAATAAAGTTTAAGTTTAATTTTTCTAAAAAGAATTAGAATACAGTGTGTATAAAATCACTTTTTGTAATAGATTCATATTATTTCTTAAATTTATTAATTATGCAATATATCTTCCTTGAGTTATTTGTGACAAGCTAAGGTGCAATCTAATTGTCGTTGAGGTCGTAGTCTAATGGTGAAAATTGAGGCTTTAAGACCAAGAAGACAAAATGTCTTGAATTCGACTTTCACTAATGTAAGTATTTAACTATTTTAATACTAGTCTTGATAGTTTATTTACTTTTGTGCTTTAATAGCGATTAAATAGATTAATAATACAATGATTTAATTGAATGATGTAATACCTTCTTTTTTTTCAAAAAAAATTTGCAACCTTATTGTTCTTTATTCACCAACATTTACCATGAAATTGTCGAGGGCAAGTGCTAGCCACATGTGACCATCGACTGTCAGCATTTCATTTGTGACGGTGGGTGAGATTCATTAAGAAGAAATCAATAAACAGTAAGTTGATGCAAGGTCAATACAATAACGGTATTAATTCTATACACGACTAGCTAGTGCTGTAAATGGGTTGAATTTGAAGCGAATTAGGACAGTTTTGGATTCGAATCTGATCTAAGATCCTATAGGATCATTACACGATGTGCTACCAAATTAATATCCGATACAAAAATCCAGATCTAATTATACTCCAGCTTTTTGCGATATTGTCCAATGATAGGAGAAATACATAAATTAAATTTAAGGAAAAAATAATTAGAAAACTAAAGTTTTAGAGCATTAAATTGAAGTAAAATATAAAAGAGTGTGTTAAATATTTATGCAAGTTTGACCTTTTGTCACTCTTTTCTGTTCCTTCGTCAAAACGATAAATAAAATGAAACGAGGGAGTATTTCTTACATTAAGAATTAATCGGTTGAGTGAACCTATTTCTAGGCATTTATTATTTGTCCACATAATTAATGTTCCCCGTTATGTTTATGGAAATACGACCCCTCGGCCCATTTAAGTGACGGATTTGTACCAAAATAGAAGATGTGTAATATCAAAAATTTCTTAGTTTTTTTTTTTTTTGATATTTTCGGAAAGCTATTTTATAATTAGCTGGTCCAAACAGACACTAAAAACAAAATTTTACTCTATAGATAAGTTTTTGTTGTTAAGAAAACTAGAAAAATGAACACAACAAGAAAAGCATAGTATATTCACTATTTCCATTTACCAATTTACAATGCCCTTAAACGATGTATAATTTATGGATCACTTGTTAGATCACCGGAAAAATAAAATTGAATGATGAAGAAAAACTTAAGCTAAAAAGCACGACCCATACATGCACAATCTATATATATAATTATCTCAAGGGCATTTTGGATTTTTTCCTGGCCCTCCATAATAAAAATAATTTCCCCAAACTCTATTAATCCCACCTTGAATATCATAACAATTAGGATGATCGGCCAAAACTCGAAGATTAGATAAAGGGATTAAGCTATTATCCCAATCAACCACTTGAAGATTTCTAAAATAAGATGCTTTACCAAACCCTTCTCCTGCAAAATGTCCACTTCCCATTTGGGTTGATGTGTGTGAACCCGAAGAACCTCGGCTATTAACAATTTCTCCCCCAAATTGAACCATACTTGCTTTATCCCTAAGATGTGTAAATAAAAATGATGGCCAATAACCAACTAAAATCCCATTTCCAAATTCTAGCCACCAATTTCCATGCTTTGGATCCTACAAAATTAATAACGCAATCACACCATTAATTAATTTAGTATAACAATATATATATTCAGTTTTAGATAAGATCTAGTTAAAAAATTTTAGTATAGTTTTTAGATAATTAATGATCTTCATTTTATGGGTTATAATAACTCACATTTAGGGTTTTGAGGTATGATTCTCCTAAAGCCCAAACATAGTCACACCAATATTTTGTGTGTGAGATGGTAACTTTCAAAAATTGACATTTTCTTTGTTGATCTTTACATAAATAAAGAAAAAGGGAGTTAATATCCGAAGATTTGGAGTGTAGATATTGCAAAATATATGTGGAATATATAATAATAGTGATTTAAAAAAAACAAAAAAAAGTGGATGGGTGAGATGAGAGATAGCTAATTACTTTGCTTGGGAAAATTACAAAAAAAAATTACTTTGCTTGGAAAAGAAGGGTGAAAAGAATCTTGGAAAGCAATAAAAGGGGCACAAGCAAAATAATTGTGTCCCATTCATTCATTCATTCCATCTTTCTATGGTAAATGC
This sequence comes from Penstemon newberryi var. newberryi, assembly GCA_030819805.1. Taxonomy (NCBI): domain Eukaryota; kingdom Viridiplantae; phylum Streptophyta; class Magnoliopsida; order Lamiales; family Plantaginaceae; genus Penstemon; species Penstemon newberryi. The sequence continues at coordinate 1,448,725 of JAUALY010000008.1, forward strand.
AATCTTGTATAGCGTATCTATAACATGTGTATGTTAGCTAGGTTATGAACATGAATGATGAAAGTTTCTCCCTTTACCTTCCCCACTCACCAATCTCAATACAAAAATCACTAGGAAAATTTTATTTTTCTTTTTCTTTTAATCTTTTAAAGTTTTCCTCAAAAATCATACGCTCACATAAAAATATTGATGTAAAACAATTAATTTTAAATTATTAACACGTAAAAATAATTGACATTTTTACTTTTTCAAGTATATATTAAGAGCAAAAATTTGACTTTATAGAGGGAGTCATAAAAAAGAACAATTTAATGGTATTAGATTAATGTAGAAAATTTACCTTCCAAACTAATAAGCTTATATCAAATTGACCCCCATTATATCCCGATGTTGGCGAAATTGCTGCCCCAATTGCTATTTTATTGTTTGTCTGAACAAATCCTGAGCAAAGCAAATTGTAACAGCCTGTTGCTTGATATGCATCACTCTGCATGCCCATTAATTAAATTTAATTAATCAACTGGAATATTTAATTATTATACTTAATCATTAGCATGCGTGGTTATTTAAATGATTCTTAAAGGAAGAATAAATATTTACTCCATTAATTAGTGAACTACTCCATGAAAAAAAAAAAAAAATACAAGTTACATTAATTAAACTTACAGTCCAATAAGTAAAGAATCTTGGATAACTGTCCCCATAAATCTCTGGGCTAACCTGTTCACAAAATTAATTGAATTAACATCAATATTGAATGGCTATAATGAGAGGTAGTTGAAGATGTAATTGCTCATTTAATAAGGTTAGAAAAAATGGTTTTGATTACCTGTTTTAGTTAGACTTCAACCACATAAACCGCGTTTATTTAAGTATGACATTAAGTGCAAGATATTAGTAATTTCTTCAAAATAAAAATTCAACTTTTTATCTTTAAATTGTAAATGCACAAAATTTAGGATGTCATTTATTCAAAAGACAAAAGAAGTCTTTAACTTTAATGGGAATGAATTAAAGGAGTAATTGAAAGATAGTATATTGGGGTGGGGGTGAAACTTGTAAGAGTGATTGTATTGTACCAAAAGTCAAATCTATTAATTGGTTGTGAAGTTATTGCTCACTTTAAAATTCAGCACAAATTAAATTGCAAATAGTGAATTACTCATGAAATAAAATTGAGAACATGCCTGCCAACCAGCTTCAATTGTGTTAAGGTCATCACCAAATGAACCTGCAATTACCCACAATTGTGATAAGCTAAATTCATATTGATTTGCAACTTGAGGTGCCCACACATTTATACTTGCTTTAGCCCCATAGTATTCATCTCCACTTACATACCCAACTGCATGCTGCAAAAATAATTACAGTATTTCAAATTAAATGAACTACCCTATATATTACTATTATTTATTTTTGGTAAACAAAGCAAAATTTGAAGTAGAAATCTGACAGTCAGTAATTCAGTCACAGAAATAAAGGCGAAATAGACATAATTAATTGAAGTTCATCAAAATTTGATTTTTGAAGCACTACTAACCTCATGCCCATTGCTAGAGGAGTCTCTTCTAATAGGCCTTTTAATTTTTCTTCCAAATCTTCTAATGGAACTTGCTCTTAGAACATCTTCTTCCCTTGTTCTTCTAATTGGAACTGTCCCCTCTGGGCAATATTCATTCAAATTGCTCCAAAGCTGGAAATTTTCTTCAAAAATGTCGGTTTTCGATATGTACCCTTTTGGCCTTTCAGGTGGATCCTTCAAAATGTTCAAGAAAAATACATTATAATCTCAATGTTTTTTAATTCTAAATTTTAAAGAATGGTTTAAAATTATACCAATGGCTTTTGTCCTTTTAATTGTGGATGGTCAAAAGCTGGCTGTTTATGAGATAATACACAATCTATAATGTCACCATCAGGACTCTGCACACAATTGAATTCAAATTAAAAAAAGATTGAAGAAACTTAAAACAGGACAAAAACAGGGTAAAAACAGGGGAAAAGCAAGAATTGAAAATTGCCTGAAATGTCTTGACTGAAGGCTTGTTGATTTTCATTAGATGATCTCTAATGAACTTCAATTTCTTTGATTCGTCTCCTGGCCGTAATTTCTGATTTGTGTAATTAAATTTAACCGATTGAACTGGACAAACAAATGATACAAAGAACAAGAAGAAAACAAAAGCTGAAATGATTGGGGAGATTTTGAAGCAACTAGAAGCCATTTTTAAGTAGCTCATGTTTCTTGTTTCTTCTAACATAACTCTTTGTACTTGTTGTGTACACTCATGTTGTCTTCTTCTGTGATCCAAACCGCACCAAATCATTTCACAATTTTCAAATTCTAAATCCATTTTTGGACAAAATAGAAACTCTTAAGGAAACAACTAACAGCTCACTCTCTCACCATTTCCAAAACAGAATTGAATTCCCTCCCTTTGTATTTTGCCTTTTCCCAAGCTTCTATGCTCTGGTTTTATAATTTTATATTCTGACAATGTAAAACTTCAAGGATGAGGTAATAGAAAAACAGAGAAATTTAGAGTTATGCCCATGTGGGATGGGGGATATAAATATGGGTAGTGCCCAAGACATGCAATTATGAGTTATTTAATTTTTTTTGTAAGAATGAGAACTGAAAGAGAATGAAGGAGAGGGGGTGGGGGGTTTCATGTTTCCAGTCTCCAATACAAAGACTGAAACTTTAACTTTTGTGTGTGAAAATAATATAGGTAGTAGTAGTAGTAGTAATATATAAATATAATATATAATATATAATGGATAGTGATTTTGTTTATGTTATTCTTTACTTTGGGTTTGAAGACAGATTGGATTTACAATTGATTCTGGATTTCTAAAGTTCTTTGCTTTGGGTGTTTCTCTTTCTCACTTCCCTAGATGTTCCTAATGTTTTTTTTTTTTTTTTTTTTTTTGACAATTAAGATGTTCTTTATGTCAGCTGCCCTTGTTTTATTAGTATATTTGCCTTCCAAAATTTTCTTATATTCCAAATTACTATGGTGAAATTTCTATTTTTACTCCTACAACTCTCTTGTACGTTTGATTTCTTACCTAATAAAATTACACTATCAATTCTAATTCTCTTATAAAGTTTTACATTTTTTGGTTTAAAAAACAAATTTTTGGTCACAATTTTAAAATATTTTACTTTTGATCTCATATAATAGTTTTTGTTTAGTATTTTTGGTTATATAAGACTATCAATTTGGTCTTTTGGTCCCAAATTGATGAAAAGAGGTGAAAGGACCAAAAATGCAAAACGTTACATAAAAAAGGATTAAATTACAATTCATAAAGTATAAGAATCAATAGCTATAAGAGTTCAATCCTGTGGAACTAAATATGCAATTTTCCGGAATTACATTAATGTTTGTATTTATATCGTTTTCATTATATAAAAAGGTCCAAAAGATTGAGAATGAACTTTAGAAAATATTTAACATTTTTTTGTTTTTTTTACTAATAATGAAGTGTTAACCTTTTAAATACCGAAAAATCAATATTTGTAATAAGTTCGGGCGAAAAATCAAAATTTGTAATTAATTTGGGATGAATTCTGCAATCTTATATAATTGTTTATGCTTAAATTTGCCACGTCATGACACGTAAGCAGCCATGTGGCAAATGGAACGATATTCCAAAATAATATAAAATTACGGGACGAATTTGATTAAATGATATAGCTTGAGACGAAAATCCAAAATCATTAATTAGTTTGAGACATTTTTTGCAATTTTGCCATAAAATTATATGTAATGTTTTTGTACAGAAGAAGTGCAAGGGTGGCATGCGCACCTGGTTATTTGCACTGCGTGCTAATGCAAGCATTCATGCATGTGCATGCGCGTTTTTTTGGATTTCTCATTATTTCGGGACCTAAACCTTTTGTCCAACCACCACAGATCTTTTTTTTTTAGTAATAATTATTATCATTAATTAAGATGATAATTTTATTATTTCCATCTCCCTGGCTATATAGTGTTTGTTTGAATATTTTTCTATCTTGATTAATTAATTGAACCGTATTTGATTTTCATTGCATTTATTTCACATCTACTAGTAGTTCATTAGGTTAATGCATGTAGTTACACATATTAAATATGCCGTCTTTGCAGTCTCTTACAGTCTTTATGTAAATAATTGAATTTGACAGTTTACTAATTTACATTTAGTAATGTCAAAATTAATTATATCATCATATCAAGTCTAGATGCACTCATAACTTCGTCCAACTATCAATTAATTTCTTACACTCTTTCTTGCTAGTAATTTTATCATTGTTAAGATATTAATTATACGCATTTTATTGGTTTCGCAAAAGTATTCAGGTTTTAAATTTGAAGTATATTTTTCCGAGACGAGTCAAACACCATACATGAGAATATCTCCTGAGTTCATCATATTATGGAGACTGGTCACTTTCACAAAATTAATCACATGTTAATATACATTGATCACAAAAATGTATAATACTTTAAACTATGTTGTCAATATTGTAAGGGTTATTTGGCCGGGAACTTTGACACAAATATATACTTTCAACCACCCTAATTAGTTTTGCTTGTAGATATAGGAGTACCTGCTATATTACAATTTTTTATAAACGTTTTCTTCATCATATCGAATTACGACAACAACTAAAACATGGCTTCTTGAAACTAACTCATGATTATTTACTTAAATTGTTATTGTATTGATCGGAAATAGGATTACTGCAAAAAGAAAACGCTTGTTCGTGTGAGAATCTTTGGAGTGATCAAAGATTCTTATATAATTTTAATTATTTAAAAAAACGTTGTAAAAAAAAGTTTTTTTATTACTCACGAAACCACAAGCAATATACACAAACATGCATGTTCCATTAAACTATTTGCAAATACGGACCAAAGTTTGGAATTCTTCTGAGAAAGTTGTTGATTGTAATTTGTAAGGCTGCAAAGCAATTAGCTAGGTTGCTTTATGAAGAGGGGACAACATATGAATATTTGAAATGAAAAAGGGCCAGTATATAATTATAACACCACATGACGATTAATTTAAAACCAAACTTCCAAATTAAAGTATCCTCTAAAAATCAACCGAATTGAATCATGCCATGCTTGTGATTATGTTTGGTCTTGTATTATATTTAAAAAAAAACCTTAATATTACATGGATAAATTTTCTACAGTATCTTTTGGGGACCTAAGCAAAAGTTTTTACAATATAGACATATACATATGCATATATGTATGTGTGTAAACATAATTTATTGAGGATGAAATATATGTACTGAATTTGTGACTTTGTAGTATACTATATATGTTGTGTTCCTCTTTTGAAATGTTGTGGGAGAAGAAAAGCTGAAATCTCAGAGGCATGTCTAGAAATATGGCACAATGAAGCAAATGAATGCAGAAATATGTTCATACAAGTGTAGACAAATTAAATAAGATTTTCATTACATGTATTCATCAGAAATTTCATGGTCCCCCTTTCCCAAAAACGAAAAAATAAGTGATAGTACTACTAGTTCAAAGTTCAAACTTCAAACCTATCAATTAGCACCCAAATTATTCACAAATTTTTTACAACATAATAGTTTTAGGAGAATTATAAATTATAAACATGTGTAAATACTGTGGATGGACATCAACATGTCAGATTTGAGAAACTTCTTAACATATCTTAATTATTAAAATCTACGAATTAGTCGACTTAACCGTCAAAGCAATCTTTGGAAATATATATTCATATTAAAATAAGATTGTTATTACCAAAATGAATTTAAAATGATTGTTAGCTTCTCAAGCACATTTAAAATTTTCCTTAATATGATATGTGAAGAAAACTATAAATAGATGATTTTGGATGTATTACATAGCCCTAGTTGATCCATAATTTGATTTGTTTCAAACGGAACATCATGACATACTACTATATTTTACTATTTCTTTTCTAAATCTAAGAGGTAAGAAATAAAAGGTGTCTGAAACAGCCCACTGAAATTTGAGGAACCGCATTTTAGGCCCATTTATCTTTTCACTATGGCCCAATTTTTTCGTCTTTATCCGTTTGACCGAATTCCGTCTTTCATGCCTATGTTCTTTAATCATAATGTTTGAAATGATTACCATTTACCAATAACGCAATAGACTTCGAGTGAAATGAATTTCTCTTCCTTAATGCAATAATCTACTGATTTATTGGACTCTTATTTTTTCTTATTTACTTTTTTTTAGGGTCTTATTTACCTTTGAACTCTCTTGAATTTTATTTGGGGTTTTCTAGGTATTGTTGGTGCTTATGCCATGATAATAATGACATAGGTTTAGTGTCATCATAAATATAATTCTACTAATTAATTCTTAATTTGGTCAAAGATACTATTCCGACGCTCACTTACTTGGACATAATGATGCGAACAGGACAGTTGAAATATCACTAATTAATTAAGATTATAAAACTTGGGTTTAGTCATTTCACATGATGTGAATGCATCTAATTACTCGTTTTTCCTTTTGATTTAAGTTTGCGAAATATTATAAAAAGTCCCACGTAATTATGTTTAATGCCAACTTTATAAAATATTTTTAGTTGTGACAATGACATTTAACATTGGAAAATGATTATATGACAGTCCAAACTTTACAGTCTTTTGTACAGTTCATATTTTAGGCTTTGAAAATTAATTGTACTATCTACTACTTGTTTAACAGGTTTAGAGTTTAGAATTTCAAGATTAGGGTTTAATATTTACAAACAGGGTATATATTTTCTTGATGATTATTTATGTGTCATATAATTAATTTTTTTTCATATACATTAAAATATATAAATGACAAGAAAGAAAAAAAATACAAGCCACAACCGGCAATACACATGTACAACCGGTTGAAGGCTGTAAAAATAGCAGGACTCTTTAACATTTAACTATGTCGCTACGAGTAATATTTCAATGAATATTGTAGAGACATTTTTATGTATAATAACTTTTCCTAAGATGTAACAATTAAATGTAAAAGTTACATCATATAATTATACAACATTATAAATTTTCACAAAGAAAAATATCAGTAAACAGTATGTTTGACATTTATAATTTGTGAATGCTTATAAAATTATATATGACTATTTTTTGATATTTTTGTCATAATATCATTGAGTTTGCTCTCACCAAAAAGTTGTAGGATTGCAAAAAACACAGTTTTCTTTAAACCAAGATGCATATGTCCAAATACATATATGCAATCTCTTGCATTTCTTATAATGGCACTGGCTCACATTAAAAGAAACAGAATATATATGTAGTTGGTAAAAGAATAGATGCATTTTCTAAGGTTCGGATTACAGATTTCATAACCAGTGGACTATAAGTTTATGTAACCGAATCTAAATGTAGATGCACAACACACTAAAGGATAAGCTATCATTTCACTTTCAAGATTCATTGTGACAAACTTTATCTATATCGATCTATACACATTCGAGAAATTGTCATTAGATGACTATATATACTCTACGTTTAGATCTGGAAATTCGACTAGAAATAAACAAAAAACTAGCACAAATTCGGTCCGAGTTTGAGTTAATTAATAAGTGTTTTCCGGAACAATAATATAATATACAACATCTTTAATTTGTTCTCATGAATTAGAGAAAGAGAGTTATCTGAATGTTAAAGAAAATATGGCATAGTATGGACCATCAAGCTTTTGTTTGGTTTATCATCTTTGTTAAAGATATGTACTGTCCCATTACATTTTTCCATTTTATTATCAATACAAAGCAAGTCTTTTAGAGAGAAAATAACATGAATTCAAGGATTTAGACCCCTAAAGTGGAATGTTAAGCAATTATTATGTCTCAGCTGCAAAAGTCAGCTTTTACTTGATATATAAGATTGATGTAGATAAATATATATGTTCAAATTTTGAGCAATATATGTTCCTCCACGAACTATAATAATTTTTGTTTAATCCAAATTTATTATACACCGTACCACACATAAACTAATTATCGATCATAGGTATTATATATACATGCATATAAATAGACTATGATAAACTTGATTTGGACAAGAATTTCGATGTATCAGGCCACAACCCAAAAAAAAAAAAAAAAAAAAATCAAAAAAGCCCAAAGTGGAGATTTTCCTAAACTATGATTAAAGGAGGGTGTGGGAATCTTTGGAAAGGAAGAATGAGAGAATGTTTGCTTGCCTAGCTGCTATTCCTTTTGGGTGGTGGACATGCATCATCATGTATTCATGTCCATGCTTGGTGCATCATACTCTTTGGGCCATCCCCTCCCTTGAATCATCATGATGCACTAGATATTGATGATGTTCCTCATGCCAATTAATTAATTACATGGAATGTGAATGCACACAAATATTAACTCTTGCTTGGCATTCATAATTATATATATGTGCTTTCTAATTAATTAATTTTATTATCAATAACCGTTTATACTTGGTTATAATTAATATTAATCTATTTCTAAGGAAAGGAATAATCAAGAGCTTAACAGTCCAAATTCGAAAGCTATTGCATCTAGAGAATGTGGGTTCACTCCTACATGGCCCCAAATGCAACCCAATATATATGCTAAAGAAAAATACAAATGAGCTCTTGAACTTATATATTGATTAGATGGTACTTATGCGCATGTAAAGATGTACGCAAATAGTATGTTGATAAGGGTAGTCGATACATGCCTTACGGTTTTTCTATATTACTTGAGGTGTTACATGCATTTTATTTTTTATATAAAACCTCCCTCGTACTAAATAATGATTATATATATTTGTACATGCATTGCATTTGATTCGATTTTCAATATTAATTAGGACACCTATCTTGATGCAATAGCAATTAAGTAATTCTATCTTTCAATGTGATTGCCTTGTTTCTAAGATAAGGAAATTGTTCTTAATTGACTATGAAGATTAACAAAAAAATATAAAACTAGGTGCCTTGGGCATGTATCTTCTTCAGCCTTAAGTAAAATGACTATAATCAATTAGTGACACTACCGAAAGGTAATGTCTAAAGTGTCTAATGGGCATGAAAAGTCCAAATGAAAGTGCAATTAATCAAACACTTCCCAATTAGGAGAAAGTGTAAAAATAGTATGTGATCCCACTAAAAGTCAGTCTCCGAGTGTTCATTTTGTTTTGACTTTTAAAAGATAAATAAATTTCAAATTGAGGGTACAAAATTTGACTTGAAAAACGATTGGTTATCTGACTTTGGGTCTTATGGACTTTGGTTTTCTTTTGCACTTACTTTCTTTCCAAAACCTTCTATATAATGCATTTTTTGGGCTGGCCGGATCTTGACATGATAGCCTAATATAATGGGCCGATATATTAAATGGATCATGAGCTACATTAGGGCTGCTAATGGGTCATATTCAGATCGGATTTGACTTGACTCAAATTCAGTTCCATTTATATCGGATCGAATCGAATTCGATCAGATTTTAACTTTCAAATTTTAAATCAGTATTTTTTTCCTAAAACAAGTTTGTTAACTTTACGATTTAATTTAATTTAGCTCTTGTATTCAAATTTTCTTAATTATTATTCATGCTTTAGGTGAAAATATGCATACAAACAAAATTATGAATAAATTATTAACTACTATCATATTAAACTAATAATAAAATATTATTAATGTTACTACTTTTAATAAAATATTATGTATACATATAATTTATTTATTTATTGTTAGATACGAATATTTATTGAATCAGATCAATATTAACTCCACTTATTTCGGATTACATATTTTTATAATCGAATCATATCCATCGAATCTCTAATCAGATCAAAATCCTAATAAATTGAGCTGAATTCGAATTGAAATCCGCCCCATTGACAGCCCTAGGCTGCATGATTCAGCTCAATAACCAACAATAATATGCATAAGCTAAAATGGCCCAGCTCTTAAAACCCCCATGATTTGGGAATATGGATCGACGAAAATATGATGTCCGAAATGAAAGAAAAAAATGAAAAATAATAGCTTGACTAATAAAAACATCAGCAGAAACTATTACGTTGATTATATTGGAGATATAAATCAAACATGAGTTGATTCCAAGGGCAGGCGTTCACATCAAACACTACTTCTACAATTAACACAGTATATATATTAATTGTTTTATTACAATTATAATACTACTTGTACAAACACTAGTACCTCGAACATAAGTTGATACCATTTTCATGTACACGTATCTATAATTACGCAGAGTATGTTATTAACGTATATTTGGCACTTAATTATATCTGCTTCCTCAGAGAGATGTGTCAAAAGCCATGAAATTTGATCAAACCTGAGGTCTAGTTTGGACAACATATATTTTTCCATCCTTCACTACACCTTCGATATCTTGTGCAGATCCATATAGGTCCTCGATAGAATTTCCTGCACGAGCTATGTCTGACAGAATAGAATTGCGGAATTTACCATCAATTATCAATGCATCGGATGTGTAATCGAGCACTACTTCCTCCTCCTCATCCATTGGTACACTGCAATAATTACCCACAAATGTCAAAAACATCAAATTGTTTCTTTAAATAAAATACGAACTGGTATTGCAATGGTAGGTCAATGCAGCAGCACAAAAAGGTGATAACAATGTCAATTTGAAAATTTTGATATTCTTATGAAGTTAAAAAGAGAAAAATTCAACCAAGATTATTACACTAGAATAGCATCTCACTTCATTAATTATTTGCATTCAGTCAACGTAGGATGAAAAAGCTTTCAAGGTCAACTAATCCAACATATCAAGGTTCATGAAACTGTACTATGTTAATGAAAGTTAAAAACCAAATATCCAATGAGAAAATATAAAAGAGGCCAGATGGAGATGGCAAAGAGCAGCTATAGAGAAACAAAGCTTATTAATTTGGATATCTTTTTCTAAAACTTTACCTATCATAGAGCCCAGCACCAGCATAACCTTCTAGATCTTCACCATTTGAATCTGATCGGAAAATTATAGACCGCCGAATAAAAAGGCCTATAGGTTTGCTGGGGTAACCCAAAACCTGTAAAGGTTCCAAAACATGTTCAAATTTAGCAGTCGGTAGTTAAACATGATTACGGACTCATTACTAACAATATGTATATGGTTTTACTATTACAGAGGTAAATGTATCATAACAAGAATATAGGAAATCTCACTGTAAGGACAGAAAAATGCAGCAAAAAGAACTGAATTTCAGGAATCATTCTTTTTGCAGAAAAAATATATAAGAGATTAGGTTAATGAGCCAAATTACAATTAGGCACAAACTAGGATAGTTTGCATGTTAACTTTGTCTTCAAATTTGAACGTATGTATATGAGGTGGTTTCAGTTCTGAGACTAATAATTTACCTGAGGAGAGTTGAGGTCATTTTTCTTGCAAATAAAGCTTAAAGCACGACCTGGATAAGCTCCCACCAGTGTCTCTCCAAGCCCCTTCACCACCTGTCCAGAAAATATGCAATCATCAGTAGCTTTTCTCATCCAAAATTAAAATATGGTTAAGTTTTAGCTCAAGTATGAGTCTATCTATAACCAGTAATATGTCCTTCATGCAATACTCAAATTATAGGTCTGTGGACAATCTTAGCTTGCCAGTTGGTGATAAGTACGTCCTTCTCAATTCTGTACAGTTAAAATCAAAATTTAACAAGGATATATAAATTTTACCTCAGCATATATTTCTGATGAATCCCCAGAAGATGGATTGGTGGTGTGGATAACAAAAGCATAATCAGCATTTATTATTTCTTGGACAAGGACAGCCATACAAAGATAGTCATGATCAAGTTTCACTTTTCTTGTGCTGAAATATGCCCTCTCATTCCATTTTGAAGCCCATACCTATGAACAAAAAAGTAAAAACTATTAGTCATATACAAGTTAGTTATTGTAGAAATTATAGAAATTCAAAAGATTTTAACTCCATCTATCCATGCAAATCCAACTTATAGTGGCTTTGCTTTATGAACAAAATGCAAAGCCGTATGCTAGCCCAAAAGGAAAAAAGGAAACAAAGGTAGAGTTACGTAAAATGTATGCAAAAATTATTGATTGATTTGAGAATGATTCTTGCCCCAAACCTGTGGATATAAACATGTTTACCTTCTTTATGGCCACCCATGCTTGTTCCCATCTCTGTGCACCTTCATCACCAGGCCACGGCATACCAGAACTTTGCATCTTCTCTTTAAGCTCTTTGACCTGGAAAAGGTTAGTAAATGTAAAATACATGTGCCATTCAGATTTCGCAAACGATCTAATCACTTTTTCCACATGACAATTTTCTATATCTTATCCATATTTGTCAAATTAATAAATGGTTTGAGCTTTTAATTTTTAGAAACTAGTTCAACATCTTATAAATGAGTTCAATAGTTCTAAGGCAATGAGGTATAGAAGTCCCAAGTTTACTTCCAAAGGAAATACAAATACTCCAAACATAAAAGTTGAAACTAAAGTACAAGCTGTAGGTGTGTCTCTGTATTGGAAGTGAATTAGTCAGGAACAAGTGGCATGGCTGAAAAGACATACCAGCTGTGGGGGAGCTGAAAGTTCTAAAACCGTATTTCGAATTTCACCGAGGGCACTGAAGTCTCCTTTATCTAATTTTTGCTTGAGAATTTGTAATTTTGCCGCCACTGCCTGCAAAACAAAATTCAATGTTCTTGCTGCACAATTTTTCATAGAGTAGATAAGTTTACACATTTTCACTAGTGTAAGAAGTTTCTTATCTGTCCGTAGATAACCCAATTTGCAGATAGTATCGCCATATTTGTTAAAATAGAACGTGACCCAACATTGTAGTGTCACCTAAGTATTTGGAATTGTTTTAATAGAGGACACAATTACAATCTTCTTCCAATTTGTTGCATCTAAAATGTAATTTCTGAAGAACAGCAAGTGAAGTGGCGAATTGGAGGGAAAATTTTCGCCATTCTTAATTATGAGAGTCAACCAAAGCTTAGACATAACACTATTCAAAAAATAAACATCTTATCAGAAATTATCTTTTTTTTCTTAACTAAATAAAAACCTCTTACAGCTCCAACTTAACATGCTCCATGTAAAGTGAAGTCTTTTTCTAGCAGTGAGATTTAGGAATGAGAAGGAAAATGTAGGGAAGCAGAAAATGTAGTGTTAATGCTGAACAGAAAGCATTTGTGGAACTCGAAGAAAGGTATTTTGCTAAAAAATAAAAAGAAAATTGCAAATACTTTGCTCAAAACTGAACTTAACTTGAGAATTGTGAAGAATCAACGAGATGTATGGAAATGTAGAGAATGACCTGGTTTGCATTATCTGAAAGGACTGTTTCGAAAACACCGAATGGCAATGCAACAGAAGTTGGAATATTAACCCATGGTGGTAATCTCCCTTTAATGTGTGCTATATTGCGTGATTTGGCTCCAACCTGGAAAAATCGTAAGAAAGCACATTATATAAGCTTAATATGCATATCTTTGAATCTTCAATAGGATATTTGTTCAAATTTCATCCTGCAGCAGTACGATCGAAACATGACATGAGAACAACAACCAAACAATTTTTTCCATCGTAATAAGAGGCTGACCATTTCGCTTGTAAATTCCTCAGATGATATTGCATATCTACCAGCAAACTGCTTTTTAACCAAAGCCATAGATGGTGCAGAAGAAACTTCATCGGAGTTAGTTGAACTTCCTAGCTCTCCTTCCTTCACCTCACTACAGTTAAAATGCAGAGGGTAAGTGCCAACTTTCAATTTCACATAAATCATAGATTCAATTCGCATTTAAGTTTAGCTATATCAAGAACACGAAAAAGTGAACAAGCAAAAAAAAAAAAAAAAAAAAAACACAAATTCTCAAATATCATAATACTCTTTGATATTAATGTATACAAATTGCTAACTTGTTCCATCCTGAATTTACCTATATACCACATCTGCAGATGTAGGTTTTAAGCGCAACAATTTTCCTTCTTTAGCCTGGATCTCAGCCAATATGTGGGTATCAAAACACGTGGCGAAACAAACCTATGAGAAGAGAAAATCATTTGAATTATAGAATACTTTCTGTTGCCAATAATCACATTTGTGAGGTTCAAGAATAAATATACTACCTTACTATTCCTTGCTCTAACAGAAACATGTGATAGAACATCAGGCATGTCTGGGGTCAGCACTGCCACAGCACCATCAGGAATTTCTTCCTCGCCTTTAACAGATTTGGCCACTAAAATTGTTGGTTTTGAGTAAGATTTATTCTGAACGGATAGCAACTCATCAACCACAACAACATATCCAATAGCTTCAACTGGACTGATGACCTGCCAACTGTTTCAGAAAATTGAAATTGCAGTAAATGCTACTTGTCAATTAAAAAAATCAATAACTATAGTTTATTGATGCTGTCAATCTCAAAGGAGTAACTAATCAACGCATTATGTTGAGTAAATTAGTGTGATTTACGGTCTAAAATGAGAAAACAAACTGGTCAGTGAATTTAGATCGATGCATCTTAATAAAGAAATTACAACTTTTTTTTTAATTTGAAGAGGTAAAGAACATTATATCAACCTTCCTAAATTAGCAGTTTGTCGTAGAATTGGATCGAGCCTGTTAACAAGGGAGGATAATGCTGCAGCTGATCCAGCTCGGGTAATTTCTTCAGTGAAGATATTCACCTGCATGAATTAATCATATATGTTACTTTTTAAGAAGTAATGGGACCAAGAGTAGAAACGGGACATATAGAAATTTCTTTTATAACGTACTGCCCACTGATCCACCCCAAGCAGTGCACCTAGATACTCGGCCGATGGTTGCAGTAGTTGATGGTATGACTCAGCTTTGCTTGCAAGAGCAAGTCGACTTCTATCAAGAACTGACTTAGCAAATAATGCCCATTGATCATTTTTGCTCTTCAACATGCTTATAGCTAGATTCCACCCCTTAGGAAATAAGAAAATAATGTATTAGCAAATAAAAATGCATTTCCTAATACATAGAAAATAACCATATCGAGAGCAATAATGCTTGCCAATGATGCAATGAATTTTTTAGTCATCTTCATGCTCCATTGTTTCCCTTTATCTTTCTGTTTATCACTCTTTCTCTTCTAGCTTTAATTTCGGTTGGACATGGAGTGGATAACAAATGAACATGCAAATCGTTTGTTTCAAGAACATCATGTGAGACAGAGGATTTAGATATGAAGAGATATTCATCTTTTTATTTCAAGTAACTTGAAATTCAGAGAATGCATATCCAGAATACTTTTCTCACCAACAGACTACAATCGATCAAATAATCAGACCATGTGTGTCCAGACGAAACATCCATATATGATCTCAAAACTAACCACGACGCAACTATGATAATAAGGATGTTTTTGCTCTAAATTTTCTTAAGAATAATTAAATTCTCATTACATGGTCTTCTTTGGCGAACAATGCAGACAATCATTGAATTGTTTCATTTCATGTTAAGGCCTCTATCGCAGCTGTAATTAGAAGTACAGTATTAGGAAAATATGGGCATTTTTGTTCCTATGAACCTCACCTTTAAGCAATAAATTAAATCTTCATTATCATCCACCGAGAGCGCAAGGTTTTCAACAACAAGGGAGATGAAGTACATGGTTTTCTGCAAATTTCATGAACATAATGATGAGAAACATATACATGTTGACAATAAACCAAAAGTATATACAGTTACCAAAATAGATACATCTGAAAAGACTGGGTTGAAGGACTACCTCAGGGCTTGCATTACTTAATTCTTCATATCCACGTTCTATAGCAGTCCTAACTGCAGAGTCGAGGGCAATGTCAAGGAATATAAGATCCTTAAGACGGTCATTCGGTTGGGAAAGCAATGGTCTAAGCTCCTCACGAGCCTCTAGCAATCCCTGAATGTAAGAAAAAAATTCAAAGGAGGAAATGAGAAAAAAAACATGGTAAAACATAATTTTTCTATTTATCATCATTAAGTAGCTGGCAGGAAGCAGAAAGAGGAAATACCACAAATATTGATATACCTCAAGAAGAATTTCCACATTTTTATCTTCAATATGTGCTAGAACAAATTGAAGTAGTTCCTGTTTTCATAATTATAAGTAATTAATGAAAGATTCCGGAGTTTTTTTATTCATTGGATATATTTGTAAACATCAATATTGGAGAAAGAACCTACCGGAAATCCCGATGGCAAACCAGATACTGGATTTATCTTAACTCCAACCATGAAGCCTTCTCCCTGAGACAGTATAAATTTAGACAAAGTTGCAGAGAGATGGAAAGAATTACAGTAAAATTGCATTAATGGCAAAACCTCAGTACTATAGCCCATGCAATTTGCAACAGCAGACTCGAGATCTGCACCTGAATGAACTGCCTGCACTTGTGAATTTTGAAAGAAAAAAATAGTGTTAGAAGAGTTCACTATCACTAGTTGCAAGTATGCTCCTCGGTAATAATCCACTGCTGGGCATGAGATGAACAAAAAAGCAGTAGTCTAAATATCAAACTTTATTGACATAACTTCTCTTAAAGTATTGTAAAATAACCCACACATGTTGACTACTAGGGAAATTACGATTTATCTCCTTTTTTTACAGGCATTCATATTTGAGGCTCAGATGCATTTAATCATGCAGACCATATATTTGACTCATCCTTTAAATCCAAGAATTCAGCAAAAAAATATGACTTTGGATTATAGCTCTAACCTTCAACGTCCTCATGTAATTTCCAAGATCATGCAAAAGTCCATCCTTTTGATCTGTCCTGAAATTTGGCTCAGAGTGGATTCCACGGTCATAGCTAAGAAGGCGTTCTTTTGTTATTCCATTTTCATTTAAGGTTTTCCAATAAACACCAATATCCAAGTCACTCTTGATATACTCTATCAGTGCCTGCAGATATGGGTATGTGATAAGAACTGTGTATGCAACATATGTATGGAGTCAAAAAGCTAAAAAATGATTGTTAACTTTCTCTTTTTACTTATAAGAGGAGATATATCAGATTTCCGAATACCTGACAGATTACAACATCATCAGGACTAGTGTTATTATGCAGCTTTTGATGCCATTCCTCCATCATTCCACCACAATCATTGTTTCTCTGCAAATGAATAAGAAAATTTTGAGTGTTATCAAATGCAAAGATCAAGCAAAAGAAAAGGCAGGACCAAAAGAGAGAGATTTCAGAAAGAAAAATAACCTGAATAACTAATATTTCATCCCTTATACGTTGTCCTACATCTCCTTCACCTCCACGGCCAACAGTTGACATAATCATACGTAAAATTTCACGATACTGTGGACAACTTCTGTAGACACTCTGCAGCAAGTCTGTAAGCCTCTCCTGAGCTTTACTTATCTCACTGCACCAGTAGATGCATATAAAACAACAAATTAAAATTAATACATCACTGGTAATAAAGAAAGAACACTAACAAAAATGAGAAGCTTCCTGCATCAAGAACATATAAGAATCCAATATCTTTTAAAATTAAGCACCAGGAACATTCTTAGGACCTATAATTGTTTGTGCGGAGGTAGCAGCCATCAACGACTGAAGAGATGTTTCAGGTTTCCTGGAGTAAAATGTAAATCGAATTTATAAAGTAAAGCAAGAGTATAAGAACTCTACCGGGGTTTTACGTTGTAATTTTTGTTCCAAATTAATTGCCTCGTGGCCATAAATCTCATCCACACAAGAATTCCAGCAAGACCCAGTTCACGGCCATTAATTGCTTGTTCCATTAAATCTGCTGCGATATTGAATCTGTACAAATAAGTATCACACATTCATTTAGATTTAGCATCAAAATTTTCCGAAGATGAACATTATTGAGGCCTAAAGATGGTCAATGACATTTCAGCATCTTAATTACATCTGTTTTCATCAGGGCATACAGAGTAAATAGCCATCTTCCGGCCCAATAAGAATGGGTTCTAGAACATATACCGAGAATCCAAAGATCGGAGACATGGTTTTTTTTGTTTTTGTTTTAATAATAGCACATGGCATTGCTCCTCAAGTAACATTTTCTTGCATATGTATGAGCTGAAGCCATTTGACAGATACAACAGAATTTGGAAAACAGCCATTCTTACAGATTGTATAGTTCATAAAGAATCTCAGCTCAAGTTTACAACACCATACTAGGTATGCAATGCATGGGTCTATAGAGTCTCGATGATATACTTAAAAATCTATCAAAGGCAATATAAAGCCAAAAGGCTAAAATGCTGAACGGGAACATCAGAGATTATAAAATATTTGGGTAACAAAGAAGGATAAGGGGAAATATAAGTGCTAAAAACAGAAATTAAGAATTAGTAAGAGATTGCTCACCTATGCATGAATGACTTCTGCGCTTCACTTTCCAACTCTGCTATTTTATCTAACAAGGACTTTGATGTTCCAATCCCATCCCCAGCGTCCTTCTATAATAAGCAGAAAGAGTAATCAATACAATATACAGAAGTGATTAAGGATAATAGAGTATAATATTCGGAGGGATGACCAGAAGAATTAATACCCTTTGAACCTCCTGAGATGAAGTGTTAAACTCGGCATAAAAGTCTGACCCACTGTTTTTTACCCAGCTTTCACCAGACACAATAACAAATGGCATCCCCACAAAATCTTCACCTTCAATTGTGATTTCTAATGATCTCACCTGAAAGTAAGAAAAAGTATGAGATTGTTCCTTCAGAGCTGACTGATTGGACATCTAAGCTTATATCATATATCATATATAGAGATAAAAAATATCATTTACAAACCTTGCAAGGTTGATCGTCAAGAGACATGGTAACAAATTTTGTTTCAGCAGCGTTGTCTAAAGATACAGAATCAGGGGGCAACACAGTTGAAGGAGGTACCTGTATGAATTCCGGTCATCTTTATACATTCTCAGATAGAAATATCTATGAGAGAGTTTTTATACGTACTGCCCATTCTCCAGGATTTTTGGATAATGCCCAGTGAAGAACAACAGGTTCTGGAAGATCTGTAGCCAGATAAATTTTTTTCTTGCCAGAGGGCTTTGTTACAAGTACCTTCAAAAGTAGAAAATATCACAAAAAAATGCAATGATATAATTATTCAACTGAAGTTCGATAAGGTACTGCAATACTCACCAGGAGTTCCTTATCAGCAAGCTTATATATTTTTCTGTTCAAAACAGGTTCATCAATTTGTTCTTCCTTAGCCCTAGCAAAATGTTGAATTGGAGAGAGAACCTGTGGTTCTGAGGGGATATTTTCCTCTATTGGACTAGAAGAAAAGTTAGTACAAAGCTGCATTACGTCCCTTTCCTTGCGCTGAATTCTTCCTTCCGCAAGATGACTCTTTTTACTCGGTTGCTTAGCAACACTGCTTTGTGTCTCTCCTTTGGTTATCTTTCTACGTATTTCATCAAGGGAAGCACCCTTCTCTAGTTGAACTTGCAACTCTTTTCTTGCTTCTTCAAATTCTTTCTGTTAATGACATTTGGATAAAAAAAGAGCAAATGATGTATACACTTCATTATTGATAAAAAAGAAGTAAAATTAACTTCAATGAGCACACACAAACATTCTAAATCAAACAAAATTCAATCAAGCTGACAAAAAAAATTTTGACCTCCAACGACCGCATAATGAAAGATCAGAATCTGTCAACAGAGTAAGTTGTTTGTTGCCTTTCCGTTTGGATTTTGTAAATTTTTTACAAGTTATTATAAACAGGTTTCTTATCTCACATGGTGTGTAGTGCAAAAAAAAATATTCAAATAAAAATTAAACAATTTTTTCTTCTCATTGTTAGTAAAGCAGAAAAAGTAGATAAAGGAAAACACAAAAATTTCAAATTCATATGTTGTGTGTGCCACAAGAAAAGGACACTATGATCAGTGAAATACAGGATCTTGAACTCAACTTTTTTAATCAATCCTATAACCAAAATGCACATAAGGGGCCATTAGCACATGGAATCATGTTTGTTCTCGAACCAAAATTACATAGAAATTACCTTCTCTACTTCTGGTGTGTAATTCTGTTTTCCCTTCCTCTCCCACCTCAAATATGCTTGAATTTGTACAAGATCCTCGGGAACTGAAAATTTTGGATTCCTTGATTCTTTCATAGGCAGCGTAATATAAAAATTACCCCCATTGTACTTGTACCTGAATCATGATACTTGTGAGAAAAGACGCTATTAATGAAATGATTTAATACATGGACTCAGAAGATTTTGACCACAATGTTGCTTTACCATTTATTCTGAGCTTCATCAAAAACAAGAAACTCTAAAGCTTGTATAGCAGGATCATCAATCTCTACTCTCAAGATCGCATTTGAACCAGACTAAGATAAGATCACACAAAAACATGTTATCTTTGAACTCTGTCAAAAAAGCAATTATTTATGTTGTCATAACAATGCATTAAATTACTTTAACTTAAGCATAAATCTGAAACTTACTTTCACAAAAGGACTCCTCAGTGCATTGTCCATATACACCATAGTTCCAACTGGACGACGATCAGGAAGTATCCACTTTCTGTTAAAAAAATGGAACTTCAAGAATTGTAGGAGGATGTGAATATATTGAATAGTAATGTATGACAATAATTGGATATCTTACTCAAATTAAACTTACTCTTTTTGACTTTTTATTGCTCCCCAGTGTAGAAATAGGCTGTCACTATTACTTCTAACTTTGATATTTACTACTGATGCAGAACCTGGAGTAAGAGGCCCAACATCAACCTGTTTAAGAGCATCAAATATTTGATGTTAAAATATATATGGTTTGTACTACGATTCCAAGGATCACTCTTACTATGAATACCTGTAATTCCACATTCCCGTCAAGTTTAAACTTCTGTGTAAGCTGCTAGAAAGCCAAGAACAAATCAAATCAATGAAAATTAAAGTAACAATATACAAAGCATTCACCATAGAGAGCTGTATTGGAAACCAAAAGATTGTTTGTGCTAATAGAGTCTCAAATCCTATACTTTTATCAATCATTTTCAGCCTTATGCATATGGATTTGAGATATTTTCTCCAATTTGCTGGAATACCTTAGGGAACTTGATAAACACTAGACATTAATCCATGTACAGTGAAGAAGACATAATCATATATTTTTTGAAAATGAAGGAACACCTTTCTCACGGAGAAGTTTGAACATGCAACAAAAGAATTGGAAAAAGTATGTGATGGATAAACAACTTGTGGTGTAATAGAGGTTTAAGATATTTTTAGGAAAGAAAAGTAATCAAACTAGAAGGGTTTGATTCACCAAAATGAACTAACATATCTGGAATACCAGGGTTACAGTAGAATAAATTTACACATTTTAAATCCTTAATCAGTGACTGTGTTAAGGGAGGTGACCTTGGCAACTGAATTGAGCGTCACAAGCTTAGAGTGAGACTAATGTAATGCAAAAGCAAACTAACACCTCCAACCGAGGAACACTTAGATGAACAATATCTGGAAAGAAACATCATAGCTGCTTCATGTGCACAACAGTTGAAAAAAGTCATCTTTATACTTGTTTTAATAGTTAGCAATCAATTTAATGAGCAACTTGTGCACCCTTCAGTTTTTCATTTTTCATGGAAGTTCCAAATATGCAGTCAAAGAACTAAGTTAAGTATCAGTGTATCACTTCTTAAGAATTTCCTATTTCATTCTTCTTATGATGATTGAATATATAAATTCATGACACTGGATATGCCTTCAGTTTCTCTAAAATTAACACTCTTCTGCACCACTACCTGTCAGATAAAATCTTAATTCCTACAACTATTTATTGAATTATCAAATTTACAAGTAATTCCAATAACTGATCATTCAGAAAAGAATTGGTACCTTAGAAGATGGATCTGCAGCCAAAACAGCCTGAGGCGATACAGTAACAGCACGCTGCTTCCCCATCCGTAATAAGTTTTTCTGCACTGTCAATCTAGTACCGCGGAAATCACCTGATATAGGCAATTTGTGAGTTAGTGAATTTGCCTGAGGATGGAAAAAGGAATTTCTCCCAATGCAACACGAAGAATTGATTCGACTCTGATGCAGCAAATTCTTCCCTATAGTATTGGTCATGTTTTCTCAACCCTACAAAATCAAAGTGTAACAAACATTAATTTGAAACCGATATCTTTACACCAAAAAAACAGTTCACATGCACAGTACTTCAAGCACATGGCATAAATATACATCGGAAATTAAATAATCTAACGAAGCACACACATAAAAGGCAAATAAACAATTTTTTTCCCAAAATTGTACTTAAATTTAGGCAAATAAACGAACGATATATTAGACTCAGAAAGTGAAATTCATGAGTTTTTAAGTTTACATATACTAAAAATTAAGCATTGCAGCATCAAATTCACATGCTAATCATACCGCCAGTAATTGTGTAGTTCAAATTTATAAGAAAGGAAATGCAGCTGAAAATTCGGAACGAATACCTCCAAATACAGAAGATGAAATGTGGGAAGTATTGAATTACGACTGTGCTGTCTGTGTTAGTATGTATAGATAGGGAATTTTCTTTTGGCATGTGAAGTACTTGGAAAGTGTAAGTGTAGAGAAGACGGTGTTGATATTTATTTTAATGGTAATGGTGTATTATGTATTACTGGTGGTTCAAAAAAAATGGTGAATGAATGTATTCTAATGCAGCCTCGGGATTCAGCCTGGGGACACGTGGCTACATGATATAAAGGCGTTTTGGGACATGTCACGTGCCCAGAGCATGGAGCGTGGGGTCCGTGACTACCGGCTGCCTAGTTGGCTTTTGTTTGGACCTTTTTTGTAGGAGAAGATTAAGCTCCTTAAGTATTTGTTCTAGGTTCGATTTCGTCAAACTGCCAAATCATATCATAATTAATTCAAAACTTCACTCAAACTCAAACAATTTTTTCATATTTTAAACTATATAACCCTTCTTATTTTTTCGTTCTCAAATATTATAAAATTATTGATTTGATATATATTATCCCACAAAACTCTAAAACCATGCAAATTCATTATAACCACTAAAAACTGATTCATATGGAACCGTAGATTTGATGGGAAATTCTTTAATAAATATGTGAGTGGTTGACCCGGCCGGCCAGTTATTGCTGCTGTTTTATTGTTGGATTTATTTGCCATGTCGGCATGTCCATCGTGCTACTAGAATATATATGTGGCTCTATTTTTGAGTTGATCTGGATGATGGCCGGTACTTACTAACCTTTTTCTTTTTTGGGTACATGATGATCAGATGATGGTACTCTTTAACGTAACGTTGGATCACATATATATTTCTTGTAACCTTTCTTTGTTCTTCATTTTCTAATCACACTCCAAATGTGTAGAATTATCCTCAAGTGAGGACTAATTAGTTGTGCAAAAATTGTGACGAATTACTTGATGTCCTAATTCAAACAAATAGAAGAAAATAAATTACCTGGATAATGTAACATATAAATATTAATGAACACGTAAAGAATGTTTCAGTTTTTCTTATTAATAAATTTTTTATACACTTTAATATTTTTTGTTACAAATGCTCATTGCTTCATCTCTCCAATCGCCCTTAGATTTTGGGCAAGCTCCGATACCTCATCTTTAAATTGGTTCACCTCCGGAACCGAAACCTCAAACTCTCCCAAAGAATCACTACAATCCAAGAAAGAAATGGAATCTATATAAGACTCTAAGGCAGGGTAATCGTCCTCCTTCACAAACTCAATCGATTGTTCGATGGAATAGACTACGTCTTCATAAACATGGTGACACGTGTAATTGATGGATTCTTTCGTCACGGGAAGCATATTTGCAGGCAACTTCGAAATGACCGAGTTTGCAATGGATTGACCAGCCTTGACCTGATCCAGGGCGGCATTGAGGGCATTGGTCATAGCCCCGGGCCAAGTTGTAGCATCTCCGATCATTTTGGTACATAAGTCCTTGTCATGGGCTTTGACACAAAAAGAATTGACCGGGTTTGGGTCTGGAGATATGACCGGGGCATGAGATGGGGCAGGGGAAGCGGTTGAGAGGACGATTGCAGCGGCGAGAAGGGCAATTGAGAAAGAAACGGTGGTAGGTCTTATGATGAAAGACATTTTTTTTTTTTGGTTTTATGTTTTCTCACTATTTCTTTCTATTTGCTAGAGCATTTGGGTGCAATGGAAATAAGGTTGGAGAGGAGGTTGAGAATTTTGTGTTTGTGATGTGGTTAAATATAAAATTAATGAACGTTGTTTTCGCAGATTTTCTTTGGATTTTTTTTAGATTAATAAAATTAGTATTTTTAGGATGTGTTTTCTTTTGATAGCCATTGTTATCATGAGTGGAGTGGATTATTTTCCGTGGAATGATTATGTTTTAAGTGAACAATATCTTTTTCAATTCTTATTGGAGGTAAGTTATTTTGTGTTGATGTTGCATTTAATGTAGTAAAGTCATTTTTTTCCGTTATACAATTGTAATTTGATCTTAAAGGATCCCCCCCCTTCCCTTAATTTTTAAAGGATATAACTTCTTATCTTAATGATATGGATATATACTAACATTTTTAAAACGTCGCATAAAAAAAACCTACCGTGGAACAAGTCCTAGCTTAGCCTCTTTCTTGCAAGGGGGGCCGAGTGTTCGACCTAAACTCGAGGTCTCAAGTAGTTAGTTACAAATTTTATCATTCAGAGAAACATAATGAAGCCCGACATGATCTGTGTAAACTGAAAAACTATAATAGAATCACATATATTCAGTTATCAATCAAGAATGACATCATGTAGATATACACCTCAAGTTACATAAGATTTTACCTAGGTCTAATTAATCTAAGCTTTTACTCTAAAATAATCAAAGCTCTCTGCTCCTAAATTTGCTCTCAGATCAATACGATATGTTCTATGTGTTGGTCAAAATAGCTCTGGTCTAATTTCACATGTGATTCTTGAATCACTTCAATTCAAACTCACAACCCAGACAGAATAAACATACCCACATCACTTAAATTTCAAAGTTCATATCATATATGAGTCTGAGTTGGAAAAATAAAATACAAGTGTATATTCCTCCCATATGGATTTATTTATAACATAGCGGGTTAATTCGGGGTGTAGTTGCCAAATGGTCAAGTACAAGGAGGTAGATGCAATTCACCCTAACTGTTAGCCTTAATTTTGAAATATGGAGTTGAAAATCATTTAAGTATGTTCTGGCATCAACAATTGATGCACTGACAATATCGTCATTCAATTGTAATTGCAATTTAGTGTATTCGAATTCCCAACATCTCTGCTCATACTTAGTTATTCAATATATAAAGGAGAATATAAATGTATGTCATTAAAGAATGAAGAAGTTTTTCAATAAATCTTTTTAAAGATAGAGAATTATATTTTACATTACATTTTATCCTATTTTAGAGACTTTGAATCAAGTCTTCTGAAAAGAAATTTGATATTATAATACAAAGGCCATTGACAAATTCGGTTTGGCATCAAATATATTTACCATTAAGTTGTATCCGACCCTTAAAAGAGTTCGAATATGTACTATAGACAACAACTAGGTCACATTTATTCTTCAATTTGACAATAAGTTTGATGATAATTTAATGGCATGATTGAAATATTTGACGGCAAAACAAAATCTATCAGAGACCGTCAAATTATGAATTAATTTAATAATTTTTTTTTTTGATTTCCCAAGGGTTTAATCCCTTTCGAGGCGGGTTGGGCACATATGTGGGTACCTCTCCCAACAGGGATTCGAACCTGAGTCCGCTACTTTGTAGTGACTAGTCCCTTCCACTAGACCAATCACCTGTTGATAATAATTTTTTTTTATTAAAAGCATATATACTATAAGCATTTGTTCTAAAATTTTAATTATACAAAAAGTAAGCCAAACAGACCCTTAATATAATAAATAAATCTGATTTTTTCATTCCAAAAATTACAACAAAATATTTGAAACTGAAGATTTTTACAATAAAAAATGAAAATGGAAATTGTGGGGTAAAAAATGAAATGGAGCCAATAAATTATTTTTATGCAAAAAATTTGAAATGAAAAGGACGAAAATGAAACAAAATATTAACATGAGGGGCATAAGTGTATCGCTGAAATATTAGAAAACATGGTACGTATTCCAAAAAAACCATCGCCAAAATGCACCTATTTTTTACGTGATATATTTTTACCAAAAATTAGCCTGAAAAGTGATCGGTGTAATACATATTATGTAAGAGGGACGAAAGTTTAACGCTTTAACTATGAGGAACGAAAAGGTAAACAACTATAAACTTGAGGGACGATTATTATGATTTAGTCTTTGTATTTATACAAGAAAAACCATCCTTCATGAAGAAATTTTAACGGAAGGTTGAGAATCCTAATGGAACTTAAAAATTGCAAAATTAAAGTACCCCTTGTATTATTTTAATTGGCTTTTTTCACTGAATAAAATGCGAAAATAACATTGTTTACTTGCATCAATCCTTTTTTGTTTGAGAACACGAACACATTGCCACAATTTACAGTACTAAAAAGTTCATTTTGATTATCTCTAAACATGCATTTAATTTCATGACACTAATATATAGATTAACTAGTGATTTTCAAATAGAACGAAACACGAACACGTTGACACAATTTACATTAAAAGAAAAAGAATACAGAATTAATGATGATTAAAAAACATACTCGATCCAATTAATACAATAAAATTAACAGTAGACAAATTAAATTAGTCAATTTGTTTTTCATTCTATTACAAATTAATTAATGCATGCTCATGGCTTGCCTGCAGGCTGGGTCATTCTGATGCCGATGAGTTCGTCAGCTAACTTACTTAGGTCATTGACAAAATTGTCCACCTCGGGTAACGTAACTTGGAACTCTTTCATAGCATCTTGACAGTCGGTGAACCTTAAAATCATACCAAAGTTCATTTCTGGTGCCCCTTTGTAACTGCCTGGAGGAGGGCTCTTCACATATTTCATCGACTCGTGAGTCATGTAGATCATGTCGTCGTAAGTTCTGTTACATACAGAGACGATTGAATCACTCGTTGCAGTCCACATATCGCCAGGCATCTTTGACCCGATCGAGTCAACCAGTGGTTTGGCAGCTCTGATCTTACGCATGGCGAACCTTAGCCCGTTGGTCATGGCATCGGACCATATCGTGGAACCGTTTACCATTTGGTTGCATAGGGCCTTGTCGGTGGCTTCCACGCAGAAAGGGGATGTTGTGGGGGCGGGGGCAGCGGTGGTTGAGACAAGGATGCTGGCGGCGAAGAGGGCTATTGAGAAAGAAAGGGTGCCTTTCGTTACGAAAGCCATTTTTTTTTTTAATTAGTTTTGGTTGCTCTCTTTCTTTCTCTTTGGTTAGATCTAGCTCTCAAAGCCCAGAAAATAGTAGTGTTGAAGTAGCTAGGGATGATGATATTGTGTATATGGTGTGGTTAAATATATAAAGTTTGAATGGCGTTGTTTTTGCGGGTTTCTATGGTTTAGATTGAGTTTTGTTAAATTAGTGTTTCTTAAAGCACATTAGCCCGTACATTCTTCCTAGCCATTGTTATTATTAGTGGTATATATGACATACTTTCTTTTTGTCGTGAAGCAATTCTATTCCAATGATTCAGTCAACGGAATCCCATTTATAGATATATTATAATCGAATTTGCTCCATTTATTTTGAATTTCGAATTTTTTAAATCAGATCATATTCATCAAATTTATAATTGGATTAATATACTAAATAATCGGACCCAATACTGATCAAATTCGAATTAAAATTCACCCATTGGCGGCCCTAGTTTGAATAAGGAGATATTATTACAACAGTTGTATATGATATGGTGCTAGGGCCGGCCTAACACTTTTGAAGTATGCGAAATTCAATTTTGGGCCATGTTATTAAGAAATACTGTAAATAATTCTTCTAGTTACGTTGTTAAATTGAAAATTTTCTATCAATTCTAATATTCCTCTATAAATAAATAATACTAATATTGAAATATACCTTGAAGTAGAAAAAAGAAAAAAAATCATTCTAATACTATACTCTCTCCGTTCCATATATTTTTTAATCCCTTCAGATTTGACGAGCGCATAGTTTTAAGTAAGAGTTAGAAAAGGAGAAAATTGTACTTGTGGTACCAACCTTTATATCAATTCTTACTTGTGATACCATAAAAATTTAGACTAACACATTTGGTACCATAATGTAACAAATTCACTCACATTTGGTACCGCCGTTAAAAATTACCGTTAAATGGTGACGTGGCAGTTAAGTCTTATTACAAAATTGATATCATTACTTATGTTGACTGACAATTCTACCCCTATAACATTTCAGGTTGGCAAAATAACCCACATCTTCAAATTTACTGACGATTTGAGTCCACTTTGTTGTTCAGTTTCAAAATTGGCTCGAAATACGACATGTGTGAACTAATTTAGAGATTTTACTTATTATATTTACATATCTATTTAACTAATTTAATTTTATAAATAATATTAATAAATTAAATAATACTTTAATATAAATCTGACAAAAATAAAAAATAAAAACATATTTTTTTTAAAATCTAAAATTTATATAATAGTATTAATATTTATTAAAATAACACTACAGAGAAATTTGTCTTTTTAATTGGTTATTCTCTGTAATTCTTTGTATTTTGATAATTACTGATGGAATGTTTGATGAATGAATGTATTCTTGAAACAAAAGTTCTTAAGAGAATTGGTAGATTTATTCTGGGTCTAATGTTATAGTTTTACTTTATTTTTATCGTTATTTAATTTTGATCATGTGGTTGAGGTGTGACTAAGTTAAAAGAAATTTTGTTTTTTATATCGCGATTAGGTATCCCGAATCGCGATATTTAGATTTAATATTGGTCACATGCATGGAGCGTGGAGCATATATATTCTTTTTTAATTTCTAATCCCGATCAAAATTCTCAATTTTCAAATTTCGAGTCTGCATCATGTGATGTTGATTTTATGCTTGAAAAAAAAAAAGGACCGAAATTGTCTACATTTGCAAGTTGTGAGGTATAATGAGGTAAACTTGTTAAAGGACAATAAGCATGATACAAAGTTTATCTTTTTCGTGAAAATATTTATTTAATACATTACCCCTAATTTTTGGAATTAAACTCAAACGTTATAGTCAAAATACAAAAATATAAAAAGGCCAACAAAAAGAGATATCATCAAAGTTAAATAAACCAAAATTTTTTTTTTGAATGAAAAATAATTTTATATAGTTATTGCAGGTATCTTTAGTTCAGCAATTAGTTATGACAAATAGAATATCTTAATGTTGGCATCACCCCCTAGAAAAAAAATGACATAATCCGCATAATAATAATAAAATAAAAATAAAAAGAAACATGAACTTCAATTTCTTTTTGTCTTTGGTAATTTCATAAACTAAGAAACAAATTAATAGAATTACTACTTTATAATCTATTCATTCAACATATATAACCTTATGAGAAATTTACGAATAACACAACCGACAGACTCACCATAACATGACTCGACTCAATAGACACAACCGAACACGACCCGTTACACCTTTACCAAACCACCTAAATTCTTAGAAAAAATAAAAATAAAAATAAAGTAAAATAAACCAATAAACAATTATGATTTATCAAATCAATTTTGTTGCACAACAGCCAAACAATTGTCGACCTCCTTCTGCAAAAACTCAACAATTTTAAAAAAAGGACACTCCACTCCAAATTGGCTCAGCTCTTCCATACAATCGCTGCTAAAAGACGCGCTAAGTCTCGTCCGTACAGTTCCGATATCGTTGATTTCCAAAGCTTTAAGGCTTTCCTGGAGATCGTCGATTCTGCTGTCGAAATCTTCGTTGCAGGTACTCATAATCGATTCCTGGCTCTGCGGTTCCAAGTGGGAAATAGCCGGCTTCAAAAGCGGAACCATGGCTTGAACGCGCTGAGCTAAAGCCAACGTGGCTTTCATGGCGTTTGCCGACGCGTCGTGCAAGTTAGTCGCACCGTTTACCATTTTCGTGCATATGCGCCTGTAGTCGGCGGTGCGGCAAAAGGGGTTCACGCCGATGAATGCTCGGCCGTCGGCGGTGGTGGGGCCATAGGCGGCGGCGAGGAGAAGAAGAGCGGTTGCGGTTACAAAGAGAGAGGTTGGGCTTTTTAGATCCATTTTTTTATTTCTCTGTTTTTAATTTTTCTTTCACCTCTCTCCCTTTGCTTTTTTGTTTTTGTTTTTATTTTATCTGGATCTATTGAGTCCAGAGTCAAGTACAAAAGAAAGAAAGAAAAGAGAGGGATTTAAGAAGTAATTGGTTATATAATTGGAGGTTGTATTTTAATTATTTGGTTTTTTCTGTTTCTTAGGAGATTTTTGTGGTAAATCGATGATAATTGAAGGGTTCTCCTTAAGTTGGTATGATTTGTTACGATTATGGATCAAATTTATTTAATTTTAATGGAAAAATATAAGAGAACTAATTAATTAACCTGTGGGACTTGATTCTAGCTCTAATAATATACATTGCTGAGAAAAGCGAGAAGTATGGGGATAAATTAATATAAACTACCAAATTTTAAATGTTACTATTATATGCTTATTGCATGCTTTACTAATTTTTATTTTCCAGTGCTATGTAAATTATCTGACATTACGTAGTAATCTTTATTGGCTGAGATATTCTTTACTTTGTATAATATTTTTTACAACTAACTAGGGTTTGGCTAAAATGAAATTTCATCGAATGGAGAGTATGTAAGATATTATTTTCCCTGTTGACAAGTGTCTCATTTTAATTTATTTTTAAATAATTTAATTATAGAAAGACCAATATACCCTATTTTATCTTATGTTGCTCTACATAATCTATTTACTTATATATATATTTGAGATCAATATTTGACTTCAATTAAGTTCTCTTGACCAAATACTAATTTTACAGAATTTTGAATTATTTTAATTGATAACCAGTTCAAAATTTTAAAAAATAACTTACTCCAAATCCCACCAAAATTCAAAAGAAAACTACCCCAAATCCCACCAAAATAGCCATGTCCCTTTAACTCTCTAGGACTAGAACTATATCAACTTCTCATTAACTTCCGTTTTCTATATATCAACTTCAAAAACAAAATCTTTGCTTCAACTATGTGCTTCAGATGTTCGAAGAAATGCTCAAGAGAGATGATGTAAGTTAGAATATAATCACAATTTGGATATTTTGTTATGCAGTACAGCAGTAGAATGCAGTCCTCTGTTCATTTGCATTTTTCTGTACTCATTTCAAATATCTTTTATTCTATTTGCATATTGAGCATCATGAATATATTGATTTTTATTGTAGTTCTATCATCCTAATTTATTTTGGAGTTCTCCAATTCAGTTTTTGTCCACATGGATGATATAGATTTTCCTCAGTTTTTCCCAATTATCATTATGGTATACAAAACAAGGTATGAGTTCATCATGATAAAATTCAGTTAGTGGATTATGCGGTTATATAGTCAAGTAGTTGTTCATTTACAAGCATGCTCATGTACATACCCTTCCTTAGTAATGATGTTTTTAAGCATATTTATTTAGTGATCAATGTGACTTTAAGCAATGTTTGATTTAGTTTTTAATGATTTTAATTTCATTCAATCTTCTTTTAGGTGGATGTGATAGTAAAATTAAACAACCCTTATATTATCAAGTACTAGGATGCACGGATGGAGAAGGTAAATTAGCATACTGCCTTGTCTTTTCATATACTTCCTTTCACCAACAAATCTTGCATATTTCAACCCTTATGTTTGACTACAGAGTTGGAATTTTGAATTTTATGTCATTATTAACATTAACATCTTCTACAATTGCTTTGAGAACCTATAATTTAAATTATTTAATATATGTGAAGTTTGTAATATAAATGTCGAAGAGCAGGTCCAATAGTTGAAAGCTTGAAATTTTGGAAGAGGAAATAGGGGAGTGGTTAAGAAAAAGGTACGAGGAGAAAGAAGAAAAGGTCTGAGAGGTCAAAAACTCCACCAGAATAATAAGTTGAACTTAATTGCGACAAAAATTTATTTGTGTTCATTTGCTTTTTTTTTTACCCATTTCAAACCTTTTTCTTCTATTTGCATATTGAGCATCATAGATTTATTTATCTTTTTGTAGTTCTAAAGTCCCCTGGTTCAACTGTTGTCCACTTCTATAATAAAGATTGGCCTCAATTTTTCTCAATAATCATCATGGTATAAAGTACGAATTCATCAAGAGGTAATGGATTATCTAGCTTTACTCGGGTGACATATATAGTCAAGTAGTTTGAATTTGTTGTTGATGTCTTAGAAGCAAGTTTCATATATTAAAATTTTGAGGATTGACTTTACGTGTACAAGTTTTAATGCAAAGAAACTATCATGTTTGTTAATGATAGTGAAGATGGATAGAATTTAGGTACTAACAAAGAACATGCGATTTTTCTTGATTTTTATATATAGGTTGAATGTTATACTACAATAGTAGCACATGTTCTACATGTGAAGAGTTGGTATGTACATGCATAAACTTATTTAATTACATGTAGCCTATTTTGTAATAAAAATATATTACAAACTAATATATTTCTATAAATTTTTATTTAGAAGATTAGTGTGCTAAAAAAATGGTCTCACTTAAATTTAAGTAAGTTCTTTATATCAAAATTACTGAATATTTCAAATGTAAATATGAACATAATGAGGGCGTAAGATCTAACTCTTTCCACATAATTGCATATCTTCCCATGACCAAATAGTTTGTATTGAATATGCATATATCTTTAACTACATAGTTCATATGTTGACACAAACAAATAATTTTTCTAATATTTCGTTAGACTATTAACCTTTGAGTTTTTTCATTTATTTTATGTAATTTCAAATTTTTCAATAATTATTTTCAAATACCCCAATTTATTGTTCATATTTATACTTTCTCATAAACTACAATATAGATAGATTTAAAATAAATCCGTGCATAACACGGAGCGTATACTAGTTATTAATTATACAAACACTTCCTCTTTCTTCATCACTAAACCCACCCCGCCCCAATCCTTCTCCCCAAAACCAGCATCATATTCCGATTTATTGAGGGTGCGAAGTGTGTTGAGATTTTTAGAAATTACACAATTACCCCTAAATTCTAATTGTTTGTTTTATTAGGTTTAATTTAAGTTATAATTGACTCTTGGAATATATGATTTAGCTCAATATGATCCTTAATATTTCTTTTTATATACATATTTAAACTTTGAAAAATCATAGGTTGATGTTTTTTGGTATTTATATGATTTTTAAGGAGAATATAAAATAATTTAATAGAAAAACATACATTTTATTAATTTAAGATCAATTATGTGTAATGTGTTGCTACCAATGAGAATTGTATGTAATATGTTCGATAATGTCAAAATAAAAATCTTCGAGTTCTTAAATCAAATTACAGAAGAAAGAAAAATTGAATTCAAATATGATTGCAGTGCGCGAAAAGGAATTGTGATATGAAACTGATACCTAATGTTTAATACTAAATCAAGAGTTAACTAAATTGAAAATGTACAAATCTGGTTATACATATATAGGCAGAAGAAACTAAACTAAATAGTATAAAGGGGATAGGGTGCTTGGGGGATGGTCTTTTGGGTGAGGATGGTGGTTGGAATTTTGAGAAAAAATGAGAAAGATAAAATTATTTTAGAAAAATGGTGATTGACAATTTTCTTTGGTTAGTCACAAAGGGTGAAGGTGAAGATTGAGGTTGGAGATCTGGAGATGAAGATGGAAGATAAAATTTTGAGAGAGAAAATAACAAGAATAATGAAGGAAAGAGAAGTAATATTCTATTTTCAAAATATATTTGTTAAAGGGTTATTTATATAATTCACTTGATGCCTAATTTTTTCAAATGTTCCATTGCCATGTCATGTCGGATATTTTGATCTAAAATTGTGGTATAGATCTTTTGTTGACTTTTTTGTGTGATTGATATGATATATCTCATATACAAATCTGTCCAATAAAATCTTATTTTAAAATACCCAACTATTTTTTACTCAATATTCCATGACCTTGATTTTTATTTCTAAATTTCTGTCTAAACAAAGTCAAACTTAATCTAACATATTAACACTATCTAAAACCAAATATTTTCCAAAATTTAATTTTCCTACTAATTATGAAATCATCTCATTCATTTGCCAAAAAAAGGTACAAATCACAAACAATATGGCATTGGTATTGAACCACGTATATTGATAGGTAATTAACAAGCTACTATACTATCTAAGAGATATTTTTGAGCAAACACTTATATAGTCTTCGTTGAATCTCGTAGGATCTTAGGAAATATTCACATAGTATCTACTCTAATATCCATGGTAAGAAGATCTTGTTACATGAAAGTTACGTGTAACACCATATCCTTATGAATCTTCCCTTTTTTCTTTTTTACACCAACAAAATATTTGCCATATAAATATATAATCTTCCTTTCTTGGCAATACTTGATCTCCATGCCTACCTCAGACTTAATAAAATAAATTAATATATCAACCGTGGTTTACCAATTGTCCAAATTGCCCCTTTCATTATATCCACTTCAGCCATCATTCGATGATCTTAATTAGCTCTCTATCCATCAAAAGGTCATCATCTTTATCGCATCGACTCTTGGAATTATTTACGGTATAAACAATAAATATGAACTGTAATGGATCTAATATAATCATGTTAATTGTTTTAAACGTAAATTAGGTATAAAAATACATGTCTTCATAGTCTTGGACAATATATAGCGGAATTATTGATTGAATGACTAGTTTCTCTCTCCTGCCACAATTCCGAATTTCTAGTAATGAAATTAAGTTATAGCCTTATAGGAAACTTAACAGATCTGAAAATGTGTAGAAGGAGAACCGATTTTCTCATTAATAAAGATGCATAACTCTAATCACCACTACTCATGGATTCTTAATTTATGGGTCTAACCCTAATGGGTTACTCATAATGGCCCATAATTTATATTCTCCCACTTGGTCCATAAATTATCATTAATCTTCTTAGCATAATAAACCACAAATACGAGTCATTGCGGTCCTAAGTTATCATTATTAAATAAAATTCCTTCCATGTACCACAATATAAGTGACTTATTACACAAGACCTAAAATTGGAAACTTTCACAATGTCCATTCTTGTTATGGTTAACATTGTTGAACACTAGATAACTAACCCAAAATGAATAAACTCATATTGACAAATAAGACTGAGTCAAGTCTTTACTAATTACTCAAACCATTTTCAAACTACTAATGGGATTTTAGACAATAAGTATAACATAATTTCATCATGTTTGAAAATTTTATTTAGATTAGTTTAATTTAGATTGACAAATTATTCACCGTTAAAATCAAAAAATATTTATTGCAATACTTTATATACAATTGAAATAAAATTAAAAAAACCTCCCGAAATGAGAAGCATGTACTAATTGACATGTCTCCTGATAAGTCATTCTCGTAAAAGTAATTTTCAGTCACAAAGGAAAAATAATATACAAATTTAAAGTGGGTGTATTAAGTCCAATCAACCCCCAATATGTGAATAATTCTCCTTGTTCACTCAAAATAACCCTTAGCATAATTCAAACTTAAAACCAATGAAATCGCAAAAACAACGCCGTTCTTTCGTCTATATATTTGACCAAACCACAGTCAATCCCTTCTCCAACTATATTTGATTTGCTTCAAGAGGCCTAACCAAAGAGAAAGAAAAAGAGTGACCAAAACTATATTAAAACAAAAAACAAAAACAAAATCAAAAAGTTAGTTTTCATCATGAAGAACACCATTTCTTTCTCAATAGCCCTCTTTGCCACCGCTATTGTCCTCTCAACCGCTTCCCCCGCCCTTGTCACCCCTTTCTGTGCGAATGCCACCGAAAAAGCTCTATGCAACGAAATGGTACACGACAGTGGCTAATGCCTTGACCAACGGACTAAAATTCGGCTCAAGATCCTCTATACCACTATTAGTGTACCATACTTGTGTACCACTAATAAGTAATTGCCACATGTACATGTAACAATTATAATAATTGCCACATGTACATGTGGCAATTACTTATTAGTGGTACACAAGTATGGTACACTAATAGTGGTATAGAGGATCCTCACCGCTAAAATTCTCTATGCAAAAGGTAAAAGTTGGCAAGCCCATTATCGACTCAATAAGTTCAACGTTGCCTGAAAATAAAGAATCCATCAACATTATATGTCAAGCCACATACAAAGGCATGATAGAAGCCATACAAAAAGCGATGAAGAACGTGAATGGCCGCAACCTTGACATCGAAAGTGTCGTTAGCAGCATTACGGAGATCTATGTGTGCGAAGGTCAAATGTTATGATAACCGAGATGGATAAGTTTTTCGATGATCTAAAGAAGGTAGCCGACACCCTCTTGGAAGTTTCCCGCTACAACGTCACCCCTTTCTGCGTGAATGCCTTTAAAATGGCTCTATGCAAGAAAATGGTAAACGGTTCCACGACAGTGGTTGGTGCCATGACCAACGGGCTAAAAGTGTCTATGCAAATCGTAAAAGGTGGCAAACCCGTTATCGACTCGATCAGTTCAAGGTTGCCAGGCGATATGTCGACTTCAACGAAAGAATCCATCATCTCTACATGTCAAGCCACATACAAAGGCATAATAGAAACCATACGCGAAGCGATCGATGAAGAACGTGAATAACCAAGACTTTGATATCGAAAGTGCCGTTGACAACATTGAGATCAATAACTGTCAACTTCCAATCCGAAAGTCCAGTGTTAGGATCATACCCGAGTTGGATGAGTTCTCCGATGAACTAAGCTGGGTAGCCAACACTCTCTTCACCATTCTAAGAATATTTAAACTAAAGAAAAATTAAGAAATTAGTTTTGTCTAGCTATTAGATGATCGATTTTGTAATCGTGGTTTTGGATTCTTCTTGTTGTTATAGTGTAAATTTTCGGATTATGAAATTCTTACTAGAGTGAAAATGTTTAGATATTAAAAATGAATCTTTAATAATCTATTTATCTCAAAATCCTGAATGCATGCTTGTTTGGCTAGCATGGCTGAATTATTGAAAGAAACTAATTAATTAAATCTCAATATATATCTTGCTTTGACATTGACATACGAAACTCCACTTTAAAAATAGCTAGATTTATTTTCTGTTCTGTGATTTTAATTTATCAAATCGTTGAAAATATATTAATAAGCCCCACCCCCCCAGATAGAATAGAATAGAGCACGAGGAATTAGTTGAAGAAGCTTCCTTAAAAACGGGGGTCAAACCCGCGTGGGTTTTCAAAGTCTTCCAACATTCCACCCACTCTTCATGTCTTCTTCTTCTTCACTTTTCTGTCAAAAAAGTATTACGTACACACTATTTTCTATTATTTCCAGTGACAGAAGTCAAGGTTCGGCAATATTTTATCAGGCAAAATAGAAAAAAGGTAAGAATTTTGAATTGCTCGAGTACTTTTCTTGATTGATGATCAGATAAATTTTCTGCAATTACAACTTAAGCCGTTTTCTTCACTTTTAAAACTATCTGTGAGAGTGTATTAATTAGGCTTGATTATTTTTTTCCGTTGGATCAAGAAAATGTTCTGCAACTGTAAATTAATAATTTTGAATTTTCTTTTTTATTACATATTATAAGTTCTAGGTTGAAAGGTAATATACATGTTAGTTTTTTATTTATAATAAAATAAATGTTGGTTATATATGTTCAGTTTACTCTCCCATATATATATGTCTCAAAATTAAAACCTTTATACTTTGTCTAATTAACAAAAACTTTCACACGTGGTAAATTTTATAATATTTGGTGTATATATATGGTTGTATATTCTTATTAATATTAGTATGTTATTTCTTGTGATCTGAAGTTTATGTTCTTTTGTTTTATGAGGGTACAGTACAAGTTTATGTGGCTGCTAATATAATAATTGTGGCTTTAGATGAATTGAAGTGGGGTCTAGTAGTATTTAATTTTCTTTTGAAAATTAATGATGGTCGGCTCTCTTGTTGGGTCATCATTTAGTTACATATCTGTTATTGTCAATCAGTACGTACTTCCCCTCTTTTTATTTTTCTGGTTAGTTACATATCTTTTTCCTTATAATTATTATAATTCTTCAATCAGCCTCCACAATTAATAAATACTGTATGATTTATCCAATTTCAGTATGAAAAGTAAAATCAATATATAGTTTATAATCCAATTTGGAAATAATAAGCCTACTTTTGTAAGATTGAAAATGAAATGAAAATTAGTATATGAATGTGTGAACAACTACTTTTGTTTTCTTATGCAAAATTTCTTTGTTGCTTCTTAATTTTCACACCTGCATTCTTCCTTACTAGTAGAAAAATTGTATTTTTAATCCTACTTAATAGACTTTCAATAATTTTTAGTCCTACTGAATAATTAGACTAAAAGTGCGCAATATTTCAAAAAAACTCGACATTGAAAAATGAAGATCAAAAGTGTTGAGGGGTCAGTCAGATAAGACTGAAAATGCAATTTTTCTGGTTTTTTTACTATATATCTAACTTTTGTCTAATTAATTCAACCATATGAAATTGATGGTTTATTTTATATATCTTGAATGATGCTTTCTCCTAATTGATTCACTATTCTTTTCTCAAATTCATCTTTCCTTGAACAGCAATGAAGAAACCAGTTCTACATCCAATCATAATTCTGGTAACAATTCTACTATTACTAAGTGAATCAAATTCAGATCCAAGAACTCAAATTGTAGAAATGATATGTGGACACCAACCCGAGCACAACTCCACAATCTACGTCCCAAACTTCATCAACACCATGGAGAACATAAGTGTCCAAATGCGAAGTTCGGGCTTCGGAATAGCGATAACCGGCTCACACCTCGACACAAATTACGGCCTAGCCCAATGCTACGGAGATCTCTCGTTATTCGACTGCGTAATATGCTATGCCGAAGCTCGAACCGTACTTCCTCAATGCTTTCCGGCCAATGGAGGGAGAATATTCCTCGACGGATGCTTCATGCGAGCCGAGAATTATAGTTTTTTTCACGAGTTTACCGGGCCTAACGACCACCGGGTATGTGGGAATGTAACACAAAGAGATGTGAGGTTTCAGGTAATAGATAATGATTGAATTTAGTAAGACATGTTATTATAGGTAACTATCCTTCTAGTTTGAGCTAAACTCATAAATACCCCATGTGATTTTCCTATTTGGCACCCCCCCCCCCCTCTTGTTATTTTAATTAGCGAAAATTCCCTTGTGTTTTTTTTTATTAGCAAAAAGTTCTATTTGAAATTCTTTCGTAAGTCCGTGGGGAAGTTATTGTCAATTTTTTAAGTGAATAAGAGGGTTATTGCCAATTTTCAAAGTTATCAGGGGGATTATTGATAAGTTTTAGGTTAATAGGAGCGTTTTTACATTTTTTGTGGGGATATAATTTTTATTTTTCCCGCAAAATATGTATTCTAGCATTGGAGGGATTTTTTTATGATAAAAAATATTACATGAGAGATTTTTGCTAATAAAAATAACACATGGGTAATTTTCATAATTTGGCAAAACATAGGTGGTACTTTTGCATATGACTCGGTATAGATATGTAGTTGAGTTATAGTTATAGTTTGAATATGTTTATCAAGTAGATTAGTCCTAGTTGAATTCGATTTATTGTAATCTATAAAAACTAGAGTGAATAGCAAATCACAGGGGATAAACTGTCCATTTACACAAATCACAAGGGGTAAAATAAAGTTGATATGTTGTCAAATTAGTGTTAAATTTGTCATTTTTCACATGAGAATGAAATCTATGTTGCATTATAGAGCGTGTGTGCAACACCTCCATGAGGAATGAGGTAAATTGTCCAATCGTTCGTATCACAGGGGGATAAATTGTCTATTTTCATGTCAGATGAGGTAAATTGACAAATGGAGTTAACTTACCAAAAATCCATAAAAACTGCCATCAATGAATAGCCATGTGTGGCATTTAATTCTTCTCCTTCTAACATCAGGATTCGGTTAGACGAGCTTTATCACGAACCGTTTTGGATGCACCGAGTAGGAACGGTTACGCACGTGCCGAGGTTGGGAATGGGAAAAATTCAGCTTATGTTTTGGCTGATTGTTGGAGGACTATAAGTGCTAATGCTTGTAGGGCTTGTTTGGAGAATGCATCTAATTCTATAATGGGATGTTTGCCAATGTCTGAGGGTAGAGCACTGAATACTGGGTGTTTTATGAGGTATTCGGACACTAATTTTCTTAATGATGTGCCTGAAAATGGGAATTCAAGAGGTAAATTGAAAGAAGCAAAATTTCCTTTCCTTTTGTACAATGTTTTCTTAATGATTTACATTGTTATTTGATCAAGATCATTTTTCCCTTTTTACAGGGGCAGTTATAGTTATTGTAATAGTAGCTGTTAGTGCAGCAGCTGTTTTGATTATTGGAACAGTTATTGGAGTTTATATGTGGAGGCGCAGAACGATTCAACAGAAGAGAAAAGGTAACAAAGAATGTCATTTAAGTACTAAGTGCATTTATTCCTAAGTTTAATATATTTATTTGGACTCGACAAATTGTGTTTATTTATCCTTTTTCTTTTTTTTTAGAAATTATTTATCTTTTTAACTAGCCACATTTAGCCTGAATTAATACCAATTTACCCCCTGTGAAATACATGACGTTCAATTTATCCCTGTGATTTGAAAAAGAGCAATTTACTCCATATGAAATAGCAGACCAAATATGCAATTAAAAATTTAAAACTTACACACGAATACATGCATGATTTTCTTGCCGTGAAAATGCGTATGATTGAACGATTTCCAGTTCCAACTTATCTATAATAATAAAATAGTCTCCATTTTTTTCACAGGTACAGGTGATGCAGAGAAAATGGTGAAAACACTAAATGACAGCAGCTTAAATTTCAAATATTCCACACTTGAAAAAGCCACAAATTCATTTGATGAAGCCAACAAGCTTGGTCAAGGTGGATTTGGCACAGTATATAAGGTAATTATTATAAACTCAAGAAACTCATATCTCCTATTCCTATGTAATATGCACACTGAT
The DNA here is from genome assembly GCA_030819805.1 of Penstemon newberryi var. newberryi. Taxonomy (NCBI): domain Eukaryota; kingdom Viridiplantae; phylum Streptophyta; class Magnoliopsida; order Lamiales; family Plantaginaceae; genus Penstemon; species Penstemon newberryi. The sequence goes on from JAUALY010000008.1 coordinate 1,489,993, forward strand.
GATAAAAATCTTTATCTACTGCCTGCCTCAGGGAGTATTGCAAGATGGAAGAGAGATTGCAGTAAAGAGACTATTCTTTAACAATAAACATAGAGCAGCAGATTTCTACAATGAAATCAACATTATTAGCAGCGTTGAACACAAGAATTTAGTGAGATTATTGGGATGCAGTTGCTCTGGACCTGAAAGTCTTCTTGTTTATGAATATTTGCCAAACAAGAGCCTCGATCGCTTTATCTTCGGTAAGTACTAGGTTAAGAACACCGGTAGATGCTATTCGGCTAGAATTTGAAAAGTCACCTTGTTAATGGTAGTTAGTCATTTATCCCATGTGATATGCATAATATTCATTTACCCCTGTGATTTGGAATATTACACTTTAACCCCTTTAAAAAATTTAAAGTGTCAATTTACCTCCTTTCATAGGAGATTGTGCCTCACTCGCCCGAAATTGAGTGAAATGTTGTATAAAAATGAATAAAAATTACCCTTATACATGTAAAATAATACAGTGGGTAAAGTGTCACATTCATAATACCAAGTGGTGTAGATTGATACATGTAAAATAATACAAGGGGGGTAAACTCGATAATATAAAATAACACGAGGGGTAAATTGCTTCATTTTTTTTGCATGTTTAAAATAACTTTAAGTGCATAGTATATAATGGAGGGTATTTATGTGAACTTATATCCTTTTAAGGTCTAGAAATGTTAGGGATGCGGTGTGAATCTTTTATAAGAATATAGAGGGGTAAAATACTCTTTTTCGAATTGCAAAGGGTAAATTGAACATAATATCACATGGGGTAAATTGACATTAACTCTTAACAAATAGGACAGGTGTCATTGAGAGAATGCACCCTTGCATTGCATGTTGTGTAGCATCTAAATTTAGAATCAAACACGTGTTTATTGGCAACATTGCATTTTTAGTCCCAAAGGATATGGCCCTCAGCAGTTTTGGTCTTGCACTATGTGCTAGAATCGCTGATTTCCGTTTGGCTAGGTCTACAAAAGAATGAAGACGTGTGATTTTACGTTCTTATTTGACAGATTCAAGCAAAGGTAAATTACTAAACTGGGAGAAGAGATTTGAGATAATTATAGGAACAGCAGAAGGATTAGTCTACCTACACGAAAACACAAGAATACGAATCATTCACAGAGATATAAAAGCAAGCAATATACTCTTAGACTCTAGACTACGTGCCAGAATCGCTGATTTTGGGTTGGCTAGGTCTTTCCAAGAAGATAAAAGTCATATCAGCACAGCAATAGCAGGAACATTGTGAGTCTCTCTTACCAATCTTTTACTAATTTTGAAACCCGGACCACAATTTGATCTTTAAAATTGCAGTTTTGGTCCCACAAGATAGAGGACATGACACTAAGAACTTCTGATTCTATACAAGTTGTACTTTTGGTCCCAAATTGGATGAAATGGAGGCAACGAGACTGACAGTGCAAAATATTTCTCAAATTTGGACCAAACGTGCAATTTTGTAACGTAATAGACCAGAATTGTTTAGGGTTCTGTCTTGTGGGACCAAGAAATTTCACTTAAAAGCCTTTCTCTAAAACTGGGAAATTTGCAGGGGATATATGGCTCCAGAATACTTAGCTCATGGCCAGTTGAGCGAAAAAGTAGACGTATATAGCTTTGGTGTACTTCTGCTTGAAATCGTGACCGGTAGACAAAACAACAGAAGTAAAACATCAGAATACTCAGACAGCTTAGTAAATATTGTAAGTTTTTTTACATCAATACTAAACTCATATAGCATTTCAATTTTGTAATAACTCTTAAGTTATATTGGATATGAATTAGGCATGGAAGCATTTCCAGCAAAGAACCGCGGAGGATCTTTATGACTCGAATCTAATGCTGCATAATTGCAACAATAATATGAGTGTTAAAAGTGAAATTTTACGAGTGGTTCATGTGGGACTTTTGTGCACTCAAGAAATTTCTTCTTTAAGACCATCTATGTCTAAGGCACTACAGATGTTGGTAAAGAAAGAAGAGCAACTTCCTGCACCAACTAGTCCTCCTTTTATGGATGAGAAGACCATGGAACTTAATGACACGAGTGATAAACCGATTTTACCCTTTCAACACGGTGATGATGCTTCTAATGCAAGTATTTCACACAGTATTTTCTATCCTAGGTAATGTTATAAGTCTAGCAGTTTTGTATATTTTTATATAACCAAGAACAAATTTGAATGATTGTATTCAAGTAAATGAGTTGAATACTCAAAAGATATACAAAAGTTATAGATGAATGCATACAACAACAAAGAAATATCATATTTGTACTTATAATTTGTACTTGAATTCCTCCACATAGAATCGAAGAATTACCTTTGTGATGTTTTGTATTGAAAAAAAATGCACCTATTTGAGAGGACCGTTTCTAACTCTTGGCTACCAAATTTCCCATAAGTCCGGCAAACATCTCATAATGGTCGGCCTCGGAAAACCCCGCCTCTAAAGCTAGCTTCTCCAACTCTTTTCCTGAATAAATAAATTGTACAATTCATTTTACATTGAAGATATAATTTCAAGATAAGAAAATCAACACTATAGTTTTGTTCCTGGAATATATACTCATTAGTGCAAAAAGACTACTATTTTCGAGGCATTTAAGCAGACATACTTCCTCCACAAAGAAGATAGATTGAGCATAAAAAGGTAGTGCACAAGTAGGAAATGAAGAATAGTTAGCTAAGATAAAGATTTCATGAATCAATAATAATACACGGGAAATGTTTGAAATTCATATTGATTTCGTCTTAATTTTTAAAGTTATTCAGGCCAAACCTGTTAGATATTCCTTGATAGAGTTCTTCAAGTATTGATATTCACTTGCAAGGCCATACCCACTTGCAACTGGAACCACTACATTATCGATCATTAAATCCTGGAAATACAAATATATAAGGATACAAGAAATACACATAGAATACACAAGAAAAAATTGCTACAATCAAATGACAAGATCAAGACACTCAGAATATTTGTTACACACTAGAAGAATTAAATTATAGACAATAATAGTACAACGTATAAAATCATATAGCCGATAAATACCTGAATTGAAGAGGTTATTGGTTGAGTGCTTTTGTTGAAGTCAAGAATAGATAGTTTTGAACCCGGTTTTAGAACACGATGCATCTCCTCCAAAGCTTTTTTCCTGTTTAAGACATTTCTTAACCCATAGCCAATGGTAGCAGCATCAAATGAGGAAACGGAGAATGGTAAATCAATTGCATCTCCTTCCACCCACCTGTTGAATATCAAAATTATATCGAAATTTATATCGAAAATAGCAATGGTAAATTATTGTGTTTACTCTATGTTCTTGTAGCAAGGTCTTGATCTCTCGCGCTGGCGTGATGCAGCAACTTGTAATTGCTCCTTTGAGAAATCAAGTGCAATCACCTACAAAATGTACACCCGAAAATAAGGTAACCTAAATCAAAGAAAACATAGTGAGAAAGAAAAAATTCAGTTGAACATTTCTGAATTTGCTGTAATATACTGTATTAGTTATATCATATGGTAAAGATATGCAAAAATGATACGTCAACTTAAGAACCAGGAGAGATATTTTAAAACTAAGATTTGAGACCTAAATACATCTCTGGCAATAAGATTCCCATTTCATCCTTATGAAAATATTCCAATCCCGAATACGGAGTCAACAAAAAATACTGTTTTGAGGTTGATAACTTGATCTTGATCTTGATCAAAACCAGAGAAACAAAATTAGATAAAATTATTTCTAGCATTTACAGTTTTCATCAAAACTATTAAGTATCAATGTCATATAACCTATTCAAACTAACAATCAATCAATCTTGAAAGGAAAAAACAGAGAATTAAATAAACCTAACTACAGAATGAAATAAGAAATTCAAACCTTTCCATTGATTCCAACTTTCTCAGACAACAAAAAGGCCAAATCTCCACTTCCACAACACACATCCAACACAGTGTCTCCTTCTTTTGCTCTGTGGTCCAAAAATCAAATTTGCAATGTTTAAAAAAAAAAAAAAAGGTAATTGGGGATTTATCAAGTAAGCAATTACATTTTCAGATATTCCATATACAACCTCTTGGATTACAAAAGGTTCAATCTTTACCCACAGCAGCCACACAAAGGTAGCAAACATAAATACAAAAGCTAGATTTCCTTAATTGTATATTTATGTACTTAATTATGATGAATAAATAAATTACATTTATAAAGTTCAAGAGAAAATTAAATACCCGGTCCAAGAAACACACATCCTCTTCCATACTCTATGCCCCCCCAAACTTAACAAGTCGTTCAGCTGAAATAATTTAAACAAAATTGATCAGAAATCAAAACCCATGTCGTAAAATGACGAAAAACAGAAGCTCCATCTGAAGAAAAGACAAGAAATGAAGATAGGTGCGCACGTTATCATATACAGGTGCAATGCGGTTAAAAAGCGCCTGGCGTTCAGTTGAGCACTGAACCGGCCAACGAACGAGCCGAGATTCCGGTCGATGCCTTGGGCCGGTTATGGAGGGAAGAGTGAACTGAAGTACAGCCATTCAGTCTTCAGTTTGTGCTAAAATTCCTGACTTTATTTTTATTGTCACCGTTAAATATACTACAAATTCATTTTCTTTTTCGGGTCATAAAATTTAAATACGTATTATTTAATTGACAATTAAATAACATAAGATAACATGAGATTTATCAAAAAAAAAATGACAATTAAATATTACTAGCATTATTGGATTAAGCTTAATGGATCCAATATACTTTCAAATGTCAACTTAAGTAATAAAGGTCAATGAAAAAAAATCTCAAATTGTGGCGAAATAGGACGAAATTATCAAATTTACTTGGTTATAATTGTCGGTCCGAGTTTTGAAATGACTTTTTTGACAGATAATTTTAGTTATAGGATTTTTTAGTAAATTTCCCTACCAATAACTAGATAAAAAATGTAGAAACAGAAACTGAAAAATGATTCACAAGATTGTGTTAAAATATTAAAATGGAAATTTACATTCAAAGATTATATAATATATGGAAACTATCCATGATGAGCTCGAAGAATTCAAACTTGCATAAGTTAACTAAATCTTTCTCAAATTCTATAAACCCTAATCCCCACTTCCAACTCTCTCTCTATATATATATATAAAATTAAAAAAAATCCCAATTGGCCACAAGCCACAAGGAACATCATCAATATACAAAATGTAATCCCTCGTCAAGAAAAAAAATGAATTACCCTAAAATCCTCCAAATTGATTGAGCCACCATATGACTACTACCCCATAACAAGCCAATACGATTGATCTTGCGTGTACCACACACGCCAGCGGGAAGAGTGGAGGCGGCAGTTGGCTGCCAATAGCAAATACTGCATGCAGTTGGAGAAAGTAATAATAATAGTCGTATTTTGCTTATGACAAATGATAGTAGTGGACATGAATATCAAGGTAATGATGTGGCCTATGATCTAATCAAGGCGAGTAGTTTAGATCGTGCGGTTGAGATTGAAGATTTGGATAAGAGAGCAGAGAAATTCATCCAAGAGTTTCGGGAACATTTATCTCTAGAAGTATATGAAGAAATGTTGGCTTGTGGGATGTAAATATGTGCCTTAATTTAAAGGTGCTAGAATTAATTTTAGAATTCTGCACTCATGAGCATGGATTTCTTTTAATTGATTCATGAGCATCGATTGCAACGAGATGGACTTTACCGAGATTGAGAATAGATCAACTATTAAATCTTTAGTAGAAATTTCTTTAACTTATTCCTCTAGGTAATTTATTATAATTAACAACTTCATCCGAACTTCTTTTACTCTAAAGGAATAGAATTATCTATCTTCACAAACAAGAGAAAGAAACGAGTATAAAATTATTTATAGATATTCCAATATATATGCTCCCTAGTCCATGGCTTTCACTATTTCTTCAAAATAACCAAATTAAATACATAATAATATTTAAACAAATTCTCAAACTCGTATTGATATTATTAAATTCACGAAGTTATTTTTAAAGAAATATCAATAATCACAACACAACAAAAGAGAGCGACATTGAGATGACTATATAAATATAGTCTCTCCTTCAAAATTTATATTTACATCCCACAATAATTAAGCCAACCTTTCTTCGTACACTTCCTTGGATAAATTTTCACAAAACTCTTCGATGAATTTCTCTGCTTTCTTATCCAAATCTTCATCATCAATCGCACGATCAACGCCTTCATTCGCCTTTACTAGATCATCCGCCTCATTAAAGACCTTTACATTCGTCATCGGTCATAACCAAAATAATAGTATATTATACATCGACTTCTTGCACGCAATTGTTCTCGCCATTGGTCCGCATCCACTTTTCTCGCTTTCGTGTGTTGTACCGGCAAGTGCACTCGTACCGGCTTGTTACCGCTGAATAATCATATAGAGGCTCATATAATGTCGAGGGTTCAATGAACCGTGAGAAGACATTTTTGAATGCTTTGGAGAAGTACCTTTTGAAGTTCTTGCATGGCTTTTTCTTAGAGTAATTCATTTTCTCTGTCTTTTGGCGACTCGGGAATTTTTGTTATATATATATATATAGAGGTGGAAGTGGGGATTAGGGTTGATAAAATTTGAGGAAGATATTGTTAACTTATGAAAGTTTGAAATTTTTTGAGCTCATCATGGATATTTTCCTAAGATCCTATAATCTTTTCCATGTAAATTTCGATTTTATTATTTTAACAAAATCCTGTGAATCATTTTTCAGTTTCTTTTTTCTTCATTTTTTATATAGTTACTAGTATTAAAATTTGGCTTTATGATTGAATTGTAGAAAATTTATTTAGAGGCCGTTTGGCCACCCGATTCAACCATCCATTTTCACGTTTTAACCCCAAAAGCAAAAAATGTACTGTTTGGCCCAAAAAACCATGGTCACGTTTGCATCTCCTCACCGTAGAAAACCCACGTCCATCAAAAGCAACTCTCTAGGTACTTTTGTACAACGCAATAGTACAAAATAGGGGGGAATTACAATAACGCCCATACAATCTTTTAGCATTTTTCCAACTGAATTGTTCTAATATGTTACAAACTAATTTACTATAATATTAATCATTGTAATGTGGTCTTATGATGTGTGAAAGTTACAGATATCTAATTATTTAATGATTCTTTTACTATTTTTTTTCATCATAGTATTATGTTATGTGAAAGTAAAAAATTCTTAGTTAATTCTCCTTACTAATTTTATAAGTATATATATTATAGTAAACATATATTACTCTTAAAAAAATATTATTTTGGATTGTATTATGTAGCAGACATGTAAGGTTAATTTTGTAATTTATTTTGTTTATAAAAGCAATTCGAAAAATTGGAACCAAACGCTAAATCAATTTTAGTAAAGTAATTATCTCAAAAGCAATTATACTAGAATTAATTATTTTAAAAGCACTTATGAAATCGCTAGGCCAAACTCACCCTTAGTTAAATATTACGATTTTGGTGATATGAAATTCTTAAGGCTGGTGAAAAATAGACGTGCATGTTGGAAACGGGACAATCACATGTTTAACTATATATTTAGATTAGCGCTGATTTCATGGCCGTCGATGTTGCTGCTAGAGCAATTTTTGAAAAATTCCTATCTTATCCTTGATAGTCAAAGCATATTAAATAATTACATAGTAAATAATTACTTAAAAAAATCTATTTCTACATAAATATAATAAGCACTCACAATTCTTTACGTCACTGGATTACCATAATACCAAATAAGCAATCACAAATTTTTCAACACATACTTTTATTGTAGGATTGAGGAATTCAACCCATGGATCAAAATTTCGTTTCGAATGTATGTTTCGGTCAGCCAAACATTGGAAACTTTTTGAAACTTTTCGGAAATGTTTCAGAAACACTATGAAAAAATTGTAAAAAAAGTTACTAAATTAAGAAAAATAAGAGTGTTTCAGTCAAATAAATGTTTCGGAATTACATTTTGTTTTCGTTTCGTTGAATTCAAAAATGAAAATTTTTCGATGTTTCGACGGAAAATATGGAAATTTTGATCTGTACGCGGCAATCTAAACTAATTTTTTTTGCTTGGAGTTCTTATATATGGGTTGCTTGTATATCAGTATATGCGATGATGGTGAAATTGCAAGAAGATTTTATTTCCGTTACATATATTATTTTCCTTTGGTTGAATATATATATATATATAGCAGTAATTATTTAACGGAAGCATAAAACAATCTCTTATTATGTACATTTCTACATTGCTTACTTAAGCGAATGAATGCATGAAATAATCTCTCACAAGTCACAAGGCACATTGCTTGCTTATTAAGCGTATACATGATATTAGGGAAATTCTTGTCCAAGTCTGGCTTGGCCAAACCCATCCAACCACCAAAGCAAGTGCATTGCACTTACTTTGTGATTGGACACTCTCCAGGAAGTTACATCTAATCCCAAAACAAGTATATTACACTTATCATGTAGTTACTTTGAGTTCGGCCAAACCCAATCTGGGTAAGAATTTCCCCATGATATTAATAATTTCTCACAAGCTAAGGTACATTGGTTGCAATACATGTACATGTAACAATGAAATGACACGTTTTTAACTTTACTTTGATTTTTAATTTTTGAAAATATAATCCAATACATGCAAGTCCCACATTAATTAGTACAATTAACAGAAATTACAAACATAATTTATTATTGAAACAAACAAGCAAATTAAAAAAAAAAAAAAAAAGCAATTAAATTAACTGTGAAAGAGACGTTCTCTAGAGTGTGGCTACCAAATTTCCCATGAATCCAGCACCAAACGCATAAAATTTGGACTCAGAAAAGCCTGCTTCTAAAGCTAGTTTCTCCAATTCATGTCCTGCATTAAAACAAACATATATATACAAGTCAAAGTCATGTTGCATTTAAAAGAAGTTTTAAATACTATAATTATACTAATATATATTCAAGTAAATCGATAGGTTAAAATTGATATACAAATACAAGAAACAAAATATACAAGAAAAAGAGAAAGACCTGTATAATATCCGTAGATCGAGTTCTTCAAATATCGGTACTCGTTTGCAAGTCCATACAAACTTGCAAAAGGAGCAACCACATAATCAATCATCCAATCCTGTAAAATGAAATTAATTAAGCATTGACATAGCTCTATATATATATATATGTTAGTACGTATTTGATTTCATCATATATATTTGCGAATCAAACAGTTTTGAATAGATGAAATTTATGTTGAACAAAATATCATTACAAAAATACCTTAATTTTACAGTTGAGTTTGCTAGTGCTTTTGTTGAAGTCAAGAACAGAAACTTTTGAACCCGGTTTTAAAACTCGAGTCATCTCCTCGAGAGCTTTTTTCCGATCTACTATGTTTCTTAAACCATAGCCAATGGTAGCAGCATCAAAAGTTGAGTCGGAGAATGGTAAATCAACTGCATCTCCGTGAACCCACCTATGTATATATAGTTTATCGAAAGTTCAATTCGATCCCATACTATATAATATAACAGTTTAATTTATTAAGTACTACACAATTGTGCACAAACGATCGACTGTCCTCTTATATTATATATATATATAGTATGAATCAGAAAAGCAAAGCAAACGAGCAATAAGTTATATATCATGCTTACTCAATGTTCTTGTAGCAGGGCTTTTTACGCTGGCGCTCGCGTTGGCGAGATTCGGAGATCTCTAATAGCTCCTTTGAGAAATCAAGACCAATTACCTATCAAAAGAAAAATAGTAAATTGAAACCTCAGAAGCTGAGGAAACAGAATTAAATAGAGAAAATAATTAGATTGATTATTTAATTTAACCTTTCCATTGATTCCAACTTTTTCAGACAACAAAAAGGTCAAATCTCCACTTCCACAACACACATCCAACACAGTGTCCCCTTCTTTTACCCTGTTTGTTTTCAAAAGTTAAACTATTCAATTTACTAAATAAGTTCAATTTTCACTTCATAATATAACACAAGGAAAAAAGAACATAATAAATCTTTAATTGAAGTAACCAAAAAAAAATGTGGAACATGAAAAAAGAAAAAAGTACCCGCTCCAAGAAACAGACCACCTCTTCCAAAGCCTATGTAACCCCAGAGTGAACAAATCGTTCAACTGCCAAAATGTAAACAATCAAGAAATCATAAAAGATTAATGTATAGTACAGGAAAATGTTTATGAAGATATTTTAAAGTGCGCACCGCACGTACATTATCATAGACAGGAGCAATGCGGTTAAAAAGCTCCTGACGTTGAGCTGCGCTCTCATGAAGCGGTTGTTCCTCTTCGGGTTGGGTTTCGGGTCGACGTCTCCGGGCGGACTGAACCGTATCCATTTCTATAATTAAAGCTCCTCTGTTTCTCTCCTACTTATATAATTGAACGCTTTTGGGGCAGTGTGCACTTAATTAAAAGTTACTACTCTACATCTAATCTAAGACTCTTAAGAGTTGAGTTTGGCAGCACTGATTATATCAGTTTTTGGTCAAATTCTATTTTTGGAAAAATAAAAAGATATTTAAATATCTAAATTAGGCAACAGTTAGAGATGGATTTGACTGCACGTCAAATGAATATATTTGAGTGTCACGAGTTTGGCTTCGGTTGGGTAAAAAAATTAATTTTGGTTTCTCTTCAAGTAATATTTCAATGTAAATTTATTAATATGATTTGTTTTATCGTTTCAATTATGGTTAGTGTGTACATTACATACAGGTATGGAACAAGAATTAGATATTTAGGGATTAGGTATTTATAAAACATCACAAAAATATCTAGAGACATTGTATACGACATAGATGTTTGTCACTTGGAGGCGGAGCCAGGATTAGAAAATTAATTGAAGGAATTTGTGAAATAAATCAAACCGGACAACTAGTTAGACGAGTGAATAACAATTTAACTCCTTGTGTTATCTTTAATAAACAATTTACATTTCTATGATAAATAAAAGGGCATAATAACTCTTTTGTATTGTTTGGTTGTCGGGAAAGTGAGGGAAAGTGAAGGAAAGTCAGTTTTTTTTTCTCCCACTTGTTGTTTGGATAGCAGGAAAGGAAGTTACTATTTTCCTTCAACTTTCCTGCAGGAAAATTTTGTGAAGAAAAAATTTCCCCACCAATTTGATGGGGAAATGCTGGGAAAATCTTGGGAAATTTTTAGAGTAAATTGCAAAACAACCCTTGTACTTTTGTCTAACTATCAAAACATCCTATTTGTGATTTTTTTTACCAAAATCCCCTTTGTGCTTATTTATTATTAGCAAACAAATACTCTCTCAAGTCATAATAGCAATTATACCCTCACAAAATATCGCAAAAACACCCATTTCAGACGCAAACAACCCAAAGAGAATGTAATTTTTATCTTGAAACTAGAAAAGTACAAATTGCAAAAGACAATATCAAGTAAATTTTACATAAATCCCAACAAAAGAAAAAGTTAAAGATTTTAATCATATATATGGATAAAAAATATTACTTCTTTTTCTAAACTTTCTTGACAACCAAACATCTGCAAGAAAATAGTTTTCCTGACAACCAAACATGTAGAGGAAAATGACTTTCTTTTCCTTTTCTTTTCCTTTCCTTTCTTTTTCATTTTCCTACAATTTTCCCTCACTTTCCATACAACCAAACAAGCTATTTATGTTTTTGTAAAAGAAAGACATTGTCTTCCTCTTGATTTATACAAGGAGGTAAAACTCTCATTATGCAATATCATAGGGAGGTAAAGTATTTATTTATACATATCATAGGGACGTAAATTGTCTATTTATGCATATCATAGGGAGGTAAAGTGAAGTGAATATGTTCTCAATGTAGGGTTAAATTTGTCATTTTTCACATGAAAATGAAGTCTAAGTCGCATTATAGAGCGTGCGTGCAACACCTCCATGAGTTAAATTGATCATTATTTCATATCACAAGGAAGTAAATTGTTTATTTTCATATCACATGGAATTAAATTGCCTACTAGACATATCACAGAGAGTTAAATTGTCAAAAATTCTAGTTAGACTGTACACAAATAATTTGAACTGAGTTCATTATACAAATCAAATAAGATTGAACTATAGTTTTCGATTCTTAATTAACTCAACCCGACCGTTTTCCTTGTATTCGGTTCGAATAAACTTTTGTTCAAACTCAATTTATTTATAACCTACTAAAGTCAAATAAAATATCAAATTAATAAATACTACTAAAGTATGTCTAAATAATTTATTTTGTAAGTTGGTTCTACTCATTTATACACTACAATAAAGCTGCAGATAATTGTTCTTAAATAAGACCACTAAATTTTATAAGAACCCATCTCCGCCACTGACTACATACTTAATTTATGGTCTATAATAGAATTGATTTACGTATACAGAAATATTAGTTTCATACTAATGATTGTCGCTTTGGAGTTTTTATTTTAGATGATAAATAAAATATTAAATCAATCTTTACATCAGAAATTACATTCGAATTTATTGCAATAATTATCAAAGTATAAAAATAGCATAACTATCAATATTAATATTAAATTAGAGAAATACACACATTAACGAGAGTTGAACTCATGACATCTTAATCATGGGATCTCAGTTTCACCAATATCAAGTTAGGTCTCCTCGGCTCACTTGGTAGTTATAAGTGAAAATTATGAACATATTGCTACCGGTTGGAGTTATACTAAATTAATTGTAACAAGAGAAAGTAATAAGAAACTACTTTTCTCATTAGACATTATATACATTGATAATTCTAGCATTTTGCAGTCGAGAAAACCTTTGAATTTCATTCCAACATCATCAATACGTATTTTAATACATTTAGAATGAATTATTCACCTAGCTATATATTGGCGGACTAACAAAGATGTGGACGGATTCCTAATTTTGACTTAACCGATTTCTCTGAGTAATGTCATTACCAAGAAAAGTCAACTAATCGAAACCCATATTGCATGCCTATTTTGGAACAATAATTGCGCATTTGTAGATAATATAAACTAAAACTTTCTTTTGTCGAACTTTTGGAGAAACGGTATTTGTATAGACAATCAACATCTAATTGGTGTAGTTGAAATGGTTAATCTCCACAAAATAATAAAATCATGTTGAAATTCTGGCTAGAAAGTTTCACATTCATATATATAATATATTTTACACAACTCAAAATATATCAAGACAATAATTATCAAAAAAAAAAAATATATCAAGACAAGTCTAAAATATGATTACTCTCGAAAAAGATGTATATAAAAAAGGTATTTATATGGACGACTGACTATATTGAGGTGTGGAGTATGATATAATCATCCATTAATTATGGGAAATGATGAACCCAAGTTACGAGGCATTATTTTTATTTTATATGCATACCCAGAGAATCTTATCCTAGATTGATATTTATACCCAATGGGCCTGTTTGTTTGGCGTTTCCCAGAATTTTTTTGTGTTTAGGAAATGTCAAACAAACATGTTTTCTATTTTCTTAAATAAATTTTTCATCCATTAATTTTCTCAAACTACTCTCTCAAAAGCCAAACAAACAACAATTTTTTTATCTCTAAACAAAACCTATATAAACTCTACTTTGATTTGACATAAAGTAACCTATCTCTTACACATTTCATCTCACATAACAAACATGATTTGACATAAAGTCTTACACATCTTACACCTACAACCCAACTCTTCCAAAAAAACCTACACCTACTTTATTTCTCAAACCACTATCTCAAAACCCAAACAAACAACATTACGCAAATCGAAATTATTTCACAAACCTCCACTACTCTCCCAAACTACTTTCCCAAACACCAAACAAACAGGCCCATTCAGTTTTTCACTCGGATTAGGCACATTGACTGGAAAATTCTTTCAACAAGAATTTAAATTTGTGTTCATCACATTGTGGTGACTAGTCACTTCCACAAAATTAATTACATGTAAATTCTAAACAGATACGACTCTAAGTGCTAGACAACTTGAATCGGCGTCTAGAACCCCAGTATGGTGGGGCCCAAAGATTTTATATACAACCCCAGAAAAGTTTTTAAACTAAATATAACTATTGTTATTAGTTTCATTTGTATATCAAGCTTATTAGTTCACTTGGAGTCTCAGTATGAATGGAATGTTTTGAGTTTCAAAACCTAGAAGTGACTTATGTCATATTTTTTAATTGTTCTCAATGCTCTTTTTTTTTTCCTAATAAATGTTCTTTTAATTTCTTACTTTCTTAATAACTATAAAAATAATACGATTTTTTTTATTTTCTTTACAATGCAATTTTTTACTTTTTTTTTATTTAAATTAGTGCATTGCTCAAAATATTCTTGCGTCGACAATAAAATTAGTTTAGCTCCTCCCTGTTATTATATATATATATATTATTTTTATTTTAAAATTTATGATAAATAATTTTTTTATACATAGATAATACTCCGTATGTACGAAAGTTAATGATGTACCTGAGTGAAATAGAGTCAAATAATCAATTATTCAAGCTTAGTTTTATTTTTTATTAAATTAAGTGGAATTGTTATCAATTATGACAGTCGTGTGATCAACCCATCTTTTACCATAGTTATAAGAGTTTAAAAAATATATTATTTACATTATAACTAATAAATAATCTTGATAAGTAAAAATTATATTTTCTGACGTACAATTGTTATAGAATTATATTCAGTACATACACTTGTAAAATTTGCTTCCACTGAAAGAATGTGTTAATTAATTCACGATTAATTCTGTCAAAACAAAATTAAGTGGATTTGTCATTTTAATTATCTACCAGGAAATAGGTTTTTTTTTCCCATATACTCCTATAATATATAGAAGAGTTAATGATGTAACCGAGTGAAATTGAGTCGAACAATCAATTATTCGAACTTAATTTTATTTCTTATTGGATTTAAGTATAATTGTTATCAATTATGACAGTCATGTAAACCCTTCTTAAACCATAGTTATAAGAGTTTAAAAAAATTACATTATAGCTAAAAAATTGATCGTGATAAGTGAAAAGATGAATTTACTGAGGTACACTTATTTTGGAATTATATTCAATCAAAATTTGTTTCCACTAAAAGAATGTTATAAAAAAATCACGATTGATTTTGTAAAAAAAAGTAAGTGGAAATGTCATATTATTTATATATCCGGAAATGATATGGTAGATTTGATTAGTATTTTGTATGAAAAAAAAATTTGAGTATTTTTATTTTAAAATATAAGGCCTCGATTTTAGAATTCACCTGGGACCCTCAAATGTCTAGGGCCAACCCTGATTCTAAATTAGCTTTAGGTTTTATCTTTAAATTTTCTTCATAAATATATTCAATGCATTTGTATTCTATGATTTTTAATTCAGTACAAGCATGGGTAGACGAAAGATTATAAAAAATATATCATTCTAAAATCTTAGATATCATGATGATAATTTGACAGTGACATCTTACATTGTCAAACATTTGTTGAAGATTAGACGTTAAATTTTATAAATCTCACAGTTATGTCCTAAAGTTATTTAGTCTCTTATTTTGTAGAATGTTAATCCAAATCTAGTTTATTTTCATATGAATACTATATTGCTATGCTATAGTTATATATGTGATTTTGTTAATTAGCTAGTTTGAATTTAAATTTATATTATGAGAAACATAAGTTAAAAACTAACTGATTTAGCGTGATATATATAAATTAAATCTCAAGGGTCTATTTGTTTGGTTTTCGCTTTTTAGAAGGCATTTTAATGATTTTTTTTTCAAATATTGGTTTATATAAAAGTTTTCTCTCAATCTAAAACATTATCACTCTAGAAAGAATTCATATACTTTTTTTGGTAAATCAAGGATTTAATTCATTTTTCATATTTAACATATGTAAAGTAATTCATCTCGTACAATATTATTTCTCTTCTTTTCGAATGATCTCCAAGAAAAACCTAGCAATTTTCTGAAAAGTAATCATACTATTTATTATATCTTCAAAAATTCAAATAAACAACTTCTTTAAAATACAGGATACTCGAGAACATCCCAAACTCTTATCTCTAGGCCCGATCTCAGAAAACTGAAAAATGAACAAGCCTTAATTTTTTGTGTGTTCTTCATCTAGATTTTTTTTTAAGAATCTAGAATACCGTTTAAATTGTTCTAGAAATAATATAAAAATTGAATATTTACATATATATCACACCGATTGGAGCAATGATTTGAACTTAATAAACAAATAATAACCAATACTCTACTAATTCAATGTCCGATCCAATTTTGAGAACATCGCATCAAACCAATATTTTAGATGGAAAATGATTATATCACAGCCTCAAACTACACAGTCTTTTGTATAGCCCATTTTTTATTTTTTTGAAGGTAAATGTGTTACCTACTACTTGTTTAACAAGTTTTTTTATTCAAACAATCTTTTAATCTATTAACAACCCACTCAACTTTCAAAAATTACAAAAGAGCACATAAATTATACAATATTACTCATATAAAAAATAATTCATTACTTTCCAAATGATAATTTATCATTTATCAATATTTGTATATAAAATATCTTAAAAATTACAATAAAAATATAAACTCATAATTTAAAAGCACTTGCAATGCCTATAATTTAGGGTTTATTACATAATGTTTAATTTAGGGTTTGATTTAGAGTTTAGGGTTTAGGGTTTAGGTTTAGGGTTTTAGGGTTTAGGGTTAGGGTTTTAGGGTTAGGATTTTAGGGTTTTATTTTAAAATAATATTTTCAAGTTTTTCTTGGCAAAAGTCGTAGATATGGTTTGAAATTGATGAATTATTTTATAAATAGGGTTTATTTTTGTTTGATCATTAATTATGAATTTTTTTTGCAATTTTATATTATGGGCTGTGATGTTGGGCTGTGATAATTGGCTGTGATGCTAGCATAGTCCATTTTAGATCGCTTGCCCAATATTAATTTTGAATTAATGTAGTTGCACACTTGTAGAGAAGAAGAATATATGTGGAGTATGATTCACATAATAAGAAAGGTAAAAGGAAAAAGGGAAAATGAGTTATGGGAATTAGATCCTTAAGTTACCAGCCATTATTCATAATATTCTTGATCAATTTATAAAACGTACGGATACATGTAAATAATATTACTAGTGGATAGCTTAAAAGAGATCGAAGTATCAACTATTTTTCTCTAAACCGATTTCAGAGAATCTCCAGTGGATAACTTTATTCTTATTTAATTTGTATTTATGCTCCAAAATCTTACATACAACTACAAAAACTCTTAATCCAAACTACAATTTGATATTACTCCTATATATATGAATACTTTTACAGGTCTATAAGAGTTATCGATTACAATAAAATAAAATGGTCAATTGGACGGTTGGAGACTTGGAGATGGATTTTTACCCTAATATTAATGTTCGGCAATGAAATTGTTTAGTTTTTTAATGATGTGTAAAATGGGGAAAAAGCACAATACTCACCTGTATTTTGGAATTTGTGTAAAACCCCTCTTTATTATTTCTATTAATTACAAGGAATTTCCTTGTATTTTATCAAATCTTCTTTTCCGTAAAAAATGAATGGACGTGAGCTTGTGTTGCGAATAAAACAAGGATTCTATGCAAATTAAGGATAACATAGGGGGGGGCTCTTTGTATAATAAAAACAAGTGACAGGGGTTCTGTGCAGATTAATTAAGCATAACTCAGGGGGTTCTTTGAGGAAAAAACAAGATTAAAATGAAAAATCATGTATGTATATGATGGTTAAACTATGAATATCAAATTTTATTAACGTTGTTAACAATTTACTGTTAGAGGGAAAGTGTGCAAGATTTAGTAAAATACAAAAAGATTTCTTGTAATAAAAATAAAACAGGTGGGTTTTGCGCAGATTTTCCAAGAACACAGATATATTGGGTGTGTTTTTCCCATATTAAATTATGAAGAAAGTAAAAATGAACAGAAAAATATATATATATAGATATCTTCTATGCAAAGATACACACTGATCAAATCCAACATAACCAAAAGGTTTGCTATTGCCTATTGGTTGGATCCTATATGTATATAGAAATGAAAGTGAGCTGGTCCATTATTTGTTAGGGTTAGGCAGGGCAGGCTGTAACTATTGTTAATTAATGTTGTGTTTTATATTCAATTTTTTTTTTCTGAGAAAAAACGATAGATATATTACTCAAAGAATATTCGTAATTATAAATTGTCTAATATGTTCAGGCAAAACCTGATATTCCTCGATTGACGCAAATTTAGCCAAAGAATGAGCTACCATATTACCAATCCTACGGATAAAGTCAACTCTAAACCACGAAAGTCGAGAAGTGTTCTCTTGATATCGGCAATAATGGGACCAGTAGTCGACAGATCCTCATCAGTCGAATTGATTTTCTTCATAACTGACAAACAATCTCCCTTCAGCACAATTCTACTCCAATGTTTCTCACTAGCCAGTTTCACGTCAAATTATAAGCACTAAAAAATCATAAAATTGGTTGTCAATGTTCATGCATACATAAATAATTTAAACTTAACTATCCAACCTGTATATAAGGTCAAGGAACATAAATAAATAGTTCGATGATTTTTTTTATAAACTTTTAATATTTGGAACAATTAAAAGTATGTGATTAAATTTTATAATGAGTTTTGAGGGAAAAATTATTGTCAGATCAAAAGTGAGTGTAATTATGTAAAATGGATTAATTTATTATTTAATTTATTTACTTATTTCATTCTTACCCTTGCCAAATTCACATTTACTTCCTTTATTTTTTTTTTTTGGTACAAAAGAAAAGTAAATAGACTATTCTATATCATCCCTCAAAAGGGAGACAATCTCTTTTGGTGCTTCCTCCCAAGCCAAGCTTTGATCTTCGATTTCATGTCCCATTTTGGCAAGCGCGTCCGCGCGATGGTTTCCCCCTCTCTTTGTATGGACTATGTGACTCTCCCACGGCATTCTTAGCAGCATTCTACAATCTTCGATGATACGGCCTAGTGGATGATTTTCAGTTTCGACCTCTCTAAGAAGTTTAACAACCACCTCTGAGTCAATTTCCTGGATGATTCTGCGTACTCTTCTTCCCCAAGCTATTGTTAATCCTTCTCTAGTCGCAAGAAGTTCCGCCACAGTGATTGATACTTCGCCAAGCTTGCGTGTAAACCCAATAACCCATTGACCATGCTCATCACTAATCAGACCTCCAATTGATGCACTTTTTTTCTGCCACAAGAACCCTCTGGTTTGACCTATTTAGCATTTACTTCCCTTAACTAAACTCAAATCAAATCCTATTTAAAATGAAAGAAAGATAAAATTATGTCAGTTATTGAATTTGACTCGAATGGGTAGGCTAATGAATTGAGTTATATGAGTTGAGCTTGGAGTAGCTCAACCTCAAATAATATTGGGCTTACTGATCATAGACTCAAACACTGCTCATAAATTTGGTTCACGGTCGACTCACGTATTATTTCGGACTTCGAGCTTATATCAAATATGCTTAAACTAAATTCTTCCAAGAAAAACTATGTAGATGCCCATAAATAGAAATATTGTACATAACACAAAAATATATATATAAATCTCATAGAAGTGCCTAGTATTAATATTAAGTAATATTTCACACTGAATTAAATGTCAACTTTTAAATGCTACAATGCCACTTATCAATATGTAAAATACTTGCAAATGATTATAAAATTTACTCCGTATAAAAGTAAAGACTCCACTACTTAATATATACTTCAAACAAAAATTCATATTATATTATACAAGTCGAATTTTATTCAGGTTGAGTATAGCTAAGTTCATACTCGACTTATAAATTAATCGAGATTAAAAATAAGGTTCGACTCAAATAAGCCGTCGAATCTCAGATAAGCCCGGCTCAATTGACAGTCGTACGAATAGGTATAGCCGTATAGGTTGAACCAGGGTCCTAATCCGTTTTACTACGCTTATCACGAGATTTACGTGTACAATATAGTACACTACCATTGGATATTTGCGTGTTGCTAAATATTCCATTGTATTTTAAGTTCTTGCTCCTTATTTTTTTTTCTTTCGGATTTCACAAGCAAAAGTCCCAACAGAATTGTGAACATTTACTTAATTTTATACTTAGTCTTATTAGTTGGTTTTTAGTTTATTAGTTAGTTGGTCCTGCTTTGTATTTTGCTAGCTAGCTACCAATTAAGTAACTTGGAACTTTTTAGTGTAATGATGATGTAAGTATAGATGACTGGAAATCAAATAAAGTAATTCGATCTTTGACTCGAGGTCGATCAATAAAATCTAATTTGATCAGCTCGTTACGTCATACGAGTTATACAAGCTTGAACAACATTTTTCATTTGGTAAATTTTTAACCTCAGAACAAGTTCAATCGACTCGATAAATTAAAATTGACAAAATACATATATATATATATATATATATCAAGCACCTTGAAACTCGACTAGAACTCTTTTGAAAAAAGCTCGTTCAAGCTTGATTCGTGTCGAGTACTCTTTTGAAAAAAGCACGTTCAAGCTTGATTCGTTTATCAACCAAATCATGCTCAAACACAATTTCAAACTCATTATGAAATTCAAATAAAATTTAAACAATCTGTTCTACTCGTTTACACCCTTGTATATGTACATTTTCACTAAAGAAGCTCACACATTTGCACATTAAAAGGGCTAATTAGTAAGCAATATAGTTGGTTATATACACCAGGACCAAAAAAAAAGTTGGTTATATACATGGGTCAGGGTTTATAACAAAATGAATCATTTGACTGAACTTAAAGACGCTAATTAAGTACAATTTTTACTTTGACCAACCATAAAAATAATTAAAGGCACAAAAAGAAAAAAAAAATAGTAATGGCCAAGAGTTAGCATATTTATTAGATCAAAATATTTGAAGACTAAAATTATAAAGTCAGTCAGATCAATTTCCTCCGATAATATACACGAACTAATTAGTAACGGAATTTAGACTAAATCTGGAAATGAACATGTATTTAGAATTTTAAAGTCAGTCATCAGCAAAGAAATGCCCAGAAAGATTGTCCATTATAGCCAACTGCATATTCTCCGATGGCTTCCAGTGCCGTTTCCTTTGATTTATGAACCAGTTGTTAATTTGTTTCTGATCTAATCCGGTTAATTCGGCCAGCGAAAATTTATCGGCTTCCTGCATTAATGAAAACCAGAGGGCCCCTATTAATAACCAAACTATACCCTCAGTTTGAAATTATCCTGGGGTCTCCAAAAGAGTTGGATCGATCCTGATTGTGACAGAATTTACTTATATAGTATATTAATACTTAAGCATTTCAAACAATTAATTGCAATGTGAAAGTAATTAAATGCAGGAATGTTTATCATGATGAAATGCATATATATAAATATAGGAGTCGAGAAACTAACCGTTGGGTATGGCCATTTGTGGTGAACATTCCACCATTCAAGCAAAGTTTGCCTTGCTTCTTTTGGTAGTTTCCCTTTCTTCTTTTTCTTTGAAAATTCGAGCTTTAGACTAGTAATGTGGCTACCATACATTCGGAAGAGCCTGTCCTTGAGTTCTCGATCTTCACTCCTTGGTTGTGTTTCTGTGTCTCCTCCAGTTAACTCTTCATCAGACGATATAGAGCCATCATCTATTGGCACAACAGAGTACTATAAGTTATGATACGAATAATAATATAACAAGACGGTCTAGTTTACAAATAATCATAAATCTGAATGCATGAAGAATAGTTTGTTCACCCAAAGAGTGCAATACTTAAGACATGAAACTTCACAAGCATGAAGTAAAAGGAAGTTTGTGTGTAAGTGTAACTTAAGACTAGTTGGCTATCGGTAAGATGAGAAATCTATACAATTATCGTATAAATGAATAATAGTAACTCTTAGATTGAAGAGTCACAAAGTACGCGAAATGTATACTTATATTTATTTTGTGATTGAATGACTGTTACCAGAACAAATATGTAGTAAAACTTACAATGGAATAATACCTAGCACAATTCACAATATCAACACCAATGTAACCAAATTCCTACTAAAAAACTCATTTAAATGAAAACACACATTATAAACAATATCAACACCAATGTAACCAAATTCCCACTAAAAAAATCGTTTAAATGAAAACACACAAAGGATTATTTAGTAAGAAGAAATGGAACAGCTTTTATTGCATGTAATTTCTCGTTTTTCAAGTTCAATATTCAGTAAATTATTTTTTTGTATAAAATTGATGCATTATAATTTACTTGTATTTTCTCATGGGTTGGTCAACATCGATAATTTCAAAATTATAAGTCCGGCCATAAAATATCCAGACGACAATGTAAGAAGATTAGAAACACTACATAATGTTTGGTATGGGGCCACCATGAGGCTGACCCACTATTTCTGGGCTCATGGTTACCCTTCATGGGCCAAAGGGTTAAAGCACAAAAATTGCATGTTTGGTCCATAAGACTGGTCACTCAGTACTTTGATTCCAACTTTTTAAGTTTTTTTATTGTCCCATTCTAAAAATTTGACCTTACCAAAAATACAAATCATTCTAAAAAATTAAAATGAAGAGTAAGAAAAAAATATTCTAAATTTCATATGACGTAGTGTTGGGCTCAATTTCGTGATACCAGACCAACACTAATTCAACAAATTTCAAATTAACTCACCAAATTCAAATTTTCTAAATCAGAAAGGACATTCATTTAGACTCCTACCATCTTTTTTCTTTAGAAAAATCATTGGGTTGAAACTCACCACCTATTTTTCTCCATCAAACCCAACAATTAAACTCAATTTAAATCACATCTCAACTTTTTGGAACGCACAAATCCTGACATTGAAACTCAATCCAAATCGTATTTCAAAATTTTCAAAGAAATTACTCAAATTAATTTTTCTAACTTCAAAGTAAGCTGAACCGAGCAAGCATTAATCCATATGGACCCAACTGAATCCTTTAGAACTTATAATGCAATATTGCCCAGAGGGTGAATAACATTTGGGCCCACAAGAATTTGATGAGTGAGGGTCCATTTATTGGAAATATATGAAACGGCACAAAGTCCAAAAACATGGAAAATGTGTCCCCATTTCAAAAGATAAGTCTGAAACTGCAGTCAATGTGTGTGTGTGCCGTGTGCGCATGTGTGGGCAATTGAATGCTGAAAAAAATGGGGTCCGGGCCGACCCATAAGCGCAAACCCCGGGCGTCCATGTGAAATTTCCGCCCACCCCCGCCCTATCCGGGTTTTTTCCCATTAAATCATACTTTTTATTGTTATTGCTATTGCCCCACAATTTCATGTACCCCCATTAGGCAATTACATCTGCACACTTCTTTGGACCCTCCAATCATACATTTATTTCTAATTTGTTTTGATCAATAAAAAATTATGCAATTATTACTGTATTCCTTCTTCTTAAGAAGAGTTCATGTTTCATAACTGTGTTCGAGCCATTCATCACCACATGTTAACGTCATACATCCATACTTTTATCACATGTTATTGTCTACCCAATCTGTGCCTCCCATTTGTTGGTTAAAATGCATGTCTACGAAAACATCACAAAAGTGACACGGAAATAATTAATGATCTAATAAAGAATATGAACCCACAATCCATATGAAAAGCTAGCTAAATGTAAGAAAATAATTGAAGAAAATGCATTTGTTAATGACTTGCTAAGGCCAGCAAACAAATTATAAGAATTTATTAAGCATCCACACATTTTATCTTTATCGTGCGACGAACCTGATTCATCTTTTTATGGTTACCCAAAGATATTCAGGCTTTAGGTGGCTTAATCCCTTTCGATACACATCAATCTAGACTTCATTTGATCAATCAAATCGTGATATCCAACCCGTACTTTTTAAGAAGTAATATTCAACTTTTAGTAGGTCAAACTTGGTCCAATTAAAAATCACAAAATTTTGAAGTAAACAACAAAGACACGAAAACTCCAAAATTGTACTGCAATACTTTTTGCAATTTAATTATATCGCAGACACCAAGAATTAATATGCATGTAATTCCTTAAATTAGTGTTAGTAAACCAATCATTTCAAATCTACATTTTGTGTAGAGGTAAAAAGGGAAGATAAATTATACATAATGCATGGAAAATGGTAGCATAAACTTACATAAATATATTAGATAACCATGAAAATAAGTAATTAAAAAAAGATTTAGCATCAAAAAAATACCCCAAAATCAAGTCAATCTCTAATGGATGGCAACACACTTGTATCTCGACACTATCGAGTGTCACACGTGAAAACGTGCTGAAAAAATACTACTCATGACATCTGGATTTATATTTAATTGTATCTTAACATGCATAAGGAGATTAACGGACCCAATAAAGTTCATAAAACAAAAGCCCACACGAGGCCAGCTGCAAGTAGAATGAAAATTAATCTTCAACAACAACAAACAAAAAAAGACTAATGCTTGTCAACATACTAACCTTGTAGCTTAATTTTGTGAACACACTTTTATGATTTTATGTTATATCTATATATTACACTTAATTAGGGGACATATTTGACTAGACCAGATCTATTAGATATTTCATAAACCTTTAGGTTGAGGAAACATAACCTGGTCTAGAGGAAAAACATTTAGACCTTTTGGTTAGGAGTGACACCGCATCATTCATTTAATCCCAAAATACATGATGTGGCTATCTATGAATTTTTCTTAGGCCAGATCTAGGTAAAAAGATTATGTGGTTGAGAATGTATTCCATTCACTGTGAGAATCAATGACGTGATGCATTATCAACCACCAGGTCTGGTTAAGAATTTTCCCCGAGTCACGAATAATGTTGTTTATCAATGGTAAAAGCATGATCTCTACACCTTTGGAGATGAAGACGGCATCTTTTCTTGGATAGTTAAAACATAAAATAATAAAACTTTCCCACATAGACAAAGATTCATTAAATTAATTAAACTAAGTAAAGATTTGTGCATGCAATCAAATTAATCACAGATCCCAATTGTACTTAACCAGGACAATTTGCCTAGTTATTTAGTAGAGTAGACAATGCCAGCCTATCCAAAAAGCTGAAAAGAAGAAAAAAACAGTAGAAGCAAAATGCAGGTGGAAGAACATTATATCACATTCCATTTAGGCTACAATACATGTCATGTGACATAGTACGATTCGCATAATATCATTCTATGATAAGCATAGGAATTTCGAAAAGATTAGACCAAAGCTTATTTTATTAGCTGTAAGTACGTTTCTCTTTAATTGAGAAATCATTTAACTATGTTAGCAAACTACCAAAGAAAAGAAGCCAAAGCTTTAACTGCCCTCCAATGAGCAATTTGACACTTTCCAATGTTTGTTTGTTTTTCATCTCTAATGCACGTTATGCCAACACTTTATATATTGATCTATTGGAACTTGAAACTCATTGATTCAATCACATACATGTATATGCATCAATGCGTGTGAAGGCCACAATAGTTAATACCACAACTTGGATAAACATTCTGAATCTTTAAGTCTGAAAAAATAAACGAAATTCATTACAAGTGACTACAAAAGTTGAGGAAATTTTTATGTTGAATCAAAACTTTATATCCCAACAATATAGGTGTATTTGTCAGAAATCCAACATGCACAGCATATATGCTAGTTCATTTCTAAAAATAGTATGAGAAGACATGTAATCAAACTTAGCAAAGCTTGTTCATCATCTTTAATTTCTCGAATTTATGATAAAACAAGAGTTAATCTTTGTCCAAACAGAACATCACTAGCTAATTATCAATTCACACACAAAATGCACATTAATTTAGAACTAATTAAATCCAGTCACACCAGCAAGTTGGCTTCAAATTGATGCATGGAAAATAACAAAAATACCAACTTATACAAATACGTACTCCTATAGGGAGTAATAATTTAAGATAACATCACTTCTGGTTCAAAGCAACCTAGCCCGAAGGGCAAAGTCGAGGTTTCAAGACTACTGCAAGCTGTGCACGGACTTTAATAGTTATTATTTATTAATATACTTAATTAGTTACTGATGAATTGTTTTTGATAAAAGTATAAACCATTTCTTTATTAGAATACCACTTCAACTATTTTATACATAATATTATGAAATCTTAAAATTAGTTTCCCAAATCATATTTCAATTTACAGCAAGAATCCAGAAGTATTTGGTTGTCAAAAACTCCAGATTTTAGTCTTGTGGGCTAAAATTGATTACAAGAGAAAAGAAACACTAGTATTTTCTGTAATAAACTCTGGTGTAGGCCCAATATTGTTATATTGATGATCATTGAATAAATCAAGATTTTGGACAATGAAAATGTGACAATTAAGCAATACATAAAAAAAAAATACAAAATAATAATACGGAACATTCTTCACAAAACTAGGACTAGGAGATATTTCCTAAACTTTGTGGTCGAGAATGTATCAAATCATATCATCATTGTGAGAGCATAACATCATCATACTAGACATGCATGGTCTAGTCAAGAATTTTTGAAATAAAAATGTGCAGCATGTAATCTACAATTTCTGATAAGTCCAAATCAGAATCTGTAGCAATGAATGTTTCATTTTTATAAAGTTATAATTTCCTCTGACACCAAATTAAGACCAAATATCAATGTAGAAAAATGAAAATGATACTGTTATACATTAATAAAAACAAACCCCACCACACAAGATTGAACATAAAAATCAAACCCCATGAGAAAGAAAAACTGCACTGAACTGAAATAAAGGGAAAGTGACAACACTACTACAGTTGCAAGTTCAAGTTTTTACTCACTGAAGAAAACTCTTGACTTTTAGTTTTAAGGTTTTATTACTCTTTCCTATACAAACAAACATATGTTGTAGTTTAAAGACATTCTCAACCACACCAAAACATTCAGAAAATTGAGATAGGACCAACCCCCATCACAGTATTAGGGTTTGTTTGTTAGTGTCAAATGAGGAAATAACAACCCATTTTTTATCAACTTTAGCATTTAATTGCTGGCCCTTTTGCAAGAAAGATGCACACATGAAATGAAACTTAGCTAGCCAATTTTTTAATGTGTACATGTTTTGTTTTAGAGAGAGAGAGAAGTAAAATCAAGAAGATTTAGAAAATGGGTTTACCTTTGCAAAGATTTCCGAGTTGGGTTTCAATATTGTTGAGAAAGGAAGTTGCTTCATCAAAAGGCCTTGAGAGATCCGACTTGTACTTCACCAATATCTCATAGTATGTTTCCTTCATACACAGAAATAATAATTAAGACAAAAAAATAAAATCAATTTATGACAACTTAACAACATAATTCTTACGCTATTGTCGAAACAATACCTTTAATTATATTTTTCTCAATATTTAGTTATAAATTTGTTACTAATAGTACTGATTCTCATTTTCTTGTAGAGTCGAAAGCGGAACATACCATGAATTCGTCGAGCTCAGGATCGACTCCCAAACACATAGGAAGCGCATCTTCACGTTTGCAAAAATCCTTTTCTCGACTAATTTCATCTAGTAAACAAGCTATCTCGGGCGGTGCTCCAACCTGAAGAAAAAAAAATTAAAAATCACATACTTAGGTTTAAAATTTCATGACAAGCCTCAGAAATTTAATCAAAACTCTTGATATTATTCCTTGAAAGAAGGGGGGCGCAGCACGAGGACTTCTCAACAGTTCTGATGGGATTCGATGCATTAGTACAGGTAAAATCTAACCCATCAAAACTTGAGCCCTAATTAATCAGAAAAGATGATATTGGTTACAAAATTTTGAAGTTGTCTAACCTTTTGGCAATTGATATAGGCATCAAGCAATTTTGGGTAAGAAGGATGAGAAGCAATTTTGGCTTTGATCACACTCGAAGCATGTTCGTTTTCTTCATCTCCTTCCTTTTGATTTTGAGCGTTGTTGTTAATATTTGAAGCTGACTCGGACACAACCGAACACTGAAACCCCAATTCCTCCGATCCAAACACAACCGGGTTATGATCGGCCGACGAAATCATTGAATTGTAGTACTGTATGTAATTAATATCCACCGCTGGGTTAAGCATAAGAAGATTATTGTCTGAATTAGACATAAAACCTCTGTCTGTATAATCATCAGTGCCGCTTGAATTAATCCCATACATTTCATCCATGTGATTTTTTTATTTTTTTTTAATTGATAAAAACAGAAACTATGAAACGATAACACTTTTGTTGGTTTTTGTAAGGTTTTGGAGTACGTAGTACAAGACCGTGTTTGGAAGTTTAGAATAGAATAGAAGTGGAATTATTTTAGGAGAAGAAACAAAGAATTAATGGAGATGCTGAAGGTGAGGTTCAGGTTCTGATGAAGAAACTGAGTGAGTAGGGGTGGGGAGGCCCATTCTTTCCATTATTGATTTATCAACAATTTTATTTTGGTCTGGTACTTACTTATTACGTACTAGTATTTTCTTTTTCTATTCTTTTCTCCCCTCTTTTTATTTGCTTTTTCATGGTCTATTCACTATTGGACGAGATAAAGCCATTTGAAAACTAAAGAAGAAATTTTATTTTATTTTATTGTTTTTTTTTATAAGCAAGAATTTATTTTATACTGTTGATATCTTTAGAAATGGTGATGCAAAGGTTTTAGTCTTCTGCTATCTTCATATGTGAATGGCGTACAACAATTGACATTCAAAATTTTGTGAATTAGTTAATTTTTGAAAAAAATACTATAGTGAAGTTTTACAAGGGGAGAGAAGAATGAGTTATTAATTACTGGGTTATTTTGGGAGTTCAAAATATACATTTTTATGACTTTTGACTAGAAGGGACAAAATTAATAAATTAAAAAATTTGTTCTGACAGCAACAATATTGCTAGCCATATTAAAATGATGCAGATCATTTTAGATTTGAATTAATACATTAACGACATTTCAAATTTTATCTAAATAAAGGCAATACTATTAGATTTTACCACATGGATTGGGTCAAGTCCACATTAAATGGTTTGGGTCTAACTCAGCTCAAAAGGTAGTTCATAAGTTGAGGATTGTCCAAAACCTTATAAGTTGGCTTACTTCTGTTATTCAATCCTCGTGGGACAATTTATTCTCAATATTTTCCCTTCACGTGTGGACGGACTGAATATGTGGATGAAACAAACCCAACATGTGACATATTAAAAGCACAATCTTGTGAATTGTGACATGTAGGCCTCAACACATGAATAATGACCGTCCTGGCCTTAGTTAACTAGATGAAGAATAACAACACAGACATTTGTTATCTGGGCGAAATGTGTGGGTGAAGAATAATCTTATCATGCGAACAAGGAGGAGCTCATCACAGAAGGAGGCGGTACATATCAACATGGGGTTGTGATATACCATATTAGATTTTACCACATGGATTGAGTCAAATCCACATTAAATGATTTGGGCTTAACTCACCGCAAAAGTCACCTTATGCGTTGATGATTGCCCATGATCTTATAAGGTGAACTTACTTTTGTCATTAAATCCATGAATTTTTAGCTATGCATATTTAATCATCTACAATGATTCTAAAAACAAAAATCTACAATGAAACGAACTATTACAATATTCACCAACAATTTGAACACACAAAAAAAAATCTGAAGTTTGAAAAAATATGAACGACTATGGGACTTAAAATCAATTAAGCTCTATTTGGAAGGGATTTTGCTTAGTTTTGAGGGTCGTAATTGCAAAAAAAGTGGGTGGTTTCAATAAATCCTTTAAAATCACATTTGGTCAGATTTTGGGGTCTCAAAAAAGTTGAAAAAACCCCACTTGGATTGAATTTGAATGTTGGGATTTGGGAAAAAAGTAGGTGGTATGTGTCAAATCAAAGTCGTTTTTATAGAGTTTGGGGGTGGGAGAGTATGTGGTAGTTGCCAATTCAATGTTTTATGGGTTTTAAGAGTTTGTAGTTGAGTTTGAGAATATTTTTGTGAGGAATTTCATGGGTTTCGTCAAACTTTATTTGAGAGTCATGACTCAGTTTCGCGAAAAATGTGAAATCGGACCAAAAACTTATCCAAATAGGCCCTTAGTGGTGCAAAGAATTCACAACTTTGATATGCCACAACGGGGCGCACGAGAGGCATTCGTGGCACATTTTAAGAAATTTTTTCGATATCAAATTCAGATATAAGTAATTAACTCTGATACCATGTTAAAAAAAAAAATTGTGTCAGTCTCATTCAATAAGGTCATGGGTTCATTTCTCACTGGTGTCAGTATTTCATTAATTTAATATTAGTCTTTGTAATTAATTTATCTTTTTACTTTGACACCAATAAAATATATTCAAATAGATTTCCTGACATAATGATTGATGTAATGATTTATCCATCGTATTAAAAAAAAATAAACAACAGGTAATTGTCCTAATTCATGAAATCAACCTTCACAATTCCCCAAAAATATATGTTATGCTATTTCAGTAGATTTTACGCTAACTGATGACATCCTATTTCATAAATGCATAAAGTATGCTGCTAAGAGTTAAAATTTGTGATATAAAACGTGAATTTTTTAAGTTACATTACCAAAAGGTTATTCTAACTTTAATAGGTATCAAATATAAATATACAATGTTAAATCTATTTCATCTGTAAAATGTAAAAGGAACAATTCTCTGTCCCTTGCAACTAGTTAAAATAAAAAATAGAAAAGAATACTGCCTTTACATGTAAAGTTGAAATAAAGTTTAACAACTCAATTAGTACAAAGGGACGGCAGTTAAAACTCCCATAATTAACGTTTACATTTTTAAATGGGCTGTAAAGTATACCATTTTTTTCTCAAAAAAAAGGAAAGTATACCTATTTATTGGATATCTGGTTTGAGTTTCGTTGATAAAAATTCGTTTAAGTTCATTTGTATGCATGTAAATACAATAAATTAATCTTAACCAATTTTCATCAATTGAAAGATTGAAAATTATGGTATGATTCGACTCAACCGTGAAATGATATGAAATACAATCAATGCAAGTAATATCTTAATATTCAAGGTTCATTGATCAGTGATTTGAATTCAAATTTTATCCTATTAGGAAAAGTTTTGGCTGAGTTACGTTTCGATTCGTTTTCAAAAATTTTCTTACGAGTTATCAACGATATTTTTAAAACTTTATCTGAAATAAATAATTTTATATGTGTTAGAATAAATTATATATGTCAAATCAATAAATTTATAGGGCCTATGTGGATGAGTTTTGGCCAGGTCTCGCGGTTTTCGCGAGACCGAGGCAAAAACCCTTTCAAATGAATTTTCGCCAAGCACATGAAACTCATCACAGAAAAACTCGCACACAAACTCTTGAAACCTATAAAACATTGATTTGACACCTACTACCTACTTTTTCCCTCCAAACTCTATAAAAAATATTGATTTGATACCTATCACCTATTTTTTCTCTAAATTCTACATCCAATCTCAATCCAAGTGGAGTTTCAACTTTTTCAAAACCACAAAACCCAACATATAAAACCTAATCAAATGGAGTTTCAAATGTTTCACCGAAACCATTTTTTTAAAAATGAGACCCGTGAAACCGACTCAAAACTTTTCCAATTAAATAGGGCCATAGATCTTAAAAAGTTTGACCGGTCTTGGGATGATGCCGTAATCCGAACTTTAGGTCAAGCGTCCAAGTTTATTCTCATATGGGGTTCGGTTGAGTCTAAGGCCATCTCCAGTGACTCTACAGCCTAAGTTCAGCTTTCCCTCAGTTTCCTCAATTTCAAGTCCAGCTTCCCCTTTCTTTTTCATAGTCATTTCCAACGACTCAATCTATCTATTCCATTTAATTTCAATCCTCATTGTTCCCCACTTTCACTTAATAATAATAATAAATTGTATTTAAGTTTGTTACAATGTTATTAAATTTACAGACTATTAATGTTAAACTTCTTAAATTAAAGTTATGTTCTTTTAGTGTTTAATGTTTAATTTTTAATAATTAAATTTTATTTAAGTTTCTTAAATAAATGTTACATTTTTAAAATTAATCATAAATTAAAGAAATTTTTTATTTAAAAAAAGAAAGAATTTTATCCACTAAAAATAAATAAAAACAAAAAAAAAATATTGACTTCAAGACTCAAGGAATGGAACAAGTCAACCTTGGTTTGTTCTCCACCCCTTGGAGCAATGGATGGTTGGATTCAAGGGAAACTCCACTTGAATTAATGGAGATGATCATAGAAGATGGCCTGAATTATCTAAAATCAAGCCAAACCATTTTACAAAATAGCCCTAGTTTTATTTGAACCGTCAATATTATAATAAAATAAAGAAATTCTAATTAGTTAGATTCAATCGAGATTATTCCATTATGCTTCTATTTTCATAATTTTGATTCAATGTAGTATCTTTTTCGATTATAATAGTATAAATGTACTTTATGCATCGTAAGTAATTAACTATCTAGATTTTACTTAAAATTTACTACAGTAATAAATTCACTTCTTGTGTGACAGACCCAGCCAAGGTGTCTGAAAAGTTTAGTGGACTGCACAAGCAAAGCAAAACAAAGTTGGGGAGGCAAAATTTGATAGATTTGATTGATTGATTTGATGTGTTGGCAGTTAAAGCTGAGGCCATTCTCCATCGGTCCGGCCCATTCTTTTGTTCATAAAAGCCATTTAAATATTAAAAAGAAAAAAAAAATACTAAAGCCATTTAACCTCTTCTAACCCCAATAAGAAAGAGATATTTACTCTCACGTCCCTCAAGCTTCTGACTTCTAGATTTTACCCCCCATGAAATTATTCTTTTGTCAAAATATCACCCCTTTAGTACTTTATCTATAAATGAAGTGGAATAAAACGGGCCTATATTTAACCCGTTAAGTTGAACATAGTGAAGACTAATTATATGGTAATTCGAATGATCTATAACATAGGTCGAGATAGTATAAACATGAGACAAGTAGTTTAGAGAGGTCATTTTTATCTGTTTTAACGACTTATTTATAGCTTACTTATAGCCGGATATCATGAAGTGATTAATTATTATTTTGATATTAATATCCTTATCCATGGGAATCACAAGAAAACTAATCAAATTGTTTGCAAATAGCTTATGAGTTTCTTACCTCGAACGCGTTAATTTGATGTTTGGGAAATATACTTCAGTCTCTCTCAAAATAATTTATTTTAAGTTCAAAAGTTGTAAGCTTTTCTTAATGTGTTTCTTATTATATTGAATTTAACTCATAATCTCTAATTTTAACTTATTTTCTGGAGTTTGCAAACACACCCTAAGTGATCCAAGTTTCCTATTCGAAACCTTGATGGACAATCTCATATTACCCTCATAATAATAGTATGTTGGGATATACCATTATATATATGCTTCACTTAAAGACATGGAGTATTAAGGCCATCTCCAATGGAGATGGCCGGGCTGGGGGCGGGGCCGGGCTGCGGACGAGGAGCCGTCTCCAACGGTGCAGGGGCGCGGGGCGGGGCGGACCACGGGCGGGAACGGGCTGGGCACAGGGCTCGGCGGAGCCCTGCGCCCAGTCCTGGGGTCGCGTGGGCGGCCTGGGGAAGATCACGCGCCCCTCTTTAAGTCAGGTGCCGCCCTGACTGGTTCCTCTTTTTTTTATTTCTTTTTTTCTTTTATTATTTATTGTTTAATATATATAAAATTAATTACAAGTAATTTTTAATAAAATTAAAATTTCCTCCTAATTAAATTAAATTTGTAGAATTGAATTATTTAATAAAATGTGTTAGTATATTTATTGTACATATTTAATAAATATATGTAGTCATCAATTTTTAATTTGATTATTTAATATAATAAAATTAATTTTTTTAAAATTAAAATCATTAATAATTTATTAGAATTGTAATTAAATTTATTTATGGATAAATCATTAATAAATAAATAGCCCATTTGATTTTAATATCTTTTATTGTAATTAAAAATTTAATCATTTAACTACAATATTGGTGGTGGCTATATTTTTTTTAAAAATACGGAATTAGTTAAAAAAAAATTAAACACTTATAAAAATAATTTAGATTAATACTTAATCTAAATTAAATATTTAAATACATACTAAAATAGACAAGAAAAGTAAATTCAAACAATTACATTCATGCTTAACCGTATTTTGGGTAAACATGTTGTATTTCCTTACTTAATTGTTGTATTTCGTATTATGTATAAATTTTAATTTACTTAATTATTTACTTTCTTTAATTTTAATATTTTAATATAATTAATAATTTAATTACAAGTACTAATAATTATTACTATTATTAATATTAATATTAAAAACAAAATTAAAACTAAAAGTATAGGTGAGAGTAGACAAGTTTTCAAAATGGAATTAATTCAATTTCGGAGCCCTTGGAGACGACCAGGCAGGGCTCGGGGAGGGGGGCAGGGCTGGCCTGGCCCTCTCCATTGGAGATGGCCTAATTATTTTTATGTGGATTCCGGCTTGAACCGGTACCAAACGATCGGATTTACTGGAAAAATCATCCGCCCGTACCAATAAAAGATCAATTGAAAAACGTACATATATACACATTTGTAATATGAACTTAAAAACAAAAACTTAAATATGATTACTTTCTCATCAATGCAGGTAAGATAATAATTGATAAAAAAATAAGAAGAAAGAGAATGTTTAATTACCTGCAGGAATAGGAATAGGATGATATAATTCGATAGAAATATTGGTGCATGTGATGAGTCCGATCGAAGGTTGGGCAGCCGATGGGATACAACAGAACAGAACAGAACAATTCAATTGATTATTTCACAAGCCATCGTACATATCATATCATATCATATAACTTCGTTGGGCAGAGAAAGTGTGAGGATCACCTCACGTAAAATATACCTCCCTATGGGAGTATATATATATATATATATATATATATGTAGAGAGAGATTCAAGAAAAAAGGGTTATATATTGTTATGTCACTAGCTAGTTTTCACTTTTGCGGAATGCAACGAAAAGGGTTAAGTTATACTCCTTTATAAGAAAGATTTATTCCGTGTTTGTCATTTATTTTGAAATTATGAAGCGCCAAATTCTATTTTTTTTAGCTTTAAAGAATAGGTCACTAATTTTGGAAAGAAATTTGGTGTAAATTTCATTATATGTTGAGATATATATACATAACATTATATTAATCGAAATCTAGGTTTCAACTTGTAAATTCAAATCTAACAAACTTTGTACCTATAAAAAACATTTTCTCAACAAAAAAAAAAAAAAAAAAAAAAAACATATAAAAGACATTGATTTCACATCTAACACCTATTTTTCTCTATAAACATGACATTTATCCTTACTTATAGGGGTGTAAACGGGTCTCGTAGTATCAAACGATACGTTGTTTATGCTTGGTTTGCATTTTGTATCGAACTTGAAATTATGTTTGAGCTTGGTTTGATTTCTTAACGAGCCGAGCTCGAACGAGCTTTTATCGAATGAGCTCGAGCCGAGTATCGAGTAGCTTGATATTTTACATGTATTTTTTTTGGCTTATCGAGTCTAGCGCGAACCGATCTTCAAAAGTTATCGAACAAGAAATCTTGTTTAAGTTTGTCTGATTTGTATGACAAAACTGAGCATGAGCTTTTATCAAACGAATTCGAGCTGAGTATCGAATAGTTTGATTTGATTTGATTTTCATCCTTAACAATTTATTCTCTTCAATATGCAGTGTTCAAACTCAATCTAAATCTTATCTCAACTACATACAAATCACAAAATCCAAATTCAATTAAAATGCTGTTTCAAAAATTTCATTCATGTTAATTTTGTTTTTCAAAACCAATTTTATAGAGTCAAAACCAAATACAAATTGGCCTTACATTTCAATCAAACATCACCAAAGATCTCCAATCTCGTAGCTTTGACTAGAATCTTTGCTGCATTATTTTCTTAGTGCTAACTGCAAAGTAACCATAAAGAAGTAAAATATAAAAATAAGGAGATAAGTAAAATCACTACTAAATGCAATAAATATACTCCCCACCTGAAAAGAGAGGGAAAAGGGAGCCGAAAAGAAATTCACCCACGGAAATTGCACCAATGACCAAATGACCTATTGCATGTGTATTTAATCAGTCTAAAGAAAATAAAAGTTGTAGCTTTAGTAGGAGCAATTCGAAAGATAGTCAACTTCAAACCACAACGTGGACAAATTATAGAACGTTCAAATTGACCACAGTCATTATCAAAAGATACTAAGTGAAGACTAATTCAATATTAAATTTGTTAATCGGTTATATGCTTATTTACTAAGTTGACTCTCTTAAATTTGATGCACATGATACGATTATACTTGAGCCACGTCCCAAAGAAATCACGTTGACCTCTTATCAGGATAAAACATGATATGTCTAAATACGCCACGTACTTAAAGATTATGCAATTTAATTATGAACTTATGCTATCCAATTAAAGTATTCCGGAATTGAGGCATTAATTGCTAGCTTTACGGATATGATTGTTTTCTATTTGGAAAAAAATAAATACATTTTATGTAATGTAAAGGTCAGAAGTTACAATATCACGACCATAACGAGTAAGTTCATTAACAAATGAGATATTTTTAGAAGCTAATTTAACTATGGAGGAAGCCGCGAAAATGCATCCTACATTGAATTACTTTACTATCGTAATAGATCTAGCTAACCAAAAAGTTGATGTCGTCAAAATTAGGGCTTAAGGAGCTAATTAGAGACGATCTCGAATATGAAACCTCATCAATGATGATCTTATACCTCTAAGATCAAACGAGGCCAAATCCAACGGCTCTAAGTGGAGCAGTTGAAGAGGGGAAACGTTGCATCAAAGATCTGATATCTTGGATGATCAATTCATTTTTCAAGTTTAGTATGTTATTATTAGGGCTGAAAAATATGTTGTTTGACTCAATCTAGCTATTTATAATTCGTATTTTAGTCGAATTTAACAATCTTGCTGATACCCACTCTAAAGGTTGACGAAATTAGGTGGCCTATCTGGCTACCTATTATGGTACAAAAGAATTAATTTGAAGATGAATTCATAAACAGTAAACCTTATTTTATGTTGGGCTAATGTATTAAATGATTATAATACATGCTAAAATATTATTTAATTGCAAATGGGCGAACGATACGACATAGGATTGGAGTACTTTTGGTCAAAAGATACAAAGATTCTCTTAGAGGCTATAGCCATTTTTGGGATTAAAATCGATCGAGAATATTATATTATGATATTTCAGGGGACAGAAATAGGAGTGCGAATCAACCTGGAGTGGGGGTTTATAATAATTGTTTATATAATGATGAAGGTGAGGAACAACATTATTTCCCATTATCTTTTCTTTACCCAAAACTAGTATATAATTATTTAATATTGGTACTATCCTATTTTACAGTGGTGCATGTTTGTTTGTTTGTTCTTTTAAATAATCGTTACTGCAAATAGTATAATATAATTATGCATTCAATTGTTCCATTTTTTCAATTGAATGTTGAATCACGTGAACTATATATATGCTCACTTTAGGCAAGTGAAGTTACGTTTCATTTCAACACATCAGAATATATAATATGAAATCAAGACTAGAGATATCTTATATTTCATATACAAATTAAAACTCGTAGGGTAAATAAGTCGTCGAATTTGGATCAAATTAATATTGCATCTACTAATTTCTCAAATTTAAGGAAAACCTAACTAACCCCATAATAGAAATAAAAAATAAAAAATAAAAACTAACCCCATGGCCATAATCACATCTCCCTGAATGTGTATGGATTGAATATGACTATATTTGCATTCTTCAAGAAATTAAATCTTTCGAATTAGAATTAGGATGCGACAAAATCTTTAATCCCAAAATCTTCATTGTTATCCATGAGTACGGTAAGACAAATAATCATTTAACACATATATTTAGTCTTTTTATATATTATCCACTGAGCTTCAACATAAAAAAAAACCCCAATAATAATTTTAATCGCTATGTACTTTTTTGTATTTTTCAGATCTCGTCGTAAATAATTATATATATTGATAATGTAACAACTTTAGTTGAGTTTGATAGTCAAAAATCCCATGACATGAAAATAATATTAATGTGGATGAAAATATTACTAGTTGTTGTCTGGTCTTGTTAAATTAACTTCATATATATAATATTAATGCTACTTTTCTGATTTGAATAAAGAAATATATGTATAACTTAATTATTTGTTGTGAAATTCAGATCATTCATCTAAATTAATATAATAGTATACGCTTGTTATAAATTGCATTAAAGATCATTTCATCGGATCTAACATTCCAATAAAATGTGTAACTAGCTAGGTAGCCAGTCTTTACAACAGTCAAAAGTGTCTCATGTCTTTCTTGATTGGATCAAGGCTCCTTGAAAAGAAAAGAAAAGAAAATGTTCATCTGGGCCTGGTCCTGGGCCAATTTTGAAGTAAAGAGATTTTTTCTTTGATCAGTATGTTAACAAAATCTTCTTCTCTGGTCTATTCAAACTTACGTGGGCTAATTTAATAATGGGTCAGGCCCAGAGCCCAGTCATTCAATTATGTTTTATTTATTTTTGGTTAGAAAAGCAAATCAACTACTACTACTACTACAACAACAATAAATATCGATTCTGGATCAAAAAAATACAAGGAAATAAATTGACAATATTTGAGTTGAGAGGAATTAACTAATTAATATTTAATAATATGACATAATCAGCATCAGCCACAATTAAATAATTAATGGAACTAGCTAGGAATAATGTAACAAAATCATAGTTTGTTTGCTTGTGCTCTACTATTGTGCACGCGCATAGAGCGGTAGTGTATTTATACATATCAAACATGTATCTATCTAGACTAGAAGAGGAATAGATGTTTGTTTTAAACATATACAGTACTAATCTTTCTTTGTTTCTTGACACACATCATCATCATATATATTTATAAATAAATAAATAATTTCCAACTACTAATAGATAGATACATATATCATATCAAAGAAACCTAATAGAACCAACTGCAGAGAGAGAGAGAGAGAGAGAGAGAGAGAGAGAGAGACGTTCCATTAGAAATTAATAGTCCTTCCTTGATCAATCATGATGATGTTGTTTCCGCCGTACCTGCCGGATGAATTAATATCCAAGGTGCTCATGAAATTGCCTGTGAAATCTCTATTGCGATTCAGGTGTGTATCCAAATCATGGCTTAACCTTATCGACAGTCCATCCTTCATAAACCTGCATCTAAACCACACCGAACAGAATTTCAACAATATCATGTTTATAGGTACTAAAAAGAGCAATAATAATAATAATAATGTTGATCCTATTTTTTCCCTATATGCTTTGGATTTTCATGATATTGGAGGAAACAGTAAGGCTGAAATCAGATACCTGGAACCCCCTCATCCTCTTGACGACTTTTCGACCAAGGGTGATTTCTCCCATGGACTGAAAGCCTGCAATGGACTGATTTGTTCATTCTACAGTCCAGGAGATCGGTTTGTTATTTGGAACCCGGCAACTCATAGGCATCGACAAGTGCCCCTTTTTGACAAGGATATCGATCCTGATTTTAAATTTGGTTTTGGATATGATTATAGCACGGACGACTACAAACTGGTTACATTGGAACCTGGGTGTGGTAGTGATGATAATGATCAGGAAAAATTAATAACATGTTACGTTGTTCAGGTTTACAGCATGAAGTCAGATTCGTGGGGTGGTAGACGCAGAATTCACTATTTAAAGGATATTTTGGGACCTCCGGTTTATGTTGGTGGTACTCTTTACTGGGCCGATTATCGTAGAAGCAATTCTGACATACCGGAGAGGATGTACGAAAAGTGCCGGATTGTTGGCTTTAATCTGGTTACGGGAAAGTGGATCTCGGATCCAGGGCCCATCAGGACTGATGTTTTCATGTATTTGTTTAACCACCGTGGGTCTCTTTGTGTTGCTTCCTATAAAAGGTCTCGTTATTCTGATTTTTGGGTTATGAAAGATGATGATGATAATAATCATCGTTATTGGAGTAAGTTGTTTACAGTGAAGGAACGTCTATATAACAATGCTTTGTACTATATAACTTTGAATTCGAATTCGATGATGATGAATAATCAAAACGGACTAGTACTCATCTATGATTTTGAACAAGTAAAGTGGTATGACATTGAAAAGGAGAAAGCAGAGGATATTGATGTTTTACGTGGAACCCAAGTTTTCAAGTTGTTCACATGCTATGAAAGCCTTGTTCGCGTTTAGGCCATTTGCTTGCTTTTCAAATTAATATTTTTTTATAAGAAGGGTTTGAAAGTAATTTAATTAATTTGTTGTCCTGCATGAGAAAGGGTACAGATTTTGTTATATGCATATTTTGCAATCAAACAAATTAGCAGCAAGCAGTGGCCGGCATTAATTAAGTATCACAAATTGGTTTAAGAGTTGGGAGAAAATTGTTAGTGAGCATATATTAGGGGACTAACCTCACCGTACCACAACACCACCTTTAAGAAAGAAAATATGACTCAAAGCATGAACCAAAAGGTGGAATTGGATTAGTAAAACAAATAATGCTTGCTCATTTTTGTTGTTACTAATTGCCTGTTCAAGTTTAATTCCAGAAAAAGAGAGAACCAAACAGGTTTTCTACATTCTTGTTTCCTATAATATATAGGTATAGCACATCTTGAACTCTGAATTTATATAAGACCTCCATCAATCTAATACTTAATTACGCTGAAGAAATAAAAAAATGTTTGTACATAACTTTCCTTGCTTTATACAGATGAATACATAAACTCAAAAACTATATAGACATCAGTCAATACATTTCATTATAATAATCATAGACAACTTCATTAACGACACAAAAAGCATGTAAGAGAAAATCGAATGCTGCTATCTTGGGCCAGAGAGTTCTATAGCCTCAACTACAAGCGATGATTCCTCTATGTAATCAGAATATCTTTGAATAGGATACTCGAATGATCTGTACCTCGAAGTCTCAGCATTTTGTGATTGCTCCCACTTTTCTGCTAATCCATCACCTTCTAACATCCTCAGCACTTCCGACATTTTAGGACGATGCAAAGGGTTAAATTTTGTACAAAGAAGTGCAACTTTAACCATTTCCTCTAATTCTATCATGTCAAAATCGTTCTTCAGATCTTTGTCCGCCATAAGGTTTAGCTTCCCCTCTTGATGAAGCTTTTGTACCTAAATAAGATTTGCGATAAATAAATGATTAGTACAAATTCTGAATAGATATAACAAGATCATGTAAAAAGGAGTTGAAAACTGGGAATTTTAAGTGGTTGTTTTTAAAATGCTATTCAATGATGAGCCATCATAACATTCTACTAAAGTTTTATTTTCTCCATATAACACCTGTACTGTGTATGGCTCCAAAAACAGTAGGACCTGATCAAATACCTATGGAGGACTTTGTTTGCAAACAGAAGCATTTTATAAACAAGCCCATAAATGTCGAAATGTGTGTGTGTGTGTGTGTGTGTGTGTGTGGGGGGGGGGGGGGGGGAGAGGAGGTACATACCCAGTCAAGTATCACTCCTTTTTGGTTAGTCCCTCGCCCGAAATTTACAGCCTTGTGGCCCGTAATCAACTCAAGAAGCAAAACTCCAAAACCAAAAACATCAGTTTTTTCCGATGATTGCCCGGTCGATAAATACTCGGGAGCTATATGGCCCACGGTTCCACGTACTGCAGTAGTTACATGAGAGTCTCGATGATCTAAAAGCTTTGCCAGTCCAAAATCCCCAACCACTGCCTCAAAATCTTCATCCAACAAAATATTGGCCGCTTTTACATCACGATGAATAACTTTCGGGTCACATTGCTCGTGCAAATAAACCAGCCCCCTAGCTGTGCCCAACGCAATATTTTTCCTTCTCGCCCAGTCTAAAACTGGCCTGCCGTGAATATGATCTGTACATTCAAACAACAGCATATAATAAGTTCAATATCTTTATCAAATTTAAAAACCAAGTTATTGAAACGAAAAAAAGTGAAATGCAAAAATACCTCCCATGCTTTGCCTTATCATAGCATAAAACCCGCCGTGTTAATTTATTACCAACCCCCCCTCTCAAGCTATTCTTTATAAGCAACAAAAAACCTTTTCAAGAAAAATGACAATTATACCACAACCAAAAACACCCCAGTTCACATAAAAATATTAACAATAACCCCCCTGTAAACTTTGAAAATTGGCAATAACCTCCCTTTTGCTAATAAGGGGGTTTGCTAATAAAAGTAACACAAGTGTCTTTTCGCCGATTAGGCAAAGCACAGGGGATATTTTGCATTAAGCTCAAGAAAAAATAAAAACTCACCTTTTAGTCTAGAAGCAACACTTCCATTTGGCATGTAAGGGTAAATGAGAAGTCGTTCATTTTCAGTCGAGCAAAATCCCCAAAGACGTAGAAGATTTTTGTGGACAGCTAAACTGATTAACTCTACTTCTGTTTGAAACTGAATTTCACCTCCAATAGCACTATAATCTTTTAACCTTTTAACAGCCACTATTGTACCATTGTTTAGTCGGCCTTTGTATACAATACCGAAACCGCCCTTCCCTAATATATTCTTCGAGTTGAAGTGGTTTGTTGCAGCTCGAAGCTCTTTAAAAGTGTACCTTCTTAAATGTCCTAATCGTACCTCTGGATCATATTGATCTGTCGAATGAAAAGGTAACGTCATTTAAAAGCTTCAAAAAGGTTAAAATTGCACTTTTGGTCGCAGAGGACTGGACACTCAACACTTTTGGTCCAGCAGTTTACAAAGTTGCACTCTCGGTCTTATCCGCCTCATTTCCATCAAAACTGAGACAGTCTTGTGGGACCAAAATTGTCAAACAGAGACCAACACTATTTTATGGGACCAAAAGTCTCAAACAGAGACTAAGAAACATTTCTAAAAAATTGGACCAAAAATGTTGAGGTTCTAGTTATGTGGGACTAAAAATGCAGTTTTGCCCTATATATATGAAGTGTGAATAAGAATCAATACCATTAATGTCGAAGAAAATCTGCTGATTGCGCCTATATCGCCACCAAACGAGCAAGCCAACAACTAAAATTATTACAAAGGCTGCACCAAAGCTTGTTCCAAAAGCAACAGCAATATGATGTTTTCCTCCGGTTTTTGGTTGGTCTAAAAAAACGAATATATATTAGACACAATAGTGGTCATGAAGAGTCACAAGTGAGGTAATATTAACCTTTCACAGCATCTGGTGGAAAGGACAGTGGCTCTGGATATACAACCGAACAATTGTTTTGTGAAGCCTGCCCACAAATCAAAGGATTTCCAACAATTCTGAAAGCAAATCGGAGAAAAAAAGGCTAATTAATTAGTAAAATAAATATAACACAGTATACAAATTAGTCCAAGAAATTCAGACTACTCACTTGAATGTTCTCGCCGGAACTGTAGGCAATGAACCACTTAGATTATTGAAAGAAAGGTCCCTGATAGCATTCATAAATTTTTAAATTTAAATTCAAGAAATAAAACTTTAGTCTTCTTAAAAAATAAAAAATAATAACATACACTAGTGTGAGGCTTTTGATCTTGGAAAGGGAGTCGGGAATTGTACCAGTAAGGCTGTTGTTGTTAAGCCGCCTGTCTTGCTCAAAGAGTAGCAAAAATTGGAGTCAAATTAATTTAAAAGAAATGAAAATTTCCAATTGAATATTTATTTGCAAGTTTATACTCACAAATAATTTAAGTTCATTAGATCCCCAAGAGAATTGGGTATTTCACCGATAAGTTTGTTGTTGGAAAGATCGAGTGCTTGAAGCTTTTTGAGCTTCCCAATCACGGGTGGAATGGGACCATTAAGATCATTGTTCTGAAGCAACCTACAGATAAATCAAAGAACATTATAACACACATGAGTGCTTACAACTAAAAAAATGAAAATTTAAATTAATTTTCAAAAGATGAACTGTTATTTATCAAAAAAAAAAAAAAAAAAAAAGATGAACTGCAAACAACTTACACAGACTGCAAGTTTGTGAGATTTCCTATTCCAGGTGATAATATACCAGACAAGCTCAAGCTAGGTAGCCCTCTAAAAACAAAGAAAATTACAATAAAATATCATTAAAAATCAAGAATTTAGTTTCAATTTGTTTAGATGAATAATAAATGATTTTTTTCTCAGTTTTGGTAAACTTACAGAGCAGAAACATAGCCATCTGGGGAACAAGTAACCATTCTCCAACTACAAGGATCCACAGAATTTGCATCCCAATTCTCTAGAACATTGTATGGATCTTTTAAGTCATTTTTTATAGCAATTAAAGCTACTACTGCAGAAAATTTAACATCATAAAACTAGTCAAAAACAGTTGAAGAGGTGAGAAAATCAATTACACAGAAAATCTAACAAAAAGAAGAAACTTTACCTTCATAATTTACACCAGAAGGAGAGAGAGTTGAATAAGAACCCTCTATTATTGCCAAAATTACCAATCCAACTTTCCAGAGCAGAGATTTTCTTCTTCTTTCCATACTCTGATGTTAA
Organism: Penstemon newberryi var. newberryi; assembly: GCA_030819805.1. Lineage (NCBI taxonomy): Eukaryota > Viridiplantae > Streptophyta > Magnoliopsida > Lamiales > Plantaginaceae > Penstemon > Penstemon newberryi. The sequence continues at coordinate 1,534,720 of JAUALY010000008.1, forward strand.
AAAATTTCACCTTTTTTGCATAATTTTCAATTTCTTATAGAACAATCAATTCTTATAATAGACACATTACCTAACTTATTTTAATCCAAAAAGGTAGAGCCCAGAATCAGAACCCCATAAAGCAAATCCACTACTCTTTTATTACCATATAAAGATGCGCTCTTTTTCCAATTTTGTCCCTAAAAGAACATCAAATTTTCACTTTCGACCTCCAACCATTCACCAACTTTAGACTAAAAAAGATATAGAAAAGCCCATTAGAAAAGATGGAGTTAAATGGACAACATTTTGGGGTGAGACGAAGGGTGTTTTCTTGAGAGAGTAAAAACAGAGATTAGACCTGAAATTCTGAGGAGCCTTGAGATTTGGGATTGATATTATTGTATGAATTTCATGTTGAAATTCTATTTGTCTATGCAAATGATAATAATCCTATTACTATTACTGTAATTATTGAAATCATATCCACTCAAGATTTGAATAACACTCGCTCGCTCAATCACACTATTATCTAGCACTAGCAGAGTTGGTATTTCAAACCCACTGCAGAGTTGGTATTTACCAGAAAAATACAAACACGCTGCAAAAAGTCCAAAACGTAAGGCCAAGGCGTCACAGATGCAGATGCGGGCTGTGTAAAATAATTTTTTTTAAAGGAGCTTTATGCAATTTTTTCGGTAATTTAAATAGGAGTAAAATGCAAAAACACCTCATGCGGTTTTCTAATTGATAGAAAATCTCTAAATTATTTTTATGACCAAAAGAACCCTATATATTTTAATTAGTAGAGCCATTTACTTCTTTTTAGACTGCATTGTGTTTTATCCGTTCAAAATATAAGTATTATCCATGATTTATAGAGAAAGAACAAATATATCCTTAAATATTATTTTTTAATTGAAATAAAATCCGATTGCATAGTTTTATTCATTTAAAAACATTGTCAATAACCCTTCTATAAACTTAAAAAACTAATAATAATCCCTCAATAAGTTAAAAAATTACCAATAATATCCTTGATATCAACTCTTACTTTTCAAATAGATGCAGTGAGGTAATACCTTGATAACGATGATTTGTGAAATTTTAACGCATGAATCTTTTGTTATATAAATAACATATGTTGTTCTTTTTGTCAATTAATACACGCGGGTTTTTTTTTACATTTTACTAATTAATAAGGATCTTTATTTATTTATCTAAAATGTTATTATTTATTTCAGCGTCAAGTAAGAATGTGAGAGTACTAGCTGTTGAGAAATATTTTATAGGAAAAAAAATATGTGAAAATTATTATTTTTAGATATTTTCTCAACGCTTGTTCAAGTTTTTAGTTATTTTAAAAAAAGAAATTGAAAATATGGGGATGTAGAGTAAATATCACTGCTTTGGGACTTAATGTGAAAAATGTGAAAAGCTAGTTGTATTTTTGTGGAATAAAGAAAAGAATTTGCTTTTATTTATGTACACAGTGATTTGGACTGAAGGGATGTGGGTGTGATTGATAGGAGAGAAGAGCAGGATAATGTCTTAAAGACACAACAACAAAAGCAAAGCAAAAAGTAAATAATTTTGCAGGTTGGCAGATCACGTGCTTGGTTTGTCTTTCTCTTTGTTGGCTTTTGAATTTTTTGAATTATTTTTTATTTTCTTCTTCTTCTTTTTTTAAGTGAAAAAATATATACTATTCCCTCCGATTCATATTAGTTGGCACATTTATCAAATTTTTATATTTCATATTATTTGGCATATTTGAATTTTCAATATAATTTTTTTCAATTTTACCTTTCTCTTACATCTAGGTTGGAAAGCTCCAGAGTCACTAGGAAGAGTATTTTTGATAATTTATTATATAAAAATGATTAATCATAAGATTTTTTAATTTGTGTGAAAAATAATAATGTGCCAATTAATATGAAATGAAGGGAGTATTGATTTTGTTCGGTTAAAGTTATGGCCCAGACATCATCATGGCCCAGTGTGACTGTGCTTTTTTTTTCACAAAAAATTAGAGATGATCATCAGATTTTATAACATTAATTTATTTATTATGGTATTTTTAAATCAATTGCAGAAATGGTTATATATGGAGTATTTCATAATTAACTAAATCCTAGTATTAGAATAAATTTCATTCTCAAATACTAAAATCTAAAGCACATGGAATATTTATGTGAAGAAAATCTGGATATAAATAAATTCAAATTTGTATAGTTGATATTGAACTATTGGGGAGCACTTATGATACTTTTACTTACTAGTATTGAATTCTATTGGATCAATTTGACTTATTTTACACGCTTATTGATCAATATAGAGGATTAATTTATATAAAAATAAATTTTAGTTATTTGATGAATATTGTTCATAAATAGATATCGCGAGTCATAACTTTTTTTTTAAGAAAAAAGAATAATTGTAAAGCATGTGTTATTTAAAAATGTCATTATTAAAAAATGGAAAATTCTAAGGTGCCGCTGCGTTAGGTGCCGCTAATTATAACCAATAGAAATAAGACATGTTATTAATTAGTTATTTGTTAAATAAGTTATCAACCATAATATTACCACAATAAGTGGTACTATACCACAATAACTGATACTATACAATATATTTAGCCACATCATATAGTAAATTATTTCCTAATAAATTACTATGAGAAAAAAAAAATGAATGTAACAATAATATTTTATAATAAATAGTATATAATATTTGTGTTGAAAAATTAATATTAAATTTTGAAAAATTGCATAATACCACCTAATGTGGAATAAATACTACATGATGTGGGGTCATCTAAATATATGAGATTAATATTATGTAATGAGAGCATGTACTGCCACACTTCAGTTATACCATAGAATATGATACACGTTGCGTGGTAATATCACCTAATGTGGAATAAATACTACATGATGTGATGTCACATTAATACAATGTAAATGTGGGCCCGTACTGTCACATGTGATTTATACTATAGAATGTGATACACATTGCGTGGTAATGCTGCCTATTGTGGAATAAATACTACATAATGTGGGGTCATATTTAATACTATGTATTGTGAGTCATTACTGTCACGTGTGAGTTATATCATAGAATGTGATACATACACATTGCGTAGTAATACCACTTAATGTGAAATAAATACTACGTGATGTGGGGTCATACTAAATATATGGGGTTAATACTATATAATGTGAGTCAGTACTGTCAAATATGAGTTATACCATATAATGTGATACACATTGTGTGGTAATACCACCTAATATGGAATAAATACTACATGATGTGGGGTCACATTAATACTATCTAATGTGAGTCATTAATGTCATGTGTGAGTTATACCATAGAATGTGATACATACACATTGCGTAGTAATACCACCTAATGTGGAATAGATATTACATGATGTGGATCATACTAAATATATGCGGCACCTAACGCAACGGCACCCTAGAATCCCCCTTAAAAAATGAATAACTTAAAGGGCGGAAAATTTAATGTCATGTATGTGCATATATTGACTCGCTCAAGTTATAAGTTTGAACAGTTATCAATAAATTTAAATATAAGACACCTGAGTTTTGATCCGAAAATGTGATACAAGATTTTAATTTTTTAATCAGATAATGAAACATCATTTAAGGCAAATTATTTTGAATTTGAATAGATTTATTACTTGGTATGTGGGTTCATATGATATTCAAAGAGTTGGAAAATTTATCAAGATGTATGAAAGTTTATTCAAAGTTTGAAATGGAAAAAGTAATTTTATCCATAAATAAAGCATAAGGCATATGTACAACAATTGTTTAAATAAAATAGAATTGGTGAGATAAGGCATAACAATTTTGTCGTTATGGGGAACAAGTAGGTATATAGTTTGATTAGCTACCCAAACATTATATTATAAAATTATAATGTCAATAAAATTCTTTATAGGCTACTAAACGAAACCAAAGAGAATATTTGCAACTTCCCATGAAAGAAGTCTAAAATGCGCCTGCGGTGCTGCAGCGCTTGTGATGGCGAAATTGCTCTTGGACACCGTGGCTGAGTGAGTGTGTGTGTGTGAGAGAGAGAAACGGGAGTATCTCTAAAGTGGGCCCACAGGACAAATACGCCCACATGGCTGGATCTACATACTACAGTACATAATGTTACAATTCCGGAATTACGTTGAACCGTTGAAACATAAAGCTTACGAATTAATAATGGTGATATTCATATTGTTTTGTTTACATATATTGAAGCAACTATCTCCCATTTATAATGCATTGCCCTTTAATTTATTCCTATAATAGACCAAGATTATTATCTAATATTTTTTTATATATATGGAGTATGGACAACTTAGTTACAAGAAAATGATAGAAAAAACAAATTCTTGTAGTGGGTTCAAACATAATGACGGTTCTTCAATTTTCTTAGTATATTATTGTGGACACCATATTTCAACATGTAATATATTTATTTATGCAAATTGAAAGATTTTTACCGCTCATGAATTTATTAGTTATATTTAATTGAGACTGAATTGTTCGGAAATTTATTATATGTTAGTTATCATAAAATTTGTCATATATTGAAATTGTTTCACGGAGAAAATATTTGGTCTATCCGTTGTATATAAATGGCAAAATACAATAAGCCAATAATACTTTAAGAACTAAATACAATATTTTTCGCATTTTATACTACGTCAATGTATCAAATGAAATTTTCATTAAGTAGAGTGCTTATGACGATTTATTTAAAATTAGTCATGAATATTCGTGGGATAGTCATAATCTCAAAAGTGATAAATTGCAAAGGGAATTTCGGATAAATTGGTTTATGGGTAAGTACTTTCTTTATTAATTGATTTATGGCGTAATAATTAAGTGCATAATTTGTAATGTTCTTTCGTGAATATTATATTTTTAATGTAGGAAGTAGTGAAGTACCTAAATGTGCTGAATTGTGAAACCCAAAAACCAAGAGTATTTTTGTCGCATTGGAAAAGCTGAATATTCTCTGGTCTACACTTGCTAATAACTGATTCCCACTCTTGATTAAATATTTAATTATAATAGCATTACCTAATCTTTTTCCAACTTAGATCTATTGAAGAGGAATTCCCCTTGAGAAACAATTTCCTATTCTGAGGGTATTTCCTTGGAATTGGAGTAATAATTCTTTGACCATATAAAAATCCTTCAAATTTATTTCTCGAATATTAATAATATAGTAATTTTTTTTTAATGTAACGATGTAGTACATCATTTCATTAACAAGTTATTTGAGCACTAAGGTCAATTTCAACGGCCATTTTAAATTTTGGTATCTTATATTAAAATTTAAGGGACGAACGCTATTGTACAATTCCATTTTTTACTCTGATATTCATCAGCTAGTTTATATTTAAAGATTCTACTACAACCACACCTTTTCACTTTAACAAAATAAAGTAAGAGCCTTGTTTGGCAGGTTTTTTGCATTAACCTGAAATTCTGAAAAACAGATTTCAAGTTAATGCAAAAAATTTAAAATTTGGAAAAAAAAAAAAAAAGGGAGAAGGAAAATGCTGAAACATCAGAGGCTGCCCAACGCATTCTTATTTTGTGCAAAGAGTTTCAATTTTCAGCAGGGGAAAGTACAAAACTTATAAATTTTGTTATAATTTAAGTTATAACATGTGTCTCGAGATGGCCTAACAAAGTACAAAACACATCCAACAAAATTAATCATATTAAACTAGAAAAACATCGTATTTTTTAGTAAGATTCGAGTTCAAGACCTCGAAAGACTTGAGATCTCAACTTTGTCATTTCATAAAATTGTTGTTAGGGAAACAACTTCCATCGAACATCATTATACATTTAGGATTGTCTTGCATTTAGATCGGATCACCCTATCTCCATTATTTTATTTGTTATATTATTGGATTCTTCAAAATTTCTAAGGGTGAGTTTGGCCTAGATGTTCGAAAAGCAATTATGGGAGAATTAATATTACTAAAATGGATTTTGACAATAAATGATTATAATAAAAATTAATTATATAAAAATTGTTTTTGTATAATAGTTTTTGCAAAAGTAACACTTTAGGAGCTTCTAGAATAAGTTGATTTTTAACTTCTGGAGATCCTAAAAGTGATTATGACATTGGGGCAAACACCATGAAAATTACGATTGACCAAATGTTATTGTTATAATTGGGGCTAAACAATTAAAAAATTAGAAATGCTTCCCCCGCTAGACCAAACTCATCCTAACTATCTTTATTCATCGGGATATTCAATTTTTTTTAAAAGAAAAGTTGGATTCTCCGATCACAAAGTCTCTACTAGCATTTTAGTTTGAAACAAATTGTGTAGCCATTTAACTCAACACACAGAACTCAAACTTCCTTTATTTCATCAACCTTCAAAGTAAAATGTTTTTAACAACATTTTTTAAATCTCATGGAAAATTGACAATATTGACAAGTACCAAAATTAATGTATATTGTTTTGTGAGAAATGAGAAATAAATGGTAATGGAAATAATATTAAGTCATGTCTCATTTTGACATGTTAAACTTCTCGAATATTATTAAATTGCTTATATAAATTATACATAATATAATGGAATTCGAACTTTTGTATTAGTGAGATGTATCCATCTTTACTTTAATATATTTTAGGTTGTAGGGCATTCCTGGCCGGCCATGGGAGGGAGTGGCAACTCCCCTGGGGCGTGTCCAAGGGACCTGGCTCCCTTGGGCACTCCCCGGGGCAACTGGACGCCATTTCAGCGCATCCAACCACCGCTGGAGAAGATGGCACCATGTGGCGCCATTCGCTCCTTTATTTTTTCTAATTTTTTTTATTGGTTTTAAATAATTTTTTTATCAAAAAAATGGGTATTTATATTTATAAATTTTGTGTAAGATTTAACTAAAAAAAATTGATTTTTCTTATTTAAATGTAATTTAACAACTTTGTTGTATAAACATGTGTTGTTTAAATTGTGAATCTTAAATGTATAATTTAGACATTATCGTTAAATACGATTTTTGCATTAAATTTAAAAATATTAATACAAGTATAAATATTTAATAAAAAAAGTATAAATATTTAAAATTTTATTTTTTCTTATTTTATTTTAATTTAACAACATTGTTGTATAAACATGAGTAATTTAAATTTTATAATCTTAAATGTACCATTAGACAGAACGTATAAATACGAATTCTGAAAACACAAAATTATTGATATAAATCTTAATTTCAATAATAGTATGCCTAATTTTAGTATTACCATTCTTACGGTTATTATGCATAATTTTACCTATTCAAAATTAATTTTATTATTATTATCCATTTTCAATATTATAATTAATATTATTAATTTTCAAAATTATTATTATTATTACAAATTATAAGTGATAGTGTGCAAGTTTTTTTTAAAATTAATTATCCCCATCCCCCAGGACGGTTGGAGATGATGAACCGGTGACATCCCGGGGAATATCTCCCCACCCGGGTGGAGATGACCTAAATGCATCATACCTTTTATGCATCGTTAAATATATTTGAATAAAAAATAATAAGAGTAGATGTAATGGGCCCGGCCCAAAATGTGATTGACGTTACAGAACATCTTTGTCCTGATTTAAATTTAAGCAACTTTTACCTGATTTGATATTCACTTTTGAAACTTTGTCATGGACATTGGAAAGTGAACGAGAAAGGTCATTGGAAAATTTTCCGCTGTGTCCATACAAATTTCAGATTGTAATTATAAAAGTTCAAAAAAAAGAAGTAGCTTTGAATTTTTGATAAATAGAGTGACATGTATAATTTTCGTTTTTCTTTATGATTTATTTTAAAAAAAATAGGTTATTGTCTGTCAAATAAGTATAATGTAAGATTACAAAATAAGTCAACGATTACTTTTCAAAGAAGATATAGTTGTATGTTTTAAAATTTTGAATATTTAGTTTTTTGTCATCCAAAATAATTTCTAAATCATTATAAGTAAAGAGTATTAAAATAAAGTAGGAAATGTTAAGATAGATTAAAGATAATCTATTAATGCTTTTTGAGTCCAAAGATTAAAGCATATTCGAGAAACTGGGCCCAATTTCGTTTAACAATTGGTGTGAAAGTGGACAAAAGTGTAAGGATTCATTCAACTACTTTGCATCATGTGCTGATTCATTATTTATAGATCAGTTGAACAACCAGTGAGTCTTACACCACTAGATAGTTACTTCCTAACTATCCTTCTTCATTTTAATTGAGAATCGCATTGTTAAATAAATTATTCTAGTAATATTTAGACAGACATACTCATTTTGTCACACCAAATCATATTACTCAAAGATCATATATTCACACACACACACACACAACATAAAAATGTGTATATGGTTGAATTCGATGATAATATTAAATCAATCAATATTTTGTACGAGTCAAATCTATTTCTCGGGATCATCTCCAACAGAACTCTTAAATTCAGGTCTCTTATCTTAAAATTTAAGGGGTGATCAGTGTTATACATTTTCACATTTTACTCTGCACTCGAACATCTAGGTTATTTTTGAGATTCTCACCGTATATTTATACCAGAAAGTACAAAAGGTGTTGTACTTTCCTTCCTATCACAATTTTTCACTTGACTTTGGACTCTTATATTTGAAAGTCCAAACTTAAACATTTAAGAGTTACATAAATTATAAGAGTTCACTTAAAGCTCATTTTCTTGAAAATTTTTATAAATTTTCTTAAATTTTAAATTATACATGGCTTGTTGAAAATTGCCTTATTACTCTTTCTACCTCTTCTTCCTTTGAGACAAGGTCCTAAACCTAGTACAATAAAATATAGAAAAAAAGAATCCCCAAGTTATTGGGCCATCAAAGAAGAATTTGGGCCGCCATAATTTAGTACAGGGTATTTATTAGAGATAGCTCACAAAAATATCAAAATTTACCAAAATTCTTGCTTGAAACACGGCCTTTATAATTGGACCTTAAACCAGCAGCCACACTAAAAGATTTGGCCCATTTGTTGAATTTAGATATACTCATACAGATACTACAATATTATGTACCCATGTCACATCCTAGTGGGCTGGTTACAACTTACATGCAATGCATATAACATGTCATTAATAATTTATTCAAATAATTTGATTTCGTAAGATTTGTTTTAAAAGATCATTTTATATCTTTTGAGAGAGGGACAAACATGTTTTCAATGTCTTTCAAGAATTTTTTAAATAATCACTTTATGGAAATGATCTATTGGCCTAGTTTTACTAAAACTAATCAACGCATGATTTCTAGTTTCACAACAAAATGATGTAAATTTGAGAATGTCAAATCTTACAAGTTACAAGACAATGCAAGTTAACTTGTTTCTGGTGTTTAGTATTAGTCAGTAGACGACACATTTTACTCAAAAGATCATTATCTAAGCATATACTCATTCTTTAATTTACAATTCCAAAACCACATCGACAATAATTGCAGAAAAAATTTAAATTCATACAAACGGATATATGAAAATTAATAATCCATTGATCCCAAAGACATTTTTGTATCTAACTCAAACTTTTCAAGTTAATCAAAAGTTATTATCGACAAAAAATGGTCCAACTGGGTCATGTTGCATCAAATAATTTCCGTTTTGCTTAACCAAGTCAACTCAGTAAACTCACCTCGATCTCCGCCCCCATAACTCGTTGCAACTCGTCGATTCCAACCTCAGAGCACGTAAACACCAACCTCTCCATTATCATATCATCACGCGCCGCCACATTCCTAACGCTCCACCAACTACACCTCCCACCGTCCACCAACTCGCAAGCCACCACCTCCCACGCGCTATACACGTAAACAACATTTCCCGCCACCCGAACATCAATAGAACAATTCTCAAAACTTTCACCCTTCAGTTTCTCCACATAATCCACAGGCATTTCTCCAATCTCTTCACACTCAAAATCTTCTCCGAATATTCTCCAAATCCTCACCCCTTCACCATTCCGATTTCTACACAGTCCGACCAAAATCAAACCGTTATTGGAGCACCCGATGTTGAAGCTACTAACGGGTTGACCCGGATCCAAAACAATTGGGTCGGACCAGGATTTAGTTACCGGATCAAAACAATGAGTGACACCCGATTGCTTGTCTGTAACGACGAGTTTCTCACCCGTCGTCGCCATAGAAAGCCAATCTGAAGCCGCAGAGTCTTTCAAATTTCTCGGTAGTGAATCACACCTCTGCCAAACGCGCGTGGTGAGATTATAAATTTCTAGAGCTAATGGATCGTCTTCGAAATCACACGCACCACCAGCAACTATAATGTGGTCCCCAACACGCGCGACGATTGGATCCATGCGCCAAACGAGGGGAGGGTCCACGTGGCACCAATGGAAATTCAGAGGGTCCAACGAGAAGGAGAATTTTGAAGGGGACAGCATGTAGAGGAAATTGGAGTGTGAGGATTTGAGGGCTGAGATGTGTTTGATCGACGGCTGAGATATTTTCATCCAAATGTTGGAGCGTGGGTCGTACGCGTATTTTGTGGCGGAGTAAGGGAAGCGCGTGGATTGTGTGTGGAGGATCAGCCAAGGTTTTGGTTTTTTGCTGTGGCGGAGGGAGGAGGACACGGCGGTGCACCAGGATTTTGACACGTGTGAGGCGGAAGCTAGGTGGATGAGCGGAACGTGTGAGAAAACAGATTCTAATACGTCGCCGTGGATTTGCATTTCTTCTATGGTTGTTGATAATTGTTGATCTTCAGTAGTGGCCATTTTTGGAGTGTTCTCTCTTTTTTTGTTAAATTTGGAAAGTTTATGTGACTTTGTCTAATAAGTGGGCATTGAGTTAAATGCAATGTAGTGTGTAGGTTTTTTGTTCACATTAGCCTTTATGTAGTAGTCGGTACTCGGGAGATGGAGAAACCATTTCATGTTTAGTCGCACACATTATCGATCGAGTATATGTGGTGTAACAAATCAATTTTTTTTATTATCAGAAGTCATCGAGTATACATTACATGTAGTGACTAAGTCATTTTTTTTAATAATATAACAAGTCAAATTTAAAATCTATGTTATATAATTTATTATCCTAACTTTTGATAGCGAGACATGAGAATTTTGGAAAGAATATATATGATGAGATTATATTAAATTAGATTTAGGAGTTTAGTAGATATGTTTCTTTTAATTATTTTGTTTATCTAGGAGTCATTTAGTCGTTGATTATTGATATTTGGAAGAGAATGAAGTTCTCTCTCTCTAGAATTTTGGATGTATATCTTGATTTTCCTAGATCTATATAATAATCAATATTCTGATCTAGATAAGTAGGCTCCTTGTCGTCTCTTCAGTCTTCATTCATATAGTTGGGCAGGCAAATTTGTGTTAAATGTGGTCACACCGAACTAAACCTACGATTAAAAAATGCAGGTTTAAGTCATGTCAATTGTTATTACTATATATGAATACATTTTTATGATCATAAAAATAAAGCTCCAATTTGTACAAGTTTTGTTAGTTTCAATCAGGACATCATCATGTCATCATGTGCAAATGCAAGAAGAAGTTGTATTCTTTTTGGGTCAGCGGACCGACAATCCCTCTTCATATCCTTAATCTTAAACCGTGAATTCATATATATAACACGTGTAAATATTCACTAGGAACAATTTTTTTTGTGCTAATACATACATGCTCTAAATACTTGTGATGCAGATGCAGATGCAGTACGTACATCAAGAGTGAGATTTCATGGTCCGAATATATAGGGTATCTTTTTTTGAAATTTCTGCTTGTAGGATTTTGTTTTTATGATTGGTAAAGTTGTGTTTGACATCTGGATAGATTTTGCTTTAAATGAATTTTGATTGTTGCACCAACCTGAAGGTGAAATTAACTTAAAAATGGATTGGTATTGGGAAAATCAGAAAGTGATTTTAGTCAAATTTCTGTTTTTTGTCAAGAATCAAATTTCTTATTATGTGTGATTTGTGAAAGAAGAACAGGACTTCCGGATACTCCGAGAGTAGACTATCTCAACTTTTTTTCTTTCTAGTTTTTCTTTGTAATAAGGGTGCGTTTGGTAATAGCGATTGAAAAAAATAATTGTACAGTAAATGATTTTCTCATAATTAATTATAATAAAATGATTATAAAAAAATACTTATGTATACTTGTTTTCGCAAAAGCTACACTTTTGTTGCTTTTCAAAAAACAAATACTATATGATTTTTTTGTGATTGAAGATCTCAAAAATGATTATGATAATAGAGGTCAAACACATTAAAAATCACGATTAACAAAAAGTGATTACAATTAAAGGGATCAAATGCTCTTAAAATCAAGATAAATATACACAAATATTTTTTACAGCTCCAATAACCAGGCCAAACTCACCCTAAATTTTCTGAAATTACATTCACCAAGCCAACTCCCACAAAAAAAAAAAAAAAAAAAAAAAAAAAAAAAAAGGATTACAAAGATTTTTGTTGTATTTGTACCCATAGATATTTTAAAAAAAGGAAAAATGGATTATGGATACATATATACACTTCTAGATCACTACGTCCAAGGTCATTTATTTTCCCGTCGACTGAATTTAGACCAAAACTTGTTCTTATTTCTTAGTCACATTTGCTTCATATTTTGGTGGTGGATTTATTTATGACTGTATTTTTTGAGCTAAATGCAAAAATTTCCCCTGTGCTTTGGCTGATTATCAACAATTTTCTTGTGTTATTTTTATTAGCATAATATCATTGTGTTCTTTTTTCATTAGCATCAAAATCCATTTGAAATTTCTTCCTAAATCATAGAGAGGTTCATTTTATCTTTTTAAGTGAACAAGGGGTTTATTGTCAAGTTTTTAGGTAGATAGAGGTGTTTTTCATCATTGTGGGGATATATTGTAATTTTGATTTGTGAGTGATTTTTTTTGTTAATAAAAAATGAGCAGAAAAGGATTTCACTAATAAAAATAATTTTTTTCTTTCCATAATTAGCCAAAGTATAAAATATTTTTGCATTTCGCTCGTCTATTTTTTTCTTTTTTAATTAATAACTACAGCGACAGCAGGTGATAAAATCAATTTTCATTTAATATATTTTGTATTCTGTTCCCATCACATTTAAGTATTATAGTACTTCTTATCTATATACATATAAAAGTATGGGTTGGCAAAGAGAATTTCTTCTCTTTTTTGTGATGACTAATACACCCCTACTTAAATGATAAATAAAATAATTGAATAATCATATATTTTTACACGAAAAGGAAGTCTACACTAATATAAACACTGTTGTATTAAAATAATAATAAATACAAGAAAATAAAAATTGGACAATACATAAAATTGGTGGACTTAATAATGTAGGTGAAGTTAAAAAAAAAAAAAAAAAGAAACTTAGAAAGTTGCTTACGGAAACTAATACGAGGACTAACAAATTTTATTATCGTTTATATATATATATATATATATATATATATATATATTTAATATATACAATTCTAATTTTTGCCATTATTAAATGTTTGAATAAAAATATTGATTTCTATCTAGCTAAATTCCTAACAATCAAATATTCCGCAAACGGGTAAAAACTGAAATCAAGTAAACACGGGATAATAAGAAAAACGGTTCAAATTGATAAAAGAACAAGAACAAAAAGATGAGTTAATTTGGCCAAAAAAAAAGTGAAATAGATGAAAAAAAAAGGTTAAATCCACAAAAAAAATAAGTAAAATCGACTAAAATTGGGTTAAACATGAGAGAATGTGTGAACTGATTAACGAATGAGATAAAATAAACTAAAATTGAGTCAAACCGAAGAGAATGGAAAAAATGATTAATAAATGGGATAAACCACAAATGATAGGTGAAACCGGTGAAAGAACGAGTTAGAATAATAAAAAAGAAATGGTAAAATCAGTGTAAAAGCGGGTGAAATGGATAGTTCTTTGGAAAGCACTTACGAAATAATCACTTATTAAATAACCTAAAAAATTGCCACCTTCGTGTCATATTAATTTAAAAAAATGTACTATTTAGTTAACAAAAACACTTATAATTGGCTTAAGAAAAATTGGGTTAAACATGAGAGAATGTGTGAACTGATTAACGAATGAGATAAAATCAACTAAAATTGGGTTAAACCGAAGAGAGTGGAAAAAATGATTAATAAATGGGATAAACCACAAAAAATAGGTGAAACCGGCGGTGAAAGAACGAGTTAGAATAATAAGAAAGAAATGGTAAACTCAGTGTAAAAGTGGGTGAAACAATAGTTCTTTGGAAAGCACTTACGAAATTATCACTTATTAAATAACCTAAAAAAATGCCACCTTCGTCCCATATTAATAAAAAAAGGTACTATTTAGTTAACAGAAACACTTATAATTGGCTTAAGAAAAATAAAGTCAGAACATAGAAATGGTTAAAATCGGTGAAAAAAGATGAAATTCGATTTAAAATATATGATACACAAAATGATAAAATCAATGGAAAAATATGTTATATAGAAGACAAATGAGTTAAAGCAAAATAAAAATGGTGCAATTGATAGAACAACGCGTTAAACGGGTAAAATCGATAAAAAAAAAAAAAAAAAAAAGAATGATATCAACTAACACGGGATAATAAGAAGAAGAAAAAGGGATCAAATCAATAAAGGAACAAGAGCAAAAAAAATGAGTTAAATTGGCATGAAAATGTGAAATAGGTGAGAAAATAGGTTAAATCAGCAAAAAAAATAAACAAAATCGACTAAAATTGGGATAAACCAGAGAGAATGGAGGAATTGATTAACAAATGTAATAAAATCAACTAAATTTTGTGTTAAACCGGGGGAAATGAGTGAATTGATTAACAAATGGTGTAAACCACAAAAGGATAAAATCGGTGAAAAAACGGGTTAATATAAAAAAATATGAAAAAGTAAACTCAGTGTAAAAGCGGGTGAAATCGATATTTCTTTGGAAAGTTCTTAAAAAATTATCACTTATTAAAGAACCTCATCAAAAAAAAAAAAAAAAAAGTCACCTTCGTGCTATATGAATAAAAAAGTACTATTATTTAGTTAACTGAAAACTTATAAATGGACTTGAACCAATAAAAACTAAAAACACTGAATTGGTTAAAACCGTTGAAAAATGGGTAAAATTCGATCAAAAAATATATGATAAAAAATAGTAAAATTAATGAAAAATGGTTTAGATCGAAGAAAAAAAAGTTATAGCAACAAAAAATGGTGCAGTCGATAAAATAACATGGTAAATAGACAAAAATCTGATAAATCGATAGAAATGAATGATATCGACTAAACATGTGATAAAAAAAGGGTCAAATCGATGAATGAACAAGATAAAAAACTGAATTAAATAGACAACAAAAAAGGTGAAATATGTGAGAAAATAGGTTAATCTGCAAAAGAATAAGTAAAATCAACTAAAATTTCGTTAAATTGGAGAGAATACGTTAATTGATTATCAAGTGAGATAAACCACAAAAATGGGTAAAATCGGTGAATGAACGATTTAGTATACCAAAAAAAATGATAAGTTCAGTGTAAAAACGGATGAAATCGATGAAAAAATATGTTAAAATAAAAAATAAAAAAAACGCAGTGTAAATCGATAAAATAGTTTCACTCGGCAAAATTGGGGAAAATTGGTAACAACGGGTCAATTTGTTTAAAAAATGGATTAAGCATGAAATAGAAAATTGATTAAATCAGTAAAAGACATGTATAACAGGTAAAACTGGTGAAATCGATAAATAAAAAAGCGGTTAAACCTGTGAAAATGGTTTAGATGGAAATATCAAGGTCAAGAAAGAAAAGAATTGATGTTGTCCATTGGTAAAATCAATGGAAAAATGGGTTAGATTGAAAGAAAAACGAGTTGAAGCAAAAAAAATGGTGTCATTGATAAAACAACAAGGTTAACCGACAAAAGAGGGTAGAACCGGTAAAAAAAAATGAATAACATCGGCTAAAAAAATTGTTAAAACCGACAAAAACAGGTAAATTTTGATTAAAAATATATGATAAAAATGGTAAAATCAATTGAAAAATGGGTTAGATAGAAAGAAAACCGAGTTAAAGCAAAAAAAAAAGTGCCAATTGATAAAAAATAACAAGGTTAACCGACAAAAAAATTGGTAAAATCAGTAAAAAGAAAGAATTACATCGGCCAAACACGGGATAAAAAAATGGAAAAAATCGATAAAATAACAAGAACAAAAAAATGAGTTAATCGGCAAAAAAAAAGGTGAAATATGTGAGAAAATAGGTTACATAAGCAAAAGAATAAGTACAATCAGACTAAAATTTGGTTAAACCGAAGAGAATGAGTGAATTTATTAACAAATGTGAAAATCGACTAAAATTGGGTTAAACTAGAGTGAATTGATGGATTGATTAACAAATGGGGTAAACTACACAAAAAAGGGTGAAATCTATGAAAGAACAGGCTAAAATAACAAAAAAGAAATGATTAACTCAGTGTAAAAGCATGTAAATTCGATATTTCTATTGAAAGTTCTTAAGAAATTATCATTTATTAAAGAATCTAAAAACAAAAGGCTACATTTGAGCTATATGAATTGAAAAAAAAGTATTATTACTTAACTGAAAAACTTATAATTGGCTTAAGCCAAATTAAGTCAAAACATAGAAGGGTTAAAATTGATGAAAACTGGTAAAATTCTATTAAAAATATGTATGATAAAAAATGGTAAAATCAATGGAAAAATGGGTTACATAGAAGAAAAACGAGTAAAACCAAAAAAATGGTGCAATTTATAAAATAACGGGGTAAACTGGTAAAAATGGATAACTGGTATAAAATGATGATGTTGGCTAAACATGAGATAAAAAAAGGGGGGGGGGGTGTCAAATCGATGAAAGAACAAAACATAAAATGAGTTAAATTGGCAAAAAAAAAAAGTGAAATATGTGAGAAAATGGGTTTAATTAGCATAAGAATAGGTAAAATCAACTAAAATTTGGTTAAAGCAGAGAGAATGAGTGAATTGATTAACAAATGGGATAAACCATAAAAGTGGGTGTAATCGGTGAAAAAAGGATTAAAATAACATAAAAAACAAATGTTAAACGCAACGTAAAAGAGAATGAAATCGAAGAAAGAACATGTTAAAATGACAAAAAAAATGGTAAACTTAGTGTAAAAGCAGGTTTACTCGACAAAACTGAGGAAAATTGGTAAAATCGGGTTAGATTAGTTAAAAAATGGATTAGGCATGTAATTGAAAATAGATGAACTCAATAAATGATAGGTATAACCAACAAGATTGGTTAAATAGCTAAAAAAAATAAAATGGGTTAAACTTGTAAAAACTGGTTTAGATGGAAAAAATATTGTTTAGATGGAAATATCAATGTCAAGGAAGAAATTTTTTGATATTGTTCATTCGTTCAAATGGTTGTTTTAGAATAATAATTATGTAGACATGCAGTTTTAGATTAGAAATACTTAGTAATTATAGTTCATTTTTTATTTTAAAGTTTTGTATTTAGGTATTTATAATAACAACTTTAAATTCTAGGTAACAGTATAAAATAATTAAATTGATGAAAAATAATAAATGAATCAACTAACATAGAAAATTAGTTAATCACGTGCAACGCACGTGTACTTTTCTAGTTCCATAAAAAATAAGAGGCTGAGAAACAAGTGGGAACTACTTTCTGGATAATATAAAAATGAGAACCACACAAATTTCATGGAAAAAAATATCGTCAATCAAATTCTTATTCTAGAAATGTATTGACATTTTGTTCGTTCATGCATTAAATTTTTATGAGATTGATTGGTTGCCCTACTTGCTTTAATTTGTATATCGGATTTGTTTTCAGATAATGTTTCTGATAATGTTTTCTAAATAAATTTCTGATAATCAGATGGACTCAGAAAACTAATTGATTTTGACCTAACTTGAGAAATAAACAAATGAATAATTTTCTCTTTCGTCCATTTTGGCGCCTTCAGCCATTCCGATTATAATTCTAATTTGAATAAGAGTTTAATTCGGCACAACACATTCAAAATATTTTAGTGGTTGGAAAATTCCAATATACTTATGATAGGGTTTAAGAATATAATTTAGGATGATACTGAGATAGGGTTTAAAAATATAATTAAATGGGGTTTTGCTGACTCCACAACATTAACAATATAATTATTTTGGAATTGGAAAACACTCAATCAATGAAAAAAACAAATGTATTGCACTTGACTTATGGTTGTATAACTTTTGTAATCATATCCACCGGCTTGTCGAAATAAATTATTGTATTAATCATTGTTAGGTGTACATGTTGTAAGCTTTCATTTTTTGAGACGTATATGCGCTACGAGAAATTACATGTATTAGTGATAAGATTCTAAGTAACAAAGTAAAAGTTATTATTATTTGCATGTGATTAGTAACAACAATTTTAGTGTTGTCACAATAATAATTGTGACAACTACAATAGTGACTAAAACTTTTTTTAAGTTGTCACTAATAGTGTTTAGTGACAATAGTATGATAATTAATTTATTATTACTAACAATTAGCGACACATTTTTAATGACAACCTAGTGATAATAAATATTGTCACAATATTTTGAGGTATCGCTAAATGTGAATAGTGATAATTTTTTCCCAATTCTTATCACAAATATGTTTATGAAATGACAATATCTAAGTTGTTATCACTTAATAGATGAAAGAAGCGACAAGTTTAACCTTGTCACTTAATATCTTATCACAAAAATTCAATTTTCTTGTAGTGATGTAGCAATTATCAAAGAAATACCTTTCCACATTAGATATTACTATTAATAAAAAGCATAAATGTGAATAAAATAATAATGCCCTCTACAAGAGACAGTTAACATTGGATTTGTGCTTAGGTTATAGTTAACTAGTCAAGTACTGTAATCTGTCAAAGTGAATTACCTAGACTAAATTTCATTTGAATTAGGAAAAGTAAACTGGCAAAAAAAAAAAATGTGGAAATAGCTCAACCCAAATAATTTGGTAAGTTTGCAGGTGAAGCTATTAGCAGAAAAGGCAAACTAATTGGTAATTTGAGGCCTTTAATTGAGGCACACTTATGTCAAAAGTAAAATAAAAATACATTGAATTAGTTCTTAATTGACAAATTAAAATAAAAGTAGGTAAATCAAATCAGCATTAATTAACAACTTCATGCAGCTGCACTGATGCACTCAATAGCCTGTTTGCATATACCAGTCATGGTTGCCTCTGGTCCATACACCTATAGAAGAAACAAGTAATAAATAATAACAATTACTTATTAAATTTATGGATCGGAGTACGCCTAATTAACAATTTACGCCTTCTAATTCCTATATTAATGTACTTAAAAAGTTTCTAGGAGAGGATTTTGAGGTTTCAATCAATTAGTTCAAATGATATTGTTTTAATGAAAAATATTCTACCTCGATAGGAAGGCCGATTTCTTCTGCAAGAGTTCTCATTCTTGCAAGACCCCTTTGGTAATTTGGACCCCCTCGTCTAACGTACAAATGCATTCGTGCAGCCTTAAGCTTCGTCTCCTATCACACGAGCAGCCAAATTAGAACTCAAGCTTTAATGAAAAAAAGTAGATATATTGGTAATATATAAGCACCTCTAGTTTTAGTACCTTTTCTTTCAGAGCTCGAATAATGCCACTGAATGTGGCAGCAACATCAGTGAAGTTAGCTATTCCACCGCCTATTACGAGGGCTCTCTTTTGACCATCAGGCTCAGCAGTTGCACACTGTAAATAATTCATACAAATATTTTCAATATTAACTTCTTTAAATTCTTCAAGTTTCAAATAAGATGAATCCTTACATCAATAACAACTCTAGCATACTGCAAGACTTCCTCTTCATTCGGTGCACCACTGTATTCAGCGTAGTTCCCGAGCTCGGAAGCATAGCCAAGATCTCCTACCTAAGGGCATAAAAAGACAATTTATACTAAAATCCCAAATAAAATGAGAAAGTTATGGTAATTTTAGTGCAAGGTAACATTAAGGAAGAGGAACACACGGTATCTGCATAAATAACACTTGCGCCTCCTCCAGCAACCATAGTCCAAATGCGTCCTTTGGGGTTCAAAACTGTGAACTTGAGAGATGCACTCGTCTACAATTACCACAGAATATAAATTAGCTTTAACGTCGATTTAAATTGAGGTTAGATGTGACACAATTAGTACCTTTTCATCAAGTCCGTGAATAAAGCTTTCGGTAGGACTCATGACTCTTCCAAATGGCATTGGGAATTCAATATTTCCCCATCTACGAATCAAAATTCGTGTAAGAAAATACAATAGAATTGTAATATGTTGGTCTAGTTATACATATCATATCTACAAACGGGCATTTAATAATTTTTGAAAAGCAGTCACTCAAAAAAGGAAATCAACAAAAAAATTACTTCTTGAAGTTCTTGAAAGCAGCAGTATCATCAAGCTCGCCTCTCATGTCCAAAGGATAAGGCTTTCCATCAACCAATGTGAAAGGATTCATTTCAAGAAAAGTGAAGTCCAAATCTGTGTCAAATCAAAAGAGAAGAATACGCCTTAAATACCGTTTACAAGTCAATTAAACTTTAGGTCAATATCTTTGTTTTATACATACCTAGAAATAAAGCATAGACAAATTTGATGAAATCCTCAATCATAGTTTTAATCTGTATAAAATCAAAGAATTTGAGTAAGCAACTATAAATGTATGGCACTATATATATTAATTAATATTCGACTATAGTTTAATATACCTCCAAGGGGAGGGTCGCCACGAGTGGAGCACATAGTTCTGATGTAAACGATGTATCGGTTGGTATAAAGATAGATTTCACCTAGATAGAGTTAAAAAAACCCACAACTTCAGTCCTAAAGTAAGGGGAAATTATAAACTGAGCACAAGAAAAGACAATCATTTCATTTGCGGATTGAAATACAAAGAAATGTTTTAAGCACCTTGTCCCAATTCTCTTCAATTTCTATTCCTCCACATTCTGAAAAGCTAATACTACAACCGAGCCTTTCAGATACAATGTTTAGATAAAATTCCTCATTATGTGGAATAAATGGTTCGACAATGAAGGTCGTGATGGGTCCTTTGCATCCTCCCATCTCTACCTATTTAAGGTACATAGTTTATACAAAAAAAATTAGAGTGACTAATGCAAGATATAGTGTGACAAAATAATAATTTGAATAATGGAAAAACATAATTCAGTAGAAAATAGTTAGTACCTCTTTGCCAAGGCGTTCTTTGACAAAAGCAGCAACTCCGGCTAAATCGAGGTTCAAAGCGACAAGACCACTTTTCCCACGTTTTCCAAATAGCATATCGGGTTTAACAACTAGTTTTGTGGATGAGAGCCAGGATTCCTTATCGACTAGTTCATTGATATCGGTAGACTCGGTGACCTAGATCATTATGAGAAAATATTTTATTATTGAACATAAAAGTGAAAATTTAATTTCTGTGTTTGAGTAATCCTTGATATTTCTTAACATACTAACATCTTTGTTCATGCATAACTTTTGAGTGATTTGTTTTTGTTAATCTCATATCAAAATTTAAATGAATGTCAATGGATTTAAATTCATGGGTTAGAATAATTTATTAGCTTGAATTTCCATCAACATTCAATTTGAGTAGCTAGGCAAAGAGAGATTTAGGTAGCCAACCGCCAATCAATCATACATTTGTTTTCTAACATGCAGAATGAGTGACCAATAATTACCAATAACTACTTTTCCAAGAACTTCCAAGAACTATTAAAATCTTTTCCAAGAACTACTTTTCCAAGAACTATTAAAATCTTCAAAACATGCAGAATGAGTGACCAATAATTACCAAAAAAAAAAAAGACTGAGTCTAATTCTCGAAGAATTAACATGAGCATAATGACTAAAAATCCCAAGAAAAAAAAGCTCAATTGGGCACATTTTATTGTCAATTCTGAAACAGAAATTCCAAGAAAACAATCAAATTCTTGAAAAATGCAAAATGGGTAACCAATAATTACAAAAACAGAGTAATGACTAAAAAATTCAAGAAAACAAACAGAAACTAATTAGATTAAAAAAAACTCACTTGGGCAGATTTGATTTCCAATTCTGACCCAGAAATCCTCTTGTAATGCTCTTTCAACAATCTCTTTGAATCATACTCTCTGATCTTCTTTCTTGCCATTTCTTATCAACCTAAGTGATTTAAACATTCAAAACAAACATGAAAAATGAACCCAGATCCCCATTCCCATATTGAATGGAAACAAAATCAAGATCTATCACAATATCAAATCTAATATAGCATACATTGCAATAAACCATAAAACTAATAGTATAACTGATATGGATATGAAGAAAGTTGAGATCTTTACATACCGTTCAAAGAATACACAGTGGAGGCTGCAAGAATTTGAAGGATGTGCAAATAGAGACAGATGTTAGGAACAGAAAAACACAGATTGAATCTTGGGAATCAAGAGATCTTGTACCTGAATTTATAGTTAGGAAGTTTATAGTTAGTTACATGTGATGTGTAATAATAAAATATGGCAAAATTATATTTTTAGTGCTACCAGAATGAATTATCTGTATTTTTTATTTCGTTCTTTATAAAATTATTGTTATCTTTTTTTTGAAAAAATATTCTGCACTTTCGATATCACACTAAAATTTAGCGCTTGTAGTCTCATATAATTGTTTTTATTCATCAATTTTAATTTCGTAGAATTGTCTTCGTTTCACAATTTTGACTTTAAATTAAATGGAACAGAAGTAATGAGGTAAGAAGTTTAAATATTTTAAAATTAAAATAAAAAATATAATTTTATGAAATAGGACTTGATGGTCCAGATTTGTCAAACTAAAAAAAAATCAAAATTTCCAATCAAATATTCTCCATGACTGGGTTTCATGTTAGTGGGAAAATGTGTGAGAAATGGACACATTATCAATAGACCTACCTACCGTTGGACTAATATGCCAAATGGCCAAACACACCAACCAGTAAATTTGTAATGCTAATTAAATAATGGGTATGGTTTGGTCCAAAAGATGGAACTTGAGGACTATAGTCCAAAAAATGGAACTTGAATTGTACATTTAGATTGGTAAGCATTATACAATTATTATATATCTCAAATTCACAATTCACATGGGAAGCAATGTATGAGTATAAAAATTCTTCGCACAAAATATTTTTCAAATATAAAAGAGGACATTGGTCAACATTGTGTGCCACTAAAATACACTTTAATAATATATAAGAAAAATCCACTTTTTTTAAGAATGAAAAATCCATTTATCTGGAGTGAAAAAACTACATATTTTATGGTAAAATTTTAGGAATGGATATTCCATAATGCTTTTGTTCAGCTTAAAATGCTAGTTAAAAAGATAAATTTGACTAAAGTTTCACAGTCAACACTTGAAAAAATTTAATTTGTCATTAAAAGCAGTAATGGGAACCGAATTTCTATTCCCTTCACCAGCCGTAAGTAACTTGTGAACTTTATTTCTATGAATTGACAAAAGGAAAGGAAAAAACTCCTTGAGAATTAATTAATAATTGGTTAGTTAAATTCCTTGGAAAAGTGAAAAGTCTTCCATTTCAGCCCAATACGACTTCCATGTACTTAACCTATGGTGAAGAAAATTTCATGTATCTATACATATTAGTCAATCCACCATCCGATCATCATCTCCAGAATTAGAACATCTACATCCGATCCCTGTACTATATCGAGAAAAGAAAAAAAATCCCTAAACTATCAAATTCACGTCCATATTTCGGCTATTGGGTTGTGAGTTTCAATTGAATTGATATTTTTGTAGTATTTCGTTTTATTCTCTTCCTAAGTTTTCTATTTTGGAGGCTTTCATTTTTTATTATGTTGTACCATTCTTTTGGACTGATTTTGAAATGATACATTTAATTAATCAAAAAATTGTAACGCCAATTTTGGCCCTATTTCAATTATATTGTTATATTAGTTCGTCAATTAACTAGTCCATTTTCTCGCTCACTTTCTTCAGATCAACATAAATTGTTAGCATGCCCTAGTTGTTCGGATGTGCAAATCCTCCTTCAATTCCACAGAGGATTGAATGTGTTATCCGACACATAATACATTGATATTATTGCAGTAATCTTACTTACTAAATTCCAGGGCCGGCCCTTCCACTAGGCAACTCAGGCGGTTGCCTAGGGCCCCCAATTTTTTTGGTACATGATGTATATTTTTTTTTTGTAATTTAATAATTGAAATGTGATTTATTTTTCATACATGGTTATATGATATATAAGGACTTAGGAATTTAGTGAACAAAATAGATTCGCACAATGTATTATTCAAAATGGTTAATTTTATTTTCGAGTTTGAGATTGTATTTAATTAAATAAGACGAGCTCAAACGAGCTTTAATCGAGTCTAACAAAACTCAAGCCCGAGTAACTTTACATATATTTATATTTAGTTTATCGAATTGATCTCGAATAAAGTTTCTAAGACTATTAAAGTTCAAGTTTGATATGTATAATAAATGTAGTCCAAACCACCTTTTATTGACCAAACTTAAATCAAATATAAAGTGATTTGGTTTAATTTTATTAGATTTTTAATTATTTATCCATTTTGACGTTGCTTATGTCAGCCACATTTTGTAGTAATGTTACACGAGTGTAAAAAAATTATTCTGATACATTTTAACTATATTTTATTGATTTTTGACAAGAAAGTTCATTTTCTATTAATGTGCATTTGTTATACTCCTAGAATTATATTTATCACATTTATGATATTTGTTTGCTGAAAGAAGATTTTAAAAATTAAGAATTAATGAAAACATATTTACGACTAACTATATCAAAAAATTAAGAGTATTTGTTATTTTATCTATATAGAAAGGAAAGTTGGTAAAAATTAAAATGTAAATTAATCAATACTTTTGCATTTAAAAAAAATATAAGAAAAAAATATTTACTACACAATTTACTTATAATAAGGGCCCAAAATTTAACTTTCGCCTAGGGCCCCAAAATGTCTAGGGCCGGCCCTGCTAAATTCAACGTATTGGAAAAAAGTTTTTCATACTCATATGTGTAAGTTTGTGTTAGAAAGAAGGAATATAGAGATAATAATCAATTTTTTTTTTTTTCCGAAGGAGTAATAAAAAAAGAATACATAAATAAATATTTGCACTATCTTACTGTAAACATGAGAAAATGAATTTATAAGGAGATAATAATGTAAAAAAATATTGTGACGACATGTATATGATAAAATAGACATATGTGGTATTTTACTATGATAATTCAGTGCTTATTTCCAACATTTCATATGTTAGATTTAAGGATAAAATGAAAAATAAAAATACAAATACAAATACAAATAGACCCACGAAAAAGAGAACCAAATACCGTAGATAGATTATGTCTTAACAGGTCGGTTAAATTGGATCCGATAACCCGTCAATTCCCGATCTCTTACGAGCTTAGCCTGGATATATTAGGGCTCATAATTTTCGGGAAAAAATAAATTCCATTCATCCAGGTAAATTTGGATCCGACGTACTTTGATTAATCAATATTTTATACTAATACAATTGACATGTGAACTTCCATTTTCCAATTCAATGTAGGTTTCGTGAATAATAGTGATGGATAAAGAAAAAATAGAAGAACTGAAGATCCAATTGCAGCAGGTGTTAAACGAAGCGCAACAGTTTGTTGACAAAATTCCTCCTAATCAAATTTATGCTGCAATTGGAGTAGTTCTTTTCACCATTTTCTTGTTCTTAATCAGTAAGCGAACTTTTTTTTTTGTTTTTTTCCAATTTGCAGTTCTGTGAAGTTTACCTAACCTGTATTTTTTGAATTTTTTCATAGTACTTTTAAGTAGAGGATTGTGCTTTGCTTTGATGTTAATTGTTGTTTAATCTGCTATATAATTGGGAGACACCCCCCCCCCCCCCCCCCCCCCAAATAAACACTTGATTTCAGGCTTTTGGTGCTGTATCGCCATTGTTAAGAGAAAATTCACTTGATTGACTCAACTACAGATATAATTCAAGGATTGATTCAAGGTTTTAGTTGGGAAACTAAGAATTTTAGATTTTTACAGAAAAATTAATTTTATGAGGGAGGTGTACATTTGGATACATAAACTTCACAACGTGTGTATGTAGACATTGGTGAATTTCCTTATCAATATTCAAGCTTACATGCCTACTTTATAATTATGTATGTAGACATTGGAGAAATTCCTTATTAATATTGACACTTATGTGCTTATATGTATATGTATACATTTATATATTTGCATCTATAAACTTATCTACTATATAACTTAGGTTTGATTGGTAATTCAGAATAAGGAGATGATCCTGGTGGGATGATACACTAAATTATGCAAGGATTTGTTCTTATGTACTCTTGTTTTTCCAAAAACGCCATTGTGTCCACATTGTTCTAAGCTTCATCTTTGTTTACCCCAGAACGCTCCATTTCTATCTTCAACTTTTATTCCTTTTCCCCTACAGTGAATTTTGACGAATATGTTCTGTTCCTTTGAAATTTGTTGTCTTTTAACAAGAGTGAATTATCTGTTACCATTTGTTCTTTTGCAGTTCGTCTTTTCAAGCGTAAATCATGTAATACCATTTTACTAACTGGGCTTAGTGGAAGTGGAAAAACTGTTCTTTTTTACCAGGTAAGTATATAAAAGATATTTAAACTTTTTAGTGAGAAATTTGGAAAAAAAGGATGAAGTCTTTGGCCGAACTTTTTTTTTTTTTTTTTAGTTTTTTATGTTCTTTAATATTACCTAATATGGCGTGTTCCATAGCTACGAGATGGCTCCTCCCATCAGGGCACTGTGACATCAATGGAACCAAATGAAGGAACTTTTATACTACACTCTGAGACAAGCAAGGTAATTCAATTGATTTTCTGATCCTAGTATTAAGGGAAAGTACAGGAGTCTATATTATGGTGCCATACAACACGCTAGTCTTTCAATTATGTTTTCCTTTATTCCTATTTATTTTCCTTCCACAATTAAGGTGATAAATTTATATATGTAAATCCAATTTTTGTGACTTGCAGAAGGGCAAAACAAAGCCAGTTCACATTGTGGATGTTCCTGGGCATTCACGACTTCGACCTAAACTAGATGAGTTCTTGCCTCAGGCAGCTGGCATAGTATTTGTTGTAGATGCTGTGGAGTTTTTACCAAATGTCCGTGCTGCTTCTGAGTATGTGGCATTATGATAAGGCTAGATATGCTTGTGAGTTTGAATGTTTAAAAAGGTGACTCTAACGTCTTTATTTTATTTTTTATTTTTTTGGCTGAAGGTACCTATATGATATTTTAACCAAGGCAAGTGTTGTGAAAAGAAAGATTCCAGTACTACTCTTGTGCTCCAAGGTGGATAAAGTTACGGCACATACCAAGGATTTCATTAGGAAACAGCTGGAGAAAGAAATGTGAGATAATTCATATCTATACTTATACTGACTCTTTCATATTGCTGTGGGATTTTTTAATAGGAAATAGCTGGCCTAATGTTAATGAAATATAAAATATGTTGACTTAAATAAAGCAACTCAAACTACCCAGATATGAAATAGCTAATTGATGAAGCATTAATGAGTAATTGCTATGACTGGAACATAATATGCACTTAAATCTCAAAATAGAAGTTTTGTGAAAGTTTCAGAGACAACAAACTATATGAAATTTGTGTTACAAAGTTCCTCATAATATCATCTTTGTTTTAGAAATCTCACATTTTCCACGTATGATGCATTTTAATTAAATTGATGTTTTGCTTCTTTTTTATTTTTTGGTTCAGTGACAAGCTCCGTGCATCAAGAACAGCACTGTCTTCAGCAGATATTACGAATGAATATACCCTTGGGGTACCTGGTGAAACTTTTGCGTTTTCTCAATGCAACAACAAAGTTACAATTGCTGAAGCATCCGGTTTGACCAATGACATCTCTCAGTTAGAGCAGTTTATTAGAGAATATGTAAAGGCTTAGTAGATATGCCAAAATGAAGCAGTGAATTGTGTGAAGAAGGGAAGCAGAAATAGGAAATTCAAGAAGCATTACTCTGATTTTTATTTTTTTTTCGTAATTCAAATATCTGAGAATTATTAAATCCTATGCGATGCTATCGGTTTTATCTTGCCTTGGTGCATTAATCATTGTTTTTATTTGAGGAATTTAATTTTATGGTGATTGATTGATTTTGAGACAGTTCTTTTAATCCCATTTGGTGGACATATTTATGTTTTTCACAGGATAAATGGAAATTAGCTATTGAGAAATGCTTTAATAATGTGACATGATCATTGTGAAATCAACATTTTTTGTGGTTATCAATTGAATAATTAGTAAAAGCTGAAATAAATTTCATGCTGCATGCACGTGGGTTCATAAAGACATCTAAAGAAAATAATGGGAAAAATACTAAAATTGGATCAAAAACAGCACAGAAATGGGGTGAAGCCCCTTTCAGAATTCAATTATAATTTCTATCTTTCAGGAAAGACAAAATTATAAGATGCTATATTTCCCTTTTCATAATACATTCTAGAAATTCTCCCACACCTCTAAAGTAGTAAACAAAAATTAAATTTTCCCACATTCACTTTCAAGAAAGAAATATAGGATTCTGAAGGCACAGGTGAGAAGCTTAAATATAGAGAAAAGTACACTTGAAACAAATAGGCATAGTTATTAAATTATAGATAGCCCTGAGCACTAGAGTTATCTTTTTCCTTTTTCTTTATTTGGATTTATTTAATCAAACTTAAATAGTTATATAATTGACTTGAATGAATGAAAAGTTGGATAACAAGTCAAATGTGAAGGTATATAGATACTCTGCAAACTATGTAGTCAAAATTTGATTTAATTTATTTCAGAAGATACATTATTGGAAACAGAAATAATGATTCATTTATATTGACACCTGCATATATCTCTTTTACTATAAAATATCATTTCACTTTGCTCTTTCCCCCCTAACAATATCATTTGATTTTCCTTCTTCAAAACTCCCATAAAATAAGAAAAGAAATGTCTTCCTTGGATAATTTATTTGAATTTCAAGATCAAATTTGCTATGTTCAATGTGGATTTTGCACTACCATCTTACTAGTAACTTACGATTTTTTCAATAAACGAACTTACGATTTCTTGTTACATTTCATTGCATTTATCTAATTTGATTAATCTGCAGGTTAGTGTTCCATACAATAGCTTATCAATGGTGGTGACAGTTAGATGTGGCCATTGCACTAGTATTCTCTCCGTCAATATGTCAAAAGCCACTTTTGTTCCTCTTCATTTCTTTTCTTCACTCAATCAGCAAGAAGAAACGGTGAATCCCAACTCCAGTTCTTGATTTTTGTTTGATTAAATTTTGATATAAAATGATACTAGAACTGAAATTTGAACTCAAAAGTATGTCTCAAACATTGTGCATGAAACTTGAAACAGCCAAAACAGGAAAGTAGTTATGTAGAAGTTGTTGCTGAGAAGAAGGCGAATATGGCATGTTACCCTTCGCTTTGTTTCTCATCAGAAGATGAAGAAGATTCTGTTCAACTCATCCAAAAACGTAAATCCATTTTTTAGCAAATTTTTTTATTTAATTTTAGTTATGGCATTATTCGTCATTTCATTTTTTATATGTTTGACAGCACCGGAGAGAAAACAACGCGCTCCATCAGCCTATAATCGCTTCATCAAGTATAACAACCTTAATGTTTATTTCATTTTGTTTCAAACTTAAGTCTTTCCATTAATGTAAAAATTAAATGCATATATATTACAGGGAGGAAATTAAAAGGTTGAAGATTGAATATCCAAACATGACTCATAAGCAAGCTTTTAGTGCTGCAGCTAAAAATGTAAGTATTTAAGAATCTGATAATTAAGTAGTAATTAAAATAATAAAACTTTCTATTTAGGGAAATTAATTAATTCTAACATCATTTTATTTTAAAATGTATAGTGGGCTCATAATCCCCAAAGTCAATACAAAGGAGAAGAAGTTCAAGGCTCGAGTGAAGGAAGTATGTTATCAGATGTTGATAAAGAGGTAATGATCGAACTAATGATTCAATATATTTTTAAATAAAATTGGGTTTTATTATTCAATTTTATTTTATCATGTTAAGGTCAATTTATGCTGCTGAAACAACTTCACTGTTTTTTGCTGCAATATAATTTTCAGGTGCCCTGTTTTGGAAATGGTTTCAAGAAAAGAAAATCATTGAGGCAACCTATTTGCCCTAAAGCAACTCGTTGAAGGGGTCGATATCTCGTGCTATGCTCACTGATGTTTCAATTGTTTTCTTTTCGATTTAAGCTGATTATTAGACATTGTGGACTACTTATAGTAGTAAACAAGTGCTAGATTATGATTGTGATTTAAGCTGATTAATTAACCACATATTCTTCTGTTTATGACATACTACTACTACTGCTATATAATTAGTAAAATTAATATTCTTCTTGTAGCCTATGATCTCCAGTACTGGTTTCTTCTTACAAATCTTGGTGCCCTTTGAACATATCTATCTGGAAAAATAAAATAAAATGTCACAAAAGGTTTTATATAACACAATAAGTTAATGACCATGTACAGAGCAAATTTTTCACTTGTTTTTTATTTAATTTTTTTTCCAAATAGATTAATAATAATGGTAAGAAAGAGTGAGTTACTTGTGTATGGTCTTGGAGATAGAGAGCAATAGTATGATTGAAAGAATTCCTTGTTCTCCTTCATCAACTCTTTCCACACTGAAAATAAATAATGTCAAATTAAATATAGAAATTGAAGTAAGAAGATCCTAAAGAAATTAATAGGCCTTTTGTGTTAATAATAATCTAATAATGCGTAAACCTGTGAGTGTTACTAGCGGTCGGATTCTAGCATGTTCTGCTAATGCTTTCACACATTGCTCTCTGTCCATATGAAGCAGCAAGCACCTCTCTATAAGATTTTGAACCTGTAATATTTTTTTATAGTTTAAAATATATATATATATATATTCATTAGAAAAAAACTTAACAATATATAATTCATGTTGAAAAATATTGCACCATTCTAATGTAGGAATGAGGGTGGCAATGCAAACAAGGAAAAGGGTACAGCTGGTTTTGATACATGTTCCCTTTTTGGTAGAAATGGACAAGATACAAGAATGATGATTTATATGCTAAAGAATTGGAAGCCTATGAATAAATGGGGGAAGCAAACAAAAGCCCTTCTTTTATAATATAATAATTAATAATAAAAAAGAAAGAAGGTAGCATATATAGATTATTTGGTGTACGTGGAGGGAGGGGGGGTTGGTTTTGGTTGTTAACTTGTTATCCAGAATATCTGATCGAAGGGCCAAAAAAGCACTAGTAATCCAAACAAGAGATTCACCTCATCTCATATAAGATAAAGAGCACTTTGTATTTTAGGGAAATTAGTACAGATTGCGATATTGATGAGTCTATCTTCAACCTTAGCTATGCATTATAATTTATATATGAGCAAACAATTATTCCAAGTGGTTAGTTCCCAATTTTTAGATTTTGGTCCCACGCTCTTCAGGTCATTGTACGGGTCGGTCCCCACTTTTGGCCAATAAATTGGCTTTTACTTCATTGTTAGGTGAATTCTTTAAGTGTTTGCTCTTTGGTTTTAAAGGTTCAAATGACTTATTGGTAAGGATATAAACCAAGTTAATTAAGTTACGCTATTGATTTTGGTTCCAGCTCAATTTGTTTTACATATCAAACTATATTTGAACAATAGTTAATGTTTTATGAATTTTAAAACTCGATTTGAGCTCATTGATAAATAAGGTTCCTTATATGTGGTTGTCAATTGATCCTTCATCAATATAAAAAATTTTAAGCTACAAGCTACTCGCCTAACAACCACCAACAGCCTCATGCCAAGAAGGATATATATATATATATATATATATATATATATATTAAGACTTATAAAGGTGTAGAGCTCATTTGAACAGTACTGGGTTATTCAATTCCGTTTTTTTTCCTTTCAAAAAAATACAAAACGACGCCGTTTCGCTCTTGCTTGTGCTTATGGTTGTTGTACGCTGCGCTGGACTGATTTTCTTTTCCCTTTTTCTTCTCCATTTCTATTTATGGTCACCTTTCTTATGTGGTCCCGTACGCCTTCTCAATTTCTTTTCCATCGTCGAGCTGCTTCCTCCTCCTCTACAATAATTTTCTCCTATTTTCTCCACCTGCTTGCCGCAATTTCCACCGCCCCCAAATTTTTTGTCTTATTCATTATATCTCTCTCCCACTTCTCCAAAACGCCGTCTGTCTCCTTCACCTATATGTTTCATCCTCTCTACCATCTCTTCTCCAACAAAACGACGTCTGTACTAATTTTATTGACTCAACACGATCCCCTTTCAGCGTCATCTGGAAGTCACGGTTTCTGGCAATTTTGTGCTCTGTTTTGGTCTGGTAGGTTATTGTTGTTAGTTTAATTTCAGTTTCCAGCTGCTAATTGATTGGTTATGCGATTCGGCCTTCTTCTCCAAGTTTCGGGCCGTTGATTTTTGAAGGTTTTTGCTCGATCTTTTGCTCGTTTCTTCCTGGAATCATTCGGAGGTGAGTTTATTTCTTAGTTCATACGATAATTGCTCATCAATCAGCTGTTTATGTGCTTCGGGCTTGCAATCAAGAAACTGCTCAAGGACAATAATAAGAATATTTTTACTAACCAAAGCTGTCAGAGGAAAATAGCCAAACAGATCAGTGAATGTCTTCCAAGATTAGCATTTCCATACCTATAACAAAATTGGACTTCCAAGGTATTAGTGTGAATATGGTATGAAGAAAAGTACAAATCATGAAAAACTCTGGGAGAATGACCCAAAGAAGTTGTAACGTTATAACAACCGTGAATTAAAATGTCATTTAAAAAAATAGTTTATTAATTCTAAACGCCACATCAAGACAACCAGTAGACGGGTTATTTAATTTGACGTTTCTTATGATAACCAAAAGCATGCCATTGTACTCCAAGTCTCCAAACGAAACGAGTCACTAAGTTCATTTATTTATTTCGTGTTCATGCAATTTCACTTAATGTCGAATCATTCTCCCTCCTTCCAGAAATATCAAATACATAAAAGTACTATTATGTATTTGATATTTCTGGAAGGAGGGAGAATGATTCGACATTAAGTGAAATTGCATGAACACGAAATAAATAAATGAACTTAGTGACTCGTTTCGTTTGGAGACTTGGAGTACAATGGCATGCTTTTGGTTATCATAAGAAACGTCAAATTAAATAACCCGTCTACTGGTTGTCTTGATGTGGCGTTTAGAATTAATAAACTATTTTTTTAAATGACATTTTAATTCACGGTTGTTATAACGTTACAACTTCTTTGGGTCATTCTCCCAGAGTTTTTCATGATTTGTACTTTTCTTCATACCATATTCACACTAATACCTTGGAAGTCCAATTTTGTTATAGGTATGGAAATGCTAATCTTGGAAGACATTCACTGATCTGTTTGGCTATTTTCCTCTGACAGCTTTGGTTAGTAAAAATATTCTTATTATTGTCCTTGAGCAGTTTCTTGATTGCAAGCCCGAAGCAAGGTTCTTTTATGTTGTTTTACTATATTCAAGGTCAAACTTTAATCACATTATTTTCTCCTTCTCGATGCCATTTTCTTGATCACAGTTGATAGCTGATCTTCCAATTATTAAATAAGTAGAACTGTAATAATTCAGAAAGTGAAATCGGTAGTTGATCCACTGCCAAAATGTGTGTTGATCTATGTTTGTTTGTTGAATTACGTGTATAGAAGTCAAGTATGAGATACGAATCTTTGTGTAGATCGAATTACTTGTATGGTATGTCTTGGCTCATATTTTAAAGGCTTATTTGATCAAGTTTTTGCTTCACCAAACTATGTTTTCAGTTTTGGGGTAAATTCGATATCAATATAAATTATGGGGGTCATAGAAAGATACGAACCGCCTACTCTTTAAAGCCCTACCATCCATTAGATTTAATAAAATGAAAGCTTCTTGCCCTCACTAATAAAAAAACAGCAATCCTCCCCTTCTGTTACCTACTTTTACTCATTTCTTCGGTATACCTCAATACAAGACAAGCACATGAAGGGATATTTAATCAAAACCGGGCTATATCCCTATTCTCTCTCAATTACACGTGTTTTAGGGAGTTGAACGTCTTATTCTTATGAGTGGCCTATGTGAGCCAGGAGCAAGGATTCCTGAAAATACAATTCGATATTGCAAGTGCAAGTCGACGTTCCTGATGTTTAAGTAACATAAGCTGGTGAGTTTCTGAAGGTCTGGAATTCCAAGTTCTGCCAGCACTCAGTTAAGTGAAATTCATGTAAAACTTAATGATATTGGTACCCTTTGGCTTTGCTTTACCATCCCATATGTCCATACTGCGAATATGTTAGATTTAAGTTTGAAAAATTAAATATAATAATAACAATACTCTTCTTCATTGATTCGGAGAATGGGTGTCTGACCTTCTCCCAAAATGAATGTACAAATATTGTTTTTTTCTACACTCAGTTTTGTCATTGTATTTTGCTGGTACATTTCCCCATCAATCTCTGTTAATTTGTTGCTACACCCCCGATGAACTGATGCTTGAAGTTTGTTAAATTGAAAAAAATTGATCTCAAAATTTATGAATCGAAGATTATCTTTTTGAAGTACAAAAGAATTTGACGCGATTAAAATTTTACAAGAGAGTTTTGTTAGAAATATGTATCAACTATTAAGTATGATCTCATCCAAAATAAACATAAAATATTACCAATAACAATTACACATTAAAACTGGGCAACAATCTCCACGCAATTGCGTGGAGCAGCATACTAGTATATATATATATATATATATATATATATATATATATATATATATATATATATAATTCACCTAGTTTGAATCTATACTATCAAATTGATCTATAGATTCCAAAAATATCAACCAAGTAACGAAAAATACTAATGAGGATTCTGTTTTGTCTAAAGGAAAAAGCAACATTAACATCTCAAATTTTATAGAATGCCATTTGTTTGATTTACTTAATAAAAAAAATTAAACCTTTTTCTCCTTATCAACAAGTGATGATCTTTACGAATCACCTACCATGTTCGAAAGCAACGTATATATCACTACTATTAGGTGGTCCACAATTTGCTTCTTTTAATTAAAGTCAATTTACTGAAATAGTTATTTCCATTGGAGACCATTTACTTATTAAATTAACTTGAACTTAGAAGAACCTAATTGTGGCTATTACTTCCATTTCCAACTTCTGGGTCACACAGATTGATAAACTTAACCAAGATAAAAACTACTTCCACCTACCTAAATTACGTAGTTTCAGATGTGCAAATTACTTAATAAAAAGTGTAATATCAATATGTTCGAACACGAATTAATTGGATTCAATGCGTTGCCACAAAAAAAATAAGAAAATTCTCCAGAAGTTCTCCAAAGTTTTTAATATGCAACTGACTGAAACATATGCTCTGACACTAACCAAACAATGTTTTTTCAACTGCCAAAATTATTCGACCGACATCTATATTTTAAACCAGGATTTCAGTTCAAAAAGAGAGATTGAAATTCCATAAACATTTACAAAATGAAATCAATGTAAAAATCAATTAACATCTTTCATAATCATAGTAATATAACACTTACTTCTTTTTTCCCTAAATCTATTAGATTCTTCTTCTATTATCGACACGGGGCCTTTTAGAAGAACCAGCTTCTCTGTTCACAGAGCTTGATTGTATCTACAGAAATGCAGAAAATAAATTGAAGTTAGTGTAAATGATGAAATACTGAAAGAAGGATACATGGGAATTGAGCACTCACCTTATCTAGTTTCTCCCTTACCAGCTGAACTGTTTTATTCATAGAATCCGACGGAAAATATTCCTGTCATAAGTCAAAGAGATAGAAAGATAAATTGATATAGGCGCAAAACAAGAAAGACCTAACATTGATTTGATCATCACACTACAATATAGATACGTAAATCTCCTCAATTAACGGATCTGATCAACCTAAGACCATATTCTCTGCATGTATTTTGAATTACAGATCATTTTAATTGGATCCAGATCCTTCAGATATTTTAATCGGTTAAACTGTTAAAGATCCAAAGTAATTGGATCGGATTTGGACCGGATTTGGATTAAAATGCGGCACATTTACTGCCCTAATTACTTAATGATATACTATACTTCACAGTACAAGAAGCATTGGACTGACAGAAAAAAATATGCATCACACGAAAACACATTGAATTCGTTTGGCAGCAGCTATAGAATATTGATGAAAGATTTAAGTATGTTATTACAAATAAGATAATATACTTTTTGGTAAAAGAGTTTAAATCATAGATTAGTGGAACGACAGTAAAATGAGTCAAATTAACCACATAAATGTGTTGCTGGACCATAGAGAATATTATCATAGGATTGGTCTTGAGATAATTTTGTTTATGTTAGAGCCTAAAAGTGGTGGCTTATCACATATTTATAGATAAAAACATTACCGAACAAGTGATAAATGTTAATTAAAGACTTAATCTCACGTATCCTTTGCTACCAAACGAGTTCATAGTGCAATGGATTAAACTCATAAACTTATTAATAAACTAACCTTTTCGGAAGAAACTAATGTCCCGAAAGATGTATGTCCACTCGGAATAACACTTTGTGACTCCCCCAACTTCCTGCATAAATTAGATACCATCTCCTAAGATAAAGCAAAAATCCACAAGGATCATACTTTCATTAAAGAGAGCTATAAACACCTCTGAGGTAAGGAATATGTATGCAAAAATGTATCCTTCAGCACAGGAGTAGAAGCAGAACCTGAATTGCCTTTGGATCTTTTAGCTGAGACATAGATTCATTTACACCATAAAAAACTGAATTGGCGTCACATAGATAAAAAGGAGAATCTCCCATGAAAAATGTAGTTTATAAAAATTTTATGCGACTGTGGGCTTACAGTTTAGTCGTGCTTGAACTTCGTTCCTTCTACCTTCTAGCTTCTCTTTTGTATCTGAGAGGGTCTCATATTGCGGTGCATATGATACTTGTATTCGGTTTCCTAGATATACATATTCATCCAACTTCCTTTTGGCAAACCTATAATCACAATTTGGTTCAAGTTTCAGCTTTGGCGATTCAAGAAAATGCATAGAAACACATAAGTACGAGCACACATGCATATACGCATGTATCAATATTGAATATATTCATATAGATAAACAACAGTTACAAATATTCCTATTCATTACAGACTTGACAACGATTATCAATTTGAAAGAATCAAAAGATAAAAGTATGGAGCAGATATATCACCTGGCATTGTTAATTTGATGGAACTTGATCCAATAGACATCAGTAAATGCCTCACACTCTTCAGCATCCATCGGCTTACATCTGAACAAGTCTTAGCATACAACACTATAATTCAACTGAGCAGTATTCATAGTCCAACATTGCCACATCAATAAAACATTCATTAAATACTTATCACATACAGAATGATACCTTTTTTGTTGGAAAATTGGAAGCGGAATAAGATTACAGGGCTGTCAATTCGGCCTGATGACTTATGAGCCGGGTCTGGGTTGGCTCAAATACAAATACTATGGAGCTGGATGACTACAACCTCAAACTCAATTCATAAATTTTTATATATCATTCGGCTCAAACTAGACTCACACAGTTCTTTGGACTTGGGTCAAGCTCACGGGTAAATAAATGTTCATTGATGAAAATACTAATACATAATACACAAATATATATATTAATTACATTAACTACTTATAAACATTTTAATTCACAAAATTTGTTCAGAATAATTGTTTTATAAATGTATACATGTGTATATAAATAACTTACAGAATCATACATATGCACATACATAAATAGAGCAAAGACTTACTCTTGAACTTGGCCATAAGTGGAGAATAATTTCAAAAGCTCATCGCCACATCCCAAAGCTGGAACATTCCTCACAATCAAGTATCTACATAAATCATAATTATAACATAATCAGGGTTTTTTAAACCGCAAAACCTGATAAAACTGAAAGAAAATACAAAGAAAAGAAAAGAAAAGTGAAATACAGACTTGGATTCATCGCATACAGTATAAACACGAACCGCAGGAGGCTCGTCTTTGTATTTAGGCATTGATTGTTGATCGTATTCTCTATTATTGGGAGAAGAAGAAAGACAAATCAGAGGAAAATCTGGGTAAATATTAATTGGCTACTTCTATTAGGCCCAATATTAATAGTAATTGAACCCAAATATGTCCCAAAGTTAGTGGGGGTTGATAAGTGGCTATTTGTTTGCTGGACTAAAGATGATACGGCCCACAACTGAAGATGGATCTCTTCATATTCTCTATAATATAATATAGTTTGTATTTTACCCACGTGACAAATTTTATCCAAATAATTAATAGTTATCTAATATGTGCAATCACGTGTTAAATTATAATATAAAATTTACCATTCCAAATATAACTTTACCATAACTTCAAACACCTTATTATATGGTAAAACAAAAACAACTTTGCCCATGTTTTTGATCATATATAAATGATGTGTTTGTTCTGTGTGTTTTAGATTAAGCATTTAAGTGACAATAATGGATATAGTATGTCATTGTGCATATTCAACACACTGTTCTTATCCAATTTTAGTGTAATATAGACACGTACTATTATTTTATGGTTAGGAAAGATTGTTGTTGTCAGAACAATTTTTTTTTTTAATTTCTATTTTATCCCTTCTTAATTATGGATCATAAAATCTACTTTTCTCAATCTCAATAGTACTCCATATTTATTTAATTAACAACTCAATATTTTCTCTTACTTAATACACTATTAACTTATTTTTCTTCTCTCTAGAAATCTTAAATGATAATAATCTAATAGTTGTATATAATACGTATAATACAGTACTTCAAACAAACTATATTATAATTCAAAAAAAAAAAAAAAAACCTCTAGCATAAGTTTAGAACTTTTCTATTTTTTCTAATTGTCAAAAGTTTTTAAAACAGAGGAGAAGCATGTAACTCCAAAAATGAGTTCTACTTGACATGATTGGGACTTTTAGTATTGGATTTAACTATTCAAAATTCTATTAAAGTTTGTACATTACAAATTGAGAGAATTGCATTTTTGGTACAGAGCTATAGGTCAATTCCCATTTTTGGTACATAATTTTATGTGTCCAACATATTTGGTACAGAGCTTTAACAAATTGTGACACATTTGGTACAACCGTTAAAAATTGCAGTTAAGGGATGACGTGGCAGTTAAGTCTAATTGCAAAGTTGATGCCATTACTTATGTTGACTGATAATTTTATCCCATAACATTTCAGGTTACCAAAAAAGCCCCACATCTCCAAATTTAGTGACGATTTTAGTCCACATTGTTGCCAAATTTCAAAATTGACTCGAACAAGATCACGTGCGGACCAATTTGAAAATTTTACTTATTTTATTTAAATAACTAGTTTAATTTATAAATACTATTAATAAATTAAATAATACTTTAACATAAATATCACCAAAATTAAGAAAACATATTCTTTTTAAATATAAAATCTATATAATAGCATTAATCTATTTAATATTTATTAAAATAATAAATTATATAATTAAAAACTATTTAATATTTATTAAAATAATAAATTATATAATTAAAAACTATTTAATATTTATTAAAATAATAAATAATTATAATTTTAAAAAAAATCCGCACCCCACCCACCCCACCCACCACCTCCCCACCTCTCCCCCCTACCCCGATTGCCAGGCCGCCGCCGGCCTGGTTCTTCGGTCCCAGGCCACCGCCAGCCTGGGATCTTTGGTCCCAGGCCACGGTGGCCTGGGATCAGAGAACCCAGGCCGACGGTGGCCTAGGTTCTGTAGCAGAACAGAACCCAGGCCGGCGGCCTGGGTTGGGAATTGGGGTAGGGGGGAGGGGAGGGGTGGTGGGTTGGGTTGGGTTGGGTTGGGAATTTTTTTTAAAATTATAATTATTTATTATTTATTATTTATTATTTTAATAAATATTAAATAGTTTTAAATTAGATAATTTATTATTTTAATAAATATTAAATATATTAATACTATTATATAAATCTTATATTTAAAAAGAATATGTTTTCTTAATTTTGGTGATATTTATGTTAAATTATTATTTTATTTATTAATATTATTTACAAATCAAATTAGTTATTTAAATAAAATAAGTAAACTTTTCAAATTGGTCCGCACGTGGTCTTATTCGAATCAATTTTGAAGTTTGGCAACAATGTGGACTATAATCGTCACTAAATTTGGAGATGTGGGGCTTTTTTGGTAACCTGAAATGTTATGGGATAAAATTATCAGTCAACATAAGTAATGGCATCAACTTTGCAATTAGACTTAACTGCCACTTCACCCCTTAACGGCAATTTTTTACGGTTGTACCAAATGTGTCACAATTTGTTAAAGCTCTGTACCAAATGTGTTGGACACATAAAGCTATGTACCAAAAGTGAGAATTGACCCATAGCTCTGTACCAAAAATGCAATTCTCTCATTAAAAATTTGTTTGACCTCGTATCATTATTCTTTTCAAACTGAGCATGAATGATATAGTGGAGCGGATTTTCTATCACATATCAGTGTTACACCAGTGAATGATGGACACCTGGAGTATCTAATTAATAAAAATGCATACTAACCGAGCAATTAATTATTCACGGCTGAGGGCTAATAATTAGATAAGGAAAATGTATGATAATTAAAAAAGATAGCAATTGAATGGAAATAAGAACTCTCTCTATGAAAAATAGGAGAAATTTATAAACCATTGCCATTTCTGTACTTGTTTTCTAAAGAATATCAACAAAATTTATGCTCTTTAAGATTTAATCCCATAAAGAGAAGACGCCAATATATTTTATGAATTTGAGTTTTCAATGTTTAACAATTAAAAAAAAAATGAAATAGTGGTAAACCATCAATACATTCAAAAATTAATGTTACAAGAAATCAAATTGTATGATTATTTTCAGCAAAATTGAGAGTTCAAGTACCAAAAGCTCAAGTAAATTAATAGACACACATGAGTATTTTCTTTTTTCTTTTTGGATAATTACATGAGTAATTGACTATGCAGCTGAAAAGGTAGTTTTTTTTTTGTGTTTTCCTTTCATTTTTAAATGTCTTTACCTCTTTTAAGTTCCTCGCCTCTTCATAAATAAAATGTGCCACAGCAACCCATCTTGAGATTATTATTCTGGTTAGAACATTGGCATATTACTCTGCGTACACAATTTTGTTAATTAACTCTTTCCATGTGTTAATTAAACATCCCTTTTTCTTATATAATTAATTAGCAGCCGTTAAGTTATACTATTTAATTTTATTAATTAGACACTGCCATGTGCCAACCACTGATTGGTGTGACACCATTTTGTGATAGGAAATCTGCTCGGACAATATAGTCATATGACTTTTAAAGCTCCATTTAAATTCAATTTTATAAGTTACAAAATAAAAATATGCGTAGAAGTGAAGTCATTCAAGTTTGATTTGACTAAAACTCGTTCGAATTCGAATCATTTGAAAGTCAAACTGAATTTAAACATAATTTTTTCGACTATACTACACAGTTTTAGATATTCTACAATCAAGAAACACAAATATAAATTCCTTAGATGAATACTCCTCAATTTCCTTAGCCTCACGCGTCATCAATCAACATACAAAACTTGAATCTGTAAATTCCAACAACGTATAATTTCGCATAAATAAAAAAATAATAGTTATTCTGAACGGTGGTGATCAGATAATGCTTCCCAGAGCATTTTCCACTTCCTAGACCCTATTACTTGAATTTGAACTCTCCAGTCTCCACTGAATCCCCAAAAAAGTGACATTTAATGGAGATGAAAGTGCATTGTTTCTTTTGCTTAAATGTTAAAGAACATATAAAATGTTTTTCAACAGTTTTATGGTGGTTCATATTTTGAAGGTCATTAAATATATTTATTTACTTTCTTGTTAATTATATTAGAAAAAGAAAAAATAAGTTATTAGTTTATTAATGAAAAGAGAGAAGATTGAATTATAAATTAAATGGAATAATGTGGTATTATGGGAATTGGGAAAATTAGGTTTTATGACCCTTAATTAAAAAGGAAAAATTGTTCTGACAGGAACAATCACTGTTCTGGCAATATCATTAATCTTATTTTATGTTTTAGTACAGGGGCAATAAATCATAGAATTGTAATAAGTATTTAAAATAACCTGAATCAAATCTAGCGGTATTAACTAGGCTTAAGATGGATTATAATGGAAGATAAATCGAAAATGATTAAGTCAGATCACAAATTTAAATATATTTAAAAATAAAAATATAAATTAAAGGGACTTCGAATACTAATAGTTGGTGGGTTAAAATGA
Organism: Penstemon newberryi var. newberryi; assembly: GCA_030819805.1. Lineage (NCBI taxonomy): Eukaryota > Viridiplantae > Streptophyta > Magnoliopsida > Lamiales > Plantaginaceae > Penstemon > Penstemon newberryi. Next base: position 1,577,376 of record JAUALY010000008.1, read on the forward strand.
CTAACTCTACACAAGAAGAATTTAAGTGTGAATCTTCATTGGCAAAAGAGTGTCCCACCATGCATAAAAAGAACATTAAATTTTGAATATTGTTTGTTGGTAAATAGAAAAAAGAAGAAGAGAAAAAGGTATTTTAAATTCCATTGCACACCCAATATCTTTTTTTTTTTCCTTTTCTTTTTTCATTCACCAAAAACGGAAAGGAAATTGCTCAGATATCTGAAACAAATTTCCTATCTTCAGCATTCATGTTACTTTGAATTAAAATTAAAATTATATATATAGTCCTTGTTACTTACGGCATTAATTGATTTGATGATTTATGATGCTTTTCCTGGTTGATGATTCCTGAAATTTAGATATAAATATTTTGAACTGGCCTTTACATAAAGATGAAAAACAATTATTTTTTTATCGCCCATGCCATATGAACTGGTGTAAATTTCGAACATTTAAGTAGAAATTGGAAAAATTAAATGTGTAATGGTTATAATGACAATTTGGATTCCATGTAGACTAGGAATTTAAAGAGCTACTAGAAATTTTAAATAATAATGAAGAAAGATCGTAATTGTTTCAATAATAATGAAGGTAAAAATATAATAACCGATTGAATAATGATGAATATAAATATAAGAACAAGTGAAATAACAACGGGTATAAATATATAATAACTAGTAAACCAATAATCTGAACATTTTTATGTAAGAAGTATGAAAAAAAATTATAATTGAATGTAAAAATGAGCTTATAAACAAATTTTGTATAAGGTTAAATTAACAATCATTAGCACATATAAAGGGGAAGTGTAATTTTGTCAAGAAAAAATAAAACTTTGACTAATAAATATTCGAAATTTAAGTATTACAAGTATATACTTTAGGGATAAATTTTTGATGTAATTAAGGACTAAATGATTATTGTTGCAACTAAACGACAAAAAGGAAAACTTAAAAAATTCAAAATGATGTCACTTTGAGCTAAAATTAATCAAATTAAAAATAATAGGTCAACTTGAAAAAACAAGAATCACGCTCTTTCTTTCTCAACATCAGCATTATTTGTTCTCCTCCAGCATAAAAGCATGCCCATTAATTATTGAGCAAATGTCAAGTGAATTATTGAACCAATCAATCCGTTGAACTTTACCAAATGCTAACATTTTAGATTAAATTGACATGATAATTACATATAAAAAACCATAAAATAAAACAGCCAAACAAGATACCTTTAACAAAATCAAAGTGGACCTGATAAATATTAAATGATTCATTCCTTTAATATATTTAGCTTTTAGATGAGTTGATCATTTAATATGATATCAGAGTTTAGGCCAAAGGACGGTCCTGTGTTCGAATCCTATGAATACCACCTATACGTGAGCATAAGGGAGCGTGTTAAGTGATGAATACCACCTACACGTGAGGCATGAGATATTTAACATCTTAAGCTTTTTAACCTTGCTTATTATTTCCATATGCTTATTTCTAAGAACAAAAAAAAATAAAATAGAATCGATTCTTTTTAGGAGATTAGGAAAGAAAATTCAAATTTGACATGATCGTATTCACCTATTATGAAAAAGTTTCTTACCCAGAATTCGACTCAGATTGATCCGAGTTTGGCCTAGAATTTTGTAGTGAAATCGAAGTAATAGAAGCTGTAAGACAAAAAAAAAAAAAAAGAATCGATTCCTTTTAGGAGATTAGAAAAGAAAATTCAAATTTGATATGAACGTATTCACCTACTACGAAAAAGTGCCTTACCCATAATTTGACACAGATTGATTCGAGTTTGGCCTAGAATTTTGTAGTGAAATCAAAGTAACGGAAGCTGTAAAAGGCAAAAATACCTCTGTATTATTTTTAATTGACAGAAAAATTCAAATATTATTTTTATAGTGAAAAATAATGTGTAAAACTTTACTAGCAAAAAGACATGTTATCATATTTTTAGCTCACTACAGTCTTTTGAAAAATTTAAAGTTGACCATATAAAAGTTATTTGACAATATTTCAAGAGAACATGATGGTTTGCCAATTTTCTAAGTTCACGGAAGAGGTCATTGCAATTTTTTTACGTGATAAATTTTGCTTCAACATTTTATTACAAAGAAAACATATTATTTATAGGTATATTTGTCAAAACCCCTACAAATTATGAAGAATATTACTGTTACTTAAAACAAATAAACACACTACAACTTCAAAAGGAGATTTTCTCAAAAAAAAAAAAAAAAACTTCAAAAGGAGATAAACGTATCTGACTTGTTAATGCATGAATTTTTTTCTAATGAAATTAATACATAAAACAATCCACTCTTTTTTCTTTTAATATTTTCGGGTTGATTAAACCAATTTTTAGAAATTGGGTGGGGAGAGTTTTTTTGCGAATTACTCCCTCTGTCCCAAATTATTTGTCATTTTACATGTTTTCACACATATTAAGGTATCTACTAAATAGCTTCATTTTTAGGGAAAAAATAAATTATATACCTAAAATACCCTTATTCTTTACACACTCTCTCTTACTTTTTCTCTTACATACCTAAAATATGTACTTTTATAATAGTGCATTGAAATTTTAAAATGACAAATAATTTGGGACAAATTTTTTTCTCTAAAACGACAAATAAATTTGGGATAGAGGGAGTAGAAATAAAACATGAGTTGTTTTTTTATTTCAGTATAAACAAATGTACCAAGGGGTGATTCATGCAGATAATGAAGTCAAGAAGGGCAAAGTTGGAATTGTACGCTATCTTATCTTCACAGATCCAACTATAAATCAAGTATTCTACAGAACAGAATTCAAAGTACAAATTAAGCATAAATACATATACATAGTAGTAGTAGTACTACAAGTAATTTCAATTCAATCACCAAAGAACAATGGCTGGAATGACAGAGAAGGACATCGAGGCAATCAACCGTAGAATGGCCTCTGTTTCCGGCCACCTCGTCCCAGCCCGAAATGGGAACGCCAATCATAGCATTGGCTTGTCCAATTGCAGCTCCAAGATGGACGACACGTACCACCGTGTACACGGTGAAGTTCCGACGCATGCTCCGGAATGGAAACCGGCGGTGGATGACTCCGGCAAGCCTTTCGCTGATATTATTTATGAAAAGGCCGTCGGAGAAGGCATTGCTAAGGTGTGTTGATAAATAAAAATACTTAATTTTTTAAAATATTTGGTGCATTCGATTTTTATAATTTTACGAAATTTTCAAAAACAAATACTTAGTATTAATTTGTGCATTCGTTGCACATGTGACGTGGTGCGATAAACAAATACCATTTATTAATATAATTTTTTTGATATCAATACATGCACAAAACAATTTTTCCAAAAGATTTCACTTTTTATTTTTAATTTTTACCTGAGTAATTAAACTTGATCAAATGTCTTTTTTAATTTTGTTCCCGTGTAGATTACGATTAATAGGCCTGAGAGGAGAAACGCATTCCGGCCACAAACGGTGAAGGAGCTAATGCGGGCATTCAATGATGCTCGGGATGATAACTCAATCGGAGTTATAATTTTCACCGGACAGGTAAATTAGTTTTTTTGCTTTTTTTACAAGTTCTTTAAATATTAATTGTGCCTTCCAAACTTCGTATTGTTTTGGATGTTCAAGATGCCATAAACAAATATTTTTTCTTATTTTTACGTCATTAAGAAAGAGACTAGGGAGATTTTATTAATTTTCTACTTCCGTATTAAATTCCTACTTAGATGGCTATGGACTTCAATATTATTAAGTCAACTTTGAAAAATTGTGGCCTAGTGGAACAAACTCTATATTTTATTGGTCATATATCAAATTTGAACTAATTCCGATACTTTTTGTTTACACAAGGGATTCCAAAATATTCTAGACCACAATATATAGGAATTTTTGCTTGTATCTCAATGGATTATTTAATATTTTAAAATAATCATTAATGATATAAACTTGGATTATGCAACTGAATTAAGCTCTATGATCAACTAGCAACAATTATTGACATATAGTTTCCTAATTTGGTTGCTTGAAATTTGCTCATTCAAATTTTGAGGTGGCCACATGGGCTGCTTAATTGTGATGGGTATCTGAGACTCCTTAATGGTGCAGTTGCTTATTTCCAACAAAAAGGAATTGCTATCTTAGACCCATCTTTCCTTTTCCCAACATGATATATCTTACAACATAAGTTTGTGATCAAATAATACGCATACGCATGCGCGTGTTCAGGATTGTATGTATAGTGTATGGGGTTGATCGACTTACTTAACTCTATTTGTGAATACAATATCGAAAATGCAGTTGACTTTCTTATAAATAATGGAGTATACTGCACGCAGTATATATGATTTGAGAGTTTTATAAAATCAAAATATTTCAAAAAGATCAAATGTTCCTGAATAGGTTCACATTAATTGTCAATATGATGATGGTGTATTACAGGGCACCAAGGCATTTTGCAGTGGTGGTGATCAATCACTAAGAGGAAAGGAAGGTTACGTTGATTACGATAACTTTGGTCGTCTGAATGTTTTAGATTTACAGGTACATTTTATTTAAAAACTATGACTTAAATTCCGGGTGTTAGATACCAAATATAACACTTGATCATAGGCTTAAAGAGTGAAGTTAATAAACTTTAACTATGTATTTTGGAACTTTATTTCTCTATGCAGGTGCAAATTCGTCGTCTTCCCAAGCCTGTAATAGCAATGGTAATTTTATCTAAATTATATTTATTGTATAATATCCAATTTTCATAAATTAATAATTCAGTCCTCATAATGAACTATATGATCTCCCCCCCCCCCCCCCCCCGAACAATCAGGTTGCAGGTTATGCTGTAGGGGGTGGACATGTGCTCCATATGGTCTGTGACTTAACAATTGCAGCAGAAAATGCTATTTTTGGTCAGACAGGGCCCAAGGTAAACTTATTACTTTGTGATTTCCTAAGCACAATAATTAATCTTCTTCAATTATTTTATTTCCCTTGTGTAAAATATTTTTGATTTATAATGGTTACTCAATTACATAAGCGTAAATTATAGCGTTTCATGGGAAATAATTCAGGTTGGAAGTTTTGATGCTGGTTACGGGGCTTCTGTAATGGCTCGTTTAGTATGTTCCGAAACTTAAAGACATTACCTTGTATGTCCTAATTTTTGCTTAAGTTGCACGAATTTTTGTTTACTTATGCACATATGTCTGAATTCAATAGATAGGCCCAAAAAGAGCGCGTGAGATGTGGTTTATGGCGAGGTTTTACAATGCTGCCGAAGCAGAGAAAATGGGACTTGTTAACACTGTTGTTCCTGTAAGTATATAGATTGTGTGAATTTCTTTGAGAAACAAATAAGAAGTGAATTTTTCTGAATAGATTTTATAAATTTTCTAGCTTGAGAAGTTGGAAGAGGAAACTGTTAAATGGTGTAGAGAGATTATGAGGAATAGTCCGATGGCAATTCGTTTATGTAAATCAGCTCTTAATGCAATCGATGATGGACATGCTGGACTTCAGGTAAATAAAAATGTTGATTTCATTACATTGCAACAATTTGATGATCAATTTTGTGTTTGATGTATGAAGAATAATTTTTATTTTTGAATATTTTCATTTTCAGCAAATGGCAGGAGATGCTACCCTTTTGTTTTACGGAACCGAGGAAGGTACCGAGGGGAAGAATGCATATTTGCAACGCAGAAAACCCGATTTCTCAAAATTTCCACGGCTCCCTTGATATTAATTTGGACAGCAATTTAATTTCTACGAGCCTAAGTGCAGCTAAAATATTAAGAAATAAATTTTGTTTTAAGACAGAGCATATAATATGTTCAATATGTCATGCTTTTTCAGCATTGTACCCCTTGATATTCTTGCCTTTTTATTGAAATAAATTTTCCTTTTGAGGCTTTGTAATAAATAATCTTTTGATGAATGTTGCAGTACCAACTCTTTCAGTAGTTTTTCTCATTTGTTTTTTGTGACTCTGTGCCCTGTTTGGATCTAGATTTTGCAAAACAAAATGGAAAGGGGAAAAAATGCTTTGAAGTTTGAAGTTTAAATTCCCTCCATTTTCATTTTTGGATAATAAAAGCCGATTTTGAAAGAAAAAAAACAGTTTGACAATAATGTTAAAAGGCCACCATTAAAAGTTACTTCAGCTGGTCCTAAGCCCAATCAATTAATATTGGATTTTTTAAAAAAAATCGTCGAAAATTGGATTTTCAAAATGGATAATAATAATTTTATTGGATATACTATATATTCTTCACAAGAATATAATATTGGATAGGTTTATTTATGCTTGTGAATGTTTTAATGTATTTAACAACACGAGTATTATATTATATTATTTACTTATTCTCAATAGTGTATGCAAATTAATACTTCTATATCGGCCCAATTCAATTTAAGTCTTAATCCATTGGACCTGTGATCTGAAAAGTAATGGAGCATTGGAGCTGCATACAATTCTTAATTCTATTTCAAAATTAATTTGGTTGAACCACTTCAATTAAAAAATAAATGTATTTATAAATATTATGTTATTGTTTTTATATTTATAATTATTAAACAACCACGTGCTAAACATATTTTGCTTTCGACTAAAGTTGCTAATTTAGTAATTGCAATTGTCTAATTATATAAGACATATTTCGTTCTTATTTAATTATAGCATAAGCAAGCCTCAAAATCAAATTTAACCTAGGCCAAATAATCAGCAACAGACATAGAATTGGGCCGTTTAAAGATCCAAAATTGTTTTAATTTCGCTTAGGTTATGCTTTGAATGATTCGTCCTTTATTAAACAAGAAATAATCAATTGCCGATGGGATAATGGTCTAATTACAAAGTGATTGAATTCCTAATTTTTTTCTATTTTTATTGATTTATATTTGAGTAAGTTACGTTTTAATGAAAAGATTAATATGTAACCACTGATGTAATTATTTATTGACAATCTCAAAAAGATAAAAACAAAATTAAATAAAAAATTAATTAATTAGATAGAATTAGAGAGAATTTTCACTTTTGGTACCACAAGTAACCCTACTTTAAGGTTATGGTACCATAACTTTAAAAACATATACATTTGGTACCACATGTTAACTGTCCTTGACACATTTGGTATTTTCGTCAATTTTTGGAAGGAAAATTCAATTTTCGATGGAAAATTAATGAAAATTTTGCATAATTAGTCCTACAGTTATAGATTGCTGCCAAAGTTTGTCCATAATATTTTATGGCCGATAAATTTACCCCAAAGTTTACAAGTTTTTATAAATTTTATATATTATTATTATTAAATTTCGTAATCTAATTAGATTATATATATATATATATATATAATATAAACTAAATCATATTTTATATAAAATCTAATAAAATATAAATTAAATTTATTCAAATATTTTAATTTCGAAGAATAATCTTTTAAACCAATTAGATTTTATATAAAATCTGAAAAATAAATATTCTTGTTAAATTTTATTTTTTTAAAAAACTTTTAAACTAATTAGATTTAGGGTTTTTTATTTTTATTTTTATTTTTAATTATAATAAATTTAATAATTAGAATTATTATTATTATTTATATAATTTTAAAAAGATTTTTTTCATTATTTATAATAAATATTATTTAATTTGTATATATTATTATCTAATTAGTATAAAAGAATTTTTTTCAATTTAAGAAATTTAATAAGTTTAATTGATATTTATTTTTCAAATTTGATATAAAATATTATTTAATTTATATGATTTATCTGTAAAATCTAATTAGTTTAAAAGATTTTTCTTAAATTTAAAAAATCCACTGAATTTAATTGATTTTTTTTTGGATTTTATATAAAATATTATTTAGTTTATACATATTATATATAAAATCTAATTAGTGTTAGAGATTTAATAATTAAAATATATAACATTTATAAATAGGATTTATAATTAATTATATTTGTAATTGAGACTGAAATGCTTCAAATTTGTGAATTGTGGGGTAAATTTGTCGGTCCTAAAATATGTGGGGCAAAGTTTGACAACAATCTATAACTATAAGACAAATTCTGTAAATTTTCCATCAATTTCCGTCTAAAATTGACGAAAGTACCAAATGTGTCGAGGACAGTTAACATGTGGTACCAAATGTGTATGTTTTTAAAATTATGGTACCATAACCCTAAAGTAAGATTACTTGTGGTACCAAAAGTGAAATTATCCCCGATAGAATTAATATACAAAATCACGACCACATCCGTTCGACAGCTTAATCTTTTGGGAACCAACGGTGTAGATATGCCCATTCAACAATATTAAAAATACCGTAGAAAGCAATATTTAACCAAGTGACGTGGCACGATCGCCTTTACTCGCCAGCTTGCACAAATAAATCCAACGGTAAAGAATCCGCCAAAAGTGTCATTCCTTTTAAAGGCAACGCTGTTATTCCAACGAAGACTAGTGGCAAAATAGACAATTCAGAAAACAGCCCCGTGGAGATTGTAATATAAATAACCGCTGGTTGATATTTCTTCAAATCCTCCTAAATAATCTCTCGCGTTATTCTCAGCCAGCTCCATATTTTTCTTCTCTCCAACATTTCGCCAGATCTATCGTTCGTAGGTGAGTAGCAACTTCCGTTATCATGCATTAATCTCGATTTCATTTATGTAGATCGGAATTCTGTGATTTATTTTGGTTGATTTGATTAAATAGGTTATGAATTGATTTACATTTTCTGTTTTATTAGCATTTGCGGATGTGTGATTGTTCTCCTACACGGATCTCTTGTTTTTTTGTGATCTGATCTGAATATTTTCGATACTGTAAGCGATGCGATCTAATGAATTTGTCCTTCTTGTTTAATGTATCTGAATTTTGAACTTGATCTATTAGAATTTCATATAGAAATCAGTTTTAGGTCGTAATCCGTAATTTATGTGTTATTAGAAGTGATTCAATTTCAATTAGCAGTGATATCTTCTTCTGATGTCAGTTTGGTCGAGTAATATGTTTTTAATGTGTATGTAATGTGGTTGTTAATGTAACGTGCACGTAGAAATACCGTTGTATTATATGTGGTGACTGGTGAGGTCTTTAGAAAAGATTTTTGGTCTTATGGTGTAACTGTTTTTAGTTTTAGTTGTAATTTGTGAAGTGATATGTATAATGCATATACTTCTGTCATTGCACATGCATCAGTAAATACTTTTTTGCAAATCTCTATCAAAACTGATTAACGACTTGAATATATATAGGGTTCAGAACCAAGAAAGAGAAATGGGGCTGACATTCACAAAGCTTTTCAGTCGGCTTTTTGCCAAGAAGGAGATGCGCATTCTGATGGTTGGTCTTGATGCTGCTGGTAAGACCACCATCCTGTACAAGCTCAAGCTCGGAGAGATTGTCACTACTATTCCTACCATTGGTATGCCCTCTTAATTTTGGAACTTTACTGACTCTGATTCTTTTTACCATTCTGCTCTCATATATACCTTATGGGGTAGATATGTATTGCATTTTGTTGGAATGATTTTTAGTATTCATTTTTCCGGGGGCTTACTATTGGTCTGTAGGTTTCAATGTGGAGACTGTTGAGTACAAGAACATCAGCTTCACAGTTTGGGATGTTGGGGGCCAGGACAAGGTGAGAATCTAAGTTGTTATATGTCATGACTTTGCTTTCCACATCTTTTTGGTGATTTTCATCACCTAAGATTGTAAGATTCCAATTCTTTGAGGAATTTTCATGCATGCAATCACTGATTACAGTTTCTTCGTTTTGCAGATCCGTCCATTGTGGAGGCACTATTTCCAAAACACCCAGGGTCTCATTTTCGTGGTGGATAGCAATGACAGGGACCGTGTTGTGGAGGCAAGGGATGAATTGCATAGGATGTTGAATGAGGTAATAATCCCTTTCTCTTACTTGATAACTATATACCTAAGAATCTAGAATGAAAATTTTGTTTGTTATTTGAATTGATTAAAGAGTCATCTATTTCAAATAACCTTTTATATCATCTTCAACTTCTTCATGTCACTTAGATATGTTATCTAATAGCCTCTCCATGTAATATTTCTGCCGCTAAAATCATTTCTATTCTAGTGGAATCCACTAGATTGATTGAACTGCATGAATACAATGTTTCTGTTATTTTTATTTTGTATTTAATGATTTTGAAAAACTTGAGCTATTGTAAGATATTAAAGTTGCAAATGTGTTGTTGACACTCAATAAAATAACTGCACAAAATGATGGGATGTTTTTGGCAACCGTTATATAAGATACATAGCTCATGTTAGTGTGGATTTTTCTTCTTATTTATTATTAGTACTATCCATAGTCATTTGATTGATTTTCATGTAATAAATGATGTATTTGTTGGATATATTATGATATAACGATGATGTAATGATGTATTTACCATCTCAAAAAATACCTCTCTCTTGATCATGCTATGGGGAAATGAATGCAAGTTGCTTTCTAGTATTTCATCAGATGCAAAATAATTCAAGTTAGATATGCAAGCTCTATTAGTTGTGTGCTATTTCATTAGTCCTTAGTAATGCTTGAGTGATGGAAGGAATGATGAATTCCCTATCCATATTCCTCTCTCTCTCTCTCTCTCTCTCTCTCTCTCTCTCTCTCTCACACACACACACACACACACACAACACATGCACACACTACACACACACTCACTAAGAAGCACACACATGAGAAAAAATATTAATGCATGTGCATATGAGTAGAATCATATTGAAGAGATGTATTCCTATTGTGGCTGCTGCTAATTCTTGAGCACTGTTAAGCAGTTTAATATCAGCCAGTTTGGTGTTCTTTACCTTATTATTTCTTGAGGTAAAAAGATTGCTGACCATTTCGGTGAAATTTTTGGTTCAGGATGAGCTGAGAGATGCGGTATTACTTGTATTTGCAAACAAACAGGATCTTCCTAATGCAATGAATGCTGCTGAAATAACTGACAAGCTTGGCCTGCACTCACTCAGGCAGCGCCACTGGTAATTATTTTTTCTCCTATTTTCCTTGTGATTAGTGCTCTGTTTTTCCTTGTAACTCATTTATCTTTTCTTTCAGGTACATCCAGAGCACCTGTGCTACCTCAGGGGAGGGGCTTTATGAGGGGCTCGATTGGCTCTCTAACAACATTGCTAACAAGGCAAGTGCTTACAATCATTTTAATATAAAATGCTTTATAGATTGCCTTGTAAAACTTCTTGTCCATTTCTGACCCTGATACATTGTTACAGGCTTAAACCTTATGAAGTTGTTTACATGAGTTGATGCTGGATGCAACCGGGTTTCTATCTAGTCTTATACTAGTCTGTGTGGTTATGTTCTTTTCTTTATTTTATTTTTTTAAGTGTTTTTGTTTTGGTTTAGGACCTTTGAAATGGCTGTATAACACATTGGTTTGTTCCATATATTTGCAAACATTTGTTTAGTTTTTGATGTAATGCTACTAAATCCATTGAAACTAGCTTGGTTTTAGATCTCATCATTTTTTTTCCTTCCCTTTGCTTTTTCACTACATGTAAGCTGCGTAATGTTGGAGTTCTAAGATTCACTCGTATGACTATGATTATGCTGCAAAAATTTATGTTTCCCTTCTTTTTCTAAACCATTGTTAGAACATTAGAGCTGAAAGATTTGTTTTTTTTTTTTGCCAGTTTGAGCTGAATACATCACAACGAAAATTTGCAATATGAATAATTACAAAAGAAAGATTTTAATTCATCCTTTTTCCCGAAGTCATGTGTGAATACAGTTGATTAGGTTTGTACGACCAATTGGGATATAGACTAAAATTTCTTCAAAGTCTAAGCATTGGTCAAAAGTTGGGATTGAGGTCTTAATTTAATTAAGTCTATAATTTCCTTATGACACATTCTTAATTTAGACCGAGTCTCAGTCTTTATTTCCTTTTGTTTTCTTATTTTTTGTTTGAGTGAAATATAATGGTTATTCAATAGAAGAGACGACTGGGTTGATGTTTCACTTGTAAGTATGAATGTCTAGATGAAGTTGGGTGTGATTTTATTGGACCCTGATTGGAATTTTCAACAAACTCTCAAGCTAATTTTCCTTATTGGGCTTCTGGACCAGGTTACACAAAGCCATGTAGGAGGGGTTAACACACACGTAGGGACCAATTTTCCTTTTTCATGTCGGTTAACCCGTTGAACCTATGGGTCCCTATAGAATGGGGATCAGATTCTATTACCCTTCCCCCACCCTGAAGCCTCATTTTTAATTCCTGTTACGGATATATCTTCATTTGGAAGGAATATTTATTAAAGTACAAAGGTGTTTGTCAACAGCTAACTACATATTAATTACATTTACAAGACGCTTCCACATTTTTGTACTGATATATATAAAGATGTGGATTGCTGTCTTTGATAATATCAAAAGAATAAAAAAAAAAGGTTTACAAAGGTTTGGTGCATAGAGAAATTATTTAGTGCATTCTTGCACAACGTTATCAATTACACATGGTGCAATAATCCTATCAATTTTATACATGTGAAATAAGAATCCGTATTTGCCATGTTCTAGCTCATGTTTTAAAAAATGTGAAATTTTTAACATGAGTCAGAACATAGTTGATATATGGAAATTCTCAATCCATGTGTATAAATATAATAGGGTTGTTGCCCCATGTTCCATTGGTGACATGGTGCGGCGAATACACTAAATAATTTTCGATAAAAAATTTCTTAGACAATAGGGTTAATTAGTACATATTTTCAGTTTGTTAAAAACTTGGTAGAGTTATATGGCATCAGGCATGTGAAATGATATGAAACTAAGTTATTAAGATTCGATATTAGTTGAAAATTTGCTTAAACTTGATTTTTATTATACAACAAATTAATTAGACTTTCAAAACATTCTTCCAGGCGTGGCAAGTTACTGATGTATATGCAATGTATATCAATCCATCCCATCAAGCAAAACCTTAAGGACCACTTCAATATATATATTTACATGGAGGAATTGAAAGGTGTGAAAAAAGTTTTGTAGCTTTTGAAATGGTGCCACGTGGCCATTTGTTGTAGTTCCCCGCATCATATTTCATTTCTCTTATTTGAATTAACAAGAATTTTACAAATTATTGAATTCAGAATCTGTCTTGTGTGAATCTGTGATCAACTTGAAACGCGTGATATTCGGATATTTGCTTTGGTATAAAGTTGCATATTCTACTTTTATGTAGGTATTTTGTCTTCATAGATCATTTTTGCTTCTTTATCTACTATCTTAGATTTCATCTTGGCAAACTAAAAAAGAATTTGGAAACCCCGATAGGTGTTAAATATCAATTAAACATGAAGTCGATCCTGTCCAACTTTATCAAATTTGATTACTTGATTTGGTAACGTTTAACAAGATTAAAAGTAGAAATTAATATGCAACTATGTAACTTTCAAACATGCAAATTGACATTTTGTTTCTTTCCAATAATTGATATTATTTATAGTTTAATATAATATTAGCATTTTTCTCTAATTTAATACTAGTATTTATAATTAATTTATTTTAATATCAATGTAATTGATTCAATTTGATATAGTATATGATGTAAGGATCATTCACCATCATAAAAAAAATCATTGCAGCAATCTAAAAAATATAATATAGTCATAGCATTAATTAACTCGCATAGTATAATTGTAAATCATACTGTTCCATGACCATTAAATTATTTTACGCTATTTCAAAAGTTTAATAGTACATTAACCATGATCTGATCTCAGTGCATTGTAATAACAATTCATTCAAATTCAAATATTTATTATTTAATAAAGTCGAATTAAATTCGACTCAATAAGATAATAAAACCATTACTTATTTATCAATCTTCAGAAATATAGTTTATACTTTTTTGACAACGTAATGGAACACATGTTTCAACATTCATGCATATATAAATTAAGTATTTGGGCCGTGCATAATGGAGTTGTATTATGTACATAGTGCAAAGAAGGCCACTGTTCTTAAAGCACATTGGTTAATTATTCCGACTAGCTAATTGCAAATCCAAATTATATTTGATTTGATTTTTCTTTCATAAAGCTATTCAGTCTAACACGTAACTCACACACGCATGTATTGTATAACACAAACACTCATGTTTGTTTAATACTTAATTCGACATTCTTCCTTTCCATGATTACCTTAATTGTTCATTTTTAAATTACAAGAATGTTAATTAAACATTATGTATTTTATAGGCGGTAAATTGCCGTTAACTTCGGAGAAAAATTGAGCTTGGTATGAAAATTACAACGAAAACTTAAATTGTGTTATCAAATTTGTATTTTAGTATCCAATATTTTTAAAGTTGCAAAGTGATCTATCACAAGATAACAAAAAAAATCGCATTGTAAATAGATAAAACCTACATATATATATATATATATACCCTTTTTGACAATATATGTCTCAATAAATACTTTATCTCTGTGTATATTTAATCAGGAAATTTCGTGAAATTAAAAAAACAAAAGACAAAAGAAAACAATTGATGTAGGAATATACTATATTCAATTGATGTCGATTTCCAATTGAAAGCGGCATGTCAATCCTAGCCCTTCCTCATAGTGATAGGCGTAGATCAAAGGTAATAATTGGATGAAAAAACAAACAATATACTATCATTCATTCTCCCCACTAATAATTCTTCACAAATATACTACATGCATTTCCATTTCCATTTCAATTTCATTTGAAGTACATTTCACACACATGAACATTTCATCTCACTTCTATAAAAAGACCATGAGCTCTTAACATTCAAAACCCAGGAAACAAAAGCAAAGTACATCAGTTGACAACATCAATTCCTTCATAGTTGCAAACCTTCACTTTCCAAAACACTAAAAAGGAAAAAGAAAAAAATAAATTGCTCAAAATATATAAGAAATGGCACCTCCTGAAGTACCCGTTGAATCATTCACAACCACCGCGAAATTAATCCCAACAGTCGGTTCAAACAACTCGAAAAAGGCTTATGTAACATTTTTAGCCGGTAATGGTGATTATGTTAAAGGAGTTGTTGGATTGGCTAAGGGTCTAAGGAAAGTGAAAAGCGGTTACCCTCTAGTGGTCGCAATTTTGCCCGATGTTCCTGAAGAACACCGCGAGATATTGAGGTCACAAGGTTGCATTGTTAAGGAGATTGACCCTATATATCCACCAGAGAACCAAATTGAATTTGCCATGGCTTATTATGTGATCAATTACTCCAAGCTTCGGATATGGAATGTAAGTTACTATTTATTACTCAACCTGTTATATTTACGCAAAAATCTATCAACATACATATGAACAAAAATTAATCCACTACTCTTTATCTTATATATATTTTTTGACTAAAGTTTGAGGAGTATAGCAAGATGGTGTATTTAGATGCAGACATCCAAGTTTACGACAACATCGATCATCTCCTGGACACACCCGACGGCTACTTCTATGCCGTAATGGATTGCTTCTGTGAGAAAACATGGAGCCATTCACCACAATACTCAATTGGGTACTGCCAACAGTGCCCTGATAAGGTCACTTGGCCTAGTCACGAAATGGGATCACCTCCTCCTCTGTATTTCAATGCTGGATTTTTCGTATTCGAACCCAGCAAAATCATTTTCCAGAACCTTCTTCAAACTCTGCGTATAACTCCACCAACACCATTTGCAGAACAGGATTTCTTGAATATGTTCTTCAATCCAATTTATAAACCAATTCCTTTGGTTTACAATCTTGTTCTTGCAATGTTATGGCGCCACCCTGAAAATGTTCAACTCGAACAAGTTAAAGTTGTTCATTATTGTGCTGCTGTAAGTATTTCTTTACCTATACCAGCTAGCTTGATTTCCTCTGTTGCTAAACATAAATTTGTATAAGATAATTAGTCACAAAACATGTAAGATATTAATATCTTCAATTTTTGCAACTACTTAGTCACTATAAAATTGATTAAGCCCATTTAAAACTACATGGTTGTTATCTTGACAAAATTCAAGTTGTCACTAGATATTATGTAGATAGTGACATGTTCCACCTTATCACTTGATATTTTGTTATAATATAAATAAATGTTTTTTTTTTTTTCTTGTAGTATACATAATACATACATTTTGGTTTAATTAATCCGGCTGGTTTAATCTTGGATTAGGGATCAAAACCATGGAGGTACACCGGAAAAGAAGCTAACATGGATCGAGACGACATTAAAATGCTTGTGAAGAAATGGTGGGATGTTTACGACGATAAGTCTCTCGACTTCAAGCTTGAAGACAGTATTGCAGGAGAAGAGACTTTCGCAAAGCCATCAATCTTGGCTTCAATGCCCGAGCCTGCAATATCATATATTCCTGCACCTTCTGCTGCTTAAAATGAAATAATTAATTAAATTGTTTACCTGGAATTAAAACTTGGAGTGATTATGCATGTCTTGAGATATTTAATTAACTACGTTTTGGTAGGCTACTAGGCCTATTTTCTGGTGTGTAACTGAATAATAATAAAAGCTATAAGTTTGCTTATGTAATGGAAATTATTAGACCCATAAATTTATATACGAAGCAGATCGAATGGAATGTGTAATCCGCTGCAATTAATTATTATGCATTAATATGAAGTATATAATTGTTCTAACGAGGCTCCCTTGTATTAACTTGACTGAAGGCTGACGATATTATCGGAACAAGTTTTGTTTTTGCCAGAGCAATTAATTTTAAATGACAATTTTACCCCAGCAGTTTATATTTACTGGAAAACAAGTCTTTTACAAAATTTCTCTACCCTAAAAAATCAATTCAATTTTTCTTTGATACATCTTCCTCAAAATTTCTATACTTTCACCTTTTTTCTTTTCTTTTTTAACAGATCTATTAGAATATGAGGATTACAATTGAATGGAAAGAATATTTTCGGTTTTGCTCAAGAAATCGAACCAACTCTATGCCCCAAAATATAATTTTTTCACATCCATCCTTTCGTTACAATTTTTCTACAGAAGACAAGTAGTATTGTATCCTTGTTATATCAAAGTAGGGCTGTGCAAACGGTAGAATCAAACCGAACCGTACTGAATTTCGGTGGTCGGTTCGGTATTTTCAGATCATATACCGTTTGCCAAATCAAAAAATTCGGTACGATTCGATAAAAAAAACGAAAATTTTCCAAGTAATTAACAGTGAGACAGCTAGCATCCATTATTCCATTAGATCACTCAAATTTCAGAAAAAAAATAAAGTTCATAATAATCCTTGAAACAATTAACAGTGAAAAAAAATCAAAGCCCATAAAGTATAACAACATTATACTATGATTCAACTCATAAACCATCATACAGAAATGAAGAAATTGAATTATAGAAGAAGAGAGAGAAAGAAACCTTCAAGCAATTAACAGTGAGAAAGAGGGTAAATTGAGTTAGATCCGATCGAATGAAATCTTAAAGAGAAGAGAAAAGATGAGAGGAGTATTGTACCTCGGAGCAGGACGGCGGTGCGGTGGGATTTTGAATTGAGGATGAGGAAGATATGGGTTTAGGACAGTCTCCGTAGAAAGAAGTGAGAAAAGTCTGGATTGGAATTTGGAAATTTGAAATTGGAACACGTTTTTTCTCTTTACCCAGCAAGGAATTAGGAGAAAGAAAAGAAAAAAAGGTATACCGGTTTGGTTGGTTAAATCGGCCGATATTACCGAAAATCGAAGCTTATAAAGGTTCATTAGTTCATAAAAAAAAAGAAAACTTTAGATTATTGATAAAATAAAGAGGAAAAAAGACTTCCCACCTTGGAAATGCGAAAATATATTAAATCCTCCATTGAGTTTCTTGTTTTTTTTTTTTTTTTTGTCAAAAAAGAAAAAAGTATTTTTTGGTAAGGTAAACAAAAGAATTCTTGTTCTACATAGTTTAAGAGCGGAGCGAATTCCATTTTATATTGATTCCCTACTGAGGTAATCAAAATCGGGAATTTGATTTTCAAAATGAAATGAGTCAATTTTTCAGTCAGGTCAATTAAGATTATTCCAATGTTTTATTACTTATTTTATTTGGGTTGTCGCACAAAAAAACTTTTTGAATTCCCGGTGGGAAGAAATTTCCCTAAAGAAAACACTTTGAACGCTGTCCAATACCCCTTCCTTTTTCAAAAAATTTTACTGAAATTTCGGTTTCAATACGATTTGACCGGTTTACCAAATCGTGAACGACCCTAGTTATATGTGAAGAATTTAAGACCTTTTATCTAACAAATTATTTACCCCCCACCTTAAAGTTTCAAAGCTTCCTTTAAAAAAAAATATCATTTTGAAGGCTGGTTAGGCCATCTCCAATGGAGATGGCCGGGCTGGGGGCGGGGTGGGGCTGCGGGAAAGGAGTCGTCTCCAGTGGGGGTTGGGGGCGGGGCGGGGTGGCTGGCGGGGCGGAACGGGCTGGGCGCAGGGCTCGGCGGAGCCCTGCGCCCAGCCCTGGGCTCGCGTGGGGAAGAAGACCGGAAATAGGGGCGCGTGTTTGCACGCGCCCCTAATTAAGTCAGGGGACGCCACTTGGCGTCCCCTGACTGGTTCCGTTTTTTTTTTTTGTTTTTTTTTTTAATTGTTTATTTAATAGGTTTTTTAATAAATAAAAATAGAAAAAAATATATATAAACTTAAATAATTAATAAAATTAATTTTTCCTATTAAATTAAATTAAATATGTAGAATTTAAATATTTAATAAAATTTATTTAGTATATTTATTGTATATTTACTAGCATTTAATAAATATATGTAGTCACCAATTTTTAATTTGATTATTTAATATAATAAAATTATTTTTTTTAAATTAAAACATTAATAATTTATTAGAATTGTAATTAAATTTATTTATGGACAAATCATTAATAAATAAATAGCATTTTTTATTTTAATATCTTTTATTGTAATTAAAATTTTAATCATTTAACTACAATATGGGTGGTGGCTATATTTTTTTAAAAATACGGAATTAGTTAAAAATAAAATTAAACACTTATACAAATAATTTAAACAAGTACTTAATCTAAATTAAATATTTAAATACATACTAAAATAGACAAGAAAAGTAAATTCAAACAATTACATTCATTCTTAACCGTATTTTTCGTATTATGTATTAATTTTAATTTACTTAATTATTTACTCTCTTTAATTTTAATATTTTAATATAATTAATAATTTAATTACAAGTACTAATAATTATTACTATTATTAATATTAATATTAAAAACAAAATTAAAATCAGAATTATAGGTGAGAGTGGGCAAAGGAAGAAAATGGAATTAATTCCATTCTGGAGCCCTACCATTGAAGACGACCAGGCAGGGCTCGGGGCTCCGGAGCCCCGGGGCTAGCCCTCTCCATTGGAGATGGCCTTACTCGTACAACAAAAACTCAGGAAAAATATTCTTTTTTTTTTTTTCATTTTTCAGAATTGTTAATATGAAAATTTGTCAAGAACCAATAATATATTTCGATTCTATAATTACTAAAATCCAAGTTGTTGTTAATATAAATTTGTTAATTTGTTTGGGGTTTAAGTTCTTTGTTACACAGAGGGAGAGGGCCGAAATTGGTCAATTGGGAAGTGAATTGCAGAATATAAAATTAATTGCTCTTGCAAAAACAAAACGTGCTCTAACAATATCGCAAGTCCTTGACTGAGTCTCGTTTATATTTAATTCACGTAAAAATAAAAATACTTAATTTCAAGTTTGATAAAATAAATTTGAACTTCTTATAAAACTTACTAAAACTAGACTGTACTTCAAAATATGATCATTTTAACTTTTGGCCTGAACAACTCTGGATTAATATATTGGTTAGTATAGATTTCAACGACTAGTACACAATCTCTAATTTTTATTTTATTATCAAAATATGTAAGACATTTTAATAGTTGGTTACAGTTTATCAACTTTATTTTCTCTCTCTCCCATCTTATCTTATCTTATATATATATATATAGGAGAATGGTCTTTTGTCATACAACTTTGACTCAATTCTTTTTTCTTAGAATTTAGAGTTTTTTTTATTGTCAAAAAATTAATGATTGGGTAATCTCTTATCTACAATTTGAAAGTTTTTCAGATTTAAATCGATTTTAGTTCAAAATTATCTTATAACTTATTAATTGATATGCTAAAATTATGCCACCAAAATAGTTTACTTTAAGAAGGAAATATAATTGGAATAGGAATTTAATTCATTTTCACTATAAAAATGCAAGATTGAAGGATTTTCAAATTTGAAGTCAATTTTAGTTTAAAAATATATTAACTGATTCTTAATTGATATGCTAAAATCATGCCCCCAAAATAGTTATCCTTAATTACGGAAATTAGTATTTGAATAGAGATAAGTTCATTATAAATATGAACACCTTAAACTAAACTTTTGCTCAGAAAATTGGTCATGTCATTGCTCATTATTTAGTTTCATATCCCTTTTTTTCTTCAATTATTTAATCAACTTTTTTTCTTCATATTTTTTTCTTTCTTTTACATTATAGACTAACCATGTTTTTTTTTTTTTTTTTTTTTTTTTTTTTCAGGTTCGTGTTTGAACGTCTTGAAC
Organism: Penstemon newberryi var. newberryi; assembly: GCA_030819805.1. Lineage (NCBI taxonomy): Eukaryota > Viridiplantae > Streptophyta > Magnoliopsida > Lamiales > Plantaginaceae > Penstemon > Penstemon newberryi. Next base: position 1,598,025 of record JAUALY010000008.1, read on the forward strand.
TTTTGCTCAGAATAACACTCTTCATGCCTTTGCACATTGTTTAAATTTCACATCCCTTTTTTTCGATTATTAAATTTATTGTGTTTCTCTATATTTTTTTTTTCTTTTATTGGGTTTTTAGACATCTTTTGATCTAATTGTTTTTTTTTACGCAAAAGAGTTTTCAATAAAATATCATCTTCGGGAGTTTAAGTCTCAAAGATCAATTCTACTAAATGAATTGTAAGTTTTCGGTTGGTAGCATAATTTTGAAAGTAAATCATTGAATTTTTCAGATACTAAGATCAAATCTTATTTTGAAATCATTCATATCGATATTTTTTTATAGGTTTTCAGTCAAATTATAGATATGAACATTGATATTTTGAAAAAGAAAAATGTTAACCAAAAACTAAAAGTATATAGATATGGAGAAAGGCGGGAGATAATAGTCCTACTTATTGATATTCACTTTATTGGTTATCTTTTTTCATTAATTTTTTTTAAGAACACATTCATCCATTAATTCTTTTCTTTTTCAAATTTATCCACTATGTGTTAATTTTATTTTCAGTTTTAAATGATCAATTTTGTTATTTTATATTGATTTTAAGACTATTTTTAGGTTACGTGAGTTTTATGATGTACATGTTATGTTTTTTTCCTCTTTGCATTATGTTTTTCCTTCTCCAAATGTAAATTTTTTAATAAAAATACTCATGTTTATTAAAACTTTAAACTCTCCCACGTGGATATACCGCTACCCACCACTACTTTGTGGTCTCATGTCAAACTTCTTAGCAAGTCGCCATGTTATGTGTTGGTCATTATTGTAATTTTAACAACAATCAACAAAGGTAAAATGGGTATTTTACTATAAATTTTAGGGATGAAGTCACACGGTAAATGATATTAACAAGAGAAAATACAAAAGTAGGAGATGTTTAAATTATAATTATAACCAAAAGGAATATATGTGTAATTTCATTAAATTTTAAGGTGCGTTTATATAATTGTCTCTAGCAAATAGCTAGAAGTTGGATCACTTTAGGCTTTTCTGTCAAAATCATCATACAACTTATCTGTAATACTCAAGCAAAAATCCTACAATAGTTAAACTATTGTAGTAGTATTACCCCAAAAAAATCATTATACATGCACACATATAAGACAAAAATAAATATAAGTTTATGATTATCCATTACTTACTAGCATTATGCATGACATATTGGAAACATGAAAATGTTATGTAATTGTGATTCAACATTCTTTCGAATATGTTTTTTTTTTTTCCTGTAAATAACTCAAACGTGATGTAATTTTAGCCTCATTTATATGGTGTGGTGTGCTAATTGTGCTATGTATACTTCTATTTATTTTTTGTTTATAATAAATTAAGAGATGTCAAACTGTACAATTATTTTTCTGTGATAGTTGTCAAAAGGTCACACACATAAACAAACTTATAAATGAATTTCAGAAATGGTATATGATTTCAGTTAAAATATTGACCCTGCATTTTAATGTTTTATCTTAAGCACCATAATTTCAATCATGAAAGTACACAACTAAGATAAATATTATTTATACATCTTAGGCAAATTAATTAGATCATACATACAAGAATATATCAAAATGGGTCACATTTTTTTAAAATTTTAGAATTTTAATTCACATCACACATAAGTCTGTGCGTTTGAATGAGAAAAAATGTACTTTCTTTTTTTCCTTTTGGAAAATGATTATATCATAGCCCAAAGTTGCACAGTCATTTGTACAGCCCATATTTTATGTATTTAAAGTTAATTGTGTTACCTGCTACCTGTTTAACAGGTTTCTTCTTCAAATAATTTTTTTAGGGTGAGTTTGGCCTAGCGATTCGAAAATTAATTACAGGAGAATTAATTTTAGTAAAATGGATTTTGGCAATAATTGATTATGATATAATTCAATTATAAAATAATTGCTTTTGGATAATAGCTTTTGGAAAAGTAACACTTTAGTAGCTTCTAAAATAAGTTGATTTTTAGCTTCTGGAGATCCCAAAAGTGATTATGATATTAGGGGCGAAACACCATTAAAATCACGATTGACTAAAAGCAATTTCTATAATTGGGGCCAAACACTTCAAAAATCACAATGGAGGTCTAGAAGTGTTTTTAAGAGCTCCCACCGCTGGGCCAAACTCACCCTAATCTATTAAAAACCCAATCAACTTTCAAAAATAAAAATGACAATAGAGACCAAAATTTTCCGATATTACTCATATAAAAAATAATTCAATACTTTCCAAATGATAATTGAACATTCACCAATATTTGAATATAAATATCTCAACTTTCAAAAATTACAAAAGAACACCTAAATTATACGATATTACTCATATAAAAAATAATTCATTGCTTTTCAAATGTTAATTTATCATTTATCAATATTTGAATATAAAATATCTCGAAAATTACAATAAAAATATAAACTCATAATTTAAAAGTATTTGCAATGCCTAGAATTTAGGGTTTATGACATAATATTTAATTTGGGGTTTGATTTAGGGTTTAGGGTTTAGGATTTTCGAGTTTAGGGTTTAGATTTAGGGTTTAGGATTTTAGGGTTTAGGGGTCTAGGGTTTTAGGGTTTATAGTTTAGGGTTTATTTTATAAATAGGATTTATTTTTATTTGATGATTAGTTATGGGTTTTATTTTGCAATTTTATATTATGGGCTGTTATGTTGGGCTGTGATGCTTGGCTGTGATGCCAGCATAGTCCTTTCCCTTTCAATTAAACATAACATATTTATCAATTTGATACATCATTTTCTTACTTTTTCAATGGGTTAATGCAAATTTAATTTTCTGGGAAACGCATAATGTTTGATCCGATCCCCTCCCCTTATGTTTGGAAAATAGCATTTTACCCCTCATGTGAAAAATTTAAAGGAGCAATTTACCTCCTTCCAACTAAGAGTATAACACATTCCGAAATTAAGAGACCACAAAAAATATTTCTTAAAAAGACAAAAGTACCCATAAGGGAGTCAATTGTCATATTTATCATGGGGGGGGGGGGGAGTGTCAAGGGGTGAAGTGTCATATTTATCATAACACAGGGGTAAAATAAATATCACACTTATCATAACACATGGGGTTAAAGTGCCACATTTACAAATTGATTGGGTCAACCTATAGTACTGTCAATTCGAATTTTTTATGTTTAAAAATGTGAGGAAGACGGTGTAAAACTTTTATATGATTATATGGGGATAAATTATTCTTTCTCAAATCATATGAGGGTTAATTGAACATTATTCATATCTTATAGGGATAAATTATCATACTCCTTTTTGCTTATACCGAAAAACCAAGTTTGCTAATTTTAAACTTTTAATAGTTGAGGTATAATGCTATGTTGTGCATAGCACGAGAATATGCTAGTTTATAAAAAATTAGGTACACTACACTGCTAAGAAGAAAGATTAGTAAATTACCCTTAACTCTCAAGGTGCTGGCGTCCAATGAAAAATCCTGATTGCCCCTACTTTCATTTATTTCAATTTCAGTTAATAGTTAATTGCAAAATCAAATTCCAGTCAATTAATTCATCAAATCATAATGTGAAGGCAGTACAAAGTAAGATTTAAGAATGTACATTTGGTATAGAAGTCATTCAAATCCAAACAAGTTTTGACTCAAAGTATTTCGTTTCCAAATTCAGGGACAATGACAATAATATTATTGTATTTTTGGTGCATTTCCAGAATCAAATATTATAATAGAAAACGACCTGAATAATTGGGATTGGGAACTATTGACGGTGACTTTGATGCTGCCACTTCTCCGTTTATATTATTATATGATTAAATTTCTGGAAAAATACAAACGATTCCCTATCGTACATTCATTTTCAGAATAATACTAACAAAAATAAGTGTTATTGCATCTTCATTGTCAATAATTGATATGATACTTTATAAAAATCGACTAAATTAATAAAAGAGAAATTGCAACCGTCTAAATTTATTGATGTGCTATATATATATTACATGATTAAAAAAATGAAAAAATATACTTTTATGGGGTTGATACGATAATAATATTTTTTATGGTATCATGCGTGATAAGTTATTTAATACATAGTTGCCGAATTGACAATTAAGCAACGATCTCTATTCAAAATCCTACTACAGGACAACATTCGCTAAATTTTTCAAATTTAGTAGATCAATAGACAAAAAAAATTATGAGATATAACTATCAATATTCTACCTATAGTAAAATATCTTCATCTCAATTCTCCTTATTAGTTATCACGTACGTACATAACCTGACATTTATTTATCTTTTAACCATTAAAAGAAGGTATTCAGAAAGTCTACCTACATCAATTTAACTTTAATAATATTATATATATATATATATATATATATATATATATTTAATATATAAATAGTACTATTACTTTTAGATTTTGTAATAATTAAAAGACAGAAAAAAATATATGAATGGTATATATTGGACTATTGGTAGGTCATCTACCATCTGGGCTGCAAACTCGTCATAGTTGGGCTGGATTTGTCCAGATCCATCTCAAATCCTAAGATTTCATCTCCATATCATTCTCTCTCTCTCTCTCTCTCTCTTTTATTTTATAAAAAAAAAAGAATTTTAACTTAAAAGTTTTTTTCTGGGTCTGATGTGAATTGTGAAGGACAATCTAATTAGGGTATGTGTTTAATACATTCAGTTACAAAACTTAGTATATTATATATATTGATAATGATATTATGGATTATATGTGATAAAATTCACAAAGTTATTTTCTATTTATACTTGACCCATATCTTTAGCCAATTTAGTTCTTAATACTAAAATTGTTAATCAGAATGGGTTGAAGTTGAACATATTTTACATATTTTCTGGTTTAGTTAAGCAATGAACTAGAACCAAATTTACCACGTAATATTTTGTATTTAGACTCATCATATGATACGCTGGATTTATATTTTGTATTTTTTCCAAGAAAAATTGTTAATTAACTAATCATACTATAATTTATTAATTAAATACGATCTGGACCTAATTGGGCCCAAGATACAAGGGCGAATTTGTACAAGCCTGGTCCATCCAAGACTCTTTTCCACTTACCTAACGCGACCGGTCCACAAGAGTTTGGTACACCACATCTAACAAAACGACGTCAGATAAGCACTAATCCGTTAATCAAACGTGCATATATTGATTAAAAATATAAAAAAAAAATAAGTTAAATATGTGTGCACAAGACGCATAAAAACGAGCAGCAATTGAGTGGAAAATTGGATATCGTAGTGGAATTTCAGAGTCAGCGTACATCTTTTGACTTATTTATTTTGATAATGAAGATAATGCTCTTTTTAGGTGTATATAATTCTCGATCAGTTGATAGAGTGTGAAGGTACTCAATTATTGAATCAATTGAAGGTTTTATGAAATGGATAGAAATAGAGCAGAAGAGAAATTGGTGGGAATTCGAGAATCCGATGGCGTTCCGCATCTTTCTCTTGACATTGGAGGTAAAAAAAAAAAAGTTACAATTTTGCATTTTTGAAGTTAAAATTATATTGGATTCAGAAAATATTGTGTAATGATTTCTTAATTAGGCTGTGTTTTGAAGTGTACGTCTGAAGTAATTTTTGAACTGAGTTGAGTAATAGAAATATCGAGATTTTGATTTTGCTGAAAAGGCTTCTTCATAGATATGTATAAAATATTTATGTTAGATTTATTTCTTTTTTTTTTTGATAGTTTGTTTATGTTAGATTAAACTTGAAAATAATGGTAGGGGCTAGAAAAAAATTAAAGCTCCTTTTTTTTTATATAATAATAATTTTGGTATGTTTCTGACGTACTATGTGAGATCTGATTTATCCACATATTGTCCCCTCATCAACTCCAATTTTTAAAATCAGGTACTCTTATAAAGATGGTTTACTTTTCAAGCAACAGTAGTGAGTCGATTGATAATAGGGTGAATAGTTCTTTAAAGGACAAGATGTCTACTTCCAGTGGTAACCTTCACTATGGCATCCGGAATGGGGGACTTCATTTCACTAAGTTTGAGACAAGCAAGATAAGTGATTGCATAGAATTCATATCTTCCAAGCAACTTCAACACTATGGTATGTGATATATTATGATTATATGTACTTCATTAGATGCTATGGTCATTCGAATTTCCTTTCATTATGCTATATATTTGTCTGTTATCTTTCAATTTATTTGTGACTTATGGGAAGATTGCTTGTGATCCATAATGCATACAATCCACAAATATCTCGTGGTATGATTATTTGTGCAGTAACCTAATTAATCAAACTGTATAACTGATAGTAAATGTTATTTAAGCCTGTTTAAAGTAATTTAATATGTTTCTGCTGAGTTCACTAGCCAGAGTATTTCTGTACTCGACTTCCAAGCTGGACATGCATGAAATCAGTTTTGGTGCGAAATCAGGCATTAATCCTCTGCCTGAAGGTCCCTTTTGTCCTCATAAGTTCTTTTGAACCTTATTGGGATTTATAATTATAATTTTTACTTAATGGAATTTCAAAGTACTTCTTTTTAGAAAATTTACTACAAGTGGATTAGTGTCCCTCATATTCATCAATAGTTTGGACTTGTGCTCAGGATAGTTTTATGTCTGCTGATGAGTCAAGTTAGGTCCTATTGTCACTATAGAGGAAGAACTGTGGCCTTTATATTTGGAAAACTGATTACATCAAGGCACAATGACTAGTGGCTGGTCATTGAAATATGATCGTGCTAAGTCAAACTGCGATGATTTAAATGCTTGCAATATGATGAAAATATGTCAAATCTTTGTCTTTTTTATTTTGAACATTCATATCAATAACTTTGTATTCATATTTTAAATCATTGTCTTCTTAGAGGCCTATTCTGATTTCAGGCGATAGGTATTATGCGGCTCCCACTAATGACAAAAATATCATTAAGGTAATTTTTTTTTTCATTTGTCCTTACAGTTTGCTTCTTGTTTATTCTGATACTCACATTGCAGAGTAAATTATGCTTTGGGAATAGCTTTTGATAACAACAATTTTACAAAATCAGTTATTTCTGAATTATTTTCATTATAATCAATTACAGTAAAAATTGATTTTACTATAATCGATTCTCATAGCCAGGCGAAACTCGCCCTAACTCTCTAAAAGGTGCTCTTTTATGAAGGCCACAGGTGGTGGCGCATTTAAATTTGCAGACTTGTTCAGGGAAAAGCTTGGAGTTACACTGGACAAGGTAGATGAAATGGATTGCCTCGTAACTGGATCAAATTTTTTGCTTAAGGTGAGAATATTATTGAACAAAGAAGTGTGTCATCCAGTAGTTTTGTAATATTTGTCAAATATCACAAAATTATGTTAAAGCTTATGCTTCTACTATGCAATTCGCATTGTCACCTCAACCATTCTACTAGTATTATATTGCTCATGAATCTTGGAAGCATTATGTCTTGCTTGTTTCTTGATATTATTTCAGGTATTGTTCCTTCTAACTTATATTCAGTGGTATTCTACCTTCTTTAACTCCAAATACAGAATGTAATAGAACTCGACAGGATTGCGAGTGACTGAAGTCCACTTCTGTCACATCAAAGTGATAGAATGTTGATCCATTCTACTTTTCTTCTTTCCTCCCAAAATCCAAGTGAAATGGATCAATATCGGAATGGGGAAGAACAAAATGTTCCTGAAAATGCCAATATATGTACACCCAAACAACCAAATAGCTGCTTGCTTACCATTAAAATTCTTCATATTTTCTTTCCAGGCAAAATTATGCAGTCAATGAAAACAATCAAGATGCATTTTCTAGATTTAGGCGACATTTAGGTCCCCCATCTAAGGAACTCACGTTTATGCATTCTTTTTTGCCTTTTAGTTAAATTCATGATTATAAACAATTTAAGTTTTTCCATGCTCTGTAGAAATTTCCTTGTTCAACAGATTCCTTTATATATTATATATATATACACAAACACACACACACAAAGAGGGTGCGTGTATTTCTCTTGCTCAACGGTTGGATTGTATATACTGTAGGCAATGCACCATGAAGCCTTTACGTACATAGATGGTCAGAAGGAGTTTGTCCAGATTGATCACAAAGATTTGTATCCTTACCTTCTTGTTAACATAGGCTCTGGCGTTAGCATGATCAAGGTAATGTTTGCAACTAGTAGTACGAGCTATTAATTTCATATAGCCTATAATATTGTAATTCTTACATGTCCTCTTTATTTATATATGTTTTACCTCTGTTTCTTTCTCAGGTAGAAAGTGACACCAAGTTTGAGCGAGTGAGTGGAACAAGTGTAGGGGGTGGTACATTCTTGGGCTTGGGAAAACTTTTGACTAACTGCAAAAGGTTATGCTCTTACAATTTTCAACATATAACATAGTTTTAAATTTTGAATGTATCTAGTCAATTGATTGTGTTATTTTAAAGGGACCTCTTTTTTCCCCTTTTCAGTTTCGATGAGTTGTTAGAGCTGAGTCGTCAGGGAAACAACAGGGTCATAGACATGCTTGTTGGGGAAATCTATGGTGGAAATGACTATACAAAGGTATATATATACATATATCCAAGAGGCCAAGACAATAATTTCGAAATGACAAACATTTCAGTTCATTTATACAAATAAACAATTGAATTGTTCTAATGAAAAATTGTGCCAGATTGGTCTTGCATCAACTGCAATTGCGTCTAGCTTTGGCAAGCCAATATCCGAAAACAAGGAGCTTGAAGATTACAAAGCTGAGGATGTAGCCCGGTCCTTGTTAAGAATGATCTCAAATAACATTGGTCAGGTTAGATGTTATGAAATTATACCTTACACATTTTAAATTTTAATGTGGAAATTGAGAAGTGGTTTAATTGAACTTCTTTCACATTCTCCATGTCGTTTTACTTTTTTTCACTTAGACTTTGCATCTTTCAGATAGCGTACTTAAATGCGCTACACTTTGGACTCAAGCGAATAATTTTTGGTGGTTTTTTTATTCGTGGTCATGCTTACACAATGGACACAATATCAGTTGCAGTTAATTTTTGGTAACAACTTTTATCTTGACCAATTTTATTATTTTTTATTTAAATCTTCCGGTTACAATGAATTCTTGTAAATCTATTTTCAGGTCGAAAGGGGAAGCTAAAGCAATGTTTCTGAGACATGAAGGATTTCTTGGAGCATTGGGGGCATTTTTGAGCTACAAAGAGAGTGGTTTTCCGGATGTGGCTCATCAATTGTTAGAAGGATTCCCCCAAAATTCTTATTGTACTGAAGATTAGTTTTTACTAGCCTCAATTGGTAAGTGACAGTGACAAATTCTACAGAATCCCATGTGAAAGTAAATGACAGCTTCTTATGTATACAAAAGGATTCTTTTTTGCTTAATTATGTCAAATTTCTGAGATTACATGATGTAATATACGAAGTGATTTATTATCGCAAATCTCGTCACATTTGGATCAATGATCATTATTTAAACTTTAAATTTAGAAATTTCTTTTCATTGGTAATTCGATAAACATATTATTTATCACTACAAATGTTGTTGTTATATTGCATTTATCGGTATATCAACATTGCAAATATTCCATTTTCTGATATTTGATACTATTAGTTTAAAAAAGAAAACGAAAAAGAAAAAATCATCTCATGTTTGTAACTATTGTGGGAACAATGCGCTATAGAATTCAGAGGATCAAAGTAACAGTAACCTACTCGTAGTATTTATTAACATTAACTAGAGGAGAAACTGAAAGATGAAGCAGTAAATGCTGATATTTCATTAATGGTTTTATTTTCTGTTACTAGTTTCTGTCCTAAATTCCCATCAGCATAAATTCAATTACAATAGAAATTCTCCGGTATATATCAGAACATGCAAAAATCAACAATGCTGCAAAGGAACATGAAACTTTTTCCATGTTTTCTTCTTCTTGTCATCTGTCGAAACATCAACTTGTCGAGTGCGGAAAAAAAAGAGAGAAAGTATGTTTCCATTACGAACAAGGCCAAAAGGGAAATCACAATACATTGTACCTCTGAAAAGGAAGATTTCAATAAGGAGAAACTGGGACAGAATGGAAAAATTCATTATGATTTCTGGAATCTCACTGGCGCCAATAACTTGACTTTGGTTTGCTATGTTGATCTCGAGAACAAGAGGCGTCTTCGTGGATACTTTGCTGCGTTTATCGAGAAGAGATGCGATACAGTTTGTAACTGGAAAATATTCGATGAGGATGATGATACTCTTCAGCTTCAATTGAGTGATGGGAATTGGAGAAGTTTCAAGTTGGAGCCAAATAAAAATGCTGCTATTGATTTGAATTCCTCTGGTAGAAAATCCGTAGAGAAAGACGATGATGATGGTGGTGACGATGATGTAGATTCGCTTTCCAAGAAAACAAAAGAGAAGTCTAAGAAAGAGAATGCAAAGGGAAAGAAAAATAAAGGAGAACAAACCAAAGGGAAAGATAAAGATGTTGATGGTGAACAATCGTCTGCTAAGAAAACGGAAGAAAAATCGAAGAAAGAAAAAAGATCTAAAGTAAAGGATGAAAAAGAAGTTAAGTCGCGTTCATCTACTAAGAAAACAAAAGACAAATCGAAGAAAGAAGAGCGAACTAAAGTAACAGATGGTGACGATGATGATGCAGTTGTTTCACCTCCACCTCAAAAGGAAGAGAAAGGAAAATCGCAAAAAACCAAAGATTCGAAAGCCAAAAAAGACGAGGTTGATAAAAATGATGATGATGATGATTTTGATTATGATGACGATGATGATTATGAAGAAGAGTGTGATTCTCCTTCACCATCACCTTCACCTATCAAGGAAACGAAAGTAGAATCGCAAAAAAGCAAAGGACAACGCATTTCACCTTCACCTTCAAAGGACACCAAAGACGTGCCCGAACAAAAGCCTTCCAAGGAAACCAAAAAAGAGAAGAGAAAAGATGGTAATGATTCGGCTGTTGCGCCCTCACCTCCAAAGGAAACGAAAGCTAAACAGATTTCACCTTCACTTTCTAAGGAAACCAAAGGCAAATCTTATAATCAAGGGAAATGATCTAAAGTTGAGGGAAGAAAATGATTTGCCATGGAATAATTAAGGATTTATCTTGATATGTTATATCTAGTACTTCCTCAATTTGATGGTACTTTGAGATTTTCCCAAAATGTGTCCTAGTTCATAATTTCACATTGTTTTAGAAAAATTGGATCATAATTTATTATAATTGCATCCATCCTTTATTCACAAATTTGTTCTTGTTTGAGGAACAAAAACCAGACTCCTAAAAATTGAACCATGCAGTATATTCAAAAGTTGCTTAGCTTTTAAAACACATATTCAAATTAAAAGGATTATAGTATTTCATAACATAATGCTAATTGAATTGAATTTCCAAGAAGTGATTTTACCAACGGAGAACGCAAAGAACATTCTTAACAGTATATGGTTTGATTCTGTCTAGTTTCCGTGTTCATACAACTGAAGAATTTTAATCTGCACCGCGTTTTGACATCTTCAACAATCAATTCAAGGCTACCTGCATAACTGCTCTGCACTTTTAAGAATAGAGAATTTATTATTATTAATAATAAAAATACAGAACAACTCTGTTTTTTTCACACATCTTTCCAGCTAATAACTCCAACTACAGCTACAAACTCTCTTTTCCATAACACCACAGTCAACAAGAACATAAATCAATTATCCCCACACCCCCCACCCCCCCCCCCCAAAAAAAAAACAAAATATCAGCAATTGTTTCAACAATAAACAAATATGTTTCTCCGTCGGCTTTCAATAAATTTTATTACTTAACTCATATTAAATCTCAAATAAGATTCTTGGTTGGTAGGGTTTTGCACTAAATTGGAGATCATATTAAAAAATAGGTCATTACAAAATTTGTTCATAAAAAAACTTTAAAGTTGTTCTTTATGACATACTAAAGATGACAATTTTTGTAATTACTCCTACAATTTTAGGGGTTGTTCTGTAGACTAAGTCAATCTTCTTTTTTTGAGATCAAATCTAGACTTAAGTCAATTTAGACCAAAATCACACTTCCTCCGTTCCAATTATTTTTATCCCTTTGTACAGTTGACCAGTCAACTTGACTAAATTTATAAAAATTATAATAAATAATTTAATTAATATATTTTACTAATAAGTTAATAGTATCATATGACACCATATATATTTATATTTAAAAGGTTTAATACTCCACAAATTAAAAATATTTAATATGATAAGTCACTTAAAAGATTAAAAAATTTGACAGGGTACTGTAGCAAATGAAGCAAAATAAATGGGACGGAGGGAGTATTTGATGAAGTGGATTGAAATATGGGCTGGAATGATTGAATCTGGGCAGCACAAAACCGATGAGGATTGAATTCTTCCAGCTTTTACGTTGATTAGTCCAATCTAAAATTAACAACCATTCATATTAAATTACTAGTCCTATATACTCTACCAAATGAACTAACCTATGGTTCATTTTAGTTTTTTTTTTTTTTTCTTTGATAAAATAAATTGTCCATTTTAGCTTACGATAAGGAATATATTGAATTTGAGTTCAATCCCTTCTACGTTACTAAACAGCCCCTTAGGTTATATTATTGCCTATGACCAGATGGATCATATTATGACCTCATTACCAAATGGTAAAGATGAAATCCGTTGAATCAATGTGCTATCAAACATCATATTAACTCATATTATCCCATATTATTAACACAATTAAAATTCCCACCAAACGGCCCCTTTGTTTATCAGCGCTGTGCTAGCAACAACAAGCACCAATACAGTCTTTGCAGATAAGTCCAATCATAATTTAAGCTAACTCAAAAAGGATATATAAAATCAATTTTCAACATTACACCATTTTATGATCCAGAAATGCACTAAGTTATATCGTTATGTTGTTGTAAATACAAATATACAACTTCCGAAATCAACCAAAAAAATAAATAAACTTTTAATCATAACCTAAACACTAACCCAATCTCTCTTCAATTCAGAAGGGATGTACATTTTTTGTTAATCCACCATTAACATTAGTGAAAAAACCCATTAACTCCGGCTTATACGGTAAATACGACCGCCGCCGCTCCACCTTCGGCTTGCTCTTCAAATACACCTCGTGCGCCGACAACGACGTCGTTTTACTCTTACCCGTTTTCTTCACCTTTTCAATAACTTTCACCGTCGCCTCCTTTTTCTCAACCTTCTCCTCCACTTTCCCAGACGGCGCGTGACCGTTGTTTAAGAAAACAAAAGCGTCCCTTCCGTCACTATTACTCCTACCCATCAAATCTTTAAACCGCCAAATTTTAGAAAACCCGGTAGAATTGCTCTTCTTACAACCTTCCGGCGCCGTCGCCGCCACCTCTACCGCCTTTCTGTTAGACCAATCGCAGTACGGACCGATGATTTGTTCATGTTCCGTAGTGGATGACGTCACCTGAGTGCTTTTTGTTTGAGGCGTTTCTACAAACACCTTCTTTACATTGGGTTTCATGGGTAAATCTTGGCTTGAAAGCAGTAAATCCCTGTTGAATAATGGGTAGACCGGCTTTATCTGGCCGTTTATGAACGCATCCTCCGCCGCTATCGGCGATGTATTTGCTCCTCCACACATAAAAGAAAATTCTTCTTCTTCTTCTTCTTCTTCTTCTTCATCATCGTCGACATCAATGTCTTCTTCGAAATTCAATTTTTTAAGAAATTCTTGGCTTAAGCTGGTTTCTGAATATGACTCTTGATCTGGGTTTGTCTGCATTTTTCTTCAATTTTGATTTCTTGAAAATTTGGGTATGGAAAAGATTTGATTTTTTTGTTTTGTTTTTTGAGGTGAGAGATATTTGAGGAGAAGTGAATGTTGAAGGGGGTCGAGATGGATTAAATGAAGTGTGTGTTTTATATATGGGTGGTTGGTCGGAGGTGAGAGTTTTGTTTGGTTTGTTATAAATATTGAAATAATTATTGGCGTTGTCTAACTTTGAACAAAACAAATTATTTAATGTGAAATGATATTTGTCAGTATGTGATCAATTTAACTTTAGACTTTGTTTGGGAAAGAAGGAAAGTGAGGAGGAAATGAGAAAAAGAGAAAGGGACCAAAAAATCAATTGCAATAATTTTTGCCTTTGTGTGTGTGGAGTTGCAAAGAAGGTACTCACTCTTTACAATCTTAGAAGCTTTTGACCTTTCTGTTTGTTTTGACGATTTATTCGTTTGGAGGGCAAGTTGAGGGGTGTTTTTTGTCTTTCAATTTTTTTGGTATTTGTGCCCACGTGTGAGGACCATTTTTCAATTTTCTTAGTAGTATTTTTAAATTACTTATGGATAGTATAGTATAGATATACTCCCTATTAATTGGCACATTTGGGTTTTCAATGCAATTTTTTCAATTTTGCCTTCTCTTACATCTAAGTTGAGAAGCTCAAGAGTCATTAGGAAGGATATCTTTGACAATTTACCATATAAAAGTGATTAATCATGAGATTTTTTTAATCTGTGTGAAAAGTAACAATGTGACAATTAATATGAACAGGAGGGAGTATCTTGTTTTTGTTTTCTACAAATAAACTGATATTCTGTTAATGGGGCGGATCCAACAATAATACATCATACAAAATATAGAGCTAGTGTGACCGATCTCAATTTAAGATAGAATCACGTAATAACTTAACTATTCATATTTTGATTTAACGCGAACTATTGATTTAAGCCTATAGGTGCCCATACTCTAGGCGGATTGAGAATACCTCAAAGAGCTAAGCATTCGTTTCTAGTCGGATAATCGTAGCAAAAGCACTGGCTAGTGGATAAAAGATTGAATGATATAGGAAAACTAGGCAATTAAGTTTCTTTTTAAGCTATGAAAGAGTAAAGGTATTAACATGATCTTTATAATATATTTAAATTTTGGCAAACTACCGAATGATAAGATTATCGTAATTATCCTAACTAGGCTATATATATCGACAATAATCTCAAGTAAATGTACGTATCCGGTTATCTGCCTACAAAAAATGGGAGTAGATGGACCCGGACAACTTCATTTGCTAATTAAACTTGTATGTATGTATACTTGACCAATTTACATTGCTATAGTTATACTAATTATTAAGTTTATATCGATCGAACCTCAACTAAAACCAGGATTTTTCTAGGGTGCGGGCATGTGAGTTACGCCCTCACATGCGGGAAGCTTCATGATGCCGTTCATTTGGCTCAGATTGATCTGGATCATTGATTAGGTAAATTGGTCAAAATGAATTTGTAACTATTGACTTTAATTAAATTCCAATTTACCTAATTTACCCTTTCACTTATTTTGCTTATAAAAAATAAAAAAAATTGCCTCTCATATAAAAAGACCACTTTACCCCCAATTTTGATAGTAATTGACTTTGACAATTTTACAAATTGGCCCCTATATTTTGCGATTTTACGAATTGAATTATTTTGCTTTTAAAAAAAAACCGCCTCTCATATAAAAAGACCGCTTTACCCCCAATTTTGATAATAATTGACTTTGACAATTTTGCAAATTGACCCCTATGTTTTGCGATTTTACGAATTGAATTATTTTGCTTCTAAAAAAAAAGAAACCCCCTCTCATATAATAAAAAGACCGATTTACCCCCAATTTTGATAATAATTGACTTTGATAATTTTGCAAATTGACCCCCTATGTTTTGCGATTTTATGAATTGAACCCTACCTCTTTCATCCAGCCGTGTATTTATCCCGTTTTGATCTCGACCGTTGATTGTGTAACTTGGTCAAACAAGTTAGTTTACATAGTTGACTTTAGACTTTAAAGTAAATGACCTATTAACCCTTCCATTTGAATTTATATAAAAAAAATTTTAAATCGTAGAATATGCAATTGACAAAATAACCCTTACTTAAATATTAAGATCTATTTTCCGCTTTTTCATCCATTTTAATTTGGATAAATATGTGTTTCCTCTTTCATAACCTCTCCACCATTTTTAAACCATCTTTACACCTTCTATAAAACGTCTCCACCATTTTTATTTATAATGTTTGTCCCAAAATCAAGAATATTACGTGGTCCACCCTTTTGCAGAGCAAGCTTAAATAATAATAAGAATTTGAAAAAAAATTGGCGAGTCGACCTAGCACGTATACAAGTACTTGCGACGCAACCTCTCCCCCAAACTTAAAACGCACAATGTCCTCATTGTGTAAATTGAGAATGATGGAAAAAAGGGTTGACACGACAAAAAACAAACAACAAAGGGTAAAATTAATTGTGATGAAGATTAAATTTTGTGGCGTGATGAAGATTAATCGTGAGGCGTGATAAATAATCATGGAGAAGAAATTGGTTTAACCTTAATTACATGATAACTATCAATATTAATCATGGAAATAAATCAATTAGTATATTTTTCAATGAGAGAATTGTAATTGTGGTACTAAACTTTATATCGATTATCATTTGTGGTACCATAAAAATTCAGGTCGATACATTTGGTACCATAATTTAATAAATTCACTCATATTTGGTACCGCCGTTAAAAATTACAGTTAAGTGGGTGACGTGGCAGTTAAATCAATTTGAATTATTGCAAAATTGATGTCATTACTTATGTAGATTAATAATTCTATTCCATAACATTTCGATTTGACAAAATAAACCAACATCTTCAAAATTACTTCTAAGTTTAGTCCAAACCACACACCACAAACATCCGTAACCAAACACCCCCACCCCACCCCAAACGGGCTGGGCTAGTCCAAAGCCCGAATGAGCAGTCGTTGCCATTGGTAGCCATTGAAGAAGAGTTTGGCGTGAACAAAGAGCTTCAATTCAACAAAAATAAACCCGGTACACTTGAAATTGATGATACCTGTGGTAAATTCGAGTGGCAAGGAGCTGTAATTAAGCAACAAACACATTTAAAACAGCAAGAACAAAAAAAAAAACTAGGATTTATGCAAAATGCGCCGCCCCTCCGAGAGAAGGTCGGACAGCTGCGGCAACTGAAATCAATCCATGGGGATTGTAGCCAAGGTCCAGGGGGTTCTAATGGCGCAAGAATATCTTGATTTGGTGGAGTAACGAATCAGAAATCGCAAATTGAAATTAGAGAAGAATGGGAGTTGCGCGATTTGGATTTTCTAGGAACAATTCGTGAGATTTAATGAATGAAAACTAAAATTATTTATACGTGTGTGTTCGCAACGACAAAACAAATAAAACCCCCAAACTTTCTCCGGCGAACAACCACCGGAGAGTGGTGGTCTCTGGTCTGAGGTACGGGTGTGTGTGGGTTTAGGTTTTTTTTTTTTTAGAAATTATAATTATTTATTAATAATATAGTATAATTTTTATATTTTAATGAATATTAAATAGATTAATACTATTATATAAGTTTAAGAGTTTAAAAAATTTATTTTTAATTTTTTTTCAAATTTATGGTAAAATATTATTTAATTTATTAATATTATTTATAAAATTAAATTAATTTGAAATTTTGCAATAATGTGGACTAAAATTATCAGTAAATTTGAAGATTTGGGGTTATTTTGCCAACATGAAATGGTTATGGGGTAGATTTATCAGTTAACATAAATGACGACATCAATTTTGCAATAAGACTTAACTGCCACATCGCCACTTAACGGTGATACCAAATGTGAGGGAATTTGTTAAATTATGGTACCAAATGTGTCGACCTGAATTTTTATGGTACCACAAGTGAGAATCGATATAAAGTTTGGTACCACAAATGCAATTCTCTCATATTTCAATTTTTTTGATTTAAAGGTTGTAACTGTCCATTATTAATTGAAGATTATCTCAACTATTATTTAAAATTAAAATCAAAAAGGGTAAAATGGTCGCCGAGTTACATACTAGTTAATCTCGCCACATGGCATGATTTCAGGACCGTCCTGCATGTGAGGGCGAGTTACCTTGCCCGCACCCTAGATGCTCCGCTAAAACCATTATCACCTGGCTTTAATATATATATATATATAAAACGCGTTCATCATATTCATGTATGCTGTGCATGTAGCTAGACATATGTTAACCAAGTTTGTATCACATTTATTATATTATTATTAACTCTCGTATATATGTTCATCAAGTACTTTTAATTATCTTACTTTTCAGTTGATTAATTATACGGCCAAACTAAAGATAAGGTTTGGTATGGGAGCTATGAACGAAAAGTCTGAAGTCATTGTTAGCAAGTTGGCATCACAATTCACAAGAATTTAATTGAACTTTCAGTTGCATGTTCAAATTTTACTGCATTAATTCATCATATTGTTACATAATCAATGACATTTTAGAGTTTGCATGTGTTCCTTTTTTCATTTGATTGGAGGAGGCTTAAAACTATATTTGCAGTTTCCACTCAAACTTGGGAGTCATGTTTCCCTTCTATAAATACTAATACTACTATAACACAAATTAATATGTCTTTTTAATTAACTGTTATAACACAAATATAATAATACTATATTGCTTTAAAAAAGCTTGTATACCGTTATGAGATACTAATACTTAACCCAAATTTGCCGGCTTTCAATTTTAGTCCACATAAATATTTCGATCAAAATTCAAATTAAAACCATTGGTGGCCAAGGAATATTGCATTAATAGGGTGGCCAATTCAATAAATGGGAGCACACCATAATAATAATAATAATAATAATAATAATAATAATAATAATAATAATAATAATAATAATAATAATAATAATAATAATAATAAAACAAGCCAGTAATGACAGGTTGTATAGGCACCTTTCGGTTCTAAACATTTATTGTTGCAAAAAAAATTGCTGAGAATGGATGGCGGCGTGCATAAAGAAATTGAACCTAATAATATCTAAAATGGTCTCAAATTGGAAGCCTACGTAATAAGTATATAACATTCACGCCTACGGAACAAGATAAATACATCATCATAATTACCATGATATATTCTTCTACTGAATTCTTAATAAATAAATTGTGTAATCGGTTTTGTTTAGATAAATAAGTTCTTCAACTCTGAGTAGATCTAGATTATACATGATATAGTGCAATCAATTTATTTTTACATTAGATTAGATGCGTGATTGATGTATTTTATTTTTCTCAAATTGAATAGATAATCTAATCTAAAATCGCAAGACATGTATAATATATTTGTATTGTTAACCAATATATATATTTTAAATCATGTTGAATTAAGTATTTCTAAAAATGTGATAGTTTAATTGTGCGATATTATATAAGCATGAAATAATTACTTTTCTTTAAGTGATATCAAGTTAGAACTACTTTTCTCCTAAATTGCCAATCAAAAATGGAAAATCAAACTGATCCCAATAGTCTTGACAATTATTTGAATTCATTACAATGAAAATCGATAAGTTTGAATTAAGTCAACTGTGGACGTGGTCTACATAACCTGCGATTCATTAAATATTACTCTACTTTCTGTACAAGATAAATGTTTTTGTGGGGTTGGGCAGTCAATTATTTTTTGGTTGGTAGTCGGTGACTAACTCACAATTCTAATTTCTTCTAGATTGAAGCTATAGAAAGCACCTATTTTTTCTTTTTGTTTTCCTGGTCAACTTTTATAATAAAAGTTGTCATTGATTTTGACCAGCTTCTAGTATAATGAATCCTTTTATCTATTTTTGTTTTTCCAGTAATAGAATGATTTAACAACGTTAACTTTTAGAAAAATCTACAAGTTAATGAATAGATAGAAATAATTTAGTTTTTTGAGAAAATGCAAGATACTTCCCATATTAAGTAATACACGAAACTATCTTGTTAATGCTTATTGCTTAAGATCCACATGTATTATTAAGTATTCGAAATAAAATTCTCTATGCGTACAGAGGTTTTGTGTTGAATATATAATAGTACATAAAGATTTTATGTAACAAACATGTATTAAGTAATACACGAAACTATCTTGTTAATGCTTATTGCTTAAGATCCACATGTATTATTAAGTATTCGAAACAAAATTCTCTATGCGTACAGAGGTTTTGTGTTGAATATGTAATAGCACATAAATATTTTATGTAATAAACATTTCAATATGTGGTTTTGTGTCAAATATTTAAAAGTTCAAGGAGATTCAATGTAATAAAAAATTTACATGATAATATCGCATGACACGAGGGAGTTTCTTGCATTTAATTTTACTTAAAGATTGCATAAATGCTAGTGATATTGTCAGAGCAACAATTGTTGCTGCCAAATCATAGTATGTCAACTACCTAATATACTCTTCGAATTAATTACATTAATTGTTACTTATTACTTTCTTTTACACTTCCCTAAATATCTCAAACTACCAATTTCTTCAATAGACCCTTTTCCTCTTTCTTATTCTTCTTCTTACTCTTCATCCCTTCGTCTTATCATCTCTCTAAATATCAAGTTTGATTCTTAAATTTAACTCATTAATTGTCTAATATGTTCATAGGACTGCTAATTACCAAAAAAAAAAAAAAAAAAAAAGAGAAACGGATTTTCTTAGAACGAAAAGATTGAATCTTAAATCACAATTGAATAGTCGAAAGCTTCGAATTTGTATTTTTTATTTTCAATGTCATCTTTTGAAGGTCAGTTGTTGTTTTTATTGAATTGTTCTAAATTCATTACATTATCTTTGATTCCGTCCTTTAAACATCTAATTAACAACCACTTTTTTTTTTCTATTTTATTTCACCCTTTCATCTAAAAGGGGGTGGATTAGAAACTTTTTGCTGTTCTTATATTATTAAAAAAGTTAGTTAGAAACTATAGAAAGTAAAAATATTAAAAAAACAATGAGAAATTGAAAAAGAAAATTTGAGTTTTTTTGGTGGTTTGAGTAGAGAAGAACTAACGTGAATGGATAGTTGGGGTCGGCTGCGGTATTGTTGTGCAAGAAGAAGAATAGGCAGAGACAATTAAAACATTAATTGTACGTGGGAATACAATAATTAGTGTACCAATATAAAAAGATTAACAAACAAAAACATTGAAAAGCACAAGGACATTTCTGGGAAATATTTTAATATTGTTCCAACAGCAATAATTGCTATTCTGGCAATATTATTAGCCTTGCATAAACTATAAAACCAATCCCCATCAAATTCTTCTCTAATTCTTATCCTTAGTATTCTAATACAATTTTAAAACATTTATTTTTTGTTAGTTTCTCTTTTAGAATACATTAATTTTTAATCATTGCATCAGAAATAATTTTAATAATTGCTCAAGTACAAATAAATATAAATAATAACCACTACAAAACACTATTATTAAATTATAGAAAAATTCACATTAATAAGAGTTGAATACATGTCCTCGTAGTTCAGGCCCTTGTCTTTTTTTTACTGCTTCATTTCCATTCGAATCTTCCGGAAAAATAAACTATGCTAAACATTGTCAAATAAATTTTAGCAAAAAAAAAAAAATGACGTCACAATTACAAATTGCAGGGGACCAAAAAGAAATTGCACGTATGTCTATACTATATAAATATAAATAAATAAATCTTTTTTGAAGATTTGTCCTGACGGCAGCCAACAAAATTATGCTGCAGAGTTGACTGACAATCATATAATTAAATAAAATTTTAGTAGCGTAATTTACTTGAACTTCCTTGGCCGTGTGATAAAAATCTTCTTAGAACTTGGTTAGCACGTTAATTGCTAAACATGGAGCCAGTCTGACGACTGATCCAAAATTATCCAATGTCATTATTATATAACATTATTATCCAAAATTATCCAACGACATTATTATTAATCATCTAAAAAAGGCATGGAATTCTTTCGAAAGTTATGCAATTGTATGGTTTTAATATTAACCCACACTTCGGAGCAATGTTTTAAAAATCACACCTGACATAGAACCGATAATTTTACTGGATACTGGTTGGATCAGTATGACATTATTACGAAATAATAATTTAGTTTAAATTTTAATGTATGTGTCAACCATTTAAACAATCAATTCTTATTCAAATTTTTTCAAGTTATTTTCAAAAACTAAATACTATCTCACATATCACAACTAGTATACAACAAATCATTAAAAACAAAACAAACATAAGTAATTATGCAATTCTAAATTCAACATAACATGTTCAAACAAGAATTATCACATCAATATCAACAAAAAGAAAATAAACCATCATATATCCAAACATATACCTAAATCGAAATAGACACCAAATATCCAAAAATTACAACTATGATAACATAATATCAAAGCAATAATACAAATTATGATATACATCATATCAAAACAATAATTTTATTACTAATCGCCTATAGAAAGAGAAAATATTTGATGAATTTTGTCACTTAATTTTTTTTTATAAACTAACATGCAAATACATGAAATTAGGGAAGAAGAAATTAAAAATAAATCCCTAACTTTTTTCCTTTTCTTTTTGTTATAAGTGAACCAGTGGTTTAATCGATTTATTATCGATTTTTTCTGGTTCAAATTTGGCAGGAAGATTACTGATTTTGGATGGTTGATCGGACCAAATTACCAGCCGATTATTGATGAAACCAGTGGAATCGGTCGGTACAAACTAGGAGTTAGGAGCTAGTTGTACTATTAATATAACTCCTACTAGACTCAAGTTGCTTAACATCCAAATCAAAATATATAATACGAGATTAATATTCCATATATCGGGTGATTGTATATCAAAAATTTAATAATATAGAGAAAATCTATGGAATAGACATTTCAATACAGAGGGGATTACATGTTGAATATTTAGTCTTACAAGAAAATATTATGTAATAGATATTTTATATAATAATGCTAGGAATAATATATACGCGTGAATATATTGTATTTATCCCATTTTCTACAAACAAGCAATAATAAAATGAGAAATTCATAGAATAAATAGTTCACACCGAATTAACATTTTCAATATGAAATATGCTCGATAATCGAATTTGGATTTAGATTCGACCGTTTGCCCCTCCTCTATCCTATCCCAAAATCAACTATATCCATGGTTAATTTAAATGTAAAACACCATATAATGAGGTAGTAAAAAATGAATCAAAGTCACAAAGGTTCACTAAACTGCTTCAATTGGTTGTTTCATTTCATCTTGCGAGTTTACAAAATTACAAATACCTATCCCACATTAGTGAATATATATATATATATATATATAATTGCTGTGGTTCAAAAAATGGTTATCTGCTGCAAATTCTTCTTTTTCTGCTATAAGTTGAGGAATTCATCTCATCTCTTATCTTTGTAATTCCATGATTTCAATACAGATATTAACAGCTTGTCTCCCACTAATATTCTTAATCGTCGAATCAGTTCAGACCGATTAATCTTATTTCCCTGTAAGAATGGTATAAAGAAAGAAATATTCAATAAAGCTAATATGGAACAGAAAAACTAATCAGAGAACAATAGTATCTTCAATTTTAATTGGAACGTTTTCAGTAATTAGGTATAGAGATAGTTGATTTTGTCCAATATATATAATTTATTAATTAAATACGAAAAGGTTGTTCGTTAATTTTGTCCAGTACAAATGGGCCCAAAAGAAGCTTACCAGGAAATCATGGTAATATTTCAAAGCTAAGCCCATTTGTGAAGGTTGTAGAAATTCTGACAGCCCCTTCAACAGTACAGGCAACATGATCCTCGGTGAATTGGGCTTTACTGCTGAAATCCCAATCCCATTTGACCCTGAAAATAAGCATAATCACATTCACAACTTCACATCAATTTTATTTTCAATTATAAGAGTAACTAATTATAAACAAAATTAATTGTAAATTTAAAATTTGATACCTGGTGTAGATGAGGTCCTAAAACTGATGACATAATTAGGAAAAATGAAAGAGTTCATGTAGGCTCTCCACACTATATATTTTCTTGGTGCCAAAGGGTTATCAATTCCAGAATCAAAATCAGTGGAACTCGGCTGGATTTGATCCGAACCAGGGGAAACCAATTCCGTGTTCCCCAAGATCACACGACATAGCAACATGTGTCTTACTCCATTCTCATCTTCCACTGCCCTCCACGCACTGTTTGTTACACATGGATAAAATCAGTCCTTCCTCATTATTAAAATTATTTTAATAATTTTGTTTTGTCCACCAAGAAAAAAATTACTCCATAAAAAACAGGCCAGGGGATAAAATATAGGAGGAAACGTAAATTAATAATTAGTAATCACCTATCAATGGGGAAATTAGCTGGAGAAAGAACAATCCCATTGCCATAACCATCTCCAAAGTTGCCGCTAAATCCATAACCTATAATTCCACTAATTTCATCCCTAGAACCGCCGTACCACGCGCACTTGACATTAGCGTCGCCGCCACGCTTTTCAGCCACCGCCTTAGAGAAAATCCGAAATGCTACCATTTTCGCTTGGCCAATAGGATTCGAGTACGAGTTTCTATGAATAACAACACCATTAACTTCCATTCCCGCTGCCATTCCCGCCGTAAAGCTTTTTCTGATTTTGTTGTACTCACTACTATCGTTCCGCAACCTTAACATTCCATTCATGGTGAAATTATTGAATAATCTCTCATAACAATTATGATTTGAAGGTTCGATTTCGGAATCAGATGATGTAATTTCGTAATCGTCAACGGTAATTGAAACTTGTTCTTCAACACCATCCATGGAGAAATTTTTTTCTACTTCTTTTTGATTTATGGTAAATAGTTGAATTCTGTTGTATGCATTAAGGGTACAAACTTAGGCTTCAAGAAATTTGGTTTGTTAATGTGAAGGCGGTTTAGTTATATAGTACGTGTACCCAAATTCTGTTGGGCGTAGAGAACATGCGGATGGCATGATCTTTTTCCTTGTTCCAGAATTAACGATCAATTGTGGCCTTCTATCTTAACTTACAAGTTACAAGTTTTTTACTGAGAGAATTGCAATTGTGGTACCAATCTATATACCGATTCTCACTTGTGGTACCATAAAAATCGAGGCCGACACATTTGGTACCACAATTTAAGAAATCAATCACTTTTGGTACCACCGTTAAAATTGGACGTTAACTGATGACGTGGCAGTTAAGTTTATTGCAAAATTGATACCATTACTTATATTGACTGACAATTATACCCCTAATACTTCAGGTTGTCAAAATAGCCCCACATTTTTAAATTTACTGACACGTGCGAACCAATTTAGAGATTTTACTTATTATATTTACATATTTATTTAACTTATTTAGTTTTATAAATAATATTAACAAACCAAATAATACTTTAATATAAATCCTACAAAATATTAATTAAATCTAAAATTTATGTAATAATATTAGTATATTTAATCTTTATTAAAAAAAAAGTTTTATATTATTAATAAAATAATTATAATTTTTTTTTTAAAAAAAAAAAACCAACATTTTTTATTAATAATATAAAACTTTATTTTTTAATAAATATTAAATATACTAATATTATTACATAAATTTTAGATTTAATTAATATTTTGTAGGATTTATATTAAAGTATTATTTGGTTTGTTAATATTATTTATAAAACTAAATAAGTTAAATAAATATGTAAATATAATAAGTAAAATCTCTAAATTGGTTCGCACGTGTCTTATTCGGGCCAATTTTGAAATTTGGCAACAATGTGGACTAAAATTGTCATTAAATTTGAAAATGTGGGGCTATTTTGACAACCTGAAATATTAGGGGTATAATTGTCAGTCAACATAAGTAATGGTATCAATTTTGCAATAAAACTTAACTGCCACGTCATCAGTTAACGTCCAATTTTAACGGTGGTACCAAAAGTGATTGATTTCTTAAATTGTGGTACCAAATGTGTCGGGCTTGATTTTTATGGTACCATAAGTGAGAATCGGTATATAGTTTGGTACCACAATTGCAATTCTCTCGTTTTTTATTTGACCAAAAAAAAAAAAAAAAAAAAAAAAAAAAAGGAAAAGGTTATTAATTGGTTAATATATTGTTTTGGTACTTTTTTTTATTTTTATTTTTTTTAGAGGAGTATTTGGTACTTTTTAAACCTTCCCATTTAGGTTATATATTCATCTTTTATCCAAGCATTGGAGGTTATCTGATTATTTCAGATTCGATTTCAAGTGGTGCTCGAGAAATAATTCTTCACTTTGAGAAAACAACAATTGCCCTCATGGATCAGAGTCATGCGGCCCATAAAATCAAAACATGATGAAACATATGTTGTTTAATTAAAAAAATTAATTAAAATAACACCGACATCAATCCGCCGCGTACATATGTCATTGGTGAATGTTTCAATTAATTTATGCGTACACTTGTTAATGAAAGACAATAAATAAGTTAGAATATCGATCTGTTGTCCAAAAAATGCTATCACGACCTCAACTTGTCAATTTGCTATTTACGCCAGACTGCGTATTTTGTTATTGCGGGTAGCAGACAAATTCATTCGCGCCTATATATTTAAGGAAAAATATAGTTTTGAAAATTAATAGAAACAATTCAAATTTTGCCTTCCTCAGAATAACAACTTGAAAAATCACTTCCATTATATATAGCCAAGAAAAGAAGAAGAACCCTAAAATCTGAGAATAGACAAAAAAAACCAACAATATTTCCCGTTTTGAGGACTCTCACTGGAGAAATTTTATTTTCCCCACTTTACAAATGCTACACTATATTATATTATATTATATTATATTATATTATCTCGGAAGCTCATCACAACTACTGCAGTGAATCCTGAAATTAGGCTATGTTTATTTCTTTGATTTCTGTGAGTACAATTATTAGGAAAACAGAAACGACCCATAAATGAAGGCCAATGTTGCATCTCTTAATGCAAAGGAAAATATTTTCCTTGTCATTTGACAGACTGAAATTCAAGAACCAAACATAGCCTTAGTGACATTCTGGGACCAGGATTTCAATTGTCACGATCTCTGATCCTCAAACTGGAGAAGGAATCATAGCCTTCACTTTCAGACACAGAATGCCTCATTGCAATTTCATCCCGATAGTTTACCGAGCTTGAAGACCTGATCGACCCATCACTCGATTTGTTTTGCTTAATGTATTGTTGAACTATGAGCACCGAAAACATGGACTCAAATTCTGACGTAACCAAAAGGTCACCTATAGGCCCAAGCTCCGGACAATCACACCAGTCAGCCAATCCAGCCGTCAATGGGGACACCATCCCTCGCCCTCTCCCTACAATATAAAGATCATGGTTGTTTTCATCCATTGATTTTATAGCCTTAATCATTTCTTCCTCATCATGCAACACCAATTCATAGTAGTTCATTGAATCGCCGTTTGTAGTCGCAGTCTTGAACTTGCTTAAGTAATCATCATCCAACAACTTCTCCCTTTCAGTGTCTATGTGTAAGCTCACATGGATTCTTTCAGCTGGCTCGATAGAGTCCAGTACTTCTTCTGCATCAGTGCTTGGAACAAACCTCACAACCGTAAGCCTTACACTGTTATCATCGGACATCCTCCACCCGTAAGCCAATGCTTCACGGTCATCTGGCCCACCAAAATATAGCATAGCAATATTCCGAGCATGATCGTGTGACTCTGCAAATCCTCTGTCAATTAGTATGCCAACAGAGCAAGGTGCATTTTCGAGAACACCCTCGTTAACGCTTCTTATTGAGGGATTGATATCCTCCATTTCACCATCTACCGTATGCTGCCTATGAAATGGGATGATTATGAAAGAAGCACGTTTGTCTTTAGCAACGGTACATATATCATCGTCCATGGTGGAATAGGCACATCGAGCAGTGAGTGTTTCTGTCCTGACACCCTCTGAGCGTAACTCATAGTTGTCGAAAGCACTTATGATTTGATCTGCTTGAGCTTCTATATGGCTGGGGTTCCTTGGGCCGGCTTTGCGTGCATTATGGACCACCAACATAGCGGAGGCGCGGCCCACGAGCTCGACTAATTGGAGGGCAAAGACAGTGATGGGAGATCTCGGAGTGGAATTTGAAGTCCTCAAGAGATTGATCATTGTAGGGACATTACGGGTATTGTAGATACACGCGAGAATCCGAAGCTCTTCTTCTGCTTTTGCTTGCTGTATTGTACGGCGCTTGTAGGGCACCGTGTTGTGTATTGGTCTATACCAAATTGCAGCTGGAGTGACAAGCATTGTCATTACTAGAACAGCCACCACCATCAATGAGTATGTTTGTGTGTTCAGGGCCTGCCAAGAAGTGATTGTTCATTGCAATAAATACTTATACTTTCAACTGTATTATTTTATACTCCCTCTGTCCCAAATTATCTGTCGTTTTAGAGAAAAAAATTTGTCCCAAATTATTTATCACTTTAGGATTTCAATACACTATTAATTATATATTTTAGGTATGGAAGAGAAAAAGTAAGAGAGAGAGTGTAAAACTTGAATAACGTGTAAATAGCTAATGGTTTGATAAATAAAGAATAAGGGTATTTTTAGGTATATAATTTATTTTTTCCCTAAAACTGATGCTATTTAGTAGGTACCTTAATATGTGTGAAAACATGTAAAACGACAAATAATTTGGGACAGAGGGAGTACTATATAATATTTAAGGAAATTACTAGGGTTAATGCCAATTTACCCCCTTTTGATTTGGAAAATAGCACTTTACCCCTGACATGAAAATTGTTGCGTAAAAAGACGAAAGTACCCATACACAGGGGGTACAATGTCATATTTATCATAACCAGGGGGTAAATTGCTATTAACTCTATTATACTATAATGTAGAACATATTGGTTAAGGAAATGATTACCCCTTGTATCTGGCCAGCTTCAAGAATGATGAGCACCATGACACTCTTCGTGTTGCCCAACGCTCCGACTAAAATAGCCTCTTTCATTGGAAAATCAGAGAAGAAAGTGACAAGTACAGAGCTAAGTATCTTCACACTGCAGATTGTGATTATAACCAATCCCACCACAAACCAATTAGCGTGAGAGGCAATGGAATCAATATTAGTTCTCAACCCACATACCACAAAGTACACTGGCATTAAAATCCCAACTACAAAGTCTTCAATCTTGTCCACCAATGTAGCTTCAAGCACTTCATTAGGTATCATGAGTCCAAACATGAACGCCCCTATCATCGGGTGGGTTCCCAACGCATCCGAAACGACCCCACATAAAGCCATCCCCATAAGAATCGCGCATATGTAAAACTCACTATAACCCTGCCCCTCTGGCGTTTTTCTAATGATCCACCTAAGGGCAGGACGTAAGAATTTGAAGCAACATGCTACAAAGGCAATATTGCCAATTAATGATAAGGTGATATTTTCTGAAGATCCCGTTATTGAAAACGCAAGTGCCAAAAAAGCCCATGCTGACATGTCATGGATGAGGGCTGCCCCCATTGCAGTTTTACCCATGTCAGTGTGGAGGAGTTGTTGCTTGTCGAGAATCTTTATGAGTACTGAGAAGCCAGTGATTGTAAGTGAAGCACCCCAAAAGAGAAAACCGTTTCTTTCTTGTTTATTGTCATTTGAGTTGTTTAGAAATAGAAAGTATAGGCCTGTGCCTACAAGGAAAGGGATTATAGTTCCGGAAACAGCTATTTTTACTGCTTTGGGACCGGTTCTAAGAATTGCTCTTACATCCATTTTTAATCCCACTAGGAAAGCATAGAAAACGATGGCCAAATGTGCCATTGGCTCTAACACTTTGAAAGAGTAATTTGGGAATATCAACTTCCTGTATCCATAGATTCTCCCAAAAGCAGAAGGTCCCAGAATTATACCTCCCTACAAGTCAACAATATGATATATGCTCATGAAATATAAATCAAAATCGCAACGACAATATAACTCTTAACAGCAGAATTGCCAATTTTTATTAAATGTTTTACATCACAAACAATTTTAAAAACAAAAAAACAAGGATTAGTATTCATAATTAGCAAATATGCATCAAAACATCGACCTTGTTACTCGGTACTCATAAATGAATCCTCAACATCAGAATTGAAATTAAAATCTGAATAATTCTTAGGTTTTAATTCCTTGCTATAGGGGTTTCGGAAAAAAACAGGGGAAAATGCAACATATGAATTATGTCAAACATCTTACATATATTATAAAATAAAATTATTTCATGTATCTGACTATAATAAACAAAAATTTCAATAAATAATTGCGACTCACGAGAAGTTCCGCAACAAATGGTGGATGATTGAAGGGTTTGAGCCCGTAAACGAGCAGTTGAATGACGCACATTGAAAGAGTTAACTGAATGAGGAAGAGAGAAATGAGGGGGGTCAAAGGATCGGGGCCTTCCCAGACACCATTAAACCTGTAAATGGTCTCGGCATAGCACAGAATGGTTTTATTAAGCTTTGTTATATCAACCGCCATTGGTTGGGATGACGCCATCCTGCCTCCGCCTCTCGGCCTACTCTTCTTCCTCCGGCGCCAGGGTCGGAAATCAACCCTGGCCTTTTGAGATGAAGATTCTTCTATGTGGGGAAGATGATTAGAAACGAAGAAATGATCATGGTGAATGGAGAAATATTGAGGTATATGGGAAAACACGTTGTGTGTGTGTGTTTTTGTTTGTAACCATGTCATTGGGGTTCAAATGGATGGTTACCCGTTTTATTTGGGAGGGAGATTTTGTGATTGTCTCATTTCAATTTTTTTCTTCCTTCTTTCTACAAAATTAATACTCATTCATATTTTATACACATTTACATATTTTATGTTAAAAAATTACAAAATTTTATTTTGTTTATTATTTTATTTTATTTTTAAAAGTGCAAAATCACAAGTTTATTTATTTATTGTGCCATCGGTGTGATACTATTTCATTCATTATTTTGTATTTCATTAATAAAATTATGTATTTATTTAGTAATGAATAAAATTAATAATAAGTCTTATTTATAATTTCATGCTATTTATAAAATTAATTTTTAACTAAATATTTACAAAGGAGATATAAGTTGAGAAGTGCAAGGTTGGACAAAAATGATTAGTCAAATATAAGAAAGAATCCTTAATATAAAGATTTGATTTATATGATGCATTTAATGTCCACTTTTTCTTGATTTTTTTTTTTTTTTTTTTTGGTACAATCTTTTTCTTGATTTATGTAGAGGATTCAATTCTAACTAAGCGATGATCATGCTATTTTTATATATCGGGTGTTTGAGTAACTTTTGTATATATAAGCACAACTCGATTGATTCTGAAAGTACACAGACAAATTTTTTTTTTTTTTAATTTACATGAACACCTTATAAATTCAATAATGAAATATATTGTTGTTGTGGTAGATGATCCCAATAGAAATAGAAATAGAACAATACAAGTTAATTATAAGATCAATAATCTACCACTCTAGATATTATATATATATATTATACTCCATATTTCATATATTCCAACATTTCTAAGGATAATAGGACTAGTTTGAATCAATTTTGACCCAAATGTTTCGTATTCCTTTCACGTTTGGATCGAATTCATTTTAGCCTGATTTTGCAATAATGGCGATCATAATGATGATTGCACCAGCGGCGGTGGTGGGGCAAAAAGAGAAACATTGGTAAAGGAACCCATTTTCTTGGTAGGGATTTCTCAATTATTTCGAATAGATATTGTAAATTAATGACATGAACTCAATGACATATATTATATGGAGCATATTTTTTCTTTCTAAAGTTATACTTAGTATTATTGTTGACACTTGACACTTGACAGGATAGAAAAGCAATTCAATGTTCTTCAATCCTAAATTGGAAAAATATTATTTCATATTTTCTCATACTATTTCTTATTCATGTTTTACAGGATTTGAAAATTGTTTGCATATTGATCAGAACAAGGATGATTTGAATTCTCGCTCCACATGCAAATCACCAAATTAAACCATTACAGATTACAATTCACCATCCTTGGCAAATTTTACAAACACTAGATAGCTAGATAGATGGAAACTATACTAAGATAAAGATATTACAAACCAATTACCAATAACTAATTAAACCACTAGGAAATGTATACCCTGGCCTGGAGCTGGAGGACCAATATTAATATTAATACTAATTCATCATCACCATACATAAATTAAAAGTCCTTACACATTATCAGCAAATCTGACTTCTGGTTTATGTCCATGTCCATGTCCATGCCCACCATTTTGATAATGAATTGGTTTTCCCTTTCCTCCACTTTTTACACTAGCACCAGAAGCCTTTTTCTTCTCAAACCCGAATTCTATGTCCCCGTTACTCATATTAAAGCTTGGTTTTTGCCTCGTCTCCCATTCTTTAGGTCCTAAACCATGACTACTACTCTTCTCCTGCTTATAATTATTGGCCTTTTTAGAGTGGTGGTGCCCCGCCTCCTTCACACGGCTGAGCCGCCGGCTGCACAGCCGTCCCAACACACACGCCACCGCAGATATCACTACAATCACGGCCAAGACTATGAAAACAGGACCAAATGAACCATTGGAATGGGATTCAGAATTGATACTAGGTTGTCTTGTTACAGGGCTAGGATACATAACCTCAACAGGTTGTGCATCGGACATTTTTTTTTTTTTTTAATTTTACAAGATTTGATTTGGAAAAAGATGGGATTTGGGTATTCTAATATTTGGTGCTAACTTTGAAGGAAGGAAAAAAGATTGATTATGTTCTTGGAGTGAAAACAGGGGAAGGAAATGAGAATAAAATTGGCATATTGGGAGAAGTATTTAAGAGTAATTTTGGGGGATTTAATTTTTTGAATTCAAAAAGGGTAGGCTTTGCTTTGCTTTTAATAAAGAGACAACTAAAGATATTCTTTATGTCCTTTACTGAGGGAGAAGGGTGTTTTGTAAAGAGAGAAAGAAGGATTTTGGAATTAGTTTGTTTCAACTTTGAACATAATCACATTAATCTATGAAAGAAGGCATGTCAATGTGTCATGGCTGGTTGATAGATATTATCAGTGCTTTTGCTTTACTGTTGGATTGAACAATTGTTTGAAACATTGTCACATCACTGTTGTTTTCATAGCTTAGCTAAACTAAAGCATCTCTTTTTGCAGGTAAAATGTTACTAAGGAAAAATGGGCATCGGTACTGTAGAAGGAACTAGTTTTCACAATGTGGAAAATACAAGTTTCAATCTTCCGTTTAAGAGTTAATCACTAATGTGTTCAATCATGTTATAAAATTAATCATGTCTAATACTTGAATACAATTTATAAAATGAAAACAAGAATTTTACAAGATAACATTACTTACATGTAACCATCAAGGACTTCAAACAATTTTTCCAAATCAACTAAATTCGAGATGATTGACCAACATAATGAACAAAACCACATTTAACATATGATTTGTTAGAATAGTTATATGAAATTTCTTTAGTTTGAGAGATGACTAAACTTGAAGCTCCACTCCACGAATCATTTGCTAAGTTAAAATAATAGTAGTAATTTTCTCATTATTTCACTCACATACATTACATTTGTTAAGGAAACCATTTTTTTTATTATGTTACTAAACCTCACCTTCAAGTATTAAATTTAATTATAAAAAGGGTTTTGAAAAATAACAAAGTTATAAACTATTCAAGTGTGATTCATGATTAGTGATTTGTCAAAAAAAAAAAAATAGTGAATCATGATTAGTGTATATTTAAAAAACAAAAAGACTAAATCAAAATTATGGTCCCTCAAGTATAAAGTGTTTTACATTTATATCATTTTTTCCAAAATATTTACACTTAAGTTCCTCTTATATAAAACGTGTTATACTTATATCCCTAGTGCAAAAAATTTACACTTTAGTCCCTCTTCTATAAAATATGTTACACTGATAGACACTTTTCCAGCCAAATTACATCGATAAAATGTGTTAACTGATAAAATAAAAATATTCTAACAAATAAGACCCGAAAATACCCTTACTAAAAGTCATATAACTTGCATGTGGTTGTATTTTTATGAGAAAAATGTCTATCGATGTAACACATTTTATATAAGAGGGACTTAAGTATAAAATTTGCGCACAAGGAATATAAATGTAACACATTTTATATAAGAGTGAAATAAGTGTAAATATTTTAACAAAATGAATATACGTTTCAAACACTTTATACTTGACGGACCATAAATGTAATTTAGCAAACAAGAATATTATGTAGAGCTTCTCAAATCCCAATGAGTTGTGGTGATGGTGTAATTGATGGCATGCTTTCGTTGATTTGCATCTTTATTCTTTGCTTTTATTGCAAAGAAGAATCTATTGATGGTGATGGTAGGGCTCGATGTCGTTTAATGATTAGACAATAAATTTATAGTAAGTACAGTATAATTATTTACTTCTTTTTTTTTTGATAATTATATAATTATTTACTTCTGTGTCATTAATTACAGAATTGGTACTGTATATATTACAGTATCATGTCCTCGATAGGTGCAAAAGAAACTCCGATAAATCTTCTAAAGCGTCTTGGTCTCGATCTCACATTTGACTAATCAAATTATGTGAAATTGGGTAATTAATTAATGTGTTACCATTCCTCAAGGACAATTATACTTGGAAGCTGCGTATCATGCCAATAATTAAGCAACACAACAGATAAAAAAAAAAAATCCAAAATTAATGCACAAAGACTAAAATTTCCTTCTTTTGCTAAACATAAACTGATTCACATAAAAATGATGTGTTTTATATGAAATAACACAAAGAAATATTCTGCAACTAATATAACACCGTATGCGAGGATAACTTGAACACTTATTTTAGATCTGGTTACCTAATATTGATGATATTACTAATTTTAAGATGAAGATATATTTAAATTTTACGATGATAAGATAATGATAAAATGTTATTGATGGACTCAATAATAAAGCATGTATTTTCATCTATAATTGGTGTTGAAGAAAATAAAAGAAAATACGTTCCTCAATATCCGGGCAATATGTAATCATTGGCTTTCTTTCCTATTCTATAATATTCAATTCTAATGATGAAGCCATATCAATTTATTGTCTATATTTTTATTTCCTCCTAACAAATTAAATATACGATTTGAGCCATATAATGATTCAAAAAGGTTATGAAGGGACAACCCATCCTATATATAAAAGTGAAATATATTTTTCATACTAAATATTTATCAACTCGACACTTTTCATATTAAACTTTTTTCAAAAAATACATTTCATACGGCAAGTTCATAACTTTGGACACTTTTATTTTTTTCGTTAAAAATTGGACGGAATAACGCGCATGTGCAACTGTTTAGTCCTAGGAAACAATTTAGGGATGCAGTGCATTCACATGCAATCATGACAATGAGGAATCTAAAACGGGCTCGTGTTGTACACGTGCGTTATTTTGTCCAACTTTTAACGAAAAATGCAAAAGTGTCGAAAATTAAGAAATTGTGGCATGAAATGTAATTTTTAAAAAAAATTGATATGAAAAATGTCTAGTTGATAAATATTTGATATGAAAATTGTTTTTCCCTCCTATATATATATTGAAACCTCTCACACTTTTTAATATTAAAATGAATTGGTTTTTTTCAGTAACTGGCATAAAGGCCCAGTACTCCCTTTAATTCAGTAGGCCCATGATGAAGATTTTCCAATTACCGGCCCAAAAGCCCAATATTTTCACTGAAAAAAAAGGTTAAAGTCCAATATGAAATGAAACATGCAGCAAGCCTTTGTATTTGGTGTTTTCAACCTATCCTGAACCTAACTGGCTTATAAACCAATTCAAACCAAAAACAAACAAAAATAAAAAATCATTCAATTATATATAGAACTCCTCTCATAATTAACACTAACTATTCTCACTTCCATTTTTACAAAAATGTCAATAATTGGAGCTCTTCTCTGTTTTCTCTTATGCCTATATTCACATTCAACAGGTTAAATATAACAAGTCCAAATTAAATTACTCATTTAACATTTATTATGAATGCAATTAACCAATTTGATTCCTCTCATTTTCTAGATGCTGCACAAGTAGGAATCTGCTACGGCCGGGTGGCCAACAACCTACCACCACCAACCACGGCGATCGACCTTCTAAAATCCAACGGAATACAGCGGCTCCGCCTATTCAACCCGGACCCATCCGCCCTAAAACCATTTTCCGGTACCGGAATCGAACTCATGATTGGTGTACCTAATGAGATCCTTCCTACATTAGCTAATGGCACCATAACCACTTCTATTCAATGGCTCCAATCGAATATTTTCGCCCATGTCTTGCCTAATCAAGTCAAATACTTAGCCGTAGGCAACGAAGTTTTCTTAAAAGATCCATTCTACACTCTATATGTTGTACCCGCAATCCTTAATTTGTACCAAGCTATTCAAACACTAGGTTTATACGACATGGTCAAACTTTCATCGTCACACGCTAGTACAATTTTGTCCAATTCTTTCCCTCCTTCGTCTAGCGCATTCGATCATAATCTTAGACCTGCCTTAATTCCCCTATTACGATTTTTACAAGATACGGGATCACCATTAATGGTCAATGTGTATCCTTTTTTTAGCTACATTGATAATCAACAATATGTTACATTAGACTATGCTTTATTTAGGTCATCTAGAGTGGAGATTGACCAAGATTTGGCATATAGTAATATGTTTGATGCGACAATTGATTCATTTGTGTATGCTATGGAGAGAGAGGGGTTTTATGGAATTCCGGTTGTGGTGACAGAGACAGGATGGCCGACGAGTGGCGGAGATGCAGCGGGTGTCGATAATGCATTGGTTTATAATGGGAATATTGTGGCAAGGGCATTGGGTAATGTTGGGACACCTAAAAGACCGGGTGTTGGTGTCGAGGTTTTTTTGTTTGATTTATTTGATGAGAATGGGAAAAGTGGAGGAGGGTATGAAAAGCATTTTGGGATATTTGGGCTTGATGGAATCAAGAATTATGACATTAGGTTCAACTAAAAGAACAAGTTAAATGTTATCATTTGTATGGTGGCAAATTTATTCAGTGTAAATTGCAATAAATTGGGTTGTTCTAAAGTTACTTATTATATTTTGGGCCATAAATATTTGGAGGGACTAGGCATTTATATTATATTTCAAGAAATTGTCTTTCCACTATTGAATTGAATCTCAACTTTTGCTCATTGCACTCGTCTATCGTACCAGACATAAATTAGTACTAATAGTAATATATTAAATTATTCTTTTGTCTTATTCTTTAGGGCAAACCCAGTGCTGGCAAACCCAGTGCTTGGGACTAGGGGAGCTCCGGAGCTCGCCAGTTGCCCCTGTCCACAGCCCCAGTCCCTGTCTATCCAAATCTAATCATGGGGTTTCTCACTCTATTTAATTTCAATTTAATTCTTTTCCACTCTCACCATTATAATAATATTAATAATAATAACAAATATTATAATAATAATAATAATAATAATAATAATAATAATAATAATAATAATAATAATAATAATAATAATAAATTAATAATAATATTAAAATATATAAATTAAGAATAATAATAATAAAAACATTCATTAAATTGCCGGAGTACAACACGAAAATACATTATTGAATTTAAAAAAGTCCTAGCACGCAACAAAGGAAAATAAAATGAAATACAATAACACACATCATCGGCAATTGGATATGACAAGATTTTAATTAATTAAGATCAAAACCACCTCTTCCTTCACTTGACGAACCTCCAGACGAACCTGAAAATAATCGTTTTGTAAGCCCTTTTTATTAAATTTCTTTCCTTAGACACTTTGTTGTGAGATGTATTTCAAATTAATTCATATTTTGTTTAGGTGTTATATTGCTTAAGTGTTTTTTCACTTGTTTGTTTTTATTTTGTTTAAGTGTTTTCTTGCTTAAGTGTATGTTAAATTGCTTATTCTTATTTTATTATTAAATTAAATCGTATTGTTCCAATTATTTTTCATTGCAAGTTATTAAAATTTATGTTGGTGATTTAATGTGATAAATATATTAACAAAAATTTCAACAAAAAAATATGTTTACAAAAATATTATAAATAAAGTATGAATTTGATTTTTTTTTCTAAGTGTTTAAATTATATTTTCAAAGTAATTGAAAAATGGAATTGTTCAAATATATATATAACCACCTATGTTCTAATTAAATGATTTAGTTTTAATTGTCATTTTTTAAAATGAAATTAAAATATCATAAAATTATGAACAATAAAAGTTAAACAAAAAAATTTAAACTAAAAACTATATCACAAATTATGAAAATTGACCCCCATAAAATCATGTCTAGAAACATTGAATGTGGAAGCAAAATGGGAAATCATGTCCAGATACATCGAATGTAAAGAGCTAGTTGTGGAAGCACTAAACCCAAATTATTTGCAATCCTAATGAAAGAATGTTGAAATTTGAAAATAGTGAACTAATGTTCACCTTTTATTTTTCTTGAGAAATATTAGTGTTCTTCAATTGTATAAATGCAAGAAACTTCCCCAAGCTATGTGAAACATGCAAGGAACTACATTGTGAATTGCATAAAATTTTATGTACTTTAAAATATTTGACAAAACCCCTACTGAAATGTTTATTGCACAAAAACCCCTCTTGTATTCAATATTTTAATTTGTATTCAAATTTTCTTTTGTGTGTGTGTGATTTTATGGATTGGAAGCTATGTATAAATTTATAGAAAAGCAAATGAAATATGATGCTTGGTTAATAAATGCGATGATTGAATTTATGGATATTGAATTTTTTATTCTTGTATTAATATGCTGTTTTCTATTTTTTTTCTTCTAAATGCATTGGGTTTGCCGGTTTGGCATATTTTATTAGTTGTTCCAAATATAAAAAAACAAGTCAAAGTTAAAAGCACAACCCCTAAATTATGAAAAATTACTCGGGGCATCCGTTGCACGATGGAAGTGTTGTAATACTTGGAGGAGATTGCATGCATCTAGTATTTGTATGAATAAAAGTAAGGGTAAATTATATTTCACACTGACTTTTATCGAACCCAAAGTAATAACATGACAATAGCAATACACTTATTTTGTGATTGAATAAAATTCATAGGAGAGATCATCAATCACAAAACAAGTGCATGTGGTTGATTCGATCTGACCAAGTCAGACCTGGACAAGAATTTTCATAAACGACCGTTGAAATTTAGTGTAATTACACTTACCTTACCCCTAAAATATTGATTTAATACAGTTACCCCTTACATCCATGGATCAAAACTTCCACATTTTCCGTTGAAAATATTGAATTTTTTTTTGTTTTTAAATCAATGAGAAAGTAAAAAATGTGTAATTTCGAAACTATTTGTTTGTCTTGATACTCTCTTATGGTACCTATTTTAGTAAAAAAAAAAATTTACAATTTTTCCTAGTATTTCTAAAAAATTCACGAAAAGTTCCAATATTTATAGCTGGCCGAAACTTACACAAGAAATAAAACTTTGATCCATGCTTATGGCATTGATTCCAAAAAAAATTAATTTCAATAGATACCCCTGGTTACCTTCTAAGAAATCACAAACCCTCGAGGATGACAAACTGATTGCTTATGTTTTTTCCAAAAGTTAACAAATCACATCCATCGGTTGCACCATGTCACATATCCAATGGATGCAGCAAAAGAGTTTCTTCTAAATAAATGCAACCGTGTCACATATCCAATGGATGCAGCAAAAGAGTTTCTTCTAAATAAATTATAAGAGAGTTTGTGTATTCGTGTTTGCTGTGCTAAAATTTAAAATTATAGGCAGGTAGCAGTAGCACACCAAAAAATTATAAGAGAGTTTGTGTTTTCGTGTTTAACTGAGCTAAATTTAAAATTATAGGCAGGTAGGTGCTCTTCAAAATGGGCGTTTGGTAAAGAGAGTAGGTGAATGAAGTCAAATTCAATGAGCGTAATGAGTTTTGGCATTATAGCAGCACAATACATACATAATGATTGGAGATGCTTGATTTGCGTAGAACATTTTAAAATTAAAGTAATCAAATTCTTTACCCTGAAACTTGAGCATAAATAGGCACACATACATACAGTTTTGTTCAAAATATATAATTAGCAATCTCTCCTTGTCCTAAAGTAGCTTGTGAAATGAAGGCCTGGACATACAGTGAGTACGGCGGTATTGAGGTTTCAAAGCTGGAGTCCGATTTCGAAGTACCTCAAGTGAAGGAGGATCAGGTCTTGATCAAAGTAGTCGCTGCTGCTCTTAACCCTATCGACTATTTCAGAAGATTGGGGAATTTCAAGGCCACGGATTCAACTCTTCCAGTAATTCCTTTCTTTCATCCCCTGTTTTTTTTTTTTTAATACACTCTCCTCTGATAATGTAAGTTGAAGAATTCTATCTTAAATCCAGGTGATTCTTGGCTATGATGTGGCTGGTGTAGTGGTTGAAGTTGGGAGTAAAGTGAAGGACCTAAAACAAGGAGATGAAGTCTATGGAGACGTCATTGAGCATGCAATATATAGACCTACGAAATTCGGCACTCTGGCAGAGTACACAGTTGCTCAAGAGAAATTTTTGGCCCTTAAGACAAAAAACCTCGATTTCGTTCAGGCTGCTGCACTTCCTCTTGCAATCGAGACCGCGTATGAAGGTCTCGAAGCTGCGGGTTTCTCCGAGGGTAAATCTCTACTTGTTCTAGCAGGTGCTGGTGGAGTTGGATCCCTTGTGATTCAGGTATATATTGTCAAACTTCAACAGACCATTATAAGATATATAGAGACATAATCTTTTGCTTAAAGATAACTTCATTGATTAGAAACTTCATATGCATGTCTTTTACGGATTATAATTTGCTCATCTAAATTCTCTCAAAGAGGAAGATATATTGATGCATGTGTTGCACCTTGTTATCAGAGCAAAGGTCACGGGTTTGACTCCCAGTGGATATAAATTATAGGGGAGGGGGTTGTTGTCATTAATTAATAATTGCTACATAGAAGGATTCTATATAATGTTTGATATCGGAGTATCACTAAAACGTAAGCTTGGCAATATATGCAGCTAGCAAAGCATGTGTTTGGCGCTTCAAAGATAGCTGCTACTTCCAGCACTGCAAAGCTCGAGTTTCTTAAAAGCTTAGGTGCTGATTTGGCTATTGACTACACCAAACAAAACTTTGAAGACCTCCCAGAGAAATTCGATGTAGTTTTCGATGCTGTAGGTAAGATTTCTCATCTCATTATAATAACAAAAAATTCTGAGTTTTGACAATTTATTTGAGATTTATCATTGACACCATATATATTTCAATCACAACAGGGCAGAGTGATAGAGCATTGAAGGCAATGAAGGAAGGTGGAAGTGTAATAGTCATAGTAGGTGCAGCTACACCACCTGGGTTTAGCTTCGTTCTCACTTCTGACGGAGAAGTTTTGAAGAAGCTAAATCCCTATCTCGAGAGTGGCATTGTGAAGCCGGTGATCGACCCTAAAGGACCCTTCCCTTTTGACAAGGTTAATGAAGCTTTCTCTTATCTCGAAACAAATCGTGCTACCGGGAAAGTGGTCATATATCCATTTCCATGAGTACTAAATTAATTAGATTGCATTTGCGTGGTGTTTGAATGTATAAAGAATAAAACATGTTCTGTTTCATTTGTGAATGTATTCAATGTATAAAGAAGAAAACATGTTCTGTTTCATTTGTGAATGTATTCAACTCGATTATGATTCATATACTATTGAACAAAAAAAAGAAAAAAAAAACAAGTTGATCAATCAAATACAAGCAGGTAAATTGTTCTTTAGTAACAATATTAACAAAAGTTGAGTGAAGGTTAATTTTCAGAACAAACATTGTGTGTTCTCAGTTAACCCTTATCCCAGGCAACGAAACTTATTTTTGGCACAAATCATTGCTCTTTTAGCTTTTCGCACACATTTACATCATTTGAACTCGACATTGAATTACATACAATAAAACAAACTTATGGTGGGAAAAAAACATGAAACCCACCAGTAAAAACCTACACAAAATATCCCTGTGTTATTTTTATTGCATTAAATTCTCCCGTGTTTTACGAAATGTTGCACATTCTCCCTTAATTAACGTATCGAATTAACAAAAAACAAAAACAAATGGTTAAATAAATGGAGAGCCTTGGAACTTACATGCTTTATTAATGTTTATTTTATGGATTACAAGTATGAAATTTATATTATTTTTAAAAACTGAAGTATGATTAGTCTATCTATATACCTTTTAAGAATGCAGTATTTTAATTTGCTAAGTAAA
The DNA here is from genome assembly GCA_030819805.1 of Penstemon newberryi var. newberryi. Classification (NCBI taxonomy): domain Eukaryota; kingdom Viridiplantae; phylum Streptophyta; class Magnoliopsida; order Lamiales; family Plantaginaceae; genus Penstemon; species Penstemon newberryi. Next base: position 1,640,365 of record JAUALY010000008.1, read on the forward strand.
ATTTGTTAGTTTCATGAACAAGTTTGATATGAGACCGAAAAGTTATCTGAGCCGAGTTTGAGTTTATAGCCGTAAAGTGTGGTGATATATGAGTTTGGGTCTATACCCGTGAAGTCCGATGGTATTTGAGCTTGCGCCAATTAAGGCTCGGCTCGCAAAACCCGATTGACAGCCCTATTTAAGTGTGTGTGCAACGCTGTCGACATCACATTCATTAATTAGCCTATTTTTATATGACAATGAGTTAAATTTTCCAATATACATTTCACATGTCACTAAATTAACGTCGTAATTATATACACAAATTATAATGTATAGAACCTTAATACCCAACCACGAGTGGAAACACTATATATATATATAAAACCTAATGGAACATGCAGTAGATAGCAAATAATCTTTGAAATCAGCCACATATACTTGATAAAAAAAATTACAATTAATTTATTCAGATCATAATAAGAACAATGAATAAGATGAGATTTTCCACCAAGCAAAATTCAGATGAAAATAGAGGAGAAGAATGAATGGAATTAGTAGTTATTGATGAAGCAGCAGATGTATTATGGTAGACTCCTCTGCCGCCTCCACCTCCACCTCCACCTCCACCTCTACCTCTACCACCTCCACCTCCACCTCCACCTCCGCCTTTTGCCGCCACCATGATAGCCATGAGAGCAAATAAGAGAAATTTCCCAATTACTCTTGCTTTCCACCTCATTATATGTAATAATTAATGTTACAAATTTAATTGGCAACTCAAAAAAGCTTAAAGAAATAAACCTTAGCTCAATTGTTGCTTTCTACAAAAAATACTAGTATTTATTGTACAAGTTAATTATGGATTTATATCGCGGTAACAAAATAATACTCCTATATGACAATCTTATATATACTCCCTTTTTGAACTAGGACAACTTATGAATAATGTTTTTTTATATAATTTGGCAACTTATGAATTAACTTTCAATAATATGGAAATTTCCATTAGTTGCGTATCCTCCCTGCTCCCGGCATCTTTAACAATAATTAGATTTTATCACACCATGCATGAGCAACGAATGTATGGGTGGTAATATATTTTGAATTGATTTTAATCACTATAATACTTAATTTGGCTAACAATAATTTTCATTTATCAAGAGTTTAAATATTGTAACCTTTATATTAGCCTATCAATGAAATGACATATTAAATGCAAACAAACATGGAAACAAATCCCAAGTTCATTGGTTGGTATATATTTAATTCGGTAATTTAGAGCACCTATTTTAAATTTTTTATGGTTCGTTCGAAATTCATATAGATTTTTGCTATTTATCTTTTCCAAATCAAGCGTTCGTATTAAGCATTCCAGCAGTTACTAAATCTAAACACATATATACTTTGACTCAAATCCCAAGTTCATTGGTTGGTGTACTTCTAACTTGACTCTACATTATAGTATATTCATGTTATGTATATTTTAATTATCTCAAAAAAATAATTGTTTGAACTGAAATATATATAACTTTTATTTTTCATATACATATGTTGTTTATTGATGTATTTGTTTATATGTAGTTCATGAAGAACTTAGAATTTTATATGCTTCATTTCATATTATGTGATTGTGTATTTATCACTATTAAGTTATTTATTTGTGTATTTATCACTTTTAATCTAGAATTACTCCTAAAGATATAATTATTTATGTAATTGTATCGTTATCATTAATAATCTAATTATATAAACTACACGATTTACCTATTCCTCTTTTACTTTTTGTTAATCATAGACTCACAGTACAATGATAATAAACTACACCTAAAGTTCTTAGAATTATAACTCACGAGTATTAACAACGTCAATATACATTTCTGTAAGGCACAACATTTATCAAATAAAATATATTTCCAATATTAACATACTTTTAGTCATAAATAGTGGGTATTAGGCACTGGGACAAAATAGAACACGTGTTTTTTCGTTAAGGGGTATAACAAAATTGATGCAAGTATATTATTTCTTTTAGTTTGTTTATCATTTTTTTAGTCATTTTGTACATAACACGAGGAGTATGCTAGTTACATATTATAATGAATAATATCCTGCTTCAATTATATATCAACAAAATTCACGTTAATTCAACATACTTATACTTAATAATCAATTTTCAATTAAACGACCATTAATTAAAAAAAAAATCTTGATAACGTGGAGAATTTAATCTATTACTATCAGTTTATGATATACATCTTTAATGCTAAGGTTGTTCATGGATTTTAATGTGTAAATACTAAATACTAATTTGACATAATAAGAATAACTTATCGTATTTGATCTGACATTAATTTCATGTGCTGATTAATATATAATTAATGACGAATAAGAGATTGAAACTTATATAAGGAATGTGTCAAAAGAATGATAATTGATATTGTGTTATGTTCTAGTCAGAAATAATAATTAGCATTGTGTGATGATCACTTGATATATAATTTTGTCATTTAAAAAAACATTTCAATGGAAAGTTAGTTGTAGCAACTATATAACTTAATGATAACATATATTATAATTAATAGATAAAAATAAATAATAAATGATGATAATAATAATAAAAAAAGTGAAATTAAATTATAAAGAACATCATATGAAAAACAAAATCATCACGTGGTGTATGTATGTATATCTTATACAAGAGAAATATAACAGGTATGACTATCACATAAAACCTTATTTGTATCTAAATTATCACGAGTGTATCAAGAATAAAATCTTTAAAAATAGAATTTATATTGCCATGTCTTGGACCCTTGTTTAAATTTTCAATAAAGTGTTTTTCAATATTTTTACTATTAATGGTTCTCAGTTTTAAAAATGTTAATATTTTATGGTTCTTATTTTTAATAAATTATTTCTTTTTATATTGATTGTTGTTAGATTAGGTTTTCTCAATTATTTATTGCTAAATTAGATGTTAAATCTTATGATAAATTTTAAAATCACACATAAAATTAGTTAAACATCTACATGTTGTACATGCACCTTTTTCATAAAAATATAAATAAAATATTAGATTTAATTTCAAATGGTAAGATCCAAATTTGCTACAATCCTGCACATACAAATTGACCGCTCCATAGCACAGCGATGTCATGTCTCAAAATCATGTCCAGAAACATTCAATGTGAAGCAACATGGAAAATCATGTCCAGGTACATCGATCGTAATGGAAAAGCACTTGAATCCCTAAACCCCAATTATCTCTACAGTCCTAATCAGAAATTGTTGCATAACTGTTCTTCAACTAAATAGTGAATGAGTGTAAACAGTCAAAATTAAGGAATCAAATTTAATCCTTTTCTTGAATCTTCTACCCCCTTCCAAATAATAATGGCCCCTCCTCTCTCCATTATGCAAACATCTATCAGCTTCCAATTTTACCCTCAAAATTCACTATAAATGGGCCAAAGAAACAAACAATTCTTTTCCAAAAGGGCTTATTTTCACCTCTAAAAACATTTCCAAATGAAGGCCTGGACTTACAGTGAGTATGGCGGTGTTGAGGTTTTGAAGCTGGACTCCGATTTCGAAGTGCCTGAAGTGAAAGAAGATCAGGTTTTGATTAAAGTGGTTGCTGCTGCACTTAACCCCATCGATTTTAAGAGAAGATCGGGGTTAATCAAGGCTACTGATTCACCTCTTCCAGTAATTTCCTTCACCCCTGTTTCTTCTTAATGCGTTGATGTGCAAATTCCTTCTCGTTACGGTTAATTTTCAGTTTTTTCTTCTAATTAAGTCTAATTTTTAACTAATCTTCCTGTCATATGAAAATAGGCACATTAATTACACCTCTTCCAAAATTCTCTGTCATTCATTGTTGTAGACGCGTTTACTCAAAATAAATAGAAGTGGTTCACATGGGATCTGTCTATTAATTTGTCAGGGGGGCAAGTTAAACATTACTGTTGTAATAGGTTAATATGCCATTAACTCTTTAATCCTATCTTAAATTTGTGAATCTGATTTAAATTTCTTCAGGTGATTCCTGGCTATGATGTCGCTGGCGTGGTGGTTAAAGTTGGGAGTAAAGTGAAGGAACTAAAAGAAGGAGATGAAGTTTATGGAGACATAATTGAGCATGCAATAATTAGGCCTACGAAATTCGGCACTCTGGCAGAGTACACAGCTGCTGATGAGAAATTATTGGCCCTTAAGCCCAAGAACCTCGATTTCGTACAGGCTGCTGCGCTTCCTCTTGCAATCGAGACCGCATATGAAGGTCTCGAAGCTGCTGGTTTTTCTGAGGGTAAATCTATACTTGTTCTTGGAGGTGCTGGTGGAGTTGGAGTCTTTGTGATTCAGGTATTGTCAATTACAAACCTTTATCAGATATGTAAACTAGCTAGAGACATATTTATTTGCTGAAAATGAGTGTTATGTTGGGGGAAAATGCATATTACTACCCTGTGATATCGAAACCTGCAAAAAACTACCCTGTGAATTTTTTTTTGCATCAGACTTCCTTGTGTTTTCAAAAACCCTGCAAATTACACCCATTCCGTCTCCCTCCGTCAATTTTTTGACGCGCGTGTATTCTACGCGCCAAAAATGCGATTTTTTTTGTTTCTGACGTAATTTTTCATTCAAAATGACAAGAATACCTTTGTAACTTTGAATCTTTGCAGAAAACTTCCTTGTGTTTTTTAAAGTTTGCATAAAACCTCCTTGTGTTATTTAAAGTTTGCAGAAAACTTCCTTGTGTTTTTTAAAGTTTGCGTAAAAGTTCCTTGTGTTTTCCACCGTTTGCAAAAAACTTCCTTGTACTTTTGGAAGTTTGTGTCCTTATGCTTTGAAATGTTTGCAAAAAACTTCTATGTTTTTCTTAATGTTTGTAGAAAAGTAACTCATATTTTCTAATGTTTGCGCAAAAAATTCTTGTACTTTTAAACGATTGTTCAAACTCCCTTATACTTTTATACTATACCCATAATTTTGTATCTTTTAAACTTCGCACATAATATCTATTCTTTTCTTAGTTTGTTCCATATGAGAAGCGAGAGAGAAAAATTAGTGAGAGTTTTTGTAATTCTAAAAATATAATTTTTTATTAATATATAAGGGGTAATTTAGGCAATTCAATTAAAAATTAACGGTGTCAATGATTAACGGAGAATGGGTGTAATTTGTAGGGTTTTTGAAAACACAAAGAAGTCTGGTGCAAAAAACATTTCACGGGGTAGTTTTTTGCAGGTTTTCTATATCACAGGGTAGTAATATGCATTTTCCCCGTTAATAAAAATATAATTTTTTTATTAATATATAAGGGGTAATTTAGGCAATTCAAATAAAAATTAACGGTGTCAATGATTAACGGAGAATGGGTGTAATTTGCAGGGTTTTTGAAAACACAAGGAAGTCTGGTGCAAAAAAAATTTCATAGGGTAGTTTTTTACAGGTTTTCGATATCACAGGGTAGTAATATGCATTTTCCCCGTTATGTTGGATTCCAAGTTTAACTTTCAGCTTGGCAATATGTGCAGCTAGCAAAGCATGTGTTTGGTGCTTCAAAGATAGCTGCTACTTCCAGCACTGCAAAGCTCGAGTTTCTTAAAAGCTTAGGTGCCGATTTGGCTATTGACTACACCAAACAAAACTTTGAAGACCTGCCAGAGAAATTCGATGTAGTTTACGACGCTGTTGGTAAGATTTTTCATCTCGTCGTAAAAAGAAAATTCAAGTTTTTTTAAGCATATTTGATTCATTAAATGTCAGTATGGTTTGATAATAAGTATATGATTGTCTCAATGATAACAGGGCAGAGTGATAAAGCCGTGAAGGTAGTGAAGGAAGGTGGAAGTGTAGTAGTCATAGCTGGTGCAGCTACACCACCAGGGTTCAGATTTGTTGTCACTTCCAACGGTGAAGTCTTGAAGAAGCTAAATCCCTATCTCGAGAGTGGCAAGGTGAAGCCGGTGATCGACCCTAAAGGACCCTTCCCTTTCGAAAAGGTTAATGACGCTTTCTCTTATCTGGAAACGAACCATGCTACCGGAAAAGTGGTCATATATCCAATTCCATGAGTATGAAAATGTCGTAGTAGAATCAATGTTTTCAGAACCGGACCGGACAGTGAACCGGTGAGCCGACTGGCCACTGGTTTTACTGGTCGAACCGGTCGGACCGCTGGTCGGATCGGATGACATCATAATAATGTAATAAATATATTTAATTTTAAAGTATATGCAATATACATAAAATTTAAACATTATCCTACAATTGATTAAAAATATACAAAATCTTATAATATATTTAAATTAAATCATATAATATTTATCTAACTTAAATCATATAATATTTATCTAACTTAAATCATAACGGTAATATGATACTAATTTGTAAGCTCATATAAATATAATATGATTATATTGTTTTATAAAAATTTAAAAGTGTAAGTTAAAAATACAACAAACTAAGAAATTCATAAATTTTAAAATATGGTTATGTATAAAAGTCTAATATTCAAAATCAAACTTGCATAATATATCGATTTGACTCTTTATCCTAAAAATAATATTGGAAAGAAATATTTAATAGAACAAATTATAATAAAAAATTATTATTTGAGTATTAATTTTCATTGATAATGTGTAAAATGTTAATTTGAGTTAATTATCTAATTTATAAATAAATTTGACTATATAAATTTTTGTACTAAAAGTTCAATAAAAATGATATAGCTTAAATGGTAAGGAAGTTATTTTTCATGTAAGAGGTTAGGTGTTCAAGTCCCACCTTGTACAAAAAATTTTAGTTTATTTTTAACATTAAAAAAATCAAAAAAAAGAAAAAAAAAAGAAAAAAAAAAGAAAATTCAAAATCGGGTTGAACCGGTCCATACCGGTTCGCCGGTTCACCGGTTTTGGACCGGTTCAACCCGGTTCAAACTGGTTTTTGAGTCAGGCGGTTTTAGGGGGTAAACCGGACCGGACCAACCTCCGGTTCGCGGTCGAACCGGTCGGACCGGCCGGTCCGGTCCGGTTTTAATAACATTGAGTAGAATAGATATGGAGAATGTTTAGAATGAAAAGTCCGAATGTATAAAGTCTGAATGTATAATATAAAGAATAAAACATGTTGATCTGTGGATATATTGAACTCGATTGTGCTTCGTATATCATTGAACAAAGAGAAGTTCGAATTAAGTAGGTAAATTGCCCTTTAGTAACAAGGTTCACAATGTCATACATAAACAAAAGCTGATTGAAGGTTCAAAACAAACTTTGTGTGTTCTCAGTCAACCCTTATCACACGCCAAGAAACTTTATTTTTGGCACAAATTTTGCTATTTAATAAGCACACATTTACATCAGTGAATTACGTACAGTAAAGCAACATTAACCAAATGAAAAATTTAAAAAGATAAGGAAGGAGAGACGTTAAAGTCAAGGTTCCAGAGCTCGAACGAGCCCTTAACAAAATCGTAGTGTCCTCCCTTCAATGCAAGGGTTTTCTTAGCAGCAGCTTCTGCGACAAATGGATATGATAACAGGTTTGCCAACGATACATTCACCGCCTCCTGTTCGATTAAAAAATATTCATAATAAGGCTAGTTCATGTTGATAACTATATATCAAGAGTTTATTTAGTCTGAATTAATGTACCTTTTCAAGCTGCGTGCACTGTTCAGTGAAATCCAAATTCTTGTTTTCTGCTTGCACCTTGGCTTTAGCAGTCTTACAAATCTTGACCCAGTCCTCTATAAAATCACTGCATGTTTCATACATAGGAAATTCTTAATACTTTGATCTCTAACTTATCAATCCAATATATTGGGGATGATATCAAAACTGTGCAAATGTTTTATCACTCACAGTAAACATTAAATAAGTTGATCAGACAGAAAGGGAGCTCAATTTTTCAATAGCATAGGACTGGTGCAACCAATTCAATTTTTGCATAGAATATACGATAGGGTGATAGAGTAAAATTACCTTCTCTTTTGATATTCTACTTTAATTTATACAAGATTGAACTAAATGTACGAGATTTAGTAAAATGATGCATTATATGTTTATTATACATCATTATAGGTGATAGAGTAAATTATACGAGATTTTGTAAAATGATGCATTATACAAGATTGAACTAAATATACGAGGATATTACATTATCTATTTGCATACTTTAAAAAGATATCGAGTTCGCTATTAAAAAATTGTGATAAAATGATAACTAAATAACAATAAAAGTAACACTATATTTTTAAGAATCTATTCAACAAATGGTTCAACATTTTGAAGAATTGGTTCCAAAAAATTTAGTTCTGTTAAAAAAAAAATACTACTATAAAACTATCAAAATTAATACTAAATTTTTTCTTTAACATAATATTCATAAGTACATTCATGAAATCAAATGTTTTTAAACAATTAGTTTTCAACATACAAATTTATATGTTAGTCCATAATCATATTGCTGTTTATATGTTTGATACATATAACCATATTAATAATCAGCATATTAAGTAAGAAAGAAAAATTAATATAAGAGAAAGAAAAGTACAAATTGAGTTTCGAACTTGGCCCTCCCTAGTTAGAAATGCGGCACTACTTCCACAAAGCTAATGGGTATTTATTATCAGAATCACAAATAATTCTACTAATATTTTAAGATAAGACTGCTTAAGCTTCAAAACTATTCAAAGAGCACTTGCACACTTAATTTAAGCTCCAAAGAAACTATTTTGGAAATGGTCTACCAAAGTCTAGGCTTAAGCAAATTCTCATTTGGGAATGAGTTTGGGCAGATGTCGACTCAAATTCCAAATTTCGGGTTAAGTCGAGATCGGCCCGAACATATTTGAAATCTATAAAGTTGATGCATATGTTATGATCCTTTAAATATCAACGTACATTAAAATTGTGAGTGTAACATAGTGGTTGAGAGAACAATAGTAGTGGATAAGTGCAACAGAAGCACCTAATTCATTCAAATTTTATTATCAGAATAAAAACTGAGAAGGAACATTAACTAACCTTTGAATAGTGCCATCATCAGGAATGGACATGAGACCCTTTATCCCCCCACAACAGCTGTGTCCAATCACCAATATATTCTCCACCTAACATTAGCCCCAATAAAATACTTATAATCAACATAATTAATTGTCAAATTAACACTCTTTTTTTTTTTTTATTCTGAAGTTAAAAAAAAAAAGTATCCTGCGTGGAATTAGGTGGTTATTCCACTTTCCTATTTGCTTTATTATTGTTTATTAATCAAGTTTAATATATAATAATAAAGGTTAAGATGATCCAAATTCCAAAAGAAGATTATTAGATTAATATAATCAATCAGGTACCTTCAAATGCACTACTGCATATTCAATAGCAGCCCCCATTCCTGAATATTTCGTCTGCAGTTCATTGGCAAACAATTCAAGTCAAAATAAATCCCCCCAAGTATTGACCAAAGAATTGAAACAAATAGTAAACTTAGGTACTGTATTCAATCATTAAATAATTTACCAGGTCATAAGGTGGAACCATGTTAGCAATATTTCGGACCATAAAGGCCTCCCCTGGTTGAAAATTCAGTATGTGGGAAGGGCATACTCGGGAATCAGAGCAAGCAAATACCAAAAACTGCATAAATTAATAATTAGTCAATGACCATGTCCTATAATGTTTTCTTGATTCAAAAACTATTGATTGCAGAAATATTATTGCCTCTTGATTTATGCAATTAATTACCTTGGGGCTTTGACTTTTGGCAAGTGCTCCAAACAAAGCAGGGTCTTTCCTATATGTGGAAAACGATTATTAAAAAATTATCGTTTGATCAGTTCTAAAATTAACACGGAAACACGGATTAAAATTTTGCTCTCGTCAATCAAACATTAGAATTTTTTCGATTTTTTCGCAAATATGTAGAAAATTTGTAAATCAAAGAAAATATTTGAATATAAACCACTCTATATAGCTTAAACTGACCCGGAAACAAAAAAAATTCAATATTTTCGATTCAAAATTAAGGAAATTTTGATTAATACACGAAAACTTATGACATTGTTCTAAGAATTTTGCTAATCTATATTCTAGATTGCAATGCATAATTGTTTTAGGTCATATTCAACTCAACTACATCCATTTAATTGCAAAATAAATGTATTAACAACTTGGGTTTAATTACATTGCGCTAAAATTTAAGTTAAAACTTGTTTTCACACATAATTATGTAAGTGTTTATAAATCAATTAATCAAATCCATTTTTATAAATGGAAGGGTAGATTTGTAATATTCATCTGCAAATAATTTAGTGGCATCTCCAAGAATCTCGCATTTTCTTATGCCAAGAAGGTTCCAACGCCTTTGCACAAAGTACAAAACTTTATGCATTGTTTAATTCTCAGATAAGTATATTTATCATAATTATATTGTCAACAACTTACTCGTATTTCTCTTTCTTGAAAAGATGGAACCCGGTTCGGATCCTCTCATCAGGGTTAAAGGCCTTGTTCTCGGCGGCTCCCGCCAACTCTGCTGTCAATTGCTTCACCTTTGCGGCGGCGGCAGCCTCCAGTCCACCATTCTCACTAACAACCAAATTTTCAGAAGAAAGTCAAATAAACAAGCAGTGCACCGCGTGGGTCCCATCTTTGAATCATCACATAATTGGATTACCAGGAAATGGGCCCCAAAAAAGACAAAACAGTTATAGAAAATTAGCTATAATTTCTTAGGCCGTTTAATGCGGATTATCTGATGAGGAAAGTGAGGAAAGAGAGGAAAGCTCATCGTCTAAAGCAAATGTACTGGGATTGTGAATTGACAGATAGCGTCAGAGATTTCGGTGTAACTACATAATATTGCCTCAAATAAGTGGTTAAGATCACGAGGTAGAGGGGCAAAAAGGGAAAATTACACCAAAAAGGTCAAAATACGGAAAACTAACTAATACCTCAGGAGCTTCCTCAGGCCTTCAATGGCTTCCTCGTATGTATCTTTTGCCATTTCCTCTTTCTGCAAGATTTCAGAATTTCGATTAAATCAACCCCAAAAATTACCAAACCAGTAAATTATATAATCTAATTTATTTATTCTTAAATACACATATATTTATATCAAATACACGAACAATTGTATATGAAATTTCTCATCTCGATCATTTCATTTTAAGAAGTCCGAATCATGTAGATGTCAAAATATTTCAAGGAATGAACATCAGAAATGAAGACAATAATTTGGAAAACTTGTAAAAAAAAAAATCATGAATAGTGTACAATTTACAAATAATAAATTTAGGGGGAATTATTTCGATTCTACCTTTAGAGAGATTACCTGTGGAAGAAGCCTTTTGACTTGGGAGAATGAATTTTGCAAAGGTGAAGGAATTTTGATCACTGATATAATGTGTCCTTAAAGGCAGGCTGATTCTGGTTTTATAGTGAGAAACTAATTAACTATGGTGAAGGAAAAGTTTAGTTGTAGATAAACCGTGATTATCGATATATGTCTAAAATGGATGTTTGAATTGAATTAATTATTTTTTGCACTTAATAAATGGAAAAAAGTGGTGTCTTGGGCCGGAGGAAGCGTGGAAATTGCATTGATTCATATTTCATTTTTTGCCTTTTTCGAGATTTTTTTTTTTTTAGAACGAGATTATTATATTTATGAAAATAGAAATTAAAAATTTTATTGCAATAATTTGCCCATTTTGTAAAGCAATAGTCAGACTATAGGGGCCGTCCCACTTTGGGTAATGAGATATCTTTTAGGACCCGTTTGTTTGACGGGAATGGAATCTGATTCTAGGTATTTGATTTCTACTAATCTGATTTCCAGAAATATGATTCCATTATAGTGTTTGGGTACCACTTGGGATTGTACCAAGGAAATTAATCGAATTCATTTTCAAATGTTTGGTAATGGCAAGGAATGGATTACATATTTAATTGGTTCACTAAAATACCCCCACTCATATATTATATATATGATATTACTAATAATATACTGATTTCAAAAAAAATATGTATAATATATTAATTAATAATTTATATATTATAATATATAGTAAAAATTAAAGAACATATATAAAAGAAATCAGTGTTACAGGAGAGTCGTATATATATATATATATATATATATACATATATATTAATAATCCAATAATGTAACTATCACAAGAAATGGCGTGTGTTAATACGTATAAATAAGATAACACTTTCAAAAGAAAAACAAAATTAAGCGCATAATCTTTGGATTTGGCTTGTGAATATGTATAAACTATATGCATATTCTCAAATCAATTCACATTTAAAATTTTATATTTTTTCAGAAGATTCAACTAGTAGGTAAATGAATGTGAAAATTTAATATGTGATTTAAGCACTTGGAGAAGAAAAAGAATGCAAGAAACAAGAAAACAATGGCTAAGGGAGAAAAAATATATAGTATGTGGAGAGAAAATAAAACTATCATAAGAAATAATAAATTGGTAATAATGTCTCTTTTATCTTTAGTACTAAATCCCCCATGAATGGAATCATAATACCATAGAAAAGTTGGGTTTAACATTCCCATATTTTGATGGCAAGATTCCTGACTTTTAGGAATATATTTCCTCTCCCAAAATCCAAAAAATCTATCCAGACAATATTACTTGATTCCAAGCAATCACATTGCCAAATAATATGTCATTTCTGAGTAAACAAACGGGTCCTTAGGACATTCGGATGGAAAATAATTTAAATCTCTCTCTCCTAATTTCATTTTAATATTAGGGTGGTCATCTAATCCAAATTCTGCCGATTTATTAATTGGGAATTTTATTCTTAGAGATCAGTTTAATATGATCGACTATATATAAGAAGATTTGAAATAAAAAAAATATTTGCTGTAAATGTGGATTTGGATCGAGATGATTTATTACAAAATCGAATTTGATAATATTTGCTCGTCGTGCTCGTCGGCTTAACAAGTCATGAGTTAATATTTTATTTATAATTTAAATTTTATGTGTATTTTCACATAATAATATGAATTATTGTGCCAGAAGTTGGTCTTTTCTATGTTGGAGTTTAGTGGATCATGAAAAAAGTTTAAATGCTGAATAATTGTGTAATGTAACCAAACTTTTTGAAAAAAATAATAAGCAATTAAAATTTTGAAAGTGAAAATTTGATTGAATAAAAAAATCTAAGGTATGACATGAGGTTCCAGAATTCGGCAAGGTTCCAATTCGATCGTACCCAACCCGCCAAAAAAGACAATATTCTAAATTTAACATGATTCGACTCAAACCCGACTCACTAATTTCCCTAGTCCGAACATAATCCAAGCATGACCCTAACTATCCCACTTATCCAACCTAGAAGAAAATAATGATAACTTGTTGGAAATGGGATCAATATTTGATTTGCGCCCAAAATGGACCATCCACATGGTGACCGCAACAGGGTCTAAAAAGTAGCATTGATTAACAACACCACAGTTTGTTAAACTTATCTTTCATAAATGTATATTGACGATCACCTCCTCAATTAATTATTAAAGATGACCATTTCCGAAGGTGAAAGCATTTCCAGATGGAGAAATTTTTATAATTTTATAAATAATGAAAATCCTGATCACATGGATGACCAATTCAATTATTAGAAATAATTATAAGTTTTTTTTTTTATTTTTAATTATTATTTTAATAGTTTCAACACTGGCTTGTTGAGTGTTTGTATGGGCAAGTCAAACAGAGTAATTTATGATAGTAGCCTTTATCCAAGATAACATGCCCTATTGGCTATTGGCCACAACCCTTCGATTCATCAACGTCTCACTTAATTTTAAATGTTGTTCATAATAAATCCCTTAAACTCAATACTATCTCTTACTTATATTAGTCATTAGTCAACGGTTATTTTATTTTAGTTTATGTTATAGGGGAAATTTTCCATTTGTGTTATTATTCAAGGATCAGTTAATTAATTAGTGCTTTGATCAGTTTGCAATGGCCCTTTAATTTATTCAAGGACTATGGTAGATTGTTCTCATATCTCAACCTTTTAATTCGTCAGTATCTTTTACTTTATCTTACTCTATGTTATATTATAAGATCTAGTTTTTAGTATTGTTTTTAAATAAGTACTCTAGAACATGTCTTTTCTTTTATAAATTAACATATATGCATTTGCTGGTTCGATGTTTCGAATCAATATCATACATATAGAGTGGTGCAAATGATAGTATAAATACTTTTAAAATAGAATATATTAGTCAATAAATTATTTCAAGGGCAAGCACTACTACACCCTGTTGAAATTCAAATACAAATATCAGACATTGAACTCAAGTTTGATCGATATTCAAGTTGACACAATAAAATTTCCATCAAAATACAAAGGTGTTCTATCTCCAATTAGGTCTTACTTACTTACTCCATCTAATTCAGCAAATAAGGTTTGTTTGTGTTGTCTTCATTACAGTTTACACACACATTCACATTTCATAAGAGTCATACACCAATAAAAATGACATAATAAAAATAGAAATTACCACATGTGTGTTGTTGCAACATAGCGTCATGCATTTCGTGAATTTTGCTGCCATTTCAATCCTCTGACCAAATGCTCTGTGTTCAATTAAATGCTACAATAATAAGTTATTTTTTATTATTTTGAGTCGAAATTAATTTAATGGTATAAATTCTCTATCTCTTAGGTAGTACGTACCTGAGTAAGTTTACTGTTCTCAGACAGAGTGACTTTGTTTTTATGATGGCCTACTTCTATTTGTGAAAAATGGTTTAGCAGAAATTCAGAAGGCCGGGTTGTTTCCTTGATATGTGAAGGAATGTTTGTAAATGTGGTGTCCTACGAAAATGAATAAAGTCCGAAAACATATTTTAATTTTTTTAATGGGAGAATGTTACTAAAGACAAAAAAAAAAAAAATGAAATTGGATGGTTTATATGTGGATGAACAAAAGATAGACTAGTGATGGGTGAACCGGAGTATGTATGGTCCTTGTTCATAGTTGAAAATCACAATCAGTACATACATGATACATCACATACATATACCTGGCTGCAACCTTCATTTTCACTGGCCATGAATTTTAGGCCACACTTTGTCGAATTAATGGGCTTAAATTATAATCTTCACTAATGGGCCAGTAACAACATTTGGTGACGGCCCATCCCTTTTCACAGAACTTATTTGTAGATAGGCTTCAGCCAGTCGGAATGGGCAGTCGATAGGGCGGATTCCAATCCGATCCCAAATATTATTGGGGTTTTAAATATGAATAAATATTCGATATATATTTACGATTATAAATATTCGTAATTTGAAACACGTGGAGTGAATATAAATTTAAGCCAATCTGATACGTTTAAGATTTATATCATATATTTATATATATATATTTTTTTTAAAATGTAACATTAACCATCAATTTAAGAAGATAGTAGTTAATAACTCGTTCATAAATTCATTTTTATGAATATTTTCATTAAAAAAAATATGAATATTAGTAAGGAAAGTTTGACATGTGACCTTTTTAAATAAAATCATAAAACTAACGAACTTTTTTAGTTAAAAATACTGGTGTAATTTTTTAAAGTGAAAAATTTATTAAATCCGAAAAAAATTTGATATCAGACCAAGACCCTTCATAGTAAAAAAATATTAGATTCAAGCAATATCTGAATTATGAAACCTGTTCTGGATCGAGCATGATCCAGGAATCGGACACACCGTACCTCAGATGAAAATCTTCTTTCTTAGTTCTTATATAGCGCATGCCAAATTTTCATTCTATAAAGTCTGGAGGACAAAAGCCCAACTATATAGTCCATAGATATTTTATTTTTGGTCTTTAATAGCACATCATTATTAAAGGGCCGTATTTCTACGTCCAAATTAAATTTCAACCAACAGCCCAAGACTCAAATCACCCAAACATTTTTTTTTTTTTTTTTGAGAAAAATCCAAACAAATAATTTAAGGAATACATGATATGGATATCCCATTTGCAATATTGAATCAATCATTCACGAGGCGGAAAGTGTAATATATTTGTATTTTTTTTAGTGAAAACGATGATTATATTATTACATCAATAAATTTATTTAATTACTAGTAAAGTATAAAGAACGTTTTATTAATAAATACATAGAATAATAATTTTAAGAATGACGAATCCTAAAACATGCAGAAACCTATTTATTTTGAAACTGTGTAAACCAAATCCGGACACAAGCATAAGTTATGTATATAATTCTCAAATAGCATTAATTTCTGTACACGAGAAAAGTATATGTAATCATTGCAAACCTTATACTATGGCAATTTTATTACATACTTTATGTTTGCCCTCCCAGAATTATTGTACCCAATTTGCATATAGTCGTGAAATAAATTTAACAATTTAATTCACCAGGCAAAGGAATTTCAAAATCTCGAATTATGGTTGTTCTTTCCATTTCCAATGTACAAATTTTTACCGCGTACTTTCTTTTAATCATGATTCATATACCGCAGTACATTCTGGGGCATTCATTTTTAGGCGCCTAAGCTTTTTTCTTTTTTCTTTTTTTGCTTTTTCCTATTGAAAAAAAGAAAAGTTATGCATTGGAAACAAATTATTGAATATCGTGTTATTGACAATTCCAATCACTTGTTCTACGTTTATGGCCGAAATCCCTTATCTGGATACTGTTTCTTCTCTTTATATTGAATGAACAATTTATTTGAAAGCTGAGCTATTAGAAAAATAAGTCATTTAATAATACTAGAAAAGTACACGTGCGTTGCACGTGATTAACTAATTTTCTATGTTAGTTGATTCATTTATTATTTTTCATCAATTTAATTATTTTATACTGTTACCTAGAATTTAAAGTTGTTATTATAAATACCTAAATTCAAAACTTTAAAATAAAAAATGAACTATAATTACTAAGTATTTCTAATCTAAAACTGCATGTCTACATAATTATTATTCTAAAACAACCATTTGAACGAATGAACAATATCAAAAAATTTCTTCCTTGACATTGATATTTTCATCTAAACAATATGTTTTCCATCTAAACCAGTTTTTACAAGTTTAACCCATTTTTTTTTTTTAGCTATTTAACCAATCTTGTTGGTTATACCTATCTTTTATTGAGTTCATCTATTTTCAATTACATGCCTAATCCATTTTTTAACTAATCTAACCCGATTTTACCAATTTTCCTCAGTTTTGTTGAGTAAACCTGCTTTTACACTAAGTTTACCATTTTTTTTGTTATTTTAACATGTTCTTTCATCGATTTCATTCTCTTTTACGTTGCGTTTAACATTTATTTTTTATGTTATTTTAATCCTTTTTTCACCGATTACACCCACTTTTATGGTTTATCCCATTTGTTAATCAATTCACTCATTCTCTCTGCTTTAATCAAATTTTAGTTGATTTTACCTATTCTTATGCTAATTAAACTCATTTTCTCACATATTTCACTTTTTTTTTTGCCAATTTAACTCATTTTATGTTTTGTTCTTTCATCGATTTGACACCCCCCCCCCCCCTTTGTTATCTCATGTTTAGCCAACATCATCATTTTATACCAGTTATCCATTTTTACCAGTTTACCCCGTTATTTTATAAATTGCACCATTTTTTTGGTTTTACTCGTTTTTCTTCTATGTAACCCATTTTTCCATTAATTTTACCATTTTTTATCATATATATTTTTAATAGAATTTTACCAGTTTTCATCAATTTTAACCCTTTTATGTTTTGACTTAATTTGGCTTAAGCCAATTATAAGTTTTTCAGTTAAGTAAATAATACTTTTTTTTCAATTCATATAGCTCAAATGTAGCCTTTTGTTTTTAGATTCTTTAATAAATGATAATTTCTTAAGAACTTTCAATAGAAATATCGATTTTACATGCTTTTACACTGAGTTAATCATTTCTTTTTTGTTATTTTAGCCTGTTCTTTCATAGATTTCACCATTTTTTGTGTAGTTTACCCCATTTGTTAATCAATCCATCCATTCACTCTAGTTTAACCCAATTTTAGTCGATTTTCACATTTGTTAATAAATTCACTCATTCTCTTCGGTTTAACCAAATTTTAGTCTGATTGTACTTATTCTTTTGCTTATTTAACCTATTTTCTCACATATTTCACCTTTTTTTTTGCCAATTAACTCATTTTTTTGTTCTTGTTCTTTTATCGATTTTTTCCATTTTTTTATTCCGTGTTTAGCCGATGTAATTCTTTTTTTTTACTGATTTTACCAATTTTTTTGTCGGTTAACCTTGTTATTTTTTATCAATTGGCACTTTTTTTTTTTGCTTTAACTCGGTTTTCTTTCTATCTAACCCATTTTTCAATTGATTTTACCATTTTTATCATATATTTTTAATCGAAATTTACCTGTTTTTGTCGGTTTTAACAATTTTTTTAGCCGATGTTATTCATTTTTTTTTACCGGTTCTACCCTTTTTTGTCGGTTAACCTTGTTGTTTTATCAATGACACCATTTTTTTTGCTTCAACCCGTTTTTCTTTCAATCTAACCCATTTTTCCATTGATTTTACCAATGGACAACATCAATTCTTTTCTTTCTTGACCTTGATATTTCCATCTAAACCATTTTCACAGGTTTAACCGCTTTTTTATTTATCGATTTCACCAGTTTTACCTGTTATACATGTCTTTTACTGATTTAATCAATTTTCTATTTCATGCTTAATCCATTTTTTAAACAAATTGACCTGTTGTTACCAATTTTCCCCAATTTTGCCGAGTGAACCTATTTTATCGATTTACACTGAGTTTTTTTTTTTTTATTTTAACATATTTTTTCATCGATTTCATCCGTTTTTACACTGAACTTATCATTTTTTTTGGTATACTAAATCGTTCATTCACCGATTTTACCCATTTTTGTGGTTTATCTCACTTGATAATCAATTAACGTATTCTCTCCGATTTAACGAAATTTTAGTTGATTTTACTTATTCTTTTGCAGATTAACCTATTTTCTCACATATTTCACCTTTTTTGTTGTCTATTTAATTCATTTTTTTATCTTGTTCATTCATCGATTTGACCCTTTTTTTTATCACATGTTTAGTCGATATCATTCATTTCTATCGGTTTATCAGATTTTTGTCGATTTACCATGTTATTTTATCGACTGCACCATTTTTTGTTGCTATAACTTTTTTTTCTTCGATCTAAACCATTTTTCATTAATTTTACTATTTTTTATCATAAATTTTTTAATCGAATTTTACCCATTTTTCAACGGTTTTAACCAATTCAGTGTTTTTAGTTTTTATTGGTTCAAGTCCATTTATAAGTTTTCAGTTAACTAAATAATAGTACTTTTTTATTCATATAGCACGAAGGTGACTTAATTTTTTTTTTTTGATGAGGTTCTTTAATAAGTGATAATTTTTTAAGAACTTTCCAAAGAAATATCGATTTCACCCGCTTTTACACTGAGTTTACCTTTTCATATTTTTTTATATTAACCCGTTTTTTCACCGATTTTATCCTTTTGTGGTTTACACCATTTGTTAATCAATTCACTCATTTCCCCCAGTTTAACACAAAATTTAGTTGATTTTATTACATTTGTTAATCAATTCCTCCATTCTCTCTGGTTTATCCCAATTTTAGTCGATTTTGTTTATTTTTTTTGTTGATTTAACCTATTTTCTCACCTATTTCACATTATCATGCCAATTTAACTCATTTTTTTGCTCTTGTTCCTTTATTGATTTGATCCCTTTTTCTTCTTCTTATTATCCCGTGTTAGTTGATATCATTCTTTTTTTTTTTATCGATTTTACCCGTTTAACGCGTTGTTCTATCAATTGCACCATTTTTATTTTGCTTTAACTCATTTGTCTTCTATATAACATATTTTTCCATTGATTTTATCATTTTGTGTATCAAATATTTTAAATCGAATTTCATCTTTTTTCACCGATTTTAACCATTTCTATGTTCTGACTTTATTTTTCTTAAGCCAATTATAAGTGTTTTTGTTAACTAAATAGTACCTTTTTTTATTAATATGGGACGAAGGTGGCATTTTTTTAGGTTATTTAATAAGTGATAATTTCGTAAGTGCTTTCCAAAGAACTATTGATTTCACCCACTTTTACACTGAGTTTACCATTTCTTTCACTACAAGAAAAACGAGAATTTCCGACGGAATTTCCGACGGATTTTTCGGAAATTCCGTCGGAAACCATCATTTTCCGACGGAAAATGCCCGTCGGAAAAGTCGTCGGAAATATGCTCGTCGGAGATTTTCAGACGGACTTTCCGACGGGATATTTCCGGTGGACCAAGTTCGTTGGAAAGTTCGTCGGAAATTTTCCGACGGACAACTTCCGACGGGATTTCCGACGAATAGTTCCGTCGGAAACTATTGTCGGGTCAACTGTTTGACCTTAATTTCTGACGGGATGTTCCGTCGGAAATTTTTTATTTTTTATTTTTTTTTTGTAAATTTCCGACGGGTCAACCCGTCGGAAATTTAAATAAAAAATTTTTTAAAAAAAATTTCCGACGGGTTGTTCCCGTCGGAAATTTACAAAAATAAAATAAAAAAAAATTATTATAAATTAATATGCAAAAAATAATAATTTTATTTCTGAATTTATTTATTTTCCCTGATTTAAACATATATCAATTAAATCACCAAATACCATACAAAAATCAACAAATCCCACAAAAGTATCAACAAATCACGCATAAAAATCAGCAAAATAAATCAATAAACACGTCGAAAATCATAAAATATCTTATAAAATCAAATTAAGTAAACATTGTCCAGGTGAGTATATATATCAATTGCGCGCATTACACTATGCATGATAAATATAATTACTAATTCAAAATTTGCCCTTATAAATATGTTATGCCATATAATTACTAATTCAAAATTTGTGTGGGCGAGACATGTACTTATAGAATATTCTGCTTGAGATAAAAGATCTTTTGCCCTTATGATTAGTTCCTTTTGTGTTTAGTAAAGGAAAAATACCATGGATTGTTTCTCGTCATTAAGCTTCTTGTTAACCTCAGGAGGATTTCTACTTTCCTCATCTTTAATTTCACGATCAAATTCTTTAATCAACCTAGTAAGTTTAGCAAGTAATAATAAGAATTGAAAAAGGTTTCAAAGATGCACATTTGTTACATCAAAAAAAAATATTCAACTGATTCCAATAGTACAAAGCAGCAATTATAAATTTAAGATAGACACCATTATTATACATGGTTTACAAAGTACAGCACAAGAAACCTCTATACTGTTCTAGTTTCTCCAGGAGTAGCATTCATACATGTGACACTTATAGCTCACTCTGCGAGATAGCCAATATAATCATAAATATAAACCACGGTACAGAAAGTAAACTTACCTTTTACACTCCCTCATCTTCCCTGCAAGATCTTCCAGCTGTTTACTTTGTCTATTGGAATCTTTGATTTTATCCAGCTTTTGGAAGCCATTTCTATATAAGATCCAATAGTCATCATTCACTAAAAAAATTATGCTACTACTGAAAAAGATTTGCATTAGCAGCAGTCTCTACAGTGATGAAAGTAGTATAAGATAAATGTCCATCGTTCTTCATATAAAACAAGAAATCTGCAATTGAGCAAAATAAAAAGGCGAAGGTAGAGAAAAAGTATTCTAGTAGCAAGTATCCAAATAGAAACCAAATAAATAAACAAGAAATGTGTGTAGAGATTATTGGGGAAGAGTGAGAAGAAGTACATAGATATCAATAAGCTTCTTATCGTACAATAAGCCTACAATGAGCAATATTACTTTTACAACGACCAAGACTCCCTTAATCAACATATGTAATTACGCAAGTATCTCGACTCAGTTGGAATCTGCAAGAGATCCTAAATAGAACATTCCCTTTCTCAATAAACCAAATATATGCTCCCAAGGAAACTATTAAATGAAGACTTAACACTGTCTAAAGTATTGCTACAACCATTACACACAGCCATCAAGATTCTAATTCCAGTACCAAAAGAAACAAAGGCATAGATTAACATGTGACAATATTATGGCATTTCCCCATTCATAAAGAGGTAAATCTTTCATCAAAGACTTTTGTCAAACATCTTAGCAACACTCACTAACGTCATACATTCACACACTACCAGCACACAATACATCTATCAAAACATCACAAATACAAATTCAGTCTCGTATGTAGACACATTCATCAGTAAACAACCCGTGTCATCAGAAACTAAATTAACAAGAGGAATTCTCACAAACCATAAAATTCAGGCACACATTATAATGTTTCAGAAAATAAATTAAACGGATCTTACCTTATATTGTAGAGAGGCGTCGGTGGGGAGTGGAGGAGATGGCCGGAATCGGTTGGGTTGTGGTGGCTTCAGGCAAGGCAGGGGCTGCGAAGACGGAGTAGGGGCAGGGGAGATCCAGCGACGACGGAGCGTGGCAGGCCGCGCGGTGGGTGGGTGGGAGAGAGAGGAAAAACGCGGTGGGTTGAGAGGGAGAGGGAGAGGGAGAGGGAGAGAAAGAGAGATAGAGGGGAAGTGGGAGGATGGGTGGTGGCTTTGCAGCCGCGGCGGAGGAGAGAAGAGAAGGAGAATTGAAAGAATTGAAAGAAATGAAAGGAAAGCTGCGCGGCTAGGGTTTTAGTCGCGCAGTTTTCCGACGGGAATTTCCGACGGGTTTTACCCGTCGGAAATTTCAAAAAAAAAAATTCCTTTTTTCAAATTAATTCAAATTTATTATTGATCAATTTTAAAATACCATAGATGATTAAACTTTTACAATTAAAATTGTTTTATAAATGAAGAACGACTAAAATCGTGCAAAACGCCCTTAAGCCGATAAAAAAAACTGTTTTAATTCAATTTTGTTATGTATACTGAGGTTATTCAAAATCAGATCGATATCGATTCTCGATTTGTAATATTAATTGACCAAAGTCAACACTATTGACCTCAGGGTTATGTACATTGAGGTTATTCGTAATTAGATCGACCGATTCTCGAATTGAAGGTCTAGTTAACCAAAGTCAACACTATTGACCTCGGGGTTATGTACATTGAGGTTATTCGTAATTAGATCGATCGATTCTCGAATTGAAGGTCTAATTGACCAAAGTCAACACTATTGACCTCGGGGTTATGTACATTGAGGTTATTCGTAATTAGATCGATCGATTCTCGAATTGAAGGTATAATTAACCAAATTCAACACTATTGACATCGGGGTTATGTACATTGAGGTTATTCGTAATTAGATCGACCGATTCTCGAATTGAAGGTCTAATTGACCAAAGTCAACACTATTGACCTCGGGGTTATGTACATTGAGGTTATTCGTAATTAGATCGATCAATTCTCGAATTGAAGGTCTAATTGACCAAAGTCAACACTATTGACATCGGGTTATGTACATTGAGGTTATTCGTAATTAGATCGACCGATTCTCGAATTGAAGGTCTAATTGACCAAAGTCAACACTATTGACCTCGGGGTTATGTACATTGAGGTTATTCGTAATTAGATCGATCGATTCTCGAATTGAAGGTATAATTAACCAAAGTCAACACTATTGACATCGGGTTATGTACATTGAGGTTATTCGTAATTAGATCGACCGATTCTCGAATTGAAGGTCTAATTGACCAAAGTCAACACTATTGACCTCGGGGTTATGTACATTGAGGTTATTCGTAATTAGATCGATCGATTCTCGAATTGAAGGTATAATTAACCAAATTCAATACTGTTGACCTCGGGGTTATGTACATTGATGTTATTCGTAATTAGATCGACCGATTCTCGAATTGGAGGTCTAATTGACCAAAGTCAACACTTTTTTCTTTTAAGTAAAATTTCCGATAGATTAGTCCCGTCGGGATATTTTAATTAATTATTTAGACCGATCTTTTTTCATAATATTTTCCTTTTAATTATATATGGCCAGAGGAAATTATAAATATATTTGTTCTTTTTTATATATATTTTCCGACGAACATAACCCGTCGGAAAATTTCAATTTATTGAGGTCTTTATTTTTTTAATATTTTTCGACGGATTATTTTCCGTCTGAAATCATTAACATTTTTTTTTTATTTTTTTATATATTTTCCGACGGAATAATCCGTCGGAAAATATTATTTATTTTTTCTTTTTATGTTCCTAAATGTTTTCCGACGGATTATTTCCGTCGGAAATTATTAATATATATATATTTTTTTTATATATTTTCCGACGGAATAATCCGTCGGAAAATATTATTTATTTTTTCTTTTTTTTGTTCCTAAATGTTTTCCGACGGATTATTTCCGTCGGAAATTATTAATATATTTTTTTATTTTTTTTATATATTTTCCGACGGAACAATCCGTCGGAAAATTTTATTTATTTTTTATTTTTTTGTTCCTAAATGTTTTCCGACGGATTATTTCCGTCGGAAATTATTAATATATTTTTTTATTTTTTTTATATATTTTCCGACGGCAATAATCCGTTGGAAATTTTTTTATTTCTTTTTACTTTTTTTTTTTAATATTTTCCGACGGATATGTCCCGTTGGAAATTATATAATTTAATTTTGGATTTTTTAAATGCCATTTCCGACGGGTATATTCCGTCGGAAATTATATAATATATTTTTTAATTATTTTTAATAGAATTTCCGACGGAATATACCCATCGGAAATTATATAATATATTTTTTAATTATTTTTAATATAATTTCCGACGGAATATACCCGTCGGAAATGATTTTCTAATATTTTTTAAAAAAAATTGATTTTCCGACGGATTTAGTTGTCCGTCGGAAATTCCGTCGGAAATTCTACTTAATTTCCGACGGAATTTTTGTCCGTCGGAAATTCCCGTCGGAAAAAGCTGCTTTTCTTGTAGTGTTTCTTATTATTCTAACTCGTTCTTTCACCGCCGGTTTCACCTATTTTTTGTGGTTTATCCCATTTATTAATCATTTTTTCCACTCTCTTCGGTTTAACCCAATTTTAGTTGATTTTATCTCATTCGTTAATCAGTTCACACATTCTCTCATGTTTAACTCAATTTTTCTTAAGCCAATTATAAGTGTTTTTGTTAACTAAATAGTACATTTTTTTAAATTAATATGACACGAAGGTGGCAATTTTTTAGGTTGTTTAATAAGTGATTATTTCGTAAGTGCTTTCCAAAGAACTATCCATTTCACCCACTTTTACACTGATTTTACCATTTCTTTTTTATTATTCTAACTCGTTCTTTCACCGGTTTCACCTATCATTTGTGGTTTATCCCATTTATTAATCATTTTTTCCATTCTCTTCGATTTAACTCAATTTTAGTTTATTTTATCTCATTCGTTAATCAGTTCACACATTCTCTCATGTTTAACCCAATTTTAGTCGATTTTACTTATTTTTTTTTTGTGGATTTAACCTTTTTTTTCACCTATTTCACTTTTTTTTTGGCCAAATTAACTCATCTTTTTGTTCTTGTTCTTTTATCAATTTGAACCGTTTTTCTTATTATCCCGTGTTTACTTGATTTCAGTTTTTACCCGTTTGCGGAATATTTGATTGTTAGGAATTTAGCTAGATAGAAATCAATATTTTTATTCAAACATTTAATAATGGCAAAAATTAGAATTTGTATATATTAAAT
Organism: Penstemon newberryi var. newberryi; assembly: GCA_030819805.1. Classification (NCBI taxonomy): domain Eukaryota; kingdom Viridiplantae; phylum Streptophyta; class Magnoliopsida; order Lamiales; family Plantaginaceae; genus Penstemon; species Penstemon newberryi. Next base: position 1,666,069 of record JAUALY010000008.1, read on the forward strand.
ATATATATATATATATATATATATATATAAACGATAATAAAATTTGTTAGTACCTCGTATTAGTTTCCGTAAGCAACTTTCTAAGTTTTTTTTTTTTTTTTTTTAACTTCACCTACATTATTAAGTCCACCAATTTTATGTATTGTCCAATTTTTATTTTCTTGTATTTATTATTATTTTAATACAACAGTGTTTATATTAAAGTAGACTTCTTTTTCATGTAAAAATATATGATTATTCAATTATTTTATTTATCATTTAAGTAGGGGTATATTAGTCATCACAAAAAAAGGGAAGAAATTCTCTTTGCCAACCCATACTTTTATATGTATATAGATTTATCATTTAGCACAACCCTCTCACATTAGGACCTTCTTTTTTGTCTGAGCTCTGTTACCGTATTGAATGACCTAATCATCAAAAAGCTTAAGCTATTAGAGATTAGTCATTCAATATTTATCACTTAACACTTTACAAGTGAAAAATCGGTGATGCTTGTATAGAAAACTGTTGTGTTCAAATACTTCCGCTCTCGTGGTTTGATTAATGAAATTCGGAAACTTTGGGTTTGTTGGCCAAATTGGAGAACTCGTTTTAATCCGTGAAATTCAATTTTGTAACCAACCATCTTACCGGATGGGTGTTCGACTCCGGTTGATCGGATTGGTCGATTTTGTATTGTGTTTCATTTAATTCCTGTTAACATTATTTCTGATGAGAGTTTTCCATTTTTAACTTTTTAACTCCTTAAATTCATTTGAATTTATCAATGGAATTTAATTATAAAACATAATTTACTTTTGCTTTTTTTTTTTTTTTCTTTCTTTCTGTCCAGTCTTTATCTTTCCTTTCTTTCTAGCTCTACAATATTAGAGTATTGATAGATAGGAAAAACTAAAGAGAAAATAAACCCTACCATCTTTTTTTCTTCTTCTTTTGTTAAAAGACGAGTAAGAAAGAGAGGTGATCCTACAGAATAATTTCATGCCTTTAAACAAATAAAAAAGGACCACTTGGTGCCTGGTTTATCGAGTCGAATTAATTAATGTTAAAAGCAAATGAAAATTTTCAAAACAAGAGAAAATGTATGTCAAATTAAACTAATCAATCCATTAAATTGTTATGCCTAAGTCATGAAATGTAATATAATCCATGCAAAATTTTATAGGAAAATTGCAAAAATTTGTCCTACAACTATTGTATGTTTGCACTATAATTCATTAAATAATTAAGCTTTCAATTACGTATTAAAATTATTTTTTTAGACAATTTTAGTTCTATTTTGGTACATAGAGCATCAAGCTATCCCCATAATTGTGTAACTTAGAAAAATGATTTAATTAGTTGGTTTGTCTTGACAAAGATGAAAATAAAATTTTATGTAAGATTATGATCGAATTGGATCAATAAAATTTTGTTTAAACTCGGTGAGTTACTTATCTATATATGTAAATATATGTAAGTAGAACTTTCAAGTACATTTTTAATCATTAGATATTTTTTTATATTAGTCTATGCCTTAATCAACTCGATCATAATAAATTAAGTATATGAAACTAGTTGAGTTAGACTGGATTAAAGTCCATTTAAATTTGCTTTATTAATCAATTGAATAAACTTAAAACATATATACTAGAAATAATGAATTCGAAGAGTAAAATATTTGACTCAACTCAACTCTTCTCCAATGGATTACAAGACCTTTTATGCTAAGATTGAAAAACGCATAAATTTTACATTCTAAATATTATATAGTGAAGTATATACTTTATATGTTCATACTCACAATTGATATTGACATGCATCTTGATAGCGAATATTCTTCTATTTTCTGTTTGTTTGGTCTGCCTGCGCACATGCATGCATGCTTTAATTTGTTAGCTATTATTCTTGCATTTGCATGTTTTCAGAATTAGAAGATTAGGAGCTAGTATATAGTTTTCAAAAATAGGCTGCATTTATAGAATGAATTGGACAGCTGAACTATAATATATTGAGTTTGTCATTAATTCATGATGGAGGAGATCTTTTTGTACCGAAAATTAAGTGTGTTCGAGTTCGAGTCTGTCAACCCAAGAAAAGAAGTGTGGTTACATTACATATGTAATTTCTATACTAAATAGTATTAATTAGTACTTACGTATATAGTTGTTAGTAATGAATTTATTTACTTTCGTTGTAATCCATTAATTTGTTAGTAATTTCAAAACAAGAATTAATTGTTTCCAACCCCACCCACACCCACCCTCAACTATAAAACAGAATACCGCATTTTCAAAAGGCCACACAAATTCCATTTCCGCCAGAAAGAAATTAATTAAACTGATCACAGTATAAAATAAAAGCCAGGGGTATTGCCTACAACCAAAAACCAACCCACTAAATAATCTCACTACCAAAAACAAGAGAATGCATTCCAACCCTGCTCCCCTTTTCCTCCTCCTCATCCTTTTCATCACGTTCTACTCCATTCCATCTTCCCATGTAATATTTATACAACTCTCATTATATTTCTTATATATACATATATATACATTGTCCTAATTTTCATTAACATACAATTGTTTCTCTGTTAATGCAGGTGGGGAGCGAAAACCCGTTTACGCCTAGAGGCTACCTAATACGTTACTGGAATAAACAAATCTCCAACGACTTACCAAAGCCCGATTTCTTGCTCGACAAAGCCTCCCCTCTCACGGCCGCCCAATTTGCCACATTCTCAAGGCTTGACAAAATCTTTTTATCGCCCACTCAATTCCTTGATTTTTGCACAAAATCCAATCTCATGTGTTTTCCCGATTTAACCCCCACCCTCCAAAAACACAACGAGAATGTCGATTTTGCCAATTACCTCGACAAAAACTTCACTAACTACGGCACTGATCGCCTGGGCGGACTCGACTCATTCAAGAACTACTCCAGTGGCGATAACGTCATCTTTGATACCTTCCGTCGCTATAGCCGCGACTCCGCCGGCCACAACGACAAGTTCACCACATACGCCACGGAATCCAATGTCGTGGAACAGAGTTTCAACACCTACGGCACCACCGCAACCGGCGGACAAGGGAATTTCGACAACTACAACGCCGAAGTGAATGGGCCCCACCTCCATTTCACTTCTTACTCCGACAACAGCAATGGTCGCGGACAGTCGTTCACTGAGTACACCAATGAAGCAAATTCCGGGGAACAGAGTTTCACCAGTTACGGAAAAAATTCCAATGGCGCGTCTAATGAATTTGACAGCTACGGGAAAGATTCCAACGTCATGGGTTCGATTTTTTATAATTATGGTAAGAACGGAAATAGTGCCAATGACAGTTTCACTTCGTACGGGACTGATACAAATGTCCCGGAAAATACTTTCAAGAATTACGGCACTGAAGTCAATGCCGCAACGGAAAATTTCAAGAATTACAGAGATGGATCGAATGTGGGGGACGACAATTTCGAGACATACGGCATGAATTCTAATGCGGCGGAGTTGGGTTTTCAGAATTACGGACAGTCTTTCAATGGAGGCACTGATAAGTTCATTGGTTATGGGAAAGATGCGACTGGTCAAACTGTTGACTTCAAGGTTTATGGTGTGGACAATACTTTCAAAGAGTACGCCAAACAGGGTGTTAAATTTTCTACTTACGTCAACGAGAGCTCAACTGTGGAGGCTTCTTTGGCGGGTAAGGGCAAAAGGGTAAATAAATGGGTAGAGCCAGGCAAGTTTTTTCGGGAGGAGAAGTTAAAGACTGGTACCGTCATGCCTATGCCCGACATTCGTGATAAAATGCCAAAAAGGTCGTTTTTGCCCCGAGCAATCTCGTCCAAGTTACCATTTTCTACCTCCAAACTCGAGGAAATGAAGAAGATTTTCCACGCGGGTGACGAGTCGAGTTTGACTAAAATGTTCACGGATTCGCTGAGCGAGTGTGAGAGAGCGCCAAGCCCTGGTGAGACCAAGCGGTGCGTGGCCTCGATCGAGGACATGATCGATTTTGCAACTTCGGTTCTAGGGCGGAACGTGGTGGTCCGGACCACGGAAAATACGAAAGGGTCAAATGGTAACATCATGCTTGGGGAAGTCAAAGGGATTAACGGTGGAAATGTCACAATGTCGGTGTCTTGTCATCAGAGCCTTTACCCCTACTTGTTATATTATTGCCATTCGGTTCCAAGAGTCCGGGTCTACGAAGCGGATATATTGGATCCTGAATCCAAGGCCAAAATCAACCATGGTGTGTCCATATGTCACTTGGATACTGGATCATGGAGTCCGGGTCATGGAGCCTTCATTGCATTGGGTTCAAGCCCCGGGAAGATTGAAGTATGTCATTGGATCTTTGAGAATGATATGACCTGGGCAATTGCGGATTGAGTGTTTAGATGAAGGCCCATTTAATAAGTTGTAAAAAAAATAAGGCCCACTTTGCTTGTGGGGGGGATGGTCCTCATACACCACCCAGTAATACTCTTCGTGTGGTGTAGCTCGTTCAGAGTTTTCCAGCTGTTGTTGGGCCACTTTGAATATTTGAAGATGAATAAAATTGTATTTGTTCATTTTCAAGATTTAACCAATTAAAAGAATTAAATAATATAATTACTCAAATGCATTGCAGCTACTGAGCTATAAGAAGAATATAGAAAGTCTAATAAACAAGCTATTCTGCAAGACTAGCTAAATGGTCGATGAATAAAGATTAGGTATGCAATTATTGGTGATGGACAAAAATATCTCATTCAAATTATGATTTCGGATAAATTATTTTAAATTATCTCTCCCTTCTGCTGAGCATTGTTTAGGAATATTCATAGTGATACATAAAAATAAAATAAAATATTATTTATCAAAAAAAAGATAGTGATACATAAAAGAAACTTAATTTGATGACTGTATACCATATGACGATTGGCGACCTCCTAGTTCCTCTACTCTGACCAAAACTACAAAATGAGTGCACTTAAATTTGTTTTGTGGTTTGTTCCTTGTGAATCATTTCAAGAAGGAAGGGATATATATGAGTTGAGTAAGGTCAAGCGATATATTATTTAAGTTTTGTTTGAATTTTGTATCGAGTTTAAGTTTGATTTGAATTTTATATCGAGTTTGAGTTTGATTTTGATTTTACTGTTAAATTAACCGAATTAAAATAAGCTTTTATCGAACGAACTCGAGCCAATTATCGAATAGATTTATGTTTTACATGTATTTTTGACAATTTTTATATTATCGAATCGAGCTTCAAAAGCTATTAAATAGAAGCTGATTCTCAAGCTTGTTTGATTTGTACAACAAACCACACTTAAATAATTTTTTATCGAATAAATTTGAGTTAAGTATTTAATAATATGGTTTTATTTGCAATCCTAATTTCATTATAATCAATCTCGATTTGGTCTAAAATACATATCGGTAACTCTTGATGGGCGGCAACATACAAGTCAACATAGGAAGCAAATAAAAAGTGGTACATTCATTGCGCCACACTGAACACTTGTCAATTCACATGTAAATATAATAGTAGTAAAAATTAACAAGTAATTGATATAGTGGAATGAATTAGTGATTAAAAAGTAACGAATATAAATTCGAATCCATATTGAAAGAGATTCTCACTTAATATGTATGTCCCTGGCAAACCAAAAAGTAGTAGCAAAGATATATAAAATATCCATATTTGGGTGAAAGAAAAATAGGGTTAATGACAATTTACCTCATATGACTATCATAATGTTCAATTTACACTCTTATAATTTAAAAAAGAGCAATTTATCCCTTTGAGTTTTTTAAATGATTCACACTGCCTCCCTAGAAATTTTAAGCCTTAAAAATTAAATTGACAAAAATACCAACTTTTATGTGGACCATTTTACCCCTTAAAGGGTAATTTTTCTTTTTCAAACAATATATTTCATGTTCACTTTTATATTTAAGCGAGTGAATATACTATCCAACTCAAAAAGTTAAATTGCTCCATTCAAAAAGTGAACATAGTATAAAAGTGGGGACATAGTATAATTAAACATTATGATAATCACAAAGCTAATTTGCTATTAACCCCGAAAAAAAAAATCACAAACTACAATCAAAAGTCTTCTTATCTCATTGCTTTTGCTCCCTATGTCCCCACCTTATCTCCTTACACAAGAAACCAAACCCCATTAGAAGATTTTCCAATTACCAATTTTACCCCCCTCATTTTATTTCCTAAAACAGTCGATCTATACTCTCTCTCTCTCTCTAAATACCCTTTTGGTTAAAAAAAGAAAAAAAGAAGTAATTCCAAAACACAATTCATCTTCTTCAACACCATTCATCTGTAACTCTGCTCCTCCCCCAACACTCCCACCCCCAATTTCACTAACAAGAAGAATGAACTCTACCGACCCTTTCCCCCTCCTCCTCCTCCTCCTCGTCACTACATTCTGCTACATTCAAATTGCCCATGTAAGAACTCAATTCTTAACAAATACTAGTATTTTTAATTTGACACATATATAATGTCAGATCGATCTGTGAATATAGGTGGGTGTGATTTCCGCCGCCGGCGAAAACCCATTTACGCCCAAGGGTTACCTAATACGTTATTGGAATAAACAAATTTCCAACAACTTGCCGAAGCCGAAATTCTTGCTCGACAAAGCATCGCCGCTGACCGCGGCCCAATATGCCGCATTCTCAAAGCTCGCCGGTGACAAAATCTCATTTGATTTCTGCGCCAAGGCCAATCTCTTCTGCACTATGCAGGACAAACACAAAGGCAACGTCAATTTTGCATCCTACTCCGACAAGAACTTCACTAACTACGGCACCCATCGCCTCGGCGGACTCGACTCTTTCAAGAACTACACAACCAGCGATAACGACATCAACATCAACTCTTTCCACCAATACAGTCGCGACTCCGTTGAGCACAGGGACAAATTCACCTCCTACACCAAGGAATCAAATCTCGTTCAACAGAGCTTCGACAAGTACGGAACCACCGCCGCCGGTGGTCAAGGGAAGTTCAAGAACTACAGCCCAGCGACCGTTGCCAACCTCTATTTCACTTCCTACTCAGACAACAGTAACGGCCGCCAACAGTCATTCACTGAGTACACCAATCAGGCCAAAGCAGGTAGGAGTGAAAACGTGCCTAACAATACAGTGTTCAAACTTGCCCTGAAGTTGTGTTTGGGCTTAATTTGATTTGATTTGATTTGATTTTCAACCCATGAAGGGGAAGAAATATTCACGAACTACGGAAAGGACGGAACTGGAGCTTCCAATGAATTCACTAGCTACGCTAAACAAACCGCTATAATGGACTCGACTTTCATCAATTATGGTGAGAATGGAAACGTTGCCAACGACACTTTCACTTCCTACGCGACTGATCAAGCTAAAATCGCAACAAACACGTTTAGGAATTACGGTACTAAAGGTAACTCTGCAACAGAGACCTTCAAAACTTATGTAAATAATTCCGTCTTTGGGCACGACAATTTCGAGACTTACGGCAAGAATTCCAATTCGGGGGAGGTGGATTTTGAAAATTACGGCCAGACGGTCTCTTACGCTAATGATATTTTCAGTGGTTACGGGAATGATACCAATTCCTTAACTGTTGACTTCAAGATTTATGGTGTTGGTGTCGAAAATACTTTCAAGGAGTATGCCAAACACGGTGTTAAATTTTCCAAATACAGTAATGGGAGCTCGACTATGGAGGAGGCTTCTTCGGCAACAAGTGGCGAAAGGGGAACAAAAAAATGGGTGGAGCCTGGCAAGTTTTTTAGGGAGGAGAAGTTAAAGACGGGTACTTTCATGCCTATGCCTGACATACGTGATAAAATGCCAAAAAGGTCGTTTTTGCCCAGAGCAATCGTGTCAAAATTACCCTTTTCAACCTCCAAGCTTGAGGAAATGAAGAAAATTTTCCACACGGGTGAAGACTCAAGTTTAACCAAAATGTTGACCGATTCATTGAGCGAGTGCGAGAGAGCACCAAGCCCTGGTGAGACCAAGCAATGTGTGGCCTCGATCGAGGGCATGATCGACTTTGCAACGTCAGTTCTAGGACGGAACGTGGTGGTCCGGACCACGGAGAATATTGAAGGGTCAAACAGTAAGATCTTGCTAGGGGAAGTCAAAGGGATCAATGGTGGTAACGTTACAAAGTCAGTGTCTTGTCATCAGAGCCTTTACCCATACTTGCTATATTATTGCCATTCAGTTCCAAATGTTCGGGTCTATGAAGCGGATATATTGGATCCAGAATCAAAGGCCAAAATCAACCACGGTGTATCTATATGTCACTTGGATACTGGGTCATGGAGTCCGGGTCATGGAGCCTTCATTGCATTGGGTTCAAGCCCCGGGAGGATTGAAGTATGCCACTGGATCTTTGAGAATGATATGACTTGGGCAATTGCAGATTAAGTAAACCACTAGTTTGAACTGTAAACTTATTATTATTCTGCTCTGGTTTAACTTTATTTTAAATAAATGCCTTTCATCAACTGTAACAAAGGCTACAATTATTGTTCATAGGTTGTAGTACTGTTTTTGTGCCACCAATTATTTGCTTGTTTTAATTATTTGTAGAACTGAGATTATCATACTAGATCTTGTTACATGAATCATTAATACAAAAGAAAATATATTTAGAAGCATGTGGCATAATCCTCAGTGCCTAATGTCTTTTGTAACAATTTACACAATAACATGTAATTGAGATCAAGTCTATTGTATTGTACTCCTTTAGGTTAGAGATTCAAGAATGTCTTCAATAAGTATAACAAGATAGTAATAAGGAAGGCAAAAAAATCGAACCTCCAATTGGCATGTAGTAACATCACACTCATGCCAGCAAACCTTCTCACCATCAAATGGAAGCTTTACTTTAGAGAACTTGATAGCAAAGAATATATGTATAGCACCTGTGGCAAAGTGTTTATCCAATCCAAGGCATGGGACATTAGATAAAAAAGATCATGACTAAATTATCACAGCAGTAAGTTTTAAATAATATAACCAAAAAAATGTAACAAGAAAATAGGGTCACAAGGTCATAACATACAGCTAATATGGCAACGCCATGGTGCCAAATAATTATGATCGATTAACAGTAATTCCTCTAGGCTTAATGATAAGGTTGACTAAAGATTTGACGATGGTGCCAAATAATTATGATCCAGTAACAGTAATTCCTCTAGGCTTAATACAGTAAACGCGAGAGCCTAGATGATTGACTTCAAGACCAGCTTCTTCACAACCAGTAAAGAATAGTGCTTCGTCTTCTTTCCCTATTCTGCGTCTCCAACTCATTAAAAAGGCTGGTCGAGTAAGTGGGCATGCATCTGAGCCAGAAGACACACACAGAATAAGCTAAACTACATTTTTTTACTAAAATGTACAAGATTAAAGACCAAGCAAAATTACCAAACTGCCCTTCATTTCTTTGAGAAACGCCCTCACTGGCTTTTGGTGTGTAAGATTTTAGGAGAAATGATAAGGATTTTATAAGATTGGGATATTGCTTAACATCTGCAAAACACAAGCAAGGCAGTGTTAAAAGTATGTTCACTGGATGTGTTAAAAGGTGGTACTGAATTAGGATGCTTACACAATAAAATATCACTTGCTATAATAAGGTCCCAATTCGGATTTGAAATCGGAAAGACATCGCCCCAGGAATCTGGAATCGTGAATGAATATTTTCATTAAAATCAAAGCTGATGACAATCTAAATTTTAGCATTTGAGAATGTAGAGCAAAATAACTTACGTCGTATGTGAGGAAGAACGGGAGTAACTTCATTTATTCGGCAATTATGAGCTATATTCTCTTCGATCTCAGCATCATCATAATCTGATGTTGTGATGTCGAGTTTAAATGTTTTCTGCAAAAAGATGGCCAAAGCTCCGGTTCCACTACAGCGAAGTTAGAAATTACTTCAGAAATGTTACAACATCTTCAAAGATCAACTTAAGACATTTGAAAACTATAAGAAGTGAAAGATGAAAAAGACAATGAATTCACCTGCCCAATTCAATTACTCTTCTTCCCTCTATCCATGGTTTGTGTTGAACCAACCACTCCACGAATGAAAACGTACCAGGCCAAAGTAAATTAGCATTTAATTGGTGAAAGGAAAATTCTCGAATAAGCAACTCCTGTATTCAAGAAAAATGCTACGATAAGCTTAAAAAAGATGCTTTGCACAAATACTCATCCCTTAAACCACACACACAACACACTCAGATGATTAGGTTCCTTAAACTTTCTTTACTCCTGTTTTTAATCTACAATATTTGAAACAGCTTTAGTTTTATACAATACCCTAATGATGCCTTGCTCAATTAGCACAATCATCATGGATCAAATTTCCATCATTTCCATTGAAAATGTCAAAAAGCATCTATTTTGAATCAATGGAAAAGAAAATAAGGTGTAGTTTCGAAACTCTTTGTTTGCCGTCAGACTCTCTTGTTTTTCTTTGGTAATTTCTTCACAATTTTACCTAGTGTTTCTGAAAGGTTTCTGAAAAGTTTTTTAAACGAAATTTTGTTCCATCACAAGCATTAGTGGCTATAGACAACACAATGACTTACAACCACTAATGCACATATTTTATCAGTAATGCAGTGGTGTTTAGCTCTTACATCGAAAAGGTGCAATCTTTATCTACAGAAATCTTCTTTTTGCTATCATTCGGTATCACATGTCAAAATTTAAAATAAAATAAAAAATAAAAAATAAAAGAAAATTAAAAAGGGTATCTGAAAAAATGAACACACATACCATTCCAGGGAATTGGTGCCTCCTCTCCACGAAGTTATGGTGGGTCTCAGTGCTTTCCTCTTCTGCAGAAAAAAGTACTGTTCATTAAAAAACTCCAAAATTTCGGCTACAAAAATTATAAATACACATAATAATTAGCTGTTATTTCAAATAAAGTGAAAAATGGGTTTACCGGATGAGTTTCCATCGCCGTCGGCGAAAAGTGAAGACGGAGAGAAAAGAGCAATGTCCATTCTGCAAGAGAGAGCAGGAGACACTTTTACTGGATTGGGCCATAATTTTATGTTTTAATGTATAGAAACCCAATAATATTCTGAAGTAATTTGGGCTATGCATTCCGGGCCCCAAAAGATCTATGCATTTTTGGATTAAAATTTTTAATATTAGATATAAGAACTACATTAATTTAATTAATCAATTAGTTGACAAAAAAAATAGATTCTACAACAAAAAATGTTGTACCGATAACACAATGAAGAACGAGTATAAATTTAAATATGATAAATTAGAGGAATCGAATGAAGTTGAAAGTTATTCATTGAATAATAAAAATATAAGGTGTAGAGTTCTTGACAGCATCCAAAGAGAACAAGAAAAAAATGTAAATGAGAAATAAGATAAGACCTAAATAGTTAAGTTTGACAAAGTAGAGACTAAAATATTAAACTATCCTTCTAATCAATATATTTAAGATACAAATAATAACATTGGCTTGAGTTTACAGCTATATTAAACACATAGTTTAACATGGTTAGTAAAAAACACTGTACAATAAATTGTGATTAGTTATTTATTACCGTAATTAAAACAATCAATTTACAATATGCATATTGCATATAAACAATAATTTCTATGTTCTATTTATGGAATTAACATTGATCTCACTTTAGTAGTGAAAAATATTAATTCACGTGCAGTTCAATTCTTTTACTAGAGTATTTTTACTTCCGAAGTTTTAATATTGTGTTTTAAGCATAGAATAGGTATTTGTTCATCATTTAAATATATTACAATTTTTATATTTTACACGCTTTCACGCTTATGTTCACGCTCTCGCATTCGCGTCTGTTCGGTGAATTAGTTACATTTGCTCTCACTTGCTCCAATATGAAAACATGACCTTTATATACGACGATCATTTTTCGATAATCCAATCATAAATAAATTTCACCTATTTTCAATTTGTTGATATACCACATTTATTTATGAATGATTTAAATATTATGATCGATGCGAGTTTGGAATAGGATCTCATGTAAAACTCTTCATATTTGAACTTTTTTGGTAATAAATAAATGGTTGATTTATGACCGGATTTCCTGAGATTTAGTTATTTTACAAGGAAACTCATAACGTTTCAAAAATTATAAGAGGTCCCTATAGTTTAAACTATGTATACAACTTCAACAATTTTTACAAGGACCCCAAAAAAATATTTACAAAAACTTCCTCTAGAGGGTGTTCGTGTAAATTTTAAAACTACTGGGAGTTTTCTATAATTATGATAAACATCAGGATCCGAGTATAAATTCTCCTAAATAAAGAGAAAGTCGGAAGGACTTTGACAAACGCGATTTACCCTCTCATCAAACTTCAAAAACCCTTTACTGGAAACATCAGCGAGTAGTAGCCAGCAGATTCTTCTCCCCACCTTTTCTTCTCCAATCAATCAAAATTGAAAACCCTAGACAATGGATCTCCTGCAATCATACCAAGGCACCGACATGGACGAATTAGAAAACGACGACGCATCACATCCCCAAAATCCCAACCCACCCACTAACACCTCATCCCCGGACTCCTCTCCAACCCGAATCTCCCTCCCTTCGAAATCCGCCGCCCCAAAAGTCGACGACACCATGCTTTCCCTCACCGTCGCGGGTCAATCCGTTTCCAATGCCCAAAAGCCAATTGACCCGACCCAACACCTCGTCAGCTTCAACCCTACCTACGACCAGCTCTGGACACCCATTGTGGGTCCCGCCCACCCCTACGCCAAAGACGGCCTCGCTCAAGGCCTTCGAAATCACAAGTTAGGGTTCGTTGAAGACGCCCACATTCAGCCTTTTGTATTCGACGAACAGTATAACACTTTTTACAAGTTCGGTTACGCCGCTGATCCCTCTCAGAACAGTTATGTTGGTGATGTCGAAGGGTTTAAGGCACACGATGGAGTTTCCGTGTACAACATACCTCAACACGAGCAGAAAAAGCGGAAATTGGAGAAGAAGAAGGAGATGCTGGAGGAGAATGATGTGAATGATGAGGTGGAAGCTGTGGAGGTACAGAATCCGGCTACTGATACATGGTTGATGAAGAATAGGAAGAGTCCGTGGGCAGGTATTATTAAATTAGAGACAATTTAAGTGTGATTCAATTTGAATGTTAATTAGTTAATTTAGCAGATTCCGTTAGTCATTTAAATTATTTATAATGTAATAACAGGAAAGAAGGATTGGTTGCAAGAGGAGTTAACGGAGGAGCAAAAGAAGTATGCTGAGGAGCACGCGAAAAAGCAAGCGGAGAAGGAAGGGGGTGAGGAGAAAAAAGTGGAAGGGCATGTGGATAAGAGCACGTTTCATGGTAAAGAGGAGAAAGATTATCAAGGACGGTCTTGGATTGTGCCGCCGAAGGATGCGAAAGCGAATAATGATCATTGTTATATACCCAAGAGATTGGTGCACACGTGGAGTGGACATACGAAAGGGGTTTCAGCTATTAGGTTCTTTCCCAATCATGGTCATTTGATATTGTCTGCGGGTATGGATACTAAGGTGAAGATATGGGATGTGTTTAATTCGGGTAAATGCATGAGAACTTACATGGGGCATTCTAAAGCAGTGCGCGATGTTTGGTTTACTAATGACGGAACCAAGTTCTTGTCTGCTGGGTATGATAAGAATATTAAATATTGGGATACGGAGACTGGACAAGTGATATCGACCTTTTCGACTGGGAAAATTCCTTATGTGGTGAGGCTTAATCCGGATGAAGATAAGCAGAATGTTTTGTTGGCCGGAATGAGTGATAAGAAGATAGTCCAGTGGGATATTAATACAGGACAGATTACACAGGAGTATGATCAGCATTTAGGGGCAGTGAATACAATTACTTTTGTTGATAATAATAGGAGGTTTGTTACCTCGAGTGATGATAAGTCGCTGCGTGTATGGGAGTATGGGATCCCTGTGGTTGTCAAGTATATTAGTGAGCCACATATGCATTCAATGCCTGCAATATCTTTGCACCCAAATTCGAATTGGCTTGCGTGTCAGAGTTTGGATAACCAGATACTTATTTACAGTACCAGGGAAAGATTCCAGCTTAATAAGAAGAAGAGATTTGCTGGGCATATTGTGGCTGGGTATGCTTGTCAGGTTAACTTCTCGCCCGATGGACGGTTTGTCATGTCAGGAGATGGTGAGGGAAGGTGTTGGTTTTGGGATTGGAAAAGTTGCAAAGTGTTTAGAACTCTAAAGTGTCATGATGGAGTTTGTATTGGGGCTGCGTGGCATCCTTTGGAACAGAGTAAAGTTGCAACCTGTGGCTGGGACGGTTTAATCAAATACTGGTATGAATTCCTGATCTTTATTATGTACACATGAATAATCTTTCTAATGACTGCTACTTATTTATATGAAATATTGTATGTTCGTGAAACTCCAGTACAGCATTTTAGTTATGGGTTAATGGGATTAGTTTCTATTAATTCTGATGATGTGAATAGTTATGAATGTGTTGCATCTGACAGGTTTTCATTTATTTGGGCTACAACAGAGATTGAGCATGATTATAGATTTTATTGGTAGAACATAAGTTGTTCTCGTTTATTGTTTGTTAGTTAATATGTTTATAAGATGCAAACTCTTGGGGTAAAAAATTGATCTAATGTTTAACTCTTAGTAATTTAATTGGTAAATCATGTTTCTACTCTGGGAGTATGTCCTGCTGGTGAAAAGGTCTGTTCTTTAGTTTCAACCTTCAAGTGGTACACTTATGTGTAATTCACATTGGTACTATAGTCAAGCTGTATGCTATTGCTGGATGTGTTACTTAATTCTTCTTTTTCCATGCCAACTCATGCCCATCTTGGGACGGCATTAGACATGCCATGATGCCACTCAATTGGGTCAGTTCCCTGAAAAGCACATGACCATATTACAAATGATACAGTTTTAAGCACGACTCAATAATTTCAATTAACTCAAAGTTATTACGGCCATCATTCCTCATTTACAATGCACCTTTTGTTACAATGCGCTGGTAAAGGTTTTTGAACCTATTATCAGACTTCTGAGGAACATCTCAGTAATGGCTTTCTATTATTTGATTCTATGTACCCTGTTCAAAGTTGGGATTTAATTTCGACAAAGCAAACATGCACATAAATGTCCTAAATTTCTCCGATGCAACTTTATTCTTTCTTGCAGGGACTAAGCATGAGTTGGTGAATGAATTATTTATCTGCTCGGTGATTATCTCATCTTTAGAGCGATCAGCTGGTACTACACCGAAACTTATGTTTTGAGATTTTTGCTATGAGGTTTAGAAGAAAACGCGGCAAAAGCCAAAATCTCATGTACTTGTACTAAGCAAATTCTCCTGTTTGGTATTCTGAAGTTTTGTTAGATTTTCTTTTACAGTTGAGTAGAATCCTTGTAACGTTGAAGTGATGAAGTTTTGAGAGAAGAAAGATCATGTAATCAAAATATCAAGTTGTTTTAATTTTCTTAATTTCCTATGTAACATTAGTAATGAATGTAAGCTATATATACAGATTTGTTATTTGGCTTGCTGCGTTCCCTTCCCTCCATTCAGTCCATTGCATTGGTCAAAATTTTGAGTTATCGAATTTAAGGTTATTTGAGTCTTGAATATATCTATTGTGTTGTATAAATATCTTATGCTATTCAATACAAGACAACATAAACATGTATTTTCTTGCTGGGCTGACAACAGCGAGGTCGAATTCTCGAGAAATTCCTTTTGAGAAAGACCGGGCAGAGCAGTCTAGTAGATTATCAACATTATCGAATCAGAGAAACTGGCCTGGGTGAACCAATGTAGTATATTCTCAGCATCTACCCCCCTTCTTGATTACTCTGCTTGTGGTTCTGGAAGTTCCTTTTAACTGTAAGGGTCTTTGTTGGCTAATTGCAAACAGATTCAATAGTTGTGGGGTCATGGAAAATAGTACTTGTAGATGCCAAACAAACCTGACCTCGTCTATTGTCATAGAAGTCGTTCCGAAGAAAGAATATGGTTCGCAGGTATCCAGTAGATGTTCTCAAACAGGAGGATCACAAAACTGAAAGAGTCATTCAAAGAATTTGAATTATTTTGAGTTTCCATCAAGTTAAACATGTCCAGAAATTCATACTTTTGACTAGTCCAAACGAAGACCATATGAATTGGGGAAAACTACAACATAAAACACAAGGTAATTAAAGAATGGCCAGTTGTGTCAATACAAGTATCTCGATCATCAGTTTCAATCTACATACATATTTGATGACAGCTTAATTAACTAAGCTTTGATATGTCCAAATCATCCGGTAAACAGAAAGTAGCAGCTGCACCAATCTTCCTCCTCTCTTCAACATTCTCATCTTCAACAAATTCTTCATCGCTTTCGTCGTCGTCCTCATCATCATCATCATCATTTCCACTCGGTGAATATGGTGCGTTGATGCTTTTGGATGGACAGTGTGGATTGGCCAGCATGCTTACCTGCCCAAAGTGGGCAATTTCCACAACAACATTGTTGTCATCCATAGGAAGAGGCTGCTTCCATGGTTCACCATCGATCCTCATGTATGTATGGTCTGCCACACCCTTGTGAAACTCGAAACGAATTCTGTTTGCCTGGTGTAAGAAAAGGAATCCATATTATTTTTTGCTTTTCCAAGAATATTAGTCCCTTCCCGCTAGACCCATTACCTGTGCAAGGCGAGTGCCATGTCCCTTTGGAGCGAGAAGGAGAAGTCCATGCCATGCATCTCGGAAACCAACAACCTCGATAAAACCATCGTCCACATATGAAGAAGTATAGTCCATCTATTGAATGAAAAATTGATGGTCTTAATTATTCAACTTATGCTGTGTATTTAATTAAGTTGTGTAAGCAAGCAAGCAAATAATTTAGTACTAAGTACCTTCTTCTTCCCTTTAGGTGTTCCCCAAGGATTAAAACCCCCGGAAAAGCTTGGCAAATTAAGGCACACAATAGACCTAATGCTGCATATAAATATATATTAGCAACCTTTGGTGAGATTGAGAAACTATATAAAAAAGAAGTGAGACAGAAATTCACGAGGAATTTTACCTCTGAGGTACCTCTACTTCTACCCATTGACCATGTTTGTTCATTACCGTAATTTTTGCCAACTGAGCTATGTTGCTGTAAATTTCATAGACGAATAACAACGATTAGTCGATTATGTAATGTCCAAAGAGAAACATGGAAATTTAAGCAATCTTGGTGAAAAAATATATATTCAAGGAGCATATTGATCACCTTGAAGATGGATGCATGAGAGAAGCGCAAAACCATCCTTGTGTACAACCCAGCTTCGCATAGGCACTCTACTCAAATGAAGATATATATTAACATCACCCCCCCATCAGTTGATGAAAGTTTTAATTAAGCAGAATCACAAAGTGTATATACAGAGCATACCTGATTAGTTAGTTGTTTCTTGAACTTTTCTGGATGTAACTTTCTCTCCGTATGAAATGCATAAGAAAGTTGTGCATCCATTCCTGCATGGTGTACAAACAATTACTCGGAGATTCTTCTACAATTATGAACATTTATCGGAAACTCAAATATCTTACCCATACTAAAGTAATTCCAGAATCCCCCGCGAAAAGTATGGTAACCCTCCTGAGAAAAGAACAATTTAATGACATTGCATTCTCAAAAAGGCCATAAAACAAGCATGCAAAAAGACTATATATATATATATATATATACTACATATAAATGTACCTGTCAAAAATCAATAATAGTTGAAATTTTTTACCTCATTCAATGCATCTGTATTGGAGATAGAACAGAAGGCATGGAGTGAATGCGGTAGCTCAAGAGGGGCAATAGGATCACACGAACCTTCTTGAGAAGATTTCATCTTCATAAGAATATGCCAACTAAACCACAATTGAGTAACATTAAAAAAAAATTCCGTGATATTTTTGTCATAATAAATTTGCATTAGTCAAATGTACCTGTCAATTTGCATCTCTTTTGCATTCTTGACCTGATACAGAAAAGCCTTAACGGACTCACTATCCGTGTTAGGATTTTTCTTCCCCTAAATGGTAAAATCTATTCATTATTGCAGGAATTTTTTGAACTAAACAACTAAGAATCGGACAACATAAGACGAACTCTTACCCAACCAAATGCAAATGGAAGATTGTTTCCTGTTCCTAGAGGCACGGTAGCGATAGGTGGTGGATTCTCAATTTTAAGATCGGACACCACTCCTAGGAGCCAACCAGCAGTTCCATCACCACCGGCAACCTATAAAACTTATTTGTATCAAAGATCATCCAAAATTGCACTTTTAGTCCCACAGTACTGGACATTCTGGACCAGGCTTGACATTCAACACTTTGGGACCGGGCTGGACTATCGCCCACTTTCCATCTAATTTTACATTTTTGGTCCCACGAAGTAGTCTCTGCTTTGCGCTTCACCTAAGACTCTTAGTTTTGCAAGTTTGGTCCAAAGTCAGATGGAGAAGGTGATAGGACCAATAGTGCCAAATATTTCTTTTGAGAAATTAGGACCAAAAGTACAATTTTGTAAAGTGCGAGACTGAAAGTGCTGAAGGGCGATTCTAGTCGCACAGGACTAAAAAATGCAGTTTTGTCCTACAAATTTAGAAAAAGGATAGTAGATATTTACTTGCAAAACTTACAATTATTCTAAGTCGCTTTCGTATCTCATCAGAAATATGATCTCCATTTTGCTTGAGCTTCTCTAATTTAACATAAAGTTGGTGTAGTACCTTGTCCGGTGCATTCTCCCCCAAATCGAACACCTGAAATTCAGTTCAGACATTCTTGAAATTTTAACACCTCATGTAAACTTGTCGGTTGGAAGTCATAAGTGAATGAAAAGTGAAACCTGATTTTCGTTGAGAAGTGAACGATATGTAACTAAAAGTTCGCCACCCAATTGGCCACCACTTTTGGAGTTGATGAACACTAGCACGGGACATACAGGAACATGGAAGATTCCTTCGCTTGATTCGGGTTTAAGTATGTAGTTCGGAATGTAGTAGTCCAAAGGATCTACATTTTCTGGACCAGCATCTTCTCTGCAACGGGAAAAACAAATTCCAAAATTCGAACCGAATGACTGTTTATTGATTAGTTCACCAAAAAGTATGTTTTGTATTAAGACAGTCACATTCTATATATAAGCAGCACCAATTTATCAAATGATACTCTCATTTTGTATGTTGGAGAAAAGAACCATTAATGTTTCCTCAGTGACAAATCAAACAAATTTCAATTAACAAAGGAAAGATTTCAAAAGAAAAAATAAACAGAATATTAGGAGACACACAAAAATACACTCACCCTTTATAAAAAAGATTCTGAACTGAATTCTTTATTTCCTTAGCTCTTTCTGAAGTATGGCCAGATCCTTGACTGCAGATCACAATAAAGAGAGGCAGCAGGCAATTCAGCTATGGAGAATCATATATATTCTTTAATTAATTTAAGCACACTATTTAAAAATGGGTTATTCGCAAAATAAACCTTGTGTTAGTTCTCATTGACAAATACATACATGTGTCATATTTATTAGCAACGCCCAATTGTGTTCATAAAAATGCAGCAATAAGACACATCTACGCCCTAAAATCGCGACCCAAGATTCGTGCTTTCTTTCAAAATAAAGAGACATATTATGAAGTCAATGCACAATATTACAATAATATGTATAGATATCATTGCAATTTGCATGCATGTTTTTCAAAAACAAAAAACAGAAAAACCAAAAAATCATATCTTTCAACATTAGAAAAAGATTGTCATTTTGTTTTTTTTCTTCAGAATATAATCACAACTTTGAAAAACATTGTTCTTTCCTAGCTCGGTATATGAAATACTGAAAAGTATACTTTACACTATAGATGGATAATTGCTTATGTCTTTTAATTTTAAAACGTGCTAGAGCCTAGAGGGTATGTAATTTTTATGAACATAATGTGATATTTGGTAATAAGAATAACACACATGTAAATTTTGCTTATAAACCCTATTTAAAATCCTAAAACCAAGCAGTACATAAATCCACCATAAAATTGTAAACTACAAAACAATCATTTGCAACCACAGTAAAACTATGAGTCAATAGCAAATAATCTTCATGTGTTATTGTTAAAGGCAGTTTACTTCATGTGATAAATAAAGAGCAAGATACCCCTCTGTGTTTATGTAAAAGAAACACACTGTCTCCCTCTTGGTTTTTGTATTTTCACATAGGGGTTAAAGTGTCTATTAGACAATATCTCAGATGAGTAAAGTTTTAATGGGTAAAATGTCCGTTCTATTTTGTTAATGAAGGGTTAAATTGGTTATTTTTCAAACCAAAATAAAGTCTCAGTCCTATTTTGAAGCGTATGTGCACCACCACCATAAGGAGTATGTGCACCACCACCATAAGGAGGGAGCTGGTAAAACATACATCACATGGAATTAATATGTCAATTTTCATATCACATGAGAGTAAACTACCATTAGGCATATCACGGGGAGGTAGCTAGGGAAAAAACCTAAGAAATATTTGTATACAAACAAAATCAGGTAAGAAAGGTTCAATATAACAAACATAATTCTTATGTAATCAAGATATCGAAACATTCAAAAGATAATCCTTTAAGGTCTAAACTTTGTTCAACTAATTAATGGAAATATAATTCACTCTTTCAATCAAAGAATAAAAAATAAAAATACTTGCCCTTTATTAAAAAGATTCTGAACCGAATTCTTGATTTCCTTGGCCCTGACTCGCGATCCTGTCGCCATGTTCTGCAATGTAAGGGAGCGTAATGTTCATAAACCCCAAGTTAATTTCACCTCAATTATTGAATAATATAATAGAACAAGATTTACCTGGCCAAGAATGATATGAATTTAGAGAATGAATTCAAGTTTGTACTCTTTTTTGCGTTTGATGGTGCAAAGGGACATTTACATAGCCATGGCCAGCGTTTTTATTGGAAGTAACGAATGGTTGGAAGAAAAACCTCAAAAATGGAGGGAACTAAGAAATTGAAAGGATATTTAGTTATTTACAAATTTAATACTTCTATAAGATTAGAAAATAGGAAAGTCAAGAACATTACATGGGTAATTGTCATTGGCTCATTGGATATTGAATTTAAAAATTTAATGCGTTTTTTTCCATCTTATTGTTAACATATACCAAATTGTTATCTACTTGTAACAAATACGATGCATGCATGATATAACACGAGAATATATAATACTCCATATGACAAATTAGTAGTATTAATACCAGTATGTGAAGTAAAATTTTATTTGATACATCTGCTACACACGGATGACATGATATATTATAAGAATGAGATTTTATTTAGTTCCTAAAATTAAAAAGAAGTTGACACTCTAATTTCAACATAGCATGTATTGTTGTGCACAAATTAATTCGAATAAATTTTATCTATTTGTTGCATTATATGAAATTTTTCCATGAAATAGAAACGAAGCTGGATATTTAGACTACTATTATGAAGTGAGATATTGTCACACATTTTTCCTGAAAAATTAGTGGTTCATAGTTGATTTCACGTAATAATTTAATATGAGATAGTAATTTTGTGAAAGGAGAGACTATTTTAGGGAAGAAAGTGTTCTTTTCTTGTAAAATGAAAAATATCGGAATTTCAATTTTAAATTAAGAAAACAATACAGATTTCGCCATTCCATAACCACTGAGGTGGTGTTTTTAATTGCTTGAACTTTTACTAAGATTAGAAATTCTTGAAAAATCACTTAAAAGTAGTTGAGAATAGAAAGTGGATAGTCTTTGCATTTTAAGAGAAAAACTGTTATAAGTGGAACCACTAGACGCTAAAAGCTACCTCCCATCAACTTCTACTTTTTTGTCATTTTTAGCTTATTTTTAGAGAAGTTAATTCATAAGCTAATTTTGAAAACACCATCATAAATACTTAAAAAAAAATTTATTTTAAGCTCTTGAAAACACCACCTGAATGTAATAAGAGAACTCTTTTAAAAGTAGGGATGCTATTTCTAAATCGGCCCCAGCGGCCCAGCCCAGAGTCCATCCACAATATTCTTAAATTGGGCCATAGTCCGTCCAAATATTAAGAAAGTAAAAAATAAAACCTAATTTACCCTAAATTTACTACTGTGTATTGTGTTTCTTGGTTCTCTTTCTCATTTTACCAAAATATTGTGTTTCTTAATTTTCTTCTAGCACAGGATAGAAATGAACATGCCGTCTCCAAACCATGGAATTTTCATAGATGAAAGTGATATCATGAACGAATATGAAGTTGATGAAGAAGGTACATTTTTAGTATGACATTCTTTCTGCTATGGGAGTTTCTACTTTTATGTTCCCCGAAGACACATTTTCTAAAATTATTAGTTGGAAAAGAGGCTGCTAATAGACCATATCATATGATTTTATGGAACAAGAGTTTTTTCATCGTAGGTTATTTCCCTTAGATTTTAGTACTCCATTTGGTACCACAATCAAGGACCATGTTTTACTAAATTATTTCCTGTGTGTCCATAAAAAATACTAATAATTTTGGCAGGGGCTGTTTAGTACGTATTTAATCGAGTCTCCCTCATATATATAGACAGAAACAAAATTAGGCTTAGGAAGGACTCTACGATGCATTTTACTATACTGTAAATCTGTAATTGAACAAGTGGACGCAGTATTTTGTTATACTTGTACGGTTGTACTTTACATGAAGCCGTACAGGTTAATTCAAAGCCCAAACCACTTACTCTATCCTCACTCGAATGGATTGAATCTGTTTATTGTGTTGCACCTTTTTGGCATTATGCGTTCAACTTTTTTTGTTTGTTGTTGTTTCTATTTGGTCTACGTTTACAACCTGATTGTGTCTTCAGAACTCCCGGATGCAGACGAGGAAGGAGACTCTGGTGGAGAAGAAATCTTTGGTATGCTCATTGTAAAAGTATTTTCTTTCATAGAGTGATAATTTGTTCACTTATTAAGTGATCTATACATCCTGTCCCGTTTTTTCCTCCTTTT
Source organism: Penstemon newberryi var. newberryi (assembly GCA_030819805.1). NCBI lineage: Eukaryota > Viridiplantae > Streptophyta > Magnoliopsida > Lamiales > Plantaginaceae > Penstemon > Penstemon newberryi. The sequence goes on from JAUALY010000008.1 coordinate 1,689,156, forward strand.
AGGTTACGCTTTGAGTTTAAATAAGAGTTAAAATATTAGATATTGTGCCCGTGCCCTTAAAAGTAGTAGTTGAGATTTAGTGGCGTCATATTGTCTTTTTGAGAGATGGTAGGTTAGGGGAAAAAATGATTCCATTCTTGGTAAAGGGATTTATTTTTGGGACATCTCATCAAGGACACAGGAATAACAAAATTGGGAAAGAGGGAGTATTACTTATTTCCGTATGTATACAAATATTTAAATAAGATATGCATTACCTACTTTATCACCGTTATTTTCTTTAGTTAAGACCATAATAATGAATAATAAAAGTACGGAAGATAAGGAACTCTTCTTATCCAATCATAATAATGATAAACACAAACTGCTTCAAAGAAAATACATAGAGATTCCAACATCAGTGTGATTTCTTAATGTATCATCAGTTTATATTTGTAAATGCAGTTGTCTAAAATGTGTAACTAAGTTTTGGACATTGCAAACATTACTACACTCTAGTCGATACTCTTAGAGCCCCTTTTTCATGTAAAATTGAACTCTATCTTGGATAAGTAAGCAACTGGGAATGTTGTTAATCGGAAATTATAGAAGAGATGTCATGCAAATCTCTGGTAGCCTCTCAACAATCAGTTAGTATTAGCCTTTCACTGAGAATTCTGAGTTTTGAGTAACAGGCATTTGATTAGTCAACATACTAATAGTGATGTCAGATTTACTTCCTTCCTTAACTCGTGCTTTTTCTATTTTTTTATATTGACATTGTGAATATATGAGTTTCTTTGTCATTGTTCTTCAGTTTGGTGTGATTGATTGAACTACTCTAGCACAGTTTGAGATGCAATGGAAAGAAATTAGTCTTACCTAGTTATGATTTGATGGTTGCAGATGAAGATGATTCAATACATATATTTACTGGTCACAAAGGTGCGCAATATTACTTGTGTTCTCCAATCCTTTTGTTCCCGATGCTTGTTATTTTACTTAAATTCCTACTGAATGGTGTTGAATTATACGGCTTACAAAGATATGCAATTTAATTTGAAAAAAACTATTCATTAAATTGAATTGTAATGGTCATATTTAAGGAGGAAAAACAAGATAGAAGGCACTGCAAATTTTAAGTTTCACCTTGAAACCAATGCAGAGAAATGTAAGCAACCTTATAACAACATAATTTGGTTCCTGTATGAACTACAGTTGAGCTAAATTGGTGAATTAATTTCCTTCATTTCGATGTCAAAGGTTCTGTAATCAAACATGGACAAAGAAAAGTTCCTGTAATGCATGTTTACCTGATATGTAACAAATCTAATTAATCTTAGAATAACAGTATTATCAACTATTATCTACTTCATAATATTAGAGAGGTGAAATGAAGCCACTTTCCAGACTTGTCTCTACACTTCTTAGTTCTGTTGTAGAGGCCTGTGCTCCTTGCGTCATGTACTCACTATTCTTTATTCATTTTTTTGGCTATGAATGTTAGTACAATTAATAAGATAACGCACATTGTTACTCCCTTGAAATGACTTTATACTATACTACTAGGAATTTTTACTTAAATATTTGCTTTTACATGTAGATGCGGTACAATCTGTTGCATGTAGTCCTACAGATCCTTCATTAGTTGCAACTGGAGGTGAAGATAATAAAGGATTTCTGTGGATGATTAATAGAGGAGATTGGGCACCTCTGTTAGAAGGTATGTGATAATTCTTTAGTGCATAGTTTCTGTAAGCAAATAGTGGAATTTATATTTCTTTTTTTATATGTTCATTGAAATCTGAATTGTTCTGCATCTTTCGATGTTTTTAATCTTTGTGGGAACAGAAATGTTAGTGTATGAAGTGTTACAAAATAATCTCTTCTTTGTGGTAGTTTGATGCAAAGACATCTATCCTAAACTAATTTGTGGACCTGATTTGTGCAGTTTCTTCTGCATTGATTGGAAATTTGTTCTACTTATAGAGAAACTTATTGTTTCTCGGAGCTGCTCTACTCCATTAATGTTTTCTGATATTGAAATTTATTTTGAAAGTGGAGTGTAAAACATCATCTGCAATGAATTGTGAAATGAATGGAACAATATTTGAAACTTACTTTTTTACTACAGATATACCAGCTCAATAAACAGCTTGACACCTATTATTCGATTTCCATTCACATAGTGTATCTTCTCAAATATATATCCTCATGCAGGTCACGAGGACTCTATATCCAGTTTATCCTTTAGTCCAAATGGTCAACTACTTGCATCTGGAGGCCTTGATGGAGTTGTTAAAGTGTGGGACATAGCTACAGGAGATTTGAGATGCACGCTTGAAGGTCCTACTCATGAGACGGAAGACTTTGAGGAAGTTGGCGGATTTCAGGTAGTATAATTATTATCTGTTACTCTGTTAGTATAATTATTATCTGTTGCTGATATTCTCTTTTGACGAATGTAGAAAAATTTGTAGCAGTTCTGAAGATGCAACTATGAAAATTTGGAATCCTAGAACTAGCGAAAATATCCATGTTGTTATAGGTATGCCTTATTTTCTCTAGACATTTTGCATGATTTTCAACTCTAATTTGCTTTAGCATGAGTGTATTTATCAATTAGGAATAGTTTATTTTTTCTATTTGGATGTCGGCCTTTTTTCAATAGAATTTATTCAGATCATGAGTCTTCCGAGAGAACTCATCTTATGACACTGAAACTGAAGGATCAAACAACGAAGAAAAACCTAAAGGAGTCACATGTATGGCTATTACCTCCAACTCTAGTCTCGCGCTTACTGGTTCACGGGATGGTTCTGTTCACCTTGTTAATATATTAACTGGAAAGGTGTGTGTGTTTACATTTCTTTTGAATTTCATATGCCACATAATTAAATTACCCTATGGGAGTGTTTTCTCAGCCAGCATAAAAGGCTATCTAATGTAATTAGAGATATTGTGATTTGATGTCACTTCCTACAGGTTGTCACTTCTTTCCGTGAACATTCAGAGTCAGTCGAGTGCGCTGTTTTTGAAGCAAAGTATGTATCAATATGTATATAGAAATTTAACAACTAGATATTTAGGCATAGTTTTTATTTTTTATTTCACGATTCCTAACCCTTTTCCCGTAAAATTCTTGCAGCTCTAGACGGGATAAATGGAGGGCTGCAACAGCAGGCATGGATGACAAACTTATAATATGGGATTCACAGTATCCATATCCCTGGCACATATGTAACCATGAGGTTTGTAGATTCCTTTATTAGTTACCTTTTCCTTTGTTTATACATCAAATAGGCAGATAACAACACCCTAACTACTTACTTCCATTTAATTATGGTTAAGCCTTAATTAATTAATATAATTGTCGTGAATTATCATCAGGATGGTATCACATCTTTGTTATGGCTGGCCACGGGAAATATAGCCACCGGCAGTTTGGATGGGAAAGTACGTTTGTGGAATAGTCGTTCTGGAGAATGTGTACGGACATTAAGTGGACACTCTGATGCCATTCAGTCTATCGCGGTATCTTCTAATGGTAATTTCCTAGTATCTGTTTCAAACGATGAAACTTCCCGAGTGTTTGAAATTGCAGAATTCAATAGGCCTTAGATTTTTATGGTGAATTAGTTTTTTTTTTTTTTAATATGGTTTTGTTTTTATACTTGATTAGTTAGCTCAAATAGGTACAGACTGCTTTCTTTGCTTTTTAAGTCTATTTAACATATCAATGAGGTGTTAATTTATATGGCTTATTCAAATACTTAATTCAAAGATATGTTGATATTATACGTGCTTTGTTTGTTATTATTGTGAATAAAATGCTAATTTACACTTCTCGAGGTGTGCAATAGAAGTTTTGCTTCATTTCTGTGTATTTTTATATAATCTTTAATTTTAAATTAATGAAATAAATTTAATTTAAATTGATTTTTAAAATGGGCTCCATTTTTTATGTCTATTATTGAAGAAAAAACCTTTCCAAAAAGTGCACAACACTTTGAGCCCAAGTTTTAGGCTCACGGCTGACGGCTCACCACTTGTGATGCTTTGAGAGGCTATTTCATAGTGGATGAACTATTTCACAAGGGACAAAAACTTTTGGTAGATGAAAATTTCAAAGTTTATGAATGCTTGGCCGATATTCTTTCTGGGACAATCGATTTATTTGTGTTTACATTCTTGGTTTATTTAAGTCCAGTCATAGATAAATCTTTTTGTGATAAGTGGTCAATTTTTGGTATATGCCCAATCATCTTAACTAGGTGTCATCTAAACTGGGTTTGCAATAATACAAAATTATGTAGTTTAATTTTGGGCTTAAAGCAAGATTTTAGAATTTATTTTCTGAGTTCGTTCTCCCACTAAACCAGAATTAAATACGTTTGTTTTCCTTTTCGATACAATTTTAGTTGGTCTTATATTCGATACCATTTTATGAAGTTAAGGATATAAAGAGTTAGAGATATGAACAGGTTGAGTAATATCGAATGATATATTGCTCAAATTTTGTTTGAATTTTTTATTGAGCTTGACTTAATTGACACATGAACCGAATTCAAATCAATTTTATCGAACGAGACTGAGTCAAGCATCGAGTAATTTTATATTTTTATATGTATTTTATCAACTTTTAGATTATCGAGTCAAGACCGCACCAAGTTTTAAAACTTATCAAATGAAAAATATTGTTCAAGTTTGTTTAATTAACTATGACTCGAATCCAAAGAAAGTTTTATTGATTTAGGTTGAATCGAGTATTCAGTTGATTAGTTTAATTTTCAATATATCACCATCAATGGAAAAACAAACCATAAGTATCTTTACACTTCTCAAATTAGATTTCCACTATAATTAAAAAATAATAATTTGAATTAGACCTTTCGTATTTTCATTTCCGACAACTTGTGTATCACACCCTAACCGGAAACTTTAATTGCAACCCCACACATTCATTCCATAAGTGCATATTGAATTATAATTAATTCCTCACCACATAAGAGGCCCAAAATCATTTGCATGACGTAACGAACGAAAAAGTTACAAATTTGATTTGGTCATAAATACTGTTAAGTTTATCCAGCAGTTGAGAAAATAATTATATAATACTTAATTTAATAAGAATTAAGTTTATATTTTTGGTAAAAACTATATATTTTTAATTATATTTTATCTTTAATCAAAAAAAGTAATTTTGATTAAGTTGTCAACGTCTTAAAAAATTGCCATATTGTTTCACTGTTGACTATTTATAATATGATCAAAATAATACAAAATTACTGGATTGATTAATACGTTCTATAATCTAATTTTCCGCTCAACGTGGAAACACGCGCTAGCTGCGCGACTAGAGGAGGGCACAGCTTTTTGGCGGCAACAGTATCTTTACCACCTCTCCAAATTCCAAATTCCAAATTCCATATAAATGCTCTTTCCTCTCTCAACTTGACTCTGTTAATTTCATTTTCATTACGTATAATTTTTGCCATAAATTTTACAGTAAGAAAAGAAGAGCATGGGTGCTACATACTGCGTCGAGGAATTCTTGTGCAACAACTACGCGTCACCGTCAACTGACGATAGAAGATTCTCGAAGCATATTCACGATAATGTTCACGGCAACATTTATCTGGATCCTGTAATTCTTCTCATTTGTAGCTAAAACTTAATCTTCTGTTCCGCAAATTGATTGTGTTTTTTAAATTATGAAGTTCAGATGATATGATTCAATTTGTGTCGATTCGCGTTGGTTCTTATTTACTATCACTTTGAATTGATGCAAAATGCGCATGTCTATTTACTTTTTTTCTTTTTTTTTGTCAAATTCATGTGGTTTTAGAGCAGTGATGATTGAAGTTATTTTGCATACGTTATAGACATGTTTGATGTTTTCATTCGCAGATTTAAAACTCAATTACTGTTTAGTATTGTTTGGAGTAGTATAATTCGAGTATATAGAAGCAGAGTAAAGCTTGAGATATGTACATGTTTTTGTTTCATTTGCTTTGTGTATAAGTATGATTTTCCTAGAAGATTTATTAGATTTTGTTAAGCTTCTATGGCCTTATATGATTTTCAACAGAATGTTTATACATCAAAGATCAATTCTAACTTTTGTATTTTCTTCTGTTTGAATTGCAGATTTCTTTGAAGTTTGTTGACACTGAACAGTTTCAGAGGTTAGTCAAATAATTCTATGTTCGGTTTTTCAAATTTTTTTTTTTCATAGGAAGTTTGCTTTATTGCCTCCTATAGGATTCTATATTTAGTAAATATCTAACATGTTCGTTAAATTTGTTTCAGACTTCGCGATTTGAAGCAGCTAGGTGAGTTTGGGAATCTGTTCTGTATGAATATGGAATTCAGTTATGGTCTTTACAAAAATATAAGTGAATAAATGAGAAACGAGTTTACTGTTCTAGAATCTAGTTATATAAATGTGAATTTAGAATGCAAATATGTTCAAATTTTTAATATCAACAATAATATGCCGACTGTTCATTTTTTCCGAAGACATTTATATCTTAATAATCTGCATTATAGTGAAAATTATTGGCTTAAATCATACAAATGAATTGAGTGCTCTTTTCAGCTAGACTGAGTTATATCATTTACGAATAGGTATTTCTTCACATTCAAATGGTTACTTTTAGTACTTGGTGAAAGACTAGTTTCCAAATAGGTATTTCTAAATATTCAAATGCTAATTTCATTAATTAGGGAAGTTTTACATTTCGACAAGGCAAAATGTTTAGAAACTCGAACAGATATCTGTTTTTATGTTAACATTGCTCCAAATCTTGTAATTTTGAGACTCGAGGAAAACTCTAGTTTAGCTATTTTGCTGGCAGTTTCATCATGTAACTGACAGTCTATATCTTTCATTAAGATTCATTTTGAGTATGCATTTGCAGGTTTCACATACATGGTCTATCCAGGGGCTGTGCATTCTCGTTTTGAGCACTCACTTGGTGTCTATTGGCTGGCTAGCGAAGCTATCAACAGACTCAAGACCTATCAGGTAATTCCTTCATGGTCTGATCACTTTGTTTATGGATCATATATCTGAGAAAAAGGGCTTTATGCGTGCCACCTTTGTAGGGATTGGAACTTGACATTGATCGTTTTGACATACAAACAGTAAAACTAGCTGGTAAACCTATGTTGTAAACTTGCAATTGCTTCATTTTGAGCCATGACCATTATCCACTTTTTAGCCTTTGCTGATTGTATGTAGGTCTACTTCATGATGTGGGTCATGGGCCATTTAGCCACCTGTTTGAGCGCGAATTTCTTCCCCGAGTTTCCAATGGCATGAAATGGTAATTCATTTTTTTTCAGTATAATTTTCCTGCATTAACTTTTAGATACATAGTTTAGTGTTTTATTCGTCCAGGAGGTGGATTAAATCTATTGGCCTCTAAATAGGTTAAAGTTCTTACAATTTGTTTGTGGCATATACATGAGACTTATTGGTGAATATTTTTAATAAACCTTATATCAATACAAAACAAACTGTGAAAATGCCATAATTGCAATAAGAGTTCCTTGGAGCCTCAGTAAATATATTTATGTTTGCTGTTATTTTAAATGTATAGTCTAATACTTCTTATGAAACTTGTTGTGGATATATTTTTATTTCTTATCATTCTTCTCTTCTTCCTACTCCCTTCTCGTTCAGGGAGTAAGAGTTTGTGGTCTTAAATTAGTTCATGTATTTTCTAATTTTCTATCCAAATTCTAGAGAATCCTCAATATTTCATGTTGCTTATGTAAAACTTTTTACTTTATTATTGGAACCTTTTTTTCAGTCTGTTAAGTAAAAACTGATAAGTGACAACATTTGCAGGTCTCATGAAGAAATGTCTCTGAAAATGATAGACTTTGTTGTAGATGAACACAACATTGATATTGATTCTGAAAGTCTTAAGAAAGTGAAGGTTTGATTGCTAACTATCAATTTTTTATCACATATATGATGTTCTTTAGTAGATGTATGTCTAATCAAATAGATTCATATGTAATTGAAGTTCTTGCAATGTTCACATGTTGAGTTTTTAGTAATTTATTGAAGTTTTGCAAGGTTCACTTCTTTCAAGCTGGAATTCTAATGGGGACTACATTTTGATTGTAGACATTGTATTAATTATTTCAATGAGGACAGTTTGCCTTCTTGGCTTCTTTACAAAACAAATACTAAATACTTCCACAGTGTGTTTTTAGACATATTTCATTTCGTCTTTCCATTTGCTGCATGAAACAAACATAGATGCACATACATGGATGTTAACTTTACAGTGTTTTTACTTGAACTATATGATTTTCCTCCTCTCTCATATAATATGTTGCTTCTCCCTTTTATTTGCAGGAAATGATAATCGCCTCTGAAAACGCTACATCAAAAGTAAGTACTGCTGACTTCTGTATTATTGCTGCTCATTACCAATTTTAATATTTTCATTGTGCAGAGCTTCAAAGAAAAACGTTTCCTGTATGATATTGTTGCTAATGGGCGCAATGGAATTGATGTTGACAAGTGTTTTCTCTCTCTCTCTGAATTTACTACCTTTGTAATTACAGAGGCACAACAATAAAATGTTGCTCTGTAAAACCAGAAGTCGATTACATTTTTTGTTTTTGCAGATTTGATTACATTGTCCGTGACTCCAGGGCTTGTGGGCTTGGCTGCAATTTTCAGTTTCAGAGGTGTGCACCAATCTTTAGCTATTTTAAAGAATTAAAACTCAACTCAACTAAATCCACTGAGGCAAAAATGATGCTTTATATAACACCTAATTTTGGTTCTTATCTGTCTTTAATATGTATCTGAAATTAATTTTCCAAATGGAAAGTTGTGCCTAATTTTTTTTTTTTTGCAGTAAAAGTTGTGCCTAATTTAACTGCTATCTATTGCAGGGTGTTAGAAACTATGCGAGTAATAGAAGATGAGATATGTTATCGTGCTAAGGAGTGTCAGTATTCATAACTATAACAGTGTTTTAATCATTAGTGCATATGAAACATTCATCTTATCTATGTTGAATATATATACATATTCAGATCATACCATCCACAAGTTATTTGCTGCTCGAGCAGATTTGCATCGCACGGTCTATACACATGCAAAAGTAAAGGTGCTTGATTGTTTTTCATTCCTTCATATTTTATTTTAAGACATTCATTTTGACCGAGTAAAGAATCTAAATTCGAGTCTACTCCAGGCAATAGATCTCATGTTTGTTGATGCCATGACAAAAGCAAATGACGTTCTTCATATTTCATCCTATATTGATGAACCATCTCAATACTGGAAGGTTTGCTTGAAGTTTTAAAGATTTATCTAGATATATTAAATTGTTTAGATATTTTGGGTCCTTAGGTTTCCATTCATGATGAATTTCAGTTAGACGACACTATAATAAAAGCTATTGAAACTTCTTCCTCCCAAGATCTGAAGGAATCCAGAGATCTTGTTCTCCGCGTTCGAAGAAGGGATCTTTACCAGGTACTTTGAGATTTCAATTTGCTGGAGTTAATATCTTATACTTACATCCTCCACAACTTCTGTTTTTTACAGTTCTGCAACGAGTTTGCAGTTCCAAAAGACAAGCTGGAGTACTTTAAAAATGTCACTCCTCAAGATATAATTTGTTCACAGGTCCACCCAATTCATTAAATCTTCTTCCCATTATGATGATAAACGAAAAAATGTTTCTAAGAGGATGTTTTTCAAAGCAGAATTCTAGTCACCCTACACTACAAGAAGAAGATATAGCGGTGATCAATGTTAAAATTGATCTAACTCGAGGAAGGAATAATCCATTCGAAAGGTAGTTTAGCAGATTTTAGCTATCTATTCTCAGTGATTCTTTGATTTTATAATTCACTCTGAAATTTCCTCTCCTCTCTTTTACATGTGCTTCTCTACACCAGCATCAACTTCTTCGAGGTACTATAACTCTTGTAGATCTCAGATTTATTATTCAGGTTTAGCAATATAAGCTAGCCACCTCCAAATTACATATCTTAGATTAGAAACTGTATGTTATTTAACATCCAGTAGAGCAATTAAACCCCTAGAATTGCTCATGTACTAAAGTTTACTTTTGAGTATTACTTATTTTACATAATCTGTTGTTCGATGCCAAGAATATAGTTTATTGTTTGTTTATTTGATGGCTTTCTCAGGATTACGAGAGCAGTGAGAAATTTCCTATTAAAGATGACTTAGTCAGTCACATGCTGCCTACATCTTACCAAGACGTGATCGTTAGAGTTTATTCCAAGAAGCCTCACCTGGTGTGCTGCGAATATACATTTCTCTTACATTTTCTATATAGTTTAATTTGATTTTACTCTTAAAACTTATTCAGTTATTCACCGAATCAATCAATACAGGTGGAAGCGGTGTCCGCAGCTTTTGAAAATTTCCAGGTGAAGGCCTATGGGATGAAAACTCAAGTCCATGCAACGCCTGAGAAGAAGAAAAGGAAGCAATTGAGGTACAACTCTGCAGCTGGTGTTGTTTAATTAGCTTGTATGCTTTGATATCTCTCAGCTCAAGTGTGGTCCAATAACAGTCTTCGTACCTATAGGTATTTCGACTTTAAAAGTAGCATAATCATAGTAAGAAGCAGATGTGCATATTTTTGTTTGGTAATAGAGCTCTCAACTCTGGTTTGGTACATCTTTGGGTAATATGTAGACTTTTGCTTATATATATTGTACAAAGTTACTTATTTTCTGGTATGTTTCAGAACCACATTGCCTTTTTCCCACTTCTATAGTTCACAATCACTAACTATGTATCACATTATCTTGAAAGAATTAATTTAATTATTTTGATTATAATGTAAATATTTATGGGTCAATGGTCATATTGGCAAATCTATCATTGCAAAATTTTGTTACTCTTTTTTAGTGAATTAACAAAATTTTGTAAGCTAATAGAAAAAATCAAATCAAAACAAACTACTTTTTGGGTAAATTGCAAGTTACCTATAAATGAAATTGACAGCATACTTTATTGTATAGAAAATATACCAAAGCACCTCCATCAGCTAATAACCCAAAATTTTATTGTATAGTATTAATAAGGAAAATAAATAAAAAATTCTAACCATGATCCACCCATTTTTCGATTTCACTAGGGGGTAATATCCATTTTTCTTTTACATGGAGGTAGATTGTTCGTTAAATAAGAAAATAAATTGTGAATACTATAGAATATAGTTGGGGTTATGATTGTTTTCTTAACATAAAATAGAGTAACATTTGCATCTTTGCATGCGTTAATAACACCGTGTATGCTAAGTAATCATATTGTCATTTTTTTTCATTTCACGAGGAGATAATATGAATTGTGACCAAAATAAATTGACCATGGATACATCTTAGCTAATAACCCCAATTTTTATTTTATACCTTTTGAAATTGGTTTCAACTCAATTTAATAAATTAAATATTAACAAAATATATATAAAATTATCAAATTATTGAATGATCAACTCATGTTATAAAATGCTAATTTGAAGAAAACAATTATTTTAGTGTCCATTCGTTGAAGTTACTACAATAAATGAAAAATAAAATTTTGCCGACTCTAAGGCCATCTCCAATGGAGATGGATGGGGTCGGGGGAGGGGCTGTGGGGTCGGAGGTTTGGCGGTCTCCAGCGGCCAGGGGTGCGGGGCGGGGTGGGGCGGGAACGGAGCGGGAGTGGGGCTCGCGCAAGCCCTGACTGCGGCCCGGGGCTCGCGTGAGCAAATGAAGAAGACCTCTTTAAGTCAGGTGGCACCACCTGATTGGATCCTTTTTTTTTATCCTAATTTCTTACTATAATTTGTTTTTTAATGTTTTTAAATAGAAACAAATTAATTATTTAAATAAATATATAATTAAATTAAAATTTTCTCCTAAATTAAATTAAATTTGTAGAATTGAATTATTAATAAAATTTGTTAGTATATTTATTGTATATTTATTACTATTTAAAAAATATATGTAGTCACCAATTTTTAATTGAATTATTTAATATAATAAAATTTAAATTTTTTTTAAATTAAAATCATTAATAATTTATTAGAATTGTAATTAAATTTATTTATGGACAAATCATTCAATTTTTAAATTCAACATTTTATTATAATTTCTTTTATTGTAATTAAAAAATTAATCATTTAATTACAATATTGGTGGTGACTATATATTTTTAAAAATATCGAATTAGTTAAAAATATAATTAAACACTTATATAAACAATTTAATTAATACTTAAATAATAAAATATTTAAATACATACTAAAATATTATTAATAATTAAAATTATTAAAATAGTTATTAATATTATTAATATTAATATTAAAGACAAAATTGAAATTAGAATTATAGGTGAGAGTTGTCAAGTTTTCAAAATGAAATTAATTTCATTTCGGAGCCGTGTCATTGAAGACGACTAGGCAGAGCTCGGGATGGGGGCAGGGACAGCCCCGAGCCCCACCATTGGAGATGGCCTCGTGTCTATTCGTTTACACCCCTTTTTCGATTTGCAACTTCACCTAATGGTGTTTAAGAAACGAACTTAAGATGGATCCCACTTAAGATTCTTTGGACGTGTCCTATATAGTTTTCCAATTTTTGTTTTTGAACCAAGTATTTATAGTCTTATTAAGCATCGAAAAAGAAAAAAACTCAACAGCTTACCATCTATGGCGGACTCAACAACCGACAACCCTTATCATGCTACCCAACAACCTGAACCCGAACCCGAAACTCGGCCCGTTACATCTCCTCCGTCACTTCCTCCATCCGCTAATCCTAACCCTATTTCTAATCTTGGTGCGCCTCCTCCGCCCTCAGTTCAACCGTCTTTCCGGGCCGCTGTTCCTCAATTCTCGACTGTCAACTATCAGATGTTGGCGCCGCCTACTTATGACTTAGCCGGTCAGCCTATACGATACGCGCCGCCGCTGATGCCAAATGGTTATCCGGCAATCCCCCAACCTCCGGGTGGGTTTCTCTCTCTTTATTTCTGCTTCTCTTTTTGTTTCTTTATTTTTGTTTATATATATGGTTTTTAACTTCACCTAAGTGTATATCTGGATACGTTAATTGGACGGTGAAGATGGATTCTTAGAAGCTATAAGTCTTGATGAGGTTTATGCTTCATGGAATTAAGTAGCACTGTGTTAATATGATTTTATGGGATTCCTTCCGAAGATTCTTGCGTATCAATTTTTTTATAATCAAACGGAAGAATCAGTGTGAAAGAGAGACAGGGAGGGACATGTGTTGGGTATCAATGATAGGATGTTTCTCCTGCAGTGTGCTCGTGATTGATTAAGTTGGGAGAGGTTGGAAGGCTTCATTAGAGACTGCTTAGTACCCCAAACTTCAACTCCTTTTTGTCGTTATGCATACGTTTTATTTGCTCGGTTAGTTTATCCGTGCCATAAGCACTAGTATTAGAATATATTAGTAATATATATCCTTCTAATGCGTAAGAATCAAGGGAAATGATAATTTTCAATTTTTTTATTTTTTCTATTGAAATGCACGCTAAGGTTATAATTTTGTGAATTTCCCACTTTTGCTGTAAATTGTTTCTTCTTCGCTATGTTCATAAGTAGGCTGTTGTATTGTAGTGATGCGAATTTTTAGCCCTTCTATGGGATTTTTAATTTTTGAATTGCCGGCAGCAGAGTATGTTTACCGTTGAGTGCAGCTATGTCTCTGACATTCAAGGTATCACTATCTTCTCAATCATGCAATGTGGTTTTAGTTTCTTTGCATTTATTGTGATGCCTGTAAACCTTTTTCAGTTGGTGTAATTAGTGATTTCTTTTCCGAGGGAGAATTAGAATCTAGACCATTAAAATATAACTTTTTGTCCTCGTTGATATGGTGTTAGTGAGAATTCTGTTGACTCAGCTCACTTCTCAATATCCTTCTACACCTGTGAATGTGATGCCTGGAATTGGGATATTTTTTTACAAGCTTTCTGTTTTGCAAATGGATGCATAAGGTATGGCTATTCACATATTCTTGATTCATGAATTTCAGTGTTATTGTCTTGATTTTCCTTCAGGTTATATGTTCGGCTGATGAGTGTTGTCATGCCTGTGCTGCAATCTCTTATTGCTTGTAATACTTTTGGTAACACTAATGATTTATCATGTTTGGTTATTTTATGTTCCAGCTATAATGAGATTTAATTTATGATTATGTTGGCAAGCTCTAACTTGTTTGCATAGATGTTTGTGACCCCTTTATGCAGGAATTTTTCGTTATCCGTCTCCTTATGCACCAATGATTCGACCAACATATCCTCTACGACTGTTGGTTGGTGTTATGCCGCCACTTGCACGTCTTCCAGTTGTTGGAACTCATGGACCAACCATTCCACCCATTGTTAGGCCTTTTGCTATCGCAAGTGTTGCATCAAAAGATAAGCCGCAGACTACAGTTTACCTCGGGAAGATATCATCAACAGTGGAAAATGATTTCATGCTCTCTCTCCTGCAAGTATGAGACTCCATCCTTGCATATATTTTCTGGTCTCTAGTTCTTTTTTACCACATCTAATTGAGTTCATTTTTTGTATTTCCGTGCTTTATAAGCATAGTTTGATAAGGATGCCTTGAATGTTCATACCATTGAAGTCTAATTTCAATTCTTTTGAAGCTTTGTGGGCCTGTGAAGAATTGGAAACGTCCTCAAGATCCTACTGGACCACTAAAAGGCTTTGGATTTTGTGAATTTGAGTCTGCTGAAGGAGTTCTCCGTGCACTGAGACTACTCAGTAAACTGAGTGTCGACGGACAAAAGTTGATGGTATTCTTACATTCTTTTCCATTGCCACATGTTCATTACCACTTGACATCTGCTGTGGATAACTCTGCTATGCTCTTTCAAATTTACCATTTAGCATCTTTATGCTGCAATATGTCATAATATTGTGATTGTATATCTTGTATTACAAGATCAACTCAGCAGTTACAATATTTCAACCATCAATTAGACCACCATGCTAAATAGGCATTTCTTCATGTCAGTCTCATTCTTGCGATGCTTCTACATATTTGGATGAGTCTTCGTCAGCATGATGCTAATAATGTCGTCACTCCTCTAATCCTTTGAAAAGTATGAAAATGTATTTGTCCGTGACTGATATCTAATAGACTTGATAATCTGCAGGTCAATGTTAATCAAACAACTCGGGAATATCTTGAACTATATGTGGAGAAAAAAATGGAAAGTTCAAAGAACATCGAAGGATCAGAAACTGAAGTTACTGAAAACATGGAAATAAGTACATTAGGTGCCAATGCGAATGAAAGTGTAAAGTCCCCTGAAGAATCTACAAAGCCTTCCTTGGATGAACAGAAGGACGGCAGTGATTCATCGAACAAGGTAATTGATGCTGCAAATTTTGGTCTTGTAACTGATGAAGACAGAGAAGCAGACTGTGATGCTATTGAAAAGCTTACAGGAATGATAGAGGAAAGGTTGAAGAGCAAACCACTACCACCTCCACCACCACGTCCAAAAACACCTGTTGATGGTCTTGAGAACTCTGAACAGCCTTCTGGATCAAGGGATTGGGAATCAGATGGGGATGTGGCAAAGAATGGTGTGTGTTTCTATTGGCTGTGAGAATGATTGTGTTGGCGTTCAAGCATTTCTATTCATCCATTCACTAAAATGTTTTCATTTTGCAGATTCTGATAACAAAAACGAAGATGATAAGACTGCTGAGAGTAAACCTTCAAATGATAATGACAGAACTGAACCAGGTTCACCTGATCGAAGTAGAAGGCATGATAGGAGCAGAGACCGAGAACGTGATCTGAAACGAGACAAAGAAAAGGAACTTGAAAGATATGAGAGAGAAAGGGAGCAAGAAAGAACTAAGAGGGAGAGGGAGAGAAACTATAAGAGCGTGGAAGATGAACGCAGATATACCGTACATGAAAAAGAGTGGGAAACAAGGGAAAGAGAAAGAGATCATTGGCAGAAGAGAGAGCGAGAAAGAGAGAAAGAAAGTGCTCATGAAAGGAAGTGGAAAATCATGGACCAAGAACGTGACACTGACGATGGCTACGGAAAAAAGAGGAAGTTCAAGAGTAGCGGTGAAGATAGGAAAAGGAGACTAAGGGAGAAGGAAGAGGACTTGGCTGACAGATTGAGAGAGGAAGAACAGATCGCCGAAGTTAAAATGAGGGCTGAAGAAGAACAACAGAAGAAACTCCATGATGCATCGAATGTTATATCTGGTCAACCAGCTAATGAACATGATAAAGCTGCCTTGCTGAGCGACACCAATTCCGAGGATATGGTTGTTGGTCCAACCTTTGATAACAAACAAAGTCGTGAAATTTATGAAGGTAATTTTTGTGCTTATATGATCTGTGTTGATTATTTCCATCTTGTATTTTATCTTAAATTACTTTGCCAATAGCAGGTAAAGGAGTTGTACACAATGGCATTAGTGATGAATCTGCTATATCGTCTGATGCTGCATCAGATACACAGCAGAATGGTAATGCACCTACTAGAAAGTTGGGATTTGGTCTTTCAGGGTCTGGAAAAAGAACTGCAGTCCCCTCTGTATTTGAAGAGGATGAGGATGAGGATGAGGATGCACGCAAAGAAAAGAAGATGAGACCTCTGGTTCCGATTGATTATTCTGAGGAACAGCAAGCAGTTCAGCCTTTTATCTCTGAAAGACCACCAGCCACTGTGGTTGCAGCAGCAGAAGATGTGAATCACATTTCAACTTTGAATACTAAGAAAGAGAAACATGATGTAGGAAAAGAAAGAGGCAGGCATTCTCACGAGCGGTCTAGCCAGAGAGATCGACATAGGCATGAAGAAGAGACTTCTAGCACCAGGGAAGAGAGCAGAAAGAATAATTTTGGGAGAGGGCAAATAAAGTGAAGGCACCAGAAAAACAGAAGCTTCTGGATGCTAAGCAGTTGATTGACACAATTCCAAAGACCAAAGATGAGTTGTTTTCGTATGAGATAAATTGGGTTATCTACGATCAGGTGACTAACGCCACTCATGCCTGAAATTTCGAGTTCATAACTTTTCTTGGAATTATCATCTTATGCTTCGGTTATTGTTATGATAAGCAAGATAAACAATCCTTCTGAGTGCCTAAGAATTAATCTAATTTTACCAATCAAACATCTCAGTCTGACTTGTAAGTGATTAGAGATAATTTAATGCTGTTGGAGCTTTAGGCCTCTCTGTGGGACATAACTCTGAAATCCACCTGAACATAAACAATGAATTCATTATGATTGTTCAATTCATGTTAATATTTTTAAGGAAAAGATACTAGAGAGATAATGTTACATATCTCAATTTAAAAGACCATTTTTGTTATACTATCTATCCAACAAGTCCATATATATAACTTTGCGCTCATGGCGTTAAATTCTAATAACTCCGCCAATTATTATTGGGCTTGTTGGATTGAAAATTTAGCAAATTTTGGGTTTTATCATGGGTTGCTTATGTTGATTATATTAGCAAGAGAATTCTGAGTACTAGTCTGCTACCATTGACTCGTGGATAATCTTTCACCTGCCCATCCTCCTTTTTGCTGGGTGGATATGCTTTTCTTTTGACTACGCAATGATGTTGGGAAGTATAGGTCTTTTTTGTACCAAATTTGGTGGAGCAGCACTCCCTTCTTTTATGCAATTACTATCTTTATGTAGCATGAGTAGGAGCCTTCTTGCGTCCTATATTTATTTCACTTAAATTGCAAGGCTTCAAGCTCATCTTATTATCATGGGTTATTATAATCCCAAATCCCATATTGCGTTATGAACTTATATAATCTTCTACTTTAGTAACTACTTTTATCTTTTGTAACAGAATGCACTGCACAAAAGAATGAAATCGTGGATATCAAAGAAGATTACAGACTTCTTGGGGGAGGAAGAAGTTACACTTGTGGACTACATTGTGTCCAGCACTCAAGAACATGTTGATGCAGGTGAGATGCTTGAAAGGCTCCAAACAATATTAGATGATGAAGCTGAACTGTTTGTTCTAAAGATGTGGAGAATGCTCATCTTCGAAATTAAGAAAGTAGAGACTGGCCTAGCACCTATAGGCCGATGACTTGAGCCGGTGATTCACTTGGTAAGATTTTTCTGTCATAAGCCCATATTGTCCACTGCAATCTTTTAACAAGGGATGAGTTATTTTCTGGGGGAAAAATGCCACATTCTGATGATGAACTGTTATAAAATGTGACATTATGCTAGTTTACCAATAACATTGTACGTACACTTGAAAGAGCTACTTCATTTAACATTTGCTCTAAATATAGCTTTAGCTATAATGTGATTGTTAAATTTGTTGATATTTGGAAATTTACCATTAAGCATTTATTATAGAATTGCCTCGAGTAAAATCAAGTATTGATTTTCAGCAGTGAATATATAGGGAGTTTCTGGTGCATATATGTAAGGCGAGTTTGATCAAACGAAGTTGAGAAACAATTCCATAATAATTATAGAAGTGTTTTTTCAATCGTTGGATCAAACTCACCTTACTCATGCATTACAAATTTCCTATATATTTATTTACTGTTGGAAAATTATGAGCAATTATAAATATATCAATTGTTTTGGTAGTAAATATATGATAATCATTATTATAATTTATAAGATATAAGAATTAGCACTAACATTTATAAGATATTATAAATATATTGTAAATAAGAATGTGACAAGCCTGAGATGAATTTTTGTAACACTTAATATGTGAGGGAGTTTTTTGTAATTATTCTTACCTCGGAGTAATATCAGTAACTTACCCTAAATAGTACTATAGTTATAGGATGTGTTTTTCGTGAATATATGTTTTGTTGAAGTCCCGTTATAAGAATTAAAAACTATTTGATACCTGTATAAAATTATTGAAGCCTATTAACAGAAGGTTTTTAACTTAGCTTCCATTTCGCATGACTCGAACAACCATTGTTTACGAGAACCTAATTTAGATAGGGTTAAAAGAAAATATGAAGGTGGGAAAGAAGAAATAAGCATGTGTTCAATTAAATCTCAAACTTTTGTACTAAATTTGTATGTGTTAAATTAATATCTTTCTGTATTTTTTGAAGTAAAGTTGTATTTTTTTAGTAAATTTGTCAAATTAATCACTTTTATAAATTTAAAGTTTTATTATATTTGGAACAGGTTTAAGCTTGTTCATCTACCTTCCCAACCGAATGGAAATGAACGGCAAATTTGCAATTTATGAAGTACGAAATTTAATGACAATATCAATTTATAAAGCATCACATGAGCATGTGTTATTAATTTTGTACTTGTGAAGTACATTTGTATTTTATCTTTTCATGTAAGAGGAATATGGCATTTTGTATTTTAAAGGTACAATCATGTATTAAAATTTCATCTTCTCCATCGAAAAATTTTCATTTTTAAATCAGATAAACCGAAAATAAAGTGTAAATCTGAAATCATATGCTTGTCTTGAACTCTTTTGTTTTTCTTAATTTAGTAATTTTTTTTACAATTTTTCCTAGTCTTTCCGAAACGTTTCTGATTAAAATGTTTCAATATTTACATGACCGAAATATACACTAGAAATGAAACTTTGATCCATAGGTACAACAATAATTTACATTTCTGTTATAGGATCAAACAATGCACCCAACTCCGTTTAAAGGGTAAACCATCCTGCCATCTCAGGATTCTCATCATCAGCATCTTCATTGGTCTCATCCTGCAGATTAACCATACTCAGATTAACCATGGTTGTTGTGTCGTCAACCGTGAACTTGATGGAATAAGCCGCAGCACGGGATCTTAGATAGTACATCCCTGTGCTGTCTTTAAACCCTTCACATTTGAGTACAAGAAAGAAATAAGCAATCATGGAAGAATTATAAACATTTAGGCGCGGCTATCTTTGGTTCTTCCTTCAATTTCAGTGAGTAAAAATGATAAGAAAGTTAAGAGAAGCATTTTATTTAGCGTTTTATTCACTAAAAATATTTCAGTGATGTATCTTTTCTATTCTAAGTGTGCCAATTAATAATAATAACCTTTCCTTTAACATATTTTGGTAGAGCAATTGATGCCAATTAGAGGATTTTATAGTGCTGCTGGTTGTTTTTTCTATTGCAGGAATCCTGAAAAAGAAAAAAGAAAAAAAGGTAAAGAATAAGTCAACTAACAACATAAATATAATCAATACTGAAATTGTTAGATGAACAATGATCAAAGTATGAAACAACATATTTGTATAGGCTACCAACCTTATATATATAGCATAAAAGGAGTTCCTGTTTCTAATTGAGATCTCAATATTTTAAACCAAAGATGCCGAGCCTGAACAACATTCTTCACCCTTCTTCCCTAAGTACGGACCATTTTCCATCAGATTCAGTTCTTTGCATAAAGAGATCTGGGATCCAGAGAGCAGTAAGTATATTTTCCTCCTGACACAAAAGGAAAAAACTTTATTTATTCCTCAAGGAAAAAATAGTAGTAGTAGTAGTAATAATAACTAACATATATAGAATATATAAACACATGCAATTGGTGTCTCACTCACGTACATCATCTTCAAGAAACTCATAAATATCAGAATGCCATGGTTCCAGATACACAGCAACTTCACCTATATATATTTATTCTCGTCAGATATATATATATATATATATAGAAAACAACTTAAAACAATTCTACTACTCAAAAGCATTTATAAAATCACTTCGATCTGGTCCATGATTTCTTTTCTTTTGCATCACGCGCCTTGCATTGGGATCGATGTTTAAAGAGTGCATAATACCAGCGTTTTTTCTTATGGCATCAATATGAAGAATCTCAACATCCCGTCCCAATTCTAGTGATCTTAGTCTTATCACCACCAGGGTACAATTGAATATCTTTATGCTCCGGTTCCGGTGGTTTTAGCCTTAAACTTTCATTCTTCTATTTCTTCTTCGGTAGTTTTTCACCATCTGGAATTTCTTCTATTGCCTTTCTTTTGCTCTGATCACTTTGTCCAATTGTCGAATGTGGTTCCACATTTTCCTTCACCTGGTTCGCCATGTTATAGCGATCCCATGCCATGCAATCATCATTAATCATTTCTTTTTATTTTTTTTATGGTATAAGTGGACACGACCGCTTTAAACCAGTTCAATGCGGGTCTTCCCAATATCACAATATAGGTAAATTGAGCATTTACTACAATGTATTTAACCATCTTAGTTACTCTATTAGGTTTCGAACCTAAAGTAGTGTTAAAAAATATTATCCCCAAATATGTGATTTCCACTCCTCTGAACCAACCAAAGGGGTACACACCCGACCTAGATCAGGGTGATCTATGTTCATGATATTTAAAGCTTCAACGTATATGATATTAGCCAACCTTCAATTATCGATCATGACCCTTTTGACCTTAAAATTTTCAATCTTTATAATCAAAACCATAAGTAGGTCTGGACTATATGCATTCATGTCCCAAGTTAGGTGTTTCGGCTTATAGACCTTGCAAAAGGTGACTATTTGCTCTCTATGCTCAGCCTTTTGCTCCAGACTTCCAATGGCGAGTATGCTCAACTCTGGCGTCCTTTCCGATCGCATGGATCGGGCATTGCACTTTCAGTCATTACTGTTATCTTCTCCATCCCCCAGCTATCATGTTAATCATCCTCTCTTTCTGATCATTTCCTTGATACTTAAGGTCATCTATGATTTGCCTGTTGAAACCATATCTTCGATCAAGGATTTTCGGCCTCGATCGAGTATCCTGTCTCGAATTGCCTATAGGCTGGGTATTCACCTCAGTTCCTTGATATATGACAAACTTCCACAATATTCTCTTGAGAAATTAACTCTTCAATATCCTCATTCAATTGATTACAATCCGGATATCATGCCTCCCGGCCTTGTGGTATCTGCAATAAAGGCCATAGTCCCCTGCTTTGGGTTGAGTAATTATTCTTGGTTGTTTGAACCACGTATTCCTCTCCATCACATTTAAAATTTGAGTTATGGGATTATTTAGCTTGGTGTAGTTGCCCCGATGAGCATAGTTTACTTCACTACTTGCGAGCGGAGGTGGGGCTGACACCACCGCCTGAGGTTTAACGTAGACATTAGATATGTGATAGACTTCAAGTTTTGGAGAAAGGCATAGTTTGTGGTAGACATTCGGCTTATGACAATTCTAGTAATTCCCCATATTTCGATTGCTTGATCCCCAAATATCGTCGATCCTCGGAATAGGTGCTCAATCCACCTTTCTTGAAGGTGTGATCTCAGCCTCCCAAAAGTCTTTTCTTTTGTTCATTTTTTCCTGGAGCATGTAACCCTGCGCAATATCCATAATCTTTTCAAAACTCTTTCGTTGTTTCTTGACAAAGCATTGCCTAACTGTTTGTTCAAAGTAAGATCAAACCTTCAACCTCTCAATACTAAAGTGGGATAACCAGCTCCTCAACGATTCTCCCTCCTCCTGCTTTATCGATGCTAGGTGGTTGGGGGTGCAAGTTAGGTTTCCTCTGCCTCGTAAATTGATGTTCGAACTTATCGCAGAGCTCCTCACAAGTGTTAAGGGACCTTGTTGGTAACCTTCTAATCAAATCTAATATTATCCCGAAAAAGGTAGTTACCAACAACTTTGCACAAAAGTCCTCTTAATGTTCCTATAAATGCATCATGTCAGAAAAATGAAAAATCTAATTTTATAGTATAACCAGATTACAAAGAAAAGAAAAATAACTAATAAAATTATTAATACGCGCTATTAATGATATACTATATGGTATTAGCCCTTTACTTGTTTTTATTAATAGAAGTTTTTGAAGGAAAAAAACCGAGGGTTATATAAAATACACACTTTTTCTTAGATGAAATACACGCTATCAATATATGAAAAATTCTTGTCCAAGTCTGGTTTGGCCAAACCCATCCAACTGCCAAACAAATGTATTGCACTTGCTTTGTGATTGGTCACTCTCCTGAGAGTTACATCCCCGGTCTGGGTAAATTTTTCCCTCAATATATATATATATATATATATATACACACACTCCATAGAATTCAAAAAATTCACATCGCAATTTACCCCTCTCTCACTCTCTGCAAACTCGAAAACCCCTCTGGTAAACCCCGCTCCCCCATCTCTCTCTGCAAATCCAAAATTCCATAATGTCTTACAAAGTTACTCCATTCACATTTTCTCAACTAAAAAAACTAACGGTTGAAGAGAATACTGATCTTATCAAAAAAATTGTGCGATTTGTTTGGCTGATTTCGGAGTTGGAGACGGGATGGTAGTATTGCCATGTGCACATTTTTTCCATGAACAATGTTGTAGAGAGTGGCTCGTCGTTCAGAAGAAGGACATTTGTCCCATTTTTAATTTCATCAAGAAAGTTCCAAACATCAGGAAACCAAAACCACGGCATAAAAATTATGTGTAAGTGATATTTCTTGCATTTTTCTTTCTTGAATTTGTATTAATTTTTTTTCTCAAAAGAAAAAAAGAAAAAAATTGTAATTAATTTGTTGAATTTTTATTTAATTTCAGAAGGTGCCATGGATGGGTTACATGTTTCCTTGAATTTTCATTGCATGGGTGAAGAAGACTCAAATGACAGAGATGTAATTTATATTCAAGAAACGAATTGCCATGGCTTAATGAAGATGCGTATTTTTTTTAGATAAGTAAGAAAATTAGTATATTTTTTGAATTTCTGATTCGATGTAGTATAATTTTTGGATTTATGATAAGATGTAATAGCACATTCTGATCTCAATTGTTAAAGTGTGAATAAGCATACAGGGCCGGCCATATAGCTAGGCAATTTGGGCCCTTGTATAGGGCCTCGACTATAGAGGGGCATCAAAAAAATTATTTTGTAAATGTATATATATCTCCGTTTTTTCAATTTGATAAATTATAAAAAAAAATTAAATAAATTAAATATTAGAAATTAAGGATTTAGGTTGAAAAAAGTAGAATCATAAAAATGCAACAAACTTGGATAATTTTCAAATGAGGTATTGCCCTATTTATGTAACCACATTCTCAAATAGACGGTGAAAATCAACTTGATTTAGTGGCTAAAACTGATGCTCTAGAGACTTTCCTAACTTTCCTATATACCTATGTAGAATGTTTTACTCCATACTCTGGAACCATGTATAAGCTAAAAAAATGTCCTAGATATCTCCATGCATAATTTTCTGGGTCATACTTAATTGATCAAGTATTGTTGAGGCAAATTAACATGAATGTGTCATGTATTGGTTCAGATGTGTTGGATACATGATCGGAGCACGCCATTAAACTAAATTTATCCTAGCAAATTAACTTTTCGATTAACAATACACATTCTATTGAAATCCTCCTTGTGTTTGTTATGTAAACTATGTTGAGCTAATTTATGTAAAAGTGATTATTTCATATTATTGGTGTCAAATCAAAAAGATTATATGCTAATTGATAGTATCTTGGGATTTGTTTTTATGATATTGTAGTCTTGCAATAATACATTAAATTTAGCAGTTAACGTAACTTAGATTCAATGAGTTTGAGTCAAGCTACAACTTTTAATATTAACTTTTACAAAGAAGACTCAAACTACATACACGTCTCGGTTTTTTATAGCGGAGTGAACTGCTTGGTAATTGAACCAAATAGTTTGGTTTGGCATACGATACAAATTTTAAAATTACCGCACCAGTCTATATACCGAAAATTGGTACGGTTGCACACCCCTAAGATAGTAGCGAGAGCAGGAATATTTACTTTCACATTTTATCTATTTATTGATTCCGACAAGTAAAAAGTTGTATTCGTTAACGTACCTTAGTTTTATAACTGTATTCACAATACTTGAATTATCAATATATATATATATATATATATATATATATATATATATATATATATATATATATATATATATAAACACGATACTTGTAATATTTTCTTTTGTTAAGAGAAAATTTTAGAATGAGATGTTATAAAATGATATTACGATTGAATCTACAAAAAATTAGTTAATTTGCCATTTTATCCATCAATTACTAATATATTAGTAAATACTTAAAAATAATGATACAATTTTAAAATTAAGAAAATTAATTTTAAATAATTCAATATTCTTTGTAAAAGAGGACCCCCAATATCAAATTTCGTCTAGGACCCCTTAATATGTTGGGCCGGCCCTGTGAGCATATATGATATATAGAATCTTAAGTCTTTTTTCTTTTTTGATTGGTACTGTTCTTAGTTGGTGAAATGTTTGTTTGTGTGAGAAATGGAAGTTGTCATCACTTTGTTTAGTTGGCTTCCTTGCATTTATTGCAGTTACCTGCTTTATCATGACTGAGTTTGTCATTCACGATTTTGTGTTGTGTAGTATTAAAGATTAACATTGTAATCGGCTGCTATTATATTAATTGCCTTATTATTATTATTGAAATTCTAGCCAGAAAAGGGTGATACTGTGTCTGTGGCTGGTGGATTGGGGGTTGGGATTTAGAAAGTAGTGTTATAATTTGAATTAATTTGCTCAAGTTATTATATTTTCTTATAATATCTATGTGCCTGGCCTTAACAAAAGTTATTATTATATAGTATACTTTCTTATAATGTCTATGTGTCTGGTCAAGATTTAGAAGGTATTGTTAGAAATCTAATCTCAATTGTTAAAGTCTATTTGAGCTACGTTTTCCTAAGAAGAAGATTTAGTTTAACAGTTAAAGTCTCAGTTGGTTATGACCTATATACAAGGTCACAGTTTAAAATTTTACTACTATAAATTACGTACTTCGCCTCTATATATACCACCACATCTCCGAATATACTCTCCGGTTATCCAATCTTTTGACTGAATTCCAGATAAGCGCACGTTGAACAAACTCCGATCCGTGCGCAGTGAATGTCCAGCTGTGAAAAATTGTTCTGTTAGTTGAAGATTTTCCTGTATTTATAACATATATCTTTCAATCGTATAGAACTCGACTTCGGTGGCTATCTTTTCCTCTGGCTTCCTGTTATCAAGTATAGTTTTTGAGATATGTTTTATTTGCTTTATTTATATATAAGTATGGATTTATTAGATTTTGTTAAGCTTCTATGGCCTTATATGATTCTATAAGTTTACTGTTATAGAATCTAGCATCTAAATGTGAAGTTAGATTGCAAGTATTCTTGGCTTAATTAAATCATCCAAATGAAGTTAGTTTGTAGTTGCTAGACCATCATACAAACAGTAAAACTAGCCAGTAAACCTATGTAGTAAACTTGCAATTGCTTCATTTTCAGCCATGACCATCATCCATTTTTTAGCCTTTGGTCATTGTTTGTAGGTCTACTTCATGACGTGGGTCATGGGCCATTTAGCCACATTTTTAAGCGCGAATTCTTCCCCGAGTTTCCAATGGCATGAAATGGTGGTCCTTTCTTTCAGTATAATTTCCTGCATTAGCTTTTAGATACATATTTTAGAGTTTTCGAAATTGCAGATTTTTTTTTTAATGTGATTTTCTTATGCTTTATGAGTGTTAGAGTTATTGGAGTATTAGTGTTATAGATTGAGTAGGAGTGTTATAGTCCTATTTTGAATTATTCATATTTTAATTTCTTCTATAAATACTCCTACGTTGTCTTTGTAACACAACACGTTGATTATTAATGAGAATTCAATTTCCCCCCAACTTTGTCTTTCTTTATAGAGTTAGCTCAAATGAGTACATAATGATTTCCTGAGCTCGTTCTCCCACAATAACGGATATGTACACGCTTGTTTTCCTTTTTATTCCCCTAACAATATTCAGATTAGAAGCGATCAATTTAGTTGGTTTTATACTCTATACCATTTTTATGAAGTTCTTGTGGATGTCGGAGATGTAAACAAGTTGAGTAGCATCAAACAATATATTGCTCAAGTTTGATCTGAATTTTCTATCGAACTTGAAATTGTGTTTGAGTTTGACTTAACTTTCACAAGAACTGACCTCAAATAATTTTTTATCAAACGAGCTTGAATTGAGTGTCAAATAACTTGATATTTTTATATGTATTTTTATTAACTTGTAGGTTATCGAGTCAAACCAACTAATATATTGCTCAAGTTCCTGTTATTTAAATTTGTTTGATTTACTATGAATGGAAGTCAAACGAGTTTTATTGAACTAGTTTGAAATGAGTATTCAGTAATTTGATTTAATTTCAATATACGAGTATAAGATCAAAAGGAAAAACAAATCAAAAAGTATCTTTGTGCATGTTTGTTTTCTATTTTCTGAAATAAATTTGTCAATTTTCAAAATTTTCAAACTACTATTCCAAAAACCAAATAAACAACAATTTTCGTATCTCTAAAAAAAACCTACACAAATTTCATTTTAATTTGACATAAAATAATATATTTCTTATACAATTTATCTCACATAAGAAAAGTGATTTGACATAAAGTCTTACATATCTTACACTTACATGCTACAACATAAACTCTTGTAAAAAATACTACTTACATTCATCATATTTTCAAACCACTCTCCCAAAATTAGAACAAGCAACATTAAGCAAATCGAAATTATTTCACAAACTTTCAACATTCCCACAAACTACTCTCTTAAATGCCATTCTAACATGCTCTTTATAATTCTCCTAGATTTCCACTTTAATTGAAAATAAATAAACTGAATTAGACTCTTCTTATTCTCATTGCCAACAACAATGTGAACTACTCACCATAGCCGGAAACTTTAATTGCAACCCTACACATTCTATCTATAAACGCATGTCTAATTATGACTATTAAATTCCTCACCACATAAAATGCCCAAAATCATTTGCATATCACGTATTCAAACAAACGAAAAACCACAATTTATAATCACCTTAGAAAATTGATTTATATTTAAAAAAAAATTACTAGCTCAAATTTAAGAGGTATGTAAGTTTGTCCAGCAGTTGAGAAAATAATTATGCAATAATTAATTTCATGTTGGTAAAAACTATATTCTTTCCAATATATTTTACTTTTATTTATCATTTTTTTATTTTAAACAGAAAAGGTAATTTTGATTCAGTTGTCATGTTAAGTAAGTCTTACATGTGGCAATTACTTATTAGTGGTACACAAGTATGGTACACTAATAGTGGTATAGAAGATCCTCACCGCATACTTAGAATTGTGTAACAAGAGGGGTGTATTTGGTTGAGTTTTGGCCCGGTTTTGCGGGTTTCACGATATCGAGCCAAAATTTATTCAAATGAGGTTTCGTCAAACTCATAAAACCATTAAAAACTTATTCAAAAACTCACACTCAAACTCTTCAAACCTATAAAACATTGATTTGACACCTACTATCTATTTTTTCCCCCAAATCTCACTAAAAAAGACATTGATTTGACACCTACCACCTACTTTTTCCCCTAAACCCTAACATCCAAACCCAATTCAAGTGGGGTTTCAACTTATTCAAACCATAAAATCCAACAGCTAAAACCCATCCAAATGAGGTCTCAAAGGTTTCATCGAAATCATCCAAACTATTTTTATTAAATTAAGACCCACGAAATCAAGCCAAGACCCATCCAAATAGATCCGAGGAGTCCCAAGAACAAGAGATCATGAAAAAGTGGACCCTTCATATGATTATTATATTATAGAATAGAATTGTGTGAAATAAGTAGTCCCAGGAGTATTTATATTTATATTTAGCTTTGCTGAAAGAGAGAGATTATTAGATACACAACAAAAACAAAAGCAGGCCGCCGGAAAAACATCTAAAAATCTCATGTTCTAATCTTAGCCTCCATTTGTAAAGGTATGCAACCGAAATCGAATTTAGTTTAGTGTATCTAGGGTTTGGTTTACTATTTGGGGATTTATTTACCGATTAGGTTGATATTCCTCCTCTTTAACATTCTATTAATTGATGTTACTGGAAATCTGTTCAGATTTTATTTCTTTCCGCTAAAAATTGAAGCTTTTAGAATTTCTGAATAATGATACCCATTATCTTAAATTTCTATACCAGTTTTCGAAAGAAGCTACAGATTTTCTTTTTTTTCCTCCTCTTGGAAGATACATTTATCAATAATGGATATGGTTCCAAAATCTCTTAATTTGGCTGTAAATGTGTATGTAAGGTGATGAGTTAGCTTTCTAAACTTGGGAAATTCATGTTTATGTTGTTCCAATTTTGATGTTTTAGATTTTGTTTGGCACACTCAAAAATTTTCTTGAAGTATTTAGAATATTTGATAGGAAAATATTATATATACACACGTACATACACATATATATGTTAATTTGATAAAAAGAAATTATATTATCTTGTGTACAACACGTGATATATGCCAGTTGCTTGTCAAACAATGGAGCAAGAGGAGGAGCAGCAACAGAATCGGGGATCCAATAATAGAATTTTACTAGATATAGTGTTGGAGATACTATCAAGGTTGCCACTGAAGAGTCTTTTAAGATTTATGTGTGTTTGCATACATTGGAAATCTCTTATCTCATCTCATTCTTTAAGAAAATTACATCGTCAAAGACACAATTCCCGCCCGTTAATTTTAACTCTTCGTATGTTCCGAAGACGAATTCGCCTATGGGTATGAACCTCTTGATACCCTACATGATCATTTTCTTACCACCTTCGATCTCTATGGAAAAGTCGTCCAACAATGGACTCTCCCAATTTCATTTTCAATTCTAAATATGGTGAATTTTCCATCCCAATCTAAGTTGGTGTGCTTCACCAATGGAAAGAGATTCTTCCCGTATAATCCTAGCACCCGACAACTCTTTAAATTGCTCGATCCCCCTTACTTTTCCTTACCAGGCTTCAAACGTCACGCCATTGGTTTTGGCTTTATTCCATCCAAGGATGAATACATGTTCGTGCACGTGGTTGACGAAAACCCACTCAACACAATAATCAATTGGGTTTGTGAGGTCCTCACTATGTCCATCTCCAACAATAACTATCAGTTGGATTACAATGCATGGAGATCCATTGAGGTCACAACTAAACTCCGTTTCGTGTCTTACTACTCTTGTGTGTTTGTTTGTGGGGCTTTTTATTGGGACGCTGGTGATGTAAATGGTAATGAACGTATCCTCTCCTTTGACGTTGAGACTGAAGTTTTTTCCACTTTTGGGTCGCCGGGAGGAGTCGTTGCATCTTGATACACGACTTTTGGAACTCAAAGATGAGCTATATCTCATGAATGTAACACATATTCCCCCAACTTTAGACCTGTGGAAGTTGTCTTCTGATGTCAATAACAACAAGTTGTGGACTCTTAAATGGAACATCAATTTACAAAGTCTTGGTTATACAGAAGATCCTCCATCACATGTCTTTGATTGTTCAATATTGATACACAGACTAGAATACCTCCAGTATTACAACAAGCCATTCAACATCTTACGAGAACTGGGGATTTTGAAGCTAGAAGAAGACGAGTCCAACATGCTATGAGAAGACGAGGAGTACATCATGCCCGGCTGGTGTGTGGGCATCCACACCAACCTCTTCACACTTTGATTGAAACTATATTTAGCTGCTTATCATCCAAGTCTTGAGGATTATATATTTTCTATTTTTTTTATATAATTTTATGATTTACTAGACACTCGTTTCATTTAATTTCTCCATATTTTTTCATCATTACGTGCCTTGATTAATTTTTCCTTGCCATTACAATAAAGACTACATAGCTAAACTCAAATGAAATTGCGCGTAAAGTTTCTATCCATTGGTTAACAGTTACATTATTACAAGATGATTTCCAAATAATGGTTTTTCTCCAACTAATATTCAAAAATATATAAAGTTTCAATGCCTAATGATGGATCAATTTTTTTCTAATGCATGTTTTCGTCAGCTAAATGTTGGAAACGTTTTGAAAACACGTCGGGAACATTAAGAGAAAATGTTTTGAAAATGTTAGGATAAAATGTAAAGAAATTATTAAATTATGAGAAATAAGAGAGTTTCAAAGCTGGCAAAGTAATTTGAAACTACATCTTATTTTCTTTTTTCTTATTCAAAATCTCGGAAATAATAACATCATAAATTAATAAATAATTGAGAATCTTAAAATGTTAGGTAAATTATGAATATCCTCGGAGGTAAGGCCGAATTGTGAAAATCCCCTTCATGTATTAGGGGTTACGAAAATTCCTATGTGGTTGGTTACCATCTACAATTGACTCTTTACCCTTGAAATTTTTTTGTTTTGCAACTAGGGGGTTATTTGTAATATCTTTAGAAAAAAAAATTGGTTCTAACTGTAATATCTCATAAATTATCAAATCGATAATTATATATTTACCACCAAAAAAATAATAAAATTGTATATATAATTGTAAAATTGATAATTATATATCTCATAAGGTTCGCGAAGAAGCAATGCAATCAACTTTCGTACTCAGTTTACAACGAATAATGTCATTTTTAAAACCTAATTACAACAATCTTGACAGCAAGATATTGTATACAACTAATAATATGAAGAATCATCAGATTAGAAATATATTGTTGTTTTCTTTTTCATCAAAGTATCAGCTGTTGAACAGTCTACAGTTAATTGTCACCTTACCTCGACAGCATTTGTACCCTTTTCCATAAGATCAATCTTTGTCAAAACTCCAAAATTTTCTTTCTCCTGTAATAAGACAATATAGAGTCGGACAACAATTTCAAAACAAAATATTGTTAAATCATGTACGGTAACCTTGAATCAGAATTGGACACTGCTCTTTAATATATAACCTCAACATTAGTGTGGACATAGATACAGTAATTTTTTTGTTGATTAATTTCCTTTTATGAGTGACTACTTTTTCAAAAATTATTAATGCCCGTTTGTAGATATGATATGTATATATTACAATTATATTGTATTTTCTTACACGAATTTTGAATCGTAGATGGGGAAATATTGAATTCCCAATGCCATTTGGAAGAGTTATGAGTCCTACCGAAAGCTTTATTCACGGACTAGATGAAAAGTTCCTAATTGTGTCACATCTAACCTCAGTTTAAAATCGACATCAAAGCTAATTTGTATCATGTGGTAATTGTAGACGAGTGCATCTCTCAATTTCACCGTTTTGAACCCCAAAGGACGCATTTGGACTGTGGTTGCTGGAGGTGGCGCAAGTGTTATTTAAGCAGATACAGTGTGGTTCCTCTTCCTTGATGTTTCCTTGCACTAAAATTACCATAAATTTCTTCATTTTTTATCATCACATTTTATCATCACATTTTTTGAGGTGTCACATTTTACCATAATACATCATTGACATACTCACATAGATAGGAATGTTGGGTTGTAAACCATGTGATACACCTCTTGAGCAGGGGAAACAAATGGAGAATTCTGAAACATTAGTTGATAAAGGTCAATATCAGAAGCTCGTGGAAAAACTCATATATCTCTCACATACTAGACCCGACATTGCTTTCTCAATCAGTGTAGTAAGCCAAACATGCACTCACCAAAGAAGGATCATTTGGAAGTTGTCTACAGGATACTTCGGAACCTAAAAGGAACCTTGAGCAAAGGTTTATATTTAAAATGAATGAGAACAGAAAGGCATAATTCTTTACTGACGCAGATTGGGCAGACTCGACAGAAGATCGAAGGTCCACTTCCGGGTATTGCACCTTTGTGTGGGGAAACTTGGTGACATGGAGAAGCAAAAAACAAAATGTTGTGGCTAGAAGTAGTGCAGAGGTTGAATTTAAAGCAGTTGCTCATGGAATGTATGAGGACTTGTGGTTAAAAAAGTTATTACAAGAATTGCGCATCAACAAGACCCCTCCTATTAGACTCTATTGTGATAAAAAGTCACAATCTACATCTCACAGAATCCTGCCCATTATGACCGCACCAAGCACATTGAGGTGGATCGACACTTCATTAAAGAAAAAGTTGAAAACGGAACAATATGCATGATATATGTTCCCACCAAAGATCATATTGCAGACATCCTCACAAAAAGGGTTTCATCGACCTCAGTTTTAGGATATGGTGTGCAAATTGGATATGATCAACATTTACCTCCAACTTGAGGGGGAGTGCGAAGAATCTGATTGATTAAATCCTTCCCTTGTAAGGATTGATAGAATCAATCCTACACAATCACTGTAAATATTCTATAATTTGATTTTATCTTTCCTTCTTTTCCTAGGGCAGGATTTGTATAAATAGGGGCTTGTACTAGTATTTTCAGTATTCAAGAAATATAAAACATATATACATAATTTACTAAATGAGAGTAAGAGGGATTTCCAAGGAACAAGAAAATTGATATTATCAAAGAACACGGAAATATTGTAAAATTTGTCGGATTTCTAAAACACCATTAATAAAGTTACAGGATACTTTTCATTTTCATGAGAAACAAAGAGCATTACACATTTACACAGCCTCTTTAGGAGCACGGCATCCTTGGTTATACAAATAAAATACTTCCGGAAATAAATTTGCAGAAACCTGATAATATGAACAAATTAAGGATGAAAATTACAAATTTTAAGCATTACATCTGAATAATGCCTATAAGACCCAAAACCATGACACAACTGAACCAACTGCCAGACCGACAACCAAATACAAAACAAGCACAATCCCTGCAGTCTCTGCATGTTGTAACTGAACAGTTTTCGGAGCCAAAATCATTAGAACACAAGTAAGGTACCCATTTGTAAGACCAAGAAGACAGGTCAAAACCGTAACCGGAATCTCAGTTCTGAAAAAGTTGGGTCCATTCAAACAAACATAGAAAAGTGGAAGAAACAACAACCGTCCAAACGAGGCACTAATGGCGACTTTCGCGTTCTTTATGAGATACAATGGGGTCAAAGACTTACCAATCAGATCAAAGACATTATAACCAGCGATTAAAATGATAGGGTACCAATCCTTTAAAAGATCTGAGTGCACATCTTCGGTTACTGATCCAGGAAAAATACTTAAAGTCACGACATATATGATTAAGATTCCAGACCCATACCATTTCACAGCCCCTACAACATCCCATAAATTTGATCGCCATAGTTTTTTTGTAATGTCACCTTTTTGATCCTTTTCCTCATTTACTGCCTGATTTTTCAGATTGTTGTAGTATTTGATAACTGGAAGTCTATGTGCCACGTTATAGAAAATGATGTTTAGTAACATCACCACAATGCTGACAATGAAATAAAGGTTGGCACTTTGTCTTAGCCCGTGGGTATTTTGAGGATATACAGCCTTGGTAAAAACTCTTAAAAGTGACACAAGGACACCTGCAAACCGCTAGAAAATATATTAATATTTCAAAAGTTGATATTTGTATCAAATTAATGAAGAGAAATCCTTGAACCTTTTGTGTATACAAGCTAATAAGCACTATTTTATCATTTACCCCAAGTCACAAGCTAAATCATAGGATAAAGGCAATGGAGAAACACCAATGGGTGAAGGTGCTAAAAGCAATTGTAGAAGAGCTCACAGGCAAACAAGTAGGATCTTGGCTATGAAAATAACTTTAGCATAAAAGCAAAAGAAAAAGCTAATCGTTGATAATATGCATAAAGTGCATAAAGATCAGAATCAACCCTAACAACATTACTTATAAAACATAACAAAAATGGTCAGTTTTAGGCATAGTATGGGATAGTAGTACCACAATGGAAAACCATTAGAATTTGTTGGTTATCTCTTGAAGATGGAAAGGAGAGTCACTGAAGTTAAGTTCTATACATATGAAAGATATGATATTTTTCTTAAATTTCCTTTTAACTCAGGTCAGTCGAAAGCACAACAAAATATATCTCACAATCCAATGACCAATATCAAGAACAATCAGCAGTATTTAATAATCACAACTCATAAACTCAATCTTTCACATAATTGACCAAAACCCAATTCCAATATCATTCAAGATTCAACCATTTTCACAAAAATAAACATCTCACCAACTAAAAAAATACCAAAAAGGAAAAGGTTATTTACCAGAAGCAGCAGTACCAGCAACCACAGCCTGCATATACTTTTGAGGCAACTCCCCTGCATTACCCACCACCCCACCCTGCACCAACCCATCAGCCACCCCACACAATCCCACCACCCCTATAGTCACATAATACCCACCGTACACCCCAACTCTCCCCTTCACATAAAAACTATCCATCAACGGCACCGCCACCAACGCCACCAGAAACAGCAAATATCCAACATTAATCCTCACAAAAGAATTTGTTTTGTGAGCAAATGCAATTATGAATAACAGAGATACAAGCCCCACAATCATGTAAACCACAGCGAATACACGGTCTACAGAGGCGTCGGGGTAAAGGTAGCTGAAGTAATCGACGGCTGTGATGAATGCGTTCCATGGGATTAGGTAACCTGCACCTAATGTGAAGTAGATTATGTAGGCTAAGTGAAATGAGTCTTTTGGGATTTCATTATTTGGGATTAAGAGGGTGTCGGATTCTGAGTCTCCGTCGGGGATGGTGGTAATGACCATCGGAGATGTATGTATGTGTGTGTGTTCCGGTGAGTGTTTATAATTAGTTGGGAAATTATTTTAGGGATTTGTGAAAATTTGGAGGTGTTTAGGGAGGGGTAGATGTGCTATTTTTCTTGGAGAGATATTTGGAGCTGTGCGGTTATTGACTTACGATTTGTGTGGTGTTGAATTTTATGCAGATAGACTTATTGTTTAAGAGATGACGATTTTGATTCTAATTGGAGGAGATTGAGTTGAAATGACTGGAGAGGAGTTGGAAATTTACTGCACGTTTAATGCTTTGTAGATCTGAATGTTGTTTTCATTTATGCTTTATTATGAGAGTCCCTAATAAAGCTTGATATATCGCGGTGGACTCTTGATTTTGTTTAATTCCATTTGTAAGTTGTATTTATTTTATTACTTGTTGTAATTTAAATAATAATATCAATTTATAATTACTAATATTAAGATAAGTCTATAATTGAATTTTTCCATAGAATTTTGAGTTGAAAAATTAGATTAAGCTGATAATTACTAATATTAAGATAACACTATACTTAATTTTTCATCTGAAATGAGTTGAAAAATCAGATTAATTTAGTCACTGAATTTACTCAAGTAAATACATAAAATAATTATACTCCATCAAATTAATGAGAACTGATGTCATAAAAGCAATATTGTCGCCCATTTATCAATTTTTTTAATTAAATGTCGAAGTTCGAACAGCAAAATTCTATAATCGTATTATTTAAATTCAATATGTTTAATTAATAAACTGAGATTGCTTTTTTTTTTTAATAATTAATAATGAGGTGAAGTTGCATACTGCATAGAGGCTAGATGATAATTTATAACATTTCCCGAGGCCAAAAACAAATTTCTCAGTTTTTAGGGGGTTTCACTTAAAAAACTGCCGTAGTTGGCTAAGCAACCTTGATTCTTCAAGCAAGCTCAATCTTGTTCTTTAAACAAGGTGAGTTGTACATGATTGGATCACTCTCTGTACCTGCAATTATTTATGCCAAAAATATGACATTTCTTTTTTATTTTATAAGTTATAGTTTTTTTTAATTTCATGCAAAGGTTTTGCATTATTGGTTCCATTCCATTATTGTCTTGGCATTTAATGCAAAAGTCCTTTCATAAAATATAGTATTGACTTTTGTATTATTTAGTAGTTAAAAGTGTTCATTAGAAATAGAGGCTTATTAACGGTATCAGGCCCAGTAAGGCTAAGGCCCATCACCCATGGTTGATCCTTGGGCTAACATGGATAGTGGGAAAATTGATCTATTGACCCATCGGCCTTTCTAGAATTTTCGGTGAAAATGTAGAAATTTTGATCAATTTATTTACCCAACTGCCCAATTTTAGATTCGGAACCTTAAACATAAATTTTAGCATTTGTTTCAAATTGTTACAAATTGGAGATGTGAATTTACATTGGTAACTTTTAAAAAAATTCATAAGTAAATCTACAGTTGTACTATCCGTGAAATTCATATCTAAAATAGATTAATTCGTATAGGTTATTACCATGGTTATCAAACCGTGAATCGTATCGTGTATCGTTTTTCATTCGTATCGGATCGTATCGAGATACATATCGTGTATCGTAAGATACATTATCAATTGTTAGAAATAATTTAAAATATATTCTCCACATAATAAAACAATTACAAGACATTAAAATTAACATTTTAAAGTCAAACAATTCATTCAAACAAATCATTCAAAATAAAACAAGTTCCAAGTTTGAATTTTCAAGTCATAAAAAAAAATCAAACAATAATTTTCACGAAATAAAACCAATGTATATAAACTAAACATTATCTCCAAGATCAATGTCACTCAATTCATCTTGAACATCCAATCTCGTAAACTCCTCTGCTTCCTCCTTATCTTCATCAACATCTTCAATCGGTTCAAAGTTAAACAATTAATTGATTCGTAAATTGATCAAAAGAGTTTCATGGAATGCTAAGCCTTATAATTAAACATTCAACTTAAATTAATTAGTTCTCATCATACAGGCTGCAGCAAGTTTCTGCAATTCACCATAGTAATTTCAACACACCATATCAAAAAACGTATGGGACATGTGAGAACAATTCAGCAAGAAAGCATAATTAGTTCAACATCCTCAACCTTTTTTTTTTAAAAAAAAAGTCAACCACCCACTAAAAACAGAGTATTATCAAAAGTTCAAAACCCAATTACCTACCAAAATCATCTGTGTCAAATTCAATATATCACAAACATATTTTTAGAACTGAATAAAATTGTACATCATATGAAGAACAGGTTTGATATTCTAGTTTTTATGAATTGAAAATGACAATAATAATTATGAGTTTAGGTTGCTTGAGTTGTTAATTTATGGTTTTGGTAGAGATTTTACGGAAAATTGAAGAGAAAAAAGAAGTAGAGATTTAGGGTTTTAAAAGAATCGTAATGGATTGCTGATTGCTCTGTTTTTTTTAGGTCTTTTAGTTTTTCTTTTATCTAAAAACCGGGTCGCAAACCGGATCGGGTTGGATCCAGCAAATCCGACCCGATTCATAATAAAAAATCTGTTTCTTACTTGTATCGCATGTGTCGCTTTCGTATCGCGATACATGCGATACCGAATCGTATCGGACCGGTACATTACGAAACAAGGCCCAAAACGATACAGAGTCCGAGTCGTATCGTTTTGTGTCGGGATCGTATCGTATCGCACGAATCGTATCGTGAATCGTACGATATTAACTACACTGGTTATTACTTAGTATCGTCCAGATTTCCCTAATTCATCCAATTTATTTTAGATGGGGCCGATTATGGTTTTTGAATCCATATAGATTGAAATCCGACTCGAAACTATCCGGGTCTATAATTTTCTACAAATAAGTAAGTAGTTCCTAGGCCTGAACTTTTTGATCCATTAAGAAAAAACAGAAAAGGAAAAGTATATATCATGTGAATTGCATTTTAACAGTGCTGCTGGCCTTGTTCCGACTCAATAATTAATTAACAAGGTCTGGTTTTTACCACATAAGATAAATCCAGTTGGTAAAATAAGAAGGAGATGAAAACAAGATAATACAAATAATGTTAATTCTTTAATATACCAGTAGGCATAATTCATATAGAATTATTCCTAAAATTGTCTGTAATCACTTCTTCCCAAAAATGAACTTCACAGATGAGCTAAATACTTAATTAATATCGTTCTCTTTGTATTCATGTTCTTGTTGGCATTTTTTTTTTTTTCCTTCAATGAACATAAGAATATTAAAATAAAAAATCAAACTAATAGTATTATTCTTGTTGATCAAACTTTGCAGTATGCCTTGTTTTGCCATTTGTCGTTTGTTGAACTATTAAGACAAAAATTGAATGTTTTTCCAATATTCAATACTATAATCAAAATTGTAACATTAGACTCATTCAAAAACTTCTTGATATTTGTTTTTCCCTTACATATTGACATAGTATTCAAAGATGGAAAGGTCATACAAAATCGAATAATTTCATTCGATATCGTTTTATAAGACTGATTTAAAAGTTCTATGATATGAACCATCTGAAACCACCTGATCTTTCTATAAGCATTTTAGCCTTATCTCTCACTTTTCACTTCATTTTCCTACAAATTGTAGCCCATGAATGTGTACTAGATAGTAAAATTCCTTCATCTTGGAACATTTCAAATGAAGTGGGAGTAAACATCTGTGGAATTTCATTTGAAAGGTATTTATACGCATTGGGAACGAGAGCCAATAAAACCGGAGAAATATTCTTGAACATCACAGAGCAAAACGATTGTCTAAATACGAAAAACACGAGCTGTGGCATTGAGAGGCTTACGAGTGGAAATGGAGGCTGCTCTGATTACTCGGTGACAGATGTGATAAACAATCTAGGAATTGCATTCAAGAATTTAGAAGAGAATTGTAAGAATTTAGGCCTAAATATAAACTCAGATAAAGAATATTGTAGTTCTTGTTTGGGGACATGGGATCAGATGAACGGCTCATATTACACGGGAGAAAAAGAGTCCGATGTCTGCAGATTCTCCGTGTTGATTTCATTGACAAGCCAAAGAATAAACGATGTGGGATGGATTCAATCAATCTACTCCTGCCTTGGAAATGGAAAGCCAATAGGTAAAGAAAAAATGCATCTTCTATTGATTTTATACAAGTTTTGGCCCTCAAAATGAAATCTTTCGTGTTTTTTGCAGCCGATCAAGCAAGAAAAGAAGTAAAGAAGATTCATTTTGTTACCGTTCTTGAATTCCTAATCGGTGGAGCAATCGTGATATCACTAATTGTAGCTATAGTATCTATCATCTTGTTCAAAAGAACAACTAAAGAACAACCTTCAAAAGAAATTAACGGTAAGAATTTTAGAGCTAAATGCAAAAATACCCACTGGTACTTTGCCTATTTGGCAAAAAACACACTCTCGTATTATTTTATTAGCAAAAATCCCCCTATGTTCTTTCTTTACTAGCAAAAATCATCATTTGAATTTCCTTCATAAATTAATAGGGAGGTTATTGTCAATTTTTTAAGTGAATAGGGGGATTATTGAAAAGTTCAATGTTAACAAAGGGATTATTGATAAGTTTTTGCTAATAAAAATAACACAGGGGTTTTTTTTGCTAATAAAACTAACACTGGGGGTTTTGCTAATAAAAATAACACACGGGATTATTTGCTAATTAGGCTAAGCATAGGGGTGATGTTTGCATTTCACTCAAGAATCTCAAGATGTAAAAATGGACTCCTATTGTTAAAACACTTACTTCTCTTGTTTTCTTCACTTGACAGCATTTGAGGACTCATTCTCTGAGAAAACGAGCGAAGTAATGATTTCTTTAAAAGAAGTTTATTTAGCTACAAATAATCTAAGTGCATCGAACTTCATCGGACAAGGAGTAGCCGGTAAAGTATACAAAGGAGTTTTATCAAATGGCCAACGAGTTGCAATGAAGCACATTATAAACGACGGACAAATGGAAACATTTGTTAGAGAAGTAACAAGCTTATCACACGTAAAACATCCTAATCTCGTTGAGTTACTAGGCCATTGTGATGGAGAAGACAAGAGTTTTCTCGTTTACGAGCTTTGTGACAATGGAAACCTCTCAGAATGGCTATTCGGAAAACATAAATTTTTAACTTGGCTCCAAAGACTTGAAATTGCAATCGACTGTGCTAGGGGCCTATGGTTTCTTCATACGTATCCACAAGGCTGCATCGTTCATCGCGATATTAAGGTAAATTCGCACCTATTTCCATTTCTTGATTTTTGTTTTTTTTAATGAATTTTAACTAACTTTTGCAGCCTACAAATATACTTCTGGGGTCTGATTTTCAAGCAAAACTATCAGATTTTGGGTTATCAAAAGTTATATGCATGGGACTTTCCTATGTGAGCTCTGAAGTTCGAGGAACGTTTGGTTACGTGGATCCCGAGTACCAAAAGAATCACCATGTTAATTCTTCGACTGATGTTTATAGCTTCGGAATTGTACTTCTACAACTTATATCAGGACAAAGAGTAATTAATCTTGATGTCAATAGACCAATGCCTTTGAGTAGAGTGGTAAGAAAAAGATCCTCAAAAAAAAAAATACCACCTTTTCTTTTTGTTCATATAATTTTTATACTTTGTGCAGGCTAAAAATCTCACAAAGGGAGGCGATATAACACAATTTGTTGATCAAAAACTTAATGGAGAATATGAAGTTGAGGCTTTTGAACTGATATTTCGATTAGCTTTATCGTGTACTAGGCCTAAACAACAGCGCCCATCTATGGAAAAAGTGGTTGCGGTTCTTGAAAAAGCTCATCGTATTTCAGGAAGAGTAAGGTCGATTGATCATTCATTTCAGAGTCTTTGAGATTTACAAACATAATATTTGATAACTGTAATTACTAGTTACAGATTAAATATTTATATTACAAGCATATGTATGGAAAAAGAATCAAAATAATACATGCTTCATCAAAAAAACAGAAGCACCCTATTGACTAGCTCTTCAAATAAGCAGAGCTTCTGTCATCAAGAAAAACAAAAACAAAAACAAAAAGACAAGCATCCCATATAGGAATAAGTATGTACATTAAATGCTTGCATAGACTATATATATAGATGAGTGGTAATAGCTAAAAATTTGATTACCACACATGAACATATTGTTCTTGAGATAGAGCCATGGATCCACCACCGTATGAGCTCTTTTCGTTGAACGCGTGTAAGATTCTGATGAGCGAACTCGCTTTCTTGCTTGAACGAGAAGTACCATCAGTGAGTATCGAATACAAAGCCACCATTAAAGATGAGTTCTTTACTAAAACAGGAACCACATCTGCACCATCATTAACACACAGAGAAAACAACAAAGATATGCAGTACTCATTCGCCGCTCTCGATTTCGAACTGCACAGAATTTCCATAACTATAGGCAAAGTTCCGGCACTCACAATAGCCATAGCTCCATCGAGTTTCTCAGATAGAGTTGATAATATGGCTAAAGAGTCGATTATTAGATCTTCCCTTTCGGTGTATGTCAAAAAGTCGAGTAGTAATGG
Organism: Penstemon newberryi var. newberryi; assembly: GCA_030819805.1. Classification (NCBI taxonomy): domain Eukaryota; kingdom Viridiplantae; phylum Streptophyta; class Magnoliopsida; order Lamiales; family Plantaginaceae; genus Penstemon; species Penstemon newberryi. The sequence continues at coordinate 1,731,285 of JAUALY010000008.1, forward strand.
GACTAGGCCAGATGATAGTACTCTCCAATGATTTTCGGGGTACATAAGTAGCCCCAAAATCGTGACTAGAGCGTTCTTTTTACCACGATCTTGCCCATCCGAGATTAAACCCATTAGACCATGAATGACACCGGGGATTTTCCCAATTGCTCGTCTGTACTCCTCGACTGAAGCAAGATAAAACAATGCACCAGCCGCGTGCTGACGGGATTCGATCTTTATCCCGTTTCTCAAGACATCGACTATGATCTCTAACCCATCGTTCTCGACTACTATTCTTTTACTCTTTGTAAATTTCGAGAGATTCATCAGTCCCGCCATCGAATTAGCTTGTGCTTCCGGATTACTACTCGAACTAACTAGATCCAAAAGTGGTGGGATTGAATCGGATTCAACCAAACAAGACCGGTTAAAAATGCTTGTTTTTGTGAGAAGGCGAATCTCGTATGCGGCTTTGTTTTGGTCCTCGTTTGTCCCGGCTACAAGCTTGGTGACGAGAAACGTAGCTAGAAGAGCCATGGATTGCTCGGCAGCGACACTTCCTTCACCAGTCGATGGCTCATGATTACGCCCACCCGATTGCGGAAAAAAGATTCCGTTTTTACGGATTAGTTGCTTCAATGCATGATTTGGGACCAGATCTATGGAGATTAGCCTCTCCCCTGTCTTGGGACAAGTGTGGTTACCCGATTTGAACCATTTAAGGATCGAGGATCGATCATACGTGTGCCCGGTCGAAACCGTGACTGGATCTAACATAATTTCCAAACTGATTGGACACCTGAAATCATCAGTACTCAAACCATTGATCAAATCACAAGATTGTTGTGAAATAGTATTGTTTACGGTATCGACTTTCGCAAAAAGAGTGCATCTGCAGTATATCAAGAAAGCCATTAGACTTTTTAAAAATCCCACATCCCTTTTCTCTGCAGTTAAACACTCTAGCCCTATTTCATTCTCCAAGAATTTAACTTCTTTATTGCAATCATACCAGCTTCTAATTGTTAAATACTCAAGAATCCTTTTCAAATCAATGGATTCCGGAGCAATCCCACATTCGAAATGATCCAAAATCCGAAGTACCCTTCTCATAAATCTTCGATCATCCTTTTCCACTTCAAATTTTGCTTTGAGAGCTTGTTTTTGAACAAACTCCACCAATTCTTGTACCTCATCAAATCCAATACAAGGCATGACATCTAGAGCCACCGCGATAGCTCTAGTAAGTAAACGAAAATGAGTCGATACTTTTTCCGATTTCATTAGCATCCATAACTTGGCATCATCTTTAGTACAATCTTCCAAAAGGAAATGAACCTTTTGGAAGATGAAGTGTAGTTCGGACAAGGTCAATAGTATGGAATCATCGAAGGTCAAAATCCCATTTCGGATTTCTTCGAGGAAGACAACAAGAGATTCAATCAAACGAATTGAATTCCTTGCATTTTTTTTGTTGGTGAAGAAGGTTCTTGATTTGAAGTCACATATATTGTGGCCTATTTTGATCAAAGAAGTGAGGAGGGTGGAAAAAGAGACTGACTCACAAGGGCGAATTGCCGGAAAATTCAAAATCCGGCGGGTAAAGGCATCGAATTTATTTAACATTGAGTAACTTGAATGAATTAAAAAGAATAAATTCAAAGAAAATACACAAGAAAGGAAGAAATTAAGAGACAAATGTATGTATATTGTACTAATTAACTTTTTTGAATTTTTGTAGGTAGAGGTTGTTTGACAATTTTGTGTTTGGTTCTTGTTGTGGCTATTTGTCTATATATATAGATTGGACTTTGGACTTTAGACATTGAATTATTTTTGATAATTTTAGGACATTGAAAATGTAGATAAGAAGGAAGGACACGAAGTACGTAGTATGTGGTGCCGTTGACGAAAGGGAAAAGAAAAAAGAAGAAAAAAAAAAAAGGATGACACGTGGCGGAAGGAGATGGGAAGGGTGTTGAGGGATCTTACAGACTTTCAAGAGCGAATGATATGTTGCCACGTGGGGCGAGTATTATGGGTAGAACTCGTGGTTGTGAAGTGGTGTATTAAAGATCGTGCAGCCGACATTTTTTTTGATACTTTGCTGCCGACATGTTGTGTTGCATTATGTATGTGACATTATTGGGCATGGAAACTTGTGTACGATTTAAGGTAGTACTGTTATATTTATTCATTTATTTATTGGAAACTTGTTTTATGTGTTTAGTTCTGGAGATAATTAATTTTGTCTTACTTGATAAATGACCTCACTTAAATCAACTCTTTTTTTTCTATTGTTTCTTAGATTCATGTAGTTTTTCATTTGGAATTTAGGACAATTTTTAATAATTTATGACGACTTTTTCAAATGTGCCTGTTTGAAATATTTACTATGCTTGATTGCTAATTGAATTTTTTAAAAAGGAATATGCCGTGTTTTTAGCAACTTTTAAGTATTTTTTTATATCCTAATTGATGAAGAATTTCTATATTTTTCATGAATTTAATGTACAATGATTTCCACGAAATTAGCACAATATTTGATTTCATTCAATAAACTAGATAGAAATTATATTAATTTGACAATATTTAGACTTTAACCAAAAAATAATCACAAAAATTGTTCCATATAAATACTATTTGGAATATAGTTGGTCGCCTATATAATAAGAATGATGAACAGCAATAATATTGAACAGTTAAGCCAGCGAATTTGGATAATAATAACGTGTGACAATATTGAACGTGTTCTTCCATTAATGGTTTCAATAATGAAGAAAGAGACGCGGGATTGACATTATTGATCAATAGGGATGATAAAATGGACCACACCCTCTTGACCAAGATCCGAACCCTATATTTTAACTACTTCGATTTTCATTTTTTTTTTTTTTTTGCAAAGAGCATTTACGTTTTTATATTTTTCTTAGTTCACTGAGTATTCTTGTTGAACGTGTCTCTAAATGACAACAATATTTACTGAATTATCGAGCTTAAACTCTCCACAATATTGATGAAAAAAATTCCTAATTTTTTTTAGATGGTGAATACATCGTTATATAAAAAACTATAGAAAAGTGCTAGAACTAGGTAAAATACTCACACAAGTGAGAGTTAAACCCATAACACCTCTTGGTCATGAAGCCTCATCCTTAACCGATTGGTTAATGCCTCATCGGCATATTTTGCTAATAAAATTTAACATCAAATTGTTTTTGTAGTAATTAGGGATTTGCAGAGGAGATTTTTGCATTCACTCGTTATACCTATTATACAATTCTAAATTAGTAATTTTTAGTTATATTGGATTAAAATTAATAGACGAATCAAGCAAGTACAATCAACGAAATATGGTGTTTTAAGCCCTTAACATTAACCAGGCAACCATGCCCAATTAATCACGAAAGACCACCTTTTCAACCCGAATTATTAATTGGCCCGATTCTTCAATTGCTCAGACCCAAGCCAACCCAATCAATTGCCAGCTTAAATCATAAAACAAAATTGATCTCGATTTTATGGGGGTTGCATAATTTGACATTATGATAAGAACGTGTGATATTGAATATATTTTGAACAGAACTTCAATCACATGGGGGTTAACTGGGTCATTTTTTCATGTCATACTAAAACCAAGACATGCAATTAATGAAAGAGGGATCGTGAAAATCATGGGCTAGATTGAAGAAAATAAAAAGAAGAAATTATGTAGAATTTGACCAAGGTTTTTTTTTTTTTTTTTTTTTAATTACTGGGTTAATTTATGTAATATTAAAATTTCGGATTTGTCTGTAAGGTCTAACTCAACTAACAAATTTTAGGATGCCTAAATGCTTAGATATTCATCTAAATTTAAACTTTTTATTGTTTGTTTTAAAACTCTTAATACATACCTCTATTTACATCGATCTACTTAATTATGTGTATTTAGATCCAATCTTGCATTCAACCTATCCGATTAGAGTTATAATTCGATGTATATGTTAATAAACCGATTATTTTTATATTAAAAATGAATATTGTTGAATCATATATCATAAATGACACTAATGTTTTACAAATTCAATTTTATAAGTCAAAATGATCTATAAAAAAAATATAATCTTCAGAAATAAATAAAGTATTGACGAGTTGTTTATATTGTTATTTTGTTAAATGTAAACAAAAGGCCTTTGTTTGGTTATTGTCCATCCACAAATCCACAAATATATATATACAATATACTAGGGGTATAGTCCCGCGCAAGGCGCGGTGACTTGTGCCCACTCTTTGTGTTCTATATCTGGTGAAATGTATCAAGAACTTGTTTATGATTGATAAATTAGAATTGAAGTTCTTGTAATTCTTTATTATCCAAGTTTTACCTTCCATTTAGCTTCCATATATGACTAAATTGATAGTATTTCACACGGCTTGAATGATTTTTTTCTTATCTCACCATTTAGTCTGCCACTTAATAGAATTATGTTATAGTAGTTCATAGACAAGGAGTTGCAGCAATGCGCGTTGCAGTCTAATCTGATACATTGGACTGAATAGCAATCGACTTTTGGACCATTTTTTTGTCAATCCATTCTGAAAAATGTGAAATCCATTTAAAAAAAAAGGATGCTGAAGAAGTATATCAAATTTTGGAATGATAACAACAGCAGTCAAATACATATTCTAGATGGAATTGCAGTAGAGAAATATTCTCTCTCAAATACCAAAATATTAATCACCTAATACAATTTCAAGAAATGATTGGAAGTTCATATAACAAAAAGAATCTTGCCAGAAAACATGACCTAACCCCCATTCATCATCAACGACAGGTATGCATATGAAAGCTTGATTTTAAATGAATTCTAAACTAATTTAAATAAGATACAAGACAAACCGCAAGAAAACATGTAGCTTCATGTGTTAATTGTCGAGTGTGATCATCGTAGCCCCCAAATTTCATTCAAATGGTCAGGTCGCGCACTGACCGAAATTGTTCCTGTCAATTGCAAAAGCAGATAGGATTTATCCAAAACATTCAAAATTTGAACTTTAGTTTTTAAAAGTGACTCCATTCGAAATAAAGATATTAATGATGTCCAATAGCAATTTGTAATTCCCAATAAGAAACAAATGCATCATTCGGTACCAACTCATGCAAAAAAGAATTAACTAACAGTAGAAATTTACAGAGAATCACAAAAAAGACCTAATATTACAAAAAGAGAACAGTTTATTGGAAAAATCAACTAAGTAGAAAGTACCTCTCCTGCCGGCTGCCGCTATATTTGAGCTCATTCATAGAATTTTAAATTACAAATAGTTTCATATTTCCACTCCCCTACCAACCATCAAACATAATAAATACGAACTTCGGATATAAGTTTACAAAACCAGGGAAACAGATAAATTAGAAGAATAAAATCGAAACTCCATGAAAAAAACCAGGTACTTATGTTAAAAAATAAAATTGCATACTTTAACTAATTTAGATTATATCTAATATTGCAACCCCACCAAAACATCACCTAAAGAAATTATAAGCCCAGAACACCTGGAAACAGTCATACCATACTTCCGATTAGTTTATCAAATTTAAAAAGACCATACTAATATAAATTAAACCCAACAAGGTAACCTCACAAAAAAACCACCAAAACAAGTTCTACCACAAAACAGCCAACATGATACTAAGAAAACGCTCATACCATATCTTCAGTTAATTAATGAAGTTTAAATCACCAATTCACACTAACCTTGAAAAAAAAGACGACTTTACACAGAACGAAGATGAAAATCTACAAAAACAACAATAGAATTAACAAAGACCAATCTGAAATAGAAACACATGAAATCCCATGTGGAGACAATCTGCAGCTATATACTGTCTCACTAAAGAACCATTGTGCTTACTCTTGCAGTGTTATAAACCGAAGTTTTGCAGTCGGACAGAATGCTCATGGACCAAGGAGGCAAAGTGTATCGAGTATTTTGAAAAGTCAATTTTGCAAAAAATGAAGCATAATTGGAAGAAAAGCTGAACATGTTGTGGAATTTGATCCGAAGACATGAACCTGTGGTTTTAGATTCAGAGTTAGTAAAATGATCAATGAGAAGTCAAATTGGTAAAAAGAAAAACTCAACAACCATTAGAATAGAAATTTGAAGAGTCAATAGTTCTCTAGAAGCTTGAGAAAACTACACCTTCATGAAGTTTGACCTGCATCAGAAAAACTAAAATATGTAAGGATTTAATCCAAATACCATAAATGCATCCTTTAATTAAAAGCAACAACCATGAATTCAGAAAACAAGATTATAACAATATTCACGGGCTCAAAATCGTGAAGCAAGAGAAAACAAAATCAGTTCAAAGACTTTTTCTATGATTTTTTTTAAAGAGCACTGCTTTGTAGCAAACTATTATCATCATTAATAAATATGAATTAGAGCAAACATGAAAAATACGAAGTTGATGCTTCTGAGTAAGCTTTAAATAATGACTATTGATCCCAAAACAAACAAGCTCTCCGGTGCAGTGGCTGGGAGTTAACTACCACGGTTCCAACGACAAATGCTATAGACAATCGAATAAAGAGTATATCAAACTAAAATTTGAAAAGAAAAATTTAAAAGAAAAGTGTACAGTACGACATTAGTAAAATAAAATAAACTAACATTCTTGAGAATATTTTGGAACTGAAATTCCTAAGGTGCTCTGGATTTGAAGAACAACAAAAGAAGGAAGATCGATTAATGTATACAATTAAGGTGCTCCAAAATAGTTGAGTAAAACGAAGAATTCATGTGGCAGTGAGAATAATGTGTTCTGTTTACATTTGGAAAAATAACAAAAAAAATAAAAATACATGTAAACCAATGAAATTCGAATTAGACAAAAATCAAACATGAGCAAATCCAAAGAAGCTTCCCTTTGTATAGATACATGAAGAAAGATGAAGTCAAATTGATATATAATATAGATAAGAAATTACAAAAAAAGAGTAAATCAACATATCCTACCTTGCCGGATTGAGGAACAGGGAGAACATGGAAGAATTAAACCAAATTATGGTTGGTACGACCACTGCGAATAAGAGCACAAAACCAAAACCCATGTTCATAAAAGCATACAAAACAAGAAAAAAACGATTAAATACAAAAAAAATACCTCTTCACCAAGTATGAACACCTACATCACCTGCATCAAAAATGTAAAATCCAAAAAATTACGAACAAAACAGCAAAAAAATATAAAAACAATTGAATAACAAAAATTAAATTGAGCTTCAGAAGAAACCAAAAAACGGATATTCTTTTCTAATTTTTAGAATAAGGAGGTAATCTTCATACCTAAACACGTAAGGTTGCTTCCAAAACTCAGTCCTTCCATCAAATTTCGGAAACCCAGTTTTGATTTTGCCTTTTGTTGAGAAATAGAACATGGATTTTATGGAAAAGGTAAAGAATGGATGAGATTAATTGGACAATTGAAATTGAAATAAATGAAGAGGCTGTTGTAGAGACTTTTTACAGACTTTTGATGAGGAATAGGTGAAATTGGGTTTGTGTCTTATTAAGGGTAATTTTTTATGAGGAATAGGTGAAATTGGGTTTGTGTCTTATTAAGGGTAATTATCAATATAGTGATAATAGCTTTGGCAATGGAAGTTTACCTGTGCCGGGTGGGCCCTAGAGAATGATTGAAGGGAGGCGGCCAGAGTTTACGGCAGAGCGGAGGAGGGAGTCTTGTGCGAGGAGGTGTAGATGTTGAAGGCGGCGAGAGAGAAATGAATCCTGGGGAGAGAAGAAACAGAGAAGCGGAGAAAAATTAATGAAGCCGCAAAAGTAAAGAAAAACAAAACAAAATCAGATTTCCAAATGGTTTGAAGTAAGAAGAAGTAAAATATTCCATGAATATTATTTTCCATGAAATAAGAAGAGGTAAAATCTTTAGGAAGAAATATGACTTGAGAACACAAAAAACATGGGGATTTAAGGAAGAGGGCGACAAGGAAAAAAATTTGCTGAAAATTTGCAGAAAATAAAACACGCCTAGGAAGGAAGAAGAAGACGGGGGAAAATATTTGCAGGACTAATTTACAGCAATAAAAGAAAACGTAAAACGGAATTAATTCGGTGGGCCCCCCCAACATGGACAACAAAAGAAATTAGCCGCCAAAAATAAATGAAAAGTGAAATAATTTTACACACAAAATGAAGAGAGAGGCAATAAAACTACGTCGTTTTACTGTTAGAAGTGGGAAAAAAATTCAAAAGGAAAATAGAAACACTGTTCATGTCAAACATTGACACTTAGTTATAATATATATATATAATATTCTGAAACTTATGGATCTGCAAGCCCAATGAAAAGGCCCAACATCACTTCTACATTTGGGCTTAGATGAAATTCCACCGTCAAAATCACCACTTGTATTTTTTGTATACAACAAGTTTATTATCAATGAAATATTTCATCACCTACTTTTAATTTTAAGCATGTCATACCGCATAAAATTTTTTATTTTTATTTTTTATGATGTTATTAGGTAAAAAAAACTGATGCATAATATAATAAACAAGATGATGAATTTAAATAGTAACTCACAGCCCACAATTCTTGTACTAATGAGATATTATTATCTATAAAAAATAATTTATTTACTATCGAATTAAGATCTTTATGTATCAGATCAATCTCCACCTATATTCGTCCCATATATTCGAATATGAAACTCTATAATTGATTTGAATTCAACGAATTTTAAATTGATTAAAGAACTTAGCCAGTTAATTGGATTCAAAATAAATTGCGCTTAAATTTAAGGTAGTTTGGTTTTTAGTACTATATATGTGGGCCCAGTTTGGCCGCACCTGCACCCTCCCATAGTCTTACCAAATAACAGCTGTTTGAGAAGAGAAGAGAATAGTTTTGAAATGATATTCCCAATAATCACTTGAAGAGCCTCCATTATTTCAGGGGTCCATTTTTGCCTCATAGCCAACTTTAATTGAATTGTCACCACTAAAATCAGGACATACTATATAGTGATGTATATGGACCTAAATCTATTGCCTCTTTTCATGCACAAACAAATACTACTATTCAATATCCATGAAAGCTACATTTATAAATAATATCAATATGACAGTTGTGTATAGCATGGACCCAAAACTGAGATATGATCATGAATTTCTACAAAAAAAAATTTATCTGAAATTGTTTAGTTAGAAATACATGAGTTCATAGCAAATTACTCTTGTTATTATTCTTAAAAGGCAAGTCTTGATAAATCAAATAACAATATACCCTTCTCTCTTTTTGTGAAAAAATACACTGCCTTCCTTCTATTCTTACATTTTCAGAATTCTTTTTCTTTTTGAGAGATATTTTCAGAAAATATAAGTGTACGAAATTACACTCACTTATGTATGTCCACTAGGAACATCGCAGAAGGGTAAAATGCCCATTACGAATATAGACATGTAACAGGGGATAAAGTGTTGATTAGGCATATGACAGGTAGGTAATGTGAAGGACTGTTATTTTTCACATCAGAATGAAGTCTCATTCACAATTTTGAGCTCATGTGCATACCTCACCGAGAAAGAAGGCACAATTTTGAGCTCATGTACATACCTCACCGAGAAAGAAGGCCTAACGCTCCTTATTAACAGGGGTGATACGTCTATTCTTATATGACAAATATGTACAAATATGTTATTCGACTCAATTCAACTCTTTTATAGACTACCATTATGCATAGTCCCCCCCTAAGATTTACTACACTTACTAACCTGCACCATTCAGAAAGCTGGAACTTGAGGACTTTTCAAACATTTCACAGTCAATGCACATGAACTAACTCCTACCAACTGTCTAAATGATCTAGCATCATCAATTTATTGCAATTCTTGTAAGATAACAGCTAGCTTGCAACAACTAAGCGCAAAGTTAAAGTTCTTCCCTAATAAATAGTATAACATTCCTAATAAATTTCCTTCATCCCATCTTGCGAATCATGGCCATTGTCTTTAACAAGTCGTTCATACTGACTATATTGTTTTACAACAAAATAATCGAGGTTTATGCAAGGGGTCCCGTTTATACCCCTCCAGATGTCGAGCGATTAACCGATAATTTTAAACGAGTATCAGTTGATCAAATCTACAATGTGTCTTTTGGAGGCACTAATGTTCATGTAACAAATAATGGGACTTATGCTGATCTAAGTTTAGATAAATTCTCAGGTAAGAAAGAACTTTCATTTGGCTTCGTATGTCATATAATGTAAGATCATTGTCTGGTTCTTTATTTTTTTTCTTTTTTGCTTCTTTTAGGATCAGGATTGGTGTCCAAGAACAAATATTACTATGGATTCTTCAATGCTGCTCTAAAGCTGCCTGCTGGTTTTACTTCAGGAGTTGTGGTAGCATATTATGTAAGTTTTTTTTTTTTTCCATCTTATTTAACATTAACATTTCTTGCTTAAAGTTAAAATGATGGTTCTGACTAACTTGGGATCATGATTAATATTTCAAATTTGATCAGTTATCGAATGCAAACGTATTCCCCCACAACCACGACGAAATAGATATCGAACTACTTGGGCATGAAAAAAGAAGAGAATGGGTGCTGCAGACTAATATATATAGCAATGGAAGTGTAAGCACAGGAAGAGAAGAGAAATTTTACCTTTGGTTTGATCCTACACAATCTTTTCATGACTACAGCATCCTCTGGAACAATCATCACATACTGTGCGTAATTAATTAAATACAACATTAATTAATCAACTGAGCTTCATTTTTCACTCAACTAAATTAAATTCAAATTAAATTGCAGTTTCTTGGTGGACAATATACCTGTAAGAGAAGTAATTCACAACAATGCCATCTATCCATCCAAGGCAATGTCAGTTTACACGACAATCTGGGATGCATCGAAATGGGCGACTCATGGAGGAAAATATCCTGTGGATTATAAATTTTCACCGTTTATTGTATCAGTGAAAGGGATTGAAATTGAGGGTTGTGTTTTGAATTCGAAAGATGTAACTCCCTCTTGTTCCAGAAGTAGTAGTCTTTCGAGTACAGATCCAGTTGATGGTCAACAATTTGCAAAGCTATCGGCCCAACAGATTAACGGGCTGGGCTGGGCTAGGAGTAAGCACATGTTTTATTCGTATTGCCAAGACAAAAATAGATACAAAGTTCTGCCTCCAGAATGCAATGCCAAATAGAATAAAATAAATACTACTTGCTTATTCTTTCACCAGAAAATAAAATTGTAGCCCTACACAAATACTACTACTTTATAAATGAACAAGAGTAATAATTCTAGCAAAAGTAATACAAGGAGTTTTCTGCCAATTAGAGCGGACCCGGGGGTACGTTGGCATTTACTCCTTTTTATTAGGGTTAAATTCCACTTTTAATTAGAAATCACACAGGGGTAACTGCTTGTTAAACTTTTAATTACGCTTTCATTGTATCTGTTAGTTTCAACATATTTTCTTTAAAAATTATTAGCAAAATGTCTCGCCTTTCCCCTTTTACTCTCAAATAAATATAACCGGCCCCTTCAATTATTCTTAAAATGCGAGGGCAAGAAGGGACACTTGCCGCGTTTTATTCAGAAGTCTTTTTGAAAGTAATGGCTTGGCTTTGTGCCAACTAGAAGATACAAGATAGTTGAGGGGGTAAAGTGAAATCTAATCCACACTTGAGGAAATGTTTGTGCAAATTTACCTATAGTATGTGTAGGATAATCCAAAGCTCTAGTAATGATAATTTATTCGCATATCACCGTCAAGAAAAATATTACATTACTGTAACTTGTAGTAGTTCCAAGTGTATAAAAACGTAGCACATAATGTCCAAAAGCGACTAAACACTCTCGTAATCGTCATCATCAAATTTATGAAACGAAACCCAAACTAAAACTAAAGCACGCAAAGAAGCTCACAACCATGCTGGATTTTTTAGGGCAGTAACAACTGCCTTTACTTGCAAGTAATTCTTCAAACTGTATTCTCCTTTTTCCCTTCCGATTCCACTCATTTTATAACCACCAAACGGAATTGTAGCATCAAAAGTATCAAAGCAGTTAATCCATACTGTTCCAACTTTCAATGCTCTCGATAAAGTATTAGCTGTGTCGAGATTCTGTGTGAACACACCAGCAGCAAGTCCATATTGGGAGTTGTTTGCTCTTCGAATCACATCATCAAGCTCCCTGGAAATAGAAAAATCGAGGATATTTTCAAAATTGGATATAATTTTATGGAATTATACTAAAAACGAGATTTGAAACTTACCTAAACTTCAAGACAGTTTGCACTGGACCGAAGATCTCGTCCTTGGCGATGAGCATATCGTCCTGGAAATAGAAACAGTTAAATGTTTTCTAAACTGAAACCAAACAGGCCCTTAATGTTTAGCTGCGGTGATGTGATAGTGATACCTGGACATTGGAGAAAACAGTTGGCTGAACGTAGTACCCTTTTGTACCAATTCTATCACCTCCGGTTTCAAGGGTAGCTCCAGATTCCTGACCGGATCTAATGTACTTGAGGATCTTCTCAAACTGCTCTGAATCGATCTATTGTTCACAAAACCTTTGTAAGCTTATGGAGATGAAATTGCAAAAATTGCATTTTTAGTCCTATAGGCCTACCCTCCGCACATTCTATACAAAATTGAACTTTTGTCTCAATTTTTTTTTAATATTCTGCATTTTTGGTCTTATAGCCCCCCTTTAAATCCAATTTGGTACCAAAAGTGCAAATACTTCAAAATTTTGAGACCATAAGTGCAATTTTTAAAGTGCAGGACCTAAAAGAAGTAGCTCTATGGAGAGTAAGCATTGGAAGTTTTACCTGAGGGCCTTGTTCTATCCCCGATTTGAATGGGTCTCCTACAATACGTTGCAAGGCACGTGCCTTTGCTTTCTCTAAAAATTCATCATAAACCTTTTCATGCACAAATGTTCTAGAACCAGCACAGCAGCATTGTCCCTGCAGATGTTTTAGAAATCGCTAAGTGTTTCATCAAATTAACTCCAATTGGTAATGGCTGCTAAGAAGAAGAAGAAGAAGATAACTACCTGATTGAAAAATAGAGCAAAGTGAGCTAGCTCAACGGCTTTGTCCACATCAGCGTCCTCACAAACAATAAAAGGGGATTTTCCTCCGAGTTCCAAAGTAACTGGCTTCAGATTGCTCTTGGCAGACAACTCTAGAACTATTTTGCCAGTTTCGGTTGAACCAGTGAAAGCAAGCTGCAAAATATAGATACATCAAGATTCTTTATTTTGTTTTTGTATCTTATGTGGCCTTTATTCCTTTCTTTAGTATTGCACCGATAGAAATTTCTTTTTAAGACCCTATGGTCTATTAAAACCTCAGATTCGTACTAGAACCACGATGATATGATTCAATGAAATTTCAAATAATGACGGAAGTGTAAAAGAAAGATTTGCAAGAGTATGTTATTTTGAGCATAAAAAGACATCATTTACAATTTTTGTAATATAGTGCAACATTACAAAATAGATATGTTCCACCACTTTTCTTGCTTTCAAATAAACAACAAACTTGGTACTTGAACGTTTTCTACAAACTGCTATACGCATTATTTGGTCCTTTCAAAATTCAAAATTGCCACCAAACCTAGGTGCATGTTTATTAGACGAGCATACCAAATTACTAGCTTTATAACATAGTGAAGATGTTACGTAAAGATATGAAAAGCCAGCACCCTATTTATTGAGCACCTTATTACAGTCAAAGAACTTTAAACTCATGTTACTTACCTTGTCCACATCCATATGGCGGCAAAGAGCACCACCAGCTGTTGGACCAAAGCCAGGAACGATATTCAGAACACCATCAGGAAGACCAGCCTATATATCCGAAAGCAAATCAAATATCAAGAATCATGTACATGTCAAAAGATAGGCAAATCAAATATCAAGAATGAGAAGACTGCCGATGGTACTACTTCTATATTACCTCGTGAAATAGCTTTGATACAAGTAATGCAGACAATGGTGTCTGCTCTGCTGTTTTAAGAACGACGGTGTTGCCACACGCCAGCGCTGGCCCTACTTTCCATCCGTACATCACAAGAGGAAAGTTCCACGGGATAATCTGGCCAACTACACCAATTGGTTCGTGTAAAGTTTGAACGTGATGTGGCCCATCACCTGGAATAGTGAACCCATGGATCTTATCTGTCCAACCTGCACAATAGATTAACGGAAATTAGAAAAATTGAAATTTACCCAAAAACGCAAAATGGGTAAAGGACTATTCCTTCAAAGGGACATTCTGTAATTCTTAGGCCAAAAAATGCAAAAATACCCCGCTTTGCCTAATTAGCAAAAAAAAAAAAAACTGTTATTTTTATTACCAAAAACCCCTCCTATGCTATTTTTTATTAGCAAAAAAACCCCTCTCAAGCCGGAGTACATATTTTGCAGGAAAATGACAATTATACTACCACCAAAAAATGCAAAAACACCCCTATTCACCTTGAAATGATAGTAATCCCCCTTTTAACTTTGAAAATTGGCAATAACCCCCATTTCACTTGAAAAAAAACCGGCAATAACATCCCTACTAATTTATGAAGGAATTTCAAATGGGGTTTTTTGCTAATAAAAAAAAAATACATGGGGGTTTCGCTAATAAAAATTAAACGGGAGGGGGGGGTGTTGTTCCAATTAGGCAAAGCACAGGGGTACTATTGCATTTTAACTCCAAAAAAATTGGCGATGAACCCCTTATGCTTTTAAAAACAAAGCACATCGCATCATATACCTCACGTGCATAAAGGGATAATGAGCTTCATTATTTTTAAGTATAGGGAGCTAAATCCCACAAACGCATTTCACATGTGGTAAATTGAAGTTTGGCCCTCATTCTTCTGAAAACCTACCAGCATAATAACGAAATAGTCGAACAAACATTGGTATTTCAATATTTGCACACTGTTCATATGGCTTGCCACTATCCCAGGTTTCAAGTGCTGCGATTTCATCGTTATGCTTTTCGACCAAATCAGCAAATCGTAACATTATCTTTTGCCTCTCCTGCAAGTATAAGCAAATAAAATAATCAATATGTAGTTACTTAGTAATAGTAATACAACAAAGACAGGTAGATTTCAAAATGAGGTTAGAAATGGTTTACATAAGCAGTCATTTTAGGCCACGGCCCTTCATCAAAAGCCTTACGAGCAGCAGCTACTGCTCGATTGATATCCTCTGCATCGCCTTCAGCTACATGTGCAATCACCTCCCCAGTTCTAGGGTCCAGAGTTGGGAACGTTTTCCCTGGTATAGAGAACATAGTAAGTCAGCTACACCACAAGTATTTCCGAACATAGGAAAAGTAATAGAAAGTTGACCTGATGCTGCATCAACAAATTGACCATTGATGAGTAGCTTATCGTATTGTATGCTAACAGGTGGCTTGATCGGTTCCTCGAGAGCTGCTGTGGCTGTGCTGTACCGGTAGATTCCTCTGCCCAGATAAGATTGATTTCCTACAAAAGCTTTGAGTGATAAAACAAACTTATAGTAGTAGGTAAAATACAAAGAAGGCGAAACTAAATAGTCAAATCAAAAAATCTCTCTGTCCTTGTTATTTAATTTGATTCACCAAAACATAATGAATAAGATCGGTGAAGATGAAAGAATATTCTTCAGAGATTTGGGCTTTATCAAATTTTACCCCAAGATCAATAAATGTCACAGGACTGGTTAAATCACAGAACTTCACCAAATTATTGAGATTAAATACCCAATTAAACCTAACGCAGATAAAAAATAAAACAAAAAATAAATCATATAATATTGATAACAAGCAATACACACAGAATCACATACTTCTTAACTTGTATTTTTCCACAAAGAGTAAAAACAAACAAAAGCCATATGTCAAAACATAATATACCTCCACGAGAGAGCAGGGGAAGAGAACGAGTAACAAGAGATGAGACTCTTCGAGAGGCCATTATTGACAATACGAAGAGCAGAAAAGATAACAAATACTCCTACTAGTCAACTTCTACCTTATCAGTTCTTTAATCTAGAAGTGGGATTAACTAATATATAAAGATAAGATATATGATATCAAGAAATAAATATATTCAATGTGATTGAAAATGGATATACACGCAAAGGTCGAGGGTAATGTAGATATATATCAGCGAGTCACCGTCACTCCACTTTTATTTGGAATAAGATATTTTACACATAAGATGAAATAAATTATTTTAGGATAATATTATTAAGCATGAACCACCAAACACGAACTGACCCTAACTTCGAGGGATATGAAAAGATTGTGGGGTTAGGGGCCGTTTGTTTAGTATTTGGTAGAGTAGTTTGAGAGAAACAGTACCAGTAGTGAAAGTTTCTGAAATAATTCTTGATTTATATAATATTTTTTGTTTATGTTAACGTTTTAGGAGGGTGGTTTGAGAAATAATAATGGTGTAGGTTGTAAAAATATTTAAGATTTTTATGTTCATATTTTGTGTAGGAGATTTGATACTTTATGTCAATCAAATTAAAGTTTGCATAGGTTTTTTTTAGTTGGAAAAAT
Source organism: Penstemon newberryi var. newberryi (assembly GCA_030819805.1). Taxonomy (NCBI): domain Eukaryota; kingdom Viridiplantae; phylum Streptophyta; class Magnoliopsida; order Lamiales; family Plantaginaceae; genus Penstemon; species Penstemon newberryi. The sequence goes on from JAUALY010000008.1 coordinate 1,747,871, forward strand.
TAAAAGATGACAAATTTATTTTTTTAAAAGATCATATTTTCTCAAACACAAAATAATTTTAAAAAATGCGAGACAAACATGCCGGAGGTATGGATTTGCCATATGCCTTTTTCTTTTGATATTGGTAGATCCAAATTTTTACAAATTTATTTTCTCCAGAATGGAAGTAAATGGATTACTTACCAAATACTCCCTATGTCTCAAATTATTTGTCGTTTTATATGTTTTCACATATATTAAAATATCTAATAAATAGCCTCAATTTTAGGGAAAAAACAAATTATATAACTAAAATACCATTATTTTTATTTATCTCAGCATTAACTATTTACACGTTATTCAAGTTTTACACTCTCTTTCTTAAGGGCAAAATAGGAAAACATGTAATTAATATTGTATTGAAATCCTAAAGCGACAAATAATTTGGGACAAAAAAATTTCTCTAAAACGACAGATATTTGGGACAGAGGGAGTAAAGAATATGATGATTTACACTCAGACCCCCTGAAGTTTATCATAATTACAAAAACTCCTTGTAGTTTTAAAAATTACAAAAACACCTTATAGGGTTTTTTTTAAACATTTTTACAAGTTGTAGGGGGTTTTTTTGCAAGATTTGTTGAACCACATGGGGTCTCTTTGTAATTTTTGAAATGTCAGGAAATTTCTTATAATATGACTAAACCTCGGATGATTTGAGTGTAAATCACCCAAAAAAATAACATAGAGTTAATAGTAAATTAAAGAAGATATGTTGATAAGATCAAAGAAGATTTTATTTATTTCCACACTTTTTTAATTATCTCGTATAACTGATAAATAAATTATGCATATCTTTCTCTCTCGGGGATGTCTATTATTCCTCGTGGTCATTCTTGAGGAATCGTTTCATCCAAGATCACAATCACTCAAAATTTAAATCATTTAATCTTAACCATTCAATATTATACAAGAGTGTACAACATCAACTATTACAAATTGTGGTGTACAACATAAGGGTTCCGATCATACTTTCTATAATTTTACATTGTACATTGTCAAATGACTATTATATCCCTAAATTAATAAACCAAAAAGAAACAATATTACAGAAACCTTTCTCATTTCAAGGATGCTCTCCTCACCCATGGCACGCCGGCAAGGTCGAGATAGCTCTGCAAGTTTAAGAAAGTATGAATTCAACTATTTAGTATTAAAAAAAAAATATGCATTAACCCCATCCTCATTTTCGTTGGAGTCATTCAGAATTATCTAAAGTTTGTTGTAAATTAAAGAGATTCAAAATTTCGTTTCTGGTGAAGCATATTTAATTTTCAAAATTAAAATTCTTCAATTAGTAAAAATTAAAGCGAGACATAGATACCAATTCACTGAATAAATTTTCATATGAAATAAGACAAAATGTTGAAATATTGACTGAAATTGATATAAATCTGAATCTTTAGTTGTTGCTGCTCAAAATTGTTGATGAATTCATTAGATTTTTGGATTTCGAAAATCGATTTCGAGCTCTCCGATTTATTTATTTTGGTCGGAAGCTTGTTCAGTATCCGATTTTGTCATGATGAAACGAATCTTTTTTATCGAAACAAAAACGAAATGTTTATGGATTTACTGGATGTTATGTTCCTGTGTCTACCAAAAGATAATTATGAATTTTGGGGAGGGTGATGCTGATGAAGGAGACGGCCAAATGAATTGGAATTTTGGAGAAAGGAGGGACGGTTGGGAAAAGGGTTTAGAAATTATCGGTGAAGAAGGTGGGGATATTTTGTGATAGCAGAAGGAATTAAAAATTAATTTGTTATACTATAACTATTAAAAAGTAGGCCTGTCAATCGGGTTCTGTGAGCCGAGCCTTAAATGGTTCAAACTCAAATACCATCGGGTTTCATGACTATAGGCTCAAACTCATATACCATCGGGCTTCACATCTATAGGCTCAAACTCGGCTCATGTAACTTTTCGGGCTTCGGGTTTATATCGGGCTTGCTCACTCAAGCAAATTTTACTTGGCAAATAAAAAACTACGCATTGTTAAAACACATATAAATAGACTAATCTTACTTAATGCACAAGATTATATAAATTCCATACTTGTAATCTATAATATAAAACATTAAATAAAGATGGTAAAAGTCTCGAGGCTCTCGATCTATTTGACCATATACTTTAACTTTTCAGTTTTTTCCCTTTTGTTATTTATTTTCCCTTTGGCCCGTAAATACGTTAATTGCAGTTGATAAATGTGTTATAACTGATATATGAAGGAAACAAGTTAATTGTAAAAAAATGTTTCATAATAATTAGTATACTGGAGTATAATTTTAATATTAATAATTAATAGTAGTATTTAAAATAATAAGTTGCAATAAAGTGCAAAAGAGAAAATTCCAAAAGTATCCACTTCTCCAGTTTGATGTCAATATGGTAAATAATTGGAAACCTGTATTTTTTTTTTAAACCCAATAATGTAAAATAATCAACTCGTTAATTTGTATTTGGAATAATTATATAGTCGGGCTTTATTCGGGTTGAGCCTATTTCAGCTCAAACTCGGCTCATAAATTGATCGGGTTTAATATAATGGCTCAAACTCGGCCCGGCTCACAATTATTCGGGTTCGGGTCAAATTTAGTCGGGCCGAGCCATCGGGCTTCGGGTAGACCCGGCTCAATTGACAGTCTTATTAAAAAGGGTAAAAAAATCTTTTTGAATTAAATATTTTACATCTAGGGGTGTTGTACATGTGAACATGTGTCACAGTTTCATTGGATGAAACGATTCCTCAAGAATGACCACGAGGAATAATAGACAACCTCTTCTCTTTTTCCTCCCATACTTTTCCAATCATATTTTTTTTCCCGTTTTGTCCAAGATATTCATTTTAAGACATGACTTAATTTATTTTTTATACTTTCTTCCATTAGACCAATTATCCGTTGACTTAATTTGATAGATTCACTACAACTGCTTTTAGAATTTGATTTCAACTTGACCTAATAAATTTATAAATGACATAATATTTTTATTTTTTAAAAGATTTTTAAGCTCAATGAGTAGAAACCTCAACCAAAATTTGTTAGAAACTGATTTATTAACTATATAAGTTCAAACATGATGTCATCTCTATATTAATGTCATTTCTGAGATATTTATGTAACGAATCCAATTAGTTAGTAAATTAATGGGAAAAGGATATTAGAAAATCTAATTAATTAGCCAGTGAAAACAAAGATATAATTTTGCTATATAAATTGGAATAATTGCAAATTCCTTGCCGTGGTAGAACTTCCAAAATTCATTTGATTGTGATTGAGCACCAGCATTTGTGGTCTCCATTATACTTAAATTTAGCTATTTTCTTCTTCTTGATTTGAATATAGTGTATTTCTAGACTAGTTAACAAATGATGGAAATATACGTCGTGTTACTATATTTCAAATCAAAGTTTTATATGTTTTAAGAGTTTGAATGGATTTTTGATGAGTTTCATAAATTTGACAAAAACTCATTTTGAAAGATTTTGCCTCGGTCTCACGAAGATCGAGTCAAAATCCATCCACATATACCCTAATTGTTTCAGCTCATACAAATTTCCTCTTCTAATTAATTAATTAGACAGAAAGGACCACTCCAATATACCTAAAATACTTGTCTCTATTGAAAAGAGTTTTATGTTTCAAAATTGAATAATTAAAAATGTATTTATGATGAACTGCGTAAGAAAAATAAAATGAACTGTTAATTTATTAATATAAATTGAAAAAAAGCTAATTTTTTTTCAATAATATATGACCCCAATTTTAAGTTTGACTAAAGACTCTCAAAAGAGTAAGAACAACCATATAAACGAGTATAGGGTTGAGTAGTCGGAGATGGGTATATAGGATCAGATACTCATATTGAGTCTCTAAATCTAAATTACTCGACTATAAATCAAAATTTTACGTAATTTGATCGAATTCTGAAAATACTGCACACCACCATTGAAATCAAACATATGTCTAATCATGTTTTAAACTATGTTTATAATTCATTTTAATTCTTTAAAAAAGAAGGTCATAATCAAGAAATAAAAGATAAAACACAAATTCAGAGAAAAAGTTGTGAAGATTTTGTCCATAGGTAGGACTTAATATGTTAAATACAAACATTTTATGGGCGCCGCGCATTACGACTTATGTAGCACCGAATTGTCCATACTTATACTCCACAGACCATCCATGATACAATTTTGCACCCTGACAAAATATTTCAATTAATGGTTAAGGCATCTCTAACCGAAGCCCTTGCCCAATTGCTCGCCCAATTGTCTTGCCCTCTTGCCTTGCCCCTCATGCCTTTTCGACCCACCTAAAAAACTCATCTCCAATCGAAAGGCAATCAATATTCATTAATTCAATTTCACAACTTTCCACACTCTCCTCACTCAAACTTATTTTAATAATAATAATAATAATAGTTATGATAATAATAATAATAATTAATAAAAATCATAATAGTGTAAGGAATTGTTAAATGAGATGAATAGAGCAAGAGATTAGTTTATTTTATGTCCAACTCAAATTAAAGTAAAGTTTATATACAATTCTTTAGAGATAAAAAAAAATGCTTATGATAATTATTAATATTTTGAAAATTGAGGAATAAACTTAAAATGGGATTAAACAAGTAACAACCGATCAATATACTACATCTACATCCAATGGTGTACTTTACACTCTAAAACCCATTAAGCCTACTTTTATAATTAATTACACTCTAAAAACCAAAAAAATATAATAATTCCAACAACCCAGCGCGTTTGCTCGCCAGCAATTGGGCAGGCAAGCTAATTGCCGCCTTGCCTGCTCCAGCTCCCCTGCCCGCCCTGCCCCCTTGCCTGCCCAATTGCCGGCACCGGTCTCTAACCGAACACCGCCGGCAATCCCCCCGATTGCCGGATTGCCGGCTCGGTTGGAGATGCTCTAAGAAACAACTGATATCCTCTGTAATTCTCTACTTTTTTTCTTTTAGAGAAAATCTTCCATAATTCTACTTACATTAATAAAAGTCTCGACATTTTACGTAAATAAATCAGTTTTTAACATTTTGTAATTCAACAAGTTGTAATGTTATATTAAAAAAAATACTCAATAAATTAAACATTTAGAATACGACAAAACATATTAAAAATATCAAGATATATTTGAGCACCTATTGTGCACTAGTTTACTTTGTAATGAACTTATGATTCATTCAACAACAATAAACAAGTTTAAATTCAATAAAGTAAAATACAAACCAAGTTTAAATAAATTAATACCCTCCGAAATCAATTTGTTCACACTACATGGGCGGTGGTACGCTTTAATCATTTCGATATGTACTATAATTGAGCCGGTTGGGCCAAGAAAAACCAATATATCTAGAACAAAATACCAAAGTGACCAGAAGAGGTCCCCAAATGATACATTTCACATCTGGAAATCAATACCAAATGCAGCAAGGATATGATGGATCGATCGGATAATTTTCATCTTTGATATTTATAATTATAAATAATAAAATTATAGCACCATCTTAACTTAAGAGCAACTCCAACAATTTATGTTATTCTTTTTTGGATACTCGTTTCAACAACAAACATCACACTGAAGTTAACTGAAGTATATTTTATTACTTTTCAAATATTTATAATATTCAATTATGTAATATGCATAAAACATGGTTAATAAATATATATTTTCATAAATTTGATTTTGTAGAATAATATTTTAATAGTTTTGTATAAAATTTACTTTTCTTGTAAAAAATTACTTTTCAAAGATACTTATGGATAAAGTTTTTCTTATTATACCAAACAACGATTCTTGGAGAGGCTATTGACTGAATCATATACAAATAGACCACTATCTAAGAAGACTCTATGATCAAACAGTACCTTGTTAAAAATGTTGAGCAAAATAACATATTTGATGGCTGCATTATTAAACAAAGGAAATACAATCAGAGTAGAACAACTTATAACCAACATGTAATTAATCTAGTGGAAGGGACTAGTTACTACAAAGTAACGGACTCGGATTCGAATCCCTGTTGGGAAAGGTATCCACATTTGTGTCCAACCCGCCTCGAAAGGGATTAAACCCTTGGGAAACAAAAAAAAAAAAAAAGAGAACAACTTATATCATAGATTTTTTCATTTTTGTACTGCCAAATTCAAATTCAAACTCACAAATGCAACATTAAAACTCAAGCTGTAGTAACAAAACATGCATATTCATTGTAGAACAATGTCATAGAGATTACCTTATACAAAGGCATCACATCTATGATGGTTGCATTCTCCAAGCTCAAGAAAACATAAAAAGCTATAAGTTAGCCATGCAAAAAACACATATGATCATACTACAAGTAATAAATAAGGGCAAGGGTATCACTTGATAAACGGGATTCCAGAAAAACTCCGGCTGGCATATTCCACGTACTCAGAACCAAAAAACTGCCGTAGAAAGAACTCCTCGTATGGTATTCTTTGTTGGAAAAAACGCCAAACGACTGCCGCAAATGCAAGTGCTGATAATGGATTACACATCATTATTTGAGTACCGACCGACCAGATGAAGAAACCACAGTAACTTGGATGACGAATATACTTATAAATACCATTAGTTACCAATGTATGATGTTCTTCGTGATATCTCTTTATGAGATGAGTGAAGGATCTCCCAGCAGTTATTATAGCCAATTTTCTAATGATTTCACCAATAACAACCATGGCAAGGCCTATGTTGCTAATTGACCAGTGTTCTTTCAATTCCGGGAAGAAATAAGCTTCCACTAAATACTCTATCGAAGAACATATCATAGCCAAAATGTAGTTGGGGCTGATTAGAAGGGATTTAACAGTTACACTGTTTTTGCCATGAAAGAAAACTGCTAGAATATATTCAGAGCAATGAAAGAAGATTATAGCAAAGAACATTTGAGTCAAGTGTCTACATGCTGTGAAGTTCAAGATCTCTGTCATTTTTCAAATGTCAACCAAATAAATCTTTCATCAGACTAAATATCGAATCTGAGGCACGAGACGCCTCAAAGAAGGAAATATAGAGAAATATTATCAGGATTTACATCAGAGCTGAAACAATTGCAGAGAAGAAAGACCAGTTAGTGATAAATACTATTTCATATTAGTGACATTCCCCACAAGATAAAAGCTAGGACACAATATTTGTGGTAACCATTTAAATAACATCTTATTTCCATCTTTATATGATATGCTATATTGGTCGGGATTTGGTAGCAATTTATCTCGTGGGGGAGGCCAAATAACTCAGCGTGTGGGTCAAGTCACATTGGAATGTCGTAAGCCCGTGTGTGTGAATGCACTATAAGGCTAGAAAATGCTCTTTTCCTAACACTTACAGAGGTCCTACATGCTATATTCGATAATATAATAACAATATTATACTCAAATTTCTTTAATTCCATTAAATGCAAGCTATCGTTCACAGTGTTTCAATAAATTTTCTCCAACAAAATGTCGATAATGGGTTTCGGTGCAGCTTTTGTAGTTCTAAAAACTAATCCTAACTGCCTAGCATTGGGGTGACTCGGGGTTTGTCAATTTCCACGATTTTACATTTTCTACTTATAAATTAAAAAAAAAATTGAGCAATACAAACTCAAAGAGAACTAAAACCCTAATTGAGTTTGAACACAAGGGCGTATACACACGGACACATAAACAACAAAGATTAATCAACATGAAGCGATAAATTGCAAAAAATAAAATACCTGATGGAATAATGACATTGGCACGGCGATATGGTGCTAAAATGCTCAACGGCCCCGTGCCTCCGGCGTCAGCGTCGGTGCTTAGGGTTTCAAATTTCGCCCAGCTAATTAACAAACTAAAGTCCGAGGCTTATACTGTACTACTAATATTCCAGCTGAACTAATTTTTTATTTATCATTAATATTACAAGGTTTAAAAAAAAAAAGTTTAATGAATAAATATACTTGAAACGGCATTTATGTATAGGCATAAATATGATTTTGATTCTAAAGTTTTGAAATTCAAGGCTCATCATAACAAATTATCATATTTTGTACTCCCTCGGTCCCATTTATTTTGTTCCTTTTGCTACAGTACCCGATTAAACTTTTCAATCTTTTAAGTGACTTATCATATTAAATTATTCACATTTGTGGAGTATTAAACCTTTTAAATATAAATATATATGGTGTCATATGATATTATTAACTTATTAGTGAAATATATTAATTAAATTATTTATTATAATTTTTATAAATTTAGTCAAGTTGACTGATTCTGTTATATTATTATGAATGTGCTACTTAGAAACAAAAACAAAAACGCATAATTGGTTAAAATGTTCCCAAAGTTTTGACTTCCTCTGACTAAAGTTGGTCGTCCATCCATTCTCAGCCCCTTTCTACGGACACCCTAAACAACTGTTGAACATGTCCAAATGAACAAAACAATGTCTAAAAAAAATCACAAATTCTTGTTCTAAATTCACCTCAATGTTTTTATGAACAAATGGAATGAATTTTGTCTCCAAATTCATTACATAAATCCCTTAATTCTTCAACCCTTTTTGTCTAAACAGAACCTCCAAGAAATTGATCAGATTTATCAAAAAAATAAATAACTCCCGATTCTCTTTCCCTGCAGCCAAAAACTGCAAGAAAATGACCTTAAATCACAATTTTTCCCTCCCCTATTTCCTTTCAATCACATGCCTTCTTTTAGCCTTCGTGACACTCCCTTCATTCGCGGAACCTGAAGAAGAGCCCAAGCCCGATTTCGCAATCGGAGACGATGGGAGAACCTTTATCAACTGCGAAAATTTCACCGGGGAAAACGAAATCAGAATCCGTGGCGAGGTTACTTTAATAACCTCCATCATCTACGAAAATGCCATTTCACCACCGCCAACAAAACCGATAAATGCATCCAACATCGGATTCTTCTATATCCCATCCACATCAATTAATTCCATAGCAAAAGCCCGAGAAGAAGGCTCTTGCCTCATCGGTGCACCAAACATAACGCAAATCTTCACATTCGACGAACTACCACCTTCCCTTAACAATTCGGGATTTGATAAAACCGTTCGGTTTGAAAATTCAGGGGACTACTTGATGTTCTACCATAATTGCGAACCCACAACATGGGTAACAATGCATTCGAGCATTGAAATCAATGAACTAGGAACGCAAGAGTTCCTAGATATGATTCCCACTTTCTTCTCCCATCTCAGGATCATAATGTTCATAGTCACCCCAATATATTTCGTCTCTCTAGCCTTATGGCTATTCATATGCTCGAGAAATCGAATTTTTCTAAACAAGTACCATGCATGGATGAGCACGTTCCTTCTCGTACAATTCCTCGAGTCAATTTGTGCAATGGACTATGCCAAAACAATGCTCTTAATCGTTCTTTGCTTAATCGTCACATCTTTGTTCTACATTTGTGTGTTCGTCTTGGTCCAAGCTTGTTTTCGTGTTCTACGAACTTTTTTAACGAGAAAAACATTTCTCATTATGCTTGTCCCGATGATTATGCAGGGTTTCGGGAACATGTTGAATCCGTTCCAGGAATTTTACTGGATACCTTATTCGTACCTCGCGGCGTTTTCTGTCTCGGGTATAGTGTTCATGGTCGTTGATGCAATTTGCTCTGTTGTGATAATTGTTGTACTTTTAAAAAGGTTAGCGTTCGAAAGGGACAATCTTGTGCCGAACGCCACATCGACTAGGAGTTTGGAGATTTTGAGGTTGTTTTTTAAGGCTTATGTTGGATTTGTGGTGTATCATATGATATTGTTGCAGGGAATGTCTTTGTTTAGGTTTGTTGTTAGGTTTGAGTTGTGGTGGGTGAGTGTGGCCGTTCATGAGGGTATTGGGGTTGTGTTCTTTGGGTTCATCTTTTACATTTTTCGGCCTAATGATTGGAACGCTTATATATTATGGAATGAGCAACCTGTTGTTGGTATTTAATCTCTCAATTTCTTTTTGCTTAATTGTTTTGTCTATTTATTCAATTTGTGTGATGCTACATTAATATTTCTTATTTTCTCTTTTTCCAAATTGAATAATTGAGATTTTCAATACAAAAATATGACCAATAGCTTCAACTTATAACTTGTTATTATTGATCTTCTATAGCCATCCCATTAATTTAATTAAAATTTTGATTTGTTCAATAATACTATTAGTATATTATCATCTTATGATTAACTTGACAAAAAGTAATGCATAAAGTCTTTAAATTAAGTTTCTATTCGCCTTGGGCAAAATTCAAAAACACGATATTTATAAGTTGTAAATCATGGTCGATTCCTTCATGTTTAAATACTCAAAACAAACAATGAAATCGCAGTCTCGAGAACCAAAGGTGGTGGATTCAATTTCAATTTTATTATATTGCTAGTTCTTCTTTTTATTTTGGCCATAATTAAAATAAAAATGATATTATGATTGTATTAATGTATTTCACAGTATCAAAAAAAAAAAAAAAAAAGAATATTAGAAATCTAACGAGTGAGAGGATTACAGTGTACATCGCTACATTATATAGTACTTGAATTTCTCGCTCTTCCTCAAATCATCCCACCTGAAAATATCAGGTAAAGATCATATTCAATACCCTCCTCTCTAATTTAAAATTTGTCATTCAATTTCAATTTGATATTTGTTCATTCGTAAAATTAGATAATTTTTCCTTCGACTGATCCGAAGAAAACGTGTACACACACAATCTATTCAACACATTTTCATGAAGATGCAGCCTTTATGGTATGTATATGTGTGTTCGTACTTTTATATGCAGGTAGGCGAATGTATACCTAGAAAATGGACTAATTTTCATAGAATATCTTATTCTGTATTTCAAATGGAAATTTCTTGATTTGTTTCTGTTATAATAAAGCTTTGTCAATGGAGATGGATTAAATATTTTCATTAATTCGTGTATATTCTCCATTCTATGATTGTTTTTAGTATTAGGACTTCATTCATATAGAGGTTTTGGTTTTTTTTTATTTCTTTATTTTGATGTTTGGTTATAGGTTAGAACTTAGAAATATTAATGGCTTTTACTTTTTCTATAGTTTTTGGTTTATTGTTCATTGTTTTCTCTTAGCTAGGTTAGCAATTGCTCTGTTTAATGACTTAAATTGCAATGCATGTTGGCTTTAAGTGATTATATATAGCTTCACATCTCTATAGAACCATAGTTCAAAGAGGATCTATACTTTTCTTGTTTAGTGGTTCGTCGAATCCCTCAATTATTTGGGCTGCTCGATCAACATTGTCTCACGACTCTCACCCCCCCCACCCCCCTCTCCCTTTCTTATCAGGTAAATCTGGATTTGACATTATAAACCTTCTTTTTGTAGTCTATATGGAGAAAAGGAAATGTAATCAAACAACTCAATTACTCGAAGGTTTGTGCAGCTTTCTCCGCGCATATATTTTTTCAGTTCTCTCTATAGGTCCAATTCCTAGACATATCGCATTTATCATGGATGGAAATCGAAGATATGCCAAGAATAGAAACTTAGAAGATGGGACTGGCCACAGAGTTGGATATCTAGCTCTTACCAATATGTTAAGATATTGTTACGAGTTAAACGTGAAATACGTCACCATTTATGCCTTTAGCATCGACAACTTCAAAAGAAGACCCGAAGAAGTTCAATCCACCATGAATTTGATGCAGGAAAAGATTGAGGGGTTAATCCAGAAAGATAGTATAGTAAACAAACATGGAGTGAGGGTATACTTTATAGGAAACCTTAAACTTTTGAACAACTCTGTTAAGATATCAGCTGAAAGAGCTATGAAAGCCACTGCTCATAATTCAAAAGCTGTTCTTTCTATATGTATGGCCTATACGTCTACGGATGAGATTATGCACGCTATTGAAAAGTCTTGTAAAGAAAAACATGATGAATTTAGAATTTTGGATATGAGTGGTGCAGGATATGGTTTAATTGGACTCGGAGGAATTGGAACAGATAACGGAATGTCTCTTATTGATTTGAAAGATGTTGAGGAACATATGTACATGAAAGTTGCACCCGATCCTGATATTATAATTCGTACTTCTGGTGAGACTCGATTAAGTAATTTCCTTTTGTGGCAGAGTTCATCTTCTCTTTTGTATTCTCCTAGAATTCTTTGGCCAGAGATCGGGTTTTGGAATTTGGTGAGGGCGATTTTGGAGTATCAAAGGAATTTTGCTTATTTGAAAAAGAAACCGAAACAAAGTTTGGTTGGACTTTTAGTCGTAAACTTGCTAATTTCAGGTTTTGTTTTGGCCTTATGTTTTTTACTTTACAGATGCATGCATGGGTCTGGAGTTATTTTTCTTGTGTCCTTGCCCTTGATGTGGTAGTGATTTATTCTTTTTTGTGAAAAGAAATTACACATTAAACATCAATTGGAGTTATGATTTGAATTGTTTGAAACTGATGGAAACTTTGTTGTATAATGTATCATTATTCTGGATTTATTCCTCTGCCCGAATGTTAATCGTTTGAACAATTTACTATTCAGTAAATTTTATGGATGCCTAGTCGAGAAGATTTTGCTCAGTTTTTGTTTAGGTGCTCTGTTTTAGAACTTCATAACTTTACTTATTTGTTTATTTCTTGAATGTGGAGTTTACACAACATTAGATTATGCTTAATTGGATTCACTCATTACAAACTAGATCTTCTTACAGCTAGATTAAATCTCCTGGTCCCTGTGAACGAGTCGGATAGTAGTATGATTTCTCCGTCACCCCATAATAAAAGGTCCCATTTGGTAATTCTTGTCTATGTGAAGATGCATTATTAAGTGCTCCATAAAGTAATGATGCTAAAATTATCTGGTAATTTATAGGTGTAAACTAGCTATTGAAAATTTATACAAAACTTGAGGAGAACTTTTCTTTTTTCCTGTTTTGTATTAAGACTCACCCCCAACTATTTAAATGGTTGTGATTCACCAAACATGGACTTTCGGCAGTAGTCGTATGAATTTAACATGTTCAACAGTTGAAGAAATACAATACAATCAAAAGATTTAAGGGGTAAAATGCAATCTTTCTTACAAAGTATTAGTATTCAATTATCGAAGAAAGGTGAGCCACCGCTGACTTCATCTCGAGGTTGTGAATTACAACAATTTAAAGGGTTGAATAGGCAAATGCAAATGCAAAAGGCTATAAAGTAAAGTGAAGAACAAACTCAAGGTCAGGGGAAAAGTGCAATCTCCCATATAAAGAGCAATATATCTCAATTAAGCTTTGAGTGAGAATTCAACTTCAAACAAGTTATCTAACTGTAAACTCATGCAAGGTTAATACATCTATATATACTCTAATAAAAAAGTGTAACAAAACAAAGAGAAAATTTACTCAAGATCATACACAACAAATTCATAATGTCGCTTTGGCAGATTACTAGTGTTTTGTGATTGAAACAAAGTTCACTCTTCATGTTCTCTTGATCTTCGAAAAAGTTCCAGTTTCTGAAAAGTAAGTACTTTGAATTCCACTACCAAGCTGGTTCGCCTGAGGGTTTGAAAGCTCGATACCCTGAAGAATTAAGCATATGACATTTAGCATTTGAGCTCCAAGGAGCAAATTAGGTAATAATATAATTACATGGTATAAGAAGATACTCTAACCAGAAATCTACATTTTAGCATTGTTCCTTGAAAGTTTGGTTGATTAATGAATTGAGACTAAGAAGCATACCTGCACAGGTGTGAAGGCCAAACTGGAGGTCAGTCCAGAAGTAGCGCCACCGCTTCCAAAACTTGTCTGCTTAAATCTGAAAAATAGAATCCCATAAAGTAAATAGTTAATAAACGCAATGAAAGCAGTAAAAAGAAGTACAGAAGTTCATCAATTCCAATCAAGGTGATGCTTATGTTGGCAAATTAATGAGATTGAGGTCCAAATTCAGGGAAAAAGAATCTTATTATTTCCAAGGCTGTATTTGTTCTATCAAATGCTTAAAAAGTTAACTTCTACATTAGTTACCACAAGAGGCAGTTTCAATAGAGAATGGTAGAGAAAACTTACTTTTTGGCTACTTTAGCAGCAAGCCTGCTCTGACCAACTGATACACGTAGCTTCCCATTACCAGCCTGACCGAGCATTCCATATCCTTCTCCCAGCCCATCACCTTCAAGGAAAACAACAAAGTAGGAATAAGAGTGAGATTCTAGATTGACGAAACAATATTTTTAACATATATTAGTACACAACAAAGAATATCAGTCTGCAGATAGTCCGGTAGAACAAGCTAACATGTCATCTAATAGTAAAACACAGAATTCCCCTTGGGATAAACACAAGGGACTTTCAGCAGTTGAGTTGAGTTCATTTTTCTTTTTCCTTATTTTTCTACGAAGTACTAATTCTCACGTCAATAATTTAACACATCACAGTCAACAATATCAATGTAAAGTAAAATCATTACTATCAAATTATGATGTTTGTGTGATATTGAATACCTAATGAGCTCTCTTCTGGTATTCCAAACTGCATCCTATTTGCCAGCTTCCGCATGTCTGTAATAGCATATCTGATGGTAGATGGAAATCGCATTAGTTTTGACATTAAACCAATCGACTTCAAATAAATATTAACACACATACTTAAGCCAAAAGGAAATTTCAACTACCTTTCTTTCATCTTCCTCAACCTTCGACCGCCTCTTTTCTTTTTAGGCTCAGAATCAGGAACAGGAAGAGGTTTAGGCTGCTTTGCAGGAGGAGGCTCTTGCCACTTCTCTATCTTTTTGTGAATATCATCACGAAAAGTTCTTCCAGTTTTTCCAGTTGGATCTCCTCTAGTAGAATCTACCCGTGCAACAAGTGTCGATTTTGCAGCCAAAAGCCGACAGGCACGCATCCTTAAGGCAGGAGGAGTACTCTGAAATATTTCAGTTTGCTCAAGATAACCAACACGGAATTGAGATGTTGCTGTTGAAAACCCTGCTAAGTTTTTCCTTTTGGCACCAAGAAGCTGAACATTACAAGCAGGCATCTTTGCTAATGCTGTGAGACCACCAGCTGTCCCCATAAGTTTTGCAGCGACAGCACTTCCAACTATAGCAGAAAGATTTGGAGCAATATATCCCATTCGACTCTCCACAAAATCAAGAACCTTTTTCTTAGCTGAATCTAGAGCAAGAGCTCTGTCACATGCATCAATTGTCTTTTGCAAGACATCTTCTGGAAGAGGCTTACCACTGGTAGTTGACGCTGTAACAGAAACAACCATAATAATTGCAGAAGGTAACAGACCTTCAAGATCAACAAGAGTCAGATCTATTTCATTTCCGATTTTCTTTACGACCCGAGCATAATCAATGGGGTGATGAACCAGAGATTCAAGTTCTGGAAATTTTAAGCGATACTTGTCACGGATAAAATTGTGAATTATCATTATTTCATTTTCAATATCAACAGACAAGGCATTACAATCAACTATTAACTGGTATTCTGGATCATCTTCCAAAACAAAACCTCGAGATGTATTCTCAGAACCAATCTCCAAAGCATTTTCAACTTTCTGCAAGAAAAAAAAAAGTTTGCATTCACAACTAGGGAATGAGCAAGAAGCAGGAGGTTTTGTTAACTCATGACAGACCTATAGAAGCAGAAATGATTTGCTGAATACACAAGGTAAATGACAATAGTAAATTCATTCTAGAGGAATGACATCATCAGGTGTTTTATATTAACTCATAAAAAGATGAAGCATTGAAATATGAGTTAACATTAACTAGTAAGTATAAACTAAACTGACCTGCATGATATCAGCATAACGCTGAGTACTTTGTAGTTTGGACACACTATCCAAGTCATCATAATTAAGTGCCTCTATATCTGCCAAGTCACCATCTATATCTTCTTCCATGTGCTCAGCATTATCATTATCCACATCCTAAAAATAAAATACAATCATACTAGTTCATAAAAAAGATAATAAAGAAATCAAAGAGAAAGCCTGAACTACAACAGGAAACGTCTAAATAAGAGAGGACAAGAGGCATTACAAACCCAAACCATATTTACACGCGAACATAAATAAAACCATGAAATGAAAAGAAACTGCTATATACTTACCAGAATATCATCTTCATTATCAGACAATTCATCCAGATCGGCCAAAAAAGAGTCATTAAGAGTTGCCTGAAACAAAAATAATGTTCCGTTTATTTCAAAGCTTAAAAGATATGAAGCTTTAAAAACCTCCAACAGTTTCATAATTACTTAGCATGAATCTTCATATGTTCTGCACCTTATACATATTCAGGCCCAATACCACTTTCAGTTACCTATGTAAATATTAATATATTTGATCACAAAGAAAGGACAGTAATAACAAGATAGCAGCAGATAATTCCATAACAGATAGAGACGCAGATAATAAATCCTTCACTATGACTAATGCATTACATCTCGAGAGATTTGGATAATATTGTGTTGATACCAAAAAAAAAAAAACTTATGGAATTTATTTATCAATACTGAAAAAGGAACCTTGGCCAGTAAGCCTTCTAAACGGACCATAAACAGATAACAAGGAAATAATTCCTGAGAATGCTCTGTGGCATGACTATATTACATAAGATAATAATAATAACACTCCTCAAAAGATATGATTTTATGCTACAAGAACGAGCACAATGTCAAGGACTGGATTGGTCAAATAATTCATGACTGAGAAGAGCAATATCAACAGATATGCATCAAGAAAGACCTTTATAATAATAGGTCATGGTAAAGTAATTGTACTTCTCCCAAAAAGGCACACAAAATACAATATAAGACTCGGGATCAAAGGAGGGGCCTCCATAGGCAAGTTGCTAAAAAAACTCCATGCAATAACATGATTCTTGAATTTCTTACTCTTAGTATTGAACAAAAAGAGAGCGCTTCTAGAATAGAATCACTACAAATTACACACATCAGTCTTCTCATTTCCTACAGTTCAGGGAAAAGGATCCAGAACAAGTATTTCAGATTAAAACTGGTGAACCGAACAAGAAAAATTGTGTTACTCCTAATGAGACCCCTAAAAGAGACAGCATAGACACAATGCATACTTGCAATGCTTGCTCTGAGACTATTCAGCTTTTATTCTGCATAAGTCGCACACTATCTTTCTGATGACCCAATACCCAAAAACAATATATAATTAAAAAGAAATTCTGGATCATTCAAGATGAAGTCGTGAATTAAAATATATGATATCGAGAAGCATGATTCGAATTTCATAACAACACGACCAGTACAACAGAACTAAATAAGTTTGAGTATCTTTCAAAACTAGTTCCGTTCAAACTCCTAAAAAAAATATAATACTAAGATTCAACTAATTTAAGTTTAAGCTGACAAAATAGCTATTATTCCATAGTATACAATTCAAGATATAATTATTAAATAGTTCGATGTAAGGAATATAAAATAGAGTCGAACGATGGAGAAATTACCATTGTTCTTGCTCTTCTGACGAGAGAATTTCAGAACACAAAATTCAAATCCCCAAAGGAAAAGCAATATAGGCTGCACAAGATAAACATCGCAAAACCAAAAAAGAAATTAATATTTAGAAAAAATCGAAAATTTAAAACCTAGGTCTGGAAAAAAGACATACCAGGGGAAAATCGCGTGAAAGCTTAGTGTATTTCTGTAGTTCGAGAGAATTTCTTCAGGAAAAGAAAATAATTCTCCGCATAAAAAAATATTTTCTTTTCGATAATTACAAAATTAATTTGGGCTTGTACTGTTTAGTTTTTGCAAGTGGTATTTGGGCTTCAGAGAAAATTTTTAATATTTAAAAACACTAGCCTAGCCCAATAAAGTTGTTGGGCTTCAAAAATTACTATAACTTGAGAATCAAATATGGAAGGCCTGTTAGTTCGGTGCTATCAAATTAACCAAATAAACAGTCTTAACTTTTCATATAAAATAATTATTTTCTCTCATTTTCAATAATAATATCAATTTTTAAAAATTCTAAGAAACTCTACTTTAATTTGACATATAATAATTTATCTTTTACATTACTTATTTCACATACTAAATAAGATTTGGCACAAAGTAATATATCTTTTGCACTATTCTAATATCGAGAAAAAAAACTAGATATTTCTAAAACGGATACCTACTATTTATTTTATCTAAAAAAAAACAGTAAGAAAATCGATGAATATTCTAAGACCTTAATTTATTTCTGAAACTACTTTTAAAAAAGCATGACAAACAGGCCTCAAGAATCCGAACTATGTCCTTTAAAACTTTTTTACTAATGATTGTAGCACGAAATACATGTAAAATGAGTTATAGCATAACGTGAATAATATATATATATATATGTTAAGTTGCAATTAAGAGACATTATGGTAAAATGGAACAGAAAAATATTTATCTGTTTTTTTAAATATTGTGCAATAAGTGATACAAAATATTTTTCTTTTTCAATCCTTGGACGGTCCTAATAAAAGGCCATTTCACGAGACATCATCGTCATGTAATTGAATTAAGTATTTGTTTATCAAAGTCGGATTTGAAAGTAACTAAATTAAATTTGAAGCATAAATGTTGAGTGCAAAGGGAATAGGATTCTTTAACTTAAGATTTTTTTTCTTAATAAAGTTAAATTTATATTCCAAACGGAACAACTAAGTACAGGACTAATCGAAGAATTTGATACCTTAAATAGTTACAGTTTATTATTTTAATAAATTTCAACCTCATTCAACTTTAAAGTTTAAACACAAAAAATGTACAACAAAGTCAAAAAAATTGAAAAGTCTTATAACGGGATTAAAAAAAGTGAAATATAATACACCAGTCCGACCAATCAAATTCGACAATCAGTGCAGCTAAATTGAAGGCTGCAAAATTTGGATCAGGAACATACATAAATAATTAAATACTCCTAAGGACCATGGCTTTAGAGGATCCCAAAGGTCGTGTACTGCTACTGGTTTTCCGTTGTTAGGTTATGGTGATATTCTTTGATTAGTAGCTATAATATTAAATTAAATACTCCTACGGACGAAATTAAGTGATGCTAATATTGACCGTCCTTTCTCCATCTTTATTAATTCAAAATAATTTAGGATGTACTAATTTTGTTTCTTTCCAACAGATAGAGGACAAAATCTCTCTCCATATAATTAGTAGTAGTATGATTATGTATTCTTAAACAATGCAAATTAAAAGTTATATGATTGTATTCATCCAAGGCAAATAATTGTTTCAATAATTAACATGAACCTCTCATTCTCAATGTAAGATTACATCTTATGTTGATGAAAAGCATTATTTAGGTCTGAGAATTTTTTGTCACATCAACTCCGTACAACGAAACTAAAATTTTATTTTGGGCCTTTTTTAAATAGAACATATGATATTTGAGAGAGTGAGCATCATCTTATCATATTTTGGTATCACGTGTTTGTATCGTACATATAAATATATTGTCAAGTGTATTTATATAAATTTTATTTGAGTTCAAACATACACTTTAATTATAAATTTATCATTTGACATAAACCCTGACAACAAAGTATGATAGAGAAACCTCTACATATTTGAGAAGTTACTACTTGTATTATAATTAGTAAATGGGTATAGTGGAGTTGAATTTGAGTTAAATTCTTCTGAATTTAACATATTTAAGATTATAAAAACTTAATCATAAACTTGTAATTCGCTCAATAATATGTTTCAATATTTTATATCGACATTTAGAAAACAAATTAGAAACACACAAAAAAGTTTGAAGACAGAAACTATACCAAAATGCAGCCAAATGGGAAATATTATTCTCCGAGGGTCCTCACTTTCACTAAATTCTACACTGACCCCAATTCTCCATTCTCTAAAACCCTAATGGACAGCCGCAAACATGGCATATGCTTTCCCCAATCCCATCTATTATACTTTGATTATTTGGATCTGACATCCATAATAATGCCACAATTATTATATTTCGATTTTTATGATGATTTCGTGAAAAATATTCATATTTAATTTAATACTCCGCATAATTTGTTTTGATATTTGAGTATTTCTAAATAAGGAAAATGAGGAGTTGTGAACATGGAGATCCCATGATATGTTCCTATAATTTGATACATTGTTTCAAATTGAGATATTTGTTTTCGATTTGATTTGAATAGCAATTGAGTATATTGATTAATTCAGCCATGTTCATCAAGCATTAGGTAGCTTACTTTGTTAAAGATTACCTTGTAACTCATGGTAGTTTGTTAAAGATAATTTGAAGAATTGTTCAGTATCTTTCATCACTGGATTGTTTATCACATGTTCAAATCAAATCGAAAACAAATATCTCAATTTGAAACAATGTATCAAATTATAGAAATGAAGAGAAATTAAATTCCAAGTAGAAAAACAGACCACCCGTAATAGTATTAGCCTAATCTCCCTTGACAACTCATGAAATCAATTACAAGACAAATGACAAATTTATTCTCTATAGGAACCACACTCGACCCAACTCGAATTTGACTTTTGACTTTTGGCTGAATGACAAGATTACCCCCTATGTATTAGTTTTTTTTTTATTCATTTTGAAAACCCAATTATATACTACTTGAGTTGAGTGTGGTAATTAAAACCAAACACAAGGGGGTTTTTGAGATTTAAAATAACACAAGTGGTTTTTTTGGGAGTTAGACAAAGCATAGGGAGTGTTTTTATCTTTCACTCGTACAACTAAGTGGCAGGGGTAAAATTGTCATATCAAAAGAAAAATGTGAACAAATACTTGCAATTTTTGTGTGAATCACATTCTTTTTTATATGAGGAGTATTTGACGCTGAATTGAGAGCACACAAGGGTTTTTTAAAGTTAAAATAACACAGAGGGTTTTTGAAAGTTAGACAAAATATATGGGGTATTTTTGTCTTTTGCTCTAAATTAATATGATTCAATTTTGTTTCTTTGGATTTTTACATTTCAGTTTATAAGCTTTCTTTTCAATATAAGTTTAGTTTATAACATACCGCGGGGTATTTACTTATTTTTTCACTTTTTCCTTTTATTGTAATAAAGGCTCTTTAGGCCATCTCCAATGGAGATGGCCGGGCTGGGGGCGGGGCCGGGCTGTGGAGAGAGAGCCGTCTCCAATGGTGCAGGGGCGCGGGGCGGGGTGGCTGGAGGGCTGGAACGGGCTGGGCGCAGGGCTCGGCGGAGCCCTGCGCCCAGCCCCGGGGTCGCGTGGGCTAGGCGGAGAAGAAGAGGGGCGCGTGTTTACACGCGCCCCTCTTTAAGTCAGGTGCCGCCAAGTGGCGGCACCTGACTTGTTCTCTTTTTTTTTTTTCTTTTTTCTTTTAATTGTTTTATTAATTTTTGTTTATATATATAAAATTTGTTATTTAAAGTAATTTTTAATAAAATTAAAAGTTCCTCCTAATTAAATTAAATTTGTAGAATTGAATTATTTAATAAAATGTGTTAGTATTTAATAAATATATGTAGTCACCAAATTTGAATTGAATTATTTAATATAATAAAATATATTTTTTAAAAATTAAAATCATTAATAATAAAAATTTGTTAGCATAGATAAATTTTTTGCATTTAATAAGTTCTAAATAATAAAAAAAAATTTGTTAGCATAGATAAATTTTTTGCATTTAATAAGTTCTAAATAATAAAAATTGAGCCCTGCGCCCAGCCCCGGGGTCGCGTGGGCTAGGCGGAGAAGAAGAGGGGCGCGTGTTTACACGCGCCCCTCTTTAAGTCAGGTGCCGCCAAGTGGCGGCACCTGACTTGTTCTCTTTTTTTTTTTTCTTTTTTCTTTTAATTGTTTTATTAATTTTTGTTTATATATATAAAATTTGTTATTTAAAGTAATTTTTAATAAAATTAAAAGTTCCTCCTAATTAAATTAAATTTGTAGAATTGAATTATTTAATAAAATGTGTTAGTATTTAATAAATATATGTAGTCACCAAATTTGAATTGAATTATTTAATATAATAAAATATATTTTTTAAAAATTAAAATCATTAATAATAAAAATTTGTTAGCATAGATAAATTTTTTGCATTTAATAAGTTCTAAATAATAAAAAAAAATTTGTTAGCATAGATAAATTTTTTGCATTTAATAAGTTCTAAATAATAAAAATTGGGCTTGTCCGAAAGCTAGAGAATTGGACTGCATTCGTGTCCGCAGGTCGCGGGCTCGCACAAGTCTTGAAGAGACGAAGTGAATTTGGATCCATGATTTGCACCCCCCCCCCCCTGCGCGCGAGGGAAGAGACTTCTTGTAGCTAAGTAGTTACACAACTACATTGACAAATCATATATAAACCTCAAGTTTTTTCACTCCACTTCCAATGTGGGATAAATGCCAATTGCATTTCTTTTCTTCCATTTCAAGAGGTGATTTTTGAGTGTCAATTTCTCATTCACCCGAACTCCGATTTGGACACACGATATACCGTTTTAATCTACTCACGGAGTAGAATCTAATTCTAGAAAAACCCGAATGAATTTTATATTTATCAAATTTATTTTAATTATAGATGAGAGTGGGCAAGGAAAGAAAATAGAATTAATTTCTCATTCACCCGAACTCTCTTTAATTTTAATATTTTAATATAATTAATAATTTAATTACAAGATGCAAATAATTATTAGTATTATTAATATTAATATTAAAAATAAAATTAAAACTATAATATTAATAGGTGAGAGTGGGCAAAGGAAAAAAATGGAATTAATTCCATTCCGGAGCCCTGCCATTGGAGACGACCAGGCAGGGCTCGGGGCGAGGGTAGGGCTGGCTCGGGGCTCCGGAGCCCCGGGGCTGGCCCTCTCCATTGGAGATGGCCTTAGAGAGGTGATTTGGTTTTAAGTAATACTCCATTTGGATCAAGTTGATTGAGCAAGGCCGCGACTTCTTTCTATAATGTATACTTTTTGGTTTACTTTAATACAAATAAAACATTCAAACATGAAATTGAAAAAATATGATTTTAGTCAAAGATTTAGTGACCTAAAAAATAGTATCCTCACTATGCTTGCTATCTTTGACAACCCTTTCCGTTTTCTTTCTTTTCAAATTAATAAAATCACAAAACCGAATCTACCAAAAGAAAAGACCCCAACAAAACAAGCCCCATCTTATGTTTGAAAAAATCCAACTTAAATTATATTCCAAAGCCAATTTCAGTTACTTTATCAATCAATCCAAAAGAAACAGCAGCCCACTTGATATGCCCACTATTTTCGAGTTCTAACTTTACTTCATGATTATAAGTAAAATAATAATTTAATCATATTTTATAAATAATTATTATGTTTAGAGTAAAATTTGGTATACCGATTGGAACTCATTTTGTAAAACTCATTTTAGAATCATATGCCTTTTATGACCTTTGTCTTCAACTATAATATTATTTGAAATATCCAATTGCAAGAAATCAATATTTCTGGAGAATACAAAGCATATATTTTGGGATTCTTAGAGCATGTTATTTTAGCCTCTTACTCTCTGAAAATAAATTTTGAGAGATAAATTTTTTGAAAATATGTTCTTTTGACAAACATCTCTTAAAAAATCTTAGAGAAATTTGAAATAATTTCTTTATATTTTAAATTTTAGAGAAAATTTAAAAATTTTCAGACAATAACATTAAAAATGAAAAGAAACTTTACCTTTTTTTTATTTAAAACAATAATTCTGAACCTTCCTTAATTTTCTTCCTCCAATAATAAATCATATCTATCCATCTCAAATTTCTTCTATTTCTTCCAAATTCGAGACCCGATCGGTAAACTCACATGTAGGTTTTTTTGGTCAAGGTTCAATTCAACACCCAATTTGCTAGGTTTTAACCTTAAATTATTCTTTGAAACGTCAAAAAATTGTTGTAAGATGGTTAGAACATAACCTTATAAAATTTAACTTCACATCTCAGAAAATGAAAATTCAAAAAAACGCAATCTCAAAACTCAGCTCACATCTGCAAGATTCAATCTTATAGAAATTCTATCTTAAAAAGTGAGAGGCCAAAAAAGTCCTCAATCTCTTTAAAGAAAATCTTACTATAATAATTAATTAATTTAATTTTCTCACATTTTTTTTTAATTGATAACACATTACATTTTATTTGTAATAACTGGATGTAGTTGATTGTCTGGTCTCCATAATAAATATAATATCCTGTTAAATAACAGTAATGGTTAGTAATAATTAGTAATTAGTAGGATTACCTCTATTATATACCAATAATTAGGTCAGTCATTCCAAACCATAAGCAGAAAAAAAGGAAAGCACTGACGCGTCTTTCCTAAGCAGATTCTCTAATCAATTCCACTGCGTGAAAAGTTTGCTCTTACTCCTCTTTTTGACGTATACATACACATATATTGATAGACACAACATATATATATATATCTATCTATCTATAAATACTGACGGAGGAGATGGCGGATGGGGCTCAGTTTGCGACTGAATTGCCAGTGAAGAGGCCTCGCGAGGAGGAGTTGAACGGCGTCGTATCGGCCTATATGGAAGCTAATAACAACGGCGCGTCGGCGGTGGAGCTTCCGGACGGCATCCCCTCTGTTATTCCCGGATGGTTTTCGGAAATTAGCCCAATGTGGCCTGGTAATTTTTTTAATTAATTAATTTGTGTTTTTGGGAGGGTTTCAATATAAGTTTTTATTATCGAGAGCAGTACATGATCTTTATTTTATTATGCTTGTTTTTTGGACATATTTTATTTTATTATTATGTGAAACGAATTTCTATTAGTATAAAATTAGTAAATGGAGTAATTATGTAGTCCTGTACTCCTGTGTGCTTGACTGCACGGTATGTCTTTTTTGTTTAATATATACTAGAGGCAAATCAGGGAAAATCTCCCTCTTGTTTTATTTTCCTTCCCTTTTTTCTTTTAAATTGATTCATATCTCAATACTTTTCTGTTGCTAAATTAAGCTTGTTTAAATTCAAGAGAGAACATTTTGCATTCTTTTGTGATGTGTGACGACATTTTTTTGGATGCTGTATTAGATTTCCTTTTACTATGTTCTCTAGTTCTTGTTATCTACACACCACCTATCCGCAATTTCCTGCATTATGGTTCTTGCAAGGGATGTTTAGCAATGTCTCTTGCGATAATAATGATGTCATGCTTAATTTGGATTATTTTTAATCTGCATCATACTCTCGATTTTCCCCAGCGTTTATGTCTTAAAAATTTAATACGTATCCTGTGGATTATTGTTGCCATTTACTAGGTAGAATCATGGAGAAGAAACTAATTTGAACATTCAGTTTGAATTTTTTGCTTGCAACCATAATCGGAATACGATGTTATAATTATAGGAAAAAATTGTATAGGTGATTAGGTTCCAATGTCCAATTATAACAGCACTAAAATAATAAAATTTCTTACCAACTCATAATTTGTGTGATTTCAATAATTATGATTCTCAGTTAGTTACTTTTGTGGAATTCATGCAGGAGAAGCACACTCATTGAAGGTAGAAAAAATATTGTTCCAGGGAAAGTCTGATTACCAAAATGTCATTGTTTTCCAGGTATTTTGATGCTCTGGAAAGTAAACTATTTTGATTTACTTTGTTTACAGTGAGAGTGCTTTGTTTTTGTATTGCTGAAGTATCATTTTATGCTGCAGTCAGCAACTTACGGAAAGGTTCTTGTCTTGGATGGTGTAATTCAACTCACAGAAAGGGATGAATGTGCTTATCAAGAAATGATCGCTCACCTTCCACTTAGCTCAATTCCGAACCCAAGAAAGGTATTTGCATTTTATGAAACTTAATCTTATAAACTAACCTTTTCAGACAGATTTAATCCCCCGATCCCCTATCCAACAAAAATCATTGTTAACTAACAAAATTAGGGAATTGTTTAAGCAAGAGAAATTAGAAGTATTTTTTCCTGGTGAATTGTGTTGATCTCTGTCAGTAATATTCAGTACTCATAGTCTAGTTTGTGGGTATATATATATTTCAGAAAATATTGAAAGATGCAAGATCTGTGATGTCTGTACCTATGGTGACTAAACTAGAACATTTTCGGAGATAATAGGTGTGCTTTCTCAGTATCAGTGGCAATGAAAGAAATTCCAATGTTATATAAAACATTTAAATGCATGATATCATGCAGTCTTCCATGGCTTCAGTATGCTTAATTGCCGCACTGATATCCAAATAAGTGATTTCTGTCTATGGCAATATTATTTCTGTATGTCTTGTTCATTGTCCTTATTTCAGGGTTTGAACTGTTTTTTTTCTTTATAGGTTCTTGTAATCGGAGGAGGAGATGGTGGTGTTTTGCGTGAAGTGTCGCGTTATGCCTCTGTTGAGAAGATAGACATCTGTGAGATTGACAAGATGGTAGTTGATGTGAGTCAGCCTAATACTTCTTTCTATTTGTTCTTTAATTTTTACATCCTCTGTTTCATTATTTCCTTGTTCTTTCTGTGATATCATATATAAGGCTTATATCAGCGTTTTCTCATTCTGCTAAGACTGTGTTTGGTAAACTGTAAAGACCCGGAATCTTTTCCTGTCATGGGTTCTCGTGATTTAAGTTTGAGAATTTGAAACTTCGTTCTTGAGCTAACATAAGGCAACTAATCTTTCCTTCCAGGTATCTAAGCAATATTTCCCAAACGTAGCTGTGGGGTATGATGATCCCCGAGTGTCTCTCCACATTGGAGATGGTACAGTCAGCTATGGAATCATTTCATTTTCCTTTCCATTGATATATTAACTTTACAGTTTCCTTTACCACTTGAACTTATCACATCTATCGATTTTTTC
This sequence comes from Penstemon newberryi var. newberryi, assembly GCA_030819805.1. Taxonomy (NCBI): domain Eukaryota; kingdom Viridiplantae; phylum Streptophyta; class Magnoliopsida; order Lamiales; family Plantaginaceae; genus Penstemon; species Penstemon newberryi. The sequence continues at coordinate 1,774,753 of JAUALY010000008.1, forward strand.
AATCATTGCAGGAGTTGCATTTCTCAAGGCTGTACCTGAAGGAACTTATGATGCGGTTATAGTGGATTCTTCAGATCCTATAGGTAATGTATCCTCGTTTACACAAGGGATTCGTCTGCTACTTTTGGAATTCTTTTCAAATGTTCAGTTTTTGTTTTGAATGGCTCAGGTCCAGCACAAGAGTTGTTTGAAAAGCCTTTCTTTCAGTCGGTAGCTAAGGCTCTTCGACCTGGAGGGGTTGTATGTACGCAGGCTGAAAGTATATGGCTTCACATGCACATTATTGAAGAAATAGTCTCTAACTGCCGCCAGATTTTCAAAGGCTCTGTCAATTATGCATGGACCACAGTGCCCACATACCCAAGGTATTTTCTCTCTTCTCCCTTTTCGTTTTACAAAGGTTGTTTATGGAGCTAAATTGCAAAAACTCCCCTTGTGCTTTGCCTAACTATAAACAAACACTGTTATTTTTATAAGCGAAAATGCCCGTGTTATTTTTTTATTAGCAAAAAACTCATTGAAATTCCTTCTTAAATCATTGGAATGTTTTTATCAATTTCTTAAGTGAACAGGGAGGTTATTGCCAATTTTCAAAGTTAATAGAGGGGTATTGATAATTTTTTAGGTCAAGAGGGGTGTTTTTGCATCCTTTGGTGGGGGTATAATTGTCATTTTGACTTGGGAGGTTTTCTTTTGCTAATAAAAAATAATCACAGTTGGGGGGGGGGGGGGGGGTTGGTAATAAAAATAACAAAGCAGAAGGGGTGTTTTTGCATTTCACTCATTCTTTATGTTTGAAAGTAGACTTTCACATTCATATCTTCGTTTATCGTTTTAAAATGTGGCCCTAATTAGAACCATTATTTAGATAAAAAGATAAGGAAATTCATCTGCATAGCAAGTCATTTAGATGTTGGACTAACTTTCTCTGAAATTTTTGCCAATATCTTTTCAGCGGTGTTATAGGATTCATGCTTTGTTCTACTGAGGGCCCCCCTGTTGATTTTAAACATCCCATTAACCCAATTGATGCTGACGATAGTCATGTCAAAACTAATGGACCTTTAAAGTTCTACAACTCTGAGGTACTACATTTCACATTACGGTTTTCCCTATCAATTCTTTATTTCTGGACAGTTGATAATTTGTTCTCTTTTCTTCTTTACCCAGATCCATTCTGCAGCTTTCTGTTTACCTTCATTTGCCAGAAAGGTGATCGATTCAAAAGCAAAGTGATTTAAGTATGGAGAAGCACTTAGAAATTAAGTTGTTGTTTAGCTCCTTAAATTTCCCGTTTTAATGCATCAAACATCTGTGTCGATCACAAGTTACTCAATTAGTTGATTAGTTAAATTCGAATTTCTCTTTTTGATAATGCATGAGCAAGAGATGTAGACAAAATCAATGGTACTTTCTTAATGTTAGTTTCATCTTATTGAAGGATTGATTATGGTCATTTTTCGTGATGTTGTTTTAATTTTTCGTTCTAGTTTATTTCAATGCTTTACTTCAATATTTTGGAGACAGTTACTTCCCTATTCTGGTAAGTCTTTTATTGAAATTACCTGATAAGTTGCTCATATCACACAGTACTCGGATGAAATTTTGTATGCTGATAAAAATATCAGACAAATTGTTTGTTGCCACCAGTGGCTCTTGAATTGGTTTGTTTCTAAGAATTTCTTGTTCATAATACATAATACACACTACTCATTGTTTGCATCTTTGATATAACATAGATGTTGAAAGAGTATTCATTCAACATTTCTTGTTGAAGTTTCATCAGTTATGGTTGCATTTTCTTCTTACTCTAAGCATGGATAATCTTGTATGTTATGTCAATTGGTTGTGCTACCTTTCCCAAAAGATTGAACTAGACTCTTATTTGATAGGTGGATTGTGTCACTATTTATAAACTGGTTGATTATATGTGCCATTCATAAAACTATGGTGACCATTGTATGACTGATTTAAAGTTGGTGGCTAAATATGCATTTTCCCCAAAATATAATCACAAAAACCGAATCTACCAAAAGACCCAAACAAAACAAGCCCCACCTTTGAAAAATAAAATAAAAATCCAACTTAAATTATATTATTCCAAAACCAATTTCAGTTACTTTATCAATCAATCCAAAAGAAGCCCATTTGATATACCCCACTTTTTTCGAGGTCTAACTTTACTTCATGATTATAAATAAAATAATAATTTAATTATATTTTATAAATAATTATTATGTTCAGAGTTAATTTGGTATACCCATTGGAACTCAAGAATTACATTTACATAGTTGTGTTTCGAAAAATATTTGAAAATATAACTTATTTTAGTATTATAGGAATTTTATGCCCTTTGTCTTCAATTGTAATATTTTTTCAAATGTTCAATCGCAAGAAATCAATATTTACTGTAACAGTGGATTCTCTTTCTCAAATAGCACTAGTATATTTATTGAAGGTTATATATGTAAATTAATAGATGTTAAATAAAGTATTTTGGAATGTCCAATGCTACGTCATCATCAATCATTTTTTGTACCAAAAAAAAAAAAAATCATCAATCATTTTAAAAAAAATTATGGTCCAAATTTTGTGTTGACTTTTTAATGCTTAAGATAGAATATTTTATGTGCACCTAAATTTGATGAAATCTCATTTTAGAAAAATTTGGTTAAGAGTAAGTATAGAGATAAATAAAATCAATGAGATTTTGCCGAAATTAGGATAAAATTTAACAAGAAAAAGATTTTTTTGAATTATTGAACTAAGCATCAACAAGGTATATTCTTTACAGGCAGTACGTACTACCTATTTCCGAAATTCAAAATGGTCCAATCATATCAATAACTGCGCTTAACTTTCCCACATTTCAGACCATCAAGAAAATAAAGGAGCTAATGTCAATTTATCCCCCGTAAAATACATAATGTTCAATTTATTTTCATATGATTGAAAATGAGCATTTTAACCCCTATGAAAATTTTAAAGAAGTAATTTACCTCGTTAAACCCAAGAGTGTAACTCACTTGCCGAAATTGAGAGTGGACATAAAAAATATTTTTGTAACATAGAGGGATGAATTATCACATTTATTATAACATATGGGGATAAACTACCACATTATCATAAGACATGAAGATAAAGTGCTACATATGAAAATATCATGGTGACAGTGTGAAATTTTTATAAGATTGTAAGGGGTAAAGTGCTCTTCTTCAAATTACAAGGAGGTAAATTGAATATTATAAATATCAAAGAAGTTAAATTGTCATTAACACAGAAATAAAGGTGGGGTAACAAACTGTTGCGTCATTTCCTATATACATAATATTGAATTGTCTGTAGCCAAATTATTGCTGTTGACTGTTGTCACTTGCAATATATTCTTAAATTTCGTTCTGACAACTTGGTTTGAGATTTGTCGTTGCATCATCCATCCAATCCAATAAAGATACTACACAAATATTTTTAACCTCAAGGCTCAAAACGATAAAATCCCACATGACATTTAACAGAACATTAATATTGGCAGATAATCTTTATCACGTGTAACTCGTTCTACTTACCAAAATCTTTCCAAAAATATCACACCAACACAGATTAAATCACAAAGATACCAATTCTTCAAATGGGTATTGCTTGAATTTGTAAGAAAGCTATTAATAATTGTTTTAAGTACCATTTTTTGGATTTTGAAGTTCAAAAAAAGTAATTCTTGACATGGAAGAAGAAGGGATTGAAGAAAGTAGTGTGAGGTTGTTGGGGAGTAGTGTTAGCGGCGGCGGCGGTGGTGGGTCATGGAGGTGGGTGGATGGGAGTGAAGTGGACTCAGAATCACCGCCATGGTCTTTAATTGGTGATGAAGAAGTTAGAGAAGGGTATGGAAATGTGAGGAGGAGACTTATAAAGAGACCCAAAAGAGTTGATTCTTTTGATGTTGAAGCTATGGAAATTGCTGGCTCTCATGGACACCACAATAAGGTGAAAAATGGATTTTATCTTTCCAATGTTTTTCACCCAAATTAAGTGCCTTTATTCTTTCAAGAAAAATGAATGTTTATGCTTGTGCTAAAATTGAATGCTATTTCCTAATCATTGTGGAATTAGATTATTTTTGTTCTTATTTAAATCCTAAGTTTAGAGAACAAAAGAGATTAAAGAGCATTGAGCTATGTATAAGTTAAATAAATTTTATTCTACAGTCATGTTTTGATTCTGGGCTTTTTCGCAAAAGCTTTTGGCGAGTAACTTTTAGCTTTTAGATTTTGTTTGGCGGGAATGCTTTTAGCATACGATTAAGGGAAGAAGATAAAAGTTGTTTCTGACTTCCTTGAAGCAAAACTCCAATAAGGCCTTAACATATTTGTGGAGCATTTAGGTAGGGGTGTTCATAAACCCATCCCACCCGACCCACCCGCCCGACCCGCTCCAACCCGCCCGCAACCCGTCGGTTTTGTTTTTAAAATAATCAAGTACGGGTTGGTAATTTGTAAACCCGCACGTTATGGGTCGGGTGACGGGTTTGATGGTTAAAAAACCGACCCACCCGCAACCCGCACTTAATCATCCTTGATTTACTTTTTATTTATTGTTTAATAAAAGTGTGAAATAAATTACATTTATTAACAAATGAATAAGAACAAATAAACAAACTTTCTTAAAGTTTCTTGTTTATATTAATGTTAATGGTACAAATATATTAACATTATTTCCTAAAGAGTTTGTTGTTGAAAAATTGAGAAGAAACTTCACTAATTTGTTATTGTTTGTAATGTGTGAGTGATGATTTGTAATGAATTTTTTTGTGGGGATTTGTAATATTATTTTTTGTGGAGACTATTGATTTAATTAGTAAGAAATCGTTGATTATATTATAGTTTTGTATTTTTTGCTTTTTGGATTTAATTTTAAAATTAACAGTGAACACATTTGACACATTTTATTTGTTGTTTGAAGAACTTAAGATTATATGCTTAATTGTTTATATTTGGATGTCAAGATTTTATGACATTGTTTCCGTTCAACCCGCCAACCCGACCGCCACCCGCCCGCACCCATTCCACCCGAACCGGACGGTTTATGAAAATAACAACGCGGGTGTGGTTTAAAAAATTGGCAACCCGCACGTGTTGGGTCGGGTTGATTTTTTCATGCAAACCCGCCCAAACCCGACCGTGTTCACCCCTACATTTAGGGTCTATTTGGATGGATTTTGGCTCGGTTTCGCGGGTCTCGGTTTAAAAAAAATGGTTTGGGTGGTTTCGATGAAACCCTTGAGACCTCATTTAGATGGGTTTTGACTGTTGGGTTTTGTGGTTTGAATAAGTTGAGACCCCACTTGTATTGGGTTTGGATGTTGGGGTTTAGGGGAAAAAGTAGGTGGTAAGTATCAAATCAATGTCTTTTTTAATGAGATATGGGAGAAAAAGTAGGTGGTAGGTGTCAAATCAATGGTTTATAGATTTGAAGAGTTTGAGTGTGAATTTTTAATAGGTTTTTGATGGTTTTATTGGTTCTCATTTGAAAGGGTTTTGGTTCGGTCTCGCGAAACCCGCGAGACCAGGCCAAAACCCATCCAAATACACCCTTAGCTTTTGTGTGAATTTCCTTGAAGCAAAAGTAGTGCAAAACTCCAACAACTTTTGTCTTCTTAGTCTAAGATACAAGAAAGAGGTATAAAAAAATCGTTTTCTTGTATCGAAAGAGGAATGATTTCTATCTTGTATGCCAAAAAATCCTTGTTTTGATTTTGGTTTTCCAAAATGTATCAATTTATTTTTCATATTTAATATGCACAATAAAGTCGGGTACAAACAAAGTAAAGGAGAAAATTTCGTTTTATTAAATAAATAGAACTTATTCATCATTGAACTCATAAAAAAATCGCATTTGTCGATGTTGATGCCATTATTTCTTATATTTTCTGACCAAGAATTACTTACATAGGATGTTTCTACTTGGCGAACTATTGCATTAGCATTTCAAACACTTGGCGTTGTATATGGTGACATGGGTACGAGTCCTCTATATGTCTTTTCCGATGTATTCAGCAAGGTTCCAATTACTTCTGAGGTTGATGTTTTAGGGGCTTTATCACTTGTAATATACACAATAGCTCTCATTCCTTTAACAAAATACGTTTTCGTGGTCCTAAAAGCGAATGATAATGGGGAAGGTACAAACACTTTTTTGCTTAAGAATCAAATCAATTTTAAACACAATTTACTATTATTATATGTTTTAACAGTTTCAATTTTTTTCATTGACAGGAGGAACATTTGCATTGTATTCTTTAATATGTAGGTATGCAAATGTTAATCTTCTGCCAAATCGTCAAACGGCAGATGAACATATTTCCAGTTTCAAGCTTAGATTGCCTACACCTGAACTAGAAAGGGCTTTAAATATAAAGGAGAAATTGGAACATAACTTCTCTTTGAAAATCGCTCTTTTATTGCTTGTTCTTATGGGGACATCTATGATCATAGGGGACGGTATTTTGACTCCAGCTATATCAGGTAAATGGTGCAAAGTTGTATATTTAGTTCCACAGGATTGAACCTTCAGCACTTCTATTCTCACGTTTTTCAAAATTGGACTTTTGGTCCCGGTTTTTTAAAATAATGTTTTGTACCTTTGATCCCATCGCCCTTTTCGCATCCAATTTTTTGCACTTTTGGTCCCATAGCATAGTATCACTTTTGCACTTCTGGTTCCCAAGCATATTTTGCTTAATCTCCAGATCCTGATGATGCTTCTTGTTTGCAGTCATGTCTGCCGTGAGTGGTCTCCAGGGTCGAATACCAGGATTTGGCACCGGTGAGTAGGCTTCGAGCTTTTGTGTCCTCTTTCTTTTGTTTGGACATAAACTCGTAATTTTTGCAATCCACTAGATAAGACGCCTACCAGACAAGCCGCATTTTTTATACTATTAATATGAAATTTTCTCTCCATATTTCAGATGCCCTTGTTATTACTTCCATTATTATCCTTGTGGGACTATTTAGCATACAAAGATTTGGGACGGCTAAAGTGGGGTTCTCGTTTGCTCCTGCACTTTCTCTATGGTTCTTTAGCTTGGCTACTATTGGAATATACAATTTGTTGAAGTACAATATAACCGTTGTGAAGGCGGTAAATCCCGCCTACATATACCTATTCTTCAACAAGAATGGCTTTAAAGCATGGTCTGCACTTGGAGGTTGCGTTTTATGCATCACAGGGGCTGAAGCAATGTTTGCAGATTTAGGCCATTTCTCAGTGCCATCAATACAGGTTCTTTTTTCTATTACCTTTAGGTGTATGTAATATTCTCCAATTCTTGATTTGTAACTTAGCCAATATGACACCAACAAAACTGCTGCAGATTGCTTTCACTAGTGTCGTATTTCCATGCCTACTCTTAGCTTACATGGGTCAAGCTGCGTATCTCATTAAACACCCTGATTCTTCTGGCACAATATTTTACGATTCTGTTCCAGGTGATTGATCATTTCCACTATATAACTGCCTAATTCTTTCATTCCCAATTTTTAATTTTCGATTAGTCATTTTAACATTGTGTATAAATGTCACAGAGGGTCTTTTCTGGCCAGTGTTTGTGTTAGCCACAATCGCTGCTATAATTGCCAGCCAGGCCATGATATCTGCTTCATTCTCATGCGTAAAACAAGCCATGGCTCTCGGTTGCTTCCCTCGACTGAAAATTATCCACACTTCAAGAAAACTGATGGGCCAAATTTACATTCCAGTCATCAATTACTTCTTAATGGTCATGTGCATTGTTGTGGTTGCGGTTTTCAGGAGCACTACGAAGATAGCTAATGCATATGGTTCGTTTTTGTTTTCGTTTTCGATTCCCTATTCTCCTTCGAATAATTTACATTCCAGTCATCAATAATTAAAGTTATTTTTTTTTATTTGTTTCTTTTTAGGCATTGCGGAAGTTGGTGTTATGATTGTAAGTACCACACTCGTGACACTCGTTATGCTTCTAATATGGCAAACAAACTTATTTCTAGCTCTCTCCTTCCCACTCGTGTTTGGTGCGATCGAGTTAATTTACTTATCTGCGGTCTTATCCAAGATCATGGAAGGAGGTTGGCTCCCACTAGCCTTCGCTTCCGTCTTCCTCTGCATAATGTACACTTGGAATTACGGTAGCGTATTAAAGTACCAGAGTGAGGTACGCGGGAAGATATCAATGGACTTAATGCTTGAACTTGGGTCGACCCTCGGGACCGTACGAGTACCTGGGATTGGATTATTATACAACGAGCTAGTCCAAGGCATTCCCTCGGTTTTCGGGCAGTTTCTACTAGATCTACCCGCTATTCACTCGACTATAGTCTTTGTTTGCATTAAATACGTCCCTATACCAGTCGTCCCTCAAGAAGAACGGTTTTTATTCAGACGAGTTTGTCCAAAAGACTATCATATGTTCCGGTGTATTGCTAGGTACGGTTACAAAGACATTAGAAAGGAAGATCACCATGCATTTGAGCAACTTTTGGTTGAAAGCCTCGAAAAGTTTCTTAGAAGAGAAGCTCTAGATCTTGCTCTAGAAAGTTCCATAAACGAGACGGAAGTAGACAGCGTTTCTATGAGATCAAGGGACGAGGATAATATCCATGATTTTGATGGCATCGAAGGGCTTAAAATCCCTTTGATGCAAGATCAAACGGGACCCTCAACATCAAGAACGCCACCTATCCCAGAATTGCCAGCGAGTTCCATGTCAGCAGACGAAGATCCTAGCTTAGAGTATGAACTATCGGCCCTAGTAGAGGCTACTGATTCGGGATTCACGTATTTGCTTGGGCATGGTGATGTGAGAGCTAAAAAGAACTCGTGGTTTCTTAAGAAACTGATTATTAATTACTTCTATTCGTTTTTGAGAAGGAACTGCAGAGGAGGGGCCGCGACTATGAGAGTTCCTCATATGAATGTGATCCAAGTCGAAATGACATATATGGTATGATTTTTACAACTAAACTCGTGTTCTGGTATTCGTTCTGCACTAACACTGATTGTGCTAGAAGTATAAATATCAAGGTCGAATACACTTGGGAAAACGGATTTATTGTAGCATGTAATATTTGGCCCGTATTGCATTGGATCATGCTTGTCTGAACCAGTCCAACTTGGATAGGTAGAAGCATCAAATTTGTTAAATTGTGTTTTCGGCAGAAGTAGGTTCTTTTGCTCTTTTAATGTGTTTTTAGTAGAAAAAAATGTGATGGCAGAATGAAAACAGAACCACCTATTTAATCTTGATTTTGATTTTGATTTTGATATTTCCAAGAATCAAATTAGATCCTTAGTTAGGTGAGATAAATTGTATAGGAGATATGTTACTTTATGTCAAATCATAGTAGAGTTTGTATGAGTTTTGTTTAGATACAAGAAAATTGATGTTTGTTTGGCTTTTGAGAGAGTAGTTTGACAAAAATGAGAGGTGAAAAATTTATTTAAGAAAGTAGAAAACATGTTTGTTTGACGTTTCTCAAACACAAAATAATTTCGGGAAACGCCAAACAGACAGACCCTTAGTACTCCTCGCATTATATATCAATGAATGTGGGGAAGACATCTTTAGAATCTGGAATGAGAAGTTTATCTGTTTCAATGTTCTTTCTTACACACTTTTTCATGATGAGCTTCATGCTAATTTTTTCAAGTTTATTCGTTTAACATTTCTTGTTGAAGTTTCATCAGTTATGGTTGCATTTTCTTCTTACTCTAAGCATGGATAATCTTGTTTGTTATGTCAATTGGTTGCGTTACCTTCCCCCAAAGATTGAACTAGACTCTTATTTGATGATCGACTGTGTCACTATATGTGTTATTCATAAAATTAGGGTGACCAATGTATGACCATAGTTAAAATTGGGTAATTAAATATGCACTTTTTCCAAAATATAATCACAAAAACCGAATCTACCAAAAGACCCAAACAAAACAAGCCACACCTTTGAGAAAAGGCAAAATAGCAATTTACGTCCCTTCACTTTCACTGGTCCGTAGAATCAGGACACTTAATTTTTCAACAAGCATTTTACGTCCCTTAACTTTCACTGGTTTGCAGAATCAGACACTTAATTTTCCAACAAGCATTTTACGTCCCTTAACTTTTACTGGTCCGCGGAATCAAGACACTTAATTTCCCACTAAGCATTGTACATCCCTTAACTTTTCGGCAAACAAATTACGTCCCATAACTTTTCTTTGTGTCTCATCCCAATTAACCCTTAAAAGAAATGCTTTTCCAAATAAAATTGGCAACATTTCTTGCGCACAAAGAAATTCCATATATATTTTTATCCTCCAAGATATTTTACCAAAAACAAGAAAGATTAATATTTACAAGATCTATCGTATTGTTTTCACTTATCAATTTAAAGCCAACAAGCTAGTTTGCGCACCAAGCATATATATAGGTGAGATAGAAGTTGAAAACAATTACCAATAATCAATCGATCGATAAATTAGAAATGAATAATAAGTATCAGCGAATTGCACGAAGCATTTCGAGCCAGAAGCGGTGGCGCTTCTTTTGTTCATCATCATCATCATCTCCATGTCTCCTTATGCCGCCTGCAATTGACGACAAAGGATTAATTATTCCTTCATCATCTAATAAGAATAAAGCTGGTGGATGGTTTAACATGTACAACCTCATTCAAAAGAAAATGATAAGGGTTCCAAAACTTGGTCCTGGTACTGCGACCTGGAAAGCTGATGTCCTCTGCCCCCAAAACGCACTTTGTGTTGGTTCCTCAAATGGATGGCTTGCCTTTGTGAATCCGCAAAATCAATCCATGTTTCTTCTAAATCCTCTCAATAATAATAGTAATAATTCAGTTAATTACATACCCCTACCCCCAGTCGAGACCTTACCTTTTAACGGAAAAGGTTATCGTATGTTCAAATCTGATCATCGTTCTGCTACCCCGTCACTCCTTCCTTACTTTGTAGACGACTACTACTCGGAAACTGGTGGCTTAATCCAAAAGCTACTTCTTTCCATGCCCCCCTCGGCCTCCAAATTTAATTCTTGTATACCCGCAAGTGATCATGACGAGAAAGGCGGCCGCCCTTATAATAATAATAATAATAATAATAATTGTTTTGTGGCGGTGCTTAAAAGAGGAACTCTTTCATACTGCCTACTTGGGGACAAGCAATGGTATCGCCTGTATGATTATACTGCCTCCTACGAGGATATCGTTTATTCCCCAAGGAAAAAGACCTTATTTGCTATTGGTCAAGAAGACCATCATGATTGTATTTATACATGGGATTTTACGGACCCCTTGTCTCCAAAGAAGCAATCGTTAATCAGAACACACATACAAAGAAAGGAGAAGATCAATATCGATGGTTACAACTTCGAGAAAAGATATCTGGTGGAATCGGAAGATCAGGGAGACCTGTTCCTAGTTGTTAGATATGTGGGCGCTAAATCTTTTTATGCAAGCACTAAGAGAGATTATTGTCGTGAAATGCCATATCGCACTGTTTTATTTGATGTTTACAAGTTGGTGAACAATACATGGAAACCTCTGAAATCATTGGGCGATCATCGGGCAATATTTGTTGGCATCAATAGCTCCTACTGTCTCAACACATCTGGATTAATTAAAGGGAATCGCATCTACTATACTGATGATTCAGAGGTCAATGTAATTAATGTCGCATCAGACGACCAGCTTAGAGGTAGAGGTCACGATTTTGGTGTATTTGACTATGGAGCCCATAAGCATGTCGATCAACAAGACTTTATCTTAGACCAAACTAGAACTAGTAGTATTGAAGATCATGTCAAGGAGTTTCTATCACCTCCTGTGTGGGTCATACCCCCCAGCCCCGGCCTCGACACTACTACTTCTATCCCAAAAAAATCATGTTATAATTGCGGCACCTCAGCAGACAAAAGGAACACTACTTGTCAATATATATCTACCTGATTACTAGCTAGCTAGGCTTCTTTAAATAAGTTACTCTACTAGTTTTGTTTTTGTTAAGTATACAAGTACGACATTAATTAATTGGCTTAATTCTATTATTTCGATCGTTTAATTATTGTGTGATTGAAGCTACATACATACATACGCCAGAGGAATTGATGATTAAAAATCACAAAACAATTCACTCCTCCTCATAAAACTTTTGATATATTAGTGTCAAATTCACTTCTCCTCATAAAAGGCGTTTTCTCCAATTATTAAGCTCGCTCTCTCTCCCCATGCCATCAATGTGTAGTGTAAACAGGCTTTGCAATTTGTCCCATGATACAATGGAGTCCAAGCATAAACTCACGAATTACACTTTCGAAAAACAAACTAAAATACTTAATTACAATGAATCCAAAATTGTCGATTTGGATTAATTTCTACTGGAAATAACCAAAAAGCTTATGTATAAAATATGAAGACAAGTCAAAACAGAAAAAAGTGAATTCTTCTTACACCATTCCCTTAAGGAATGTATAAGAAATGGTTAAACATGATTTTTGGGTCTCTAAAACCGTGAGAGCATGGGTCTTTAAATATCAATGCATTATTATGTACACATGCCATGATGAATTATTCGTTTTCTTTTCTAACTAAGAAGCTGATTTTAGAAAATAAAACTGGAATAGATTATCAGCAAAACTTTCAACTATAAGAATCTTCCATTATACGAAATACGTTCACAAGTAGTTGAGATGGTCCAAGGCGCCAGATTAAGGTTACACATTATTAATGTAACCGTTGCACCACGTAATCAAGTACACGTGGTTACGTGGTATAACTCACCATTGCACTTATGATATGTGGAGTGTTGGGTTATGTTCCAAAAAAAATAGAATTTTTAAAAATATGTTCACATTATCAGAACATGGATTGATGAGTATTATCACGCTTTAAACACATTACAATACTTCCTATTTTGTTTTCATTGTTATTTTTGTAAACTGGGAAGATACTAGGCCAGGCTTGATGTATTTTGTTTTTTATATGTAATCATTCAGCACTCTGTTTTATATTTATATAAATACATCGGGACTTTTCCAAAAACCGATCTAACAAAAATTTAAGGTGCGGTGAGCAAAGCAACCCATCTATAGCTATAGGTTTTGTTGGAACGTAGTATTGAGATTTTGAATCAACATACGTCATCGTCGTTTTCGGCGGCCGATAGGGAAAAAATCTGCATCGGGAGCCCAATCGTGGATTTGGACTGCCCAAATATTTTAACCCAAGTTCGAATATAAGTTGGATTCATTTACGTCTGGTCCTAAATAGTTTTTGAACAATTATGCGTGCTTTATTGATTGGTTTTGATTTACTTTTAGTATGTTGATAATTAATTATTGAATATGTGAAATGGGCCGATATGCATATTTAAACCGTCCGATATGCCCGTTTAATTAGGGGTTGATATTGTCATCTGTTTTTAAATTAAATTAAACTAGTATACGCTCCGTGCTATGCACGGTATTATCAAATTGTATTTTTAGCAAGAGGAATATACACGGATAAAACATATGAGAGAGACATACAAATTAAAAATATTTATTTACTTAAAATACATAGTGCAAGCATATTGTTAATATAGAAAATGGTAAAACCAATAATTTACCCTTAGAAAATACATGTAATGCACACATGTGAATTTCTTGGGAAAAAAATGGCTTATGACTGTTTTAGTGGGGATAGTGTAACTGATTTAAATATTTCAGGAGGTAAAGTGCTTACTTTGTAATTTTTGGAGATAAAAGTGTCAAACATGTAACTTTGAAGGGGGACATATTTATCGTTTTTTTAGTAGAAATCGTAGACGGTGGATATCCTAACATCTTCATTGGCAAAACGTGACAAAATAGTTTTATGGCATGCGGGAATATCTTGATGAAATACATTTTATGACTACAAAATATTGAGACTAATATACGGACATGCATATACTTTCTTGTATATGTAGTGTGTTACCTTTCATATAACATGCTAAATTAGTTTTAATGAATTTATCACACCAATTTGATATGAAATGCTTAAATGGGTCCGTATTGGATTTATCACATTTTTTTTTCAAAAAAAAAATTTCATTTCAATTTCATTAAAATATGGATGTTATATAGGTAAAAGATGATTTACAGTACAATTTAAGAAAATAAATCATAAGGAAAAGAAAACGTGTCAAGAATTAAATAGAACAACTGACATGAAATATATTACGACAGACACTGTTGACAGTTTCAAATTTCAAGATACCGGTCGATTGGATATCGACGGTTAATCATTTCGATTAGATCCCCATTTGTAAGTCTGTTGCCTAAACCTTATCAGTCATGGACTCGTGGCTTAGCGGCACGAAGAACATTCTTGATAATGGATTCATGGCGCTTTGTCCTGACTTCTTGGCTAAAATTCCCGACGCCAAAAGTTTGAAGGGCTGCAAACATGAGGGAAAAGTAATGATATTAGATGATTTAAATAATTATGAAAATATATTTGTTCCTAAAACATGTAATATTAATTAAAAGTTATAACCAAACAATAAACATCACTTATGAGCGATAAGAGGAAACCACCAAAATAAGAGTGATCCATTTAAAATCTATAAAAGAACCCACCAAAGTGTCCAAAATTCTATCAAAATCAATCTAAAAAAACTGATACATTTAACAACAAAAAAACTCACCAATTGAGACTACATTACATCCTTCGGATGGACGGTCAGTTGCAGATGGTGGCGGCTTCCTACTGTTAACTTGCATGTTGGGTAACTTTAATCTGCTTTAAGATATATAAGCAGTGTTATAGATAATGAAAAATAATACTAATAAAAATATTTGACACATAAACAAACCTATAGAATGTATATACTTCTTACAAAAGGCTCATTCTATACAAAACAAATATTTGTGTGCTTTATGCTTTGGAAACATATGCAATTACCATTTACAACGGCCACCCTAAGATAACATCAAGAATAGGAGAATGTTACAATTGAAAATGAGAAAGAAAATTGCATGTATTAAGAGTAAACGGCATAATTATAAAACAGTACATGGACCAAAAGTGCTAGGATAAGAAACTGAAAAGGAGAGTTTAAGAATTGAAAACTAACCTTTAAGTATTAATTATGTGCTCCAAACAAACTCATATCCGCACTGAATTTATAACTGAAGTTCTAGTAAAACAAAAATAAATGACAGTGGTGAAGACATTAATGGGATAAACGATATAAATTCGAGACAATCAGCATCATTGAGTCATCATGGTAGCAGAAAACTTATAAGAGGCCACCATTCTTATTTCATTCACTTGGTTTTTTGTTGGGTTCTCGGTCTTGTACCACATACTCCTGCCAAAACAGAAAGCAGAGAACTTTAAAAATGTATTCAATTCAGTAAGTGGAAAAAACATGAAGATAGATCTAAAGCCTTAATCCTATCTTAGAGTTTCTAACCGATTACAATAATACTATCAATTTGTAAGTATCTCATGAATTATAAGTAGAAGTTAAATCGGTGTTTCTTTAAAGGAGCACGAAATCTTAAGACCATCCATACTCATATTCATTATGAAACTTAACCCATTTAAGTCTATATCACAACATAGATTTTTTTTAAGAAAAAATGAGTTATTTACCCCTGCTGCTTCTACGGACACCACATTTGCTTACCTGCAAACTATTATCATCGCCACTTAACAGTCAAAGCAGTCCCATTTTCTTTTTCTATAGAAAAAATAACCCAAGAAAAAGATTCAGATTTTTATACTTCAAACATGTATGTGTCGTGAAAGGCTATGGTTAAGACATTAACCAATAAATTTGTCCATGTCAAAAACAAAATATAAATCATTAGGTGCATTTCTAGATTTGTTAACGCATTTCAACTAAATCACTTTACCAATCTATTGAAGTGTCAAAATTAAGAAAGTTGAATTCATCAAAGTAAGCATGACAATCCTTTTAAAGAAAACTCCTAATTCAAATTATAAAATAGAGAATCATAACACTGATAAATGACCTAAACATAAGAAAGCAATTGAAGTAAGCATGTTTGCACACACATGCACTTTGAATATATACAACTTGCAATCTCGTTGGGACATTTCTTCAAACACATGAAGTCCACTTTGAGATCTCAACACACTTTACAAAGCTGCGGAGTATAAATTCAAAGACAATAAATCTTATGGCAAGTCTGACCTTATAAGCATCATTTGCATATGAACTCCAAAGCATCCTAGCTGGAATGAAACAAATGAAATTGAAGTACAAAGAGTGACCTCCTTCCATAAGTATGACATAACACGAATGCAATCCGAATGAAATCGTCTGCATTAGAAATAAAGAAAAGGGAAAACGAAAGTAGACCATTGTAATTTACAAATTATAAACAATTAATTTACAATAACTCAAGAAGGAAATCTAATTTCAGCAAAGTTACCCTACATAATATGTAGATAAAGTATATTATTAGTTTACAAAATAAAAAGGATAAAAAGGGTTATGTCATACTTTGTTTATAATTTCAGCAAATCCGAATTTTGTCCGAAAAAACTAAAATTTCGACCGATTTTGTCCAAAATCGGTCGGAAAAATGTAATTCCGACCGCAAAAATCGATTGGAAAAAATCGGGTCTGAATCAAATTCTGAAAGGAAAAATCGGTCGGAAAATTTCAGATCGATTTTATTTTCGGTCGGAATTATATTAAAGTTTGAGGGAAAAACACTTTTGATACCAAAATTTAGTCCAAAAAACACAATTGGTACCAAACTTTTTGAAAAAATACATTTCATACCATGATTCACACAATCTTGACACATTTAGTTTTGACATCTCTTCCTAATACATGTACTGCGCAAAAGCTGACGAAGAGCCATAAAGAAAGAAGCCTAGAATGGTGGATATGATAAGTGAAGAACTTAAGTTGTTGAGACGGAATGGACAAAATTGATGATGTGATGAAACAAGAATATACAAAAGATCAATTATTAGAGAAGATTGTCAGAGTATGTGGTATTTCCAAAATTATTCCAAACCTTACGTCGTATAAAAAATCAGCATGAGCATGCATTCCACAAATATCCAGCGAAGAAAAGAAAAGTTCGGTTGTCGGTAAAATTTGGTTCAAACTTATCCGATTAGTAGTGCTTTGAAATTTAAGAACTTGGTATTAACTTTGATGTTATAAGACATGAATGGATGTAATTTTTTTTTTTTTGAAAAACGGATGGATGTAATAAGCTATAATGATTAATTTTACTAGTGAATTTCATTTGTATGGACAAGTACATAGAAATCTTCTTCTTTCTTAAATATGGATATTAAAAATTATTGTTGGTATTAGGTTAACTAGTTTCATTTTATTGGATATTGATAATTTTGTTAGTTGTATTTATGGATTTTTTAAAAATTTATTGGTGTAAACAAATAATATGACATTTGCGGAAATGAGAAAAGATGGAAAACATGATTAACAATCCAATTTTGTGTTCATATATATATAATATTCCTCTCTTTTCTTGGCAACCAAACAAAATAGAGGAAAATAGGTTTCAAGAAATTCATTTTTAAATTCAAATAAGTTTGAGAAATCATGTTTATATTGATTTTCCACACATCGATCTCCAATTCCTCAACCCAAACACAACGTACCTAAAAGAAATAGTAATTGCATAAGAAAGAAATGTGAAGTAATTAAAAAACGTAAGAGTTAAAGTTAAAACTGAAGGAAGGAAATTAACATAGCTCTATATATATATATCTAGACTACTAGTACATAGTCTTTGATCGGAAGATCCAAATGGGAGACGGGCTGATGAAGGCCTCTTTGAACCAGTAAATAGTATCACCTTCCAAGTCATAAACACCAAGAATGCCATCATCTCCACATGCATCTAGACTAGTAAAGTAAATGGAATTAGGAATCAATCCTGGACATTCGTAGGACGGAAGAGAGATAGAGTCATTGACGCCGACAAACAATATCCGACCATTTAAGCTTGTTATTTTCATCCATTCCCAACAATAATCACTACCTTCTTCTTCTAATTCAAATACATCAAATGAAACTGTTTGGCCGTGATAATGACGGATGACCATCAGTAATTTCCCATCTGACTCCACTAGATACATAGTCCTATCTGCGTACTCCCTTACTACTGTGGCGCCGTGAGTTTTAAGGATCTTCACTTGGGGGGGACTGGAGGGGCAGCTTAGATCCCAAGCTTCAAGGTTCTTGGAATTTGTGAGGGCGTAGAATTTACCGTGGGGGCTGAAGTAGGTAATGTCTTCATAAGGAAAACGACAACTAGTTGTTGAATAATTATGATGATGCAGTGAGGTCCATGCAGCATCGCCAAGACTGCAGAAGGCCAGTTGGCCTTCTTCGCACATCTTTCCGTAAATGATCATCACCATTGGTGGTGGGGTACCACATTCTTCTTCTTCTTCTTCTTCTTCAATCATGGTGTACGAGAGAGGCGTAGGCTCCCGAGAAAGTGCTAATCGATTTATGAAACTACAGCTCATATGTTTCGATGACACATAATCAGTTTTTTGGGGGCACAAAAAATGTGTTTGGGATATAGAGATGGGGGAATTAAGATCGGTCAAAGAGGTCTCCCTAGCTAATATAGTGGGGAGAGTTTCGATTGGAGGAAGAGGAATATAAGGGAAGCATAATGATCTCTTCGGAATCCAAAAATTGAAAAGATAAAAGTCACAAGTTTCTCGATCTAGAAAAGCCGCCCATCCACAAGACGAACCCACGCACTCGGCAAGGCCTTTTTCCGGTGACAGATACCGCCCTCGCCACATTGTCCTGGTGTTGATTTCAATGTCAAGGATCCGCGGCGGAATCTTACCCAGATCTAAGAAATGACGATAACCTGTCGGGCCTTGTTTTTCTTTTTCTTTTCCTACTTCTTCTTGAACGGAAAGGGACATCATCTCTTTATTATCCTCATTGATATGGATGCCTACACCCGGGGGCAACAGCAAGCAAGGAGACCCTACTTGTGCTAGTCTTTTTGCTTCTGAACTAATATGCCGCCGCGGCCACATAGTCGGAATATTATTATAATTTACCAACCGCCGCTGACACTGCAATACTTGATCAACTATACCCATTTAATTTACTTAATTTCAATTTTCTAATTTAGCTTAGAGTTTCTACTTATAAATTAGGGGAATAAATAATGTACATGCTATGGAAGACACACAGCATATATGAATTAATCCTTGGAAGCCAAGCAACTGCTAAATAATGTATATTTTGCTGTGCTTATGGTATGTTTTTCTTTTTCTTTATAAAATATATGGTAGTTGAATATTCCGAAGATTGCGTGGGGAATAATTAATTACAATATCTATCTATTATATATATATATATATATATATATATATATATATATATATATATATATACTAGGGCGCCTGCACCGCGTGCGCGGTGTTGGTTGCCCTGTCATTTTTTATCGAGAATATATTTTAACGTGTTTTTATCGATAGTATGTAAATTGTATAGTACATGATAAAAATATATTACTATGTTTTATAATTGATTTTTCATCTCATAATTTGGGTTTCTAAGTTTTTTGTGGGAAATTTGCCTTAATGTTGTGTTTCTTCTATAATTTTGTAATACAAATTTAATTTGTAACTAAAGCTTTTGCTTAGAGAATATTATCATATAGGAATAAATTGCTCTTTTTCAATTCATAGGGAGATAAATTGAATATTATAAATTTGCAGAGGGGATAAATTGTAGACATTTTTGTTTCCAATAGTATTAAAGTTACAAGATGACATGCATGGTGATGTGAGAGCTAAAAAGAACTCGTGGTTTCTTAAGAAACTGATTATTAATTACTTCTATTCGTTTTTGAGAAGGAACTGCAGAGGAGGGACCGCGACTATGAGAGTTCCTCATATGAATGTGATCCAAGTCGAAATGACATATATGGTATGATTTTTACAACTAAACTCGTGTTCGGGTATTCGTTTTTCACTAACACTGATTGTGCTAGAAGTATAAATATCAAGGTCGAATACACTTGGGAAAATGGATTTATTGTAGCATGTAATATTTGGCCCGTATTGCATTGGATCATGCTCGTCTGAACCAGTCCAACTTGGATAGGTAGAAGCATCAAATTTGTTAAATTATGTTTTCGGCAGAAGTAGGTTCTTTTGTTCTTTTAATGTGTTTTTAGTAGTAGTAGAAAAAATTGTGATGGCAGAATGAAAACAGAACCCCCGATTGATTTTGATTTTGATTTTGATTTTTCCAAGAATCAACCATTACCTTGCTTTTAGCTTTTATAACATGTTTATGCATGTAGCTGAGATATCAGAATTAAACATTAATATTTTATTTTTAAAAGTCAAAAGTTAAATTCAAGGAATATCAATGAACATTCAAACAAGTTTGGCCCTTTTCCTTTTAAGGCCCATGGAAATCCCCAAGCCGCCCATCTCTCCATGTTTATTAGAATTGGTAAAACGGACCAAATTTTACAGGCCGACCTTTAACCCAAAATTGATCCGAGTTGGCCCTTTGTTATTATTATTTTTTAGAGATTCATGAATTAATAGACGTTAAGCTACAGGAAAAAAGTATTAAGCTCGACAACTTAATACTTTCAAATAAATATCACATTTTTAGTCAAAAAGTGAAACCAGTTCTTGAATTTCCAAATGGTTCTCTTTACTTAATTATATTGGGACAAAATTAATGGTCCAAATCATGCAAGATATTTGGACCACCTTGTTGGGTAGGTCAAAATTAGGACCAAGTCCACCACGTGTGAAGAGCTTGTATTGAAATGTTTGTGCATAGGTTAACAAACATTTCTAGTGGTGTCAACTTCTTGCAACATTAGATTATCATATCATGACTATGTGTTGCACTAGAAAAAAATTAGGTCAGGAAAATATATATGAGACAAAGAAATAATCCAACTTCGAAAAATTAGATACCCTCCTAAGAACAATTAAAATTATCATGTTATAGACTTTAAAGAAATACTTAGTCTTGATTTGAAGAAATATTACTAGTATAATCATAATACTTGTCAATTTTGCTTCATAGAGATTAATACTAGTATTTTATATTTAAGACTTTGGGCATTTAGCTAATTAAATAATAGAGGTCTTTTTTTTTTTTTTTGAATGAAAATAATAGAGGTTGATCAGCATGTATGGTGATTATTCAAACATTGTATGGAAAGAGATTTTCATAATAATACTCTACATAATATATATATATATATATATATATATATATATATATATATTCTTGTTAATTTCATTAACGAAAATTCTATTTAAAGTCAAAATACTAATGAATATACTATTCACCCGCGTATACGTACACATGAAACCTAAGTTCAATTATAGGTATCATGTTATTGGTTAAAATAGAATTACAATTCTCGGCTCTTGTATATATATCACATATCATTGAACAATACAATGACATTTTTACTATTCAAAATGATATAAAGAGATTTATAAATAACTATTAATAGTTAAAAAAAAATCCTAATTAATCGTTAAAAAAAATCCTAAAAGGACTATGAGAGATTTGTTTTCTTTTGAAAAAAGAGGACTTAGTCATCCTCCAAAAAAAAAAAAAAAAAGAGGACTTAAAATGCATGTCCAAACAAAGTTTATGTGAGCATTTACTTATGCTTTTGAGAAACAATTCCTATCTCAGTTCATTAGGAAAAAATTGTGCTTTTTTTTTTGTATAAATAAATAATAAATATTCATAATTAGTTTGGAACGAATTCTTTTTTTCCATATCAATTCAATTAAGGGACCAAAAATCAAAAGTTGTAATTAGTTTGGGACGAATTCTGCAATCTTGTATAATTGTTTATGCTAAAATTTGCCATGTCGTGACACGTAAGCAACCATGTGGCAAGTGAGACGATATTCCAAAAAAATATAAAACTACAGGATGAATTTGACTAAGTAATATAGCTTGGGACGAGAATCTAAAATTACTAATTAGTTTGGGACGTTTTCTGCAATTTTACCTTATATTATTTAATATTTATTATTGTTAGCTGTTCAATTTCCAACAACTTTTCTGCTCCTTAGGGTCACTTAATAAATGTTAAAATGATAAATGACATTTCTGAGAAAAAATAATCAACTATCTAAAATATCTAATAATGGATTACATTGGGCTCAAGACGGGGAGGGGCCGCCATATTATTCCCCAGTTTTGGATCCTTTCGTGGACCAATATAATTTTAAGTCTGGAGACATTGATGTTTTACCTAATATTTAATATATTTATACATGGTTTATTGTGCAATAGTTTTTATTTTGTTTCTAACTATATGATTTGCTGCAACATGTCATCTACATGAAAAAAATTATCCTTAATTTTAAAGATGATGCCATATAGAGGTATCTATAAAAATGTCACAGTAAAAGACATCACTATACATACTATAATATATCATGCTGCAAAATATTTTTTATTTCAATTATATAAAATACATTTTTTTATTTTAGATTGAGTTTGTTCGTCCTTTCACAAGGATTTAAATTGTTATGCACTCAACCCAATATGGTTGGACCAAATGGCAGAGGCTTGCGATACCCATAGGCGAAACTCAAGTTCAAATCCTACTGGAGTCACAACAGTGCGGATGACCTATAGTCAATGTTCTCTTCGGTCTGAACTTTAAATACAAATTTTAGTAGATAAAAAAAATAAAAAAATTGATATGCACTAGTTTTTTTTTTTTTCATATCTTTGAGATATCAACGTCAATTATTAAATATTTCAACATAAAAAAATGTATGTGATTAGCCAACTTAATTGATAAGAAAACATACTTAGGTTTATATTTTATCATATTAGGAACCAACTTTGTCATATATTAAGTTTCTCGTGATACTTAAATCAAAATATTCAATAAAGATAATACTAGGGGTGCACATGGTTCTTGAAACCGTACCGGACCGTACCGAACCGGACCGGACCGGACCGAAGTATCGGTATTTTTTCTCAAAATTACAGGTCTTGGTATAGACGAAAACCGTACTGGATATTTTGGTATGGTATAGGTCTTAAGGATTTTATACCGCAAAAAAACCGTACCGTACCAATAAAAATAAATATCTTTTATTAATTAATTTATGCACATTTAATATTATCTGTGAGTTTTATCTAGCCTAAAGAATTAGGACTCAAAATTAAGCCCACTAATATCTTAAAAGGCAAATAACTAAAACCTAATTACCTAAGTAAATCACAAGCCATTATCCTTAGAGATACACGGCACTACGGCAGCAGCAACACAATTTTTTCATTGAAAATTATTTCATCAAAAATTCTCCAAATTAATTTCAGTTGTTTCTTCTTCCTTTGACATCACAAGTAAGTTCAATTACGTACTTTTGTTTTGTCTTATTGTAAAAGTAGATTACCCAAGCCTTAAATTTGGTTAGCATGAAGTCCTCAAGTGTTAGCCTATTAAAAATGTTAAGCTTAAACAAAAAATCAAGCTTTTTTCATCTAATAGATGTCCATTTTTTTTTATACAAGCAAAATAGTTTGAGAACTAAAAAGTTATTGTAAAATACCGCAAAACCGTACCGTACCGTACCGGAACCGCACCGTACCGAATATAATGGTATGGTATTCAAAACTTCAGTTTGGTATGTAACTTTTCAGAACCGCATTAATTGGTATGGTATTAATTTCACTAAAAAAACCGTAGAACCGTACCATGTGCACCCCTAGATAATACAGCCCAGGGGTTAATGGCAGTTTACCCCCTGTGATATTAATGATGTTCAATTTATCCTCATGTGGTTTGAAAAGAGCAATTTACCCCCTTGAGCCAGAGGGTGTAACTCACTTGTCGAAATTGAGAATGAGCATGAAAAGTGTTTTGTAACAAAGGGGGGTAAATTGCCACATTTATTATAACACATGAGGTAAATTGCCACATTTATCATGACACAGGGGGTAAATTACCACTATAACATAGGTAAAGAGTCATATATGAAAATATCAGGGAGACAGTGTGAAACTTTTATAAAATTATAGGGGAGTAAAGTGTTATTTTTTAAATTATAGGGAGATAAATTGAACATTATGAATATAAGGGGGGTAAATTGCCATTAACTCGAGCTCAGGGTGTCCTTTGGACCACAGAGTATGTGATGGCCACATTAATTCCACAAATAATATAAAGACGAAAGGAACTGAAATTAGTAAGTAATGAACCAAATTACTTAGAATTGGTTCAGAATTTGATCAACACAAGCATTGTCTGGTCTCATTTGATATATAACTTCCAGATATATATTAACTCATAATTATTAGATTTCATTTAAAGAAATAAGAAAGATATATTTGTTATGAAAACGGAATTAAAGTGAGATTATTAATTAAACTTAAACAACACATATGCTTGATTTCTTGTTTTAGAATGTGATCAATAAAACGTTGTCTGGTGATGTAAGTATAGAAATTCAATATAGTGAATATTTGTAGATATCACATTTAATTTATATAATATTACGGAGTAATTAAATCTTGTTTACCGAATAACATGCACTAAATAATTCAATTTAACAAGTAAAAAATTAGTTCATAACTTTAAAAACAACAATTGTTGTTTGATAAAATTCATAATTAACTTAACTTGATATACATAAAAATATCAAATTAATTAATGTAGAACATGAAGGTACTCAATATCATCTTGAATTTGAGTAAATGTCAAACCAAGCATTATTAATATATATGACAATCAAAACAAGTTAAAAGGAGCAATATCAAACTAATTAGTAAAAATAAAAAATCCAACAAAACTTGAATAATATATAGTTTGACTTTAGATAATTCCAATCTTCAATGGAACTTATTCATATGACGTATTATAAATATATCCTAGAAAATCCCATTCAACAATGTTGTTCTATATTGGCCCCTAAAAAGTATAATATATGATGATTACCACTCTACAGTCTTGACGACCATAATGTTGTACCGAAATATGTCTTTTCAGTGGACTTAATTAGATATTCAACCTGTAGACATGCTTTATTTATGTGACATATTATTCATGATTTTTTTTTTTTTTTTCAAGGGTTTAATTTTTTTCGAGTCGCGTCGGACACATAAAGTGGGAACATCTCCCAACAGGGATTCGAACATGAGTCCGCTACTTTATAGTGACTAGTTCCTTCCACTAAACCAATCACCTGTTGGTATTATTCATGATATAACGCTCACAGTATATAAATTTTATCCTAATAAAATACGATAAAAAAAGATAAGTTAAAAGTTAAAATTAGTATCATGAAACTTAATTAACCCAATTCAACCGGAGAAGATTTTTTATCATATTTATTGTGTCATAATTTTGTGACACTACTAGTGTATCTATTGATAAGTGTGACGTGGACTTACGTATATAAATTTAAAATTAGGACACTCATTGATAGAAATATGAAATCGAGAAGTGTGATAGAAAAATATGCTCCGAAATTTTGCACCGCTATTCCTTAGTCTGAAAGCGATTTTTATGTTTTAATAAATTATTTGGGCAAAAGTAACACATTTCCAAAGTGTTGCTCTTTTGTTTACAATGGGAGAGTGATAAGTGGTAACTGTTGGAAAAGCAGCGTCACGTCTCGCAGAAAGTGAGTAGTGAGAGTGCATATAAAGCTAAAGTCTAAAGAAAGAAAGAAAAATGTCCACAAATCCTTTTCTTTCTTTCTTTCTTTTCTTCTTCTTTTCCTACGATGCGTATAATTCTCGACAACAATAAGAAAGCCTCGAATCATAATTTGCACCACAAGTGATTTTTGGAAAAATCCAATGGCGCGTAGTGGAGTTTTTTTAGGTAGAATTGAAATTATTTTGCTTTTTATTGTTTTAACTTTTCATTATCCTAACCTTTTTCTTTTCGAAATCTCACTCATTAATTTGTTCAATTATTTGATAACTTGATTTTAAATAATCATTAAATAAGTAAAACGTACGCTGAGGTAACAGTTAGAAGTAAAATGTTATGGAATCGTGTGTGTGGAAAGTATAAATTGACAGCCTCCCTTGTATTTTTTCAATTTCTAGGATTACTTTGGTCTTTCAACTAGTTAGTAGTATTACTTGACTTTAATTAGAGGAAAATATGTTGTGAAAGTGGTCTTTCAATTATTAGTTAGTACTTGACTTTAATTTAGTAAAAAAGTAACTTAAAAGTATATATGAAAGTGGAAATCAAATTAAAATTTGCCCTTTATATGACATTATCCTCTCAGTTCTTGAACCCATTAACTAATGATAGATACTTATTATTCTTCAAAAGAAAATAACTAATAATTGATACTTCACAATTCATTTTGTCCACAAACAAAGATAGGAAAATATCAATTTTTGCATGGTGCATATATTGTGTACAAAACTTTGCATATATAAGGACATCAAGATCCATATATATATATACCTTTCAAATTCAATTTGATGATACTTTTGTCCCTAGATATTTTTGTTTAGGTTAGGTCTCCAAAATTTGGTGTATTCGAAATAATTATGTACATGTTCCTCCAAGAGAGCCCCACTCTTTGATTTTATAAATTTATATTAAGCTCAATTAATGTTGTCCATAATTTAGTGGCTACTTGACTCGGGGCAGATAATAGTCAATAGATAGCTAGCATACTTACCGGTTTGTTTTTTCTAAAATTAATTTAGGTGGCAACAATAATTTCGTAGTTTTAGGTTTCTATACGCAATCTATGAGAAAGGAGAAATACTACATGATAAATGTTAAGTCAATATGGTCGATGGTGAAGCTGAGACTCCAAAACTTTAAAGATATTGAGTTCGAATTGATCCATTAGAAGTGTTAATCTTTTAATATTATAATACTATATATATATATATATATATATATATATATTATTTGTTGGTAGTAGATATTCTTTGTATTTTTAACTGAACATTCTTTGTACTTCAATAATAATCAAACAGATGTACATAGTCATGTATTTATATGTTCTCCGCTTCATTAAAGAAAATACTCGTCTCAATGGTTTAAAAAATATTTTTTGTGATAATCGATCTTAGTAGTTAGGAACAAGCCAAATTTGGATTAAAGCTAGACAAACGTCACAAAAATTACAAATAATCATAAAAAGTTCTGCTTTAAATTTCCAAATGGCTTTAAAATTGTTATAGCTAGATGTTTAAAAGCGATTTTTAGAGTTTGATTATTAGACCAATAGTTTGTTTAAATTAATGTACTTCCACGCACGACAATTATAGATAAATTAATTGTGAAAATGCTATGAAGCGAGATTTGATTATCATTTCTTAACAATTTTTCTTTTATGGTTGAATTCATGAAAAATTATTATTATTTTTTATTTTTAGGATTATCATTACGTCAATATCTACAAACTCATTGACAAAAATCATATGGATTGATAGGCACGCCAAAGTGGAATTGAAAGTTCTAGAAGTCAACTGAATGTCCGAATCTTGATACGAGTAGTTCATTCTAGCGAGTAACATTGATGTTATACACATTTAATAGTTCTTTTCTGACGGCTTCAAACAAAGAATATATCCAATTAAGAAAAAGTATAGATGAATAAGCCCGATGTCACATTTTATTAATTAATTACAGTATTAGTATTTGAAAGCGTATATGCACTAAGAATAAAATATAAAAAATGGTATGTTAGCATCAAGTTTGTTGTTACCAATTTATATTTCCACAGGGCAAAAAACAAGGTTTGTTTATCATAAGATAACACTCCATTCTTTTTGGGAAAAGATAATAAATGGGACCCTTGAAATCAATGTTCATCAAGTAATACTAACATTCGTAGTTTTCATTATCCACTTGTACCTGCATGATCTCAATGATTAATACTCCTATAATTCGACAAATTATGAGTCGTACTGATGAATGATAGCATAAAGTAATTTCCCCTCTCATCTTCGTTTCGAATTTTTTTTTATTAATATATATTTTTTAATAATTTGATTTACAGGAAATTAAGTGTTTTTTAATTAGATTTTTTTTTTATAACTTTAGTTTTACCCAAGAACATTTGATGCAGTAGAAAGGAAAATAGAGAAAAGTGGAGTGTGGAGGTTAGAATACATGCACAAAAATAATATTGAGGACTAAACATAAAAATAAAAATAGAATAAAATGAAAAGGAAATGATTTTCTTTGTCTTTTTTCTTTTCCAATCTTTATATATATTGCAAATTAAACACCTAAGATCACTTTTGAATTAGAAGGAGATTTTGCTTTATTTGGGATTTTTTTTACTAGAGTAGCACATTTTGGTATGAGTAAAGCTAATGTTATCCTTTGTTTATTACAATTGTATTAAGGTGGATGGAACAATTAATTAATTTTTCGTTTTATTTTCTTTTTCTAATCGTGCACAATGGTAAATAATAGTAATAAAAAAGAAAAAGAAAAAGAAAAAGAAAAAGGCAAACTAAAGATTTTTATGTCTTTGCATCATTAGTTGTATATAAGTCCACTTTTTGGTCCAATTAGTTAATGATTTCTATTATTTCCTGCAATATTGCAATGTAGGGACGTTATGTTCTCCCCCTCACAGTTCACTCGTATGAATCCTTAGGTCAAACACATAACTTAAGAGTTAAGACCAAGTCCAAAAAATGTGTGTTCGCATTTCAATTCACAAAACACCAAAAACCAAATAAAAATTCAAAATGTGAGGCTTCACGTTCCAAAATTTAATCGAATACACATCTGTCTGTCATTGTACTATAAATCTTGATCAAGAATCCCAAGATTTCTTCTTCTAATTAAATGAATTTTTCTAAGTGAACTATAGACATGACCTTAGACCTAAAGATTATTTGCTTCCATTCCATGACAATAAATGTGCACACGGCTCTCTCCATTAATTTATGAAATAAGTTAAGAGTAGGACCTAACTAGGTTGTATAATTAGTTTAATAATGTTTGGTCGGTACAGAGTCCCTGTGCTGTGCTGCCTTGATTATTAATCAATAAATATTACTATCACAAACACAATATCTTTAATTTCAAAATTTGACATTTTTCATGTAAATTTTGTAAATGACCTTTTACATTTTTATTTATTAGTATTTTTAATTTAACTAACATATTATTATTTTTCAATATTACATTTGCATAACTAAATTGAGAAAAATCTATCAAAGAATCTTTGTTCACAAACTCTTAAAAAATTAACAGTTTCCTCTCTCTAATCAAGATTTTCCTCCTCTGATTTTCACCATCACTTTCAGTTTCTCCAAAGGGCAAGCAGTCAACCATAAACACAGTTGAATATCAAATTTAGTTCATCGAAATCATACTTACTTTATTATATTCCAAATCCAAATATCAAATAATCTATTTCTTTTCTTAATCACCGTATTGTCTGCTTGATTTCAGAGCACACGTTTACACGTCTCCCTCTCTCTCTCTCTCAGAAAAGTCATATCATATGATGCAAGTGAGATCACCCCAAAAAATAAACTAACTCCAAACAAATTCACACTCACAACCAACTGTACAAAAACAATTAAGAAAGAAGCGTAAAAACCACCTACTCGCATGAACCATATCTCACTTTCCTTCAAGAAAATTTATACTTGTAATATATTTGTATTTATAGAACTCTTTTTTTTACTGTAATAACCAAATATTCCCAAGTCTTGATGCTCTGATTCCAAATGCCGACCTTTCTTTATCTGTTATTTCTGTAGTGGAGGTTGTTCAACTGTTGTGTGTGACATTAATTTAGGTAATCTCCCAATAAATTACTCCATCCAATTTCTTGATTAATACTAATATATAATTAGTGGGTGTGTCAGTATGTGTTTTCTTTTCTTGAAAGTTGTTTACTAGGGTAGGTTATTTGGGAAATGGGTTAAGGTTAAAATCTTGAATTATGATTTCCTTGAATTTCTGAGGGCATTAACCATGGATCTTGAAAGTGGGTTTTATCAGAATCATGTAAAGGTGAGTTCTTTTCTGTGAATTGGATTTTAATTTTGTGATCTTTGAAAATTTGAGCATGTTTTTAGGGATTTTTATTTATGATTGGATTTTGCAGAAAGAGTCTTGGAGAACAATATTGACATTAGCTTATCAGAGTTTGGGTGTTGTGTATGGGGATTTAAGTACATCACCATTGTATGTATACAGAAGTACTTTTGCTGAAGATATTGAACACTCTGAAACCAATGAAGAAATCTATGGTGTTTTGTCCTTTGTTTTTTGGACATTAACCTTAGTTCCACTTTTAAAATATGTGTTTATTGTTCTAAGGGCTGATGATAATGGTGAAGGGGGCACATTTGCTTTGTATTCACTCTTATGTAGACATGCCAAAGTCAATTCATTGCCTAGTTTCCAATCGGCAGACGAGGATTTATCGAGTTACAAAAAGGATATCGTAAGCCCTCCACCATCAACTTTTGGGGCTAGGCTTAAAACTACTCTGGAAAAATATAGAGTTTTGCAGAGGTTTTTGCTTGTTTTGGCTTTGCTTGGTGCTTGTATGGTGATTGGAGATGGTATATTGACTCCAGCGATTTCGGGTTCGCCTCCTATTTCTTGTTATTTCTTTGTCAAAATTCAAGTTTTTTATATTCCTTATTAGGAGTTTGTTAGCTTCTGTATGATTACTCTTAGTGGTGTTTTGTGCAGTTTTCTCTGCCGTTTCTGGTATTGAACTTACCTTGTCAAAGGAACATCACATATGTAAGGTTCTTAATTGCCCCTCTTGAATGTTCATTTCCATAGATTTAGCTTTATATATATTTATTTAGCTAGTTAATTCTGATGTATTATGAAAAAAGATTGTTATGATTTTGCTGTAGATTAAAGAATTCCTGGTGGTTGAATCTAAAATGCATTATCCAAAACAAAAGCAAATATTGACTTATGCAATTCTTGGCAAAAAAAAAATTTGTACACAAATGCTTCAAGAAAATACTAGACTTTGTCGCAGAGTGATGGTGATACATAGAGTGGTGCCTATGTAAATCTTAATCTTAAGAAACACCATATTTTATAGTGGACTCTTTATAAACACCATTTTGATTTCACAGGTTAAAGTAAGTTTTTGAACTATATATATGCTTTACAAAATATTTTTTTCTTATTGATATATATGCTTTACATACTAAGGTCTTTCTGCATCTATTAACCTCCCTTTTTTGTTATCATATTCAATTTATGGTCATTGAATATGTTTATTGTTTTACTTTAAGAACCAATCGTCTTGCAGATGTAGAAGTCCCGGCTGCTTGCGCTATACTAATTGCCTTGTTTGCCCTTCAACATTACGGCACTCACAGGGTTGGATTCTTGTTTGCACCTATAGTTATAACATGGCTTCTTTGCATAAGTTCTATTGGTGTATATAATATTTTCCACTGGAATCCTCATGTCTATAAAGCTCTGTCTCCATACTACATGTACAAATTTCTAAAGAAAACGCAAAGAGGAGGTTGGATGTCCTTGGGAGGTATCCTACTCTGCATAACAGGCAAGTCCAAGCACTTGATATGTGCAAAGAATTTGGCACTATAAACTATGATCTTTCTTTGGGTGAAAATTGGGTCAGGTAAAAATCGGTCTTTAAATGGGTCACTTTTATGGATCAAAATGGGTCAGGTTGAACCATGGATTGAGGCCCCATATTGCCACCCATAGTCTTCTTAAAAGAGCATAAAAAAGAACTATTTTTTGTTCTCTTTACATCATTCTCTAATGCATGCTTAATGATTTCAGGTTCAGAAGCAATGTTTGCTGATCTAGGGCACTTTTCCCAATTGTCAATTAAGGTAAGATACCATTTTCTCTTATTTTGCTGTACATTATAAGATAAAGATATCATAGACAAATGTTATCTTTCTTGAGTTTGTAATATATTTACATCACGGATTGCAGATAGCCTTCACATCCATTGTTTACCCATCATTGGTTCTTGCATATATGGGACAAGCTGCTTATCTTTCTCGGCATCATGATCATGATCATATCGGCTTTTACGTTTCTGTACCCGGTATATATCTAAAAAATAGTTTCTTTTTAAAGTAAAAGACTGTTTTTATGAAAGTATGTTCGACGCATGAGAATTGAGATATATGCTTTGTATTCTTTTTCTCAGAGAAATTAAGATGGCCAGTTCTGGTGATTGCCGTTCTTGCTGCAGTTGTTGGGAGCCAAGCCATTATTACCGGAACTTTTTCTATCATAAAGCAGTGCTCTGCTTTAGGCTGCTTTCCCAGAGTCAAAATAGTTCACACATCTTCGAAACTTCATGGACAGATATACATCCCTGAAATCAACTGGATTCTAATGCTTCTATGCTTAGCTGTCACTATCGGTTTTAGAGACACAAAACGATTGGGTAATGCTTCAGGTAAGACTTAAATCAAACCACCTCAAAATTAAAGGCACCCCTGAGGTATGGTTAAATTACAGGATTACCCTATGAGGCTCCGTAAGCAAATATTTGCATGTGAAGCGATTGCTAGTGTTCATAAATTTGATTTGGTTTTTGCTAACAAGTGTTTGTTTTCTTTTTCGTTCAGGTTTGGCGGTCATAACTGTAATGCTGGTTACAACGTGTTTGATGTCTCTTGTTATCGTGTTATGCTGGCACCGGAGTGTCATCCTAGCGGTTTGCTTTGTTTTATTTTTCGGAACAATCGAAGCCTTATATTTCTCTGCGTCTCTAATCAAATTTCTTGAAGGAGCTTGGGTACCCATTGCCCTTTCGTTCGTTTTCATGATAGTAATGAGTGTCTGGCACTATGGGACACTAAAAAAGTACGAATTTGATGTTCAAAACAAGGTCTCAGTCGACTGGATCCTCTCTCTGGGCCCTAGCTTAGGCATCGTACGTGTTCGTGGCATAGGCCTCATACACACCGAACTCGTATCCGGAATCCCGGCAATCTTCTCCCACTTTGTTACAAATCTTCCGGCTTTTCACCAAGTCCTTATTTTTCTTTGCGTAAAATCGGTCCCTATCCCACACGTCAAAAATGAAGAACGGTTTCTTGTGGGTCATATCGGGCCAAGAGAGTACCATATGTATAGATGCATTGTTCGGTATGGCTACCGTGATGCTCATAAAGATGACATACAATTCGAGAATGATCTTGTGTGTAGCGTAGCCGAGTATATAAGAACCGGAAAAGGCGGTTTAACTGATGGGGTTCGAGATTCGGGAAAGCAAAGTGAAGAAATGTTTGTGGTTGGAACACCTTCGACTCATTTAGATGGGATCCAATTGTGCGAGGAAAATGGGTTGAATGAAGAAATGGTTGGGACATCGGAGGTTCGAGAGTTGAAGTCTCCCCGGGTTGCGAAACCGAGGAAACGGGTTAGGTTTGTGATTCCGGAGAGTACTAAGATCGATAAAGGGTCTAGAGAGGAGTTGAAAGAGTTGATGGAAGCTAGGGAAGCTGGGATTGCTTATATTTTGGGGCATTCATATGTGAGAGCTAAGCAAGGATCAAGTTTTATGAAGAAGATGGTTATTAATTTTGGGTATGATTTTTTGAGAAGAAATAGTAGGGCTCCTACTTACGCTTTGAGTGTGCCTCATGCTTCAACATTAGAAGTTGGAATGGTGTATCATGTGTGATTTTTGTTTGACAATTGAAGTATTCTGTAACTTTTATAGAAAATAGTATAATTTTTTGTAATGTATAGAAGTTGGAATGTGTTTTGTAACTTTTATAGAAAATAGTATAACTTTTTTTACAGATGGTAATTGAGGTTGATTAGTTAAAAACATATTCCTAATTCAAACCGAACTGAAAATCAAATTAAGCTATTGGAAAGTCAATTCAAGTTCAAACGATGACAGTTCGTTTGAATTCAGTACGTTGTTAATATTGGTCAAAGCCTCAAAGGCAAAAGATATTTATTTGGTAAAGGAAACCGGAGGCATATTATTATTCTTCCTTTTTTTTTTTTTGTTGAAATTACTCAAAACTACTAGAGGTTTAGTGTAATTACAATGATCATTCTCCATATTTGAAAAATTATGCAAACTACCTCTGAGACTTCGGATTCATTACGGCTACCCCTTATGGAGTTAATTTCATTAAAAAAAATACTAAATTCCAGATATCCCTAAGCACCATCTAAAGAAGGAATTTGATGCGAAAAAATTAGTGTAACTGATGAAAAAAACATGAAACTAGATTACGTCGGTGAAAATAATTGTTGAATTAGAGAAAAATAAGTGAAATTGATTTTCCATCTCAAGATTTGTGGTTCCCAAATTATCAGGTTTGGACCGGGACTCGAGCTTTTTTACTCAAATGAACGGGTTCGGGTCGGGTCCAGGTTTTTTTTTTTTTAGCTGAAAAGATAAAACTTTTTCAAACTCACACAGTTTACGGGCTCCAATCACAAAAATTTCTGCTTCTATTTCTCAACAAATTAAAACTTTTGTTTGACATAAGCCCATAACAAAATAATGCCCAAAAATAGTTAAAGCCCATCTAGAAAATTACAGAACAATCATATTCAGCTTTTTGAATTTTCAAGAAGAGTTAGCTAACCACAAAACACTCAAATAAGAGGTACGATTTTCATATCTGACTTCACAACTAGTTTTGTTCCCAAAATCCCCAACCCCCCATCACATCACATGTATCAAAATCCCAAAACAGAGGCATGTATAATTTTGTTCACAACTAAATTGCCATCCACCCATCACTTTATTTGAATTAGCTACGGTCGAGCAGGGAAAAAAGAAGGGGGGGTGGCAGAGCCGGCTCTATAGCTAGGCAATTTAGGCCATCGCCTAGGGCCCCGACTATAGAGGGGCCTCAAAAATATTTTGTAAATGTAACTCAATCTTTTTTATTTGATAATTTTTTTGTCAAATTTTATTTGATAACTTTTTTTGTGAAATAAGATGTAAAAATGCAATAAACTTGGATAATTTTCAAATAAGGTCTTGCCTTATTTATATAACCACATTCTCGAACAGACGGTGAAAATCAACTTGATCTAGTGGCTAAAACTGATACTTTATAGACTTTTCATATATACTTATAAAGAATGTTTTACACCATAATATAGAACCATGTATTTTATGCATAATTATATAGTGGATCATACTTAATTGATCAATTAATATTGAGACAAATATTAACATTAATGCGTCATATATTGTGTTTGTTGTGTAAGCTATGTTGAACTAATTTATGTAAAAGTAATTATTTCATATTATTGGTGTCAAATGCTAAAGATTAGTACCCTCCATTTTTTATTTGTCGTTTTCAGATTTCAATGTAGAATTATTTTTTTCTACCAATTTTACCTTCTAATTAATGCTATGATTATTTGATTAGAAGTGTGTTTTGAGACTTTTACTTAAAAAATTGGTTATTTGTTATATTTCTTAATTCTTTGTGCAATCCTCCAAAGCAAATAAAAAAACGGAGGGATTATATGCTAATTGATAGTACAAATGTATTTGTGTTATTGTATCTAGGTATTTTGGAAAAAAGATATTATGATACTTTTGTTTTGCATTAATAAATTAAATTTAGCATTTAATGTAACTTAGATTCAACGAGTTTGAGTCAAACTACAGTTTTTAATATTAACTATATACACGTCTCGATTTTTTGATAGCTTATTCAACCGTTTGATAATCAAATCGAATAGTTCGATTTGACATACTGTACAAATTTTGAAACTATTTATTAGACTAGAGACCAAAAATTAGTACGGTTCAATTATATTGAATGCACACCCCTAAGATTATGATTGTGCTTTATCCGATAAACCATGTATGAGCTACATTATCGAATAATTATAAGTTTCAATTTTCGATATTATCGGTTTACCCAGAACCAGAACCTGAACCGGTGTACCCATTTTTTTTTAATCCCAATTCTTAAGTACTAAAGTCAGCGTACCCAATTTTCCAATCCAAGCTTCAACTTCTCTCTTCTCTTCTTCTATACGGACTGCCCTAGAGCGAAACCCAAATCTTCTTCTTCTTCAATTCAAAATCCCACCGCGCCGCACCACCCACCCCCACCGCGCCTCCACCATCTCTCTCTCGGCCCAGATTTTTAATTTACAGAGGTACAGTCCAAATTCTAAATGCCCAATTTTGTTCTTTTTCTGATTTTCTCTTAATAAATTGAGTTCTAATTGTATTTAAAACCCAACACTTGAATGATGCTAAAGTAATTTTTGGAGAGGGGACTGAGGCTATGGGGTCTCTGATGTATTCTTTATAATTTCTATTCAACTTCATTGGATGGTTAGAGTGGTAGGAAGCATATTATTATTTACATATGAATTCAAGACAAATTATTTTTGATTCAATAATTTTTCGGTTTTTTTTTTTGTACCGAATCAAATTGAACCGCACCAAATAGGTAATTTACCGAACCAAACCGAAATTTTCGGTTTGGCAAACGGTACGAGATTTCAGAATACCGAACCAGCCGGTATAACGAAATTTGGTACGTTTCGGTTTACTATTTGCACAGCCCTACCTAAGATCGTGATCAGAAATATTTTGCGTTCATATTTTATCTATTTACTGATTGACAAGTAAAAAATTATATTTGTTAATTTTCTGATTTTGACAAGTAAAAAATATTTGTTATGTAACTATATTCACGATACTTGAATTTTCAATTTATATATATATATGCACACGATACTTGTAATATTTACTTTTGTTAAGAGAATGTTTAAGAATGAAATGTCATAAGAAGATATTACGATTGAATCAAAAATATATCAGCTAATTTGTATAAGAGGGCCCCAATTTTATAAATCGCCTAGGGCCCCGTAATATGTCAGGCCGGCCCTGGGGGGTGGTGGTGGGTCTTCGGGTTGGTCAAGTTCGGGTCTGGATCCAGCTAAAATCACATGATCGGGTCCAAATCTAGCAGTGTCAATTTAAATTGGATCATGATAGTGTCTGGATTCGAATCCGACCTTTGATAGGCCTAGGTGCATGTAATATTTTCCATTAGAATCCTCGTGTTTATCGACAGGGTCGGCTTTGCCCCTAGACAGTTGCCTAGGGCCGTAAGCCCATAAACCATTATATGTAGTTACTACCAAAAAGAAATTAACAGCCCAATTAAGTTATGACTGAGCTGCATTTAATTTCCACCTCTATGGGCTTTAATCCCAAGCTCAACCCACAATTTTATCTAGATTTGCTAGTCTTTTACAATTAGGGCCTTTTGATTTATTTAATAAGACATTGGTTCGCAAGATTGTAATTCGGCCGGCCTAATAAAGTGATCAACCTCCTTTATTTAGAGTAGTTGTAATTGTGGCTTGTGTGTGAATACACTATAAAACTAGGGTATGCGCATTTCCTAACACCAATTGTTTTGGGATAACTAGTAGCGCATGAGATCCTACAAGTAGTAACAGAGTCAAGGTCACGATTTCGATTCCCAGCGAGAGCAATTGCTGATGGGAAAATTGTTGGCCAGGGTTAAGGAAATAATTGTTCTGTGGTGGAGGCCGTAACAAGGTCAAGTCACAATCGAATATCATGGACGCTTGTGTGTGTCAATGCACTATAAGGTTTGGGTATGCGTTTTTCCTAACGTTAATTGGTTTTGGAACAACTAATATCGCATTAGGTCCTACAGCTACACTACAAAAATGTGTATTAGTAACAAAATATTAAGTGACAAAGTGAAAGTTGTCATTTTTTTAATGCATTTAGTGATAATAATTTAGTTTTATCATAATAATAATTGTGGTGGCAACTACAAAAGTGACAAAAATTATTTTAATTGTCACTAGTAACTTTTAATGAGTGTACGGTGGTTTAAGTAGTCACTATTGAAAACTAGTGACAACCTAGTGGCAATAAATAATACTCCTTTCGTTTTTTTTTATTTATCGTTTTGGAGGATTGCACACAGATTAAAAAATGTAATAAATAGTCAATTTTTTAAGGAAAAACCCCAAAACAACATTTTAACCAAATAATCACAACATTAATTAGCATTAATTACAACCATTAACAAGAAGGATAAAATTGATAAAAAAAAAAATATTTTTGCATTGAACTCCTAAAACAAATAAAAGTAAACATATTTTTTTTATCAAAGCGACAAATAAAAAAACGGAGAGAATATCATAATAATTTAATGATATTATTTCAATTGTCAACTTTTTGTGTATCACTAAATGTCAATATTTACAATGTAATTGTCACTCGTGTCACTAATGAGTTTAGAAAGACCATTATAATGACAAGCTTTGGATAATTTTCACTTAATATATATATATATATATATATATATATATATATATATATATTATAACTTATAAGTACCGATCTGAAATATGAACAGTGTTCCTATTTTCTTTTCGAATTTTTTTTTCCACTTCTAACAATAAAACGACGTCGTTTTATTGCCTCTCTCATCCTTTTGTGTGTAAACTTATTTCACTTTTCAATTATTTTTTGCGGCTAATTTTTTTTGTTGTCCATGTTGGGGGGGCCCATCTAATTTATTCCGTTTTAGGTTTTCTTTTATTGCTGAAAATTAAATCTGTTATAACTTATAAGTACCGATCTGAAATATGAACAGTGTTCCTATTTTCTTTTCGAATTTTTTTTTCAACTTCTAACAATAAAACGACGTCGTTTTATTGCCTCTCTCATCCTTTTGTGTGTAAACTTATTTCACTTTTCAATTATTTTTTGCGGCTAATTTTTTTTGTTGTCCATGTTGGGGGGGGCCCATCTAATTTATTCCGTTTTAGGTTTTCTTTTATTGCTGAAAATTAAATCTGCAAATTTTTTTCCTTCTCGTCTTCTTCCTTCCTAGGCGTCTTTTAATTTCTGCAATTTTTTTTCCTTCTCATCTTCTTCCTTGCTAGCCGTGTCATCTTAAATGCTGGAAAATATTGAAAACAATCCCCATGTTTTTTGTGTTCTCAAGTCTTATTTCTTCCAAAAGATTTTACCTCTTCTAATTTCATGGAAAATAATATTCATGGAATATTTTACCTCTTCTTACTTTAAACCATTTGGAAATCTGATTTTGTCTTCTTCCTTCATCAATATAACCGGCCAACAATTGAATTTTTTTTCCTCCAATTTTTTTGCCCAATCTTGTGTGCAATTTGATAATTCATTCTCGGGTTAGTGGGGGATTATTTTATTTTGGCTGCTGCCTGTCTTCCTACTTTATGTTGTGTTGAATTTAATTTTTTAATCTGGGCTTAGATTATTATATTTGGGAATACGGGCTGCTCATTGGGATTACGATACCGGTGCGGTCTTCCGATTTGTTGTACCCATGTGCTCTTCCTCAGGGGTCTGCGTGCTCCCTTTATTTCAATGAGTGATTTTTCCGAACCTGTGCTTCGTATTTCTGGTACGGATTTGTTAGCTTTGGAGTTGGCCTCAAACTCGTGTAATTATTTTATTTTGGCTGCTGCGGCAACTGGAACTGATGATCCAGTCTCTTTTCTCATGTGAAATGAAGTTTGAAATGGATTTGTACCACCATAACATATCACCTCATGATCCACATCAGCTGGTGGTCCCTTGGATTCAACCTTTCTACCCTTTCCCACGCTCTGATAGCAAGACAGTCTATTTCTGTCGCAAGGTCTTGACATCTCTACTTCATTTTGGGTATCAGCTTTTCTCATTATTTCTTTAAAGATATAGTAAAGAATTGTGAAGTCTGAGCTTCTTTGTATTATTGCTCTGTATTACCTCCAGGTACATTTTCAATTGAATCCTTTTTTACTCTTTCTCTACCAAATTTTTACATTACTGGAGTTACTGTACTATTCATTATCCTGGTTTTCTTTTTGGGTGGTACTTGTTTAATTTCTTCTCTTTGATTTTATGAAATTGGAAGAATATATTAGTAGTTGGAACTATTTGTATTTGTGATGGAATTAACATGTGTTGGTTTGAGAATTTATATGATCAGTTGTTTATGGATTAGTTCTGATCAGAGTATTATAAGTAATTGTGGGAGAGCAGGTGCTGAGGTATCGGTTTTTACTTGTACATTTTCTATGTTGGATGAGCTGTTTTCTAACTTTTTCCACCTTCACAGATTATTTAAACTTGCTAGGCAACTACTGCTTTGTTCTTAAGCCATAGCAATCAAGTTATTCTTATTTTCATCTGTCTTCTTTATTGTGTCATTATCTGTCATCATAGGGATATATAAATTACACTAATTTGTTATTGGAAAACTCTTCATCTGTCATCATGGGGAGAGTTGAGGGTAGTTCTGAGTTAATTTGTTCAGTTACTTAGTTTTGACTTTGATCTGTTAATATGATAATTTAGTTTGACAATATTCTGCAGGTTTCCACAGCCAGATTCTGGTTAAAAAACAAATGACAAAGTAATTACTGAGGTGGTGAGTTACCAATATATGTCTATATGCATTAGTTGTATTAGTCTTCCTTCAATTCTTGGTTTTATTCCATGTGAAAATTCAGCAGACAACCATTGTTGCCAAGGTTGGTGGAGAAACCTAGAGGAATTAACATATTTAATCATTAGTAAGACATGCTTACTATTTCTTCAAATTTCCATGGACTTCTATTTCGTTCAAATCCATTCACCTAAGATCATTGGTTCCAGATTCATTTTCTTGTAATTGTTTTACTCGTTCTATTTTCAGGTTAGAAGGCTAACTTCATGTTTTATTCCCCGGCTACTTTCATTAACCACCAACTGTGGATGGTTAATTGCTCTGCATCATTAATGATATTTACACTGGAACCATAAGAAAAATTGGTAAGTGTAAGTTTTTCTTATCATCAATTTAAGGTCTGTAGAATAAAGACCGATTACCCGATCGGTGAAACCAGTTGAAAAGACAGGAATTCATTGTAAATAGACCATGTCTCATGCTTAGTTTCAACTTGCTTAATTAATAACTTATGATCAGACATTTGTCTATTTTAATGTTTTTATTATTTACGCAAAGACATGATTAATGAATCAACCACCTGTAAGTGAAACTCTGAATTTGACCAATGAATTTAATAACGAAAATGTAAAGCCAAAATAATGTCTTACTTTGTTGCTATATATATTGTATGAAGGTAGATCATTAACATTACTTACTGTACTCTATTTTTGTAGCCTCATAGTAAAATTAACAACTTGAAATTATGAAAACAAGATATAATAAAAATGAGAGAGAAATAAATATACATAAGCAGGGGTGAGCTTCTAAGAAGAAGAAAAGTAATATAACAGGTTTGTGCATGCACTCACTTCATCTTTATTGGCATGATAAAAAGCAAATTTTAGAGTTTTGTGGCCTTGTAGTTCTGGTAAAGGAATGTGCAGCACCTTGTGAGTAGTATGTTAGATACCTAACAGTCAAAGAAAATGCTGTCATTTGAAAACTTACAAATTCATAACATAGTAGCACACAACATATCATATTACCGGATTATTAATTAGAGAATGTCTGCTTTTGATTAAAGAAAAATATA
This sequence comes from Penstemon newberryi var. newberryi, assembly GCA_030819805.1. Classification (NCBI taxonomy): domain Eukaryota; kingdom Viridiplantae; phylum Streptophyta; class Magnoliopsida; order Lamiales; family Plantaginaceae; genus Penstemon; species Penstemon newberryi. Next base: position 1,816,298 of record JAUALY010000008.1, read on the forward strand.
TTCTATATTTCTGCAAACCTCATTTGTCAATTTATTGATTCAACAGTGTTAAATTCTTTTTAACTTGTCTCTGTGTTACTTCTCAAACACTCTGTGTAAATCAGGCCGGCTCTATTGATTGAAATACCTATTTTGCTTTCAAATTTAATATGTTTTCTCCCTACTCTGTCTTGTAATTTTTTTGCCTCAAACAAGAAGACAATTTGCTATGTTGGAAGAATTTGGGAGAAGTTTCAGATCTGATAAAGTTCACATTTCAAGTAGTTCTGAAGGTCTACTGTAATACATATTACACTGCTTATTGTACATTTGTTGAACTTGTACTTGTTATGTAATACATGTATATATTGGTATATGGTATTGTTTAAATTTGATTTGATTTTCCTATAGAGAATAAATTTGTCATTTGTCTTGTAATTGATTTCATGAGTTGTCAAGGGAGATTAGGCTAATACTATTACGGGTGGTCTGTTTTTCTACTTGGAATTTAATTTCTCTTCATTTCTATAATTTGATACATTGTTTCAAATTGAGATATTTGTTTTCGATTTGATTTGAATAGCAATTGAGTATATTGATTAATTCAGCCATGTTCATCAAGCATTAGGTAGCTTACTTTGTTAAAGATTACCTTGTAACTCATGGTAGTTTGTTAAAGATAATTTGAAGAATTGTTCAGTATCTTTCATCACTGGATTGTTTATCACATGCACAGTGTGGAGTGAGAATCAATTGTTTTTAATCAAATCATACTTAGATATGAAGTCAAACATTTCTGATATGCAAATAGCATATTTTAGATACGTGTAGAAAAATGAGTTGGAGATGGGAAAATTGCAGTATTGAACTCATTGTGAACCAAAGACTGGGCAACAAACACCGCACATTTGTGCTTTATTTACTCAGTTTTTTTTGTCTGTTTATTTCTGTTCTTAGTCTTTTTAAATATTTGCATACTTTCCCTGTTCCATTTGGAGATTGGTACTTTGGTGCTTGTTTGCGCCAAATAGGTGTGTATTCCTTTATGTTATTTTCTTATTTGGCCTTACTTTTTATGTGCCATCTATTGCTGTCATTTTGCTTTTGGGTTTGTTCTTTTGCGTAGTTTAAAGGGATATTGGTTTTTCACTTGTTGTACCGCAAACACGCTTACCCATCTATACCAAAAAAAATCACAAAACAAAGCAAAAACGCATACACTGGGCACAGACACCGTGCATCGAGCGGTGCTGCACCCCTAGTATATATATATATTAAGACATATAAGAGCGTAACTCTTCGCTCTACAGTAAATTTCAACCAACAAGTCCCCCTTTTTTGTTTTTTTTTTTTCCGCCCGATCTCAAAACGACGTCGTTTTGAGAGATTTTTTTAAATTTTCATTTTAAAAATTTAGGGAACAGTACGTCGGCTATTGCTAATTGTGGAGTTCAAGAAACACAGGTAACTCTCTCCTATTCGACCAAAGGGGTTTGTCAGTTTCATCTTTAAGATTTTGGGAAGACAAAAGTCTCTCCTCATCCTCATCGTCCCAATCAATTTAACAAGAAACCTATGGAGAAAATAAACACAAAATAGCCTTTCTCTCTAACTTCTCCATCTTTTATCTCACTAATTCCACATTCAAACAGTCTGAGAGTTTGAAGACACACATGTGCGAAAAACACACACTAGACAGAGATACGGCTAGAAGGAAGACGTGAGAGAGTGAGAGGAAGGTGGTCGTGGTGGTGGCGTGCGACGGAGGCGCTGTAAGCTTGCAGCCACGGTATCGATTTATTTTTTATTATTTGATATTTTGTTGGGTTAGCTTTTTTTTGTTTATTTACTCTGATTTTGGTTCTGATTCATATTGATTTGATTTATGTTAGTGATCTCCATTCTTTTCTGTAGGAGTGGGTTATTTGTTTCCGATTAATGATATGATTTTTATTCCGATTTTAGTTATTCTATATTTTTATTTTTAGTTCTGATTTTTACAGTGCTTTGCTCATGTTTGATTTTTGTCTGATTTGATTATTTTTGGTTTACAAGTACATCTTTATGTTATTTTGAAGTTTGTTTAGGTTGCCTTTCTTTAATGAAAGATGTGGGTTCTTCTTTATTCTTCCTCTCATCACTCTGTTATTTCATTTTTGTTGATCAATAATTCGATTTTGGTTTTCTTTTTTATTCAGCATTAATTCTCTCTCAAATCAGAGATGTAAGAATAGGGACAACTGAAGTTGTTGGTGTCTTAATGCGGAGGATGAGTGACGAATGACAGACGGAGTGGACAGAGGAAAATCAGAGATGCCGGAGGGCCTGCGATGATGAGGTGGCCATACTTTTGACGTACATGAGTTATTGATTACTCATGTATTTCTTAATCTCTTCCAAATTTTGAGTTTAACTGTTCTTATTTCCCCCAAAATTTATGAAAGATCCTTATTTTTCTATATCAATAAATGTTGCTCTAAATTCATTTTTATGGCAAGTATTGTTGAAGCATCAAAACTATGTTTGTTTTAACTTCTACATCAAATTTGTGTTAAGTTTGTGTTTTGGGTATAATTTTTCCATCTTATGCGTTTACAAGTCTTATGTTTTAGGTACCCAAAATGTAACTTGTATTTGAATAATAGAGGGGCTATATAGAATATTTGAAGAATAGACGGGTCTTTACAAAATATTTGAATAATAGAGGGTTTTTTACAAAAAATATCTTTGAATATAGCAATAATTTATTTTTCTGGGCAACCAAAAGTTATCTATATGCGCATATTTACTATTTGTTTTTGTTGCGCTTATAAATAATTTTCGGTCTTCAAAATCAAATCTTAAAAGGCTGCTTGCTTCATACTTTTTGTCAACCTTGATTTGCACTTTGTTTCCTTGATTTAAAATGTTATCTAATTCACTTAAGGTATTTGTTTTGACTGCAGAAAAAGATGAGGACATTGAGAATCGGAGGGTATTGTAATAAGCTCCAAACACATTGCGTTTTTTTTTTTTTTTATTACTTCAAATTTCATATTTCTATTTTCTCATCTTCTTTTACTTAATATGTTCTCTTGATTAGTTGTTGGTTTATTTCTTTATTTCCTATTCTTTATTGCCTCATGTAACTTAATTTGGATATTTTTACTGTTTTTAGGACAGTTTAGTTGAAGATGCTTTTTCTCGTTATGTCGCTCTGCTCACAAAGTCCACTGTTTTCTCTACTTTGTGATTAGTATTTATATTAGTTTTGCTTTTTTAACTTTATTTTCCTTTATTTCCTTACAAGTTTTGCTGCAGTGACTTCATGAAACTACTTTGTTAAAATGATACCATTGCGGTTTTTTTCTTAATTTATCTGCTTTCTTTCTCTGAAGAATCCATTTAATCTCCGTTCTTACAAATCCATTGATGTAGTGGTTCATTTAGATTTAGTAAATTAGGTGGCTTAGGTGGTACTCTTCAATTATCTCTTTTGAGCACATCTGCCTATCAGAAAAGATATACCATGTAAGAAAATCATGTACAATAATTTAGCTTCATATATAGAGCATGAGTACCAATTCTAATATATTATAAATTTACGAGAAGATTTGCATACTCCATTGTACTCTTCTGCTTTGCTTGATACAATGAGCAAAAGGAGGACTCCCTGAATAATATAGACATAAAGGGAACAGGTAAAGAGCAATACACAAATAGCATTCTGCAAATCAATATATAACTATTGTTCTTGAAGTATGAGATTAAAAAATATGTTGCTGCTAGAGAGTTTTTTTTTTTTTTGCAAGTTATGTAATTTTCATTTGTATTGGATTTGTAATATTGAATGGTTTACCTTATATATGTGTAATTGTTTTTTCATAGAGACTGCTTATGCTCTTAATTATTGCTAGACTGGTGAGCTTCCAATTGCACGATGGTTTGGCATAATCAAATTACGCAGACCTTTCTCATCTACACGAACCGTAACTCAAGGTAAGATTTCATTTACGCGAGCCAATATTTGACAAATTTATCTTGCATTTTGTTAAGCAAATGTTAATATCTATAATATCTGCTATTTTAGTCAATATAGTATTTGAAATATTAACCTTTCCTTGTAATCAGTTTGGGGGCCAAGATCTAGAATGAAATTCAGAAAATTTGCAACTTGCTTTTACTCAATTTAAAGCTGAGTTCTCCATTCTCGATAAGGTACCTTTGATGCCATAAACCCTAGGTTTTATAAGGCTATACTCTGAAATAAATTAAATTATATCCTCAAAAAGGGCAGATTAGTTTCTTCTTATATTATCCATAGAGATACGGGTGCATAGTCCTAGCATCAAAATATCACCAATGTCTGTGTTTTATCTTTGCACCTAGGTCCAAATTGGATAGCAAAATAGTGGTTGGGATCGGAAGTGCATAATATTGTGAGGAAGTACTAACATTTTCCAATTCATATCTATTTTTCTAGGTTTGGCGTTGTCTATTTACTTTAAAAGGTTTACTAGAAAGAACGTGTTCTTTTTTTTTTTTTTTTTGAAATGTATCATGATAAGAGGAAATTAAAGCATTGTGTATGATTTGAACTTAAGCAGATGAAAAAGAAATGAATTTTATCACCTCTTCTTTTTATACTGGGATGGATACACAAGTATAATGAATGGGGTTTGAATTTTGATTCTAATAGTTGGGATTTGCTAATTGGAACTTTTAATTTGCTTTATGATGAAGATCATAGTCAATCTAATGATGTATTTGAGAAAGTCCATATCCAAAGGAAGATTATATGCCCTTTCTAAGTGTTTTTGAGTAATACTAAGTATTTTGTTAGAAATGTTATTAACTTTGAAGGGAATGTAATTTCATAATTCTTTGTTTTGGACTTACTTTGTCACACTTGAGGCGGAGCCGTCGAAGGAGCTGTGGATTCATTTGGAGTCCGAGAGTTCAAGGAAAGGAAAAGGGCTCTCTGGTTCTGTTTTTTAATGTTCTTTGTATTTTAAGTTTGGTGCTTATATGTGTTTTGGATTACATGTAACTTGTAATTGTTGTCATTGTTAGTTTCATGTCAGTTGTTGTTGTGAGTATATTGCTCTTCTCTATAATATTTCATCCTTTGGTTGATCATTTCAAGTTATTTTTTAAGTTAATCGATAATGTTCCTGGGCTGAATCTAGGTTGGTAAAGCTGGTGGTGAAAAGTGGAACTCCTTGAATGAGGAGGTAATTTATGTCCTACGTATTTAATACAACTTCTATTTTTTTATTGCTCTGGATTTAAAATCTTATAAGACAAAATGAATTTGAAATACTAGGAGGGAGCTCCCTATGTTGCAAATGCAGAAAAACTAAAGGAATCTTAAATGTAGATTTCTTGACATCGACATTGTTGGTACATGTGAAATAACCTTTGGTTATGGATAGGCTGTACGTCACTACATTTTCTTATGTATTTAGTAACATGAAGTAGTAGCTCACAATAGATTACTAAGTAGTAGCTCACAATATGGGATTTGATTTCTGTAGCTTTTATTCCCTTGGAGCCACTACTAATGCTTTGTTATGGTAGTTTTGAAATAACAGGTTTTAGTTATTGCATTGTTCTACAGTTGTACATGTTAATTTAAGTACACAACTGAGAAATTAGTATCAAAGCATATAGAAATTTTGAGTTTTTCTAAGAAGTTGAAAAATATATGATTTTAGTTTGGTGCGGAGCATCAAAGCATTAGAAATTAGTAAATGTGAAATTTCAACCGGATGCATAATTTGTTTTCTTTTTAATTTCAATCAAATTGCTATCCTTGTTTATCAAAAAAAAGTTCTATATAGAAGATTTATTTGTTTGGTCCCACATTTCTGTTTCTGTGTCAATCTATAGAAATTTCAGTTTTTTCCTCCCCACGTTTCTGTGCTTGCAAGCTTCGATTATGTAATATTTGATTTTTGAAAAACGATAAAAAAATTCACTATTTCTTGCCAATATTTAGTATTACAACAAGTGAAATGTTGCAATTATCCTAGACTTAAAACGAAATAATCATATATTTCATTTTCAGTGCTTCAATTTGATCAAGATCGAAGGGAATAAATTCACAGCACAAAACAGGGGTCTATACAACTTTTTAAACAAAAACAAATACTTCATACACAAGAAAATATCCAAAAATAAATATAGACACCAATGTTTTCGTATTTGATTTCACAATATAAAGACAGGGCAATTGCGCGGTGCAGAAACCCTACTAGTATATATATATATATATATATATATTTTTTTTATATAGTGACAAATTTTAAATTGTCAGTAACTATTTTGTTACTAAAAAGATCAATTGGTGCAATGAGCCCAAATCATATACATCTCAGCCCGATCCATATCTATTTAATACTAAGAGGACCAGTCTATTCCATCATCCCCACGTGTCACTATTCATCATTAAATAAAGAATGCTATTCTTTTCGTTTCAAATTAATTGACATATTTTTTATTTTCACATAAATTAAGAAATTTTCCTAATGAATCACATTTCTATGTAAAATATCAAAAGGACTCTCTTTAATGATAACTATCACTTTTGTCATGAATTACTTTATATATTTTCTTCAACCTTTTTTATTTTTTAATTGGTGACCTTGAACTTTTCAAAAAAGGATAAAATTGAAATTGAAAAAAAATTTATAAAATTAAATGTACTAATTAATTTGAAATATAAAAGTTTGACAAATATGTTAATTAATTACGTTGGAGAATAACAATTTATTTTTACAACCATATAGCAGTTGACTTATTGGAAAGCTGATTGAGATATCATATCAGATAACAAAGAAAAAGGAATAAAACACAAAATGAAGTACGGGGGCCCCTGGTGGCCGATTTATGGATAGGGCCAGAGAGCCCATCACAAAACCCATAAAACTTTTTCCAAAACCTGCCGCAATATCTGTCTTTTCCCATGATAAAGTGGGGTCCACCTCGCCAATTTCCATAACCACGTGCCTTTCACGTGTCACCTCTCTAGCCAGGGTGACGCGGAGTGTTGTGGTTGGATGACGCTTCCATGGACTGACGTGCCGGGACGTGATAGGCTAAAGAAGCGTGGAGTGTGGACTAAAAGTTGGGTTTGGGTCGGACCTAATTATTATACGTGAGGTGGGTAGACGAGGAAAATCGAGATTGCTAGCTAGTCCAAATATCCGAATTATGTTGTGCTGAGAAATGAGGGCCTATGATTCCTTAATTTACGGTTGTGCCACTTATAGTAATTTTTTTGAAAAAACATAGCCCAATATAAAGTTCAAGTCCAAAATATATGTAAATTGAATAAAACATACAAAAATATGTGAATTGAATTTGAGCATGTCATCATTAAGTTTAATGATATTTGTGTTTCTTTTTATAGTTTTAATGTATAGTAAAAATTATGTAATGTATATTAGTTCACATTTTATTCCATTTTAAAATGAATAATGGTATCTCCCTCTCATATAAGTGTTCAAGTAAAAACCATAATATTAATATCATATGCAAAGTTTTTGGCCAATTGAAAGATTTCAAGGACCTGTTTATTTGGCATTTGGAGGGTAGTTTGTGAGAGTGGTGAATGTTTGTAAAATAATCTCGATTTGCGTAATGTTGTTTGTTTAGATTTTGGGAGAGTGGTGAGAAATAAGGTTGATATAGTGTTTTTAAACGATTTTAGGTTGTAGGTGTAAGATGTGTAAGATTTTATGTCAAATTGTTGTTTAGGCTATTAAAATTGTTGTTTGTGTGACTTTTGGGAGAGTAATTTGAAAAAAACTGACAGTTGATAAAATTATTTTGGAAAATAAAAATGATTTTTGTCTCGTTTTTCCCAAACAATAATTTTTTTTCGATGATGCCAAAGAAATAGATCATTTTGTTAATATACATAAGTTTGTTTTTCTGAGAAAATTTTCAATGTTCAATGTGCTTAGATTAGTTTTTCAAAAGTTTGACTAATATGGCAAAGTTTTTTTCCAAAAAAAAAAAAGTGTTTTTGTATTTTATTAGAGATAGATTCATGAAATTAGATGTTAAATTTTGATTAGATGTCCAATGTGCTACACAAAGAATTCAGAAAAAAGATATATATACATACGGAGAATATTAGAGTCAAATTATAGAGAAATAAGAGTTAAGACATTTAACTGGTTACTCAAAGATGTTTTTAAATTTTAATCCATCTATCCTATTTTGGTAAGCTTTTTACTTGACATTTCAACATGGCATACTAGGAAAATATTATTTGATGACTTTATTTTTAGGATATAACTTAAAAACACTATAAAATTTAAATAAAGAAAAAGGGCAAACACCACAAACGGTATTATATAGTATAATCGTTGCACTACGTCATCAAATACACGGTCGATCAATGTAGTTATTACATGTGGAGTGAAACCCCACATCACCCCATGTTCTCCTAAAATAAGATTTTAAAATTGTGTTCACATTGTCCAAAACATAGATAATGTGGGATTTCACTGCATATGTAATAACTACACTGGTCGACTGCACCACATGTATTTGATGACGTGGTGCAACGATTATACTATATAATACAATTTATGGTGTTTACTCTTTTTCTTTATTTCAATTTCATAGTGTTTTTAAGTTATATCCTAAAAATAAAGTATACTATATAATACGAATATAGTATTTTATTAAATGTACTAGAGTTGAAAAGTCATTGGTGGAGAAGGAAGGAAAGTGTTCTTTAAAAAGTCCAAAGGTCAAAATAAAATGTTGACTGATGTTGTGTACGTTCTTATCCGATTGTAAATGCCAGCTGAGAAAATATAATGTAGTGGTGGTGGGGGTGACCGTCTTCGAGGAGCGGCGTGCTGTCTTTGCTCATCCCCATATCCCCACTCCACCTAAGAATTCCAAATTCTATAATATGAATTCAAACCAATTTTATTGGACTACCTTTAATTATGACTTTTCTTTTCTTCATCTAATACTATTTAATATTGTGACGAGAAGGCCTACCTTGCCAGCTGTCCTTTATCCAAACCTAAAGAATATGCCTTGGGGAAAAAAATTAATAAAAATATTATTTGGCATTGTGGAAGTTCAAATACAATTGTGTTGTGACGAATTTTTATGTGTTATATAATGACCTATTTGAAAGAGTTTGACTCAGTTTCGTAGGTTTATGTTCTCAAAAAATGATTTGGTTGGCTTCGGGAAAATCTTAAAAATTTCATTTGGATTGAATTTGGTTGTTGGGCTTTGAAAGAGTTGAAACCTTAGAGCATCTCTAATAGTTGGGGGGCACTTGGCGCCACCTGCTTGTTTCAATTAATTTTTTTTTCATTTTTTTTATTCTTCTTTTATATATAGTAGGCAAAGTTTTTATTGGTAAAATGTAATAACAGTTAAAAATAGTATTTATCTAGTTATTCTTATTCATAAAATAATCAACCCAAATTAAGTTATTCTAAATTTTAATTAATTTTATAATGTTTAAATTATTTAAAAGAAAACCTTAATAAAAATATTTTTTAAAAACCTTAAAAAAACCTCAATGATAAACCTTCTTACATTTAATTTTTTTTCTTATAAATAATTTTAACTCAAATAATCATTTGTGGGTATAAGTGATTATGATTTTTTTAAATTAAAATATAACCTTTTATAAAAATACGATTTAATTTAACAAAATTATATATTAAGTTTTGTTTTTTTATTGTTAATTGTAACTCTATTTTATTATTATTAATTATTACATCTCTATTATTATTATTATTATGGTGAGAGTGGTAATAAAAACATAAATATGCCCCTAACTATTGAAGACGACTACAAAGGGGGAGGGGGAGGGGGAGGGGGAGGGGGAGGGGGGAAGGAGGCATTTCTGCCCCAACGACTGAAGATGGCCTTATTTGGATGTTGGAGTTCATGGTGGAAATGTAGGTGGAGGTGTCAAACCAATATTTTTTTAATAGAGTTTGTAGAAAAAAGTAGGTGGTAAGTTTCAAGAGTTTGTGAATAAATTTGATTTAAATTTGGAGTTTTGGCACTTTGCACCATGACTTAAATGTTTTGGCACTTTGCACCCTGTAAATATAATTTATTTGACACTTTGCACCTTAGTGTGTGTTTGGATGATGAAATTTAGTTGCAAGAAGGGTAGAATAGTTATTTTCAAATTTTCTTGGCACTTTGCACCCCTGAAAATATAGATTTTGACACTTTGCATCATGAAAATACAGATTTTGCAAAGTGCCAATATTTTATATTTGTAGGGTGAAAAGTGCCAAAATCTATATTCCAGGGTGCAAAATGTCAAAAATAATAAAAAATAACTATTATACCCTTTCACTAATAATTTTGATTAAAAAATACACTAGCGTGCAAAGTGCCAAATGAATTGTATTTTCAGGGTGTAAAGTGTCAAAACTTTTAAGTCGAGGTGCAAAGTGCCAATACTCTATATTTTCAGGGTGCAAACCGTCAAAAATCAATTAAATTTCATGGATTTTGCCAAACTTTATATGAAAAAGTTCTGATCCAATTTCGCGAGACCGGACCAAAACTTTACCAACCAAGATCTTAGGTCTTGTTAATCATGTTTTCACTGCGGGAAAACCATGATGGATTTTTCAAGCCACAATAGAAAAAAATATTTGCATAGCTCAAAACCATGATGAATGTTTGACATTAGCTTGCGCTATACCTCTTTGAGCATTTATGAATACGTTAATCATAATAGAATTTGAACAGTTCATAGGTAGTTATGCTTATAAACATTAATAAAATGGGGTCATAAAGTTTTATCTAGAAATTTAATATTTATCATAATTTGATCTTGTCAATTCGTAGTATGTCTTAATTTCATTGCCAATTAAAGTAAATACCGTCTCTTCTTGAATTCAATAAGATCGTCACATGCATAAAAATGAAAACATATAGAAAATAAGTTATTTATTTATTTTTTTTTTTTTGGTTTTCTAAGGGTTTTAATCCCTTTCGAGGTGGGTTGGACACATTTAGTGGGTACATCTCCCACCTCCCATCTCCCATTCAAACCTGAGTCCGCTAGTTTGTAGTGACTAGTCCCTTCCACTAGACCAATTACCTGTTGATATAAGTTATTTATCTATGTATGATAGTTAAAAAGAAAATAATAATATAATCGATAGTTAGAATAGCAAAATATGCAATGAGAGATAATAGCAAAAATGTTATTCTGCAAAAATATTATAGCCAAAATATTGTGGAGTAATATATCACACTTCTTGAAATAAATAGAAATGTAAATTTTCGGCTTTTGCTATATATATTAATAAAATATGTTTCCATATCTATTTCATTAATTTGACATGTGGGAACATATTATATATGCCGACCAATAGGAGATAAAACGTAGTGACAATGCATATGCAACTTAAGGGGAGGCAAGAGAGCAGGCACATAACTTAGATCCAGCTGCATTCCTGCATGTCTCGTTAAAAAAAATTAATTTCGTAGCTTTCCAGCAGATTTATGGAAGTACAATAATCACGTGACGAAATTTGGCTAAAATCACAAGTGGATAACGTTTATAATTAAATGCAGTTTGGCACCATAAATCTAAATGAATCACTGTGTGATTTCATCCAAAACATAAAATGTTTATGTTTTTGTTATTACATAAACAAAAATATTGTGTACTTAATTTCTTGATCTTTTCTTTTCTTCATTATCAATTTTTGACAGTTTTATGTGATTTCTCATATCACTGTAATATTAAAAAGTCATAAGATAATGATGTGATAGAGATTCAACATTGTGTCCATCTGTCACATAATATAGTGCAATGTATTTTGTGGGATCTGCAAGTTAAAATATCCTTAACAAGGAAAAGGAGAAAAAAAAGAACTGAAAAATCAGTAGTGCCATTTTCTTTCCTATTTTCCAGTAAACATTGTCATTGTCCTTTACCCATAAATCCTCACATATACCTCAAAAGTCAAAAGCCACAATTTACCCAACAATAAACCATTCTAACATTCCTGCTGCAATTAAAGAGGAAACACTACTCTTTTGGTTATAATTTAGTACATTGTTTCCCGTGCATTAATTAATGACAAGCAAAAAAGAAAAATTAAAGGAAAAAATATATATATTTTCCAATAACATATTCTAGAACAAAATTATTGTTATTCAGAAATGGTTAGAAATAAACTTAACCAGCTATGTAATTAAATAGCATGGAAAAAAGGAGTCTGCTGGTATCGTTATCTCTATGGAGCGTTAATTTACCTACTAAAATATCACCTATTTCTACCCCAAGTCTAAGATGCCAATTTGTCTAATTTTGGAAATAAATTAGCTTCTAAATATGATATTTCTTTTTTACCTGTACAGAACCTTCCAGAAATTCTCTAAGGCTTAGGTTGAACACAAGCTCATGAGGGGGTTTGGAAATAGTTTTCAACCAGCAATAGACGCGCCTCGGTTAATTAGATGCGTCATTGCCCCCAAGCGCAAAAATCTTCTAAATATTTCAAGCTCAAATATGTTTTGACAACTTTTACCTTTGTTTTCGTCAAGGTCAACTTTCGCGCACCTCAACAAATTTATAGGATCTTCTTTACAAGCCCAAGATCCAAATAATTCCACTATTGTATTTTTCAGACTCTAAAGTTGTTTAATCTTTCAAAAGCTAGTATAGCTGTTGGCCATAGCAATTCTATGAAATCAATTTTTTTTTTTACTAACATCAATATATTACAAAACTTAATTTTAATTAATATGTTCAATTCTTCTGAAACTATCTCTAATTGTTAAGCCAAGCATGCCTTATTACAGTTATAAGCATAATACTCCACTATAAAATTTGAAGAAAAGGGTTTCTTGGAAATTAAATTATCTGGTTCTAGAAAAAAATTCGAAATTCTAACTCTGGAATAAATTTATTAATCTTAACAAATCAACTGCCACTACACAATAGAGGATTTGCTTGATTAGCACTGTCATTTTTTTATTTTTTTTGGAGAAATAATAATTTCATTAATCCATTAGATCAATGTCACTGAATCAGAAATCAATTGAATTATAGTCATTTAAAAAAAAAATCAATTAATTAAACACTAGTATTAAATTTGGAGAAAAACTCACATTAATTAATTAGTGAGAATTAAACACAAAACATCATGATCTTGGGACCTCAACCTTACCAATGGTCTATGACCACGTTGGCTTGATTATTACTATCCTGTCTCTCTTAATGATAAATTTTAAGGAAGTTTTTTCCTGAATTTTTTATTTAAATAAAATCAAATTGTGGGGTTTAATTTATTTATTTCATTCATGATCATTCAGCATTGCAGGTTGAGGGTGTGTTATAATTAACTTATACTTCTTATTTCAATCTTTTTCCTGGAGTCAAATAACAATTTGGAAGCACTACTGATTTGCTTATCTACATTTGACCAAAATTATCCAAATTAAATTATTTGAAGGACTACTTGCACAACTTCTTTTTAAACAAGGTGTGAACGAACTACTAGAAGGATAACATATTTTATTATGACTAATCAAGTCTTTTTTAGCAGAATTATCAAAAAAAAAAAAAAAAAAGTCTTTTTTAGCAGCTAGTGAATATTAGGTGACACAAATTGCCCTCAATAGGAGTTACAATTTACATTGGTTTCCCTATTTTTTGTTCGGCAAAATATTTTACCTTGACCTAATTATTTCCATCTTTCTTTTTTAATATTCAAATATTTCATACAATAGTTTCTTCATTCATTCTAATCGGGGTGGAAATCCAAGAATTAAATTTTCAACAAGTCAAACTACTTTCTATTACATTATTTGTGTACAAGTCGTGTCACGCTATATGTCGCTTCTTACAAATAAAAATTGAAGCATTTTATGTGATAAATAATTTTGCTTTGTTTCTTATATCTTCTTTTAAAAGCATCAGACATATTATATATATTTTATAACAAGGATTCGAAGATGAGTTTGGCACATCCATGTCCCATTTACTATATCAATTATCTATTGGTAATAAATAATTTATGGTGTATTATCCAAATAGTTTATGATCTATCTAACTTTTAAAATTATTTTTTTAGTTTAGATTGATTATTAAATAAAAAAGGGAAAAACACTTTGATACCAAACTTTATTCCAAAAAATATGTTTGACACCAAGCTTTCCGAAAAAATACATTTCGTACCATGATTCATACCGTCTTGACACATTTAGTTTTTCTGGTCAATTTTCAAACGAAATTTAGTTCATGTATGTTCAGTTAACATTGGTGGGTCTTTAAAACCCGTGTTTGTTTTCCCTCCCATTGTCAACTTAACGGGCACGTGAACGGCACGTGCTGAATTCCGTCCGAAAATTGACGGCAAAACTAAATGTGTCAAGAGGGTGTGAATCATGGTATGAAATGTAGTTTTTCGAAAAGCTTAATTGGTACTAAATGTGTTTTTTGGATTAACGTTTGTTATCAAAAGTGTCTTTCCCTCTTAAATAAATTGAGTTCGAATAAGTTCTAATCAATCTGAATATGTATCAAATTTAAAACGAGTTCAGTTATTATAAAAAATGTCATTCACTTATGATTTATACCAAAAAAAGTTGTTGAATTTAATGACGAATTAATAAGAAAACTTTATCAGAAGGCATATAAAAACAAAAATGAGAAATATATTTAAAACTATTCAACCAAATTATTTATTACTGACATATATTAGTACCCATAAATAAATTTATCACTCTTCATTTTATCTATAGAATTGATTTTCAAAACTCAAATAAAAATAAATGATAGTACCAACCTTAACGTGAATTTCAAAAATCTTAATTTTGATTACTAGAATCTATTCCAAAAGACTTAGGTTGTATGTGGATGGGTTTTGACCCAGTCTCGCGGGTTTCGCAAGACCGGACAAAAACATTTTCAAATGAGTTTTCGCCAAACCCATGAAACTCATTACAAACATATTTACAAATCTATTTCCAAACTCTTGAAACCTATAAAACATTGATTTGACACCTATCATCTATTTTTTTTCCCAAAACTCTCTAAAAAAGACATTAAAATTTGACATCTATTACCTATTTTTTCCCCCAAATCCCAACATCCAAAACCAATGCAAGTGTGGGGTTTCAACTTTTTCAGAACCACAAAATTCAACATTCAAAACATAACAAAATGGGGTTTCAAAGGTTTCACCGAAACCACCCAAATCATTTTTTTAAAACCGAGACCTGCAAAACCGAACCAAAACACATCCAAATAGACCTAAAGAATTTTATTTTTTTTAGAACAAAAAAAGAATAATTTATTTATATTATTTATATATTATAAATAAAGATATATAGCACTGAAAAGCACATGATGACCAGACAAAACAGATAAAAAGGAAACAAACCAGAACATAATGGCATACTCGATAATAAAACAATCCCGTATGGGCATTTCCATTTCAAGGAAAGAAAAAGAAACTGGTAAAAGGAAATCCGAACTAGGGTTTGTTGAAACCAATTAACTGTGGTAAAGTACCCTCGTCTCTATCCACTTCTTCTTACCACAATTTCCACCTCATTTCTGATTAATTAATTTAGCCAAAACACTTTAACGCAGTGACCTCTTGTACTTTTTATCTTCAATCACTTGTACATTTTTCCATCTCCTCTGCATTAATTATCACTATCCATTTTCTCTCTCTCTCTTGCTCTTTATCTCTCTAGAAAATTATATCTGGGTATATCCTTCGGCACAAAACTTATAATTCTCTCTCCCCATTTCTCTTTCAATTTCTCTCTGAGGAAGGCAATAGTGAAAAAAACGGCTAGCATACTCCGATCAACGGTGAGTGTTTCTGCGTTTGCTTTCCCTTTTTTTTTTTAGAATTTATTGTGGACGAAATTCTATTTTAATTACTTCTTATTGTGTAAAATCAACTGGAAATCGATAGTTTAAACTTGCTGTGATTTTGTTTGTTTGTGCGGTGGTGTGAAATTTGTATGTACGAAGTTTTGTTTTACATGTTTGTAGGAGTTGATTTGTTTAAACTTAAACGAGAAAAGCTTGAGGACTAAAGGTAAAAGAAAATCGTATGTATTTAATTTTAATTTTCACCTTTTTTGATGTAATTTTGAGGAAGTTAATACTTTTGGTTTGTTGTAAATCTTGTAATTCTATTGTGTATTTATCAGGTCTTACTGATTCCGAGGAATTTGTTATTTATTTTTTATTTTTTGGAGGGGTTGCAGGGTGTTGGGTTTATTGGTCTGAAATATGTTACTCCATTTGCTGAATGTTCTAAAATATGTTTGGTAAATTCATATGTTGTAAAATGGTGAAAGCTCTAGCAAGATACTTTTTGTAATGTACTATTTGAGTGGTGGAATAGAGAGAGTATGTTTATTGTGATATTCAGTATTGTCATTTTGTCTATGTTGACCTGTTTTTGCGGCGGAGGTTGGATTCTGCTGCAAGGAAGACTGTATATAGAGATTACGCCTTATTGCTTACGTGGTTATGTCGTTGTTTATCTGTTATTTGTTAGTAAAGTATGTGTGGTTGATGATTTATTTGTTTGTTTGTTTCCAGGTGTTACTTTAATTGATTAACAACTTTTGAGTTTGTGTGGCGTGAATATGGAAACAAAGATGTTATCAAAGTAATTTATTAGTAGTCTCAGCTGTATGCTGAAATAAATAAAAGTAAAGTAATCATGGAATTCAAATAGCGGCGAGTATGATTACTTTGAAGATCGTATATTTCCTTTTTACATGGAGGAGTATTTTTTGCATGCATATAATGAATGTTGATTCAACAATAAATAGCATGATGTCATTTTTACCTTGGTGAGAATGACAATAGCTTTTGATATCATATATTGTCATTTACTTGCTAGTCATAGTCTTTACCTTTAGAATTAAGATATGCTGGAGATATTTTTACTAGTTCTATCTTTCTTCTTTCTGGAACTAAAATTGATTAGCATAACTGATGGTTGCAGTTATTTTAAAGGAATACAACACAAAATATGTGCGTACATGAGCTTGCCACCTAAATATGGTTTCATCAGTTATGGTTGCATTTTCTTCTTTCAAAGCATGATAATCTTGTATGTTATGTCAATTGGTTGTGTTACCTTCCCGAAAAAATTGAACTAGACTCTTCTGTTTGACTATGTAGGCTTGTTGATACATTAAGTTGGAAGTTGCTGCATTTATTTCCTGGAAGTGCAGATTCATAGGATCTAGTGCCTGAAGTATTCAGTGCGCAGACTTTTGCTGTGATGGCATCAAGATCATGTGGAAATTTCTTGGACTTAGCTTCTGGAGATTTACCTGATGTTTCTCGAACTCCTCGAGGCATTCCAAGGGTGATGACTATTCCTGGAATTATATCTGATGGTAATGCGGGTAGTGATGCCGACTCTGATAGCTCATCCCCTGTCTGTCGTGAGCGCAAAATTGTAGTGGCAAATATGTTGCCTTTGCAGGCTCAAAAGGATTACGGAACTGGTAAGTGGCGTTTCAGTTTGGACGAAGATTCACCCTATCTACAATTGAAGGATGGATTTCCACCTGAGACTGAGGTTATATATGTTGGATGTCTCAAAGTTGAAATTGAAGCCAATGAACAGGAAGAAGTTGCACAGAGACTTCTAGATGACTTCAATTGTGTACCCACTTTTCTCCCGCTTGATATCCAGAAAAAGTTTTATTTTGGTTTTTGTAAGCAACAACTTTGGCCTCTTTTTCATTACATGCTACCTATTTGCCCGGATCACGGAGATCGCTTTGACAGACAGCTGTGGCAGGCCTATGTGTCTGCAAATAAGATTTTTGCTGACAAGGTGATGGAAGTTGTCAATCCAGAGGATGATTTTGTATGGGTTCATGATTACCATCTCATGGTGCTCCCTACATTTTTGAGGAAGCGCTATCATCGAATCAAACTTGGGTTTTTTCTCCACAGCCCATTTCCTTCATCGGAGATATACAGAACTCTGCCTGTTAGAGATGAACTTCTGAAAGGGTTGCTGAACTCTGATTTAATAGGTTTTCATACGTTTGACTATGCTAGACATTTCTTGTCATGTTGTAGTAGAATGCTTGGTCTGGACTATGAATCTAAAAGGGGGCATATTGGACTTGATTATTTTGGCCGCACAGTGTTTATTAAAATTCTTCCCGTGGGTATTCACATGGGTAGACTGGAATCTGTGTTAAATCTGTCATCTACTTGCAACAAAGTCAAAGAGATAAGGGAACAGTTCAAGGACAAGAAATTGATTCTTGGCGTAGATGACATGGATATATTTAAAGGCATCAGTCTGAAGATGCTAGCTTTTGAACAGCTCTTACATCAGCAAAGAGAGTTTCAAGGGAAGCTAGTGTTGGTTCAAATAGTCAATCCTGCCAGAAGCTCTGGAAAAGATGTTCAGGAAGCTAAAAGGGAAACATACTCAACTGCAAAAAGAATCAATGAGATTTATGGCTGCCCCGGTTATGAACCTGTGGTTTTGATTGATCGTCATGCTCCTCGATATGAGAAGACTGCTTATTATGCCTTGGCAGAATGTTGTATAGTAAATGCAGTAAGGGATGGGATGAACTTGGTCCCATACAAGTATATTGTCTGCAGACAGGGCTCTTCTAGTATGGATGAAGCTATGGGTATAAAACCAGACTCTCCAAGAACCGGCATGCTTGTTGTCTCCGAGTTCATTGGTTGTTCACCGTCTTTGAGTGGAGCAATTAGAGTAAATCCATGGGATATTGATGCAGTGGCTGAGGCCATGAATATGGCAATCACAATGTCTGATGCAGAAAAGCAAATTAGGCATGAGAAACACTACAAATATGTTAGTTCTCATGACGTAGCTTATTGGGCCCGCAGCTTCATGCAGGATTTGGAGAGAGCTTGTAAGGATCACTACGATAAGCGTTGTTGGGGCATTGGATTGGGCTTGGGATTCAGAGTGATATCACTCTCTCCTAGTTTCAGAAAGTTATCTGTTGAACACATTGTTTCAGCGTATAAAAGGACAAGTAGAAGGGCAATATTTCTGGATTATGATGGTACTGTTGTACCTCAATTCTCCACGGTTAGAACACCAAGTCCGGAAGTTGTGAATGTGCTTGATGGTCTGTGTAATGATCCTAATAACACCGTGTTTATCGTAAGCGGGAGAGACAGGACTTCATTGAATGATTGGCTTGCTCCGTGTGAGAAATTGGGACTGGCTGCTGAACATGGGTACTTTATTAGGTATTGAGTAATTTGAATGTTCGTAGAATAGATATTTCTCTCTCCAAGTACCTGTTTCTGTGTAACTCACTTTAGTATTTTGTTAATTTCAGGTGGGACAAAACCTCCGATTGGGAAGCTTTAGCCGTTGATCTTGGTTGGAAAGAAATCGTGGAACCAATTATGCAACAATACACAGAAGCAACAGATGGATCCAGTATGGAAATTAAAGATAGTGCATTGGTTTGGCATCATCAGCATGCTGACCCTGATTTTGGCTCATGCCAGGCTAAGGAACTTCTCGATCATTTGGAAAGCGTGCTTGCAAATGAACCTGTTGTTGTTCGGAGGGGACAACATATTGTAGAAGTAAAACCGCAAGTATGCTCTCTCTCCCTATATGTTCTTATCACGTATGGTATGTTATATGTATCTGTTAAGTTGCATTTTTATTGCCACAAGAGTGGACCATCAGTAGCTTTAATCTCACGCTTTAGAAACTTGCACTTTTGGTCCCAATATTTGAAATTGTGTTGCACATTAATTTGCGGCCATAAAGCAAAACTGGAAACTGAGAAAGTCCTACTGGACCAGTAAAACAGCGACCATCCAAAGATCCTATGTACCAAACTACGAAGTATTCTAAAATTGGGATCAAACTGCTGTTTCGTGAGGTGCCGGATAAAAATGTTGAGGATCCAATCATGTGGGGACCAAAATGCAATATTGCCTTCTCTCTGTATATATCACACACACAAAATCATTGAGCAGAGTTTCATTGATACATTTTTATCCACAGGGTGTCACAAAGGGTTTGGTTGCTGAGAAGGTGCTCTCAATGATGGTTAGAGATGGGAAAGCACCAGATTTTGTTATGTGTATTGGAGATGATAGATCGGATGAAGATATGTTTGAGAGTATATTGAGTGCTGTTTCTTGTTCATCCCTTCCTACAGCTCCAGAGATCTTTGCTTGTACGGTTGGGCAAAAGCCAAGCAAAGCTAAATATTATGTTGATGATACTGCTGATGTAGTGAGACTGCTTCGAGGTCTTGCCAATGCTTCGGATCCAAAGTCGAGGCATAACACACAATTCCAGGTTGCTTTTGAAAGTGCATTCTGCTAATTTATGCAGTTTGTGTGTAAATTGTTCTGCTTTTGTGGGATCCTCTTTTGCTGACTGGACGAAAATCAATCTTAACTTAAATAGGATGTGGAAACTAAACATGTTTGGACTTTGGGCTGTTTAAGGTAGAAAAAAGAGAGCACCTTTTGGATAAACTATTTTAAATGTAGTTGTGTACAGTTTAACATTTGCTCAAAATATAATGCTTGTTTGAATCATGATTTTGCATGATGTCTTTGTCGTCTGTTGACATGTTTAATTATATATTATATATTTAGTTTTAACACTTTTCTGTTTTGTGGTGCTCTTTCTTCTCGACTTTTGAGTGGTATTTGTCTTTAGAAATACATTACATTAAACCAAAATGCTAATACGAACAATATCTGCTATTGTTCATCTATTTTTAAGTGGATTTTATGTTTTCTATTACAAGAAAAGTTTGTGACGAGCATTATACCGAGCTTTTCTTAAATGGGCTGATTTCCTTGGTTCTTGGGCTTGGCCTAGGCTTGTTAGCAGTTTTGTTCAATACCATTTTGGTGGGAGAGCCCTTTTGGGCCTTAGACCTAACAACAACCTATGATAGAATAGAATCCGGCCACTTTAATGCAATGCCGGAAAAGGATTAAAAATTTCAGACGTCAGTTTTTGCCATGTTTTGCTTAAAGTTCTATAGTGAGTAATGCTGATCATCTGAATGTGTCTACAATTATGTGAATAATTTGAATGTATTTATTATGTGAATAACTTGAATGCCATTGAATCGAATGTAAGGCACAGTGTACTTATTATGTGAATAATCTGAATGTGGTTAAACCAAAGCCAGATCAATTTTATAAGATTATTCTACAAAACAATTGTAATGTATATTTTAATTATAGACAAAAAAGTGTAATGTATTTGTTTTGTGAATATTTTGAGAACGAACCGAGTCGGAATAGCTTCATAAGTGAAATGTAACTTAATTGAATCGAATCGTTGGAAAAGTCATAATTCACCTATAATCACTGGAATATTCCTCATATAACTGATTTTCTCTATTATCAGTATTCTTTTATATCCAAAAATCAAATGTGCAATTCCCCGATTTTGCAATAATTCACTAGACATTGTTGCATGACGCATGTACATCTCAAGGGAATAATGGTAACTTTTAAATTTGGTTGATGCAATAAAGTATATGCCGGAGCCTGGGGTTGTCCAAATCTTTCTTCATTACTTTGTTAGAATATTCAAGTGTAAGTTCGAATGCGATTTAGAGCAGAATAATAGAAAAGCCAATTACGATTTGTGAGCTCATAATGTATTTGTGGTTTAGAGGACATAGAACAGCCCGAGATACTATAGGTATCTCTTAAATCATGAAAACGTGGAAGGAGATATTCACTCTTTTTGTAATTAATCAATCTCTTAAAGTAGGAGTATTAGATTACAAAAGATTTATATCTCATTTACTTTTAACCCTACATGTGAAATGACAATTTTAATCTGAAAATTAATTCTCGAAATCATCGCAAATGATAGAAGGTAACAGTATGCCATGATTCCAAATGTTTGGACCTCGATTGCTAAATGACCAAAGATTTTTGTATCTCAAAGCATTTTAAATGACCGAGTAAGAGAAAAAAATTGAAATCTACTTAAAAATGGACCTAAATGCATTTGATAAAAAATTAGAGGATTCATTATTTTCGTTGTCAACTAATGCAAAAGATTTGAGCAACATATTCTAAATCCGTCCATCCAAATCCATCCATCTAAATGGACTTTTGGTATATAAATCAACATAATATGATATTGTACCATACTTGGTGTCACATTCACATTACAAATTCGTGATGATTAAAATTTTTCATATTTGACAAATGTGAAAATAAATAATATTCATTGTTGTTTGTTGTAATGAAAAATATTTTAATACTTTATTTAATAATTTTGTGTTGGTTGAATAAGAAATTCAAAGACGTTCAATGATGAACTAAATAATTTTTTATGATCGTATTGTAGAACAATTTTTTCAAGATCTCATAACTAAATCAGTCATCATTATATAATTGATTAAAATAATTTATAGTTAATAATAAATAAATTGTAGATTGGTCTTTAATTTGTGCAATAATTTTTTGACATAATAAAGTTAATTTTACTCTAATTTGTAAAATTCAGCAATATAATTAACTAGACACGTAAAACGTATGTGCATTTTTCTAGTAATAATAAACGGTAATGTAATACACTGATTTTTTTAGAAGGAAAAATAAAAATCTATCTTAGGGGGAATGTAACTATTATTGAGGTCATAGAACTTTGCAGGATTCGAACACGGGACCTATGAATATTTAGTGGATTAAAAGGGTTTTATACTTTTATTATCCAAGTGTGTATTTGTAAAATGATCTCCAAAATTAGGGGTGCACATGGTTCTTGAAACCGTACCGGACCGTACCGAACCGTACCGGATCGTACCGAAGTATTGGTATTTTTTCTCAAAATTACAGGTCTTGGTATAGACGAAAACCGTACTGGATATTTTGGTATGGTATAGGTCTTAAGGATTTTATACCGCAAAAAAACCGAACCGTACCAATAAAAATAAATATCTTTTATTAATTAATTTATGCATATTTAATATAATCTGTGAGTTTTATCTAGCCTTAAAGAATTAAGACTCAAAATTAAGCCCACTAATATCTTAAAAGGCAAATAACTAAAACCTAATTATCTAAGTAAATCACAAGCCATTATCCTTAGAGATACTACGGCAGCAGCAACACAATTTTTTCATTGAAAATTATTTCATCAAAGATTCTCCAAATTAATTTCAGTTGTTTCTTCTTCCTTTGACATCATAAGTAAGTTCAATGTTATTAGGGTTTCCAGTAATTACTTGTAAACATGCCATTTGATTGTTGTTTAATTAGTGCATTGAATGATATATGAATGGCAAAGACACTGTACTCGTTAAGCAAATGAATTGAATTAGAAAAGAAACATGTACCATTTGTTTCCATTGGGTTGCTCAATAAACCTCATTAAGCCTTAAGGTAGATCATGCATGCTTGAACATTTTCATGCCCAGCCAATGAAAATATACTGCAACCAGTAGGATTGGCCGAAGTAGTTATTTCTTTTTATATTATTAAGTAGTCTATTTTTTATGTTATTTGTCACTATATAAAGTTATTCAATGTTGAATTGCATAGTTTATGAGATCTTCTTATATTTTTTCTTAGACATGGCTTCTTTTGTTTTTTGTTTTGCATATATAATTTATTGTCAAAGTCAAATATTTGGTTAGCATGAAGTCCTCAAGTGTTAGCCTATTAAAAATATTAAGCTTAAACAAAAAATCAAGCTTTTTTCATCTAATAAATGTCCATTTTTTTTATACAAGCAAAATAGTTTGAGAACTAAAAAGTTATTGTAAAATACCGCAAAACCGTACCGTACCGTACCGGAACCGCACCGTACCGAATATAATGGTATGGTATTCAAAACTTCAGTTTGGTATGTAACTTTGCAGAACCGCATTAATTGGTATGGTATTAATTTCACTAAAAAAACCGTAAAACCGTACCATGTGCACCCCTATCCAAAATTGTACACAAATCAAGCAGCGCGTAAAGTTGTTTGAGGAATATATCACGCGCGGAGCACCTGTAGCCTTTTGATTGGTCTGTACCAGTGCCGTTGTAGTGCGAGCTGAAAGTTTGTTGGAGTCGAATATGAAGGATTCTGCAATTTCATTCCTTTTTGTCTCATCTCCCTAATTTCTCTGTGATAATATCTCCTTTTCACCTCCATTACTGCTTAATCCTGCCGAAATCCAATTCTCAGAATAAAATTGTTCTATTTAATGAGCTAAGTATCAAGTAACGGCTCCTACGATGAAAGGTAAACCAAATGAAGATGTCAAATCCAAAGGAAGCCATCCCAACGGTGTAGTTTTGTCGCCGGCGCTGCCGATAGTGGAACAAAACGTCCCCCGAGGTTTTATGCTGGACTATTTCTCTTGGCCACTGCCATGCATTTTCAAACTAAACCTGTATTTATAATAACTTTAATTTCTTCTTAAAGTGTTTGGAATCTATTTTCAGGGTTGTGAGTTTATTTTTACCGTATTGTTGTTTTAGGAAGCGGCAATTGGATTTAAAGATGGATATGATCTATGACTTTATACTTGGATTTGTAGGTGGGGGAGGTTCGATGAATAGAGAAGAAAGAGACGAGGCAAGGGAAACATCTATGGGTACAAACTACTGCACCGAGGAAGATGATTTAGGTTCGCTATCTGGAGATGGTATTGTGGGGATATTGCCAAGGTTTGCAAATAAGATCACTATGAAGGTATATAGGGTTAAACTTTCGTATTTGTTCCTCATTTCGACTTGACCGGGTATTAAATCCATCCATCATATAGTTTTTCCCTTCCCACTTTCATATCTAGACCTTATTTCTTTTCTTGTGATTTAGTTGATATATTTGACTTGACTGCCTCAGTCTTAACATTTAGAATACAAACTACTTATTATATTTAAAAATTTTAAATAAATGGAAAAAAAATGAAACATTATCATTGGGATTGCGTTATGAAACTTCTAAAATATTTACTATATACTAAAATATCTGGTACTGCTTATTGAATGACCAACTCATCTAAAAGCTTAAGCTGTTAGAGAGATGAATCATTTAATATATATCACTTAACACGCTCCCTCACATGTAGGCGGTATTCATTTACTCAAGCCTAACACGTGGAATTTAGAAATGGGTGGCGGAGGGATTCGAACACAGGACCTCTTTGGGCCTGAGCTCTGATACCATATTAGAGAGAGGAATCATTTAATATATATCACTTAACACGGCTTTCTTACATACTGAAACTTGTGATGTTAAGAAAAATATCTAAACTTTGATACAATATCAAAAAATATCCGGTACGGCTTTCTTACATCCAAAAACTTGTGATGTTAAGAAAAATATCTAAACTTTGATACAATATGATATGATAAGGTACCATCTAGAAAAGCATGTGCATCCCTATTAGAAAGTTTGCTTTAGTAATTCTAATCTATTTTGTCTGTACAACATTTTATTATTAGTTTGTTCTTATATGTATTGGAAAGTAGGAATTTTTTTGTTTGATTATGCTCTTTTCTTTTACATATATTAAATGTTTTTTGAATATTTGCTATCTTTGTAGGTTTATGATCAGTAAATTTGATAAAGCACTTGTAGTTGCACCAGATGACAGTACATTATGTGGATATTCAAACTGGAAAAGTCATTTGGTCAGCCTCTTTTAGCCCGTCAAGGTATTCATCAATTCCAAATGGAAACAAAAACAACAGAAACATCTTTTATATAGATTGCGGGGATGATTGGGAGCTCTCGGTGCATGGTAATAATTTAAAGAAAATAGTATGCATGCAAGATGGCCGTTCTTTGGCTAGTAGGCTTCAAGATGTTTTTCAGGGAGATCAGGTGCTTTCATTTCCGTCTCATGTTCACAATCGTTTTTATGACCCAAAGAATGAAGTGTTGCGTTTTCACAGTAGCAACAAGTCAGAAAAAATGCTCGCTCTACCTACTTCTAGACAATATACCAATAGAAGTATTCTTATTGAGGGACCTCCTTAAATGATTAGTCGCAATGTGGAGGCTGAGGGTTCAACATATACTCGTTTCATATATATGTTTCTAGTTTGTGGGGTTGTGTTTTTCATGGTAATGGTTCTATATAAAAAAATTCGGAAACCTACATCTAATGTGAATATGAGACGGAAACCTAAGGCCAAGAAACGCAATGCTGAAAATGGACGCAAGAAAGGTAAAATAACTTACTTTGATCAAAGAAAAATTGGACAAGGAAGCAATGGAACTCTAGTATTTGAGGGGATGTATGCGATAGTGTAGTGGCCGTAAAGCGGATGGTCATAGGTTGTACTGATATTGCTAATAAGGAAATTGCTATTCTTTCAAAATATGATGATCTTCCAAACATTATACGATATTATGGAACAGAAGTCGATGAGTATTTTGTGTTTATTGCTCTAGAGAGATGTAACTGTAATTTGAAAAATTTGATTTCTTCTTCGGGGTCAGTTGGGACTTACAAGACGTTTGCATTATGGGAAAAGAACGACTATCCATCTGCGGTGCTCATAAAAATTTTGAGGTACTTTAAATACTAAATATTATGTAATTGTAGACTTAATGTGCTATAGATGTTAAACCCATAATTATACTTGTGAACTGCAGGGAAATAACTCTTGGACTTGATAATTTGCATAGCATTGATATTTTGCACCGTGATTTGAAGCCCTAAAATGTCCTCATAAAAGCTAATGATCAATCAATTTCTGCAAAGATATCGGACATGAGTATCAGCAAGTGTCTAGACAGGGACGGCCTGACATATTACAGGGCCCTAGGCGATTTATAAAATTGGGGCCCTCTTATACAAATTAACTGATATTTTTGATTCAATCGTAATATCTTCTTATGACATTTCATTCTTAAACATTCTCTTAACAAAAGTAAATACTACAAGTATCGTGTGCACATATATATATATATATATATAAATTAAAAATTCAAGTATCGTGAATATAGTTACATAACAAATATTTATTATTTGTCAGAATCAGAAAATTAACAAATATAAGTTTTTACTTGTCAATCAGTAAATATATAAAATATGAAAGTAAAATATTTCTGATCACGATCTTAGGTAGGGTTGTGCAAATGGTAAACCGAAACGTACCAAATTTCGTTATACCGGCTGGTTCGGTATTCTGAAATTTCGTACCGTTTGCCAAATCGAAAATTTCGGTTTGGTTCGGTAAATTACCTATTTGGTGCGGTTCAATTTGATTCGGTAAAAAAAAAACCGAAAAATTATTGAATCAAAAATAATTTGTCTTGAATACATATGTAGCTTATACATGGTTTACCGGATAAAGCACAATCATAATCTTAGGGGTGTGCATTCAATATAATTGAACCGTACTAATTTTTGGTATCTAGCCTAATAGATAGTTTCAAAATTTGTACAGTATGTCAAATCAAACTATTTGATTTGATTATCAAACGGTTGAGTAAGCTATCAAAAAATCGAGACGTGTATATAGTTAATATTAAAAACTGTAGTTTGACTCAAACTCGTTGAATCTAAGTTACATTAAATGCTAAATTTAATTTATTAATGCAAAACAAAAGTATCATAATATTTTTTTTCCAAAATACCTAGATACAATAAAACAAATACATTTGTACTATCAATTAGCATATAATCCCTCCGTTTTTTTATTTGCTTTGGAGGATTGCACAAAGAATTAAGAAATGTAACAAATAACCAATTTTTAAAGTAAAAGTCTCAAAACACACTTTTAATCAAATAATCATAGCATTAATTAGAAGGTAAAATTGGTAGAAAAAAATAATTCTAAATTGAAATCTTAAAACGACAAATAAAAAATGGAGGGTACTAATCTTTAGCATTTGACACCAATAATATGAAATAATCACTTTTACATAAATTAGTTCAACATAGCTTACACAACAAACACAATATATGACGCATTAATGTTAATATTTGTCTCAATATTAATTGATCAATTAAGTATGATCCATTATATAATTATGCATAAAGATATCTATGACATTCTTTTTGTATATACATGATTCTATATTATGGTGTAAAACATTCTATATAAGTATATATGAAAAGTCTCTAAAGTATCAGTTTTAGCCACTAGATCAAGTTGATTTTCACCGTCTGTTCGAGAATGTGGTTATATAAATAAGGCAAGACCTTATTTGAAAATTATCCAAGTTTATTGCATTTTTACATCTTATTTCACAAAAAAAATTATCAAATAAAATTTGACAAAAAAATTATCAAATAAAAAAGAATGAGTTACATTTACAAAATAATTTTTGAGCGATGACCTAAATTGCCTAGCTATAGAGCCGGCTCTGTGTCTAGACAAAGGCAAGTCATCTATAACCAAGGAGTACAATTAATGAAACATATACAACTATATCATAAATATGCAAATACACTATTATTCATTTTAAATTTCTCGACTTACTGTTTTGTGTATGTTTCTATAGGATGTGGCACCTCAGGTTGTAAAGCCCCTGAACGAGTGGATCATAAACATGAAACACGGCAAACACGTGATTTGGGGAGTTTGAAATGTCACGTGATTCAAATGTATTGGAGAATAAAACCAGATTATCTTATTAAATGATATCTCAGAAGCTGAACATCTTATCTCTGGACTTCTGGAATCTGATCCAACATTAAGGTAAATTATCATTATACCTAATCTCTCGTACATTACACCAATCTTACACTTATTTTTCATTTTACTTTATATATAGGCCAAGTGCTAAAGAAGTTCTCGCTCATCCTTTGCTTTGGGATTCTGACAAGCGATTCTCATTCTTGCGCGTTGCTAGTTATAGAATCGAAAGTAAACAAAACGCACCACCATCTGAACTTTTGAGTGCATTGGAAAACATAAGATCAATTGTTTTCAAAAGTGGTAAATGGGATAAGAAGTTGGATCACGTCCTTGTGAATGAGATCAAGAACAGTACCTATACTAAAAACTGGTCGTTCACCCGTGTACGCCACTTGTTGCGGTACATTCGGAACATGTCGGGTCATCACCAAGACCTTGATGAAAAAATTAAGGCAGTTTGGGGGAGTTATCCGAAAGGATTTGACCATTTTCTAATCAATTCCCTAGACTGCTAATCGAAGTGTATAAAATACTTCGATGTTACTGTGGAGAAGAAGATGTTTTCAAGATATACTTTTAGTATCACTCTATCGTAGTTTATAGGAATTGAGAAATGTAAAGATTTTTAATTTCTTCTGCAATTCAGTTGGTTAACAATCAATTATATTGGATTGGTGAAAATTGAAAACCATTGGCATGTTTGTTTAGACTTTATGAGAGAAGTTTTAGAGATTTGCTAGCATATAGTTTGTCTTGATCCAATAGCAATACAAAAAGGAAAAAATTGATATTCCAAGAATAATTTATTAAGTATGTATATTATGCCAGTGAGTACGTTAGGAGGGGAAGAGGTAAAACATTCTTCACAAAAATTACTGCAAAACGACACAGTTTGAGCAACTCCAGTGTTGATTGGGAGTTTTCTTAGGCAGAAATAGCAAACGGTACAAAGAGAAGAAACGGAAGGATGAAACACAATTGGTTGTGCTGTGTTTATTATGAAGACACTCAAAATACATGATAATGAAAAAATTAAAAATAATTATTATGAGGACAATACTAATTATTATTACATAAGATTACTTTTTTAGCATAAAAAAAGAAAGAAAGAAAATCAATTATAGTGTAAAGAGGTTTGAGTGTATTCCAATGCCACACCGACTTTTCAATCTTAATTTCCTCATAAATGAATACGAACTATGATTGTTATAATCTTCGAGGTATTTTCGCCTATAAGTCAATATTTCTCCATCGAAGTACTCATATCTATCAAAATCTTGTAAGCTGATGACGTAGTTTTGGGTCCATAATCCGTTCTTGACATCAAATATTTTTCACAGTTGCAATAACTGATCTGGCGGGTAAGTTACAGTCATGAAATAAAGCTCTCCCTCGATTTCCATAAGTGACGCAAAATCAATCAGATCATCTTCGAAATCCACCACCGGCAACCCAACGATCGAAATAACTTGTGTCTCCGAGTGAAAGGAGATGATACAACTACAATATTTATTGTCATGCGCTAGCCAGTAAATAAACCCCACAAACAAAACCCCCCCTGTATGAGGTAAAATGCAGATGGCTTATATTTGTGGCATCAATAGATTTCCAAGCATTATACTGTAGATCATCGTCAGATCATCTTCGAAATCCATCAATCGATTTCCATTGTTGGACTACTTTTCCATGGAGTTCGAAGGTGGTTAGAGCAAATGAGTTTAGATTAGGTTCATGCAAAACTAACATTAATGGGTGATTAGGATGGTAAATTAGGGCTTTTTGACGGTGTAAAATTTTGAATGAATTATTGGAAGTAAGAGATTTTCAGTCCCTCGAAACACACATACATCTTAGAAGACTCTTTACTGGCAATCGTGATAGTATCTCCATCATTATATCATTAGGCAAACTTTCAAATTTGATCTCCTTTGATCTCTGCTTCGCTTTCTCCATCTCTGACCTACTTATGTACACATTGAAACTTTGTGTGTTTCCCATCGATCTCAGATGCACCGCTGCCTGGTTTTTATACGGATCAGGTTTAACTTTAGAATACGACTAATTTTTAAGTTTGTTTAGTGATTTTATAATTTTTTACATCCTATCCTAGTTAGGATAGGATAGATAAATCACAAACAGCTTCTATGTTTATGTTTAAACTATTAGATATACTTGAATATTGTTAGATATGTTTATCTAATTGAGTTATAATTTAAATAGGATAATTATTTTTCTAGTTTAGATATGAAATAGAGTTATCGTTTGATTTGAATATATCTATCAAGTAGACTAATCATATTGTGGCTGGTAAAGTATTTTTGGAATAATATCAAAATTCTACACCAATTAAAAAAAAAACTAATTTTACTCCCCGGGCCCAACTAGATATGCATATTTTGAGCTTGTATTCCATTATATAAGAAACATTTTTTTTCTTCTCATAAATCGAACTGCAAGTGCAAGCCCTCTATAATGGTAAGTTTGGTATATCTAGTTTCTATTGCCAAAATGCATCTATAGTCCCAAGGCCGGAGACCCTGGTTACTGGGTTCCCCTCTTCACAAAATTGCAATTTGGTCTTATAGTTTTGCAAAATTTCCCTATTCATCTCATATTTTATAGAAAGGACGTTATATGACGAGGTCGACTAAAAATGTAACTTAGAAACCTAATTTCTAAATTCGCAAATTCAAAACGTTTTTGTGGTTGGAGTCCTTGACTAAATATGACTATTTGTTTATCCTTTTTCATAAAAGGTTGTGGTCTGGTCTGGATAATCAAAATTGAACTAAAGTGGAAAAGTAAATTTTGCTTCTTTTTAGGCTTTTACACATGCCAACAGAATTATAAAAGGCTTCTGGGCCCTCAAACTTAATTCAGTAAAAATGGTCCTCACATTGACCCAGACAACAACTAAGAAAATGGGCCAACATGGGCCTAAATTTGCTATTGTTCAAACCTTATATAATGATGTTATAAGATTACGGCATCATTAATTTGACAATCAGATTAAATAAATGAGAGAATTGTTTTTTTGGTAAAGAGCTATAGGTCAATTCTCACTTTTGGTCCATAGCTTTATGTGTCCAACACATTTGATACAGAGTTTTAACAAATTGTGACACATTTGGTACAACCGTTAAAAAATGCCATTAAGGGGTGACGTGGCAGTTAAGTCTAATTGCAAAGTTGATGCCATTACTTATGTTGACTGATAATTTTACCCCATAATATTTCAGGTTACCAAAAAAGCCCCACATCTTCAAATTTAGTGACGATTTTAGTCCACATTTTTGCCAAAATTCAAAATTGACTCGAATAACACCATGTGCGGACCAATTTGAAAATTTTACTTATTTTATTTAAATAACTAATTTGATTTATAAATAATATTAATATATTAAATAATAATTAAACATAAATATCACAAAATTAAGAAAACATATTCTTTTTAAATATAAGATTTATATAATAGTATTAATATATTTAATATTTATTAAAATAATAAATTATATAATTAAAAATATTTAATATTTATTAAAATAATAAATAATAAATAATTTTAAATTTAAAAAAAATTCCCAACCCCACCCACCCTCCCAACCCAACCCAACCCAACCCTCCCCTCCCCCCTACCCCAATTCCCCGGCCGTCGGCCTGGGTTCTCCGACCCAGGCCACCGGCGGCCTGAGAATCGGGGTAGGGGGGGAGGGGTGGGGAGGTGCTGGGTGGGGTGCGGAAATTTTTTTAAAATTATAATTATTTATTATTTTAATAAATATAAATAGTTTTTAATTATATAATTTATTATTTTAATAAATATTAAATAGTTAGAGCTAATATATAAATTTTATATTTACAAAGAATATTTTTTCTTCATTTTTGTGATATTTATGTTAAAATATTATTTAATTTATTAATATTGTTTATAAATTAAATTAGTTATTTACATAAAATAAGTAAAAATTTTAAATTGGTCCGCACGTGGTCTTATTCGAGTCAATTTTGAAATTTGGCAACAATGTGGACTAAAATCGTCACTAAATTTGGAGATGTGGGGCTTTTTTGGTAACCTGAAATGTTATGGGGTAGAATTATCAGTCAACATAAGTAATGGCATCAACTTTGCAATTAGACTTAACTGCCACGTCACTCCTTAACGGCAATTTTTAACGGTTGTACCAAATGTGTCACAATTTGTTAAAGCTCTGTACCAAATGTGTTGGACACATAAAGCTATGTACCAAAAGTGGGAATTGACCTATAGCTCTGTACCAAAAATGCAATTCTCTCTTAAATAAATGGAAATTTCAGTTTTGTAAATTCTTGAAGATAACGATTAAAGACAATTTGCTTATAATACGATGAAATCATCCCCTCCACATAATTATTGATCCTTCCTTATTACATAAAGATAATAATTAAGCACTTTATTATACCAACTCATCACATTAACAACAAGCATGAATACCCAAGGTGGTTGGGACAAGTGGTAGTGACTTGCGACCCCAGAGGCGAGACTCAAGTTCGAATCCTACTGGAGACACCAGTCATTTCTCGTTTGTTTGATGATGTAAGACTTAATTTTTCTTTTTTGCTTTGTAACTAAGTTGGGTCTCTTTAAAATGAGATTTTGAGGCACGGGGAGCACATGAGATATCATTTATCTTAGTGACACATGTTCCCTTAGAATTTAACTTTAAATAATTTATTTTGTTAAGGACAAATTTATCATTTTTAATGACTGAATTCAAAAACACCCCTTGTGTTTTGTCTAACTATAAAAAAAAACTATGTTATTTTTATTAGCAACAAAACCTTGTACTTTTTTTTAAAAAACAAAGAAAACCCCTCTCAAGTTGAAATGACAATTTTACCCCACCAAACAATGCAAAAACATCCTTATTACCTAAAAGGTTACCAATAACCCCTGATAACTTTAAAAATTGGGAATACACACCCTTCTCCCCTTTTTTTTTTTTGAAAAATTGACAAAATTCTTCATATGATTTATGAATCTCATATCAAAAAGTTGACAAAAATTTTATCCCCACGGTTACATGTTTTGGCACTTTAGCACCGATATATACAAAATAAATACGTTACCCCCTGAAAAATAAAATTACTTGCACTTTACCCCCTCAAATGATTTTATGCAATTTTTGTTTGACGAAAAATGTACATGTGCCCCTCACATGAATTTTCAAAGGGTAAATTAGTCACATCACTTTTTATTGTCCAAATACTTGACTCATGTCTTGTGAACTAAAAATCTAAAGTTAAGTAGAAAAAAAATTATTTGTAAAGAGAGAGTGAAAAATGCGCGTCAGTGAAATATTTGGGCGAAAAATCGATGTTGGAACTAATTTACCCTTAAAATACACAAGTGAGACGCATATCTATGTTTTTTGGTGAACGGAATTGGCTTAAAATCATTTGAGGGAAAAAGTGCAACTGATTTTATGCGTGCTTATTTAATTCATACTTTTGGGTGGTAAAGTTCAAAATATGTAACTTTGAGAGGGGGTGTAAAGTGCATTTTTTCCTAAAAATATTTTAAATGTTCTTATACTGATGGTCTTAATTGTCAATTCGTATAAAAAATTGATTACTTGAGAGATTTTTTTCGTATAAAATTTTGATTACTTGAGTTTTTTTTTTGGAAAGAGATGAAATTAATTAGAGATAAGGGAGAAATTTTTAAACATATTAATTAAAGGGTTAGTAAGTAATTTAACATATGTTTATTTTTTCTAAATGTCCGATGCCACGTCATCATTGGACATTTTGATCAAAACTTGTGGTTCAGATTTGTTGTTGACTTTTTTTAGTGGTTGAGATTGGGGCATCTCATGTACACCTATGTTCCATAAAATCTTATTTTAGAAAAACCCAACTAAGTTTTATTATTTTAAGAAATTGAAATCTTATACAAAACAATTATAGTACTAGATAGAGTTTCTTAAGACGGTGAATACATTATTATATCAATTATTATATCATAAAATCTATTCAAATTTATTTGATAGGTATCAAAGTACAAAAATAAACTAATTATAAAGACTAGTATTGAACTAAAGAAATACCCACAAAGTTGAAAATAAGGTTATGTAATCACAAAGAGAAAGAAATCTCAATATATATTATCACGCACACACATTAATTTTCATTTTCCACACACTATTGATCAAAATTATCGTGTTAGTCAAAAAGATTTTTAGTTCCAGTTTTACATCGGAATATACATCTTATCAATAAATGAAAGTTTCGATAAGTTTTCACCGAAATTACTAAAATATTTATATTTTTAATTAATTTATAAAGTTAATTTATAAATTTCTAATAATTTTCCACTTTTAAATATTTATCAGATGGAAACATATAAAAAAAATGAACTCCATAAATGCAAGAAGATTACATCACACAAACCAAGAGGCCATTTCTTCTGTTGACACTAATTTCATTGATTTTCACCACTGGCCCTCCCTCCTCATTAGCCAACCAACCTCTCTCTCTCCTCCTTTCTCTCTCTTTTGTCTCTTTCCATCCTCCTTTTTCTCTCTCCTCAACCATATTTCATTTCACACTCTCTCTCACTCGCTCACTCACTTCACCTAAAAAATCCCATCACTTTTTCATCTTTCTTTTTGCCCTTTTCATCCCAACCCACAAGACCTTTCGCTCCCCATCTACCTTTTCTACTAGGGTTTTACTTTGCCTTCAATGCAGAGCTCAGAAAAAACCATTCTTTCTTGACATTGTTTAAAAAAATGGGGAAAAACTTTTTTGTGCTGCTCTTTAGTTTGCTTCTCCTCTTTGGTGGTGTTTACTCTGTTTCAGCTTCCTCTTCACCTGCCAGTAAGCATTTTATACATACACATTCTGCGTAAGAATAAACTTATTTCTTTTGATCTGTTTCCACATTTTAATATATTTTTTTGGCAGGAATAGTAAATGGGTTTTTCTCAAATGCGTTTTCAATGCTGATGAAATGGGTTTTATCACTCAAGACCACTACTAAAACAGGTAAGTTTTGATCCTTTATTAGGGATCTTTTTGTTTTGAGTTTTATTCTGATTTTGGTGGTGTTTTGTTTTGCAGCAATAACAGGGCGTCCATTGATGAAGTTTGAGAGTGGGTATAATGTGGAAACTGTTTTTGATGGAAGCAAACTTGGGATTGAACCTTACTCTGTTGAAATTTTGCCTGATGGAGACCTTTTGATTTTGGATTCTGCTAATAGTAATCTTTATAAGATTTCTTCATCATTGTCTTTGTGTAAGTTTCTGAAATGGGATTCTCTTTTCATTGCCATTTCTTAGATAAGTTGTGTTTGTGCGATTATATGGTTTTTGACATTAGGCTTTTAGCTTCTACTTATAGTGATTTGCCAGATGTTACGGAAACTGAGTGGAATTTTGATTTGTTGGTCTAAAATTAGAGATTCAGCTTTCAGATGTTGATTTTTAGTAGCTTTCAGATGTTGATTTTTAGTTGGGCCTTTTTTTGCATATATTTTTAGAAGGATTTACCTTAGTGAGTTAACTTTGGTTCTTTTGACATCACACTTGTTTATGTTCAGAAATGGTTGATTTTAAGTGCTTCTGGATTTGTCTTTTTTATTAAATTGAGAATATAAAATGTCTTGAGAAGCCAATGGCAAGGCAGTATTACTTCTTTATGTAGTATATAACACATTTCAGCAACTCCATTGTATGAAAAAGGTGTTTGGATAAGATCAAAATTGGTAGGTTGAGAGTGGGGAAGGGATGTGAAGTGCTTTTTGTTCAAATGCGCAAGTTTACTGCCGTTAATCATCTGTTGCTGGAATATGACTCGAAGGCTCCTCTGTTCTTCAATTTTAATTTGAATTTTTAATTTTATTATTGAAAATTGGAACTAACTTTTGGAAACTGCAGACAGCAGGCCAAAGCTGGTTTCAGGGTCTGCAGATGGATACTCTGGACATGTGGACGGGAAATTTAGAGAAGCAAGGATGAATCATCCAAAAGGGCTTACAGTTGATGATAGAGGAAACATTTACATCGCCGACATAGATAATATGGCAATCCGAAAGATAAGTGATACAGGTGAATGATTCTCCTCCGAGTATTCTTGAATACTCTCTTTTTTCAAAAATGTTTATATTTTATATCTTAATTCTTTAATTTGAGTTTTTTGTGCAAATTTCTCCATAGGGGTCACAACTATTGCTGGAGGTAAACGGGGTCGTGGAGGTGGACATGTGGATGGACCAAGTGAAGATGCAAAATTTTCAAATGATTTTGATGTGGTTTACCTTGGAAGTAGTTGTTCTCTCCTAGTTATTGATCGAGGAAATAAGGCAATTAGAGAGATACAACTCAACTTTGATGATTGTGCTTATCAATACGGAAGTGGATTTCCCTTTGGTATAATCTTCTACATTCATCACCTCATTTTCAATTTGTTTCATTCAACTATTTTTTATAACTCGATGAATGAATGTACCACAGGAATTGCAGTGTTGATAGCTGCTGGCTTTCTCGGTTATATGCTAGCTTTGCTTCAAAGAAGGGTCGGTTCAATTGTATCTCCTCAAGAAGTAAGTTACCCTTTTTCTACAATAGAAAGTTCATCTGAAAAATTATAATTAAGTTTAACCAAAAAGACCTAAATTAAAAAATTACCTCTGTGCTTTGTCTAATTGGCAAAAACAACCCTATGTTAATTTTTATTAGCAAAACCCCCAGTGTTCTTTTTTTTTTTTTAGCAAAATACGTCATTGGAAATTCCTTCATAAGTCAATAGGGAGGTTAGCGTCAATTTTTAAGCAAACAGAGGGGTTATTGCCTATTTTTAAAGTTAACAGGGGGTGGTTATTGATAACTTTTTAGGTTAAAGAGTGTGTTTTGGTGGGGGTATAATTGTCATTTTTCCCTGCAAAATATGTATTCCGGCATGGGAGGTTTTTTTCTTGCTAATAAAAAAAATATCAGTGGGATTTTTGCTAATAATTAAAAGTATAGGGGGCATTTTTGCATTTCACTCAAAAGGAGATTATTAAAATTTACTACATCTTATTTACTCTTGAAGGATTATGGAATCATGAAGGAGAGTGTTTCACCAAACCCATACCAAAAGCCATTGAAGTCATCTCTTCGACCACCACTAATTCCAAACGAACACGAGCAAGAAAAACAAGAAGAGGGTCTTTTGGGATCTTTAGTGAGGCTCGTTTCACAAACCGGAGAATCTGCCGCGGAAATTCTAGGCGGAGTTTTTCCCATTTTCAAGAAAAAATCATTAAACCATCAAAACGAAACCCAACATCACTATCAAAAGTATTCAAATGGTTGGCCAGTGCAAGAAAGCTTCGTCATACCTGATGAAGACGAGCCTCCTACAATCGAGACAAGAACTCCTACCCCTCGGAAAACCTATGCATTCATGACCAAAGATTCCGAAAAAATGCAAAAGCTTAAACAGAGTCGAGCTTTCTATAGTGGATGGGATGGTGAACAACCAAAGAAACAACAACATCATCATCAGTATCAATCATCTGCACCTCAAACTTACTATGAGCAAAGCTCTGAGAAGACAAATGAGATAGTTTTTGGGGCAGTGCAAGAACAAGAGAAAAAGCAAGAAAATGTGGTGATAAAGCCTCTGGACCATGGGATTCCCGGTTATGATAATCGCACCATTCGTTCTCGAGCGAGTTATTATGGCCGTTGATCTTTAATTATGCATATATTGTTCTTTAATTAGTTTGCTTCTTGTTGGTTTAAATTTAAATTCAAACATTGGGGTATATCTAGGTGCAAATTATATAGTATTACTACAAGTTTACTTCTTGGAATAGTTGAATCTGTTTTAGGATAGGTAGTACTAGTTTACCTTGATAGCCTTATCTGTTGAGAGAAAATTTCACCACCACTCTGAATATTTTCCTCTCTCAATCTCTGTTTATTCCAATATTACCCCCACCCGACCTACTTTCATGTGTTGAGCGATCCAATGTTGCTATATAATTTGATGAATTATATTGTTTTAATTACAAATTTGGTCAGAGCTACATTTAACTGTATTAGAGAGTGGAGACAGACATTCGTCTTATTTAATTCTTGCACAAGAATGTCTGCAGATTTTATATATCAAGTTGGTTAGGATAATTACTTTGTTTATTTCAGATCCCTGGAATTTTGTCCCAAAATGAGGATCCGAGGCACGTGTGCACGTGACCAAGTAACGGCAATAATTGAGGAGCTTAATATAGATAAATCACTGTTTTTGCTTAAGTAGTCATCAAGAAGTTTCATAGTGTTGTTAAACTTAAACACCATTTTTATAGGATAATCTTGATAGATTATATTTGAGCTAGACTCTATACTCGAGTTGACCATACAAAATATAAGCAAATATCTTAGCTTTGGAAATTGATTTAATAGGGTTGGAGAGGAAGCTACTCTAATTTCTTTTCAAGTATTGGATGCTTAAATTGGAGATTCCTGAGATGTGCAATTTCAGTCTTTGGTCTCCCTTTTGCTAAAAATAGAGACTGTTTCATATTCTTTTGCTTTTTCTCTTTTTCCTCCCAACTACCCCCACCCCAGTACCCCTGATTCTCTACTCGAATTTTAAGTAATTCCACAAATTCAAATTCGAACTCAAATACAATGTCAAGCTCGACAAAAATAAATCAAGTTGAAACTTCAACTCTACTCATTAATTGAGCCTTCACTCAAATAAACATGCTACGCTTTCCGTTCCCAGAATTTACAGCTTCAAATGTTTGAAAACCCAAGG
This sequence comes from Penstemon newberryi var. newberryi, assembly GCA_030819805.1. Classification (NCBI taxonomy): domain Eukaryota; kingdom Viridiplantae; phylum Streptophyta; class Magnoliopsida; order Lamiales; family Plantaginaceae; genus Penstemon; species Penstemon newberryi. Next base: position 1,855,683 of record JAUALY010000008.1, read on the forward strand.
AAATACACTAGGAAATTACCATTCAAAAACTCAATTAACACAGCCATAGGATAATTAAGTATTTACATAAAGTTGCAGCAGCAAATGCAGATACCAAAATTACATTTCATCTACGCTTGACCAAGCCCAAACTGCAGTCTATCGATCCCATAGAACAAACTCTAGGAACTTGCTCTTCAAAGTTGATTAGATTTGCCTCTATCATACTATCTATGCCTCTAATCTCACCCGAGGTAACAACCATGCTCCCTCGTTCCTCTGCTTGCACAACTACTCCTTCAGCAGTTCCCGGTAACATCAGCCCACCATCATAAGTGAGTAAATCCATTAATTGACCGTAAACCTTAGGAGAGATTGCAATATTATCACTACTAACAACATCACAATCCAACAAAGATACTGGTTTTTCAATCCTTTTACGAGTTTCTACTTTCCTAAACCTAAACATAAGAGATAAATGAGAAAGGCTCAAGATAATGAGCTGCCAAAAAAGTGAATATAATGTTGACTTAACAACTGCGTTTCTGATGTCGGAGCAAAGTATCATTATTTGTCTCTCCAGACTCATTAGGCAGTGTTTCCATGTCCCGTTGAAGTGAAGAGGTTGGAACCCTTCCTGTCTACAAAGTATTGTTAGAAATGTGAGGGCTATTCATATAGTGTATCTAGGAAATATGTAAGAACCGTTTTGGATGTATTTTGGCTCAAGCCTTTGAAGGTTTCAGTGTGCAGAAAAACATGGTTGGATTAAAGAAGTGTAAGATTTTGGGGAAACATGTGGCCTCATAGAGGTTTTGTAGGTTTGAAAATGTGTTTGAATGTGTTTCCAATATTGGGTTTTTGAGCAACATATAAGGCCAGTCGAGTTTTTCTCTTTTTATTATTTAAAAATTGGAATGTGATTCTAATGTTGGGTGTTTGAGAAACATGTTGATCCATATGTAATATAGTGTTTTGAAATTCTGAAACTATCGAGCAAGAATACATCCAAATAGAGTATAAAAGACACACTTACATGTGGAAGAACATACGGACGAATCACAAAACCAATAATTAGACTGAGTAAGCAAGAAAATGCCAGGCCCAGAAGCCAAGCAGAGGTTGTCCCCAGAACTGCATAAAATATAGGTGATACATGTTATTCCTTTTGTAAGCTATATAAATATGGTAAGATACAAAAAGATGATGGGATAATTCAGATTAGCTGCCCTTCCATAAACATGAAAGCAGTTAAAAGATAGTCCATCATAATTTATACTATATGTTAGCAAGAACATGAAAGTAATCATAGAATGGAATGAATATGCGTTAATTATGTAAATACATAACAAAGTAACAGACCGTAGAACTTTCTCCATATTAGTGCACAATAGAAACAATTACAGAGAAAACTAGAAAAAGAGTGTCAAATAATTTCAATACTTACCAGATCCAGAATGCCTTGTACAATCTTCTGATTTCAAATTAATTTGGCGAACTAATCTGTTGCCGTGATCAGAAATCATCAAAGCACATCTTTCTGGAACAAAGGTCAGCTCAAAATCATCTGAAAACGATGCATCGCGTGCAGGTCCATCAGTCCGGCCAGCTTTTTGTGAATAACCTCCAGCAATTGTGGTAACGCCTACCAATCATTATTAAAGAAAGATTAGATGAGTATGACATTAGGAATATTTACCATGCAGTATATACCAGTTTCAACATACATCTTACTGTATCTATTTTACATCAATATAGATAGCACAAATAGGAACTAGAACCTTGCACTTCCTAATTATTTTTGGGTGTGATTTTTTCCCATCAACAACTCGATTAAACTTATCAAGTTTTCCCCCTCGAGACGCTCTTTATCTAACCTCCAACTCTTCCTTTTCAACCTCAAACTTAAATTGTACCATCTTTCTCCGAGCAAATCAATGTGCGTTAATAATCAGATTTCTACTTCTATTTGCAATATCCCTGCCAAAGTCGATCATATCCTTCTTTTTTCCTAGCACTTATGAGCCCAATGATTAGCATGCTACAGCGTTCTTTTTCTATAATCATTTGAATGCCCGTGCATTGAAGTCAAGAGAATACATATTCATATCTACAGAATACATATTCATATCTACACATGAATGTATTATGTGCGCAAATATGTTTTTTCACCTGACTTGGAGATCTTCCTGATAGCATGGTTACGCTGGTCAGCAACATACACGTTCCCTTTGTAATCAACTGCAAAACTCCTTGGCTTGTTAAAACTTGCTGAACCCAAGTCACCATCAATATAACTAGGCTCTCCATTTCCTGCCAACCTCTGTATCTCAGTTTCTGCAGTACAAAACATCACCGTAAACACTCATTATTCATACATTAAGACAACAATTTTCTTTTTTGATACTAAGCTGCCGAGATAAACTAGAATGATCTCATAAAAAAATCATTATTTTGATTGGCAAAAAATGCCAGAAGACAAATCTTGACAGTACAAGTTCAAGTAAAATGATCGACTTTTATTACATTTCATTAGGTACAATAAAATCTTCAATACACCCATTTTTCCTCTCGTTAAATTTTTAAAACACGCATTCGATGTCTTTCCCAGTTGGCTGATCAACTAGAAAGAACCCTAGTTATTAGCTATAATTTAATGATGGAAATCTGCATCTTATTGATCTTATTAAGTGCATATAACACATAAAAATCAAATCTTTAAAACACCTTCGCCTCACACAATTTCCATTAAAGGAAGCGCTTTTTTACACTCACTAGAATCACTTTTTTCAAATTTTCAGTATGTTTATGGTCAATACTCGCACAAAAACCTAAGACGCAATTTCATAATCATAATCCCTAACCTATCTTTAAAAACATTGTCTAAAACCGTAATATGAACAAACTCCCAAATTGTAACATCAATTACTTCCCTTAGTAACCCGATAAATTGAAAATCAAATACTAGAAAACCCTAATTTTGCTTTTATAATGATTTCAACAATAATCTAGCTACATACTGTTGGAAGTAGTCGGGAGTGAAACAGTGTAAAAAGTACTGGCTACGGAGTCGAGAAGGACGAAGAGCTGATCGGACGGTGAGGATTGATGTAGAATGGAGTGAGGGTTGACTTTTAAGTTTGATTTGTCACCGTCAAAGACTGTGCTGACTGTGTAGCCGTCTTCAAAAATGAGACCCCCACCACCTGAACCACCTGCTGTAAATGTGAAAAAATATAGAAAGACAATATTTATTAATGCAGTAGTAAATAGAATTTGAATTTGCTTGTTTTTAGACTAGTAATATTTCTTTAGTTTTACCTTGAGTTAGGGTTTGCTGAAAAAGGAAGGAGAGGAGGAAAAGAGATGGTAAAATAGTGGGAGAAGCCATAGCAGATCTGCGGAGAAGTAAAAATGATGAAACCTACCAAAAAAGAAGGAAAATAAAGGATATATTCAAGTAGGATTTTTTGTTCCTCTTTTTCGTTTTCTTTTGTCTTTTGGCTAAATGACACTAATGGACCTCATACTTAAAGTTTGTTACACTTTCGTTTTCATATATAAAATGTTACTATTTCAACATTTTATCGAAAGCGTAACAAACTTTAAACATAATAGACAATTAGTGTTATTTAACATTTTCTTTCTTATGCTTACATGAAATAAACTAGTGGCGATGAATTTTGTAGTTGAATTCGAGTTATTTTGAATAATAATTTTTGTTTGATGGTTTTTAGAGCTCGTAAGCTAAAATATGATAAACTATATAGAAAAATATTAAATTCATACTCAATACATGTTAGTCTTGATTCAGTTTAATTTTGGTAGTTGAGTGATTAAATCAAAAATTTCTTCTTATATTTTTCTAATGAAATGATAAATATCATCATTGCATAATTTGATTATACTAGTAAAATACAACGAATATAGAAATCATAAAAAAATGACTTTAGACAATATAGAGTGTCTAACTAAATTACCTACGATACAATGATTCACTAATTTTTTTTGTTGTTCATTGCAAATGGAAAAAAATGTATTTTTTTTTTAACTAAGAAACGAAAAAAGAAAAATGTATCTCAAATGTTACAAAATAAATCTTATTTGAATTAATACTAGCATGTTTAAACGTCTCAATCAATTTTATTTACCTCTTTTCTATGATTTTTTTGTTTGTGATAATATCCTTTTTTCTATGATCTACCAACAAATGCTTCAATCAAATTAAACTTGTATCAAGATCAAAAGAATCTTATAAGTTACATAACTAAGCAAAACATCAAACTAGTTCCAAATGTGACAAATATATTTTCACATTACCCCTTTTCTTGTCACATATAAAAAATTTGTAATGGGGTATCATATGTAATTAAAGTAACTTATGTGGTCATTTTTATCAAACTTCACCTCCTCGTTTTTGTATATCATCTTATATCTTTTCGTGAAAGAAATATAATTTTTCAAGTTCGAGTGTTTGATTGGATTTTTTTTATATCTATTGTAGCCCCCTTACATAAAATTCCTGGATCCGCCCCTAGTTATGTTAGATAAATTGTGTAATATATATGTTATTTTATGTCAAATAAGAGTAGAATTTGTATATGTTTTGTTAGAGATAATAAAATGTTGTTTATTTGATTTTTGAGAGAGAAGTTGAAAAAATTGAATGTAAAAAATTTATTTCAAAAAGTAAAAAATATATTTATTTGATATTTTCCAAAAACGCCAAACAAACATGCCCTAAATGTTTTTGCCACCAAAGACATTCCACAAAACTCACATGGCCCCACTTTAAAAAAGTAAATAAATAAAAAACACAAATAATTTTTTTTTTCTTTGAAGTAAAAACACAAATAAATTTTGATTATGCTCAATTAAATGAAAGCACAGTACAAAATTTCCAAATCAAACCATCGGCATCAATTCTTTCTCTATTTCCAGATCCAAAATATAGAGTTTATACCTTCTTCACTTTCTAAGGATCTCTGCCTCACTCATTTTGATCTCATATGCGTTGAAAGATCAACTGAAAATCACAGCTGCTGCAGTTCAATAAGAAATTACAGCTGGATCTGGCAGAACTATCTCGGAGCTTCAAAACGGACCCAATCATGAACCCTTTTTCATCCGGCACACGCCTGAGGTTACTGATTATCTTTTTTCTTTAATTTAATTTAATGCCTTTTTTTGGGGAATTTTGCATTTCAGTCGATTGTCAATAGATCACGTGTGGAAATTGCGCGCAATTGCAGTGGTACTGGCTCAATTTATTAGCTTTAACTCGAGCGCAATTCGATATTATTGAATGTTTGCTAATGCCGCTGCCAACTGTAGTTTTTAGGTGGATTTGTTTTGTTACTAGTGTTATTGTGTTTGGTTGTATGGTTGTCAATGATGTGTGGAAAATGTTAGGAGTGCGTTGATGAAATGATAGACATATTGATGGAAGTAAAATGGCAATACGGTAGTGGTGTAAATATAATACTTCAAAATCTGATTAAGTACAAAGTAATAAGTAATAAGTGAATGAATGTTGCCGGACTTTATCCTAGCTTGTTACTTGAATTCTAATTGAGTGTTTTGAAAACTTTTATATATAATATTGTGTTTGTTATATTATTAGCCAATATTCTATTAACAGAACAATTGAGATAAGTTAGTTCTGATCTGTGAAATAGTCCACTTCGCGGAATCAAGATCAAATCAGGCAATAACTTAGCCTTATCATCAACAAGGAGTTTGAATGTTGGATATTGGGTAGCCTTAAGTAATAGATGGTGATGCTGAGAAAGAAATGAAGTGGACACGGGAAAGGGTTTATACTGGAGTAATCCTCATTGTGGTATTCTCACGAAGCCATGATGATTACTCTTTTTCAGAAGAGGAGCTTGTGGGGGAAAGTACAACAGTGTTGTCATAAACTGTTCCCAGAATGTTGTTAAGGAAAGTAGGGATGAGGGGAGAGGCAGACATACTTGTTCTTGTGTTGATAGAAACCGATTACATATGCAGCTATGAATTGAGATTAGAGGTGATAAAAACTTCTGTTTAGGATACCTTTTCTGTACCACACAACTTGTATTAGCTGAAAAACGATGAGTGAAGGTTTGGGGATGGATTGACTGAGAAAAGATTGAAATGGTTGGATGGAACTTTAAGGATATCATTCAGTCTTGACAAGGAAAGGTGGAGTAGCAACGATCAGGGAAAACATTTTTGTGCTTGACCAAGTTTGGGACCTTAAAAGAATCAAAATCTTAACTAAATAAAGGAAAAATAGGCTGATAGAGGAGCACAAGGTTTTGAACAAGTATGAAAATATTGCTAAATTCGATGGAGCCACTCTTTATTAGTTTGTTTTAGAATTAGTTAACGGTTTGTTGTTGCCACTTTTTGACAAGCCATGTCAAAATAGTATGGAACGTTAATAATGGCCGGTTAGTGTTATGATGGCTAAAAAAGCTCAAATAGTAACTTTAATTAATCTATTTGCGTCTCTTATTCCTTGCAAGAAGCTTCAGTTTGTTGCTAGGAGCATGGACTGTGTTTCTGGTTGGTCAAACTTTGAATAATTAGAACTAGATTAGGGTGGTCCTTGAATGGATACAATGGTCTCAAGGAGGAAGACTTTCATTGTTGCTCTCCAATCATTGTATATATCTACTTCATCATACAAGTGAACATGCTACACCCTGTTCTTTTCTTGTTCATGTTGTCTTCTAAGAGTACGCACCTAAGAGAAAATCACATGGTCAAAGTCGGTCAACTTCATATATTTCCTAATGCTTCTTGGCAGAAGCCATTATTTTTCCTCTTAGAATCATTATTTGGTCTTGAGTATCTATACAATATCATGTGTTATAAGTTATGCTTCCTAAAGTTATGGAAATCTGTGCTCCCTGTACTTGGCACATGAATGGTATTCTTAAGTGATGATGCATGTTATGATTCTTATGAATGAATTTCGAAATCATAATAACTTCATGCTTGCTTCATATTAACTTCACAATTAGCATTTGGCTGACAGATGCATATGCATTAGTCCCAGGAATTGTGTATAACCTATTAAAGGATTTTGCTATGGTCATCTGAATTTCTTTGGCCTCCTCTTGTTTGCAGCTCTGTTGGGTAATTTGGGTCTAAAATCTGTCACACTCCGCAAGAACTCATAACTAAAATAAAATAGACCATTTTCCTGAAGTATAAATAAGATTGAGATCCTTCTGTCTTTTGGGTAGCAAACATTGTTTCCATATCGAAAATGAGTTTTTCTCACCTGTAAATTCCAAATGGAAAGCCCATCTGCCTCGTTATACATTTTGTTTGGTAAAGCAAAATGTTGTCCTCAAGAGCCACAAACAAGTTGCAGAGAGTAGATTTTAACAAATATATTTATTTCCTAATTCTTACTTACAGGACGAGTAACCAATTTTCGATATGTTATCTTCACTTGTACCACCCTTCCATCTTATCTCATATTGACTCATGCAGCTCTGCTGCTTTCTTCTTCTAATTAGTTACTATGTAATTTTTTCTCTTTCTTTTGCTGTTTTTTGACTCCAGATTATGGATTCAAAAATTACTCATTAAATTTACCATTTCTGCCAGGGACATGATTCGGGCCATACGTGCTTGCAAAACTGCAGCGGAGGAGCGTGCTGTTGTAAGAAAAGAATGTGCTTCTATTCGAGCAGCTATCAGTGAAAATGATCAAGATTACAGGCATCGCAATTTGGCGAAGCTCATGTTTATTCACATGCTTGGTTACCCAACACATTTTGGTCAAATGGAATGTCTAAAGTTAATTGCATCTCCAGGATTCCCAGAGAAGAGAATAGGATATCTTGGCCTTATGTTGCTTCTTGATGAAAGACAGGAAGTTTTGATGCTTGTTACCAACTCTATAAAACAGTATACACTCAAAACTTAATTTTCTTTCAAATATGTTCTATTTGAAACAAACTAACTGTTTGCACACCCTCCCTAGCCTAAAGAAAGAAGAGAAGTGAATTAGCATAAATAAGACTGGGTTAAATTTCATAATTTGATATTATTAGGGAAGTTGTTATTGATGGTTCATTTATTTTCCATGATGACTGTCTCTTTCTCTTAAATTCATTCAAATACCTTAACTTGTGCACAGAGATTTGAACCATACCAACCAGTATATTGTTGGACTTGCTCTCTGTGCCTTGGGGAATATCTGTTCTGCAGAAATGGCTCGTGATCTTGCTCCAGAAGTTGAAAGATTACTTCAATTTAGGGATCCTAATATCAGGAAGAAAGTAAGTTTTTTGAGTTCTCTTGAATGCTGAACAACAGTTTTTCTGATGTAAATATGCCTAAATTGAGTTAGAGATCAATGTATACACTTTATCACTTAGTTTTGAACTTGGTTATTTGATGCTGAACACAGCATTGGATCAAGTGTAAAAATGAAATGTAAATTTCAAGGACATGGGGTATTGGTAAATGTTTGTATTGACTTTGCGCACTACTCTAAGTACATGTCGTTCATATGTTTAAATATGGTTTGGCAAAATGTTCATATTAATGCATTTTCAGACCAACATGTGATTGGTCTAGTGGAAGGGACTAGTTCCCCCAAAGTGGCGACCCAAGTTCGAATCCCTGTTGGGAGAGGCACCCATATAATATGCCCGACGCGCCTCGAAAGCTATTAAACCTTGGGAAACCAAAAAAATTAAATATAATGCATTTTCAGTAAAAAAGATACTGATATTAATTCGAAAGATAATCTTTGAGAGATATTCGTTTTTCTAAATTTTAGTTTCATGGTAATGATTCGCCGCAGGTACTTTTTAAAAGGTGGACACTTGCCAAGTGTTGTGTATCACATGGTACCGCATGGTCTAAAATTTTTCAAGCTTCTTATGTGCTTTGTAACAAGATTTTCTAGCTGCATAAAATATGATGCATAGGATGCAAGTACTGGCTTCATATGATTTCTGTATCCTTGACACCAAAAATTTCTCTGTTATTATCTTTTCCCCACTGTGCTTCAACCTTGATGGTCATTTGTAATTTTAATTGGTACCATTTCTCTTAGAATCAGTTTGATCCTACTTTAATGTCTCGTTCTGCTTTTCTTTTGTGAAAGACGGAAATTCCTGTGATTTGTCATCACAATTTCTATTTATTCATTTTATTCAAAATGAGGGTCCTATATGTTTCATTGCCTACATTAAGCATACTTTCTATTTAATAATGCAGGCAGCATTGTGCTCAATAAGGATAATAAAGAAAGTTCCCGACCTGGCAGAGAACTTTATAAATCCTGCTGCTGCTTTATTGAAGGAAAAGCACCATGGAGTTTTGTTAACTGGAGTCCAGCTTTGTACTGATATGTGTAAAGTCAGTACGGAGGCTCTCGAGTATTTCAGACTGGTAATTTTAATTCCATCTAAGTATTTCCTCGAGTATGCAGCAGAAGCCATAATATGAAGAACCCTGCCTGCTTGAAAACAATTTGATCCCTTTTTGTTTTTCTCGTGGTTCTAGAAATGCATAGACGGCTTGGTAAAAGTTCTAAAGGATCTTGCAAACAGTCCATATGCACCTGAGTATGATGTTTCTGGGATTGCGGATCCATTTCTTCATATTAGATTGCTCAGACTTTTGCGTGTGTTGGGCCAAGGAGATGCTGAAGCTAGTGATACTATGAACGATATTCTTGCGCAGGTAGGCTAGCATTATATGTTTTTTCCCACTTGAAATGGTTTTGTATGTGTCCATGGAGCACGCGTCGACGCGTCGTGAACATTTTTAATGAAAGTTTGAATGTGGTTTTATTTATCCTATCTTCTGTAATGGTAAACGTTTTATTTAGTTTTTTTCCTTCAAATCATATTGTTGCTTTGTAACTTTGAGCTTTAAATGAGAGGACACTCTCCTGCAGTTCTAAGATTTTTGATTTGTTCTAGGGTTATTTGCCAAATGCTCTTAATATTATTACAAAACATGCTGACTTGATGAATATGACTTTGTATGACACTTTGGTCATATGGATCACTTTGATGTTTGCGGATGGTTCAAATCCTTAAACGAGGAAGTGACATGGCTCATAGGGTTACATGGGCTTGTCTGAGTTTGATAATAACTAATGTTCCATATTACTATCTGGAAGGAATTCAATAACTCCCTGTAGTAATGACTACTTATTAGTTATTACACAGTTTTTATATGACAGAACTTCTCCTTGAAGACACATAATTTCAGTGAACAACTCAGCAACTGGTAGATTAGATGACACCATGTAATATGGGTGTTTATTTCAGTGAACAACTCAGCAACTGGTAGATTAGATGACAGCATGTAATACGGGTGTTTTTAGTGCCAAATTTAATATGGTTTATAAGCAATATCTGAACTGTTCATATTGATAATTACATGAAACCTTTAAATTTGACGCTTGGACTTGAACTCCTTGATCGATCATTTGTAAGTGATATTCTGTACTGAATAAACAAAATTGTTCTGCTCTTCTGATATTTTAGGTGGCAACAAAAACTGAATCAAACAAAAACGCAGGAAACGCCATCCTCTATGAATGTGTTGCTACGATAATGAGCATTGAAGAAAATGGTGGGTTACGGGTGCTTGCTGTTAATATTTTGGGAAGATTTTTGTCCAGCCGTGACAATAATATTAGGTAATTTTCGTTCATTTGATTTGGCAACTTTTTGTGACTTCACACAAGAACGGTTTGTTTCTTCTGGCTTCTTATTTCACTTGTGAACCTTTGAAACTTTTATCATTTGCCAGATTCTCCTAAGATATAAATAACTACTCTAAGATTCTCTCTCTAGTCCTCGTCTCCTTTACTTTTAGGAAGAAATGATCGTATTAGTGCAGTCTTGAGTTACTCAAAATTTGGTTATCGTTATCAATGAGATGTTCTTTGTCCGAAAGTTAGTTACTTCAATCACATGGGATTTCAAAGCCATTTTTTAGCATCCTTTTGAACTATTAAATTTTATTATAAAGCTAAGTGGTTTAATTGGTAGTTATACCCTACAAACAACTCCTTAGATAATGAAAAGGTCAAAAAGCTGTTTAACTTGGCTATTATATACCAATAAATACTTATTTTTAGTGTGGATTTTGCAAATATTATAATTTATTACACTGGACATGCGTGTGTGGGATTATTTTGGGACATATATGTCTTAAAATCCCGGAGTGTTGCTAAATTCTGTTAAAAGGAGGCATAGTAGATTATGCATCATGTCCTTCCATACTGTCAATGGGGCCTTGACATGATCATCAATGCTTGCCATGCAGAACTAATTCTGCAGATTCAAACATCCACCAGATGATGATAGATACTATTCGTGCCAAAGTTCAACAAGGCATGATCATTTATTTGTATGATACCTTTCACTTGAAATTTATCAAGTGCCCTGTAGCACTTCACAAATGAAGGAAATTGAAACTGGTGAAACTGTTTTGTTATGCTCATAGCTTTTCTGGTCCTCGATTAATCAATACAAACTATTTCAAATCTCTCAAGTACACTATTATATCATTCAAAATGACTATGCCTTACTGAGTATAAAAGAAACTAACTCACTTGTAACTATGCATTTAACCAGATTAGATAGAATAGGATCAAATCTAACCTGAGCTTATTTTAGAGCTCTGAAACAGACTCTTAAAGTTGATTTTTGTTTACCATTGAGTTCTTCCTTTATTAGAGTCATACTTGTCCCGATCCTTCTTTTTCTGGCTTATGTTTTTCTGTCTGACAGAGTTGAATCCCTTTTTCAGGTATGTCGCATTGAACATGCTGATGAAAGCTATTTCCTTAGATAGTCAGGCAGTGCAGAGGCACCGCGCAACAATTTTGGAATGTGTAAAGGTAACAACATGCTACCACACTTTATTTTATGTGTCCAAGATTGATAATATTCTCTTTGCTTTTCCAAAATTTCTCTTGATGCTGTTGGTTTCGTTGGGCCAAGTGGTAGCGTCTCGCGACCCCCATAGGCGAACTCCAAGTTCGAATCCTACTAGAGTTACCACACTGGGGACCTGTACCAAATGCGCTCTCTGGTCTGGGCTGTGATCCACAGTTTAGTAGACCCAAAAACAAATATGAGATACTATGCACATCATTTTAATATGACATAGTTTCTCAGTATAGACTTTGGTATTCTAGATTTAATCCTTTCAGAATTATTTGGGCTGTGTTTTGTCGGTTATAGACGTTTTGCTTACAATATCAGAAATGACCTTCCCTTTTTCCCAGATTTGACAATAATAAGGACCCCTCTCTCCAGTTACCACACAAATTCCAAAACAACCCAGCAATCTTGTTGTGTGAATGAATTTTTTTTGAGTCTCTCCTGTTTCTGGGGAATGAGTTTTGATTAAAACCCAATTTCTATAAGAATAATTCAGTTTCTCTTTTTGGTTTTTGCCACATGTCCAAAATAACATTGTTTTCTAGGACAATATATTGGACTAACTGGTGATTACTTATGGATGCTTATTTCACTCCAGGATTCAGATGCTTCGATCCGCAAAAGGGCCCTTGAGCTTGTTTATCTTCTGGTAAATGAAAGCAATGTGAAGTCTTTGACGAAGGAGCTTGTTGACTATCTAGAAATAAGTGACCCAGAATTTAAGGGAGACCTGACGGCCAAAATTTGCTCCATTGTGGAGAAGTAAGTCTGATGAGTTTTAATTTCTAAATATGTTTTTGATATCCTTCCCTCGTCCGAGAATCCTTATAATATAATTATCGATGTTATATATTCATATGTGTGTGGTGTGTTTAGTGGCTCATTCTCTTAGTAATGGAAACTTTTAAAATGGTTTGTGTTATGCTTTCAAGCTATAAAAAATAATAATTCTTGATTGATTGATTTATTCCACCAAATCTGGTAGAAATCAGATGTTGGTTTCTGCTGAAATAATAGTTTCAGTAGCAAGACGTTTAAAACTTGATTTCTTCTCTTTTTACCTACTATTATCTCTTTGTGTTATGCTTTCAAGCTATAAAAAATAATAATTCTTGATTGATTTATTCCACCAAATCTGGTAGAAATCAGATGTTGGTTTCTGCTGAAATAATAGTTTCAGTAACAAGACGTTTAAAACTTGATTTCTTCTCTTTTTACCTACTATTATCTCCTCTCACTCCTCTCCGCTTACTCAAAGTATAAGTATGTCGATGCCTTATTTTGCTATCATTTCTGTTATATGTTTTTCCGAATTTTCCCGTAGTACATCCACTTTGTTGATTTGTTCTATAGATTTTCATAAACCCAGCAGTAAATAGATGCATCAAACTGCAGTATCCTTATTTGACAATATTAGTAACATAGTTGAACTTGAATAGTTATGTATCTTCCAGTTTTCACAGTTTTTCATTGCTTTATCTCATCATCTGTGTTGCTCCAGGTTTTCCCCTGAAAAAATATGGTACATCGATCAAATGCTGAAGGTCTTGTCAGAGGTATGTTCTGTTGTGGGATTTCTAATATACAGATATTTTTTTTAGAAGACCTTCATGATTAGAAAGTAGGAAGAAATATTCTGAGCTTGATAGATGTAAGTGCAGTGTCAGAAAGTCGGGCTCCTGGTCTTGTAACAGTAAATGACTTTAACTTTCAGGGGGAAACACTTTTTTGGTTTGAGGGAATACTAAATGTTTCTGTTAATGATGAATCTCTACTATTTCGTGTAAATGGTTCAAAATATTTGTCTTGAGCGGAAAGAAAATGAATGCAATTTTATTTCAACTTCTTGTTTATCATTTGTAGTATAATAGTTATTAACATGAGAATCCTCATGCTAATGCATAAAGATTTTCGACTTGCACAAATCCTGTCTCCTGTGAGTTATTCTAGAACTAAGCTTTGTATTAGATTTCGATCATCATACATGTTGCCCAAAAATTTATCCTGTTATTCAAGAGTTCTTATAAGGTTATGTAATGTTGTCAAAATTTATGTGGACTTGAACTGGACCTGACCCATTTGTCTCACTTAATGAGATAATAAATTGTTGTCATATGTGTTGTAGGCTGGGAATAATGTGAAGGATGAAGTATGGCACGCCCTTATAGTCGTGATTACTAATGCTTCTAACCTCCATGGGTACACTGTTAGATTGCTATACAAGTATGTGCAAGCCGCAGGTGAACAGGTATGCATAGCTGCAGTGGCATGTATTGTTTGCAAATTGGCATTACTTGTTTATCCTCTGATGTCGTAAATTGTGCTATGTCTTTACCAGGAAACTCTCATTCGAGTTGCTGTTTGGTGCATCGGAGAATATGGTGAGATGTTGGTTGCTAATGCTGGAGTGCTTGATATAGAGGATCCAATGACTGTGAGTTCATGCTTCTTAAAGCTTTTCCTTGATTCTCATTATCAAATTTCCGCGACTTCTGTATCAGTTGGGTGAACCTGCAGAGTTAAGTTGTCCTCCAATTTTTGTGGTGAATGTCAGTAAAATGTGCCTAATAAATTCCAAATTGCAAATATTTTTAGTAATTATATTTTGTTAGCCCTAGGTTAGTTTAGAAAGTTTACTATTTGGGCTTACCTAAAAAATCTCTATCATGCATGCTTTTATCTAGATCCTTGTCATCTAGCTATCTATGTGATGAGGCAACGTGTACTATGTCGAGGGAAATTTTCTTAATGCAATTGTTAATAGTTAAAGCCTGACAATTCTTTTAATCTTCAATTTTATTCTCTTTGGGTGGGCACACTCTCTTTTCCTAGTTTCCTTTCCTTCGCCATGGTACCAGTACTTACATTTTAGTCTTATTTTAACCATTCACACCTCTTTGTTGAACTAGATAAGGACATGAAATGCATAATGATAATTTAGTTTTTGGACTTGGTGTTGAGCAGAATAAAAAAGGAATCTACCTTCTACTGACAGAGCTTAGGACCTCTTTCTAAGTAGTTCCCCTTGTGTTGTCTCTGGCAGCTTAATTAGTTATTAAGATAAGTCAAAATGAATGATGTCTGATAGTTGACAAACTCTTTAGCTAATAACTATCTAAGCTTGTGCTATATATAATAATGAAGATAATTTTAGAGAGAGCTAAATGCTTAGGAGCTGGTAGCTGCTAAAATATTTCTGCACTGTCATCCTTGTCATAAATATTACCACTCTTTTAATCATGTGATTAGTGCTTCAAAGTCTTCATTTTCGTGGACAATTTCAATAAATATGTTTCCTGAATCAGATTACGGAGGCAGATGCTGTGGATGTTGTGGAAACTGCAATTAAACGCCACTCTTTGGATCTCACGACTCGAGCAATGTGTTTGATTGCTTTGTTAAAGCTATCAAGTCGTTTTCCCTCCTGTTCGAAGTATGTTGTCGTTTCTTATCTTTAAAATCTGATAAGGTCTATCATCTGGAGCATATCATATTTTTTATGGTTTATAAGTTACATCGTGACTAATTAGAAATCTTCTCATCTCACGATACTTTCTGTCTTTCTTGATTTTGTTTTACGAATCCGCATTTGCCATGTTATACGATATTTAATAATCTGAATTCATTATTTTTTTGTTTTGTGTTACTGAAGGCAGAAATACGTAATGTTTGTCACTTCATGAACTTATTACTTCTATAATGTGATATCTTGTTTGAATACTTTCAGCTGCTTTAATTCCTATTATCAAGATAGTAATCATTCTAATTTATTATAGGAGAATAAATGATATTATCCTTCATCATAAAGGGAGCTTTGTGCTTGAGCTGCAACAGAGAGCCATCGAGTTTAATTCTATTATTGAGAAGCATGAGAAAATCAGGTAAATCATGGGTATTTCTTTCATTTGTAGACTTTCATTCACTTATTTGCATGGTTCTAATTCAATGCTGGATGCTTTTTTCCAGGTCTGCACTGGTTGAAAGGATGCCAGTACTCGATGAGGCAACCTTTAGTGGGAGGAGGGCTGGTTCCATACCGGCTGCTGTTTCAACTTCACAAGGAGCTGCACCAAAAGTACCAAACGGTGTTTTCAAACCCGCTTCAGCTCCCCTTGTTGATTTACTTGACCTTAGTTCAGATGATACCCCAGCACCCAGCTCTTCTGGTGGAGATTTTCTGCAGGATCTTCTTGGGGTTGATTTGTCCCCAGCTTCTTCACAAGGTTTTTTCTTATGCATAAAAGTGTCAACTTAACTAGCTTAGGATGCTTTGACATTGTGTCAGATTTATGGCAGTTTGTAATATGCCAAATCCTCTACGAAATGAATTAATTCACCAGGACTCCTTGCTCAGGATAATTAAGAACCAGTACGTCCATGATATTGAATTAAATAACCACTATCTCATGTTCTATAATTAAGTGATCTCTAACTCCCATGATCCTTACGCAAACTACTATTGCTAATTAAGTTGGTTGATTGTTTGGTTTCTGCTAAAACATGCACATTTTCAATTGGAGGGTGTACATTTGATGGCTTTAAGTTGGGATCAAACTCGTTTTTATTTCAAATAGGAATATTAAGCAATTTAGTTTTGCTTATAATATTTCAGGAACTAATCAAGCCCAGAAAAGTGGAACTGACGTCTTACTGGATCTTTTGTCAATTGGAACTCCTCCAGCACAAAGTAGCTCATCCACCCTTGATATGTTATCACCTAGCCAAGGTAACAAAAAACCAGTTGATATGTTAAATGATTTGGCATCCCCGTCTGCTCCTTCAGCACAGGTCTTTTCCCCTGCAAAAAAATCTCCAATGATGGATTTGTTGGACGGTTTTGGACCCAGCCCCCCAGCGCCTGGTATGAGTATTCAATATATGTACCTTATTGGTGGAACTACTTTGTTCTTGGTGTACTTACACCCCTGTTTTTCAGTTGCAGAAACCAATGGCTCAACCTATCCATCAGTTGTTGCATTTGAGAGTACCTCCTTAAAAATAACTTTTAGCTTCTCAAAGGATCCTGGGAACCCACAGACCACATCAATCGAGGCCCAGTTTGCAAACAAGTCGCCTAATATCTACTCCAATTTTGTATTCCAGTCTGCTGTTCCCAAGGTAATTTAATTCTTGCATGTCTGGTCTTATTTGAGATTGTTTGCCGGGAGGTGTAACTTTTGGCAAGAGGTGATTCTAGGTCCTTATGTGCTTACAAAGCCTTCAAACTTTGTCACCTCGCAGGTCCTTATTGTCCTGCATGAACTGGAGTTATTATTACTTGATAATTGATATTGCTGTCTGTATGATTTCCCATGTTTCACAATATCTAATGAGAATGAGAAAAACTTAAAGGAAGATAGACGCTTATAAGTTTTCATATTGACTTATTGTTAGTCACAACTATTACATATTTGTACGGAGTCTTTCTTTTTATTAAGAAGCTCTGCTCCTCCACGTGATTTCAAAGTTAATTGGGTAATGCTGTTGCTTTGAAATTTTGGGGTTCCCGATTTCTTTCCACGCTGTTTAAATCATTTTGTGTATCTGCTCCGCAGTTTCTTCAACTGCACTTGGATCCAGCTAGCAGTAATACACTTCCTGCAAGTGGTAATGGATCAATCACCCAGAAGTTACGAGTTTCAAATAGCCAGCACGGCAAGGTATGCCAATTCATATGTGCACATCTTTTCTGATTCTGCAATTTAAACACCAAAACATCGTGTATTGTTGCCTATAATGAGCTACATAAGAATCAAATCCACGTCTAACTGCAGCATTACAACATATTTTGTGCAAAAATTAATAATGCATGAATTTTAGAAAGGGGGACCAGAAACCATTATTGTGGTGGCAATGGTTTAGGATGGTGTCCTACATCTTATTCATGAAGCACTACTTAAACTTATCCTTAGTTATGTTTTAAGAACAGAGTCAATAGATTGATGCAATGTGCGTAGATGACTAGATTCTGATTTTCTTCTCTTCACAAGAACTAAGTATGTGTAGATTGTAACTTATTTGATCATTTACACCATGTTTTGTTCTGGAATTTTTGTGAGGAAATCGAGACTATAAAAATGAACAAAAATTAAAGCCTGAACTTCACCAATTGATACAAGAAATGTTCTACTTACTAGAATACAAGAACCAAATGTGAGTTGTCAATTTAGTCTGTATGTGCTTTTGTGCTTATCGTGCAATTCTTCCAGAAATCGTTGGTCATGCGGATTAGGATAAGTTATAAGGTGAATGAAAAAGATGTTTTGGAGGAAGGGCAAATCAACAACTTCCCCCGTGGTTTGTAGTTCTATTCGATTTGATGGCTCTTGATGGTGTACGAGCTCGCTCTTGTTAATTCTCACAACTGTGCCAATCAAACTTTAAGTGGCTTCAGCCAATGAACACCGTTTGGATGTTTTTCTTTTGATATGTTTTTTTGTTCTCCCCTTAAAGGGTAGTTTTTGTACATTGTCAGAAGAAAAGTTCGTGTAACCAATTGTGGAATCAAAATTTGGCTTTTGAGACACATATAGAAGGAGAGCTTAATTTGTCAATTTTCCGCGTTGTTTAGTTTTGAATTTTGGTTTTGTAATCCTAATTTGTTATAGGAGTTTTTTTGATACAAAATGTCATTTGTAATATAGATGTTTCATCAAATTCCTGAAAGTGTTAAAACTGTGCTCTTTGGAGCAATCTAAAGTTTTAGTTTATATTTTCAATTCAATGTTGTAATCTTTTTGGTTATTCTAAAATATTTCCAAGGCTAAGATCAACAAAATATTGTCAATTTGTTGTTTCCGCTAAAACTAATCCAAATAAGCTGGGATGATGGTTCTAGGGTTCGATTTCCACCAATACGGTTGTAATTTAGTACTCATGTTTTGTATTTATTTTATTTTTGTAATCTAATTCGAAAAATTTGATCTAATGATTGATTGGAAGGTATTTATGATTTATTACTAATGTTTGTATTTAGTTAATTTTTTTAATTTTAATTGAAAAAAATATGATCTAATGATTGATTGTAATTCAACTGTCTAAAAAATAAACGCATATATTCTCCCTAAACTCTAATAGTGCAACTTAAAAACCTTGTTTCGGTTTTAATGAATTTATTTTTAAGGGATCCAGTTTCGGCCCTGTTATCGCATCACCTGAAGTGGACCACATAGGTTCACGTGTATGTAGTAAATCCATTTGATTTCCTTTTCAATATTGGATGTAATATGGTTCCCACCTTAGTACCTTACCAACACCCGTGATGCATCATCATATTCATATGATATTATTTTTTCAATGAAGTCCAATAATATAAATGCAGATTTAGATACCAAGAGGTCTCTAACAATTTTGCCATTAATTAAAAGAAAAACAAAAAGAAACGAACAACCATTCAATATGAAACAGCGACAAAGAGGCGTGCTTTGTTAAGTTTTACTTGACCCTTTTCTTTCTTTTTCTTCCTGCTACAACTTTTTACTGTTACAGTACAGAATATGATACTAATTAGATGAGACATGAACTATAATTGCACAACCATATCATATCATAAACTTGAGAGAACAGAACACTCCATGTCCATGTCCATGGCCCCATCTCCTCTCCACTCCCCTTTAGAGATCCCACCACTACCAATTTCATCCCACAATTGGAGCAGTGAATAAAGACTCAAAAGAGAAAATGTCATCATTATAATGAATACCACTACTTTTAACATTTCTTAGTCTAATGATGAGAGCATGGGAAATTGAGATTTATACATTTACCACTCCTTTTTTTTTTTTTCAATTTTCCCATGACTCTTTGATGATGTGATAAGATCCTGACAATGTATAAATCTCAATTTGAAAGCATAACATTACTGCAATCTATGTAAGAATATTTCACCTGAAAAAGACCCTTGAAAAAGTACTGATCACACAAGAGAGAATATTGTTAACTTTGAATTGAAGATAAAAAAAAAAAGAGGCATTGTCATTTGACAAAGGTTACATAAAAAGAAACAAAAAGGAAAAGTTAAAACAAAAGCATATCACAGAGTAAGAAAACAAAAACAGAGAAAGAGCTACAGCAATGCAATTGTCTGATTACTGAATTGATATTTTCATATAACCAGAAATACAATCTTTCTTTCATGGTAAACTTACATTAACAGAGTTAGAATAATTTGTACCTTTCTTGGACCACAACCAAATCTTGGAAACAGAAAAGCTTTCACCTTTAGCCCCCCTGTTAATTTTCTTCCCATTATTATCATTATTAGTATCCCCATCACAGGTAAAATTACCTATCTGCCCTCCTCCCCCTTTCACATTCCTCACATCTCTATTGCTTGAACACAATGCCACTTGAAAGTCTGAATTGTCAACAACATATTGAAACGAACCCATAGAATAACACCTCCTTACATCCAAATTGCAATTACTACTTGTCTCCCCCACTTCAATTTCCACATTTTCACTGTTATTTATGTTCTTGAATTTCCCTAATCTCACTGAAAACACCCTTTTATCACTAATAACTGCACTGCTATCAGAATGAACACCAACAACACCATCTTCATTTTCTTTTGAATCACCAAAGTAAAAAACTGGGTTCTCAAAAGAAAACCCAGATGACAAAATTACCCCTCTACACAGTGGGCATGTTGAATTTGACAATAACCACGTATCTATACAATCAATGTGGAAAGCATGACTACATAAAGGCAACAATCTTAACTTATCCTCTTTTAAAAATTCACATAAACAAACAGCACAATCAAAGGGCTCACTTGAGAAGCCCATAATATCTTTGTAAAGAAAAACTGGGAGTGCATCAATTGTGGCTTGATCTAAACCAGAATCATGCAAGTGGAAAAGATGCTGTAATTGCCTTTGGAATACACTAGAAGTTGAGATTTCTGGGTAATTGATAGAATTTGAAGATCTTTGTTTTAGAAGAAATCTGATGAGTAAATGGAGAAGGGCAGCAATAAAGAACACAAAAGCTAGTACTACTATTGTGAATAGAATAACAGGACTGGTTTTGCTCCCAAATGATGATTGAATCCAAGACATTTTTTTTTTCCGCTTAATTGGCTACATCTGAATCAAACTAGTGATAATAGAGGAACAATTTTTTTTTGAGAAATATTGAGATTGAAGTTAGTAGAACGAGTAATGTACTTACAATTTTGGAAAAAGAACTTCTTGATATGCTTTGAGACTCCAACTTCATGAAACCATTTTCATTGTTTCTGGGAAAGGAAAAAAAAATGAAGAAACTTTGGTGACGGACGTTTTGTTTTTAAGAGAGAGAGTCAACTCAAGAGTCAAGAGGCGGTTGAAAATATTGGTCGGGATGTAGAGTTTAAGGCCCAAATCGTAAGGTGGGCCATATTGGCCCATTTATATAACATTATTTAAACTTTTTTTATTGTTTTGCTCGGTTTGTTGTTTATAAGATCTTTTTTTCAAAGGGAAGGTAGGCTAGAGCAGCCCATTAAGCTTATTCTTCTTTGTAATACTTTATCCGTTTCTGCTCCCTTTCATTTTCGATACGGAGTTTCAAATAAGAGTTGAAAAAGTAAAATTTGGGTATTTTTATATTTATGTGCCTAGAAGTAGTGTTCCGAAAATATTGGTGTCAAATTTATGTGAGTTAATAGTTTTGAGAAAAATATAATTTATTTTGGGAAGGAGAGTTTTTGCATTGGACATTCAGAAAAGAAATAACCGTAAATTTTTTGGGGCAAATATGAAGTATATGATAAATAAAAATATTTTAATGGATTCAGAAATTTGAGTAGTCTTATAGGGATGAATTCGAACGTAGAATTTTGCAATGAGTAGTGGGATTTAATGTTCGATATGTGGTTAAACATGCATTATATATAATATATATTTTTCCATTTGTCATTTAAAATGTGTAAAATTTATTAATGAATTATAATTTTTAAATTCTGGGTCGATTAAATTCAAGAAATTCTTTTAAAACTTTTTCAAAATTTTCTATATTTTTCTAAAAGAATTGTAAATCAAAGAAACGTATCAATATGAAAACAACTTTTGTTATGATTTATCGGGGAAAACGCAAGATACTCCCCTGTGTTATGTTAAACCTGGAAAAAACTACCCTGTGGAATTTTTATTGCGCCAAATATCCTTATGTTTTCAAAAACCCTGCAAAAAACACCTAATTTTTAAAAAATAGGTCGTTTTGGATTGACATATTTCAAGAAATCATTTTTAAAGTATATCACGTGTAGGGACCAACTTGAAGTATTTTAAAAATGATTTCTTGAAATATGTCGATCCAAAACGACCTATTTTTTAAAAATTGGGTGTTTTTTGCAGGGTTTTTGAAAACACAAGAAAATTTGGCACAATAAAAATTTCACAGGGTAGTTTCTTGCAGGTTTAGCATAACACAGGGGAGTATTTTGCATTTATCCCTGATTTATCACAAAAGAAGTTTTTGATGGAACTTACACTCATTTCGATGGCCTGCTTCACATTTTACATATTTGTTCCTTGCAGGGGAATGTTCGTTCTTTTTTACCCTCCTCATTTGAATTATTTTGTTTCCGTTATGAGGCTATATATTATTGTTGTTATTTGTACTCGATTGGTTATATGTAGCATTTGTCTAGGTATTGCAGGTTTCACATGTAACCGATCCTATGATATATGGTTCCTTCCACCCGCGAGCCACGACTCCTCAACGTCTGTGGGTAATGACTTTGAGAACTTTGACATTCTGGACTTTCAGAGTTGTTTAGCAATTCTTCTCGGAAGCTCTCCTCTTTCCTGAAAATAGTTATTTTTCATTCGTATGCTTGTTCATAGGTGTTTCAGACTCTCATTATGCTATTTGTTCTTTTCCTTTCCTTTGACTTTATGTTTGAGCTGCTGTTTTGACACGTTTATTTTGCCTGAATCTGCAACTCTACTTTTGTTAGACTGATTCGTACTTTGTTTGGACTTTGATTTCTCTAGACATTTGATTTTCTGCTTCTATTTTATTGAGAGTTAAATAAACTGTGATTTTCCCGACCGCTTTTTATATATTAAAAAAATCGTTTTTTATGGAAAATTGTGAAAAATACATTTACTGGATAACGTTACACAAGGTAGCTAAGCCCAAATTACAAGATTGGTACAGAACATACAAATATAAGTTTGGGCTGGGTACTATAATGGTTGGATTCTATGCACAATAGTCCGGAAAAAGAAATACAATCGTCCACGTGCACAATTAATTAATATATATATAACATGTAATTTCTTATCTAAGTAAGGTCATCACTGTATTAAAGTTTGTCTCGTACCACAAATCGAGTTAATAATTCTTAGGATTAATGGATATATAATTGAGACTCCTATACAATAATTATGTAACATTTAATATCACGTTCTCTTGTAAATTAAAGTAACATGCAAAAAATAATCCAGTAAACGAAACTAAAGCAAAATATTCATGAATAATTTATCTTTTTTTCAAAACATTTATTTAATATTCATTAATAGCTATCGAATATCTCTGCATTTATCTTTCTTGATTGATCATATTAAAAATATTGCATCACGATCTCGATAATATTGAAATATACAATTGATTGTACAATCAATAATCAATTTAATTAACGGCTAAAAAACGCACCACTGTGTGTGAGGAAAAAGAGATAAGATTCGTCCGGCCAAAAAAAAAAAAAGGAAAAAGAGAAAAGAAATACTGAAGTGTAAAATAGTTGGAAGAAAAGGGGTTGCATATGGAGATAGTCATATAATGTGTCCGACGTGCTTCAAATAAGATTAAATCAACTTTAAAATCTGAATGTTGTTGGGTAATAAAAACAAAAAAAGAAGTTTATATATATATATATATGTATATCATGGAATTTGTAATTGGTTGAGAGTTTGCAAAACATTATAATTTGCAACTTCAAGAAGAAATGTAATCTGCTGTTCTGAGTAAAAGACCTTCTGTCTGTTTTCATGTCTTCTAGATCTCCTCCTGCTCCAGCTGGTATTATTATTTCCTGCAGTTTTTTCACCTTCACTTCAACTGACATTTGTGCACTCTTTTCTCTTCTTCTCGAGCTCTTCATTTTATGCGATTTTTTTCTTATTTTGCATCCCATTTTCAGCCTCTTGTTAATTAATTCATCAACAAAATAAAATTAATACGTATAGATGAGATTGAATATTTTGATTTTGAAATTCAAGAAATTATATGAGGGGGTAGGGTATATATATACTCCTATATATATATATGTAAAAAATAAATGATCTTCACTTCAATTCCTTTCTCTTTTTTCTTTTATTCCTTTTTCTCCACTCTTCATCATTTGTATAAAAAGTAGACTAGAAATTTTAGTAAATAAAATTTTATGACGTAAATCTTAAAATTATCATCAAGAAAGAAAATTATCAAACATGGTTTGATCTAATCTAACTTGTATATATCAAATGAAGTGCATTTAAAGTTGTCATGTGATTGATTAACTGTAATTCAACCATAAGGTAATATATTGAATTTGTCATATATTGTTTTAGATTCGATCAAACTCGATCCAAACAATAATTATTCGTCAAATCAACATAGGTAACTCTTTTTTCTTAATTACAATCGAGAACCTCATAAATAAATTCAGAATATTGTATTTTATATATATAAAAATATGTGTGAAAACTAAACATACTTGTTTTTTACGATAAAATGTAGACACTTTGAAAAATTATTGTATATCCAATAGTTTGATAAATTATAAACATACAAATTAAATGTAAGTACATAACTCAACTCAATAATAAAACCTTTTCTTATTTTGCATTTAGAAAAAAACGAGGGAACCAATGTACGATCGGGAAGAATTTAATAAGCATATTTTTCTAGTGAAAAAAAAAGCAAAAGTAGCATATATACTTTAATTGGAAAAAAGTTAAAGATATTTGTATTTTCTTTAATTGATTGACTATATATATATATGTAAACTGTAGCAAGAATATATATAATGGACAATGTGGGTGACAGCTCTTTGCGGACAGGATATTATGATGTGGGCAACTGATGATGATCGATCATCAATATCTAACATGGCTAGCTTCAGTTCGGTATCAACGTCCCTCGTACGTAATATCCGATCCAATCCAATCCCAACTGTACGTATATTTATGTTGTTCTCATACACGTACGAACTGGATTTTCTATTTGCGCTACAAATTACTTACAATAATATTCTTAATTAAGATGATTTTTGTAAGTAAGAAATTAAAGATTCAATTTCGTATTATCATACATTTATTACCATAATTCTTCTTGATATATAATTATAATTCATGTAGATAAGGGTATATAATTTTGCCCAGGACTCAAGGAATTTCTCCATTCTAAAGAGTAAAGTAACATCATGACTTCATGAACAATATGAACAAGTCATTCTTAATTCTGATGTAAATTAACAAGTGCATGTTGCGCGCGATTTAAAATTTGTATATAATAATTAATTCTAGATATATATGAGTGTCAAATTCACATGTCACAGCTAAGTTATGTAACATATTGGTATGGCAATAATTAATTGTTTTCTTCATATATAGCTAGTAGCTTTATATATATATATATATATTACATCGTGATCGTTACATGAAATGCATATGGAAAATCTTTCAAATCTGGCAACCAAATGCATCAACATATATATATATATATTTATATATACATACCTATTACAAATAAATGAAATCCAGTATTACAAATAATGACATCCCATATATATGCAATCCTATCATTCTATACATGTTTAACATATACGTTAGACGAGATTATATATTTGGCAGAAAACTCATTTATATTTGGTTTAATTGTTAAACGAATTGGACTAATTAGTTTTTCAAAAGTTATCGACTTAATAAGTGTTATTAAAATTTGACCTGTGATTATGTATATCATTTTGAACCATATTTATCCGTGTGAATGCATGAAATTAAGAGCCTCTCACATAATTGGTTTTTTTTCTTAGGACAACATTCAATTTGTTTACATATCTAAATCTAAGCACCCACAAATATATATTTTTTTTTCGAGAACCAAAATTAGGTGCCTAGCTGAACCAGACACAATTAATGCTAGACCAATTGCATGTTAATAAGTCCCACATAGCTACAACTTGAACAAGCACCGGATCAATAATTAATCATGAAATTTTCGGACCTACAACGTTGTAGAGAGAGCTTACATTTCTTGATGATTAACATTTTCTTAAAGCATTATACGTATGTCAACCTTATACCAGATGAACTAAGAGATTTTTTTGGCCTAATCAATCTCGAGCTCCAAGAACATGTTATACAATCACATAACAAATATATTGTAATCGATCAGTTGAATCAAAATATTACTAGAACCAAGATTTGTTTTTGTCTTAGATCTAACCCATGTTAATTGATGAAAATATATCAAAATCACACAAAACGAATGTAGTGCACATGTTTTAACTAACTTATATTTGATTGAGTATCTGTTAGATTCAGGAAAGTTAATGTATTCTTTTAGTTAAATTAAGTTAATTGGATCACGATAACATACTTTCTCCATTTAGGTTGCTAGAGTTTTAAGACTATCATTTAGCAAATAATATTAATTAATTTGTCTAATTCAAGGAGGGAACACCATTTAATTACAAGTAAATGCACACGAAAAAGAAAAAAAAAAAGTAGCACTGCAAATGTAATAAACACGTTATAATAACATGGATGCACTTGAGAGCTTTAGATGAAAAGTTAATTTCAATAGAATGTGTATTGTTAATCGAAAAGTTAATTTGATAGGATAAATTTAGTTTAATGTCGCGCTTCGATCATGTATCCAACACATCTGAACCAATACATGACGCATTAATGTTAATATTTGTCTCAACAATACTTGATCAATTAAGTAAGACCCATAAAATTATGCATGAAGATATCTAGGACATTCTTTTAGCTTAACATGGTTCCAGAGTATAGAGTAAAACATTCTACATAAGTATCTAGGTAAGTCTCTAGAGCATCAATTTTAGCCACTAAATCAAATTGATTTTCACCGTCTGTTTGAGAATATGGTTATATAAATAGGGCAATACCTCATTTGAAAATTATCCAAGTTTGTTGCATTTTTATGATTCTACTTTTTTCAACCTAAATCCTTAATTTCTAATATGTAATTTATTTTAAAAAAAAATTATAATTTATCAAATTGAAAAAATGGAGATATATATACATTTAAAAAATAATTTTTTTGATGCCCCTCTATAGTCGGGGCCCTTACACAATAATTTTTATGCCCCGGTTTTGGTTTCCTGATGTTTGGAACTTTCTCGATGAAAAATGGGACAAGTGTCCTTCTTCTGAACGACGAGTCACTCTCTACAACATTGTTCATGGAAAAAATGTGCACATGGCAATACTACCAGGCCGTCTCCAACTCCGAAATCAGCCAAACAAATCACACAAATTTTCTCGGTAAGATCAGTATTCTCTTCAACCGTTAGTTTTTTAGTTGAGAAAATGTGAATGGAGTAACTTTGTAAGACATTATGGAATTTTGGATTTGCAGAAAGAGATGGGGGAGAAAGCGGGGTTTACCAGAGGGGTTTTGGAGTTTGCAGAGAGTGAGAGAGGGGTAAATTGCGATGTGAATTTTTTGAATTCTATGGAGTGTGTATATATAAATATTGAGGAAAATTTTTACCCAGACCTGATTTGGCCGAATCCAAAGTAACTACATGGCAAGTGTAATACACTTGCTTTGGGATTGGATGTAACTCTCATGAGAGTGACCAATCACAAAGCAAGTGCAATACACTTGTTTGGTGGTTGGATAAGTTTGACCAAACCAGGCTTGGACAAGAATTTTCCATATATTGATAGCGTGTATCTCATCTAAGAAAAAATGTGTATTTTATATAACCCTCAGTTTTATTATTCAAAAACTTCTATTAATAAAAACAAGTAAAGGGCTAATACCATATAGTATATCATTAATAGCGTGTATTAATAATTTTATTAGTTATTTTTCTTTTCTTTGTAATTTGGTTATACTATAAAATTAGATTTTTCATTTTTCTAACATGATGCAGTTATACGAACATTAAGAGGACTTTTGTGCAAAGTTGTTGGAATACAGTCCTCCTATTCGGCAATTCCTATTGTAATTGAAATCGAACTCCTCCTATAAACCCTAACTATCAGAGTACCATTATGTCCCTCTTAAATTTTTTGTAGCAGATTCGTCCATTTTATCAATGTAGTGTAACATATTCATCCCTCTTATCAATCTAGTGTAACATGTTCGTCCCTCTTAAATTTTTCATAGCGGATTCGTCCCTCTTATCAATGTAGTATAACACATTAGTCCCTTTTGAATACAAAATACATCACTTAAATCCAAAATATATTCTATAATGGACGAAAGTTGATGTATTTTGGATTTAAGAGTGACGAATGTATTACACTACATTGATAAGAGGGATGGATCTACTACGAAAAATTTAAGAAGGACGAATGTATTATAAGAGGGACGAATGTGTTATACTATATTGATAAGAGGGACGAATCTGCTAATAAAAATTTAAGAGGGATAAAAGTGCAAAATTTGACCATAAAGAGAACAAAAAATGCTACTCACTCTTATAGAAATGTGAAGATCACATATACATAATACACAGCCACATAGGAGTTTGACTCCAAAACTAATTAATGGAAGATACGAATATGGCAACCATTAATTGAATTACATGAATATTTAATTGTATTCTTGAAACTAAATCAATGTACGTAAGTACTTACTAATTAGATTGGGTTTTGATAATACTTTTTTTAATTAAGGTAAGTGCAGATATATAAATAAGAGCTGACTGCTGATATATATTGACTTATAAGATTTTCCAAACGAAAATGTAAATGGTCCCCTACACCTTTGTGCTCGAGGGGTTCACGAGGTGTAGAACCCATCCATGTGATGTGAGTGTGCAAATATGACTTTTCGAACTTGGACGACAATCATGTTTAAATACGTTGCATGAGCTCGATTCATCAATTTTATTTCAAGGCATAATTTACTTTCATAATCAAATCCAATTTGCCAGTCTAATTTACTTATAAATATATATGTTTTTCTTTAATTATTATTTAAAAAGAAACACTAAATAAAATCAAGAGTTGTTAGTAGTTAAACATGTAATGAACTCAAAACAAAGCAATGCATATCAAAATTTCATTTTTATAATTATATTATCGAATTCAGCTCTAAAATGGGTCAATTAAATTATGAATTTTCGGATCAAACTCATCCTATCTCTAATTGAATATAAATCCTAGTTAATTGAACTGAAGTCGGGTCAAACTCCACTCCATGAATAATTTATTTAGAGCATGATGGACTCTAGAGGTTTTATTTAACTTGATGGGCTTCTTTATGAATCCACACTAGAAAAGAAACCAGACGGGCCGGATTCAATTGCCCTTGATTAATGAAGTTGATCCGGTTTGTGTAGTTCCTTATTGTTGATGATTTATCGATTTGAAATAATAACTTCAGGCGGATCAAGCCCAAGATTTCTATGTTTAATTTTATTTTTTTGGTTTTTTAAGGATATTCAAATATTAAATCTGACTTAATCTCTTTGGAGGTGCGTCAGACACATCAAGTGGAAACTCTCATGTTGAATTATTATTAAGACAAGCATATATGGATTTCTGTAGGTTTTATTTTAAATTTGCACTGGAGTTACGTTGAAACGTACTAATCTAATTAATTAGAATTCATTTTAAATAACAAGGCCTGACCCATCTTTCACCTACCAATATCTCATATATTGATTTTGCTTGCAAGCATTTTACTTGGGCTAAAAGCCTAACGGGTCGAGTTTTTAACGTAAAATTCAAGTAAAATTTAAATTATTCTAGTTTGCTATTCTACCTAATTAATTTTATTCATATACATGCACCTTAACAAATATAGAAATTAGAAAGGTTTACTATTTTTTCGTAAAATTTGAAAGAAATATATAGTAGTCATGCATCTTGTCTTGATATATAGGAAATGTGTAATCCATAGTCGTTTAAAATGGGGATAAATGCAAATTACTTCCCTGTGTTATGCTAAACCTGCAAGAAACTACCCTGTGAAATTTTTATTGCGCCAAACTTCCTTGTGTTTTCAAAAACCCTGCAAAAATCACCCAATTTGTAAAAAATAGGTCGTTTTGGATCGACATATTTCAAGAAATCATTTTTAAAATACTTCAAGTTGGTCCCTACAACTTCACGTGATATATTTTTAAAATTATTTCTTGAAATATGTCGATCCAAAACGACCTATTTTTTACATATTGGGTGTTTTTTGCAGGGTTTTTGAAAACACAAGGAAGTTTGGCGCAATAAAAATTTCACAGGGTAGTTTCTTGCAGGTTTAGCATAACACAGGGGAGTATCTTGCATTTTCCCCTTTAAAATGTCCGTATACGGCTAGCTGCTGAAAGCATTAATTAATTAATTTCTGTAGGAGTATTAAGTTTCAAGGTTTTGGATTGGTCATCACACACACACAAACACACAGAGAAGAAACATCCATCTTTACTTAGTTGGTTAGTCAAAATAATAATAATAGTAGTAGTAGTAGTACATATATATATAATTACATATATATGATGAGGCTGTGCAGTCTTGGTACGACGAATCATCCTTCGTTTTCTTTTATTTCCTTTCCGTTTCTTTTTGACATTTTTCGTGTAATTCATGTTTGTCCTTTTGATTTGGCCATCACGAGTGGTACAGTTTTCGTATATATATATATTAAAAAAAATAAAAGAATATTACGTACGTGACATATATTGAGTGTATGTGTGGTGCTAAAACTTATGCAGTCCGTATGGCTCTTTTTTAGATTTATATGAGACTAGTCCATCTTACTACAATTAATGTTTTGTTTCGACTAAACAGATCCACATATTAAAACGACATATTCTTGCCTTATAGTGACCATCATATATGGTATATTTTTGTTATTTAGCTTTAAAAAAATTTACATATTTTTTATGTCTCACATGGGATTAAAAATGCAAAACTTATGGAAACTGCTGCATATAGAATATTTTATGAGACCTTAAGTGCAAAATATTATGGGCAATTAAAAATGTAAATTTATAAGTGCAAGGCCAAAAATTATATATATATGTACAAAACTTGATAAAAAAAATACAATTTTGTGAAATACAGAACGCAAGGTGCTTAGATCCAATCTTGTCGGAATTGAAATGCAATTTTACCATTTATAGTCATAGATAAAAGATGAAGTTAGCTTTATAATACTTCTATAGACTATCTTGTATTAATTGAAGGTATAGCTTTTAACAACATTGTCATAGTATGGATAAATAAATCAGGTCGATTCATGAATAATTGACATTCCGCTGAATTTAATCACCAATGCAAATAAAATTATATATCTTAGGTAGAACCTTTATAATAGTTCTATTACATATCTAATAACAAATTTAGGTGATGGAGTTTAATTTATTTGAACAATTTATGTTTTAGACATTGCCATCAAAGATGTCCAATATTATAAATCTCGTATAATTTATATTATAATTTGTAATAGTATATAGCTAATATTTCACAAGTCGATAATTAATTCGGAATATTAACAATAACTTTGAAGTTAAAAATCATCATATAATATCTCATATATTCGACCTCTCCAACCTTATTCTCAAACTCCAACATATCAATCAAACATCATGCATGTTTTACACATCCAATCTATACCTAATCATCATATCATTCTACACAATCAAACCAAGAAAAGAAAAAAAAATCACACCTTTAATTTAACTCCCAAAGGCTACAAACCGTTAGATAAACAATATATCCATGAACTCACAATCCAATATTAATTATTAATTCATGCGATACCTTGATCAACATCCATTATTATTCATGCTACTACTTACATTCAAATCATGATGATAAGCAAAATGCTGGTGGTGGTGATACGGCGGAATCGAGCCACCACCACCGCCACTGCTCTCTCCGGCATCATTTCCTTCCTCCTCCAATTCTTCCTTGGTTTCTTTCTCATCCCCCATAGGTAAGTAGTGATCATTCTGATGAGCAGAAGAAGAAGCAGGCACGACCGAGGGCAGTTTCGACAAAAGGGCTTCAAGACTAGTCATTGAAGGTGTTATTGTCATTTGCTGATGGTCATAAAATTCATTTGGAGGAGGAAGTAGTAAGTTGTTTTGAAAATGCCATGCTTGATCTTGTTGTACCGTACTAGTAGCATATGCGTCAACCTTGAATGGGTATGCTGCTGAAGATGGATGTGGGAGTAATACTCCTGGAATACTTTCAATGTAGCTCAACTTCTTTCTTAGTAGAACAACATAGCTCAAATCCTCAATTACCTTTTAATATATATATATATATATATATTTACACACAAGAGTTAATTAATTAAGAGAGTGTGTCTTAGTACTAGTTAGAGTGAAATTAATTAAATTCATAAACTACTATATAATAAATTACCTTGTGAACAGCTCCTAATTGAATGACACCTTCTCTAACAGCAATCAAGGCTATAGTCTGGGATCAAAAAAATTAATTAATCATTGAGGAGGGTGACAATTTTTTTTTTTGTGTTGGTTCTAAAAAAATAATAAAATTAAATACCTTTATGCCTGACTGAAACTGAGCTTCCCAAGTTCTTGGGTGCTGTTTGTTATGATTAGAGAATTAATATAATTGCTTAACTATTCTTTTTGTTACTAGCTAATGAGTTACAAGATATATATGTATATACTTACTGAGTCAGCTGAG
The DNA here is from genome assembly GCA_030819805.1 of Penstemon newberryi var. newberryi. Classification (NCBI taxonomy): domain Eukaryota; kingdom Viridiplantae; phylum Streptophyta; class Magnoliopsida; order Lamiales; family Plantaginaceae; genus Penstemon; species Penstemon newberryi. The sequence continues at coordinate 1,888,432 of JAUALY010000008.1, forward strand.
TTATGCCATGCACATAAGAAGTTGATTTCTTGTTCATTTGGTTCTTTATAGATCCACTTGTGGCCATGATCAGCAGCTACTTTTCCAATCAAACTGCAAAAAAATAAATAAAAAAAAACCCAACTTGTGATTAATTTCATGAAATCACTATTTGATTTTAGTTTCTGAATTATATTCTTACCCTTCACCATAATTGTAAATTTCATGGGACATTTTGAAGAATAGTTCAGGTTGCAACCCTTGATAGTGTTGATAGTCACAATTTCCATACACCGATGAGCCACCGGGACATTCACCAGAGTTAATCTCAGCCGTTGATGCAGCAAAATTGCAAAAACCATCTTCCCAAACCAAAATCCTACACATAATTAATTATACATGTATGTCAAAAAAACCAAAAAATAATAACTCATTTTAATTATATACCAATACCAATTAGCTAGGAGTAGTATATATATTGCATACCAATTTCTTCTGTTCCCTCTTGACCTGTCATATACTCCTCCTTGGCCGTCCCACCTGTATATATATATATATGTCATCAAATTAAACAATAAAATTTTATCATGTTATTAATATGCAGTAAATTATTTAATTATATATACTTAGGAGGAGGGTAATTTCTTGGCAGAATTCTCCAAAAAACAGCATAAACCCATTGTGAATTCTCGTGAATACAAAGGCTTCTAAGAGTGTGTTGAAGAAGATGAGTCACTGCCAATGAGTTGAGTTGTTCTTCCATTTCTTTTTTTGATCTTTTACAATTAACTTGATGAAGAAATAAGATATATATTAATAAATCATTATTGGACTCCTTTTCTCACTCTTTTTAATTTCAAAACAAGTAAAATTCCAGCATCTCTTTACTCTCTTTATATAAGGCCACCACCCAATGAAATCTCTCATTTATTTATACTTGTACATTTTTTATTTTTTTTTCCTTGGGTGAAATTATCATGTAATAAACATTTAACCAGGTGATGTAGATTTGGTATAACATGTAAAAGCATCTTGCATTTATTCCTTTTCTTTCTCACTCATTATTAATTTGTGCTTTAAATTTTTACCAGAATGATTTAAAGGGGCCCTACACTTTTTTCCTGTCTATTTTTCAAACAGTAGTATGTATTTATTCAAACATTGAAACTACCCTATGGTTCAATAAATTATGATGAGTTATCAGAAGGACAAAACCTTATAATTCTTTCTACACATATATAATATAATATAATATAATAATGAGTAGAATCCTCTCCTCTGAAGACCCATATCTTTCTACTTCAACCCCAAGACCCCTTTTTCTTGGGGTAAATGCAAGATAATCCCCTGTGTTATGCTAAACATGTAAGAAACTATCCTGTGAAATTTTTATTGCGCCAAACTTCCTTGTATTTTAAAAAACTCTGCAAAAAACTCCCAATTTGTAAAAAAATAGGTCGTTTTGGATCGACATATTTCAAACATATTTCAAGAAATCATTTTAAAAATATATCACGTGAAGTTGTAAGGACCAACTTAAAGTGTTTTAAAAATGATTTGTTGAAATATATAGATCCAAAACGCCCTATTTTTTACAAATTGGGTGTTTTTTGCTGGGTTTTTGAAAACACAAGGAAGTTTGGCGCAATAAAAATTTCACAGGGTAATTTCTTGCAGGTTTAGCATAACACAGGGGAGTATCTTGCGTTTTCGCCCTTTTCCTTCCTTACCATTCTGACACATTACCACTCATTAATTAATTTCAGTCCCATGGAAAACATTAAATAAAAATCTTTAATTACATCTTTTGTCAATTATCTTTTACAGTTTTTCAAAGTTATTAATTCCTGAGTTGCAATTGAGGGGTCGTTCACTTAACAATTAAGTTAGTTAAGGCTTCATTTGGATTGATAAATTAAATGTGCATTTGAGAAATCATTTAATTACTATATATTGAGTGATTCACCAGTACTATATATGCTTAAAAGAATTGTACAAATTAACTTATTACTTATATGGCCGGATTAAAATCAGTACAAACTTCAAATGACCCAAAACAATATTGTGATCCAAATTAATTAATCTCTTGCACAACATATGTATATATATATTCAATTTGGAAAGACAAATTGATACCTAACATTCTCAGAATTCATACTATTCTGAACATTCAAGGACTAGCATTAAACAATCACATTTACTTTTCCAGTATCTCACACTTATATATTACAACTTAATTTCTATTTTAATAATTACCAAAACAAGTTGAACTTAATATAGGAGTACATTAATCTTGCTATTGAATGTTGTATGTATAAGCATTATTAACATGGTACTACTAATGAATGAATACATAATAAAATCACGTGATTTTGCCTTCTCATTATTTAAAATGTTTCTTTTGTTGATCAATCCAATTTCCTTGCCACCTAACTCTTGATGAATGCAATTTTAGCTAAACACATATATAGGAAAGAAAGAAAATGACAGTAGTAAATAAGTCCAATTTATTTCATTTGATTTAATTTGTCACAATTAATGTTTAATCTTTGAATTATCTTTCCATGATAGAAAAATAAAAAGAAATTATATTTTGTTGTTTCAAAATACTTTAAAGTTGTTTTACAACAAAAAAAAAGCAGAAAAAAATGGAAATCTATTATATATTAATTATATATAATGTGGTGTTCTGAGTTTGTACTCTTGAACAGTTTATACATCACTCTCAATCACTGACGCATCGTGTGTACAAACAATGTCACAGCTGCTTTGATTAAAGAGGTCCAATTCTTCAGTGTACTTTTTTTTTTTTTTTTTTGTTAACCCAGGTTGAGTCCTGGACCACTCATCACTGGCCTCTCAGCAATGTGCGGAAGTAAATCGCGGGATGTGCCTGAGTTGGTCAGGGTTTGTTCACTCTTTATACTCCTGGCCCCCAAGGGAGCCTACTACCATGGAACTTACAACACCAAGCTGCTCCATCCTCCCTTAAAGATTTTACAACACTTGGCTGCTCCTCCCAGGATTCGAACTCCCCACCCTGGGGGAGTGAGCCCCGGAGTTCACCTCCTTTACCAACTGAGCTGTGCCCCGGGAGGCTTCAGTGTACTTTCTTCTCATGACTCATGGTAACTTCTACTATTTTTTCCCTTGCAATTTACTTATAAATACTCTGCACCATTCACTACATAAATAATTGACATATATACATCTCAGACATTAATTATTTAAATGCGTACGTACGTACAAACAACCTCCATATATGTAACATCAACAAGCTATTTAAATGAAATCTAGCTAGCTTAAATTTGGCTCTTGTTTTGTACATTTCTAATTATATGCAACGTAATCAGGAATGTTTGCAAATATTGAATTATTCCGGTTTGGTTGGGTTTTGACTCGATCTCGCGGTTTCGCAAGATTGGCTCAAACATATTCCGAATGAATTCTGAGTATAGGTTTCGAGATATACCTAGGTTTTAATTTATAAATCTAAATCTAATGAACGGTAAAAATACAAAACTCACACGCGTTTTGAAAAATCCGTAGAGAACTCCCCTCAATTAATTTATTGCACAAAATACGTACTCTTGTGTTATACAAATGTTACACACTCTCACTTGCAACGATAATTAGTTAATATAATTAATAATATTTTAAAATTCTTCTTTCACCCTTTGCACGGAAAATGGATTCCATGCAATATTTTGTAAGGAATTTATGCAATAAAATTAATACACGAGAGATTGTGTGCATATTTTCCAAAACACATGTTAGTTTTATGCTTTTTACCCAGAGGCCAATAATGTCATTTGTTAAGATCAATTTTAATGCTAGTTGCATTTGACGACACGTCTCATGGTTTTGGATGAAAAAAAGATTATGTGCAACATATATCTTGTAAAACACAAATTAAATTTTTTGACACGTCATGAGAACATTGATTTGACACATGTCATTTAATTACTTTCCCCGGCCCCCTCAAATCCTGACATCTGAACTCATCAAATCATATTTAATTCAACTTTTAAAAATTAGGAAAGACAAACCAAAACTTAGCCAAATGAACCGGTAACATTTATTTTTGGTCTCTGATCATCGTTCAGAAGTGAGTTTGTGGGTGTGTGAATCTGTGTATATGTGAATAAATTGCATGATGACCAAAGGAAATTTGTATATATATAATAATTATATGGTGCGATGCGAGTAGCTTTTATTAGTAGCAGCGCAGGGAGTGAGGCTGACAAACAGGGAACAAGTTTTGGCAGGCCAATTTAAAACAGTCTTTGACCGTTCATTAACAAGAAAATCAACTACTTCAACTATTTAGTAGCAGTAGTAGTACGTACTAAATATATTTATTTATGCAACACGTTCATTATAATTACATGACGACTTTTCTTTATTTAGGTTTCTTCACGGCATCATAAAATTCCATAATATAAATAAATAACTTCTAATATTTGTTGAACTAAATTACCAATAACATAACATAAAATACTTACAGTCTTATATACACTATATTCGTAATGATTTTGATCATTCTTTCAAGATGTAACACATTTAATTTAATAATTAATTAATTAGTTTGTGACATTTGTCTTACAATAATTTGGAGTTGGACCGAATTGGGTCCGAGCAAGAATTTCCCCACCACATATTGTTTAGTGCATGAATGTACGACTGTACAAACAGAGGAAAATGGAAGAGTTTTGGGACAAATTTCTGAGGCAGTGATGTAAGCAAAAGGGAGTGTTTTTAATATATATTGGGGTTACGTTGGAATTAAATGAGAATTGTTTCTATTGGTGGACAGTGATGGTTCTGGGATACTGAAATGAATTTTGTTCTTATTTAAGTTCTGATTTTTTCTTTTTCTTTTTAATTAATGTTTCCAAAAAAAAAGTTATACGGAGTATTTTTTTAATTAGAAGTTTAGATGGTTAATTAAGCTTATAGATGATGATAAATTGAAAATGAAAATTATTTTATGTTTGGGGTGGTGATACATAATAGTGTCAAATGACATGAGTTTTTTCAAATTTAATTTAAATTTTGTATTGATGTTCAAACCGTGTGTCTGAACTTGATTTGACTGTTAAACGAATCAAGTTCAAATGAAGTTTTATTCAACGAAACCCGTACGAGTCGAGTAACCATTTGATTAATTTGTTATCTTATGGAGTTAAATTCGGATAATTTTGAAAGTAAAAATGTTGTTTGAAATATATGACGAACAAAGCATAAATAAGTTTATATTGGAATATAAGATTTTGAGGATTGGTGATGGGCATAGAACGAAGAGTGGGGAGAGAAGAAGTGTATTTGGTCAAGATAGCAAAGTGCCCCATCCCTTTCACCCATTAAGGAAGTGGAATCTCTGCCCTTCCCATCCTACTCTATGTTACTCTTGTCTCACATTTTTTTATTTAAATTAAATGAAAAATATAAATACTTTTTCACTTACAAAAATATCCAAATGTCAAGGGTGAAAATGACTCGGCTCTGCCGACGAAGCTTCCTTCTAGTAATTTAGAGTCTTATTTGTCAATATATAATTAAGCTAATCAAAAATTGTCAATACATAATTAACGTGTTATTTGTCTTTGATGCCGAAATTTGATTACCTCAAAATCAACTATCTCGAGCTTGCTAATTAAACTCACCTTATATAATAATTTTATAACTAATCAACTAAATATAAAATTTTCGAATAAGCACTTTACCAATTAAGCTTATCACACGTTGCAAATATATATATTATATATATATATATGTGCCTTTAAAATGATTTACACATCAGGAATTTAAAAATGGAAGATGACGGTCAAAGGGAAATAAATGGTTGTTTGCCCAAAACATGACTATCATATCATGATACCCTAAGAATGGACTATGTTTTTAGTAGAAAATATGGTATTAAATGGTAATAGGAAAGCTATTGTTTAGTTGTACCGTTCTTCTCCTTTTTTTGTTTTTTTTTTTAACTTACACACTTTGTATTGTAGAAAATTTGTACCAAAAGTAAATAAAATTGACTTGGTTTATTGCTGGTATCTTTTCGTCTACATTTGCTGCCAACATTATGAATCTAATAAATAAAAGTACTTTGTGACATAGAACCAAGAAAATATACATTATATATTTAAATTTGGATCTAACTGAAATTTCGTTAAAAACTTTATGGGCCAAAGTTATAATTACTCAAATGGTTGGCTACATTTTTTATTACCTTATATATGTCGAAAGGTATGTGGTGACCTCAATATATACATGAATATAAATTTCAGTGTTTCTTGGGGTGATAAATAATTAGAATCTCCCAAAATCTTAGCTAGATATTAAATAGTAGTACTAAATTCTACAATTTCCAATACATCTCTCTCTGTAAATCTTTAGACCTTCCAAAATCAGAAATCAGTATTTGCATTCAATCATGCTGGTGGGTGCGTATATACCATTGACTACCCTCAACAATATTAAGGGTTTTTGCACTTTGCACCCCCAAAATATGGGAAATAGACACTTTGCACCCCCGAAACTTAGATTTAACACTTTGAACCCTCAAAATATAAAAAATGCAGCACTTTGCACCCTCTTTTATTTTCAGGCAAAAACTCAAGGGCAAAATAGGTAATTCAATTATAAATATTTGGCACTTTGCACCCCCAAAATAAAATTAGCACTTATCACCCTCGAATTAAGAACAAATCAGCAACTTGCAACCCGAAACACAATAAATGGACACTTTGCACCCCGAAACACATAATTAACACTTAACACCCCAAAATTAAAAAAAAAATCAAACCCCTCATTTTTTCCGGCAAACTTGACCATCGGGGTGAAAAAAAACCTAAGGCAAAATAGGTAAGTTTCCAATCCGATTGAACAACCTACATTTATATACATATATACGAATTAAATACCATGAATTTGAAATGATTACATCATATAACAAATTAACAAGCCATAAATTATAGCTTGTACAAATTAAACGTGTTATGCACAACAATTGAATGAGTAAAAATTGGTAAGTTCAACTTTGTTGGAGAGGGGTTTGAGTTTTTTTTTTTTTTAATTTGAGGGTGTTAAGTGTTAATTTTGTGTTTCGGGGTGCAAAGTGTCCATTTATTGTGTTTCGGAGGTGCAATTTGCTGATTTGTTCTTAATTCGAGGGTGATAAGCGCTAATTTTATTTTGGGGGTGCAAAGTGCCAATTTCTCAAGTTTTGGGGTGCAAAGTGCCAAAGATTTATAATTGAATTACCTATTTTGCCCTTGAGTTTTTGCTTGAAAATAAAAGAAGGTGCAAAGTGTTGTATTTTTCATATTTTGAGGGTGCAAAGTGCTAAATCTAAGTTTCGAGGGTGTAAAGTGCCTATTTCCTATGTTTCGGAGGTGCAAAGTGCAAAAAACCCCAATATTAATTCGATATCTAAGAGAAATTTTCTTTTTGTAATATATTGTTTACCATATAATATATAATTGTTAGCTTACTGTAATTTTTTTTTTACTTCTAGTTTCTTAAGAAATGTTTAAAATAGTACGTATTAAATAAGATTGTAGAAATTAATATATTATATCATTTGGAAAGAAAAACACTTTTGATATATATTAATGGCGCCAGTACTGCAAAGGAAGTCAGACAATATTTAAAAAAAGTTAACACAAGATTATTTTTACCTTTGTCATATCTTTAAAACTTACAATCATAGAAATATTAAAAATTTTAAATGGCAAATAATAGTTTCTGATTGGGTCAATATAATTCTAATAGGTCAATCATGTCTATACCATATAAGTGTTGACTCATTTACGAAGACCTCCAAAATTGCAGAGTAAATTGAAGGATGATTTGTTATATAGTTCTTTTATACTCCATCCGTTTAAATTGATTGACACATTTGCATAAATTTTAAAATAATAAGAATAATAATTATAATATACATTAAAAAAGTGGGTGATAACTGAATTAAATGTCATTAAGTACTAAACACGCGTGGAGCCCAATTTAGTATTAAAAAAATTGAATGTTTCCATGTCCTGTTTGACATTTTCATGCCATGTACTATTAAATATTCAATCATATTTCTTTTTCTTTTAACGCTTTATATCAAATTCTAATTGTTTATTATGTTTTTGTATCAAATTATGGGGATATTCTTGCCTAGACCAAGTTTAGGAGAATTTTTTAGACCTTGTAATTAAAAATGCACCACAACATGTATTACTGACATCACCACAATTATTGGTATGATGCAATTCTAGCCATAAGGTTTATGAATTCTTTCCTAAACCTGATCTAGTTACGAATTTTCCCGAATCAGTCCCTCATGGTATCACATTTATGTGGATTGGTCAATTAATTAAGACTATCATATGTAGCAATGTATGAAAGTCTCTTATATCAGAATGGAGTACTAGTTGAGTGGATGATTGACCAGTTCTTCGAGTTCAATTCCACATATGCAGTTAAGGAAGACAATTAGGCTCTAGCTCTCGCAACCACGCCGAAGTTGGAGTTGGCCTTCATCTGGAGGCTTTGGTCGAGCCACATGCATTCACAATATGCATGCTTAGGTAAATATTTCATTCTTTTGATTGGTCATTGATAAATGCTTTGAATTATACATAAGTGATACGAAATATGGTACATCACTTATGTGTCTATATACATACGTACTAGTACTAGTGTGTTGAAGGCTGTTAAGCACTAGTATAACAATTTGCAAGGCATTGTGTACGTCTTGTGCTAATGTGTCCATAGAAAATTAATTAATTAACTAGTCAAATTTTAAATAATTATAAAACATCATCCACCTCCATTTCTGAAAAGGCAATTTGATACTACAAGATTGAATAAAACACTAGTATGAAAAGAATAGATAAACTGTAAACCACGAAATAATGGAATAAAGTTTAGTGCCACAGCTAAGACCAAATAGTAAGGATTCATAGTGGGGAAGACTTTTTCAAATCATGATGAATAAATTTAGTGTCAAAGGAATAACCAAAAAAAAAAAAAAATTGAACCTATTTCAACGCCAGTGATGAATTAAAGAGCTGGATAGCATGCATGTCGGGCCACAAAATCTAGCTAAGGTAGCTAGACATTATTCATTGAAAAGATGTACCTCTTGTACCTCATTAGTTGGAAATTGGAGCAATATGTGTATGCAATGAAGGAGAATAATTCTAATAGCGTGTAATGGAAAGGTCCACATTCAAAGTTAAATACTTTCACTCTCTCAAGTAAGATTTAAAGGAGAATAAGTGATACATCAATAAGTGATTGATTTAGTGGAAGGGACTAGTCCCTACCAGTGTGACAAACTCAAATTTGAATCCCAGTAAAAAATGTTCACACATAATGTATATTTAGCGTCTCGAAAGATATTAAAGCAGACCTAAGGTTTGAATACCCTTAGGAAACCAAGTAAAAAATTCATGTAAATGCTACATAAATTGCTCTTTCTTCATCATGTAGAACTAAGTATATGAATTGGGATTATTTTTTACCTCAAAAGTCAACTTAAAATTAGATCGAGATTGGTCATAATAATGTAAGAATTATCCAGGTTTGATATTCAATCACGTGAAACTTTTATTCTCAACACTCATCTTTTACGTTAATTGAAACATGTGGATGAAACAAACACAACAATATGTGACACTATGAAAACCCGACGTTACATGTGAATAAGGGCCCACATGCGGATAATGACAATCGACCTTGGCGAAGCGTATGGTTAGCTATCTTACGACATCTATTTGATCATTTTCTTTAGCCCTCTTTTTGTTGGGAGAGTTTTAGCAAAAAGCATGGAGAGACATTACAAGGTGGAAGTGAAAACCCAACTTTACAATTTACATGTTATCAAATGGCATCAATAAAAATAAAAAATAAAAAATAAAAAAGGTTAACGAATTAATTTGAGATGATTTTTTGCCGGATAGTTGAGTTTCAAATAAAATTTAGACTTATATCCTGATTTAGGTACTAATTTTTCACGAATTGTCTACTTACTGGTTCTGTAACTACAAACTTGTACCGGTTGACCAAGTCTAATGTAAAATCAAATATTTCAAAATTAAAAACAAAGTCATTTCTCATATATAAAAGATTTTCTTGTGGTAAGATCAAATATCCATTTTTTGGCCAAACCAATAACTAAAGAGACCATTGCCATTTTATCTTACTCGGATAGGGAAAAAAAACTCATAGCTAACACGTGAAGGCATTGAAGCACATAAATTCTGGCCTAAAAAGCTTTATGTTTGACATACACATCCAAAAAAACAAGAAATGAAAGATGTCTACTCAATTTTTCTTTTATCATTTTCTCTCTGCAAACCAATAAGACTTATCTTTTTCCATTATTGCATCATCTTGCTTGCAACATTGTTTCCCGGCCCCCACCCCAAAACAACCCAAATTTCGGACAAGTATTACAATAAATTCTTGAGGCACTAGACACAACAAAGAAGATTTTTTTTTTTTTAAAACGGATTTAATCTATCGTATCATAATATCGATTGTTTACACTAACAAATTATAATAAACAAATAAATAATTACTAACATAAAATTAGATAAATACTCACACTTCAAGAGAAACTCAATCCAAAACATTTAGAGCCTTGAGATATAAACTTTGTCATTAAAATAAGACCTTTTATTTATTTATAATTCATTAAAATAAGACCTTATCAGCAAGAAATGTACTCTTTTCTAAATAATAATTATTGCACTCATCCCAGTTAATTTCTTTATCGTTAACTTTATGAGAGGTCCGTAGAAACTCCATTTCATAAATTTTTTTCATCAGAATTATCGTTTAACAAATACAATACACAATAATTCTCATACAGTGTATTTTAGATTAAAAATAAATAAATCTAAAGGTTCTATTTTTTCAACTTATTAACTTGGGAATGATATTTATTATACAATTATGGGCACACAAAAAAAAATGTGATGCCAGTTCTATTATAGTATGAACATAGGAAAACTAAAATATATTGTGGTCCAATGTTTTATTTAGCAAGATTGTAACACAAAATCCGGCTTTTTGAATGTCAATAATGATTCTTGAACTTCTTAAGCACGTGTTATAACTTACTAAGACATACTACCAATATGTACGGATGTGATTAGTGTTGGGAGAAAGAATAATCTGATCATCGAGGTTATTTCTTTGTTGTGCTTTTCGCAAACAATTAAGCATTCCTTAATTAATTTGCGTGATTATGTTACCTTAAAAAGAACTAACCATCTTGAACTCTTCATTAATTAAGACTATACTATCATTCTTGATTTGATTATCATGTGCTCAAAAGTCATCTCTTAAATGTGATTAAACTTTAATGTGATTAAACTTTAATGATCCCCATTTTTTTCAGAAAAATATCATAAAACAAATGCTATGATTGCAAGACTTTGGCCTTTGTGTGGGGGCTTTTGATGATGGTTGATTCTTTAGCAAACAGAGTTTTGAAAATGACTTGCAATCATAGAGAGATGGAATGGGCATCTAAGCTTTGTGAGTGAGATATGTGGGGTTTAATTGATAAAGACATTGGATCAATCTAATATTAATTTCTCATTTTCTTTTCATGACCATAATTATGAGTTATCCATCTAAATTAAATTAAAATTAGATCTAAAGTCTGAATACCCATATAAAACTAAATTAAGTTTCATGAATTGATTTTCTATTCTTCAATTTATTTTCTCTTATCATTGAGTTCGATTCTACCGAACCGCATAACATCAAAAATAATAAATTCAAAAATTTAATTAATCTTCTATAAGTTACATAATTAATACTATATATTAGAATATCAATTGATTACATTATGAAATTACAATGTGTGTCAATGGTCACCTACATTGCAATAGATCTAGTAGAAAAATCAAATACTGTGTACACGTTTAAATAAAAATTGGGTGGGCATGCTAGCTTTAAATATCAAAACATAAGCTTAAATGAAGCCGTTTATAATATTTAATTAATTCGATAAAATTGAAGAAGAGCGACGTGACTTGTATTGAAAGACTTGAAAAAGGTTTTGATGTTTATCGGAATGGTTCTTGCATATTCTCCCTAACTACCAACAATATTGACAAGTGCTCCTACAATTAATAATATTTCTTATATAATATATATATATATTGCACACAGTTAAGATGTCCCAACAATGTCACTTCGATGTCAAATTGTAATACCTGTACTTTGGTTGTTGTTTTAATTCAGTATCTCTTTCTCTTTACAGAAGAGATTGCACATGGGCGCATGGTTATATATTATGAGTCTAAGATGCGCTTTCTTCTCTCTTTTTATAAAAATTAAAAAGAAATCAAAACACTTGAAACTTTCTAAACCTTGACGGATTGATTAGGCCCAATACATCAACCTCACCAAACAACTTGCTAAATGCTTGGTATATTCCTTTCTTTTTTCTTGTGGAAGCATGATCATTCTGCCTTTTGCTTATTTATTCAAATTCATGATCATCATCAAGTAGCTGAAATGGAAGGCCAATGCCCAATATGCATCAGTGGACTGGCTCATTTTTAGTGGGTCACTGGGCCGAACATGAATATGGGTCATGACTATTTGGATCCGATTGAGAAAATATCAAATTGCATAGACAGAGAGGCCAGAGTAATATTCTTAATACCAGAGTGAATTTTGACACATATGCCCTCAACCACTTTGTACAAGGAATACAAAATTGAGGAAGTGTACAAGGATAGGCTGTTATTCTTGATTATTGTCACGTGACTAGTCTCTATAAAAAAAGATTAACATGTCCCTTTTCTTTTGTGCTGTAAAAATTTAATCCCAATTTTAATTTAATAAATTTTATATTTTCATAAAAGGAATTACGAAAAGAAGAAAACCCATATAATTTTATTGGGAAATTTTCATTTGTGGTTGGTCTAGGATTTAGATTTAGGGTTGACGATGAACTTTTGGATATATTAGTGACTTTTTTATTAGTTAAGAAATCTTAGTGCTACTTGTTTTATATTTGAATATATGAAGTACCCAATACAATAATATCTTAGCTTAACCAATACAAATTTTATTCATTATAGTTAAGAAGAAATTGTATTGGGCAATGGAATTGAACTACATGTAGTGATTTGGTTTCTGTATTGTATTAGCCAGGAGATATGCAATTCAACTCAATCTCAGTTGTGCTTAATTATATTGTATTTCTCTTTTCTATATTCATGGAATAATATAAGTTTGAGGTAGTTTCTCCAAATCTATGGTCATGACTAGAGTTTTTTGAAATACTTAAACAACACCAAGCTGTGTGTTTATTCTAAGTTTAAGCCCACATGCTGAGCTGATTAAACAATGAACTAGTTTAACTGCATCAGACTCCTGGTCATTAGATGTTGAATCAAGATTAAATTACTAATTCTTCTTGGATTTGAAAAGATAAGATCTTTATTAATTAAACTAAACTAAACCAAACCATGTGAATCTCCTCGATCAAAGGATTAATTATATATTGTTACCGTACACTTTTATGTTTCAATTATTACTTTGAAAATTTCTTGTAATTGCACAATTGAACTCTCAAGTCAAGTGTGTGTGTGTGTGTGTGTGTGTGTGTGATGGAGATTAAGAATGCAGGAGTAGTTCCATATGTGGGAATGGTGATAGTGCAATTTGCACAGGTGGGATTAATGATCGCAGGAAAAATAGCAATGTCAAATGGGATGACTACTTTCACTTTTGCATTCTATTCGAATGCGTTTGCTTCCATTATTCTACTTCCGTTATCATTTCTCTTTTATAGGTACGTACGACCGACCTGTTCTAACAGCTTTAAAACTCAAATCTTTGCTGACTTTAATTTAATACAGATCACCCCGTCCTCCACTTTTCATCACTTTCCTATGCGGGTTTTTCTTGCTTGGATTTATAGGGTATGATGAGTTTTTTTCTTTACTTAGCTTCTTGGGCCATGATTGATATTTCTCGATTATATATATATGTAGTATGTATGTTTCGAAAATGATATGAGTACTTATTGTAAGTGCTATATATAGGTTTTTGGTGCAGATATTGGGGTATGCTGGAATTAAGTATGCCTCTGCATCACTTTCGACTTCGATGCTCAATCTTATTCCTGGTTTCACCTTCATATTGGCCGTCGTCTTCAGGTTTTATATATATATTTCTTATCTATGGTTCTGATTAATGAATAATAGTTTTAATTGGTGTTGTCAAATTTTACAAAATGGTTTTAAATTAAATGTCCTTCATCATCATATATATCATAGAACGAAGAAGTAGCATTCAAATGACTTTCTTGGGTTTTTTTATAGAAATTGATCACTTATGCTGAAATGATAGTTTTGATGGCTTTTCTTTTAATGAGTTTTTCGTACGTGTTTCCTGATTTTAGAATGGAAAAGTTTAACGGCAAAAGTTCGACTACACTAGCCAAATCTATTGGCACACTGGTATCAATAATCGGCGCTCTGATTGTAACTCTCTACCGAGGCCCTTCATTTTCCGGTATTTCAACCCATTCATATAATCCTTTCCAAAACCTCACAAGTTCGTCTGACTGGCTTATTGGAGCATCACTTCTCGCAATTGACTCTGTGGTGGCATCGATATTTATCATCGCACAGGTTAAGTAAAATTAAAAAAAGTTGGTTTTCCTTTAATAAATTAATGGTATGATATTAATAATTAATTATGTATGATTTGGTGTTGTTTTTTAACGTTTCCAGGCTTTAGTTGTGAAGAAATGCCCAACAGGGCTGATTCTAATGTTATTCTATAGCTGCTTTATTGCAATTTTATCAGCAGCAGTTTCTTTGGTCGTTGAAAAAGATTTTAGTGCTTGGAGCCTAAAGCCTAAGATGAGGTTGTTCCCTGTTATATACTCGGTAAGAAGAAAAACTACGTGGTCAGTCCTGAATTGATTTTACGCTCGTTTTCTCTTTTATATACTTTGTGCACGCAAATGCAGGCTCTTTTTGGCAATGTTTTCCAAGTATCGATTATAATGTGGTGTGTGAGAAGAAGGGGACCTCTTTTTGCGTCCGTTTTCCATCCTCTAGGCGTAATCTTTGCGATTTTAATGGGTGCTATCCTCTTGGGAGAGACATTTTATCTTGGAAGGTAATGCAGTCAACAAATATTTCTTAAATTTAGATTCTTCTAATACTAATAGAAAGATACTGAAAACGAAATAATCTTCTATGCAGTTTAATTGGATCAATTGTTGTGGTGGTTGGATTTTACGCGGTGATGTGGGGGAAAGCTAAAGAAGCGAAGATGATTGAAGAAGAGGACGGAGTAAGAAGATCGGAATTGAATGGGAAGAGGGTGCCTCTGTTGCAAAACAAGATTGAGGATGATGCATAGTATATTTCATCGGATCAGGGGAAAGGAAACTTAACTTACTTGTGTTGAGATTTTGTGAAGTGAATAATGCAAAGTGAAGTGCTCTTCTCTTCTACATAGGAATGAATAAATATGTTCGAAACGCTTGCTTATGTCAATTACTTGAAACGTCTCGAAAAATAATTCTTGCCAACTCGTGTCTTTGGTCGAACTGAGGTGTAGGAAACCTATAAATTGATTCACTAACATAAATAATTCTTTTTAACAAATAACCAAATTACGGGGAAAGAAAACAAAGGAAAAATTACATAATCGATTTCTTTGTACTACAACACATGTTAGTTATAAAATGAAGTTTCTATTGGATCTCTAATCGGATAAAAAATCTAATAAATCGAGTCTAATGTTATTATGTTAGTGAATTAAAAAAAAAAGTGAAGTATGTCAAAATAATTGAAGGCACCATGGCATATATAGCCTACTCCAAGTCCAAACCAATTTACCAAGCAAACAACTCAAATATAAAGCCCAAGTGTGTGATCAGGCCCGATTCCACTCTCCGTACATTTCAGGAGAAGAAAATGCTTTATAGTTTAGGGTAAATTACGAATACCCCCTCAAGTAAGCCCTAATTACAAAAATCACCCTCACGTATTGGATATTACAAAAATCCCCCTCAGGTTTGTCACCTTCTTACAATTAACCCCTTGCCCATAAAATATTCCAATTTTGCCCTTGGATGTTATTTGTATTGTTTGTAATGTCTTATAAATGTTAAAACTTGGGATCTAATTATTATATCTTATTAATTAGAAAAGAGATAATTATATATTTACTACCAGAATAATTGATAAAATTTATAATTGTCCATAAGTTTTAATAAATATTGCAAAAGAAAAGGTATTTATATATTTATTAGCAATTTAAATTTTAAAATATTAAATTAAATAGAATTTTAATAATATATTTTATAAATATGAATTGTTTACACATTAGTTAAATGAATTTATTTTTTAAATTAGTAAATTTAATAAATTATATTGTATTATAAATAAGATATTTTAATTTATTAAAGTTTATATTGTATTATAAATTGAAATATTTATTGAAATTTATGCGAAATTATAAATTATATCAATTATTTTGGTGGTAAATATATGATTATTATTTTTATATTTACAAGATAAAACAATTAACACCCAATTTTTAAAATTTATAACATATTATAAACATTACAAATAACTTCCAAGGGCAAAATTGGAACATTTTAGGGACAAGGGGTTAATTGTAAGAATGTGACAAACCTGAGGGGGATTTTAGTAATACCCAATACGTGAGGGGGATTTTTGTAATTAGGCCATACCTGAGGGGGGTATTCGTAATTTACCCTATAGTTTATACACAAATACACAGCCATTAATGCAGCTTTTGGATGTCATCAGTAGCTAGCACAATTCGTAAGGTAGATTTCCCTCACTCCATCTTTTTTACGGTAAGTTCTGAGTTTTCATGTACCAGAAATCAGAGTATTGCATTTTGTATGTAGAAGCTAGGGTTTGTGTGCAAATCTGTGTCCAAGCCATGGTATTCATTAATCTCCGACTCTAAATTCGCTAGATTTCACCAATCTAAGAATTTAGATTACAAAACTCTATTTGTGCGCGGCGGTTGAAGAACTCTACAATGTACATTCCTCAAATTCACAAATCAGAATCTTCAATTAGAATTCCTGGAATTTCCCTTGAAAAAATACCATCATGCCACTGAGTTATGTTTCTGTGATGGTCTTGTCCTATTGAAGAACATCAACTCAAGTCTTGACAAGATGTGTGTTTTATGGAATCCTTCCACTAGAACATACACAAAGTTTTTTTGCCCATATTCGTTTCATACCATCTCTAGAAGGTACGGGCTTTGTTGCGATGCATTCAATGATGATTACAAGGTTGTTTTGGTAATTACTGACACCTGCTATGCTGTTTTTCCTGTAAAAAGAATTCTTGGATTGAAAAATATGATCAATCTCTTAAAACAGCGTGGGATCCAGCCCCAGTGATCTTTGTTAATGGGGCTCTACATTGGGTTGCGAATGGAATTTGCAAAGATTTTGATTCTCATGCAATAGAAGGCCGACGCATGCTACAGCTACACATACAATGCATTGCACTACACAGACAATGTACTGATTGCAGCAGTAATTATCCAGTTTATGAGTGTACTTACGACATTACATTACGTATGAAATATGTTGTTTTGATCCTAGAGATGACAAGTTCAAGACGTTTTCTACGCCAGCTTTGTTTGATATCAGTACTAAATTTCATTTTACTGATTTGGGAGGGCAGTTATGCTTGTACCGGAAATCATATGATTGTACAATGATTGAGATATGGATGATGAAAATGTATGGTGACTGTAACTCCTGGACAAAGTTACTCACGATTGAGAATTTTCCTGTGTTCCATCGCTTCTCTTCTGTTAAGCTATTGTGTTTGACAAAGGAAAACAATATCGTTCTTCATATCAGTGGTTCAGGTATAATTGTTTACAACCCTAAGGAGAACAAGTTTGGTGAACTTCAGGTATCTGGTGAAGAGAATTTGATGCGTACGAAATGCTTGGATTTTACTCCATTTTTTTGATGGAATGATAGTCTTTTATTACCTAGCAGAGTCAACAGGACTAAGAGGAAGTAAGGTGGCCATCAGAAATCCATGGAAGATTCTTCATTGTAATTGGACTAGTTATTGTATGGATGCAAGCCAAAAATTCCTTGACTTGAACTTGATTGATTTCTTCGTTATGGGTACAACCAATATCGAGTATTGTTCAAATACTGAGTTACATGCCAAGTTTGATGAACAAATCAAGTTAGTTGTTTGAGTAAGCTGGTGAAACCTAAGGACTCGGTTAGATTGAAGGATTTCGGGCTATTTTAAATAATTTTAATTTTGTATGGATTTCAAATAGCTATTTTATACTATCCTTTTAAACATTGGGAATTAAAATCCACAACTCCAAGTCACAAGGAAGTTTACGGATAAGGCTGTGTGTAATCTTGTAAAACCTGATGATTAATATATTTCATGGGAAATGCCTTCTGTTTCAGCATACTACACGTCTTTATGTATTATGCAAATTCATGTTTTTTCCTTGACTTGAACTTTACTGATTTTTTCATTATAGGACCAGCCAATTTTGAGTATTGTTCAAGTTCTAAGTTACATCCCAAGTTTACTGAACAATGTAAGGTTGAGTTGATTAGTTGTTTAAATTAGGTGGTGAAAACTAAGTGTCTTTGCTTAGTTTACATTCTTTTTGTATCAATTCTGTCAGTTTTGAAAAATAGAGTCTTGATGCTATGAATTGCATCAAATGTATGCCTTCACTTTGTTAAACTTTCGGGTAACATGCACGAAACTTCTTTTGTTAAAGGAGCTCTACATAGGGTTGCTACTCCAATTTCATTATGTGCGAGGTTACATCTGCCATCTGGAAAGGATGCTAAGATGTTGAAAGTATGATAACTTGACACCTATTTATTGTTTAGTATCTATAAAAGAACGTTTCTTTGTACCACAACACAAGTTATTGCTCATCTCTTCACCTTTTGTGGGCATGGTACTAGCAACTGATGATAGCCAGTGGAATGAACAACTCTACCTCTATCTTCTCATTTAAGGTACCCATGAATTGAAATATTGAATTGAAGCCTTAAATAATCTTGATTGTGGGTTTCTGACAATTTTACATTTCTAGCTTCTTTGTGGGTTTTTATTGCTGGGTGTTGGACTGTTGGGGTTTATTACTTCATTCACGAATGATGGTTTATTCAAAGAAAGATCATAACTTGGAGAAATTCAGAGTTTAGAAATTTGATGTATGATAGAGAATGACTTTATTTTGGGTTCCATCAGGTTCTCAGAACTAAGTAATAGAAAGACAGGTCTATTTTGATTTTTAACTGTTGTAATTGTTATTACTTTTAATTCATTTTGCAGGTGTTAATTACAATTCTGTTTCATTCGCCTCAGCAGTGTTAAATCTTATTACGGGATTTGCCGTTATCCTTTCCATGATTTTCAGGTGTTTTTTTTCATGTCCTTCTTGGGGGTGTTATATTGATATGCCAATTTTGCTACTAAAACAGTATAATGATTAAGATTTTTTTTTTGTCTCCTCATGTACGGAGTCATTTTGCTCAATTACATACATTTATGTTAACATTCACGTTCATGGATCATCAATAATGTTGAAGGATTATGCAGTTATTTTAAATGGAATAACAAGAGAAAACTTCACTAATGTCAAAGGTCCTTTTTCCTATGTTTTAAAGGTCTATAAATTCTTTTGTTTTCGCTTTCTTCTGAAGATTGTGTATGCTGTGCCTTAAAGAGAATAAAACTTGCTCGCCATTGAAAATGGTGGTTGTTAGGGTGGAAAATCTAGCTTGTAGGAGTTCAGTTTTTATGCCCAAAACAATTGCAACGGTAGTGTCAATTGCCGGTGCTTTTATTGTATCTCTTTGTAAAGGTCGACATGACAATCAAGCCGAAAATTGGGGGTTTATTCCTCGGAGTAGGCTGTGCAGTGTCTTCAGGCTACCTAGTTGTAATGTACTACTTTATAAGAGGCGATAAAAAGGAAAGAGTTTGAAACATCCCTTAGAAGAAATAAGATATAAAATAATAGGACAGAGGGAGTAGTATTTTTTCCTTTTTGGTTTCAATTTTAAAACTTAATTATGTCTTTGGCTAAAGGCATGCTAGTTGATTTCAACTATCTCGTCCACAATTAGTTGTTTTTCAAGTCACTTTTCCGTGATTATATGTGCCAGAAAGTAAGTGAAAATCTGTTATATAGCATATGGTGTCGAGGGAAATCTGCTTGGGTGCTATTTTCCTTTTATATATCTTATCTGTCACTTATCTTTTTTTTCCCTAAGGAGTTTTTGCTTCTGCATTTTGAGTGAGTTATTGCAATGTTTTCATCCACTGGGCATTGTAAGTATTGTAACTGCACTTGCAGTAGATATTATCTTTTTGGGGGATATTCTGTATCTTGGAATGTAAAGGCCTTCCTCTTTCGTTGGGATTTCTTAGTATCTATTTTTCAATGCATTTGTCTTCATATGGTAGTTTGTTTTCGAGAATGCTATGAGAAATCCCATGCATCACCAGTTAAATTTTTTGCAGTTTGATGGGGTCCGCTATTATAGTCATCGGGTTCTACTCGGTGATGTAGGGTAAGACAAAAGAAGCCAAAATTATTAGGAACATCCCCCCTTTTGTCGATCAAAGGATGATCAAGGGAAGCTTAGTGTAGAAAGCCAGAGCGTGGAGTCCTTCACTTGCTAATAGATACAGGTTTGTCTCCCTTTTAATGGAACTTTTGAATAAATAGAAAAATAATTTTGGGAACATTTTTGCATAGTATTTCCCAGTTTGGATTAAAATGTGCTAGGACCAATAGATTCCTGGAAAATTTTAGTTAACTTGAACAAACAGGTCATTATATTTTTTGGAATCATCATAGATATAATAGTGCATGAGTATTCGGTTTATCATTTTAAGAATACACAAATTGCATATTTGTATAATTTTAGACCTTATATACTAATTACATGATCTTGGAAACCACAAAAACTAAATTGAACTACACTTTTAATTCCGAGTGAAGAGTCTAGTGAAACAATCGTATTAAAACGTTCACGTAATGTAACTATCATTTTGCAGTTCTCTACTTGTCTATATTCTACATCACATTTTGATCTAGTATTATCCCTTTCCATGTTTTTCATTATTATTCTTTTGTGATAAAAAAAATTTAAATTAAAATTTCTTCACTGGATATGGATGGAGTAGACATTGTCAAGTCAAATGGATAGAACTGATATCAACTGGCAAAATATCAGTTGAATTGATGTATTGAATAACATAATATATCTCTACTAATGAAACCATTTTATTTTCAAAGACATAATGAATACTCAAAGGGAGTGATTGACATTGTTATTGAAATGCCATCCTAAATTATAGCCTATGATTTTCAAATTATAGAACTTGAAGAAGCAGCATATATATATATTTCTGACCTTTTCTTATAAAGGTCAACAGTTGATAAATGCTTAGAAACACCCGACGCCTCTGTAAAGGAGGAGACAAATTTGACAGAATCTTACTATCCTTTCACGTAAACAAAGCGTATATGGCTCCTCATGACATTATCTTTTTTTCAGTATTTCTTGGTCAAATTTCTTTCTTGTGTTGAATTTCACTCTCATGCACACACATACTCACAAGATATAGCTGCATTATTGAAGTCATATTCATTGAATCCGATTCTTAATTTAGTATTACTCATAGCTCTCTTTGGCTGTTAATCTTCCGAATATATAGATGATTATATGTCTGCAGGATGGAAGAAGTCAAAAGAGATTTTGTGAACATGGAAGCATGACCATTTTAGTCTTTGACAGTTAAGATTTATATCTTATTGACAAATGCTGCACCACTTAAGAGCTTCTATTGTTGATGATGAATTGGGATTCTTCTTTATAAAACACAGATGCTCATTGCAATTATATGTGAAGGGCAGATATGTATTTGCATTAATACACATTTCATAGTCTACATTCAGTTAAACATATTGAAGGGACTTTCATTTTTGTTAGTTGTTTTCAATTTTTGGTTACTCATAATAGTAGAATTGCAATTTTTATTGTTAATATTAAGAGAGGGTACATTGTGAATGATGAAAATATAAGTATTAGAAAGATGAATGAAATAAAGAATTGATTGTGCTAAAGTATTTGAATTTGTACAGCTTTATCCAAAGAAGTAGTTGCCTTACGCTGTCGATAGATCCGAATTGGATCGGATCTGCATCCATTTTTTTTCACCATATTTACGTCGAGATCTTGACGAATTTGTTGTTGGGTTTAATTTTGTTGATCTCTTGGATTTTTGTTGAATATCATATAGGCGTTTATATCGAAATTTTCACCTTCAAGTTTTTTTTTGGGGAAATCCTTGAAGTTTTTTCAACTATATTCTTTTTACAATAAGTTTATTAATAAATTATAATATAGTCATTCAACTTATTCAACGGTTTAAACTTTTTTCACGAGCTTCGAAGTAAAATGATCAGTTTTCAGCATATTTAACTATATATTTTGAAGTTTTTATCAAATCTCGTTGGAAAATAATAATAGATAGTATATCAGAATCAATTTATCTTATTACTTGAGAATCGAGGTATAAAAATGGGATCCTGAAATTAACTTATATCTTATTGGAATGGTATAAAATATTATTAATGTTATTAGTGTAAATTATTAAATTAATTTGAATCTTTAACGATTTTGACCAATTTACATCTATATTTACTCTATAAATTTCGGGTTTATTGGTCATCTTAATTGGATCTTAATCAAATAAATTTGTATTGGACGTCGGCTTCATTAATGTATTCCAAGTACATTTAATTTTTGAATAGTTACTCTTACCTAAAAGTATCACACAATCACAAATATGAATAATTTGATTTTGTGAATTCAAATAGCATATGTCATGTTAGTCTAACTACCATTAGCAAAATATGAATATTGAATTTGAAAACAAAACCGATAAGTATTTTTATTTTGTCGACACACAACGTTGAAACCATCACAAATAGCATTTTGGAAAATGTGAAGTATTATGCTGATAAGATAAGTAAATTCGAGCGATACATAAAATATTAATGACGTGCTCTATTTAATTAGTAATTTCTATATAATAAGACCTAATCCCAGAAATAAATGACAAGAATCCCTATTAATATAATATTGTCACAGACGTGTTTACCGTGATGACGCACGAATATTTATTGTCTTAGCAGTCAAGATCCCATGAACTAATTCTGCTGATGCAGAACAAAAGACAATCAATCACATATACTTTACTTTTCATATCATATCCTAATTCTTAATTAAACAACTATTCACTATACTCTATAGGGTGAAGAAATGAACTACAAAAATGTAAATTGCGCAAGTCATCAGGATTAATTACTAATTAATGATCTAGTCACCTTAATTATCATGCACTAAAATGATTACGTATAGAAAAAATCCAACCGTAAGAGTTGGAATTTTGTGAGGTCCACGTAATTAAAGGGCCCCCAAAAATCTTTAATAAACTTTTTTGGTAGGCCCATAATTGATATCAGCCACGAAAAGTAAAACCCAAATTCTAACCTTAATTACATCATTTTATGAACCATAACCGAGAAAAAGAAAATGAGTGAATTACACTTTTAATATCATACTTTATCCTACTTTAAACATGTGATACCAGATTTTTTGAAAAAATATATTTGATACCACAATTTGCACGATCAATGACAACTTTATCGTTTTGGCGTTCAATATTTGAACCATTAAATTAGATATATCCAACACTTAAAAGAGTAAGAAGATATATACATCATAGTCAGCCGCTAGAGCTACATTAACTATTCCTCGATTCGACATTAAGTTTAAAAAATTGTTAGAGTTTGAAGATACTTTAAATTGAAAGAATTTGATGATAAAACTAATTAAATATGTCAAATACCATCAATAATTATGATATCAAATGTATTTTGTCAGAAAACATGGTACCAAATGTGACGAATGATACATAATCCAAAAGGGACGAATGATATGAGAACATGTGCATATATAAGTTTTACCATATACAAGACCTTATATATATATGTTACTATTAAATACTAATAAATATATTAATTAATCAAACTGCTCGCTTATGATACATAGCCTTTCCTAAGTATGCATGGGACACCACTCGAGTTGCTCGTTCTCTTTGAAGTAGCTTCACACTTTCATGAAAGGTTACCCTCCATCCATTTTTTTTCTCTCTCTTCTTATTTGAATATTTGAAAATTTTCATTAATAAATTGTATATAAAGGGAGGGATAAAGAGAGAGAATTAATCAAGAAAAGAAATATAGAGTAATTAATTAGATAGAGATAGAGAGAGAAATGGGTGGTGGGTTGCAATTGAAAGAGGCTTTAGGGGAGGTGATTCCGAGCACCGCCATGGTGGTGGTGGAGGGATGCATTATTGGGTTGACAATTATGGCCAACACCGCCATGGCAAGAGGAATGAGCCCTTTTGTGTTTGTTGTGTATACAAATGCTCTTGCAACCATCATATTACTCCCTTATTCCTACTTTTATGATAGACATAGGTATATATATATATATATGCATGTTACTAAATTAAGTTTACATTTATATATTTAGGTCTGTTTGTTTGGGTTTTCTAAGAGATGTTTTAGAGATCAAATTTTTAACCTCATATATATATATATAATCAAGAGATCGAGAATTATTCGTTTCACTAAATAAAAAAAATTGACAGTATATTTGCGCGCATGTATAATATAATTAAATATAGCTAGCTTGAAGAATATTAGTAATATATTTTCTCTATTTTTCAGATCAGATGAGCCATTTTTTACCTGGCCTTTTCTTCTACGAGTATTCCTTCTTGGTTTGATAGGGTCAGTCTCTCTCTCTCTAAAGATATATAGACAGATTTTAAGATTTGAGATGGTCAAATTTAATTTATTTGATAATTAATTATATATATATATATAGTTAATGTTGTAGATGTTATGATAATTTGTAGGGTGACCATAGCTCAGAACCTTGCATTTGTTGGTCTGAGTTACAGCTCTCCCATTGTTGCATGTGGCATGGCCAATCAGATGCCTGCTTTGTCTTTCCTTCTTGGAATTATCCTCAGGTTTTTTTCCTATTTACTATTATCTCATTTTTTCTTTTTGTTAATAAATAAAACTTAAATTAGTTCAAAATCAGTTGGAAATACAAATACAAATATATTTGAAATTATTTATAACCGATCATTACTTAAAACGTGGTACTCAGTCAGTCAGTCAGATGTGGATTAGAATTTTCAATTGAACTTTGGCATTCCACTGGCACAAAATCCCACTATTTAAATTAATAGAAGGGACAAATTTGTGGTTGGTATGATATAAGCTATATACATGATTATTAGTGATAATTAAATATTTGAATTAATTAGATTCACCCCGATATATATTTAGTCGGAGCCTCAAGCTAGGCAGCCCACACTTAGGGGAGGGCCACATTGACGGAGCCAATAGTATCTCTTGGTAACTATATTCATTGGGCCTGTATTTTTAATAATTCATCAAGTGTGGGCCCCACATAATTATGAGATCATCAAAAATATATCATCCGACTTAATTTATTTTATGTCAGATATAGTTAAATGGCTGTTACAGGTGGGATTTTGATGGATTGATTGCATATATTTTTATCTAGTAGTAATTCTTTTAGGATTCAAAATGCGGACGGGAGATTAATTTAGAACTAATTTATCAATTTTCGTTTGGAGATGTTCTTGTATATATATATATTTCTAAAGAAATTAATTAAGTCAGATCTAATTAGTTATTTTAACAAAATTTCAGGATAACAAAATTTGATTGGAAAAGCTGTGGAACCCAAGCAAGAATAATTGGAACATTGATATCTTTCATGGGTGCAATTTCAATCACACTTTACAAAGGTCCCACCATCAGAAACCACTCATCTCCGTCAATGTTCCTTCAGGCCACGGCAGCTCCAACGCGGTTATTAGTGTTCACTTCACCACATGAAAATTGGGTTCTTGGTTGCACTTTATTTGCAGCTTCTTCAGTTACACTTACCATTTGGAACATTATTCAGGTACATTAATTAATTTTTATTTTAAATTTTGTAATTATTTATTTTTTTCATTTAATTAGTTTCTGAAACATTAATATTTGCTTCTAATTTATTTTTAGGTGGGAACTGTGAAAATGTGCTCACAAGTGATGAAAATAGTAGCTTTTTATAGTTTATTTGGGACAATTCTATCGGCTTTTGTTGCTCTTTATATGGAAAGAGATGTTAGTGCATGGAGATTGGAGCTTAATTTTGAACTTATGGTCATCGTTTTAACAGTAAGATTATTAATTAATTTAATACGTATATAAATTGAAGATAAAGAAAAATTCCCAAAGACAAAACAACATTATTTAATTGTTGTTATTATATTAATGGGTATATTATTATTAAATACAGGCAATTTTCAGTAGTTTGATTCGAAGCAATATTCAGATGTGGTGCACGAGATTGAAAGGGCCTTATTTCGTGCCCATTTTCAAGCCATTTGGTATTCCATGGGCAAGCACCTTCGGCAGTTTGCTCTTTGCTGATACATTTCATTATGGAAGGTAAAAAAGAATTTCTTTATTGATTTAAATTATTTTCATTTATAAAATAATGGGTTTATTCCCATTTACCCCCTGTAATTTAAAATATTAGCATTATACCCCCTATGCACTTTTAAGGATCAACTTGCCTCTTTCTGTTGGAGCGTGTAACTTACTCTCTCGAAATTGAATGTGATGAAAAGTGTTGCGTAAAAAGACAAAATCACCCTTCTCCACGTAAAATAATACAGGGGATAAAGTGTCACATATATAACAACACATTGGTAAACTGATACATATAATTAAACAATACACTGGGCATGTCCTTAAAGATAAACACACGGGGGTTAATTGCTTCATTTCTTTCAGGTTGATAGGTTTAAGTATATTGTACATAATTAAGGGTATTTTTGTCAAAACATATTGTTTTTAAGATTTAAAAATGTTAAAGAGGCGGTGTGAATCTTTTATAAAAATATATGACGGAATAGAATTGCCGTTAACTCAAAAAACAATTGAAATCCAATTGAAATTATTACTATGAATTTGGTGCAGCATGATGTCGGCATTTATCTGTGGAGTAGGCTACTACACCGTGTTATGGGGACAAATCAAAGATGACGAGAACATTAATAATAAATTAGTAAATCAAAGTGGTAAGAATGTTTTATCAGATGAAAATGTCCCTCTTCTGCAAGAAGAAGAAGAAGACTCTCAAGTGTGAGATCATGGTTAGCTTGATGATGATGATTTTGTAAAAAAAGAATAATGAAGGGTCCTGGTTTTATGCATGATTATTGGATTCTTAAGTGAATAAATTGTTCACAATAAAGAGTCTTTTGTATATAGAATGTGGAGGTTTTTTTTTGGGACCTTCCATTCCATTTTAAAGGGAGCAATGCATATATTTGCTTTAATTCTATTTATTATGTGAAAAGTGTTGTGCATGTACAATAATGTCTTGCATGCTAGTGTATTTTGGTATTTTGAAATCCAAAAAAGTTAATAGTAATAACTAGTGCTTCTTAATTAAGATGAACTTACCCGGCCCAATCATTAACAAGAAATATTAACCTTCAAACAAAAAAAAATTATAGCTAGCTAGCTCAGACATATGCATCAGTTATTGAACTCAAATTAATTAATATCAGGACACATATGTAACAAGATAACATTTATTAAAATTGAACAACATAATATTAAATAAGAAAGTAGCTATATATATATATAGGTAATAATTAATATTAATCATGCGTTCTGCGTTGAGAAGATAAGCATCCAAATCTTGAAAACCATTAATAGCTGAATCTTTAACGAGGTGTGGATTTGGGATTTGTTGATTAACCTTGTCAAATTGACATTGAAGTTGTTGTAGTAATTCAATAGATCCCCTTCCATATATTATGTTGTAATTCACTGTTTTGCTCTCATCATCCATCATGCTGCCCCATAACTTTTCTGCATTAATTTTAACCTCAATTTCCGCTTCAAGTTTGGACGCCATTTTCAAAAATTAATTATGAACAAACAGAACAGAGGAATTAATAGTACTAGGAGTATTAATTAATTTTTGGGTGTGAGAGTGCATGTGTGGTTGGATCCATGACTGCCGTCTATCCGTAGCCATAAGTTTTCAATAATTTTAGATGATGCTAGCTCGTCCTACTCGTGACTCGTGAGCATTGTGTAGCGAAATATCTAGTACCAAATAATTAATTAGACAACAAGGTTATCTCCAACAGAATTCTTAAATTCAACAATTCATATCTCAACATTAGCAATTTTTTCTTTCCCATATATAAATAGTAAATATGCTCGGGACTATTTTTACATACGTGGAAAATCTAAATCGGAAAAAATCACAAGATCGAAAATCGATTTCACTCATCCACTATGATAATAATGAGTTCACAAAATACTCCCTAGAGGCTAGGGGCTAACTAAATTCTCAAGAGAACATCTCTTGGATCACATAAAGAACATAAACAACAACCTCACCGACAAAGTGAAAATCATCAAGTTACTAACTTGGATAATATGTTATAAAATCACGAACAAATAGGATAATTTAACAACTTGTGAAGAATCTCCGACCGAATCTGAGACGAAACCAATTACCAATCACAAACCCCAAGAAAACACCTATTTTCTCCTCTTTATTATTCTCTCTCTTGTGTTATGTTTTGTTCTCTCACACACAAATAAATTTAGAAGACTAAAGGTATTTTTATACGTGTCTCATTTAAGCCTAATTTTCTTCTAATGGGCTTCAATTACATGGATTGGACTTTTGTAGAGTTTTAGATTTAAAGAAGTATGTATGTCACGGGTTTTAATAGGTTTAATTTGATTTTATTGGGTTTCACTTGAGCCTGTTCAAATGCGAAAAGAGTTTATTATAGTATAGTTTCGCGGTTTGACAAAATGAAGCCAAAAATAGATTCATAAGGAGCCCATGTTTTTAAACTTGATTTGAATTTGAGTAAAGTTTCAAAAGCATCAAGATTTGTATAGTTTCTTGTTGGTAAGAATTGTTTATAGATTTAGTGATTTGACTGGATCGAGTATTATGTAATTAACTAGTGCAGACATTCTTAATGCAATACAGTTTAATTAGTAGTATTTGTTTATTAATAGGAGTCATAATCCTTCATTATCTCATTGGATTGAATGTAGTAAAAGGACTGGCAACTAAAAGTTGATTTCTTAGTAGCGCGCGCCTTAACATTGGTACATGGAAAAATAAACCATGAAAAATGAAATTGAACAAATTTTCTCATAAGAACAACTCATGTAATTAACTTATATTATTCCACATGAAATTAAATACATAGTATATTAATATATATATATATATAACAAAGGCAAATATATAATTAATTAAGATGGAGAAATAGTTTCTCATTTATTTAGGAACCATATATATGTATATGTATATAGTATAAGGGTAGGTAGGTAATCAAAGGCAAGCTATTTGATGAAGATAAACATCCAAATCATTGAAACACTTGACAGCAAAATCCCTCATAATATCTGGATTTGGAACATCTTGATCATTTGCCTTGTCAAATTCACATGCCCATTTCACTGTACTTCCATTTTCACCCTTGGGAGTCATGGCTTTGAAGTTTTTGTAGTAGTTCAAGACGTCGCCGTCTATGACGCTGTAACTCAGGGTTTTGTTCGCTTCATCCACTGATTCAATTTTCTCTTTTGTGCTTGAAATTGGTGACACTCCTGCGCGCATTATATATATAACAAATTAATTATAAATTATATATATATATATATACTCTTACGTCGTACTTGTACGTACGTACCTGGTGCGTAGTTAATCAAACGAACCGAGCCTACGGACTTGCCGTCACCTTGGAGCAGCTGGATGCTTTGGTACTGATCAGGGAAGGCTTTAGGGAAGAGAGTTGTGGATTCTCTTATGCTCTCCCAAAACTTCCCTGCATCAGATCTGACCTCAACTTCAGCTTCAATCTTTGATGCCATTATTTATTTTTAAATTTTGGATATATATATATCAAAGGTACGTACATACCAAATATATATATAGGCCTCTTTTCTTTGGCTTTTTACGTGACAGCTGGTATCATGTAGGAAATTTAATGAATATCTTCTTAACTACCTGCATTTACACTTAATTTATGAGTGAGTCCAAGATGCACAGTTAGGAGGTATTGCATGGTTTCAATTTCTAAGTCAATGACTGATCGATGTAAGGAAGAAAAAATATGTAATACATACATATCCTTTCCTATGCACAGTTAGGATCGGAAGATAATAATAATTTCTGGTCATATTTGGTGTCAAACATGCAATACTTGATAACTATCTATCTTATTTCATAATTTACGTACGTGGGCCAACCCAACATGTATATTTGTCAATATAAGTGTACTGTACATGCATGTGTGACACAATGGTAATTAGGAAGTACATGCTAAGGCCTTTAGATTTTTTCAAGAGGCATTCATGGGTCGGTCCAATACAATTCTTTTGGGTTCAGCCAAATTCTGTGTGGATAAGAATTTCTCACAAAAGACATGGGTCTCAATCTTTCACTACTTGTAGATTATAACACAGTCCAGCTGCCCCAAAATCCTTACATAGCAGCTCCTATGTAAACTTTTTGGGCCTTCACGTTAGGGCCCAATTTGATATTTACATTGGCGAGAGACACCTACATATATATATATATAGGCTATTGTTTGGGTTCAAGGCTGATATCCTTTCTAATATTTTCTACATAAAATTAAAGAAACTTTGTTTAACCATATTATTTCTAAAATAAGCATCCTTAATTATGTTTTGACCATACAAAAACTACACTTAACTTGAATTTCATGCCAAATCTTGACTCAGAAAGAATTTCCGGCTCATGGCAAAATTTATAAAGTTCGTTCTAATTTAATCAGTTTTACCTAACCATGCACAACCATATTCAAAAAAACAAAAATAATGCACGAAGCATGTGATTTAGTTGGAGATTTCAAAGAAACTATCAACGGAAAATTAACTTCAAACCTACTAGACGCACCAAAAGAGTTTCAGAAAGACATCATAATCTTGACGTAGGATGAATAACAAGTTTAAGGATAAATGGCCTAACAAAATCAATGAAAATCACTCTTCAACCACATTCTTTCTAACAAATTAAACAAATATTTCCAAAGGAATAAACATTGTAACAAGAATTTGCAGCTTGTCTTTCCTTTTCAAACATATACCCTACAAAGCAAAAAAATTCTTCTAATTTAAAGGTAAGCAAGAAATACCAACTTCTTAATTTTCCTATATTGCTTTTTCTTATTCTTCAAGTGTAAATCCATAGTTGGTGGGAAGCTAACTCCTCACTTGCTTTATACATACTCCTAAAGGATTCTCATACTACATAACAATATCAATTCTTGTCTATACTGATACTGTATTTTGATACTCCTATGTTGTAATAAATCATTTGGATCACAAATTAAAGAAAGCAACAAATAATGCCTTTTGGATTAGTCTCCGCATGGAACAAGCGTAGGAGAAGCAAGTCTGAAGATCAGATCAATCCTTGTGTGTTCTTTGTCATACTCTAACAGTATGTTCAATTCTAGTTCTAACAGTAATAAGAATTATACTAATGTTCTATTTTTCAGGGATATATAAACCGGCGGAGAGCTGGAAACTCGAATACAAAAACCCACCGGCAAAAAGACGAAATGCGTCAGCAGTTTACACGCTCAAAGAAATGGAAGAGGCGACATGTTCTTTTAGCGATGCAAATTTTATCGGAAAAGGAGGATTTGGTCGAGTATATAAAGGCACTCTTCGGTCCGGGGAGGTAAGTTCTAAGAGCTAAATGCAAAATACACCATGTACTTTGCCTAATTGGCAAAAAAATTAGCAAAAAACTCCATCTTTGTATATTATATAGAAATAGCTAACTAACTAATAATAACATGTTTATTGATTGGGATAATAAACAGATTGTAGCAATCAAGAAAATGGAGCTACCGAAATTCAAAGAAGCAGAAGGAGAACGAGAGTTTCGTGTGGAGGTCGATATACTGAGCAGATTGGATCATCCAAATTTAGTAAACTTAATAGGATACTGTGCAGATGGGAAGCAAAGATTTATTGTCTATGAATATATGCATAAAGGGAACCTACAAGACCATCTAAATGGTTTGTATGTTTTCTTAGAATCTTTCGTGTCTTCAAATCCCTTCTTTAACTTCTAATTGTATTTTAGGAGTTGAACAAGTAAAAATGGACTGGCCTTTGAGGCTCAAAGTGGCTATAGGAGCAGCAAGAGGACTCGCATATCTTCACTCGAGTACTGCTGTTGGGATTCCTATAATTCATAGAGATTTTAAATCCACTAATATTCTTCTTGATGATAACTTTGAAGCTAAGGTAAGCATAACTAAACTTTATCATCTTAGTTAATTTCCCTGAAATTATTCTACCTTTGGATATGAGAGCAGCTTTTAAGCAGATATCAGATTTTGGGCTAGCGAAATTAATGCCGGAGGGGCAGGAAACTTGTGTTACAGCAACAGTGCTTGGTACTTTTGGCTATTTCGATCCAGAGTATACCCTCGTATGGTTCTTTTTTTTTTGTTCATTTTCATTTTCCTTGTCATTTTACTAAATAGAATCCAAGAACCAAATATAGTCTAATTTTAAATTATAAAGTGGCAAGAGGGACTGAGAAAATGATATATATTGGCAATAGACAGGAAAACTCACTCTACAAAGTGACGTCTATGCATTTGGGGTCGTTCTACTAGAGCTTTTGACCGGAAGGAGAGCAGTGGACCTGAACCAAGGACCAAATGATCAAAATTTAGTACTACAGGTACTGGCAACATGCCAACATGTCATTTTCGCAAAATTTTAACCCTGACCAAACTCGTTCAACCACAAAGCAAGTGCAACACATCTTGTGTGGTTGGTCACTCTCCTAGGAGTGTTATCCAGTCACAAAGTAAATGTACTGCACTTACCATGTGAATGTTTTGGTCTATTTTGAAATTACCCGCCATTTCCTAGAAAATCCTAAAAATTAGTTACCAGAAAATGTGAATGGAAATTAATGAAAATCCACAGGTTAGGCATACGTTGAATGACAAGAAGAAGTTGAAAAGGTTCATTGATCCCGAAATGGCAAGGAGTTCTTACACTATGGAGTCAATATCGATGTTTGCAAACTTAGCTTCACGCTGTGTAAGAGCAGACAGTCGAGATAGGCCCCCGATTATAGAATGTGTAAGAGAACTACAGCTGATTCTCCACACCAATTCTAAAGGTTTGGGGATGACAATGCATACACTCAGAATGATCTGAAACTAAGGAGCTTCTAGATCTATGTAAGCTTAAAAAAGTGTAGAAATTTTCCGATAAAGTATTAGCACTTCAGAATGTCTCAGAGATATCGGCGTGTTTATAGAAATAGTACTCAAAAACAATAACAATTCAAGACTAAGAGTGCTATAAAGAGTAGACAATTCTTACAAAAAAAAGTGTATTTATCCTTTCAGGAACACCATTACTATTGTCTTTGGTACTAAATTGTGATATATTTTAATCTAGGGAGAAAAATGGCAATTTACGAGAAGTTAGATAGGCACATTAGTAGCAGCAGTATAACAAGAATGAACCAGAACTTAAATGTAAATCAACATATCTAGGTTTGACATTCATGAAAATTCAGTACTCAATACAATCAGAGATATCTTTAGAAATGGTTGAAGCCACACTAAATCATCACTTAACCATGAAATAAAGTGGAATATTCTAGTTGTTCATTAGCCTTCTTCAAAAATGGAATATCATGGTCAAGACTACAAAAATGAAGTGAAAATTACATTCTATTTTTTGGGTCGTGTTTAGTGTACAACAGCAATTACATGGTAAAAATGTATAGATGTGATTGTTTGCTCTTTACCTCAAAAACTCATCTAAATACACCTGCTAATCAACTAAGCTCCTCATTAGGAATATACATTTCAGAAGGCTTCTCAGGGATAGGAAGGTCTTTACGCATCAAGTGCCTACGCCTCTGCAATGTCAACAAGGTCAATATGCTATCTGTCTTAACAATGCTATAGCCTGCTTTTGTATACATGTTGAATGGACCTTCATCGATAATTCTACAATGCAAATAGACCTCTCTCGCGGAACTCATTCGTGTAATAAGGTCCTCACCTGCTCTCAGTAGATGCCATCCAATCCCTCTCCTGAAATATATTCTTTATATCAAAACTCACATAAACGAAGAATCAACAACGTGAAATTTAGGAACAAGATGGTTTTCTCAATAGAAAACACAAAAAATCAACCGTGGTGAGACATGTTAATTGTCTCCTATTCAATGCTCAATCTCCTTTTTCTTTCTTTAAATTTTCTATATAATCTGCTCAAAACAAGGGAGCAATTCATGGAAGTTTTTACTTGGTTCTTTAAGGACACTAAAATTCATAAATATTGTTTCAATTACCCAACATATACACCACAAGATCAAGAAACAGAACAAATCAAAACCAATCATTCAAAAGAACATTCAAATCAAGAGATCGAATAAAAATTGAGACTCTATACCTTCGAAGTGGCTTCCTCACAGCCATATTACAAATATAGGGTGAATTCTTGGGAGCAATAGGCGTAGGAGGATTAACATTAGAACCCTTTCTATCAAAACTCAATTCCACAGTCCCTGCTAATTCAAAATCCTCTTCTCCATTTTCCCTATAAATCCCAAGAAGCATAGCACTATGAGGCATAGTTTCCTTCCTCTCAATTAAGTAATTCTTGACCAAAAACTCGAGCAATTTCGTATACCCATTTGCCATCATCATTGATTCTGCAAATGATTCGGCCAACAAATTTACGGTCATGTCCATTTCCTCCTCTCTCATTACACGAACCCAAAGAAGCCCAGATTCTAAATCTTGATGGTAGCTGTATTTTGTAAGAAGGTCGAGTTTTTGGAGCTCTTCGTTTGTCAAGAAACGGGCTGATTGAAGTGGGTTTTGAAGTGGGGAAGAGGAAGAGTTGGAGGAAGAGAGGGAAAGGGAGAGATTGTGAGGGGTGTGTTTGGGGAAGCTGAGAAATGGGTGGTAGTGTTTTCCGGTGGAGAGGTGGCGGTGGTGGTGGCGGTGGGGATGGGAGTTTAGGGAGATGGAGAGAGAAACTGTTATTGCCATGGGAGGGCTCAGTAAGATTTGTGATGATGAGAAGTGGAAGTTTTGCTCAAGATACTGTTTTAGTGTTTATTGTTAGTCGAATATTGACAGTTAAATTTTGTGCCATGTTTGGGACTTGGCTTTTTACATTTTAGTATTTTACTATTTGGCATAACTTTGTTTTCTTAATTATGATAAAAGATTTATTTATCTACTAAATACTAATATAAAACAGCTTATATAGAATTGTGGGATATTAGGTAGACTTAAAAATTAAATTAATTTTAAGTTTATTCGGTAAAATATCGATTGAGTTTGGTTCATTATACATATCAAATATAGTTTAGA
Organism: Penstemon newberryi var. newberryi; assembly: GCA_030819805.1. Taxonomy (NCBI): domain Eukaryota; kingdom Viridiplantae; phylum Streptophyta; class Magnoliopsida; order Lamiales; family Plantaginaceae; genus Penstemon; species Penstemon newberryi. The sequence goes on from JAUALY010000008.1 coordinate 1,924,104, forward strand.
AAGAAAAAAAAGAAAATTCTTGAATAAGTTTTAAAATTTTTGATTCAATAAGCTCAAAATTAACAAAAAATATATAAGATATTAATTTACTCGAGTTCAATTCGTTTAACATTTTAATCAAATTTAATCAAAATTTTAAATTCAATAAAAGATATATATCACTTGACATGTGTCTCATTCTTAAATTGTTCCTCTTCACGAAAAATTCTTACACAGACTGTCTAAGAGCTTAGTGGTAGACCTTGTGGTTGTAAATGCACCACATAATACATTTTGATGATGTCATGCTCTCACAATCTATGATGTGGTGCATTTACAACCACAAGATCTATGAAAAGTTCATAGACCAAGTCCATGCAAGAATTTTCTCCTCTTCACAATTACACAACCCCTAGCCCTAAAAGCATAAAAAAACTCAAACCAATTGTGGAAAGAAAAAACTCTAGAATATTCCCCCTTTGTATTCTTCAACTTCCCATCTCTTGATTAAATCTAACAAAATCTCATTCCATGTATCAATTGGACCAGGTAAACACCAATGCACACAATCATTCTGCACAAGCTCACCAATCCCATTGGCAAATGGAAAAGGATTCATATAAGGTCCAGGATGTCCATCTGGCCTCAACAGAGCCAATTTAGTAATATCCACTACCTCCACTCTCACACTACTATTACCAAACTCCTCACCCTTCAATTTTGCCTTTTTCACTTCTTCCACTCCAATTCTCCTCATTTCTTCATCCATCCCTTCTAGAAGTTTCTCACTTCCTTTGAAAGGTTGAGTCTTTGAACATGCCCCAAACTTATTCCAATCCCCTTCGAAATGTGCAGGTGAAAATGTGGTCAAAAACACATTGATCGAATTCCCATTTGACCCTTTTATTTGAATTATTATTTCTTGAAATGTAGTCTTTAATGCCTTGCTATAAACATCATAGAATCCAATTTCAGTACAACTTTCAATGTAATGACAACCTAGTACTGAATTTTTGTGATGGTACATTGCAGGATGTAAAAACCAATGTCCCACAGACAAAACAAGAATGTCTATGTACATCAAATCTGAACCCCAACTCTCATCAATTACATCCAAATACAATGTGTTGTAATTATTTTTTGCATTTTTCTCATACCCTTTTACAAGAAATGGTGACCAATAAATTGAGACATTGATATTATGTGAAGGGAAATGCCATTTTCTGAACTTTTTTTCTTCACCATCTGTGTAGTAAAGATTGGATTTTGAAGATGTACCCATCATACAAAGCAGTGATTCAAGTTGGTTTCTTGCAATTGAGTCCCCAACAAAAGCCAAGTGTTTGTTTTTTAAAAGATTAAGAAAAGTTTTGGGGTCAAACCTTTGGAGATTGCATTGTTTGGGCTTCCATTTCCAGTGGAGATAATCTGAATCAGGCCTACCAAACAACATACAATTTTGGCCTTGTTTAATTGTGCCACAACTTGAGCCATTGTACAAAGGGGGTAACTTATTTGGTACCCATTCTCCATTGGTGTAGTCACATACACTATTTTTTCTCAAAATTTCTGCAAAAAAAAAAAAAAAAAAAAAAAAAAAAAGAGAGTACTTTTCAATTAGTATAGAAATTTCAGTGAAAAATCATTTTTCTTTTTGCAATTATACATACCTTGTGAAGAAGAGGAAGTGGAAGGAAGTTTGTGAGCGGGTGAGAAAGAAATTGGATTGAGATAAATGTGAATGAGGGTTATAGGAAAGAGGGCATATAGAGTATAAGGAAGTACTTTCTTTAAGAAATTGGATGAATTATGTGATGATCCCATTACATCAGTTTTCGTCTACTTTGCTTGTGCTTTTCTTGGCGATTTTTGAAATGTAATCTACTTTCTTTTTAATATGAAAAACGGAGAGGCAAATGATAGAGATGACAGAGAAAAAGGAGAGGTATTGATTATGAATTATGATGAAGAACTGAAAAGGAGAAGTTTGTGGGTTGATTGAGTCTTCACTCGAGTGTGAAATTTTATTTGGTTGGCCAACTCTTAGTCCACTTGAATTATTTTGTACATCTGCTACTGCAGGAGCTGCGGTTGAGATTACATTTGATTGCTAATTTAAGAAGAAGTTTGACATTAAAATTTCATTCACTCAGTGTATTGGTATGTAAAAATTATTAAGTTCTATAAATCACAACCATATGTTATATCATATTATCCATGCAGCGTATATATCTAGGTGTGGGCACGGGGCAAGTTTGGGGTTAAAGATATAGGTATAATAAACTTTCAGATTGACATATTTCATTTCAAGCCCACCCCCGTAATAATTTGGGTACCCGAATTATTGTGGAACGGGACGGGATTATGGGTCCCATATTTTTTTTAATTATCAATTCTTCACGCATCTAACAAAATTAAATTACAATATTCTGTATAAAATTTCTTTCGTAATAGACTAGTAGTAGTAGTTATTTAATTTGTAGAAAAAAAAACCAAAAAAAAAATATTCTGTGGCGTAGGTGGGAAGAAGAAGTGGTAGAACCGTAAAGACTATGAGAGTTTTTAGAACTGAGGCAAACTTAATGTTCTAATAACTAGTGTAAAATTAAAAGGAATATTAGGTTAAAGTAAAAAAATTATTTAATTATTAGATGATGTTGATTAAATAATTAATTGATACATAAGTAAAGTGTATAATTATATAATAATAATAAAATAAAAAATATAGACGGATTCGCATATTCGGGGTTGAATAGGCTAATCTCTAACCCGTTTCGTTTCTCGTAATAAAATTCGGGTTTTTAAATCCGGGTACCCAAACCCAAAAAATACATGTCCCATTCGGGTATTTTAAAAAGGGGACGGTCGGGTTTGGGTTACCCGAATCCAATGTCCACCCCTACTTTCATTGTTCAAGTCACAATATACTCCATTCCTTCCATTAGTTTTACTCTATTTACTTTTGGCAGAAAGTTTTATGTAAGTGTAATAAAAGTAAAAGTTTTAAGTATGTTTACATTTATGCACTTAAAAGTAGTGGTGTCAAATCATTGATTTATGTGAGAGTAGGGGTGGGATCGGTACGGGTTTTCGGGAATTCGGGAACGGTATTCGGGTTTCGGGATTCCAATTTTCCTTCCCGAAACCTGTCCCGACCTACCCTCTTCCCGGTATTTCGGGTTCCCGAAAAAAATCGGGAATTCGGGAACGGGTTTCGGGAAACCCAATTTTGGCTGGAATTTATAATTTTTTTAATTAAACTAGCAAACCAAATTTAGTAGCTTCACCATTTTCGTAGACCTGTTACGTACATAATCCCCTTCACTCCACATTTCCCAGCAACAATTACTATCAATTCTTACCCAACATCTACTGGAAAAATTTAATGGTGATCCACAGTTCTTGAGGTACATTACTATCAATTCTTACCCAACATCCATGGCCTAGCTACATAAAAATGACAAACCCAAAAAAAAAACAGAGGAGGAAGAATAACTTGAAGTGAGGAGGAGAAGGAGGGCGAGCTTCCTCGATGGTTGTCGGTGTGGGGGAGGCGGCGTACGCTGCTAGAGGAAGTGGAGGATTGACGGCGGCAGTAGGGTTTTTGTTTGGGGGGACTTGGGAGAGTATTTTGATTTGGGAATTGACTAATTGAGGGTTGAGATAGATTTTCAGATTTGAGAGAAAGCGTGGTATATTTTTCATCTTCTTTTATATAAAACGTGGGTGGACAACGTTTATTGAACGTTTATTGATTAATTTTATTTTTACATATATACAAATAAGAATTGAGAATGGTGGTGCATATATTATAACCGGGTTCCCGATCGGGTAGGACCTCCTACCCGAAACCCGTACCGATTTATAATAATCGGGAAATCGGGTTTCCCAAAACCCGGAAAACCCATAAATTTTTATTTTTTTGGTAAAAACCCGATCGGTACGGTTCGGGTTCCCAATTCCCGATACCAAATGCCCACCCCTATGTGAGAGGGTGGTGTCAAACTTGAAGTACCATTTAGACCAACAAGCCCAAAACTTGCATATTTCCAGAATGATCAAGGAAATTATCCAATCCCTAATCTCTTCCTAAAACAAAATAGCTTGAACAACAAGGAAACAATCACTTTCAAAAACTACATTGTGGACACCTTTCTTGTTCAGAAACCTGCAAGAGCTTCGACAACCTTAGCAATGAGACAGATTATGTAAAATTTGATCCGAGAAGATTGTTTTTATATAACTGTAAGTGAAACTGTAATTTAGGGACAAAGTTGAGGTATCAAAATCAAAAGGTACTATGAGTTTGATTCTCAAGATGTTTTCAAGTTTTTTACTAATGTTTATAGTTAGTTTATCTCTGTAATTTGTTAATAATTAAAAATATGTTGACGTAATAATTGATATATTAATGATTTAATGTACAACATCTAAAAAACAAAATGTTTTCATAGAACTATGGTCCCAAAGCTACAGAAAATATTATAATTTCCTTTATTTTGGTTATCTCAAAACTTGTTAATAGTTTTAAATCATTCGAAAATTACAACCCTTGTTCACACAGAATGATAGAAGACTATTCTGCTTTTAATTCAACCCCTCAATTTTTTTTATTTTTTTTAAAACTACCCCTTCCACTTTAAATAATAAACATAAACAAACATAGGTTTATTGTATTAATTATTGTTACGGAGAGCGAGAATCAATTATTCTCACGCACAAGAGGGGGAAAAAAAAAAGAATTAATTGCAGAAAAATCCCACAGCGTAGAAACGGCAATGGAGGGTGAAGAATTTGCAGTGGGCTGCATACTATCCATCAAAACAACTTTCGGAGAAGAATTTCAAGCTCAAGTCATCTCCTTCGATCGTCCATCAAATCTCCTCATTCTTCATATCCTTTTTTAAACCCTAATCTGTATAAAATTTGAATTCATAATAGATATGTACAAGATTTAAACTTTGCTCTGATTTTACTGTGTTTTTAATCTATTTTGGAGAATTCTTTAACTTTAGCTTTGGAAAATACAAGACGGTGTGAAATCTGGATCAGGGGCAAAGAGGAATATAAGGCTACTGAAGGCTAATTACATCAAAGAATTCACCTTTTTGGGTCAAGGTGAAGACCCACTTGATGTCAACAAATGTGTTGTTGATCTTAATGCAGTTCAAGCTAAAGAAGAGTCTGCTATTAGGTAAAGTTTCAATTTTTAGCACCTGTGATTTTTATTTTTTAATAATGTTTTTGTCTATTTTTAAATTGTTTGCATTATTTATGGGTTTTTGTGTTTGATTGTTTGGGTTGTATTGCAGACAAGCAGAGGCAGATTCTGAAAGGATTGGAGTTGGTGTTACTCCTGAGGCTCAGAGTATTTTTGATGCCTTGTCTAAAACGTAATGTGCCTTCCTTTTTTTTTTATCTTTTTAAATCCTATGAATTTATCAATTCATGAAGATTATAACTTAGTCTGTTACTTTTTATGAAATTCTTTCTCTCTTGCCTGATCAAAGTACTATAATTGCATAGTTAGTATCCCTCCTTTGCAGAAATGTGATTTGGTACATATTTGTATGATTTTGGTGTTCTTTTATTCTGACATTCACAATCTTAACCTAATTATAGAAAGACATTGCTGTAATATAATTACAAAAGATACTGGTAAAATAGATCTTCTGGGGTTCACTATGAAGAAACAACAAAGACAAATCGGTTGTTACTTTGCTATTGATGACAAATTACATTGGGTTTTCTCGTTTCTTAATGGTACTACTGTCTACCAAATAGTTTGAACTTTGTCTTTCATTATTAAGTGCTGTCCCAGGGCTTGGCATTTTTATTTTATTTTTGGATAATTTCAGGGCTTGGCTTTAAATCTTGATAACTTTTGACCCCCCTCCTCAATGTTTCAAGATTTTAATGGTGTTACAATATACTCTTTCTCAAGTGATTGGTTTAGTGATATTGTTTTTATTTTCCTGTCAAAATGTAATTATTCTTCTGAAATACAGAACAGTTTTCACATCTTTTGCTTCCTAAAAACAGCATATGGAGATACTTATGTCATTAGATTTGATATATTCTTTTCCTTTAGTATTTATCTACTTGTGTCCATGTAGTTTTGATTCAATCAGTAGAGCATCAGAGAAGTTTTAGACATAACAATGAGGACAATGTATAGCAACGTATGAAGAACTAAATGTAATGATTTTTTTGGTCAATGCTCTGAAGATTTACCTCAAAATTGAAGAGCAAACCTCTTGAACGATAGCAATAATTGAATTTACTTGAACTTGTTAATCTTGTAGTGCAAATGATTGAATTTGTTTTGGTTGAAGTAAACTCATGAGGAAGTCACACACTAGTTTTATAAATAAGCCTTTTTACGTCCTCATTGACCAACATTTTGCCTCGTCCATCGGCTGAATTTGCTGCCAGTATGCTCTTGCTTACATAGACAATATTAGAATGGAGGGAAATGCGAAAATACCCCTATTTAACAAAAAAAACTAGTGTTGTTTTATTAACAAACCCCCCCCCCCCCCCCCCCCCAAGCCGGACTACATATTTTGCAGGGAAAATAACAAGTATACCCCCCCATAAAATGCTAAAACACCCCTATTCACCTAAAAATTGACAATAATCCCCCTATTAACTTTTTCTTTTTCTTTTTGCCACTTTTGATGACGATGATCCCATGCATTTATAATGTAAACAGGCTTCCAGTTCGTTGGGACAAGGCGACAATAGTTGTGATGAATGAAGTTCGTGTTAGTAGCCCTTATCTTCCTGAATCCGTTCGTGGAGGAACTCCTGCTGCTAATGAACGAGTGCGAAAAGTGGTAAGATTTTTGTGAATTCTTATGTTTCGATTTTGCTGAATACTTAAAATGTGTGTCTATGTTCAATTCACTCAACTTATAACATTATTATATTATTGTTGTATATATTCAGCTTGAATTCGAGAAGAAGAGGTTGCAATCTCGGAATGTTGGTCAATGATTGTTTCAGATTCACAGAACATTCAAAGCAAACCTAACCCTGGCCTTTGAGTTGTATCAGTTTTTGTTGGATGAGTAATTTATATACAAGTTTCTTTGATGTATGAGGAATTTTGAGTTTCATAAATTTATGAATATTTCTCGTTTGTGTTCTGGAATACTTGTCCCTGAATACCAAATATTAATCTTAGTTTTTTTTTTTTTTTTTTTAAATCTTAGTTTATAATAGAGTGAAACTTGCAATTGCTGATTTTTTTTTTCCAGTTATTTGTAAAATATACTATTGTGTTAGTTCTAATTAGCAAATACGTCCTTTTGTTACTATTAATTAATAAATCTCCTCTTGTGTATATGAAAATGTAGCCATAAGACCCCCTTTGTGAATTAATTGTGCGATTAATAGCGATCCTCTAAGGCCATGGTTGATCTATGGATTTCAATGCGTAAAATGACTAGAAAATTGAAAAGATTAAAAAGTGAATATATTTTGCATAATTATTTAGGAAGAGATTTTGTTTTGAGAGCTTTTGAAAAAAAGATAAAAAGTGAATATCAATGTTCTAATTAAGAACATTTTTGTAGTATTTTACCCTGTGAAGTTCAAGAACCACAATGTAAGCCTAATAGTATATTGCAGTCGATGCTTGTTAATCTGTTTTGATATAATTACATGTGTTTTATTAAAATTTACTTATGTCCATTTATTTAAGCTGCATTTTTCTATTATACTGGTCATTGCGTGTTCTCGCGTGCATTAAATTTCTTAAAGCTGCATTTTTCTATTATAACTTGTCATTATTAGCACGTGTTCTCGCGTGCATTAAATTTCTTAAGTACAAAAAAGTAAAGATTTGATTTAAGGGGAAAGGTAAAAGTTAAATTTATTTAATGGGATAGTTAAGTAAGTTTAAAAGTTAATTTAATCTATTATTAAAGGTAAAATAAGAATATAAAAAAATGGTGTAGCATAGATAATGAGAACTGCTCACTTGGCTTAAATTATCGATGCCAGCTAACCCATATGAAAGGTTTTCTTAATTTTATTTTCTGATTTTCAAAATGCTAGTAATCTAGCTTCACATAATTAACAAGTCTTTCAAGTTTATGCATTGAAATTTTTTAATTTTTTTTTTTGTTTCTTAAAGAATTTAATTGGTAAAAAATTTGTAGAATTATGTAAAAAAAACCTTAGAATTTAAAATAATTTTCTTTATAATAACATTGTGTAAAAATTGTAATTAGTTTTTTTTAATAACATTTTATTTTTTTATTTCGTGTTAAATTTAATAACGTAATTAGTTTAAGGGTAAATATCACTTTTGGTCCCTCTTATCATTAACTTTTTACAGAGTGGTCCCTCTTTATGTTTTTTTTCCCATTTTAGTCCCTACTATGAATTATTTATTTCACTTTAGTCCCTACTATGAATTATGTGTTTCACTTTAGTCCTTATCAGGTGGTTCCGATAACACGTGACATGCATATGAATATTTTTTAGGGCATTTTCGTTTGTTCACTATTGAGACTATTTGAGATATTGTTTAATTGGTGAGCAATTTTGGTGTTTGAAGAAGATTTTGGGAGAAAACTTTAGTTTGGAACGAAATGGACGATTAAGTTGGACTGGAATGAAAGCCTAGTTTGGAAGAGATTAGATATTTAATTTTTTTTTAAATAATTAGAAGACGAAAATATCTCTGTTAGTTTACTTGAAATGAAGAAATTGCCCTAATGAGCATATCACATGTTACCGGAACCGCCTTGGACCACCTGAAAAGGACTAAAGTGAAACAAATAATTCATAGTAGGGACTAAAGTGGAAAAAAAACATAAGAGGGACCACTCTGTAAAAAGTTAATAATAAGAGGGACCAAAAGTGGTGTTTATCCTTAGTTTGAAAAAGTTAATTGGAGTGCAAAAAGTTAATGGGAGTGCAAAAGCTTCATACATAATTAAAAACGTTCGAAAACAATTCATCGTCTCAAAGTTAAATATTCGAACCGAAAGTAGAATTAAATTAACAAAATAAAGTATTCGTATATGATTCCAAGAGAGAGAATACTAACCTTAAGAAGCAAAATCAGAATATATATAATTAATTAATTATATCTGTTGCATGTACAACTGTTGCAAAGTGGACTGCATATCCAACTTTTTCAAACTTGACTTTGCAGTACAACTACAAGAGTTTTAGGTCAATCACGTCTTAACACGTGTCCTTTAATGTTGTTCTTTGTCAGAACAAAATATGATATCTTAGCCCTCTGGGAGTCTGAAGTGATCATCATCAAGTGCTCTATCTGAGAACCTAATTCCTGCCTAATGGGATTTAATTAATTGTTTCATATATAGGTTTAATTTTCTTCATTTTAACTTATTAGAAAAATTGTGCGTTACACTTAATTACACCATAATTATTCACATATGTTTCTTTTAACTTATTTAGATGTCGATTAGGGAATAAAGTACTACTACGAACTATTAAAGTTTCAAGTGAATATATAAGGGGAGCAAAAATAACAATAAAAAGTTGTCCTTTGGTTTTATAGAAAAATAATGATTTCATTAGATTTGAATATATATGTTGGTTGGTGAGATTAATTTACTAATAATTGGTTCAAATTGGATGAAACAATTAGACAACTAATTGGCCGGTAACAAGTTTAAACATGTAGAAATAATAGGAGTAATTAGTATGAGATGAGATTATAAAAGGTGGCATGCAGATGCTCTGTAACTTTATCTTTTGCGTGAGAGGAGAGGAGAACAAAGGACTGCAAACCAAAAGTTTACAGCCCCCAACAGGAAAAAAACCTTTTTTTTTTAATTATTTGAATTTTCAAGAATGCATGTTAGTATGTTTCTATTAATTATTCCATTGGAAGTGTGGCAGTGAAGCCATTCATTCTGTTTTCTTTCTTACTTTTGGTTGCGTTTTGCTTTTTCTCTCACCATTAATTTCTCTCTTTCTTTCTTTTCCCAATAATATATATTCACATTCCCTTTTTCATGTTTTATTCAATTTCTTCTTCAGTCCTTTTGTGCTGTGCTGTAACACATTACCCTCTTGGAAAATAGTAGTAATATTTCCTGAATGATGGAGTATTTTCATAGATTGTTGTTTGAGGTGTGGTAATAATAATTGGGATTTTGTCTTTAATTTGTGGAGATTAATTATAGAGAGGTGAGGAGAAGGAGAAGGAGAATTATTATTATTATTATTATTATTATTCATTATTATTCATGGCTGGGGGTGGAGCAGCTGCACCAGCGCCAAAACAAGATGAATTGGTACCACATCCAGTCAAAGATCAACTCCCTAGTGTTTCTTATTGCATTACCAGCCCACCTCCTTGGCGTTAGTCCTTTTTCTCTTCTTAATTAATTAATTACATTTTTCTCTTCTTTTCTTAGACATATTCATCATCATGTTTGAAATAAATTTATGTTGAATTCTTTATTAATTAATGTAGCTGAGGCCATACTGCTTGGGTTTCAACACTTCATTGTGATGCTTGGTACAACTGTTCTAATACCCTCCTTTTTAGTTCCTCAAATGGGTGGTAACAATGTAAGAATTTCTATCAATCATAGCATTATTATTTTTTCATGATTTTAACACTTATTTATATATTTGTTTGATTTATTGATTCTCCTAGGAAGACAAAGCTCTTATGATTCAGACACTACAGTTTGTTGCTGGTCTTAATACATTAGCTCAGACCATGTTTGGTACTCGATTACCTGCTGTGATCGGAGGTTCTTACACCTTCATACCCGCAACTATATCAATTGTCTTGGCTGGTCGATATAGTGACGTTGTGGAACCTAAAGAGGTGATTAATTAGTCTTTTAATTGATTTACCTTTGGGAGGTTGATTAATTAGTCTACATTGCTTTTATCTATCATGTGCAGAAATTCAGAAAGATTATGAGAGGAATTCAGGGCGCAATGATCGTGGCTTCAAGTCTTCAGATTATCATTGGCTTCAGTGGCATGTGGCGTAATGTCACCAGGTCGAGTATCTTATAAGCAAAAAGATTTATGTGAAAGCAAAATCAAATTTTATGAAATTACCGAATATAATAGCATCAAATGTTGCATAGCTTGTATCTATAGAAACTTGATTTTACCGATATTTTGGTTGAATTCTCAGGCTCATGAGCCCCCTATCGACAGTTCCATTGGTTGCTCTCACGGGATTTGGTCTATACGAACTTGGCTTTCCTCTGGTAATAAAATGATAAACCAAACAGAGCTTTACTCAGTTCAAATCCAAGAACCAAACATAGCCTTGATGTTTTTCATCCTTTTCTAATTACTTCTAACATGAACTCTTCACCGCCAGATCACAAAATGCGTGGAGATTGGACTACCTCAACTTATCTTACTTGTGATCTTTTCACAGGTAACATCTAGTCGCATTTTCTTATTCGACCATACGATTTCTTTTTGAACTTTTCTTTCTACATGTAAGGTTGCTCGATTATTTCTTGATCTTTACTTTGTGGGTGCATTTATTTACAGTACTTACCTCATCTGATGAAAAGCGGGAAAAACATCTTTGACCGATTTGCTGTATTATTCACGGTGATAATTGTATGGATTTATGCTCACTGCCTCACTGCTGGTGGAGCTTATAGGCACGCGGCACAAACAACTCAAACAAGCTGCAGAACTGATCGTGCTGGGATCATAAGTGCCGCCCCTTGGTAAATCTCGTTTGTCTCAAATCGAGTATTCATACTTCAAAAATCATCGGCACCTCAACAACCACTTTTACAGGATAAGAGTCCCGTATCCATTTCAATGGGGAGCTCCTACTTTTCATGCTGGTGAAGCATTTGCCATGATGGCAACTTCTTTCGTCACTCTTGTTGAGGTACATTTTCTTCCATTTAAATATTAGACCTTGAGTGAAATGCATAAATACCCCCTATGCGTTGCCTAATTAGCAAAAATCCCTGTGTCATTTTTATTATAAAATAAATCCCTTGTACTATTTTTTTACTAGCAAAACACCCCTCCCAAGTAGGACTACATATTTTGCAAGAAAAATGACGATTATACCCCAACCAGAAAATGTGGAATTGACAATAATTCCCCAGTTAACTTTGAAATTGAAAATCGGCAATAACCCACCGTTCACTTGAAGAATTGGCAATAACCTCCCTATTGATTTTGAAGGAATTTGCTAATAAAAAAATAAAAAAACACAGTTTTTTTTTTTGCCATTTAAGCAAAGCACATGGTGTATTTTTGCATTTAGCTCAATTTAAATGTTAGACCTTTAACAATGTTCATTATATTACAATACAATCATTTTTTTTCTTCTGTTGCCAGTCGACTGGTGCTTTTATTGCTGTGTCGAGGTATGCAAGTGCAACTCCTGTGCCACATTCTGTTCTTAGTCGTGGCGTTGGCTGGCAGGTAATGAAGAGTTTATTAGATTAACTTGAATTTTGATATTGATTATGTTTCTTTGGTTTAAAATACTTTAAAGGGTTTGGGCATACTGTTCTCCGGAATATTTGGAACTGGAAATGGATCATCAGTGTCCATGTAAGATTCTTCTCTACGTTCTTTAATTAACATAAACATCGATCACACATCACATAAACTTGTACTTTAAAAAAAAAAAAATGAACTTTTTCTCTCTCTCTCTCGCTCTCTCTTTGTATAGTGAAAATGCTGGTTTGCTCGGTTTGACACGTGTTGGAAGCCGAAGAGTGATACAAATATCTGCTGGTTTTATGATATTCTTCTCTATACTTGGTATTTAACCGGATTAGATTATGTTCATTTTGTCTAGGCAATGTTTTGTTTGAATACTTACAATGATTACATACACATCAGGTAAATTTGGAGCTGTCTTTGCTTCTATTCCTGCACCAATCGTAGCTGCTTTGTACTGCCTTCTGTTTGCCTATGTTGGTGCTGGAGGTCTCGGTTTTCTGCAATTTTGCAACTTGAATAGCTTTAGGACAAAGTTTATTCTAGCATTCTCAATCTTCATGGGCTTATCAGTACCACAATACTTCAACGAGTACGAATCCGTCAAAGGTTTCGGCCCTGTCCACACCAATGCAAGATGGGTAAGCATTCATCCATCGTATTTTAATCATCACTCGTTCAAGTTTGTAATAATGATTTTCTTTTTTGGCTGGCAGTTTAATGATATGATCAATATTCCTTTCTCGTCTGAACCGTTTGTTGCTGGAGTTTTGGCACTGATTTTGGATGTTACTATGCCTCCGAAAGACAATACGACGAGGAAGGACAGGGGGATGCATTGGTGGGACAAGTTTAGGTCGTTTAAAACGGATACGAGAAGTGAAGAGTTCTATTCTCTGCCTCTCAATCTCAACAAGTTCTTCCCTTCTGTGTAGTAGTTTGGTTTGAGAGATTGAATGTGAAGTGAAAAGAAAAACATGACTTCCTATTTTCTTGTTAATTTGGTTGCGCTCTCTTTTAGGATAGAGACTCTATCTATATACAAGTTTTCTACTTTATGGCTATTTATGGATCGTGTCATTTTATTCTTGAATAGTTCAAATTTATAGACTTTTTTAATGGATCTTGTCTAATTTGGGCCCAAAATGGGCTTTATCCGAAAGGATGCAGGAAGAGTAAGTTGTGGGCTACAAAACTTACATTTGAAGCCCAATTCCATGCTTATAAAGGTAGGTAGTGTTGTTTCTTCAAAATGGGTGGGCTCTTTTGCCTATTTAGAGCAACCACCCTTCCTAGCCCACCAACGTTTGGGCTTATGATATCTGCAAAAGCAATCAACTAAATTATATGCAAATGTTAGCATGAAATATTTCTTAAATAGCACAATAATGTCAACATTTGTGATTAGGTTGTTATGAAAGTATTCATTCATTTGATATGGTCTGCCAATTTATGAGTAGCAACAAATTTTAGAATAAGTTGAGAAAAAATAAAAAAAAATTACGGTCATTTAATTTCTGTACCCCGGCCATTGGGCTAAAAATAAATTATAGCGAAAAAAGTTTTGCGCTAAACGTCTTGTTCTCCTGTGGGAATTATGAACTTTTATGCCTAATAATTTCAAATTAAATGGATCCCCTCGTGATAGATTTTACACCACCAACTGGAGCCCTATGGCCAGTACCATAATTTGTCAGTATGCAAAAGAACAAATTTTGCAAGGACGAAGAAAGATTGAAACAGAGATTTGATCAAATAAAAAATAAAGTTAATATTAGATATATTACCACCAACCATTTTCTACGAAATGACATTATGTCACAACTCACACCAACAGCTTTTGTTTAAAAAAGAACATTTATTTATATTAATTATCATACTTAAGTGTCTGTAAATATTAGGCAAACATGCAATATGGCATGAAATGAACACATTATTTAGGAGGCAAGATGACCACCCCCGCAAAACGTGTTAGATTAGAATTGGTTTTTGGGTAGACATGTTCCTACCTAACAAATAATTTTTAACCAATATTCCCAATTTTTTTCTTTTCCTCAACGTTTTCATGAATTAAAAGTTCACAATTATAGAACGGTAAGTGGGGAAAAGAAAGAAAAAGGTGATTTTATTTCCCTTTTTCTTTTACATGTTCATGCATTTTCCTTTCTTACATGCATGATATGATGTAGGAAAGTTATGAATGGGTAATGTTTCATTGATTCGAAGGATGTTTTTTCAGTGGGAAAGTAGGGTGAAGGGTTTAAACATGGTGTCGAGTTGTCCCATTCTTTTACCCTTTTTGTGTATATATGTTACTAGTGGATATGTTGTTGGGATAAGAATCACCAATTATTTGTCTCAAAAAAAAAAAAAGAATCACCAATTATAACAATATATAGAACATGATACGATCGATAAAAAAGAAAATTATATATATATAAAAAATAAGATAAGATAAGATAAAAAGAAAATGTATAGTTTAATTTACAATTGTAAAATACCCAAAGTGATTGTGTCAAGTGATAGAATCTTGCGATCTTCATATGTGAAACTCAAGGTCGAATCCTACTAGATCTAGTCATCACACTGGGAAATATCTATACTCAATACTCTTTTCGATCTGAGCAATAAATATACAGTTTAGTAGATAAAAAAATTATAATTGAAAATTTTATACCCAAAACTTACTATCTTGTTGAAAGAAAACGGGTTTAAAATATGATATTTGTTTGTTGTTATTATTATTATTATTAGTTGAAGAGCTATTAGAGTTAAATGATTACATTAAAATTTATATTATATGAAAGTTAAAAAAAAAAAATAAGAAAGAGAATACTATTTTGACACCTTTTCTTGAGAAATATATTATGAATTTATATACATCTTTGAATAATTGATAACATGGCCACTCACAATGTATATGTAGAATCTTTTCTCGAGCTGATCGCCCGAAAGTTGACCATAGCCTACTGATTACAAAGTTTAGAATGTAATCAGTAATCACAGATAATTAATTATTTGTAGATCAGATCATAATTACTTGGTCAATGAAATAAAATAGGAATGGAATAAACGGAAAATTATTCATCATATCAAGTCTATAAGATAGTTTATGGACCTTGTAGGGTTTTGCACTTTACATCCCCTGACTCACCCTCAAAACACAGATTTAGCACTTTACATCTCAAAATAAGAACAATTCAGCACTTTGCACCCTCTTTTATTTTTCGGCAAAATTGATCACCGGAGTCCAAAAATCTAGGGCAAAATAGGTAATTCATTTTTGGATATTTGACAATTTGCACCCCAAAACACAAGAAATGGGCACTTTGCACCCTCAAACAGAATTAGCACTTAGCACCCTCGAATTAAGAACAACTCAGCAACTTACACCCCCAAACACGTAAAATGTGCACTTTGCACCCCCGAAACACAAAAATAACACTTAGCACCCTCAAATTAAGAAAAACTCAGTAACTAGCACCCCCTCATTTTTCCGGCAGAGTTGACCCCCGGGGTCAAAAAAATCTAGGGTCAAAATAGGTAATTCATTTTATTTTTTCCTTAAAATTTTTAAAATACGATTATGAATACTAGAATACTAATTTATCTCTCCATATTTCTTTTCATCAATATACATATCCATATAGTAAACTTGGATTAAAATTTTATTTTTGTGATATGATTCAGTAAATTTTATGTATTAAAACTTTTTAGAAACTTTTCGAATTCTTTTGAAAAAATTTGAGGACATTTGAAAAGTTGGTAATTAAAGAGAAATTGCCAAAGATCCAAACAAATTACCTATTTTGCCCCTAGATATGTTTTACCCTAGTGGTCAACTCTGTCGAAAAAATCGAAGGGTGCTAGTTACTGAGTTTTTCTTAATTTGAGGTGCTAAATATTAATTTTGTGTTTTGGGGGCGCAAAGTGCCCATTTATTGTGTTTCGGGGGTGCAGGTTGCAGAGTTGTTCTTAATTCGAGGGGGCTAAGTGCTAATTTTGTTTCGGGGGTGCAAAATGCACAATTATCGTATTTTGAGGGTGTAAATTGCCAAATATCCAAAAATGAATTACATATTTTGTCCGTAGATCTTTTTACTTCGGTGGTCAACTTTGCCGGAGAATAAGAGAGGTGCAAAGTGTTGAATTGTTCTTATTTCGGGGGTGCAAAGTGCTAAATTTATGTTTTGGGGGTGCAAAGTGCAAAAAATCCGACTTTATAACTGATAATGTATCATATCATTAATTGTAATGATATACTCCCTCTGTCCCAAATTATTTTGTCCCAAATTATTTGTCATTTTAGGATTTCAATTCACTATTAAAATACATATTTTAGGTATGTAAGAGAATAAGTAATAGAGAGAGTGTAAAATTTGAATAACGTGTAAATAGCTAATGGTGAGATAAATAAAGAATAAGGGTATTTTATGTATATAATTTATTTTTTCCCTAAAAATAAGGCTATTTAGTAGGTACATTAATATGTGTGAAAACATGTAAAATGACAAATAGTTTGGGACAGAATGAGTAGTATATTTTCAATCATAATGTTTAGAAAGATCTAATTAAAAATGTCTAGTAATAAGAATGAAATTCTAACTCTTTGGATTTGCTTTAAAAGAGGTAGGTTTTTTTTTAAAAAAAAAAATTATATATATATATATTCAACTTTTATGTCACGCCAGATTGTGCGGTTTCGCTTTTTCTTTTTCAGCTAGCTAGCCCCTATATATGTCGACATAATTAAAGATAGATTTGTTTTAGTCTAGTTTCAAATTGATTGTTTCTTTTATCATTGCAAAGAATAGGCACTTGTATTGTGTTGTTAAAAATAAATACTAGTTCATAATGTGTCATTTAACTTTAACTTAAGTCTTTACGTAGATCTAGTAAACTGCAATTTGCATCGACAAAATTTTAAAATTTTCCAAAATTTAAATCATATGTTTATTTGATGCGGGGACTTTTAGATGATTGGAATGGATGTTTATTTACTGAATACTTGCTATCAAAATTAGGGTGGTATATTCTCTGAAAGCTAGGGTTTCCTGCAAAACAAGAAAAAGTGAGGTTGGGACAATTCCAACAAAGTCACTCTTGATCTTGAACGGATGGATAAAAATGTTATGGAATATAATGAAGATCGTAATATTATTTTGTTCAAATTAAAACATTTAAAATTTATAATGTTTTTGCCTTTGGACATTCTACAAAATACATTGAACTGTGTATGCTGCTTAATTATGTTTACTATTATTGAGAATTAATACAAGCAAAGCTACTCAAAGTAACCTAATCTATCAGACTTGCCCATTTGTTAGGTTCAGATGTGTAAACAAGAAAACTAAAATGTTTTTAAATCCCAAGCTAACAAACAAACAAGTCCTAACAATAATGTTGCACCCACACATAGTACCATCAAACAAAGTAAAATTTTAAATTCCCCAAATTAAAGCTGTACCAATAGTAGAAAACTGAGGCTCTAAGCATTTAATATTTAAATGGGTGACCACAAGAAGTTGAGGAAAAAAAAGGTTAATTAAATGATTTGCAGTTCCAAACTTAGGTCATGTTTGAACAGGAAATAGTCCATTTCATAATTTAATGTTATAGGAACTAATAAGATCCTAACACCTCACATGGCTTACATATACTGACATTGAATCAGAGATGTTTAGGCATATGAGTTAAACATATATAGTTGAAGATCTCTCAAACCTAGGGTTTCCAATAGTTTAATGTGAATCTGATTTACAAAAGTCAAAGATCTTAGACAAGATTTTTAGGCTTTTAATTTATTGTAGTAGTTAATACTTAATGGAGTATATATAAACAGATGATGATTAATTTGAATAACTTTCAATTATCCATAAAAAGTTATATCATTTTTTTTTCTACATAAAATAAAAAAAAAACCACCTTTAAAGATAGATCCAATTGAACAACTGAAGAGATAAAGAAGTATTAATTATTAAATTCTAGAGGAATAATATTTGCACAAAATCCGATAATTAAAAAAATAAAAATAAAACTCTAATAGAAAATCAGGAAAAAAAAACCTCTAAAACAAACTGAGGCTCCAAGACACAGATCCTGGTTTCAATTCCCAGTGCCCACTATAATATAATATTTCTTCTAGTTTATTATTAGATATTTGTATAATTAGTTTGTCTTCGTAATTTGGTAGTTATTGCAAAAGATATAATTATTGATGTATTAATGTATTCACCATCTAAAAAAGCTCTAATATCCCTATCAATTTTGTTCAAAACATTAATAAAATTTGCATTAGTTCTGGGACAAAAACATTAATACTATCATGTTTTCACAAGCAAAGGTGTAATTTGATTTGCGTTTAAGTTCTCTGCGATTTTGAAACTAGTTCTTACCTAAGAAATGTGGACTTAATTTGACACCGGCAGCCGCCTTTAAGGTAAATTCTAAGAATCTAATTACATAGTTTAATTAATTAACTAAAATTAATTAATTATCCCACATTACTGAAGCATGTTGAAAAAGTTAAAGCTTCTTAATTATGCTTTACTATTTTATTGTAGAATCTTCACAGAAATCAAAATGGTAAAAGATGCTCATTTTTAAGTTTATCACTTTGGAGCATTTTAAAGAACAAATTTACTTTTTAACAATAAAAAGAAAGCATATACTCCTAATGCTTGTCTATTTTATATTTGCTAAAACTATAGAAATGAAAAACCGTTGCACCTAAAAGTTGACCTGATTCTTTTTTAAGTCTAAAACTAGCAATTCTTTTATGTGATAAATTATTAATTTGGCCGGTTGTAAATAAATTAATACTATGAAATTGACTCCATATTTGTGCAGTATGGATCCATTTAAACTTATCAATATGTTATAATATATATAAAAAGTATTTCCTTAAATCACATTAGAAAACATTGCAATTTGCAATGGCGTAGATAAGGGAGTACTGTGACTATTGGAATCTCAAAATCACGCAAAGATTCGATTTCTTTCACTATAAACCTTTTTTTCTTCTGGTTGTGGATAAATCGAATATGAAAATTATTATATTATGGTTAAAAGTAAAATCAATTTATTTAAAATTCACCTCAAGCTCAATTGAGTTTTATTCTTTACACATTTAAACACGAGATTTGAATGTCATTTATCATTTTTCAAAGGGTTTTTGGCACTTTGAATCTATAGCTGAAATATTATCTTTAAAACAAAAATCAATGTTGTCGAACCTAACTTATGTTCGTCTCAATTGAAGTTCAAAATTCGTTTATTTAAAAATAAAAAGGGCCTAAATAAATAAACAAAAGCTCATAATAGCTTCTTAATTGAAATACTACTTAGTTGTTTATGAATATCAAATTATAAATAAAGAAGAAAGAGATTAAAGATTATGATAAAACCATCATTACCTCTCCTAAAACCAAATCTTGACTGCATCCACGTCTGATGGATGGCTCACCACATGGCAATTTTTCACCAATATCTAAGCTAAAACGCTGCCGGCCCCCACTCGGCGTGACACAAAAATATAAACAAAATATTTAGAATAATTAACATATATTAATCACATCAGCATGTGATAGTAGTACTATAATACATTATCACACACCACCAATAATCAATTCAAATAAATAATACAAAAGGGAACCTGAAACGAAGTATAAAATCTGTCTCCTAGTATGGCAGTATGTAACTGGAGTCACAACACTTTAATAAATCATAAAAGTTATTTGGAAAGAAAGGGACCATTGGTTACTTCTTGTTTCTTCACTTCCCTTATCTATCTATATATCATTCTTCATCTTCTTCACAAAAACATTCAAACAGCACTAAAGCAAAACTTGAAAAAAAGGAAATGGGAAATTGTCAAGCAGTGGATTCTGCAGCACTAGTCATACAACATCCAAGTGGGAAACTTGAGATGGTATATTGGCCTTTAAAAGCCAGTGAGGTAATGAAAATGAACCCGGGGCACTACGTTTCCCTCCTAATTCCGTTACCTGAGAATTCAGACGACAAGACTGTACGGTTTACAAAAGTTAAGCTTCTTCGGCCAAGTGATACGTTAGTTCTTGGAAGGGCTTATAGGCTTGTCACTACTCAAGGTCAGTTTTTCGCATTTTTGGCTTCTTATCTATTGTAATACTAGCACAAACTCGAATTGTAATATTTTATGATAAAATTTTATTAAAACTTGTGAGTTTTTTGATGCAGAGGTAATGAAAGTGATTAGAGCAAAGAAGCATGCAAAAATGAAGAAAAGTCAGTCAGAATCAGGTGAAAAGCAGAGTACCACTTCTGCGACTGAGCCCAGAAAGCTTATACAAGAGGAGGAAGATCGGGTAATCTTTGGCTCATTGATTTCTCGACTTGTTCCTTTGGCTACCTGGTTCTGCAAAATATTAAAAGCAATGAATACAAGTTTTTATAAAATTTAAGAGAGTCAACTAAAGATGATGATACAGAAAGATATGCAATTATCCAATATTGTTCTTTCTCACTTGTTGACAAAGGATAAAAGAGAATAGTAATAACAAAATTCCTTTTGTGCACTAAATTCACAACAAAACTGTGTTTCAGTAACTTCAAGATCAGTTTTATTCTTCAAGATACAGAACTTTGTTCATATTGGAAATAAAGTTTACATCTAGAGTATTATACATAACAAGAATGTGGTCTTTTTGAAGATGCTAATGAATAAATTGCAATATTCAGGATATAAAACCCGAAAGACACCAGCAGAGGTCAGGATCAACTAACTCCACAGCAGTATTAAGGCCCAAATCATGGAGGCCATCTTTACAAAGCATTTCTGAGTCTGGAAGCTGATGGTGAACCATCAAAGATGGTCAGAACACTTCAGCCGACATCACCTACAAAATCTTGAACTTCAATTTGTCAGAGTGATAGTACCTTGTACAGCTTGTAGCATAGACTAGAAATGTTGTCTCTTTCTATACTAATACAGTTTTACACAGCATAATTTCAATATCCAAACACATATTCCTCAGTGCTATTTACTGATTGAACAACGTGAAGTGGAGATATGTATAGTCAACAAGTGGCCATCATTTTTGAGATTTGGAGTTCCAATTCTCCCAATCTTGATCAACATAGTTTTGAGCCCACAATAACGAAGCGCGAGCAGCCAATGGTGCTCCAGGAAGATTTTTTTCCTTGAGTATCACCATCATATCTGTGAAAGGCTCAATCAATAATGTTCCTGGTCCTCCATAATCTTTATGCAAGAATTCACCTAATACCTGATAATATAATAGAAAATGGTAACACGAGTGAAATTTCAGATAATTATTCTGAACTTTAAAATTTATCAATTTAAAAGTACGAAGCAGATGGGTCTTTTTCCAGCAGAATGCCAGAACATAAAAGGCCAAATATAACAAGCTATCTCAATAGGACCTTCTCTATTTGAGGGACCGCAATAGAGGACAAATAGATTTTTCCAGCGGTCCAGGGATATGAATCAAAGATTGGTTTAATATGATTACACATAGTAACTACAATAGCATGATACAGTATCAACCTTTTTTCCATCGCAGTGTAAATAATTTAATTCAAAGTCACCAATTAAAGACTGAGATACATGTTTCCAAATTTTAAAATTCCATGGAAACCAGAAGACTTCAAATAATATTCAAGTGATATGCAACAGGTGATTGGTCTAGTGGAAGGGACTAGTACCCTCAAAGTGGCGACCTAATTTCGAATCTCTGTTGGGAGAGGTTCCATATAACATATGCCCGACGCGCCTCGAAAGGGATTAAACCCTTGGGAAACCAAAAAAAAATTCAAATTAGCAGTAAATGAAGACCGAAGAACCCTTATAATGGCACGAGCGATATCACATTCTATTTCTGGAAAACAGAATCAATTTTATTTCTTCTAACAACAATTAGTAGCAATAATTTGAGAAAGACTCTGCTTGGTTTACAAAATAATCATCAAAGGTACATTGCACTTGAGTAAACTAGTGAACACAAATTCCATGGCCCAGCCTTCTGCATATTCTTAGACTGTTTGAACGTAAATTAAGTCTTCTCAGCGGCAAGCAGCCTCAAAGAAGGGTAACCTTCTCCAAGTGTTACTTTAAGAAGTTCCAGACTCCAAAAGTTTTCTTAAACACCAGATTATCTTTCATTTAGAAACAAAACCTACAACTTTATTCAGGAGACTTCATGTCACAATGTGCAAATCATTAACATTTTGAAATTTTTGTCCATCATATATAAATTATTACTCTGTAATATTTGGGTGGGGATTGGGAGGTCATTTGTGTTGATTACAAAGAGGTTTACAATAGATACATCAATGAATTTTATAACTGGTTTCATGTACATGGGTGTAGTCTCAGAACTCAGAAGATTCGTTTATTCTGATCTCTTTACTTCTTCTGGCTGAGTAGTAAAAATGAGCATCTTTCTTTGGCATGCCACCATAACAACTCAATATGAAATGGTAATATCTGGAAACCGGTCTGAACTCTTACACAAAAATGAGAAATCCATCTTAAGAATAATCCTCTTGCCAAAGACTATAATTAATTACTCGTTAGAAAAGTTATCTTAGCATGTTATCTAGCAGTTCACAATTCTAACCACATAATTCTTTGACAAATTTGTTTTTCTGGGATCTGATCAATTATATATTTTCAAGACAGTACCCATGTTGTTAAGAACTCTAGTTCACTACGGCCACTGACCAAACAAATCGCCTAGGGGGCAGGACGAATATTATATTTTAACTTTTTTTTTCTCGATCAGTGCCCTTTCAGGCGTCAAAGAACCAAATTTTAGTGTAATTTATTCAAGGAAAGAATTATCTCTTCATCTATTTCCATCTAATTAATTTAGTTGACATTTTGGTGCTTAGGTGAGAAATCCCTATCTACAACTACTACAGCAACAAAGATCGCTAAATTATATACTTGGTAAGTTGAGTTTGGCTTAAAGAAGTGTAAATGATCTATAATAGTTCAGATCCACTAAAATAAGTAATTAACAGATCAGGGTACTCTTCTAACTCTTAACCTAGAAATTATTACCAAAGTAAGAAACTTGTTTCCTTGTATTATGGTAATAATTAAGCATCAAATTCACCTCTCTTCACATGGCAATGGACGGATTTAAAGTCACTGATTGACACCATAATTTACCATATCAACTCCTTAAGTTAACTCTTTACCAGTAATTCTTTGAGAAACGTGTAAGAGATTCTTATGTTAGTTGAAAATATTGCAGCATGATTCACAGTACATTTTTAATTCCCCAAAAGGTCAAACTAGCATGGGATCTTTTTAGGCTTGTATTCCAGATGCTCTATGTCTCTCCCTTAATTAAAAACACTATTGCATCAGCTTTTAATGAGCCTAACACAGTTTGAGTATAACCTTCTAACATATAGTATAACCTGAAAGTTTGAGTATTCAACTCAAACTTGAATGAATAAAAAATGGAGGAGTACCTATACTGATTCTCACATTTTCATCAGACTAAAATTAAAATTTGAGTTTTAAGAAGATCATCATTCACTCGAGGAAGGAATCAAAATTACTTGCCAAATCACATAGAAATACAAATTTATTTCTTCTTCTCTTTATTTCAGCAACTCAGACATATGCATCATTTTGAAGAAGGTAAACTATCCATATTATTGTGCTATTTGCATCATAGAGTCATCGACGGCCACCAAATAGGGACACTTAAAAACCCCTAGAATGGAGGAAGCAAAGTTCACATAACCTACAAGCCTACAATCAAATTTATAATAACCAAACGGTCCACCTTAGTAAACGAGAGGGGAAATATCAAATACCTCCGCACAGACATTGACAACGGTTCGAAGATCATTTCCAAATGTATCTTTTTCCTTCGAAAGTTTCTTCAGTAATTCAGCTTTAAACTTCTCTGTCTCCTGTAATTTTTTCCAAAATCACACACAATCGAATCACTAAAATCATATACAACTGAATAAAAAAAATAAAAAAAATCTGTATGGAAATCGGTAAAATTAATGAAGGAATTACAGCTGCCGCAAATTGAGGGATGGGGTCAGGATATACGTAATTTTTAGGTTCAATTGGTCTTGGACTTCTCGGAAGAGCTTTCGCAGTGACAAAAGGCAGAGAGCTGCGCAGGATAAGGGAGTGTGTGCGCACGATAGTGCCATCGAAGGTGGGGGTTTTGGCGGGAAACACAAGAGGTGTTTGGATAGGATTACAGAGCGACGCCATTGGGGATAGCCAGCCAGCCAGCCACAAATGAGGTTTTGTAATTTGCGTACTTGCTAATTTTATATATGGGCTGGGGCATGATTTAGTAAGTTTAACTAAAGCCCAGTCCATTTATAGCTATGGAAGTGTTCTCTGGTAGTTTGTAATTGGGCTGGGCTGACTTTCTATGTTTCATTTAAATGAGTACAA
The DNA here is from genome assembly GCA_030819805.1 of Penstemon newberryi var. newberryi. NCBI lineage: Eukaryota > Viridiplantae > Streptophyta > Magnoliopsida > Lamiales > Plantaginaceae > Penstemon > Penstemon newberryi. Next base: position 1,948,981 of record JAUALY010000008.1, read on the forward strand.
GGCCTAGTCCAGTATTTTGGTATTGACTATTCAAGTCTATTAACACTTGAGAGTTAATTGTTCAAAAAGGTTTTATGGATCAAAAAAAAATTAATTTTTTTAACAAATTGTCCTTGGTGTTTTCGAAAAGTTTCCAATATTTGCCTGATCGAAATACTCGAAATGAAATTTTGCGTGTCGGACATATTAAGTGTGAACCTCTCTCAACAGAAATTCGAATGAGAATGAAAAAGTGTAGCATTTTTTTTTTGGTCGGTGGATGAAAAATTAGATGACTTCAGCTTTATCCCGTTTACCAGATTTGTAATATAAAATCAAAAGTCAGTGCGTTGATAACTCTAGCCAAGTTTTTTAGAGGATATTAATATATTTTGGATGAACATAGAGTTTGAGTCAGTAAAACACACAATATAAATTACTATATTATAACATATGAAAAGATATTTATCTACTCTACAAAAGAAGCCTTATTTACTAACAGAAAGTTTGAAAACCCAATAATAACAAAAAAAAACTCACCAGTCACCACCTAGTGGAGTATATGTTAACAGTACGTACTGTAGATCCCCCCCAAGGGCCAAAATCCGTGATTTACATTAATGCTCAAAGTCCCATTTATTCCAATTCTTGTCAATCTCGTGAATCCATTATTAGCTAGCTCACCCCACATTTACCAACCTATCATAAATTTCATCATATCAAATATATATATATATATATGCACCCCCAAATCCAATTTAATTACTCACCCTTCACAAAAGATGTCCCTCTTTCTTTCCTCAGCCATCACACTACTACTATCACTCATGAACGCTCAATTATGCACAACATTCACCGTCATCATGTCTGATTCAGCCCTAGTCGACGGGCCACAATCCGGGTTATCGAATTCCAATGACGCGTCCCGAACCGACCCAAAAGAACAAGAAGCCGTTTACAATATCATGAGAGCTACTGGTAATGAATGGGCAACTGAAATACCCGATGTATGCCGTGGTCGATGGCACGGAATCGAATGCATGCCCGATAAAGACAATGTGTTACATGTCGTGTCATTGTCTTTCGGGGCTCTGTCAGATGACACTGCGTTCCCTACTTGTGATTCTACTCGATCTTTTATTTCCCCTTCCATTGTGGAGCTTCCACATCTAAGGACATTGTTTTTCTACCGTTGTTTCAGTAATAATCCACAACCGATTCCATCTTTCTTGGGTAGGTTGGGTTCCAATTTACAAACTTTGGTGCTAAGAGAAAATGGGCATGTTGGGGAAATACCATTTCAAATTGGGAATTTGACCCGTTTAACGGTTCTTGATCTTCATAAAAACAATTTAAACGGGTCAATTCCAAGTTCTTTGGGTCGGGTCACTCGGTTAAGATCGTTGGATTTGAGTGGAAACAGATTATCCGGCTCGATTCCAAATATTTCTTTACCGGAGTTGAGTGTTCTTGATTTGAACCAAAACCATCTATCAGGGACGATACCAACTTCAATTTTTAGATGCAAATCTCTAATAAAAATAGATTTAAGTCGTAATCGGATATCGGGTTCTTTACCGAAACTAAAGGGGCTTGAAGAACTCATTCTTTTGGATTTGAGTTACAATACTTTAACAGAAAACCCATTAGCAAAACCTTTCAAGAATTTGAAATCACTTCAAGCTTTGATTCTCAATGGAAACCCATTAATGTTTAGTACAATTCCGGAAGAGGGATTTAAAGGATTGGATAATTTGATGATTCTTGGATTATCAAATATGAATTTGGAAGGGGGTATACCAGAATCATTTGGATTGTTAACAAAATTACGTGTGTTACATTTAGATGGGAATAAATTGAATGGTACAATTCCTTCTAGTTTTGGGAATTTGAATGGTTTGAGTGAACTTAGGTTGGATAATAATAGATTAAATGGGCCGGTTCCTTTTAAAAGAGAGGTCATTTGGAGAATGAGGAGAAAATTAAGGCTTGAAAATAATTTGGGCCTTTGTTTTGATGCAAGAAGTGGGCTTGGAGATCATTTGGACTTATTGTCTGATGCAGGAATTGGGCAGTGTGAGACGACAACATTTGGGCCCACAGTATCAGTGCAACATGTTTCAACGGTTACCAATTCGGGTCACAAAATTATTACAAGTAAAATGATTGGGTTGAGTTCTGTTTTCTGGTTTGTTTTGTTGTTATATATTTTGTGAGGATATATGAATTAAATCTTTCTTCAATCATGATTTGTACTTGTGGATAGTGAATTTGTAACAAGCAGACGAATTGTGAATATTGTTAGCCCATTTTCTTTTAAATGTCACAAAAGCATTTTCACATCTCAAGTCAACATTGAGAAGTATAATTTATTAGAAGATTACTCGAGTTCCATTTTCTTTTAATTTAATTCAGCTAATTGTGGAAGTTAAATGAGGACAAATGATTCATTTGGTGCAGAACCTATTTTAGATGTTTATTATGAAGATCGCTTGAAAACAATTACTTTTAAAAATAACCTGACAAGAAAGAACAATATGATTAATTGCAAAAACTTCAACTATTAAGGGGGGAGAAGAAGTTGTCTTGAGGCATGAGGCAATAAAAATTGAACCCTTTAAAAATTGAACATCTTTGAAAGCCGCATTTTAAGTTGAATAATTACTCAATAGTTTTTTTTTTTAAGAAACTATTGATGGTTAAAATGTGCTAATTACTTTGACAAGTACGACAACCAAGTACTCACTAAAATTGTGCTAGAATCTTCATTCCCACTTTTAACTTAAAAATTACGTGCACTAATACTGCCAAGCACGTGTGGGGCATTTGAAAAAAAACAAGTAAAATCCCTTTAATTGTACTTGTATATTACAGGATGCTTTTAGTTTAAGATGCATCCAGAAGGAAATGCCAAAAAGATATATAGATACATATACAGGTAAATTATTTTCAAATTTGTTATTCAAAAATATTTCATTTAAGTAGGTCCCTCCCTTCCTATACGCTCCTCACGTCTGAAAATTCAAAGTCAGTGGTGGTCTATTATATTTTCTATTTTGAAAACTAAAGTATTCCAACAGCAATAGCAATGTGATTGGAATCAAATGAAAACCCCGGCCACCTCATATTTAATTTGTGCACTAGTACAAAAATTAAACATGCACGATTACTTGTTCTAATTTTATATAATTTGTGACATTTGGTTCACTATTAATGTAAAATTATTAGTTGCATATTAATAGTATTATACACTAAAAAAATGCTCATTGGCCTACCAATTGTAACTGTGATAGCAGCCAAACATATAGTATATGAATTAAATTCTTCATTTTCCTACATGAAAAAATTAAGTAATCGAAGATCTTGCCCTTTTTCTTTTCTACCTTGCATTTGCAAATGAAAAATATTCACCGTATTTTTTTTTCCCCCATATTTTTAAGATGTTTCAAAATAAGGTCAATTATTTCGAATACAATATTTTCTTACAATTATCTCTTCGCCCAAGTAATAAGAAAATATCAATTGTTCTCGACAAACAAGACAAAAATAGAACTTACGATGCAACTCTTATATAGAACTACGATTCAAACTATGAGGACAGGAAAAAGATAGAATATTAATTAATGTTACACCTTTTACAATCAAGTAATTATAAACATATAGATTATGTTTCAAATTTATAATTTATTTGAATATTATTAAATTGGCCATTCTCGATCGTTTCTCTCACCATCATCGATTATCCTCGTGTTTGCCATTTCCGATTTGCTTGAATTTGAGAGAATTTTTTTTTAGAGTTTTGTTTGAATTTGAGAGTTTTGTTTGAATGTAGAGAGTGAGAGAGAGGGGGGATTTTTTTTGTTTTTGTTAATGTTTTGTTTTTAGGGTTGGGTGTTTTTGTTTTGTTAAAGAAAAATGAGGGGGTAAATTGCAATTATTAGTAGTTATTAAGTATTATTAATAATTTTTTTTTTTTTAAACTGAGTCAATTTTCTTATGGCCTATATGTAAATTCTATTTCTCTCTTTGGCCTTTGTGAAATTGGCTCAATATTTGATATAACAAGTAAAAAAGTTATGTCACTTGAATCGAATTTGAATTAAGAACTAAAACTTTTCCCCATTGACTTCCCCTCAAAATTTTGGTGACAAAAAACTCAAGGCATCTAAATAACAGCGACCCAACAAACGAAAGTCCAAATCTGATGTTTTACAGTTACACAGACCCACACGCACCACTGTCACAAATAAACCAATATTCCAATACCCAATCAACTTTACGTTTCGCATTTCATAAAACAAATACAAATACCAAAGCTTTGTTCTTTTCTATGTTTTCCCACCGTCTGTATCGACACCTTTACTCAATCAACAGAGACATCTGTTCTTTGAAGATAACTTAACAGAGTAGTAATAGCAGGATCCGCTTTTTCTTTGAATTCTTAAATTGGAAGGGGGAGAGGTTTTTAAGAAGTGGGTTTTGGTTACTTTTTGTGGGATTTTATTGGAGAATAAGGGATTTTGTTTGGTTGGTGAAATTTTGCAGGAAAGAAAGGTTCTTGCTTGGTGGAAGGTGTTGAAGAGATTTATGGATTTTCGCTCAATGTTTTGTTGTGTTAAGAGTTTAGATGGGTATGTGCTGCGTTTACATTTGGTCAATGTTCATTTATGTTGGTTTTTGTTATTTTAATTTTTTCAAAGTTATTCATATATGGTTATTTTGGGATTTATTTTAGTTGGGGTTTTGATTAAGCTGCTTTGTTCTAGGGTAAATCTGATGTTTTACCGATTAGTAATGCTTTTATTTTTTCTTGGTTGCTTGAATACTTGGGGAGAGTGAAAAGGGGAAGTTTTACAATGTTTCTTTATACTTAACCTGTGAATTGAATGAATCCATTTCGATATTGATAAGAATAAAAGAAGTGAAGTTACTTTTTTAAATCACTTGTAGTATTTCCTAAATGTAGCTACCTAAAGTGAACTTGTTACTGTAATAGGAAAAAACAAGGGAAAAAGGAGTCAACATGGAGGATTTTTTCTCTGAAGGAGTTACAACTGTCTACTAATAATTTTAACTACGATAACAAGCTCGGAGAAGGTGGATTTGGCAGTGTTTATTGGGGTCAGCTCTGGGATGGTTCTCAAGTAAGATTCAAGTGCTTCTGCTCCATTTCATGTAGTTTCTTAACTATTCATCAGTGCTATATCTGATTTCTTTGATTTCTAACTTACTCTACTATACCGATCAATGAGCTACGAAAGAAATTAAATTTGGCCCTGGCAAATTATAGGTATTAGAAATACCTTAACATGCTGTTAATTTAGGAGTTCAATTCTTGAATAGCCGAGACTCTAGGTAATCCAATTGATCTTTCGATGATATTTCCTTTTTAATTTATGTTGGTGTATAGTCCCTTTCCAACAAAATTTATCTTCCCATATCTTCACAGTATATACTTGATACCAGATAACGTAGCAGATTTTTTATCCATTAAGTAGAAAGTTATTACCTGACTCATCATATTCATCTGCATTACTTAATGTGGTCAATGAAGTTTATATAAATATTCAAAGTTATGTTATCTTATCTTATGGAATCAATTACTACAGTTGTCGTCTTATAATTTATGCTTTCTAAAGTTTGAGGTTTATTTTTAAATTCTTTTTTCTTGACAAGGTCAAGAGATCCCTGAATACAGATTTATATGGATACATATTATCGATACCAAAGAAGTCAAAGTGTCTCTAAAATGGCCATCTTTATAGATGGTGAAAAGCTCACAAATGGGTTCTGTACTGAAGCACTTTTTCTTTACAGTACTCTTTTTACTTCACTTGTTATATAAGAATTACCATTTTATATTATCTTTCTCCATTTTATAACTTTCTCAACTTAGGGGTTCGGCATCTCATGTTGTTATGTGCCTTTGTCTCTGGCATGGTCAAAACATATGTACGCACAAATAGGAAATTTCTGAAGAGCTCTATAGGAAAAGAAATGAACAAATTTACTCTATTTTGAAGTGCAAATTGTTGAAATATCCAAGGATGGATGATGAAAAATTGGTTGTACCACTTTTAACTTTCTTCTTTCAGAACATCGATTTCTATGCTTCGATTCTCAGTTATCTTTGCCATTTGTCCCCTTCTATCTAAATCTGCAGGCCTTTATCTATAGTTAACTAAGTAGATATAGTTAAAATGTTACTTTTTTCTCATATAGAATGGCGTCTTCTTACCAAGCATGATAATACACTTTTATTCCACAGTTATGTATGTTTGATTTCTTTCTCATGCTTTCTTCTATAGATAGCCGTGAAAAGGTTAAAGTCATGGAGTAACAAAGCAGAGATGGAATTTTCTGTTGAAGTCGAGACACTTGCTCGTGTACGCCACAAGAATTTGCTCACTCTACGTGGTTACTGTGCTGAAGGGCAAGAACGTCTTATTGTATATGATTACATGACTAATCTTAGCTTACTATCTCATTTGCATGGGCAACACTCTGCTGAATGTCACCTCGACTGGACAAGGCGAATGAACATTGCTATTGGTGCAGCTGAGGGCATTGCGTAAGTACATAACACAACTACACATTATATCATTTTTGTTCTAGCTAAATGCAAAATACCCCCTGTACTTTGCTTAATTGGCAAAATAAAAATTGTGTTATTTTTATTAGCAAAAATCCCGTGTTTTTTATTAGCAAAAAAACCCCAATTGAAATTCCTTCATAAATCAAGAGAGAGGTTATTGCCAATTTTCAAAGTTAACAGGGGGAATTATTGGCAATTATTTAGGTGCATAGGGATGTTTCTGAATTTTTTGGTGGGGGTATAATTGTCATTTTTACTGCAGAATATGTACTTCGGCATGGGAGAGTATTTTTTGCTAATTAGGCAAAGCATAGGGGACATTTTTGCATTTCATTCTGCTATTAAACTTAACACTTGTTATGCATCAGATATCTACACCACCATGCAACCCCACACATTATCCACAGAGACATTAAAGCTAGCAACGTATTGCTCGACAGTGATTTCAAAGCTCAAGTTGCCGATTTTGGGTTCGCGAAGTTCATACCTGAGGGTGCAACACATGTAACAACTAGAGTGAAGGGTACTCTAGGATACCTTGCCCCTGAATACGCAATGCTAGGAAAGGCATCGGAGAGCTGTGATGTTTACAGTTTTGGGATTCTTTTGCTTGAGCTTGCTAGTGGGAAGAAGCCATTAGAGAAGCTCAGTTCAACATTGAGGCGCTCGATTACTGATTGGGCTCTGCCTCTGGTTCGTGAAAGAAAGTTCGATGAACTTGCTGACCAAAAGTTAAATGGGAAGTATGTGGAAGAAGAGTTGAAAAGAGTTGTTTTTGTTGGATTAATTTGTTCCCATAATCAACCTGAGAAGAGACCTACGATTCTTGAAGTGCTTGAAATGCTGAAAGGCGACAAAGAGAAGTGTGCAGCTCTGGAAAATCATGAAATGTTTGTGAGCACTATGGTCGTGGATTCAGGTGCGGAGGACAGCTCGGAATTTATCTCAGACGAGAAGGAGCCAAAACAAGAAATTGAAAATGTTAAAATGTAGATTCTCGATTTGGTGGATAGCTTCTTCAGCATGTAAAAATATGATTGCTTTCTCATTGTTTGCATATTTTTGCCAACTTATCGGAATCCGCTTTATTGAATTCAGGGAACAAGAGTGATGTCTATTGGATTGAAGTAATGATCAAGTTTGTTGTGCATTACCAGTTAATTATGTAAGTTTGGTGTTAACGTTGAAATCTTAAATTTGTTTTATACATTTTCTTGGATTTCTTGAGTTGAGCATATATGTAGATTGAAAAAGGTTGCTCAGATATGGTTGTGCTCGTCACATCTGAAAACTAGTAGTATAGTTTGAGGTGTTCTTTGTTCAGAAAATGAGAATATGTGGTAGTATATCATCTTGAAATATGCCTCTCGACATTCCTTCTTTGTTCTGACACTGTAAATCTGTTTAATTGGTGAAATTTGGTTCATATACAACTGTGACTCTGTTCTGAAAATAAACTAATACAGTTTATTAACCTTTCATCAATGAGTTAGAAAAAAAAAATACTACAAAATCAATGTTTTAATTGGATAGGAAATTGATCTCAGACCATATCTGCAAAAGATGAACTTACAATACGATATTTTTACAATGTTGCGAAACAAAGAAGTGAACTAAAAAACATACAACACGATGTCGAAATGCCGAAATTGATCTCATCCACCAACAACTCTCGAGTGGTGGAACTTAGTAAACGCCTCCTGTCATTTCACATTACAAAGTAGAGGAACTAATATTTACAATTTCCAAAGAACAAGATTGCAACAACAATTCTAATACGTCTTCGGTAATAGAGACATTTTAAGTAAATGTGTCTTCCCTGTCACCTTCGGCAGATTCCCCTTCCTCCAGATTGCTGAATTCGAGGAAATGTGTTGGTCGATGATCCTCGTGATAGTACTCCCTAGGTGTCCCTAGTTTCAACCCATAGCTCATGCTCACTGTATGCTTCACACCCATGAAGTTGTAGTTCCACGGGCCATTATCTGGTACCTGCAAAATCACACAAATTACACCAACCAACCATGAGAAACATAAAATATGAACACGCTAAAAAAGAGATGTTCACAAAAATAGAACATATGAAGTGTAAAACAAAGCATTACCATGTAAAAGCCAAGGAAACGGTCACTCAAGAGCATTTGGACTTTTTCATAGTAAGTTGGCAGGTAACCATGTGGATTGCTTGCAGCATCACTGTTGCTTTTTCCCCATTCGTATCCTGATGGGGTCAACTTATATGCAGTCAAAGAGCATGAACCAGGAGTGAAACTGCAGGTCAAGATTATACACTTCTCTCCATCCCATTGTGCATTATTGGACAAAGTCCGAGCATGAGCCACTAGATCCTAGATTTTGCATAGATTTACACGTGTTAAGAATTGAGGTCATGATAAATAAAGCTACGAAAATAAAAACAAAATATTAAGTGTGAACCTGTGGTGACAGCTGAGGAAGCTCATTGGGTTGTGTATGCAGCCATCCGAGAGGCTCCAAATCGGTCAAGAAATTATGGCCAGGAATAGATGATGGAAGATGAACCTGCTGATGAGTACCCCACTGTGGGGGCATAGCAATACAACGAATCTCCTTCACCTGAGGATTGTCTGGTGGGCTTATACCATACAAGTATCCAGCAATTTGAGTGCGCAGGTCGGCTATGCATATAAATTTCTTCAAGATGTTTTTGGGTATGATGTATGTATACCCAGTTTCCTGTATAATTATTAAAAATAAAAAAAATAAAAAATAAAAAAATCAAGAGATGTTCACACCATTAATCATAATTCTATGCATACGCAGCTAACTTAAAGTGACAGGGTACCTTGATGTCTTCTGAGTTCACATATATGTGATTAACCCGAAGATGGAGATTTGTGGCGGATATTGCTCTAACACGCCAGTCAGTTTTGGAACCAAAGGCTGCCTGCTCATAAGGACTTGTAGTGGTAACAATTAATTCATCTCCATGCACATTTGTGGTCCTTGTGGTGATTGCTGTAAGCTGACTAGCCTCCTTCGCCTGAAATAGAAAATTAAGGAGTCCATAATTAACTACATGAAAGCCACACGAAAAAATAGCATGAAGACCACATATTTTATGTCTAAATAATGGGTTTTTTTTATGGAGTGAGGGTGGGGGGGAGAGTTGTAAATCACCTGTTTCTCAATCTCAGCAATTTGCTGTCGTTGCTGTGAAGGTGGAGTAATTTCAGCTCCAAGAATTATATCACGGATCTCAGATTGGGTAAGTGCCGATGTGTTTACATTGTTCTTCTTGGCATAGTCTGAAAGTATAAGGTCTCGGAGTGCAACTTCAACCTACATATGTCACGAGAAGAAAGCATCGCTTTATGAAAGCCATGTTCTCAATAGAAAATTCAGAAGTCACTATGTCAGAATATGCATGGGTCAACAAATCTCACCTTCATCCACTGTTCATCTGAGAGTGAAGGCCAGATATGGTGAGGCTCGGTAACTATTGTCTTGTCAGGCTTCAGCAACATTTTTGCCTTCTCATTGTTGACATGGAGAGCTCGCAAAATCAAGATCAGCCTAGAGAATGCTGTGTAGGATGAGATACTCTTCAACCAATCATCATATATGTTGAACAAAACCATTTGAGGTTCTGTGGCCTTCAATATCAAATCGCCGAATTTCTCGATCTTTAAGCAAGCCTGGAATGGCAACTGTAGCTCACTTCCTTTGATCACGATATTTGGGAAATCAAGCAAGTGGACCTCTAGTGGATCCAACATTCCTTTGCGTGTCACAATGATTTGCTTTGGCTGTTCTTCAACAGGTAATGACCGCACCAGAGCAGCCACTTCTTCAGCAGTTTTCCACTTCGCCAGCTGACCAAGTCGCTTCTGCCCTGCCCACACACTTGTGTGAATGACCTGCAAGTTACATGCCGTAGATGGAGATGGATAGATGTTCAGTATACATCACAAAACATGAAAATTAAATGAAGTTAGCAGGTAACATAAACAAACCTTCAGGAACAGTTGACCGGTTCTAGGGTTGAATATAAAAATGGCACCATTAATAGGTTTTGTTGTGAGATTTCCCTCAAATGTCTTGTGTATTGTGACACGGTACACATTTGTGTCGTCAACAAACCAAATTATCTGGTTGCTGAATATCTCCCCATAGTTCTGAGATGATAAATAAGGCTCTGTAGGTTCTGAAGAATACAACTGCAGTCCTTTCCTTATCCGTTCTCTCAGAACATATAATGCTGGATTAGACTGGAAGAAGAAAATTTAACATATAAGCTATATTTCTTTTACATGAAGGAATGATCTGAGACAGTATAATTTCGAATCCAACAATAAGAAATCCTATAATATTAAAAAATTGTACAGTCTAATTTGCTATGGAGCTGAGTGAAATTGTTCAATTTATTAACCAACTTATCAGGTTTCACTATTTTATGTTTTAAAACTCCCAATTCTAAGTTTGCAGTGTTATTAATAGTGAAGTATTATTTTTTGAACATATTAACTAAATTATTTATGGTAGATTTCGAATTTAGCCTAACCGATAGGTAACAGCAATGGTTAGAAAGAAATGTGACCGAGGTAGTATAAATCATACCTTCATGATTTTGTTCATGGCCTGGGCAAGCAATGGCTTTGACCCCGGAAACCAATTTCCAAAAGCAGAATGCAAGTTGTAAGCAAGATCAAGACCAATCATAACCCCTGCACATAGTAACAAGTTAATAACTAACATAAAAACTGAGCACAAGCATCAGTTTGGATTAAAGCAGAACAGCATACCAGTTGGTGATGGATAGATGGACATATTGTCTGTTGTGTAATCCATAAACTTCGCCCTGGTGTAGCGTTCTATGTCATGGGAATCATAATCACCCCAGCGAAGCTGCACGTCAATCCAGTATTTATTACTGGCCTTCTGGTCAAACACATCCTTCGACTCAGCCACGAGACTGGGCTTGGACATAGGCCATCTATGGGCAGCAAAGAGGAGAACATCAGCACATGAACTATTCATTTTGTAACTTTTCCTTGGATGGATAGTTTCTTTCTGAACAGTCTCAATTTCCAGTGCATCCAGTTCTTGATCCAAAACCTGGCAAAGGTCCATAACGACACTCTCGTGTATTTTCTGCCACAAATGTGCACGGAATATCTGAATCAGAGATATCTTAAGTGTTGGTATCTTTCCATGCATAAATATTCCAGTTAGATCCAGCTGCACTTGGAAACCAACGTATACGTTTGCTCTATTTATAGTAGGCGACCACCAAAGAGTAAACCTCCGGTTAGGAATTTGATTGAGCCCAGATCTCTGAGCATTAGTCAATTTCTTATACTTCATGGACTCCTCAAAACCAGAAGCCTTCTCCCAGAAAAGACCCTCCCATGTAGGAAAGCTGAAAAAGTAAAACAGCACATCAAGATCCAATATAAGGAGTTGAAATCAACTCCATCAATCTATATACTTTAGAAAGTTACGACAACATAAATTTTGTTATAGGTGTACTAAGGAACAGTAGTTGAAAGTAGAATCCCATAGATAGAAATACTTACTATGTTCCCTTGAACAGTGTATGTTCAAGAATTCCTTCAACTCCTCCCAGAGCTTGAATGACATCAGTCCGGTAATTGTTCAAGTTCCACAATTTTCCATCATGCCTCTGGTGCGTCCACCAGAATGGATTTTGTTTCAGAACCTGATACTGCTTAAAATCTGTTCTCACTCGCCACCCTTTGTCATATGCAAGGGTGTGGCGGTCCTTCTGAAACAGAGTATTGATTCTAGGTATACCCCGATCCCATGAATCCTGAACACAAAAAGGAGGAATATAATTGTGCTCATACCTTTTCTTATTGTAATAAAGTACTGATATTTACCACAGATGCAAAATAGATTGATTAACCAACTTAAATCTTGACCTAAGACCACACCACTTGCAGTCGTACTCTTTGTGTTTTTCTTTATTTAATTTGGGCAAGGGGTAATGCTACCTATCATAAACCCCAACAGGCTAATCAACAAGACAAGAATATGAAGGTAAAAACAAAATAACTGCAAAAGCTTACTTCCAAATCTTCCAAAGTTAATCGCCTATTCTGAGCCTGAGCTTCCTGCCTCTTCAACGCATATTCAGCCCAAACACGCTGTGAATCAATGAACTCACTCTCCCATGGCTGTCAATTAGGCAAAGTAAAAGAGAGGTTAGGAGAAAAAGCATAATACAAATTCCATAACATACAAACGCCACATACCTGTATGTACCGATACAAATTTGGAATCAATTGGTCCTCTTCATGACTCATTCCACTCCTAAAATGAGTTACACCAACGTCTGTTTGTTTACTATACCGAAGGTCGCTTTGAGGAATCAATATGTGACCCATTGACAACATACCAAGTCCTCCAATTTCCTTTGGTGTGTAAAATATGACAGGAGGGAACCTAACAGAAGAACAAATTTCGGGATTTCTAACAAATCCAAACAAAGAGAAGAAAAATATGAAAAGTTGTTAAAAGTATATTACCTGCTAGGCATCTTTGAATTTAAACCAATCTTAATACGAGTCTGTATTTTATTTTCACATTTTACCAGTAGATCCAACAGTTCTTGTGTGTGTACAGTTGCTTCACGGAAATATGTCATGAGACCTGCCGAAGTAAAACTAAAGCATATTAATTTTTTAACAAATAGAAAATCATACCACCAGCCATCAGTTCAAGTACGAAAGCAACATTAGAAGGGCAGAAGCAATTCTTCATTAATACCTATAAGAGCCGTATTCCATTTGTTAACAATCTTTGTGAATGTTGTTGAACCTGAGGACATAAGAATCTGTCTGACCCGGTTCTCAAACACCTTCATATGTTCATCATCTACACGTAAAAAGGCAACTGCAGTGCGTTCTTTGGTCTGCTCATTCTGCAAATTCCATACTCCATCTCTTGTATTGCTGAAAGCCTCTTGAGTCATCCTTATCTTGGGAAGTATACGAATTTCAAATCCGCTCCTACACATACATCGGTGATTTATTATTTTTATATACAGAGTAAATTGCGCAGTTCTACAGATATATTATACGATTAAGATAATAATATATTAAGAGATATGGAATAAGGAGCTACATACATGCTGAATAGCAAGTTAGGATTGTCTTTGCTATAGACGGATACAAAACCATTCTCCCATTCCAGAGTGGTAATGCTTCTAGGAAGACGGTTCTTCATATCCCAAAAAACACTTCTACCAAGATTTACTGGAAGGAAATAAACAATACAAATTAGAATCCAAAAAATGCTTTAGTTAACAACCTAACTAATATCAAAGGTGGTGAATATGTCTAAATTTTGAAAGAAGAAATGTACCATCATGTTTCATTAGTCGCATCCTAGCATCTCTTGGCCAGCACTTTTTGTTGTTATAACCGACCATATTTTCATTGTTGGGATCTGGATGCTCTGTAAGATACCGCTGGATAAGGTCCCGGGCCTCTTCATGAGTGAACCGAAATAATATATGTACCTTGTCGATATATCTGGAGTACAAACGGATTGGGTGTCGAGTTTCTACTCTGGTATCATTATAAGTAATGAATTCGTTAGGCATCTGTGGTGGACCAGCAATTTCACTGGCTCGTGTCAGACCAAGAAGCAGAAGGTCAAGGACAAGTCCATAGTACTGAACTATGAATGACGCAAACTGAAGACCACGTATGAGCCCATAAGAGTTTGTATGGCTCATATCCTTGTATGACAAAACAACATTATTCTTTGCAGTGACATAATCAGCAATATTATGGTCAAGGACCAAACGAAGAAGCCTGCAGATATATAATTTATAAGTCAGCGCAAATTATTTAAAGCGTTCATATCCCACACACTTATAAAAAAATATAGTGATACAGTACATAATAAAATACCTGTTTAGCATGGTAAGATCTATCTTTTCAAAGAATTTCTCAAATTTGGTTTGAAGCATCACCACACACTGCCCTTCACTAGTGTCCCATACGCTTTGCAAGTTGTTTATGCCCTGACACCATTTGTACACCAGTAGTGGTGGTGGCTCTGAATCTGCAGGCTTAATCCAATTCGGGAAAAGGTGGCGCTTATCACCCTCATACCACAAATACTGGTCCAGATACGCATCAGTGATCTTTTCAAGCGGTTCTATCTCATAAACAGGAATTAGGTAGCTATACAAATCCATGAACTCAATGCCAACCTGTAAACAGTCCATTCTAATTTTTACATAACTCAAAAGTAAAGTTAAACAAGCAGTCTCACTAAATGTATATGTTAATTGGTTTCAGCAAAGAATATCTCATAAATTCTATGAATTTCACGAAAAAGGGAACTACATTTGCAACTTACCTCTTTGAAAGAACGCTGCGTAAGCAAATGACGTTTAATGCGCGACAAAGCTTCGTGTGGATTATCATAAGCTTGTTCAATCAAACCCAATTCTTCTCTTTGCAATTGGTTTAACCTAACAGCCACGCTATATGATTCCTTCAATCTTTCCAAAGCCAGGATGAGGAGCTTTGTATCATGCTTGTAAGACAATGGAGGAAAAGGGATTGGAGAGAATTTTCTCGATTCCAACCAGTGCACAGTTGTCGTGTATATGGCCACTGCTTCTTCGGGTGTGACATATGGACCATCTTTCAAGTAGTTGTGTTGGCGTTCCTGCGTGGGTAAGAATGGAACATCTTCAGAAGTGCCTCAAAAAAAAAAAAAAAAATTTGAGGGAGGGATCCATATTCTAATGATGTCAAGTGGATAAAGAGTCAGGTATATACCTGTTCTGCCTTCAACCAAAGTCGGGTTAATCTTCCAAGATTCTTTCTGCAAACAGTCTTGTCAACTGTTGCCCCTCTTCTAATACGTTCCCTATTGTAGTGAGCAACGTTTGTCCACCAATCAGCTTTTGATTTTACATAACGAAGTATCATGTTCTCAATTGGAACGGGCAAACCAGGCACCTATCAAATCCAAGAGTTCAGGAATTAAATCTAATACAAATGTTGAAGGTAAAAGAGTTTTATCATCAATCAAATTAAATGGAATAATTTAAACAGCTGAATACCTTCCAAGGAATATTTGCCTTCCAGCAACGCCATGCTTCACTCAAATGCTGCAAGATGGTTCTCGCTTTATTTTGCTTAATACCCTCTGCAATGTGAAAGCAAATATATAAGTATACTAAAAGAATTTATTCAACAAAATGATTAAAAAGGAAAAACAGGAAAAAAAGATGATAGGACCTGGCATAGCATCAAGGACGTCATGCATAACAGCAGCACGAAGCTCCAAATCGAAGTGGCTTTCTACACGCTGCTTTGTCACAGTTTTAGCAACTCCTTTGGAATGTCGTCCCTCGAATTGTCTGGCCAGTAAATTCCCAAGCCACCTTTCCAGGAGAGGCACTATGCCACGAAGAAAGAACAACCATACCCTCCACATAGGTGCCCAAAAACCACATCCAGGACCTTTCCCAACAGGCCCAGTATTAAATCTATAATATATTAAATGCTTCAGGTCTTTGCACATGCGAATCTGCCGCATAAGCCTGTATTTGTAACGGTACATACCCGTTAACTGGCCAACATGTGAAAAGATGTACTGCAACCCATCTGCCAACTGAAATGCATCCACATTTCCCAACCGGAACTGGATATTCGCATCTATAACTAGCTTTGTCAAACGCAGAATTTCACGACAAAGATGAAAAGCATTACCAAACCGTGATTTTTTACGTTCCTTCGTGGTAAGGGTCTTCACAGGCTTCAAATTGAAATTGTAGTCGAGGTGAAGGTAGTTCAAGTTTTTCCTATGGATCAGTAGATTCAGCATATTGTACCCTTGTTTACAAACTTGGAGACCAGCTTCAGCCCAATCAAGTTCAGTAGTCTGAAAAAACTTTGTAGCTTGGAGAGACTTAAATAGGTGTTTCTTCTTTTGAGCCTTAGGAGGTCGGTGATGCAGCTCATTCAACACAAAACATTTCAACAGTTTCTGGTAACTCACACGGACTTTGACAGGGTATGATGGAGGACTGCAAAGAAGTAACCATTTGAAGATTAGTCGCAAATAATTCATCATAGATAAAGGCACCTGTAAAACAGATAGCAAGATGAGAGCAAGCTTTACCAGTGTTCCTTGAACCACTCAGACACAAGAGGAATATCTTCAGCACGCCTCATGCGACCAGAACGCATATTGAAAGGGCGTGGGGCAAACAAAAGAGAAATACCCGCAGCAGTAGTGTCAGTGTAGATCGGTGTGCTCGTGAGTAACGGCTCGACACCCTCAGGCAAAACAAAATCGTCATCTTCATCTTCTTCGTAATTCTTTTTATCTCGCCTATCTTTACTTGCGCTTGTTATTGGGTGAATTAGAGGGTCGTAATAGAATGCTGGCAAATCGGGATCTTCAGTTTTGATGTACATCACCATAGGAGTGTGATAAATACTGAGCTTTATTTTTCTGGGCCTGTTATTATACAGATGAGGGAAAGCAATCCTGTACTCTGTCCTCAAAGGTGACCGGATGATTAGTTTGTTAATGTCATTAAACTCATTCCAGTCTTCATCTCCTTTCTCCATATCACGATACAAAGGTTCAAACTTAGGGCCGCCTGCAAATGATATGTTTCTTCAGAAAGAATTGAAGACGATTAATAAAAGGCATCACCATATTCTTACTAATCATAATAATGTCATTTGACAAAAAAAAAACAGCAGAAGGTGTCATAATTGAATAATTACAACGGGGTATAGCTCAAGAAATTCAATTCAGTAGCATAGTAGCACCATATAAGCAAATATACATATAGACTCACATGCATATAAAATATAATATACAAGATCTATTTCTATGAAGCGCAACAGAAAATGAGATTCAAGATCAAACATACCTGGTATGCACATGTTCAAAGCTTTGGCAGTGAAGAATGACTCCATGTCGAAAAGGTAAAAATAATTGCGATCAATCAAATCAGAGAGCAACTGTCCAGCAAGCCGGTGAAGTGTTGCCATTATTGGAAGTGATAGATGCCACCTCCGGTAGCTGGGTCCATTGATAAGCTTAGTTTTCACCAGAGGTTTATGGTCATAGAACCAAGTGTAAACAGCTGAATCTTCTTCCTCATCTAACTCCAACTGAATTGGCTCCAAGGGATCCACATCTAGAAGATTGTCAGCATAATCCAATGGAGGCTCTTCATCATCAAAAGGGGGAAAACGCATTCTCTTGAAATGCCTTCGATCTCTCTTCTCTCTTCTCATCATAATCCACATCGAACCCCACTGCAAAATTGTCCAATTGTATAAAATCACAAGTCAGTAATTAGGAAATTTTAGGAGAAAGAGAAGGTCTAGCGCAAAAAGATACAAAATTAAAACATAAATTAGAGAGCAAAGGACATCAGTGCAGCTTATCCACAGTGTATAACATGGCGGACATACCTGTGCCAAATAAATTGGTTCAACAACCCATGGTATTTCATTTATAAATGTAATAGCCCCAGTGATGTGGTAGAGAACCTTTACTTCACGGACCTATCAACACAAAACAAAAGAATATGAGAAGTGCTCAAAGTACCCAATGACAGTTTTTTCACGAGGAATTCAACCACCACACAACTTATCAAACACTCAAGTACCTGCTCCCAAGGCATGGGCATATTCTCAAAAAGTTTGTATACAGCATGGGGAACATATTTAAGAGCTCCTAAATAGACACGCTTATCATGACGATATTTCTTTGATGTCATGTCACCATGGTCCCTGTCCAAAAAACAATTGTCCATAAGTATGTAAGGTGAACCATTTATCCATCTAGTAAACCAAGAAAGTTACAATCAAATGCAACTATGCAGCAAAAAAAGCTGAAAGATCTAACATGATAAATTTTACTCTTTGACGTGCGTAATCCAACTATTTGATGGATAAATAACGGTTGTTCGAAAATTATTCACGATAAATTGCTGAAAGAATTTTCCTCAATTTGACACCTTCAATCATGTTACTGAGGAAGAGTCGAAGACTGCTGCAGATATCCCCACAAGACAATTTAATAACTTCTAGATCAATATATTACCTCGCAAAAATTTAAATCAAATAAAGTTTCCAACAAATGACAATGAAATTACGATTTAATTGCTTACAAAAGCTGGTAGGGTGTGAAATTGAACGAAAACATAAGATGAATACAGAGGTCGTTGCCACTGCTACTGGTAAATCCAAAAAAACAATAGAAACACGGCATAGATTTTGAAGTAGCAACGATGATGAAAAATTAATTGTAAAAGGACTTCGATATTTTATAATATTACTATTGAGTAAATGAATCACAATGGTCTTTGTTCAGGTCCTTATAAACCATTTTTAACTTTTAACTAAAAACGAAATCATTCGGACATGAATTCTACGCAATAGTTTACCCATCATTTAACTACTACTCTCCCTTTTTCAATTACAAATCTTCTTCACAACCCATAATAGTCACTTAATGAACATGCATGATAGCCCAAAATAATACAATACAGTAATCCATAGGAATTCCAAATTCTTCCATTCATGATTTTCCATAATGGAAGTAACGAGAATCCAGCACCAATACTAGCACTGTTTCAACTGAGTTCATGTTAGCATGGCACTACAAGATCTCAAAACAAACCAATTCTAGTATGCTAGTTTTATTTCAAGGAACTTAGACAGAAATCCAAACTGCAATATAATGCCCTGGACATATAAAAGAATAAAGTCGGAATCCAAGATTCATAAAATACCATAAATTCATATTACGACTTCTTTGGCAATAAAAGATGTGGAATACAGACAGCTTGTACAAAGAAAATACACAGAAAAACCAGGTAGCATGCATACAGAAAACAATTAGCATTCCATAAGTTAACCATCTTCAATGAGCTATCAATACTAAAAAACTATTAAGCGTCAGTAAAACACAAATAATTACGTATCACACCCAGGAATTAACATTAACCATCGGAAAAATCTAGTACTAGGATTAATGCAATTTCTATATCAAACATACCGAATAATTTTCCTCACATGTTCGGGAGGCATATCCTCCTTCTGCGCCTCAACAAAACCGAACTTCCTCTTATCACCATACCGCTTCGAATTGAGCTGCATCCATTTCCTTGCTCTCTCATCCAGCTGAGATTCAGTGGGCACAACAGTGTAAGAAGGCGGCAATAACTGCGGCGGGGGAGGAGCACCCGGTGGAACTCCACTAGTCCCTGGAGGTGCAATCATCTGCGGCATAGCTCCGGCGCCGCTCGTCCCAGGTGGCGCCGGATTACTCATGTTGTTCCACGCATCCTGCGCGTTGTTATACATGTCTTAACGTTAAAATTTAAACCATAAAAAAACTCTGCGATGAGAATCCTACTCTCGAATGGAATTTCGAAACTGATATCGGATGATTTTGATGAATTGGTAGGGTTTTTGGAAGTAGGGGTTTGCAGTGAGGAGGGGGAGGGGGGAAGAGTAATATGAAAAATACTAGTTAAAAAGCAAACTCTCAAATTCTCTAGAGAAGAATGAAAAAGAAAAGAGAAGTTATGAATCTTGGGCCTGACTTTGCGGTTGAATAATTGTTGAAAGGCGGTCTGAAGTAGAAACATGAAAACATATGGGCCTATTACTAATGGGACTGTTTAGATTCTGGGCGTAGGGTTGTGGGCCTGACTTTCAATTTTGAGATGTTAGCCCAATAGATTTCTCATGCTGAGCTTAAAGAAACGAATAAATTATTTCAGAATTCAATAAAGAAACCAAGACCAACTTTTCATTGTTTTTGCTCAAATTGAATTTAGCATTCAACTAATCTATGCTGAAATATTTTGGTCTTTGGGGAAAAAATAATTGATCATGTTGGACTTGGACACTTGGTTGATATGAATCCAATGTAAATAAAGCCAGATTTAGGGATCTGACTGGAATTTTATCCATTCACAAACCTCCTAACCATATATATCAAATTTAAAATGCTCAAGTTTAATAGATCTTACTCAAGTTTAGTAGAATTTTGAATTTTTTTCGGATTCAATAAATTCTCGAGTTTTTAAATTCTTGTCAATATTTTTTCTACAACATGTTTGTTCACGTTTTCTTTTCATTTATCATTGATTTAATCACTTATTTCGAATGATTTAACATCTTCCACATTTTCAACCACTCCACTAAAGACTACATATGCCATAAATGTGGAAGATGTACGGTAGTTACGGAGGAAGGTCACGGGGCCGCGGTTGAGGTGAAGTTTTATGGAGAGGCGGTGGAGGAATTTGAGGGAGACGGAGGTGGGCTTGAGTTTGAGTTCTGGAAATAAATTTTGATTTATTTTTTCAAAATTTCATTGAATTTGATCAAAATCCCTAAATTACAAGCCATATGACATGCATGTTAAAATTGGTCCTCAGTGTGTCCAAAATGGCAACCGAAACACCAAATGTGTCAGTCCAATAAGATGTGGGATGGATACGCCAGCGAGCTTAAGTTGTGGCACCAAAATCCCCAAATTAAAAGTCAGTGGCCCGCATGTAACTTAATTCGGGCCAATTTTGAAATTGGACCAAAATTGACACTGAAATTGAAGATGAGATACTAAATATGTCAACCCAATAAGATTTAGGAAAAAACGCCAACAAACTTAAGTTGTGATTCATAAAATGCAACAATCCCATTAATTTAACACAATGTATACTTTGATCATTTCTAATTTTATCACATCATATATTTTCATAGGTGAAAATTACATTCTCGTGGGTCACTATACCCAATGACTACTTGCATGCAATAAATATTAATGTTCATATGTGAAAATTACATTCTCGTCGGTCACTACACCCAAGGACTACTTGCATGCAATAGATATTTAATGCCACTTAAACTCGAGAGTTTTTCACATGGAATGGATAGGACTGCCAATCTGGCCTTGTGAGCCGAGCTTCATAGCTATAGGCTCAAACTCGGCTCATAAATTTTCTGATTTCTCTGGCTCAAACTCGGCCCATGTAACTTTTCGAGTTTCGGACTTATGTCGGGCTCATATCGAGTTGTTAATATAAATAAATTTAGCTCGACATATAAAAAGTTAAAATTACCGAAACACATATGAATAGACTATTATTACTTGATACACGAGTATATATAATTCCATACATTTACTTCATAATATAAAACATTAAATAATGCTTAAATTGGAAGATCGAGTCATTTGCGCACATTTTTTAAGATACGTTTGATTTATATGAACAAACAATAGAGTTTTAAAGTCCCAAGACTTCGATATATTGATATTTTGTGTTAACTTTTGACTATTTTTTTTCGTTGAAGTTTTTTCCTTTGAGCTTTGGCCTTCAATACATAATTGATATATTAACATATATGTGGGTTTACATTGTAACTTTTTACAAAGTTTTCTTGTTTCAAAATAATATATCTACAATATAAATAATTAAATGAAATATTTAAAACAATTCTATATTCGGGCTTTGTTCGAGTTGAGCCGTATTAGGCTCAAGCTCTGCTCATAAATTGATCCGATTTAATATAATGGCTCAAACTCGGGCCGGCTCACAAATATTCGGGTTCGGACCAATTTTAATCGGGTCGAACAATCGAGCTTCGGGTAGGCCCGACTCAATTAATCGTCCTTGGAATGGATGTTAACTTTTAATTCATTTCATTAATAGCAAATATGTAATTTACGCTGAAATATCAAATCACAAATCACATCATCACAATTCACATGCAACATGATCGTGTTAACATTGAACGCCTTGAATTTATTGTCTAAATGATTTAATTGAGAATGTTATGTAACAATCAAATATGTTCTAAAGATTTAGAGAGGATCTTTCTTTGTGATTGTTTGTCTCTTACTATATAATGCAAAGATTAACCAGAAACCACCAATTGACAATTATTATGAGTTTAATTCAAACATTTCTTTTACTTATAAAACGCCTAGAAAAAAGCTTTTTCTATATATCAAATGTGAGTTTGTTTTGAAATTTGAATACAATGTTAAGGACCTGGATGAACAACTATACCAAAAATTTATACTAATATAAATAAATAAATAAATAAAAAAAACACTTTACCAAAAGTAAGAAAAGGCTACCTTTTATCCTAGGTTTAGCTTTTACATACTAGGGTTTAGAGTCACTAACCAATCATTGTGGACCTACCATGTAAAGGTCAAAAGAGAAAAGCTGAAATAAAAAGTTATTTATACATCATCATCCCCAAGCATTGACTTGCAATCTAGAGGTATGTAATATCCCAAAATCTTTGAGCAAATCTTTTCTCAAACTCATTGAATGGTCCTAATGTGAACTATAGATCACACAATATCTTAATTAGTCTCACGCATAATTTTCCTTACCTCTTCTAGTCAATTGGATAACAATAATAATAATTGATGACATAAATTGCGGTTGCCAAAATTCTTTTTACATATTATCTTGAAACTTTGTGCTCTAATTGAAATTTCATCTTACGAAAGTTTTAAATATAGATGTTTGTTATCACATGATTCAGTGTCTTAAGAATCGGGGTAACGAATTTTTATCTATCAAGCTCGCAAGTTAGAATTAGGGTAATATTTTATTTTGAGTTGCGTGAACCATTTATTCTCACATTCAATATGTGTTATGGTAAGATAATTTATCAAATTAGTTTTTTGTGTTATCGTTAAAATGTAGTTTACCCCCTATGATAAATTAAAGGATAAGATAATCCATGTGTTTTTTTAAAAGAAGCAGACCACCCAATTTCTTTTGATTTTTGCATTTTTAACGAGAGTTTGGGGGGGGGTGGGGGGGTTGCTTTAAAATAATATCACACGGAGGTAATGTGTTCGTTATGTTTTGTAAGTGTTTGACTAAATTGGTCATTTACACATCATAATGAAGTTTCAGTCCCATTTTAGAGTGTATGGTGCAATATTTCATGGAGGAGGGAGATAAAATGTTTATTATTGTATATCGTAGGGAGGTAGTATGTCTATTTTCATATCACATTGATGTAAAATGTCCATTAAACATATCACATAGAGGTAACTTGCCAAAAATCCTATATGAAAGGGATAATAGTTTTATCTTGAATCTTTAAAATAATATATCCTAACACGTTATGGTATATTATTGAAATAAAAGATGGAATTTTTATTTTGAATTATGTAAAAATAATATGCTCTAAAGTCTAAACCCACCGGTTATGGTATACTACTAAGGAATCGAGCTAGAATTAATATGATATGATAAATAAATTTCAAAAAACATCTCAATATGCGCCTCATGTGAGAGATAAAAATAAATATTGCTTGCGCCTTGAACTTTTGATGAGATATATTTCTTCTCTAATTCAAATATTTAGGTCGTGATTTTGTGGTTTTGCTTGCGTGCCTTTTCATTTATCATAATAATTTAGTGATTAGTTTTTCTTATTCTGTCTAGATCCGTAGTTCATATTCCGGGGCACAGCTCAGTTGGTAAAGGAGGTGAACTCCGGGGCTCACTCCCCCAGGGTGGGGAGTTCGAATCCTGGGAGGAGCAGCCAAGTGTTGTAAAATCTTTAAGGGAGGATGGAGCAGCTTGGTGTTGTAAGTTCCATGGTAGTAGGCTCCCTTGGGGGCCAGGAGTATAAAGAGTGAACAAACCCTGACCAACTCAGGCACATCCCGCGATTTACTTCCGCACATTGCTGAGAGGCCAGTGATGAGTGGTCCAGGACTCAACCTGGGTTAACAAAAAAAAAAAAAAATAAATAAATAAAAAAAATAATTCATTTCATGACTCTTATCATATATTTTTTTTATATATAATTATTATCACAATTTATATGTGTGATTGTTATCGACGTGAATTATATGAATCAGGTATAGAATATTAGGAGTGGATAGTTCATAAATATCATAATTGGATGTAAAGAAAAGAACCCTGGACAAAATGGAGGGGCCTATCACTGTGTTAATAATCAGGTGATCATGCTTGACAGTACACCACGCGTGCGCTTAAACAGTGTTGTACCTTCTCTTTGCGGGACCTTTTTGATCATATATGATACAATTACGTAATCAGTTTTCCCAATAATCCAATAAAAATCACAGAATCAGTAATTCAATATTTCTTTTTCTCATCTGCTCTCTATAGACCATACTCCTCCAAATATTGACAAATTTTGGCTAATTTGCAATTTTTATTGTTGACTTGATTTTCTATTTTGTTCATAAAAGATTATTTCGGGCTATGTATAAATGCATCATACAGTAAACTAGGAGGAAAATATATGATAGTATTTTGTTTTATGTGAAATCTGTATCAAACTATCAAGTAAGTTTTTTTTTTTTTGTACAAAACTACCTTGTATTTTCAAAAACCCTGCATAAAACACTCAATCGATCTCCTTCCGTCCATTTTTTAACGGGTGCATGTTTCATGCGAACAATGTGCTACTTATGTTATATTTTGCATATTTTTTTCACCACAAAACTTTTTTGTACTTTTGAACGTTTGCACAAAATCCCCTTGTACTTTAATTATATCTAGGGGTAATTTAGGTAATTCAATTAAAAATTAACGGTGCAAATAACTAACGAAGATTGGGTAAATTAACACTTCATTAATTCAACAAAGTTTTTTGATGAGGTACCACATTACAAAGATATAAATCGAGAGTTTTCGAGGGAGAAACAAAACCAAAAATAAGCTAGACTCGATCCAGTTAATAGAATTACAAGTCACAAAATTAGAGTTAATATGTACAAATTTGAATTTCAATCTAAACCAGTTTCCCAATGTTAATTCAGCGTTTTGATTGGAATTTACACTAAGAACAATTTTTTGTCCAAAACAAAATGAAACAAAGTTACTCTCACGTGGAACCATTAATATAAATAGAACTAAATCATATTATACATATTCTCATGCACATTATTTGAATATTGTCACATCAAAAGGACGGGACCAAATATTTGCTCGAAACATATAGGGTCTGTTTGTTTGGCGTTTCCCAGAATTTTTTTGTGTTTGGGAAATGCCAAACAAACATGTTTTCTATTTTTTGAAATAAATTTTTCATCCATTAATTTTCTCAAACTACTCTCTCAAAAGCCAAACAAACAACAATTTTTTTATCTCTAAACAAAACCTATATAAACTCTACTTTGTTTTGACATAAAGTAACTTATCTCTTACACAATTTATCTCACATAACAAACATGATTTGACATAAAGTCTTACACATCTTACACCTACAACTCAACTCTTCCAAAAAAACCTACACCTACTTTATTTCTCAAACCACTCTCTCAAAACTCAAACAAACAACATTACGCAAATCGAGATTATTTTACAAACCTCCACTACTCTCTCAAACTACTTTCCCAAACGCCAAACAAACAGGCCCATACAATCTTAAACAGAGTTACCTTGGATTCATCGAAAAGGAAAAACGGAGCTATCTTGGTATACGAAAAGCTCTGCTAGTAGTACTAGTAAAATAGTAGATAATTTCTTAGATTGTGAAAATAGTCTAAAAAATACTCTCTAATGCATGTTTACTTTCATAATATGTTAGTCTTAGTGATGTTGATTCTTAACTTAATTAATCATTCATAAAAAATTTCCTAAATTACTACTATTAATTATTTAACATGTTTTAAAAAAATTATTTTTTGTATTTATTTTGTTTTATACAACATTTGTTGTTCATTTTGATTGAATTCTTTGATGGATATCATGATCAAGCAAATGATGATTTACGATCGGATCCCTTGAGGTTTAATCATATTACAAGGTGTCCTTTGACATTTCAGAAATTATAAGTAAACATTTTTTATGATTTGGACTATGTATCAAAATAAATTTACGGCTTCAACAATTCTTACAAGGACACCCTTACAACTTTTAAAAATATTTACAAAAACCATTATAAGGGGTTATCTTGTAATTTTTTAAACCATATGAATTTTCTGTAATACAATAAATATCAAGGGGTCCAAGTGTAAATAAACCTTCTTTTCATTTTCACAAAAAAAGGATTAAAATATTGAAAGAGAGATAAGGTTCAAACATGACAATAATCTACTGCCTAAGAAGTGAGATAACTACGAATGGCAGCTTTGTTCAAGAGATCCATCGAGATCCGTCAACATAATAAAGTAGTACTTATTCAAAGAGATAAGAATGTCGAGCGTACAAATCTCATGTCATATCAATTCAATTATATGTAAAATATAATTTTGACCAAAAAAAATAATATGTAAAATATAATTATAACATGTTTTGTGCTTAAAAAATAATATTAATCCGTAAATGTGTATATTAAGTTATTAACTGCATTTGTCTTGTGGTTGAAGTTAAACAAATATGATTAAACCCAATCTGAACAAGATTTACTCTTTAATTTTTTGGGATTATTGTATTTTTGGTGTCACAACTATAGTTCACTAGTGTTTTTACCCCATAATTTTTTCGGGCTAACACATTTGGTGCCATAACTTTAACATCAATGACGATTTTGGTACCAATCGAAGCAAAATTTCAAAGACCGACCGGCGCCCACCTGACTAGGGGGCTGAGAAGTTAATAGAGTACAAAACTTATATTCAAACTCTACCTTATTCTGATTGTTCAAAGTCTTAAATATTTTATTGTACCTAATAAATTTTTTTTTTCATTATTATTATTATTAAGTAAGAATGGGAAAATTGTGAAATGTAATTAAATGAAAAAGGTGGGCAATCCAGTTGGAGATGAAAGGCAAGATGACATGAGGGGAGTGAATTGGTCACGAAGGGTGAATTGGGTTGAAAATGCCTTTACATTTTGATAATGCTATGGACATTATAGTCTTAATTAACCTCACAATATATGGCAAGAATTTTCGAATTTTTTTTGCATATATTCGATCTTTCATAGATCCTGAATAAAATTAATGCATTCGTTAAAAAATGAATACACTAATTTTATTAATGACTTATGAAAGACCTGATTTACACTAGAATTTTCCATCCCATCCAACTAAAAGTTTCAAGATTTGCGTTCACGCAATCAGAAGCCCCAAACGTTTTCAAATATCAAAATCTGACAAAGATCTTGGCCTTACATTTTGGCCGGAGCTGGACCCATGTGGGTTGATCTAGGAGGATGAGGTTGCCTTTAAGACGCCGCCTCGTCATCCGACGTAAGTTGGATATTGCCATATTGGGGACCACAATAATATAGAATCCAAGAGCTCCTGCAACTTGATTCTATGCTCATTTGGAGCCGTAATTCATTTTCAATTTTTGTTCATGCATGCTCTTAAGTCCCAACTCCACAGGGGTCGATAAAACTCATTCGAAACAAGAATATTATTGTTTTGTGATTGATCATTATCCTGATAATAATATCAAATACTCCATTCATTTCATATTAATTGATATATTTGTCAACCTTTTTTGTTTCAAATTAATTGTTATATTTGAGTTTTTAAAGTATTATTTCTATTTTCTACATTAATATTGATTTGTCCAATTTAGCCTGATTTATAGTCATGACAATTCTTGATTTTTTTTTAATATTATTAAAATAAGATTATACTCCATATTATAAAATGAGTTTATTTATATTTCATCTCACAAAATTATAATGGACCCTTTTGTATGTAATTTTTCATTATTTTTAATGGGGTCCATTTATACATAAAACAAAATTATATATTAATTATATATCTATCACTAAACTAAAGTATTAATAGTGCACAAAAGTTCACTGGGGTCATTGCACCCCAGTGAAATACATGTAGCTACGCCCATGATTATTGTACATTATAAAAGGATCTACATTACTATAAAACATCATATATAAATATAACCAACAGGTGATTGGTCTAGTGGAAGGAACTAGTCATTATTGGGAAAGAAAAAAAAAATCATATACAAATATACAATTTATTAATAATTTTAAGCGTGATTTTTTCCTCGTATCCTTCAATGCCTCTATGACAATATATATATACATATAAATACACACTTTATCTACTCGATTATTGATTGCATTTGTTTGCCCTCATCAGCTATCTATTGTGCTTCAGTTGCATCAAATGATTAATTTCGACATATCTTCGTTAAAAGAACGTGAACGAAACGTCTCAAATATCATCTTAAGTTCTCATATTATTAGGGTAAAATTAAAGTTAAAGACTTTTGCTAACGAATGTTGGAAACAAATGGTCCGTTGCAGATGAAACATGAAGGATAGTTATAACAGATTTAATAATACAATTCGATAGTTGATGGACTAAAGTAATAATTGAAAATAGTTGAAGGGGTAAAGTGAAATTTAGCTTCAAGTAAACACATAAAACAAAAAATTTGATTTTTTTTTAACAAATAATAATTTGAACACACACATGAATTGTGTCAAAATCACTAGAATTTATAAAAAATTTGTTTTTCTCTTTTTTTGGTAGAAAATAAGGTCGAGCCAAATCTAAGCTCACGTTAATTACATAAAATCTAGTAGGAGTACTGTATAAAATTCTCTATTATACTCCAGCCTGAATGCTTACGTACAAAAAAGAACCAGAGATACTGCAATCAACTACTAATTAAAAAAAAAAAAATGACCCGCGAGAGTGGCCTAGTTGATGGAGTAAGTGAGCGCGATGTCTATTGACTCGAGTTCGAATTTACTTGCCAATATTTTTTATATCGAGCTCGCCACATTTGATTTGTCTAGCGTTGTTTAATTCTCCCATGTAATTTGTGAGCTATTATACGAGGTTACCACTACTCATCCAAAACATGGGATACTCATACTAGCCTTTCTCTGTCATAAATTTAAATACAAAACAAAAATTAAATATATAGGAAGTTGTTGGTATAAATAAGTAGCACCACTCAGCGGAGCTTTTGTCCAACCAAAATACACACACTCACTCTTCTTCTCTCCAAACAAATAGCAGTTGAATTTTGTCAGAGAAAAATAAATAAATCATTAAAGAGAAAGATGTTTGCAGCAGAGAATGGTTTAAAGGGTGATCCAAGATTGAAAGCAATTTCTGATGCCATTAGAGTTGTGCCTAACTTCCCAAAACAAGGTCTTTTTCATTTTTTTTCTTACTTTTACTTCAATTAAATTTTGTTTTGTTTGGTTGTGGATTATTAACTTTTCTAGTCTTTTTTGTTGGTGTTCTTTCTTTTTCAGGGATTATGTTTCAAGATATAACTACACTTGTTTCTAATCACAAAGTCTTTAAGGATACTATTGATATATTTGTTGATAGATACAAAGACATGGATATCTCTGTTGTTGCTGGTAATGCATTCTTTCTTAGTTAATTTTTTTAATGCGTTGTTGTGTTAGAAATTTATGTTTATGAAATTTTCTTCACTTTAAAATTGATGATAAATGAATACAATAATGCATAGTCTACTTTTTTCTTTTTTTACACCAAAAGCAGAGCAATTAGCTTATTTTTCATCTACCTCAAGATTGTACACAACTATACTATATGTCATTTTTGGTTGATATTGGTATTATTAAATTTTGCTTTAAATGATGATGGCTGAACTTTTTATAGGAGTTGAATCAAGAGGTTTTATATTTGCTCCTCCAATTGCATTGGCAATTGGTGCCAAATTTATTCCTCTGCGCAAACCAGGAAAGCTTCCAGGTAAAATTATTTCTAGACTTATTTTTTTTTTTTTCAAATTTCTCTATTTCTGGTATGATTTCTTTTTTTTTGGGTGAAATTGGCAATTCTATAGCCAATGTCATAATAAAATTCAAAAAAAAAAAAAAATTACAGATGTTCTACTTTTACTATGATCATTCTTGTGTGAATTGGATTGTAGAACATGAATATGATATTTTTTTAAATTAATAGTTATGCTTCATAGCTTTAGTTGATTTTTTCCCCCTCCTTCTAATATTTAGCTGAAATTGTTAAATTTTTTTCCCCTTCTTCTAGTAAGTAGCTGAAATTGATTTTCTTTCTTTTTCTAATAAGCACGTGAAGTTGAAACTTGTGAAACGCATATTAAGTGTTTGATGAAATGTCACAAAAGCTCACAAAATTGCAATTGTGAAAAAATTCAATGGATGAAATGCACTGTTTTCCCCAATTTTCTGCTACTCAAAATGGTAGTGAGAACCAACAAATAAATCTTGCCAAAAGTTAGTGTGATTAAATTTTATGGTTTGGTTAGGTGTTAAACTATTTCCGAGAAGAGTTTAAAGTGTTTCTTATTTCTTAAATGGTGACCATAAGGTCTTGGAGTCGGGTCTATCCAAGTATTTCCCAAATGCAACCCCATAAGCCAATTCAAGGACTGGCTCAAGAAATGGTCACTCTTTGAGTAGAAATCTGAAAGCATTCGTATAACAATGCCTTCCATTTTTTGGCTCAAAGTTTCTATTTGAAATTTCTAAAGGGACTTCAGTTAAAACATTGACAATTTATATTCGTAATCTTGTACATGGAGATGTCCATTCTTTTTCCATCCTTAAAAATAATTCCCCATTTCGTGATTTAAATGAAGAGGCATGCCAATGAATTTGTATTGTCCAGGTGAAACTATATCTGAAGCATATGAGCTTGAATATGGTACTGATTGTTTGGAAATGCACGTGGATGCTGTCGAACAAGGAGAACGTGCACTGGTAATTGATGATTTGGTAGCTACAGGAGGCACCTTGTCTGCAGCCATAAGGCTATTAGGTGAGTTTTTTTAAGTTGTTTTATTTAATTAAGTTCTCTTTTTTAGCTCAAATTGTTTAAACATTTGCAATTTTTGTTTGCCAAGAACGAGTTGGAGCCAAGGTTGTTGAGTGTGCTTGTGTTATTGGAGTGCCAGAGCTCAAGGTAATCACGCGTATTTACTTCTATTCATTGCTTCTTATTTTTGAGAATTTCTTGAGTTTCGAGAGGAAATGACATGCTGGAATTGTAATAAACAATTGAAAAATCACATTTTTAAAGTTCATTAATTGTCAAATATTTTCCTTTTATAGGGACGGAGAAGGTTGAATGGAAAACCACTATACATTTTGGTGGAACCTCGTCAATGAAAAGTCGTTAACTGGTACTTTAACTCCCTTAGTCCCTTCATTTGCACTTTCTTTTTTTTTGGTTTCCCAAGGGTTTAATCCCTTTCGAGGCGCGTCGGGCACATAAAGATAAAGTGGGAACCTTTCCCAACAGAGATTCGAACT
This sequence comes from Penstemon newberryi var. newberryi, assembly GCA_030819805.1. Taxonomy (NCBI): domain Eukaryota; kingdom Viridiplantae; phylum Streptophyta; class Magnoliopsida; order Lamiales; family Plantaginaceae; genus Penstemon; species Penstemon newberryi. The sequence goes on from JAUALY010000008.1 coordinate 1,980,798, forward strand.
TGAGTCCGCTGTTTTGTAATGACTAGTCCCTTTCACTAGACCAATCACCTGTTGGTCATTTGCACTTTTTTTATTCTTTAGTTTAATGTGGGATTGAAAATGTTTGATAACCAAAATTGGTCTTTAATCACCCCGGTTTGAGATTTTATTAATTGCTTGTCTGCCCTATTAGATAAGAGTGGAGTCGAGTTTTTCCACAAACATTGTTTCTTCAAGTGGATGCTCGGAGCTGTGCGAGTTGGTGTAAAGTTGTGAAGAGGACAATGTGCTACCTAGGGATCCATCATTGAGTTATTTGTCGACCCTTCTTTACTTTCTACTATTAGATTTACTTCCACCATGTATTGACATTTGTATCTTCTTGTTACAGTAATTCAATTTGATGGAAAATTCTAATGCATTGAGGTTTCTTGTGTTTGAATTTTATTAATAACATCTAATGTGTGGCCGAAATAACTAGTGGATCAGACTTCGTTAGACTTTAACTAGATCTAAACTAGCTGGATCTAAGACGGAATCCGGATTGGATCCATGGATCTGACCCATATTGCCACCCCATTTTGTAAATTGGTTTATCTTCTTGGTAGAGTTGATAATGGTGTTGTTGGAAGGCAATATAAATGTCTCTTTGAATGTACAGAGTTGTGCTGATCAATGAGAAATGTTAGTAAATTGGCGTGTTGTACTGGTTAGTGAAAAATGTTTAAGTAGTTTTTGGGAATAGCAAATTACCTCGATGTGTTATCGTGAAAATGTAACTTCCTTTTTAGTTTTTTGCATTTTCATAGGAGGTAAAATGTATCTTAGGCCATATAACTTAGAATTGAAACACATTAGACAAAATCACAGGGAGGTGACGTATAAGAGGGACAACTTGTTCGTTATATTTTGTTAATTTAGGGTTAAATTAATTATTTTTCACATCAAAATAAATTATGAGTCGTATTTTGAAGTGTGTGTGCAACACCTCCAAGATGAGATAGTTAAAAAGTTCATTCTTAAATATCAAATGAGGTAATATATCTATTTTCAAATCACGTAGAGATAAATTACACATTAGATATTATCACGTGAGGAACTCGCCAAAAACCCAATTTTTACACCTGCTTTGTTTCTTGGAGATGAGAAAGAGGACAATATGCAGAAGAAAGCCATACTATTTTATGGACCCAAATTGCATATGGGCTAATTTTTTTGGAAAACCCGGACAGGCCCATACCTTTCCGGGTTTTCCAATTAAAGCCCATATGCAATTTGGACATCATGAATTATTTGCATCTTATTAATACTGGATAATAATTTACATAAATTAGTATTTTATAAATGAAATTCCAAAATTAATAAAATTCAGGGTCTTGTTTGTTTAGATTCTTTTGTGAGCAACCCACATCCAATTTTTCCCTTTCATAAAAGACATTGTTATTATCATAGTATTTTTTTTTTTTTTTGATCTACTAGACTGTATTTACAGCTCGGACCAAAGAGTGCAAAGGGTATAAGTCCTCCCCAGTGTGATGTCTCCAATAGGATTCGAACTTGAGTCTCGCCTCTGGGGGTCGCAAGTCACTATACCTATTATTAATATGACGTCTAACCATCAATATTAATAAAAAGTCTCTTTTAAAACACTAAACACATTTATTCTTTTATAGAAACATCATCATTATATAATACCATATCAGTCACATTATTCAAACTTATTACGCATATTTCTAGAAAATTTGAAAATCTCACATTTATAAAATTACTATTTAAAAATAAACCAAAAAGCCCCAAAAGATTATATTTTACCCTATTAGTCAAACTTATCTAATATAATTCAAATTTCTTGCACATTTTTTTGGAATAGTTTGAAAATTCTTTTATCTAAAAATACCGTTAAAATTGTAAATCAAAGCATAAATCTCCCAAAATTAGTCCATTATCTTTTATTTTATAATTTTAAAAATCACGCCACCTCCAAATAAAACCACTATTAGAAATACCATCACCCACCACCGATAAGCAGAAATACTGCTTTACAAAGCAGGAAAAAAAGGGGAAAAGCACTTCCCTACACCGAAGCAAAGCTTGGAATCTTAATAAATGCACCCCCTGATACCTAACATTATTTCGTGATATAATTCGAATTCTTCTCATTTTCAGAATAAACGAACGGCTGAATCAATAAAATTCTGTAATTTTCTTTCTTTCTTTTATAATAACAATAATGTCTGCAATCCTTTGTGGGAAGAGATCGTTCTTTGAGGACGTGGAAACACCGGGGAATTCACCAACGACAGCATCGCAACCGGTTTACAAGAAGTTCAGATGTTCTTCCGCTACGTCGCCGGTCCGGTTCAATTACTCACCGCCGGTTTATCTGAGTCCTGTTGATCAGCTTAAGGCTTTGTATCCTGATACGGAAATTCAGGTGAATTTTATTTTGTATGTTTTCACGGTGTTATTGAGTTTAGGGTTTATGTGAGTACTAAGATTTGATGGATCTGAATTCTGCACGGTTTTATTAATTTTTTCTGCAGGAAATAATTGAATTTGAAGTTGCTGTCGATACTAGGGTTTTCTCATCTATATTTCTACCTTCATTCATTAATTATCTTGAATTTATCTGACGAGGATTCTGAATTCTGGTATCAGTAATCATCATTTTTTAATCATTATTTATGCATGAATCATAATTATTAATTACATGAATAATGCAGTCATGAAAGACCAAGTTGCTTGTATGTATTGTTTGATAGAAAATTAGGCCACATATCCCTTTTCCATTCAGTAGGTGTTTAAATGATGTTTCAATTTTCATGTGGTTGTCTGATTGGTATTTTGATATTTGCTAGATGAAACTATTCATGAATTTAGCTGATTAAACTACATGTTCCATTATATCCTCTGGTTAATCTATTGAATCTCTGGTAATTGACCATTTTGTGGTCTTTTTCCTCTGCTAATATTTTATCATTATCAGCTAATATAGGCCTAATACTTCTTTGTTCCTGTTTTCAGCTTCTTGAGAAAGCTTTAGAAGAGTCTGGCAATGACTTAGAATCTGCTACTAAGAGCCTTAACGAGCTTTGCAACTCAGGGTCTACTGCTGAAGAAAATGCAATTATGGAAAATGGTACGTATTTGTATTGCATGGATGCAAGGGCACATGGCTGTATAATTTTGTTTTTCATCATACATGCTCTGCTTTTACGACACGTGCCATGCTAATTCTGGACTCATTTATTACAATAAACATGCCGTGTATCACATTTTATATATTCTTGTGATCGTATTTATTGTCTCACTTCTGTTTCATCTTGAAAAAAGCTAAAAAGGGTTGTTGAATACGTGGGGTTTGTTTACGTGAAAAGCTGTTTAACTAAGTTCAGCAATGGTCTCGAGTGTACGGAGAGATGACTTGTTTAACTGACTAGCCTTTAGGTTAAGATTAAGAACCTTAGCATTTACTCGGCGAAAGATTCTAAGCCAATAGGATTCTAGAAATGCTTTTGTTCCAAATATCCATTAGATCAGCTACCATGGTTGTTTTACCTTAATAATAAAAAGAATGGTTGTTTTACCTTGCATCGTTGGCTTTTTCGACACGTGCCGTGTAAATTTTGGATTTATTCATTACACTATACATTCTCTGTATCACGTGTCGGCATATTATCTATTTATTCTTGTGATCGTATTTATTGTCTCTTTTAATTGCATCTTGACAAAAGCTAAAATTCATTAAACTATACTTTCTCTGTATCACGTGTCTGCATATTATCTATTTATTCTTGTGATCGTATTTATTGTCTCGTTTAATTGTATCTTGACGAAAGCTAAAATTCAAATGCAGCATACGTGGGATTTGCCCACGTGGAAATTTGTGATAGTTAAGTTCTGCCCATAGTATCAAGTGTTTAGAGGAATGACTGACTGACCTTTGGTTAAAATTAAGAACCTTAGCGATTACTAGACGGATGATTCTAAGACAATTGAAAATCTAGAAAATGCTGCCATGCCAGTAGAATATTCATAGCATCAGCTACCAATATCACCAATGTTCGGACAACGAGCAGTGAGAGAGGGTCATAAGTGTTTTCTTACTGTAGTCTCACCTCCATGTTGAAGATTGACATACCAGACTTATTGGAAATGAGTACGCCTCTGTTTCTAGTATTTGTTTCTTAACCAGATAAATGTTTTATTTAGAAGAATTCCTAATCTTGTCGGATATAATTAGCATTTGGATTGTCTGCCTTTTTGTACTCCAAATAAGTTAGATTTTTCACTGGTATTGCTAATTATTCAGCACATTGTCAATATCTCACTACTGGAGGCGCACAAATGATTAACAAAAGTGTAACTGCTACTTAACTTATTTAAACATATGATAATGATCGGCTACTGGCAGGTGCAACACCAACGGGTGGGGATGCTCTTCCTTTGAAGGAGAACAACATGCCAGTAGATGGTGCAGAATGGGTGGACTTGTTTGTGAGGGAAATGATGAATGCCACCAGCATAGATGATGCTAGATCTCGGGCAGCAAGTATATTAGAGATTTTGGAGAAATCCATAAGTGCTCGAGCTAGTGCTGAGGCAACCCAGAATTTTCACAAGGTTAGCTTCAATTTTTATGTTTCCTATAATTTTCATCACAAAAATGTATATAATTTTCATCATGTGCTCGCAGGAGAATATGATGCTGAAGGAACAAATTGAAGTACTTCTCCGAGACAATGTTATCCTTAAACGTGCTGTAGCTATCCAGCATGAACGTCAAAAGGAGATTGATGAGAAGAACCAAGAAGTGCTGCAATTGAAGCAGCTGGTTTCTCAATATCAGGAGCAGATACGCACTCTTGAGGTTAGCCCTTAACTTGCACTGACTTCATTAAAAAAAAGGAAAAACAGCAGATGGCCTACAAGATGTTATAGTTCAAAATCCTTGCCTATTGCTGTGATAAACGGAAAATATACCTTGAAAAGGATGTTCAATGTTCGAGTGAACTAATAGAATTTTCGGTTTATTTTCTTTCAGATGAACAACTATGCGTTGTCATTGCATCTGCGTCAGGCTCAGCAGAACAACACCCTCCCTGGACGTTTCCATCCAGATGTATTCTGATAAAAATATAATGCAACTGTGCTGCTTTAAGGTTCTATATAAGTTGTATGTCAGAGTGTTCAATATAAAACTTCTATTTATTCTGTAATGACGGCCATTTTTCATAGGATTGGTCTTAAAGCATTGTACTCTGGTTATGTCAAAAGTTTGAGATTCTAATAATTTGTGTTGGCATGATTGCATGCTAGTTAGTATTACATATATCATGGCCTTGCTTTTTATGGTGGTTCTTGTTTTCCACAATTAGTTGTTTATTTTTTGTATTTGCTAGACTATCCAGTCACCTTAGGTTCAGTAATAGTGGGCAATTGCTCATCAAGTCTATTCCAGTTCGAACTCAATAATCTTGAGCTGCCAGACTCGGTACTAGATTTTGGCATAAGGGCCCGTTTCTATTGGGGCTAGTTCAGGTTTTGCTAAATTGGAACTGGGCCAAAACTCATTTGTGTTTAGTCCATTGGAATGTGAAGCTGAAATTCTATTTTCTCAAAATTAATGGGCATGTTTATTTGGTATTTGAGAGAGTAGTTTACGACTGAAAATTAAATCAAATTACTCGATACATGAATCAAGCTTGTTCAATAAAAGCTCGTTTGCGCTTGGTTCGTCATATTTATCAAACAAGCTTGACCAATATTTTCTGTTTGATAACTTTTGAAATCCGGTTCATGTTCGACTCAATAAGCTAAAAATGACAAAAGACATGTAAAGATATAAGCTATTCGATACTCTACTCGAGCTCGTTTGGTAAAAGCTTGTTCGATTTTGGTTCGCTAAGTAATAACATCAAGCTCAAACATGATTTCGAGCTCGATTAAAATTCAAATCAAACTTGAACAAATATACAAAATATTGTACTATCATATGTGATACTTTACAACTGGATAAGAGGCAGAACCGATCGAGGACAAAAGGACCAGATCGAGCACAAATGATACATCGACATCATTACCTCGACATAGTTTCATCGACATATCGACGTGACGGACCACCTCAACTGAAAAAACTATAATACCCCTAGAACGATGAGGCAATTACCAAACACTCTGAAGATCCACGTGCTTTTACCCAGATCAACCCGAGACCGATCCGATACAAATTCACAGCCTATAAATACCTCTCATTCATACTTTCCTAGGTACTCATTAATGACTGCACCTACTGTTTCCTTCAGTCGATTTGTCTCCTCGAGCTGAACTGACTTAGGCATTGGAGGGTCGTCGTCAGGTAAAACCTTGACACTCCTTAATGAGTTTCTTTGAGTACATGCCTAGGTTCCCGACCAAGAAAGTGGATTTAGGATTGATATGATTGTCCTGGGCTTCATATTGAGGAAGGTTGTTGACAGTTGACACTCCAAATCCAACATGTACACGTATTGAGAATACCCTTCATCAGTGTTGTTCGACACTAGTCGGCTCATTTACACTCCTAGGTGTAGGTCTTTTGGAAGGGTTTATATTGTAGGTGTAAAACAAATAAGACTTTATGTCAAATAAACGTAGAATTTGTGTAAATATTTTTTAGAGATAAGAAAATTGATATTTTTAGAGATAAGAAAATTGATATTTGTTTGAATTTTAAAAGATTAGTTTGAAAATATTGACAATTATATAAATTTATTTCAGACTGTTGAAAATTCAAATACAAAATTATTTTTGAAAAATGCGAGATTAACATGCCCTACAAAACTCAAAACACATAAATCTTGATATTCATTCAAAATTAATCTTGATATTTTAAATCTTGATATTGATTATTTGCTTTTCCTTTCCTCTTTAGTACCATCCTGATGTCAACAAGGAACCTGGAGCAACTGAAAAATTCAAGGAGATCAGTGCTGCATATGAGGTAAGCACATGAAGTGAACTATCATTTTATTCTTCGTTTGAACAAAAAATTATTTATTTCATGTTGTTCAGCTTGTTGGACTAGAATATGTTATTGCTTATATTAGGAATTGAATGCTGTATGGAAACTCATTATTAATTTTAAAATTCATGAATATACAGAGAGCTGTTTGAGGTGTTAGCGGTGAGATTGTCGAGACAGCTATCCACTTTTCAGGTGTCACTACACTTTGTTGTGGTCAACTACTATGTCCATTTGTCATAAAAAAAAAAACTGCTATGCCCATTCAACTGTTGATAGAGAAACTTTTGATTTTATCTTCTTAGCCAAATACCCACCTTTGATTGCCTTTGTGTGGAGTAAAAAATGACCTTGGTTTGTAATGAGTTTGTGTCTAGTTTTGCTAAGATGTTACTGCAAGGTGCAGTCTTGTTTCTTAGCATAGTTGTCACTCGAACTCAATGCAAGTCCTCATCAGCAAAATCCTTCTATTAGCTTCTTAGATATGTAATCATGAATGCATTTCCAAGTTATTTTATTGGACTTACGTTAAAGTATTTTTCTGTTTTGGGGTTTGTGGAATGGTTATGATTGTATCATTTCTTTAATGTCTGACTCCCTTTAGATCTCCATCTTTGTGTGTGTCTTGAAACTTCTTTTGGGTTGTTTTGGTTCTTGTACTGAATGTACATCCATAGTTGATCTCTCCTAGAGGCTCTGGTTTTGCTGTTTGCAACTCTGCATCTTATCTTTGTGTTTGATGCAAAACTATATTCGTAATCTCCTCGAGGCATTTATTCCTTGCATTTGCAGTCTTCATTTTAATAATTTCCACGAAAGAGTACCAAATTCATGTGTCTAAATGCTAAAGATAAAGTATCATAATCTGATGACAATTAGAGAAGAGTACTATTGATAATTTGTCATATGCTGGATGTGAGCATGATTATTTGAGATTTCTGAAGGTCAGGTACTATCAGATGACCAAAAGAGAGCTTTATATGATTGATACGGTGAAGCTGGGGTGAAAAGTAGTGTAGGTGGAGCTGGTGTTTTGTTTAAATTATGGCTCATGCATGAAGTACCCGATGGCCTGTGCTAGAAATGCCACTTATGAGTGTGTTTGGTTATATATGTTTCTCTCTATAGGCGACAAATCCTTTTGATCTATTTGAAGCAAATTTGGGGGTGGGTTCTCTGGCATGGATGGAGCAGGATTCGGAGCATCACGACCTAGTTCCAAAGGTGAAGATCTACGGTAAGTCAAATTTGTCATTAATTTTGTCATGTTTTTTACATACTACATTTACTTTCACAGTTTCAGGCAGGTTTTGGGCTTCTAAATTTTTTAAGCATTGCTATCATCCGTACATTCTTTCTTGTGTGTGGATTGCATAGTGTTATTAGGTAGTTTCACGTGTTATTTCTTACCACAAACTCTCTTATCATTTAACTAGACTGTTTATTCTAAATGAATCTCAGTTATGATATGACATTGGAATTTTCCGCGGCTATATTTGGGACAGAGAAAGAGTTCGAGCTGTCCCATCTTGAAACATGTGAAGTTTGTGCTGGTACTGGAGCAAAAACAGGTACAAAAATGAGGATATGTTCAACATGTGGTGGCAGAGGTCAAGTCATGAGAACTGAGCAAACACCATTTAGCATGTTTTCTCAGGTACTCGTTTATCTGCAGCATTGATCTCTTGTTTCAGTGATTATGATTTTACGACATGAGTATCTCGTATGTCGGAGAACATGCTGTAATGTTACTTGACAAATGAATGTCTGCCTATGAGGGAAAAAAAATACTATGATAATCGTGGTCACTAATATCACTCAGAGGTAGAAGTTCCTAACTTACTAGAAGCCTGTGAAGGGCCTCGAGTAAATTTGCTATTCATTTATTTGGTGCATAAGTTGAAAGTTTTCTTTACTACACATGGGGCTTCTTGTAAAAGAATACATTTTTTGTGCTGTGTATAATACAGTGTTATATTTAAGGGAAAAGCCACCCAAGCACCTAAGAATTTATACTCTAACCTTTACATTAAGTATTAAGTAGACTTATATGAAGGTATTAAAAAGACAATGGGTGTACAATTACTTAGCAAAATGTTGCCGTCGTTGATTAAGATTATGAAATTGATTACCGAATGCACTATGCAGTGGTATTTATTCTTTTGCTGAAAAGATAAGGAAGTACTTATTTGATTTGTTACTTGTAAAATGTAATTTTTTAAATCAGTAGCTGCTAATGAAGTGGTTAAAAAATTAATTGCAGCAAGTTATAATACCTTCATTGTTGCGCTAGAATAGGTGATGAACAATTGATTATTCATTTTCCAGCGGGGAATGACAGAATCATGTTTTCTGTTTTTTTTTTCTCTTTCTTTGTCAAAGCTATTATTATTATTATCCCAGTTACTATTTGGTCCCTCATAGTAAACGTGTGCATGAAGTGGGTTTTTTTCTTTATATTTCTGTGGCAATGCAGTGTAATTATTGATTGGGCAACAGACTGCAGGTTTTTTAAGTGGCGGTAATATGTATTCAAACCACTGATAATATAGTTGGATTAAATTGGTCTGTGTGAGTATAAATTATAATTATTCCTTACATAAAGTAGAATTATTCTGTTTACGAGTAATGTTGGGCAATGACCAATATTTTTCTGTCATTCTACTTGTGGAATTAGGTTTCTGTATGCCCAAGTTGTGGCGGGAATGGTGAAATGATATCTGAATCTTGTCGTAAATGCTCTGGTGCGGGTCGGATAAGAGTTAGAAAAGATATCAAAGTCAAAATTCCTCCAGGAGTAAGCAAGGGAAGTATTCTTCGAGTTGCTGGAGAAGGTGATGCGGGGACAAAGGGGTATGTCCTAAAGTCTCTTGCTTCAGATAGACATCCTCTTTATCTACCTTTTTAATGGATATTTAGAAGTTACATCATGGTTTTGTGCTAGTTCTTAATCAGGCTAAATTCGTTATATTAAATGCATGAATTTTACTCCTTTTGGGGCTTCTATTCTTTAAACAGTGGCCCACCTGGAGATCTTTATGTCTACCTTGATATTGAAGAAATACCTGAGATTCAACGAGATGGCATAAATCTATCATCAACTATTTCAATCAGCTATCTGGATGCCATATTGGGAACTGCTATTAAGGTACATCTGCTCTTGCAAATTTTAAATATTAAACTCATGTTTTGGAATATTTCATTTTATTTGCAATCCCTTGGAAGTTCCTTTCAATCTTATTGCTAAATCTACCATCTAAAGATATTTGGTTATTTAGAACTTTTACTATAAATCCAGATGTATGCAAGTTCATATTTTTTCAAAGATTTTTGTTGACTTTTCTACTGCTATTATGTACCTGCCCCATGTTTTAATCTATGAATATATTTGTAGTATTCATAACCCTAAGCTAATGTCGCCATATTTTTTGTAAGTTTAATGTGCCACAGGTTATTGATACATGTTTTTAGATTAAAATGAATTATGTTAAATATTTCTATAAATGAAATGATGATATATGAATTATTTGGCGTGCAATAGGTTAAGACTGTGGAAGGAACGACTGATCTTCAGATACCTCCAGGCACACAACCTGGAGATGTGCTTGTCTTGGCAAGGAAAGGTGTGCCTAAACTAAACAGACCATCAATACGTGGTGACCATTTCTTCACCGTAAAAGTTAGCATACCAAAGCGTATAAGGTAGTCGAATCATTCTCCTTTTATTTAATTTTCGTGCAAATTATGTAGAAAATTGAGTAATAGTTTCTATTTGACATACATTTCTCATTTTTATTTTCTGTGCAAAAGAATTTGAACTACTAGAGGAACTTGCTTCTCTTAGAAATGCTCCTGCCAATCGTTCAAAAACTCGCCCAAAGGTTCAAAAACCCGGTGAGCAATTCTATAAAGATTTGTGAAATGTAGCTGATTATTATTACACCAGTTCTGATATATATTGCATAAATTAGTTATTTTACAAGCCTAATTTGGAGCATGTTATTTACTCTAGTTTTGAGTCATAATTTTATGTTCAGAGACAATTGTTCCCATTATAACATTGGCGATTTTTAAATTAATTCTAATGCAAATAATGTTTTAATTAACAATATCAATATTTATTGAGTCTGATCTCTGTATTGCAGAAGAAATTACAGAAAGTGAAAAAGATACCATCATGGAAAACAAAAGATGAATCAGAAGATCAAAATGACTTGTGGAAGACACTGAAAGATTTTGCTGGGTAAAATTTCCTCTTATCGTCTTCACATTAATTTTGCAGGAGTTAATAATACTCCTTTCACAGTCGGTGATCAAGTTAATTTATCAATACAAAGCATGCATTTCAATCTGTTTGTTTTGCTTGTTGCTCCAAAAACTGCATTTTCGTTTCTTATTTCTTTCAAGAGCGCGATTATTATAGATTAAAACGAGTTTATCTGTGCTTGCAGGTCTGTTGCAAATGGAGCTTTAAAGTGGTTCAAATATAACATTTAATTCTTCCTTTGAACAAACTTGTGTCACCAACCCTGCGGGTTTGAATTTTTTATGTTAAAGTTTTTTTTTTTTTGATTAAAAATGTGGATTGTGGATAAAATGCGAGCTGCTTGCGTTTTGTTTTTTCATGTGTTATATATATAGTTGTAGAAAAGGAGAATGTGCGTTGCAGAGTTTAAAGTTCTTGGAAATATATTTGAAATCTTTTGGGGTTGTTTGAAAATAAGGAAAATATGGGGGGCTAAAAAGAAAGGAGTAACTTATAGTATAACTGACGAGTGGATTAGAGTCTGTTGTGTTATAAGGTGATCAGTGTAACTGTAAACGATTTTAACTTGACAGAAAATTTCTTCCTAAAAAAAAATTGAAGTTTGTTGATTTATCAGTTATAAGGATCCTCAGAGTCAGAGACAGTTTCCTTAACTAAATTTCAGAAAATTATAAAAATAATCTGGTTAGTTTATTTTAAATAATAATTGGATAATATTATATAACATTACTAATATTAATCATTAAAATATTTAAAATGTCAAATATAAAAATTCACTTGATAAGTCATTTAAAAGATCAAAAATGTTTGAACTTTGTACTATATTTACTGTAACAAGAATTTTGGGATAATAATATAAAATATCAAGTTAGTTGAATTCAATTAGTTTTTGATTTGATTAAAACTAATTGGGAGCTCTCATATGTCAAATTATAAAAAAAATTATAAAATTTTCACAAAAATGGTGTTCCATGGAACATGTTATAATTTAAGGGCCATTTAAATTTTTAAGCTTGGACTCTCAAATTTGAGAGTCCAAAGCCAAATGTATATTCTATTTTAATGTTGTACTTTGTTGAAAAAATATTTAATGTAAGTTCTAATTTAAAAATTGTACGAATCTCGAAATATAGTTTAGATTTATTTCATCTGAATTCATATTATTTTTCCGAAATAATTTTATTAATATTTAATTTTTATTTTTATATCAAATAAATAAATACTAAATATATATCATTATTATTTATATATATATAATATTTAAAAGTAATTTATCAAAAATATAAATGAATTGTTGGAGTGAAGTCTTGTGGATATTTGAAAGCAGAATTTTAAAATATAAACGAGCTGTTGGAGTGCAGAGTAAAAAGTGGGAATGTATAACACTGTTCACCCCTTCAATTTTAAGATAAGAGGTCTGAATTTAAGAGTTCTGTTGAAGATGGTCCTAATGTGTAAACGGCCTACATCAAAGAAGGGTTCCAAAATAATTGTCGCTTTGGACATCACTAATTCTCAACTACGACTTTTAGGGACATAAATGTAAAAATACCTAAAACTTACTCCCTCAATTCCAAAATAATTGTCGCTTTGGAGTATTTTTTTGTTTTCAAATTATTTGTCACTTTAGGATTTCAATACAACATTAATAACATATTTTCCAATTTTACCCTTATTTACAAAATATAACAATTAACACCAATTTTAAAATTTATAACATATTATAAACATTAAAAATAATTTTAAAAGGCAAAATTGAAACATTTTAGGGACAAAGGATTAATTATAAGAAGGTGACAAACTTAAGGGGAATTTTAATTAAGCCTTACATGAGGGGTATTCATAATTTACCCTTATTAAAATAGAATTCACCTATAAAGTATAAACTAACTTTCACTTAACCGTATGCTACAATATATTATATACGTACAAAACCATAGACGACCATACACTCCACTGCGACCTGCTAGTCCATCATCTGAAACTTGCTACTCCAATGGCGACTTTTGAGAAAAGGCTTACGAGATCTGATTTGTTATCATGCGTACTACACAACTTTTTCTTTCTTTAATTATATTACCCAGGGCCGGCCTGACATATTACGGGGCTCTAGGCGATTTATAAAACTGGACCCTCTTTTATAAATTAGCTAATATATTTTAGATTCAATTGTAATATCTTTTTATGACATTTCATTCTTAAACTTTCTCTTAACAAAAGTAAATACTACAAGTATCGTGTGTATATGTATATATATGTATGTTATGTATATATGTATATATATATTGAGAATTCAAGTTTCGTGAATATAGTTACATAACAAATAATTTTAACTTGTCAGAATCAGTAAGTTAACTGATATAATTTTTTACTTGTCTGAGTAAATAGATAAAATATGAAAATAAAATATTCCTGATCACGCTACTATCTTAGGTATGGCTATGCAAATGGTAAACCGAAACGTACCAAATTTCGTTATACCGGCTGTTCGGTATTCTGAAATCTCCAACTGTTTGCCAAACCGAAAATTTCGGTTTGGTTCGGTAAATTACCGATTCGGTGCGGTTAGATTTGATTCGGTAGAAAAAAAAAAAAAAAAATTATTGAATCAAAAATAATTTGTCTTGAATACATATGTAAATAATAATATGCTTCCTACCACCATAACCATCCAATGAAGTTGAATAGAAATTATAAAGAATACATCATAGACCCCCTAGCGTCAGTCCCCTCTCCAAAAATTACTTTACCATCATTCAAGTTTTGGGTTTTAAATACAATTAGAACCCAATTTATCAAGAGAAAATCAGAAAAAGAATAAATTGGGCATTTAGAATTTGGACTGTACCTCTGCAAATTACAAATCTGGCCGAGAGAGAGATGGTGGAGGCGCGATGGGGGTGGGTGGTGCGCCGCGGTGGGATTTTGAATTGAAGAAGAAGAAGATTTGGGTTTTGCTCTAGGACAGTCCGTAGAAGAATTGAGAAGAGTGAAGTGAAGCTTGGATTGGAAGAAGCTACGATGCACGGATACTTCAAAAAATTATAAAATGTCGAGTCGGATACTTCTCGGATACGATACTCCTCGGATACTCGTGGGATACGTATTCGACACTCCACGTGACGAGTCGATAAATGTAATTAAAAAGAAAAATTGGACACTCGTATCGGATACTTATTTAGACATATCCAACACATTTCATATTCTGAATTTTGCTAAAGTCACCACAATTGGTAAGAACAATGTAAGACGTCAAACCACTCTTTGTATTATATACACTACAATACAAGATAAAATGTCCATAACGGGACATATTTTATATAGCATAATAAAACAATGAACATGATGTACAATTAATAGTATTAAATTACTAAACACATGCAATTTAGTACTTATGAAACTTAACTTGATCTATTTCAATATATATGAATATAAAAATATATTATTTTACTTATTTCAATATGCATAAATATATAAATATATATATTTTAGATTCGTATCCATGTCGTATCGTATCCAGTAAATTTTTAAAAATTCGTGTCGCCGTATCCGTATCATGTCGTATTCATATCGCCGTATCCGTATCCGTGCAACATAGGGAAGAAGTGAAGCTTGGATTGGAAAATTAGGACGCTGACTTTAGTATTTAGAAATTGGGATTAAAAAAAAATGGGGAAATTTGTTTTTTTTTTTACACCAGATAGGCTAACTTGCTATTTTTATACCATTGGATATATGAAAATGTAATTTGGTACCATAGTATATGAAAATGTAATTTTGGTACCATATGATAGGTTTTCATTGCAATTTTGATATCAAATCTAATTTTCTCCAAAGTTAATGGCAATTTACCCCTATGTTCAATTTGTCCCTCCATAATATGGAGAAAAAAAAATTAATAAGCAATTTACCCCTTCAGTCGGAGAGTGTAACTCACTTGCCGAAATTGAGAGTAGGCATGCAAACTATTTTATAACATAGGGGGATAAATTACCAGATTTATCATAACACGGGGGGTAAAATGCCACATTATCATAATAAAAGTGGATAAAGTGCCGCCTATAAAAATATCAGGAAGGCGATGTGAAACTTTTATAAATTTTTAGGGGGTAAAATGTTCTTTTTTAAACCACAAGGGGGTAAGTTGAACAAATGGGTTTGGTACCAAAGTTGCAATGAAAACATATCATATGGCACCAAATTTGCACTTTCATATCCAATGGTACCAAAAGTGCAAGTAGGTCTATCCTATGGTACCAAAAAAACAATTTTCCAAAAAAATGGGTATACCGGTTCTGGGTCAACCGATAATATCGAAAATCAAAACTTATAATTGTTCGGTAATGTAGCTCATACATGGTTCACCGGATAGTGCACAACCCTAATCGTAGGAGTGTGCATTCAATATAATTGAACTGTACCAATTTTTGGTATCTAGTCTAACAAGATAGTTTCAAATTTTGTACAGTATGTCGAATCGAACTATTCGATTTGATTATCAAACGGTTCAGTAAGCAACCAAAAAATCGAGACGTGTATGTAGTTTGAGTCTTCTTTGTAATAAATTAATATTAAAAAATGTAGTTTGACTCAAACTCATTGAATTCAAGTTTAATTAAATGCTAAATTTAATTTATTAATGCAAAACAAAAGTATCGTAATATTATCTGGGTCAACCGATAATATCGAAAATCGAAACTTATAATTGTTCGGTAATGTAGTTCATACATAGTTCACCGGATAGTGCACAACCCTAATCTTAGGGGTGTGCATTCAATATAATTAAACTGTACCAATTTTTGGTATCTAGTCTAACAAGATAGTTTCAAAATTTGTACAGTATGTCGAATCGAACTATTCGATTTGATTATCAAACGGTTCAGTAAGCTACCAAAAAATCGAGACGTGCATGTAGTTTGAGTCTACTTTGTAATAAATTAATATTAAAAACTGTAGCTTGACTAAAACTCGTTGAATCCAAGTTACATTAAATGCTATATTTAATTTATTAGTGCAAAACAAAAGTATCATAATAATAGTTTTAAAAAATACTTAGATACAATAAAACAAATAATACTTAGAACGGGTTGGCTAATTG
This sequence comes from Penstemon newberryi var. newberryi, assembly GCA_030819805.1. Taxonomy (NCBI): domain Eukaryota; kingdom Viridiplantae; phylum Streptophyta; class Magnoliopsida; order Lamiales; family Plantaginaceae; genus Penstemon; species Penstemon newberryi. Next base: position 1,997,145 of record JAUALY010000008.1, read on the forward strand.
TAGTTAAGCCTTGGCTAAACTACCGGCAGTTTTCCACTCACCTGTTGCCATGTGGCAACAAAATGACTTGAAACCGGGTGACAATTTTTACTACTAGGACTTGGTCCTGAATACCCTTCTTCTTCACAACTAATTTGACTTCCTTCTTCTTCACAACTATTCACAATTTGACCGAAGCTTCTCCTCTCCCAAATTTCTCCACCTTGAAGACACATTTCCTCTCCACCTTGAATACACAACTATTTTCGGAAGAATTGTTCGGACTATTCATTCATTGCAATGTGGAAAATGGAAAAAATTGTTGTTTTGAGTTTAAGAAATTGTGGAAGAACAAGAACCGCATATAAGGAGATGGGTTTTGATTTTGACAAATGAATTTTTCTTTTAGTTTGGGGAAGAGGGTAAATTGATTATAAGTGTGTGTTCACGGCGACAAGACGAACAAAATCCCCAAGCTAATTCCGGCTAACAGCCACCGGAAAACTGTGGCCGTGGGAGGATATGGTGGCGGCGTTGGCTTTTGGTGAGGCAGAAATGTTGGCGGATTTTGTGGCTGGGGTTTGTGGTGGTGGCGAGTTCAGTGGCTGTTTTGCCGCCTTCGTTCTGGTCCGGAGTGAAGCTTCTATCACCGGTGAAAATAGCTTCACCGGACCCGTGAAGGCAGGTTGAAGACAACAACTTTTTTTCTTCTTCTTTATTTTAATATACAATTATATAATTATTTTAACCCCTTCTTAGAAAATGAGGAATGAAATTAAAATTTTAAATACTTAATGATATACAAATCTTGTATAAAAATATTTAAATTATAATGAAAATGTAACTTTGTCAATTATTTAGTTTGAATTCAATTTAATTGGGGAGGGATGAAATTGGGGAGGGAGGAAATTGGGGAGAAGAGAATATATATGCCTAATCAATACATATTATTAATATTAATAAGGGGGAGGGCATATAAGTAATTAAACAATTATTTAAAACAATATGACCGGTCAAATGCAATTTGAAGGGCATGTCATAATTTAATTAATAAAATATTATTTCAGTTCAAATTGTGGGAAAACTATCAGCAGTTTTCCACAACATGAACTGGTATTAGCATCCCCTTACTTAGAAACAATAAAACAAATACATTTGTATTATCAATTAGCATATACTCCCTCCGTTTTTTTATGCGCTTCAGAGGATTGCACAAGGATTAAGAAATGTAATAAATAGCCACTTTTTTAAGTAAAAGTCTCAAAATACCATTTTAATCAAATAATCATAGAATTAATAAGAAGTTAAAATTGGTAGAAAAAAATTAATTCTACATTGAAATCTTAAAACGACAAATAAAAAAAATGGAGGGAGTAATATTTAGCATTTGACACCAATAATATGAAATAATCACTCAAGAACAATTTCAATAGAATGTGTATTGTTAATCGAAAAGTTAATTTGATAGGTTAAGTTTATTTTAATGTCGCGCTCCGATAATAATCATAACATTAATAAGAAGGTAAAATTGGTAGAAAAAAATTAATTCTACATTGAAATCTTAAAACAACAAATAAAAAAAATGGAGGGAGTAATCTTTAGCATTTGACACCAAGAATATGAAATAATCACTTTTACATAAATTAGTTCAACATAGCTTACATAACAAACACAAGAACAATTTCAATAGAATGTGTATTGTTAATCGAAAAGTTAATTTGATAGGTTAAATTTATTTTAATGTGCGCTCTGATTATTGTCCAACACATCCGAACCAATACATGACGCATTAATGTTAATATTTGCCTCAACATTAATTGATCAATTAAGTATGATCCAATATATAATTACGCATAAAGGTATCTAGGACATTTTTTTTGTATATACATGGTTATAGATTATGGAGTAAAACATTCTATATAAGTATATATGAAAAGTTTCTAAAATATCAGTTTTTAGTGTATATGAAAAGTTTCTAAAGCATCAGTTTTAGCTATTAGGTAAAGTTGATTTTCACCGTCTGTTCGAGAATGTGGTTATATAAATAGGGCAAGACCTTATTTGAAAATTATCAAAGTTTATTACATTCTTACATCTTATTTGATAAAAAAAAAATTTCAAATAGAAAAAATCTGAGTTACATTTACAAAATAATTTTTTGAGGCCCCGACTATAGCGATGGCCTAAGTTGCCTAGCTATAGAGCCGGCCCTGATATTACCCTTATTTCTTCTTGTAGCTTTCATTCTAATTTTTTTTCTTTTTTCATCTACAGTACATCCCAAGGGCTTACTCGCTGTTGCATCTTGCCTTGGAAGAAGACATAATGGTAACACTTCATAACGAAGAGGGTGATATATAGATTGTAAGCATCCATGTCCATGGATTAACGCATAGGTTTTCTCAAGGATGGAAAGATTTTGCACGAGACAATAATTTGGCTGTGGGTGATTTATTACGGTTTCAAGAAGTGGAGGATGGTTATGAAGTTACTATATTCAATGTTGAGAAGTTTCTTGATGAGGATAATTAGGCTTGTTCTTGAAGATTAGTCCAGGTTATGATTTTCTTTAAAGTTCTGTTAATGAATTTGTTCGATATGTTCTACTAAAAGATCATTAGGCCAGACAAATTTAATAGCTTAGTTTTATATTCATCAAGATTTTAGAAAGTAAATTGTACGGGTTTGTGTTCTCAATATTACTGCATCTTCGAGCTTCAAATCGAGTGTCATCATTTTTGAGTAATTTTTGCTTTTCTATACGTATATTGTTGCTTTATGAATGAAACTTTTGCTTTTTTATAAGTATATTGTTTTTTTTTTCAATCTAAATACGATCTTTGATTTGGCCCATGAAATGAATGTAGTATTTCCTACGTACACTTTTTTTTCTGTGTCTTTTGTTTTTCGAATTTCACTAAATTTCCTGATTAATATTGAAAGCATAGGCGTAGAGTACAAATATAGGGGTGGTAGACATTTGAAATTGGAATTAGGCTTTTGCATGAATGTTTCTATCTTTGTGAGTCGTGACTTTATTTTGTTATTCAAGAATTAAAATGGTGGACTAAAAAAAAATTGTAACGGTTATGGGTTAATTGGTTAATACTTGGGCCCTATAAGGTAACTATATATTAGGCCATCTCCAGCCGAAGCAGGCAATAACCCCCTCATGCCTGCCTGCCCGCCTGCCTCCCTGCTTGCCTGCCTGCCTTGCCTAGTCTGCCATCTCCAACCGAATCAACAATTCAAAATATTTATTTCAATCTCAAACTTTCCCCACTCTCACTTAACAATAACAATAACAATAACAACAAATAAAATAATAATAATAATAATAATAATAATAATAATAATAATAATAATAATAATAATAAGGCATTCATAAAAATAAAAAAATAAAAAACGAGTAAGCATAATTAATGGAAAACAACAACAATTATTATTAATTGATATTTAAATTATATTTTTAAATTAAGTTGCAATAATAATAAATATAATTAAGTCATATTTTTATATTCATACTATATTTTTTTAAACTAAGACATATATAAATCAAAAAAAGTGACAAAATTTTTTTTTGACATAGATTACTATACAATAATTTTTATCATTGTTAATAATATTTTTTCTTTTGAAAACGTTAATAATATTTAATTTATTTAGCAACTATAATTGTACTTCACATAGAATGATTGAATAGATCCATTTAAGATGGGTCAAACAATCATGTTTTAGTAAGATTGAATATTGGGAAAGAAAAAATATCACATCCTTCAAGTGTATTTTTTAGTTTTTGTTTTAAAAGTTAATTAATTTAAATGTGTAAAAAATATATAAAAACTTTTTAACACTTATTAATTATGATTTGATGTTTTCTTTAAAAAAAAACTTAACCATAATTTTGAAAGATATAATGTTTTCTCCTTCATATTTATACTAGTTGAAGGTCACTCAAACACTATCTTCAAACCAATGTGGGATAAGGAGAGTCAAGTTTTTATCCCACATTGGTTTGAAGATAGTGTTTGAGTGACCTTCAACTAGTATAAATATGAAGGAGAAAACATTATATTTTTCAAAATTATGGTTAAGTTTTTTTTTAAAGAAAACATTAAATCATAATTAATAAGTGTCAAAAAAATTTTATATATTTTTTACATATTTAAATTAAATTTATTAACTTTTAAAATATAAAAAAAAAAAAAAAAAAAAAAAAAAAAGAAGCTTGGACGCGCGCGTGCAGTGCACGCGCGCGTCCAGGAGCCGCTTGCCTGCGGGCAGGCAGGCAGGCAACCAATGCCTGCCTGCCTGCCCGCAGGCAAGCAACTCCCCCCGGATGCCTGCCTGCCCATCCGGGGGAGCTCGTCTCCAGCCGACGGGGGGGCTGTTGCTTGCCTCCCCGGTTCGGCTGGAGATGTCCTTATATGTGTCCTACTATACCTTCCGTGCTATGCGGATTTTTGAAAACAAATATTTAAAATACAATTTTTAAAAAAAATAAGCTTCATTCAAAATAAAAATATGCATAATCAAAATCGCAATGATGAATGAAAAATATTTATAGATTTAAAACATTATTGTGTTACAAAATTGAACAGATGAAATTGTTAACACAAAGAAACAAATTTTAAGAAAAATAATAATAGTTAGAATGCTTCACATTAAAATATATAGGGAAAACATAATCGAATTACATATATAGAACCCATGCATGTCGGGGTATAGTGTCAAAAGAATTGATCATTGAAATAGCATTAACTATAAAGAAAATCTAGTTTGCTTGAGAAATTGTAATTACCTATTGCAAGGCGTGTGTTTCATCGAGGTAAAGCACAACATTAATAAAGAGCAATTAGTAGTATATAACAAAGCATGTGACTTTCTACAGTTTTAGCACCTTAATGAAAATTTAATATCTAATCACTGAAACTGTTAGCCGAATGATTAATGATTAACAAACAATTTGATATTTGAACTTGTTTCTTGAGTTTAATCTTAGCAGGAATTATTGAGAAGCTCATTAATTGAAGAAAGACTCGTTTACGAGAAATTGATCAATCAAAGATAAAAGGCTCAAGCAAGATTAACTCATTCTTTGATGAATAGTCGAAAGCCCAATAATGAAGGAAGACTTATTGGAAGATATTTCATGAGAAGCTAAATTGGAAAAGAAAGTCCATTTCGATTGAAGATCTAAGTCGAAGCCCCTAGCACCCCTGAAGGGCCCAATTTTCGATTCAAGAAAATTGTGGTCAACTTAATAAGTAATTTCATTTGATTAAAAGAGCAAGAAAATCCTTAGCCCAAACAATTCTCTCAAATGTTTTGGCCCAAACATTTTCGGCCCTTTTCATAAATTGTTTGAAGAAAACCATTTTCCTTTCCTTTACTCAAATGTGCCGATAATTGATTTTTAAATTAAGCCAAATGACTTCTGAAAATTTAAATTATTTTTGGCTATTAAAATTGCATTCTCTTTCAAGCCAACTTTTAAAGGAAAGATTTTCTCAAAATCATTTGACTTAGCTAGCAAGTAAATTTGTCTCCAAAATTCTCTAGCTAAAATCTTACCTTTTTCATTTGATCTTTTGAAAATATTCTCCAAATCATTTTTATAGGAAAGATTTTGTCTTCGTCTATTATTAAACCATGTCTACATTCATTTTAAGATTTGAAGACTTTGTCACATGTGTTAATCTTGCAAAATTATTTTAAAAGTGACAAATTATTTTTTGAGTATCAAAAATCTTTCCCTATTGAACAATCACCACTCACCTATAAATAGGGAGCCATTTCATCGACCAAAACACACCAAGCAATTCTGAAAATTTATTTGCAAAATCATTTCATCTAGCTAAAACTTTTGAGTGTACTTTTACTCTTGAAAAAAATTGTTTTTCTCAAAAGCTTTTAAAAACCTTTTTCTTCTTGCTCTTTAAATCTTGAAACTACTCTAAGTGATAGAAAAAAAAGAAGTGTGGTTAGTTTATTGCAAATCAACTCACTTAGGAGCAATTTTATTGTAATCAAAATACTTATATTCTTGAGCGAAAGTTGTTAACTTGTAAGTTCGTTTTGTGCGATAGGACCGAGGGTTCTAGTAAGCACGTTGTTAGTGCGATAGGACTGAGAGTTCTAGTAAGCACGGGTATTGTGCGATAGGTAGTGACCTAGCAAGCACGTTTTTGGAGCGATAGGTCAGTCCTAGCAAGCTCGAATCAAATCGAGAGAAAGACTTGTAATCTTGTAATCTCGTGTGGACAAACCAGGTTTGTCCTGCAAGCCACGACTTATAGTGAATTTTACCCAGGGGTGCTGGAAGAGAGGAAGTAGGCCATTTGGGCGCGAACCTCTATAAAAACGGTGATCTTGTTCTTACTTTATTTATTTTTCGCACTTTACCCCTCTGCAACATTGAACTTAATTATATCGGAACAATAAATATAAACTTACTGGAACAACAAGCTTCTGTTAAAGTTACTGGAACATTTAACTAATCTCTCTGAAACTTATAACTAATTGTTTTCTGGAACGAAATACTTTGAAAAAGAATTTATAAACCTAATTCACCCCCTCTTAGCTAGATCTTAACTATCAGAAACCTATGTTATGTCTAAAAAATATTAGTCACTTATTATTTTTCCAGTTTATACAAGAGAAACTAAGAATTAATTTGTTACTAGCAGTTTCAAAGATATTGTATCTCGATCAATGACAAATGACAATGTTTGTCGATGAAGTATATGATATAATCGAGAAAAGAAATATGTACTACAGTAATGCATGAGAGATCTGAAAGCATTTCTATATATAATAGAGCAGTGTTTTTAAAAACGGACCGGTCATTGAACCGGAAGCCCTAGTGGTTACTGGTTCGATCGGTTAGATCGGGTCAACCACTGGTTCGATCGGTATAACCGGTGTGACTTTATTATTATTTAATATTTATATATATATTTTTAGATTATCTAAAATACAATTATAATTCAAAAAATTATCATTCTTTGTCAATATAAATTTTTATTGTTTCATGCAAATAATCAAAATGTCTTAAAAATTAAGATCAATGTCAAAAATATAAATCTCAAGTATCCCTTAAAGATACATACATTCAAAATATGACAACAAAATTAAAAGTTCATCACATTTTCAAAGTTTTGGCTTGTTCATTTGGGTTCTATTGTTGTAACTTGATGTATATATGGTAATTGATTTGCATAATTTCATACACAAAATAATATTATTCACAATAATGAGAAAATGGTTATGTACTTCTTTATGTAAAAACTATTGTAATATTGCATTGATTGTTCCTCATTGATTGTTAAAACACTAAAATAATGAATGTTATTCCAATTAAAGTATATAAATGTAATTCTATTAAATGTTAAACAAGAGTTCAAATAAATAATAATAACAAAAAATCTCTAAATTTAAAAAAAAAAAAAAAATTTAAGTGAACCACTGGTTCACTGGTTTTACCGGTTTTGGAGCCGGTTTTACCGGTTCCAACTGGTTAATTAGGAGACTGGTTTTTAGGGGTAAATCGGACCGGATTGGGGACCGGTTAGCGGTTAAACCGGGCCAACCGGCCGGTCCGGTCCGGTTTTAAAAACACTATTAATAGGTGGAACAAACATTCTTCATATTGAATATAGAAAATTGAATTAAATTGGAGACGGGAGATATATATAGTTCAAGGAAAATTCTAAGGTGCCGTTGCGTTAGGTGCCGCTAATTATAACCAATAGAAATAAGACATGTTATTAATTAGTTATTTTTTAAATAAGTTATCAACCATAATATTACCACAATAAGTGGTACTATACTACAATAAGTGATACTATACAATATATTTAGCCACATCATATAGTAAATTATTTCCTAATAAATTACTATGAGAAAAAAAAATGAATGTAACAATAATATTTTATAATAAATAGTATATAATATTTGTGTTGAAAAAATAATATTAAATTTTGAAAAATTACATAATACCACCTAATGTGGAATAAATACTACATGATGTGAGGTCATCTAAATATATGAGATTAATATTATGTAATGAGAGCATGTACTGCCACACGTCAGTTATACCATAGAATATGATACACGTTGCGTGGTAATATCACCTAATGTGGAATAAATACTACATGATGTGAGGTCACATTAATACAATGTAAATGTGGGCCCGTACTGTCACATGTGATTTATACTATAGAATGTGATACACATTGCGTGGTAATGCTGCCTATTGTGGAATAAATACTACATAATGTGGGGTCATATTTAATACTATGTATTGTGAGTCATTACTGTCACGTGTGAGTTATATCATAGAATGTGATACATACACATTGCGTAGTAATACCACTTAATGTGAAATAAATACTACATGATGTGGGGTCATACTAAATATATGGGGTTAATACTATGTAATGTGAGTCAGTACTGTCACATGTGAGTTATACCATATAATGTGATATACATTGTGTGGTAATACCACCTAATATGGAATAAATACTACATGATGTGGGGTCACATTAATACTATCTAATGTGAGTCATTAATGTCATGTGTGAGTTATACCATAGAATGTGATACATACACATTACGTAGTAATACCACCTAATGTGGAATAGATATTACATGATGTGGGTCATACTAAATATATGCGGCACCTAACGCAACGGCACCCTAGAATCCCCCATAGTTCAATACATGTGTTTTTCTAATCTCTGTATGCCATGTTAATTTACTCAAATTGCCCTGTATAGAATCTCTAACAATTAATAAATGTAGAAGCATTTGGATATTAATTTTACACAAGGTGCATGTTTCGTGAAATCCTTCTAATCTTTGTTAGAATTCACCACATGGATTGGGCTAAGTCCACTTACATGATTTGGACTTAACTCAACCTCAAAAGCTAGCTTATAAGGTGAGGATTATATTGCCCATGATCTTATAAGGTGAACTTAACTATTGTTTTCATCCAATGTGGGACAATTAATCTCAATAATCTTGAATCTTCTCACTTGACGTTACAAAATTTCGTAAGAACTAGGAGACCAAAGACCCATCTCGATCGGTCAAGTCATGCACAAGATGTTTGTTCACCATAACAAATTCACCACTGAAAATTAAATAGCATGCATGGTTGTTTAAAATCAGAAACATGTCCGAATAAAATCAAACATAAATAGAATTATCATTAACTAGCTCATTACGGATCAAATCAAACATGTGGTATAGATTTGAGAAGTAGGGTTCGATCGAAAGACTCATTATATATAGCCAAGAATCCCAATCTTGCTTATTGGAATTAAGTGAATTTCTAGCTCACTCCGATCCATTATCATTAATTATTTGCCCGATCGAAGGGAATCCCAATCCCATCCATCAGAAGGTTTCACACCCGACCCCACATATCTGGCTGAAGAATTCCCTTGCTAACAGGACTACTGCCACCGTACGTATGTTTCATATGGGCCGGGCCGCCTTCTTTTTGAGCGACTTCACAAGAAGCTTTTAATGCATGGTAGTATATATATGGTCTCATGTATATCCTTGTTCAATTGTTGATGCTAGACCCATACAACATCAGGATCCATTACGCACGATATATATGCCGACTCCTAGCTACTGGGAATCGTGGCTACTCGTTGAGCTCACAGGAAGGATCGATTCATAGACGTATAACTCTCTTCCTACGATCCAGCCTTCTCCGGGGCCGACGATGCTTCTCACATTCATCATGCGTCCATCGGGGTTTGTAATTCGCGTCTATAGGAGGTGCCCTTATGTTACCGAATTGAAATTGTGTTTGAGCTTTACTTGATTTTTCACAAGAACCGAGCTCAAATGATTTTTTTTATCAAACGAGCTTGAATTGAGTGTCAAATAACTTGATATCTTTATATTTATATGCATTTTTATTAACTTATAGGTTATCGAGTCGAACCAAGTAATATATTGCTCAAGTTCTTGTTATTTAAATTTGTTTGATTTACTATTATTGGAACTCAAACGAGTTTTATGGAACTAGTTTGAAATGAGTATTTAGTAATTTGATTTAATTTTCAATATATCACTATTTCTACTTTCTGAAATAAATTTATCATTTCTCAATTTTTTCAAATTACTATTCCAAAAGCCAAACAAACAACAATTTTCGCATCTTTAAAAAAAGACATACAAAAATTCCATTGTAATTTGACATAAAATTATATATTTCTTATAATAACTTATCATACATAACAAAAGTGATTTGACATAAAGTCTTATATATCTTACACCTACAAGACTACAACATAAACTCTTATAAAAAATACTACATTCATCATATTTTCAAACCACTCTTCCAAAATCCGAATAAACAACATTACACAAATCAGGATTATTTCACAAATCCTCACCACTCCCGCAAGCTACTCTCAAATGCCAATCAAACATGCTCTTTATAATTCTCCTAGATTTCCTTTAATTAAAAATAAATAAACTGAATTAGACCCTTCTTATTTTCATTGCCAACAACATTGTGAATTACTCACCGTAACCGGAAACTGTAATTGCAACCCTACACATTCTATCTATAAACGCATGTTTAATTATGACTATTAAATTCCTCACCACATAAAATGCCCAAAATCATTTGCATATCACGTATTCAAACAAACGTAAAACCACAATTTATAATCACATTAGAAAATTGATTTATATATTTTTTTTTTAAATTGAGAGGTATGTAATTAAGTTTGTCCAGCAGTTGAGAAAATAATTATGTAATAATAAATTTCATGTTGGTAAAAACTATATTCTTTCCAATATATTTTACTTTTATTTATCAAATTTTTTTTTAAACAGAAAAAGTAATTTTGGTTCAGTGTCATAAAAAATTGCGGTATTGTTTCACTGTTACTCCAAAATCCCCATTTAAACTATTTATAGTATAACCAAAATAATTCAAATATGCCTCCCGGGGCACAGCTCAGTTGGTAAAGGAGGTGAACTGCGGGGCTCACTCCCCCAGGGTGGGGAGTTCGATTCCTGGGAGGAGCAGCCAAGTGTTGTGAAATCTTTGAGGGAGGATGGAGCAGCTTGGTGTTGTAAGTTCCATGGTAGTAGGCTCCCTTGGGGGCCAGGAGTATAAAGAGTGAACAAACCCTGACCAACTCAGGCACATCCCGCGATTTACTTCCGCACATTGCTGAGAGGCAAGTGATGGGTGGTCCAGGACTAAACCTGGGTTAACAAAAAAAAAAAAAAAAAAAATAATTCAAATATGCAATTGATATCGGATTTTGATAAAATTAAGTTCAATAATCTATTTTCCAGCTCAACGTGAAGAACACGCGCTAGCTGCGCGACTAGATGAGGGTAACTAAGAATTAAAATCTGGCATACTTAGTTGGGCGGCTCTCCTACTAGGTTCATAATGTCCAACCTTACAAAAGGTTTCACTCCACAGCTGCCATTTGTCCTCAAAATAACCGGCAACTTGTTAATGAATATTGGATTTTCTTTTGACAATCTCCAAAATACCCTTCTTCCACATTAAATTAGAATAATTTATATATACCAGCCGTAGTCTTTCTTTCTTCCCCTGTCCATGTTTCTTCTTCTCCAAATTCATCGAATTTTGAGAATCGATTTCAATAGGTTCATCCCTAACTTTAGCACGATTTCTCTCCCCTTGTCTTTTACTGAAATTTATTGAAATTCTATTCGATTTTATTGTTTTAGCTCTTGGTTACTGATTTGGCCATTTGACTCGACAATAATAAACTGGAAACATAAGCTTGACTAGCATGTCTATGGCTTTCCATGTACAAATATCTAACTCATAACTGGAATTGCATTGCTCATTTTTTTCCTTTATTCTTCTTGCCACTTGAGTGCAAGAATTTGGGGAAGAACAAGTACTGAAGAAGCGTTTTGACTTTTGACAAATGATTTTTTTTTGAATTTGGGGAAAATGGTAAATTGATTATACGTAAGTGTTCGCGACGACGAGACGAACAAAGCCTCTAAGTTGATTTCGGCTAACAGCCGCCGGACAATGGTGACCGTGGGAGGAGATGGTGGTTACGTTGGTGTTTGAGGTGACGGAGTTGGTGGCGGGTTTTGTGGCTAGTTTGTGGTGGTGGTGGTGGTTTTGGAGGAGGCGAATCCGGTGTTGCCGGAGAGGGGTGGGTGGGGGGGTGGGTGAGGTGAGGTGAGGAAGAAGAAGGGTTGTTTTTGCAATAAAGGTCAAATAAATGTTTAGGAAAATACATATTGGTCCAAGTTTTAATATATTCATTTTATTAGTTCTAACTTAAATATAAATTAGATCTAATTCAATAATATTTGAGAACTTGGGATTTGTTTATAATTTTATAAATTTACATTTTAATTATTTTAATTTTTGGAATTATAATACGACAATAAATATATTGTTATTGAATTTAAAATGTGTATACAAGTACAAAAAATAAGAATTTTAGTATTATTAAATCATAGTAGAGAACATTTGAATAATATTTCTTTTAATTATTTCTAATTCTTAAATTTAATGATAGAAAAATTCTAAATATTTTTTATATTAGTATTATAGATGTGACAGATTATGTAATATTTTTCTTTTTGATATATAAATATTTTGTTTGGTTAAATGTTAATTTTTTTTAAGTGCATAATTTTATAATTTTAATTAATTCTTGATATAATTCAAATTATATATGAGAAAAGAAAAAGAAAATCTCATAAGCATAAAGTACAAATAAGAAAAGCCACAAGCCATTCTAAACGACTTCGTTTAGTTTGCCAAAGTTTAAAAAATAAGAAAAATATTCTTCGTATGCACTGTTTACAATCCCATTATTCCTTATTAGTGAATATATTGTTTTTCTAATAAATGATAATTACATCATTACATCAATATTGTTAATCTTTAAATTTCATTTAATAAAAAACAAATAACTATCAAACAAACAATATTATTAAACTTGAACTAAACATAAAATGTGTATACAAAAGTACAAAAAGTAAGAATTTTAGTATTTTTAAATCATAATCAAGAAATTTCTATAGTGTTCTAATTAATTGTTATCTAAAATTTATTTTTAATGCTTAAATTGAATGAAAATCAAATTCGTTTGACATAACTTTTTTTTTTGTTGATATATAAATATTTTGTTAGATTAAATTTAAAAAAATTGTTTGAAGTACATAAATGTACAAATTTTAGTTTATTAATTCGCGATTTAATATGTTTCAAATCATATATGAGATTTCATGAAAGAAAAATTATATATGAGATTGGGTCACTATTATCAATTAATCGAGTCATTTATCGATTTGAATTATGATTAACTTAGTTATACATTACCCTAATGTCAACAATGTTGATTTTGGTCAATTAATCGAGATATTTATCAATCTGGATTACAATTAACCTAATTATAAATTATCCTAAGGTCAACAATGTTGACTTTAGTCAATTAAATCGAGTCATTTATCGATTGGATTATGATTAACCTAGTTAAACATTACCTTAAGGTCAACGTTGTTGACTTTGGTCAATTGATCGAGCCATTTTTTATTTGAATTATGATTAACCTAGTTATACATTACTCTAGGGTCAATAATGTTAATTTTGGTTAATGAATCGAGTCATTTATTGATTTGATTATGATTAATCTAGTTATACATTATCCTGTGATAATTATATACTTATAATATTACGTATTACAAATAAAAAAAATTAATTAATAATTTTTTTTAATGCAAATGATGAAAAATTGTTCAATTTTACTTCTTGAATTAGGATGCTAAATAATTTGTTAATATATTTATTATGTTTATGGTTTATATTTCTATAATATTATAAAACATTTAATTTACTCGACTATGTGATTAAAAAAATATACCATCTTTTATAAATATCATTAAATCTCAAAACTTAATTGGTGTTTTGTTAGTAAATATCTACCAATAGTTGAAAAATTCTTCCGAAAATAATTCCTACAGACTTTCAAATCTTTTGAAGATATTTTAAGCAAATTTTGTTAGATCGTAATAATGACCAAGTCATCAATTTTTTTAAAATTATCGATATATTTTCAAATTACGGAGGACTTAGTGTTACATAACCATCTAATAGACAATTTGATTAGAATAATGACTGGGTCATCAATTTTTTTAAAATTATCGATATATTTTAAAATTACGGAGGACTTAGTGTTATATAACCATCTAATAGACAATTTGATCGGAATAATGACCGAGTCATCAAAAGTTTTCAACATTATCGATATTTTTTCAAATTACGGAGGACATAGTATTACATAACCATCTAATAGACAATTTGATCGAAATAATGACCGAATCATCATTTTTTTTTCAAATTATTAATATATTTCAAATACGGAGGAGCTAGTGTTACAACCATCTAAAATACAATTTGATCGAAATAATGACCGAGTCAATAATTTTTTTTAAATTATCAATATTTTTTCAAATTAAACAAGAATTTAAAAAAAAACCAAATCAAATGAATTTGTAATTTAAAAAATGAATAGAAATTTTAGAAAATGAATATTTTAAAAAAGAAAAGAAAAGGAAATTCACCATCTTAAAAAAAAAAGTTGTATTTTTTATTTAAGATGTGTTGTGTATATTAATTAAGATTTATTTAAGTTTTTTTTTTTCCAGAAATTCTAATTAAGTCGTATTTTTTTATATTCATACTAGCTATTTCGTATTTTTCAAATTTTAGACTTAAAAATTAAAACTAACAATATTTAAACTAATCATGTTATTAAATTTTAAACTTTATTAAATCTTAAAAAATCTTTAATTTTTCAACAAAATTAAAAGTTTGAGGGCGATTTTAACCAAGGACAGAGCCTGGGGGCTGAATATGCAAATATATCATCTTCCCCAAAACAAGTTCGTACATGAGTGAAGGAATGAATTACAAATATAAAATCAATTTTTAATTCCGCTAAATTAACTCAAATCTCACAAAATTAAATCAATCACCGACAAATTCGAGTACATAAGAATTGAAATCAACAACAATTAGTGTGTGTATATATATATACTAGGACAGTCGCACCGCGCAATGCGCGGTGTCCGGTGCTCAATTTAATTTTGTTATTAAAATATTAAGTAAATACACATTTTAATTATGGAAGAGAAGTAATTTATCATTCAATTAGAGTTCTCATACACAGCCATTATGCTAGACAATTTTGAGATCTATCCAAACTACCGTAATCAACCTACAACAGCCAAGCACATTCAAAACTCCTCCGCACAGCACAGAGTACAACAGGCAACAGCTACGAAAAGAAAAGGAAAAACGGAATGGTGGAGCCCATAGTCGGTCAATTGGTGGTGGTGGTGGTGGAGGGTGAGGAAAGTGGTGGCCATGAAGGTGGTAGGAGTTTTGGTGAAGAAGATGAAATATATGTAATTTCATCGGAACTGTGGATTAATTTGGAGAGGAAGAAGAGATAAAATAAATATTTTTATTTAGGAAGGACTTTAAAGTAAATTCATTTAAATTCAATTATATAACCAAGTAACAACACTACACAACTAGGTCCAATGACCGGTTGTGTAGGTCACCTCCAAAAAATATAAATATATTATAAAAATCAATTCAAGGTGTTTTTATTGCCTACCTTATGAAAGGTTTTTTTTGCCAACCTTGTGGGAGACAATCCCTACTTAGGGGGTGTTTGCAATAGCTTCTCTATATGAAAAAGCAGTTGATTTTGCTTAAAGTAATTAAAAAGTACTTTTAGAAAAAAGCATGGGGTGTTTGCAAAATAAGGTAAAAAGCAGCTTAAAGCAATTATGTAGGTGTTTGCAATTTCTGAAAAACAGAATATAGTAAGTCTTTTGTTTTATATGAATTTTCTTACAAGTCCTATTTTACCCTTAACTTGGTATATTCATACATTAATTATATTTTAAAATGAATTTTATTACAAGCCCTATTTTACTCTTTACTTGGCATGTTCATAAATTAATTTTGTTTAATTTTTGAAAACGTCTTTTTGTAAGACACACGTAAAGCAACTAAGATCAAAACAAACAATGTTATAATTATATATGTAAACCATTGGCTAAACTTTATCAAATCAAATGAATCAAACAAAATTATTATAAATCATCAATTAAGTTTATATTTAATTATAATGAATCAAACAAAATCAACTAAATATTAACTAAGTTTAAATCAAATCAGAATGAATCCTTTAGTAAAATAGAAATAAATCAAACTAACAATAAGCTATTAGTGAAATCAAAATAAACAAACAATAAAAAAACAAACAAACAAGTTGAGCATAAAAAACTAACTAATTTCAAGTTACCATTATAAAAAAACTTATAATTAGCGAACAAACAAAAATAATAAAACTCTACATAAAATTAAAAATGGCTACAATAATGCACAAAGCTAAACTAGAAATTAAAAAAAATAAAATATATATATATGAACAACATATTCTGAATCGAAGACGACACACAAACAAAAATAATTTTTTTGTTGTAAAAAATGAATATAATATTTTTTATAGTCATTATCCGCAAGAATATAAATAAAATTATGAAAAGTAAAATTAAATAGCATCAATTATATAAAATAGAAAATGAGGGTATTGTTGGAATTAAGAGAAAATATTAAGGATATAAATGTCACAAAACTGCTTCTATTTATTACAAGAATGCCATCAGCCCCAAAAGCAGGTCATGACATGCTTTTTCAAAACCAGCTTCTAACTGCTTTTTTGTTGAGAAGCAAAAGCAAAAGCAGAGTTTGCAAACACTGAAAAACCGCTTTTCGAGAAAAAAAAGCTGAAAAGTACTTCCTAGAAGCATTTGCAAACACCCCCTTAGTTAGAAATTAGAATTAGAAATGTGAAAAAAGAGGAGTCCCAGGAACAAGAGATCGTGAAAAAGTGGACTCTTCATATGATTATAATATATAGAATAGAATTGTGTGAAATAAGGAGTCCCAGGACTCAGGAGTATTTATATTTATATTTAGCTTTGCTGAAAGAGAGATTATTAGATACACAACAAAAACAAAAGCAGGCCGCCGGAAAAATACCTCAAAATCTCATGTTATAATCTTAGCCTCCAACATCAATTTTGTAAAGGTATGCAATCGATATCGAATTTAATTTAGTGTATCTAGGGTTTGGTGTACTATTTGGGGATTAATTTACCGATTAGGTCTAAATCAATATTCCTCCTCTTTAACATTCTTTTATTTGATGTTACTAGAAATCTGTTCAGATTTTATTTCTTGAAGCTTTTGGAATTTCTGAATAATGATATCCATTATCTTAAATTTCTATACCAGTTTTCGAAAGAAGCTACGGATTTTCTTTTTTTTTTCCCCTCTTTTCTTAGAAGATACATTTATCAATAATGGATATGGCTCCAAAATCTCTTAATTTGGCTGTAGATGTGTATGTAAGGTGATGAGATAGCTTTCTAGACTTGGGAAATTCATGTTTAAGTTGTTCCAATTTTGATGTTTTAGATTTTGTTTGGCACACTCAAATTTTTTCATGAAGTATTTAGAATATTTGATAGGAAAATATTATATATACACACGTACGGTACATACACACACACACATATATATATATATATATGTTAATTTGATAAAAATAATTATATTATCTTGTGTACAGCACGTGATATATGCCAGTTGCTTGTCAAACAATGGAGCAAGAGGAGCAGCAACAGAATCGGGGATCCGATAATATAATTCTCCTAGATATATTGTTGGAGATACTCTCAAGGTTGCCACTTAAGAGTCTTTTAAGGTTCATGTGTGTTTGCATGCATTGGAAATCTCTTATCTCATCTCATTCTTTCAGAAAATTACATCGTCAAAGACACAATTCCCGCCCGGTAATTTTAACTCTTCGTAGATCCAATGACTATGAACCTCATGGTACCCTACAAGATCATTTTCTTACCACCTTCGATCTCTATGGAAAAGTCGTCCAACAATGGACTCTCCCAATTTCATTTTCATTTCTAAATATGGTGAATTTTCCATCCCAATCTAAGTTGGTGTGCTTCACCAATGCAAAGAGATTCTTCTCGTATAATCCTAGCACCCGACAACTCTTTCACTTGCCCAATCCCCCTCACTTTTCCTTATCAGGCTTCAAACGTCACGCCATTGGTTTTGGCTTTATTCCATCCAAGGATGAATACATTTTCGTGCTCTTGGTTGACGAAAACCCACTCAACACAGAAATCAATTGGGTTTGTGAGGTCCTCACTATGTCCATCTCCAACGATAACTATCAGTTGCATTACAATGCATGGAGATCCATTGAGGTCACAACTAAACTCCGTTTCGTGTCTTTCTACTCTTGTGTGTTTGTTTGTGGGGCATTCTATTGGGACGCTGGTGATGTAAATGGTAATGAACGTATCCTCTCCTTTGACGTTGAGACTGAAGTTTTTTCGACTTTTGGGTGGCCGGGAGGAGTCGTTGCATCTTGGGATACACGACTTTTGGAACTCAAAGATGAGCTATATCTCATGAATGTAATACATGATCCCCCAACTTTAGACCTGTGGATGTTGTCTTTTGATGTCAATAACAACAAGTTATGGACTCTTAAATGGAACATCAATTTACAAAGTCTTGGTTATACAGAAGCTCCTCCACCACATGTCTTTGATTGTTCAATATTGATACACAGACTAGAATACCTCCAGTATTACAACAAGCCATTCAACATCTTACAAGAACTGGGGATTTTGAAGCTAGAAGAAGACGAGTCCAACATGCTAGGAGAAGACGAGGAGTTCAACATGCCCGGTTGGTGTGTGGGCATCCACACCAACCTCTTCACACTTTGATTGAAACTATATTTAGCTGCTTATCATCTAAGTCTTGAGGATTATATATTTTCTATTTTTTTTTTATATAATTTTATGATTTACTAGACATTCGTTTCATTTAATTTCTCCATATTTTTTCATCATTACGTGCCTTGATTAATTTTTCCTTGCCATTACAATAAAGACTCCATAGATAGACTCAAATGAAATTGCACGTAAAGTTTCTATCCATTGGTTAACAGTTACAGTATTACAAGATGATTTCCAAATAATGTTTTTTCTCCAACTAATATTCATAAATACATAAAGTTTCAATGCCTAATGATGGATCAATTATTTTTTTTTCTAATGCATGTTTTGGTCAGCTAATTGTTGGAAACTTTTCGAAAGTACGGCGGAACATTAGGAGAAAATATTTTGAAAACATTAGGAAAAAATGTAAAGAAATTATTAAATTATGAGAAATAAGAGAGTTTCAAAGCTGACAAATTAATAAATAATTGAGAATCTTATAATCTTCAGAGTTTGTGTTCTATGATGTTTTTCATGCTTCCTAATGATATTTTCTTGTTTTTGACGTCTCATCTTGTCAAAAGGTGTTGAGCCTGTTTGTTTGGCGTTTGAGAAAGTAGTTTGGGAGAGTAGTGAAGGTTTATGAAATAATCTTGTTTTGCGTGATGTTGTTTGTTTGAGTTTTGAGAGAGTGGTTTGAGAAATAAAGTAGGTATAGGTTTTTTTGGAAGAGTTGGGTTGTAGGTGAGACTTTATGTCAAATCATGTGTTTTATGTAAGATAAATTGTGTAAGAGATAGGTTACTTTATGTCAAATCAAATTAGAGTTTGTATAGATTTTGTTTAAAGATAAGAAAATTGTTGTTTGTTTGGCTTTTGAGAGAGTAGTTTGAGAAAATTAATGGATGAAAAATTTATTTCGGAAAATAGAAAACATGTTTGTTTGACATTTCCCTAACACGAAAAAATTCTATGAAACGCCAAACAAACAGGCCCGTTGTGTTTATCTCTCTTCCTTCACTTAGATATCATTTTTCAATTCAAACTCAGGGTTCTCTAATTAGATATCATATTAAATTCATTTTTTTTCTTCTTCTTTTTTTGTGCAATATTAAACACATTATAATTTTTTTAAGATAATTAAGTTAAAATTATAATTAGTCCTCCCAACTTCATTTTCTTTCTCCAATATCCACACCACACAAATAAAACGAAAAGGAAAAAGGAAAAGGACAAATAAAATGCCCATTCTCTCTTTCCTTCACAACTGAAACCCGTTAACAATGACCAAAAAACCACTCGCAGTTCGTCACATTCTCTCAGGACTTTCATCGAACATGTACAGTTAGTTTAATATTCTCCTACAAAATTTTCGGTTGAATTCCAAAGAAAAATCTCTTCTACAATGGCCGCCACATCATTTATTTCCCCTTGTTGTTTAAGCTTTACTCCTCAGAGCCGTAGAAGCAACTTAGCTTTTTCATCGTCTTGTTTCTTCGTAAATGGACCCCTCATATGGGGCAACGAAAATAGGGTTTCTTTATCCTCTGCTTCTCAATTGAATAAGAAAATGTCTGCTAGGAGGTTTAGGAGAGCAGTGGTGGTGGCTGCAGCTGATTATTACTCCACTCTTGGAGTGCCAAAATCTGCTACTAGCAAAGAAATTAAGGCTGCTTATAGAAAAATGGCTCGGCAGGTACTATATAGTAACTTATTTCCTGAAATTGTTAGATGTGTTTTCAGTAAGTTTGATTGTTAGAGCCAATTGAAGTGTGCTTTATTGTAACATAGTTAGGGACGGAAATTGGATTTGTAATGGGAACTCTATGTGTGATACCTCGACATAGTTGAAAAATTAAGGGGGGCTAAGTTCACATTGTAATGCATTTCCATGCTGATTGCAGCCAATTGATTAGATAGTGATTTCCTGTTTACCAAAAGGTGTAAGAAAGGATGGGTACATTTAGATACTTAGATTTATTGAGAAACTCTGTTCGTTTGTTATGTCCTATTATTGCATTTTGATGAGATTGAATTGTTATATGAATTCATGTTGTCTTTCATGTATTGGAATAAAGAGGTATTCAATGTGGTTGACGTGATTTATCAACTTTTGCAACTTGTGAGTAACTACTTTGGGTGTGTGTTGAACTTGGTGAAACCTTTGTAATTTTCATCAAATGCTGAAATTTGACTAAGCTTAGTTGGATGGTTGATGCTGCTATAACCTTTTTTGGGCTAAAATGAGTAGTTTTTCACTACCATGTCAACCTATTGTCCGAAGCCTGAAATTAGAAAGCTAGGTAAGTTTACTGTGATAGAAAAGGATAAACTAGTGTTAATGGAAGTTGGTAAATCGTGTATTAAGCAATCATTAGAATTTGATGACGAGAACTTGCAATTTTTTTATGCTCTTAGTAATCCTTTTGTCTCGAAGAAATAAGAGATTTCTTTTCATTTGGTGTTTTTGTGGCTCATCTGGCTTGCTTATCCGTATTTCTTTTCAATGCATAACTTCTACTCGAAGATTATCCACGTAACTGGCTATAAACGTTCAAAAAACCTTGAGTTTTTGCTATATTTCTGAAACTCAGGCCCTTGATTTACCCTTTTATGTCTTATTGGTTTATCCATATTTATGATGCAACAGCAATATGGTCATGAGAATCAGAGATTATTGCTCCAGTTGGGCTGTTTTCTCTTATGATGATTATTTGCTTTTCCTTTCCTCTTTAGTACCATCCTGATGTCAACAAGGAACCTGGAGCAACTGAAAAATTCAAGGAGATCAGTGCTGCATATGAGGTAAGCACATGAAGTGAATGAGTACTTTCTGATTTGTGCATACCGTTTTATTGTTCGTTTGAACAAAATATTATTTATTTCATGTTGTTCAGCTTGTTGGACTAGAATATGTTATTGCTTCTATTAGGAATTGAATGCTGTATGGAAATGCATTATTAATTTTTAAAATTCATGAGTTTGAGGTGTTAGCGGCGAGATTGTGGAGACAACTTTCCACTTTTATGGTGTCACTAAACTTTGTTGTGGTCAACTACTATGTCCATTTGTCATAAAAAAAAAACTACTATGCCCATTCAACTGTTGATAGAGAAACTTTTGATTTTTATCTTCTTAGCCAAACAACCACCTTTGATTGCCTTTTGTGTGGAGTAAAAAATGACCTTGGTTTGTAATGAGTTTGTGTCTAGTTTTGCTTAGATGTTACTGCAAGGTGCAGTCTTGTTTCTTAGCAAAAACCTTCTATTAGCCTCTTAGATATGTAATCATGCATGCATTTCCAAGTTATTTTATTGAACTTATGTTAAAATGTATTTTTCTGTTTTGGGGTATGTTTATGATTGTATCATTTCTTTAATGTCTGTCTCCCTTTAAAAGATCTCCATCTTTGTGTGTGTCTTGAAACTTCTTTTGGGTTGTTTTGGTTCTTGTACTGAATGTACACCCATAGTTGATCTCTCCTAGAGGCTCTGGGTTTTGCTGTTTTGAACTCTGCATCTTATCTTTGTGTTTGATGCAAAACTATATTTGTAATCTCCTCCAGGCATTTATTCCTTGCATTTGCAGTCTTCATTTTATTAATTTCCACGAAAGAGTACCAAATTCACGTATCTAAATGCTAAAGATAAAGTATCGTAATCTGATGACAATTAGAGAAGAGTACTATTGATAATTTGTCATATGCTGGATGTGAGCGTGAATTATTTGAGATTTCTGAAGGACAATATTGTCAGGTACTATCAGATGACCAAAAGAGAGCTTTATATGATCGATACGGTGAAGCTGGGGTGAAAAGTAGTGTAGGTGGAGCTGGTGGTTACACGGTATTCTTTTAATTTTTCTTCCTACTTTTGTTTAAATGATGGCTCATGCATGAAGTACCCTATGGCCTGTGCTAGAAATGCCACTTATGAGTGTGTTTAATGTTATATATGTTTCTTTCTATAGGCGACAAATCCTTTTGATCTATTTGAGGCATTTTTTGGGGGTGGGTTCTCTGGCATGGATGGAACAGGATTCGGAGCATCACGACCTAGTACTGTTTCCAAAGGTGAAGATCTACGGTAAGTCAAATTTGTCATTAATTTTGTCATGTTTTTTACATACTACATTTACTTTCACAGTTTCAGGCAGGTTTTGGGCTTCTAAACTTTTTTAAGCAATTGCTATCATCCGTGACATTCTTTCTTGTGTGTGGATTGCATAGTGTTATTAGGTAGTTTCACGTGTTATTTCTTACCACAAACTCTGTTATCATTTAACTAGACTGTTTATTCTAAATGACTCTCAGTTATGATATGACATTGGAATTTTCCGCGGCTATATTTGGGGCAGAGAAAGAGTTCGAGCTGTCCCATCTTGAAACATGTGAAGTTTGTGCTGGTACTGGAGCAAAAACAGGTACAAAAATGAGGATATGTTCAACATGTGGTGGCAGAGGTCAAGTCATGAGAACTGAGCAAACACCTTTTGGCATGTTTTCTCAGGTACTCGTTTATCTGCAACATTGATCTCTTGTTTCAGTTATTATGATTTTTACAACATGAGTATCTTGTATTTTGGAGAACATGCTGTATCGTTACTTGATAAATGAATGTCTGCCTATGAGGAAAAAAAAATACCATGATAATCGTGGTCACTAATATCACTCAGAGGTAGAAGTTCCTAACTTCCTAGAAGCCTATGAAGGGCCTCAAGTAAATTTGCTATTCATTTATTTGGTGCATAACTTGTAACTTTTCTTTACTACACATGGGGCTTCTTGTAAAAGAATACATTTTTTGTGCTGTGTATAATACAGTGTTATATTTAAGGGACAGTCACCCAAGCACCTAAGAATTTATACTCTGACCTTTACTTTAAGTATTAAGTAGACTTATATAAAGGTATTAAAAAGACAATGAGTGTACAATTACTTAGCAAAATGTTGCGTCGTTGATTAAGATTATGAAATTGATTACCGAATGCACTATGCAGTGGTATTTATTCTTTTGCTGAAAAGATAAGGAAGTACTTATTTGATTTGTTACTTGTAAATTGTAATTTATTAAATCAGTAGCTGCTAATGAAGTGGTTAAAAAATTGATTGCAGCAAGTTCTAATACATTCATTGTTGCGCTTGAATAGGCAATGAACAATTGATTATTCATTTTCCAGCGGGGTATGACAGAATCATGTTTTCTGTTTTTTGCTCTTTCTTTCTCAAAGCTATTATTATTATCCCAGTTACTATTTGGTCCCTCATAGTAAACGTGTGCATGAAGTGGGGTTTTTCTTTATATTTCTGTGGCAATGCAGTATAATTATTGATTGGGGAACAGACTGCAGGTTTTTAAGTGGCGCTACTATGTATTCAAACCACTGATAATATAGTTGGATTAAATTGTTCTGTGTGAGTATAAATTATAATTATCCTTACATAAAGTAGAATTATTCTGTTTACGAGTAATGTTAGGCAATGACCTATATTTTCTGTCATTCTACTTGTGGAATTAGGTTTCTGTATGCCCAAGTTGTGGAGGGAATGGTGAAATGATATCTGAATCTTGTCGTAAATGCTCTGGTGCGGGTCGGATAAGAGTTAGGAAAGATATCAAAGTCAAAATTCCTCCAGGAGTAAGCAAGGGAAGTATTCTTCGAGTTGCTGGAGAAGGTGATGCGGGGACAAAGGGGTATGTCCTAAATTCTCTTGCTTCAGATAGACATCCTCTTTATCTACCTGTTTGATGGATATTGGGAAGTTACATCATGGTTTTGTGCTAGTTCTTAATCAGGCTAAATTCGTTATATTAAATGCATGAAAATACATGAATTTTACTCCTTTTGGGATTTCTATTCTATAAACAGTGGTCCACCTGGAGATCTTTATGTATACCTTGATATTGAAGAAATACCTGAGATTCAACGAGATGGCATAAATCTATCATCAACTATTTCAATCAGCTATCTGGATGCCATATTGGGAACTGCTATTAAGGTACATCTGCTCTTGCAAATTTTAAATATTAAACTCATGTTTGGAATATTTCATTTTATTTTCAATCCCTTGGAAGTTCTTTTCAATCTTATTGCTTAATCTACCATCTAAAGATATTTTTGGTCATTTAGAAAGCCGTGACTACTTTCACTATAAATCCAGATGTATGCAAGTTCATATTTTTTCAAATATTTTTGTTGACTTTTCTACTGCTATTATGTTCCTGCCCATGTTTTAATCTATGAATATGTTCGTAGTATTCATAACCCCAACCTATTGTTGCCATATTTTTTTTAATTTTAATGTGCCACAGGTTATTAATGCGTGTTTTAGATTAAAATGGAGTTTGGTATGGCATGTGAATTATGTTAAATATTTCCTATAAGTGAAATGTTGATATATGAATACTATGGGGTGCAATAGGTTAAGACTGTGGAAGGAACGACTGATCTTCAGATACCTCCAGGCACACAACCTGGAGATGTGCTTGTCTTGGCAAGGAAAGGTGTGCCTAAACTAAACAGACCATCAATACGTGGTGACCATTTCTTCACCGTAAAAGTTAGCATACCAAAGCGTATAAGGTAGTCGAATCATTCTCCTTTTATTTAATTTTCGTGCAAATTATGTAGAAAATTGAATAATAGTTTCTATTTGACATACATTTCTCATTTTTATTTTCAGTGCAAAAGAACTCGAACTACTCGAGGAACTTGCTGCTCTTAGAAATGCTCCTGCCAATCGTTCAAAAACTCGCCCAAAGGTTCAAAAATCCGGTGAGAAATTCTACAAAGATTTGTGAAATGTAACTGATTATTATTACACCAATTCTGATATATGTTGCATAAATTAGTTATTTTACAAGCCTAATTTGGAGCATGTTATGTACTCTAGTTTTAAGTCATAATTTTATGTTCCGAGACAATTGTTCTCATTATCACATTGGTGATTTTAGAAATTAATTCTAATGCAAATAATGTTTTACTTAACAAAATCAATATTTATTGAGTCTGATCTCTGCATTGCAGAAGAAATTACAGAAAGTGAAAAAGATACCATCATGGAAAACAAAGATGAATCAGAAGATCAAATTGACTTGTGGAAGACACTGAAAGATTTTGCTGGGTAAAATTTCCTCTTATCGTTTTCACATAAATTTTGCAGGAGTTAATAACACCCCTTTCACAGTCGGTGATCAAGTTCATTTATCAATACAAAGCATGCATTTCAATCCCCTGTTGATTTGCTTGTTGCTCCAAAAACTGCATTTTCGTTTCTTATTTCTTTCTAGAGCGCGATTATAATAGATTAAAACGAGTTATCTGTGCTTGCAGGTCTGTTGCAAATGGAGCTTTAAAGTGGTTCAAAGATAACATTTAATTCTTCCTTTGAACAAACTTGTATCAC
The DNA here is from genome assembly GCA_030819805.1 of Penstemon newberryi var. newberryi. Lineage (NCBI taxonomy): Eukaryota > Viridiplantae > Streptophyta > Magnoliopsida > Lamiales > Plantaginaceae > Penstemon > Penstemon newberryi. The sequence continues at coordinate 2,023,420 of JAUALY010000008.1, forward strand.
CAACCCTGCGGCTTGAACGTTGTTAATGAGAAAACGGCCTACATCAAGGAAGGATGTTGTTAATTCTGCCTGATAAAGTGGAACTAATTCTTTGATTTTTGCACCTCCTCACTGCTGTAAATTGTAACATGGCTCATCATAGAGTGACCTCAATTGTATTCTTTTTGTACCCTGTGAATGAGTAGACTGCTTCCTAAGAATAAGTCACGATTTTCCTTGCCTCTTCAGTTTGTGTGCCATCGCAGAGTTGAAGAACTGTTTTTTTTTTTTTTTTTTTTTTTAAAAAAAATCCACTCAAAATTGATATTTAAGTTGATAGCATCAAATCTATATGATTGGTTCCATTTTTTAGATTTTGGAACCATTTTTATTTTTATGATTATTGAAATCATTTCCTTGAAAAAATATTTATTATTGTTATTAGTACTCAAAACAATATATGTTTTTCCTCCTTTTCCTCTTTTTCCCTCACCTATTTTCTCTCATTCACGACAAACATACAATCACAAGACAAATGTATTGCATTTATCATTAAATTACTTTCAGTTTGACCGAACAAGAAGTTTCCCGAATGATACACATCTACCTATACAAAATCATATATTCGCGTTTAAGATATTATTATATGATACAAAATATATCTACACATTATGTGTGGCAAATTATTTAAATGCATCATTGGCAAATTAGTTGGAAAATGATTTCATCTCTTGTTCAAATCAGTATTTACCTAAACACTACTGTGAAAATTTGATTCTGTGTTTTAAAAAAAAAAATTAAAAGAAGATGATTCAAAGTTCTAAAAATAGAAATCCGTACGCTGTCAATGGAAATTTGGGCCCAACAATAAAAATCCATCCTCTACGAATATCATAATCAAGTATAACAGTTTCAGTATGAAATATTCAAATCCACCGGTGATCCTCGAACCATCGGAACCTCTTTTGATTTAGTCTATTGATAATTAGAAGATCAAATTTAGTTTCTAGTGTAAGTTAGCCAGAGTAATAAAAAGTATTTGAAAAAACTTGAGAAATGATTTAATTAAGAAAAAAAAGAGATTCTTAAGGCAAACAAAAAATTTCAAAACTATTATTTAAGAAACTATAGAAATTGTGATCCATGATATTATTTATGTACAGGATAGGGGAAAACGACTAGTTGTACAAAATATATATGCCAGTTGAAGCAGAATGCAACTAAAGCTAAAATTCCATTTTATGGGAGGTGTATTATTAGTTCTTCAACTTTTCATGAAAGAGATGCGCCAAGTTTATGAAGCGACAGCAAGTTTCAGAGCTCTTCTGTTTTCTGTTTGGTTCAATAATACAATTGCCTCTTTATTTGGACATTCCAGAAACCAGACCTTGTTATATATGTGATGGATAGCATTATTGGTCAAGCTCAAGCGTTCAAGCAAAGTGTTGATTGTCACGAAGATACATTGACATCTTTAGTTACATTCTCGAATACAAACTAAGATATGTTGGTCCTTTGATGCAAACAAATGGGTTCTGCTAAGGATATGATGCATTTATCGTATTGATATGCTCCCTTTCTTGCCTTTCCTTTTGTAGACTCATCTGCAGAAAATAACATGACCAAAATATATCCTAGGAGTATATATTATTTCGTGCTACGGACATTGAAAGCACTAATTTAAGTTAAATACTACCTCAAACTCGGTCTTCTCTTTTTCCAATTTTTCAAGATCCCCGAGTAAATTCCGATTGAGATTTTCGGAGTGATTTAACCTCTTTTACGAGAAGTTTAACATCTGATTTTGATTTCATGTCCGACTCTTCATGGCATTTCTGCATGTTCTTAAGCTGTTCTTTAGCAGAATCTAACTCTTTCCGCAATGCTTCGTTTGCTTCAAGGATTGAAGTTTTTGTTGCTTCAGCACGAGCTCTCTCTTCCTGAGTTTCCCCCCCTCATTATTATTGACTTTAAGAAACAAATAGAATAGGACAATTACTGTTCACAATGGAGAACAAATTCATACCTGTTCGGATTTCAACCCCAGCTCCAACTCGATGCACCTTCGACTGAGTTCTTCCATATCCCATTTTATTTGAGTATATCTTTCCCCTTCGATTATAATTGCCTGCTCAAGATTTTCTTTACCACTCTTCTTTGTGGATTCAAGTTCTGTTTCTAAATCATTGACCTGCAAAAGACGATTCTAACAATAGTTAACCTGAAAAACATTATAATTTATATTCACTTCAATAAATTATAAAAGGAGTTTGGGAAAAGAACCGTGAATATACCTTTGTGGTAAGATACTCTCTTACAGCTAGCTCTTGATTTAATCTTGCTATGAGATTTTCCATATCGATTGTTGACGTGCCTAATCGTTGTTTCATGCTATCGAGAAGTCTGTTCATCTTCGGCTTCTCATCTGTTGGAAGAACAACCATTGTATTATCGTGTGAAAATCGTAAATCTAATGCGTCTGGAGATTCTGAAGCTTCAACACTTTCAGAACATTTAGATGAACTACTTTTATCAGCTTCACTTGGCGTAGCAGAAATTGAAGAGATTTTCAGTGCTGAGTGATTTTCGATTCTATCAGCATTTGAAGCACCTGGGTATGCATTATCCATGTTAGAGCTTCCACGAAACAAACTCCTCAAAAGAATACAAATAAATAGTAATTTGAGTGAAATGCGAAAACACCCCCTGTGTTTTGCCTAATTGGTAAAAAGCCCCCTGTATTAGTACATATATACCCTCACCATAAAATGCAGAAACACCCCTGTTCACCTAAAAGTTGACAATAATCCATCTGCTAACTTTGAAAATGAGCAATAATCCCCCCATGTTCACTTAAAAAAATTGACAATAAACCCCCTATTGACTTATGAGGTATTTCGAATGGGTGCAGTGAGCTAATAAAATGTCAATACCTTGGAATTTTAGCTAATAAAAAAGATCACGGGGAATTTTGCCAATTAGGTAAAAGCACATAGGGTGTTTTTGCATTTGGCTCATCATAATTTCTCTCCATGAACTCTTTAGAGAGTTTACCGTTATTATTTTCATGCAAGGCTCCACTTATAGTTGCTTGAGCTTCTGTCGGACTTGTTATTTCATCATCTGAAACATCAGATTTCTGAGAACCAAACTCAGGCACGTGATGACTAGTAGTCTCATAGAACGCTGCAAAGGTTTTTGCACAACTATTATATTTACGAGAACTTGGCATAGAAGGATTTACAAGAAATTTTAAAGAAGCAACAAGGAAATACATACATGACCTTGCAGCCGCTTCTAATTCAAGAAAGCATGCTATATGAACACTTCTTGATATATCAATATCAGAAAGTACTTTTGCCATCCATTCCTCCAAAGAACACCTACGCTGTGATAAATTGCTAACTTGAGGACAGTATATGAATAAATCAAATGTGGACTATACAATATACTAACAAGTACAAATCCAGATTTTGAATATAATATTCAAAATAACACTCTCTTTTATATTTCCAATTGGACATTATGTAAATATATGGAAATTTTATCATGACATAGTATAGATTGCAAGGAAATATAAGATAAATTCATAAAGAGCATAGAAGGAGAAAATAAATGGAAAGTTACATACTTCCTCGAAAAGTGTCCTGCTGTTCATTCTCAAAAGCCCCTTTGTAGGAGTCGGGGGCAACTTTTTCTTTCGAAAGGACCTTTTGAGCTGTAAAAAGACAATGAATAAATTATGTAACAGCTCATATCATTCTAATTAACAACATTACTAGAAAAGTCTTCATCAAGCACTGACAAGAATAAATATGATTAATAGACAACAATATAGGAATAGAAAACCCGAACAACAATTTGTTCAAAACAAGGGTAACTAAAATTTTTTTTAAAAAAAATCGACTAATAATGAACCAAGTTGTTCATATAAAATAAATTTCATGGTCAAATATAATGTTTAATTGTCTCATAATGGTTCGTGAAAAAATGTGCTAAACTCACATCGACTGAGAGCTTCAAAAAATCGTTAAACCTTCTTAATACTCCTCGGGTAGTGGTAACCCCTTCTGGTGACTGCAAACCAACTTGCACCCTGTAAAACTGTCAAATTATGAATGTCAGAACAGCAGATAACAATTATTAGCACCTAATACGTGCATGACTATGATGTACGGGTATGGATACAGAGACAAAAATACGAACAATATGAGACAATAAATTTTTACCACTACAAGCTCTGAACCTCCTGATTCAGATAAGGTACTCCAAGAAGGAATTGTGACACAATAACTCCATCCTGTATGAAAATCATGTGGCCAGACAGTAGAAGGCCCATTCTGCATCGAAAAACGGAGAGTCTTAACCATAAAATGCATGGCGTACTATGACCAGTGAATAAAAAAAAAAAAAAAAAAGTAGTTTTTAAACCACAATAGACAGTGGGCATAAAATTTTCTGCATTCAGAAATTCTGATAGAAAAATTACAGAACTTGATAAATAAAGTTGATCATAGTTAATCGGTATTTTGATGATCGCAGATGAAAGCAGTGATAATCCTTAATAGGATTATCCAACTTGCACATTTCATTTCAGAAAGTGCCAAATAAATGTAGTTATTATGAACTGAGTCCAAGGAGAAGGAGAATGGAAAGCAGACGAGAATGCAATATAAGCAATGTCTAACTTCAATTCCACTTTTTGGTGTGGCGTATAGCTGTGAAGAATATGTGAAAGAATGCAAATGGTAATGAGATCAACTATTCCCTTGGCCTAAAACTAGGCTTAGTTAAATGCTTCATGTAAGGCTGTAAGCTTTTGCAAACAAGTCCTAATGAATCGTAAAATCATTATCAGGAAATAAGTAGGCTGATTTTTAGTTGAGTATATAATACTACAATAGAACAATGAAATACTGAAGAATCAACATTGATCGCCTAGTAACTTTAATAGTAATAAAACTTATGATATAATAAACTGGAATCGACATATAATATGCAGTGAGTTTGAAATAAAACAGGGATAACAAATCTAATGTTCCAGAAGTGTGTGTTTGTGGGATCTCAAGTTGGGCACCTAGATTTATGTTCGAGTGTGATCCATACAAACTCGTTTGAGCTCATATATGTTGTGCATAACAAATGAAGCTTGCAAAAAAGTTTATCGTTTGATAGATTTTGAATCTGGTACGAGGGCAGTAGATAATCTATTTGGGTACCTAAATAAAGCCAAAAATCTCAATCTTTTGCTTAAATTTCTCTACTCTAATAAAATCCCATTGCTTAAGAGCAGAGGGCATGAAAGTCAAACTTGATGCCCTAACTGCCAGATTTAATTCAATAATTCACAAAGAAACAGAGTGCTAACTTGCAATAAGATTATAATTCAATAAAGCAGCATGAAAAAACACGTACTCCTGAAATTTAATTAGACTCTAAAGTACAACTGACTGAAGTAAAATTCCTGGTTAGAAAAGAAATCAAGTATACAACAATTAAAAGAAAAAATCTCCATAAAAATCTAAACTTAGTGTTTAAAAAGATACCCAATTATGAGGAGGAGGGCTCCAATCCATTCCAAGAGGCAGCGGTGAAGTGCCGTCGTGTCGATGCTGCGGAGGATTTTCATTTCTGTTGATGTTTTTCAAAATCGAATTCGAAAGCTTAAGTAAATTTTTTTCTTCTCTTTCTCTGTAATTTCTTGAAAGGGATTCGGTGAAAATGGGATCTTCGGTAAATCCCACGTCGAAGAGAGAGTAATCCACTCCGTAGAAATTCATTGTTGAAATGTTTGTCGGAAAGCAGTATTTTCTCGATTGAATTAATTAGGTAGATACTTTTCTTCTACTATTGATGAATTTTGGGTAAATTGCAAATTACTCCATGTGTTTTGGATATGTTGCACAAAAGTCTCTCTTCTTAAGAAATAGCGAAAAGTTCCCGAGAGATGTTTGTTGGGTTGGATTATAGCTGATCGAGCTGGATTGATACAACAAAATAAATCTGGCCCAAATATGTCGTTTGTTGCGGACATAAAATGAAAAACTATTACATAAGTGAAAACTAGAACAGTTATTACATAGACTTTGTGATAATAATTTTATTATATAATATCATTTGTGAATATGTTATGCTTTCGAAACTGATAATGTGATGAACTTCTGTCCACATGATTTATGCAATTGTTATAGTCCATCTAGAACAGTTATTACATAGACTTTGTGATAATAATTTTATTATATAATATCATTTGTGAATATGTTATGCTTTCGAAACTGATAATGTGATGAACTTCTGTCCACATGATTTATGCAATTGTTATAGTCCATGACTATGTAAGAATTTTTCATTTTATGTCCGCAATAAACAACATATAAGAATTGTTATTTAAAAGCTCGACTATCCATCATGATTTGCCAATTTGTGTTTGGTTCTGATTTACTCTATTAATCTACATACGCAATAGATAGTATTTGAATAATTAGATTATAATTCATAAATAATAATTAGGTGATTTTACACAATATTTATATATACATATATATATATATATATATATATATATATATATATATAAGGGCATCTCCAATGGTATGGGGGGGCTCCAAGGCTGCCCCTGTCCCCACCTCGAGCCCTGCATGATCGTCTCCAATGGCAGGGATCCGGAATGGAATTAATTCCATTTTCTTCCTTTGGCCACTCTCACCTATAATTCTAATTTTAATTTTGTTTTTAATATTAATATTAATAATATTAATGATTATTTTATTAATATAATTAAATTATTAATTATATTTAAATATTAAAATTAAAGAGAGTAAATAATCATAAAATTAAAATTGATACAAAATAGGAAATACAACAAATAAGAAAGGAAATACAAGAAATAGGATTAAATAAACGACAAACACACGGAAATATAACATTTTACTGATTTCTCCCCTGAAACCAGTCGGTTCCTTCATTCGATGAATCTCCAAATAAGTCCCGAGGAAGACTTTTTTTGTTGTATTTCCCTTCTTTTATTCTTCCAATACGCCTTTGTGTCTGGAGTGAATGAAGAGCACAGTCCCTTCGATATTTTTAAAAATATATAGCCACCACCAATTTTGTAGTTAAATGATTAAATTTTTAATTACAATAAAAGATATTAAAATAAAATGTTGAATTTATTAATTAATGATTTGTCCATAAATAAATTTAATTACAATTCTAATAAATTATTAATGATTTTAATATAAAAAAAATAAATTTTATTATATTAAATAATTCAATTAAAAATTGGTGATTACATATATTTATTAAATACTAGTAAATATACAATAAATATACTAACAAATTTTATTATATAATTCAATTCTACAAATTTAATTTAATTTAGGAGGGAAATTTAATTTTATATTTATTTATTTAAATAATTTATTTTTTCCTATTTAAAAATATTAAATAAATAATTTTTAATAAAGAAAATAAAAAAATAGAACCAATCAGGGGACGTCAGTGGCGTCCCCAGACTTAAAGAGGGGCGCGTGCCTCATTAATCCCACGCGGGAAGGAGTCGCGGCCAGGGCTTCGCGGAGCCCCGACCCCGGCCCATTCCAGCCCCGTTCCCCACCCCACCCTCGAGCCCCCACCGCTGGAGATGGCTTCTCCACCCAGCCACGACCCGGCCATCTCCATTGGAGATGGCCTAATTGATTGGATGTCATATTTCATTTCATACCTATGGGTATAGGTATAGGTATAGGTATAGGTATAGGTATGTTTGTCTACTGCCCCACGTTAAGGTACTTTTTACCAATTGTACAAACATCATCAATTTCTACCAAAAGTCGGGTGACAGATTTTCCATTCTCAACTCCTTTTTTCTTCTTTATGCGACAATCAATGATCTTGCAATAGTTATTTTTTTTAGGGATTTTGACGAGTTATCCGTGCGATATGTTAAATATGCAATTTAGTCTATTGTAATATAAAAATAAGCATGTTACGCAAGTGATATATAATAAATAATGTTTTATCTTTTTCATCGCGTAGATGTTACACATATATTTTATAATGCAATTGAGTCTTCATTTTAACATGAAAAATTGACAAAGATTTGCTTCATTTTACAGTATGTGATATGTATAATGAACATTTTACTTCCCGTGCTAACTATTGTTTAATTATAAAGTAGGATAAAGTGTTATATGAAAATTTTAATTCTCTCTTTTGTTTATCACATGGAGACAAATTATCTTGTAAGAATAACATAGAGGGTAATTTTATAATAACTTCATTTTAAATACTTTCATTCAACCATGTATGTTAAAAAAAATTGATTTATTTTTTTTGAAAAAGATTTGAGTTTCCATATCTCATTTGGAGCAGTTATTGGTACAGTTCTCCCTCTATCTCTGCTCTCTAGTCTCTCGGTATGTAAATGTATATAAGACCAAATTAAGAAATGTAGAAAAATACATCTGACTTTTTTACTTTCTTAATTCATTTGAAATGAATAGATGAAAACACCATTGTGACCCCAGAGGCGAAACTCCGATATGACAATTAAGGACCTATACCCATTGAACTCTTCGGTTCGAGCAATCAAACAAGTACTAATTGAAAACAGACAGATAGACAAAGAAAGAGAGACAGAAGCTATATATATATAGTATAAGTATAAGCTAGCTAGGTTAATTTCTATGATCTGAGATCCGAGGAAAACGGGCATGGATATGATATGAGATATATATTATCATAAAAAAAATTTACCCTTCCTAGCTGGTGTTACGTCAGAGCAAAACGTACATACATGTTATATATATAGCTATATATATTCGTGAAACAAACCAAATACCTCAACTCACTTAACAACAAACTTATTGACCCTTAGCTTCTAAAAGTTGCTAGCTGCTGTTACTTTCTGCAGTAAAAAAATTGATTCATCAATAAACCTTGATTTGTTACCTTTATTATATATATAAATACATATATATAAATGAATCTTCGCTTCCCTCGTTGAGACAAGTACTGTCTACATAATTAATTGTCCGACTGTACGTACCTCAAAAAGAGATTAATTTATGATAATAATAAAAATAATAAATCATATGGCGCATATCCGATCCATTAAGAAGAAGTAGTACTACATACCCTTTTATTTTCTTGTTAGCTAGCTAGTTCATCACTAACATTTATTTGTACAAAAGATTCTGATTAATCCACAACCAGTCAGTAATTACAATATCACATTTATAGTCAAAATTACAACGGAATTATTATGTATATATGAATCCGAAGGGCATTCGGATTAGGTATATATATGTGTGGTATTTGTTGAAAAATCTCAAAGTAAAGTTAATAAAGTGGCGGATGTGAATACACAAATATATTTTCAGTATAAAGCACTAACTCAAAAGGATCAAGATTCTGCATTTACTTGTAAATTGTAAGTATGATCAATTTCACAATCAAATTGATCGTTAATTTGAGCCAAAAGAATGACCGTATAGTTCATTCTTCCACTAATGTATATAGGTTATTTTTCTAGTTTAACACTAGAATTCGACAAAAATAAACAAATTTCAATTGAAATTAATCACTATATATATATATATATGCTCTCAAGTATAATGTGGGATATATATATATATATATATATACTTACTGGTAGCAATTCTCAAAGCTTGAAACAAAATACTAATTTATAAAAAAAAAAAAAAAGTAAAAATAAAATTACCCACCATAGCACAAATAACATTAATAGTTCTATATCTTTTCAAAATTAAGGTTCTCTTTTTCTGAAGAATATTCATGGTGTAATCCATAAATTGAAAACTCCTAAATAATATTAATTAAAAAATAAATAAAAGGTAATAGAAAAGTTACCATGTGTAGAGATCAGGTAAAACCCTCCAATTGAGATTCATGTTTTCTTCGCATCAGAGACCTTAGAAATTCATATGAAACAAGAAAATTGAAAAATCCTTATTTGCCATGTCTTCCCACAGCATTCTTGAACTTCCAAAACTGTATATATATATAAATAATTAAAATACTTGGAAATACATTACAAGAAGAAGTTCAAGAAAGCTGTGGAAAAGCATGACAGGATTCTCATGATTCAACTCCACTATATATATATATAGTTGTAATTTTTTTCAATATTGTATAAAATCAAGTGACAAATAATTCATGTTTTCATATGAATTTGAAGAAATTTGTGTGTGTTATGGAAGGAGGAGTAAATAACTAATTATTGGGGATGAAAAGAAGAAAGGCAATGGTATTTATAATGCCAGGAAAGAGAGATATATAATTATTATATATATATATGCATGATTGATTAAATTTTTGTCTTATAGAAATAAAAGTAATTAATTATTAAATTATGTTTTGGGATTTAATTGGGAGGGAGGACCACTCTAGCCATATACTATATATAATTGAAAAAATTAATCTTTCTGTTGAAATGAAAAGAAAGAAAAGATGATATACTCCTACTACTATTATTATGCAGCTTTATAGCAGAGCGTGGGGAGAAAGGTAGGGTTCTTCTTCACGTTCTACCGCTATAGGTACGAATACAATACATACAAAAGAGTGAGTGCGCAGTGGGCCCGCTAGCTAGGTTCTAAATAATTTAATTATTAGCACACAAAAATTAACTTAATTAATTATGTCAATCATTACAAAATTATTTCTGGATTTTATTCTTTTTCATTAACTAACAAAAGAAATCATCAACATATTATGTCATTGAAAAAAAATTCTTATATCTAAATAGATTTTATGTCTCCAATTCGATGATGAGATTTTTATGTAATTGACGAGGGATGTAAGAATGTTTTAAGAATATTTTAACTCTGCCTCTTTAGCTATAAAAAAAAATTCTTCAATTCTTGAAGATCAAATCACTAACTTATAAGGTATCAGAGTAGTTTCGTTGGAGTTTTCTGAGCCTCGCTTTGCCTCGCCTCGACTTTCTTTGCTTTGCATGAAATTAAATTGACTCATTAGATAAGAAGACGATATATATACATATAGCAGATTTGCAATAATTAAGCAAAATTTCCTAGCCGTAAAAATATCTGCATCATGCAACAAGAATAAGTAAAACCAAAATTACGGTGACAATTATTAACATACCATCACATGTCAACACATTTTGATCTCTGTACGTACTTTGGAATAGGACTAGGGAAGCCACTGTAATTCTCCTGTATTATAGGGTCCTCAATCAAAAGAAAGTGTCCTTCATTTTCACCTTATATATGTTATCCTTTCTCAATGCACATGTTTATATATATATATGCATAAATATAATATTTTCGTCTTAATTAATCCAACTATTTTTTTCATATTAACTATTAAGTCATGGTAGCGAGACACACGAGTGATGCACATTCAAGGACAAAATTGTAATTTTAGTCCTATAATAATTGACTCTCAATACTTTTGATCGCTAGCTCCACATTATATAATCTAACGTTTGCATGTACTAATTTTTGGAATGTTATGTACTTAATGTTATCATGGCCATCACCTCATTTCCATTCGATTTAAAACCAAAATACAAAAATGAGATTATTTTAATGGGAAAAAATATGATGATTCTGTTATATATTATTGAGACTAAAAGCATCATTTTTTTCTATGCTAAAATTTAAAACTTGTAAATGTGAAAAAATAAATAATGCAGAGAAGGAATGGAAAAAATGACGACAATGATAATGTGTAATCACGCAACCACACAATGGGGATTGTCAGAAAATGTATAGCCAAATTGGAGTGACTGCAAAAACACAATGCATATGCAATTGTAATGTACGAGCCAGAGGGGAAGTTGGCCTAACATTATTCATGTGGGGGCGCCAACCAAGCGTGCAGTTGCACGGACTGCGACATACATCTGTACAAATCACAAAAAGAAAATCGAATTTTTTTAATCAAAATTAATATTTAATTTGGTGTGGATTTTTTGGTATGTGGATCGGGTTATTGTTCTAGGTCAGGATCATTCCGACGAAACCTCTTCAACACAACCAACCATATTATTTTATTTTGAGAGCATGAACTGAGGAAATATAAGCTTCGAGATCTTGTTCCAACTTGTTTGTACCCTGTTAGGGTTATATCACCTAAGATCAATGGGCCTAGGCTGTGGAAGTACCCAAACTTGATTGGTGACATAAACTATGGGATCGATCTTCTCATAATTTCATGCAAATTATGCCGAATTTCATGTTGGACAATTGATCTTCTCGCTTGAGCTGAAACTTGTTGTTGCACGTGAAAATTATTGGTTGCGATCTTTTAAGACATATTTGAACTCAAAGTTATACTCCGTGCGTTATCATGCAATGAATTGTGATTCTTAAAGTTTAATTAACAATCAGTTATTGAGTGATAATAAATATTATTTTTTACTTAAATTATAATATATTATATTTTAGATCCGACTTATGTCCTAGACAACCAATTCCTAAGGGCATTTCCAACCCGGGGATTTATCCCCCTCCCCCTCCCTTTTCGTCTCCAACCCAAGGGTTTATCCCTACATTTAATTATCACCACCACTCTCACTAATAACAATAATAATAATAATAATAATAATAATAATAATAATAATCAATAATAATGATAATAATATGTATCTAAGTGTTCGAATATAATTTTTTTATATTATATCGTATTTAATTTAATTTTTTAAAATTTAACAAAAAATTCGTATTTGTACGTTTTGTCTAAATTGTACAATCGTAGACAAATTTAAGATTTAAAAATTTAAAATAACAATGTTTCAACTACAATGTTATTAACTTAAATTAAAATTTAAAAATAAACTATAACATGTTTGTACGGTTTGTTTAAATTTTACTTTCGTAGACAAATTTAAAATTTTACAATTAAAACTAATAATGTTAATGATTTAATTTAAAATCAATGTTAGTAAATCTTACACAAACTTTATAAATAAACTTTTCCGTTTTTCATTTAGTATAAAAAAAATCACATTTTAAATAAAATAATTTAAAAAAAAGAAATAGAAAAAAGATAAGAAAGGGTGAAGCAGGTGGCGCTACATGCTTGGTTGCACGGGTGGAAAGGGTCAGAAATTTTCATAAATTGGCAGGTAGGGTATTTTATTTTTCATCTTAATAAAATTTTGATTTTTTTTCCTTCTTCTTTATACAGATGTTGTATAGGAAAATTGTTCCCCATTTGAAATATTTGTTGACACCTCCTATATGCGTACATTTAAAAAAAAAAAAAAAAAAAAAAAAAAACTTTGCATTATGATTACTAATTAAATTTGATACGATGACATAATTGTTCTCCATCTCTCTATTATTTTTAATTGTTAAAAATAGTTCTTTTTAATTAGTAAAAAAAAAAACTCTTATTTTATTTAATCATTATAATAACATATTTTTTCACAAATAATTAAAGGACAGTAATGTCCAAAAGTATTAAAACCAACTTTTGAATACCTTACTAAAGTGCCATCAAACCGCCTAAACAAAAACTGAAACAAAATTTGCAATCCCTAATGTATTGTTTGGTTGTCGGGAAAGTGAGAGAAAGTGAAGGAAAGTCAGTTTTTTTTTCTTTCACTTGTTGTTTGGATAGCAGGAAAGGAAGTTACTATTTTCCTTGAACTTTCCTGCAGGAAAATTTTGTGAAGAAAAAATTTCCCCACCAATTTGATGGGGAAATGCTGGGAAAATCTTGGGAAAATTTTAGAGTAAATAGCAAAACAACCCTTGTACTTTGTCTAACTATCAAAACCTCCTATTTATGATTTTTTTTACCAAAATCCCCTTTGTGCTTATTTATTAATAGCAAAAAAATACTCTCTCAAGTCATAATAGCAATTATACCCCCACAAAATATCGCAAAAACACCTATTTCAGACGCAAACAACCCAAATAAAATGTAATATTTATCTTGAAACTAGAAAAGTACAAATTGCAAAAGACAATATCAACTAATTTTACATAAATCCCAACTAAAGAAAAAATTAAAAATTTTAATCATATATATAGATAAAAAATATTACTTCTTTTTCTAAACTTTCTTAACAACCAAACATCTGCAAGAAAATAGTTTTCCTGACAACCAAACATGTAAAGGAAAATGACTTTCTTTTCCTTTTCTTTTCCTTTCCTTTCTTTTTCATTTTCCTACAATTTTCCCTCACTTTCCATACAACCAAACAAGCTATAAGTGTTTTCAAATGCTTAAACGTTTGATTGGACTAGAGATTCTTGAAGTTTCATAAAAGTAACTGAGAATAAAAAGTAAGTGGTATTTGCATTTTAAGAGAAAAATCTGATAAAAGCGTGTCATGTTTACGTTTTAAGTGGGAAAAAAATGTCATCGAAAGCTAGAAGCAACATCCTTGATGCTTCTGCTTTTATGTCATATTCAACTTTATTTAAGAGAAGTCAATTAAGAAGTTGACATTGCAAACACTTTATAACCACTTTTGGAACCGAAAAACAAAAATATTGATATCTTAAACTGTTGAAAAAACAACCTAAAATGCGAAGTTCGAGATATGAAAATCTTCAAAATCACTTTTCAATAGAGTTTGCATAGAGTGCTAATGGCAAAATCATGACAATACTTTATCAAATTTGGAATTTGATTGCTAAATGAGCATACATGTAACAGTAGTTTAATGTCATTGACTTATAATTGCTTGATTATGATAGAGTCAAAACAATCATATATTCTGTCAAAAAAAAAAAAAAAACAGTCATATATATATTTGTTTTCCTATTAGATTTAACTTAATTTCTTTCATGACATATCAAATACACAAGTCTCTCTCTAACGAGAATTCGATATGAGTTTTGTCATATTTTTTAAGAATTAATCCTTGACATTAGATTAAGAATTCATTGGCAAAAATTATCAAGTCAGAAGAATTAGTTATTTTGGTATCGTAACGTGAATATATATATATATATATATATATATATATTGGAAAACCAAGTATATTGATTCCAGAAAAAAGTTTATTTGAAAAAAGTTCACGATAATTATTTATTTATAGTAAAATATCAACTTATATTTTTTTACCAAAAAAATGGATTTTCTTATATAGAGATATCTAGTGGTTTTAGTTTTGGAAATCATGTCATAAACAAATCACCTAATTGACTGGGAATGTGAAGTAACCGACACCACATCTTTCAACGGTTCAGATCCAAGTAAAACAATCGAACGGCTATAAATAGGGTCAAGAACTCCATCCCTTTTTACGGACACTTTTAATTTTTATTATAAAGGAGCCCAGCATGTCCAATTAGCCGCCAGTCCATTAGGGTTTATCAGTCTCAAAAGCCCATCTCCCTCAATCCCCCTCTCCCTCCATTAATTTTTCTTCAAAAATTCGCGAAACCTTAAAGCCACCGTTGTTACCTCTGCGTTAAAGTCTCGTTGCCGCATTCTAAGTAAGTTTCTGACTCGTTTTTCTACGCGAAGTTTGCTGTTTAATTTTTTTATTTTTTTTTATTCTTGGGGTTGATCATGTTGTGTAATTAAGTTTGATATGTTTGGGGATAGTAAGAATATGTGTAGTTGCTGTATATGTTCGTGTATTTTCTATTGAGTAAGCCTGTTTTCTCTTTTGTTTATGTTGGAATTGTTTTATATGCCTAATTAATTGAGTTGGACAGATTTTTGTGTGCTCTTTAAGATGTCGGTTAATTTATTGAATCTACGGGATACTTGTTTGTAGTAAGTTTCTTTTTTGAGTGAAGATTACAATTTCGTCTTCTTGTTATGTGGCAATTATATATTAGAAACTTATTGATGTTTTTCGGAACATTTGGAAAAAATTGCAAATAAAAGAAAAATATCGCAAAGATACTATTCTTGCAGTTTTGTTTCAATTGACCCAAAAAATAAGAACTTTTTGGTGTTTTCAGTCGAATCGTATAAAAATTTGATCCATGATTTTGAGGGGATTCGTTAAGGGCCCACCTGTCTTATTGTTAAGCTGATTATCTTGTTATCGACACATGTCTTCATTAATTGGAAAGTAAAATTGGACTTTAATTGAGACAACGATGCTAGTTCCTCACTTTTCAATGATAAAGATTTATGCTTCGTGAGTTCTTCTATCTGATGATTTTTCACTTAGTTGGAAATATTCATAATGAATCAACGATCAAGTAAATAGTTTATAAATATAAAGAGTGGATTGTATTACTCTGTGGAAGGAAAAATTTTACTTGCCCTCGCCATTTTGTGGAACGACTGTATTTTTTCTGCAATCTTGGTAAATTTTTAGGTTATGTTTGGAAGATTATGATTGGGATCTTGAAATTTTAATACAAATGAATTCCATACTGAAACTAAACTGCCATTCTAGTTCAAGCACTTCCTTTTCCCTCTGAATTTGCAAGAATCATCAGGATGAGGTTAGGGTTTTCAAGTGAAGTTCCTATAGCAAGTAAGGGTGAGTTTGGCCTAGCGATTGCATAATTGCTTTTGTAATAATTGATTATAGTATAATTGCTTTTAATAGAATTACTTTTCGAGAATTGATTTAGTGTTTGGTTTCATCTTTTCAAAAATGCTTTTAAGAATGTAGATTGTTACTTAATTTACAAAATTAACCTTGTAATTATATATTTGTTAAAGAATATAATTCAATAATATTTTCTCATATTATCAAATAGCACAAGACTATTATAAAATATATAAAAAAATTAATTGAGATTTTTTTTTTTACTTTCACGTAACAATAAGACTATAATTAAAAAAAAAATAGAATTTTTTACTTCACGTGACTTTTATCAATTGATTTTGCTGGAGCACAAAAGAGCAAGAATGAAAAATCATGGTTCCAAATATTTATATTTACAACTGGGGTTATAATTTAGTGGGTTTCTTTAAATTTTATGAGGGTAGAAGAGACTTTTGAAAAGAACAAATATGCAACGTTGGGAAAAGTACCATTTTAGGTGCTTTTACTATGCCTTTGTTTTTTAACTTCTGGATTGCCGGTAAACCGCCAACGTGACAATAACTTTTGGGGGCCAAACGGATAAAGAATTACGTTGAGAGACCAAAAGTGGTTTTTGGCTCCTCAAACGCAGGGCCAAATGGCCCTTAAATGTGGAAGATTGCTTTTATAAAGAAATTTTGTGTTACAGATGAGTTCTAAGTAGTACAGTTGATTTTCATTGAGTTCAAATTGACTAGTTGATATCAGTTTGATTCTGCTGTTACACTTCGTTTGCAATCCATAAAGGTGCTCCACTGCTGCCAGTTTACTTATGTTTCAAACTTTTGAGCACGCCTATTTCTGAGTTGTGTTTGTAGTTAAGACATAGCATCTGACTTCAACTTCTGTAGAGTTTAAAGTGTAAATTGACTGATGATGTTGATGGAATTTCTCCTTGTGTGGTTGTTTTCTCAGAGAAATAAAGGTGTTGGGACTACTAGGGAGGAGCAGCTCCTACCCCCCTTTCAGTTTACTTTTCTGTTTTCTGCAACGAAGAAGAATCTGGCTTTTTGAGTGCCAGGCAGTGCCTCCTCCCTTTTCCCAAAAGTTGGAGGCGAGTCCCTTCTTGAATATCTTTAGAAATCATAGAGTTGTAGACATTTTATCAATCTAAGAAGTGCATTGTTTACTCATACTCTTGTTGTTTCCCCATTCGATTTCAGGATGACGATGGATATCTCTATTACTCAAGATGGTTCCCCCAATTCGGATACCCAGCCTAACAAACGCAGGAGGAAAAAGTCCATGGTTTGGGATCACTTCACGATTGAAACTGTTAATCCTGATTGTATTAGGGCCTGTTGTAACCAGTGCAAAAAATCATTTGCTTATATATCTGGCTCAAAGCTAGCAGGCACCAGTCACCTAAAACGACATATTACTTTGGGAATCTGCCCAGTAGGACGGCATAACCAGGAGAACGATCAACCAAGTCAAGAAACACCTGCTTCCACAAGTAATATTTCTGTAAATGGCACTAATCGACCAAGAAAACGCTTTCGAGCTGCCAATGCAGTGGCGAGCATCTATTTGGCGGGGGATGATTGCAGCCATGAATTAGCAAAAATGATTATTCAGCATGACTACCCACTTCACATGGGTGAACACTCTGGATTTGTTAATTTTGCACAAACTATTTATCCCCAGTTTAGTATGACTAGCGTAGGCACAGTACAAGAGCAGATTAAGAACATTTACTACCGAGAAAAGCAGAAGCTCAAGGACTTTGTTACTGGAATTCCAGGACGTCTTAACCTTACAATGGACTTGTGGACTTCAAATCAAAGCGTGACTTATGTACTCCTAACAGGTCACTTTACTGATTATAATTGGAAGTTGCAGAGGCGAATATTCAATCTCATAGAAGTACCATTTCCTGACTCAGAGGCAGCATATGGCCGTGCTATTGCTTCTTGTCTAACTGATTGGAACTCCAAAGGCAAGCTATTTAGTGTCACTTTTGATCGTTCTCATGCCAATGATAATGCCCGAGGAATTATACGAGGTCTACTATCGATAGAGAATTCCCTTATTCTCAATGGTCAGTTAATAATCAACAGCTGCTATGCTCGTGTCTTAAGTACTCTTGCACAAGATGCTATGGGGTATGTGAAGGAAACCATTGACAAGGTACGCCACAGTGTGAAATATGTTAAAGCTTCCGATGTTCATGAAGAAAAGTTCACCAAGTTGAAAGAAAAGCTACAAGTACCCAGTACGAAGAAATTAATGATCGATGACATAACAAAATGGAATTCCACTTATGACATGTTAGTAGCTGCTTCTGAATTGAAGGAAGTATTTTCTTGTTTAGATACTTCTGATCCAGATTACAAGTCGACCCCCTCAATGGAAGAATGGGATCAGGTGGAATCTCTGTGCATATACTTGAAGCTATTTTGCGAAGCAGCCCAGATCCTAACTTCACCTGTGTACCCAACGACTAATATACTTTTCCATGACGTGTGGAAAATTCTCTTTGAACTTATGCAAGCTTCTGTGAGCCCGGATTTCTTTATTGGGAATCTCACAAAGCCACTGCTAGAAAAGTTCACCAAATATTGGGAAGATTGCAATCTAGTTTTAGCAGTCGCTGTTGTGATGGATCCTAGGTTTAAGATGAAGCTCGTGGACTTTAGCTTTTCGAGGATATATGGTGAGGATACTGAGACTTTGATCAAAATTGTTGATGAGGGTTTACATGAACTATATCTTGATTACGTGGTGCAGTCCCTTCCTCCACCTACTTTCTTTGAAGAAGGAAACGACACCATGGTAAAAACAGAGGTAGCTCAAGAAGATAGTCTTCTTAACAATGGTGATGATCTTTTAGATTTTGACGTATATGTCTCTGATATTATGGGTGCACAACACATGAAATCAGAATTAGATCAGTACCTCGAGGAACCCCTTATGCGCCGTGTCCAAGATTTTGATGTTTTGGGTTGGTGGAAATCAAATGGATCAAAGTACCCAACTTTATCCAAAATGGCTTGTGATGTTTTGTCCATTCCACTTTCAACTTTAGCACCCGAAAATGTGTTTGATACAAAAGGGAGAAAGATTGATGGTTATCAAAGTTCGTTGAGACCTGCCACTCTTCAAGCCCTAGTATGTTCGAAAGATTGGCTTCAATACGAGTCTTCAGAAACTGAAATGAGATCTGAAGCAGAAATTCCAACAGCAATTGTTAAGACTGAATTATGATTTTTTGTGTGCACATTCAATTTTGTAGATGTTTATTGTTTGACTGGAAACAAGGTCAATTATTCTTTCGTTTTTTTAAAGGAACACGAATTGTAAATGCCTCTGCTTGATAGAATACTTTTTATTTTCAACTCCAGGCAATTGTGTTATTTTGTTTTTAACCTAGGGAGTAGTACCAAATTTATATTTCTTGAAATATCCAAGTTATTTGTCAGAGCTTATCTGAATGTTAAGAAAATTGGAAAATAAATGTAACTCCTTCGAATGAGGTATAGACACAAAGGGTGGAAAGAAGAGGAGCAAGTTCTATGTAAAATCATGGAAACAAGTTTTGGATTGAACTAGATGAGGGTTGTTTATTCAGGTTGAGTGGATTTGAGATACATGTTAAAAATTTCTTATTTATTAAATTGCTTTGTCTTTTGATTCGTTGTTGGCTCTGTTCGGCATACATCTATGTTAGGTTGAGACCGGATCCAAGTCTAAACATATAATTGTGGTTTAATTTAAGGCAAAATTGTAGAAAACGTCCCAAACAAATCAGTGATTTTGGATTTTCGTCCCAAGTTATATTACTTAGTCAAATTCGTCTCGTAATTTTATATCTTTTTGGAATATCGTCCCACTTGCCACATGGCTGCTTACGTGTCACGATGTGGCAAATTTTAGCATCAACAATTATACAAAATTGCATAATTTATCCGAAACAAATTACAAATTTTGGTTTTTTGACCCAAACTATATTAACTCCCCGAATTTCGTCTCACAATTTGTCATTTTGCATGAATTTAGTCCATTATTAAATTTATAATTTAATGAAAATGACGATTCATCTTTTTACTTTTTTAAGGAAATAATGGCAATTTACCCCTATAATATTAATAGTGTTCAATTTATCCCCTGTATTTTGTAAAAGAGCAATTTACCCACCTGTGAAAATTTTATCCCCTTGAACAGGAAAGTGTAACTCAATTGCATAAATTGAGAGTGGGCATGCAAAGTGTTTTATAACAAGGGGGTAAATTGCTACATTTATTATAATACTTATTATAAAACATGAGGTGAATTGCCACATTTATTGCAACACGGGCGCGGGGGGGGGGGGGGGGGGGGGGGGGTTTAAACTGTCACATTATCATGACACAGAGATGTAAATTGAGCATTATGAATATCACATGGAAGTAAATTGCCATTAACTTTTTTTTTAAGAGAAAATAAGTATGGATTTTCGAAATTCCTGTGCGCTTTTGAGAAAAAAAATCCTATCTCAGTTCATTAGGAAAATTTTGTGCATTTTTTTTTGTATTAATAAATAATAAATATTCATAACTAGTTTGGAACGAATTCTTTTTACCCCCTTGTTATAAACCATTTGTATGCCCACTCTCAATTTATGCAATTGAGTTAACTCTCCGGTTCAAGGGGATAAAATACTTTTTTTAAATTTTCACAGGGGGATAAATTGCTCTTTTTCAAAATACAGGAGTAAATTGAACATTATTAATATTACATGGGTAAATTGCCATTAGTCCCTTAAAAAAGGAAAAGATGAATCGTCATTTTCATTAGATTAGAAATTTAATAATGGATTAAATTCATGCCAAATGACAAATTGTGAGATGAAAGTCGGCGAGTTAAAATAGTTTGGGACGAAAAACCAAAATTTGTAATTAGTTTGGGACGAATTCTGCAATCTTGAATAATTGTTTATGCTAAAATTTGCCACGTCGTGACACGTAAGCAGCCATGTGGCAAGTGAGATGATATTCCAAAAAAATATAAAATTACGGGACAAATTTGGCTAAGTAATATAGCTTGGGACGAAAATAAAAAATCACTAATTAGTTTGAGACTTTTTTGCAATTTTTCCTTAATTTAAATGTAGCAAGACAAACAATATATTAATTAGTATTATGAAATTTAACTTAAGTTATGGATGCCATTGCAATTTACAAGTTGTGTGATGTCAAGACAATACTCTTGCACTTGGTTGCATAAGGAATTAACACATAACACAAATATGTGTCAAAACAAGAATAAGTGTGGCAAGGCAAGAACAAATGGATGCTTCTAAGTATAGCCATGTACCACCATGCATGAGAAGCCACCCATCACTTTCCTTTGTAAGACATGTATGAAGCCACCCATCACTCTTCTTTGTATAACATGTGTAATCTTGAACTCCTATAAATAGGTGAGTTCATTCATCATTTTGTAAGAATAAGAACAAGAACAACCACATAATCTTATATCTCCCTTTACATATTACTTTGTTCATCCCTTTTTATCCTAAGTTTTATAACACGTTATCAGCACGAATTTGCTCCATAACTCGATTTCCCGAAGTTTAGCTTGACCACTGAAATATATCACACAAACAAGAAAGAAATGAGGCAAACACTTTGAAAGGCAGATTTTCGGATTTGCACAAAACAGCTTCTGTTTTTCACTCATTCCGACCATTTCCACCGTTGGATCATCCTCAAATTTTAACCAAAGGTTCCTCACACCAGGTTCTTCACTTTGACCGTTCGGATCTTCCTTACAACATCTGTAGGTGACACGGCATCCATCAGAAGTTGACGAAAAAAAAGGGGTTGAGGAAAGTAGCAATTGCCTCTATCCGAAAGGATTAAAATCGACAAACAAGTAATATGCATACTTTATTATACGTAGTATAAATAACTTGAAATTCGAATTAATATGCATACTTTATTATACGTAGTATAAATAACTTGAAATTCGAATATGAACAAATTGTTTTCGGCTTGAAAGAAAGCCTAATAAGTTTTGAGCTTGAAATAAAGCTTTAAAGTTTAAGCTTGAAAGAAAGCTTCGAAAATTTTAAGACTTGAAAGAAAGTCTAGGCGAAAAACTCAAACCCGAAGTTTTGAGTATATTTTCGGCTTGAGCCTACTATATTTACGCCATAGAAAAATGGCAAATATTACCAAGCTCGAGTTCGCTGCCCTTGACATTTCCGGAAAGAATTATTTGACATGGGTTCTTGATGTTGGCATTCATTTGAGTGCAATGAACCTCGGAAATGCTATCAAAAAAGGAAATGAGGCAACCGAACAAGAAAAGGCAAAGGCTATGATTTTCATTCGCCATCACATCCATGAAGGGCTTAAATCTGAATATCTTGGGATGAAAGATCCCGCTGCCCTATGAGAGAGCTTGGAGGAAAGATATGATCACCAAAAGAGTGTGATACTCCCAAAAGCTCGATATGAGTGGATGCACCTGAGGCTGCAAGATTTTAAAACAGTGAATGAGTATAACTCCGCAATGTTCAAAATAGTATCTCAATTGAGATTGTGCGGAGATAATATCACTGATGAAGATATGTTAGAGAAAACATATACTACTTTTCATGCCTCTAATATGCTCCTGCAGCAGCAATATCGTGAGAGGAATTTTAAGAAATACTCTCAATTAATTTCATGCCTTCTTGTGGCTGAACAAAATAATGAATTGTTGATGAAAAATCACAACTCCCACCCCACCGGTTCCCAAGCATTTCCAGAAGTAAATGCAAATGCTTCATTCCCAGAAGTGAATGCAAGTAATTATGGAAACTATCGTGGTCGCGGCCGTGGTTATAGTGGTGGCTCTGGAAGGAACCGAGGTGGTCCTAATAAAAGGACTGCACCGTACCACTCAAAGGGAAACAATAGTGGTGTTAAATATGAAAAAGGGAAGGGTACTAAAAGGTACAAAAATGATACTTGCTATATGTGTGGAGTTAAAGGACATTGGTCTCGTACCTGTCGTACACCAAAACATCTTGTTGATCTTTATCAAGCTTCTATAAAAGAAAAAGAAAAAGAAGCTAATTTTATCAATACAGTTGAAACCACTCATTTGGATATTGCCGATTTTCTCATTGAGCCCAGCAGTGCTCATGACGATGAATTACTTGATGGCAATAGAAAATGAACTTGTCATTTTGTATTATGTATCTTAATGTTTTTTTTATTATGTGTATATATATATCTAAATATATACAAATTTTGACCTATGTATAAAAGGCATGTTTTCTAACTTATATCTCATTATCTTTATGTTATAGAAAAAATGAAAAATAACGTTGATGTGAGCGTGAACAATGGAGATATTTGTTTGGTTGACAGTGGAACCACACACACGATTCTTCGAGATGACAAATATTTCTCAAAATTGAAATTAGCAAAGGCTAATGTAAGTACAATTTGTGGTACTACAAAATTAATTGAAGGCTCCGGAAGAGCAAATATAATATTGCCCGGGGGTACAAATATTTTGGTAAAAGAGGCGTTGTACTCTCCGAAATCCAAAAGAAACTTGTTAAGTTTCAAAGATATACGTTTGAATGGATTTCATATTGAGACCATGAATGAGGGGAATATGGAATATCTTTGTATCACATCCATGATTTCATGCCAGAAGCATGTTTCATGCCAGAAGCATGTAAATGAAAAACTCCCAGTTTTCTCATCGGGTTTATATTATGCGACCATAAGAGTTTTTGAATCAAATGCTGTATTGAACCAGAAGTTCAATGATTCAAAACTTTTCTCGCTTTGGCATGACCGACTTGGCCACCCGGGAGCAATTATGATGCGTCGAATAATAAAGAATTCAAGCGGGCATCCTTTAAAGAACCAGAAGATTCTTTTGCCGCAAGAAAAGGTGTGTGTGGCATGCTCACAGGGGAAATTAATCATCAGACCGTCTCCTATGAAGATTGGTGTTGAATCCCCAATGTTTTTACAACGAATTCATGGAGATATATGTGGGCCTGTAGATCCACCTTGCGGACCTTTTCGTTATTTTATGGTCCTAATAGACGCATCTTCAAGATGGTCTCATGTATGCCTATTATCAACGCGTACAATGGCTTTTGCCAAGCTTCTTGCTCAAATTATAAAATTGAGGGCACAATTTCCTGATTATCCGATAAAGACAATCCGTCTTGATAATGCCGGTGAGTTTACATCTCAGGCATTTGATGATTATTGCATGTCAATTGGAATTAATGTTGAACATTCTGTTGCACATGTTCATACCCAAAATGGCCTGGCTGAGTCATTTATAAAGAGGTTGCAATTAATTGCTAGACCTTTACTTTTGAGGTCAAATTTACCCACCTCTGTTTGGGGACATGCAATATTACATGCTGCTTCACTGGTCCGGATTAGACCAAGTTCATTCGAGGCGTATTCGCCATTGCAGCTTGTGACAGGCCAGCAGCCTGATATTTCTCATTTGAGAATTTTCGGATGTGCGGTATATGTTCCAATATCACCGCCACAACGAACAAAAATGGGTCCACAGAGATGACTTGGGATCTACATTGGTTTTGATTCCCCGTCTATTATCAGATATCTTGAGCCCCTGACGGGTGATATGTTTAAAGCAAGATATGCTGATAGTATTTTTAATGAGACAGTTTTCCCGCCGTTAGGGGGAGATAAGAAGCCAGTTCCTGAAGAACGGCGTGAAATAGAATGGAATGTGCCATCTTTGTCTCATTATGACCCACGTACAAATACTTGTGAGCAAGAAGTAAGAAAGATTATACATTTACAAAATGTTGCAAATCAATTGCCGGATGTATTTGTTGATACAAAGAAAATAACAAAATCTTATATACCGGCTGTTAATGCACCAGCACGGATTGACGTCCCTAAAGGACATATCCCTGCAGGACAATTTGAAAAACCACGAATGAAACGTGGACGCCCGGTTGGTGCAAAAGACAAGAATCCCTGAAGGAAAAAGATACTAGAAGTATGTATTCCTCCTGGAGAGGAAACTGTTTCAACACAAAGCGCTATAGAAAAATTAACTGATCAGTCTGAATTAAGAAATGCCCCGGAAGAGGCAAATGAAACTAATGCTCCTGAAGAGGCGATATTTGAAGAGATCTCTTTGAATTATTTAAATACCCGAGAAAACTGGGATAGAAAGAAAGTAATTGTAGACAATGTCTTTGCATATGGGGTCGCACTAGATATTATAAATAAGGATCCCGAAGATCCCGAACCGATATCGGTTGATGAATGTCGACATAGAAATGATTGGCCAAAATGGAAAGATGCAATTCAAGCTGAGCTGAACTCGCTAAAAAATCGTAAAGTTTTTGGACCGATAGTTCGCACGCCCGA
Organism: Penstemon newberryi var. newberryi; assembly: GCA_030819805.1. NCBI lineage: Eukaryota > Viridiplantae > Streptophyta > Magnoliopsida > Lamiales > Plantaginaceae > Penstemon > Penstemon newberryi. The sequence goes on from JAUALY010000008.1 coordinate 2,049,268, forward strand.
AAACGTGCAACCGGTCGGGTACAAATGGGTATTTGTACGAAAACGGAATGAGAAAAATGAGATTGTGAGATACAAGGCACGACTTGTTGCACAAGGATTCTCACAAAGACCTGGAATTGATTATGATGAAACATATTCCCCTGTGATTGATGTAATCACGTTGCGGTATTTGATTAGCTTTGCAGTCTCTGAAGGACTGGACATGCGTCTCATGGATGTGGTTACCGCATATTTATATGGATCACTTGATAGTGATATATATATGAAAATCCCTGAAGGATTCAAAATCCCTGAAGGATCTCATAATCAAAGGTCTCATGGACTGTATTCAATTAAATTGCAACGATCCTTGTACGGATTAAAACAGTCTGGCCGGATGTGGTATAATCGGCTCAGTGATTATCTCGTAAAGGAAGGATTTGTTAATAATCCAATTTGTCCATGTGTTTTCATTAAAAGATTTGAGAATGGATTTTCCATTGTTGCGGTATACGTGGACGACTTAAATCTTGTGGGGACTCCTGAAGAGCTCACAAAGACCGCAAACTATTTGATGAAAGAATTTGAGATGAAAAATCTCGGGAAAACAAAGTTTTGTCTCGGCCTGCAGATCGAACATTTATCAACTGGAATATTTATTCATCAATCGGCATATACAGAAAAGATTATGAAGAGATTTTATATGGACAAATCTCATCCAGTGAGCAGTCCCATGGTTGTCCGATCTTTGGATATAAAGAAAGATCCTTTCCGTCCTTGGGAAGAAAATGAAGAATTGCTTGGTCCTGAAGTACCTTATCTAAGTGCAATTGGAGCCTTGATGTATCTTGCAAATTGTACAAGGCCAGATATCGCTTTCTCAGTTAATTTGCTGGCAAGATATAGCTCTGCACCAACACGAAGACACTGGAATGGAGTTAAACATATTTTGCGTTATCTTCGTGGAACGATTGATTTGGGTTTATTTTACTCTAGAGATTCCGACCCACATGTAGTGGGTTATGCAGATGCCGGTTATCTTTCTGATCCACACAAAGGTAGATCACAAAGTGGATACGTATTTACTTGTGGTGGCGCAGCAATATCATGGCGATCTGTTAAACAATCTCTAGCAGCCACTTCTTCCAATCATGCTGAAATTTTGGCATTGCATGAAGCAAGTCGAGAATGTTTATGGCTGAGATCAATGGTTCAATATATTCAAGAATCTTGTGGGTTGTCTTCAACAAAGAATATACCAACATCATTATATGAAGACAATGCCGCATGTATTGCTCAAATAAGAAATGGATATATCAAAGGAGACAGAACGAAGCACATATCACCAAAGTTTTTCTTTACCCATGAACTTCAGAAAAAAGGGTGATATAGACGTTCTTCAGATTCAGTCATGTAACAACTTTGCTGATTTATTCACTAAAGCATTGCCAACTACATCATTCAGAAATATGGTTTACAACATTGGAATGCGGCGACTTGTGGATCTTATGTCAGCATCAGGGGGGGCGTGTAATTAACGACACTTACACTGTACTCTTTTTCCTTCGTCCAAGTTTTTGTCCCAATGGGTTTTTCTTGGCAAGGTTTTAACGAGGCAGTGTTACACGCTTATAAGCCCCATATGGATATGTACTCTTTTTCCTTCGTCCAAGTTTTTGTCCCAATGGGTTTTTCTTGACAAGGTTTTAACGAGGCATACTCCAGAAGCAATGGGCATCCAAGGGGGAGTATTATGAAATTTAACTTAAGTTATGGATGCCATTGCAATTTACAAGTTGTGTGATGTCAAGACAATACTCTTGCACTTGGTTGCATAAGGAATTAACACATAACACAAATATGTGTCAAAACAAGAATAAGTGTGGCAAGGCAAGAACAAATGGATGCTTCTAAGTATAGCCATGTATCACCATGCATGAGAAGCCACCCATCACTTTCCTTTGTAAGACATGTATGAAGCCACCCATCACTCTTCTTTGTATAACATGTGTAATCTTGAACTCCTATAAATAGGTGAGTTCATTCATCATTTTGTAAGAATAAGAACAAGAACAACCACATAATCTTATATCTCCCTTTACATATTACTTTGTTCATCCCTTTTTATCCTAAGTTTTATAACAATTAGATCAAGTTAAAAGTGTATTCGACGACAAACTCGACTTATAAGCTAAAAGGAACAATAAAACACAATCAAGCTTATGTATGTACTTTGTGTCCGATCCGTTGGTAAAAGTCCCACAAAAACAGTACAAAGTCAAGGACGACCGGCCTCCACAGCTAACCATTTAAGTCTTCTCACATTTAATATCCCTCAAAAACATACTAACATCGGGATATGACCATTGACAACCCATTGGAATGGAAGAATTTCGAAAGTTTTGGGCACGTCGGGTCAATTGAAGATTTTAGCATGTTGCTAGAAATGCAAATGTTGTTGGATTGCTTTTTAAGCGGAATAGTTTCTATAGGCTTGAACTTGATAATTTTTCTTTATTTATTCATTTTTCACGATGATAATATCTCATTTTAAATTGATTTAGTACAAACCCTCTTTAGTTTTAATGAAGTATATTTATTTATTTATAAAAACAAAAAGACACTATGACAATTTCTTTTGAAAAGAAAAAGAAATAGATGAAATTTTTAAAAATTAATTGGCTTTTTTTTCAAAAGATGACATAAATAAATGCATTTACTTTTAAACCCCATTACTCATTCCCTCCATTTTCCTCTCCCAAATTCCAAAACCCTCCTCCCTCTCTCTTTCTTTCTCTATCCCCCAAAACTCCTGTAACCAAAAAAATGAAGTTTAAAGCTTTCTTAACCGACAATGGAATCAACCTCTTGGAAAAGCGAATCCTCCCCGCACTCGACAAAATGGGCAAAATCTGTCACCTCTACTTAACCCGCGACCACGCCGTTTTCCTCCACAACCTCCTCAACTCCGATGGCGTTCAATCAATCGCTCAATTCAGCCAGCAATCTCTCTTCCAAGACTACCGCATCTCGTCCCAAAATGATGACCGAATCGCCTTCTCCATCGACCTAACCCTGCTCCACCGCGCCCTCAGGTCGATCCTCACCGTCCAAGACTTCAATCATCATCGCCTCCAAATCAAACTCGTCAAAAAGTTACCCCCACACTCCACCCAACCCACCCCCTTTCTCACGTTCGAAGCTAAAGGGTATAAATCTGCAGTCGTACACGACGTCCCAATTTCAAAACCCCTCTCCCGAGCTGACCTTCAGGTGTGTCGGCATTTAATTGTTGTCAATTTCACCATTATGCACCTAAGTATTTAATTCAATTGTAAATGAAAGACTATTTCATTTATATGTCTAATTCGTTGTGATCTAACTATTATTATTATGGGGCACTTAGGTGGTGTTTGCTGGAGTTACGTTTTTCATTTATGCCAAGTTGCTCTTTGGTATAAACAGATTGTGTTTGCAATTCATTAAAAAAAAAAAAAAAGAGAGAGCTTAAAATAGTACTTTTTGGCACCTGCATATTATTATCCGCTTATTTCTGTTTCTGTTAATTTTAAACAGTACATAAGCATAAGTTGATTAATCAAACACTAAGATTATGTTTTTTCTGTTTTTAAGCTGTGTATTGCTTAAAATAAGCTATAACAAACACCATCATAGGAATATCATTTAATTAATTTTAGGCTCGATTGTTATGTATGTGTAGTCGTGTAGAGGCTTATATCTGACAATTAACTGTTATCAATGGCCTGATAGTTAAGAGTCCACATATATTAGGGTTATGATCTCTAAGTCAGTTCACGTGTACGCTTACTTCTTCCCCATTGGAGAGAAAGCTAAGGAATTGGTGAATCAGGCTTAGAAGTCAGAAGACCTTTACCCACAAAATCCATACATTAATGGATTTAGGTATGTGTCTAGTTTTAATAAACGATTCTTGCTTTTAATCTTAGTGAATAGGTCCTAGAGATTCGTATGATTCGATGCATGAGGATTATTTTACATATGGTTTATTGACATGTGTCACACTGACTCCGTTTTCCATGACCAGGAACTTCAACTCTCCCTACAAAGTGCGCAAGAAATGCCAGCAACTTTAGTCAAAGCGCCGGAATTGACTTCATTGCAGAATTTTGTTGACCGGATGAAACACGTTGGTGAGGTGATGGGGGTATCTATAAGTAAGTATGGGGATTTGCAGTTGAAGATTTCGACTAGTTTAATTGCTTTGGGTGCCGAGTTTCGGAAGCTGATGGTGTTGGGGGAGAGGGCTGATTCAGTGGCGGAGGATAGGGATTTGAGTGCTCAAACTAGGATTGAAAGGGCTGTGCAGAGAGGAGATGCAATGACTGTGGATGTGAGTGTTAAGCATTTTTTCAAGAGTTTGCAGTGTAGTTTGGCAAAGCCTGATTGTGCGTTTTACGGAATTGCGCAGCATGGGGCTTGCTTGATTGTGATCTTTCAGTTTTTTATTCCGGGTACGAGGCAAACGGATAAATCTATTAGTTTGCATTGTAGGCTACCTGTGCTTGATCCTGGCTCTAATTGAAGTCCCTGCTTTTTTGGTTCTGATAATAATAGATTGAATTGTGATGATCTCCATTGTATTGGATTGTATTGTACTGTATTGTATGGTATGGTAGAGAGTTATTTAACATCATGGTGTTCCTTGTATGGAAATCTCAATTTGGGATAAATTGCATTTTGTATTTAGAAAACTCTTTAAAAGAAGTATCTTGAACCATAGTTCTCTTTGGTCATATATTATTTCACTGTAACATAAATTACAAATTCAATTGAGAATCTAACTCGAGGTTTTATATATACCCAACAAATGAAGAAAAAAGCTTTCTACTAAGTAACTAATTTCAATTTGAAAGGAATTTCTTCCAACAATATATTTATGGAGTATTTCGTTTAACATCTTTCTGAATTTTTTCTTCCTCGGCTTTTTAGCTTCTTCTCTATTTCTTTTCTCTTCTCTTCTTCATTTACATCTTCCAATGCTTTAATCAATCTCAACAAATACAAAATCTTCACCACCCGAATTCGGCATCATATTCAAACGCTTTGATGGGGTGAAGAATTTGGCAGGGCAAGGAATAGGTTTCTTAGTGTATGCTTTATTTGGAAATTTTACCATGCACAGGCACAGGGTATTTATAATTATATCAATACTATATATTGAGATACAACACAAGCACTAAAACATTCATTCATAATACCATTATAACTATGTTTAACTCAAACAGTTTTTGGTTGTTTTCTAGTATTAAAGGATTCCGTTTCCACATATAAGTTTTCAGTTAAAACACTAAAATGGAGTAAAATATTTGTGAACTGAGTTGTTGTTCTAATGACGATTTCAAATTCTTGGAGAAAAAAAAATGTTAATCCTCATTATTTTATTTTTAGATATCTTTACACATGTCGAATGCTGAAATCCAGATAAATACCAAAATTGAAATAACTTCTTTTCATGAAGAAAAAGTTAATAAAGTTGGGTGTGGGAAAAGAAGCGAGCAGCCAAGTTCTTACATAGGACCAGGTCTATCAGAAATTCATAGATCTTTTATCTCTTTAAAAGATTATGTTGATTGTTGACTCACATAGTTCTCTTTAGTCATTATTATTTCACAATTAACTTAAACTTATCAAAATCTTCAAATAATCAGAAAAACCTCACCTAAAAATTCTTGAAAAAATGCATATGATACAAAGTTGAGAAGCACCCTATTTTGCTTAAAGGTGCTCAATGAAAAACAAGGACAAATTATGAAACAACACATGAACTACACATGTTTTTCTTCGACGCTATGAACTCTATCCAACAACTCTTCAAATGCTCGCAATGCGACTTTATAATGGTCGAGAGAGATCACTCCCTCCTCCACAACTTGCAAAGCGCTTCTGCACAACTGTGTTAAACTCATATCATCATTACCCGACCCATGACCCGGAACATACAAACGTTTAAAATCCTTCTTCCACCGCGGTAAAATGTACTTCGAGGGTATCTCCTCTACTCCACTGAAATTCAAAACACATAAAGCATGCCTACATAAATAACCATAGAAGTTAAAGCAACTACAAATACAACGAACTTCAGCTGCTGCTCGATTGTAAAGAACTTCATAATCTCTAATCTCTCTTCGGTGTCCTTCACTCAAAACCCGTTCCTTGACTAAAAATATCGTGACTGGCCCATCGATGTGTATCTGTGTTGTACTGAAACAAGAGTACATTTCCTCTACCTCGGACTGAAATCTTTTAAATATTGATTTAGTGTATACCTTTGAGAGTTGCAGTTCAAACGAACATCTTGTTTTGAGGTCGAGGGTCGAGCTTCTCGAATCTATATCTGCAAGCACTTCTTCTTTGTGCTTTTTCTGCAAGGCTAATTCATACTTGTCGAGAAATTCTTTCAATGGCGTTTGCTTGTGCAAATACTTATCGAAAAATGGGCTCAAAGTCTCACCGGGCCGGGCCGCAGCCATTCCCATGAAAAAGGTGTCTTTTATGTAAACAAGAGCCCACTGGGCTCGATCCTCGTATAACAATCGAAGCCACTCATTATCGGCAATTCCAAAATGCTGGATCATATGTCCCCATGCTGCTTCAAAATCAAACGGTTTTAAAGCCTCATAAGCTCCTTTAAGCAATGCTTTTCGTATAGCATCGTAGTTTTTACTCCCGCCTAATTTCTCTGGAACTTTTCTCATGATGTGGGATAATCCAAAACGGTGGCTCGACTTTGGAAACACGTCAGCAACTGCAGTATGCAAAATCTTGCATCTATCAGTGATAATGGTTTGTGGGGAAAGTCCGGATGTACAAGTAAGCCATGCATTGAATATCCAAATGTACGACTCCTTCGTCTCACTCGAAAGCAAGCCACAACCGAGTAAGACCGATTGGCCATGGTGATTTACGCCAACAAATGACACGAGAGGAACCTCGTACTTATTCGACAAACATGTAGTATCGAAAAAAATCACGTCACCAAAGTAACCACTCGCTGCCCTAGACCTAGCATCGGCCCAAAACAAATTACGCAAACGCCCTTCATCGTTAAGATCCATCATGTAAAAGAAATTAGGGTTCGTCAATTGCATACGACATAGGTAATTATACATCGCTTGTGTATCACCTTTTCTCAAGTTCAATTGATTGGAAGAAGTTTTAGCCTCCGTTTGATTTAAATCGTCGGTCCCGTCATTTCCGGAATCTATCACGAGAGCACGGTACAATTTGATCGGTGGTAATTCGGAGTCGGGGTTCGACAAAAGCTTTCTCTTAGTTCCACTACTCGTTTTCTTAGTAGATTTGTAGCCGTTTGCTCCTAATAGATGGTTGTGTTCAAGACTAACTTCGAGAATTCGCCACCTCTTGGAATCCACTAACCTCATCCTCACCATAGCAGGACAACCAGTTCTTGTTTCTTTCCGTAAACGATTTACATCTTTAACTCTCTTAAATCCCTGGCTACTACAACAAAGTACGGCACCATATTTCTCTCTGCAATTTCTTTTGAACCAAGAGTTTTTCACTCTCACGTTAAACCCGGCTTCTATGGCATAACAATTATAGTAATTGTATGCATCGTCATATGAGTCGAATTCCATTCCAATGGCAGGAGGAACAAACTCTTTCTTTCCTTCGGAATCGTTGACTTCAAGAATGCCATTTTGACCATTTAATTCTGTTTTTGTATAGTTTGTCTCGGGTGGCATCTCACAGCCTAGTCCATCTGTGGTCTGCTCGGTATGTAGGAAGGTTTCTTCCATGGAAATCAAATATGATCTTTTTTAGCATATATATACCTAAAAAGCACATAAAAGTAAATAAATAGAACAAATAGCTGGCAGAACACAGAAATAAGTAGATATGCTAATTATTCCTTCATGAGTTCAGAAACAGCAACTAAAATTATTTCAATAACAAGTACTGATTGAATAAAACACATTCTAGATATTTCCGTTTAAACGTTAAAACAGAGGATTTGTATAAGGTGCCAGTTATGTTCCTAGTTTACAAGATACAGAGTCTCTAGTAATATCTACATTTCTCATCCCTCGATCACCCTCAATCCTCAACCCCACACAAAATGGAAGCACAATAAATAAAAGAAATGAAGAAGCGGGAATCATAATATTGTTTGGTCACTCAAACATGGAGGATCAATGGTAACAATGATATAATCCACACAAAGCACTATTGATCAGGGATGATTGTAAAATCTTTGTGTCCCATTCATCGATTAGCCATCACCACATAAGTTAACTGAATTTCCACAGTTTTATCTCTACTTCCACTAAATTTATCAGCTCAATGGGATATTATCTTAATACATCAACACTGAATCAAGAAAGTACTGATTCAAACTACACCTCCTTCAACTTAAAATGAAAAGAAGTAGGTAACCTAAAAATTTGGGATAAAAAAAAAAGAAAAAAATTAGTAACCCTTCAATCCCAATTATCACTTCCTTGAATTGAAAAGGGAAAGAAGGAAAGATATGTACTAACACTAATCTAAAGATTAAAGCTATGAAAGTATAAAATTGACTCTAATAGAGAAAAATAACAAACAACCCTAAAACTGAAACTTTAAATAAATATGGTCAAGATCAAAGCTTTTAGGTCGTAATTTTTAATTACTTCCAATCCCTGAAACCTCCAGAAATAAAAATCTAAATAAATTTCAAGTGGTACCAACACAATCTTCAACCATCATCAATTGAATGGAATAATTAACACATATTATTACCTCAATTTTCTTCTCTCACAAAATTGACATAATTGTAAGAGAGAATAGAAATCAAGTGACTTACATATGACCCGACGCCGGAGAAAATCACCGGTGGCGCTCCGTCGAGAACAAAGAATGTAGAAGAGTTGGGGCTTTTCTGTAAATATCACTCATTTTAATATTAGTTTTTCTTTTTTTTTTCTTTTGAGAAATCATTTTAGTTAGTTTTGGGCTTGTTTATAATCGTTCCTACATGGTCCAAAAGGAACAAGCAAATTTAATTCTCGATATGGTCTAATATCTTTTTATCTATTTCCGTTAGGGTTAGTTGTGAAATTTTATAGTGTAATACAATATTCTTTCTTTAAGTTTACTCAATTTCTTGTGAAATGGTAACCTGGGAAACCAAAAAAAAAAATTACTTGTGAAATGGTAGTACGAATTGAGGAATATTAGTTTTAAATATTACAAAATAATTATGAAAATTAGAAGTGTCACATTATTTATTCCTAAAATGGATTCAATGCTATGATTTGGTGATGTTCCAAATTTTGAATTATGGTAAATTATGAATAACCCTATGAGGTAAGGTTTAGTTACAAAAATCTTCATCACGTACTGAGTATTATAAAAATTTCGCTCAGGTTTGTCATCTTCTTACAATGAACTCATTGCCCCTAAAATGTTTAAATTTTGCCCTTGGATATTATTTGTAATATTTGTAATATCTGATAAATGTTAAAACTTGGGTGTCAATTGTTATATCTTACGAATTATAAAAGTGATAATTGTATATTTACTACCAAAATAATTGATAAAAAATTATAATTGCCCACAAGTTTTAATAAATATTACAAAAAAAAAAGAAGGTATTTACATATTTATTAACAATTTAAATTGTATAACAATAAATTAAATAGAAATTTAATAATAATATTTTACAAATCTAAAGAAATTGTTTACACTTTTAGTTAAATGAATTTATTTTCTAAATTAGAAAATTTAATAAAATTTATATATATTGTATTATAATCAAATATTTTTAAAGGGAAAATTATAATGTTTTCACGTTATTACGTGATAATTTGAACTCTAAAAGACGAGTTAACAGTCACGTGCGGTGTGACCAATTTCATCCATTTCGATCCAATAATTTGACGGTGGTATGAACATTGCAACCAATATTTAATTTGTGATACTAAATGTACATCTATTTATTCAGTGATATCAAAATTGCAAAATGATCTATTGTACGGTGACAAGTTTGCAATTTTCCCTTTTATTAACCATTTTATGGCGGACAAAAGTTAAATAACATTCTTAAAACTAGAAAGCCCACGATGAACTTATATATTACGGGAGTAGAGGACAAAAGTTTTTAGATAGTCTCATTTAGCATCTTTCATAGTTTCATGACTATCTATCTGGTATATACAATCTAATTTCTTTTCTTTTTCTGGTAGAAAATATACAATCTAATTTCGATTCCAAGTCAAATGTACAATATTATTAGAAAGCAGCAAGTGTTTTTTTTGTTTACTTCAGCATTTTACCATATGATTGAGAATTCAAGAAGTGACTGTCCAATAGTTATAGATACTAATTAATTATGTTATCAATAGACAAATAAATTTCTAAACTAATATATTTCATATTTCTTGGCATTTTCCTAGAATGTTTCTATGGCCTGCACTAGCTTAAATAGTCATTTTTAAAACTATAATTTTTGTTGATGCTCTTGCAGTATTATATTGGTGTGTTTTATAATTTTATTATATCATTATATACTACAATATATAGGGTCTTTTAATATTTTGTCGAATAAAAAGTGAATAAAAGAGTATGATCAGTAATTCAACAAACGTACTATATGTATGCTTATTAACTTTTTTTTTTTTTTTTTAATTTCAAATAACAAGCTCCATTAAACTCTTGACAAAATTTATTGGCATTTCCATGCGCACCACTTGCTATGATAAGGTCAACTAGTATATCGTTGATTGTGTCACTGTCACATACTCATCATTCATCAATAACATTTTGGCTTCTTAACTCATGTATTACACTTTGAGTTTCGATTAAATCAAACTCAAATTCGTTTATCATATGTAAACAAATGTTTTGTTTCCCAATTACTAACATAGAATCTATCATACATTAACGAGTGAAAAAAAAATACAATGGAGAGTAAATGTGACAATCCATGGCACCATTTACCAGCTTAATAAACCAAATTCAACCAATTCACCTAATAGCACAATGAGATGTATGAAGATAAAATAAAGATGCCCCAACACTTGAAAAAACAAAGGAGCCCGGCTGGTAGCAAAACCACCCTATCACTAAACGACACGTGTCGCAACACAAACGGTCACCCCTTCAACCCCACCAATTCGTGTTTGTGTGCTAATGCATGGGCTACTCTTCCTCTTAAAAAACGACATCACATATTTCGTGTAGAGAGAGAAGGAAACTAGAGAGAGAAAATGACACTTTGTGTGGGTGTTTTATACTCCTAGTTGTGTGTGTGAATTATCAAGAAACCAAGTTAAGGAGAGGCCAAGATTTATTCTCAAATCCTCAAAAAAAAAACCCTAAAAAACCCTTATCTTATCTTCTTCTTTTCCAAAATTTCATCAACAAGAGACACTCATTTCTCCTCACTTTTCTTAAATTAACAATCCCTTTTAATCCAATTGAAGCATTTGCATTTCCGTTTCATATATAATTAAATACCCATTAAAAGAAAAAAGAAAAAAGAAAAAAAAAAAAGAATGGCCCCAAGGTCAAGTAGAGGCAGGGGAAATAAAGCTAAGTCAGAAAAGAAGAAGAAAGAAGAAAAAGGTCAGAATCTCTTTATAATCTTGAATCTTCATTACTTTATTTATTGATTTTCTCTTATTCTGTTTTTCTTATACAGTTGTGCCAAGTGTTGTTGACATCACTATCATTACCCCATATGAAACTCAACTTGTTCTCAAGGTAAATTAATGTTGATGAGAAATGGTATAAGTATATATAATTTGGATTAATTTGATTAATTGTAAAATAATTAATTAATTGATTTGGTGTAAAATGAAGGGCATCTCCACTGATAAGATACTGGATGTGAAGAAGCTGCTAAATGTTAATGTTGAAACATGTCACCTTACAAATTATACTCTGTCTCATGAGGTAATTTAATCGAACTACACTCATACATGTGGGTGTCGGTGTTTTTTTGTCTTCATACATCTTCTTCTTAATTTACTGAGATTCTTCTGTACAGGTTAAAGGTCACAAATTGAATGATAAGGTGGAGGTTGTTAGTCTAAAGCCTTGTTTGCTGAAAATGGTTGAAGGTAGGTACACATTTAACTCCTAATGGTACAACCTCTGTTTTCGTTGGGTGGGGGGAGATTCTAACAAGTCTTATTAAGTCTAGGAGGATATTTACTATTTACCTAAAGTTTTATTTTATTTTAAATACTTTATACATTTCCACATATTTATTTAAAGCGAAATAGTTTATATATTATTATATTAATTACTATATCAGAAAATCTATTCATCTTCTTAAGTTCAATGGGATGCATCCATCTTTCCTGAATTTTGGATTATTGATATTCAACTTCTCTTATTTTTATAAATTTTATAATGAAAGTGAATGTCAATAATTCAAAGTTCATATGAGAGGTGGATATAATTCACTAGAACATTTGGTATAGTTTGATGTCTAATTTTTATTTTTAATTCTTTTATAAATAAGTATAATAAATAAGGGACGATTAAATTATTAGGTGAGGAAAGTATGCGCCATTGGGGTGGCCCAGTAAGATACCAGCTATATGCTGACATTTTCAATCTATTAGAGCAATACATTAATTGGCAATACGGCAAATTTAATTACTACATGTGAATAAATAAGTAAAATAGTATCCTCTATTCTAGGAAAACAGTAAAATTTAAGATACTGTACTCCATTATTTAATTATTATTATCACCTTAATTGTTGGTAAAGCCTAACCGAAAAGATAAGTAACTTTGTCCTATTTAGAAGGGTGTTGACCCGATTTCGCGGTCACGATTTAAAAAGAAATGGTTTTGATGAAACTTTTGAAAAAATTTAATGTTGGGTTTTGAAAAAAATGTAACTCCACTTAAATTATGTTTAAATGTTGAGTTTTATGAGATTTGTCAAACTCCATTTTACAAGTGTTTTGACTCAATTTTGCAAGACTTGCGAAACTAGGACAAAATTCTTCCGAATAGGCCCTCATAGCAGGGTGTGAAGATACCCTTCAATATGACACCCTATTAGTCTTTGCATTAAGTTGATTAATGAATTGTAGCTTTATTGGAGTATTTTGAGAAAAGTAAAGAAAATATAATTGGTCAAAAATTTATGAAAATACATTTTATTGCAGTACAGGTGGTTAGCTATAGAGTTAATGTATGTTTGTTTCATATGAAATTGTGTTCCATGCAAGTATTTGGTGATCATTAAAAAAAAAGGTGAATTGCATTTTCGATCTCTTATGGACCGACCGACTTTTACACATTCATCACTCATTAATTTTTTAGTAGTTGGCTCCCTCTTATCAATGTATTGTATCACCGGTGACTTTTCAAGTAATTACATGTCGGAGACGGTCTCACATGTCTTGCACGTGCATGACTTGAAGGGCGTTTTTATCTTTCCCCTCTAAAGGTAAATTCATGCTTTATATAATACACTATAGTGGTTCATTTTGATCCCTCTTAAACATGTATTTAACACCAATAGTCCCTATGAATTTTAAAATAGATTATTGCATGTTTACCCCCAAAAACTATGAATTGGACAGTTTGACTAAATTTAAAGTTTACCCCCAAAAACTACATATCTACCCCCCAAAAAATAGATAAAATTGTGTAATCATTAAAATTTCAATAAATATAAATAATTGAATTAATATTGGCCCGAGCTAGCATAATGTGTGGGCCATGGGATAAAAAAATTGGGATTTTTTTTATATTTGGGGTTAATTTTGACAAGGTGTAAAAGTTCATAAGTGCATCTTAACCCCTATACTTCAGTAAATTTCAATTTATTTGTAAGAAAAGAAAGAATAAAAAAAACACCCCCAACCCCCACCAACATCGTCCTTGCCACATCTCCCTAACCCACCCTCACCTCCGACGGCACAATCTGGGGGGAGGAGATAGGTTGGTGGCGGTGGGTGGGAGGTGGTGTTTGGGACGGAGGGGGAAATCTTCAATGTCTTCATAAGAATATATTATTTAATTGAATTTATCATATATGTATAAAAAATATTTTATTGATTATGTAATATAAATTAATATTTTATAAAGTGTTATATTTTGTTTCTATATATTTAATTAATATCATGTAGACAAAATTCTATTAATAAATATGTTAATAAGATTTATTTAAGCAAGAAATACATTTATGATTTTATTGTTGAAAATAATAAAATATTTATAATTATTTAAGTCTAAAACTAGAACTTCATTAAATAGTATTCCCTTCGTTTCATTTATTTTGTTCCATTGGTAAAAAATATAATAAATAATTTAATTAATATATTTCACTAATAAGTTGATAATATTATATGACACCATATATATTAATATTTAAAAGATTTTATACACCACAAATGTCAATAATTTAATATGATAAGTCACTTAACAGGTTGAAAAGTTTGACCGGGTTGTGTAGCAAAGGAAGTAAAATAAATGGGACGGAGGGGGTATTTAAAATTTTATAAACGTTTTATTTTTTATTTTTTTTAGTTAAAATTTATGGAAAATATATTAGTTCAAATATTTATACTTATGGAAACTTTAACAATTACACAATTTTTTGAATTTTTTTGGAGATAAATATGTAGTTATCAAATTTTAAAATGTCTAATTCATAGTTTTGGGGGGTAAACATACAATAATTTGTTTTAAAATTATAGGGATTATTGGTGTTAAAATACATGTGTAGGAGGGACCAAAGCGTACCACCATATTATGTTATATAAAGCGAGAATTCACATTTAGAGATGAAGGGATGAAAATGCCCTTGATGTCATGCACGTGCAAGGCATGTGAGGTCGTTTCCGTCGTGTAATTGCCGAAAAAATCATCAGTGAAACAATACATTGGTACGAGGGAATTAGCTGCTAATTTTTTTTACGAGGGACTAATGTACTAACAAAATGGTAATCAAAGTTTGAATTTCAATATCTTATATTTGACATTTGGCACATCGTTGGATGAAAGAATTATTTGATTAGTATGTTGTACGTATAATATAGTGGAATAAACGATTTTGATTAAATTTAATCTTATAATTTAAAGAAAAGTTAATTTCATGATCTCATTCCTACTGTATATTGTATCAAAACATATTTAATTAAATTTCAATCGTTTATCCACATTATCCCTATAAAAAATTAACCAAATAATTGATCACTTTTTTTTTTTTAATGAGAGTTTATAAATTATATGTAATGACAGTGATATTATTTCTCATAATTTATAAGGCCAAGGTAGTTATTACTTTTTAACCCATCATATGAAAATTTAATATTATGAATGTTTTAATTAATAGGGCCAAGGTAGTTAGTTAGTTACTTTTTAGTCCAACTCAACAATAACATATGGAAAAAAGAATATTATGAATGTTATAGTGCTACACTGCCACTCATTTGCACAAAATTATAAATCCCGAAACGTAGGTACTATAGTTTTAATAATTTCATTCTGATCGTATATCACTAAATATTAAACTTATCGCATTACTATTTTGTAGTACAAGAAATTATTTTGTTATCATTGAGAGGTTTGGTTAACATTAGACTATCATAAAATAATTTAATGGCTAAACTCGTACTCCTATTAACTTCTGTGATACTTTTTTTTTTTTTTTTTCAAATTAAACAATTGTACTTTTTTCTTTTTATAATTTAACAAATGTACCGTTCTGTATATTAATTTTAAATTTTAGAATGAAACAAGACTCTACTATTTGTATAGGGATATGGATATAAATATGGACTTTTTGAGTTGCTTTTATAATACACCAGACCAAGCACGTGGTCTTTAATAAAAATAAATAAAAAAAAGGACCAAGCACGTTGTTTTCAATTTACTACATGTTTTTGTACCTTCTCCAAGACTCTATTGAAATTGCTAAAATAATTAATACTATTAAATTTCAAGAACAAAAAACGTGCCATAAATCCAATTTGTCAGTTTATACGACTATATGTCGTCGCTGTCTAATAACTTGTAATATGCCCCTTTAATTTCTTATTATTAACCAAAATGCCACTGTCTTTTCAGAGGACTATGCAGATGAGTCAAGTGCGGTATCCCACGTGCGAAGGCTCGTCGACATCGTAGCGTGCACGACGCGCTTCGCGAAACCCAAGGGCGGTGGCGGTACGGAATCTTATCCTAAGAAAAACAAAATCCAGCACAGCGCATCCGCCGGATCGTTACCGATACCGGATGGAGAATTACGGTCGCCGGAGAATCCGACGCCGGCGATATCTGAATGTTATGATATGGTGGCGATTCAACCGATTCCAAAGCTCTCGAATTTCTACGAGTTCTTCTCTTTCTCTCACCTATCTCCCCCCATAATACGTGCGTGTATTTCTTTTATGTCCCTTTCTTCATCTAGTTTTATTTATTTTATTGTTGTTTTTCAATTTTAATCGGTAATAATTTCTATTGAAATTTGCAGATTTGAAAAGGGTGGAAACGAATGATGAAGAAACGCGGCGAGATGGTGATTATTTCGAAATGCATGTGCGTGTTTTTATTTTTACTTATGATTTTGTAGATTCTCGTGTTAAACTGTGATGGATTTCGACAAGTGATGGACTTACAATGTGATATATTTGCAGATAAAGATATGCAATGGGAAGATCATACAAGTGATGGCATCAGCGAAAGGGTTTTACACCTTAGGGAAACAGTTTTTCCGGAGCCATTCTTTGGTGGATCTTCTGCAACAGCAAAGTCAAGCTTTTGCTAATGTGAGTGTTTATTGTAAGATTCCATGCAAACAAGTCCAAATTAAGGTAGTACTTGACAAGTTATAGAAAAGTTAGCGGTATCATAATACTAGTTGCTTCTAATGATTTTTGTTTCATATGTTTCACTGTTCAGTCAAAATTACTGTATAATAGCAACACACACACACACCAAATATAGCTCACCATTTACTGCTAAACCCTGAAGTTGAACATGATTATGATTAGTTTTGCTTTAAGAATTATAAACAAAATCACATATAAGCAGTGTATAAAGCTGGCTGTTTGGACTCTTCATTTTGGTTAGTCAACCATAGTTTGCTTTCTTATATTAACACCTTGTTGTAGTTTGGGAAAATAAATATGATGTTTTGTTGCAGGCATATGCATCATTGATGAAAGCTTTTGTTGAACACAATAAGGTGACCTTTAATTTAGCTACATTTTTGTTTTTTTCTCAATAAAGGTTGTATGTACTGGAATGAGAATGAGTTGTTACAATGTTCTTTTCAGTTCGGTAATCTTCCATATGGTTTCCGTGCTAATACGTGGCTTGCTCCTCCATCTGTCATTGATTCTGCATCACACTTTGTGCCCCTGCCAACAGAAGATGAAAAGTGGGGAGGAAATGGTGGAGGCCAAGGAAGATGTGGAAAGTATGATCGTAGACCATGGGCAACAGACTTTGCAATATTGGCAAGCTTACCTTGCAAAACTGAAGAAGAGAGAGTTGTTCGAGATAGAAAGGCATTTTTGGTTCATAATCTTTTTCTTGATGTCTCCATCTTTAAAGCTGTTTCATCCATACAGAAAGTGATTGATTCCGCTGCTAAGGCTTCATTAAGTTTTCCACTGGGCTCAGTCGTGCATGAGAGTCGCATAGGAGACCTTTCTATTACTGTCAAAAGAGATGACGCGGATGCAGGCTGGAAAAAGGAACTGAAGGTTATTGGCACTAAAACCTCTAATGAATCTGCCAAGGAAATTTCTCAGAGAAATCTACTTAAAGGAGTAACAGCTGATGAAAGTGTGGTTGTGCATGTGAGTTACTTCTACTCTCCCCTGCACTTCAACCATTTGCCCATTTTAAAGTTAATGAATTCAGTGAATCTAAAACTCGGCTGTACACCTGAAGGATACTCTTCTATATCTTGCAATTTAACATGGAAGGCCCATTTATGAATTACTTAAATTAAGAAGTTATCGCCTCATATATCTGTTGTTATTTATTGCACATTAGGTCAGTTTATTTGGTTATTCCTGAAAAAATTAATGCTGGTCCTATTATTAACTTATAAGTCTAATCCTTTAATATCTGTAATAAAACCCAAACTTTCTCAACTCTAGGTCCCGTATTTCTGGTGGTAATCAATTTATCACTGTGTGGCATTTCTTTCTGATGCTTCTTCCTTTTACCATCACTAACAAGAAGAGTCAATGCAGTACTCAGTGAGACTGCATTGCCTTTTTGTTGTTGTTCAAAGGCTAACAATATGCTTCATCTTCTTTCCTTTAGTTATTCTCTTACAATTAGATCCGCCCTCATCTTTTGACCTTCCACCATCAATTAAGACCTTGCATTAAGAACCTAGCTGCTCCGCAAATTAATGCATATCACAACTGCGACCTAGAATTGGGAAGTGAGAAAAAGTCTATAAGATATAAGAAACTAATTTCTTGCTGCTGAATTTTCTTTCTGATAAATATGAAACAGAAACAAGTGCAATGAGGTATCTGGTATTAGCATATTATTTTAGTTATCTCACTTGAATTTTCAAACACTTGAACTACATATGTGGTAATTTGTAACTAACTGCAGTGACTAAGATCTCTCTTCTTTAGATAGGATGGCACTGTTATATATGACTATGCGAATGATACAATGTGCCACCATTTGCAGGATACTTTTTCTCTCGGTGTTGTAGTTGTAAGACATTGTGGCTACAGTGCAACAGTCAGGGTCACTGGAGACATCAAACGAGGAAAGAGCCTTACACAAGATGTTGTCATCGAGGACCAACCAGATGGGGGAGCCAATGCACTTAATATTAACAGGTTTTCTATTATCTTTGCTTGTTGCAGATTCATATGTAAAGGGTCTACTTGCACTTGCTGGAAAAATTTGTCATAAATCATGATAAATTGATATTAAGTTCTCTTTTTAGTTCCATAAGTCTTTGGAATAATAATGAATAATTGATTAATAAATTAAAGAGTAATGTTATCACATTTTTACCTCTATTGGCAGTTTGATATCCATTTTTCCCCCTTTAAACAAGTCATAAAAATAGCAAGTGGTATGCTATATGTCCATGTTACATGCATGTATTGGGTACTAGAATGAAATTGCTGGTTTACCAAAGGGGCTTAGCTAATTTCTTAATTTAATTGGTTATGCCATTCTGATCTATCATATCCTCTGCAAAAATTGCCAAAACTGTTTGAAACTTTGGTATTACATAGTAATAGTATATAAGTGAACCAAAATTCATGTGTATGAATTCCCAGTGGAGTTCCCATACATGGAATTATATTGTCAGAATCTTATTATTAGAACTGCTGGGTAGGTTCTCCCTGTCTATCTGTTTGTCAACAGCCGTAGGAAGAAAATATGGTAAAGATTAGAAATAACTGAATGGATGATGTTTTACAGTTTAAGAGTACTGCTCCACGAGCCATGTGCTGAATCATCTGTCAGAGGCCAAACACGTCAGTCTGATTTGACTGATGTTGGAACTTCAGGATGTCTGGTCCACAAAGTAATAAGTGATAGTCTAACAAAGCTAGAGGATGTACCTGCTATGGCAGAAAATTGTATCAGATGGGAACTTGGTTCATGTTGGGTCCAGCATCTACAAAAGCAAGAAGCACCAGCAGATAACAGTTCTGGATGTCACAAGGATGATAATAAGGTTGAAGCAGCGGTTAAAGGACTTGGGAAACAATTTAAACTGCTGAAAATGAGGGAAAAGAAATTTCCCAGTGCTGGTGGGAAGGATGAAGAAAGCGATGCTGGAGCAAACAGCCTAGAAGTGGAAAGCAACATTGGAGAGATGAAAATCTGCAAGTCTAACTTTGAGTTGCTAAATTATGTTCCTGAGGAGGCCTTCTTACGTTTGAAAGAAACTGGAGTCAGCCTTCACACTGCGGTATTTTTTCTGTAATATTTTCCTTTAGATGTATGAAAATAGTACATAACTCAATGACCTTCTTTCTTCCCCAAAAGGCAATCCCATGAGACTGAGGGGTTTGGAGGCAGGTAGAAAGGAGGGGGAGAAAGAGTTCTTTATATCCTATCTTCTCTCTTTCTACCCCTCTCCATTCCTCTATACCATACATTAGTCACACAACACTTTATTTCTAGCTTAGCTAACTAAGCTCTAGATGTCCATGGAGTTGAATCTGGTAGAGTTGGAACCTTTGGCAGGAAATTGAATTATCCAAAAAGAATTGTAAGCTTGACTTGGATCCTGTAAGATAGCACAATTCTCAACTTCCCCCTGCCCAAACTGATTGTGGTTGGAGATGTATGGATATGTGAAAGGAATTGGAGAGAGTGAAATCCCAATATGTCTTTTTCCCCCTTCGGTGACATTTGAGGTCCATATGGAGGATAGTAGTTCACAGAACTAGTTGCTTTAGAAACTTTTTTTGGCAGTCCCTGTAGTTGGATATCAACTGGTACTGGGGGATGGGACATCATATTAGTTTCAATTTTTAATATAGTTGACCAAAGTGAAATATGATATTCCAACATTACACTCTTAAGGAGGTGGATGACGGTGATGTGATCAACCACTCCCAAATTAAACTTTACCAAGCACTCTTTTTTTAATTTGTTTAAAAAAATTCTGCCTGCACTATTTTCGTCTATATGTTTAAATTTTCTCTCATAGTTATCAAAAATAAAGAAGAATTATCTCCTAGCATGTAAAGTTGTAATTCATTGTTACATGCAGACAGTGGATGAGCTGGTCAAGATGGCACACAAGTATTATGATGATATTGCCTTGCCTAAGCTGGTATTATTTTTGCTCAAATTATAATGAACTTTGGCAGTACACCATGGCTTTGACCCTGTCTACAATTTTAATCCATATCTTTCCAGGTCACAGACTTTGCATCACTTGAACTTTCTCCAGTCGATGGACGTACACTGACTGATTTCATGCATCTTAGAGGATTACAGATGCATTCTTTAGGTCGCGTGGTGGGTGTACAATCTATCATTCTCTTTCCCATTTATCTTCGTGGGAGTCCTCATTTATCTTTTCAAGTTGGAACTAATTTAATTGTTGCAATTAGGTTGAACTTGCAGAGAAGCTTCCACACATACAGTCTCTTTGTATTCATGAAATGGTTACTCGAGCTTTTAAGCATGTGCTTCGAGCTGTTATTGCTTCTGTTGAGAGCATGAATAACATGTCCACCGCAATAGCAACAACCTTAAATTTCTTGCTTGGCTCTTGCAATGTTGAAACAGATGGCATGAACAATGAAAGTCTCAAATTACAATGGCTGAGGGGATTTTTGGAGAAGAGATTTAGTTGGAGACTGAAAGATGAATTCCAACACTTGAAAAAGTTATCAATTCTCAGGGGTCTTTGCCATAAGGTACTTACCGAATTTATTTCTTTTAAATACTTGATAATTTGAAAGAGTTTATTAAGTTCCACTTTTCTAGGTTGGATTAGAGTTGGTTCCTAAGGACTATGATTTGGAAAGCTTCAGTCCATTCAAGAAATCTGATATAATCAGCATAGTGCCATTTTGCAAGGTAGGAGCAAACGATCCTGAGGAAATTTAGTTAATTCTAGTATTTACTGTGATGGCTTCTCTGTAACATTTGCTTATTACTTCAATATTTACAGCATGTAGGGTGTTCTTCTGCTGATGGTCGAACTCTACTAGAATCATCCAAGATCGCACTGGACAAGGGGAAGCTAGAAGACGCAGTCAATTATGGAACAAAGGTACCATATCCTAATGAATAGTATGATTTTAATATGTATTGGTTTCATGCCTCATATTAAATTATGTTTCGCTTGAAATTGAAGGCTCTGGCAAAAATGATATCCGTTTGTGGTCCTTATCATCGTATGACTGCGGGTGCCTACAGTCTTCTAGCTGTTGTTCTGTACCACACTGGAGATTTTAATCAGGTAAGACAAAACTTTGATGTATATAGCTTTAGTGTACTAGCCAAATATTGTATTATTTTTCCTTCTCAAGCAAACAGTAAAAATCAGAAATCAGAATATTTGCAGAGTGATTGTGATGCTGCAAGTAAATCGTTGAAATATGATATCTTCCCTGATGAAATAACATCATGTTATCCTGTGTAGTGCAAGTCAGCTAAAAAAGATTACATATTTTAGATAAATACTTTCTTTAAGTTTGTAACTATATATTATCTACAAATGGTTATATGTAATCCTTATGTTTGGTTAAAAAATTATTGCAGGTTTAAACATCTTGTGATGCTTCTTTCTTTCGAAAGCAGGAATATTAGACTAGCCATATTAATTGTGTCTGCATATTCTTGTTCAGGCTACTATATACCAGCAAAAGGCCTTAGATATTAATGAGAGGGAGCTGGGTCTTGACCATCCAGATACGATGAAAAGCTATGGGGATCTATCTGTGTTTTACTATCGTCTTCAACATATTGAATTGGCTCTGAAGTGAGTTGAATATAATACTGTGACTCTTGAAAACTATTTTTATGATTTGATTTGCAAAGTAGGATTGCTTGAAATGATTTTATATAGGATATCCTCTAAAAGGTATTCAGTTGTTTAACTGAATGTCACTTAGAGTTCTATGTTCGATGTCCAAAAACTATTTCAAATTCAGCTTCTAACAATCACTTACAATTTTGCAGTGAATCTTGTGATTTATGTTTAGTTGTAGACTGTAGAGTCTATTTTCCTTGGAATTCATGTAGTCTCCTTAATTATAAACATTTGAGTTTCACATGACAGATATGTAAACCGTGCGTTGTATCTTCTTCATTTCACATGTGGACTCTCTCACCCAAACACAGCAGCTACTTACATAAATGTGGCCATGATGGAAGAGGGCATGGGAAATGTTCATGTTGCTCTCAGATATCTTCATGAAGCCCTCAAGTGCAATAAAAGATTATTAGGAGCAGATCACATACAGGTCCCTTTCCACCCTCTATCTCAGAATCAAAATATGATAAACTACTTACATTTGATGTGTAGTCCCTTCACTGCATTAGCAAGTCATGAAATTGATTTTTTTAATTGCACACTCGAGATATTATGCCCTTGGTTACTGAAAATTGGTGAATCTTGCAATTAATAAGGTACTTGCTTGTATATGACAGACTGCTGCTAGCTATCATGCCATAGCCATAGCACTTTCATTGATGGAAGCGTATTCACTCAGTGTGCAACATGAACAAACTACATTACAAATTCTTCAGGCTAAACTGGGGGCAGAGGATCTTCGGACTCAGGTTCAATTAATTTTAAACTCATTTTGCATCATAAAATTCATAAAGAAATACTATCTACATTAATTGGCAGTATCTTGTTTACACCAATGCTAAAAGAAGGGAAAATTTGTTCGGATATTTGGTTGGGCATGCTTGCATCTTTCTGCTTCTGCTGACTGACTGCTGAATACTCCGTTTGAAACTCTTCTAGGGAAAGTCTATCGCCAAAGTTGTAAATATCATAAGCTACATACATGAATACAGTTATCTGCCAGTCACATATAGTTTTATTGAAAATTTGAAATCACTGGAACTTTTTGTTTGATAATACTATGATGTTTAACTTTGAATAGAACACTGAATTACGTAGGATATTTGATTATCAAAGAAGTGAAACTAACTTTCTAATCACCTGTAGGATGCTGCTGCATGGCTTGAATATTTTGAATCCAAAGCCTTGGAACAGCAAGAAGCAGCACGCAATGGAACTCCAAAGGCTGATGCATCAATTGCCAGCAAAGGTCACCTGAGGTATTAATGGTATTTCCACATTACTTGGTTTTGGATTTCTACCATACCATGGCAAACCAAACTCATTTACCTACATGTGCAGTGTGTCAGATCTCCTCGATTATATTAGTCCTGATCAGGAGTCGAAGGCAGCAGATGCTCAAAGGAGACGGCGTTCAAAGGTAAAAAAATTGTCTTTTGTTGGATGGGAAACATAAGTTCAACTTTTGTTCTGCAAACTTACCCCCTTCTTTATCATATTAAAGATACTTTCATTTCATTATTCTTCTCTTTTTCAATTTTACTTGTGTACTGCAAATTTACCTCTTTATCATATTAAAGATACTTTCATTTCATTATTTTTCTTTTTTTCAATTTTACTTGTGTACTGCAAACTTACCTCTTTTTGTCATATGATTTTTAGGTTTTACCAGTTGGTGATAGATTCCCCCTAGAGCAGCAAGAGGGAAACTGTAAAAACAATGTGAACAATGTAAGGAAGGAAATCACAGCTATAGAGGACCAGCACAGCAGTGAAGAGGATAAGATAGGTGCTAAATCCTCCAAAGTACCATTAAAGGACACTGACGCTAGATATGAATGTCCATTTTATGAAGATATCATCCAAGAAGCGACATCTGAAGAAGGATGGCAGGAGGCTAGTTCGAAAGCAAGATCAGGAAACGGGGCTATTAGAAAGTTCAGCAGAAAGCGCCCAGATCTCTCCAAGTTAAAGATAAATTCTGTGTACTCTAACTATAAGGACAACAGTTTTAAAAAGGAAGCTATGTCACAGGGCCATAAGGCAACATTGAATACAGTTTCTGCTGATGCCTCAAGTAAAATGCGTTCGAAAATTTCAATGTCCAAAAATTCTTCTCCTGCAGTGTCTAAAGTTTCTCTACTACCTGCCACTCTCACAACATTAGCTTCAAAATCATTGTCGTACAAAGAAGTAGCAGTGGCTGCACCAGGTACGATTCTAAAGCCCTTACTGGAGAGAGTAGAAGAAGAATTCAGTGAGGAAAAACCTGAAAACCAGCCATGCATTAGTCCAAAAGATGCAGAACAGCAGGATGGGAATGAAGGAGTTTCTATAGACGACTCATCACTAGATCAAGAAGACAAAAAAGGAGATGATGAAGATGATATTCATGAAACTGGATCCGCTTTGGCAAATTCCCCTTCAGATACCGATGATATCTCGTGTTCCAGTAATCAGGAGAAACCTTTAGAAACAAATGGAAGCAAACTTTCAGCTGCTGCTCAGCCATTCAGCCCAGGTGCCTATCCTTTGGCTCATTCACTAAACCCCATTGCTGCCACTAGTGTATATGATGTTGTAGCCAGCCAAGGCAAGCTCATAGAGCCAGTGGAGTTCCCATCAGTTACTGCAAGAGTTCCTTGTGGTCCTAGATCACCTATGTATTATAGAGCAAATCTCACTCGTATCAGACCTGAGTTTTTGAATCACCAAATTGCCATATCTGATAAAAGTAGTTTTGCCTCTCACAAGACAATGAATCCACATGCACCTGAATTTGTTCCTAAAAGAGCTTGGCAAATGAATACAGCTTCTGAAGATTCAAAACCTAATCCTGATTCAGATTCGTCTGCTGATTCTAATATAGTTCCGATAGGCTCTGGAGGTGAGAAGCTTGATGAAAATGTCACTAAAGGGGAAAGAACCAAGAAAACTAGTTCTGATGCAGAGAAGGCAGAGTTAGCAAGGCAGATTCTACTCAGTTTTATAGTAAAATCAGTACGAAATACTTCAGATCCTTCAAGTGTCGCTCCAGTAAGCGACAAAAAGCATGTATTTTCAAGTAATTCTGCTGAAGCAATTGCTAATGACAGTGCAATTATAAAGATTTTTTACGGGAATGATGATAAAACAGAATCGATGTCTGAGAACAGTAGTATTGAAAGGCAAGATGTGTTAGAAGTAAATAAGAGTAAGGCGAAAGATGGGGAAGGATTTGTTCTTGTTACAAAGCGGAGAAGAAACAGGCAGCAACTCACAGAAAATGTGAACGGCTTGTACAGTCAACAATCTATTTGTGCTTCAGTCCGATGAAGAGAGGATAATCGCGAATAAGTCATGGGGAGAGTATTTTATTCTTCGCAAAAAACAGGCTTAATTGAGGTAAATGACTTGAAACATTTGAATTAAATTGTGGTGATGTCCAAGATATGCAGCCTAGTTGTGGCTAAATAGGTGGTTTTTTCACCCAAAGATTTTGGTTGAGTTATGTACAAATTCCTTAGTTCTTGATTTATGAATTCAGCGATAACTAATCATTACATTAATTACTATATCAGAAAATTTATTCTATCAGAGTTCATATCTCCTTTTTATCATTCTTTGTATCATCAAAGAATATTTTTATTCTCCAGGGCTGAGTGAAACAATGTGGGAATTGGGAGCTACTCAACGAGTCAAAAATAATGTGAACATTTGACCTGTCATTGACATACTTATATTTCAGCAGTTTTGACATGTACTTAACTTGATTTGTCTCCATCAAATATTGAATGAAACTGGAAAGCAAGCAAAGTCACATATATCACGCAAGCGGCAAATAAATGGAGGAAGTTAAACTATGTGGATGCGTAACTAGTGTTTACATTAGCATTCTATAAAAACGAATTACATGTGAGTGTCATACTGTCATATGCATCCAATTTGAAATCGATCAAACATGCCCAAATATGTTTTCGGAAATTCTTTTAAAAACTTTTGGGGAGGTGTGTTTTTTTTTTTTTTTTTCCTCTCATAGCCCTATTCTTGGTAGAAAAAGAAAAATTGTATTTAAGTCCCACACAATTGAACTTTTAGCATTTTTAGTCCCGTGTTTTTAAGATTACACTTTTCTCCTAATTTATAAAAGTGTTTTGTAGTTTTGGTTACAACGCATCTTGTGGTACCAAAAGTACAAAACTAAAACAATCGTATATGGCCGAAAATGCTAAATAGAGAGAGCATTCTATAAGGGGTGTTTGCAAATGATTTTGGAAGCTCAAAAGCAGTTGTTTAAAGCAAAAGTAAAAAATAAATACTTTTATTCAAAAGCAGGAGGTGTTTGCAAAAATGTAAAAAAAACAGGTTTAATTATTACAAAAATGACATCTAGAAGAAGCAATGGAAGAAGCACCTCCTTAGCTGCTTCTTGTCAACCTGCTTTTACCTGCTTTTCAGTTGAAGAAGTAATAGCAGAAGCACCTACTTGCAAACGCTATCAAAGTGCTTTTAAGCACAAAAAAAGTAAAAAAATACTTTTTAAAAGCATTTGCAAACACCCCTCAAGAGACCAAGAGTGTTATACATATTATAAATTTAAGACCAAAAATGTAATTTCATAACGTGTGGTACAAAAGGTATAAAATATTTTAGAATTTGGGATGAAAAGTATAATTGTGTAAAGTATGTGTACCTAAGTGTTGAGAGTTTAATCCAGGGAGACTAATAATGCAGTTTTATCTAGTAGGAAGAAACTTATGGCTGGAAAAAAATACCAACAAAAAAAGTTTCATGTTTGTCTGGTATTTGAGAGACAACTAGTGTCGGAGAGTAGTGGGGGTTTGTGAAATAATTTTGATTTGCGTAATATTGGTTGTTTGGATTTTGGGAGAGTGGTTTGAGAAATAAGGTAGGTGTATATATTTTTTAAAGTGTTCAGATTGTATGTGTAAGACTTTATGTCAAATCATGTTTGTAACTTAGCTGTGTAATAAATATGCTACTTTATGTCAAATCAAAGTGGAGTTTATGTAGGTTTTTAACAAATAAGGAAATTGTTGTTTGTTTGTCTTTTAGGATAATAGCGTAGGAAAATGGACAGAGGATAAATTTACTTTAGGAAAATAGAAATGACGTTTGTCCCCAAACACAAAATTATTTTGAAAAATGGGAGACAAACATGCCTAGAAGATTTGAATTGGATAAGGCAATTCAGATGAGCTTCTGTCGCAATCTAATTCAAAGACCTAAATTAATGTCATTTTCTTGTAAAGACTTGATTGTCATTGTCATCGTCATCTAACTTGAAAGCAATAGAATTTTTTTTGAATGTCTTTGTCATTGCTAAATTCGTTTTTCCGACCTTTCATGCCTTATACAATCTTCTCCTTTTTTTGAGAACAAATTAAGTCAACAATCTTCTCATCACACACAAACAAACACAGCAAGGACGACGACTCTCATTTCTTGAAAATAAAATTAAATGAAGATATCATCCACATACTACTAATGTTTATTTGAACATTAAATACCTAAAAATCTGGTCCCCTGAAGAAATTTAGGGCCTGTTTGTTTGGCGTTTCCCAGAATTTTTTCGTGTTTGGGAAATGCCAAACAAACATATTTTCTATTTTCCGAAATAAAATTTTCATCCATTAATTTTCTCAAACTACTCTCTCAAAAGCCAAACAAACAACAATTTTCTTATCTCTAAACAAAACATATACAAACTCTACTTTGATTTGACATAAAGTAACCTATCTCTTACACAATTTATCTCACATAACAAACATGATTTGACATAAAGTCTTACACATTTTACACCTACAACCCAACTCTTCCAAAAAAATCTACACCTACTTTATTTCTCAAACCAATCTCTCAAAACCCAAACAAACAACATTACGCAAATCGAGATTATTTTATAAACATCCACTACTCTCCCAAACTACTTTCCCAAATGCCAAACAAACGGGCCCTTAACATTTCACAGTGGTCCTCAAATGAATAATCTTATCCGTATATATATTGATTTATGAAATAAAATTGCCCAAATTTTCAAAATATTTTGAAAGTTCAAATTCTGAGTAGCATTAAAAGTAGAGAGACTATATAGTATAATAATTACATAGACGAATCATGCCCATTTATGACAAACAGCGCCATGTACTGTTCACTTCTATAATTCATTTCTCATTCCCTTAATCAGCCAGAAAATAAATAAATACTGAATTAGTAGTAAATAACTTAATAAGTAAATAGAAAATTATTCAATGAGGTTGGTTTTAATTGAAACTAAGTTTTCAAAATATTAATCTAGCTCTAGTATCACTATTTTGTTCATTTTTATGTGAGATTTACAATCATCCTTCTTAACGACACACATAAAAAGATATTAAAACGTCATATTTCATGCTTAATTAAAATCCCTATATTCTAATTAAAAAAGGTTCAGTAAATTCATCTTTCTTCTTTTCCAAAATATAGCCTGGCAAATTTATTTGATTAACATGCTTTATATAAGTTTGTTACATACAAAATCAACTAGAAATAAATGGTACTTTATTAAGTTTTTTACATCCAAAATCAAATGAGATGAGTGCATTCAATAATTACGAAACACTGAATAACAGATGTATTGATTCTGGAGTTACACTTGTTTCAATATATTTGCGTTAATCATTAAAGTTAATGTTCCTAATAGTTTCTAACGTGCAGTTAATGTATAACCTTCATCAAAACAAAACAAAACTAACCTTTTGTATCGCATGTTTGAAGGAATCCTAAAATGGAATCAAACAACCGAAGTAGAAGTAATAGTTTGATAATTAAATGTTTTATACGGAGTATTAAATATTTCCCGCGAACTAATTAAAAATAATACTCTCTCTGTCCTAAATTATCTGTCGTTTTTAGTGAAAAAAAATTGTCCCAAATTATTTGTCACTTTAGGATTTCAATACACTATTAATTACATATTTTAGGTATGTAAGAAAAAAAGTAAGAGAGAGAGTGTAAAACTTGAATAACGTGTAAATAGCTAATGGTGAGATAAATAAAGAATAAGAATCTTTTTGGTATATAATTTATTTTTTCCCTAAAACTGAGGCTATTTATTAGATACCTTAATATGTGTGCAAACATGTAAAAAGACAAATAATTTAGAACAGAGGAAGTAGTAATAACAACTCATTAATGTTTGTCTAAAAGTGTCTTGTTGAGAGTCCATGCAACCTAATTGACAGAAGTTCAAAAATTAACTAATTTAATAACCATAGTTCAATTTCAAATACTTATTTATTGAAAACACCAAAAAAATAAAAATTAAGGCAGCAAAACGAAATGTAAAGCAACTTATACTTACACATTTTCTTTATTTTACAATTTCTCGGAATGTTTCACGAACATTTTTAAAAAAAAAATCAAGTATTTAATTGACTATAACATATAAGTACGAATACAAAACTTTAATCCATGTTATATATCCAAGACAAAAATAAAATAAATGACAATAAGCAACTAATTAATTATCATTAATTCACTTAAGATCACATTACTACAAATAACATTTTAAATAAACTAAGATACACGATTACTTCTAAACTAAAAGTACAATAGTACATACACAAATCACATACATATATTACTAATTCATAATTAATCAATCCAAGAAATTAATCATATATATTTAGTAGCATAACAATAAAGAGAATAATACTAATTTTTTAATGTTAATGATAATTATCTCTAGGTGAAGAAAGTGGAAACAAAGGCAAGAGCTCTGGCGGGTCGGATCCTCTAGGAGTGCTTAACGGACTCCGGTGCAAATAAAATCCCTTATCAGCAATAGCTTTCTCTTCTTCTTCCATAGGTGACCTCGGCGTTCGTGGGCTCCCACGCGCCGCCGCCAAATACTCCAACGGCGAAACCGGCGAAACCATAACCATATTTTCTCCATGTAAGTTTCTGTAGCTTCTAGAATTAGAAGGCGAATACAATGTGGTATTCGGGGCTCCGCCGCCATTGTTGAGCTTGATCTCGAGCTTTCTTGCAGTTGGCCTTCTTTCGTGGAGCTTGAATGAGGGTTTCCGGATACCCATTTCGCCGAGGTTGGGTTTTCCGGTGGGGGACGCACCGGTGAGTTTTTGTACGACGGCGCGGAATGTTGTCGGGTCGGCTTGAACGAATGTGGTGTTGGGGATGGAATTCGGGTCGAATCCGAACGTGGGTTGAAATGAGCTGGAATTGTTGTTGTTATTGGAAGATGAAGCCATATTTTTCTTATTTTTTAGACTAAAATGAAGAGAAAGAGGGAAACTGGGAGTGCTTCTATTGCAATTTTTAATTTGGGTAAAGTGCCTTTATAGTGTATATATACATTGGAATTGGAAGAGTTTTCTTCTTTTATTTCTTTAAATAAATTTTATTCAAAGTTTAAAGACTTTTGAGTGTTTTTTATGAGTGCAAATTGATTTAAGAAACATTAATTGCAATTTGACTTGGGGCGTTAGAATTAAAGTTGAAATCAAAGACAAACATATATTCCTATATTCTCTGTTTGTATTCTAAATACTAAATAGATAGCTAGAAAACTAATCGATCTCATACTTATAAAATGAAAAAAATCATATTTATATTCAGGTTATCATAATAATAAAACAATGGCTAAAATAAAGTTAATTAGATCACCTTTATTTTGAAAAACTACATGAACACATAAGACTCGTGGTGGCTCTGATCAATAGTACTGTACATACTAAATAGTAAAATAAATTCACTGATCGATCGAGTTGAAAAGATCTGCCCAAAAAAAAATGATTTGAAATGTTTAAATTTTTTTTGAAGAAAATTAAATGAATTAAGAGAAAGCAATATGTAGTATAATAAATGGGAAATGAAATAAATGATGAGTCATTGCGGGGTCAGGACATTGAAACGGGAAACGAGGCGTGGACTTACAGTCTTACAGGTTTTCTTTCATTTCATCATCAAATGTACAATTGTAATGTAATGTAAATTATTATGTAATGTAATGGACCCCGTCAGAAATTCAGAAACTCTGTTCTGTAATTTTCCTTAGTTTGTTTTCTTTCTCTCAAATTATTTTCCCCATTTTCCCTTACCCATGGTCAAAAATCCAGTTATTATATACACCCTTCATTTTTCTCCTTTTAATTTTAAACAATAATTGAGAAAATTAAGTTATTGTTTAACTAGTACCAGAATTTAATTCAGTTATATCTAAATTGTTTTAAATAAATGGTTACTTTTTTATATACATAAGCTCCGAACATTCTCTTCTTTTAGTCGTTTTCGACTCCAAATAAGTCATTATTTATATATATTAAATGATAATAACGTAATTTTATCTTTATTAACAATTATAGTTATAAAAGAAGTGGCAATCAAAATATTGTTATTGAAAGAAAAATTGACTAGACTGCCATTAATTATGTGTTAACTAATGGAAAATAGTGATAATTTAAATTGTTATACATTTAGAGCTAGTAGTTATAGTTATTTGTAATAATCTAAAAATAAATTTAGTCCCCTAAACATCGCCTATTCAGGTTGAACACATGCATTCCTACAAGAATGGTAAGGTAATTATTATTTAAAAATTATTGGTTCAGTTGTACCTATCTATTTAAAAAAATATTGGTTTAGTGATCATTAATATTGAATCCCATCGTATGTACTAGAATCGTACGTATAATACAATATATTCAGTTCCCGATGACACCAAAATTCTAGTACGATATAAATCCGATTCAGTATTATCCGGATCCGGTACGTGAACAACCTTATGAGATGAGATAGTGAAAGTAAAATTGTTTTCCCCATCTCAAAATAATGCACTTTGGTTTTTTGTTTTCCCTTAGTTTGGCGTAGGGGAAATGAAAAGCACTTGAATTTGTATCAGTTACATTTTCTCATATCCTTTTGTTTTTTTGTGACGAACTTGTACATATGAGTGTGAATGTTATATAGTTTTGTTTTGCTTTTTTCAGTTTTTCTTTTGTTTTCTGACTTCACGGGACCTTTCACTTCAACTTGTTTGTTTCTTCCTCTTTTTTCCTTTTTTTTTTTTTTTTTTTTTTTTTCCAGCAATAATTTGTTATATAGCAGCTAGCTTCCTGGCATGGATATATTCGATCCAACAAAATAATTGTAGGGGATAGAATATGTTAACAAGGAAAGATATAATAAAATAAAGGGATAATTACATTGACCTCCCCTGAGGTTTGTGCTAATTATTGCCCAATCCCCTCGCAATTTTATAATTACATCCAACTCCCCCCACATTTGAAAAACCTTACAAAATGATGTGAAATGACCATATTGTCCTCATCAGTTTTAATTAAAAATTAAAAAAAAAAATTCTAATTAACAAAATGTCCTATTTACCCTTGCAAGTAATAATTACATCGGCCTCCCCTGAGGTTTGGGCTAATTATTTCCCAATCCCCGCGCAATTTCATAATTACATCCACCTCCCCTCACATTTGAAAAATCTTACAAAATGATGTGAAATGATACACAAAATTACAATATTACCCATGCAACGATACACAAAATTACAATACTACCCTTGCAAAAATTAATTTTATACATAAATAAAGACTCTAACCCTAACCCCCCACCCCACCTCCATCGTCCCAACCCCGCAAATATCCTCCTAGGCCGTGTCGTCTGCCTGGTTCGAACCCTAGGCCTTCCAGGCCGGCGGAGCGATCGGGGAGGAGATTTGCGGGGTTGAGGACGTCGGGTGAGAGGTTGGGGACCGACGGGTGCGGGGTTCGGGATTGGGTTGGTTGGGGTGGAGGGCTAGGGATGATGAGGGTTTTTAAAAAAAATTATATTAAAATAGTTTATTGATTTATTAATATTAATATTTTTATATAAATAAGATATGATTTTAATATTATTGTATTTAAGTAAGAAATATTAAAAAAATATTTATGATTTTATAATAACTGTTTAATTAAATCGATTATTTTTAATTTTTGTAAAAAAATTATTGATTTTATAATAACTATTGGTTAAAAGTTTAAGAAAAAATTTAGTAAACATGTGAGCATTTTTATAATGTCTAATTATTACTGTTCAAGTTTTTTTTCTTCTCATGATTAAACGTAATTCATTAATTTATCCTTGTACTTTAATTATGAAAAAAATTGAAATTATTAAAATTACGGTTTAAATGTAGAGTTGAATATATTTACATTTTTATTTATGTCTACAATGTTTTTTTCTTATAATTATCCATAATTTATTTATTTTTCCTTGTACTTTAATTGTAAAAGCATTATGAAAAAAATTGGGAAAAAACGTTCATGTGTTATTATATTTTTATTTTAAGAATACATATACACTAATAAACTAATTATATAAGTTTCATGTAAATTTATAACATTTGAACCCATACTTATACATATACATTGCAAAGAAACCCCTCCTATGTACCAAACATAACAAGGGTATAATTGTCCAACAAAATAGTTACAGAAACCTCAAGGGTAAAACAGGAAGTTCAATAAAAATTTGACGATGACGTCATCAAAATGTAAGGTTTTCGAAACGTCGAGGGAGGTGAATGTAATTATGAAATTGCGAGGGGATTGGGCAATAATTACCCCACACCTCAGGGGAGGTCCCTTTAATTATCCCGAAAATAAATATATAGTCATGTGAATATTTTTAGATTTTAGTTTGTGATGAAAGAAACTAGCTATATCTTGTTTAATTTAAATTCTGCATGCATCACATGCAATGTCTATGTCTTGATAAATTTATGCACAACATTTTTTAATATATTAAGTGGATAATGGTTCTGCAAATCTGAAACGTCTAATTTGAAATCTGGAACGTTTGACAAAAATATTAAAATACCTATGGATTGAAAAACGAATTTTGACCTTTTAAGAAACGTGTGGGACTATTAATATTGAAGTTTTCATGGATTAAATTATACATAATTAATATCAAGACTAATTAGCTTGTGCATTTTCGTCAAACATGTTACACGTGTACCAAAGAGCACAAGATTAAGTTGTTTATATATTTTGCCACGTTAACATTAAATGAAATGAATATAATTAAGTTACAGAAAACCCTTCAAATAAATGGATTCTTGTAATTATTGACATTATTACTGATTACTCCACTAAAGATGATATCTTTAAGGGCCCGTGCCAAAAATCTTTCTCCCATTTACTTGTTGAGGACATAATTGTGGCAATAACAATATTTATGCTCATACCATATTTGGCAAGACCAACAAAAATGAGTAATTTATTGGTGTTTTCTAGCTTCTCATCATATCAAGTGGTTTTTTTATGTCATATAAAGTAGTTTAAAATCCAATCATGTATACCAAATTGTCACGTTTAATTAAATAATAAGGAATAACAGTTTTCATACCAAACTTTCATCTACTTTATATATTTGGTACCGTACTTTCTGAAAAAAAACACATTTAATATCAAATTAATTATTTTTTTCTTCTTCTATATATATAGTCAAAAGTAACAACTTACAAAAGCATTTCATCTACACAAGTTAGGAAAAGCATGGGAGATGCCAAGGGAGAGCACTCAAAATAATCATTTAAGTTATGGTTGTGGACGACACTATTATGACATTATATTGTAGACTAGTTTTCTTTAGTATTTTTCTCCATGTACATGTACATATATTACCTAGCTAACTATAATTAACCCAATTATTAAACACGTTTACGATCGACCCTTGTTCTCCATATATCGAATTGAATAACTTTTGATCTGTGAAATAAGACTTATATATTCTTTATTAATGTTGTCTTTTAATCCATTATGGTTTGTTTAACGGGACTCAAAATTAAGTCAGAAAGATTGACTTTGTGTTGTGAACAAATGTTGTGCATATTTTACTTTAGTAAATTCCTTATTTTAATGTTAAGGACTAGCTACCATAAGTATCTAATTGCATTTTATTTATTCAAGTATACATTTCGAATTTCTCCACCATTTGAAGCATTTTCATTAAATATTTTCTGTGGGAAAAGTACCTACGCGCAAGTCAGAAAACTTAATAAATAGCCATCAATTTGAATTGAAATTCATCTCATTTATTATTGTTTTCCGTTGCATATGTTTTTCTCCTATTATATTTAAAATTTTAGTTTGTTACTGATCAGTTCTTCCATCTGCTTACACGTACGTTTTTTTAAACTTATCGTATTTTAATTTTTGGAATTTAATAATAAAAATCAAACAACACAGTGAAAATTAGAAAATAATGAATTTATCCAAAGGTAGAAAAATTAATCATACATCGGGTACATGTCCTCAATTTTCAATAGTTAATAACTATATATATATATATATATATATATATATTTAACTTTTCATTATCATAAAATCAAAAGAAAGGTTTTACAATGCAAAGTAAAAAAGGGGAACCCCGTCACAACAAACATTTATTGAAATTAAAAAAAAAATGAATAAAAATCAACAAATTCGACCAACAGGAATCAAAGGCCCACGATGCAAGAATGTGTCCGACAAAGTTTGAATTTCTCGGAGCAAATTTGGATTTTCACTTTGGCCAAGAAGTCCAAAATTTCCTAATTTCTTCAATTAAGCCACAAGCGGACGAATTCCAATTGTTAGTGATTTTGAAAATGACTTGAAAGACAAACATTTTCAATGCATGCTTGGTCAGTTTTATACACTAGCTCACTCGGAACATCGCCAATACACATGCAAAGATGAGAGGAGTGGAACATCGTCAATCTTAAGAGTAGTCCCAAATAATAAATATTTCAATCTAAGAAAGAAAAATATTCCCATTTCCTAAGTTTCTACATATGTATCCCACTCTCCCAAAATAAATCATCTCTCTCCTTGAGTTTATTTATGCTACACTATACCACACTACACTGTCTACACACACCAAAATGAGAAAAGAAAGAATAAAGAAGAAGTCCAATTATCAGTAGTTGCAAGCATGGGCTGTAGGGTTAAACTAAATCCAACATTAATTGTGTGGGCTTTTTATTGGGCTTTAACATATATAGAAGACTTGTTTCACTGCATTAAAACTGGATCAGGTTGATTTTCTTGAATCTCTTATCAAATTCAAGGGCAGTTAGTGGACGCATTTCAATACGAAACTCACCTCTAATAAATTAGGGTTTTTATCCGATTAGAAACTCGATTAATCTAATTGAACTATGAAGATATGAAATTTGAAATATGTGGTACAAATATAAATTTAGATCGATCTGATCCGTTAAAGATTCGCATCTAACAATAATATAAAAAAGTTATATTTTTATACATAATATTTTATTTTGATAATTAAAATCAATAATAATTATTTTATCTTTAGATTAAGAATACATTACTTAATAATTCATTCAAAATCACATATTTTTGCATACATTCATCTTAAACATGAGTCAATTTATATATCTTAATTTCAATATCAATGTTTTTCAAAGTTAAATGTTAAATCATAATTAGTAAGTGGTTACATGTGTTAAGAGTTAGTCTTTTCTATATTGAAAATTTCAAACTTAGTGAGTTACGAAGAAAATTTTGAACTCGTGAGCTAAGTTAAATGACAATGTGACCAAACCAAATTTGTTTCAAACAAAATACTAGTTTGAATTTTGAAAGTTGATGTTCTATTATATCAGAAAAGATTCGATATTCTTCGATAGATGCAAAAAAAATTAGATTTGAGCAAGATCTGATCCGACCCAAATTAGACTGAATAGAAATGGAGTCTGATTTGGGACGAGCCTAATCCAACCCGTTTCAGTCCTAATTGTATCCAGTGAATTTTAGACAAGGCTTTTACAACAGAGAATTTGTAGGAGAAAGCAAGATATCTCAAAGCAAACAGTAGTTCTACTTCTATATTGAGGTTGGCTCCATGAAGCACCCTGCAGAAATTATATATGCAGGTGAGGACGAGGCGGAGCTTAGTTTGTAAAGTAGATAGCTTAAAGAGAATCTAAGAAATCAAGCTCGAACAAATATTGAGCATATCAATTTATTTATCGACTCAATAATATAAACAACCATACTTTCTCCATTTTTCTGGCTTTTATCAATAAGATGTGACTCAAAAA
Organism: Penstemon newberryi var. newberryi; assembly: GCA_030819805.1. Classification (NCBI taxonomy): domain Eukaryota; kingdom Viridiplantae; phylum Streptophyta; class Magnoliopsida; order Lamiales; family Plantaginaceae; genus Penstemon; species Penstemon newberryi. The sequence continues at coordinate 2,086,869 of JAUALY010000008.1, forward strand.
AAAAAAAAGTGCAAACAATTCACAAAGATCAATTTTATTAAATTTCATCAAAGAAACCAAATGTAACAGTAAAAATAAAAGTATAGCATAGCATAGCATAGCTGAAAGAAATAATTAATTACAGAGAAAGATCAGCCAAATCAAAGGTTCTTGACACTGCTTTGCACCAAGAATCCACCTTCTTCTTCCTCACTTCTTCATCTAAAATCGGATGAAAAGTCGTATCTTTCTCCATCCTTTCCCCTGAAGAAAATATCTCATTCTCGGTCCATATGCCAACTGCTAATCCAGCAGCATAAGCCGCTCCAAGTGCAGTCGTCTCTATATTAGCCGGTCTCACTACCGAGCTTCCCAACAAATCAGCCTACAAATTAGCAAAACGGAACTTAGCGACTAAAAAAGAACCAAGAGTAAAATGCACAAATACCCCCACTTTGCCTAATTAGCAAAAATATCCCTACGTTAATTTTATTACCAAAAACTCCCCCTTGCTATTTTTTATTAACAAAAAAAACCCTTCCAAGCTGGAGGACATATTTGCAAGAAAAATGAATCCCTATACACCTAAAAATTGACAACAATCCCCCCTGTTAATTTCGAAAATTAGCAATAACCCCCCTTTTCACTTAAAAAATTGACATTTATGAAGGCATTTCAAATGGATTTTTGCTAATAAAAATAATACAAAAGGTTTTTTTGCAAATTAGGTAAAGTACAAGGGGTATTTTTGCATTTACCTCAAAGAACAAACACACAATAACTCGATGAATATATAATCAAAACCAAACCTGAATTTGCATTAGTAGGTTGTTAATAGTAGCGCCACCGTCGACTCTAAGTAAAAACTCCCCTTTATCATTCTTAACCTCTCCCTTTTCACCAGCATCTTTATGCATCGAATCCAAAACATCTTTCACTTGAAAACACATACTCTCGAGCACAGCTCTAGCAATGTGGGATTTGTTCGTAAACCTCGTGATCCCGATACAGACTCCACGAGCATCATCACGCCACCAAGGAGCAAACAAGCCATTAAAAGCCGGTACAAAATAAACCCCACCAGACGACTCAACTTCCAATGCCAAGGCCTCAATCTCACTCGCACTTTTTATTATTCCGAGACTGTCCCTAAGCCATTGCACGGCAGCACCAGCAATGGCAATTGAACCCTCTAAAGCGTAATTAGTAGGAGCTTTAGGCCCCAGCTTATAGGCTAAAGTGCTCAATAGGCCATGAGTTGATTGAATTATCTCTTCACCTGTGTTTAGGAGTATAAAAGCACCAGTCCCGTAAGTGCTCTTAGCTTCACCCTTACGGCAAGCTTGGCCCAACATAGCTGCGTGTTGATCGCCTAGACATCCGGCAATGGGGATACCGGTAATTGGCCATCCTTTGCCTATACTTCCTATAATCTCGGCATTACTAACAATTTTGGGTAAAATTTCGGGAGGGATTCCGAGGGTATTCAAAATTGTTTTGTCCCATGTGAGTGTTTTGAGGTTCATTAGCATGGTTCTTGAAGCGTTAGATACGTCAGTCACGTGTAAACCATTTCCTTTCCCTCCTGTCATGTTCCAAATGAGCCATGTGTCTATGGTTCCGAATAATGCATCTCCTTTCTTAACCGCTTCCTTTACGGCATCAACGTTATCCAATAACCATAATAGCTTGAGTGCGCTGAAATAAGTGCTTATTGGCAAACCACATGTCTCAACAAAATGAGTTCTTCCCCCTGGTAACTCTTTCTCCAATTTTCTGAACGAAACAAGAATATACATTACTAAAGTCATGAATACAATTCGTACTAACAACATTAGGAAAAAAATAGAAGAATTATAGCCAAGATTCGATGATTCAAGAAAACAATCAAACACGAAAAAACATACAACTAAACTACTCCCATCAAATCAAAAACACATTTCAAAACTAGGCTTCTAAGTGCTAACAACTTTTTCTTTTTGGTTTCCCAAAGGCATTCAGGTCTAAGACATGACTTAATCCATCCATTTTGAGGCTCATCAGACACATTAAGTGGGAATCTCTCTCAGCAGGGACTCGAATTTGGGTTCACCACATTGCAGACCAATCACTTATTGGTTCTATGTACTGAGAACTAAAATATAAAAATTCCATAAACAATCACACCCCAAATCAAGTATTGTCAATTGAAGAAACAATTTAATGATCATAAATTCATAAACCAAAACACAACATTAAGGATGCAAAAAGTACAGATCTTCGATTATATTAATAAACTCCAAAAGAGACAAATATTAAGAGAGATGCACCTGCAAGTGGAACTTGTACGGACATCCATCCAAACAATAGCATTGTAAAGAGGGCATCCAGTTGATTTGCTCCAAACAACAGTTGTCTCTCTCTGATTGGTCAAACCAATTGCTTTCAATCCGCTATCAACATTATGTCCGGCAGCAGTGGCCTTATCAAGACTCTTTGCAATACACACTCTAACACTTTCAAGAATCTCCATTGGATCATGTTCAACCCATCTACACACAATACAAAAAGACATAAAAACCATGGGTCAAAATTTTCATTGTTTTAGTCGTAAACATAGAAAAAGTTTCTGTCTTTGAATCAATGGAAACCAAAATAAGAAGTAATTTTGAAACTTTTTGTTTTTGAGATTCTCTTATTTTTATTAATTCAGTAAATTTTTTACAAGTTTTCCTAGTGTTTCCGGAAATTAACATACACTAATTTTGATCCATGATAGAAAAAGAAAAAAAAAACCATTAAAAAGAACGAATCTTTACGTAGAAACCTCAATAAAAACAAGGGATCAGGTAATATATCAATAACTGATAAAAGAAAAAGGTGATTATATCAATACAAGTTCAAAAAAAGATTGAAGTTTAACGTAGAAAAGGATAAAAAAAATTGAGAAAATTACCCTGATTGTGGATAGAATTGAGTGAATTCAACTTGGTGAGATGCGATGGTTTTTGCAGAGCGGTCATAGATTATGAATCTCGTGCTTGTTGTGCCTTGATCTACTGAACCGATGAATACTTCTTCACCTGACATTTTTCTTCTTCTAATTTTATTGATTTTTTGTGTATCAAATGAGAACAGAGGAAAAAGATCAGAGCTATATATATATATATAGTGAAATTGGAGAGTGGATTGAGTTTCTTGGGAATGTAGATGGATGGGTTTATCCAATTTATCCAATTAGTTTATGTTTCGATAATTACTATATCAAATAAAGAATGATTTTATCCAGGATTTAATTTGTATTGTAGCGTTGACCTATTACTGATTATAGCCAATTGGAGACTTTTATTGGTTGATTTGATTATTTATTATTGTCTTTTATGTTTTGTTTGGTAGAGGTTTGAGGGAATTAGGTAATCCATTTCCTTAAATTTAGAGGGAAAAAATTATGCATGTATTTTGCCATGGAACTTCTTGGTTTTCTACATATGTAAAAGCAACCCCAAACTTTAAATACCAAAAATTAAAATCATGAATTAAAGTTTTGTTTTCTAGGTACGTTAGAGATATTAGAAAGTTTTTGATAATTTTATGGAAATTACTTGATAACATTTAGATAGAATTATAAATAAATCAAAGAAAAATATTGAAAATGAACTATTTTGTAATTTTGTTTGACCCGAAATAGTTAAAAGTTGAATAATATGAAAATTTTGATTCATTATTTGAAAAATAGCTAAAAGTCTTACAATAGCTATTACTCACAAAAACAAGTCCTTCAACGGCATTAAATAATAATTCAGAAAATTGGATTCTAATTTATTACTCAATCAAAATGAATACTCTATTTCCGAAGCATATTTAATATTAAAAAGGAGTATTCAATTCATTATCTCAAATAAACTACGGTCCACTAATACTTCTACAAGAACCAATTTTCAACCTTCTTTAGTGAGACCACGTGAGGCCCATGACTCCGTTTGCCAAAAGCTTTATTGGGCCCAAAAGAATAAAAAGTCCACATCCACGGGTGTCCTTTCTACAACGTTTCGTCATCGAGAAAATGTGAAATGAAAATTTAATATATTTCCTACAACGTAACGTTACGTCAGAAATGTTAATAATCTTTTCAATTTTGACTATATAATAGATTTGACTATTTCTAACTCCAAAAAGCTTTCCAACCTTATCGGCGAACAATTAATTTATACTTAGTATACATCGTGGACAGCTATGACTCTTTAAATTTATGACTTTTTGCACGGTCTTCTTGTGAAACCCCACAGCACAAGACAAAGAGTGATTTTGCAATAATGTTGTTTTTTAACTACTTTTTAGCGCTGGTAATAAATGGTGTGTTTTCTTAGGAACGTCCCCATGTATAAATTGAAAATGATTGAATGTACTTCAAGGGAAAAGCATGAACATTTGTTGTTTGCAAAAGAAATATTTGCCGCACGGATATTATTGACAATTTTTTATGCTCATGATCTAAAGGTTAAATGGTTATGTCTCACTAAAAAAATTGTTATAAGTAAGGGTGTATATACGAGTCGTGAATAATATGGCCTTGTTTAAAAGAGTTTTTTATTCAGTTTCGCGGATCCCGTAAATTGAGTCATAACTCGTTCAAATGAAGTTTGACACAACTCATGAAACTCAATTTACATATTCACAAACACATACTCAAACTCTTAAAAACCCTTTAAATTAGTTATTTGACACATATCGCTTACATTTCCCTTCAAAACTATATTAGAAAATATTGATTTGACACGTACCACCTACTTTTAATCCCCCCAACATCTGAACTCAATCCAAATGGGGTTTCAACTTTTTTAAACCAAAATCCAATATCCAAACTCAATCCAGATGTAATTTCAAAGGTTTCACCGAAATAATCCAGAACCATTTTTTCAATATCAAAACAGCAATCGAGCCAAAACTCTTTCAAATAAACCTTATATATTTTCAGGCTTGGTTGAAATTTTGTATAGAGCTTGAAATTATATTTGAGTTTGGTTTAATTGTTAAACAGACAAAGATCAAATGAACTTTTATCAAACAAGTTCAAGCCGATTATCGAGTAACTTCATTCTTTTACATGTATTTTATAATTTTTAACTTATCGAGTCGAGTTCAACCTGAGCTTCAAATTGAACAAACAAGAAATGATATTCAAGCATGTTTGATTTGTGTGACGAACTAAGCTTAAAAAAATTTTCATTGAACGAGTTTGAATCGACCGTCGAGTAAATTGATTTGATTTTTAGTCCTACGAATAGACATAAATAGTTGTGAAAAAGTTTAGGATAAAGATTTTAGATTTCAGTTGATTCGAATATCTGGCCACGTTTGAAATAATCAACAGTATTTTAAACACAAATGTGGATCCAAATCTGCATTGACTTGATCTAATCTGGCCCGCTAATAGCCCCAAGGGTCCATTCATCATATGGTGAGGCTGGAAACTTGATTTGTCATCTCTTAGAGAGGAGAGGTTTCCAATTCCATATCTCAATTTTGTATTTTGTGTCCGTACTTCTTGGGCTAGTGACAAACCTGGCCCAAAATTACATTTCTTAACCCAAGACACAGGCCCCTGTTGCATTTAAATTTGTTGTAAATAAATTTAGAATTTACAATACCACTCTTGTGATGACTGATTCGAAAAATTATAGAACATAGGTAAATGTAATTTATTAATTATATATGATTTTTGAGAAATTTAAATAAATTACTTAAATATTGATTTTTCTTAGCTAATTTCTCATAAATATTGATTACATCATTTAATTCAATAATTATACTAATAATCTAAACTATAAAGACCTTGAATTTATATACTTCCTCCGTCCCATTTATTTTGCTTTATTTGCCACAGTACTAGGTCAAACTTTTCAATTTTGTAAGTGATTTATCATGTAAAATTATTCACATCTTTTTTATATTAAATCTTTTAAATATTAATATATATGGTGTCATATGATATTATAAACTTATTTGTAAAATATATTAATTAAATTATTTATTATAATTTTTATAAATTTAATCAAGTTGGCTGATCAACATTCCTAAGAGAGCAAAATAAATGAAACGGATAAGGTATTTGTTGTCACGGAATCATAAGTAAACATATAATTTATGGCAACAACCTTGTGGTCCCATTCAATAGGCCCTGCCTAATTTCCTCCTATACCATATTAGGCCAATAATGGGCCCACTACACTTGCTAGTTGGTGTCGGTTGCGGTGTCATCATTAACTAATGATCTATGTGGATGAGCTTTAATCTGGTCGTGCGGGTTTTGTAAAATCGGGTCAAAATTTTTTTAAATGAGTTATCATTAAATTCATGAAATTTATCACAAACTTATTTAAAAATTCACACTCAAATTCTTGAAACCTATAAAACATTGATTTGATACCTATCACCTATTTTTTTCCCTCAAACTCTATAAAAAAATATTGATTTGACAATTATCACCTACTTTTTTTCTTAAACCCCAACATTCAAACTCAATCCAAGTGGGGTTTCAGCTTTTTCAAAACCACAAAACCCAATATTCAAAACCTAACCAAATGGGGTTTCAAATGTTTCATCGAAACCACCCAAATTATTATTTTAAAACTGATACCCGCGAAACCGAACCAAAATTCTTCCAAATAGGCCGTTATTCAACAATCTCCTTTTGTTAGAAAAAAAAATTTTAGTCGTGTAAAAACCAAGCTATTCATGTCTTCATGATACAAGTACAATAATTATCATGTGATTGATAGATGACTATTAAACTAATGACAATGAACTCTTGCTACATCGTGTCTTGTGAGTTATTACTTGAATAAAATGCTAGAAAAAACATTGTTCACGTTGGAGTTCTAGAACCCCTTCATTCTTAAATGATTTTGTTTTTCTATATAAATGATGACTATTACATTTGTCAATAAGGGGGCTACAATTACAAAGCCTTGGTAGCTCGAATTTGGTGGGAAACATTTCCATGTAACATGTCATCCATTATATCAATCTTTGTTGGGAAGAGAAAGTATATGAGATAAAAAATATGCATGGGATAAATGCAAGATATTTTAATGGTTATAAGAATACATAAAATATTATTATATGAAATGTTTATTGCATATAGTTTTTTTATACTTTTATATATTCAACATAAAACTCTTAATATTGGAATGTTTACCATATATAATTTTCCTATATTATTATACTAGTCATCCTTAACACGCGGGTCAACATAAAACTCCTAATATTGGAATGTTTATGATATAGAATTCTTCTATATTATATTAGTCATCCTTAGCATGCGTTCCCGCGTGCATAAATATTTTTAAGCACAAAAACTAAGAATTCTATTTTTAGGATTGATTCAAATAAAGAGTGAAAATTAAATTTTATTTAATGAATGTAACGGGTGAAGTGAAAAAGTTAAAAAGATATATAATTAGATAACTTTAAATGTTAAGGGTAAAATAACAAAAAAAATCGATATAGCTGGCTTCTCTTTTTATATAGTATAGATTAGATATTGTCGTCCTTACAAAATGTATAATAACGGCAAGAAGAGTGAAATCTTACCAGTCAATTTTTATTTTCGAGGAGTAAATGAATCATGAATGGCCATGTTTGTATCCCTTTTGGGAAAGTAGTTTTGTGCTTTCCCGAAAGACAAACAAACAACACAAATAATTTTGAAAATAGATTTATCATCGCTCAATTTTCTCAAATTATTCTTCTAGAAGTTAAATAAATAATAATTTTCTTATTTCTATAAAATCTATACAAACTTTATATTGATTTGACATTAAGTTACATTTCTTTTGCACTACTATTTCAAACTACTCTTTCCAAACATGAGACAAACAAGTCCAATATCTTTCATTTATTCCCACATTTGTAACTAACCTAGTAACAATTAATTGCAATTAAAATGCTTGCGTGGAGGTTAAAACGGCAAACTTTTGGAAGCATGCGTTAGAATTGAGATAAGGCCAAACTAATATATAAGAAAACAAGGGTATTATCCTCTGGGAAAGGGTTGCACGCCATTCGACATGGTGGACGTCAGGAGCCACTCAGAAGCCGTTGCCACTTGACAGATAAAAACCTTAACTTAGGTGAAAGAGTCTCTATCACATTTAACTGTTACATTTACGTAAATTCATATTAAAATTTATATATAATTGTTAATAAATTTATGTGCACTAAAGTATGATAGAATATTCACCCTGAGCAACTCCATACTCTTTCAACTGCAATGCATCTTAAGAAATTTCATTAAAAATTATAGCATGAATATGGTCAGATATAACATGTATTTGATTAATCACCTTTATAAAATTATTATTCAATCTCAAAACAAATATAGTCAAATTCATTTTCCAATTCACGTAATGGGTGAATACTTTATTTAAAACAACGTCTCAATTTTCAAATTTTATTATTTTTGATAAATTTAATTTTCAATACTTATATTTTGGGTTGGTGTGAATTTCGTACCCTCACGTTCAATACTTCAACTTTTTTCAGGGTTGTTGAGACTCAAGTAATTTCATATCATTTCTTTTTCTTTTTGAGAGGCATATCTTTTATTTTTTTAATTTTTTGAGAGGCACATCTTTTATTTTTTTAAGAAAAAGTAATTCCATGCAATTACTCTAATAAGAGGTTGACTTAGTGGTTAAGAAAATATTGTTCTCTTGCTTTATAACTTGATGGGGTCGAATTTGTTGGGTCACCTACGCTACAAAAAAAATAAATTTTAGTGATAAAATTTTATGTGATAATGTTAAAGCTGTCACTTCTTATATATATTAAGTGACAAGAACTCAAATATTGTCACTAAAATGATTTTCATAAACATATTAGTGACAATAATTGTAAAAAAGTTGTCACTATTGACATTTAGCGATATCCCAAAAGTGACAATCAAAAAGTTGTCACCTAGGCTGTCACTAAAAGGGTGTCGCTAATTGTCAATAGTGACAACTTAAGTCACCATATATTTGTCATTAATAGTTATTAGTGACAACTTAAAAACATGTTTTGTCACTATTGCACTTTCACCATTATTATTATGATAAAATTAATATTTTTATGACTAAATGCATACAAAGAGTGACAACTTCCACATTATCACTTAATTTCTTGTCACTTTTGCTCAATTTTCCTGTAGTGAGATCTATTACTCTTGTGATTCACTTGGTTCTTTCAATCAACTATGGGATTAGTCAAAATGCGCACAAACTGGCCCGAACCCCCCCACTCCAGAAAAGAAAAAAAGAAGATTAAAAATAAAAGAAGGTTTATTGTGCAGCTGTTTATTAACAATTCATAACTTTCCCATAAAGAAATATTTGGTCACAATTCAACTTCTACAAATATCCAATACAAATATGTACATACAGAAAAGATGAAAACCAAAAAAATGTTGGCTAGATCTATTGTTGGGGGCCTGTAGGAATCGGTGGTGAGTGTGACTGAAGTGAACAATTAAATTGGACCAGCAGCCAGCTTAAATTGATCCACCCAATGCTCCCTATGTGGCAATGACTCATTTACTTGTAACATAATTCACAACAGGTTAATTGTTTTTACAAGTTGCAATCTTGGAGCTTATTTGGAATATTTTGGATTGCTTTTATAGTTTTGTTTTAAATGAAATAATTTTTAAGGGCCTGTTTGTTTGGCGTTTGGGAAAGTAGTAGAGGTTTGTGAAATAATCTCGATTTGCGTAATGTTGTTTGTTTGGGTTTTGAGAGAGTGATTTGAGAAATAAAGTAGGTGTAAATTTTTTTGGAAGAGTTAGATTGTAGGTGTAAGATGTGTAAGACTTTATGTCAAATCATATTTGTTATGTGAGATTAATTGTGTAAGAGATATGTTACTTTATGTCAAATCAAAGTAGAGTTTGTATAAGTTCTATTTAGAGATAAGAAATTTGTTGTTTGTTTGGCTTTTGAAAGAGTAGTTTGAGAAAATTAATGGAAGAAAAATTTATTTCAGAAAGTAGAAAACATGTTTGTTTGGCATTTCTCAAACACGAAAAAAAATTGAGAACGCCAAACAAACAGGCCCTAATTGTTTTAGAAATTTTTGTAGTCTGTTTTGAAATAATTATAAAAAGCTTTAACCAATTATATATTAATGATGATTTTTTTTGTGTGTGTTTGCTTTCTCTTTTCTTTTAAATATTCTCTTTAACAAAAGCTCTTTATTGTGGATAAGATTAATCAATTTTTGGACTTTGTTCAAAAAAGAAGAATGTTAAGGAAATTGTCAACTTATTGAAAAAAACAAAAGAATAAACCAAACAGGATACAGAAGAGTTCCCAAGGCACAAACACTACTTTCATAAAAAAGCGTGATTTAACCTTAACCTTATCTTAACTAAGGCCATCTCCAGTCGAGGTAGGCAATAGTCCCCTTACGCCTGTCTGCTTGCTTGTCTAGTCTGTCATCTCCAACCGAACAAACAATTCAAAACATTTAATTCAATTTCAAACTTTTTCCACTCTCACTTAACAATAACAATATTATTATTATCGGCAATAATAATAATAATAATAATAATAATAAAGAAGTCGATAGGCAATTGAAAAAAAAATTAGTCGAACACTTGTGGGCAACACATGGACCATTTTTGGATTAGGTGTTCCTTTGTAATCGTATTTGATAAGTTGTTTACTTGATCTTGTAATTGTATTTTTAAATTAAGTTACAATAATAATAAGTTTTGTTAAGTCACATTTATATAACAATAACTATATTTTTTTAAACTAAGTCGTAGTTTATCAAAATACACCCAATGTTTTTACAAACTCACATAAATATTTTAATTTATTTAAGAAAAAAAGTGACCAATTACATAAAAATGACTATTTTGTAAGAATTTTTACACAAACTTTTAAGGATTTTTACAAACACATAGACATGTTTTATTTTATTTTAAAAAAAGTGACCAATTAATTTTTTTATACAAACACATATATATATATATATAATTAATATAATTTAATTTTTTTTAAAACACATTTTAAATTATTTTTTTAAAATTAAAAATTAAAAAAATATAAATATAGGCGGCCACCCATTGGCATGGAGCTTGCTTGCTCGGAGGCAGGCAGGCAGGCAACCCTACATGCTTAGATGCCCCCCGGTTACCCTCATGCCCGCTTGCCCTCCAAAAAAATTTCCATCTCCAGCCGACGACCCCCCTCATGCCTGCCTCCTCCTTCGGCTTGAGATGGCTTAATGCGCGACATTTTTCGTAATAAGAATGTTATTATGGAATGGGTTCCGATCGGCCACTCGATACGTACAAAACAAATGCAAAATAATAATAATAATAAACGCCGACAATGCAAACTTACATTATTTTTTGGGGCATTATTCCCATTGTACCCTTTTTATAACTAAATTTAACTCTCCAACTTCTTCAGATGAAAGATGGTAGACTATTAAGTTTTGAATGCATCAAAATCCAAAACTATCGTTTTAAATTAGCTTTTCTTATTTTTAGTTGTTCTATTTCTATATTTTCAATTATTCAATTCTTATGGGGATCTAAAAATTATTATGTTATCATAAAAGTCATAGTTTTCTCTAATTATCACTTATATATAATTGGGTTCTTATAATAAGAATTGTTAATCGACGTTATGTCAGCAAAATAATCGTCGTTATATAACTTTTAGAAGGTTACCTTAAAATACCCTTCCCTAACAATTTTAAATGGCCTACACATCTAGTCACAGTGGACTTCATCGCATAATAGTATTCCTTTCTAGTAAGTACTCCTACTATTTATTTTACTGAGATTTTAATGCTTATAAATATCCTCTCACCCACCATTGCTAAACCTCCTCGATTTCGATTTCGATTTCCTTTCCCATACATTACATACTCCGTTATTTCTCTTCCCTACTATTATCTATCTATTTATTTTTTCCGGCGAGGTGGACGGTTTCAAGTGAGAATGGCGTTGCTGACAGAACTGGGGACGGAGATCGCGATTCCAGTGTGCGCAGTCATAGGCATAATCTTCTCACTCGTGCAGTGGTACATTGTCTCGCGCGTGAAGGTGACGCCCGAGAGCGCCGCGTCAGCCACCAAAAACGGGAAGAATGGTTATAGTGACTACTTGATTGAGGAGGAGGAAGGAATCAACGACCAAAGCGTCGTCGCCAAGTGCGCTGAGATTCAGAACGCTATATCCGAGGGTTAGTAATGCTTCAGATCTCTCTGTATAATTTCATTAGATCTGATATTTCGCTTAATTCCTGTGCACTGTGTGTGTACGTATTTATGTGTGCGCGCGCGCGTAAACTAGTTGCTGTTTGTTGATTTGAGCTCTAGATTCCTTTTGAGTTGATAATTGCGAATAAAAGTTTTATTCTTTTAATGGGAAACATTAATTTTAAGTTGAGCTATGGTTTAGCTAAGAGAGTAGAATGGACATATCTCTAAGGGTCTTTTTTGGTTTATACTTTATTTAATGTCCCCGTAGGTTCCAGATTTGAATAACATTTGTTATTTCATTATTTAATTTCTGTTGTATAAGAAGTCGAGTATTATGCTCCTTTCTTTTGATACTATTAAACTGTCAATTCGAATGAGAGTTTCTAGTTGGACCGAAGTCAGTTCAAAGCATTTAATCTCCAACAAAAGAGAACGTTTGATATTGACAGGAGGTTTGTGGTGTCTTTTTATTGAGGGAATTAGGTATTCTTGATTTATGTTTTTTTCTTTCTTATATTGCTCCAATTTTCTGATATTAATATTTTAAATTGTTTTATTAATTAAATTTTTTTTTTTTGATTTAAATTTTTTTTTTTTCTATTTCTTGTCGGCGAATTGGAGTTAGGGGGAAGGAGTTTAGGGTTTTACTGTGAGAAAGCTTGGTGTTTTGTGGTTGAATATATAACGATTGAATAGACGAGCTGGCACTGAAGAATGCTGACGGATCACTTTATATTCATTTCATAGATTAGTGCCTACCTGTTTTTTGTTATGTTAATGTTACCTAGATCTTGGGAAGATTGTATTAATATTTTATTGACTGTGCTGCTTATCTTTCAAGGAGTAACTGGTATTGGAGATAGATTGAAGAATTGGGAATTGGGTTTTTTTGTAGCAAAGGCCAAGGAATTATTCATATCCATGTTGTTCTTATGCCCTACCATCCTTTGTCTTTCTGCCTGTGTTGCTAAAGAAAAGACTCTACTAATAGGCGGGAGAGGATCCATAATAAGGATCTGTTCTCTTAAGGATTCATAAGAAGAATTTAGACCCATTAAAAAAAGCATAACATATTCCTCCTGATTGTGATCATGAACCTTTTGAGCATTCTTACAAGTGCAAGGGTCCATGACAAGTCTGTAAGTGTGGAGTTCATCCCAAAGAGATTTTAATTTGGTAAAATAGTCATTCACAGATTGAGTGTCTTGAGAGATAGTGGCTAAATCCCTTCGGAGTTGAAAAACTCTAGGACCATTACTCTGCTGAAATATGGATTTAAGATCATCCCAAATTTCCTTAGCACTGTTAGTATAAATGATGCTTGAGTGAATAGATGATGAAACAGAATTTAGGAGCCAAGAAACAACAATATCATTGTTTCTTGACCAGGCATCTTGTAAAATTGCATTCTCAGAACCAGGATTTGGAAGAGATCCATTAATAAAACCTGTTTTGTTTTTGACATTCGGTGCCAAAGTCATGGAACGTGCCCAGGTGGAGTAATTATCACTGTTTAATTTGTTCTGGACTAGAAGAAGGCCAGGGCCATCAGAAGGATGAAGAAAGAAGGGGGTTGAAGGATCTTCCATAGGCAATCTTGTGCGAGATGATCCAGTATTGGTAGAAATAATAGAAGGACTGGAATCAGTCATGGTGGGAGAAAAATATGAAGACAGAACTTCAAGAAAGAGATGAAGACAGAATTTCAAGAAAGAGATGAAGGCAGAACTTCAAGAAAGAGAGGAGAAACTGTAAAAGAGAGATGATGGTGGAAAAATCAGAATAGAATTTGCAGCGGAAATTTAGATAGAACTTACTGATACCATGTTATAATATGTGCTTTGAACAATCATTGAAAATATATTGAATGTGTATTTGATTATTTTGAGACTAAATGTCCCACATTGGTTGAAAATCATGGTTAAGTCCACTTTATAAGGTCTTGGGCAATCCTCACCTTATAAGCTAGCTTTTGAGGTTGAGTTAGGCCCAAACCATGTAAATGGACTTAGCCCAACCCATGTGGTGAATTCTAACATGGTATCAGAGCCCAGGTTAAAATGGGCCACCTCCTTCCGTGATGGGCTCCTCCTTGTACGCATGATGGGCTTCAATATCTACCAACACATTTCACCCAGATAACAAAGGCCTGGGTTGTCATTATTCCTCCAGTTATTCAAGGCTTGGAGTGTCATTATTCCTCCGGTTAACAAAGGCCCGGAGTGTCATTATTCTTGTGGTGGATCTTCACCCACATGTCGCAAATTCACAAGGTTGGGCTTTCATATGTCACGTGTTGGGCTTGTTTCACCCACACATTCTGCCCGCCCACACGTGAAGGGGGAGTATTGACTAAATGTCCCACATTGGTTGAAAATCATGGTTAAGTCCACTTTATAAGGTCTTGGGCAATCCTCACCTTATAAGCTAGCTTTTGAGGTTGAGTTAAGCCCAAACCATGTAAATGGACTTAGCCCAACCCATGTGGTGAATTCTAAGGGGGGTTGATTTTCACAGGCTTACTATATAATTAAGTTTACTGGCTTTATACACTATAATAAATTAATGGAGAATATTTTATCTCATTGCATGTCTGGAGCACGTGGCAATATCTAGCCATGTAATTTTTTGTAGTAATTTTCTCTAGAAGATAATATCAACTGACGTGGGTGTATTTATTGCTTTATTGTTAAGATATTATTTGGACACAAAGCTAATCAATTTATTTATTATATAAAATCATCAGTAATGGTAATATCATCTTCAGTTGACAATGTGCTTAGTCAATTTAATTAATTAATGCTTAGAATGCAGTATGAAATACTATCTGTATATATTTGAATTAAAGTGGTTTACTTTAAGTAAACTATAATATTCTAAAATTCCGTTCGAAGAATTAATCACTCAAAAGATAAGCCACTTTGATTCTGTAAAAATATTCATATAGATTGAATAACTATTCTCCTTATAATTTTCTTATAGAGTTTTGAATAACTAGTGGCCCTATTGGATAACTTAATAACTATAGTGGCACTATTGAACAACTTAATGTGATTGGTGGCTGGAAAGGTCTAACCGTACCCTTTTTAATTTTCTTTTATAGTTTTAGTTGTTGGTGTCTAACAATCTGTGTACTTAAATATTTCATAAAAAATATTTTTAACATAAATCTCAGCATAAAATAAATTTTGATGATCTAACATAAAACTTAGTAAGTAATACTTACTTGTATCGAAACCAAAGAACACTTCAATCAATACGTGAAAAACTAGGAAATTAGACTGAGGCTTGCCGAAACAAATTTCCTTAAGACAATATTTTCGGGACTGCTACGGTGCATACAGTTTAATTCCCGGTAGTCTCCCAAGATACAACAGTCTGTTGTTCATTATTTGCACAAATAATGAACCCACGGCGAACTTGAACAAACAGAAATTTCGGACTAAATTTTGACGAAAGTAGGAGAAAGAGAGTATTATTTTTCCTTTTAGTTACTATAATTGATTCAGAATTGGCCAGATTTTGTCTCATATTTATAGACACAAAAGTGTCTCTTGGACAGGGACACAATGTTTCGGTTCAAAGGGTACCTCTTCGGACCGAATAAACACATCTCTTACTCTTATTTATTTCATTCACATATAAAAACCCCAACAATAGTATGAGTAATTTTGGTTCTTATGTTGTTTTTATGTTCTGGATAGAGGCTTTGGAGGTACCCGCTATATTGAGTAACTATTTGCAAGCATTTGGTTCATTGTTTAGGCCTACAATTCTGATATTTTGGGATCAAAGATGAGATATCTGGCTATTTATTTAACTTAACTAATTTGTTTTAGCTAATTCAATTTTTTTTTTTTTGGTTTTAACAGGTGCTACATCTTTCCTTTTCACTGAATACCAATATGTTGGTATTTTCATGGTCGCTTTTGCAATTCTCATCTTCCTGTTCCTTGGCTCAGTTGAGGGTTTTAGCACAAAGAACGCGCCTTGCACTTATGACAAGGAGAAGTTATGCAAGCCAGCTCTTGCAACTGCAATCTTCAGTACTGTATCTTTCGTGCTTGGTGCTATCACCTCTGTCGTTTCTGGTTTCCTTGGAATGAAAATCGCAACCTATGCAAATGCAAGGACAACCTTAGAAGCCAGAAAAGGTGTTGGGAAAGCTTTTATTGTTGCATTTAGATCTGGTGCAGTTATGGGTTTTCTTCTTGCTGCAAATGGTTTATTGGTTCTATATATTACAATCAATGTTTTCAAGATATACTATGGGGATGATTGGGAAGGCCTTTTTGAAGCAATTACTGGATATGGTCTTGGTGGTTCCTCCATGGCCTTGTTTGGGAGAGTTGGAGGTGGTATTTACACTAAAGCTGCTGATGTAGGTGCCGACCTTGTCGGAAAAGTTGAAAGGAACATTCCGGAAGATGACCCCAGAAATCCAGCTGTAAGTTACAGTTGATTTCTGAATTTACTTTATTTACGACGGGATTTGAAATTGACAGATTCATTCATCTTGTTATGTAGGTAA
The DNA here is from genome assembly GCA_030819805.1 of Penstemon newberryi var. newberryi. Taxonomy (NCBI): domain Eukaryota; kingdom Viridiplantae; phylum Streptophyta; class Magnoliopsida; order Lamiales; family Plantaginaceae; genus Penstemon; species Penstemon newberryi. The sequence goes on from JAUALY010000008.1 coordinate 2,103,613, forward strand.
TTGCTGATAATGTTGGTGACAATGTTGGAGATATTGCTGGAATGGGTTCCGATCTTTTTGGTTCATATGCAGAAGCATCGTGTGCTGCTCTTGTTGTGGCCTCTATATCCTCTTTTGGAATGACTCACGACTTCACTGCAATGTGTTATCCATTGCTCATTAGTTCCATGGGGATCCTGGTTTGCTTAATCACAACTCTTTTTGCTACTGACTTTTTTGAAATCAAGGCTGTCAAAGAAATTGAACCAGCATTGAAGAACCAGCTTATTATCTCCACTATTCTTATGACTGTGGGAATCGCAATTGTCACTTGGACTTGCCTGCCATCATCCTTCACAATCTTCAATTTTGGTGCACAGAAAGTTGTGAAGAACTGGTAAGGACTTAAAAAATTGAAATGAATCTAGGTTGCGGAGAAAATAATATGCTTTTACACTTGTAGGTCATAAACTTTTTAAAGAACTTATTTGGCCCCCTTCTTGAGTAAAATCTTGTAGAGATGAATTTTTTTTCTATTCACACTAATCATGTAAACAACCAGAATTAACTAAAAAAAACCTCTCTGAAAGTGGAGCTTATGTTTTCTGGGGTTTATGAATATTATTAGTTCTTAACCTAAAGCATCATTATCCTTACTCATTTATGTCATCCAAGTTCGACTGATATACTGTCGCATTGCAGGCAACTATTTCTTTGTGTTTGTGTTGGGCTTTGGGCTGGACTTATCATTGGATTTGTGACCGAATATTACACCAGCAATGCTTACAGGTCCGCCTCTCTATTGACATATAACATTGATCTTGTTTTCCATCTACTTGATTTTCTTACATGCTTGGTTTGCTGAATATCTCTTGCAGCCCTGTTCAAGATGTTGCTGATTCCTGCAGAACTGGTGCTGCAACCAATGTTATATTTGGCCTTGCCTTGGGATACAAATCAGTTATTATTCCCATTTTTGCCATTGCAGTTAGTATATTTATCAGTTTCACCTTTGCTGCTATGTATGGTATTGCTGTTGCTGCTCTAGGAATGCTGAGCACAATTGCCACTGGGTTGGCCATTGATGCTTATGGTCCTATCAGTGACAATGCCGGGGGTATAGCTGAGATGGCTGGCATGAGCCACAGGATCCGGGAGAGAACTGACGCCCTTGATGCTGCTGGGAACACCACTGCTGCTATTGGCAAGGTACTTGTACACTGAATTTGTTGCTGTATATACATAATATAGTTTGATTGATTGTTCAAATAATATTAATTCCTTTGTATTTGTTCTCAGGGATTTGCTATTGGATCTGCAGCCCTTGTTTCATTGGCACTTTTTGGTGCCTTTGTGAGCCGTGCAGCAATTTCTACTGTTGATGTTTTGACCCCCAAAGTCTTTATTGGTTTAATTGTTGGTGCAATGCTTCCGTACTGGTTTTCTGCCATGACCATGAAGAGTGTCGGGAGTGCAGCGTTGAAGATGGTTGAGGAAGTTCGAAGGCAATTCAACACTATTCCTGGTCTAATGGAGGGTCTTGCCAAGCCTGATTATGCTACATGTGTGAAGATCTCCACTGACGCATCTATCAAGGAAATGATACCCCCTGGTGCTCTTGTCATGCTTACCCCTCTAATTGTCGGAATCTTCTTTGGAGTCGAGACCCTCTCTGGTGTTCTCGCAGGTTCTCTCGTTTCTGGTGTCCAGGTATAGCTGATAGTTCGTCTTTAAAACAATCAAGTGGAAATTTTTGTCCTTTTTATTTTTTGTACTTTAAAAGTTATGTTTTCTTGTGCCTTCTGCAGATTGCAATATCTGCGTCTAATACTGGGGGTGCATGGGACAATGCTAAGAAATACATCGAGGTAATAGCTCTGATTTCTTAAAGTTCGCTTATTTCCAAGTAAAATGCCAGGACAATTTTGACCTTTAATCTTTCATCTAGGCTGGTGCTTCGGAGCATGCAAGAACCCTTGGTCCCAAGGGATCAGAACCACACAAGGCAGCTGTCATTGGTGACACCATCGGCGACCCTTTGAAAGACACTTCAGGTCCTTCACTCAACATCCTCATCAAGCTCATGGCAGTCGAGTCACTTGTATTTGCTCCCTTCTTTGCTACTCATGGTGGTCTGCTATTTAAGATATGGGGGTAGATGGTATTCTGCATTGGTTTCTTCGTAACTCTCTTAATGTCCACTGTCCCTTACGAGTATCGGTTAAGTTAGCTCATAGTTGGTAGATCTTATTTTTTGATGAGCTGATGATGATGATAATTGTGTCGGTAATGATGAAGATACAAATCTGCATCATTATCATAGTTGTGTCAGATGATATGTATTAGATTTTTCATTTTAGTTGAAGTTATTTTTCACAAACATTTAGCTTTTAGTTTTCTTTGTAATGGAATTAAATTTTGTTCGAAGAATATGGATTCGTCGGTAATTTTACTTTTTTTGCAATAAGATCAAAGTTGTTTGATTTATTACCGAACAGAGCACAAAAGACACCACCTATTACTATGCCCTTATTCAAACTTGTGCAGTATGAAGTGATCTCATTCCCTTTCGGTAGAATCCAAATGGCGGTCAATTGGTTGGATTCGGGTCGGATTTAAAGTCGTGCTCATATATTTTAATTGGATTTAGATTCAAATTCAAGTTCATATCTAAATCTAATCACACGGATTCTGGAATTTTGGTCGGATTTCGAAGAAGAATTCAAATTTATTCAATTTTAAAATCTTAAAACTTTTATCACTATCTCTATTTATATAGTGCTTTACCAACTCAGGTCACCAACTTTAATATTTCTCATTGCAGTAAGCTTTAAAATAGAAAATAAATAGTCACTGATTAATTTAAGTTTAACCCATTTGTTTTGTAATAGAAGTGTATTCAGCATATTTCAAGATTTTCTTTTACACCTCTGGAATTAATGAATAATTTTCCTTATGAATTATGATTGCAAGCTTTAGCCACCAAAAGACCAAAAGAATTAAAAAAGGAAATAGAAAATTAATAAAATCAGGGAATATTTCCCGAATGACGTTGAGTAAAAGTGTGTTATGCCTCTGTAAATTGTATGAAGATCCAAACAACTCCTAATATAATTATAAACATAAAATTCCTCGTCACCGGTAGACACAAACAAAGGTTTATTCTCTGTTCTACGGTGATGACTAAGAAGTCCCAATCCCAACTTCCTCTCATAAATTTATCTCATCTCATCTTTATAATTACTCCTATTGAATTGAATCTTATCCTAAACCCTCATTAATTTCGGTCACCACATTCAGAATCTATTGAAGAGGTTCCCTTTAAACCCTTTAATTTTTTCCCAGTCCTTTTTCACTTTCTGTACCAAAGGCAAGATCTTTGTAATAAAAGTGGTCGCTCTTAAATTTTCTGAACTTTGCAGATTGATAGTTTAATCATGGGTAGCGCTTCATCAATGTTGACTCAGTATGACATTGAAGAAGTTCAAGAACACTGTAATCATCTCTGTGAGTGCCCAAATGTTTTTTTGGTCTTTTTTCTTGGATTTTGTCATCTTTGATGAATTTAATTTTGGATGTTTTATGATTTAGTTACACAGCAAGAAATAGTGTCACTATATAAGAGATTTTGCCAACTGGATAGGAATGCTAAAGGGTTCATATCAGCAGATGAGTTCTTATCAGTACCTGAATTTGCAATGAATCCACTTTCTCAAGCAAGTTTTTGATTATTGAATATGTTCACTACTTGTTTTAATTAATATCTGATGATGTTTTTCTTGGGTTATTACAGAGGTTGCTTAAGATGGTTGATGGCCTAAATTTCAAAGACTTTGTTGCATTTTTGTCAGCTTTTAGTGCTAAAGCAACTACTCCACAGAAAATTGAGAGTATGTGCTTGAAACCTTTTTAATGAATGAAATGATACAATCACCTGTTCTGTTTGTTTTTTGCTTATCGATATTGTTCTTTGTTGTATCTGGAATAGAAGTTGAAATAGTAAAAAGAGAGCCTTCGAATTAGGTTTACGTAACTTGTCATATATTGAGATAATTAAAGGTTTGATGCCAATGTTACTTGATTTTTTTGGTTGTGAGATATAACATATACATTTTGTTGCGTGTTGCTAAAAGCTGGACTTAATAACTAATAAAGTAGAACAGGCACTTCCCCTTAACGGTTTTTTTTTTTTAATTCCGTTATAGTTATCTTTAAAGTATACGACTCTGATGGCAATGGAAAGGTGGTTTTCAATGACATAATAGAAGTTCTCCGTGATATGACTGGCTCGTTTATGTCAGATGAGCAAAGAGAGGTAACAATTAATGCCGATCTTCCATTTGATTTTTTTTAATAATCACGAATCTCGTTTCTTAATGTATTTTTAGTATTCACTTCTTAATGGTGCTTAATCTTTAGTTTATTTGATATATTAATGGTTAATATGGCAATGCATCTTTAGGGATAAGAGAAATTGTTAATCTGTTTGCTTGACAGGAAGTTCTTAATCAGCTGTTAAATGAAGCTGGTTACTCAAGGGAGTCTTCTATTCTAAAGAATGACTTCATCAAGGTCCATTTTTATCCATTTCTTCAGATCTCAAATTAGAGACACAAGACCTCTCTAATTTGGGCTGTTTTCTCTATACATTATTTCATTCCATTAAATCCTTACACTTCATTAAGAAATGAAGTAACTGAACATGATCATTATTTTTCTTTTTCTGATGTTTATTTTGCTAATTTACATTAATATGGTTTTGATTCAGATATTTGATTATGAAGGCTTAAGAATGGATATGGAAGTCCCCATCGACTAGCCAATACTGCTCTTCCTGAGCTTGTCTTGAATGTATGAATGGAGGAGGAGTTTGTCATCTGCTTGTAAATGTGAAAAAAATATGGTTATGTTTTTACCCTTCTTTTTTCTTAGGGAAAGATAAAATAAAAAAAAATCTCAACCAACATTGGGAAAGTAAGCATTTTGTATACTGATCAGTACTTGTTCCAAGTTTGCTGGCTTTCTTGAAAATAGCAAGAACATTCTTGTACCAAAAACAGGCCATAAAAAACTTGTTTTAGTGAAGGTTCAATGATGAATTCTGAGCCTTTGTTACTTTCATTAGTAGTTTTACGCGTATAATGCAAAAAGATCCTTCCATAATCGGTAAAGAAACGAAAATATATATTATTTTTATTATCAAAAAATATTTGTGTACAGTTTTTATTAGCTAATGCACCCAAGTGAAAATGAAGTGTTGATTGCTCGTAAATTGACCATAAGTTGGCAAAATTGTAAATAATACAACACTTGTGCTTCCGGAGATTGAAGCATACGCAAGTCCAGAAAAGGGTTGGGGGTAGAGGCCAAATTTTGCACGCCCAAGTAGAAGTAGTATACAATACACAACAAAACACCATTCATAACCGCCTTAGACCATCCTAAATTTAGCGCCGAAATCTTTGTCTATTGAATATATATATATATATATATATAATATGTAATGGGACAAATCTTGCATCACAAACATCCAACCATTCTCTCTCTTTACACACACACACACACACACACAATCAACACACAGTAAGTTGTTGGCTCTGCAACTCTCTGCAGGCATGCCTCCCTAGCCAAACTCAGCAACGCCCCTCTGACTGTTTGCATATGACTTGCTTGCTTCTTTCTTGTTAAAAAAAACATAACACAAGAGACTGTCCTAATGACAAAGTGCAATATTACAACCAAAAATAACCAAAACAAAAAGGATGTCTTCTGATCTAAGACTCCACTTCTAAGCAGCACTTGTTAGATTGGAGGTGTTCCGCTTCAAATCATATGAAAGGAGAGACATCAACATCCCGATTTCAAGGTGAGGTTGAAGAGAGAAAAGCGAGAGATATTAAACGACTAGAAGGAAGACTAGGGGTTCTTGAAAAAGAAGATGAAATGCTCAAGGAAGCTCTCTTGGAGAGTGTACAAGAAAGAACAAAGCTCATGAGTGATATATACGAGCATTTTGAAACTATTCAGCAATGCCTCGTGGAAAGAGAACCAGAAAGAGGAGAAGCATATACTCATGGAGTTCAGATCATTTCACTTCTTAAGGTAAATATGCCTCGACAGTTTATGTATTTCTATATTTCCTTTGGCACCCAAACAAAACAAGTAAAAATCTGACAAAAAAATAGAGCAAATTCAACTACTATGTAATGCTAACGATTGCGTTCTTATAATATTACAATGATAACTATGGTTGTGTGTATGTAGGACAGAGAAGCTGGTCTGCTTCAAGTACTATACCAAGAATCAAATCCATGGCTTGTGAATAAGAGCTTAAGAGCTAATCCATTATGAGCTTCCAAGATAGCTGAAATTTCAAGATTCAGAGAGTTTCTGGTGTCTGATTTATCATTCTTTTGCTGTAATTCTTATTAATTATCATTTACAGACGTGAGATTCATTTCTAGTTGGGTAAAATAGTTTACAGAATTATTGGTGTTAATGCAAACTTATGTTAGTTTTGGAGTGCAAAATACTATTTTTTCTTTTTTTTTTAGAGTAGTTCTACTTTCATTAAGAGTGAGAAGTTTGGCTTTTTGCAATTCTTTCCACAGAATTGCACTGAAGAGTCAAAAATGTCCCCGATCAACGGTTTGAAAAAAGCACTTTACGAGTGCAAAAATAGGTCTGAACCTGAGTTGCACAATGCCAACGACCATGTGATCATATGAACTAACTTAGCAATTCGCAATTCTCCCAATATTGGAACTAAATGTCTCCATTCAAACAAAGATACCAATTCTAAACATCACTTAGTATTATAATAACTAAATTCAAGCGAAGTGTATGAAATACAAAACACTTACAGAAGGGTATGAATCATATTTCCCCACGGTAACCCCCAGATCCAAAATAATCCCTTCTTGAACTCGCAATTTGCATGCTCTTCTGATGCTCCAATTTGGGACAATCGCGAATACGATGACCAAGTCCACCACAGTAAGCACACCCTTTCACTCCACTTGCATTAGCTATCGCCTCCGCTTCTTCCATTGGATCATTAAGCTCAGCCAAAACCGGAGGTATCCTCTGTTTAGCCTCTTGCAAAAGGTGCTTCAAATCAAGCAAAGTTGTTTCAGTTTGATTCTTGTTTATAAAGGTTGTAGCAATTCCTGTTTTCCCACATCGCCCAGTTCTTCCGATTCTATGCACATAGTTTTCGATTTCTCCCGGCATATCATAGTTGATGACATGTTGGATGTCTGGAAAATCGAGACCTTTGGAAGCCACATCAGTAGCTACTAAAACATCTTTTTTGCCAGCTTTGAAGGAAGCAATTGCGTACTCTCTTTCTTCTTGATCTTTACCTCCGTGTACAGCAACAGCCTCGACTCCTTTTAAAAGGAGATACTCGTGAATATCATCGACATCAGCTTTGTTTTCGCAAAATACTAAAACGGGAGGTGGGGTTTTTTGTAAGCACTCGAGGAGATAAACAATCTTGGCTTCTTGTTTCACGTATTCAACTTCTTGAATCACATCTAGATTTGCTGCTCCAGCCCTTCCCACGTTTACAGTAACTGGCTTTACCAGTGCACTTCTAGCGAAATTTTGAATCTTTGTTGGCATTGTAGCGGAAAATAGAAGGGTTTGTCTTTGGGCTTTGAAGTGATCGAATACTTCTCTAATGTCATCTTCAAAGCCCAAGTCCACCAAACGATCTGCCTCATCCAGTGTCAAATACCTGAGCAGAAGAGCCCGTTTTGTGAATTTTTACGACCATTGCATATCTCAATCCAACAATAAATGAACTTCTAAAGGTGTACTAATAGAAAGAACAAAACTTGTGGATATATTCGATTCTGATAAGTAGAAGAAGATAGGTAAATTCATGAGTATTAGTTAAGACTTGACTGTTTTTGGACAGGAAGGTATCATTTCTGTCTTGACCTAACTGAAATGGGTCCCTCCAACTATCTTTAATGGTTGAAACTCAATTAGACAGCCAAAACTCTCAATATAAAGATGAGTGCTTCAACGAGAAGCAACAAGAACAAAAGCAAGTAGCTTGTCTCAATTCAGAATAAATAACAACCATGGATCAAAATTTACATCGTTTCCATCAAAAACATCGAATTTTGTTCATTTCTGAATGGAAACGAAAACATGGTTTAATTCCAAAACTATTTGTTTGTCCTGGGACTGTCTCAACTTTTCTTAATTTAGTAATTTTTCACAATTTTTTCTAGTGTTACCGAAAAGTTCTTGAAAAAATTTCAATATTTAGCTGACAAACATACACTAAAAACGAAATTTTGATCCATGATCAAGTAGTTCTGCAAGCACAAACAGTAATAGAACACAAAATTAACAAGATCATATATAGTGGATTATTTGTGAGAGTGTCCACTCATCTAAGACCAGATACCATTTAGCAAAGTGAGAAGCTATAATATCATGGATCCGCATGAAATTCAGTGACCAAAAGAAGAACAACAAGTTCAGGCGAATATAAATTCCATTGAGTTTAAAAAACAAAGCAAAACAGCGTACAAGTACACTTACCGACAGTTGTCAAGGCTCATTTTCTTCTTTGCTAGCATATCCTTTAGCCTACCAGGAGTAGCAACCACAATATGAACTCCTTTCTTCACTACATCAAGCTGAGTTTTCATATCGATTCCTCCAATGCAAAGCAAAGGTCTCAATTCCGGATAACCAGCCTCTCTCATTGGTTGAAGAAATTCTTCCACAACTTCATATGTTTGTCTAGCAAGCTCTCTAGAAGGGCAAATAATCAATCCAAACGGTCCTTCACCAGGACCAATTGGCATCATCACCTCTTCTTGCAATGCTATCATAATGAGTGGCAACACAAAGACTAAGGTCTTTCCAGATCCCGTAAAAGCAATACCAATCATATCCCTTCCTGTCAAAATAACAGGAAGCCCCTGCACTTGGATAGGCGTAGGCTGCACAATCCCCTTAGCTTTTAGCTTCTTTAAAATTGGTTCGGGAAACCTCATGTCCTTGAAATTCTTTATAGGTGGGGGAATATCTTCTCCATCAACAATAATATGCCATTGCTTTCTTATGGCATCACAAGCTTTTTTCGACATTTTCCGAATTAGCAATGGTGGCTTCCACCCTGTCATTAAAGGCTCCGTATAAGTGATACCCTTTGCTAGCTCACGAACTGACATTAAAGTTTTCCTATCAGATAGATTTTCCATCATCTCCTTTTCTTGCAGTATTATTTGCTCGGTTTGCGTAATTTCGGGCTGCTCTTTCTTGAGCTGAGTAGCTTTCACTAACAAACTTGGTTTAGCCTCGACTAGTTTCTGTTTCTCAATCTCTTCATCGAGTGCAGAAGACTGCCCCCTGCGCTGTAGAATTTTTTGTGCCTCGAGGGCTCGACGTTTGGCCACTGGAACGTACTCAACATAATCGTCGTCTTCTTCCATCATGTCCTGAAGCTTGGAACCCTAAAAATAGCTCAGAACACTCAAACAAAGCTGCAGGATAATAAAATGTCAATCTTGATAAATGGAGCATGAATAAACGCACAGAAACCCCATATTCACTATGTGCGTTTTACTAATACATTCAGTAATATACAATACCACAAAGCATAAATTGGAGAAATTTCCGAATGCCCTATCAAGTATTTCAACTATCGAATCAAACCTAGTGATGAAAAGTAATAACTACCATAAGAACCCAGAAAAATCCGAACTTTTCAAAAACCCAGATCTCAAAGAAAAGGCCAACCCGTTGATAATTAATAAATCAAGTAACCATAAAAGTGTGAAAAAAAAAAATACAAGAATAAGTACCTCTTTTAGAGCAGAAGCTTTTCGAGCTTGAAGGGTGTTCTTAGCTTCCCTTTTCCTAATTACTTTTTAACTTTGATTATTTCCTGAAAATTGAGAGTCTGAATGGCTTCCTCAGCCTGAAGGAGGAGAGAATTGGGAATTTAGCTAACATTTTGAACCGACTTTGACGTTAGACCGGGTTCGGTTTAGTTAGGGTCTTGAATTTAAACCGTCTTCTTCTTTGGGAGAAACTGCATATTACTCACCTGTGATATCGAAAACCTGCAAACAACCACCCTGTGAAATTTTTTTTGCACCAGACTTCCTTGTGTTTTAAAAAACCCTGCAAATTACACCCATTCTCCGTTAATCATTGACACCGTTAATTTTTAATTGAATTGCCTAAATTACCCCTTATATATTAATAAAAAAATTATATTTTTATAAACGGGAAAAATGCATATTACTACCCTGTGATATCGAAAACCTGCAAAAAACTACCCTGTGAAATTTTTTTTGCACCAGACTTCTTTGTGTTTTCTAAAACCCTACAAATTACACCCATTCTCCGTTAATCATCGACACCGTTAATTTTTAATTGAATTGCCTAAATTACCCCTTATATATTAATAAAAAATTATATTTTTACAATTACAAAAACTCTCACTAATTTTTCTCTCTCGCTTCTCATATGGAACAAACAAAGAAAAGAAGAGATATTATGTGCGAAGTTTAAAAGATACAAAATTATGGGTATAGTATAAAAGTATAAGGGAGTTTGAACAATCGTTTAAAAGTACAAGAATTTTTTGCGCAAACATTAAAAATTATGAGTTACTTTTCTACAAACATTAAGAAAAACATAGAAGTTTTTTGCAAACATTTCAAAGCATAAGGAAGTTTGACGCAAACTTCCAAAAGTACAAGGAAGTTTTTTGCAAACGGTGGAAAACACAAGGAACTTTTACGCAAACTTTAAAAAACTCAAGGAAGTTTTCTGCAAAGATTCAAAGTTACAAGGGTATTCTTGTCATTTTGAATGAAAAATTACGTCAGAGACAAAAAAAATCTCATTTTGGCGCGTAGAATACACGCGCGTCAAAAAATTGACGGAGGTAAACAGAATGGGTGTAATTTGCAGGGTTTTTGAAAACACAAGGAAGTCTGGTGCAAAAAAAATTTCACAGGGTAGTTCTTTGCAGGTTTTCGATATCACAGGGTAGTAATATGCATTTTCCCCTCTTCTTTGAGAAGAAATTGTTTCTTTAATTTGTGTATTTGAAATAATTTAAATATTTATTTAAATTATTATCGAACTAATTTAAATATTTAAGACACAATATTTGAAGTGAAATCTTATTGTAGTTTTTTCCTATAAGTGTTCTATTGTTTCATATACACCTCTACATATGACTATTTGAATTTTCTGAATTTCTATAATACTGAAAATCAGTAAAAGAAATTGAATAATTCATTATATATTGAAAATTATAATTTTAAGAATAGTGTGCATCTGAATCTTTCACCCCAAATTTAGCATTGTACTTGAATTTCCTTGAGTTGAGGCTTTCATTATATCAATATGATATTTTACAATCATGTATAATTTAATAATTAACTCATCGATATAATTTGGTCCATTTGTGCATCGTGAAACGAAAAGAAAATAATTACAATACATCATGAAGAATATTAAAACACCTTGTTTATTGGTGTATAATTAAAGAATATTGTATGATCAATTTTGTTACTGCTATCATTTTTTTAAAAGTAGAATATCAATTATTTTGATCAAAAAGTTCAAAACAATAAAATATACTAATATAGTATGTTAAAATATGATGTGTTTTATATTATAGATAGACATGTGCGTTATACCACATACCATTGAAGTTGCTCCATTGATATATGGTAAAATTTAGTTACTAAAATTAATTTCTTCAAACAAATATAAAATATAGGACCACGTACCATTGATGTTGCCCTAATGATATATAATAAATTTAGTGACTAAAATGAATATCTTCAAACAAATATAGTAAAATATAAATATTGAAATATTACTGAGATTTTTAATACTTTCATTGAAATCTTTTTAATTTTTTGTTTATATATGTCGACATTGAAAATACTTATTTAAGAAGCGTTTATTCAACCTTCAAATAAAAATAAAAATTTGTGAAGTGTAAGAACGAAGGGATCTCAAACATGAAGTTTGCCAAGGTTTTTTTGTTTATCTTTCTTGCCCTCTTTGTCCTTGAAGGTACATTTATACTTGGATTTTCTCTCATATGGATTATAATAAAATACACTTACATTTTCTTGAATTTTTTCTCAGTTTTGTTATAATTTTCTTAATTTATTATTTGGTTTTTGTAATAGTTTATGATTATATTTCATCATTTTCGATGATATTTATATTAATGTACGAGTTTTACTATGGGAGAATTACTCAACTCTCTCTGAAGTTTAGTATATTGATCGTCCTTTATGTTTGACAAATTATTAAAACTATTCATGAAATATTGAATTATTACAGGTACTCCTTACTGGTTAATTTCATAAAAAAAAAAGTGAATTCATTATTATATAAGATATCACAAACCTTAAAAGTGTCAAATCGATTTCACCCATTTTTAGTTGATTCCACTTATTTTTTTTACCGATTTCAATAATTTTTCACCAATTAAACCTCGAGATCTCTAGTTTGAGTAATTATTCCTGAGCAATTATATAACCTTTTAGTACGTCACCGCAGGTAGCTTGGGAGATGATGGTATATGCACTTTTGAATTTACCTATGTTGACAAATTCTGTAACGAGCAAAAGTGTGGTCGGGACTGCAAGTCACTTTTCGGAAACTTAGCAAGTGGAAGATGTCGACTAGTTGATAGCTGTATGTGTAGGCATCGTTGCAAAAATTAATTGACTCATGTGCATTTTTGTAATAATAATTGTCACAACTTCTCTATTTTCATTTTAATCAGTGAAAAAGTTCTCTGTGTAATTATTTACTTTTCTTTTTGTTTTATTGAATAATAATTACGAAATTTATTTGAGCACTAACAAAGTATATATAAAGAATATTCATAACAAAATATATAGTCTCCATGCGTGCTTTAATTTCTCTGCATGTGTTCCCAAATGCATTAAATTTTTTAAACACAAAAATTAAGGAGTTCGATCTTTATGGAAAAAGTAAAAGTAAATTTTATTTAAATATGATAAGTAAAGAAGTTAAAAAGTTAAATATTTAAATTAATTAAAGTAGTAAGGGCAAAATTGAAATACCAAAAAATTGCTTCACTATGACATGGCTTCTCATTATAATAGTGTAGATATCTTAGTAGCAAACTATTCGGGATCTGAAAGTGGTTTTAAAAATAAATTGAGGTTTTATAAAATTTTCAGTTTTGTAATGTTGTTTGTTTTGATTTTTTAGATGAAATAAGAAAAACTATATCGTAAACAGAGTTTGAGCGAACTCATCCAAACACAAAACAATTGTAATACATTTGTATAGGGGAAATTTTTTTTTTGTTACTACATGATAGGTCACCTTGAAACTTTGGTATCATTGGATATGAAAATGCAAATTGATACCACAATTTAAGTTTTCATTGCAACGTTCATACCAAACTCATTTTTTTCTCCGGAATTAATGGCAATTTACCCTATGTGATATTCATAATGTTTAATTTACCTAAATGTGATTTTAAAAAGAGCATTTTACCCCCTGTAATTTTATAAAAGTTTCTCACCGCCTCCTTGACATTTTTATATGTGGTACTTTATCCCCATGTATTATGATAATGTGGCAGTTTACCCTTCCCCCCCCCCCCCCCCCCCCCCCCCTCCCCTCCCGTGTTATGATAAATGTGACAATTTACCCCTCCTCCTATGTTATGATAAATATGACAATTTACCCCCTATGTAACAAAACACTTTTCATACCAACTCTCAATTTCGAGCAGTGAGTTACACTCTTCGGCTGAAATGGGTAAATTGTTTCTTTAAAATTTTCAAAGGAGGTAAAATTGGCATTAACTCTTTTTCTCTGTCCAAAAAACGGGACTTGGTATGAAAGTTGCAATGAAAACTTAAATTGTGGTATCAAATTTGCATTTTCGTGTCCAATAGTACCAAAGTTGCATTTTCGTATCCAATGGTACCAAAGTTGCAAGGTGACCTAACTTGTGTTACCAAAAAAACAAATTTTTTATTTGTTTCATGATTGGTTGAGTGTTATCCAATTTCAAGTAAATGTATAATACTCGCCATGTGAAAGTTATTAATTCGGTCAAACCTTATTTGAGCAAGAATTAACCATGAAATTAATAGTAGGTGTAAGTTTAGAAATGAGTGGCTAGAATTTTTCAGATATTATTAAAAGAAGAGAAATAGTGTATGAGATAAGTTGTATGTATATTTTTTGATAAGAAAATTTATCTAAGATAAGATTATTATTGAGAATTGAGAGATGATAAATTTATTTTTAAAAGTAAAAAAATATCGTTGATTTAACTTTTGTGAAAGCACCCAAATGCATGCTCTATGAAAAAGGAGACAAACATACCCCTTTTGTTTAGCATGGGCCGTTTCTTTTTGGATCTGGGCTTCCGTTACTTGAAATCCAATCATTTTTCATTAAATTATAATCAATCAAATTTACTTAATTTTTATTACAACGCAAATCAATAAAAAAAAAAAGATTATGATGATAAGAATAGTCTGCATTTGACTCTCTCACTCTAAATTAGGGGTGTAATCGAACTGAGTAGTGTTGAACGACACACTTCTCAAGCTTGGTTTGAATTTTATCGAGCTTAAAATTTTGTGTTTGAGTTTAGTTTGATTAATTGTTAAACGAGTCGAGTTCAAAAGAACTTTTATCAAATGAGCTTGAATCGAGTATCGAGTAGCTTGATATTTTACATGTATTTTATTAATGTTTAGCTTATCGAGTCGATCTCGAGCGAAAAACACCATGGAGATTGAATTTTAAAACACCTTTGTTTATTAGAATTCAATTAGGGCTCCTCCAATCAAAGCAGACCAAAGGGGGAGGGGAGGCGAGGGATGCGCGGCGGTCTCCAACCGGCGGGGGAGGCGGCGTTCGGGGTGTTGATCAGGCGGGCGGGGGAGGACCGGGCAAGATGTGCGGCCAATGGGTGGCAGCCACATGTTGGCTATTTTTCCTTTTTAATTTTTTGTATTATAATGGTGTATTATAATTGTGTAAAAATTCTGCACAAATTGTGTAAAAAAAAGGGTAAAGTTTATTTTTAAATATTGTGAAAGATTTAATAATATTGTATTTTAAATTATGTGTAAGATTTAATAATTCGATTAGTTAAAATTTAAAATTTAAAATTTGTCTACACTTCTAAAATTCGTACATATACACCTTAATTATAATTTAGTTTAATAACATTGAACTTTTAATTTTTAAATATTAAATTTGTCTACGATTGAACAATTTAGGCAAATGTCAAAAATACGAAATATCTAGTAAGAATCATGGATCAAAATTTCCATCTTTTCCGTCGAAAACATCGAAAAGTTTCCGTTTTTGAATCAAGCGAAACAAAAACAAGATGTAATTCCGAAACTATTTGTTTGCCTTAAACTCTGTTATTTTTCTAAATTTAGTAATTGTTTTTACAATTTTTCCTTAGTGTTTCCGAAACATTTCCGAAAAGTCTCGAAAAGTTTCCAATATTTGGCTGACCGAAACATACACTCGAAACGAAATTTTGATCCATGGTAAGAATATTAAACATACGACTTAATTAGACTTTGAAATGCCATAACTTTGGGTGGAGTGGTACGATTTGGTAAAAATACAATAATGAAATATTCCTGAGATCTTTAACACTTTTATGTAAATCTTTTTAATCTTTTGTTTATGGTACTTGCTATAGGCATATATATTGAGAATATATATTTATATAAGAAGGGTTCATTCAACCTTGAGACCAAAATAAAAGTTAGTCTAGTGTAAGAACGGAGGGATCTCAAACATGAAGTTTGCCAAGGTTTTTTTGTGTATCTTTCTTGTCCTCTTGGTCCTCCAAGGTACATTTATACTTGGATTTTCTCTCATATATAATTAAAAAATACACATGGATTTTCTCTCAATTTCAGTGAATTATTATTTGGTTTTTGTAATTGTTTATGGTTACATAATTTTATTAATGCATGTCTTATGCCATCGCAGGTACTTTGGCAGATGATCCTATATGCACTTCTGAAATTACATATGGTAAGATTCTCTGCAACAAGCTACAATGTGGTCAGGACTGCAAGACAATTTTCGGAGATTTAGCAAGTGGAAGATGTGAACAAGTTGATACCTGTATGTGTAGTTACAGTTGCAACAATTGATCGTGTCATCATCCTTGTGAAAGGGTTCAATGTTTTGCAATCAAGAATTCTATTTTCACTTGTCAAAAACTTCTCTATTTTGACGTATATTAAATAGTGAACAAGTTCTTTGTGTTACTATTTACTCTTTATTCTCTATATGTGCATGCATTGAAACAATAATTACATTATTATGTTAGTGAATTTATTTGGTCCACTGATAAAGTATAAAAAAAATATTCAACTAACAAGATTATTATTAAACATAAAAATTAGACGTGATTCTAATGGAAGTCAATCTTCGAATCTAGTCTTGGGGCCTTAGTTTTGCCACCGGAACATATTTCTTAGACTTGTATTTTTAATTTTTGGTTTCTTAATTCATGTTTTAGATATGACTTAGTCCATTTTTAGGCATATCAAACATATTATATCAGACCTTTCACATCAAGAATTCGAACTTGACTTCTGTAATTTATAGGGACTAATCAATTTTCACTAGATCAATTACTTTTGATTCGACTTAATTTTTTTGTCTGATGACTTTTAGCAGACTAGTCATTGATAAAAAGAAGAAGAAAACCTAATACTTTATCGGGGTTTTCTGTGGTTAGTTCCAGTTTGTGCTAATTCTTATTAGGTCTCCTTTAAAATTCAGTAAATTTGACATGTTACCTTCTGAAAAAGGTAATGATTTAAAAATAATTTTACTAAAGAGATAATTGCATTTTTTGGTACTGAGCTATATGTCAATTTCCACTTTTGGTACCAAACAAATTGAGGCCAACACATTTTGTACCATAATTTCACAAATTCGCTGACATTTGGTACCGTCGTTAAAAATCACCTTTAAGTGGTGACGTTGCAATTAAGTCTTATTGCATAGTTGATGCCATTACTTATGTTGACTGACAATTTTACCACGTAACATTTCAAGTTACTAAAATAGCCCCACATCTTTAAATTTACTAACGATTTTATGCCACATTGTTGCTAAATTTCAAATTCGATTCGAATAAAGCCATGTGTAGGGCAATTTAAAAATATACATATTATATTTACATAACTAATTTGATTTATAAATAATATTTAACATAAATTTTAAAAAATTAAGTAAACATATTCTTTTCAAATCTAAAATTTATATAACAGTATTAATTTATTTAATATTTATTAAAATAATAAATTATATAATTAAAAATTATTTAATATTTATTAAAATAATAAAATAAATAATTATAATTATAATTAAAAAAACTAAAAAACCTACCCCAGCCCACCTCACCCGATTTAACTTATTTCTTCACCGTTGGCATCAATTTTTTCATCAATTTCATCGATTTGAACGGTTTTTGACCTATTTAACCAGCTTATTCACTTATTTCATCGATTTACATTATTATTATTTACCGGTTTAGCCCATTTTTTCACCGTTTTCGCCCACTTTTCCACTAATTTCATCAATTTAAACCATTTTTGACCAATTTAATTCATTTCTTCACCGTTTGAATCGATTTTTCACTAATTTCATCGATTTGAACGATTTTTTTTACCAATTTGACCTATTTTTTCACTAATTTCATCGATTTGAACGGTTTTTGACCAATTTAACCCATTTTTCCACTAATTTATCGATTTAAATTATTTTTGACCAATTTAACCCATTTTTTCACCATCAATTTATATTTTTTTTACCGATATAACCTATTTTTTCACTATAAAATGGTGAAAAATGGGTTAAATCGGTTAAAAAAACAATTTAAATCGATAAATTAGTGAAAAAATTGGTTAATACGGTCAAAAATCGTTCAAATCGATGAAATTAGTGAAAAAATGAGTTAAATCAATCAAAAACCATTCAAATCGATGAAATTAGTGAAAAAAATCGATGCAAACGGTAAAGAAATGAGTTAGATCTGTCAAAAATGTATAAAATCGATGAAATTAGTGGAAAAATGGTGAAAATTGGGTTTAATCGGTCAAAAAATAATTTAGATCGATGCAATTAATGAAAAATGGGTTAATCGATAAAAAAATGGTTCAAATCGATGAAATTTGTGAAAAAAAGGGGTTAACTCAGTCAAAAACCGTTCAAATCGATGAAATTAGTGAAAATAATTAATGCAAACGATGAAGAATTAAAGTTAAATCGGTCAAAAATGGTTTAAATCATTGAAATTAGTGGGAAAATGAAATAAAACGGTGAAAAATGAGCTAAATCGGTCAAAAATAATTTAAATCAATGAAATAAGTTAGAAGACGGGTTAAATCGATCAAAAACAGTATAAATCGATGAAATTAGTGAAAAAATTGATGCAAACTGTGAAGAAATGAGTTAAATCGGTCGCGAATGGTTTAAAATCGATGAAATTAGTAGGAAAATGGGGTGAAAACTGTGAAAAAATAGGGTAAATCGGTAAAAACAACTTAAATCGATAAATTAGTGAAAATGGGTTAAATCAGTCAAGAATCTTAATTTTATGTTCAAATATTATTTAATTTATTAATATTATTTATAAATCAAATTAGTTATGTAAATATAATAAATAAAATCTTCAAATTGGTCCGCACGTGGTCTTATTCGAGTCAATTTTTAAATTTGGCAACAATGTGGACTAAAATCGTCAATAAATTTGAAGATGTGAGACTATTTTGATAAGTTGAAATATTATGGGGTAAAATTGTTAGTCAACATAAGTAATGAGATTAACTTTGCAATAAGATTTAATTACTTGTGAACACTTAAGAAAAGAGATTAAATTTATGTAGTACAATAACCTAGAGCACAGGTCACCCTTAAAAGGGAACATAATGATTACTTAGCACAAGTGGTACTAACCATAAAAAAACCCTACTTTATTTTAACATTATTTCTTTCTCCAAACAAAAAAAACATGGGTCGTTTTCTTTCGGATCCGGGCCAAACCAATGGTTTAAACCAGATAAACTTCCGTTACTTGAAATCCAATTTTTTGATGATTGGTGATAATCTTTTCATTCACACCCACTGGATATGGAAGTAGAAGTAAAGCTCCGCCTCCTCTCCTCCGCCGCCCATGAGCGTCTCTCTACCATCCTCTCCCCCCCACCATCGCCACACCCACCTCCAACAAAACCTCTTCTTCGACTCCCCCAACTCCGACCTCTCCTCCAACCTGGCCGCCCTCCGCCTCCGCTTCTACGATCTCGACAGCCAATGCATCCTATCTCTGAAATCCAAACCCCAAATCTCGGCCGGAATCAGCCGCATAGAGGAGCAGGAAGAGCCCCTGGACCCCACTTTGGGCCGCCAATGCGCCGCCGAGCCGTGGCGCCTCCTGGATATCGAATCCTCGGAGATTATGAAAAGAGTAAGGGATGAATTTAATTTAGGGGAAAAGGGTTTGATTTGTTTGGGGGGG
Source organism: Penstemon newberryi var. newberryi (assembly GCA_030819805.1). Classification (NCBI taxonomy): domain Eukaryota; kingdom Viridiplantae; phylum Streptophyta; class Magnoliopsida; order Lamiales; family Plantaginaceae; genus Penstemon; species Penstemon newberryi. Next base: position 2,123,171 of record JAUALY010000008.1, read on the forward strand.
TTTAGGAACGTGAGAGCGGTTTATGATTGGAACGGGTTGAAATTGGAGCTTGATGAAACGGATTATAGTTTCGGAACGTGTTATGAGATTGAATGCGAGAGCTCGGAACCGGAAAGAGCGAAGAATTTGGTTGAGGAATTGTTGAAGAGGAATGGGATTGAGTATGAGTATTCGGAGAGTAACAAATTCGCCATATTTCGAGCTGGGAAATTGCCAGCTGCTAGTACATCTACTTGAGGTAATTAAGTGTATTCATACGAGTTTTTTTTTTTTTTTTTTTTTTTTTTTTGGTATGTTATTTTGTAAATTCTACATTTATAATAGTAACTTAAAGACAATTTTATTCATGTTATGTATTCTGAAATTTTGAGTAACATTTTTATTCATCTTTTAGGTCTTTTCTGAATATATATAAAAAAGAAAAAAAAAATTATTTATAGTAGTCGCAAGAGATTCATTCTTAAATATAGATAATTAAGAGTGATGAATGTATGACTTGACTATAAATGCGTTGAGAAGATATTATACAACAAATATTTGAGTATAACCAATTTGGCCCTGCACTGCAATTCAACAGTCAAAATGTGCGGTTGAATCTCAATTGGAGTTTTGTGATTGTTTGGCTTTTTCATCAGGACTGACATTGACGTTCCCCGCCGTTAAAATCACATGTTCTATACTAAAAATTGAACACTTAGATATTCAGGATGGTGACTGTAATTTTTTTTTATATATATTTGCTATAAAAGTATATGATTTTTCAAATATCTAACATTAAATAAACAAATATATGTATATTGTTCAAAGCCTCTCACTCAATAAAATTTCCGAGTTAAATTATCTCAAAATATGTTCTTTTAGCAAACATCTCATAATAAAATAGAATAATTTACTCATTTTCTGATAATTTGAAAATTTTCAGAGAGAAACACAAAAAATGAAATAAACCTGATCTATCTTAATTATGACATTAATTATAGATATCCTTAATTTCATTTTCTATTGACAAATCATATTTTCCCTCTCAAGTTTCTTCTATTTCGTTCGAATTGGGGACCCAATCGACAAAGCCACATACATGTTTGTTTTGAATAGCGATGATGTACAATCCAACTCTCATTTTACTAGATTTTCACCTTAAATTATTTCTTTAAATATTAATGGGATGGTGGTTAGATAAGACACAAAACTTTGTTAACAAAATCACAATTCTTATATAATGAAAGGACATATTTATTTTATTATGATAACTAATAAAAATCTATTACTTTAAGATTATAAATTTAGATTTAGTCTAAAATGTGTGCGTGTGTGGGTATATATATATATACTAGGTATATTGCTCCACGCAATTGCGTGGAGTATTTGCCCAACAAATGAAGCTATGCATGGTGATATTATTCAGGATTTTGAATTATCAGTCCACAAATAGAGTAGCTAATGATTTTCAAACAAGAGGAAGTTAATTTTCAATATCATTGATTTATACATATGGTTTGTATTTTCGAATAAAATGAACTTAACTCAATTATAGAACTTAATTAGTTAATTAGCCTGAATAAAGCAATTAAGATAGGAACAAAGTTACAAGCACAATTACCTAGAAAATGAACCTGCAATCCTATGTCACCGCCCCAGTCAAATGTGAAGAAGATAAAATGTGAAGAGTTAAAAGATAGATTACAGAGCAAGCAGCATAAGAAATGAGACTTATGAAGGGCCTATCATTTCAGACATACCGAAAATAGATCTGTTTAAAGAAATTTGGAAAACAAAATGACGGACTTGGCAAATATTTAGAAAATTAGTCAACGGTGCATAGTACGGCCTCGTTTTTATATATGAGAAAATAAAAAAAAGTCAAAAAGAAAAAACAGATAGTGTGCACAGCCGAATTTTTTGAGCAGAACACATATAATCTGACAAAGCAAATCAGGGAGAAATAAAGCAAAGAAGTAATAAAATATATGAGCAGACCCCACTAAGCCCAAAGTGATTTATCCAAATCAACACAACAATCAAAATTTACAATTGGAGGAGAGCAAGAAAGAAGCAGCCGGCACCTAAATTAAATAATCACCCCCACTTACCCCCACAATGAATTATGAAATTGAACACGGCAATGGAAAATTAAGAAGCAAAATTCCGGCACTCGAAGACAAAGAAGAGCAACACGCAGGCTGCTCGACCGGCGGCGTCCAGTAAGAAAATTAAGGAAGACGGACAGGGGCCACACCTTGAGCGTGGTGTGATTTTGAGGTGGTTGAGGAAATTGTAAAAGAAATTAGCAGATAGTGTTCACGCAACGACGCCGTTTTTTGTTGTGGAAGATTAAAAAAAAAATCAGAAAGAAATTCCTGCCACTGTTCACGGGGGCCTTACACCCCTATATGTTGTAATAATATATTTATATATATATATATATTATAATAATAAGCCGTGAAGCGGTCAATGAACAGTGCACATTATTTTCTTTTGCTTTTTTATTTTGCACGTTTAACCATTAAACGGCGCCGTTTCTTCATTTTTTCCACAAAATTGCTCTTGTTTTATTTTCTTTTTGCTTTTCATATAATGCTTCTATTTATGGTCAGTTTGCAATATGTGGGCCCCCCGTAATTTTTGATTTTCTTTTTGCGGCTTCTTTATTTTCTCTATCTTCTAACACAGTCACCAACTTGGAGTAGGCAGACTCCGTTTTCCAATCCATCCACCTGTCTCTCTCACCTATGTGCTTCATCTTCTATGCAATTCTCATCTCCAACAAAGAGACATCTGTATTTCAAATCTCCACGTCTCCTCCCCACCATGTGTGTATTCAACACATCACGTTAAATCTTATCTGTTGTACCTGGATGAATTCTTCCCCCAAAAGAATTTTTTTATTTTCCAAACTTTTTCTCTCTTCTAGCCCTAGATGAATTTTCTGGGTTATTTTTCTGCCGGAATTGAACGTTGGTGCTCATGTCGGCCAGATTTGAGCACGTTGGTTTCATCGATTTTAACCTTCATTTGTTCTAATTGGTTTTTTCTTTTTCTGATTTAGTTTTTCGTCTCCGCTGCTCTCTGTCTCAGGTATTATCTTTCTTAGTTTGTTCACACGGTTGAGGTTTTCCATTTGATATGATTTTTCTTTTTGCCCCTATAATACTAAATGGGAAGAAGATTTGTGGACTACCTGCAAAATTTAAGTATTTTTTTTCATTCAACAGTAAGGCAGAGCAAGAAAAATGCAATCAAACCAACTCATGTGTCCTCATGTTCTTTACTCTTGTGGGTAATATTTCTGATTTTGCGATCTCTTTTGTCATTTTCGATTTGCTTCAGTCGTTCTAAAACTGGTAAAAAGATAACTACAACCGAACTAAATTATTAAAATGAATCTCTTTGTATTTTGGTTGCTAAACTTGTGCTTTCAAATTTTAGGAAATTTTGGCATGCTATTAATGTCCTGTAGTTTATTTGTTATGAATGTGAATTTGTTTTATTGCATGCTTTGTCGGCTATTTTTTAAAAGTAGTGTGATTTACAAGAGTGAGTTTGTTTATGAGTTCTCAATGGGTTTCTCTCCATGCCCACTCTGAAATCAAAATTTCAAATTAGGATTCAGCGGAAATAAGGCCATTCAGTGGTAGTATTCTGCTGCAGGCTGCCTGCCCTTGGCCAGCGGTAGTTCTCTCTTTTCCGGCCACTACCTTTTGCCTTGCCTTACCTTTCTCCTTGCAATAACAAGGTTAGTGAATATAACTTAATCCTTGATGTTATTTTTTATGTGGGTTTTTCTCTCCCTTTATTATCTTTCTTTTATTTAGTAATATGTTTGAATTTTTCTGAATATATTATTGATTTTGCAGATATATTGGAAGGTTATGTCAGACAGTTTGAGATGACTCTATTTTTCTCCCAAAAATTGGGTATTTTCTCCGTAATGACATTTATTTAATACCTTCTCAGTTGTTAGATTTGCTTAATTTTTTTATTTTATGAGACACACGCACGATAAATTAGGTGAATTGGGCTGTGGGTCAGTGTATCCATACCTATCCAAGAAAATACGTTCAAGCATATCTCAAGTGATCAAGTTTATTATGTAATTACCTTTTTCAATTTGCAATTTACATTTTATATTCTATGTTCTTGTATTTTAGTTTTCCTTTTGGCTGAAGTTGTGGCATTTTTTTTTTTGGTTTTTTTTTCCAGTTATGGTTAATGTTTTCTAGATAGTTTGATGTGATATGATTTATGTTGTGTTTCTCTATATTGAATATTTGATAGCACCTATCGTTGTAATGAAATTCATTGTTCTTCCATTTCTTAATAAGTTCAGGAAAAGAAAGGTTATTTATAGAGATTGCTCGAACCTTTTCGCTATAAAGTGTATGTCACTGCACCAAAACAACGCATCTTGGAATGTCTCAGTTCAGGAAGACATCTAATGGTTTATGTTAAACGAACAGGAGAGTCATATTCATGTGGACTATTACCATTTTGAAACGACTAAAGCACATGTCTAACCAGTACACGGTAACAAAATTAGAGGAACTTGGAGAAGATGAAAGAACAAAAGGGTATGTATGTATATATTAGTACTTTAACCAAATTATAAAATGCGGTTGCTGCGAATTGAGAAAAAGGAGTGGACCTCAAAACGTGAAGAATTTCAGCAATCTCTTTTAGAAGCACATGAGGTCTCAAACGTGAAAAGATGTCTCATTTAATTGCAGTTTCTCAACTGGAGGAGCGACAAGGAAATTTGAAGAAATCTTTGGATGTTGAGAGGCAGAGTGTGAATGAGGTGAAATATTTCTTTTGTACCTCTATCCTTCTATATCTTCAATTGGATGTTTAATATTATTTATTTTCTTCGATGAGTGTGCTTAAGAGAATGTTGTAATTATGCACTAGCTTCAAAGTTTTACACCAGCGATTTGGCATGAAAAAGGAAAATGGATCAAACATTCTTTCCTATAGCCGCGCTTCACTTTTACGAGCAAATGTTTCAAGTTGAAATATTAGTCATCAAATAGAAAATATGTAAGTAGTAAAATTGAGAAGCTTTCTTTATGCTATTATCTTTGCTTAATAAATTAGGAAGTGTGTTCTTCTTTCTTTTACAGTCGTAGTTGTGTTCTCTAGCTATCAGGGTAGTTCAGATTTGTGTTAACATGTGGATTATTTGTACATAATTAGAAAATCTTCAGATTTGAATGGAATAGGTTTTATTAGATAGTTCACATGTGCCCTCCCAACTTATATTTGTCTGTACTTTTTGCATATTCACAAAGATTAAATATAAATTTAACTGAAAAAATTCACTACCAATGCCTTTTTTAGAATGATAATTTTGTAAAAAACTTTAGCTAGCTTAATATATTTCTCACATTTATAACAATGGTTTTAATCCATCAAATTACAATAATTCAAGCCCAAACAGATGTTGGTATGGACATTGAGAAGCCCCTTTTGTCATTCTAGAGCCAAGAGGTATTGCGTTTGAGATTTATTTATTTGATTTCTCTAAATTGCAGCAGTTAGTTTCTTAATGTACATTTCATCAAACTTGATTATTGTTTTGTTTTAACAACCAGTAAATACCTATTGAGTTCTTAATGTAAATTAGAATTAAGCCTTAACTGGCTCTATTGTTCAATTGATATTTGTCCTACATTTAGATTTGCATAGTACTTTAGTTTTCCTATTTCTGTTGTTTACCTTTCATAGTGTTGTTCATTTAATGTAGATTTAGCCCGTTTATATCTTAGAATTTCAGGTTCATTTAAATAAAAAAATGACTTAATTGGATTTGCCAGAATAGAGCTTGCTCTAGCCGTTTTGTACCTGAACAAAGCTGAAGCAACATATAAGATATGCAGGGCAATACAATATGGTTCAAGAGTTTTTGAGTAATGTAGAGCTTGGCACAACACAAAATGTTGACAAATCAGGTAGCTTGGCTATGGAAGTTTTCGTTTGTTCTAGGTCCGCATTTATTATTATTTATTATGAGGAACGTCCATTTTCTGTGTATTTTTATTTTCACTTTTAGGTATAATTTTCTCTCCTCAAGCATGTGCTGCTTGTAAAAATTTCCTTAACTTTGCTGTTAAGTTTTTGTTTTATTTTCAGTTTGGGTGAAGTTCTAATTTGCAATCGACTACTGCTGATTTTCAGGCATTTTACATAATTTTGTGCATTTGCATTTTGATGATTTTGTAATGAATTAGTAGTTTTTTTCTTGAAATGATTTTTGACTAGCGGTATTACCTCCAGGATTTTGTTCTGGTCATTGCTCAATAATTGTCCGACTCTGCTACCTCTCAGTTCAAACTATGCTACTGCATTTCAGATTCAATATTACAGCATTCTGGATTTATTTTTCATAATTCAAGGTGTTATTCAAATATCTGTTATGGTGATGGGTCTTACCCGAAGGTTATATCAAAGCATCAAGCGATTTTGAGGTCGTCGTAGTTTTTTGAAGTAGCAAATATTCGAAGGCATGAAGCGATTTCTGAAGAGCTGTTGTTTTCTTGTACTTCTTCGACTCTGGTGATGGGTTTATGAGGAGGTTATATCAATTTCACATGAGAAATGGTTTTGGCATCAATGTAAAAAGAGGTCAACCCCGAATGAAGTAGCAAAACCTTGCATTTTATTTCTCATAGAGTGTTCCTGTAACAAACGATTTAGGTCAATTATATATCTACTTCATGCTATTGATTTCAGTGGTAAGTTTTCTTATTGTTATTCTCATAATCTCATGTTTCCTATAGCAAAAACACACATTACACTGCCGACAAACTAATTCAAAATCATATAAAAAAAATTGGGTAACCCAATTATACTACTGACAATATAATTCAAAATCAAATGAAAAAATTTGAATAGCCCATACGGTCTGGGCACCACCACCACGCAATTGCGTGGAGCTAATTACCTAGTGTATATATATATATATATATATATATATATATATATATATATATATAATATATAATACTCAAACTAAAATGAATTTTCATTTCCCTTATTTTAAATATAATTTTAAAAATAAATCAAACTTCTATTTTTTTTATAGACATACCATACTAAAAGAACATAATTTTATGAAATTTGACTTTTATATTTTAGAAAATAAAAATTAAAAAGAATATAATCACAAGAAAAACATTTTAAAAAGTGAGAGGGCAAAAAGAATAGGAAGTAATTATCTTTTGAATCAAACTAAACAATTTGAAGCAAAACTTTTACCAAAAGAAAGAAAAACAAAAGTATACCCAAACCAACATTGCTTTGCTCGTCCTTCCTCACCATTCAAAAAAGCATAACTTGATTTGAAAGACAAATTAGGGAACAAGTTCCATGCTAGTTCCTACCAAAAACAACAAAAAAACATAGTTCAATTCGTGAACATTCTTGACTAGATCAGGTCTAGGAGATTTTTCTAGATTTTGTAGTTGAAAAATATAACATATCATCATTGTTAGAGCACACATCATCACAATTATTTTTAATCACAATATCTATGAGATATCTCCTATACCTTGTTTAATTAATAATTTTTCATTTGATGTGATGCATTTTCAATCAGAATGTCTAATATAATTAAGAAATTTCCATACAATTTGCACTCACAATAATTTCTAAACTTGATCATCCTATTATGCCTAAGTAGTCCTATCCTAACCCATTGACTGATACAAAATCTTAATAATCATTCAAAATTTATTTAATACTTTCTTATAACTTGTCAACTGTCATTAAACCTAATGATGATTAGCACCAAGATTAAGCTCACGCAACCCACATTACAAATTCCATTAAGGCGTTGATTTGTTGAATACAATAATATCTTACCGAAAAATGGACCCCTCCTATAAATTAAAAATAAAAGATCCCCTAAACGGATAAAAGCAAGCCGTATCCAAATATTTGATAAATCTCTATAAAACAGGGAGTGGGACCCTCTCAAAAAACTACTACTTCCTTTCTTATCGTCTATTATTCCCCGAAGCAAGAAACCGAGCCTGATTTCACCAGATGTCAGTGATCGGTTGGCTCGGAGTCTGGTTCGGTTACAGCTAGTGAGTTAACACTTCACTACTACTACAATTTTCTTCCATCTCTCTACAACTTCCCCACCCCCAACATTTCTCCCTCGCCATAAATATAGTACAAACTCAGTTTGAGTGCTGGTGATTGTTTTGATGATTGCAGAGTTGAGGTACTATATTCGATGATTTTTCCAAAATTGATATACGGTTGTGTTAGTATTGCTTTTTACCTTTACTATGGAAATATTTTATCATTTTTGGCTTTGAATTTTTGTATACTTCTGAAATACGATCAAGAGATCGAAGTGCATAATTGAGATTAGATGATATTTAAGTAGATTTTTGCTCCTTTTGTTTTTCTTCTCAACTTTTGTACAATTTCTTACTGACATATATTTATGTGTATTAGTTTTAATTCGTGCTGTTAGGGATTAAGGCTTCTATGTTGACAACTTTTGGGAGATCAATTTCTCTGAATGTTATGGTGTTAACCAATTTACATCTTTGGTATGAGGAGACCCTCTTATGTGCTCTGTTTTGTGCTAATTTAATGTTTTATATTGGTATTCTCTGTTTGTGAGTATTGAGTGCATCATATCTTTCTGAAACATGGATATTATAGCTTTGTAAATTCTAATTGTTTGATGATAAAAAAACTTCGATTTAATTATCCTCAAAGGGAAGTATTAAAGTTTGTCGAAAACTTGAAGACCTGGAGGAGTTCAGTTTAGAAGTTCCGGTAATGTAATTTTGATTCTTTATGTTTTGCAGGGTGATGTTGCGTACGTATCCCTGATATTAGTGATTCATGGATCATTCCACTGCAAGTCTCAGCTTCTTGATTTAAATTAATTAGAATATATTACTGAATGGGGGCAGCTTGTTCCAGGAAGAAAGACCAACAGGTCGACGAGGATAACCTGCACAGAGGAGTCTCTGGAAGATATACTAAAAGTGGGAGCTCAAAATGGCTAGGAACTTCATTTTCTAGAGCATCTATGGATGACAGTCAGGGAAAACTATGTTGCCCGCCGTCTCTTATGGAGTTGTGCATATATAAGATTCGGGAAGTATGTTTTAGTGCTTGATGAGTGCTTTTGTTAGTATTTTGTTGTATTAACGAAAAGGCCAAATTTAATTTAAAGTCATCTTTTTGTTTCATTGAAGGACATACACAAATATAGAACCTTCTCGATGCTGCCAAGGGATATAAGTCAACAGATTTTTGATGATTTGGTCTGTTCTCAATGCATAACTGATTCCATACTCGAAGCTTTTCGGGATTGTGCTCTTCAGGTATCCTTTAAAGCTTCATTGAGATAATAACTGGTACATCAATTTCTTTGGATGCCTAATGGTTATTTATCCTGCAGGATCTTAATCTTGGAGAATATCCAGGTTGTAATGACAGTTGCATGGACTTTGTCTCTTCACAGGGTTCATCTCTATTGTCTGTGGATCTATCTTGTTCAGATGTTACTGACTCTGGGTTAAGTTATCTTAAAGATTGCAGAAATCTTGAAGCGTTGAATTTTAATTACTGTACCCAAATTTCGAACAGAGGTCTGGAGCAGATTAGTGGTAAGAATTTGTTCCTGTTTCGGACTTCATAAAGAATTAAAACATTCTCTGTATTTCTCTTTTCTGCTGATAACTTAGTTTAATATCTACATATTAATTAATCGCTGCTAGTAGTTATTTAGGCAACTTTCATTCAGTAAATTTACTGAAAAATATATGTTTTTCTGATGAGAAATTTAAAGTAACAGCTTTGAATTGCTTATAAAATAACATCCGGAGCATTAAATTACCATTTTTAATCTAAGGAGAAGGTGTCTTGTTTTGTCAAGAGTCAAAAGAGTCATTGCATCAACTCATAAAAAAGATCCTTATCGGAAAATAAGTATGAAACTGTGGTTGATATTTCTTATTCTTTATGGAATTAATATTTTGCTTTATGGAATTAATATTTTGTCTTACCCATGTCCCATCAATAAAAGTGTCAGAGGGGACCTGGTGGTCGGCTGTTGGGGAACTGTAAAGGAATTGCTACCAAGAGCTGATATGTGCTATTTTTTTTAACCTTATAGGTCTATCAAACCTGAATACTCTAGGTTTCAAACGAAACAACTTAATCACTGCGCAAGGAATCAGTTCCTTATCTTCCTTAATGAACTTGGCGAAGTTGGACCTGGAGCGATGTCCAAAGATCCATGGAGGGCTGGTTCATCTTAAAGGTTTGATAGTTTGCAATAATATTCTGAGTACTGACTTTGGATTAGGAATCATAGTCCTTAAACTCCTTTCAATGTGTTGTGCTTGATGCGCATTGCACCTAAACTGCCATATATGTTCCTTACATATTTGACCATCACTTTTTGCAGGTCTAACAAAGCTTGAATCTTTGAATGTCAATTGTTGCAATTGCATCACTGATGCGGATATGAGGGCTCTCTCAGGTAACTCATGTTATGTTCTTATCCCTTAACTGCTAAGAGTGAAGAGAAGCATTCTTCAATAGTCGGATGCTAGTTGCCTTCTGTCTTCTAGCTTTTCTGTTAGTTTTTCGTTTAGAATATCTATTTAATTCATCACATTCAAATTTGGCGTTGCTTAGCAATTATTTCATCTCACCCCAGTGAAGTTCTGAAGATGGATTTTAAGAAAAAATTATAAGGATTTTACGATAAGAAAAGGCTGAATTTGTGCTGTATCTGGATAAATGTTGTCATTAGCTTTATTATAGTTTGCTGTTACTTACTGGTGTGGCATGTAGAAAAAATTCAAATGTATGGATTGGTGTAGGCATAGGTGGAGGATATTGAGCCTATTACTTTTGTTGAGCTCAACTCCATTTCTTTCTTTTGCAGGGGTTACAAGCTTAAAGACTTTACAAATTGCGTCCAGTAAGGTTACAGATGTTGGTATTTCCTTTCTAAAAGGTATTTGTTTGACCCAGAGTGATTCTTGTTTTGTACTTTCATTTTAAAGAAAAAGGGATTGAACTCATTTGACCCATGAGATTCTTTTTCTCTCTTTTTTTTTTTTTTTTTTTTTGAGATTAATTCTTATGGATATCTGAATGATATAAAGTAAGTAAAACCCCTTGTCGGAGCCTCATAATATATTGATCCTGTGGCGAAAAACTATATCAAATTTGGTTGTGATGGGTTATTAGAAGTTGGCAATTTTTAGCAATTGCAATCGACGATGATTCTGTGTCCCCTCACTCCCCTGAGACTAATGTTCTCCGACTCAAAGAATGGCAATACAAAATTGTGGTATTCTTCTTTACTATATTATATACTATCATATTTTTAAGCCCGGAGCTCAGGGATCATTTTGCTGTGTATGAAAGAGTGCTGCACTGTAAAGCTTCTGATACTTTTGAGTGTGAAATATCCTCAAAAATAAAAATTCTAATTTTTGATATATTCTCCTTGTAGCTTTGACTAGGCTCACTCTTTTGAATATGGAGGGTTGCCCTGTCACTGCTGCATGCCTGGAGTCGCTTACAGGTTTATGTTGAGCTTGGTTTATTTATTTATTTATGGCTATAGGATCTGCTTCCTATCAATCAGAAGATTGATAATTTGATGCTAAAATTTTCTATTTCGTTATCATAAAATTTCTCATGAAAGTCACCATTCTCAATATAAGTAACATATTAACATCCTACTATCCATTATCTTCTCATTTTATATTGACTCTTGTTGTGTTTATGCAGCTCTCGATGCCTTGCTGTATTTGAATCTTAGCAGATGTAATTTGACAGATGATGATTCTGATAATTTTTCAAGTAGGTCTTATCTAAAGTGCTGCTGTCATTCTCAAGTTGAAATAATAACTACTTTAAGAACATTATCCATTTCAGTCTGTCATTGTGAATCATTTCATGAACTTAAAATTTAATGGGTTTGAATGTTATGCTTCATGGCAGAGCTGCAATCTCTGAAAGTTTTGAATTTGGGATACAATGAGATAACAGGTGGTACTTTGGTACATCTTAAAGGTAAGTAATGTTCTCAAATTTAAACAAAATGATGATTTATTACGTGTTTGAGGTATATTTTACATCCCGAAGAAATTTTACAGGTTTAACAAATTTGGAGAGCTTAAACCTGGATTCTTGCAGTATTAATGATGAAGGGATGGTTCATCTTGCAGGTGAACTCATTATTACCACTGTTAATGATTGGTTTATTTCTCTAATGTTGTGTCAAAAACAGAACTTGTCTTTTGTTCTCGTGCATCCAGATCTTTGTTGTTACTGGTGCCCTCCTCTTTTCACTTGCTGACTTTTTGTTTGTTCTGATGTATGATTCTCAGGCTTATCTCGCCTTAAACTCTTAGAGTTGTCTGATACTGAAGTTGGAAGCAATGGACTACGTCATCTTTCTGGTTAGATGCAATCTTCTGACTAAAGTATTTATTTAAAATTCAAATAAACACTGTCATGCATTAGTAAATTTCCTTTGAGTTGTCTAAGTATACAGAAATTGAACCTCAATCTTAGAGAATTGCAGATATTTTCATATTAAAGTTCATATTTCAACCCTAACATTGTGTTTCTTCAAGTTTTTCAGTCTGATGTTTTATATGTTACATAACATATATATGAATGTATACATGTTTAAGTAGGCAGATATGATTAATAATTGATACTTTCTTTTACAGGCCTACTTAATTTGGAGAATTTGAATCTCTCCTTCACTGTTGTCACTGATGGTGGTTTGAAAAAGTTGTCTGGATTATCATCTCTCAAGTCCCTCAATTTGGATGCTCGTCAAATTACAGATGCTGGCCTTGCTGCTCTTACGAGTAATGATATTTTGAGATTGTGGAGTACAGATTATCTTCTATCTACTTAAAATTCTAAACTATAAAGTCTCTTCTTTTGCAGATTTGACTGGACTGACTCATCTGGATCTCTTTGGTGCACGAATTACAGATTCCGGGACCAATTATTTGAAATGTATGCTAAGGACTGAACCCATCTTACTCAATTAACCGTGGTTTTATTCATCATTGTTCATTTTGTTTAATGCTTTTTCCTATAGCTTTCAAGAAACTGCGTTCTTTGGAAATCTGCGGTGGGGGGTTAACAGATGCTGGTGTAAAGAATATTAAAGATCTGACGTCCTTGACTCTATTGAATCTATCCCAGAACCACCACTTGACCGATAGGAGCTTGGAATCAATTTCTGGTATTTCTGGAAAAAAGTTATCCTCTTCATTTTACCCATTCATAAAAGAATGTCTATATATGCCCACTCATTACATGAGATCTGCATTATATTTAGGGTTGTCTACAATTCGGATTTGGATCAGATCAATTTAGATCCAGATCCACTTATTTCAATTGGGTTCGGATCCTGGTCTCGCCTAGAATTTAAGCTCATCGGATGCTCGGAATTTGGTCGGATTTTACATAGAATTTCGGATACGCCTAATTGTTCATCCTCGAAATATTCCCTATCTTTGTCTACAAAGAGTTTCTTAATGCAATATAATCATATAATTCAGCTCACGAGCTCAGACTTAAAAGTATGAAAATGAATTCATGTCATGTGAGTCATACGATAAATGATTGTTATTGTTACCTATATAAATAAAATATCATGTATATATGGTAGTTATTTATTATCATATTTGGATCACCAATGGATTGAATCAACCTAGATTCATATGCACTCCGTTTATCTATTATCTGGTCGGATCCAGATTAAAAATTTGCTTCATCGACAGCCCTAATTCTATTTCCGTGGCTTAATCCATTCTTGTGGCATCTTTCTTCATGGATTTAATCTTTATTCTGACTTGTAAATGCAGGACTTACACAACTAGTGTCCTTGAATGTCTCAAACTCTAGGGTAACAAGTGTCGGTTTACAGCATCTGAAGTCACTAAAAAATTTGAAATCACTGTCATTGGAGTCCTGCAAGGTGACTGCAGATGACATGAAGAAGCTCCAATCAATGGATCTGCCAAACCTGGTGAGTTTTAGGCCCGAATAAGCATATAGCATCAATCGAATTGTACATAATCTAAACATGAACTTTGCTTCCAACATTTTCCTGTGCCACGTGTGAAGCTTTCTTTTGTATTGTTCTATGAAATAATTGTATATAATCACTTTCCTTTGGCATGATTTAAATTTGGTTCCTTTGTGGAGTTGTGGGAAAATGTCATCAGCTCCTGAAGTTCTGTACATAAATTATTGGCTGTGTAAATTTTGCATACGGTTTGAACTCTATTTTCACATTTTGAGCTTCTCTTTTTCTTCTTAAGATGATTTGCTCTGCATGCAATACATTTTCTTGTTAGATTGCGGTAGAAAATAATTACTAGGTCCAGGTGGATCTCTAGGAGTAATTTAATTTAATTTTAACAATGAAATTACAAGTTCCATCCTTGTCCACCGCTTCGTACTAAATTAGGTTCAAATTCTACTAAGAAACTCAATTGTTTAACCAACACAACCAGATTATGTTGACTTGAATTAAAGAAAGGACCAACTTATACCAATTTTTTTTTCTTCCTGGAAACATGGTCTAATTCTTTTCAAAACACTGTAAATTATATGGATGTCTCTCTAAGGGGGAATTGAATATGGGCTCGACACATTATTCCCTACTTATTATGGCATGGTATGTCTGGATAAAACTTTTGATTAAATTATGTCTTTATAAGCATTAAAATATTTAATTACTATAAAAGGACCCATTAATTTGTTTAGTTTTTTAGGAACGTGTTTTGAAGATTTGAATAATCTTTTGAGATGTCAACCAATTTTGTGCATTTGAAAAAAGTTGTTTGATTGAGTTCGTATTTGAGTGCCAAATTTCGAGAAGTGATTTTATCGTAAAAACATCAGTACATGTGAGATCTAAATGTGTCACGTTTCTTATATAATATAATAAGTAAGTTTGATGGATTGGACTTGTAAAAGATTTCAATAAAGAAAATGGCATTTTGACGGTATAACTGGACTTCAGTTTCATAAGGCTCTTTTTTTTTTGGAAATGATGCGGTCAAGTCTGGGTACATCAAAATCGGATCAAGTCTCACTTGGACAGATCTCGGTCTAAGTCGAGACTTGTCCAATTTTATTGGAGACTTATAAAGTTATTTGATATTTAACAATTACTTCTAATACTAATAGGTTCCTAATTTATATTATCTATTTTTTTTCCTCAAACCTCATAAGCAAATCTTAATCTATATTATATCTCAAAATTTTAAACCGATTAATTATATTTTGTTAATATTTTATCATCTCAATATTTCATTGAAATCATTGTTTAAATCGACTTTCAAAATTTCATTAAGAACTTTTAAACTAAAATTTGAGACCAAATAAAACTAAACAAAATCAAAACCTTTTCATAATAGAACTAAGTTTTCAGTTACTGGTGAGCTGGCCTATGAATATTTTTAAACCTTATGGCTAGGAATTAATGACACCACATCATTAATTTGGTTTCAAATTGCATGATATGATGAGTGATGACGGTGTGATGTCATTCATAGCCATAACATTTAGGAATTTTTCCTAGATCAGGTATAGGTACGAATTTTCCAAAAGGTTGGAATGTCATTTGTTATAATGAATTTTTTTAAGATATTTAATAAAATGTCAATAAATTTATTACTCCATCCAACCTTAATTTTTTGCTACTTTTACTTTAGACACAAAATTTTATATAAGAGTTGAAACAATGAAACTTCTGAATAACTTTATATTTGTGCCCCTAAAAGTAGTTGTTGGAGATTAGTGGTGTCAAATCATTACTTTATGTGAGAAAGTAATTTTTAAGAAAAATATTTTTATTTAAAAAATGAAGTCTTATTTTGAGACATCACAAAAGTAAAAAAAAATTCAGTTCAGTTAAGCGAATTGTTAACAATAGGTTTATATGGTCTCTTTTTTTATTTTGATTAAGAGGTTTCTACGGTCTCATGGCTACACGAGTTTACTTTAGTAGATTACACAGTTAAATATAACTCCCTCCGTTTCATATTAATTAGTACATTCTTACTTTTCACATGGATTAAGAAACCTCATAATTACATACTTTTTAATGGTAAAATATCTCAAATATCCTTTATAATGATGACTACTTTTTAATATTTTATTCCCAACTCCAATGAGGGAAAGGGGCAAAATTGGAAAAAAATGATTTGAAAACTCAAACATGTCAATTAATTTGAAACAAAAAAAATTGACAAATGTACCAATTAATATGAAAGAGAGGGAGTATTATAAATTTGTAATCTTCCCCTAATCATAAAAATCTTCTTTAGATTTTATAAATCTTATTAAATGTAATTTTCTTCTTCTATTTCTTATTTGGGTAGATTTTATTAAATCTTATTTAATGTAATTTTCTTCTTCTTTTCTTATTTGGGTATTTCTATATAAGATACTTACTGTAAGAGGATTTCATTTCAACCTAAAATTCACTCAGCCCCAAATTACTAGCTACTTATATATTTTGCATTATAAGAAAAGATTAGGGATCTCAAACATGAAGTTTGCCAAGGTTCCTTTGTTTATCGTTCTCGTCGTATTTGTCATCCAAGGTACATTGACTTGGATTTTCTTTCAAACATAATTAATTTGAGAAAATCATATTATCAAACGTTACAGGTTATTTACTCGACATGTTCACTTTCAAACTTTCTTAATAAAAACACAAATCAATTAAACACATTTATTTCTGAAACAAAAATCATTATTTTACACCCTATTAGTCAAACTTTTTAAAAATCAATTCAAAAAGTATAAAACACACTTTTCTGGGATTTAGTTGGGGAAAAAAACCTCATTTTTGAAAATATTCTCCGAAAAGCTACCAAGCAAGCCATTTTTCAAAATTCATTTAAAAAAAGTAGCTATCAATTTCTATTTGGAATTTTTTCGGTTTCATATAATTAGAGGAAAATTAATATATGTATGTTTTTATATATATGCCACCGCGCGCAGGTAGTTGTGCAGATGATCATGTATGCACTTTCGATTTTATTTATAGTAAAGGTAACTGTGACAAGATAGAATGTCCCCAGCTGTGCAAGAGTTTTTATGCATATGCAGCAATTAGCGCGAGATGTACACGAGATGATACATGTACGTGTATGTACAAGTGTAAATAATTTATAATTAATTATCGATCTCCTTATTTTTAACTGTCAAAAACTTATCAATGTTATTTTAATTACTAAAAATTTGAATGTTCAATTAGTAGTTCATTGCATCTGAATATTACTATTTAATTTGACCATTAAAATTAAATTGAACTCGTCTCTACTCGCACGAATTAATATCAATTGAACTATAATAAAATTTTATGAATTATATCCAACAATTTGATATGTATTCGTTACATCAAATTCAAATGTATGTTTGCATTTACTTTTCTAGGTTCAAAATCACAACATCATTTGATTTAATATTTCAAGTCCATCTAACTCTATTTTTTTTATTTTATTTAACATTGTGAATTTCTAATGGTGAGTTTAGTCTAACGATTACATACTTACTTTTAAAATAATTTTTTCAGATAATTACTTCCACGAGAAGCGATTTAACATTTTGGTTGCACATTTTCAGAAGTGCTTCTAAAATGTAGGATTTCATTTAATCTACAAAATTAATATTGTATTTATGCTAAATAATACAATTCAATAATATTTTTTAACTTAAAAAGCACAAGACTATTTTAAAAATATAACAAAACTAGCAAGGAAAATTATTTCTCGTAACATAAGACTATGATCAGAAAAATAAATAAAATGGTAAAATGAATAATTAAATAATAGAGTGAATCGCATTTTTTTTTATTTTGAAGGGATATAGAAAAATAAATAAAATGGTAAAATGAATAATTAAATAATAGAGTGAATCGCATTTGTTTGATTTTGAAGGGATATATTAGAAAATACATTAAATTTATTTTTCTGACAACAACAATATGATTCTAGCAATATCTTTCCACCCATTTCCTAAAAAAAAACAATATCGCTACCCAAAAATAAAACATTGGTTAATAAATAGTACATGTTTAAATTTATAGATATGTATACAATGCAATATTACATACATATAAGAGGGGTGAGAAAAGTATACATAAGAGGGGTGAGAAAAGTATACAGTGGCAACTCATGGTACGTCATAGAGAGAAAGACATACTCATAATAAATATAAAGGAGTATATAGTTAAAGAATATTCTTAGTAGTATGTAATAACCTAGATAATGTGAGGGCTGACGATATTGTCTGATTGAGGATTGTTGTCGTCGTCGGAGCAATACATTGCAACTATTTAATTTACATATCTTTATTAAGGAATGTAAAATCTAAATTCATCAACTTCCATAATGCTCTTTTTTTTTATTTGTTTTTATTACATTAACAACATTTTTTTTTACTTCATATATTATCAATTTCTCTTACTTTATGATTTAAAAAATTTGTATGTAAAAGAAAAAAACAATCTTTTAAGTTCAAATACACCATCTCCAACAGACCTCTTAAATCTTGACCTCTTATCTTATAATTTAAGGGGTGAACAGTGTTATACATTCCCACTTTTAACTCTGCACTCCAACAGCTAGTTTATATTTTAAGATTCTACTTTTAAACAACAACATCATTTCACTCCAATATCTAGATTATATTTAATAAATTATTTTTAATTATGATTTACATATAATAATAGTGATATATATATACATATATATATATATATATATATTTAATATTTATTTTTAATATAATGATAAAATTTATTTAATATAATAATAAAATATTATTATTTTGAGAAAATAATAATAATTTAAATTAAATAATTGTGTTCTATGAATTTAAATTAAATATTTCGTGAAAGTAATATAAAATTACAATATTATTATTTCAAAAAAATAATATGAATTACTATTTTAAAATATTTTTAATTTTCTAAGGGAAAAGTATAAAAGATTTGTACTTTCAATGCAAAAAGAGCTTTATAATTTTTTGTGGGTCTTAAAATATAAGAGCTCCCTTGGAGCTCAATTTTTTGGCAAAACTTATATTTTTTCTTATAATTTGAGTTTTAAATGGTCACTTGTAGATGGTCTTAGATTGTTAGATTATTCAGTAGCTACTTGTTTTGCAATTTTGGTGTACATAAGACATTCATGTATGACAGCGCAATCTTTAGAAATATTTTACAATTTCTAATTCTTTTTAATAAGTTAAAGATAAAATTATGTTATAAATAATTTGTTAATTTGTCATGGTATAATTTACTAATATAGGATTATGTCTACTGCTTGTTTGTCTTTTTCTTATGTTGAATCATATCCAAACTTGTGTGATAAAAGGCCAAGCGCAGAAATGAAAAAAAAAATGAGGTAAAAAGAAATAATTGCTGAATTGCAAATTAAGTAAAAAGAGAGTGTTTGATAAATTTAGATTTTACATTTCGTAATTAAGAGGGGCAAATTAAGAAGTTACAAATTACAATTAATTAATTACTCTGCCAGCAAGAATCCTAGCCTAGCTGTATCGTTCTAACTTCTAATTTAAGAGTTAGAGGAAACAAAATATTTTTGTATATGCCTTAAAACATCATTAATTCCTTTAAGCCTTATTTAGAAGCTAGCTTAATCTATAGGAGTATAAATTAGTTATCTCCTCTAGGCTCTAGCTCTAGCTCATTTATTCGAAAATCAAACCACAAAGATGGAGGAGACCAGAATTAGAGATGATGAAGAAAAGAAAGAGGTACTGTACATACTACGATTAATTTATTCTTCAAACAAATAAGTAGTAAATAATATTATACAGTATAAAATTTCTGTATAGAAGAAAATGGCGAAATTCCGAGTTTACAATAGCATGTCCGGAGACGAAAAAGAAATATTCAAGCCCAGGGTTCCAGGCAAAGTCGGAATGTACGTCTGCGGTGTGACGCCGTATGCCCTAAGCCACATAGGTCACGCCCGTGCTTACGTGGCATTCGACGTTCTTTACAGGTTCCCAATCTTATGGAAAATTTCATTCTAGGTCTAGGTATTGATCTCATCTCTCATTTCTTTTAATCTGAAATACTTGGGCTATCAGGTTGTTTATGTTGGCAATTTCACTGATGTTGATGACAAGGTGATATATATATATATTTTTCCTTCCTTGCCTAAATATTGACAATAATTTTATTCACTTTGAAAATTGGTACTTTTGCTAGAAGAGAACATAGACTATATGAATTGTAGTTATTACTTTGAAGAAGATTAGATTAGATTAGATTACCTGGTCTGATCTGATCATTCCATTTTCAGATTATTGTCAAAGCAAAAATGAATGGAGAGAGTCCAAAAGAATTTAGTGATAGGTTTATCGATGAGTTTCTCAAGGATATGGCTGATCTCCAGTGCCTTCGTCCCACTCATGAACCACGGGTTACAGATCATATTAAACAAATCATAGATATGATTGCTCATGTAATTAATTCTCTTTTTTTCTGAATTGAAATGTTATTTCCTTTTCTTCTTGCGCACATTTTTAATCATCATATTATGAGGAGCAGTGGTTTAATTAATATTTTTGTGTTTGTTTTTATTTCTTAAACTGTCTTAAACTGTCAATATTGGGCTTGCAGATTATGAGCAATGGTTGTGCTTATGCTGTTGATGGTGATGTTTACTTCTCTGTTGATAAATTTCCAAACTATGGTAAACTATCGAAACGGAATATAGAGGAGGACAATAGAGCCGGGGAAAGAGTTGCTGTCAATGAAAGCAAACGGAATCCTTTTGATTTTACCCTGTGGAAGGTATAAAGTAAACAAAATATATTCATCACTTACGTTGCCTATCCTCTTTCTAATTTCTAATTAGAAAGTTTTTGAGCAGGCTGCAAAGGAGGGTGAGCCCCATTGGGACAGCCCCTGGGGTCCAGGAAGACCAGGATGGCACATAGAATGCAGTGCCATGAGTGCACATATTTTAACGCACTCGTTCGATATCCATGGTGGTGGGATGGATTTGATATTCCCCCATCACGAAAATGAAATCGCTCAAAGTTGTGCTTCTGCTTCTTGCTCGAAGACCCAAGTTAAATACTGGATGCACAATGGTTTTGTTACAATTGATGACCAGAAAATGTCCAAATCTCTTGGAAATTTCTTCACTATTCAAGACGTAAAAGATATAAACAAATTAATGGCCTTTTTTGTTTTTTGGCAGTGTGGATTGTTTCTATTTTTATACTGAATATTCTTTTGCAGGTTACAAAAAGATACCATCCGCTAGCGTTGAGGCATTTTCTGTTGGGAACTCACTACCGATCGCCTATTAATTTCTCAGATTCACCAATAGAAATTGCATCAGAAGCTGTTTTCTACATCTACCAGGTGAATAAACAAGTTGATTAATTGTTTAAAAACCTATGTTATTTTAATTAGCAAAAACCTCTCTGTGTTCTTTTTCATTTGCAAAAAGGCCCATTTTGAAATCCCTTCACAAGTCAATAGGGAGGTTATTGTCAATTTTAAAGTGAACAGGGGGGTTATTGCCAATTTTTAAAGTTACAGGGGGATTATTGATAATTTTTAGGTTAAGAGGGCTGTTTTTGTATTTTTGTGGGGGTTTAATTGTCATTTTCCAGCAAAATATGTATTTCGACATGGGGAAGGGTTTTTTTACCAATAAAAAATAACACTTTTTTTCTTTTCCTAATTAGGTAAACCACAGGGGGTATTTTAGCATTTCACTCTTATAAATTCAATTGGGTTATGCTGCATTATTATCTTCTTGAACCTTATGACATACTTGATTTAATGATGCCATTAGTACCTGCCACCTTGTATGAAGATTGGACATTTATTTTATCAAGTGAATAGTTTCTCATGGCTTGTTTTTGTTATTCATAGACTTTACAAGATTTTGAAGATGCTTTGTCTGCATTGAAACAAGAAGGTGAATCAAGTAAAATGGGTAGTAAAAGCCAAGCTGCCCAAGAATCCATCGAGAAGATCAAGAAATGCACTAGTGACCTCCATAATGATTTTGAGAACAAAATGGGAGATGATCTGCAGACACCGCCTGTAATAAATGGGAGATGATCTGCAGAAAAGTCCTGGATCTTCTGGGATTGCTTTCCAGTTCAAGTTATACTGAGGTACCCTCTAATATATTTTCATATCTCATCACCGACCAAGTGGGCAGGTTGGGTCGGGTATAAAACTTGCTGTGACTGGGTCAACACAGGTCCTGTCCCAGGTCAATAACTGGTTGTGTTTTTTTTAGGTATGTTAATGATAGGGCCTGACCTGGATCTAGCTCGGATTCAATCGAAGTTCGGATCCACCAATATCTTTCTCTTTTGTTTAATTACATTTCAATTCAACTTAGCTCATGAGTCCAAACTTTTTTTGTTAGGCAAATCTTGGGCATGCCTTTTAAGATTTGCTTTAAATGACTTATATGTCAGATAGATTTAGTAAAAATATTCTTTGAATCAGAACTGGGTTGCGACTTGACTTATTGAACTTGTTTTAATTATTAGACCCATTTTCCACCCGATCATGCATCCTGGTCAACCCAAGGATCAAGTTTATCAACTGTTTGTCTTGATGTAGTTTCTTATATTGGACACTTTTGCTCCTCTACAGGTTCTGCAGCAACTGAAAGATAAAGCTTTAATAAGGGCAAAATTAAGCGAAGTTGATATTTTGCATTCAATCGAAGAAAGAACGCTAGCCAGGAAAAAAAAGGAGTTCTCTAAAAGTGATGAGATCAGGAGCAATCTTGCTTCTAAAGGTATCGCATTAATGGATGTACTGAAGCAAACAATTTGGAGGCCTTGTGTGCCTGTAGTAAAACAAGCTCAGCAGCATGAGGTACCCCTTCAACACGTGAAAAAAGACCCTCAACATCCGAAAATAGTGGCACAGATCAAAGATCATAGATTAAAGGGTAAATTAGTGGTAGATTAATTTAAAAGGTAAATTAATGGCACAGATTATAGATTGTTATGGATAGAAGACCGTCTCGATATAGGATGACAAAATATGGATGATATATGAGAGTAATTTGCATTACCATTAGCAGTTCATTGATTTTATATAAAAATTAATACAATGTTTGTTTCTAGAGTAGCTAAGCTCTGTTCAACAAGCATGGGAAAGAAGAAATCTTCAGCCAATATACTAAACAAGTCGAAAACATAAGTGCTATCAGTTACGTTTCATGAATCTAAATCTAATTATAAATCATGCACTACACGCCACGGTCTCATATCATGAACATTTGCCAATGCCACCTTACATAAGCTATACATACGGCCTGGGTGTTCATTTGACAGAATATGTAGAAACTTATGCCCTCACCAAATGAAAGCTCTAACACGAAAGTCACTCTTACTCAAACGTCATAGTCAATACTCATACAACTGGGCTGGCGACCTATTTCCATTAAAATACCCTTATTAAAATGAAAGCATAAACAGTGTAAACTCATGTGTTTGTGGATCTCTAGGATGCACATTAACCTTGAGACTTACTGCATCTTAATCAAACCTTAACCTAGAACAAATAAAATTTAAGTGACTAGGTTACTGATCTGAAACTCTTCCCTCTTTGTTCTTGTACTTGAACCGTGCCATAACCTACAACGAGAAAACATTTGCATAACATGATGCAAACTATAAAAGAAAAGAAACAAAGATTACTTGAGTGAGCCTCGTGTGAAACTCCCTTTGGAACTCTTTTGACTGTAACTTTATTTACAATATTTACATTGTTTCTTTCAACATGTCTCTAGAAAGAAGATTTTCCCTCCTTTTGGGAGGACACGGGCACGGGCACGGATTTTATAGCATAACTCTATACCGTTACTCAATCCAACGAACCCCCCAATAAAAGTGAAACATACCGACAAGTCCCTGCTGTACATGTAAGGCAATGACAGCTAAAGCATTTATATAGAATAAACGACGCAAATTCCCATCATCTTCAATCTAGAAAACCATAATCAAACAAGTCAAAGACATTATTACAAGAGCTAGCAATTGCATTCATTTACATAATTGCTACTCCCTCCGGTTCATATTAGTTGGCACATTTGTCAAATTTTTATGTTTCATATTAATTGGCACATTTGGGTTTCCAATGCAATTTTTTTCAATTTTGCCCTTCTCTTACATCTAGATTGGGAAGCTCAAGAGTCACTAGAAAGGGTATTTTTGACATTTTATCATGTAAAAGTGATTAATCATGAGGTTTCTTAATCTGTGTGAAAAGTAACAATGTGCCAACTAATATGAACCGGAGGGAGTAACTATCACAGAGAAAAGGGGGATAAACATTGTGCTAAAAAAACTGAAGGCCAGATTTATCGCTTCATTCTTTCCCCTAACCCAGATAAGTAATTTAAAGGAACCAACGATAAGCGTAATTTAAAGTAACGACTACTAACTTCTATTAGCTAATAACGGAAAATTTCTCCAACTGAAAAACATAGTTTAACAACGAAGACGAATCAACCTTATCTCTCTTCTCGAAATTTGGATCCTGCACGAGCATTGAAATCGCTAATGCAAAGGCTGAAGTAGAGAGTGCAGCCAAAAGGAAGTTTGCTGAACGACTTTTCGCCCAGAAGTGAGAATTACTAGGGTTGGGGTTTGATTTGTGAGTTGTTGAGGCAGAAAAGGGGACGGCGGCGCGTGCGGGATGTTGGGATTCGGTAAGATAAACAGCCCTTCAGGCAGCGGAAAATAAAATTTTTAGGACCTCTTACGGAATCTTGCCAGGATACTAAATTGGTTGTATATATATGAATATAAATCGACAAGGATAATTAGATCCAAATTATACCTGTCTCCTAGCAAATCCAAGTAACTAGCAAAGTCGTTGCGTTTTCTCCCTCGGTAGAATCGATCCAAGCTTTGTTAAAGCGCCCCACGAGTTGCGCCTCTACGAGTTGATACACCACAATATCACGAAATATAATAAATCCTAATCGGCTAGAACATAGGATATATTAATATCTAGGATTAGAGAACAAGATTGGAACGAAAACGAAATCGAAAAATTCTTCCAAAAGGAGGAAGGGGTTCGGCCGATTTCACTAGGGAGAGAGGGAGATAATTTTTCTTGACTTGGCTTTTTGGTTCTTGATTAGTGTATGTGAGATATGACATTAAGTCTCCTATTTATAGGAATCTCATAATCCTAATCCTCCTAGGATTAGGACTCCCAAGTCTTCTAATTCTCTTATATGGGTCATGGCCCTTTTAATTGGAAAACCAAGTCTTCTAATTAATTCATAGCCCATACTTGATTTAATTAATTGGGTCTTTATTTAATTTTCCAATTAAATGGCCCAATTAATTTATTTCTTTCTCATTTAATTAAATTAGACTCTAAGTCTATTTAATTAAATATTCTCATTATTAATTAAATTCAATTTAATTATCTAACTCACAAATTAAATTCTAATTTAATTTCCAGTCTTGATCCAATTCCAATTGGATCAAGTTCGCTCCAATTGGGTCGACCCAGTCAACCCAGTCGACCCAGTCGACCCAATCGATTTAGTTGACTCAGTTGTTCTTCATTTCCTCGCTTTCGCTTCATGTGTATTGTGTATGCCCCCGTAGGTTCACCACATAATTGGTCGTGGGTTATAATTAGATATTTATTTAATTACTCGAGTATTAAATACTCTAAATCAATTGAACACTCTGTCGACTGATCATTCCAAAATTAGCACCCCTGCTAATTGGGGAATTCTCCCACACTCCACGGTCGATGTCTGGCCACAAGCCCATGGAGCCCAATCACTGGTGAATTAATTCAGTGAACCTTTTAATCATTTACAATTTCCATATACGCTATAATCTCTCCATCGATCAATCTCCCAGTCAATACTTAAGGGCATGGATTTTTCATCGGTTCCCTTTTAATTCGTTTTGACTTTATGCATTCTGATCTCGAAATAATTATCTTTGACTTAATCTTTATGAGCTACTTACATAAAGCCGTCAGATACCTTGGCCAAGGATTTTACCAGAATTAATTTCTCACAGAAATCCATAGGAGAATTTCCCAACCTATCAAATCGGGTCAATGGATCCTTTGTTGATGATATGAACCTGCATACGAGTCCCTCTATACCCAACGTGAATCCACAGAGACTTTCTGGTGATCTCCAGTCGGTCGGAACTCACATCTAAGTATAGACGTTCTCGCACCAGATAAACCCAATCACCTCAAGTATTTAGGGATCATTCCTCGTATACTATTGTAAATAGGAATAACTTCAACTCCGATATGCGACTACCGCTTCCATGGTGAGTTATTACCTAATTGGGGT
Organism: Penstemon newberryi var. newberryi; assembly: GCA_030819805.1. Lineage (NCBI taxonomy): Eukaryota > Viridiplantae > Streptophyta > Magnoliopsida > Lamiales > Plantaginaceae > Penstemon > Penstemon newberryi. The sequence goes on from JAUALY010000008.1 coordinate 2,149,585, forward strand.
ATTCAGTGCACTTGCCATCCCAGCAAGTCACCCACTTATGTGTATCGACTATCCCAGTCACGCTCGTGGACCCCAGCGTCCTCCAGTTCATCGGAGTATACACATTAGTGAGAGTCTAACCGAATCCAACGATGTCCCATCTCGATTGGATTCTATGACTCTTGAATATGTTCTAGATCACGGCCTTGGAGATCAGTCCACGGATTGTCCCATAGCCCTGCGATCTAAGGACTTATATCCTTATGCGTAGATAATTATTACATAAGATAAAGTTGACCATATAATAAAGATGCATTTATTAATCTAAATTGAATAGTTCCTTTATTTATTACAATAAATGGCAGCCATACAGTGGGCTTGTCGGACACTATTCTATCACGGGAGTGGAAAGGGCCTGTTTGTTTGGTGTTTGGGAAATGCCAAACAAACATGTTTTATACTTTCTGAAATAAATTTTTCATCTCTCAATTTTCTCAAACTACTCTTTCAAAAGTCAAACAAACAACAATTTTCTTGTCTCTAAATAAAACATATACAAATTCTACTATGATTTGACATAAAGTAACATATCTCTTACACATTTATCTCACATAACAAACATGATTTGACATAAAGTCTTACACATCTTACACCTACAACTTAACTCTTCCAAAAAAATCTACACATATTTTATTTTTCAAACCACTCTCTCAAAACCCAAACAAACAACATTACGCAAATCGAGATTATTTCACAAACCAATACTACTCGCCCAAACTATTTTCCAAAACACCAAACAAACAGGCCCTTAATCTTTTTTTTTTTTTTTTTTTCCTGTAATTGTGATAATCATAGTTCAAAGTAGGGAATTCTATCATGACTCTTGACTCAATCTTGAGTCACCCAAATAAATTGATCTTAACCATTCAAAAATAAAATTGAATAATCTTGTCCATTAATTGTGTATAAATGTGTATCATCCCCATTTTTGTGTATTACACCAAGAAATTTAATTATTAATGTATTGTAAATAGTAATTTTACATTGTTACCCCTTAATAAAAACAACACAAACACTTAATCGGACAATAATGCCCCTCTCATTTCATCTCCATCATTTCTCTCGAAACCCTAATTCCCTCCTCTCCCACCTAGCAGCCGTCGCCGTCCAAATCTTTCTCTTCTCTTTCATTAACCCGATAATGGGTATCTTTCTCAGAAAAAATGGTGCAAATATATATACTCCATCCTGTATACTCGAAATTGGATCGTCGGAGCCTCCATGACTGGCTTTACGGTGGCCTCCAAGCCGTTTGTATTTACCTTTCTATCCCTCATTCCCGCCAGAATAAGGGTTTAGTGTTCACGCCGATTCCTCAATCTCAGCCCTGATTCCGTAAGTGGACGGAGGCGGCACATCGCCGCCTCTCTGGTCGCGGCCAGAATGACGTAGCCCTTCTCCCTCAGTTTTGGTCTCTGACCAGAACACTGAGGCTTCACCGGTGCAGCGGTGAAGCTTCACCTTCACCGTCATCTTTTAAGAAATGAATTCTTTTTTTTTTTGATTTTTTTTAAATAAGAAATGACTTAAAATATTAAATATTTAATAATGTACAATTATTGTAGAAAAACGTTTCATTATGAGAATAATATATTTTTGTAAATAAAAATATTCATTTTAATGTTATATTTATCTAAAAGAATTATATATTTGAATTTATTATTTTTATTAGCTTTGTATTTGACTTGGTAGAAAATCTAATATAATTTCAACCCAATTATTAATATCTAATATACTTGATATTTGAGCTAAAATCTAATATATAAAGGGTAAGTTAGGAATTTAGTAAAATAAAGACTAAGGGTATAATGGGTATTTCAATAATTAATTGGGATTGTAAATGAATTTATTGGGTTGTAATGTGGACATGTGTCCAAATTGGTCAAAAATGATGTTGTTGGTGACTCTCTATGAAGTGAGAATCACCATAGACCATCCCTTCAAAGTAACTAGGTATTAATGGTATATTCGTAACGTCTAAAAATTTGTTCCATATTTTATTTAATAGCAGGAATTATAGATTAAACTTTTGATTATATCCGCTGTGGCAATATTGTTTGCCATTATTTATTGATGACACAGTAATTACTAATTATAATAAAATTCTAACATATTTGAGAATATACTTTGACTAGCGATATTGCCAGGGTGTGAATTCTTTGAAAGGAGTATAAATTTTTAACATTTCTAATTCGTCATTGGCCTATGTTTTGAAAATTTCTTCAAAAATCTTTTTAAAACAGATCACACCCGTGATAACCCCCTCTTCCCTTTTGATTTAGATGACCTTTTCCCGAAAGTCATCACTGATGTTGAAAATGAAGGACTTTGTTGCATTCCCACCCCTGCGGATATTAAAAAAATCTTGTTTTCTATGGAATCCAACAAAAGCCCTGGACCTGATGGCTTCCCACCTGCTTTTTTCAGAATATCACCGATTCAGCAGTTGTCTTGGCAGTCCAAGCTTTTTTCAAATTTAAAACCTTTCCGGATGCCTTCAATCACACTTTTATAACTTTAATTCCAAAAAACCAACGTGCTTGTCGTGTTGATCACTTTAGACCGATTAGCCTTTGTAATGTTGTTTACAAAATTATCACTAAAATTTTGGCTCAACGGCTCAAACCTTTTCTTGACATTTTGATTGCTCCTAACCAGTCGGCTTTCATTCAAGGTCGTAACATTCAAGATAATTCTATCGTCTCCCATGAGATCATGCATTACCTTAGTAAGAAAAAAGGCAAAAAAGCTTTCATGGCCATAAAAGTCGACCTTGCTAAAGCCTTTGATAGGCTCGAATAGGACCTTTTATATCATATTTTTCGATGCTTGGGTTTTTGTGATATGTTTAATGGCTGGATTTTACAGTGTCTCTCTACTAATAGTTTCTCAATATTGATCAATGGAACTCCTTTTGGCAACTTCAAACCAACTCATAGAATAAGACAGGGAGACCCACTTTCTCCTTACTTATTCATTATTTATGCATAATTGCTCTCTCGTATCCTCCAAAGAGATGAAAATGCAAAATCCTTTTTTGGAGTTGAAGTCTCACGTACTAGTCCCCCTATTTCGCACTTACTCTATGCTGACGATCTGATTGTGTTTTGTAGGGCAAACTTGGACGACGCCAACACCATTTCCAATTGCATTGAACTTTTCTCGGATTGGTCCTCCCAAAAAATGAATAAGGATAAATCATTTATTCATTTCAGTGCCAATACTCCTCCCTCTTCCAAAAGTATCATCTTTGCTACTCTTGGCTTGCGAGAATGCAACCACAAGCTCAAACACTTGGGACTCCCTTTTTGTAAACCTAAAAATCGCAAACAAACTTTTCAAGAGATCATCGATAAGACCAAAACTAAGCTCTCCAGTTGGAAATCCCGCTGCCTCTCTCAAACAGCCAGGGGTGTTCTCATTAAATCAGTTGCCCAAGCCTTGCCAATCTACCAAATGTCAACCTTTCTCATTCCTAAAACCATCTGCTCTAAACTTGATTCCCTCATGCTCCGATTTTGGTGGGGGGGAAACCAAAACAACAACATCCTTGCTCTTAAATGTTGGAGCTCAATCTGCATCCCTAAATCTAATGGTGGCCTCGGTTTTAGAAAAATGGAAGAGTTCAACAAAGCCCTTTCTTCAAAGCTTTCTTGGCATATTGCTTCCAATTCTAACAAGATGTGGGTCAAAATCTTCAATGCCAAATACCTTGGGGGTTCAAATTTGCTTCACATCAATAAGAAATTCCCTAGCTCCTCTTGGATCTGGCAAGATATTCTTCATTGTAAACCTATCATCTCTAGCGGAGCTTGCTTCACGATCTCCACCAATTCACTTATCCGGATCTGGGATGACCCTTGGGTCCCATCCTTACCGGGTTTCATCCCCACCCTCAAAGACAACTGCCCCCTTGACCTTTGTAACTTTATCTTTGTCAAAGATTTATTGGTTCTAGACAACAACATTTGGAACTTTGATACTCTTACTGAATTGTTTGCTCCTCAAACTATTTCGGAGATTATCAAAACCCTCTTTGCGGCTGAAAATGAACCAAAGCAACTCTTTTGGACGCTCACTAAGTCTGGCGTCTTCTCCTCCAAATCCGCTTACCACTCCATCATCACTCACCGTTCCTCTTCCAGACCCCACTCTCTCCTTCCCTGGTCCCATCTCTGGCATGCCAAGCTTCACGAGCGTCATAAAACCTTCATCCGGAAAGTTTTAAACGACATCACTCCTACCCGAGTTAGACTCAATAAGCTCTTCCATATCCCTGATCTCCTCTGTCCACTTTGCTCCTCTGCCCCTGAGAGCCTTGACCACATTTTTCTTCATTGTCCTTTCACTAAAAGGATTTGGTTTTGCTCTAAATGGAATTTCAAATTATCTTCGGTTTCACATTTATCTATTGCTAACTGGATTGCATCTTTTCTTGGTTGCAGGTCTGATTTTTTCCCACCAGTTGTGTCTCGTGAGGAATTTGCTATGTTCTCGACAACCGCAATGGAATCAGTCTGGTTCTACCGCAACAACCTCATTCATGGCAAAGACCCTTTGCCTTTTCATGTTCTCCTTAATTCCATTGAAAAGAAGGCCCTTGACCACTGGAATGCACAAATTCAAAAGTCCCTCCACGCCAAGAAAGGTCCCCTCAGTCTTTGTTGGCAAAAACCTCCTCCTGGCTGGATTAAAGCGAATTCCGACACCACTTTCTCCAATGGGGCTGCTGTTGGTTCTTTTATCATTCGCAACTCAAATGGCTCCATCACTCAAGCTAAATATTTCTTGAACAATTGCATTGATGTTGATTCTGCCGTAGCTATCGCTTTGCTTGAAACTGCTCGTTTCCTCGACCAGCTGAATATTGATCAAGCTATTTTTGAATGTAACAACCTCAACATTATCTCCATGCTGCTCTACCCGGATTCTACTTTTGATTGGGCTCCCAAGCACTTCTTGATTGAAATCAAAAAAAAATTGTTCAAATGGCCAAAAGGAGATTTAAATTTGTCTCTAGGAATTTTAATCGAGCTGCCCACAATTTGTCTAATTGGGCTAAACTCAATTTTTGTACTGGTTTTATTTGCACGGACCAACTGCCTACTTCTGTTTTTTGCGACGAGGGCTATCCCCTAGTCGATAGGTTGTAACTGTTATTTGTGTACTGCTTTTCATTTATGTTATTCATCAAAAAAAAAAAAAATTCGTCCATCCTAATCAAAAGGCTATCAAAACAATTTTATAATTAAGTAACTTAGTTCTTTCTCTCGTTAATACTATATCAAATTATTTTTCTCGAAATATTACTATTCTGGAATTACATTGAACTTTTGAAAGATTAACTATTAATAATTTTAGCATTCACAAGAACGTTCAAATCTCATTTTTGTTTGATTGGTTCAATGTTTTTTTATTGTTTGTTTGGTTCGACATCAACATTCATCATTAGAAACTAACACCGTAAGGAGTAATTATTATTATCAATCTAATACTTTAGAGTAGTTTGTATGGTTTCTCAAACGTAAAGAATGATCACTGTAATTACACCAAATTTTAGAAATAATTTGAATAATTCTCCCAAAAGATTAATTTGTTTAGTAAACTATCTTGCATTCACAATAATCATAGTTTCTACAACACAACGAATATCATAATTTAACAAACACAAGAAGAACATATTGACTTGATCGAAGAAGAGGGACATATTGAAAACAACTTCTTCTTTTCTCTATGACAGGTGGAAAAATCAACTGTTCTAAAATATTTGTTCAAAACAAATAAAATAGAGTTTCTAAAACATTTGTCTTGCATCACATCTTACCCAAACTGTTAGTGAATCAGAGATCAGAGATAATTACAATCCAGCTCCCAAAACTGCAGATATTCAAGGAAAATGTCTTGAGGAAAAAGATGCAACTAAGAAGTTTCATTCTCTATTAATTAATTAGTATGTAAATTAATTAGAAAATCACCATTACCAAAAATTTCCAAGAAAGCCAGTAAGTGAAGCATGTAAATATTATGTAACTTTGGCCACTAAATCATCATCTTTGTGCCTGATCAGAAGCTGAAGCTCCGCCTAAAGGTGTGGTTGGTACACTGTTACCAGACCCGTTTTCCACTGGTTGGGGCACACCCCATTTGCCTTCAGACTCGAGGGGTTCAATAACATGAACCGACCCATCTGAGAGACCTAATGCGAACTGATTTGATTCTTGTGGATGAGCCGCGATTACAAGTGGGTGCACGTTCGAATTGCTGGAGAATCAAAATAGAAGTTAATAGGTAAGAAAAAAATCTTGTTTTGTGTTCAGAATTACATAAAAACTATAAGAGTGAAATGCAAAATTACCCCTATGTTTTGCCTAATTAGCAAATTAAAAAAAAAAACTGCATTACTTTTATTACCAAAACACCCTGTGCTAATTTTTATTAGCAAAAAAGCCAAGCCAAATGACAATTATATTCCCATCAAAAGATGTGAAAACTCCCATATTCACTTAAAAAGTGACAATAATCCCCTTGTTAACTTCGAAAATTGACAATAACCCCCCTGTTAAGTTAAAAAATTGGCAATAACCTCCCTATGATTTATGAAGGAATTTCAAATGGGTTTTTGGCTAATAGAAAGATAACACAAGAGGGTATTTGCTAAAATTAAAATAACACAGGATTTTTTTTCCAATTAGGCAAAGCACAGGGAATATTCTTGCATTTAGCTCATTGTTGTTATGAAGCATAGTATCATTTATTCAGTCAAAGATATAAAGTAAATGGCAATTTGGAAGCCTTATACTGGAATATGATCATAGCCAAACTCGGTTATCATGCTAGAGACTTGCCTGACATTTGAAGGAAGATAAGCAGTAGGTTTGATAAGGCAACGCAAGTGAAGGTGTGCAGCAGTGAATATGCGGACAGTTGCATCTAAGAAGCTAGCATAAACCAGCTGGCTATCGCACGAAAATGTCGCATGAGAGATTGGGGCTGCCGTCTCACGTGGGACCCACTGAAGATTTTTTATTTTTTTATAACTAAGTCAGTGGCACCAAAGAAATAAAAATAATATTAAATGTCCATGAGAAATATTTACCTGCTTTACACATTCTAACTTTGTGGTTTCATATATGGCAAGCTGAGTTTCGTGTACAACAAGAAAGTGAATCTGGTCTTGATGAAACTGTACACGCGTTTCAGATTGTTGTCCTGGTGATATTCCAGAAGGAAGTTGCAGAAATCTCGATTTTTGCTTTTCCCACCCATCGGAATTCCACACACAAAGCTGGAGAGGAATATTTGCAGATTAAAAAAAATTCAGGCATAAGAATAATACACAAATTAAGTTGATTTTCTTTTGAATTAATTTATCCACCTGAGCATCTGCTCCAGATGAAACGAGCGAATTCAACACATGCGAGAATGCAAGGCCTGTGATTCTTTTAGAGTGGCCTTTAAGCTTGCTTTTGACCTACAAGAACAGTGAGGATCAGAACAGTGAGGATCAGTAGCCTACCTTGTACTTTGCCACAAACACGAGAATATCAAGAGTGATTTGTTTAAAAAAAAAAAAAAAAAACTAGTACTTGCATGATACCTCATCTACACGAACATTATATATTTGAATAGAAGAATCATCCATCCCAATTGCAATTATATTATTATCTTGAGGATGGAAAGCTAAGAATGTCGCTGCTGGTGGAGGTGGCATGAAAGTGGTCATTGTCTGTGTTCATGATTAAATACAAGGATGAGTACAAGCATATTTATAGAAGCATAAGGGAACAAAAATTCACTTTAATTCTTTGTTACCTTGAAAGTCATCATATTAAACAAAGAGATCTTTCCCCCTGATGCTGACATTACATAAGAGTCATTTTTGGACAAAGCAAAGCAAGGAACAGCTTCTTCGGGATTTGAGTCAGTTACATCATTAGTCATTAAAATCCCACTTGATGGTTGCCATAATTGAGGAGAAACAATTGCAGTCGCCTTTCCACTTGAATTACGGTCACTACGCTGCCATTTCCAGAGTAAATGGATTGCATTTGAAGCTAATGCTAATATAGCATTACCTGAATTTGTATATATCAATCTTGATATCTGTACCAATGAGACCAATACAAAATGGAACCTCGTTAGAGTGAACACATGCAAAGCATAATCAAGGTAAAATCGAGTGGTTTTCATATTTTGATTCATAAAGTTTTATGATGTAATAGAACACATTATAAATGAAAATTATCCTACATAATAGGAATTCTGATGCATATAATTAGTCTTCTTGATTATGCAGCATGTATCCACCAGATTGGATGCATGTTCCTTGTCTAAGTAAAATATCAACTTAAGATCTAATAAGAAATTAGCAATTTAGCGTAAGTGATAAAATACCTTGTTTGCTCTTAGATTTTCAGGGAGCTTCAGGGAGCGGCACTGAGATGGTTCATTAATTTCACTGAGCTTCAAAATCTTCGACTTGTCATTAATTTCTTCCGTTATTCTAGGTTTTACATCTACAAGGTTTCTTGTATCTCCATTCTATGAAATCCAACAAGCGCATAAATTATGCATGGGTCACAAATAAAAAATATGACAAAATGAGAGGGAAAAAAGAAAAAGAGAAAAAAGGATGCCAACCATAGTGGAGATGCCGACAACAGAGCCCACCCTGTCAGTGAGTCCAGCACTACTTGCGCCTGCTGCAGCTATTTGGCTTACAATAGGCTGCATGGTTGGAAACAATATTAAAGGCTTCAGTCTTGTTAACTATGGAATTCGAAAGATGCAAGACAAAAATACTTTAATACCTTTGTAGATTCAGATGCTCTTGAAGCATCAAAAGCTAGATTTTCAGTAGTGCGAAGTAATCGAACACCATCATTATTTGCTAAAATTCTGATACCATTTTCATTGGCAGAAACGGCCAAAAGGGTTCCATCTTTGTTGAAGCGTATCCTTGGACTTGCCTTGAATTTGTAAAAAGAAAAATCAAGGCTCAGCACGAATATAAGCAAATGGCATTGCATTAATGAAGTTGTTCATTATCAAGAAAACTCACAGGAAGGCCTCCATCAGCTTCAATACTGGTCAAAAGTTGAGTATTGTCCATATCCCAAAACTTGATGGAAAAGTCATCACCAGCGGCCAGAAACTTGTTTTTAGTTGTATCAAACTGTACGACCCCTAAAGATCGTTTCCGGAAACCTTGATATGTTCTTTTCACAGCTCCTTCACTTTCATTCCATTCAACGATGTGTGACTCTCCCTCTTTACTTGTCCCACAAGAGAAAAGCCTAAACAAGGAGACTGACTACTTAAAATCTGGTCATAAATAAATATCAGCAAATGCACATAGGAGCAGGATAATTTACCTTGTTCCGTCGGCACTGTACGCCATGGTTGTGCACCAACGACCAGGTGCATCATAATCAACTCGAGATCCCAAATTATCATACAACCATGCCTTAATCTTTCCATCTAATGCTGTAGAAAAGATAAACTGGACGACAATGATAGAAACATCATAATCTAAATCGAGGAAATATGTTCCGCCATGCAATTAGTCACAAATGACATAAATAATCAAGAAAAGTAATGGGACAATTGATCACCTGGATATTCTCTTTGTGGTGAGGGCAGATCGAATATACAGGGGCCTCATGACCTTCAAAAGTGTGCTGTTTAGTACCATTTGTGGCATCCCAAACCTAAAAATCATCGGATTATCATAAATCAATCCCACCTTGTTCACTAATATATAATAGGTTGCAAAAACTAGAACTATCTTGTAAAAACCTTGATAAGCTTGTCATCCCCACAGGTTATCACAGAAAGCTGCTTATTTGGGTGAGAGAATGCAAGATCGTTTACTCCACCAACATGAGCATCAATCTAAAACGGCAGCAGTTAGTGGCAAATTGTGAAATTATTAAAACTTTGAGACAAGGTGGTTGACTCAAATATACCTCTAAATGCTGACGAACATCATTATTTCCATGGTACGAGTAGATTTGTACAAGGTGTCTTGAAAAGGCAACTCCTATTTAGCAAAAGATGAAGAATCATAGACGTCAGACCATTTCATCAATGATTTTGCATATTATATAGGCTGACATTTATGCCAAAAATTACCGAACAAAGTCCCATCAGGGCTCCAAATCACTCGATTTACTGAGACACCAGAATCCTTCGCTAGACCAGCCTGAATTCAATAAAGAAAGTTCTTATGTTTCATACTATTGACCCTTAAAGGCATTAACTCAAAATTTTAATTCAATAGCAGCAGTTATTGCTATCTTTCAATAAATAAACATGGCACCTTTAAAGGCATTGAACATGCACTCAGATCCCAAACTTTGAAGTTTCTTTGAACAAGCTTCTCTCTTGAACCAACTTCCCACAACCCGATATCTCCAACGTTGGTCCCAACTGAGTTTTATCATGATACAAAGACCATAAATCATATAAAACTACTGAAACTTATACATGATAATAATCCCAATAGAAAATACCAAAGAATATTATGGGCGCCTTAAAACCAACCTAGAAGTAGAGTCTGTTGCATAGGATGAAAATCCATGCTCATTGGAGATGATCCTTGGTTCAATGTTTGTGCCACTGTCTTGGGCAAGTCATCCGGTGCATTGAAAGTCTGGCTATGAGCATGCCCAGGAAAAGATACAGGAAAAACATTCATAGGAACAGTTACCTGCATACAAAAAGACTAATATTACAAAATGAAAGCAATATATATACATATGTAGATATATCAGTATAAAGATCTTAACTTTCCACAATATCCAACTACCTCATCGGAAATTCCCAAGGGCCTGCTTCTTTTGCTTACATGATCAGAATCAACAGATAGGAAATCTACAGAATGATTTGTCGGTGGAGCCCTTGGATGCTTAAGGGAAGCTGTAATAGAATTTTTCAACACACAGAAATATGTCAAATATCTCACTACCAAATGTCATGTGTATAACGCTTACATAGAATTTATGCATGCAATGTGCATCATGATTTATTTGGTCATTGGAAGCAGAACTCCTAATTGCTTATAACAGTTCAACTTCATGTTACATATGAAATTAGCATAAAAGACGTATGGATGATTTCTTGATCTCATAGAATTGAGAGAGAAAAAAAAAATTAGTACGCACAGACACAGAGCAAAAAAATGTGACACCATGATTTTATTCAAAGTTGCGATTGGAATCCTCAAAACTTCAAATTATTTGCTTTGAAATTAAAGAGTGCTACCTGGCATCGAAGGACCACCAAGACCTATAGGTCCACCAGAAACTGATGGATGAGTTCCAGGAGGTGGGTTCGACATCCAACCAGCAAGAGGGGTAGGAACTGGTGATGCAATAGGCTGGAAAGGCTGGCCACGTCAACCACAGGAAAGTAAGTGCAACAGATAACTTCAAGAAATTAAATGCCAGCAACTAGATATGTAAAAATACAAACCACGTGTCCACCCAAGTGAGGGAAGCCTCCAGGTTTCGGTACTGCTCCTCCAAGCAGGGGATTGTTTGCTGGAGAGGGTGCTCGTGCACCATTTTGTTGTCCGCATGAATGATCCACAAAGAGAGTTTTAATATCAGGGTTAGGCTTAGGACTTTTACAAAGTTGGTGCTGCCAGTTTAAGCTGCATATGGATATATTATCAATGTACATATACATACCAAGAAAAACAGTGATAAGTCTTGACTAGCTAGAAATATGGAGAATTAAACTCTCACTAGAAATGTGAAGAAACCAATAGTATCATCTACTGATTGCAATTAATTTCACAGTGAAATCTACCTTTGATTTATAAGTGTTCGCAGCCTTGAATTCTTGAGATTTGGGAACAGCAACTTATCACGAAACAGGGGATTTGCCTCAATAAGCTTCTTCAGTTCAACTAACATAATGGCTCGTGCAGATTTTGTATCCCCATATTTGGAGAGTTGTTCATTCTCCCTAAGCAACGATGAAATCGTTTAAAAGTCAATCAATTTCTGCTGAATAGATCATCAAGAAAATAGCAATGAATACCTGAAATTATCTAATGTCAACAGTTGAGTTATCTCCTTAAAAAGCTGTTCATTAAAAGATGCAAACACTTTAAGATCCTTTGCAAGGATTTCCACAGCTTTTGGCCGGTCGTTCCTATATATAACACAAAAGAAAATCCAGTGTAAACATCACATGATTAATAGATTTCTTTAGTGTAATTTGAGATTTCCATTGACAAATTCAAAATCTCACTTATCCAATGCTTCAAGATACTTCTGCTTCCTAATTTCAAAAAATATCTTCATTGAATAGCGATTGTCATCGACTTTAGTGAAACCAGAGAGGTATTTTTCGACCTCCTCCCAGTTCCCATTGTGCACTTCATCTTCAAAATATTTCATGTTAAAGAAGAATGCAGATTCTTGTTCAAGCCTATTTCATTAAAAGGCCACATCAACAAAGCACATAACAACTACATCGAAACCAACAAAACACAAAATGTAGTCACAAATATCAAATAATAAACCATAAATCCACCTACTTGTGGACAGTCTCTTTAAACTTTTCTTCATCCAGGAACTGTAAGATCAGGAACACGAGTTCTCTACTGAGAGAAGACATTCCCAAAAACTCCAGTTCAACTGAGCCAGAGGAACAATTCAAAAGCTTATTTAGCAGCAGATCTGTGGAAAAACCACAAGATACAAATTAAATAATAAACCAAATAGAAATATAAGAAATGAAATGGTCGATTACAATTACAACTAGGCACTAGCATTACTTAATTCTCAAAGTATACCTCCAATTATTTATTGCTCGTCACAAATAACAACAAAATACTTAATTCCCAAACTACTATAATAGAAAAAAATTGGAAAATCAACACAAACCTAGATCACAAAAACTGCAAGATTAACTCAAGGGTTTGAGAATGCACCGACAAGATAATGAGCTTAAAATGTTGAAAAAATAATTAAAAAATCTCGAATTGGAGGAATCAGAGGAAATGAAAGCAACTTTAAATGGATCCCTAGATGCAACGGAAAAAAAGCTCGAAAAGCAAAGTCAATATTACTATCACAACTCACTCGGAAAATAAACAAAACATAATAATATTGAAATTAAAAACAGAGATAAAATAGTTTACTTTCTAGAGAGAAACAATAAGCTTGGGTAAAAATGGACTGCTTTTTTCTCTCTCCATCTATTGTTTTCTATATATACACAGTTGCACACACACACACATGGGAATGGGATTTTCTCTCTCTATCTCTACTTTCTCTCTCTCTACTCAATCGTTGGGAGAAGGAAGAAAAAAAAAATTAAGTGCAGAAAATAGGTCAAGACACTTATCATTTGATTGACGAGATACGCAGAGTAGCTTATCAGTGGAGATCAGAGGCTTTGTCAAATGTACAGTCAGCAGGGGGCCCACCGAGCCGGCTACGATTTTCTCCGGATTATCGGCTTTGAAGCTGGTCTTTGGCTTGTAAATGCTAGACTATGTCTTTCCGGAGTTTCTAATTGTACTCCTGAAGTAATCGCAGCCGTTGGTTGGTAGGTTATGTGAAGTGGGGTTTGGTTGTTGATAAGATCGAAGGCTGTGGATATGAGCTGATCGTACGGCAGAATAGTTGCTTTGAAAGTTTGAGACAGCAATTTTCACTCCTTTCAATAATCAGATACCTTTATTTAAAACGACAGGCTTTTTCTAGGACTTGCTTGTAAATCTTTGGGACTGTGGTTGGGATAAAATTACTCTTGTATGCCACTGGCATTTCGTCAATTACTCGCGACATGGGAGGGAAAATGGTTTCATTTATTGGAGAGATATATAGATAGGTAGATGGGGAATTAATTAGGAGTTGCACTCACTTTTTCTGAACCCTGAATGAATGAAAGACTATGGGCCTGTTTGTTTGGTGTTTCAGAAAGTAATTTGGGGGAGTAATGGAGGTTTGTGAAATAATCTCGATTTACGTAATATTATTTGTTTGAGTTTAGAGATAGTGGTTTGAGAAATAAAGTAGGTGTAGGCTTTTTTTGGAAAAGTTGGGTTGTAGGTGTAAGATGTGTATAACTTTATGTCAAATCATGTTTGTTATGTGAGTTAACTTGTGTAAGAGATTTTGTTTGACTTTTGAGAGAGTAGTTTGAGAAAATTGAGAGATGAAAATTTTATTTCAGAAAGTAAATAACATGTTTGTTTGATATTTTCCAAATACGAAAAAAATTTGGGAAACGCCAGACAAACATGCCCTATTACTCTACACTGAGTATTATTAAAAGCTTCGATTAACAAATTTCAAATATGCATCGTGGTTTTGAAGTGGGCCAAGCGACGGAAAACTATAATTCAAATTGGGCGATGAACCTATTCAATTATATAATAAGTGAATTTGGCTTGTTTTGTGATTGGTTGAGTGTATTCAATTTCAAAACAAGTGTATTGTACTCAAGTAAATATGTCAGATTCGATCAAAGTCAATTTGTTCAAAAATTACTTGCTTGTGGATGGAGCAGAATAATACTCCGCAATTAGGTTGGGTTTCTTGTCGTGATTTAAATTATATTTTAATTTGATGTTTTTAGTATTAATTTAAAGTTCGTGCATAATATAATAAAACATTAATTGGTTAAATTAATTATGTCTGAGAATTTATTTATTTTGGCTTATCTCACTTGTTTACAAAAGTCACTTGATTTCAAGTGTTTGACTCAATTGAATTTATTTGATTCAAAAAACTAAACTAAATTAAGGGTGGTTATGCAATATCTAACTACATTGAATTTCGTTGTTATTAGGTCATGTTCAGTAAGAATGAAGTTTCAATTATAAAATTATAAAATAGTAAGGATAAAGATTCCTACCATTTATCGAATTTGATAAAAACAAGTAAGGTCGGTAAATTATTGAGTGAAGTTGTCAGAAAAAAATTCTTATTCAAACATGGTTTTGATCACATTTATAATCTTAGGCAACTATATTGTGAGTGTCTTGTAATTGAACAATAGTAATATATAATCACAAAGCAAATAAATTGTATTTGCCTTTGTATTTGATTTGATGAGCATGGCCAAAGTAAAAAAAAATGCATGATGCATGTGCTTTTTTATGGAGAATTTTTTTTTTTTTAAATACACTAAGCATTAATCATTACAACAATCATTTCAATAACTGCTAAAATATAAATAATTACAAATAATAGATAACTACCAAATTCTATTAATAAACTAGAATAAGGGTGAGTTTGGCCTAGAGGTTTGAAAAATAATTCTAGGAGAATTAGGGTTAGTTTGGCCTAGCGATTCGAAAATCAATTATAGGAGAATTAATTTTACTAAAATGGATTTTGGCAATAATTGATTATGATAAAATTCAATTATAAAATAATTGATTTTGGATAATAGCTTCTGCAAAAGTAACCCTTTAGTAGCTTCTGAAATAAGTTGATTTTTAGCTTCTGGAGATCCCAAAAGTGATTATGATATTAGGGGCCAAACACCATTAAAATCACGATTGACTAAAAGCAATTTCTATAATTGGGGCCAAACACTTCAAAAATTACAATGGAGGTCTAGAAGTGTTTTTAAGAGCTCCCACCGCTGGGCCAAACTCACCCTTAATTTTGCTAAAATGGATTTTGACAATAATTGATTACAACAAAAATTAATTATGGAATAATTGCTTTTGTATAATAGCTTTTGCAAAAGTAACACTTTAGGAGCTTCTAAAATAAGTTGATTTTTAGCTTCTGGAGATCCCAAAAGTGATTATGGCATTACGGGCCAAACACCATGAAAATCACGATTGACCAAAGTAATTTTTATAATTGGGGCCAAACACTTTAAAAATCACAGTAGAGATCTAGAAGTGTTCCCACCGCTGGGTCAAATTCACCCTAAAGACCTATATTAGTGGGAGCAAATACCACAATATTGGGAGTTGAACCAAAAATCTCTTGGTCATGGGACCTCAATTTTATCTATGATTAGCTCTAGGCAACGGCCTCATTGACATAAAAAAAACTGTTGAAAATTTCAATTTTTGATATAAGGTTAATCGCCGTGGAGTATGTGAATTTTGAGTTATATATGAAAACAAACATTCAGATAAAAAAAAAAAAAAAAAAAAAAAAAAAACAAACAAACAAACAAAAACGTATTCAAATCAAATTCCGAAGATAAGATAGAATGGTAATATATTTAGTTAATCAAAATAGAACTTAATAAATGTTTCAATTGAAGTCTAGCAAAAAAATTGTACCGATTACCAAATCAAAAATTTTAATTCGGCAATTGAACCTCGCTATGTTTTGTTTATGAATTTCAGTGAGTAAAATGTAAATGAATAAAAAATGAAGCTCAACGTTGCTTTATTGGATGCAAGAGAAAGCAACTTACCTAGCGTTTTATTCACTGAAATTCAAGAATCAAATATAGCCTAAGTGATTACAGATAAGAATTTGTAAATTAGCGACAAAACATTAAGTGATAACATCAAAATTGTCACATTTTAAATAAATTTAGTAACAAATTTTGCCGTATTATATAGTAATTTTGACAATTGCAAATTTGCAATTGATACGAAATTATTTTTATTCTGTTAATATATAATAACTTGTAGAAGTTGTAGTGATATATATATATATATATATATATATTAGCACTGCAAGATTTCAGTACTATTGACAAATAATGAGACATCCCAATAGTTTTGAAACAATAATTTAGTTTGGTCGGTTTACCAAGTGGTGCATGCACGCCCATACTCCAAGTTGGTAGCATTGAGCGCCAAAAGAGATTCATATAAAGCCTTATTTTTTAAATGAATATATTGCATATGACGCATTATAAGTAATTTGTTGTTTGTAACGTACACAATGTCACAATGTATATTAGATTATTGAGTATTTTTTGCATTATAAAATATATAATTTATTAAGATGGAATTCTTGTCCAAGTTTGGCTTTGTCAAACACATTCAACCACCAAATCAGTGTATTGCACTTGCTTTATGATTGGTCACTCTCCTGAGAATTACATCAAATCCAAAAGCAAGTGTATTGCATTTGTTATGTAGTTATTTGGGTTCAACCTAACCCGATCTAGATAAGAATTTTCCTATTAGGATGATGCGAAACAGAATTGTGTTAAAGATACACCAAGTAAATTTCCATTATGTGGTGAGTGATGTGGCTATAGCCTACGGGTCGGAGCCAATCAATTATTTTGTGTGATTGTTGTATATGTTAATAGCTCAAATTTTCAAATAAAACTTAAATTTTAATATTTATACTGTATTATCTTATGAATATGACCTGATATCTATAGATAATGTTATCTACCAAAATCAAGTAATTGGTCTTAGTAAAATACTCGTATTTAGTGACATGCTGAAATGCATTGGGTATGTTTGTTTGGCGTTTCTCAAAAAAAAATTGAGTTTGAGAGATGCCAAACAAACATGTTTTCTATTTTCTGAAATAAATATTTCATCTCTCAATTTTCTCAAACTACTCTCTCAAAAGTCAAACAAACAACAATTTTAGTATCTCTAAACAAAACATATACAAACTCTGCTCTGATTTGACATAAAGTAATATATCTCTTATACAATTTATCTCACATAACAAATATGATTTGATACAAAGTCTTAGAGCAACTCCAACAATGGGAATCAAAGCCAAATATAGTACCTTAAAGGTCAAAATGATGCCAAAATCTGCTCCAGCAGAGGCACTATCATTGGACCTAAATTTAAGTCCAACACTTTTTGGCATCAAAAGTAATGCCCGGGCAAGGGGCGTTATTTTTTGCCTGGAAAGTTAAAAACGGCTATTTGTCCTTCCCAATTCTCTCCCAACGGCTTATATTTTCAAATTTTTCAATGGTACAAAAAACTTCAACTATTAAAATAGCCACAAATTTCAATTAAAATACACATGTTCAATAATCACGAGCAAAATAAAAAATTAGATAAATTAATTTTCGATAAAAAAATATTATCGATAAAAATCTTTATCATATATCTCAATGTTAAGCCATAAATTGTCACCTTGATATAAAATCTTATCCTTATCAGATATCTACCGCTGAATCACAAGTTGACACGTTGATAAAAACAAAAAGTATGGATGAAAATCCTTATCAAATATCTCAACATTGAATCAGATACTGACATGTAGATAAAATTATTGTCAGAAATCTTATCTAAATAATTTAACGCAAGGTACGATTATTTAATATTTTTTAATTTTAATTTAATTTTCTTAATTTTAAGTAAGCTTTAATTTAATTTGAATTTAACCTAATTTAAATAAATTCAATTTAAATTAATTTAAAATGATGCTTCATTTTTTATGCTTATTGCTGGAGTAAAAAACTTTTATGCAGGTATCAAAACACTGTAGCAGGCATTAAAGAGTGATTTGATGCTGTTTTTTTATGTTGACAGCTGGAGATGCTCTTACACATCTTACACCTACAACCTAACTCTTCCAAAAAAATTTACACCTACTTTATTTATCAAACCTCTCTCTCAAAAGTCAAACAAACAACAGTACACAAATCGAGAATATTTCACAAACCTCCACTACTCTCTCAAACTACTTTTCCAAACATCAAACAAAGAGGCCCACTGTATTGTTTTGCTCAAATTGTCAAAAATAATGTGAGGTCGATTCTGCCTTGTTGGAAGACACAAACATCGTCGAAATTAATTCTTATTTCTCATGGATAGTGTTTGAATTGAAATATTTTGCTATGATTAATAGCAAATGACTTATATGTGGATGGGTTTTGGCCTCGTTTCACGAAATCAAAACTCTTTCAAATGAATTATTCGTCGTACCCATGAAATACATCACAAACATACATCCAAACTCTTAAAATCTATAAAAACTTTTATTTGACACCTACCATCTATTTTTTCTCCCCTAACACTATAAAAAATATATTGATTTGACACCTACCATCTTTTTTTTCCCCCAAACCCCAATATCCAAACCCAATCCAATGGGGTTTTAGCTTTTTCAAAATCACAAAATTCAACATCCAAAACCTAACCATATGGGATTTTAAAGTTTTCACCTAAACCATTTTTTTTGAAATCTAGACCCGTGAGTCAAAACCCTTCCAAATAGAGCTTCATTATCACATAGCTTTAAATGATTTAAATTGAAATGGAACAAAGAAAAATGTTTTTGTAGCGTTGTATTTGATTGTACCTAGACCAGAATAAATTTAGATTTAACTAGGCGATGACACGCATATGAAAAGCATGAGATGCCTTTAAAAATTATATTTATTAACTTATAAACAATAATAGCATGCACATCAATAATTAAAAATGGAATTGACTTCATAATGCTGCGTATAGCTAGTCTGATAGTAAAATTGAGACCACATGATAACCTAATGGCAGAATTGAGGATCTTGAAGTGTGAGTTTTTTCTTGGTTTAATATTATTATTGATAGTTTTTTTTATTTTTTTATTAACTGAACATTATTTGTACTTTAAAAGTGATTAAATAGATTTACCTAAATATTCACTGATTCACTCAAGAAAAAAAAAACTTGATAATCAACAAAGTGTCAAGAATAATGTTAAATTCAAGTAATAATCAAATGAGTCATTGATTTTTTTTTATTCTAAGAAGCATCACAAAGTGCATTTATTAGTCAATGAGGTTTGATTTTAGTTAAAAAGCTGAGACTTCAAGACTTTAAACAAATTTTAGTTCGAATCTTATTAAAAATATAAGTATTTATCTAGTTTCATACTAGCTTTATTAGTCATTTAATTTTCAAAAAAAAAAATTACTAGTTTTACTAGTTGTTAGTTATTCAATTATTAATTTAGTAAGATATAATTTGTCGCCTCATTAAAAATAGTGCATTTATTTTTCCTTCCTCGTTAAGGTCACAAGTAGATTATTTAGAAAGACTATCAAAACAACACACTCTTCCAAATAAATGTAAAATAAAAGATTAATTATTCAACAATTTACAACTTAGTGTCACGTGAAAATATCCAATAAAATTTGATCGAGATTTCACCTACCTATTGTCTTAAATTAATGCAATTGAAGTTATATTGATATTTTTCAAACAATTTAGTCTCGAGCTATAATTTTTGGGTGGTCTCAAATAATTGTTTTGAAAATTCGAGGTATTATTAAATAGTGTAATAGAGTAATACACTACAACTCCACCAGAAGTAAAAAAAAAAAAAACTTTAAGGTATAAAATAAACATAGATCCAAACACACCGCATGTACGCTTTTGTTTTGTACTCGTACAAGTTGGGAAACGTTAAACTGCATACACATCACATGGGCCACTGTGTCAATTCTGCACAGAGAATTTGATTATCTCATATCGCGACACGGGCGTGATTATTTTCTTTGCAGGAGAGGAGACAATATAAGTTGTCAGTGTCAGGTTTAGCGTTTTTTGTAGTATAAAGAAATGGTGGGTGGGAATACGCCTTTAAAATATATTGTCACTTGTCCTTACTGCTTAAGGTTCTGTGGTCCTCACTCTCTGACCTGAGTCAATAAAATGGTAATGCTTCTCACGCGCCAAGAAAGGCAACAAATCTTGCATTTTCTCTAGAGTCATAAACTGATCTTTTATGTAAATGAAATGAAGTACAAAGATCAATTATTTTATGTTAATTAAAATAAAATTTAATCTGATTTTTTTCTTATGACAGGAGATACTTTTATAAGTGGCTGATTGTTTTGAAAATTGAAAGGAAAAATACCAATGGAATGAACTTCTTTTAGAGAAAAATATGTGCTATGTTTGAGTAGCTTTTTAGAGAGTACTACAATGATCTCTCTTGTTAATTTAATTTTTTTAAAAGCAATAACATCTTAAAAAAGTCTCTTATCTATGAAAAACTTTAACAAACTTTATTCTAATTTGACATAAAACAATGTTTCTCTACACTACTTAATTATCTCACATAATAATGATTTGATATAATGTAATCGATCACTTATACTACTCCAACCTCAAAAAGAAAAAGAAATAAAATCCAAAAGTGAAATAAACATGTTTTTATTTTTTTAGAATACACCAACATACTGTCTAAAAAAACAAACAAATAGGCTATAAACATTCGCTAAACTTTTACTATTCTAACCAATAATTTTGTTCCCAACTTCATACCTCGTTGTTCAGTACTCTCTCTATTTCATTTATTTGTTGGTTTGGATATTAACATACACATTAAGAAATCTATTAAAATTCATAAAATACCTTCGCTGAGTAATAATTGTTTTTCTCTTTCTCATCTTAATGAGGAGTTAGAACAATTAATTTGAGAGAGTAAAATAAAAAAATAAAAGGTTAATTTTGTGTTTAATTTCTAAATCACAAATAATATGAAAAGGATGGAGTGTGTTAATAGGAGTAGTAAAATAATAAAAATAAAATTGTTCTCAATGGAGGCAACCACTTGCTGCCACGACTTTCTCTTATCACGAGATATTAAAGAGCATCAATTATATTCGTACGAAATGATATGTTACTTCCTTATGTATAATGAGATATATTTTTGAGTGTGACTGCGGGCCCCCCGCTAAAAATATACTCATCTCATCTTTTTTCCTTTGTTTATATTTTTTTGGGAATGCTTCATTTTTTAATATGAAATTATTTATTTATTTATCTCAAAAGTATCCTTTTATATAAAGTATTTTCTCTATTTCAAAATAATTGTTGTTTTAGAGATTTTTTCTTATTTCAAATTAATTGTCGGTTTAGGATTCTAATATATCATTAATAACACATATTTCAATTTTATCCTTATTTATTTCTTATTTTAGGTATAACACTAACTTTTTTCTAATTTTAAGACTAATAATTAGTTTCCTTAATATATGTGCAAATCTCTAGAGCGACAATTATTTTGAAATAAAGGGAATAATGATTTTCTATCACTACTTTTAAGGATATAAATAAAAAGTTTCATAAAAAATTTCATTTTTTTAACTTTTACCTGAAACTTCTTGTTAAAACTCAAAGGAATAAAAGAGAAAGGGCGGGGAAAGTATATTACTCCACAAATATTTATTGTTATAAAAAGTACTTTTATTAATAACTTTAGAGCGTCTGCCGACTGAAAAGGCCCAGCTTGAAGTTGTATTGGCTTGAGCTTGGCTTGGCCCCTAAGCTCAAGAGCTTTAATTTATGTAGTGAATTTATTAATGTGGTATTACAATTAGGGTTGTCAATAGGTCGGATTCTGGTAGGATCAAGCTCGTTCAGATACAGCTTTATTTATATCGGATCGGACAATGTCGAATTTGGATTTTGTTCGGGTTGTGTTCGGATCTAAATTTTTTGAATTCAATGGATCTTGGTCGGATTTGGCAGGATATCGAATCTTTTAGGATCCAATAAACTTTTCATTTAAAAAATTACATTAATATTTTTTCCTAAAATAAGTTTATTAACTTTACAATTATATTTAATTTGACCTCATACGTTCAAACATCATTTACTAATATTCATATTTTTAGACGAAAATATTGATTTAAATAAATTTATAACGATTTATAAATTACTATCTTCTTAAATTGATAGTGAAATATTATATATATATATATATATATATATATATATATATATATATATCATTCTTTTTAATTTTTATCGGATACGGATGTTTTCGGATCGGATCGACCTAAATTCATATTCTCCATGTGTTTCGAATTACGAGTCTTTATAATCGGATCAGGTTCATCGAATCTGTAATCGGACAATTATCCTAATAAATCGGACCGGATTCGGACGGATCCGAATTGAAATCCGCTCCATTGACAGCCCTAATTACATCCCAACCGATAGTGGCTCGTATAGTCGTAAATATGGATGTGTGTTTATTTGATTTTAGTTGATTTGATTTTAAACTTGAGTTGTTTCAACGAATACTTTAAAAAATTATTTCGATTGAATTTGGTGTTACTATTTATAAATTTACGCCAAGTGGCATCACCTGATTGGATCCGCTAATTTTTTTTCTTTTATTTTTTTAATATTTTTATATATTTAAAATTAATTATTTAAAGAAATTTTTAATAAAATTAAAATTTCCTCCTAAAGTAAATTAAATTTGTAGAATTGAATTATTTAATAAAATTTGTTATAGCCACCAATTTTTAATTGAATTATTTAAAATAAAAAAATTAAATTTCCTTTTAATTGAAATATACAAAGCCACCAATATGCAAAAATTGGGTTTGTCCGGAAGCTAGAGAATTGGACTGCATTCGTATCCGCAGGTCGCGGGCTCGCACAAGTCTTGAATGTCCAAAGTGAGTTTCGATCCATGATTTGCACCCCCACCCCCCTGCGCACGAGGGAAGAGATTTTTGAAAGCTAGATTGTTGTACCACTACATTGTCAAATCATATATAAACCTTAAGATTTTTCCTTCCAATTCCAATGTGGGATAAAACTACTTCTATTACTTTTCTTCCATTTCAAAGGTTGATCATTGAGAATCAATTTCTCATACTATATACCGTTTTAATCTACTAACGGAGTAGAATACAACTCCGCAAAGACCCGAATATAATTCCGCAACTTATATAAATATCGAATTAGTTGAAATAATAATTAAACACTTAGACAAACAATTTAATTTCCTTCTTGTTTTTGTGTATGTCGTTTGTTTAATGTTGTAACTCGTGTTTTGAATGAATTTTAATTTTATTATTATCAACTCTCTTGAATTTAATATTTAAATATTAATATTCTAGTTATTATTATTATTTCTATTATTATTATTTTTTTTATTAATATTAAAAATAAAATTAAAACTATTATTATAATAGTGAGAGAGGGGAAGAAAAAAAAGAGGAATTAAATGGGGCTCGGAGCCCTGCCATTGGAGACGACCAGGCAGGGCTAGGGGCAGGGGCAGCCCCAGGGCTCCGGAGCCCCGAGCACCCCCCCTCCCCACCATTGGAGATGGCCTAAGATGTCGTTGTAGGTGATAAAATAATTTATGTAAAAAAAAGTAGGTATAAATTTCAAGTCAATATATTTACTTTATAGATTTAGAATTTATGGTGTTTGCATAGATGAATCTAAACATGAGTTTAGCGAAATACATCCATAAACATGATTGATATTGATTAGTAATTATGAAAACCTTGACCAACATCGATCCATATTCAACTAAAAGAGTTTTGAGTTCATATTTCATCATAGTTTTATTTAAAATATTTCCTTTACATGTCTGACTTTAGTATAGAGAAATTAATAATTTCCAGTAGGCAAGAAGGTGATATAGTAATTTTCTTCTTTTCGTAACAACTTCAAATGTCGGATGATATCTTGGCTAACGATTATGATATAGTGAATCAGAGATGAAAAACGTGCTAGAATAGCAGTTAAATTAATTAATATTATATAATTATCAACTTGCTTGTTAAATTATGGGAAAACAAAGGTCTTCATTAATCGATATCAGTATACATAATCCGTTACTTCCTTAAATTAATTACAATTGTATCGTCGATATGGTAATGCTAACATTGATATATATTTTATTCATGACAAAGTCAAAAATAATTTCATACTATATTGTGACAAAAACTTTTAAATATCATTACGTAATAAATGTTGGAGTCCCACCAACTAATAGTCTAATACTGGTTTATAAATGCATGAATGAGGCCACGTACACCAGCGTAAATTATTGAATACTCTAAAGCCAGAATTATTGAATACTCTAAACAAAGAGATCATCAAATTAATTTCACACTTTAAATACGTAAAGTTACAATTATCAAAGATAATGCAAAATCATGAGATAATTTAAAGTCATTGTCATTTTCAGATGTATATCATATATCTTGAGATTATAACGATAACATAATATCGTGAGATAATTGAATTTATGTCAAAGTCTTGATTCTAGACAAAGGTTTGATAAAGCTATAGTGACAATTAATTAATATAATTTAATGTAGCTCTTTTTGATTTGATGCGAAGGCTATAGCCTTGCTAACTTTTTGGACATCACCAAGGGCCATTAAGGGTGCACGTAACACACCTAATAAACATACACATATAAAATAATTGGAAAGATGATAACGACTTAACAAAACTATTTATAAAAAGAGAAATAAACCTATTGTGGGTAATTAATTCTAATTATTAGTTATAAATTTTAAAAAGCTCTAAGCATGACTTCAAAGTTTCTCTCTTTCATGGCTATGAATTGTATATTTCTTTTTTTTAGTAAAACGGTTAATTATATGATTACTTTAACATATCGATTAATTACAATAGTAGATCACAACATAAACAAATTATAATTATAAATAAAGAAAAACTTTTTTGAGTTGCTAATAATTTTAGTACCAAACTAGCTAGCTAGAGAAACTTCAAAATATCTATTGAGATTGGAACCCAATCTTTTTTTTTAATTGTAAATGGAGCACAAAATATGTGATAATTTTAGATGCATTTAAGTAAGTGGCCAAAAAAGGATAAAAGTTGCAGATGGGTACACTTAAAAAAAGTGGGGAAAGAAAAAGGGAAATGACAAGTAAAGGGGCAAATTAGATATTTGAAAGAAGATTAGTACCAAAGTGGGGATAAACAATATTGAGTGGGTGACAGTCACGTCAGTCGGCTGGCAGGGCCCCCCACCTGCAAGTATTTCTAATTCTCCAGTTTCCAATACAAGATACATGGAACTCTCCCTTCTCGGGAGAACACACGAAACTCAATTACTCACGCGCGTCATGTAAATTATATGCACGCGCTTTGGTTGAAAACTCCTTTTTGAATCTACATTCTCTTCCATTTAAAAGTGAAAGAAAAGGATATTATAAATGAAAAAAGTGAAAAAGAGAAGTGGTTGCCTTTTAATTTTATACAATGAATAACTCGAACTATTTGTTTAATTAGTATTGATGTTTTGGACCTAACCTATTTCATTTTAACACTATTGAACACACAAATATGAGTGTTTCCTCCACCAAAGTTCGAACTTGATATCGATAATTTATAGGATTTAATACATTTCATTAAAACCAAACTCCAGTTGATTATTAATTAACAAAAGTATGGTTATGTTTGAATGTATTTTGATCCTATTTGGTTTGGTTTGGTTTGGGTAAAACATAATTTGGTTGAGTATTTTGAAAATTCTATTGAAATTTATTCGAAACAATTGAAATATGATTTGGATTTGTGTTGGTTGTGAATGCAAAATAATGTTAATTTAATGGTGATTTGAGTTTGAAAAAGTGGGTTATGGTCTGAATCTACGGAGTATTTTGAACGTTGGAATATTAAGGGAAAAATGTAGGTGATAGATGTCAAATTATATATTTTTATATTAAATTAATTGATACTATATTGCATGATGATTGGAATATTATTATTTTAAGATCGCAAAATGGCCTATATGCAAAAGCAAGTTTGTCATCAACTTGAGAGAAAATTTTCTTAATTTCATGGAATCAAAAGTTGTTTAAGAGTTAGTGTTACAAAATGTCTCAAAAAGAAAGGAGATATAATCACATCGAAAAGATGGACGTAAACTTAAAGGCCCAGTTAACTAAAAGTGGGCTCCGATAGCATGCTGTGTCTTTTAGTTGAAGGCCCACCGTTTTGTTTGTAAATAAATAAATAAATTAGACAGTTTAATAAGCCCAAGAAACAAAAGTAAAGGGGAAAGAATCCATCTTCGAGATTGATTTCATCTTGACCTTGACTTAGTCATGGAAATGGGTATTTCAATCCCCATAAAGTTGATTACGTGTTTCCTTATGATGTACTGTAGCATTTTTAGTTTCAGACAAAAATTATGAGTTATTGAATACATGTAAGATACTCTCTTCTTCTTGTACCAAAGAACTTGAAATTATTGTGAGAGTGACAGAACCAAGATATATACTTGGCAATTTGTATATTTGTCCAGCAAGGCATCATTTATTCAAGAATATTATATCCATGATGCCCTATATATGGACCCTGTTTGTTTTTCAATAAATTTATTGTGAGAGTGACAGAACCAAGATCATAAATGAGCTAGCCTACAAAGACAAAAGAGATTATATGGAGACTCATGTCTTGTAGTCATCTTACTCAACTCCGCCTATTTCGACCAATCAAACCATCTCTCTCACACACACACCTAAAAAAAAAAAAAAAAACTTATGCCTTGTGATCCATCTATTTTTTTTGGATTCAATATTTTATGTTTCTTCATAATCCTTATTTATTTGTTTAAATTTTATTTCACCCTATCCAACTATTTTCAGTACCACCTATGTTATCTCAACTATCAATTGCATCACTTTATCCCCTCCCATTATTGTCCATGCTTCAATTGCACCATTCTGGCATATGTATGTCAAAATGTTATAATAGCAAAATGCCTCAAATTTACCACTTCTGCACTCGAGGAATTATTGCTAACAATTTTTTGATGGAATTATGTTGAAACTAATTGTCCGATTCAATTAACTCATGAAGGACAATTGAAAAGAGTAAAGTTGTGTATTTAATAGTTGAGGGGCTAAAGTGAACTGTGAAGAATAATTGAAGCCTTGTAGAAGAAAAAGTGAAATTTTTAGCCTATTTATTTAGATTTCTTTGCTTGTGACTTCATGTTCCAAGTTTGCTTGAAATTCATCGTCGTTCTATTTGTTTTACCCAAAAACAATGTTTAATGTCAACGAAGATTGAATCAACCAACCTCAAGAAAGAAGACGACTTAAGTTTGAAACCTACTACCATCAATTCTTATATGTAGGCATGCAGTACATAAATTCATCTTAATATATACTTCAAAATAGCAATGCCATCACGGCATCACCTATGTTTATTAAATTTGTGTTCATATTCAAATTAAAAGAAGAAATGCATGACTTCTTAACTACCCACCTCCAAATTGGGTAGGCCAAAGTGTGACATTTGCCAGTCCAAAACTAGAGATCAGTAAATTAGGCCAACACTCCTTTGAAAAGTTTTTTTCTCAATGGTTAGGCGAAATAGTAAATACTCAAGGCCAACAGGTGATTGGTTTGGTAGAGAAATTACTAATCCCCACAATGTCGTGAACTCAATTTCCGATTTCCGTCTCGAAAATAATTTATAAATTAGGTCTAATGTCTGAATACACTTGGTTAAAAAAAAAAAAGGTTAAATTTTGAAAGAATGACCCACAAACTAAATTTTTGGCCAACAAAAGAGTGATGTTAATTAAGACCATCACAGAATCCCTTGGGCTTCACTTCATTACGAAAGATAAAGTGTCACTCCACATGCACTACTTCTGTAGGGGAAGATGGCCTTAATTAAACCAAGGCCCCCTTTTGTCACTCTCAAGTTCAACTACCAACCAATCAAAGTTGGACCGAATAATAATCTTAAATCTTGTTTCTTCTACCTATTTATATAAAATCATTGATTTTTCACATAATTTCTTATAATATTAACCAAACCATGGAGTGGTATACATGGTTATCAAAAACTACCCTTGATCCCTCCCTTGTTTACGATTACGCCCTTACATTCACAAACAACGATCTCGAGCTAGACGACATACCATATTTCAGCCACGAATTTCTTCAAAGCATGGGTATTTCAATAGCAAAACATCGATTGGAAATCCTCAAGGTAGCACGAAAAGAGAAAGGTGAAAGAATATTACATCCAGTTCTATGGCTAATGTTTGCAATCAAGAAAACGAAAAACTATATATCAAAGCATATTAAAGAATTGGTTCATCACGAGAACTCAAAACTAGCTGTTGTGCCCAAGAGAAATAACAGTTTGAGATGGAAATTAACCATGCTGCAGAGGAACAAGAAATTGAAGGCAGCTTACCTCGACTGGCCTACAAGATACGATTGTGGTCCTGCGGTTCAGTGTGGTCGCGATATATTGATGCTTACGAATGGGAGTCCGAAGGTTGAGTCCCAAAGCTCGTGCTCGACTGGAAACTCCAGCTCTGCAGAACTGAAGGCCAATTTCTCGAGCACTAAGAAGGTTCATTCGCGAGATGGTGAGTATTGGTCGAGTAGTATGGAAGAAATCAAGTGGGATTCAATGTTCAAGAACTTGAAGCCCACATGATTTTATAGCTTTTACAGTGATTTGGAATCTGAAATAGTCCTTATATATACATACATGTCTATATAATATGCTTATCCTGAATAAATGTTGTGTGATTAAGAAATATGAAGCAGTAGAACTGAAAATCAATATATCATCATTTATATTTTCAGCCTTCTTATGGCCAATAGATACATGTAATCAGTACTACATTACTTGTGATTATAAGTTGTTTACCTTTTTTTTGTACAAAATGAGAAGTAAAGTAAGAACATCACGAGACAAAATTGTGATTTTAGTCCCTCATGATTGGACCGTTGGCACTTTAGGTCTAGCGCGTAATTTGTAAAATTGCAATTTTGGGTGTAATTTTTTGAAACATTTTACATTTGGTTCCATAGTATTTGTATGCGTTCAACACTTCGTCTCAATTGTGTACTTGTGGCCGCACTTTTAGCCTCATATATAGGACTATATAAATTTTGCACTTTTAACCCCCGAATTAAAAGAGGAGGTGATGAGACCAAAAATACAAAACATTTAAAAACTGGGACCAAAAACACAATTTTATAAAGTTTGTGATCAAAAGTTTTAAAAGTCCAGTCCCGTGGAACTAAACTATTATTTCTCATCATCAGGTGTGATGCTTTTGGCAGTCAGAACCAAAATTTTAAGTAACAAATTACATCAACTGCAAAACATATTACTACCAAATCATCCAATGTTCTCTTCAGTAGAGATACTATAGCCATACTAATTTCACCAACGACGAGGACTTTTATTGTAATACAGGCATACCTCGGGGGGAAATAGGTAATTTACCCTATAAAAATGAGCCTTTTCCTCAACAACAGAGAAAGCTCCATCTCATATAGCATACATATTTTTATAACATGCAATTAACCTGAGCTATCAATGACCGGAACTTTGAGGTATACGGAAAGAACCTCCAGCATAAAGCATTTGGTAAACTGGCCTTATCCTTACAGTAAGAACTATGCTCAAGAAAGTTCCCAAACCACAAACCCCAGCTAAAACGAGGAATGTAAGCCTAAAGCAATTTGGGCCCATGCAAGAAGACCCCATTTGCTTAGCGGCCTCAGAGTCGTATACTTGGCCCGCAAGCCAACCCGAGAAGAGAAGTGCACCAGCTGGGTTTCCAAGTTGCATGAAGTTGAAAATTATGCCAAAGTGTTTCAAGCCAAAAACTTCCGAGGCAGTTGGAATCATAATACCGAATTGGAAGCCGTAGCAAATACCAAGCAATGCTATTGCAGCATAGAGAGTGCCAGTTATGGATGAAGCAAAGAGAAGAAATGTTAAGATCATTATTGCTTGCGTCACTACCATCCAAAATGTCCGAGGAATCGTTCTTGACCTGGAATCGTTGCAAAGTGGCTTCGTTAATTAAAGAGTGAAATGCAAATATACCCTGTGTTAATTTTATTACCAAAACCCCACCTTGTGTTATTTTTTATTAGCAAAAAACTCTTCCCAAGCCGGAGAGTATATATTGCAGGAAAAATGAGAATTATACCTCCATAAAAAAAATGCAAAAACACCCATGTTCACCTAAAAGATTGACAATAATCTATGTGTTGACTTTGAAAATTGGCAATAGCCCCCTGTCCACTTAAAAAATTGGCAATAACCTTCTTATTGATTTATGAAGGAATTCCAAATGGGGATTTTTTGCTAATAAAAATATCAGAGGATTTTTTTTGCTGATTAGGCAAAGTACAAGGGGTGTTTTTGCATTAGTGAAATACAAAAATACCCCCTATGCTTTGCATGAATCAAGTGGAAACTGTTTTCCGAGAAGAAAAACAATTTTAGCGTCGTTTTAAGATAACTATAATTATCTCTGCCATGGGCAGAGATAGGGTGCAAAAGATAATAGTATTGTAATTCTTGCACAGTCCGCTAAAATGACCATTAAACCCTCTCAAAAGAACTGCATGTCTCAGGTTTCAAGAGAGGATGATGTTGAGTATCTTAAGAGTAATTTTGACATTTTCTTTGAATCATAAGCCTACAAATCAAGTTGTTGAATACGCCTAACTACATATACTCATTATAGTGGCTACAAAACAAAATTCATACTAATTGTAGCTAAAATATAATAGCCCTTTCAAATTAGTTAATAAATCGAAGAATAAATAAGTAATTACCTCACGAAGTGTTCGGAAATAGCTCCAGCCCCAAGTCGACCCAAAAAGTTACAAAAGCTGAACAAACTCAACAATATCGTAGTATTACTCGCACCAAACGAAACTCCAACTTGTGCCAAGTTGTTAAGTACAGTTATTCCCGAACCAACTCCAAGAAAGTACACAATCCACAGAAGCCAAAAGTCGGCCTTTACTACAGCTTCTCGGAAAGTAAAATCCTCCCCTCTCCTCGGTTTCCTCTTCTTCTTCACCGCCCCCTCACCTACAGCAAGAAGTAAATCCACTTCCGATATATCTTCCGACTCATAAAAACTCCCAAGGTTCGTAGCCGATGAAGATGGGGTCAACAGAGAATCCCTTTGATTAGAATCTTCTCGATTTTCACGGAAAAATGTCATTTTCACGGGTATCGCTAAAGGAGCCATCAAGAGAATCACCATTATAGCAATAAGTATGTAAGAAACCGTGTTTCCGAGTGATAAAAGGTCTTTTAAAATTGTTGTTGTGAGAAGATAAATGGCGAGAGTGAGACTAGCAGCTTGAGTGAAGAGAAAATGAGCGTGCTCTGATGAGTCTTCTTCTCCGGAAGCTGGAGTACAGGGGCGTACAAAGTACATCATTAGTAAGCCGATAGTCGGGATGCCTAAGGCTAGGAATAGTAGTAGATTTGAAGGTGAGCCGTTAAGGACCATAGTGTAGACCTCGGTAAAAACTGCGGCACTTAAACCGACATATCCTTTGAGTATTCCTGCAACAGTCCCTCGACTGAGAGGGAAGTTTCGCATGTTGGTTACGAGAACTGCTGTCCCGAGCCAGGCGTTGCTGTTAGTGGCTATACATAAGGCAAACCATAACTGGACATGGTATTAAATGATTAGCAAGAAAGCATGAAGGAAATAAATAAGTTCAATTATCTGCAGAAAAAAAGTTCAGTTTTTCAGTACACTGCATTATTTCCTTTCATTGTCAAATAGAGTCTCGAGTGGGAAAGATTGGTAGATAAGGTCTGAAAACTTAGGTTCAAGTGCTCTTATTGCAGGTTCTATAGTTTTGATTAAAAGCATCTGCACCCAATATTATACGGGATTATGTTACCTAGTAATTTTCGTCATAAGAATCTTCAATTTCCGAACTCAAACCACAGAATAAGGAAAACAAAAATGAACAAATATACGCTACAACTTAAATAAATTAATATAGAGGCAGAGGAAGTTGAATAGATAGGCAATGATAAATACTAAAAGAACTGAAAAGATGATGAAGGCAAGTCCTATATTTTCATCCTTCACCAAAAGTATAAAAAAAATGTCAATCTTTCTATGTAAAAAAAACTTCTCAAGTACTATCAATCAAGAATCATAGAGGATTCAATTCAAGTATAAGAAATTTTTATTAGCAACTGTAGGCAATTCCACATAAATAAGGCAAAAAATCCAACTTTCCACAACCATAACCAAGAACCCACATAATTTCAACACTTCCCACAATGTAGAAACTCAATAATTTTCAACATACTTAACCACTTAGCAAAACAATACAATAATATCATGTTAAAAATCATATCCCAATAAAGTAGAAAAACGCAAAATCAAAATCCCACATACAAAAAGTGAATAAAAATCCAATCTTTGGGACAAAGTCAAAGAAACTTACAACCCAATAAGGAAGTGACTGAACAGTTTGACTAACAGCGAGCCAAATAACACCATAACCCAAGAAAGAAAGACAAACACCAACAAGAAGAACAGCCCATGGAGGAAATTTATTACAAGCAATTCCTGGAAGAATCCCAACATTTTCTCCGATATCATTGGCCACTCCAAGAATTGTGAGTTGTTGCTGATTAAAACCCAACACTGATTTAAGTGAAGGAGAGTATAAAGGAAAAGTGTATGCATTTCCTGCAGCTATTTGTACCCAAACTGCAGCACCTAAACCAACCCATGGCGGTCTACTTCCTGCTTTTAGCAATGGCATTAGTGGTTTTTTTTTCTCTTCCTTTTTTGTGTTGAATCTTGGAGTAATGGATTTGGGAAATTTTGAAGAGTGTGTAAATTGAGAGAAAAGTGGAGAAATTTGGTTATAACAATTTAGAGTTTTTTTTTTTTTTTTAAATTCAATACTTCAATAAAAAAAAAAACTTCATATAAAATGTCAACCAAATCGAAGATGGGTAACCATCGTTAGGACATATAATGGCAATTTTTTTCTTGTATTTAATAATAATGACATTGCGCTTACGAAGTATTTGGAGCTTATTTATAGTATTTTCTTGTTTTAAACGTGGAAGTTCTTTTCTTTTTTTTTTTTTTTTTGAGAAATTTTAACGCGAACAATTAGAGAATTTTTTTTTTATTTTTTATAATTTAACAATTAGAGAATTTGAATTGATATTTTTCTCTTTTTAATCTGTAAATAAAAATCAGTATGTATGGCCTATCACGTACATGACCACTTCGTGTACTACTAAGTTTAGCCTAGACATTGGAAAAAACAATTTGAGGAGAATTAATTTTACTATAATCAATTATAAACATAAGTGATTATAATAAAAAATAAGTACATAAGATTTTTTTTGTATAAGTGTTTTTTTATAGGGTTTTTGGCAACTTAACTCCCTGTGTTATGTCTAATAAACAATTTAACTCCATGTGGTTGTGATATGAAAATAGACAATTTACCTCCATGTGATATGAAATAATAAATAATTTAATTCCTTACTCGCTGAGGTGTTGCACACAAGCTCTATAATGCGATTGAGACTTCATTTTCATGTGAAAAATGATCAATTTAACCCTACATTAACAATATATTCACTATACTTTACCTCCCTGTGATATGCGTGAATAAACAAGTTACCTCCATATGGCATGTATAAATGAGCAGTTTACATCCGTGTGATATTACATAATGAACATTTTACCCCCTTGTAAAAATGTAATAAACAAGAAGTAGACAGTGTACTTCTTTTACAAAAACATAAGGAGTTATTTTGCCCTTTTATTTTTCACATAGAGGTAAATTGTCAATTAAGAATAACACGGAGAGTTAATTTGTTATTCATTCTTTTTTTTATAAGTAACATATTTATTATTTCTCAAATAAGTTAATTTTTTGCTTTTAAAGATCTAAAAAGAGATTATCACAGTGAGGACCAAACGCCACAAATCACAATTAAAAACCTACACCATCACAATTAAAAATCTACATCTACTTTATTTCTCAAACCACTTTTTTAAAAATCAAACAAACAACATTACGTAAATCGAAATTATTTAAAAAACCTCCACGTATGTCCCAAACTACTATCCCAAACATGCCCTAAAGCTCCCCCTATCACCCTAAATCTATGTGACAGCTCTAACACCTCCCAAAAAAAAAATCTATGTGAGAATTATTCAACTGATAAGGGTGTAGTATGATGTTACAAACGTGTAAATATAATCATTTTTTGATTAATTAGACGTTATCAAAACGAATTCTAACTATTTATCAATAAAGAAAGATAGTGTTTTTATTTTGATAAATTAAAGAAAGATGGTGATGTATGCTAGTAGCAATCAAATTGCAAATGACTACGTGCTACCCCAAATAAAAAAGTAGACTAGCAAATGACGACAGGATAAACGAAAATGAAAATGACGGGTAGGTAAAGCAATAATAAGTTCAATTTATAATGCAGTAATGTAAGAAATTATTTCTTTTTCTTTTTTTTTCTTCTTTTTTTAAGAATCGCAGAAGAATTTCATATATGAGCTATGGATCCTTTAGGTGTGCCAGTTGTAACAATATAGTATTATTTAGTATTTTTTTTTAAGAAAAAATAGAAATAATAAAATCGAGTAGCCTTAGCAATTACAAACCGTCTAATTCGTTAGTTAAATCAATCAATTCCATTGAAGAAGTTAATTTGGTTAAAAAATGAGCTACCTCATTACCATCTCTACGAATAAAACTTACATAAAAATAAATAAAATACCTTAAAAACATTTTGATATCTGCAATAATTGGACCGATAAATCATAAAAGTCTTCCTAAGTGGATTAGATTTTGCTTACAATGGACTTACAATGAAATAAGAAGTTTAGCCATACAACATGACTGCAACAAACATCTCAAGCTGAATATTATTTTGGTGTAGTTGTGATGAATTTGTTCTTGTGAACAATACTAATAGCTCAAATCACACAGTTTGGGAGATTCCTATAATCACACAGTTTGAATTTGTGAATTTGTGGGCCTAACTCAATATTAGTATTTTCACTACTCTAGCCCACACCCAGCCCAACAACTACTGAAAGTCCGTTTCATAGTTCATTCGGATTGGGGCGACATATATAATCAATTAAAAATATAAGCAAACAATAAATTATTGAAGCTTAGTTTATTTTTTAGTGAGTTTGAGATTGTGTTTAATATTGATATTTAACAAATCGAGCTCAAAATAACTTTAATCGAGTCAAATATGTGTCTAGTTCGGCTCAACTTTAAATACAATGAGTTCTATGAAACGATAATTGTTCTTCGAGTTTGGTACGATGATATGATCATATGTATAACGAACATAATCTATATCAATTTTTATCGAGCGATTATGAACCAAATATCGAGTAATTTTGTTTAACTTTGAACATATGCACAATTGTTTATCAATTATGAAATTCATGTCAACCCTTTTGAAACACAATTATAGAAGTATATATAGTCTATATGCATCATAGATAATAATTAATCTTGACTAGTAAAAATCAAATTTTGTCTACATACAAGTTAAGGAATTATATTATGTATCCATAATTATAAAATTTGCTCCATGTAAAATTTAAAAACATTTTTACGATTAATTATGTAAAAAAAAAAGTGAATTAATCATTTTATCTATTTGAAATATAAATGTCAACATTTAATTAGTATTCTTCCAATTTTAAGAGTAAGAAAGTAAATTTGAGTGACCAACTTTTTGGAAAATATATGGTGCCCTAATACCATTGGAGTTCGCCTAGGGCCCATATGAATATGTCTAAATTAAAATAAATAAATATAACAAAAAACTAAGTTGAGGAATCATAATCATAATCTGTTTGGGAGACAATCTTTAGATATTCTCCTCTAAATTCAGAACTCTCCACATATTTTCCAATAATTATTCTGCAAAACCCTAGGTACTAACAATTAACAATTAATTTTCCATGGATTCCGATGAGGAAGATTACTACTACTCCCACGCGGCCGTGGCGGAGGAGGAGCAATCGGACAATTCCAAGGAGAAAAATTACACAGTCCTAAAAGGAGAAGACATTAGTAAACTTCAAAACGACGATATCTCTACCGTTTCGGAATTTCTCTTTGTTTCCAGGGGCGCCGCTTGTTCTCTATTAGATCACTACTACTGGAATGTTGACATCGTCTGCGATCAATGGTTCGCCGATCAAAACAGAGTGTGTGAATCGGTCGGTCTATATACGTCGGAGAAGAACAAGAACAAACAGAGTAGTACTATTAAACGACGAGCTCGCTGCGAGATTTGCCTCGAAAAGTATGAATTTAGTCGTATGATTTCTAGTAATGCCTGCGGTGAACATTTTTACTGTGGTAATTGTTGGAAAACATATATTCATGTATCAATCAACGATGGCGGCCCTGGATCATGTCTAACCCTTCGTTGCCCTGAGCCCTCGTGCCACGCCATAGTCGATGCAGACATGATCGATTCTCTAGCGTCTTACGAGGATAAAGACAAGTACTATAGACACCTTCAACGATCTTATGTTGAGAATAGTAGAAAACGTAAGTGGTGCTCAGGCCCAGGATGTGATTTTGTGGTACAATGTGAAGATGGTGGAATGGCTGATAGTGATATGCATGATGTTACTTGTCATTGTTCAAATATGTTTTGTTGGAATTGTTCGAACGAGAGCCATAGGCCTGTCGACTGCAAAACGGTTCAAGAGTGGTATAGTAATCTTCAGAAATTTCCTGAAGTTGCAAACATTGATTGGATATTGACTAACGCAAGGCGATGTCCCAAGTGTAAGCGTCCAATCGAGAAAGATGAAGGTTGTTGTCACATAAAATGTGCAAGTCCTTGTAGATTTGAATTTTGTTGGTTGTGCCTTGGCCCATGGACAGTCCATCATATTTGCAATAAGTACAGTTCTACTCCTACTACTTCTAGTTTTAGACAGACGATAGGACATGGTAATTTGGAGAAATCGAGGTATGCACATTACTACGAGAGATGGGCTTATAATGATAGTTTGATGAAGAGGGCTTTGGTTGATTTGAGTCGAGCTAAAACCGAGCACATTGAGAAGCTTGCAAGAGCGCATGAATTAGTGGGTAATGCTCAATTGAATTTTGTGACTGAGGCATGGGACCAAATTGTCGAATGTAGGCGTGTATTGAAATGGTCGTATGCTTACGCATATTATTACATTCTCGAAAGGGAGAAGAGGAAGAAGAGTTTTTTCGACTGCTTGCAAGGGGAAGCAGAGTCTGCTTTGGAGAGGCTTCACTATTGTGCAAAGCAAGAAATGTTACAATACCTCCTTGATGCTGATCATGTTGTACCTTCCAGGAAGAAGAAGAGTTTTAATAATTTTCAGTCCAAGCTTGTTTGTCTTACTGGAGTTACAAAGATTTTCTTTGAGAATTTGGTAAGAGCATTTGAGAATGGCCTTTCTGAAATTAAGAGTCTTGGAAAACCTAATTTTTAAATCTAAATTAATTAATTGCAACTTCTTATTCAATTAAATTAATTTTTGAGAGGATTATCAATCTGTCCATAAGTTTTTCATTAGGAAACAGTCCAAAATGTAATAGAGATTATTCATCTACTTATTATCCATGACTTAGTCTTCTAATTCATATAGTTTTTGCATAAGTCAGAACTATTCATTTAATCAATTATCGGATATTTTTGGTACTGTCACAGCTTATGCAGACATAAATGTTTTCTTGTATGTTTTTGGATTTTAATTATTATGTTGATTGTACCTCTGATTCTCCTGAAGTTTACAATTATGATTTAGTTGGCAACTAGAAAATGGATTTATTGACTAACCCTTTGAGTTAGAATGACTAATTCTCTTATGGTTTGATGTATGGTTTAAGACTCTTGGATTTAATTTATAGACTAATTACGATGAAAAATTGCAGATATCACACTGTGAATATGAGCTATGGTTGCTGGCCATTTGTATTTTTATATTTTTGCATCAAAGTAATTTTATTGGTGGGGGCGAATGAATCATAGACCTCAAAATATCTATAGAATTATGTTTGGATGTATTTTCATTTGATATTGGTGTTTTAGATTTTGGTTTTGGGAGATTAATTTATTTGTTCTTGTAGGATGGTTGAAACTTGAAACATGGCTTATTTCAGTGAAAATTTCAGAATGTAAAATAATGTGAAAAAAAAAAGTTAATAAATTTTTTAATAGTATGTGATATGGATGTTTTGAGATGAAATAGGATATATATGTGTTAAATCTATCTTGTGGTGAATATGGGAAAATGTAAATGTAAGAGTATATTAGTTGGGAGTTTGTATAATGATATTATCATGGGTAAATACTCTCATATTTTATATTAAATCTATACGAAACTACTCTACGAAATGTTTGTTGCATAAAATGTAATAAGTTCAAATTTAAATTTAAACCAACGAGTTCTTTGTAGATGGATTCATTTCGTCATCAAAATTAGTTTTAACTGTTGAAATCAACTTTAGCAAGAATCTTAATAACATTTAATATTCAAATAAAGAAATAAAGCCAAAATACATGTGTGTCAAATCTTAATAATATTTAATTTTATTTAATTAATTTATTTATACTTATTGAAACTTTATAACAATTACACAATTTTATCTATTTTTTTTAGGGTAACTATGTAGTTGTCAATTTTTGAATTTAGGCAAATTCTTCAATTCATAGTTTTTGGGGGTAACATGCAATAATTAGTTTTAAATTTCATAAGGACTTTTGGAGATACAATACATAGTTAATAAGGAACATAGTGAACCACTTTATTGTGCTATATAAACTGATAATTTACATTTAGAGGTGAAGGAACAAAATGTCCACGAAGTCATACATGTGCACGATACGTGAGGCCGACTCCACTGTGTAATTGCCACCGCAAGTGAAACAATATATTGGTAAGAGGGATCCAATTGCTGAAAAAAAGATTAGAGGGATAAAAACTGCAAAAAATGTGCTATAAGAGGACAAAAGGGCTATTTACTCCCTTTAGAGTAAGTGTAAATTTGGGCTGACATAAAAGCTTACAATAGTGAAACAAATAGATATAGAAACTATTAGCCCAATTATTGAAGCCCAAGTTTAATAGTCCGGGAGGGTTCTTGATATGCCTTTTTAACCGCGGGGTTAAATTTTATTTACCTCCTTTTAATAAGAATAATCTTTAATTTATCATTCTCTTATATAAAGGTTAGCGATATTGTCAGAGCAATAATTATTGTCGCTAGAGCAAAAAATATAATTTTCCCAATATACCCTTCTTTGAAAAAAGACTTTCTTTTTCTTGATTCTTGAAAAATGAAAGAAAAAAAA
Source organism: Penstemon newberryi var. newberryi (assembly GCA_030819805.1). Lineage (NCBI taxonomy): Eukaryota > Viridiplantae > Streptophyta > Magnoliopsida > Lamiales > Plantaginaceae > Penstemon > Penstemon newberryi. Next base: position 2,189,483 of record JAUALY010000008.1, read on the forward strand.
AAACTAACTTCTTGACCACCGTCTTGAAATCCAATTTCCATTTTTCTGCAAATATATCATTCTTTCTGCACATCGTTCAGCACCAATGCAACAACCTACCTCACTGTTCATCAAGGCCACTTGTGTCTTTTTTTCAACTGTCGTTTCTAAGTTCTAATTCTAACGCTATTGTTAAACAATAAGGGCCTGTTTGTTTGGTGTTTCCCAGATTTTTTTCGTGTTTGGGAAATGCCAAACAAACATGTTTTCTACTTTCAAAAATAAATTTTTCATCCATTAATTTTCTCAAACTACTCTCTTAAAAGCCAAACAAACAACAATTTTCTTATCTCTAAACAAAACATATACAAACTCTACTTTGATTTGACATAAAGTAACCTATTTCTTACACAATTTATCTCACATAACAAACATGATTTGACATAAAGTCTTACACACCTTACATCTACAACTCAACTCTTCCAAAAAAACCTACACCTACTTTATTTCTCAAACCACTCTCTCAAAACTCAAACAAACAACATTACGTAAATCGAGATTATTTCACAAACCTCCACTGCTCTCTCAAACTACTTTCCCAAACGCCAAACAAACAGACCCTAAATGTTTTCGCCTTCAACACTATTTGAATTTGCTTTATCCCACAATTTCATTTTTAACCAAAACAAGATAGAAATCTCTTGTTAGTAATCGCTAGACTGAATCCAGTTTAAGAAGTTTTCAACTTTAATCAGTTAAATTTAGAAATGCCTAAAAATCAAAGCAATTATTGCACCTTGCACTGTTGTGTAATTCGTCTACTATGTTCTAATTCATAAAAATAAAAAATTAATCACTGCTATAATTCTTGTTGTTATTTACATTAAAACTATTCATATGGGTTCATGTATATTGACACTAATCTGCAAAATATATTTTACCAATTCCCATACACAAACAATATATGTAATAATTTATAACTATGCGGATCAATTTGTTACTGGAGGTGGAGATGGAATGAGGGAAAAGCATTTGTTCTCTGTTTAGAGTGAAAATGGAAAGTTGAAGACGGGGTATATTGTAAGTAGTAACCACGAAACTTGCAGTTGAAGTAGAAATTGATAAAAGGGTTGAGTTTTTTTATTTAGAGAGCAGAGTCTCATAAGCAAAATAGATTAACAGTTTCAAACAGAGTAAGAAGAAGTGTGCTGACTTTAGAAGGGTAAACTGGGAGTTTAAAAAAAATTGCTCTGAAAACAACAATTATTACTCTAACAATATCGCCAACCTTATATAAAAGTGGACCTGTACATGTGTCCCCTTGAACAAAAGATTAAAAGATTATTTTGTATTTTTTCGTTGAAGAGTACAATTTACGTGTCCGAAATCCAATGTGGGTTGAAAATAATTACGTAAGAAAACAAAACACAGAGATGTAAAATATTTTTTTGTTGTATCACAGAATAACAAATTAAAAATTACAAATATAATTACCATGAACTCCTTTTAGCTAGCACACTCACATAAATTGAGCTAAAATTTGATATACTGGGTTGGATGATCCATAGAAACGGACAATTCTTGTGTGTTTTTTTTTTTTTTTTTTTTTTTGAGGATCGACAATTCTTGTGTGTTAGATCATATCATATGGCTTTAATTGCAATAAATAATTGTAAATATTCGTTCAGCACTCTGCCCAAGTATTTTGCTAGATTCTGTTCAACTTAAAATACTAATAAAATCAGCTCATCTCATGATTGAATTAAACTGAAATAATATTTCGCGCTATGCTTGGCGAAGGCATCAACTGGTGCTGCATTGCATTAATCAACTTTTTGACCAGAAAGCTATTAATTAATTGATTAGTTAGAGATACATACTACTCAGATTAAGTTTAAATATTGCCCAAACCAATTTCAACAAGAATCTTAATAACATTAAATAATATTCAGATACCGAAATCGAGCAAAAATACATGTCACATGGTATCAATTAACATCTGGTCTGATGACTCATATCAGTATACCAAATAATTAATTGTGGAAAGCCAATTCCACAAACAATTATTGTAACCATCCCATGAAACATGGGCCTCATGCACGTGCTCCCACACAATTTTAATTAAGTAATTGATTCGATTCAAATATTAATTTCTACAGTTTGGTTCATTGAACTGAATCCAAATATTTATCAATAATAATTGTTTTTGTATTTTGGTTATTTGAACTCCATTCAAAATGAATTTCAGATTCCAACATAAACTTTTGTGCTACTTAACAAATTATTAAAGTCAATGTTACAAAGAAGGTAATTCCAAGAGCTTGTGTTAATTTGAAGTAGATTTCTTCAATCCTATTCTAAAGGATTTAATTAATTTGATCAAATTTAATTCAGTTTTGTTCTAGTTTTTAAGTGGCGTCAAAATGTACCACAACCGTGTATCGACTCTGGTGTATTATAAATTCAATCTCATTTTATTCAATCAAATTAAAATAATGACAAATCGAACCTAAATTAAATTTATATCAAAACTGGTCCAACTCTATTACCCTAATGGATTTGACCTAACTAGTGATGAACCCGATCTGATCAAATATAGCCTAATCCTTTTCCCCAACCAAGTTGACCTGATTCATTTGCATCCTATAATCAACCTATAATAAATGTCAAATTAGCCCTCTTATAAATTATAGTTGATAGACTTATGTGTACAAATTTGAACCAACCTAGAATCTACATGTCCAACTCCATCTAACATGTTCAATTGCTCTCTTAATTTATATTCTATAGACCTTATGGGTACTACCTGACTTGAAATTTACTTGGATTCTTCGTAGTCGAAGTGGATGTGGTAATGCGTGTATGTGTATTTTTTTGTGGAGAAGGTCATGACCGTACGTTTAACTTGAAGAAAAAGATGAAGTGACAACCAAGAGATTGGATATATATGATATTGTTATCTCTGCTTATCTTTTGTAACAATCTTATATCTTCTACATTTGAAATTCTAATTCTGGCTTAACTACCATGTCTTTATTTCAAGTATAAGGATAATCTCTATCCTAAAAATTATCATGTGGTTGGAGTCTTCATGCGACCAACCTGGACACATTGAGGTTATCTATTAAAAATATTAATGGTTCATACGACGAAAAAACCATAAATCTATAGGGTATCTATAGAAACGGTTGGAGTGTTCAAATGATGAACTTGACCATATCGGGATACCTTCTTTAATGACCATTATATCATAATATTAGCTTTGATGACCAATAAGTCGAAATATTAGTTTCGATTGATGATCAGTACATCGAAGTGTCAATAATTGTTAGATATCCGATTTATGTATCGACTTTGATGGGATTCAACTAAATCGAAAGAGGAATTTTGAAAACTTATGCCATAATTAATTAATAAGCTTAAATTTTTATTTACAAATTTAAACCGGTACTGTTTAGAAATTAGAATTCTATTTTTACTCAAAAGAAAAAAAAAAATCAGAATACAATAATCACATCTTATTTAGCTATCTATTTTTGGCTATATCTTAGGCCATCTCTAATAGTTAGGGGGAGGGAAAGTACCGGTTTAAAAAAACCCAAAATCAAGAAAATGGAAAAAATTTAATCAAGCGAAATATAAAATATAAATGACATTCTCATCTCCCAAGTCTAGGCTGGTAAAAAATATATTTAAAATATAAAAATACTATCAAGCAAATCGGGTTTTTGGCATTTTGCACCCTAAAATTATAGGATTTTGACACTTTATATTCTGACTTAAAAGTTTTGACACTTTGCATGCTTTAGTATAATTTATTTGACACTTTACACCTTAGTGTGTGTTTTTGTGAGATAATTCATTGCTAGAAAGGTAAAATAGTCCTTATTGATTTTTTTTTCTTTCACTTTGCACCTTAATAATATAGATTTTGACGCTATACACCTTGAAAATATAGAATGTTGGCACTTTCGCTCTGAAAATATACAATTTTGAGCTTTTCACCTCGATTTATATTTTTTTGGCACTATGCACCCTAGAAATATAATTTATATGACATTTTGCACCATAATGTGTTTTCCTTTAAAAAAATCTCATGAATGTCGTCAATGGAGAGATAAAATGGTCATTTCTATGCACAACAATTATAAACATGTTATTCTTAATTTATATTACTTTTTAATAACATATTTTAACATTTTCTCTTAGTAAAATTTAGATAAAAAAAGGCATTGTCTTCATTTTGTTTTCAAATATCATTATTATATATATTATATCTAAAAAATACATTTACTAATCTAACATATTATATTGAATGATATTGTTTCTATGAGAAACACATGTAATCAATCTTAAATTTGTCTACACGACATACTCAACAAATCTAAAATTATTTACCATTAACATGCTACATTTATTAAATTACAAAAAAGAAAAAAAAAATCTTACCTAGTCACTAATTGCTAATTGGTTAAAATAAAAATTGTGCCAAAAATATATATTTGAGGTTGAAATGATAAAAAAAAATTATACTATTAGGGTGTGAACATTCTTCAGGGTGCAAATTGTTAAAATTTATATTTTCAACATGCAAAATACCAAAAATTACTCGAAAATGACTATTATATTATAAAATCAAAACACACATTGGGGGTTCAAATTGCCAAATAATTTATATTTATAGGGGTGTAAAGTGCCAAAACTATTAGGTCAAGGTGCAAAATACCAAAACCTTATAATTTCAGGGTGTAAAGTGCTAAAAACCCCAAACCGAAGAGAATAAAATGATTAAAATACCACATAAAAAGATTAAGTCAAACTAATGTAAAAGTAACATCAATTGTGCAAACCATATATGAGTATATAACAATATATTTACCAATTCTAATCCTAATATATTCTTCAAAAAATATACTAGTAATTCCAACATCATGTTCCAAAGTTCTCCTTCAAATAAAAGAATGAAAGAAAATAAAAAATAAAAAATAAAAAATAAACAAAACAAAACAAAACCCCGAGTTCTTTTACTAATGCAGAACTCCAGTTAGGTCTGACTTCAATTCACTCCACACCAGCCCATAAAAAAAGGGCTAAAACTGGTCAAGTCCAACTCGGCCTTCAACTCACCAAGTCAAATTCTTCTGTACAGAGAACAAAAGAAAACCCCCAAAATCTTCATATTCTCGATTCGCTAAAAATCTTGAGCTTTGGACATCAATGATAACCGGCTCGGACGCAGCTGGAAATCGAATCGCCGCCGCAAGCTGTGCGAAGACGGCCGAATCAAAGCCGAAAGCGCTCTCTTCATCAAATCCCCTTCCACAGTTCCGATTCGAACCAAAGAATTCGTCATCGCCGATCGCCGCATATTCAATTGATGACTCGACTGATACGACGCCGTCTTGTTACTACTAGTATACCCTGTGGAAATACTGTTATTCTTGTGGAGGCTGCACCGGAAGGACCCTGGGTGCGTCGTAGGGGAGCACATACACGTCCTCTTCGGACCCGAACTCAACGATCGGTGCGAGGCGATTGGTTGCCTTCTGGAGGCTGAAAATCGGACCGAAGGGGAAACGGATCTGCCAAGGCTGACACGGGTCGGGCTGGTGGTCCGGGTCAATACGGGTTCGGGTCGGGTTGTGAAGGTTGAGGATGATGAAGCGGAGATGGAGGATGAGCAGAATCGGCCCGATGGAGAGAGAGATCGTTGGAATTGGCTGTGGAATGTTGTACCTTGTGAGGATCTTCTTGAGGACGCTTCCATTGTTTGTAGTTCTCTAAATTTGAATTGGAAATAGAATTCTTAAATTTGGAATAGTGAAAAAGAATGGAGGATTATTTTGAGTGTTTATTTTGGCAAACCTATGAACAACTGAAGCAACAATTATATAGGGCAGGAAGTGATGGCAGCTTCGTTAATAAAACAAGATATAGGGGTGTTTTAGTATAACATTGACCGGCCGTTGTTTAGGGTTTTCTATGGGGGTCCAGTTAAAAGCAATGGGCTATCAGGAAAGGAAATATACCACGCTTTTTCGAGTGCGTTTTACTTACGCGTTGGAGAAAATAATATCAGATGCTGTGGGGTTAATGTCCGAATTCATTTTCACTAGATTTTTCCTTTTTGTTGTTTTCATGAGTCGACATATTTAATATCCTGACACGTACTATGAAGTTTGTGCTGTCTCCCTAATTAGCTCGAGAAATAGTCACATACTAATATTATTGAAAAATTATTGCCTAAATCAGGGCCAAAAGATACTATCAAGAAATCTGGATTTAATATAGTAATACCCATGTTTGATTTTAAGTAGAGTAATTATATTCTAAATTAAATTTAATCATTCTCAATATTAATTCTCAAAATATAAATACTCCTAGCTAGGAGGATAATAGATTTAAATAGTTCACAAAATAAAAATAAGTGTAATGTTTTAAAGAAAATGATCTATTACAAGTACGTATCTTATATATATAAATGCAATTTCTTGTGATTAAAACAACTTCAACAAATTGAATCGGAATTAGAATACTATTTTATATAGTGAAAAAAAACTAACAAGTATTTAATTAATAAGATAATATTAAATTAGAAAAAATATTCACACTTTTAGTAGGACTCTGAATTCAAAAAACATCTAGAATCTTTGAAAGTTTAGAATTATAATTTATATATAGGCATATAACTCATTTGACCATAGGCCCTAAAAAATATCCACCTAACAAAAATAGTATTAGGTGTTACGTCCCAAATACGAGTACGTAAATCGCGCAAGTATACGGTCGTTTACAAGTAATAAAGTGATAAGGGGTGTCGAACCCACGAGGAATCAAACGAATAATTATCAAAATCTATTCTATTATCTTACTTGAACTTATATGAGTGATAGTAATGAGATTGTAGTTTGTTTAAACAACTAAAGTGGAGTGAGTAAGAAATACAATACTTTGGTTCAATTGATAAAGGTTCCTAGATTTCCATGTTACTTGGATTGATCCAATCTTGAGTGATTCACAAATTGATAGCAATGCTCATGTTTGTTGTTCAAGGTTTCATAAATTATTCATACGTATCTTCCGAATTGCGTACGAACCTACCAAAATAGACTAATCCAATTTATGTCTAAAAGGAGTAAGCCTAAGTGATGCATTAATTCCAAACCTTGTTAGAACAAGAAAAGACCTAGGTATATTCCTATCCTAAAATCAATTCACAACCTAGTTTTACAATCTAATCTTTTATCCACTATGCCTAGCAATTAAAGATCAATCCATTTCATCCTATGGTTGGCCTAACCACAAGTTGACAAAAGCTCAAACTAGATTAACAAACACTTATAAACATAGCATCAACCATTAACTAATCATTCAATCATAGATCAATCATAAGCTCCATAAAAACCTAGGAGTTAAAAGCTTAGCTACTCATATTAATCAACACAATATTCATTACATTAAACAATGTCATAAGTACAAAATAAAAAAGATCAAGGTTAAGAATAAGCTTATGTGATGAAATCTAATACAACTTCTCTCTCAAGCCCTTGTGTTCTTCAATCCTAAATTGCAAGCAAGGTTGAAGTCTTCAATGGAGGCAAAGAGATGAAAAGTGATCAAGTAGAAGTTCCAAGAGTTGTTCTCCTTTTTCATCTCCTAACCCCTTAACCTAGCAAAACAACAAAGAGCTCTTCCAAAGTATTTATCACCAATAGTACACGGGATAGTGAAACTCCCCGGATCCTTGAGCTTTGGGGGCAATTTATTTTGTAAAATAGCACTACATTCCTCGGTTAGTGCAACCGTTTCAAATTCCCCCAATCTTCTTTTCTTTGAAAGCACGTCTTTCATAAACTTGACGTACTTAGGCATTTGCTCGAATGCTTCCACTAGAGGGATATTTATGTGCAACTGTTTCAAGATATTTAAGAACTTTTCAAATTGCTTCTCATCCTTTTTCTTTTGAAATCTTTGAGGGAACGGAGGAGTTGGTTTGCTTGCCGGAATTGGTGTCGAAATGATCGGTTCTTTAGGCACCTCCTTTTCCGACTCCACTTCTTCAACCAAGGACTCTTTACTTCCTTGTTGAGTATCCTCGGCTTCCATTGAGTTTTCATTAGGCATAGCCGGACCTTCATACCGTTTTCCATTCCTCAAGGAAATAGCATTAACATGTTCATTTGATCCTTCTCTAGGCGACTCGGTCGTACTTGGCAAAGCTCCTTGAGGTCTTACACTTAAAGCTTGTGAGACTTGCCCCATTTGAGTTTGAAGGTTCCTCAAAGCAACCGAGTGCTCTTGTTGATGTTTGAAGACGTCTTGCAACTTCGAGTCATTATTTACCATATATTTGGTGGTATGTTTCATGAAATCACCAAATGCATCTTCCCATGAATGCTTTGACTCTACGGGTTGCTTTTGTCTATCTTGAAACCCGGGGGGAGCGGAGGATTGATGACCTCCTTGATATGGTTGTTGTTGAGCATTGTTTGGATTACTCCAAGAGAAGTTTGGATGCTTTTGCCAATGAGGTACATTATTTACCAAGTAGAAGTTGTGTTTGATTTCCTCCCTAACCCTTTAACCTAGCAAAACAACAAGTTCCTAATGCCTAAGTTACCCCAAAAATCATGGTAACTAAGACCAAAAACCCCCCTAAAGAATGTTCAATTACAATTGGGGGAAAATGGGTTATGTACAAAAAGCCCCTCCAAAATGCGCAGAAAACAGAGCAGGCCTCGCGGCCGCGAGGCCTAAGCTCGCGGCCGCGAGCCTTCAGTTGGGCAGGACCTCGCGGCCGCGAGTTCAAAGCTCGCGCCCGCGAGGTTGAGGCAGAGAGTTTAAACAACTCTCTGCCACCAACTCGCGGCCGCGAGCCTCAACCTCGCGGCGGCGAGGTGAGGCAGGGCCTAAAATATTGATTTTTGTTCTTTCTTTCGCTTTAGGTCCCCCCGCGGTCGAAAGTGACTTGCAATCCACGCACGAAATGTTCCGAAATTGCTTCAATGCGTCGAATCCTGCAAATCACCGATAAACACAGTTAGAACACGAACAAAACACGAGAAACTAACAAAGGCCGAACAAAGGGACCGAAAGCACAAAAGACACGAAAACACGCGGAGACAAACAGAAACTCGGATCAAAACAAGATGTTTTGGGCTTAAAGAGATAGGTAATAACGACGTTTTCACGGCGTTATCATTAGGCTAGAAAAATATTATTCACACTTTTAATGAGATCGAACTCAAGACATCTTTTGAATCTTTGAATCTTTGAACCTTTAGAATCAGAATCTATATCTTAATTTTATGTATAGGCCATTCATATTTGAGTGTTTGACGATAAATCATACTAACTATAGCTAACTAACAAAAGTATAATTACACTTGAAAAATATTTAAACTTTTAGTGGAACTCGAATAATATTGAACCTTTAGATTTAATTACATCGCAATGTTATATATAGATAATTCATAATTCATATTTGACCATAATATAATTTACCCTTAATTATGAATCCAGCTACCAAACTGACTAATCTTTCCCCTTAATTCAGTTACAAAAACTTATAATAAGTGAATTGTATTTTAGATTTTGATGCATCTATTTGTCAATCATTTTAGTTACTTACCATTATAATTGGTACAGAATATTGTATTGATTTGAATAAGGTAACGGTTCTTGGCATGTTTTTGCTGTTTTCATTAATTAATATTTTGTTCTCATAACACATGGTAGATTAATTGTATCTTGTACTCATAATGCATTGAATTACAACTAATATTCTTGAGGAAACTAATCAAAAGAAACATTATATATAATAATTATAGGAAAATGCTTTGTATGAAGCAGGTAAATAATTATATGCTTTGTTTCTATCCAATTTAAATGGAAAGAAATTTGTGTATAATTCAAGCAATTAGAGACAACCTTAAACTTCTAATTTTTTTCAATATGTAATAATGAGAAAATTAAATAGTGATTGATATATTGCAATGTCTAAAATTTATCATAATTAAGATTATAAATTAAATAAGTCAGCTGGGTCATGATGTATCTTTCTATTTCTTTGACCGTACGTATTAGGTCTTCTAATGGACGTCCACAATACCACAACCTCTTATTATCTCACCATTATTTTGTAACATGTTGGTTGCAACTGCTCCCTTTATATCAATTCAGAAAACATTAGCTAATTATAATAAAATAAGAAAAAGAGAATCAAAATATCAAAGAAAGGGAAAGGCGATTGAGGAAGATTTGAATTGCTTTAAAATATCTCAGACTTTTCTGACCTTTTTGGTATCTATTTAATTTTGTTTTTTGACTCTTCACTTTCACTACATTCTAATTAAGGTTGCCACAACAACCATTGATTAGTATTTTGCAAGTCATCCACACTTGATTATATTATGAAAATATATAATTATTTAACATGTGAACCAAATGTGTTAAATAGTAAATCTAATTAATTGATATGTTAAAAAAAAAATCTAATAAATTGATAACTCTACGGTGCAATTTTAGGAACTAAAATGCAAAAAAAAATTTTTTTTTGTTTTTTCTTTTAGTATGCCAGAATTTGTAGTACGTATGAGATTTATAAATTTCAGATTACAAGTATAAGAAATCTTTTTCCAGTCTCATCGAGCCTGTTTGTTTGGCGTTTGGGAAAGTAGTTTGGGAGAGTAGTGGAGGTTTATGAAATAATCTCGATTTGCGTAATGTTGTTTGTTTGGGTTTTGAGAGAGTGATTTGAGAAATAAAATAGGTGTAGGTTTTTTTGGAAGAGTTGTGTTGTAGGTGTAAGATGTGTAAGACTTTATGTCAAATCATGTTTGTTATGTGAGATAAATTGTGTAAGAGATAGATTGCTTTATGTCAAATCAAAGTAGAGTTTGTATAGGTTTTGTTTAGAGATAAAAAAATTGTTGTTTGTTTGGCTTTTGAGAGAGTAGTTTGAGAAAATTAATGGATGAAAAATTTATTTCGGAAAACAGAAAACATGTTTGTTTGGCATTTCTCAAACACGAAAAAAATCTGGGAAATGCCAAACAAACAGGCCCATCGTTTTTCTCCTATTTTGGTGCGAAGTTTAGATTTTATATATCAATGTTGAAAAGACTTTTTTTGGCTCCCTTCATATCTTTGTTTTGAAAAATATTGATTTCAAATTAATGATGTCACATCATTATTATTTACAAAGAAATGATAGTTTTAAGAAAAAATCTCGAAGAGAAATCCTAGAAAATAGTGAAATTCATGCATGAATAATTCAATTACTACCCTCTGTCCTTTTTTGTTTTATCCCTTGGTACAGTTGACCAGTCAACTTGACTAAATTTATAAAATTATAATAAATAATTTAACTAGTATATTTTACTAATTAGTTGATAATATTATATATACATATATATATGACACCATACATATTAATATTTAAAAGGTTTAATTTACCACAAATGTAATAATTTTATATAATAAGTCACTTAAAAAATTGAAAAAAAAAGGTACGGAAGGAGTATAATATTTCAACTGAAAACGTGTATATATCCTTCCAGGAATGAAGTTCTTCCAAAACGTAATAATGCCGAAAATCACTAGCAACTAAAATTACCAAAGTAGCAAAGTGCACGTCTGGCTTACCCTAAATAAAAGGAATTTGAATTGTCGTTGGGATTTAAATATTCTTCGCGTGGGCATTTTTTTTAATGCGTTCAAATTTTTGGTATTCCTTTTTATTGTATAAAATTATAAAATCATCAATGAGCCGTCCATAAATCAGTTAGAAAGATCATTTATACACTATAAATCATGTACGATCTAAGAAACCGACAATCGGTGCTCCTTAATTAGCTTGTTGTTGCCATGGATTTCCAGCATTTCCGTCGAAAACATTGAATTTTTTTCATTTTTGAATTAATAAAAACGAAAAGAATTTGCAATTCCGAAACTATTTATGGGTACTTGAGACTCTCTTATTTTAATTAATTTATAAGTATTTTTTATAAAATTTTCTTGTGTTTCTAAAACGTTTTCGTTAAAATCTCGAAAAGTTTCTAATATTTAGTTGACCCGAAACATACAAAAATATGAAACTTTGAATCCGTTGTGGCAATCCATAGGTTGACATGACCGCTTTTCTAATAATGCATTTGTAATGCAACCTATTTCTGAAAAATCAAATTTAAAATTTATTTCATCTCTCAAAGTTCTCCACATTGGCCACTATATATTTCATTGTGTAACGATAAACACGATTGAGTCTTATCTGGTAACACCAAATATCTAAAAAAAATTAAAAGTTTTGTGAAAATATACATCTCATTCTTAACCAAACAAATTGTTGAATTAATGATCTATACTGTCAACATTCTACATAGCAGTACGTGGAATAATTCAACGTGGATTTGTTGAACTAGTTTGTATGCATAAACAATATTAGTTAAATAAACAATTTCATAAACACAGCTGTACATTTATATCTAAATTAAACTTAAAATCACAATTTTATTTACTAGTTTTTTTAGCATTACATAACTTCTTTGTTTTAATGACAAATGATAAGTGACAATACAAAAAAACCCACTTTTTAATGCAAGTATTGACAAAAAGAAATTTAGTTTTGTCGAAGAATTAAGTTGTTAGTCAAGGGTGGTGGTGGGTTGGGGTATGGTGCAGATCAGGTGGTTGGGTCGGGTTAATGTTGTGCAGGGTGCGGACATGATGGTGTGGGGTGTGCGCGGAGAAATTAGGTGTATCAATCACACGGATGACACATCCTTATAATAAATGAATAATATTATGTTTAGTCCTTAAATTTAAATTTAAGAGGTAGCCGACTCTAAGAACACATCGTCACCATGTATTGATATATAAAAACACAATTGGAATTTTGATGCCCTAATTGTCTCACATTTTTGTGAGTAATTTTAAAAATAAATTGAGATTTTTGAAGATATCTCAGTTTTCATAATGTTTGTTAGAGTTTTGTGAAGATGGTTTCAAAAATAAAATTTTGTCGCTTTTTCTTAGAGATTATAGATTGAAGAGAGAGAAATATTGTAAGAAATAAGTTAATTTATGTCAAATTCAAATAGAGTTTATGTAAATTTTTTAAAAGTTGAGAATTTTTTTTTAAGATGAAATTTGTTCTGTGAAAACTAAGAGACGATCCGAAAGTTAAAAATATTATGTGTTTGACTTTTTCAGAGAGCATAAAAAATTCAAAAATTCATCTAAAAAACGAGACAAACAGGCCTTAGGCTTTCTGAAAACTCAATCAAACAGGGAAAATTTTGCTTTACAGTCGAGATCAACATCAAATCATAAAATTCATAATTGATTCAGAAATTCATCAAATATCAAAACATAATGAACCCGCGCGTACCAGCTTCAGTTAAATTCCACATAAGTAAAAAATATGTACGGATGAAATTTTTATTCAAATTGAAAAAGAAGTACAGAAATCAAGAAACAGCAACACGATTATGATGGTCACCATTTTTATCAATATTATTATTATTATTCAATTTACAAAATCTGGTGGGCTTGGGCTTGAAATTCCTCCTCCGGTGAAGATCATTGCTCGAGGGCTTTATCATGTGCATAAGGAATGCTTTCAAAAGGCCCACTTTTGACACCATTGATTTCGGGTTCTCCATAATCCGGTTCACTGAAGGTTTCGGTTTCGGTTTCGGGGATGGGTTTCTGGAGCTCCGATGTAGGCTGCACCGGAATGAACCCGGATGTGAAGTGGGTGAACAAAGACATGCACGCCCAGAAGAAGAAGAGGAGTTTCTTGAAGCCATTAATTATTAGATAAAAAGTGTGTGAATTGTAAATATTTCTGAGTTATTTGAGACGTAACGGTGGTTTGGTTTATATAACCTCTACTATATCAGCTTTTTCTACCCATTGTTTTTCCTCATGGAAAATTATATTAATTAATTTCTGATTCCTTTTTGGTGAAACGGAAAATTATATAATTGCTTTTGTCTTTTCCTTTTTGGTGAAAAGTATTTAAGTACTCTTTTAGAAGTAAACTTATCATTTTTTTTATTTCCTAAATAGAATAATCTCGTATTTGAGAAAAAAAATAAGCAAACCTTTTATTTTAATTTTATTAACATAAACACGTTCATACTATTAATTTTACCTCCAAAAATCAAACAAATAATATTTGAAAATTGAGAATTTTTTTAAAACCTTATTTTCATTTTAAAAAAAGCGACCCCAAATATTTCCTTAACAAGATAAATCATTGTTTGGGATTTATTATAATTTATATTGAGTAAAAATGAAGGATCTAATTGAATTAACTTGGGTTACTGTATTTTTATAGTAGTGAGATTATCTTATTCTTTAGCGTGTTTTCTATGTTGAGAAGGTTAAAATCTTAAATTTAACTTAATTTATTCCCAACTACGTATAACATGATAATCAATAAGATGACTCCACAATTCATTATATTGTTAGAAACTAAACTATTACATGATGATATTGATACCTTTCACTAACCCAACGTCAGTTGGATCGGTTTTGTGAAGGGAAAGAGACAAAATTCGGGTCATGGATCGAGATTTGAGATACGATTTAGGGGCTAACAGAACATCTTGAAGAAGAAATTGGGGAAGAATTAGCCGTTGATTAAAGAAGAAACGTCTGTTCATCGAAGAAGCAATTTGGGGAAAAATATGACCGTTTTATAAGAATAGATAATTAAGGAAGAAGTGTCATTTTATTTAATAGTTTATTAGACTAGCACTTCTTTCACCGCCTTATAGAAGTTAGTTATATTTACTGTTATAAATAGCTGTGATAGAATCATAATTAGATTATTCAAGTTTTCCAATTCATTCTTATGTCAGATTCACTTTTGTAAACTCTTAATCATTTTTATACATACAAAGTTAATTTCAGTTCATATATGATTCATTACAAGGCTTAATATGGTATCAGCAGGTTAAAAATTCCACATCTCCGCTGCATTCTTTTATCATCTTCTTCATCTGTTCATCAGATTCATCTTCATTCTTCATATCCAGAACTTCTATCAGTTCCAAATCCAATCCTCAGATCGGGATCACTCTCCACTTTGCATTCAAGATTCATCTCCAGAAATCAGCCTCCAAATTCATCATTCCGATCCTCCAGATTCTGCACAAATTCAATCAAATTTGATTCAAGAACCAGTCTACAAATCAAAATCTTTTTCTTTTCAACAGATACATTCTCAATCAAGATAAGCCAATACAGAAACAATTCTTCTTCTATTTTATTTACAGAATTCTTTTTTCTATCATTCTTTCAAGAAACCTTTAAATCTCTTTTTACATATACATATATCTCCTTTTCTGTCCAACAATTTACCTCCCATTCCTATTCATAATTCTGTCCTCTTCCTCATATCATGACTTCAACACCATCTGACACTACCTCCACTATCACCTCTATCAGAAACCACATTGAGGATCCTACTAGTCCTTATTTTCTTCATCCGGCAGATGGCCCAGGACTCAAGTTAGTCTCTGAACCACTCACAGAAACTAACTATCAGTCCTGGAGTCACTCTATGCTTCTGGGTTTAAAAGTGAAAAACAAGATTGGTTTCATTGACAATTCACTCCCTAAACCTACTCAAGATCCCATTCTGATCAATACTTGGGAGAGGAACAACACAATTGTTGTTGCTTGGATTTTTAATTCAATATCAAAAGACATCAACTCCAGTATTAGATATCATTCTATAGCATCTGACCTTTGGAAAGAACTTGAAGACAGATTCATGCAAGGTAGTGGTCCAAGGCTGTTTTCACTGAGGAGAGATGTGATCCAACTGACCCAAGGCACTGACTCAGTCAATACATACTTCACTAAACTCAAAAGCCTATGGGATGAAATCCAGAATTGTAGACCTGATTGCACTTGTGGAAAACTAGATACCTATTTTCAACATGAAAACCTCATGTCCTTTCTCATGGGTCTTCAAGACTCCTATTCTAACATTAGTTCCCAAATTCTAATAATGGATCCACTACCACCCCTTAACAAAGCACTTTCCTTGATTATCCAGGAAGAACAGAAAATTCTTCTTAGATCTCACAACAAAGAAACCCCACTTCACAATTCCATGGCTTTTTCAGTTAGAAATCCACCACCATATCCACCATCTAGACCCCCACCTAATACCTACCCAAAACCATCTGTCCCTCAATTTCCTAGACCACCTCCTCCCTATCCTAATACTAGACCTAACTTCCAATCTTCACCCCAAACAACTCCACCATTTAGACCCACTTTTCCAAATCAGTTCAAAAGAAAAGAAAGGCCTTTTTGCACTCATTGCAATATGCCTGGCCATACTATTGATACTTGTTTCAAGATTCATGGGTTTCCCCCAGGTTACAGACCCAATTTCTCTAGACAACCAGTCCCTTCTGCCAATCAGTTCATGTCTACATTACCCTCTAACACTTCACACCCTGGTATGACTGAATTCATCAACAATCTGAAACCTGATCAGATATCCTACTTATCAAACCTATTTTCTACACAAGCACAACATCAACCTTCACAATCCCAATCAGGTGATTCTACTGCCAATACCTTCAATGTCACTACTCTATCAGGTACAATTTTATCTACACTATTACCTTCAATTCAAATTCAGGACAATGATTGGATTATAGATTCTGGAGCTTCTAACCACATTTGCACTAATATTAGAATGTTTCACTCCATTTCAATTGCATATCACACTACTGTTTCTTTGCCTAACAATGCTAAAATTCCAGTTTATTTCATTGGTGCTATCCACTTAAATACAGATATCACCCTAAGCCATGTTCTCTATGTTCCATCATTTAAATTCAACTTACTCTCTGTTAGCTCACTCCTACATGACAATAATTACAATATAAGTTTCCAACATACTCACCTCTTTATACAGGACAACAAATCCAAGAGGATGATTGGTCAGGGTAGCTTAGTCCATGGGCTGTATATTTTCCATCAAGAGATTCCTCCAGCACCCTTAGTTGATTCTTCCTGCAATAAAGTTTCCATTAGTACTTGGCATAATAGATTAGGTCACCCCTCTTTTAAGAGGTTGTATGTTATTCAAGATTCTTTACATTTTTCTGATACAAGTACAGATACAAATAAACATTGTCAAATCTGCCCCTTAGCAAAACAAAAGAGACTTTCTTTTCCTAATGATAATAATTTTTCACCTTATGCTTTTGATTTAATACACTGTGACACATGGGGACCACATCACATTCCCTCTCATTCTGGCTTTAGATATTTCCTTACTTTAGTTGATGATCATACAAGATTTACATGGATCTATCTCATGAAAGCTAAATCTGAAGCTTCTATTTTTATTCCCAGATTCATACAAATGATACAAACTCAGTTTCATAAAACTATTAAAGTCTTTAGATCTGACAATGCCAAAGAATTTTTATTCACTGAATTGTTCTCCAAATTAGGAATCCTTCATCAATTTTCATGTGTTCAAACTCCTCAACAAAATTCAGTAGTTGAAAGGAAACATCAACATTTACTTAACATAGCAAGGTCTTTAATGTTTCAATCTCACACACCTATTGAATTTTGGTCTGAAAGTATTTTAACATCAGTTTATTTGATGAATAGAACACCTTCTCCTTTATTACAGAATCACTGTCCTTATTCTTTATTATATGCTAAAAATGTCAATTATGATTTTCTTAGAACATTTGGTTGTTTAGCCTATGCTTCAACCCTTCATGAACACAGAACCAAATTTCTTCCTCGAGCCAGGAAATGTGTTTTTATGGGTTATGCCCCGGGTATCAAAGGTTATAAACTTTATGATATGAATACTAATGATTTTTTCATTTCCAGAGATGTAGTATTTCATGAAACTATTTTTCCTTTTAATGAACAACATGGAATTCAACCTATTTCTCAACCAGACACTACTTTCCCCGATACTTCTATGGACAGTTCCTATTTTTATCCCCCCAACAATACCCTCCCTCATACTACTACACCACAGCCACATCAACCCAACACTGATACTTCCACACCTTCTGATCCTTCCTTAAGAAGATCTACAAGATCTGTTAGGCCACCATCCTACTTACATGATTATCACTGCAACATGCTCACTAAAACTACCCCACCTGATTCTCAGTACCCTTTATCCTCTGTTCTAGATTACACCAAATTATCTCCTTCATACACTTCTTTTATTGCTAATATTTCACAAATACCTGAGCCACATACCTATAACCAGGCCATTAAGTTCCCTGAATGGGTTCAAGCCATTCAAGAGGAACTTAAAGCTTTGGAGTCTAATTCTACTTGGATGATTACTACTTTACCTCCAGATAAACACACTATAGGCTGTAAATGGGTTTTCAAAGCCAAAAGACATCCTGATGGCTCAATTGAAAGATATAAGGCAAGACTTGTAGCAAAGGGATTTAATCAGCAAGAAGGGGTTGATTACATGGACACCTTCTCACCAGTTGCTAAGCTAGTCACTGTTAGGGTATTACTTGCTTTATCTATGGCTAATAATTGGACTTTACATCAACTGGACATAAATAATGCATTTTTGAATGGGGACTTAACTGAAGATGTATACATGGAACTTCCTAAAGGGTACACTCCACCTACTACTTTTTCTTCTACTTCAGCAAGACAGGTATGCAAACTCACCAAATCTATTTATGGTTTAAAACAAGCAAGTAGGCAATGGAATCAAAAATTAACTGAGGTACTTATTGGTTTAGGATTTAGAAAATCTTTATCTGACTATTCTTTGTTTACTAAAGGTTCAAATGACTCTTTCATTGCTCTTTTAGTATATGTAGATGATATAATTCTGGCCAGTCCTAATTTGAAATTAATTTCTGATACTAAAGCTCATTTACATAATCATTTTAAACTGAGGGATCTTGGTAAACTTAAATATTTTTTAGGCATCGAATTAGCTTATTCACATAGAGGATTAGTCATTTCACAAAGAAATTACACTTTACAGCTATTACAAGACACAGGGTACTTAGCATGTAAACCTGTATCATTACCAATGGATCCTAACATCAAATTAACTCAAGATGATACACATACACATACATTAACTGATCCATCTTCTTATAGAAGATTGGTTGGTAGACTAATATATTTAACTATCACTAGGCCAGATATTTGTTTCACTGTTCACAAGTTAAGTCAATTTCTAGCAAAACCCACATTAACTCATTTAGAGGCTGCTTACCATTTGCTAAAATACTTAAAGGGCAATCCTGGACAGGGCATTTTTTACTCTAAATCTCCTAATATCAGTCTTTCTGCATTTTGTGATTCAGATTGGGGTAATTGTTTAGTCACAAGACGATCTACAACAGGATTTTGCACATTTTTGGGGAACTCATTAATATCATGGAAATCCAAAAGACAACAAACAGTTTCAAGGTCATCAGCTGAGGCCGAATATAGATCAATTGCAGGAGTAACAAGTGAAGTTTTGTGGCTTACCCAATTGCTGAAAGATCTTCATGTTTCAATTCCATCTCCTCCTACCATCTTCTGTGATAATGCATCCGCTGTCCATCTTGCTCTTAATCCTATCTTCCACGAACGGACCAAACACATCGAAATTGATTGCCATTTTGTCCGCGAGCATATTAATCGAAGAAATATAAAGCTTCTGCCTATTTCTTCTTCGGCTCAATTGGCAGATATCCTAACTAAACCGCTGCCTAAACCACCATTTCAAAGGATTTTATTCAAGATGGGAGTGTTGGATATTCACTCTCCATCTTGCGGGGGAGTAACAGAACATCTTGAAGAAGAAATTGGGGAAGAATTAGCCGTTGATTAAAGAAGAAACGTCTGTTCATCGAAGAAGCAATTTGGGGAAAAATATGACCGTTTTATAAGAATAGATAATTAAGGAAGAAGTGTCATTTTATTTAATAGTTTATTAGACTAGCACTTCTTTCACCGCCTTATAGAAGTTAGTTATATTTACTGTTATAAATAGCTGTGATAGAATCATAATTAGATTATTCAAGTTTTCCAATTCATTCTTATGTCAGATTCACTTTTGTAAACTCTTAATCATTTTTATACATACAAAGTTAATTTCAGTTCATATATGATTCATTACAAGGCTTAATAGGGGCTGTTTGGCGTGACGTCGTCTGAAATAATATCATCTGCTACTTTTGGCATTATTATTTTGATGGCAAAGCACGCGTTTTGCTCCTTTTGGCTTTAATTATTGCATTGCATTATCTTCTTTCAAGTATAGGGATGCTAAATATCCAATCAATCTAATAACAAATCAAAAGCTTTTTTCTATTATATTTATACATGTGTCCTTTTAATTTATTAAATAGTACTAATAAGTTATAGTAGCCGCTTAGTCATTCTTATCCGGGCATGGCATGCATGGTGACACGTAAATTGTCCAGCAAAAAAACAAAAGGGACAGTTTCAAAAACTTTATGGATAGATTTTGAACAGCAGCGAAAAGGCAAGGGAAGTATCCTGGGACTGGGAGGCGGTTATTTAATCCCTTTCTTTGCTACACCATAATTTCTTTTTCTTTTTTCCAATCAAGGTCGGTCCTAGACATTCGGGGTCCTAGCCGAATTTTAAATTTGAACCCCTTTATAATCAAAAAAGATATAATCAATTTATTTTTTAAATATAAAAATACTAATTAAATATTGACATTTATTTTTTAGATAGATAATTAAATAACAAATCCACTTAATTATTATTAGATTCAATTTTTTTTTGTAATTTTTAATTTTGAAAATATTATTTTAGCCGAAGCAAATTTTACTAGTATATGTATATCCTTAGCTCTATTTTATTCTTTTGCAAATATTATAATTGATTGTTTGACTTTATTCCGCTACGTTACATTATTAACTCTATTAATTATATATTATCGTGTATAGAAAAAGTTACACATGATATATAAAATTAAAAAAAAGGTACACATGCATATATAAACAGGGATGGCGGTAGACCAATTTTATCAAGGGGTGAGATTATTTTTACATTGTATTAAGTGAAGAAAGTAATAATCAGAAAATCATATTATAAAGAATAAAACCATATTCTTTTTATAATTATTAAGTAAGGATTTTTTTTAAAGTAATTTTTGAGAATTTTTTTTGACAAAATATCTTTAGGAAAGGAAAGGGATTAAAAGAATAATTACTACAAAAAATAAAAGATAAAAAATTATTAGAAAAGAAAAAAAGTTAAAGAACATAGAACAATCAAAATATTGAAAAAATAAAGTCACTATTGAGATTTGAGCCAAGATACATTTTGTGTACATAAAATTAAATATATTTAATTTTTAAATATTCCTAGCGGTATATATATAAATTTTGGGGGCTTCCAAACTGGGGCTCTAGGCGCCAGCTTCTAAGGCCATCTCCAGTAACTTAAGTCCAGTTTCCCCTTCCCCTTCCCATTTTTCACCCCTTCCCCTTTTTCACCCCTTCCCCTTCTCCTTCTCATTTATATAGTCATCTCCAGTGAATCAATCTTCCCATTCCAATTAATTTCAATATTCATTCTTCTCCACTCTCACTTAATAATAATAATAATAATAATAATAACAAATAATAAATAATAATATTAATAATGGATAATAATACGCAAACCGATTTGGGAATAATAAAAATACATTTAAGATTGACATGATTTGGGAATAATAAAAATAATTTAAGATTGACATTAATAATAAGAAATAAAATAATACCCAAATTTAAGGATTTTTTTAAATAAAAATGTTTTTTATTAAATAAAAACAAATTAAATTAAATTAAATTTGAGTTTATTATATAAGAGCTACATTTTTAAAACTAAAATTAACTTTTTCAAAATAATACACAAATTTAAGTATTTTTTTATTAAATTAAAACAAAATAAATTAAAATTGAGGTTATTAAATAAGAGTTACATTTTTTAAACTAAAATTAACTTTTTAAAAATAATACACAAATTAACTAAAACTAAAATTAAATAAGAGTTACATTTCATTTAATAAGATATTTTAAAGGAATTTTTTTTAAAAAAAAAAGGTTTTTATTTAATATAATTTCAGAAATTAAAAAAAAAAAAAAGTGAACAACAGGTGACCGACAAGTGTCGGCCACCTGCTACTGGGCGGGCGAGTGCGACGAACTCGCCAGCCCAGCAAGTGGCTGGATCGATGTGTGAGGCATTGCCTTGCCTCACCCCTCCAGGCGATGGATCAATTAGGCAAGGAAAAATTACCTTGATCACCCCTTTAATCATTTTAATTCACATTTTTTACCCCTAAATCCAATTTTCCCCTCCTCTCTGATAATAGGAGATGGCCTAAACTGCCTAGACTTGGGCCGGCGCTGTTTCCAATTCCAGAATTTCTAGTGGTAGAAGGTTAGTGAAACACAATTAATGCAGTCAGAGAGAAAATTAGTAGGGGTCATTGACTTGTTAACACGTAGAGTTTGGTAATAAAATATAACATAACACAACCCATTAGGAAAAGCACAACGAAATATTTTGGGCCTGTTTGTTTGGCATTTTCTAGAATTTTTTTGTGTTTGGAAAATGCCAAACAAATATGTTTTCTATTTTTTGAAATAAATTTTTCATCCATTAATTTTCTCAAACTACTCTCTCAAAAGCCAAACAAACAATAATTTTCTTATCTCTAAACAAAACATATACAAACTCTACTTTTTTTTTTTTTGATAAAAATACAAACTCTACTTTGATTTGACATAAAGTAACATATCTCTTACACAATTTATCTCACATAACAAACATGATTTGACATAAAGTCTTACACATCTTACACCTACAACCCAACTCTTCCAAAAAAACCTACACATACTTTATTTCTCAAACCACTCTCTTAAAATCCAAACAAACAACATTACGCAAATCGAGGTTATTTCACAAACCTCCACTACTCTCCCAAACTACTTTCCCAAACGCCAAACAAACATGCCCTTTGCATTTTACTCCCAATTATTTCTCACACTGCTGAAAAAATTCCTAATTTACCATTTTTTCCCCTCAAAGTCTTTGGGACAAGCTGTAATATTATTATTAACAACGGTTTATATATGATAATGTGTGGGAAATGGGATTAATACCATTACAAACAATAATAAGGAATCTAAGGCAACTTTTTTTTCTTTTTCTTTTTTGGTGAAATGAATGTCAGACAACTTATCAAGCTCAAAACTATCTCAAATTTCAAAAACATATATTATATTATGTACAGAAACAAGAATTAAAAAAAACACAAAAATCTTGAAAAGTAAGTTAAAAACAAAATCTCATATCCAGAATCTGAAATTAACTAAGGCCCTCTACTCTGAAAAGAGTTGGAGGCTAGACCTGAGGTAGCATCCACAAGTTTGGTATACTTCCGGTGACGCCTCTCTCGTGCATATAGCACCCACAAAATCAAAGAAAGCATGACTGCAACCGAGACCATTGCCAAACCAATATAAACCCACCGACTATATAGTCTTAAATCCGGACAATGTTCATTGTGAATTGCAGTTAATGTATCTCGAACAAACGTGCAGTCGACTAAATTGGTGAGAAAAGGGCCATAATGATATAAACCATAGCTCACATTGACTGCACCACTCATTTGATCATATAGACTCGGAGTTAAACGTCCTACGGTTGTGCAAATGTTGCTCCCGTTCACTTGGCACTCGTAATTCCTCCAAACCTGCATTACATAAGTTTACATGTTAGGATTCATCTCTCAATCTTCTTATTCGTATAATAACGTTCTAATGTAGGGTCAATCCTAATCTATAAAGGCCCCAAACTTTGTAACATGTGAGGGTTTTTTAGTCTTTTTGTCTTAATAAAGGAGATGTAATTAATCCTTTTTATAGTGGTAACATTTGTTTCGCAGAATGAAGTTTTTCAGAGTTGCAATTAATAAAAGCATATCTACTATCAATTATTACAAGAAAAATAAAGTGAAATTGGCTATTATATTTTTCTATAGAAAAACATATGTTAGAAAAAAAAAATTCTAATAAGATATTAATGGTACCTATACGAGCAAGGAAAATAAATTTTATTTAAGTATTAATTTAATTTTTATAGCAAATTTTGCCAAGGGTCACCCAAAGAGTAGGATCGGACGTGGTCTAATGAGAACTGTCTTTCATACAAAGTAAATTTCAGTTTTACGCGGAAAAACTAGTTCATTATCGAGTTAGGAAAATATTTCAAATAATCGATTTATATTATCTGCAAAATCACTTTGACACAATTGTTTAGATCAAGAGAAGTTTAACAATTTTAATTTACCTGAGTTGCATTGTTTAAGTCAACCTCACCAGCTGCACATACTCGATCTGTTTTGTCGGGATTATATGGATTGCAGAGGACAGGAACCGACGGCCCAGATTGGTTGTAATATAAAGGTCTGGCATTAGGAGGTACGTTATTAGCGTTGGACACATTAACGATGATCCCGTTTACAAGCCGAGCCATTTGGTAGGTCACATCTTTGCTCTGGTTCAGTGCATCTTGAGCCGTAGTGGGGTCCACACAAGGGATAATATTGTCTAACGTTGTATGAGCCGTCGGGTTATTAACCCAATCATCCATTGCCACACATGTATCTCCCACCACACTTGCATACAAAGAAAATGTCAAAATCAGAATTTCATTGAAGAAATTATAGGTAACTAGTTTAGAACATTAATTCACATTATAGGTATAGCACTTACTTGTGGAGAACAAGAAATACACCACATAAGATGAAAGTGACTGCAACAAGAATCCAACAAGCTACGACCAATCTGCAATCGATTTATAGACCAAGTTGCGATTATTTAAATGAAACGTAAAATGTTTGTACAGATAAGTAGCCAAAAACTATTTATAAGCCCTTTAGATGCACTCACATGTACACAAGACACTGCAAGCCCGAAATAGATAACACTGCACCCAATTTTTCACAAAAATCAGCAAATTAAAATCCATCAATTTGTTTATCCATAAGGCTACGTTTGGTTCTTGAATTTGAGTGAGTAAACTGACGATGAAAATGGAACAAAAATGAAGCTCAAACGAAACTATCTTCCTTGGTGTTTTACCAACTAAAATTCAAGAATCAAACATAGCCTAAATATAGCAGAAAAAGAATTCAGAACGCTTACAGAAACCGAGTAAAGCCAGGGCAAGCATTACGGCAGCCACTATAATGAGAATCCGCATCCTGCATAGTATTAAAACATAATATTTATCATCAAAAATACAGAAGAAAAAAAGAGCTGGGACCCACATTGAAATACATACACTATATCCAAATAGTGGAATATAACGTCTCTATTGTTCTGGGTTGCAGAATCGAGGGTGTTGGCAGCAGTAGAAATCATATTATTGACCTTGTCAATGTTGTCTTGGACATCTTGAGGAAGAAAAATGTTATTTACTCCAACTCCCTTTGCAGTGGTAAGATAATTGGACACATTTTTAAGATTGCCAACTGTGGAATCTGCTTGTACTAAAACATAGTTTAATGAACTTTTTGTAGTATCGTGAAATTTTGCTTGTCCGGTGTAGAGAATAACAGAACCAATTCTGATGCATGAAACGTAATGGAAATGAGGTTGGATAGAGTATGATGTTAAATAAGATAGACGAGAAAAGAAGAAGAAGAGAGGCTTACACTGCGGCAATTGTAAATAAGGAGAGCAGAATAAGAGAGAAGGCATATGCGAATCGTGAATAGCCGTATTTTCGTCTACGGCAGCAGCAAATAAACGCACAAACCAGAAGCAAGAAAATTCCAAATCCAACGAACCAAAATGCAGCAAAAAGGAAATAAAGAGAGCCAGTATAAACCACAGACTGCACCCAAAAGAATAATATAAGACCGAGATAAAGAAATTTTGCTTGAATATTTAGGGGGGAATCACAAGGAATTGCAATATAAAGATTAAAGGCATCAATTTAAGAATACTTAAACCAAGATGACCAAAATGTTAGTTATGCAAACTTGAATCTTATACTCGAAATGTAAGAAGATTTTTGAACTAGAAAGAGAAGTCTAACGATGACTGAGAGTATATTCAGTTTTTGCTGACAATGAATATACATGGATGAGATATTCAAGGTACTTGAATTTAGGAAATAATATACCCCGGCCCTAATTGATGTGATGCTGATACTGATGCTGATGCCCCACGTCATCAAAATAAAACTTCCCTAGAGAACCAGAAAGCCTAAACCTCAAATAGGGTAACACAACCAAATAACTTATGATGCCGGATCACTAACCTAATAATCACAGATTCTTTTTTTTACTGATTTCAGATGACAAACAAACACGCCAACAACTTTGTCTAAAAGAAAACTTCTACAATATACAGGAACAGGAGTATATTTTTCTGTAACTAAAATCAAATTCTTCCAATTTGTAATTATAAAAGAAAATAATTCAAGAAAAACTTACAGTAAAGTAATGTACATTTCTGATATCCCATCCCCCTGTATAGTACTTGAGATCATCATATGGATCTTTTCTCCGCGTTCTCTCTTTAGCCAACACTAAAGCCGTTGAATTTCCGCCATTTTCAAGAACAGACCTCTGAATTCCCAACGTTTCAACCGCGTCTACCACTCCTATTAAGAAACAAAATAAAAATCACTTCTTGACAAGAATGCAATATAAAAAGAAACCAATTGAAATCAACGGAACACCTGATGATGAAAAGAACGATAAACCCACGAAGATTAAGGCTGTCAGGATCAGAAGAGAAGAGGGGTTTCTCTTAATACAGAACATGTTTGTTCTGTTCTGTAATAAACTTTTAAGACTTAAATTATATTTATATATGTATATAATGTAATTGAGGCAGGCTAACGTATAAGAGGGTGAATCGTTTACTATGTCTTACAGTATAACGTATTCAAATGGGGGATAGAGACAGAAAAGTGTATTTATATTTTATGTCTGTAGCGTGGAGTAAAGATTTTGAACAATAAGTGAGATTTTAAGCTTAATTAATCGATTCCGCGTTTTGGATTAATTCACACGTCTGTATATTTTTTCCAATGAATTATAGTAGTAATTATCTTTCCTATTTTATTTATTATAAATAAAAGCATCGTGGGTGGGGTGATAAAATTTAAAAATGGTTTCTTCTTCGAGTTAATCATAGTTTTGATGATGGATGAACAGGCAACGGCTAGCTGTCTGTATTGCAAATAAGTCTTACTGTTACAACTTAAAATAAATAAATAAATAAATAAAAATGGACTCGCGTAATGACCAATGGCAAAATGGGTCAGGGTAACATGGTTTTATTCCTGCTAGCCGTCGTTTTGCGTTTGAGTGATACATTTTCGGTCTACATTCAATACTTTATGTTGTACTCCCTCCGGTTCATATTAATTGACACATTGTTACTTTTCACACAGATTAAGAAACCTCATGATTAATCACTTTTACATGGTAAAATGTCAAAAATACCCTTCCTAGTGACTCTTGAGCTTCCCAATCTAAATGTAAGAGAAGGGCAAAATTGAAAAAAATTGCATTGGAAACCCAAATGTGCCAATTAATATGAAACATAAAAATTTGGCAAATGTGCCAACTAATATGAACCGGAGGGAGTAGCATTAGACTAAGGTTTTATATATTATAAGATATTAATATAATTCCAAATTCTTCTTCAAGATTATTTAAAAAAGAAAATAAGTTGTAGAATATATTATACGCCATCTAATGAGATAATTCCTTTTATCCATAGGGCCAATTAGTTTACACTTTTGCATTTATGGTTATATTATAATTAAGGAAAATTTACATAGATAACCCCCGACTATGATTCTAATTATAAAAAATTACCCTGTTGTTTCAAATATTACAAAGACACCCCCTTGACTTAACAGCAGTTAGTAACCTTTAATGGAACACGTAAAATGTCAAAAATGTCCTTAATTGTTTTTAATATTTACAAAAAAAATCTTAAAAAAAAAAAACTAACCCTCCACCCACCCTTCCATCCCCGTCTCCCCTGCCACCCTCAACATCGTCGAGACGCCGGCGAAGCTCCAGAACCACTCCCAGGTCAATTTCACTCCAAAATCCAGAATTCCCTGCACATGACTCAAACTTTAGCATCGATTCTTCTTAAATTTCGATCTTTTTGAGCTAGGAGGTAACAAAGTCACCAAGCCCTAGATCCCCAAAACTTCTCTGGATTTCAGGAATTCAAGCAAGAGATGATGAAGGTTGTATACATATATATATACACTTTAGGCCATTGAATTCAATAATCCTCAATCTCAAACTCAATACCTGAAATTCGAGTGAAAGATGCAAACTTTAGGCCCTTGATCGCGGATTTGAGGCGACGTCGGTAGTGGGTTGGAAGGGGAGACAGGGAGGGGAAGGGGTGGGTTGGGTGGGTGGCTTTTCTTCCTAAATTAGTTATTTTCAAAAAAAAAATTATAAAATTTATTTATAAATTTTTACTTAATCAAGTTATGTTAAAATAAATTTATTAAATTTCTATTTTATTTTTATAATAAATTATATGTTATTAAAACTTTATTTATCAAATTGTGTTATTGTAGACAAATTTATTAAATTTTAAATTGGTTTGTTTTATTTTTGTAAGAAAAATATATGTTATCAAAGCGAAACTTTATCTACCAATTGTGTTATTGTAAATAAATTATTAAATTTTAAATGGTTTTTTATTTTATTTTTGTAAGAAAATATATGTTATTAACACTTTATTTACTGGATTGGGTTATTGTAAATAAATTTATTATTTTTTTGTAAGAAAATATATGTTATTAAGACTTTATCTATCGAATTGTGTTATCATAAAGAAATTTATTAAATTTTAAATTGGCTTGTTTTATTTTTGAAGAAAATATATGTTATTAAAACTATATTTATCGAACTGTGTTATTGTAAATAAATTTATTAAGTTTTAAATTGGTTTGTTTAATTTTAAAATTTAATAAATTTATTTACAATATTTATTACTTGGTTACAAAGACACCCCATGTAACATAAAATATATTACAAATACACCCCTTGGGGGCAAAATTGGAAAAACATTAAAAGTTTTTTATGACGGCATCATCTACCGTAAAAAATTGACACAGTAAGGGGTCTCCTTATAATATTGTTTTGGTCGAGGGGATGTCTTTGTAATATTAACAGGAGGGTAATTTCTTGTAATTAGGGTAATAGTCAGAGGGTGTCTATGTAAACTTCTCTATAATCAATAATAATCAAATTAAATCACAATATGGAGGAAAATAAATGCTAAGTTTTCGCTTATAATATTTTTTCCCTAATCGTAGACCTGATAGCTGTATTGTAGTGACCGATCACTTTTAAGATTAATCATATGTTGGTGTTTTCGCTTATAATGCTTTAAAATATAATCGATTTAAGAAGATAACATATATTGGACTTTCTAAACTTGTAGAAAATGGCTCCCTAGTCGCCTTAAACACAGTGTTTTTGAAACCGGACCGGACCGGCCGATTAGCCCGGTTTAACCGCTAACCGGTCCCTAGTCCGGTTTGGTTTACCCCTAAATACCAGTTCCCTAATTAACCAGTTCGAACGGGTAAAACCAGCTCCAAAACCGGTAAAACCAGTGAACCAGTGGTTCACTTAATTTTTTTTCTTCTTCTCAAATTTAGAGATTTTTTTTTTTATTATTATTTATTTGAACTCTTGTTTAACATTTAATAGGATTGCATTTATATACTAATTGGAATAACATTCATTAGTTTAAGTGTTTAACAATCAATGTATTCCATTTTGTTTTACATAAAGAAGGACATAACAATTTTCTCATCATTGTGAACAATATTATTTTGTGTATGAAATTATGCAAATCAATTACCATATACACATCAAGTTACAACAATAGAACCCAAATGAACAAGCCAAAACTTTGAAAATGAGATGAACTTTTAATTTTGTTGTCTTGTTTTGAATATAGGAATCTTTGAGTGATACTTGAGATTTATATTTTTGACATTGATCTTAATTTTTAAGACATTTTGATTATTTGCATGAAACAATAAAAATTTATATTGACAAAGAATGATAATTTTTTTTAATTATAATTGTATTTTAGATAATCTAAAAATATATATATAAATATTACATAATAATAAAGTCACACCGGTTATACCGGTCAAACCAGTGGTTGACCCGATTTAACCGATCGAACCAGTAACCAGTAAGATTTCCGGTTCAATGACCGGTTCGGTTTTAAAAACACTGCTTAATCAAACTGATATTCAATTCTTAATTTTCCTCAAAATGAGAAGTACAAAACAAGTACCACAGCATTTACCATATTTTCTTCACCTTTTAATCTCCAAATTCGTCGAATAAAGATATCCCACACTTTCTAATGCTTCCAAGTGTGTATGTTCTTCAGTCACTATTAACCCCCAACCTGTTTGATAAAAATCCTCAAAGAGAAGCTTATTTTGACCTCATATTTTTGTTCCATAAGATTCTTACATATCATTATCAGTTCTTCCAGGAAGTTACTGTACTATATGGCAAGACACATGAAAAGCGAGAGTGTTTCATACATACAGTTAAACTTAATGACCAATTCTTCCTCTTGAGGGGTGAAGCTCTTGTACCTTGGATCTGGCTTCTTGTCATTATTGTAACCATTTTATTATTACAATTTATATTATATTGATGAATAACATTTTTGGGCATTAATTAATATATTGTATTCAATTCCAGCAATTACCTATTCCCATTTTTCTCTTTAATTGGATATCCAAGTTGAAGTTAGTGTTTTTCATTTTGCAGGATCAGAATGTTAGATGGCATGCAGCACCACCATTTGAGGAGAGCTAGACTAAAAAGTCATTGTCCGAAGAAACTCTTATATCTCAGACTCAGAGTACGTATGTATTAATGTTGTTCAATGTCTGAATCTGTTCCATAACTTTTGTACTTATTCACATTTTTTATTTAACATAACGAGTTAATTATTGCAAAGCATTTTCTTTGTCTTTCTTGATTGCTATTAATGTAAAAGTTACTAAATTGCATAGTCTTATTTAGACAGATTACTTGTAAAAAAGATGGATACATTGATAAATCAAATGTATCTAAAGAAATTGAAAAAGACATACACATACACTGAATGATTTAATTAAAAGGAAGCTAGGGATTTCTCAAGGCTTACAATGATATAACAAAGTACAAAATGAAAGAGAAGAATTAACCTAAATAGCAAGGTTAAACAACTAAAAAAAAAAGATTAATCTACTCTTACATAAGACTGGGTAATAAAACTTATAAAACTCTTAACACACAATCAAATCAATTGAGGTGGTCTATAGGTAAAACACGAGCACAGTTATATACTGTACAAAATGCCTGTAATCCCATAAAAAATATCATCAAAACAGCTGCAAGAAGTGTAAGCACACGCCATGATTCAAACACATATCTCTTCATGCATTTCCTAAATTTAACCTTCAATCTTCCACTATAAAACTTGTTCACATCTTCAATTACTTTATCCAAGAATGGTACTTTTGTCAATCTAATCGACTTGCTCATTCCATTCCACAGATTCGCCACCTCTATATCACTCTTCAGTCTATTCACAATAATCCCTTTTTCGCGTAAAAACTTTGCATCCTCTTCTGTATCTATAATCCCATTCATTAACTCAATATATCGTGCCAAAACTAACGGCCCTGACTTATTACAAGCTTCATATGCAACTAAGTTTCTTAAAACAACCTCCGAGTTCATGTCCAAATTAATAGTTGGAAGGTTGAGTGTGAAGGAATTATTATCGAATGTAATGCTTGATATGCCTTCATTTGTGGGATTAAAATGTACCCCTGATTTAACGAGTTGAGTTACAGAAGGGATTGCGATTTCTTCTAGGAGTGGCGATTTGTTAGTTATTCCACGATCAGTAGTGTTGTTTTCCTTGGTCTCTTCATCATCACCCAAGGATTTGAGGAAGCTTTCCACTGGCTCTTTTATGAGTTTTATTAACGGAATGTTGGAAAGAATTGTCCAAGGCAATTTCACAATAACTTTCACAGGTTTTGAGAATATAATTTTTTTTATCAAAGTTGCTAATTTTGAAAGTATGGTCCATACCTTATAAAGAAAGGATGTTTCTTCATCTTCTTCTCTCAATTCAACTTCAATTGATTCTGTCCTGTAAGAACATATTTCCAATTTGGGTACCAAAAAATGGTAAAAGAAATCAAGCAAATGGGGGGATTCTTTAACTTGAATTAAGTTATTTGAACTTTCCAATGTTTTGAATGGAGAAAGCTCTTCACAAAGCCCGAATAGCATCGAAAAAAGCATCTCCTCTGCCTTCTCCGACGATGAAAAGTGCAATTCCAACAATTTTCTTAACACAAGCAGAGGAATTTGATTTTCAACCATTACAATATCTCTAAGGATTGCATTATGTGCGGCCTTATTACCACCTAAACCGACCAAATGCGACAATCTTGATGTAATAACACTAGTTGTTGCCTTACCTTGTTTCACAGCACAAACTTGAAGAAACTCCAATAAGAAAGATGCATCCAAAGCCATCATCCATGCTAATGTTTCCCCGCTAAAGGTCAAGTATTTGTGGTAACTAGCACGAATTTTGGGCTCGAGTAATACAAGACAATCGACTAGATTATGGAGTTTGATGTTTTGGAACTCTCTTTGGTTCCCTTTTGCAGCAGCAAGTTTGTATCTCTCCATGTCATGGAGCTCCGGTCGAGTGTGATGATTTGGCCCGATTGAAACTTGTTGCGGGATGTAAGAATCTGGATGAATGGCCATTAGAGGTTTTGGAACAGTGAAGATACTAACTGGGATTTCGGTTTCTTCTTCGATTTCTTCTTCTAGAGTTTGACAGATGTGGATTACCCATTGTTTTTCATCGAAATTTGAATTCGGGTTTGGACTTGATTTGGGCTGAAGTGAAGACATGTTTGTTTTATTTTCTTGTGTGATTGAAGATTCAAGAATATGAACTTGTAATGGAGATGTTTGGTTAACTCAAATGTATATATTGCAAGTTGATGAATAAGTATTTTGAGGAAAGGTAGTGAGGGGCCTTTGCTTGTTAGATCAACTCTGGCAACAATTATATAGAGATTTGTTAATGAATTTGAGTAAGAAAGTGATATGGACATGATCAATTTAGTATTTCTTTTATTAGTAATCTAAGTAGTTTAGTTTCAACTTTCAATAGTTTATTAGAAATGAAGTATCATGTGATGATTTTTTTCTAAACGTGAGGATTAGGTGAAAGTTGAAGAACTCCCAATAATCCTTAACCTGAAGGTAGTTGGTAACGAAATTAAGGAGGATGTACTTTAAAATTTTAACTTTGAAATTCATTTATCTAATTAATTTGTTAATTTTGTTCCGAACCCACTTATAAAAAGATATAATTTTAGATATATGTAGATGCAAATTATGATATAATTTTAGACGTGTAACTTGGACTTATTAGTATTAGTAGGCGATGAAGACCTATCTATACATATTTTGTATACCCTATTTCATCTAATACATACTATTAGAGATTATGAATCCTATTCCTATTTAACACATTTGGGGATTATAAATTTATTTATATGTGCTCCACATTTTGAATTTTATTACATGCAGGTAATATCCAAAGTCTTAATTAGTGCTAATCTTATTTGTCAAACTCGCTAAATCAAATTCAAATTCAAATTCAAATTCGGATCGTGTGAATTAAAATACTATTTCGCTTAAATTCAAATTTTGATACACTTCAAGTTTAATAAATTAAAAATAGTTAATTGTAAGTATATGATTCAATTTGGAGGCACACACTTACATGCTACATTTGACCATAGATTCAAACATTCTTCACGTTTTATAATGTCCACTAGATTAATATTTTTGAGTTACGCCGCCAGCTAATTGGTTTAGGCCTAATGAGCAATATTTCCTTACCAAGATTCCTCGAAATAATATTTGTTTTTCAACAATTCTTTTGTTATAGTTAAACACCAAAAGCATTAATTTAACAACTGCTATATATCCAATTTACTAATACACAATGATAACTTCTACAGTAAAATTGGTCTTATAAAATTTGAGCCCACAACCCATATGATAGTGATAGCTTATCAATATTCACATTTATGGACCTGGATTGATAAGCTTGATGATCATCAGTTATCACTATCGATAAGGTTTTAAATACTGATCACATGTATGTATCAAAAAAAAAAAGAAAGAAGAATGTATTCCTGAACCACCCCAATAAGCTTCAAATAACATTAAAAATTACTTGATTATTTTAATGATACAGGCTTGATTCAGATTGAGCACAAACTCCAGAACGAGAACCAAGAGTTAGACTTCGATATAAATGGATTATATATGCATATATCAATTTTGGTTGTACGCGCTCTTTACATCTTATTATCAATACACTCCATTTTTTTTTTTGGTTGTAGAATATGGCACAAGTTGCAATTTTGATATTTCAATGAAACAATAGACTTATTAGCTACCGGTATTTCGGGTTTCCGAAAAAAAAATCAGAATTTCGGGACGGGTTTCTATTGGACTCTTTAATTTTTTTTTATTGGACTCCGTGGCCCGAATAAATAAAGGAAAGCAGAAAGATTTTGGTTACAAGGATCGGCTCATATAATAATGCATTAATTTGAATCTCTCTTTTTCTTCTCTTCTGCTGTCAACAAAAACAGAAAAAATGTTCTAATTCCCCAATTTGGAGGGGTTGGTGGGAAATTTGTGATTTCAGATTTCGGAAAAGATTTCTAATTTTCTCTCTCTACTGTTACTTCAGTCCATTTTACTATAATTATTTTAGTGTAATCTTTTTTCAGTTAAATTAAAGTTTGGGATTCGGGTAGAGCCGATTCTCGTCCCGATTTCCCTTCGTCAGGTTTTCAGGTTCCCAAAAATCCCCAACTTTTCCCTCGAAAGTCGAAACCCGATCCCGAACGCCCACCCCTATTTATAAGAATTAATGGAACTGTCTTAACAGCTACGTTGAGTCCCAAACTGTAGGTCTGCATATTCCATGACCATTGTTCATTTTTGTATCCATCAATCACATATAATTTGTTTAACACCACATATTATTCGATGGACATAGTTAATATTAAAGAGGATAATTAAAACGTCCACAGATTTCAACTGCACTCAATCTTCCACTTTGATAGATGTATTTGTACTAGTACTTGTACCTATACGGCTTAATTACATTCTGGCAATTTAATTATTTCCACCAACTCCTGAGCATAAGTCACCAGGGATTGGGAAGATGGGTCATCAACACCAACAAATTAAAAACCTTTACATTTATTTGTTACTAATAGCAACTCAAATGCATTTTTTTTTTATCTCACTATTGTATTTATACAAATATTATAGCAATTATAAATACCAACAGGTTCAATATTATCACTACACTCGACTCATTCTATTCCTTCGCGGGTTCAAGGCCTTCGATATGTAGAATGCGACCACAGCTATAAACCTCACAAAATGCCTGCAAACTCGTCAGCAACAATAGCATAATAGTAGCAAGAAAAGTAAGAAGCTTCCAAGAACCAAACACATATTTCTTCATGAATTTCCCAAACTTAACCTTCCACCTTCCGTCATAATATTTGTTCACATCTTTTATCACTTTATCCAATGAGGGCACTTTCGTCAATCTAATAGATTTACTCATTCCATTCCACAAATTTGCCACCTCTTTTTCACACTTCAAATGGTTAATTATAATCCCTTTTTCACATAGAAACTTGGCATCCACATCTGTATCGATTATACCATTCATTAGCTCCGTGTATCGACTCAAAACCAACGGTCCTGATGCGCTGCACGCTTCATATGCAACCAAGTTTCTTAACACAACCTCAGAGTTTACGTCTAAATTGATGATAGGGATATAAAACTTTCGAGCTTTTTCATCGAAATGGATGCTCATTATACCTTCATTAGTAGGCAAAAAGTGCACACCAACTTCACGGAGCTGAGTGACTGAAGGGATCGTGATCTCTTCCAGCAATGGAGACTTGTTAACATTGTTTGAGCTTGAACCTTCTTTATTACCATCCTTGTTCTCATTATCTTGAACCAAAGCACTAAACATATGCTCAACAGGACCTTTCAACATTTTTATGATTGGAATTTTAGTAATAATTGTCCATGGCAACTTCACAAGTACTTTCAAAGGTTTTGAAAAAAGTATTCGCTTGATCAACTGCACAGGCCTTTCTTCTAACCTTGAAAGAATTTTCCAGACTTCATCAAGAAGCTGTCTCAAGTGACTAGGTTTCGCCAGTGAAATATTATCCTCAGTTCCCTTGGCTTCTCCTTCGTCTTCTCCTTCGTCTTCATGTATTTCAAGAATTTTGACTGGAACTATCTCTAGTTTTGGCACAATGAATTTGTACAAGAAGTCCAGGAAATGAGCAGAATCTCTTACTTCAATTTTTTGAGACCCCTGAACAGTTTTGAATGGGGAGAGCTCTTTACTCAGCCCAATTAACAGATCAAGTAGCAATTGATCTGCAAATTCTAGAGAAGAAAACAGAGATTCCAACATCATTCTCACAACAAACAACGGAATTTGATTCTCAAGCATCATTATATCTCTCATAATCGCGTTACATACTGTTTTATTCCCAGATGCATCGAGCAAATGTGACAATCTTGATGGAACTCTGGTGAGAACCTTACCTTCTTTAACGCCACAAACTTGAAGGAACTCAAACAAGAAAAATGTGTCCACGGCCATCATCCATGCCAAAGTTTCGCCTTTGAAATTCAAAGGCCTGTGGTATGTAGCCCGAATTCGCAGCTCGTGTTTCATTAAATGATCCACAAGATGTTCGAATTTGAGGTGGTTTTGGAGTTCTTTCAGGTTTCTCTTTGCAGCAGAAATCTTGTACCTTTCCATGTCGTAGAGCTCGAGCCTTAGATGGTGGTATGGGCCTATGGCAACTTGGTGTGGGATGAAAGAATTTGGATCGTTTAGCATTAAGGTTTTGGGAATGGCGAAAATGGTGACTGGGGCTTCGGTCTCTTCATCGATCTCTTCGTCTAGAGTTTGGCGAATCTGTTCAATCCATTGTCCTTCATCGAAGTTTGAGCTTAAGCTAGTAAGCATGTTCTGTTGAAAGAAAGACATGATTGAGTTCAGTTTGTGCTTAACTACTGAAGGTAATTAAATGCAGTGTGGAAGGAATTGAGCTAAAGACAGTAGAGGGAATTTGTTTAGTTTGAAAGGATAACTAAATAACTATGATTCATTAAATAGCACTAGCTCTAGCCCCACATCATGTGAAACTCGTTTGGCATACTTTATACAAAGAAAATAAAAAACTAATAAGATACATTTATAAAAAAAAAAACAATTTAACTTTATAATATAGCAAAATATATGTATATAGAAATTTGATGAAAAGAAAAGGAATAGCAAATAAATTATATTCGCGGAGATTAGATGATTTATGATTGATCATGTGAGGTGTGATGTGAGGGCATAAATTTAGTGCCTATATATCGTTATAAGCTATGACATAACTGACCATTAACATTCAACTTATTCTCGATCAAATTTTCTTTTCTTCTGGCCATTTGAATGTGTTCCTCTTTCTTTTATTCTTTTTCTCATAAAAGGATCTCTCTGGAGTCTCACTTTTTAAAAGGCAATTTATTGTCAGACAGCACATATGCCTTTAAATTCTCCAAGTGAAAGCAAGTTATCAATTAATGACACATAAATTCTCAACTGGCCTTCCGAACGTAACTTATTCGCCTTTCTCTATTTCCTGTTCCTCAAAACTTCAACGTTATTTCAGATGATCACTCTGATTTTAGCATAATCAAATGGTAAAACAAATCTAGCAAATGAACACAACCACTAACCTGATGAACACAAGGCATTTCTTTGATCATCAACAAAAGGCGAATTTTCTTTATAGAAAGAACCCATCGATATCCCTATAGCATATGTTCGGCTTCATCCAATGACACTGATAGAAATTCCAACATTAGTGAAAATAAAAGAATTTTGGTTCTTTAGCATCACTATATGAATTTGATTCTGTGCTCCGCCATATCAACCAAATAAGACATTAATTCTTGATGAAATTCGAGATAATACGTTTCCTTCTTTGAAAACAAATACTAGCTAATTATCCCTCATTTTACAGTCCAAACTCAGACTTCTTGACAATTGGTAATCACGTGAACTTAGGAATAAATAAAATCAACCTTTGACATATTCTTGCATTTAATATCCATATATATCGAGTATGAATACAAGTCTTTTCGACCTCCCCTTTTACTTCACCACTCCATTTTAAACCATCTATGAAGAATCATGCATGTTAAGAACTCTTTGTAGGAAAGTGTGTGATAAAATAGGAGAACTTGAGGTGTGAAAGAAGAAGAGAATGGGGCAAACAGAAAGAGTGGATTTTGGAGGCAAGTGAAGAAAGCATAATTTGAGATTTGCTTGGTGTATTGGAGGATTCCTAATTAAGAGGGAAGTGTCTGCAACTGTGAATTACATTGTTGGTTTTAGAGTAGTCCGTAACATAATGGAGCGAGTTAAACCCCTGAAACAACAAGAACCTAAACATTATTTACATGCTGAGGTAGCAAAATCCAAGTTTAATCAACATTTACATTATCCACATTTCCAAACAGACAAAACTACATGCACCAATTATATCAAGAATCGGTTTAACATGCCAAAGAGATTTCAAATTAAAAAAATTAAGGCATGTATGCTATACCAAATTACTACAAGTATGAAACCATTAAAAAACAACTTAACTTACCCAATAAATGGAACATTCCATTGTATAGCATACAGTTAAGCAAACAAAATATGATATTTTTGGCCTCTTCAGGCATTGAGGCATTTCATAAAGCACCTAGCAAGCGATTCATGAAAATCGCAATTTTCAACTTCAGAACTTCTACTATACCAAAGTTCACTCCAGTACAAATTAATGTTCCATTTATCAATTGCACAATCATTATAAATTAAGAGATTGATATCAACGTGAAGGCATGGGAAATAGTGATTATATATTCAAATAGATTTCGCTTATAGATTGTATTAGGGATTCTCCTAACCAAATTAAAAATCTGTTGAATCTTTCATCTGACAAAAAGTCTAATAAATTGATTGTAGTCGGGGTATGGATTGACCAAAATATCAGGGATAGTTTGGTAAGACACTAAAGACCTAATAAGGATATTGATTGATCTAATACTGACTTATATGCTATTTGGTACCAAAGTCTACATACCAGGTCAAATATATTACATCCTTGCGACCCAATACAAGAAGGCTAGTGATTGCGTTGGGCCGACCAAAGAACCAATAATTTATTAATGAAGCCTAATGAGTAATGACCCAAACCAAGATGGGGCTAAACGAACAGACAAAAATTCTTTCAAATTTTATTGGAAGAACCCACTTATTTGGAAAGGCGTGTGAACAAAACTCAAAGATTCCTTCAGTTCAGATCTTTTTCGGGTTTCAAAATTGACCATTTATTGTGTCATCATCATCAATTTCAGTCCTTATCATCAATTTTTTTAATTATCGCGAAAAAAATTCAATTTACTGAAATTGATGTGTTGGCACAATAAATTACGTATATTGTCGAAGTACCATAATAAAGGGCCAATTTTAAAATACTACCACTTTAGAGAGCTAAAAATAAAAAAATTCGTGTGTATGTGGATGCGTTTTGGTCGGGTTTCGCGAGACCGAGCCAAAATCCTTTCTAATGAGTTTTCGCCAAACCCATAAAACCATTAAAAATCTATTCAGAAACTCACACTCAAACTCTTCAAACCTATAAAACATTGATTTGACACCTACCACCTACTTTTTCCCAAAAATCTCACTAAAAAAGACATTGATTTAACACATACTACCTACTTTTTTCCCTAAACCCCAACATCCAAACTCAATCCAAGTGGGATTTCAACTTA
Source organism: Penstemon newberryi var. newberryi (assembly GCA_030819805.1). NCBI lineage: Eukaryota > Viridiplantae > Streptophyta > Magnoliopsida > Lamiales > Plantaginaceae > Penstemon > Penstemon newberryi. Next base: position 2,229,567 of record JAUALY010000008.1, read on the forward strand.
TTCAAACCATAAAATTCAACAGTCAAAACTCATCCAAATAAGGTCTCAAAGATTTCATCGAAATCATCCAAATTTTTTTTTAAACCGAAACCCACAAAATCGAGCTAAAACACATCCACATAGACCCTAATATTCTCTCTACTATATTAATAGTTACAATTGAGTCCAAAATGTAGGTCAGCCGTCACGTCAACATGTATATTCAAATGGCCATTGTTCACGTGCTTCTAGTGTGTAGTTGTTTATTTGTCATAAAGTAGTCCTAATTATTATAACTACTACTACAGTGCCACTTAGTGGAAGTGAAAAGTAAAATTATTCATTCTCTTTTATTGTAACTATGACAACTCAAAAAGGTCTCTTGTTCCTATAATGTTGCTATAATTTTTTTTTTTTTTTTTTGTTAACCCAGGTTTAGTCCTGGACCACCCATCACTTGCCTCTCAGCAATGTGCGAAAGTAAATCGCGGGATGTGTCTAAGTTGATCAGGGTTTATTCACTCTTTATACTCCTGGCCCCCAAGGGAGCCTACTACCATGGAACTTACAACACCAAGCTGCTCCATCCTCACTCAAAGATTTTACAACACTTGGCTGCTCCTCCCAGGATTCGAACTCCCCACCCTGGGGGAGTGAGCCCTGCAGTTCACCTCCTTTACCAACTGAGCTGTGCCCCGGGAGGCATAATGTTGCTATAATTAATATTGGTAAAATTGTACAAAAACTAAAATTATTATCATTTACCAATACATAAACTCATTTTTTAAATATGTCAGAATCTTATACTTTACTACAAACAAGACATTATCACACAAAAAAGTTTGCACATCATAGTGACAAACTAATCCCTTTCCCTAAATACAAAATATTGAACAGATACAAATAGTGACAAATATGATACAATAATTATACATATTGATTTTTACCCAAAAAAAAAAAAAAAAAAAAAAAAAAATTATACATCTTGACACAAATTAATTTATAGTGACACGAAAAAAACCTAGCTAGAGAACTATATTTTACACACGTACCATATATATATATATATAGATTTCTTGAAAATGAGAAGTTTACAAATTTGCGGGTTCAAGGCCTTTGATAGGTAAGATGCGACTACAACTGTAAACCTGGCAAAATGCTTGCAAACTCATGAGCAACAAGAGCACAATAGTAGCAAGAAAAGTAAGAATCTTCCAAGAGCCAAACACATATTTCTTCATGAATTTCCCAAATTTAACCTTCCACCTCCCATCATAATACTTGTTCACATCTTTTATCACTTTATCCAACAAGGGCACCTTCGTCAACCTAATAGATTTACTCATTCCATTCCACAAATTCGCCACTTCATTTTCACTCTTCAAATGGTTCACTATAATCCCTTTTTCACATAGAAACCTGGCATCCACATCCGTGTCAATTATACCATTCATAAGCTCAATATACCGACTCAAAACCAACGGTCCTGATGCACTGCACGCTTCATACGCAACCAAGTTTCTCAACACAACCTCAGAATTTACGTCTAAAGTGGTTATAGGAATATAAAATTTACGAGCTTTTCCATCAAAATTGATACTCATTATACCTTCATTAGTAGGCAAGATTTGCACACCAACTTCAAGGAGCTGAGTGACTGAAGGGATTGTGATCTCGTCCAACAATGGAGGCTTGTTAACTTCTTTGTCATCATCAGTCTTCTCCTTACCTTGGTGCATTGCACTAAACACATGCTCAAGTGGCTCTTTCAGCATTTTTAGGATAGGAATTTTAGTAACAATTGTCCATGGCAACTTCACTAGTACTTTAAGAGGTTTTGAAAAGATCACGCGTTTGATCCACTGCACTGGCCCTTCTTCTAGTCTCGAAAGAATTTTCCAGAGTTCATCAATAAGCTGCCTAAAGTAACTCGGTTTTGCCTGTGAATCCTTATCCTGATCACCTTCCTTGTCTTCTCCTTCGTCTTCATGAATTTCAATAATTTCAGTTGGTAAGACCTCGAGTTTAGGCACGATGGATTGGTACAAGAAGTCCAGGAAATGAGCAGAATCTCTCACTTCAATTTTATGCACGGTTTTGAATGGGGAGAGCTCTTTACTAAGACCAATTAACATATCAAGTAGCAGTTGATCTGCGAAATCTAGAGAAGAAAACTGAAATTCCAACATCATTCGCACAACAAACAAGGGGATTTGATTCTCAAGCATCATTATATCTCTCATAATCGCGTTACATGCTGTTTTATTACCCGACAAGTCTATCAAATGCGATATTTTTGATGGAATCTTGGTAAGAACCTTACCTTCCTTGACGCCACAAACCTGAAGGAACTCAAACAAGAAAGACGTGTCCACAGCCATCATCCACGCCAAGGTTTCACCTTTGAAATTCAAAGGCCTGTGATAGGTGGCACGGATTCGCAGCTCGTGTTTCATTAAATGGTCCACGAGATGTTCGAATTTGAGGTCGTTTTGAAGTTCTTTTTGGTTTCTTTTTGCAGCAGCAATTTTGTACCTTTCCATGTCGTAGAGCTCGGGTTTTAGATGGTGGTAGGGCCCGATGGCAACTTGTTGTGGGATGTAAGAATCCGGATCGTTTAGGATTAAGGTTTTGGGAACTCCGAAAATGGTGACGGGGATTTCGGTTTCTTCATCGATCTCTTCGTCTAGTGTTTGGCGAATCTGTTTGATCCATTGCCGTTCGTCGAAGTTGGAGCTTAAGCTAGTAAGAATGTTCTGTTGAAAGAAAGACATGATTAAGTGTAGTTGTGAATGAATGATCTAAGACAGTAGGGAAAGAGGTTTTAGTTTGGATGAATAAGTGATTTACTAAGATTGTTTAAATAACACTAGCTCTAGCCCCACATTACTGTTGCTAGAAATGGCATGAGAAACACATTTGTCTAATATAATGATAAATGATCAAATATTAAAATATTAAACAGATTAGCATTAACTAAGAGTAACACTTACAAATTTTTGGAAAGGAAATGCAATTCTTGGAGATAAGATATTTGTTATTGATAATGTCATGACTCATGTGAGGGTCATAACTATAATGGATGTCGTTAATTGTTGTGACATAATTGACCTTTTATATCAAGCATTACTTTCACATTTTGCTTCTGGCCACTTGAATGAATGTCTCTTTCTTTTACCAAAAATAAAATAAAAATGTCTCTTTCTTTTTTCCCTTTCATCATAAAAGTTTTCTTCGAGTTGAAAAGTCTTTGAGCTTCACTTATTGTCGTCCACCTTTAATGCTTTTCACGATATATTTGAATTTTAGAAACGAATTTAGAGAAATGATTTCAAATGGCTCCAATAATTACAAATTTATCATTTTTGTGAAGAAGAAAAAAAAGTACAAAATGGTTACCTATAGATTTGAAATCCATGAGAAATAAAATGGTCTAAACACGTGTTAAGAATTTGTTATTGTAAATATGAAATACTTAGCTCCAATTCTCTTAATTTAAATGAAGCTCAAGTCAAATCATTCTATCAATTAATGAAAAGCATGAGGTACCCATAAATTTCAATAAGAAAATCGTACAAATTAACCTATAATATGGACCATAAATCTAATGATAAGGGGAAAATAACAAAATTAGTTTTTTTTTTCTCCCAAGGGAAGAATTTGTACTCAACAAGAACTTGAATATAAAGATAAAAACCAACATCCCTGATGCATTGAAAGCCTTGTACCTGACAATTTCGCATGTCTTCCAGTCAAACTCACCTGGCTTTGCTTTCTTCCTTCACCTCTTTTTGTTTCCCTACTCCTCAACTTCAATCCTTGTTTGAGAATATCCTTCTGAAATTGGCATAATTAATTTGAAGATGCTAATTAGACCATCTTCTTGGTGAAAATGAAGGTTTGTTTTATTCCATAGCATCATATACCGGTTTTTGCACCCCCATATCAACCAAATGTGGGATTCTTGATGAGATTTAGAGACTGAACTTTTCCTTCTTTTACAGCAAAAATCTGAAGGAACTCGCTAATTCTTTCCCTAGGTATGTATTGCACCAGAAACGCCCAAGAACTTCATGAAACTCAACCATTGACATATCTTTCACTCTCCGGTTCTATTCTTAATTCAGCTCTTGGCTTAGCTGAAAGCCCTTTCGATAACATCTCTTCCTCATACTTGCGTGCTATGTCAACCAAACCTTTCTGAAGCAGAGCATCAATTAAAGCATTATATGCAAATTCATCTGGGCTTAACCCCTGCTCTTCCATCCTCTTCCAGATGAGGTGAACAGGCCTAAGAAAACCCCATCTACCAAACTTTCTTAAGAGCATGACATATGTATCCATCCTCGGTCGAACCCCACTTTCAGTCATCCTATCAAACAACTTAAGAATCTCTTGAGGCTTTTCAAGGCACGTGAAAAAGCAATGATATGTAACTACATTAGGCTCACAACCCTTCCCCGTCATCAAGTTAAGCACTTTATGCGCCTCCCTATACCTCCCACCCTGACATAACAGCTTCAAAATTGTGTTAAAAGTTACAACGTTTGGATCACACCCGAGTTCAATCATCTCTTTGTAAAGCCTCACTGCCACATCAACTCCCTCGGAAATCCCAATAGCACGAATTACTGTGTTGTACGCCACTACATCCAACTGAATACCTTTCTTCTTCATCTCCTTGTACAGCTTCACAGCTTTCCACGGCTTCCCACTCTTGCATTGTATATCCATATATATTGAGTATGAATACAAGTCTTTTTGAATACCCCTTTTATCCATCTCTTCCCAAAACTCCCTGCACTTCTTCCACCACTCCATTTTAAACCATCCACGAAGAATTATGTTATAAATCTTTGTACTTTCCACATTAAGACCCAACAAGTTAATATCATGATCACCATCCTTGTTTATCTTAAAGCAAAGTTCTTCAGCTTCTATCACATGCTTGTACTCACACAAAGCATCAATCAAGTTCGAGAAAGAAGTTTCATCCCTCAAATTATACTCATCCAACTTGTAAAAAGCATCAATTGCTTCATTAACAAGGTGAGCCGAGACATAGCGCTTAAATAGTATTCGAAAGGTGGTGTGATCAGGCAAAGAAGATGGATTTTTCCTCATTCTTTCAACCATGGTCAAGGCAATATCGAACTCGAACACTTTGCCAAGAATGTCGATGATCCTGTTGAAGGTCTGAGTAGTGTGGTGGAATCCAGAATTGGTTTCAACCCAGTTGAAGAACTCGAGTGCGAGCTTCCAATCATTGGCATAGCAATTGAGGGTTTCGAGAACTGTGGTCGGTTCAAAATTTGAATAACTGAAGTGGGTAGGAGTAGGAGTTGCGAAGAGATTGGATCTTGTGTGGTTTTGAATGGGATTTGAGGTGGGATTGGGGGAACGTGGAGCCCTCCCCTGAGGGGATGTGTGATAAAATAGGAGAATTTGGAGATGTGAAAGAAGAAGAGAATGGGGTAAACGCAAAGACTGAATTTTGGAGGTAAATGAAGAAATCATAATTTGAGATTGCTTGATGTTACCAAAGGATTCCTAAGAAGCATTTGTGAATGAAATTGCTGGTGTTCAATCTTTGCAATGGGAAGGAGCGAGTTCAATCCCTGCAACAGCAAGTTAGCAACAACCTAAATTTCTTAATATGATGTGTCAAGTTCAATAAAAATTTACATTACACACATTCTCAAACAGACATTACTACAAGCAAAGTTAATTATATAAGGAATATCACGAATGCAGCTTAACATATCAAAGAGATTTCAAAATTAAAATAGTTTAAGGCACATATGCTGTATAAATCAAAGCTTTCCTTCTCAAAGTCAATTTCCATAACTAAAAAAATCATAAAGAAATAGCCCAAACAACTAAACAACTCATGGCATAAATGTAGTAGCAAATCATAAATCTGACCAAAAAAACACAGCAAAACATCTGAACTCCTAAATGATGACCAATAAACAAAAAGTTCACATTTCTTAATGCATGCATCACAATAAACCTGCACAAACAACAAGCCCAAACAAATCAAAATAAATCAACACAAATCGCAATTGCCTCTAAATCAACACAAAATAAATTTCAAATTTCAAATACACTTTCCAACACAATAAAATTTCAAAATACACTTTCCAATAAATTTCAAATACACCATTAAAGATTAAAGACCTAGCAAGAGTTTAAAAATAAGCCAATTTCTTCAACATTTGATCCAAACAACTAAACAATCTAATATGGTGTCCAAAGCTCATTCGGAGTTCCTAGGATGATTAATGCACCATTTAATTTTTCCAAAACCTAATTTCAAGCATCATTAGCCTACAAGAAGCCTTAAATTAGAGCAACCAACACTGATTAATTTGAGTAACTTAAAAATGGAATGAATTAATCTTTTTGCAATAACATGATCAAATTCAAGCGTTTCGATAAAGCAAAAAATATCCATGAATTCACCAAAAAATAATCAAGGAATGATATACCTGAATTGAAATGCTGTAATTTAATGAATAAATTGACTGGAGCAGACCAGTACTCAACTCAATGAGTAGGAGGCAGTACAGCAGTTGCGACGGGGGCTGGAATAAATCGAGAAATTAGGAAACTTGAAAGAAAGAGAAGCAGAGAACGCCACGAGCGAGAAGGGAAGAAGATCGGAATTGTTGGATTACTGATTACTCACAAACTAAGTCATCGCCTGAAATAAAATGGATCATGTTTTCGGTAATAATGGTAATATTTGGAGTCCGACCCGGGTTTCCGGTAACTAAGCCTAAGTAAAATTGTGGTTAATTAGCAGAAAATGGCATGTATTAGTATTATTTTTTTTTAAAAAACTCCTCGTGCTACTATTTTATTAGCAAAATATCTCGTATTATCATTTTATTAATTCATTATTCCTAACTGAAAATTAAAAGTTGATCGCGGGAGTTATTGTCAATTTTTAAGTTTATAGGGAAATTTATTGCCAACATTTTTAAGTGAATAATTCTACTTTTGCAACTTTTTTTACAGAAAAAATAACATACATGAGTATAGTTATCTTTCTCCTCTAAATCATGAAAATTATTTGCATTTAGAGCGGTTAAAATCATTGTAATCTTGAAGAGATAAATGCCTTTTGATATGTTTACACAAATGTACCAATAAATAATTGGTATAGTGGAAGCGACTAGCTAGCCTCCACAAATTAACAAACACAAATTCGAATCCCCTCTAGAAAGAGTTCTCATATATAATGTTTGATGCGCTTCAAATGGAATTAAGATCTGAATACCTTTTAAAAAACCCCAAAAAAATAGTTAACATGCACAAGGTTTCTTTGCTAATAAAGATAATATGAGGATTTTTGCTAAATAAAAACAATACAGAGGACGTTTTTGAAATTTCACTCTTACCACAAGTCCACAACCCTTGAACAGAAAATAAATGGCCCACACAAGTATCCGAATCAAACTGAACCCAGAAAATATCAAAAAATAATCCCACATCGCCATCTGTATCTATTTCTTCGGAAAGTAAAAGTTACTTGCTATTATCCCCCATCTTCGCAATCATCCTTCAATTGCTCTCGTTACAAGGTACATACATGATTTCCACTTTCTTCTAAATTTCCCCTGTGTATATGTTGAATCAATTGAATCAATTCCTATATGTGTTGAATTGGATTATTCTTTATTCTTCTGACTTATCAGATATGGATTTTGAATTGAACAATTTGAACAGTGATTCCAGTTTTTTAAGTTCTATATCCTGTCCAATTCCGTTGAATTATGTGACTATATGCAGTTGATTATCTGTCACTTGCTATATTATGTGGTATGAATTTTCTATAATCGAGATTCGAGCATTTGATTCTGGATTAGATGAAGACCTAAGTATCTCCAGGACTGGATTTGGATTAGATGATGACTAAATCAATGATAAGGCTTTTATTTTATTTATAATTGTCTTGTGATTTTGCCGGTTTCTTTGGAATGATAATCAATCTCATGTCAGAAGAATTTCACTTGATTTATGATATCTCACTTTATTTACAACCTACGATTTTTTATTACTTCCGAAAGGATTTTAGTTACAACTTGAGGTTTCTTATAGTGGCAGCATATGTGTTTTATGTACAAAAGTAGAATATATATCTTGATATTGATAATTGCTTAAAAATCACTAATTTTTGGGTTGATAATACTTTGTACATAGCAATTGGTTTGTATCTTCCCGTCCTGAAGCAGCTTATAACCTATCATTTTGTACATATCTTAACTCTTGAACGTTGGTCAAGTCCAGTGGAACTATTTCTTGTGTTTTACCCTCTGTTTTGAAACTTGATATAAGAGGTTAAATGCTATTTTGCATCATACAGGTCATTATTTGCTTTTGATTAGAACTGAGCAGTCTGATACAATGGATGATTTGCCCGACCAAGTAGTTTGGGACATAATGGGGAGGATTAATAGAACAGTAGATAAAAACTCAGTATCTTTAACTTGTAAGCGCCTGCATGAAATGGATAACGAGCAGCGAAAATCTATTCGAGTTGGCTGTGGCTTGAATCCTGCCAATGAAGCATTGATTTCTCTCTGCAATAGATTTCAAAACTTGGAAAAAGTTGAAATCTCGTACTCCGGTTGGATGTCGAAATCAGGAAAGCAATTAGATGATAACGGGCTCCGTATCCTTTCAATCAGCTGCCCTCTTCTCAAAGATCTCACCTTAAGTTATTGCACTTTTATAACTGATAGTGGTTTAAGCCGCCTAGCATTCTGCTCACACCTTTCTGCCTTGAAATTGATATTCACTCCAAGAATTAGTGGTTGTGGGATATTATCTGTGGTGGTGGGATGTAAAAATCTTACATTACTTCACCTTAATCGTTGCCTTAATGTTATAAGTATGGAATGGTTGGAATATCTTGGCAAACTTGAAACACTTGAAGATCTATGCATCAAGAATTGTAGAGCAATTGGAGAAGGTGATCTCATTAAACTCGGCCATTCTTGGCGAAAACTAAAACATTTACAATTTGAGGTGGACCCTAATTACCGTTACATGAAGGTTTATGATCGTTTAGCAGTAGATCAGTGGCAAAAGCAATATATTCCATGTGATAGTATGATAGAACTAAAGTTGGTGAATGGAATCATCAGCCCAGGAAGAGGTCTTGCATGTGTATTAGGGAAGTGCAATAACTTAGAAAAAATTCAATTAGACATGTGTGTTGGTGTAAGAGATTCAGACATTATAGATTTGGCCCGTCATTCGAGCAAACTTCGATCCGTTTCACTCCGGGTCCCATCAGATTTCTCACTGCCTCTTTTGATGAACAATCCAATAAGGCTAACTGATGAATGTTTAGTGGCCTTAGCTGAAAATTGCGCACAACTTGAATCAGTTAGACTATCTTTCTCAGATGGCGAGTTCCCTTCATTTTCCTCATTTACTCAACATGGGATTCTTAATTTAGTACAAAAGTGTCCTATACGGGAACTTGCTCTGGATCACGTGTACTCGTTTAATGATTTTGGAATGGAAGCTCTTTGTTCAGCTGAGTGTCTTGAGGTCCTAGAGCTTATTAGATGCCAAGAGATAACGGATGAAGGGACACAGCTAGTCGCGGAATTTCCTCGGTTGTGTGTTTTGAAGCTTAGTAAGTGTTTGGGAGTGACTGATGATGGATTGAAGCCACTTGTTGGATCCCATAAATTGAAACTTTTAGCAGTGGATGATTGTCCACAAATATCTGAAAGGGGTATTCAAGGAGCTGCTAAATCTGTGATTTTCAGGCAAGATCTGTCATGGATGTATTAGTTTCTAATTGTTAATAATCTCAGTTGTTGTTGTGGTATATAATTTCTCCTTGTATTTTTGTGATATATGAGTTCTTTGTAGCTAGAATAAACTTTTTCACTTTTATCATGTACTCTATTCCATCTGTTGTATCAATAATTAAAAAAGTAAAAAATATTCATCTGTTGTATCTAATGGGTGTATCTAGGCAACATTATATGTTAAGTTTGGTTTAATTATATATCTAATTTGAGATTGTTTAAAGTTTGAATTGGTTTGATTTTTCTATGGATTGAACTCGAACGAATGTTAACAGAATTGAAGAAATTTGATATTTTTATATTTATTTGATGGTTTATTTAATCAAGCAGGATTTTGTATGTACAATTATTAGTCAAATTCAAGTTGAATGACAAATTGCTTTTATCTGATTCATTGCCCTATAGCATTTTGGAGGTCTTGTTATGTTCATATTGTATATTGAATAAAAATTTATTCTTAGTGGAATTACATACCTATCTTTCGGTTTTTTTCAAAAAAAAAAAAAAATTATATACAAATTAAAAAGAAATAATTAAGGTACACATTTAATTTTAAATGCACAAAAATGTATGTGAAAGAAATACATAATTATAAAATATAGTATTAATTTAAGGAAAATGATTATATGACAGTCCAAACTTTACAGTTTTTTGTACAGTTCATATTTTAGGCTTTGGAAGTTAATTATACTACCTACTACTTGTTTAACAGGTTTAGGGTTTAGAATTTCAAGGCTAGGGTTTAATATTTACAAACATGATTTATATTTTCTTGATAATTATTTATGTGTCATATAATTAAATTTTTTTCATATATATTAAAATATATAAATGACAAGAAAAAAAAAAAAAAGGGCCACAACCGGTTGTAAACATGTACGGTCGGTTGAAGGCTGCAAATAGCACTAATCTTAATTTAATATTCAAGATCTTGTATGTAAACAAAGTGTCTTATTCTTTTCCTTTATTAAGATTACTAGCAATCGCCTCATTTAGTACTCGCGCACATATTTTTTTCAATGTAACACATATTTACAAAAAATACTTAAAATCAAAATGGGTACAATTTCTATTAAGTTCATTTACGAAAAACGGAAAAAGTTTTATACAAATAAAAAAAGAAAAAAACTTTTTAAATAAGTACATTCCACGACACGTTTGGTAATAAAAACTTAGTCAAGTAGTAAACGATTTCATTGCATAACCTGACAAGTGAATCCCGAGTGCTCCTCCGCTTCCATTAAACCGGCGCCGCCACTCCCACAAGACCAGTCATCGGAATCAAGGAAACAAAGAAAGAAAAATGATTTTTTCACCCTCACTCTCTTTCCACCGCTCACTCACCCTCAAACCCACCAATTATTATTATTATAATTCCGGTGCGGTCACAGCGTGCCTCAACGTGGACGTGCGCGTATCCGGTTCCAGCCAAAATACGTCGTCGCTTCAGGAGAAGAAAAGCGCAGAAATAATAGCCGACGAGAAGAAATTTATAGTGGGCACGTATGCTAGGGCGCCGTTGGTGTTGTCGAGTGGCAAAGGGTGTAAATTATACGACGTTGAAGGGCGAGAGTATCTCGACTTGACTTCTGGTATTGCCGTAAATGCCCTCGGCCACGGTGACCCCGATTGGGTACGGGCGGTCACAGAGCAAGCTGATGTGCTCACACATGTCAGCAATGTTTACTACTCTATTCCACAGGTATGCATCTAAGAAAGGGGGTTGTGGTTTTCTGTGGTAAAGGTTGGATTTTTTTTTTATGGGGTTTGGTTGTATTGCTAATATTATGCTGGTTCAGCTGGCAAGATTGAATTTTTATGGGTTTCAGTTGTATTCTTTGATGTGTTGCCTATTTACTGGTAGCAATGTTGTTTATTGATGAATTCGGGGTGTAGTATATGTTTTTTGTTAAAAAATGTTATTTTGACTAGTTTTATGGGAACTCTTGAGGTTTGATTGAGAGATAAATGGTGGAATTTTGTTATCTTTACTTAATTTGTGAATGTTGTGGTGTGAATAGCTCATAGATTTTTGATAGACATAATATCCCATCGAGTAATTAGACTTATATAAGTCCTTTATTATGTAGAAAAAGACCAAATTGACATGTAATTCTTCGAAGAATAGTTATCATCACTTGCATATACTTTTTACTATGTAGAATGAGATTTGTTCTACAAATTGATGGATGTCAACCATTGGAAGAAGTCGATTCCCATAAACTTGGAGCGGCATAATTAGTCTCAAGGTCTCTAGGAAATCAAATTAATTCGTATAAACTTTTAGACCCTATTGCCTTCTAGATATTTGCCAATAAGTTGCTAATTAGTATAACCTTTCTTTTATGCTGTAAAAAATAAGCGACTTTTGTTTCTGCAGGTAGAGCTTGCAAAACGTTTGGTTGCATCCTCTTTTGCTGATCGCGTATTCTTCTGCAATTCCGGAACTGAAGCTACTGAAGCTGCAATCAAATTTGCGAGGAAGTTTCAGAGATTTTCAAATCCTGATAGTAAGGAGCCACCTTATGAATTTCTTGCTTTCACAAATTGCTTTCACGGTAGAACAATGGGTGCTCTTGCATTGACGAGCAAAGAGCATTATAGGTCACCTTTTCAACCAGTTATGCCTGGAGTCACTTTCTTAGAATACGGGGATACGCAAGCAGCAGTGGAAGCGATTGAAAGTGGTAAAGTTGCTGCAGTATTTGTGGAACCAATTCAAGGAGAAGGTGGCATATACAGTGCAACAAAGGAATTTTTGCAATCATTGCGTACTGCGTGTGATACCTCCGGATGTCTTCTTGTATATGACGAGGTAATTTTTTTTAGAATAATATAGGGGATTATGTTTTTAAATTATGTATTTTTGCAAGGTAAAGTTGTTCTTTTTGTTCTGCATGACTGGGCCCGCAGCACTTTGGCCCCGTGCGGTCAAAAATGGTACTTTTGGTCCCATATTTTTATTATATTATGCACTTTTGGTCTCGTCGCCCCCTTTGCATCCAATTTGGGACCAAAAGTGTAAAAGAGCCAACTTGCCCAACCGCCCTTATACTATGATCATTTTTTTGTTATTTTCAATATAATGGATCGTGTTATTGGATCCTAGACACTTCTACGGGACCAAAAGTGCAAAAAAACCAAACTATTATATGGACCAAAAGTGCGAAACATTCTAAAAATTCAGACCAAAAAGTGTAATATGATAAAGTTCAGGATCAGAAGTGTTGAGAGTCCAATCTTGCAGGACTAAAAATGAAATTATCCCAAAATAGAGTAGAGATCTTATGTATGGCATCGAGCAATTGGCATTTTGCACCCCAGGAATACATCATTTTGGCACTTTGCACCCTGAAAATGAAAATTTGGCACTTTATACCCTTGAATTGCATACATATTCTTGGCAAAACAATGGGCATTTTGCATCCTAGTAGGAGGCTTTTGCCAAAAAAATATGCACTTTGAGGGTGCAAAGTGCCAAAGTCTCAATTTGAGGATGCAAAGTGTCAAAGTGATGTATTTCTGTGGTGCAAAGTGCCAATTACTCTTATGTCATTATATGATAAAACTTTAGTCACTGTATTGCTATGATGATATTTTAGTATTTGTAATAGTAATTGACATGCTTGTTGGTGCATGTATACCCCAGGTACAATGTGGCTTGGGTCGAACAGGTTATCTCTGGGCCCACGAATCTTATGGTGTATTCCCTGATATAATGACTCTCGCAAAGCCTCTAGCCGGAGGTCTACCCATTGGTGCCGTACTAGTGACTGAAAGGGTTGCTTCCGCTATTAGTTACGGAGACCACGGCAGCACTTTTGCGGGTAACCCCCTCGTTTGTAGTGCCGGAATTGCTGTGCTGGATAAAATATCAAATCCTACGTTTTTGGCTAGTGTATGCGAAAAAGGTGTGTATTTTAAAGACTTGTTGGTACAAAAATTGGGAGGGGACTCGCACGTGAAAGAAATACGAGGTTTGGGACTCATTATCGGTGTGGAGCTCGATGTCTCTGCCTCGCCTTTGGTGGAGGCGTGCCAGAAATCTGGGCTTCTTGTTTTGACTGCGGGGAAAGGAAATGTTGTTAGGATTGTTCCGCCATTGATAATCTCAAAGCAAGAACTTGAATTAGCTGCTGAGATATTGGTTAAGTGTTTGCCTGTACTAGATCAAGCTAGCAACAAGTAAAATGTAGTTCTATTTGATTCTCCTTAAACTATGCCCAGATTAAATTTGGGCTTTTAAGTTAAGCATGTAATGTTTATAAAGATTATTTTTAATAAAACTAATGATTTTGTTGTTATTTTTGCTCAGCAACCTTATTTCCTTGCATAGTTTAATTTTATTTTCAAATTCTCTGGATTTTTGGTAATTATAACATGTGAAGGGATGAATATATATGTATATAATCCAACTTCAGAGTGTTTACGTAAGGGTTTTTGGAAACTTAACTCAATGTGATATATCTAATGGACAATTTAATTTCTTGTGATATGTCTAATGGGCAATTAATTTCCTGTGATATGAAATAATGAGCAATTTAACTCCTTACTCGTGGAGGACAGCATACACGCTCTATAATGTGACCGAGGCTTCATTTTCATGTAAAAAATGATTAATTTAACCCTACATTGACAACGTATTCACTTCACTTTATCTTCCTGTGATATGTGTAAATAGGCAATTTGCATCCCTATGATATTTATAAATGAGCATTTTACCTCCCTATGATATTTCAGAATGGGAATTTTACCCCCTTGTAAAAATGTAAAAATCAAGAGGAAGTCAGTGTGCTTCTTTCACAAAAATACAAGGAGTTTTTTTGCTCTTTTATTTATCACATAAAGTTGTCTATTAAGAATAACACATGTAGTTAATTTGCCATTCACTCCTTTATGTAATATCTTTGTATAGAAGTGTACCCTAATTAATTTGGATTACTTATGGGCTTGAAGCTGACTGGGCAAAAGGTCAAAAATACCAATCGGTTTTGCTCTGTCATTAAATAGCAAGTCGGCAAGTCCCCATGTCTAAAATAATGTGTATTCATTTTCATTCATTATCAGATCTGGATCGTTAACTGGCCTGATCGATCTAAACTGTACCACCCATGAGGCCATACGAGAAAAACTTTGGGCCCCCAATTGACCCATACATGCATCTAGGGCTGTCAATAGGTCGGATTCTGGTCGAATCAGGTTCGTCCAGATTCGATTTCATTTATATCAGATCGGATCCCATCGGATTCAGATCTTGTTCGAATTGTGTTCGGATCTAAATTTTTTGAATCCAATGGATCTTTGTCGGATTTGACCGGATATCGGATCTTTTTTTGATCCAATAAAATTTTCATTTAAAAAATTAAATTAATATTTTTTCCTAAAACAAGTTTATTAACTTTTCAATTTTATTTAATTTTAGCTCAAATGTTCAAACTTTCTTTACTAATATTCATATTTGTAGATGAAAATATTGGTTTAAATAAATTTATAAACCAGATATAAGTTACTATCTTCTAAATTGACGGTGAAATATTATTAACGGTACTTACTTTTATAAATTATTATGTATATATATCATTCTTTTTATTTATTGTCGGATACGAATCTTTAACGGATCGGATCAACATAAATCTATATTCGCTCAATGTGTTTCGGATTACGGATCTTTATAATCGAATCAGGTCCATCGAATCTCTAATCGAACAATTATTCTAATAAATCGGACCGAATTTAGACGGATTTGGATTAAAATCCGCCCCATTGACAGCTCTACATGCATCAATTAAAGAAAAGAAGAAAAATTAACTCGAGTGTAGAAAGTAAAGCCCAGACCCCAAACCCCCTTCACTCCCACTATTATTTTTGCATAGACTTGTAGTGGGATTTCATTATATAGAAAAAGAAAAAAAAATCAAGAATTTCAAGAGTCAGATTAACTTTATCCAGTTTAAAGAAATGTCAAGATCACGGGCTTGTTCGTCTCCCTTTACATTGAACATTTTGACTTGTCTGAAAAGTCAAAATAATATTTTTCTTTTAAGAAATAAGCACATCTTATAAGTTTAATACTAAATTTTAAAAAATAATTTATATCTTAAAAAATATTTCCTTATCTCTACAAAAATATAAATAAACTCTATATATTTTGATTTTACAAGGTGGCACAAACTCTGATTATATATATGCCATTTTTTTTTCATAATATCTATAAATATATTTAGATTCATTATATATTCAGGAAATTTTTTATTCACATCAGGTTTGACCGAACCCAAAATAATTATATGGCAAGTGCAATACACTTGTTTTGTGATTGGATGTAACTCCCAGAAGAGTGACTAATCACAAAGCAATTGCAATATATTTGTTTGATGATTGGATGAGTTTGACCAAGTCGGATTGGAAAATAAATTTTTCATATATTCAATTCAAAGAAATACTAATATTTTTTTAAATTAATACACGAAAATTGCGAATCTTTCAAACTAGTAGCGAAACAAACGGGCCTTAATTTTTCATTATTGAGGGGCGAAGCAAAATAAGCATGAAAGTAGACACAAATATCGAAGAAAGAGTCCCCACTGACACATGAAATTTGCACACACTACCAAAGGTCAGAGACAGAAACAGAATCTAATATAAATATCTTTAATGAATTACTCCTAATAAGTACGTTTTCCTTTGTCTCTTTCTTTTTTGGGATTTTCTCTTTTAGTGTCTTTCTCCAAACCCAAAGTCGCATTACCCCAATTCTCCTTCCAAGCAAAACAAGTGTATAATCTCTTAGTTCAAAGAGTGTCTGTTTCTCTAGGGAAGATCGAAACATTTGATTTCTTTCTTTTTCAAGTATTTTTTCTATTTTTGAGTAAAAATCTCTTCATATTTCAATGAGTGATCAATTAGTAGGGGCTTATGTAGACCGACATTCCTTTTTGTTCCTTGCGAATGTTTCTTCAAATGTTGTAATTTAGGATCGTCCATTTGTATTGCCACATCGGGAATGTGCCCAAAACAAGCCAACAACAAACAATCAACAGAAACAAACATATACTGGATAACCTAATGTGGTTGAGAAACCTTAGCTTCATCAAATTCTTGATTAATCTTTTTATTTTTATTTTTTTTTGTCAAAAGAATTTAATCGGTGTACATCTTTTACTTGGATGAATCCGAATCTTGTTGGATCAAATTCAACTTTAAGTCCATCGGATGCTCAAAGATTCTTTGTCTCTCTTTTTTCAAAATAATTTGTGTTTAGGATAAGCGATCGAGACAAACAAGTTGTTCACTTTCTGAAATAAATTTATCTTTTTATCAATTTTCACGAAACACTCTCTCAGAAATCAAACAAACAATAATTTTTCTTATATCTAAAATGAACCTACATATAATCTACTTTGATTTGACAATAAATGTCATATCTTTTACACAGCTTATCTCACAGACATAATTTTGCATAAATTTTTACACATATTACAACTACAATCTAAACTATTCTGGAAAAAAATATACACCTATCGTATTTCTCGAATCACTCTCCCAAAACTCAAACAAACAACATTAAAACAAGTTGAGATTATTTCATAAACTTCGACTACTCTCCCAAATACTAGACAAATAAATTCTCATATTTTGATTTGATCTTGGATGGAATATTTTAATCCATCAAATTTTTTTTTTTGTTTGTAATAATTTTTTTTACTGAATTTTCATCATTCAACTCACCTCACGAGTTTAAACTTTATTGATTACATTGATGAACTTCAAACATAGAAAATACCACGACATACATATTTAGGAAATAACAGTACTGGTAATGTATCAACTTGTGGAATTACGTGCAATTTTCTTGGCAATAAACCTCTATTATTTTTATTTACTTATTATAGAATTAGGTTTTCTAACTTATCATATCAACTTGTAACCATATTTGCTCAAGTTATTTTGAATTATAGGTCTTAAAAATTAGACAAATCCATCATATTTTTCGTAATCGATTAAAAATCTCAATAAGCGAATCAATGTAATAGATTCGATGTAATGTTTAATTTAACGATTTAATCACTATTACGTAAAGAAAAATAACCAACGTAAATTCCTCTTCCCACTAAAAACCACAAGAAAATATTAGTCATCATCATAAGGTCCCTAAATTTCTTATTTTCTGTTTTTCTTTTGGCAAAATATTTTAAAAGGTCCCTTTCACTGCACTACAAAAGATTTCACAGTCGTAATCAACACTGTTAAAATCCAGATTTTGCCCCCTTTACTTGCATAAAATCCCTATTTAATTTAAGAATCCCCAGCCCGTAAATAAATAAAATAAAAACTCTCGACTGATGTGATTAAAACCCAATTCCAATTCACTTCAATTTAATTTAATTTAATTTCCCATGCACGTAATTACTCTTTTCTCTCCAGTCTGAGTTGATGATCAGAAAAGCCCCATTATGTCTTGTGGATCTATTGTGGCAGCGCACGGTTACATTCGTGAACCTCACAAATACCCAAAATTCTCTCTCCAGTTAAAGCGGGTAATAATCATGGCCGTCCAGTCAACACAATCTTTTCCAGTTTGACGCTACTCTGACGTACGTTTTGCATAAGTCACGTAATCGAACGGTTACTAGTTCACTAAAGCATTAATCTAAGCCTTTGATTACCTCAAGAAAAAATGGAGATATATTTCCGATCATGGTTGAGAAAGTGACACGTACATGCCAACGTTAGACATGCACCCTTGGATTTGGTTTAGTACAAATCGAGAATTAATTTAATAAGCTAGTCTAGGAAAATTATTTTACCAAGATTCCGCTGTAAACAAAAAAAATTGTGCAATACATCAGTAAAATTTTAATTTATCATGATCTCTAAAAGTCAAAAATACCCATGATAATCAGTTAAAGTTTTTTTTTTTTTTTTTTTTTTCTGCACAAATTATTGTGGATTGTTAATTTCCACCAATTAAATCATACATTAATTAGTACTAACACTGCAAGAAATCAGGTCTTCGAGGACGAAAAATTTATTGTTATCAAATCTTGAAAATCCATGGCCAAAACATTTTGGACATGAAAGTTTTAGTTGCCACAAAAATTATCTGACTATACGCGTGTTAACTTAATTAAAGTTATGAAGATGTAATGAATAAGTGTATTTTTCACCGTAACTTAATTAAGAAGGCCGGCCATGATGCGCAAAGAATGTTTGAATTAAAATTCTACGTACAACATGCAATCATGACATGAGTACCCTTATATGTATAATATATTTTTCTAATAAAAACCCTAGCTAAAATATGATATTTCCAGTTAATTAACATCTCGATCAGTAGATCATTAATCTTCAATATATATATATATAGCATAAACTAGGTACTACTAAGTAGTATATAGGAGAGGATATTAATTAGCAAAAACAGTGATGAGGATCGGATCGGATGTAATTTTATGCAAGACGTGGGGCAAGTGGGATTGAGTTCTAATTAATGTGATTGCAAATATATAGGATGAAAGGTACGTGATGTTGTCATGTAAAAGAGGAGTATATCCCTATCCCGTCTGCCAAGCAAAGGACGACGAGAGAGTATCCGTAATTAATTATTTATTAATTGAATGCCAACGTCGACGGATTGTAGTCTTGTCAACATTGACAGGAATATCTACCTAGATTTTCAACAAAATCTAAAATTCCTACAAGTAAAATGCAAAAATACTCTTCTGGACTACGGAATATTAATTAATTAATTGCCAAAACACTCTCTTTATTCCTATAATGTGTTCACAAATTAATCAAAAAAATTATTTCCTCCCAATGTGCTTCACTTGTTTGTAAGTGTTAGCATATACTAAAACGAAATAATGTGTTCACAAATTAATCAAAAAAATTATTTCCTCCCAATGTGCTTCACTTGTTTGTAAGTGTTAGCATATACTAAAATTTCGTTTCTTTTCGACCAATTAATATATATTTCGAGAACTTTCAAAATATTTCGTGTAACTATATGAACAAAAAATAAATCAAAGGAAAAATAGAATTTTTTGTTTCAATTAACTTAGATTTATAAATTTTCCTGTGTTTACGATTGAAAGTTATGATAATATTAGTTCATGAGTGTGCGTATTCTTCATGGTTAAGTTTAAAGAAAATAATAATTATAACCCTACATGTTATTCTTTTTTTAGAATAAAATATGAAGACACATTTATTCACTTAATAAATTGATAATTAATCAACCCATTTATAACTTAAAAACTTAAGAATAACTCTCCATCCATCTTTTTACTAGCTAGTACTAATAAAAAAAATTGGCGCAACCATTTTGGTAAGTTACGAGAAGTCTATATTTTTCACCTATGTGACTCTTAACTTTTAGACGGATGCAATGAACTGGTAAAATATCAGTCCTTAATAAAAATAATTATATATATATATATATGAAGTCTTTTATGAAATAGATAGGTTCTATTTGAAAGGATTTTGACTTAGTTTCATGAGTCATCGGTTAAAAAAAATGGTCTTGGTGGTTTCTGTGAAACATTTGAAACTCCATTTGGTTAGGTTTTGAATGTTGGGTTTTATAATTTTGAAAAAGTTGAAACTCCACTTGAATTGAGTTTTGATGTTGGAGTTTGGTGGGAAAATGTTGGTGATAGGTGTCAAATAAATGTTTTTTAATAGTATTTGGGGGACAAAGTAGATGGTAGGTGTCAAATCAAAGTTTCATATGTTTCAAGAGTTTGGGTGTGAATTTCTGAATAGGTTAGTGATGAGTTTCATGAGTTTTGTCAAACTTCATTTGAAGGAGTTCTTACTCAGTTTCACGACACCAGCATGACTGGACCAGAACCCATCAACATATGCCCGTAATGATGTTTGAATTTTACTCGAGTATAAATTTTTAATGTTATTTCTTTTAACATTAAATAGTAGTCCACATAAACAATGATTTCCCAGTTCCCACTCACTATATATTGCGGGAACTCCAAGTTGTATCCATGAACTAAAATTTTGTCTTTTGTCTCTCTCTCTCTCTCTCTCTCTCTCTCTCTCTCTCTCTTGCAACTGAGATTCCTCCTCCAAACCCAGTAAGCAAGACAATTAGAAATGATGAACAGAACAAGTAAGCAAGACATGAATAATTTCCATATGTTTCCTAATCTGGAATTCTACGGACAATATTCCGATGATCACTTACTACACCCTCCTGGTCATGATCGGCCTGTTCTAGAAGGAATTGCAGCTGTTGTCGGAGAGCATGTTCTCTTCGGATCAGGCAATTGCAACAAGAATAAGAATATGTTATTACCTCCTGCTCCTGCTACTGCTCTTGCAGCTGGTGATGGTGATGATGATGAAGAAAATTCAACAAGGAAGAAATTAGATGTAGAGGGTAGTACTACTAGTGGTGCGGTGAAAAAGAGCTATAGGGGTGTTAGGAAGAGGCCTTGGGGGAGGTGGTCTGCGGAGATACGTGACCGCATAGGGCGGTGCAGACACTGGCTGGGCACATTCGACACGGCGGAGGAGGCTGCGCGTGCATACGATGCGGCGGCTAGGAGGCTGAGAGGGTCCAAGGCAAGGACAAACTTTGAGATACCTTCGGTTGTGCCGCCGCCTCCTTTGTCATCTTATTATTCTGATCAAGGGAATAATAATAATAATAATTATAAGAAGAATAAGAGGAGGTGCAGGGGTAAAAATGTAAAAGATGGAAGTAGTAGTAGTGGTAATGTTAATAGCAAGAACAAGTGTTCAATAGTAGTGACTTCAGCTGCACATCTCTTTAGTACTACTCCTACTACTATTGTTGAAACGGAAAGTAGTAAAGCAGCTGCTGCTACTGCTACTGCTACTGCTGCAGGAGGAAGAATTAATTTGGAGCTTGGTTTGAAGCTGCTTGCTGCTGCTGGTGGGACCACTGATACAATTACAACTACTATAATGTCTTCTTCTTCTTCTTCTATGCTGGCTAATTAATTAATTAGTTTGCTTTGCTTTTTGTACGTCACTCTTAGTTGATTTCATGACTCTAGCTATGTTTTAATTTACCAGTGCATGACATCTATTTATTAGGGAAAAACTTTAAGCCATGAAATTAATTAAACTGGATATAATATGTATATATTTATATATTTTGACTAGTACTGGTGTAAGCAAATTGTAATATATATATATAATTTAGTATTATAAATGCATGTGTGGAGTGAAGTCTCAAAAGATAGTGACGGATAGATTAGTTTTAGAAAAATTGTTTATAGATGGATGTTCACAATTGGGAGCAAAATAGCTAATGATATACTACTACTCTGTATTACTTGTACATATAGAGAGAATCAATCGAAAGAATCTGAATTAAGCTTTGTAGCGCGCGCATGCCATTGCCAGGGGGCAGGGCCCTATTAGTGGATTTCATGAGGAGTACATTAATTAATTAAGTAATTAAGATACTCTCAGTCTCATCTCATGAACCTGTTGCCTGCTTATACTTATAATAATAATATGTATATGATATCACAGTATATATATCCTAGCTAGAAAATGGAGTAAAAAGTTTCTGCAGAGACACAGAGCTGCTGTAAAAAAAAAACCTTAAAAAACCAACCTAGCTAGCATTAATATCCACAAGTGGTCTCAAATGAATCTTTTCTCTTCTCACCTATTATTGCAGTATATAAACCTGTTATTTTCTTGCCTCCCGGGGCACAGCTCAGTTGGTAAAGGAGGTGAACTGCGGGGCTCACTCCCCCAGGGTGGGGAGTTCGAATCCTGGGAGGAGCAGCCAAGTGTTGTAAAATCTTTGAGGGAGGATGGAGCAGCTTGGTGTTGTAAGTTCCATGGTAGTAGGCTCCCTTGGGGGCCAGGAGTATAAAGAGTGAACAAACCCTGACCAACTCAGGCACATCCCGCGATTTACTTCCGCACATTGCTGAGAGGCAAGTGATGGGTGGTCCAGGACTAAACCTGGGTTAACAAAAAAAAAAAAAAACCTGTTATTTTCTCAGGGATTCCATGGCATTCTTTCTTTTCCAATATCCAAGATGCCTAATGGCTAGAAGCAATTCAGCCTAAGCAATATGACACATGCAAATTTAAGAAAATCCATGGAATCGTGGCATTAATTGCTTGGGTAGCTTTTAAATTGTATTAATATATCTACAGCTGCAAAAGGCCTCCGATCCCCTCCCCCGAAACCCGCGGGTGGGTTAATAATTTGTAATTGTGTGTACTGTCTTGTTGTTGGACGTAGCTTGTTAATTTGATACTACTTTCAATTTCTGACTACACAAATTAAATAAATACGGATTACGTACAGCTTTTAGTCATAAAAGAAAACTGATTACATGAACACACAACCCAACAGGTATTTCATGATGCACCGTTCCATCATCTACTAATTTCGTCTAATCACTTTTAGCTACCTATGACTATGAGTATGGCCCCCATAGATCAATTCATTAATAATTCCTTTGACATATATATATATATATATACTACTACTACTATTCAACACTAGCTCTTCCATCATTCAACTTTTGACCCTACTGGAAAACTCTTCTTGTAAAAGATCACTAATTGAATTCCTTCGAAAAATTACTTCTGGACTCCTTATTAATTAATGGTGTTTTTGCAAGCAACCTTTAATTTAATTTCTTTCTTTCTAGTTTCATATAATCAATAAATGGTCAACTTTTTACTAAAACTAAAATTATTCAAACCCAAATCAAACTCTCATGCATTATTAACAAGAGACACTGTCTAGCTCATAGTAGTGCACAAAGAGATCTATACTCATATAATTATTATTATATTTCTAAATCCCAGCTCAAAGGTATCTAACTACTTCCATATATAGGAACTACAAGGGACGGGAGTACAAAAATTTATCCGGCCTTATCTTCCATTTCTAGCCCACAGGCAAACCCATTCCCATTAATGGGTTATTTGAACCAGCCCCACATGAACAAATTCGCTATAATCTGGCCTTAAATTAAAGAAAGGCTAAATATGCTTTTATTGGACCCAATACCAAAGACTAGAATAATTAGCCCATGAGAGATTATTGGAAAAATTGCAAAATTTATCCCGTAACTATTGATCGATGGCAACAAAATCTTGTAACTTTTTGGGCTAGCAAAAAAGTCTTGTAGCTAATTGCGAACATGTCCGTCAAAGCACCCGCCCCTTAAAGTGGAAAATTAACCCACCTGCTGAAGTGGAAATATTGTAAAATTGGTCCCGCAACTATTGCTTGCTGATAAAAAAAGTCCTATAACTTTTCAGACTGGCAAAAAATGTCATGTAACTGATATATTTTAGCAATTAAGTCCTATAACTAAAATTATATGCAATTAAGTTCTAACATCTCAAGATTAAGTTTTGATGTAATTTTGATATCACATATAACTACTTTTGAGCAAAATGTTGAGCTTAATTGCAGTCCTTTGTCATTGTTATTTGATAATCAGGGATTTTTATTTTTTATTTTTTTCCTCAGAACAAAAAATAAAATATTTTCTTGTTGAATATTGATTATTGTCATGTATGTGCCTTGTTGCAATTTTGTGCAATATGGTGTGATAAGGTACATCATATGAATTCATTTTATCAGTCTATTTGGTTCTAGTATTTCAATGTTATGTTGGTTTATAATATTTGAAAACCTTCCAATATTACAGTGAGTCTACATTAATTCTTGTTAATTTTTCGCGTTAAATAGGTGGGTGATGTGGCGAACACAGTGGAAAAAACCACAATTTGGACCAAAATAAGATTAAATTGTCAAATTAACTTAGTTACATAACTTAATTGCCAAAAATATATTAGTTACATGACTTTTTGCCAGTCCGAAAATTTATAGGACTTTTTGCCAGGAAGCAATAGTTACGGGATCAATTTTGCAGTTTTTCTGACCGTGATAACTTGGCTGGCACATTGGAAATTCGGGCCGAAATTAAACTATATTGCCAAAATATACTAATTACATGACTTTTTTGTCTGTCCGAAAGTTATAGGATTTTTTCGCCAGCGATCAATAGTTACAGAACTAGTCTATATTTTCATTTTAATTAACCAAAAAAATTTCCAAAAAATAAATTTTTTATTGGTGTTTTCGATGGAATTGTATTTTGATCCATGATTATGTCAACCTAGCTTTAACATATGATATGATCTTCCCATGTTTTGAGTTTTGTCTAATACGTTAAAGAAAACGTCAAATAAGAAACAAAAGTAAATAATCTGTCCAAATTATTAATTCCTTTGAAGAATAACATATACTACTATTACTATAATTCTTACATCAGATCAGATAGCTTACACACACCTACATAACTGTGGATGAGGATGAGACCCACAAAGAAGTAGACGGTGAAGATTGAGAAAGAAAAGAATGTGGCTAGCTGCAACTAATCAGTTAGGAACTCTAAACTAACTGTCAGCAGTTTCATTTATATAAAGTAAAAACAAAATACTCTTAAAATATCCTAACTACCACAAGACACATCAACATTTTTGTCGATTCTATCGTACAGTTACAGTACATATCGAGTAGTACTTAATCCTAAAGCAAGGTTAGCATTTACTATATAGTATAACGGTGTCCTTTGTTATATTTGTTCTTCTTTAGATGCACCACATGACTGCCTCATGGTCTAGCTTACTCCACAAATAACATCAGAGCTGGAGTCCTCAAACGGGAGATTTAAATCAGGAAGAACGAATGGAGGGTCTGATGGTACATCTCCATTTGATGCAATGGATTGTTGTAGCGTATTATAATTACCCGAGACAATTTGTTGGCCAGAACCAGATTCCTCTGGTACATATGCTGTACCTTTATCCAAGTGTGGTTGCAATTCAAGCTGCATTGAAAAATTGAGATGACATTTTCAAAATGAAAATTATATGTGGTGAAGGAAAAAGGGTTCAATAGTATATAACCAATATCATAGTAGTATAAAGTATGCACCTTCATTTTCTTCAAGCTTACATTTGTAGCGCTTTCTTTCTCAAAATTCAAGCGTAAGGATGTTATTTCCTGAACACCAAGAGTTTTTAGGATGTCAACATTTCTGTAGTCTGATATTTTACGCGTATTATTATATAGCACACATTGGAACTGAAAAGAAGTAGAATGAATACCCTTTTCAGCTCTCTTCTTTCTCTAATCAGCAAGTTCTCTTCCTCTTTGAGTTCAGACAAGGTCTAAACACCAAATAAAGGGGTACTTAAAATTAGACAAATGCAATCAATAATAAGGTTGGCCCAAACATGAATGCCTTTACTAATATATAAGTATGTGTCTTCAATGAACTCAAGAAATCTAATATATTCACCTTCTTCTTTCTTGACCTCTTGGAGGCAGTTTTTTCACTATCAACATTAACCTGCAACAGAAATCAAACACAGCCCACCATCAACACATTATCATTGCATCAAAGTTAAATGCGAAGAACAAACTTAAGAACAGAGTTACACCAAACAGATTTCTAACAATCAGGAAGGTTTATTGCAATCATCTTAGGCATTTTGGTCACTTTGCCTACTTACTTAATTAGTTACCTCCATCATCGCAAAACTCAAAATAAAACGATAAGTAATCTGTTGGATTTTAGAGTCATGAAATATTAGTATGTACGTGGACAGATAGATGCCTCTTCCTTGCCTAAAAAACATAGCTTGTGATTCCTTCTTAACAGAATAGAAAATATTGAAGTACTCTATTGAGAATAAATCAACAAATAATATCTACACAAATCAATGCCCCTCTAACTGGTAATACTCTCAGCGGTGATAACTAAAATACGTAAATATCGAACACTTGATTATCCACATGCCTTCTCCTCATTCGTTAAAAAATTAAGAGAAACTTAAATGAACTATTTATCCTCAAGTAAGCCAATAAGGGAAAGGAACGAAAAGTTGCACTGAAAGGAAAAAGACATTATATAATAATATATGCTGTATTATACAAGAAACACAAAATTAGCTATACAAACAAACAGTTGATTTGGCAATACATTATTAGCTTACCACAATAGTTGGTGAACTAAAATTGGTCCCCCCACTCCAACCACAAAGCTAATTCCACACCATACACCTCCCCCACAGATTTTGCACCAAATTCACACTTTCTACACATGTAATTTTCAAAAACCATCATCTACATTACACTTATTTACAAAAAAAATCCACCTTTCTAGGACCCACAAAAGAGATTAATATCAAATATACTTCAATATATACATCAAAAGAACTCTAACCCATGTTAACACTGTCATGCATGGAAATTACAGCCCTATTCTTTTACACAGATTAAAAAATATAAAGTAATTCCCCAACTTTTGACTGCGTCAGAAGATGGTAAAACAACCACCCAATTCAATTTCTACATCTTGTTTACAAATGAATTGTTTTAACTAATCTCAGCTAACTGATTTTTTGTCCTAATAGTAAGATATATATACAGCCTACCTGGGCTTGTGACAGTATAGGACTTTGGGTGGTCAGAAAGAATAGAAAAAAATATATATTTGAAAAAAATAAAAAAAATTGTACAGTTGTCCGGGTGCCTCAAAATGTTCGCTAATTGTTTTGTACGCGTGGCATTAGATGATTCGAGTAACTGAAGATGCATGGTAAGTCAAAATGCTCCCGACAACACCTGATTAATGCCCCCACTCTAAATAAGTGTTTTTGTATAAAGTGCACAACCACTAACAACACAACACTCTCCCACCAAACAGACCTATTTGCCACGAAAACACGCCACCGCTTAAACAGGGCACCACACGCTCGACTTTTAATTGACTAAATTATCCCCACTAACTAAAACTTACTTAAAAGCGAAGCTTGATTTGTTGTTTAAAAATTCATAAAAAGGTAATAAATTTGAAGATTAGAAATCCATTTTTCTGTCACTCTTGTGCTTGTATTTAATGTCAATCCCTTTTTTTGTCAACAATATTTATGAGTTCGCTCGAGAAGATCCGTACTAATTTTCCGGCTGTTTTGGATATTTCGTAAAAATAAATATTATTGACTCTAAAAATGGATTTTTTTTTTTGTTAAACATTGAATAATTTCTTGGTCGCATCATGAACAGAATTGACGAAACTGCCCCCTTGGGGCGTGGAAAAAAGTTAGTCACCACATTTTCCAAAAACGAAAAGAATAATCAAATTTTAAAAAGGTGGACGATGGATTAAAATTCGTTTTTGTGATCCAATATGTTGAAGTAAAAACATATCAAGTCAATAATTTCGATCGACTAAAAACATAAGTTTTCGAAATTTTTAATTGAAATATGCAAAAATTTTAATTCATAAATAACATCAATTTAGAAGGCGCAAACGTGGCAGGGCATCTCGGTCAACAAACCGGTATCGGAACCATATCGCGCGGAGTTTCTTTCTGGCCGTGCAAAGGAGAAGGGGTATTAATGTCAGATTGAAAATTGAAAAGACGGTGACAACAAAAGTGCTGAATCTGACTTCTCCCACAACGCGTGGCGGAAATATCCAAATCGACAGGGCTACTTTCGTCAATTCACAACAACGAATGACAACTGACACGAGAGAGAAAAAGACGCTCTCCTCCTGGGATAATAATACTAATAACAAAAACCAGTCCACCGGAAGACTGAAATACTACAAAAAAAACCATATACACATATTTATACGTACAAATAAGTATATTGTACTGTACAAACCTTAGATCTCGTTGTGTTGGAAAGTTTAAGGGGAGATGGTTGGCTGGACTCTTCAAATCCAACACCGCCGGAACCACCGCTGAGGGAGGTGGCGCCGCTCCATGAAAGCGGCGTCGTTGGGCTGCCTCGTTGAGACGGTTTCTTCGGGTTTGACCTACGTTGACGCACGCTCCACTCCAGTGGCTTGAGCGGCGGCGATGTGCGGTGGAGGTGCACCAGGAGCTCCGCCGCCATGGTGTCGTCTTTCATGGCGGATTTAACCCATTCTTCGTCGGCGCCACTCATGGTTCTAGAGAGAATTAGGCGATGTGAAAAAGGTAAATGGAATAGTACGTGGTGGCAAAGAAAATCTGAAGGGGAGTTATGGATTTTAATTATTAATATTTATATTTATAGTGGCAATAAATAGGAGAGGAGAGGTATGACATGAGTGTTTTTATATCTTAAAAAATATATGCGTGGTGAAGATGCTTATTGACAACTCTTTCTTTGTGCTGTGTTGTGTCTTGTGTGTGTGCCGGTGGGGGTGGGGGTGGGGGTGGGGTGACTTTGTGATATTGTCGTAAAACTAATGGATGGATGGACTCGTAATTTTTCCCCTTTTTCCCTTTTAACTTTTTGCTTTGTCAATTAATTAAAGGGTAATTGACATTTTGCACCCTATAATATTAATAATAGCATTTTGTACCCTCCTCAACTTCCCTAGAAACCAGCCGCCCTCTCGTAAGGCATGATAATAGAAAAATGTATAACAAATTTAGCATTACAAGTTTACAACTTTAATCTTATTTTGTATAGACATTTTGTCATCTCGTTTCTTTTTGTTTTTTTATTAAAGATTTTCTTAAGAGTTTTGTATTTTTCTTGTGCGTTACCACTTTAATTAGCTTTTCAATATCAGAATTTCATTTCACGTGTTGATCTCGTTTAATTTACATTAAAGAGAGCCTAAGTGAAAAAACATGCAGTCCAGAGAAGATTTGGAGATTGAAAATTAAATCTAAACTATTTGAACATATTGCGGAGAAAACAAGAAATGAATTTTCTAATTAAACATTGAGGATGGCTGATTTTGAGTTTTCCGGTTGGATAATTTTTTGAGAAAATCGTGGAGGGTGCAAAGTGATGGATTTTATGAATTTCAGGGGTGTAAAATGGGTTTTCTTAAGAGTAATAGTAGGGTGCAAAGTATCTATTTCAATTATTTTGGTGGAGTAATGTGTGAAATACGGTTAATTAAATTTTCGATTTTGATTATTGGTCATTGTTTGTAACTATTGAGTGTGGGGCCATGTAAAAGATGTGGCATGACCGGCTGCTTTTAATAATATGGAGTATATATTAAATGTACCTGCTTCTATATTATATCCTCCAACTCTATGCATACGCTACACAGAAAGCAAAAAATGGATTTTCTATCCAGGGTTGTTATGGGAAGTTTGAAGATGTTTGTCCTTGTATATTTAACGGTGGATAGATTTTCTTTTTTTATTTGATAAATACTTTCTCTATATATATTGCTTGGAATTAGAAAAGTATTTACTATTTAAATATATAGAATGTGCATTTGGAGGTAAAAGTAAATCGGGGTGTGATAATTAACACTATTTGACTAAACTAAATTATACATAGTACATCATGTAATATATATGCCCCATAAAGTCATTTAGTATTAAATTCTTTCCGACATGAACATTATCATGAATATATTTACCAAAAAAAAAAAAAAACCTTATCGAGAATTTCAGTTATAAATCTAGCTATTTGGTTTAACTTTCAAAAAATTACTTATATTCAAGTGATGTTTGGCCCTTTTGTGCCTTAAAGAAAACGTAGCGCTCTGAATTATTTTTACTGGTTAAGATTCACAATTTGAGGTTAATTGTCATAAAACTAATTTCATTATTTGTTAAAATAGGCAAGTTCAGTAGTAAAGAATATCAATTAGACATTAATAAATTTTGACTCGGACGTCATTCAAATAGACTCATGGTAAAGTTGTTTGTCTAAGGCCATCTCCAATGGAGAGGGCTAGTCCCGGGGCTCCGGAGCCCCGAGCCAGCCCTGCCCCCCCCCCCCCCCCCCCCCCCCCCCGAGCCCTGCCTGGTCGTCTCCAATGGTAGGGCTCCGGAATGGAATTAATTCCATTTTCTTCCTTTGCCCACTCTCACCTATAATTCTGATTTTAATTTTGTTTTTAATATTAATATTAATAATATTAATAATTATTAGTACTTGTAATTAAATTATTAATTATATTAAAATATTAAAATTAAAGAGAGTAAATAATTAAGTAAATTAAAATTAATACATAATACGAAATACAACAAATAAGTAAGGAAATACAACAAACAAGAAAGGAAATACAACAAACAAGAAAGGAAATACAAGAAAATCGGATTAAATAAACGAAAAACACACGAAAATATAACATTTTACTGATTTCTCCTCTGAAACAAGTCGGTTCCTTCATTCGATGAATCTCCAAATAAGTCCCGAGGAAGATTTTTATTTTGTATTTCTCTCCTTTTGTTCCTCCAATACGCCTTTGTATCTGGAGTGAATGAAGAGCAGTCCATCGACATAATCCGTTCCTCCTGTAATGACATTGTCACTGACAATCTCGCTGCTTCTTCTTCCCGTTGACGTTGAATATTCTCCATATGCCTTCTCTCTCGTCCAGCCTCTACCAGAAGTGTAGTTTCTCTCATGGCCGCCATTTTTTCCCTTTCGAAGTCATGAATTCCTCCATATGAACTACTCGACGAAGCCTTCCCTTTTCCCTTCTTGGCTTTTTTGTTACCAATAGGTCTTTCAGACCTTTCACTCGATTGGGGTACGTGGGGAGTCTCGGGATGATCATCGTCGCCTAGTGTTTCCGATTCAAATTGAGTTTCTGGTGGTGGGGTTGGAATATAACAGTCTCCCGTTGGTTGAGATGGGTTAATAGGAGGTGTTTGAGACGTTCCAGATGTTGAACTGAACATGATCCAATCTTTTGCAACATCCCATGTGTGCTGGAAGCACCAATGTTGCTTCGTTTCGGCCTTGTACAGACGCAATGCCAATTCATGCTAAAAATTACAAAAAATAGTTAATATAACCTATTAATAATTACTTAGCATAGTATTAACATAATATTTACCTCGTCCATTAATTGGCCGCCACTTCCCACCTCTCTTGAGGCCCTTTGAAGTGCTTCGTTCCATTTTTGCATCTTGTTGCAAATGTGTTTTTTCCATCTACTGGTGATTGACTCTTTTGATCTTCGTTCATATTGATGTTCAGTACTATCAAGAAGGACATACATTATGGTTATGGTTCTTGCCCAAAATGTATCTTGTGGTTGGCCTGCCCCTACCACGTTGTCCTCCGAGACCTCTATGTATGCCTTTGTCAAGGCTACATCTTCAGCTTGAGACCACTTTGTCGACATTGCCTTAAAATGTTTGCTTTCTTTTTTATGTAGATTGGAAGATATTGAGAGATGTGTGATTTCAGAAGTGAGCACACCTCCCTTTAAATAGGAAAAACTATAGGGTGTATTATGTAATTTTCTAAAAATTGAACGATTGAGATCGGTGCAGAAAAAGAACGGTTGAGATCGGTGCAGAAAAAGAACGGTTGAGATCGCTGCAGAAAAAGAACGGTTGAGATCGGTGCAGAAAAAGAACGGTTGAGATCGGTGCAGAAAAAGAACGGTTGAGATCGCTGCAGAAAAAGAAAGGTTGAGATCCGTGCAGAAAAAGAACGGTTGAGATTGGTGCAGAAAAAGAACGGTTGAGATCGGTGCAGAAAAAGAACGGTGGAGATCTGGTGCAGAAATCGAACGGTGGAGATCTGGTGCAGAAAAAGAACGGTCATGATCTGGTGCAGAAATCGAACGGTTATGATCTGGTGCAACGTTTGCTTGTTTAATAATCCAGTCTCACATTCTACTCAACACATTTTCTCTTCAAAATTATTCACTCTTCAGAAAATATTCACTCTTCAAAAATATTCCGTAATAAAAAATTTCATATTATTTTCTCAAGATGAACCACAACTATGATTATGGTTATGGCCGAGATTATGGTTATGGTTATGGTGATGGTAATGGTGACAAATCATCTTCTTCCCGAAATAATTTTTGGGAAGATTATAACAACACGATGGAAGAACAAGATAATGAAGATAAACAACTTCTCGAACAGTACAACGAACTTTTGAATTCTCAAACAGAAATTGTGCCTGTACATGGTGGTTCTGTTCCAGGTCGTAAATTTTTAGACAGGAACCACCCAGGACGACACATACAACTGATGAACGATTATTTCATCGAAAGACCGTTGTATTCAGGTGAAATATTCAGGCGCCGTTTCCGTATGAAGCGTCCTCTTTTTCTCTGTATCCTTGCGGATTGCGAGCGCAATAATATATACTTTCGTCAAAGATACGATGCCTCCCATCGAGCAGGGTTTTCACCAATTCTGAAGGTAACAATCGCTATGCGTTCGTTGGCGTATGCATGCACCCACGATTCCAGCGACGAAAATTTCCGTGTTGCGGAGAGTACCACATGCGAGATTGTCCGTGAATTCTGTCAAACCATTTTGGGTTTGTATAAAGACGAGTACCTTCGTGCCCCAACGCAAGCTGACTTGACCATGCTACTTAACAAATCGGAACGACGTGGATTCCCTGGGATGATTGGCTCGCTCGACTGTATGCATTGGACGTGGAAAAATTGCCCAACTGCATGGCCAGGAAGTTTTTCTGGAAGGTATAAAAAACCTACGATTGTTCTTGAAGCTGTTGCTTCACATGACACGTGGATATGGCATGCCTTTTTTGGCGTGCCAGAAGCATTGAATGATATTACAGTCCTCGGTCGTTCACCTCTGTTCGACAACCTCACTTCTGGTAACCTTCCCTCAGTTGAGTATGAAGTGAACAATCGTAGGTACTACATGCCTTACTACCTTGCGGATGGTATATATCCGAAGTGGGGAACGCTAATCCAGTCTGTGAGAAACCCGAGAACCATTCCTAAACAAGTATTCTCGCGGTATCAAGAATCATTCCGCAAAGATGTTGAACGAGCGTTCGGAATTCTCCAAGCTCGGTTCGCAATCGTTAATCAACCCGGCAGGGGGTGGCATACGCAGGATTTGTCCAACATCATGTTAACTTGCATAATACTCCACAACATGATTGTGGAGGACGAACGTGACGAATACAAAGACGATGACTCCGACGATGATGATACTGACATTAGCACGTCTCGTAGAGCACACGCTAGAATTTATAAATCTCGCGGAGTAAAGTTCGAAGATGTTGAACCAAGAAGGCAAACGTTGGATAACTATATGCTGCGTCATGAAGCAATTCGTTCAAAAGAAACCAACCGTAGACTTCAAAAAGACTTAATAGTCCATGTTTACGTAAAATACGGTTAAGCATGAATGTAATTGTTTGAATTTACTTTTCTTGTCTATTTTAATATGTATTTAAATATTTAATTAGATTAAGTATTAATCTAAATTATGTGTATAAGTGTTTAATTTTATTTTTAACTAATTCCGTATTTTTAAAAAAATATAGCCACCACCAATATTGTAGTTAAATGATTAAATTTTTAATTACAATAAAAGATATTAAAATAAATTTAATTTGTCCATAAATAAATTTAATTACAATTCTAATAAATTATTAATGATTTTAATTTTAAAAAAATAATTTTATTATATTGAATAATCAAATTAAAAATTGGTGACTACATATATTTATTAAATACTAGTAAATATACAATAAATATACTAAATAAATTTTATTAAATAATTCAATTCTACATATTTAATTTAATTTAATAGGGAAAATTAATTTTATTAATTATTTAAGTATATGTATATTTTTTTCTATTTTAATTTATTTAATAAACAATTTTTTTTTTTAAAAAAAATTAAATCGGACCAGTCAGGGGACGCCATGTGGCGTCCCCTGACTTAAAGAGGGGCGCGTGCCAACACGCGCCCCTCTTCTTCTTCACGCGGGCACGTGCCCCGCCCCGCGCCCTGCCTCCACTGGAGATGACTCCAGCCGCCGCCCCCGACCCCGCCCCGGCCCCGGCCATCTCCATTGGAGATGGCCTAAGAAACTCTTGTTCTGAAGTAAAAGTAATCCAATAAAAGGAAAATAATACTAATTTGAATAGTTTATTGATATAATTGTTAATTTCCTTTGAGAAACTATTGTTTTGGAATAGTAAGAATAATGAAGAAAAGAACATACGAAATTCTATCAATTGAATAAATAAATAAAAAATCATTCTTTTTAACTAAAATCTATTGCCATTTTCTAAAAATCACAATCTATATTTCAGAAAAACATTTATGGCCTGTTTATTTGGTGTTTGGGAAAGTAGTTTGGGAGAGTGGTGGATGTTTGTGAAATAATATTGATTTGCATAGTATTGTTTGTTTGAGTTTTGAAAGAATGATTTGAGAAATAAAGTAGGTGAATGTTTTTTTGGAAGAGTTAGGTTATATGTGTAAGACTTTATGTCAAATCATGTTTGTAATGTGAGATCAATTGTGTAAGATATAAGTTAATTTATATTAAATCATAGTAGAGTTTGTATTAATTTTATTTTGAAATAACAAAATCGTTGTTTGTTTGACTTTTGAGAGAGTAATTTGAGAAAATTGTGAGATGAAAAATTTATTTCAGAAAATAGAAAATATTTGTGTTTGACATTTCCCAAACACTAAATAATTTTGGGAAACACTAAACAAACAGGCCCTACATAATTGTGCAAATGTTCCTTGCAGTTATGAATTAATGAAAAAGTGCGAAATTCATATGTGTTTATCATAAATATATAATAGTGAAATGTTTATCATAAATATATAATAGTGAAACGAATATTTATACACGGACATGAGATTAAGAATTTAGCTGGTTCAGCTTCAATAAAAAAAATAAAAAGGAAACGAAACACCAAGAAAACTTAGTCTAAATTAAAACTAGATATGATAGAAGAAAACTAAGTTACTTTATAAAACTTAAATGACCCGGGTCATCAAATTTAAATGCACAAGTATGGTATATCCGTATAAATATTTATGGCCTATTAGGATGGGTTCTACCCCGATTTTACGGGTCTCGATTTTAAAATAATAATTTTGGTAGTTTCGGTTAAACCTTTGAAATCTAATTTGGTTAAGTTTTTGATGTTGAGTTTTGTGATTCTGAAAAAATTGAAACCTCACTTGAATTTGTTTTTGATGTTGGGGTGTGGGGGAAAAGAGTAGATGGTATCTGTCAAATTAATGTCTTTTTTAGAGAGTTTGGGGAACAAAAATAGATGGTAAGTGTCAAATCAATGTTTCATATGTTTCAAGAGTTTGATATAGATTTCTGAATAGGTTAAGCTGAATTTCATAAATCTGGCGAAAACTCATTCGGAAGGGTTTTGGTCCGGTCTCGCGAAACCCACGAGACTGGTCGAAAACCCATCCACATTGAGCTTAATCTGTTGAAGTAAAAAATAAAGATATTTAAACATAAACCTTCATATAATTAAAAAAAATTAAAAATAGTTAAAAATTTATAATTTTTTTAATAAGAAACAATTAAATCATATTAAAAAAAATTAGATTGATCCAGCAACCCACTCCCAGCCTCATCCCATCACCCACCTCTTCCTAGCTCCTATGTCGAGTATCGGTGCTCATGAGAAGTCCAAATAGATTCTTGAAAATGACAAGAAATGTTGAATTCCACAAACATATATAGCATAACATAAGAGTGTTGATTTGTGCACTCCAAAATTAAACTCATACTTCAAAAATCTCTCTGTATTTCAATGATACAACGTGAAGGGAAAAAAATGTGAAAAATCATTACCTTCTTGGAAAAGGAATAACCATATATTTTAAAAGGAATACATATGGGTGATATTTTTCAACTATGTCTGTTTACAGGTAACATCTATTTTGTATTTAGCCCCCCTTGCCCCTCTAGGTCCGCCTCTGATTATATAAGAATTTGTTTACCCGCAAAAACATATTTATAAAAACCAAAAAAAGGGGAAGGAAGATTTACAGAGAAAAGGTTTTACAACTACGCCCTTCATATAGAAGTACACATATTTTTTGGGGTAACTAACAGATTTTTTTTCTTTTTTTTAAGGTAACTAACAGAGTTAATGGCACTGGCACCATATATATATATATATATTACAATCGAAAGCCCATTTGTCCGGTCCATTTGATGTTTCATTAATGGGCTCTGAGTGGGTGGAATTGCATCAGACCCGGGAAAATCTGGAATCAAAATTTTAAAAAATCTTTATTCATGTGCATGTCAATTGGATTTCTAGAATAAAAATCCTATCTGATAAAATCTTCAACAGGCCACCATCTCCTTCTATAGCAAAGAGGAGTTGTTTGAATTGAACTGTGCTCTAATTACTTCAATCTTGTCTATGGCAAAAGGCTATTGATATAGCCAGAGCATATTTACCACAGTTGTGATATTTGCCCTTTGGACCCTCTCCTCCTGATACGTAATTTTGGGCCTCTTTCCAATCTGAAGCCCATTTTCAAGCCCTAACTGAAAAATATATTCTCCCCGAGAAAAAGGAAATGATCAGAAAGAGAGATATCCAGCGTTTAATGGGTCAACCCGGCCGGAAAGTGTATCTATCTTGTGAAGTCGAAATAAATAAATAGTCTTGCGGATGAGAACAATGAGTAAGTCTTCGTATTTCCGATACTTTTGGTGCATAAGATAAGATGAGTACAATCTGTCATGATTTTAATACAGTATATGAATCATTGGGAAAAAATGGATAATATGATCTGAATCAAAAGTGATATATGACCAATTAATTATCTCAAACATTATCTCTTTCTCTGGCTCTTCAGTCCCAGTTTTGTCTGTTCGCTTAAAAGGAAATTTCTGAGACCTGAACACCGCAGATCATTCACAATTTTTCGAAATGTTTTCCAAAGATTTCACAAAAAATCCCTAAAACTTTCTAATATTTAATTAATTGAACCACATTAGGAAAAAGAAACTTTAATACATTCAGACATTCTTTGTTGTTATTTGCTTAATTCCTCTCTCGTTCCATCTCAATGAAAATGGAAAGATTAGGTATGATGAGCTTTCATTTGTTAAGTTAATGTCTTATACTTGAAACCTCTTATTTATCCAGATTTAGAACTGATTCATTTTCTCTGTCTGAACTTTTTATGATCAATGGTGAAAATATTCTTTGTCATGAATCTATATATTTTATTATCTTGTAAATGGATATAGAGGATAGTTAAGGCCACTAACTTGATCTCTTGCGGCTTGTACTTCACTTGGATTATTATAGTTTTAATATTATAAGTTAAGTTCACTGTATTTTTTATATGACTCCAAAAACTTTTCTATTTTAATGGATTACTGGATATCTGATCATGTAAATTCTATTTCATGTATTGCATTTGTTAAGTTATTCTAAAATGGTAAATAATATATTTCATATATTTAACTTTGCTAACGACAAGCGGGCATGAAAGGTACACATGCATACACTGACCCTATCTGCACTGCATGCGTTAAGTTTGGAACTTTGTAGTAATTTATTTAACAAATCACGAGGATTTAGATACAACCAAAAGATAAAAGAAAAGGTGAGAGAAATTCAAGTCTTGATCAATCAAGGTCTGGTGGTGAATCCGGTAGTGGTGGCGGGAAACTGAAATCCGGTAACAATGGCGGAGGAGAAAAGATTGAATGTTCATGATCGGCTGGCGTTTGCGTTGAGGGGACCAATGGTGGCGGGTATATAATAATGGGAACTACTTTGGGTGGTGGAGGAGAGGGGACCAAGGGTGGTCGAGGAACATAATGTGGAGGAGGAGGAGAAGGTAAATTTAAGGGTGGTGGGTATACTATTTGTGGAGGATAAGGGAAGGGAACGAGTGGTGGTGACGGTACTAGTGGTGGCCTTGGCCAAGTGTGGCGAGGCGAAGGCCGGGGTCTCGGCTTAAAGGATCTTCCTGGTCGTCTTCGGCCTACAAAGCCACTACCTCTCTTTCCGGTTCTTGAGCTTGAATTATTAGTCGTTGTTGTAGCCAAAGTTGAACTAGTTAAAAGTAATGCAAAAAGAAGAACAACTACTACTAAATTGGGATTCATGTTTACTTTACTGATCACTTGTGCAACTTCATTGGAATATACTGTATATATAAAGGGGAAATGTGGTTGAGGTGCATAAATGCAAGGATTTGTAATGACAGCTAAAGGGGTGTGAATTTCGATTAGGGAGACTTTTTTCTTCTTGTTGTTGTTCTTGAATAGAGTATACCATAAATGAATGCATCAGGATTAAGGAATGGTTGAATAATAAAACAGTGAAATTGATATTGATGGCGGGAAATGAGGGTAGGTTCTGGGTGGCAATTGAATACCCGTTCACCTAGTACTGCGTGCCTTAATAGCAATCCATACCATAACAGAACAGAACAGAACATTGATTGCAATATGAAGATGCAAAAAATCTATTGGAATTTAAATTCTCATCAGAGTTGCAATAATTTTGCAGCTGGCTGGCTCATCCAATTAGATTTGATTTGTAGTAATAAAACCTATCTAATTAAATGTGATTTAAGACTGACCAGTTTCAGTAACACTGAAGTGAACTTGTGTATCGAGTTTGAGTCAAAGCTTCTTCACGCACATTAACATACCCTTTTCAATGTATTTTGGCTTTACTGTTTCGGATATAAAAAACTTTAAAACTCATTTTTTCACTAATAAACATATGATGATACCACATATCCCTAAGATATGCAATAAATATTTAGAATACATTAAAACATATACGGACTAAGAATTTTAAATTCTAAAATTGGCTTCACATCCCTAAACTAAAACCTAGCATTGAAAACACACCAAATCTATTTTCACATTTACTCTCAACACACAAATCACCATTAATTTTCATTTTATTTTCATCCAAATCATGTTTCTATAATTATTTTTGTTTTCCAAACTCTGAAATCATGTAAAGTATGAGTTGGGTTGTTTTCTGGGCTAGGAATCTGATTCAAGTTGTTTACTACTTTTTGCGATGTGGTTTCCAGAAGATGGGCCCGTCCTAACATTTATTTGGGCCATTTGCTAACCTATTCAAACTCCAGAATTGTAGTTGACATTGGGGCATTTACTTGGGCTGTCTCAATTGAGTGGGATTCAATTTGATATGACCCAAAACCAATTAATTAATTAGTTTAATTAAATACGTGATGGATCCCATCCCAATACAAATGTCCATAGTTTGTGATAAATTGACCAAAAATATAAATACGATAATAAATAATTGTATATACAAAAAATTAAGCTTATATAAATAAATTAATAGTTTTCATAGTCAGTAGAGATTAATTAATATTTCATTTATTATTTTATTTGTGTGCCTCTGTTGTTACCTAACTAAACGAACTATAAACTGAGTGATCTATTAAGACCCGAATCGAATTCGCTATGGTTGACAAATACTTTATCACAATTAAATTATAGGGCCACAGCTACAGGAAAAGCATTTAGAGAAGTGCAATTGTCTTACTTTTCATTATTTTATTAGTCTTTATAATTTACAGAAGCTTTTTCAGCTATTTAGATGGATTTATTATATGTATATTTGCTGTTGTCTTATTGATTGCGTGGGGGAGCAGAATCTTGTTTTGATACACATTTTACAACAAAAGATCTTTACTTTGCCTCTTCCTTTTCAAAAAACTTTTTCTCTTTTTCCAGAAATATAATTTGAAAGGTAGTATTATAAAATTATATAATGGACTGATGAGTATAGATTTCTCAATCATGCGGTTGTGCATTATATAACCTTGGTTTGCTGTCAATTTCCTAAGTGTTTTTTTTTTTTTTTTTTTTGTAGAAAAGTGTATATAGCTTTTATTAACTTTTGGAGTACCCTATTATTGTGCTTTGCACTTTTGCTTTTTTTATCTTTTAGGGTCACAATAAAAGCATCTAATTAAACTTTAATACATTAAAATAGAAAAAAGAATAGTAGTAGCTAGTTTTCAACATAGCACAATATAACACGAGTACACATGCCAAGTTTTGAACTGAATCTTCAATTTAATTTCTACCAAATTAAGTATACTACTTATTTTGTTCCATAAATTTTTTTGAGTTTTTGTACAAAATAATCCAAAAATCAATTTTTTCACTAAATATATAAAACCTGAAGATTTGTTGAAATTAATCTCTACATTAAAAAGATCTTCATTTAAGTTAGAATTTTTTTTATAGAAACATTTAAGATTGCATGTTAATGATTAGAGGAAGGAATAATTAGCTTATAAGGCAACAATATATTTGTTCTTTTCATCTCATCAATTTTTAAATGAAGGGTATAATAGATACGTATCTTAGTTGGTTTTGCTTAATGTGATTCGGTAACACAGTATATGTTAAGATTTTGATATTTCATTATTCATCTATACCAGAAGATGTAATTCAATATGTTTAAATTAGTGGAGGGGACTAACTAGTTACTACAATGTATCAAACCCAAGTTCGAATCTCTATTGGGACAGGTTCGCATTCTTAATATGTCCAATGCGCTTTGAAATAGATTAAACCATTGAGAAACCAAAAAAATATATATAACAAATAAAAAAAAAATTTAATTTTACTTCTTGGTTGTATTAGTTTCGGTAAAGAGCACTGTTTTTGGTATCAACGTCCACTTGGACAAGACCATGCATGTGAAATTGATATAAAAAGCTCTGCAATCGATTAAAATTAATTATCGAAGCAAAATTTATAGGATGAACAACTTAATTAAAGAGATTATGATTGTGTATATAATGATATTATTTTAATACTTTACTCGAATAAATAGTTTTGAGAAAAAGTAATATATATATTGTATTGGAAAAAGTTAGACTTAAGCCCATCTCTAACTTCCATTTTAAATTATGGTCTCTTATCTTAAAATTAAAAGGATGAAAAGTATTATACATCCCTACTTTTTACTTTGCACTCCATCATTTAATTTATAATTTTAAGATTCTCACTTTATATTTCTACACAAAAGTATAAAATGTGTTGTACTTTCCTGCATATCACAATTTTTTCACTTGATTTATAAATTATAAAAGTTCTATTGGATCTCATTTTTTTTTATTAAAACTTATAATTTCATATATTTTGAGTTATAAATAACCCATCGGGTATGCTTACAGTACTTGAGAACTAGCTAGAATTTTGCTGTAGCAAATTAATCCACATTAATTATTTGCCTTTGAAATCGCCAAGGCCATAGTCCGAGTTTGTAAAAACATTTTTGTCGTGTACTGCAAAACCAATAATACAATGCATATTGATCCGAAGATATAAGGTCAATTCAATAATGAGGGCCAATTGTCTGTCACATTATTGACCTAATTATGTGGATCGCCTGTAAAGATAAATTGTAATATTGACCAACTTAATATTTTATTTATTTTGGTTGGGTCTGTGACAGTTTTCTTAAGTATCTCACATGCATTTAGCAATGTTGCTTGACAATGGGGTTCCCATTAAATCTTGGAAATTGTGGTGTTTGTTTAATTAATATTAATTAGGGCCACGGTTTCCCCTACTATATATCTCTATCTTATGGGTTAGTTCAAATTTGCATGTTTCTTTATGTGAAGTGTCAATTATGTAGTCTCATTTGTTTATTAAAATTTTTGGAATTTCAACTCAAAAAATTGTCTACCTTCACATGTTCTTGAATAAGAAAATTAATGAGATTAAATAACATCGGGGCAGCTATTTTGGTCTAGAAATATATTGATACTGTAAATTTGTATGCAATTTTTCCAGTAAATGTAATCAAAATGGGTACGTGTGAAATAATTAGATTTAACGTGTTAACCTATTGATAATGACTGAACGCGTGCTTCCCCTAGCTATCGAAGTTTGTTTGTATGTCTAATTCTTGTAATCTGGTTGAAAAGCTACAAAAACCTGCCCTATCTGTTTCTTGTACAAATAACAAACCTCATAATTCAAACTCAAGCTAGGTACAATATTATTGCCTTTCAAGTTGATTCCCAATATCTCATACCAAAAATAACAATCTGAAATTTAACGACTTGTCTATACTATTTATAACCCTTAATTTAGTTAATTGAAAGCCACCAAAGTTTGTTTGATTTCTTGGGATTGTATTCATTCTTAATTTCATTCAGATTTAAACAAACTTATTTAATACACACTACAAAATTTCCTAATTCAGTTCTAATTTTCATGATACGAAAGCAAGACTTTAGCTTATTAACACGGAACCGTTTGAATGCATTTTGTGACTAAGTTGTTTCAATTTTCAAATTTTATAGATTTTTTTTATTAAATTCAACTCAAATCAAATTACTTTAAAAAACTATATATATCTTCAACTCAATTTTCAGCTGCAGTGCTTGATGATTGTTGTGGTTTGCATAGATGTATATATAATATGTTAACGTAAAAAGATCATAATTATTATAATTGAAATTAATGGAAAGAAAGAGATGATTTTTTCTTAAAAGATAAATGATGCACATTTAAATTGTATACGAAGGTTTAAACTTTGCACTGAAAAAACTATATATCACTTGAACATTATCATTCAAATTACATAGTAAAAATTCACAAGATAATTACAATCAACAACATAGTACTACTAGACAATTCTCATGAATGCACTGATTTTCAAGAATTTGCAGAAATAAACCAACCCATCAGTCAGTCGCTATGGGAAAATTTTGAAATGTTGAATGGGCAAAAAATTCCCACCAGCTAATCAGCATAAGGTCATTAAATTGATTTCTATCTGCAATTTTTAAAGTTGTCGGTGCAATTAATTAAGATGACGTGATATTTTAAGAATGGTACACCTGGCTGTCAATGCCTAAGGGCCAAGTGAATTTATTAGTAACAGTAATCTGATATATATAAATTGGCAAAACAAAAATGTGAAATAGGTAAAAAAATGGGTTGAATCAGCATAAACATATGTTAAATCGACTAAAATTTGGTTACACCGTAGAGAATTGGTGAATTGATAACAAATCGGATAAAACATAAAAACGGGTAAAA
Source organism: Penstemon newberryi var. newberryi (assembly GCA_030819805.1). Classification (NCBI taxonomy): domain Eukaryota; kingdom Viridiplantae; phylum Streptophyta; class Magnoliopsida; order Lamiales; family Plantaginaceae; genus Penstemon; species Penstemon newberryi. The sequence continues at coordinate 2,273,232 of JAUALY010000008.1, forward strand.
TCGATCAAATAACGGGTTAAAATAGTAAATTCGGTGTTAAAGCGGGTGCAATCGATATTTCTTTGGACAATTATTAAGAAATTATCAATATTAAAGAACCTTTAAAAAAAAAGGTCACATTTGTGCTATATGAATAAAACAAAGTATTGTTTAGTTAATTGAGAAACTTATAATTGGCTTAAGTTTAAAAAAGCCAAAACATATAAATGGGGTTATAATTGCTTATAACGGGTAAAATTCGATTAAAAAAATATATGATAAAAATAGTAAAACAATGGAAAAATGGGTTCGATCGAATAAAAACGAGTTAAAGCAACAAAAAATGGTACAATCGATAAAACAATGAGGTAAACTGGTAAAAAAATGAATGACATCGGTTAAACACATAATAACAAAAAAAGGGTCAAATCGATGAAGAACAAGAACAAAAAAAATGAGTTATATTGACCAAAAAAATGTGTGATAGTCGAGAAAATTGGATAAATCAATAAAAGAATAAGTAAAATCAACTAAAATTTGGTTAAATCAGATAGAATGATTGAATTGTTTAACGAATGAGATAAACCACAAAGATGGGTGAAATCGGTGAAAAAACGAATTAAAATAACATAAAAATAAATGGTAAACTCAATATAAAAGCGGAAGATGAAATAGCATGTTTAAATAACCATAAAAAATGGCAAACTTAGTGTAAAAACAGGTTTACTCTACAAAATTGTGAAGAATTGGTAAAAACGGATTAAATTAGTTAAAAATTGGATTAGACATGTAACTGAAAATAGATGAACTCAATAAAAAATAAAAGATAAATATAACCAGCAAAACTGGTTAAATCAGTAAAAAAAAAAGGTTAAATATATGTAATTTGATTTAGATGGAAATATCAGTGTCAATGAATAAAATAATTGATATTGTTCATTCGTTCAAATTGATATTTTAGAATAATAGTTATGTAAACATGTACTTTAAGATTAGAAATACTTAGCAATTATAGTTCATTTTTTATTTTCAAGTTTTGGTTTTAGGTATTTATGATAATAACTATAAATTATTGGTAATAACATACTAATAATTAAAGTAATTTAGTCAAAAAAAATATGTGGTATGTCATTAAGACCATAGTATGATAAACAATAATTATATGATTCAACTATGATAGGAAATTAGTTAATCACGTGCAACGCACGTGCACTAGTAGTTAATAAATGGTTAAAGATTTCATTTTTTCGTCTTATTTTTCTTGCATTGTTTAACAACATTAAAAATCAGAATTCATGTTTTAAATATTTTTTTTCTCTTAAATTATTATCGCACACAAAAGTCATAGTGCGGTATCATTAATTAGTTTATAATTAATACTTTCGGAAGTAAGCATATAAAAATATACTCCTATAAACTATAATTGTTTTTCCAAAATTTTCTTTAGGAAGTCAGAACTCAACAAAAATAGTGGACCAAATTTAAATTGATCCAGTGATGTATTATATTCAAAAAAGCTCTTTTGTGTTAAAACAATTGTGTACAATTCAGTTTAAGTATACGAAGTAAGAAAATATTTTCTATAATAAATTCATAATTTAAATTTAAAGAATAATAAAATATATACTCTTATCTAAGACTGAGTATCTAAAATACTGTTCATATCTAAAATTTAAATTATCAGAAAAATAAATGAATCGTGAATAAAACACTTAATCAATAAAGCTATCTCAAATGACCAAGGGGGAAGCCCCCTTGAAGGGATGGATATGGCTATCTCTTTTGATTCAAGTGGAGGTCCCCTTGAATCCAACCACCCATTGCTCCAAGGGGAGGAGCAAGTCAAGGTTGGTTTGCCCCATTCCTTGAATCTTGAAGCAAATAATTTTTCGTTTTTATTTATTTTTACTTAATAAAATTCTTTCTTTTTTTTTAAATAAATAATTTCTTTAATTTATGATTAATTTTAAAAATATAACCTTTATTTTAGAAACTTAAATAAAATTTAATTATTAAAAATTAAACATAAAAAGAACTTAACTTTAAATTAAGAAATTTAACATTAATAATCTCTAAATTTAATAACATTGTAAGAAACTTAAATTATTATTATTATTTATAAGTGACAGTGGGAAAAAATGAGAATTGAAATTAAATTAAATTGATAGATTGAGTCATTGGAGATAACTATGGAAAAAAAAAAGGGGAAAACTGAACTTGAAATTTAAAGGGAGGCTAAGGAGAAGCTGAAATTAAACTGAAAAGTCACTGGAGATGGCATAAGTTGTCATGCACCATGGTCAATGAAAAAGGAGTATTAAATATTCTAGTATATTATAATGAGCTATTGAGTAGCTATGTGCCTATGACAACAAAATTATCCGAAAATTATATCTACTAACCATCTTACATACTCAATGCTTTACCTCCAATCGAAACATAATTAAGTCAAATTCCCTCCTCAAAGTAACCAAAAAAAAAAACAAAGGTTTTGTTCTTATCAAAAATTCAAAAAGATAAATTTTCAGTTAAGACCCACGAACCCTCTCTCCTCTCTTTTTGGCCCACAAAACAATATTCTTTTCCTTATTTAAAACAATTTAAACCATGGAAGAGAAGAGAACGTGATCTTCTTTAAACTGATTACAGAGTGAAGAGAGAAGAAAAAAGGGGAGCTTGACCTTTAATAACTGCCACATGATTGTTGTGCATTTGCCACTCTTTTCTTTTTCTGGATAACAAAATAATAAACCTTATTTCATTTTTTTTTTTCTGACTCTCACTGTCTCAATCTTTTGTCCCCTTCTTACATAAAGATAGCAAAGCAAAAGAGCAGAGCACAAAAATAAAAACTTGTCCAGTCCATTCACTTTCCCTTTCTTCCTTAAAACCATTTCAATTTTGAATTGACTCAAGTTTCTTTCACCATTGTCACACTAAAAAATATAGTAGCTTCTTTCACCATTTCTACAGAAAGAAAAAAGAAAAAAGAAAAAAGAAAAACTTCAAAGAAGATAGAGGAAAGGGGGAAAATGAAGAAGCTTTTGTTTTTGTTGCTTATTCCCATTTGGGTTTTTAGTTCTCCATTGTTTGCAGCTCCACTTGATGTAAAGCCAGACCCCCCTGTTTCTGACCCACTTCTTCCTACTGAAAAAGATCCATTTTTTAAGAATTCTTCTGATATAATAGCTCATTCTCCAGGTAATTTGTATGAATTTCTTGCATTTTAAATGTGGGTTTTTTGTTTTTTTTTTTTGTGTTCTTTAATGTTCAAACGGTTGCCCTTATTTGTTCTTTGTTTCTTGAAAATCAAATGCTCATCTGGAATTATGCTGTGTTAGTCATTGGCATTGATTAGCTTTTAAGGACAAGTATTTTATTAGATTCTTATCTAGTTATCTTCATCATTTTGGTTGTGATGGGTGAAGATTCAATCTTTGGCATCCTGATTTTGACTTTGGTCAACTTATCTTAAATAATGTGTTATCTATGTTCTCTTTTCATGAAATCAGATGTTGCAGAGGTTAAGGTTGTTCACCACCATGACTTAAACAAGAAAATCCTCATTGCACTTGTTGTTTCATCATCTCTTCTTGGAGGAATTTTGCTTCTTTTGTCCTGCTTTTCGATCTACAGATTGAAAAGATTGAAGAAATGTAATGAGAAAAGTGGGCAAAGTTCAGGTATCTTCTATTTAAAGAGACCTCCATGTGTCCCCTTTCTATTGTTTATGGGTTTTTGCTCATTTTTTTATTGTGTATATGTAGATAATGCAAAGGGGATCTCGTTCGGGCCTATATTGGAGAAGTTCGGTTCTTTGAAAATCGGTGGTAAGAAAGGTTCAATTGCGGCAATTGAGTACCAATTATTAGTGGCTGCCACAAACAATTTTGATGAAGGCAATATGTTGGGAGAAGGTGGACTAGGGCGTGTGTATAAAGCTTGTTTCCATGAGAATTTCCACGCAGCCGTTAAAAAAATATATGCCGGTGGTCAAGAAGTCGAAAGAGAATTTGAGGTAATTCCTTTTTCGAAAAATTTGTTTACTTATGGATTTTAATTTGTTGATCAAGAATGAATTTGATACTTGCAGAATGAGGTCCAGTCGTTGAGTAAAATTCAGCATCAAAATATAGTTTCTCTTTTAGGATATTGTATTCATGGTGAAGCTCGATTCTTGGTTTATGAAATGATGGAGAATGGTTCTCTGGAGTTTCACTTGCACGGTAAATTTCTGTTTTTCGTGTTCTTTTGATGTAAAATATCAAAATCCATGTTTATTTAAGTTCAATTTTACCTCAGGGCCTTCTCATAGATCAACATTGACATGGCATGTAAGAATGAAAATTGCTCTGGATGTGGCAAGGTACTAATTTCGATGATTGGTTCTGCAATTTTTATTTTTTTTAAAATTTAATCATCCGTTTCCTCAACTTAAACTAAACTTTTTTTTTTTTTATTAGAGGATTAGAGTACTTGCATGAGAGTTGCAACCCTCCTCTTATCCATAGAGATATCAAGTCCTCGAATATTCTTCTCGATTCCCACTTCAATGCCAAGGTAGAATTATGAGAAAATGATCTAAATAATCTTTGTCTCCGTTTATTTTTTTCTGTGTGAATATACTATAATTTACAATTTATTAAATAGCTAAACACTTTGGTTCAGCTTTCTGATTTTGGCCTTGCAACTACTGGAGGAAACTCGAACAAAACCAACATCAAGCTTTCAGGAACTTTGGGCTATGTAGCTCCCGAGTATTTGTTAGATGGTAAAAACCACTTTTCTTTCTCCATAACTATATACATTAATTTAGGCTATGTTTGGTTCTTGGACTTTAGTGTGTAAAATGACGAGGAAGATGAAAATAAAAATAAAAATAGAACCCAATTGTTTTACTCGACAAAATTCAAGAACCAAAGTTAGCCTTGTTAAATTTGTACTACTTCCGTGTTGCTCTAAACTTCCTATAACTTCCCTTGTCTTTTATGGGGACATAACAAAATATTCAACTAATTCTTCAACAATCTAACAGGTAAGCTTACAGACAAAAGTGATGTGTACGCGTTTGGTGTAATCCTTTTGGAACTTTTGATGGGGAGAAGGCCTGTGGAGAAAGTAGACGAAACACAGTGCCAATCTATAGTTACATGGGTAAATCTTTGTCAAAATTAATCTAAATTATCATGAACTTATAATCTGATTATTCATTGGCTCTAATTTGTATACATTTTTTGAAAAACAGGCAATGCCACAGCTTACCGATAGATCAAAACTGCCAAATATTGTTGATCCCGCCATAAAAAACACTATGGACTTGAAGCATTTATACCAAGTATGTTTCTAGCAAGAAATCACTCAGTCCTAATGCTTAGTATTATAGAGAGTGAAATGCAAAAACCCTCCTATGTTATTTTAATAGCAAAAACCCCTTGTGTTATGTTTTTTATTGGCAAAACCCCCCTCCCATGTTGGATTACATATTTTGCAGGAAAAATGACTATTATACCCCCACCAAATGGAGTACATAAAATTGACAATAATCTCCAAAATTGGCAATAACCCCCCTGTTCACTTAAAAAATTGACAGTAACCTCCCTACTAACTCATGAAGGAATTTCAAATAAGGTTTTTTGCCAATTAGAAAAGAACATGGGGGTTTTTAGTAATTAAAATAACACGGTTTTTTTTGCCAATTAGGCAAAGCAAAGGGGTGTATTTTTTTGCATTTAGCTCGTAATTTTTAGATGCATTTACTAATTTTGACTATTTCGATAGGTGGCTGCTATAGCTGTGCTATGTGTACAACCGGAGCCAAGTTATAGACCGCTTATAACAGATGTCCTGCACTCGTTCATCCCTCTCGTGCCTGTAGATCTCGGAGGATCACTAAGAGTAACTGAACCTGTTCTCTCAACCTTTGTATAGATTGCATTTTCGTTGATATTTTAACTGTTCAGGATCTAGCTTCATTTGTTACTAAACGAAAAGCTTGATTCGACCATATTATGTGCTAGGGAAGAAATTTTGGCGTTGCTGGTACAGATTGTAAAGTGGACAAAAGGAAAAGGTTTTATTATTCAATCATGTTCCTTATTTTGCACTTGCACAAGCTGGACCTTTTATTTGTGTGTGTGTATATATATATATATATATATATATATATATATATATATATATATATATATATATATAAGAGTTGTATTTATTAAGAGGGATTAAGTACCAAGTCACAATATTTTTATGTTTTGGCCAACTACCCATGATTAACAAATGGTCGATTTGGTATCTTTAGTACCCTCATTTCTTGAATTTCACCTTGACATGAAAATAGGCTCCTTTCACTGTCTATTTATGTATTCATACGTCGTTGGATCATTGTAGCTAGCTTGTGTTGAGTTCATATGGACCAATAGTTCTTGTGACTGGCTTGGGATTATAGTATTGGCATGAGTACGACAATAATTGCCTTCACTTCGAAAAATTCTTACCTAGACATAGGAGGATGCCCAAAGTATGGGGGGCCTGCACAGTCAAAACGTGGTGTTTGGATTTTGGACTGCTGTTAAAAGATTTTGAGATGCATTGTTGCCATATCAACTGTAACACAACAATTTGGTTCTAAATGGAGCAATTGCAACGTCTAAACGATGGCTTAGTGAAAGCAAAATAACTACTGGGAAAATCAGCTTTTATAATGTGTTTAATCGTATTGGGTTCCTCTTTTGGAGTCCTTTGGATGCTCATTTCAAACGCTAAAACACCAAATTCCAAAATCTAACATTACGGGACCAAGTCAAAATATATCCAAACATGCCGGAAATTCAATACGCTTAAACCAATGTCTATTACCATTGGTTTTTGCTCATCTGCCCAATAATTTACAGTCCTCCCAAATCTTGAAATCCCAGTTGCTATAAATAATAACACAAATTTTACAATGTGGCAAACAAAAAAAGTCTCAACAGAAACTGACAAATTGCTGTCTGCATGCCTATAAGTTCCATCCTAAGTATATAAGAAACATAACATGGCTGTCTCGTTATATTCAAAGTTGTACTCATAAAATTGGCCACCAACTAGAATCTACAGCTCAAATCCACAGCCTGTCAAAAGATTTAGTCTACCCTATTTAAACACACAGTCATTCCAACAGATTAGGATTTCTTAAAACCAGATCAGAATGACTCCCTTTTCCAGCTGGTTTTGTAGTAGTAGCAGCAGCAGCAAAAATCTATTTGTAAAGATAGTTCATCACGGAGGTCGTGTAGAACTACACGAGCGGCCTATTCTAGCCGCAGAATTGCTTACTCGGAACCCGAAATCCTGCGTGGCTCACCCCACCGTGTTCCAGGATCCATATGACATCGTTTCACCAAACACTACCCTCGCGCTTGGTAAAAAATATTATGTTGTTCCTTTAGGAACCATCCGGAAACTTCAGCAAAAGTGCCCACCTTCTCTTCTCCAACAAAGTGATTACAAACAAAATTCTTGGAAAAATAGTAAGAATGCTCAGAAGGCAAAAACTGGTAAGAATGGCTCATCTTTTGCTAATTGGCAACCTGGTTTGGATAGCATTATAGAAGAATAACTAAAGTGCCATAATTCGAAGATTGCAATGTTTTAACATGTTTTTAGGCTTTTATTGTGTTGGTACTGCGGGAAACCATCCTTTTTTATATGAGATGGAAGAATACTAATTATCCATATTTTGTAACATGAGTCATAAAGAAATTTCAAATATTGAAACTCCATGGAATTAAATGCTGTGTAGAGAAACAATGCTGAAAAAAAAATTGAACAAAACTCTAGCTCTAAGTCACAAAACTGCTGTTTCCAACTCTTCTCAGTTGGATTATTTCTCCTAAAAGAAATAACAAGAAATAAGCTGTCTACTTGTAATAGTTCTTGCTCTCAAACTGTGTAGTGTTGTTGAATTGTTTCAATGTCGAGACCCTTAAGCTTCACCACTGATTCAACATGACCCTTTAGAGTATGAAGCTCTCTCAGCCTAATAAATCAGATGAAAGAAACAACTTCAAATATGTATAGAAAATCAGATGAACAAAAAACAATTTATGTTACGGAAACTAACCTTGCAACTTCAGCACGCCTTTTAGCTTGTTCGGCAATTTCAGACAATTCCCTGTAGTTATTCTTATCATTAAAGAGTTCTGATGGGTTTGCCGATTGAAGGCCATGCAATGTGCGTTGAGCTGTAGCCCATTGTGCTTCCCTTTCTCCCCTTCCATAATCCTTCTTAGACGTAAAAGCCGTCTAATAAACAAAATATGAATGCTTAGTTAGTATTTTAGTTTCAATGAAAGTGAAAAGATTGAGAAATCATCATACCTTGTTTTCGATCATATTATTCCAAGCCTTGCCACTTAGTATGTATCTGATGATAAACTTGAGTATGTCTAGAGGGATATAAAAGATGATGCTATAAAGCCATATAACACCCGCCCATCCCCAACCTATGCCGTGTATCCTCGCAAATCCCCAATTTGCGTAAACCGCTATTAAAGTTGCAACCTGTAGATCAAAATATGGCATCAGAAAAATTCAAGGGGCTAAAAAAAAAATTATTATGTTATAGTTTGTGCAACTTACCAGCTGTGCTATAAAAAATGCAGCCAAAAGAAGAAGTCCTGGGCGTTCGACATAAGACCAACTTCTTGACCTAGTAACAAAGATGAGTGCTTGGCTAACAATACTTACTTGAAGATATAGAGCTGCATTTAGCTCATAGTGATTATCCGTGATTGATCTCACTCCAAATTTGTCCTATATTCAGAGAACGATTAGAAGGACAAAAACGTAAATTTTGGTTACGTTTAACGTGCAGTGTTCACTCCTTACCGAAAAGAAATCAGATTCTTGAGCAATCCAGAAGAAAATTACTGTCATAACCGCAAGGTAAGTTCCAAGAACAATTCCAGTGGCGAAAATCTCTTTGAGCTTCCAGGAATCAGGCAATGGTGATGGCTTCACTTTATCCTTCGAAATGGTCATAATCGTGCCATCGTTTAGGATCGCGATTATCAGAACCATAAAGGGTGAGAAATCAAACTTCCAAATAAGTGCAATGAGCATAAAACCAAGAACTATACGTATAGTTATGGAAACCGCGTAAATTGTGTAGTTTTTCATTCTCTGAAATATAGCTCTACTTGTTAAAACTGCACTGACAATGACACTTAACCCTGGCTCAGTCAAAACTATATCCGAAGCACCTCGTGCTGCATCAGTAGCATCAGCCACGGCAATGCCAATGTCTGCTTTCTTTAAAGCTGGGGCATCATTTACACCATCTCCTGTCATTCCAACTATATGCTTTCTTTCTTGTAGCTTCTTCACAATCTCGTATTTATGCTCTGCATTCGTCACAACAAAGGTTGTTAAATAGAGTTAATGCCAATTTACCCCCTTGTGATTTGAAAAAAGAGCATTTACCCCTCTATAATCTTATAAAAGTTTCGCGCTGCTTCCCTGACACTTTTAAACTTGAGAAAAAAAAGTATGAATGACAAAACTACCCCTTTTATAAGAACTTTGAACTTGGGCTTACTTACCAGGAAAGACACCGGCAAAGCCATCAGCCTTTTCGATTAGTTCTTCGACAGGGATGTTAGCTGTAGTTTCGTCCTTGTGTTGTCCAAGAAGCGAAGAAGAAGGATACATATTTGTACCCATTCCTAATCTTCGACCAGTCTCTTTACCAATGGCTAGCTGATCACCAGTTATCATTTTCACATTTACTCCAAGGTTTAGCGCACGGCTTATAGTTTCTGCACTGTCGTGCCTCGGAGGGTCGAAAAGTGGCAAAAGACCGACAAATACCCATGGCCCTCCTGCACTCTCCTTCGTCTTCTCCGGTACAGTCTACGAAACCAAAATAAATCAACTATTTTCCAGAAGAAAAAAAATTTGGAATCTTTCTCACAAGAAACATACCTGCTGAGCAACAGCAAGAGAACGAAGGCCACGTTCAGCAAATTTGTCGATTATGGAGTGAACTTTCCTCTTCACATCATCGTTTACACGACAAAGCTCAACGATCTAGTTAGACATATACGATTAATATATATACAAGAACTAATCTTATAGGACTTTTTATTGCATCATAGTCCTACCTGTTCAGGTGCACCTTTGCTAACTCGGTGCCAATTCCCATTGTCGTCTATGTAAGTAATAGCCGTACGTTTTTCTACTGGATTGAATGGAAGAAAATGGACCTCGGTAATCCCTGCTCTAGCCTATAACAACCCCAGGTGTGAACAAAGAAGTTAAACCAAAAATAAAGAAGCTATAAATTGTACACAAATGTGAATACCTCATTAGGATCAGCCAACATTCCTACAATACAAGCATCAATAGCATCCTGATTCTCGACTCTCGAAGATCTAGCCCCAAGAAGAATAACCATTTCTTTGTCAATATCCTTTACGAAAACCTCGATTAGATTCTTATCGACTGTGAGCTTGTTTAAGGTAAGTGTCCCGGTTTTGTCACTACAAAGAACATCCATTCCTGCCATTTCTTCAATAGCTGTCATTCTCTTTGTAATTGCACCTTGTTGAGACAATCTATGAGAACCAATCGCCATTGTTACCGATAAAACGGTAGGCATAGCAATTGGAATGCCTCCGATTAGAAGAACGAGTAAATTATCAATCCCATCTCTGTACTTTCTACGCTGAATTGGGTACATGACTACAATCTCGATTATTATCCCCACAGCTATCGAACATATGCAGAAGTTCCCGATCGCAGTTAACACCTAATCCATCATTTTCATCCAATAAGTCACAAAAAATATATAAATAACTAAGTGAAGAACGTAAAAAAAAAAATATACCTTTTGGAAGTGGCCAACTTGTTGAGTGCTATCGACTAAATGTGCTGCTTTTCCGAAGAAAGTGTTGATACCCGTGGCAATAACAACAGCATCAATCTCACCTTGTTTGCATGTGGACCCCGAAAAAACTTCAGCCCCCGGGTGCTTAGTCACTGGCAAAGACTCACCGGTTAAGGCAGATTGATCGATTTTAAGTGGGTCCCCTTCGAGCAAACGAGCATCTGCTGGGACAATATCACCCAACTTAATGCTAATAATATCACCCGGTACTAGAATCGCAGCTTCTTGCTCACTCCATCTCCCATCTCTCAGTACCTAAATCCATGCAAAATGAGTCAAAATCGGAAAGAAAGAAAAATATGAACACCATGTATAGAATCTAGAGGGATATTTTCACCTAGACCTGGTCTATAAAAAAATTCTAGACCTTATGGTTGTAAATGCACCACATCATACATTGAGAGCATGAAATCATAAAAGTGAATGATGTGATGCAGTTACGACCACAAGGTCTGAGAAATTCTCCTAGACCAGGTCTAGGCAAAAAATTTCAGAATTTAGATAACTACCTTAGTTTTTGGAGCAAGACCAGCCATTAGAGCAGCTGCGGCATTGCCTGCGTTGTTTTCTTCGATGAAGCTGATGGTAGAGTTGATGATTAGTAAGGCCATTATACCTACGAAATCTTGCCAATCTGGAGGCCTCCCCTGAAATCGAGATTTTAAGAAAATTAAGGAACATGAAGAGTTAATGTTAAGTATTGTCAAAAATTTATTTCACCTGTCCATTTGCTAAAACAATAGCTATGATGGCTGCAATTTCCATTACCCATGACAGAGGATTCCACATGAAACCTAAGAATTTGAGGAACTTGTTTTCCTGTTTTCATAAACAGTTAGGAAATCGAGTACTGTTAAGCTAATTAATTAAAAACATGGAGATTGAAATGATAAATGAGAATTTGCCTTTTTCTCCTCTAACTTGTTTTGGCCAAAAACTTGGATTCTGTTTTCAGCTTCAGTGCTTGTTAGTCCTTCTCTTGTACATTGCAATTGAGTGAATACTTCCTCAAGTGGTAAGTTCTCCTGCACCCCCAATAATATTATTCTATATTTTTCATGGCAGAACTACGTACAAATTAATCAATCTGGAACATGCACGTAAAACTACACTATCAATTAGATTTAGATATCATATTTTGAAATTATATGGAAAAATGTGAGCTAAGTAAATCAAAATAAATGCTAGAATTTCTCATAAAATTAATTTGTTTCAGTTTATCAAGGAACATGTACATGTTACTTACATATGTGTCACACAAGAAGCAAGATCTCTAAAATTATTAATTACTTGTAGTAATTTTTCTGAAAAATCAAAACTAATCCAAGAAAATTCAAGATTATCATAGAAATTTCAGAAAAAAAGAAAAAAAAAAAAAGAATTGTACGTACCAGATCAACATTCTCATTTTTTATCCCTTCCAAACTGATACTCCTGTTCTCCGCCATCTCTTCTTCTTCTTCTTTTTTTTCACTGCAATTCTCTTTTTCACTTTATCAATACATATAACAGATTAATTAAACCTAGCTATAGAGAAACAGAGAAAGCACAACACTTTTTTTATGATTCTTAACATGATCAATATTGATGAAAATACAATTTATTTATTTACAAGGAAAAAGAACACCACATTAATTATATTTCTCTGTATAGTTTGTGTGAATGAGGACACTTAATTTGAATCCTAGTAAATGTGAACTTCGTTAGGATTTTTTTTTTGTGTGTGTGTGTGTGTAATAATTCTAGTAAGGAATTGAAAGATATTTTATGGTAAATGAAAAATTGAGTGTTAATTTATGTAGAAAAGTGACTGTTTGTTTTGGAAATGGGAATGGGAATATGAAACGGAAAGGAGTGGCATATGGACTAGTGCATTAGTTTCGGTGAAATAATAAATAATAATCTCATGCAAAAATAACAATATGATCGATGATGAGTGAAGAAGCGGGATTCTTGTTACTCTATGATAGATAGATAGTTAGTTAATAACCCTCCCCCAAGCCACGTCGACTCAAATGCATGGCATTAATTGCCAATGACGACGTCTTTTTCTTAATTAAATTAATGTCCTCATCTCGATCCACATATATACTATAATAAAATATAACCATGCAATTATAATTAATAACTGGAAGGTTACCGCGCGCAATTTTTTTTATATTATATACTCAACCAATAGGCAATTGTATACAAGTGTGGTCATCCTTTTACAAGTACTAGCTAAGTGCACGTACGTTGTACGTGTCTAATTTTAATTTCATGGGTATTTTTCATAAATTAAAGTAAAATTAGCCATTTTTATGTCATAGAATATCATATATTTATGACTGATCAATTTATTTTTTATGAAATTTATTTTTATTAATTATTATTGGTTTATAAAAAAATGATGGCTTTGAATAATTGTAATAAAATATAAAATGATGACTGATTTAGTCATTACATCTTATAAAATTGGTTCTAAAATAAGATCAGAAGAACATTATTTAGTTCATTCCATCAGAGTAGTTTTCATGTCAAGTTTATCCGTTATTCACCGATGACACAGGTTTCATCCGTTTCTTCATAAATTTCACCCGAACTTTCACCGATTTCACGAGCATTTTTTCTTACTGGTTTCACCAGTTTTTTCACCAACTTCACCCGAAGTTTCATCGATTCATATGTTTTCGCTGTTTAATTCTTTTATAGATTTTTCCGCTTCTTAATCGATTATAACATTTTTTTTATCGTTTTCCCATTTTTCGTCGATCTTTTTTCCAATTTAAACCATTTTCTTTCGATTTCACCTTGTTTTCGTCGGTTAAAGTTTAACTCGTTTTCACCTATTTCACCGATTTCATATGTTATTCACCTAAAATTTTCATTGATTAAACATTTTTTTTATATTATATACTCAACCAATAGGCAATTGTATACAAGTGTTGTCACCCTTTTACAAGTATTTACAAATCGTAAAATAAGTATGTTGTATTGGTCATATTAATAACGTAAGAAATATCAACATAGTTTTTACGTACCAAGAATAAGTTAGACCAACGAGTGGCGCCTATTCACCGTTAATTATGCAATCTTATATAGCTAGCAAATTATACATTTGAACATATGAAAAATAAAACAAGAAGAAGATATGATCGAGCACTTGTATGTATGATAAATTTGGGTGTAGGGTACATGAGAAACTGAGGAAGTAAAAAGAAAAATGGACTGAGAAATTAAGATATGGTACCACGCACGAATCTATGTCTGTTCTTTGACATTGAATTGTTGTTAAATATTATATTTTGGTGAAGAAAACATATTTAAATTGATGTCCATGTGCATGTAGACGTGCAGAAAATGGACCCATCTGGATAACATGGTACTTGAGGACAAACCAAATTAATATAGGAGTAACATGGTTTTGTACCCGCCCCAAACTACCAAAAAAGTAAATATACTCTGCACATGCCTAATTAAGGTCGACAAAAGGAGGGATTGAAAAAGCGTAAATTCATGAATTCAATCTAACCGGATGAAACACCTATAAGCAAATTTACGAGTTGTGGATCGTCCGCAAATTCATGAATTAAACCGGATGTGGTTTCTAGTAAATTCATGAATTAAACCGGATGAAACACCTATAAGCAAATTTACGATTATAATCAATTGGTGTTTCATGAAGCAAATAACCCTAATAGAGTCATTTGCAATTGATGATAAAAATTTACGAGTTGTGGTTTCTAGTAAATGAAACACCAATTGATGATCCGGCTTATGGATCGTCCGCAAATGAACAAAATTTACGAGTTGTGGTTTCTAGTAAATGAAAAGCCGGTGAGGTTTAGTGCGATCGAGTTCGCATTGGTTTCCGGGTTGAAGTTTAGATGTAAGCTTACTAAACATGATCAAGCTAGACTGGATGCATCTACTCTGAAAAGAAGATACTTTGCAAATATAGGTGAAGATAAAGTGACTGTGTCCAACGTCGTTGATCAGGTTAAATTCATGAAAAATGAAAATATAGAAAGCATGGACCGGTTGAAGCTCGTATATGTTTTGATTGTATCAAATTTCATCGTGTTGCCAAACCGAAAGGGAAGAATTGATGACTATTGGTTTCAGGTAATTTAAATTTGTTCAATTTTTTGATACGTAATAGAATTGAGTTCGAATGAATTATGTGTTGTGTATTCTGATATTGAGATTATTTTAATTAGGTTTGTGATAATTTGGATATATCTGAAAAATTTGATTGGGGTGGACAAGGCATATGGGGACATTGTTGAACGAGTTCAGAAACATATCGATCAAACTAAGGATATCAAAGAAAATTGGGAATCACCCGGTTGTCCGTGGTTTATTTTGGTATGTATTTTGAATTGCATTAAATTATTTTTGTAGAAACCATAATGTCAATGTTTTAATTTTGTATCGGCTATACAATTTTTTTGTGCAGTTTTGGATGCTCGAGGCAATAGAAGGCATGGACAATATAATATATTCCACACGCATAGTCGATTACCACGACGTATACCCAAGAATGTTGAGTTGGATACTGGGTGACTTATCCCCAAACAATAACAAAAGTGCAAAATTCCTCGACAGTGTGAAAGTATGGGTTTGTTCAGTTTTTTATTATTTAAAATACGCCGGAATTCCATGATTAATTATTAGATTGCGACTATTTTTTCAGGTTGTGATCCCGCAACTCGTGCCAGACCCCATTGAAAAGGAGATGCCCTATATTCACGGGATCAAGAGGTTCATGATAAGATTCAACAAACCTTCAGATAACTACACAAGGTTGAGTAAGTTTTTTAAAAAAGTTCAACTTTGTGATAGATTTGCCCAGCATGTGAGGAACGATGTGGGGAACGAACCTGAAAATTATAATGACGAGCCTCAAAATGATGGGAACAATGCACAGTCAACCTCTCGGGTGCCTTCATTCGATGTTCTCCCTTCTTGGGCTATCCAATTCGAGCGAAGGTTTCAGGCATTAGAGGATAGACAAGTTGCTGAGGCACAATTAGCTGAACAGAGGCATCATGACATTCAACAGAGTTTAGCAGAGATACTGCAGAATCAGACACAATTGGTCGGCACGACCATGTCCGTGCCAGATAGCCGTGTATTGGTTTTGTATAATTATAACATGGATAACACTCGGACTATTAGTTTTGTACATTTATTATCCGTGTCTTATTTAGATTTTCAATTGTGATATTATAGGGCAAAATCAATTTAAATCGGTGAAAATGGTTAAATAGTGCAAAAACAAGTAGAAAAATGGTTAAACCGGTGAAAAATGGTTAAACCGGTTAACACTAGCTCAAAATCAAAAAAAACCGGTTCAAAATGGTTAAACCGGTGAAAAAATGGTTTACTAGCACAAAAACAAGTAGAAAAATGGTTAAACCGGTTAAAAGTAGCTCAAAATGGTTAAATCGGTGAAAAAATGGTTTACTAGCACAAAAACAAGTTCAAAAATGGTTAAATCGGTTAAAAGTAGCTCAAAATCGAAAAAACCGGTTCAAAATGGTTAAACCGGTGAAAAAATCATTTTAAATCGGTGAAAATGGTTAAATAGTGCAAAAACAAGTAGAAAAATGGTTAAACCGGTTAAAACTAGCTCAAAATCGAAAATAATCGGTTCAAAATGGTTAAACCGGTGAAAAAATGGTTTACTAGCACAAAAACAAGTAGAAAAATGGTTAAACCGGTTAAAAGTAGCTCAAAATGGTTAAACCGGTGAAAAATGGTTTAGTAGCACAAAAACAAGTTCAAAAATGGTTAAATCGGTTAAAAGTAGCTCAAAATCGAAAAAACCGGTTCAAAATGGTTAAACCGGTGAAAAAATCATTTTAAATCGGTGAAAATGGTTAAATAGTGCAAAAACAAGTAGAAAAATGGTTAAACCGGTTAAAACTAGCTCAAAATCGAAAAAAACCGGTTCAAAATGGTTAAACCGGTGAAAAAATGGTTTACTAGCACAAAACAAGTAGAAAAATGGTTAAACCGGTTAAATGTAGCTCAAAATGGTTAAACCGGTGAAAAAATGGTTTAGTAGCACAAAGACAAGTTCAAAAATGGTTAAATCGGTTAAAACTAGCTCAAAATCGAAAAACCGGTTCAAAATGGTTAAACCGGTGAAAAAATCATTTTAAATCGGTGAAAATGGTTAAATAGGGCAAAAACAAGTACAAAAATGGTTAAACCGGTTAAAACTAGCTCAAAATCGAAAAAAACCGGTTCAAAATGGTTAAACCGGTGAAAAAATGGTTTACTAGCACAAAAACAAGTAGAAAAATGGTTAAACCGGTTAAAAGTAGCTCAAAATGGTTAAACCGGTGAAAAATGGTTTACTAGCACAAAAACAATTTCAAAAATGGTTAAACCGGTTAAAAGTAGCTCAAAATGGTTAAACAGGTGAAAAAATGGTTAAAACGGTGAAAAAATGGTTAAATAGCGCAAAAACAAGTAGAAAATGGATCAAAATCAATGAAAACCAATGAAAAATGGTTAAACCGGTGAAAAATGTCTCAAAATCAATCAAAACCGATGAAAAATGGACGAGCAAAGGTTATTGTTAGTATTCGGTTACGATTAGGTTCGTTATACATTACCCAAATGTTCACAATTCGGAAATTGATCAACAATCGGACCAATTATCGATTATATGGACGTAAAGTCAAAATTGTTAATTTAATCAACAATATGATTACCCAAATGTTAATTCCGGAAACTCTAAATCCTAAACCCTAAAATATAACCCTAACCCTAACCCTAAACCCTAGTCTCCCGGCCTCCCTGTCGAGCTGGCTCGGCCATGTCCGTGCCAGGGGGCCGAGTCTCCCGGTCTCCCTGTCGAGCCGGCTCGGCCATGTCCGTGCCAGGTAGCCGTGTCTCCCGGTCTCCCTGTCGAGCTGGCTCGGCCATGTCCGTGCCAAGGGGCCGAGTCTCCCGGTCTCCCTGTCGAGCCGGCTCGGCCATGTCCGTGCGAGGGAGCTGTGTCTCCCGGTCTCCCTGTCGAGCTGGCTCGGCCATGTCCGTGCCAGGGAGCCGTGTCTCCCGGTCTCCCTGTCGAGCTGGCTCGGCCATGTCCGTGCCAGGGGGCCGAGTCTCCCGGTCTCCCTGTCGAGCCGGCTCGGCCATGTCCGTGCCAGGGAGCCGTGTCTCCCGGTCTCCCTATCGAGCTGGCTCGACCATGTCCGTGCCAGGGGTCGAGTCTCCCGGTCTCCCTGTCGAGCCGGCACGACCATGTCCGTGCCAGATAGCCGTGTACCACACTTTCCACACCCATGTACTCAATCTATTTTTCGCCCATCTTCCCGATTTATTGAATCGTTCACATATGATTTTCTCCCTTTTTGGAGTAAGTTGGCCCGGAAAACTATTTGCCGCTGCACGACGTTCCATAAACCACTTTCCCATCTTATCAATGATGATATCCAACAAGGCACATATAGGCTCCGCTCTTGCATCCACCAAAATGGCATTTATGACCTCAACATGGTTAGAAGTCATCACCTCGTACCTGTTTACACGATGGTGCGCCCTCGCCCATTTCTCAAACGTGACATCATTCTCTAGCCACCTCGCGCATCCCATGCTCCTGGCTTTCAACTCGGTAAAACACCTTTCAAAATCCGTAATATTGTATGCGGTAGCGGCTTGCTCAAAAATCCTTAATAAACCCTGAACCCTTGGCCATTTTGTCTTGATGTTCCCCATGATGTGCCAATAACACGCTCCGTGTTCTGCTAACGGGTAAACAGCTTGTACCGCATTCTTAATCGATACGCCTCTATCCGAAACAATAACCAAATCTTCTCTATCCGGTATCAACTCATGGAGACACCGGAGGAACCAAGTGCACCACTCCGAGTTCTCAGAGTCACCTAGCCCCCAGGCAAGCGGGTAACTATGACGTTCACTGTCCGTCGCGGATACAATTAAGAGGGCTCCGTTGTACTTGTGCTTTATTACGCACGCATCAATTACAATTACATCTCTTAGGAACTGAAATCCCCGAATAGCCTGTCCCAAAGCCACAAATAAGTACTTGAACCTATTATCTGAGTCGGTATGAATGCATGTGCGTGTGCCCGGATTCAATTGCTCTAACATGTAACAATACGAGGGGAGGTTGGCAAAATTTTCTTCAAAACTGCCTCTAACGAGTTCTTGGGCAAACTTTTTCCCCCTCCAAGCTTTCCAATAGTTAATGGCCACATTGTTCTTCTTCCCGGAAAAAATTTATCACTGCTTCTGGGTTGGGCTGTTTTTTGGATTTCGAGAATAGTCCCTGCACCCGTTGGCCAATCATACGACTACTTGCTTGTCTATGTTCGCCACTTCGTTCCAACAACGAACAAGTGTGTATGTTACAATATGTAGCAATGACAAAAGCATCACAGGTTTTCTCCATCTTGGCTCGTAATTTCCATGGACAGTTATTTGCAAAACACTTAACAACCTTCAATTCTGGGTTTGACCTATCAACTTTAAATTCAAACTTCTGGGAAACTGCAAGTTGCTTAAGTTGATAATCTAATTCAGCTTTATTTTTAAAGCTTTGACCGATTTCAAAACTTGACCCATCGGTCCTCCCCTGACTGTTGCTTGATTCTGGACAAATTCTTAAAAACTCACCACCATGATCAACACCTATTTCGTCAACTCCGTCATTAGGTACTTCGTGTTCAACCCCTACATCACTACGTGGCTCATCAACGTAGTCATCACCTTCATCATCGAGTCGAGTAGCTTCACCAAGCACAAATTCTTGCGAATTCCCAGGGATAGGTTCTACAAATATCGCTTCCTCGGATATTGGCATAAGAGCACCATCGACATGTTCACGCACAAATGACCTCGATGAAATTTGATTGGAGTCTATGAACTCCACACTTGGCCAAATCGGTATCTCACTTCCTCCTATATCACATCCATCCGAATTATCCGGATAACTAGCTCGGTCTTGAACTTGTTTTCCACCCCGACTCAAAAGTTTCTCTGCTTTCCGAGAAGTATAAGTCACGTACAATACAATTTCATCTCTATTCCTATAAATGTACATAGCACCCGCCAAACATACATCATTGTTTAAGCGCACGGGAGGCAATTGTTCCTCGCTTTTGCGCGTGATCACAATGTTATTGGTATACCGATCAATACCAATGGTTTCGCAAACTACATCCAATAATTCCTCATACTTAATCATTATGTCAACAAACAAGGTTACCATATCATCATCTCCACCCACCCATTTCCACATATCGTTATCGTCCACCGACTTCCCCTCACCATTGTATCGAACATATACAACAATTTTACCATCCATATCTACAAATAAACAACTCAAATTAACATACAAAGTAGCTACTAAACAATAATCTTTAAAATTTTAAATTTTTTACTTTTTTTGGTCTCCTGTCACCCGGAGACTCCAGGAGACCAGGAGACCGTTTGGTCTCCTGGATTTGTGAACAGTTCCAGGAGACAGAAAGACTGGTCTCCCCGTCTCCTGGATTTGTGAACAGTTCCAGGAGACCAAGAGACCAAACGGTCTCCTGGAGTCTCCGGGGGACGGGAGACCAAAAAAGTGAAAAAATTAAAATTTTGTACAACTGCTCAAAACTTAAATTTTTGTCCCATTTTTTCAATCAAAATGCAATAGAAGATCGAATACTAACCGTAAATGTTGATCTTCTTGTGATATTCTTCCTCTAGATTTTCTTTGAAGTGAATTTGGGAGAATTTTTTGTTAGAGAGAGAAAGTTTATTTGTTATAATGAAAGAGTGGGTTTGATTTTTGATTTTTGGTATTTAGTAGGGTTTGATTAATGGGTTTTATTTTATGTTTTTGAATTTATTGGGGGTTTGATTTGAGTTTTTAAATTTAGTGGAGTTTGATTAGTGGGGGTTTATTTTATATTTTCGAATTTATTGGGGTATAATTAGTGGGGCTTGATTTTGTAATTTCTAAATTTTGTGGGGTATAATTTTGAATTTTAAAATTTAATGGGATGGGGTTTGATTTTGATTTTATCAATTTTATTGGGTTTTTTTTTTGCAATTTTATTGGGTTTCTTTTCGCAATTTTCCATTTGATTATAACACTAACTAACATGCTAATTAAGTGGAGGCTAGTTTTGCAAACTCAACATTCATAAAGCTATTTTAATAAATCAAAAATGACAAAAGGCCATTTTTGCAAATGACTCTTTATATTATATCTTTTTTTTATATTATATATTTTCAGATAGCGCTATTCTACCGCAAATTACGACGTATTCTAGACCACTTTTGTATTTTTGGTGTTTATCTCCCTTTTTTTTTCTTTTTCTTTTTTTGAGATGGACAATACATTGTAACATCAAATACTATATCGAATCGAAACTATTACAAATGGTATTAAAGTAAACTAATTACTAATATTAAACTAAAGAAATGCTAGTATGAAACTAGAGAAAATTCCTACATTCGTGGGAGTTGAACCCATGACACTTGCCAACTTAATCTATAAGTCTAATTAGTAAGATCAATTTCTACAGATTGTCTTAAATTAATTTTAATTTTTGGAGTATTATACGGGGCTAACTACATCAATGCAAATTGAATTTGGATGAAAGGAGATTTGAAGTAAGTGTTTTATCTTATCAAGAGATTTGGATTTAATTAGTTTAAGTTCGTATAGAAAAGGCCGATGAGACCTTAGCCAATTGGTTAAGGATGTATGACCAAGAGGTTATGAGTTCAACTCCCACTAGTTAGTATTTATCTAGTTATACTAACATTTGTAATTAGTTTATTTTGGTACCAATGTAATAGATTCAATTCGATATAGTATTTGATGTAATGATGTAATTCACTATATTTAAAGTAATTTTCTTTTCCAACTCATTCTTTTAGAGTTTAGAGAAGTTACCATCATTATATATGAGCTGATAATGTAAATAAGTAAAAATTATTGTCAAAAATATTTTGAATATAAACCCCGTGACAAAACAGGCTTTAAGCATATGATAATGGACACGTCAATCAAATGAATTTTAAAAAAAGAGATTATTTTGTGCAACAACTGCATATAATAATTTTTAATTAATTCGGTTATTATTACAAATACACGGTATCGTTTAGATTATTATATTTTCTTAAATTTAAAAGTTAATATGTAGTTATTACTTGTATGATTTCAAAGTTCGAGTAGACGTGCAAAATATTTTTCCTAAGAAGCTTAGCAATTTCACCTCTATCTAAATGTTCAATGATCCAAACTTGAAATTGATGGCCAAGTAGAGCTAATTTGAGCTTTCTCTTCCCTTTTCTTAGTTAAAGACTTGGAATTTGAAAAAAAATGTGAAAGAAATAACTTCAATTTACAATAAAAGAAAATTTAGTACCAACTACATAGTTGGATTTTCCGTAACAGAACAGAGTTCAACAGAAGCATCATAATGAAGCAACTCCTGAATCATCTGCTCTATTTGATCCTCTTCAAGAAACTTAAATTCCTGTCCATTATCCGCTGAACTCTCACAACTAATATAATTATCCGCACCCTTTTCACCATTCTTCATTTCAATCTCATTTCCTCTGTCAAATAATTGGTCCGGTTCATTTAGCTTATTCAAAACTGGCTTTTTGCCCATTTTGTTGAGTGATGCCATGTGGCATTTCTGTAGCTTAGCCATGAGAGTATCTGAAAGAAGATTTGCTGACGATGATTGAGGCTCGTTACCATTGTGAACAAAGTTTGTGCGTGCTCCAGAACCGCAGATCATTCTTGCAGCCTCGTCGTAAGCTTTCGCTGCATCCTCCGCTGTCTCGAATGTGCCTAGCCATATTCTTGTCTTCCTGAATTAATCAAAATATACACACATAAGTTGACATATGTTCACATTAATTATGTATAATAAGTTAAGCAAAATTCAATGAGGAACGGGAATATACAGCAAAGGGTGGCGAATTTCGGATACCCAAGATCCCCAGTGTCGTTGGCGTACTCCTCGGTATCGCTGTTGAGGCCTAGTCATGAAGCTTTTTGTTTTTCAAAAGAATTACTGGTATGCAAGGTGTTTGTTAATATGTCTCTGAGAGAATCTGCAAAGACAGTGTATGTAATTACTGGGAAAGAGTTGAGTTGAAGATGGGGA
Source organism: Penstemon newberryi var. newberryi (assembly GCA_030819805.1). Taxonomy (NCBI): domain Eukaryota; kingdom Viridiplantae; phylum Streptophyta; class Magnoliopsida; order Lamiales; family Plantaginaceae; genus Penstemon; species Penstemon newberryi. The sequence continues at coordinate 2,296,278 of JAUALY010000008.1, forward strand.
GGTTTATATAAGCACATGGGATTTGACCCACAGGACTTTCTACACTTTTCATCTCTCCTTTTTACAATGAAAGGTAAATTGGAAAAAGAAATACTATATGATAAAAATCCAGGGCCTGTTTGTTTGGCGTTTCCCAGAATTTTTTCGTGTTTGGGAAATGCCAAACAAACATGTTTTCTATTTTCCGAAATAAATTTTTCATCCATTAATTTTCTCAAACTACTCTCTCAAAAGCCAAACAAACAACAATTTTCTTATCTCTAAACAAAACCTATACAAACTCTACTTCGATTTGACATAAAGTAACCTATCTCTTACACAATTTATCTCACATAACAAACATGATTTGACATAAAATCTTACACATCTTACACCTACAACCTAACTCTTCCAAAAAAAACCTACATCTACTTTATTTCTCAAACCACTCTCTCAAAACCCAAACAAACAACATTACGCAAATCGAGATTATTTCACAAACCTCCACTACTCTCTCAAACTACTTTCCCAAACGCCAAACAATCAGGCCCCCAATCTTTTGAGTAATATGATATGTTTCAGTGCACATGATGTTGTATATATCCAACATCTGGTGGTCAGAGTATGGATATTTCCATATATATGAATAAAATATTATTTAGTAAAACATAGGAAGAACCTGCCCATGTGACTCAATATAAGGTCAAGATTCTTGGCAGAAAACAATGTAAATGAAATTTTGCATGGGGTTGGAGAACCTTTTTTTTTTTTTGATAAAGTATGGGGTTGGAGAACTATAGCTGCTATTTTTTACCCTTTTTTGTTATAGAGAAAGTAGATTACACTACAATCCAAGAATTCAACGATTTAAGATGTTGAGAGAGATTTTATATCCTTTATTTACTCCTATGATTAGGTCATTCCCACATGCATGTGGTACTTGGACAAAATTGTGTGATGCAAAAGATAAGGTCCTGAGTAGTCATAGGATTTGTATGGATCTAGTTTGGCTCGATCTGATCTCAGCCAGATTGGGCGACAAACCTCATTTGGCGATGGGCCTTGACAAATTTCGGCCCAAACCTTGATTATAGCCAAGGGTTGAAACCCTCCAAACCAGCCCGATTTCAATTCTTTTATTATATCAACACGAAGAGAAAGAAAGGGAGACGTACCATAGTCTGTGTACACTCACATTGGGAATCCCAATTCGCTGGTTGCGGAAGTTCTACAAAAGTACTGCCACTTAATTTATTTATATTCATATACATATATCTACATTCAGTTTGTGAGATTTTTTTTAACGTGTTGATATTTGGACAATGTCGATTTCATCAATTGTTGTTTGGTTTTATTAATTTTGTGATATTCGGTATAACTGTTTCGAAATATTATGCACTATGTGAATGATGTTTACAATTTTAAACAATTGTTATCAAATATTTTATTGTACTTTTTCATATTATATTCAATTATATGTTGGTTAGAAAATGGTATCGTGTCAGATATTATATAATTTACAAAATAACAAAATTATTAATCATTTTATTTAAATAAATAATCATTCAATTGTTTATCATCATCTAAATTAATATTACAATTAGGGCTGAAAATCAAACCAAGCTACTCGATACTCGGCTCGAGCTCGTTCGATAAAAGCTCGTTTGAGCTCAGTTTGTCAAACAAATCAAACAAGCTTGAACAAGATTTCTCAGTTGATAATTTTTGAAGCTCGGCTCGAGCTCGACTTGATAAGCTAAAAATTAAAAAAACACATGTAATATACCAAACTACTCGATACTCGGCTCGAGCTCGTTCGAAAGCTTGTTTGAGCTCGGTTCGTTAAGAAATCAAACCAAGCTCAAACACAAAATTTCAAGCTCGATAAAATTCAAATCAAGCTTGAACAACATATCGTTCGATACTACTCGGCTCGTTTATACCCCTAATTACAATCATATCTAAATAATTACAACCAAATCTCAATCATTACAGTATAATAATTTATCATCTCAATCACTACATAATAAAATATCATATCTCAAATCTTATAAAGTTATTGATTTGACATCTATCATTTACTTTATTAATCTTCCAAACCTCAACAACCAAACCGCCATCCAAATCACATCTCAAATTCTTAAAACTCACTAATTATTATTTTACAATCTCAATATTCCATTGAAATCGTTATCTAAGTAGAGTTTAAAAGGTTTCGTCGAAACCTCCAAAATCACTTTTTCAGACCAAACTCAGTCAAACTACTTTCATATTAACCCTTAGTGATTTAGAAAAAGATTAGAACTTAACTCTGCTCAGTGGTCAGTACATTTAGGTTCCCAAAACTTTTGAGTTTGATATGGCGATTAGTCTAGCTTAAAACTAAAATAAGAATTGTGTCTCTCCATATGAATCGGTGTTGCCCAGTCCAGTTTCGATCAATTTTTGTTTCATAAAATAGGTTTGGGTGTTTTTGGTGATCTTTTGATCCACGATATGAATTGTGTTTGGATGTTGGGTTTTGTTAATTACTACAAATTGACATATAATTTTAATTGAGCTTAAATGTCGTGGTTTGAAGGAGGAAATTGGAAGTAGATTTCAAAATTATGATAGAAAAATAGTTGTTATTTTTTTAAGGTTGAAGTTTTATCAAGTCTAGGCAAATGGATCAGAATCGAATTTGGGTTTGACATGGGAAGGTAGGAAATTCAAATGAGTTTTGGCCCATCTCGTTACTTAAGGCGAGACCTGGATAGCCCAAATTGATGGACTCCACATATTCTTTAGGAGGAGATTTTTATCCAATTCTAGAATTACCAATTGTGCATATATGATTAGTGTAATTTTACGATGTAATTTATTTTTATTTTCTTATTTCCCAGTCATATATAGAATGCATTTACAATAAGTTATTGTAGACACATAAAATTTACGCCCAATGACACTTTACCAATAATTATTTATTGGTCAATTATGGTGTGTCATGTATCAAAGTGGTGTATTTAGGCTAATTAAATCATATTTTGGCCTTATAACTAACTGGTCACTCAATATACGTCACATGTCAAGATGAGGTGTTTTGACCAATCAAATAAAGTCTTTTATTCCAACGAAATAAATGCCAATCAAGTCATGTCACGTCATCAAGCTGTGTGAATAAGATTCTTCAAAGTTTATATAAATGAGTCTTGTAAATTCATTACATCAACACACACATACCCTTATATTCTCATCAAGCTTTAAAGCTCCACCAAGCTCTGCAAGTTTAAGTCTTCGGCTCATAGGTGTTCGACTTTCAAATCCGTGACCCCATCTGCAAATCTTGGAGAAGGTCACACCACACGATTCAAGAACACGCTCAAAGCCCTTGAATCCATATACTCGACGAATTCGCAAATCAAGGATGAAGTCACACATACGATTCAAGAACAAGCCTAGTGCCATTGAATCCATACATTTACCGAAGAGAATACTCAGAGGATTTATATATAGAGATTGTAACCACTTTTAATTATTTCAAATACATTGTTATTTTGTTATACTTATTTTATTGTCTATTTAAGTTTTTTTGCAGACATTTAGGTCGGATTAGGCATGACTTGGATCCGGCTCCTTTGTGGAATCCAATAAAATTTCCATTGTCAAAATTCTATTTTTTTATTAAATAAAAATGATAAGGAATGTTGCCAAACTTTGTAAATTATTGGAGTATTAGCATAGTTGTGCAAAAGTAAAAGGAAATCTCCATTTATAGTTGAGAGAGTTTACAGAGTTTGCAAGATATGAAAATGTACTTTATTAACTGACTTTTAAGATGAATCTAAGCCTGTGTATACAGGCGTCTCTAACTGACTAACAGTGGAGCTGATTTTTTATAAATAGATGGCAGTTGTAACTAATCTAACAAACATGCTACAAAAAGAAATTAAAATTAAAACTTAAATATTAAGTTGTATCTCCAATACCCACTTCAAGTTGGAACTTATATGCATTTTTGTCTAAGATTGAATATGAATATCACCTTGTGCTTGTAAGTTATAACCATGCTTATTTTTGGACTGTGTAATTTGATACACGGATTAATTCAAAATTCTTAAATTTGACGATCTTCTCCCATATCATTTCTCTGCATCTAACCAATTATGATCCAGATCTCGCTTGGTCCTGATCCTGAACAATTTTGTTGACCGGATCAGATCCAAACAAGGTTAAATAGTAATTAAGATACACTTTGGCGAAGATCAGTAATGCTCATGCTGAAAGTAACCTACTTTATTTTTAACGCAAATAAATAGAATATAAATTGAAAGTTTTTCAATAATATATTCCAGCTCATGTTATTTGAGATCCTTTTCAACATGTATTGATATGAAAATATGCCTTTAGTTTGATAATATAGTTTATCTTTTATGATATCCATGTTTTTCTATAGTGTGATGGTTGCTCATCAAGGAACATTGAAGATGTTTGGTTATGGTGGTGGATGTGCTATTATTGTTGATTGGTAAGAATCTGGGACCCTGTTGCAGGTACTTCTTTTGGACTTTTAACATAGTTGAAAACAATAATTAGAAATTTCAGTAGTTGGTAAATCAAGAAAAAAGTGCTTTGATTAAGGGAAAAAGCAGTCATAATAAGACATGCTTTCTAAAGAAACATTATTCCCTGATTTCTTGTCATGAACCGTGGTCATTAATGATTTGAGTAAATTATATGCATTATCTTAGCAACATATTCATTCATGTCTAACATATATACAACTTGTACCCTCGTACTTATATTGTTTTTTCTTTTCCTAGTTCCCGTTTTGTGTTTGTTCTATTTATCAAAAAAAAAAAAAAAAATTGTATTTGTTCTTGTTCAGTTCATAATATTTGGTCGTTCAATGGTGACTTTGAAAGTGTTAAATGCGGAAAGATCAAAATGGTATAGAGTGAAGTGCTTGCTATATGGCCCAGAGTTTAGGGAATAAAGTGACATTTTACATGATTGCTAGTGCTCCAATTATAATAATAGTAATATATATGGCCACAAAAGTTTAGGGAATAAAGTGAAATCATCTTAATATTTCATCATTATGTGATTGTGAAATATAACAATTTAAACAACTGAAGGTCAAGCTGTTAGAAAATGAAGGTAATTTTTTTAATTAATAAAGATAATGCGCCTCAAAAATAAAAATTGAGGTAATGTTCTAATAAAGCGTTTTTAGGTTATAAATTGTTTACTAATTATCAAACAAAGTTAAATTGTTCACTTAGTCAATGAAGCTATTTTTTTAGGCGGGACTTGGCGGTTCCTACCTTCATCTGCCCACTGCACAGTTTTCTCTCAGATTTTTGTTCTCATTGAGAAAAACCCAAAAAAAAAGTAATGCACAAATGTTGCAGGGCTTTTTCTTACCAAGCTGTAACATTAAAAAGATCACATGAGAAAGAAAAAAAAACATTGCATCTATATAATATAATCTTTTTACCAACATTAATTACTATGCGAGACTATTAAGTTTCTACCGGAATCACTTCTGCTTCGTCTGTCTATTGTTGCAGTAATGGGAGGAGAAGAGGAAGAAGATGATGAATTGGAAGACGAGTTAGAGAACCTATTTGATCGGCTTCTAAGTTTCTTCTTCTCCGCTTCACATACCTTGTCTTCAATTCTGTGATGTTGAACTTTTGTGGAGTTCAAATTCGCTGGAATGATACATTTGCATAACGTACCTAGACAACAAATTATTCTTAGCATAAAGTTTAAAGAAAATGTACTCATACAGTTAAATAAAGGTAATACAATTATGAAAAATTGAACATGAAGCTCTATCAATAACTTTTGATGTGGCAAGATCATGATGGATTCATATGTAATTCTAACTAGCAAAGAACTTAATATTATTTATTCAATAAGCAACATACAACATACTCCTTTTCTCCCAAATTTTTTATCGTTTTACATGTTTTCACACATATTATGGTACCTACTAAATAAACTCAGTTTTATGGAAAAAATATTTATATACCTAAAATACTCTTATTCTTTATTTATCTCACCATTAGCTATTTACACGTTATTCAAGTTTTATACACTCTCTCTTATTTTTTCTCTTACATACCTAAAATATGTACGAGTAATTAATAGTATATTAAAATCCTAAAGTGACAAATAATTTGGGACAAATTTTTTTCTCTAAAACGACAGATAATTTGGAACAGAAGGAGTACTAAGAATGATAGTTATTACTGATTAATACAATATTTAATTTTTATTTTTGCAGGACAATTGGAAAAAAAATCATTATTACCCATTAGGTTGCATAGTATAACCAAGCCTACAAAACTTCCAAGGGGATCCTAAGAGCGAATCATTGCATAAAAACAAAATAATTGTAGGAAATTCACCACTTCAAACACAAATTAGAAAAGAAAGAAAGATAAAGAAAACTACTCCTACATGATTTCAAGTTTTCAACTATTGAATAAACATTTCATATCAAAAAAAAAAAAAAAAAAACTATTGAATAAACATACTTAAAAATAAAAAGGACAAAATTAAATTCAAAATCTCAGTAACAAAATTAAAACACATACCAATTCTAGCAAGGCGATTAACCCAATTCGGAATTGGATTTCCAGTAAGTTTAACACATGCATCATTACAAAAATGATTGCAATTTTTTGTAATAAGATTATATGCATCTCCTCTGTATTTCTCTGCAAGTTTGTCCATTGCTCCCTTCACTTCCCCAGGAGTCAAATCAGTCCATCCAATCAAAATTGACTTCCTAAATGTAAAACCATCGCATTGTTTTGGCTCCGATTCAAAAATCCCAGTTGTTGGATACTCGTGTGCACCAAACGCATACTCCAATCCATGAACTAGGCCCAAAAATAAAATTAAAAGCAGAGTAAGCAAATCAAGAAACAGGGGAAATTCAAATTATGGGATTTGTTTACTCATCAGAAAATTCAAATGCAGATCTGATTTGGGATTTTGCATCAGGAAACAAAACCCAAATTGGATATTTAATAAAGAAAATATTTTTATTTTTTGGGTATTGGCCATCTAACCTTGTACACCAGAATGGTATACTCCAAGTCCAAGCCAGTAAGCATAGCCATTAACGGAGGTAAGATCATATACATTCAGGTGCACTGGTACTGAACCACGGCCACTTTTTACTATACTTTTCCGGCATAACATTGCAAAATCAATTAATAAGAGAAAAAAAAGTTTCTTTAATAAAAGGTAGAAAAAATTGTTGACGACCCTTTAATGCTTCGAATGAGATATTAAGATTTCATGAGAAAAATCAATTCTTTTCAAGAAATTGAACTGAAAAAATTCAAGTTTTGGTGGAGCATAAAGGTTTTATGAAAGAAAAATTTGGTAAGACCTAAAATTTTGATGGAATTGCTGAAAAGGGAAGAGGTGATTGGTTGGAATGTGAGCTGGTGTGATCCAATATTTTGTTTATTTTAAATTTGAAGAGAAGTGTTGTTCTTGGAGAAAGTAACGTACACTCATTATGAGATGCAGTGGGAGAGTGGGTTATTATATAGTAGTATGGTTCATCTCATGGACCTGGTATTAGATTATGTGTTATCGAATGATGATCTGTGATTTGGTTAATAAAGAATGGAAGTGAATATCAGGTGCATGGCAAGTTGGTGGGCCTGATTTAATCAATGGTTGAGATCTTTTTTATAAGGGGCAGCGGTTTATTTTAAGCAAAAAAATCGAAAAATTAGTTGGGTTTGTTTAGAGTCCATCTTGAAGGTTTCTTATTTTTTTTGTAAATTCAAAAAATTGTATTTGATTTTATTTTTTGAAAATACACATTGTTTTTGAATTTGTATTGAAAAGAAAGACGTGAGGTAAAATTTGAGATTTGAGAATCTTTTGTAGAAAAGAAGGATGTGAGGTATATTTTAGAGTTTAGACATTAATTGATAAAAATGCCTAAATGATATCGATTAAGTTTGAAAAAAAAATTGTTATTTTTAAAATAATATCCTTTAATGGATTAGATTATTTCAAGAAACAAAAAGAAGTGTAGAAATATAATCTAAATATTTTTTGTGCATTATCCTCTAAATTTGAAGAATTATACCTTGACCTCATTTGGAGGTCTCCATCGACCTCACGTCTTCAACTTCGGCTTTGACGGTTGCCATAAATAAGGCAGCTGGTTGCTGTGGTTTGGGGGTGATTGCTTGATCTTCTCGGGGTGAATGTATCTTATGAAAGCCGAAGTGCATTAAACAACCTCTTGATTATCGGTTGCAGAAACGAAAGCTGCATTATTGGCTTATGCGGAAGTGGAAAGAGAGCGGATTTTATCACAACAATTGGAAGTGAATCCAAGTCTTATGCGGATTTTGAAACCATTATTGAAGACATAGAATTAACAACATACTCCTTTGATTAAAATATTTGGCTTGAAGGAAATAGAGCGGTGCATGAAATAATTAAATTATCTAGCATATAAACGTGATCTTTTAATATTCTTCCTACTTTTTTAATTTAAAATATTGTAAACGCCAAATTAATTCATGAATAAAGATTACTGTTTTCCCTTAGAAAAAAAGAATCATACCTAAATTTTTTGTCAAACATCATGTTTTGTAAAAAAAAAAAAATCTACTACATCTAGTCCTAGTGTCCTAGACAGAATCATATTCCATTTGCTTGGAGCATTTCTCGTATAAAAATTGGAGAGAAATCATTGATTTGATTAAAATTCAACCTTTTGATGTGCATTTTTTTTCACAATCTCACTTACGGTATGTAGTTCAATATTAATCCATAAAGTAGTAATTGATCCAATATCGTAAATGAAAATGTGGCACTAATAATGTGACACTGTGCAATTTTATTATGGGAATAAATACATGGATACTGTTGACAAAAACTTTTTTTTTAAACAAAAGAAGAATATGACATAATACGATTTGTACAAGAAAAATGGACAAAGGACAAGGTTTACATGATTGATATTCAACCACCACTTGCTACATTTGACATGTCGTTTGGTACGGCCCAAATAGAGACGGTCCAACACATTGGGGATTCTAGACGAATTCTAAAATCTGCTATGCTATAAAAAAAGTTGTGTATTCAATTCTTTTTTCTTACTTTTAAAAAAATAAAAAAATTAATTAAATGTAGACATGTTACTTTCTCTAACATGTTATTTTCCGTATGGATTAAATGTTAAATTCATATTTTTTACAAAATCAATTGTGAATATATTTTCATAATGTATATTACAAATATTGTTTTAGTTGAAGCATATTTTATAAGTATATATACTGAATATAATTTCATAACAACTGCACCTCAATTAATTTATATTTGTACCTATCATTATCAATAACTAACCATATATTATACTACTACAACTATTCTATAAAGTGGGTACATATGACTATCATAATTGATATACATTTTTTTTTTCTTTATGAAATTTAAAAGAGCTACTCGATATCTAGCTTGCGATTAATTGATAAAAGTTGGTTAGAACTCCGTCATATCAAGCTCGAACAACATTAGTATTTTCGAAGAATTCTATTATGTTTGATTTGGGTCGAGTTCGACTCATATTCGGTTCGATTTAATTATTTTGAGCTGGATAAATATCAATCTTGAACACAATATTAAACTTAATAAGAAACAAACTAAACTTAAATAATTTATTGTTTAACTCTATTTAACTCGGTTACTTTGTTAACTCTCTTACATATTATTGTATATAGTAAAATAATTATCATGTATCATATATAATTTATCATGTATCAATATTTTTAGAAAAGAAATACACATAAGAATTTGTGACCCTTCAACCGTAGATGTCTCAAGCGTCAGCCCCATGGGAAAGGCTCTGGGCCCAAACAAGATTATGTATCTTAAATCTAATTTTCCAGTTTGAATTCTAATTCTAATTTCAAAAATTTTCTCAATACAAAAAACTCTTTGAAAAATTCGCGCCCAAGTGACAAACGGCATTCGTGTCGAGTAAATTTTTGAGAGAGTTTTTTATAATGAGAAAAATTTTAAAATTTAAATTGGGAGTGAAACTGAATTTTTATGAATATTTTGTATTATTATTATTGGATTAATTAATTAATTAGATTTAATTGTATTTAATTAAATTTAATTGTGATTAAAAGCAAGAAAAAAGAAAAAGAAAAAAAAGAATGCTAGTTTTGCAAATAGCATTTGGCTATTGAACCAAATAACCCAAATAAAAATATAATAAGATGACCTACTAGAAATCAGCTTTCTTTCAAAAATCTTTTCCAGAATAAATGTAAAGGGTTTAAGGAACTAAATTATTATAAAAAAAAGGAGAAGGGTTTAAGGAACGAGAGAGAGAGAGAGCACCATTGTCGTCCTCCACCGATATTTCCTACCTCCGTTACTCCACCATGACTACCAAGCGCGGCGTTACCTTAAAACGACACAGTACCCAACAATCATCAGCCAAATTTCAATCAAGACAAAGCGATTTACAAAAGCACGGTATACAACTGATGAATTACGTCATACTTATACATAAAACCAACCCTAAAATTTCATTTTTTTTATTATTGTTAAAATTGAAGCTATTTTCAGGGCTTAAGAGGCGCAACAAGGTTGAGTCTTTTGGCAAAATCGTAAAGAAGAAGTTTCGTGGAGATGAAAAGGTGGTCACTAGAGCTGTCGATGATGAATCTGGCAAGTTTTATGAGTATTTTTAAAGAGTAGATTCAGTATTTTTTATTCTTTTTATTCAATTTCCTTTTTCTTTTTCATGGATATAGACGAATCATCAGAGGAGCATATTAACAATTCTTCCCATGAAGAAGAAGAAGAAGTGAAAGAAATTATTTATAAAGAGCCAACTGTGTATGATGATTTATTGAAGAGACTGGGGTCACGTAATTCGTCTGTTGCCAATGCTTTGAGAAGAAGGTAATTGAACTAACTCTGTTTGGCTGAATGTTGTTAGATTTGAACAAATGCGTTCTAATTTCATGGATTAAAATTCTACATAATACAAATCCATCTCATGCTTATGTTGACCTTAAATGTGCATGTGTGGGAAGGATTACAGTTACAAAATTATTTATTTTGAGCTTTGAGGACTTCATGTTGTGGATAGTGACATGTGTGATGAGGAAGATTGTTCATGAAATGCGATATCCTAAACCCGTGGAGTTTAAGTAGCTGCTAGTTGTAGAGGATTTGAAGTTAGCTGGCAGGAATTTGTATCCAAGTGTTTTGAGTAATACACGCATGAACCACATTATTATACTCCAAACTTGCTAACTTTATCTGACCTAAGTGTTGCAATCCACTCATTTATTTAAACATGTGATATTCACCTCACAAAATATTTCTGTATTGCATGTAAAATGTTGATTCCTTAATCATATCAATACCTTCTGATTCAATTTTCCGGTTTTCAAACAACAAGAAAAAAATTGAAATTATTTGTAAGGAAGTCTACATTCCTAAAAATTCTTTAGGGCTGAACCAAAAACTAAATTCAGCTATAATATTGGTAATTAGATTGTACTTCGACAAATAGCACATTTACTATTTATTTTTTAACTTATGGTGACATGCCGTAAGTTTATTTGTTCTTGACTTGGTAAAATACTTTGGATATTCTACTCATAGTATATCAATATCTGGCAATTCCATTGTGACTAGGCAACGCGAAGAAGAAGGGGAAAGTGACACAGACGAAGATGCAGACAGTGCTCCTGAATCTTCTAATGAGTCTGCTGAAAATGATACTAGTGAGGATGGTATTATCTTCACCTTGATTATTGATTATTTTTCTTGTATACGATATAATCTTTGATTTTTTTTTTTTTTTTTGGTACATCTGAAATAGAAAGAAAAACGAACTATTCTAAGTCTGTTCCCATAAGGGGTACCAGACTTTCAGGAGCTTCCTCCCAAATCCCTTGAATATCATGTCCCATTTTCGCCAAAGCGTCCGCGCAGCTATTCCCTTCCCTCCTAGTGTGAGTTATCTTGCTTTCCCAAGGTCCATGAAGAAGCAATCTACAGTCTTCTATGATGCGGCCTAATGGATGAGTTTCAGTATCAGCTTCACAGATCAACTTAACAACCACTTCTGAGTCAACTTCGAGGATAACCCGTTGTAGGCGCCTTTCCCACGCCAGTTTGAGACCTTCCCTTGCCGCCATTAATTCTGCAATAGTGATCGTAACATTGCCAAGGTTGTGGGCAAAGCCAATAATCCATTCCCCATTATCATCGCGGATTAATCCGCCTGCTGCCGCACATTTTCTTTCAGATAAAAAGCTGCCATCGGTATTTATTTTATGCCATCCCTCACTCGGTTTCTTCCATCTAACCGTCTTCTTCATTTTCGTTATCTTATTCCTGCTCTTAGATACAACTTGCACAAACTCGCCCGCAAGTTTTTTCGCCGAAAGAGTGATGACTCTCAATGGCTCCCGATTTCCTCGAAACAGTTCTTTGTTTCTAGCTTTCCAAATCGACCAAATGACCGCAATAAACATAACATTCCAAGGCACATCCGGAAGAAGGATATTGTCAAATTTAGCTTTTGTTGTATTTACTTTGATCCACGTTTCAGGGCTTAGTTGACAGAATTTTAAAAATTGAGTTGGAGCAATTATGAATTCCCAAACTTCCTTCGCCATAGAGCAGTCTCGAAGGGCATGGATAACAGATTCTGCGCCATTGTTACATCTAAAACATGTATCAGAATCAGCAAGATTACGATCATACCTGAGTTTATTCGTGGCAATGCTATTATGAAGGCAAGTCCAAATGAAGAACCTTATTCTTTCCGGGCATTTAATTTTCCATAACCACTCCCAGCTGTCCGTTGAGCATATTTCTGTTCGGTTTAGGCAACCATAAGCAGATTTACAAGAAAACATACCGTTAGAGGTCCCACTCCAAATCCTTTTGTCAACCCGATTTAACTCCAACGGAAGCGGCATATTTCTTATCATATCCCAAATAGTATCCGGAATGGCAGTCCTCAAATTCCCTTTATCCCAAAGACCATTTTCATTTATTATATGTGCCACTTTGAGGTTCAATTCTTCTTCATGAATCATCCCTGCCAAATAATTCGCTAATGGTTCCTTCCCCACCCAATGGTCATGCCAAAGAGAAATGTTATTACCATCCCCAATACGCCAACGGATTCCATTCTCCACTTCCTTCAAGCTTCGTACCACTCCTTTCCAAGTGAAGGAGTCTCCGCCTTTAATCGTATAGGTAAGCAAGTCCTCCTTTTTGAGATATTTGCTACGAAACGTCTCCCCCCATAGTCTATTTTCCCCATTTAAAGTCCTCCACCCCACTTTGGCAAGTAGCGCGATATTTGCCTTCCTAGCTTGTCGAATGCCTAAACCTCCTTCTTTCTTTGATTTAGTAACCTTATGCCAACCCACCAGGTGTAACTTTCTTTGGGAAATGTCGGAGGTCCAAAGGAAGTTACGGTTCAATTTATCAAGTTGATTACAAGTGGAGCTAGGAAGCCAATTGGTTTGCATCACATGATTCGGGATAGCCGACGTAACCGCTTGGATAAGTGTGGCACGCCCCGCGAGAGATAGAAGTTTGGCCTTCCAAGCCGATAACCGGCCCGCCACACGATCAACCATATCTCTGAAGGTCCGTGTAGAAACCCTCTCATGAATTATAGGAACCCCCAAATACTTGCCGAGGTTATTCGTGCGACCAATGCTAAGAATCGATGTGATTTCTCGTTTGATCCTTCCTCCTCCTCCACTAGCAAAAAAAATTTTGGACTTAGGAAAACTAATCTTCAAACCCGAGGATTCACAAAAAGTATTCAACACCCTTCTAATGCATCTAGCATTTTTACTCGTAGCTTTCGCCATTAATAAGAGATCATCTGCGAAGAACAAGTGCGAGATGTTTGGGCCACCTCTACACGGGCTAAGAGCTTTCCATTTTTTCCGGTTCACCTCTTCGCTGATCAAATATGAGAGCCTTTCCATACACAAAACAAAGAGATATGGCGACAAAGGGTCACCTTGCCTTAGGCCACAAGAAGGCTCGATTTTCTCCAAAGGTTCCATATAATCTTTGATTAACATTCCATAGTTAAGCTCTATATTTAAAGCCAAAATAATTTTTACTTCATAATCTAGAAGATCTTCATATACAATATGAATGGTCTCTCTTAATTAGGATAAGATAATTTTCTCGATTTTAACCATGAACAACCAATTGATGAATTTCTCCTTTTAGAAGAGTGCCTTCATTGAGATGTTATACTCTTAACTACATAGCTAGTTTAATTTGTATATTGGTTGTGACTTGTGAGAACCTTGCGACTTTGTTATGTCGTTAGTGTTGTTCGTCAAATGTAGGTCCTCATTTGACATGGATTTCTTGAGATGCTTTATTGGAGTGAATTCATCTCATTTGAACGTAGAACAAAACTGATCATTCTGATGACACTTTTTACAGGATCCCAATTGTATATTTGTGATAGATGAACAATTAAGAAACTTTGACCAGATCTATAGGATTTTGTTAGTCATATCTTCCTAGCAACTTTTTATTTTCTCATAAAGGAGATTCAACTTTTTGTAAATATCAATATACATCTATATGCTAAAAAATGGCTCGAAAAATTATAACTCATGTTCAGGCACACCACTGTGTTCCTTGAAAATGGGTATTTTTGTAATACTACTTATGTAATGCTTTCTGATATTGCTATATGTGATTTGGCTATGGTTATATTACTTGTTGATGAAGAACACTAAACATGTAACCTCCACCATTTAAAATGACAAAATGGGCTAGAAAATCGTTACCATATGGATGCTTTTAGTAATGCCATGAGTTGATGCATGTTTGTTATATTACTTGTGAAACTAAAATATAGCATCGTCTTGAAATATGCTTTTTAAGAGAAAACTTAACGTGCTGCTGCCTGACTAAATGTATGTAGCCTCAACCTTCCGGACCTATGGGTAGCTCACCTTAGACCGACTTAAAAACCACGCTGGGGTTCACCCTCCTCTACCCTTCCCTTCAAACATAAGAAAATAAATATATAATTACATAGCAAGTTAAATGTACATGATTATGATTTCCTCTGTGGGGATTGTTTAAGCCCCTAGACCCTGTCTGTTGTTGTTGACTGTTTGAAATTTCAATGCAATATTCCTCTAGTTAATTCTTTTCTTGGATATTCAAAGTCTGGGATCTTTTAATCTTTGTTCTTTCTAAGAATTTCATCAATTTTAAATCCATGTATAGTTTGTTCTTGATATCGAAAACCCCTCTGACTTGTGAAGCTAGATTTATTTATAGAAGTAACCTCCATGGAAAAATATTTGTATGAGAACACCTATTAACTGTATGGAAGAAAGCTAATCTAAGTTATTTGAACGGTCAATTTAATTTACTAGTGATGAAAAGACTTAACTGCATATTCATCATATACATATAGTCATAGGTCTCACTATATTTAGGCGACTAAAGTAGAAAAAGGACAGAAACAGGGTTATCTCGTTGTGCCATTATGATTATGGTTTTAGAGAGTCTGTGTGATGTTAATAAATAATCTGAATGCATGCTGACTCCTCAACTCAATATATTGTGAACAAGGCTGCTAACTAATTTTATAAGAAGTGCTAATGAGCATTCCATCCACCACAGAGATATGCAATTCCATTGATTGTTTTGACTCATCCACCCTGCCGTAGTCATTTCCTATATTACCAAAGTCTTGATGATATCTCAACTGTGAATTTAAATTTATTGCTCTTCAGACAAGATATTTTCTCAACTGTGAATTTTAAATTAGTTGCTTTCAATTCAGGAAGTGATAATGAGTCTCCTAGGAGTGACACTGTCAGTAATGGACCAAAAGGATCAGGAGTTAGCAGTGATGTGGAGCTGAGTGAAGATGTTGGGACAGATGATGATGCACTATCTGACATGGATGAAGATTGCAACATACTTGTCAATGATCAATGCCTTTCAGAGGCCTCTGTGAGCTTGAGGTCGCCTTATGTTCATTTGCTATTTAGTTTCTTTTTGTAATTCCTGATATACACCAATCTTTGAAAGAGAAAATGTGCATTAAAATACCATGATTAATCGGAACACAATATTTACGTAGGTTTCCTTTCTGGTTAATTGATGTTCGCATTAGATATCTGACAGTGTCCTTATTCTTGGACTATCTTTTTCTTGAGAGATATAATACAGTGGTAAAGATATTTGATTACACTTGTTTTTTTATACTGAGTAGGCCACAATTAACAAATTTACTTTGACCGAGTATAAGTTTACTTCGTACAAGTATCATTTGTCTTTCTTGCTTTAGTTTCGTTTTATGTATGTGCCTGTATTGGGGTGTGGGGTAGGTGGAGGGGCTACGGTTAGTTATTTTAAATATTCACTTAAAAAGTAGTAGGGGAACATGGAATTATCCTCCCGTGGCTAAGCTTGTGCCTTCAAATCAAGTGACGTCCTTTTTTTGGTGTATTTTAAGCAGAAAAAATATAAGCTTGAATCAGGAGGAACTTTTGCTTGAGTAAAGACTAATTGCAATACATATACATTAATTGAAGTTGCATGTTCCTTTACATTTCATTTTGGGCAATACTTGACCTGTACTTGTTTTACCTGCAGCACCTTTGACAATCATTTGAGTTACAAACTAGCATCTACAGAGGCTGACAGCTTATTAGAAAGGAAATGGAGCTACACATGGAAGATTCCTGCTCTTAACATGTCAAATTGCCATTGGCGAGGAACTGGAGCATGCTCCATTAAGGTCATTTCTTGTGTTCTTTTTCTCTGCACTTGACATTTGCACTTGATCAGTTTCATCTCTGTTCATTTAACTACACAATTTTTTATTTTATAGTTAGTTGATTGAAAATTTGTTGATTTTAGACTTAGTAGTTGATTATGTCATCACCCTTATCTCATCACTGCAGATCAGCCTGTAGGCTGATTGGTTTGGTATATTTCCACTAAATTTTTAGATGTAGAAATCTTTCCCCTTTGTTTTGGTGGAGTCAAAATGTAAAAAAAAATTGACCTTGTAAAGCTGTAGTTGATGTTTCTGTTCAACAGCTTGTTGTTTTCATTGACTAATGTTAGCTAATCTGGAAGTGATTGTATGTAAACATTTATGGAATTTTGCTGACTCATTTTGGCACATGGCTAGACCTTGAATTGATTATAATGTCTGTTGATCTGAGATAGTATGGGTTTGCTTTGTATGCTTATTATTTTGTTACATTTCACAATTTGAATGCTTATATTTTTATGATTCTACATGTAGGATTTGGACATGCATTCTTATCATGGCCTGAAGCCAAGATTGTACAAGCATTGGTTGGAAATGTACAAGGCTTCTGGAGGCAGTGAATTTCATCAATCTAAGCAGAGGTCGTTTTTCTCTATTTGTAAGTGAACAAAGCGGACTGTTGTTGAGTAGACATCTCAAAGCCACTCTATAATTGTCATTTCTTCTACTGTCATCGTGCACACGGGGTTACTCAACCATATACTATGCTACAAGTATTATTTTTGCCCTACATCATGATGTTCTGTTGCTTTTGTGATATGCTTTGAGCTATGTGAGATGTGGGTTAATTGCATATTTGACCAATGATTTTAATTATGTTGATTACTCTTGGCAAAAGCTCTAACCACTTCATGTTTTCCAAAGACTCTCTTACATTATGCTCTTCTAGTTAATATTTTATTTTATTTCCTTGTGGAGTGGTTGGCTCCTTAAGTTGTCCCAGTGCTAAATGATACGATTTTCTTCCCAATTATATAGGTTTAACTTTCCTAAAGCTTTTTGTGGGATTTGATATGATAAGGTTTTGACTGTTTGCCTTCCATATTAGAGTTAAAATTTGTCTCTTCAACTATTTGGATCATTATTTTGATTTATTTCAGATTTCTGTACAACATTGTCGCATGAAATGTCTTCTGGGTCTTATTAATTCTGATATTTTACTATACTTTTCTCAATTTGTTGGTGAGTGGGCTTGGTCGGTGCAATAGAGGGGCAGTGGCTGGACATTTCTTTAGGAGAGGCTTCATATAGCTTCTTTGAATTTTCTTTTTGTTCTAAGATTTTAGTGTCTTATATGGTAAATGTGGCTATTTTCTTATTGCTACCTCTTCTTGTGTATATTTTGCTAGGCAACAGCTATCGTGACATATTGCACCATAACAAGAAGCCCTTTTACCTCAAAGGCATAGAAGAAGATTCAAGTATCATGGATGCGTACCTTATGCATTCTGTATGTACAAGATCCTGTCCATTTTTATTATTTTTTTAATGATTATGTCTGCATGATGGCCACCATGTCTGTCTGCAAACAATATCCTTTCCATTATTGTTATTTGTAATGAGTGCATCTGCGTGATGTCCACACGTCAATGCAAAAAAATAAAAAGTCAGTGCACTTTATCTCTTTTTTTTGGGTGGGGGGGGGGGGGGGGGGTTGTTGGAGGTGGGGGGTTGGTTACTGATAGTCACAGTTCCTCAAGTGTCATTTTTTGTACCAGTAAGTGAATTAAGTATCTTATGCAGTTGAATCATATCTTTAGAAGTAGAGATCTTTTGGCAAAAAATGAAAGGAAACTGGCCAGGCAGCAAGAGAGTGTGGAGGGAAAACATATTGATGATGATGCTTACCTTGATCGTGGTTTTACTCGTGCGAAGGTATGTTCTTGTACTTTCATGTTGTATGACTTAGACATTTCATGCTGAATAGTTCCAAACTTAAATTTATTAACAATGTCTTCTCAAACCTTTTTGTGGCTGAGGATCACATGATTTGACTAATAATTCATGGAATTGTTGGCTCTAACTGCATTGTAGTTCTCTCCATGCTAAATAATTGCAGGAGTTGGTTTTTATTTTACCTTTTCTCTACGGAGAATTTCGTGGGAAAAACATAGTTAGGGGCCTAAAGTTTGTTACTCAAAAGAAATTTATGATAAATAATAACATTCTTGTGGTAATGTTATTACTAATTCAATCCTGTGTGCAAGGGACAGAGCTGGACGGTCTTCTTCCTTTTTTTTTTTCGGGAGGGTGGGTGGGGGGAGGATTTTTTGGGGTAGTGCACCCGATATTTTTTCGATGACTTAATAAAATGAGAAAAAATAAATCAAGATAAAGTAATATAATTTTGTCCTATAAACTAATTTATTAATTATTCTTAACCAGTGTATTTACTTCCTTTTGAAGAAAGGATAAGTCAGCATGCTTTGTTGGTTATATAAATCTCTTCTCATAGCCTTGTGTGCGTGTCTGCTATGTAACATTGTCACGGGATGTACTTGTCTCAGTTTTTATTTGTTTTTGCAGATTTTGATCCTTTTGCCACTAGCAGGCATAGCACGTCGGGTTATCAAGAGATTGATCCATTTGATTCCATCCAAGCATAAGGTAATTATACCGCACTTCTATTATGCTTTAACCATTAAAGTGCATAAAATGCTACACAATGGTCGAGCTACTTTAACTTTTACATGAAGATTTCTTGTGCTGGTAGCTAGAGATACTCTACTAACCTCAAGAGCCTTGTATGGCTGCTTAATACATTGTCAATCAATCCATGACTTTTGTTGTCACATCAAGATTTTTCTCTTCATTTTCATATTTCTTTTGTTTTGATTTGTGCATCCATCTACAAGTATTTGTGTGGTCTTGGTAGCTCAAGGATAGAAGTTTTCAATCTTATAGAACTGTGTGAGGGTGAGCTATGCAGCTCAAATAGCTTACTTGATGCTTAATCCAGGATCGAATTTCATTTGACTGTGTAGTGCCCTCAATGCATCTTTTGAAAATCTAGTCAGTCGTGATTCCAAGTGGATGTATCTACGAATGTGTGCAAAACGCGACCAAGGCTAACGCAAGGTGCAGGCGAGTACAGACCTGGTGCCTCCTACCTCTTTTGGCTCTGCCTTCAACTAAGCATATCGATTTGGGTAAATTATGGATACCCCCCTGAGGTAAGGTCAAATTACAAAAATCCCCCTCAGGTTTGTCACCATCTTACAATACTTGGGGGATTTTTGTAATTTGGCTTTACCTCAGGGGGGTATCCATAATTTACCCTATCGATTTTGTAATGCTTTTTTTTTTTCCTAAAAAAATTGCCGCTGCGCAAGTGAACTCCGCCATGAGCTGGTAAACACCGAAATACTGCAAGCTTCTGTATGAAGAGAAAAAAATAACTTCCACATATATCTATCTTCTTCCCTAATCCAAATAATTGGCGTCAAGAAAAAGAGAAATGCCCTGCAAGTTCACCATTATCCATTCTTCTCGCTTCTCTCTTTGTTTTTCTTCGAAGACGACATATAAAATATGTTCTGCATTTTATACTTGCTTTCATCCATCTTTGTTGTTTATATTTGTCATAAATGTTTGTCCTTTAGCCTTAGGATACCTCTGCGTCTCAGTTTGCCTAAGGGCACTTCATGATAGGCTTGTCCCTTTTCATCTTTTCAGAAATGTAGTGTCTTTTCGATAAATGTTATATTGTGCTCTGGTTTGATGGTTTCTCAAGTATCTGAATATCTCCTTCTTCAGCTCTAGATTTAGGAATTAGCCAAAGCTATCAGGATAAGGAGGTTTGCCATAAAAAAGTTATACACTATTCCCACCTAATATATATCTCTTACTATAACTTATTTTCAAAATCGTAACTAGTCATATTCTTTTTAAAGGTATTTTGAAAGCCAAATCATAGATGCATATAAAGTTTGAATAATATTAGCTATGAACCTCGAGGTGTGTAAAATCACATGCAGTTGGATAATTAGAAAGGTTTCTATTCGTCTTTGTTTTGACATTGGAGATGAACCATGATAGTGTAAAGTCGTCTGTTCCACTGAAGTCGGTTAAAGTTTTTTCTCAGCCGAGTTTGGTTGAGATCCTTTATGTGTGTTAGTTGCTTAGTTGTGTTGCTAGACTCCAATTTGATTGCTTTGTATTTGCATTTCCACTATCATTTTTTCTTCTTCAACTTCGCTTGCTTTAAATGACTGTCAAAGTAGACCAAGCATATGTGTATTTGACTTGCATCATTGGCCTTACTTACAAATGACGTGCTAGTTAAGGTGACACAATCTTAGTAATAATTTGGCAGTTCAAATTATTCTTAATAAATACTATTTTAGGTATGGTTCAGGTATTCAAATTATTAATTTGTTTTTTCTTGTCTTTTTGGATAACCAAAATTTGATGTAGGCTGCTCCTTCTTTGCTCTGCTTAATTTTAAACTTCCTCTAATGAATGGATTGGTTTATCATGCTATTGCACTTTATTCGGACACACATCTTTACACATTGTTCATGCTGTAAGATCCCCTAGTTTTCTATGCCGGATGATTATTTGCTGCTCTTTTCCTGTAAAGATGAGTTTCAGAATTTCACAATGTTCATTAGTATAATGATATCTTCTTCTTGAGAGCTACTATAGCTTTATAGGCCATTCGAGATTATATATTCTTTGATTTCATCAGGCTAATGTTGAAAATTTGGAGCGCTTTTACGAAGAGTTTGGTTCTGGAAGAACCGAGGACAGGGATGATGAGGATGAATCAGAAAATCAAAAATCCAAAAAGTCTGCAAAACCTTCCGACTTCCAAGCATTACTAGGCAGAGATAATAACAATGATCACTTTATGATAGGTGTCAAGTTTACCAACAGGTAAGATTCTTGACCATTTATTGGTCATTCTATTGCTAAACTTTGTTTGAGTTTCTTCTGGGTATCAAAATATGCTATGCCCATAATCGTGACTCCTATAAAATTCTCACCCATAGAAAGAAGCCAATCATTGTTCTTTTTCTGGAAGCCCTAATTATTCAGCTTCTGAGATACTCAATTATTGCATAAACTTTAATATCATATGCCATGAATGCTGATGTATCTCTTTATCTTATTGCATCGTAAAACACAGTACTTCTGTTTGAAGACTAGAATGTTTAATGACTATCTAATAGATTAAAGTCTTGAATGATTTGGTCATTCTATATGCTAATGAATACTATATATTTTCTTTAATCAGTGATTTCCTATTCGTCTGTATGACAATTGAACCATTAGTTTCAAGATTGAAAGTGAAAAATAAATGAATAAAGGAGCTGTTAGTTGTGTACCTAAAATATTAAAGACCGACCTAATGATGATATTTACTTTTGTAGCAGGCAAAGGTTATTTCTACTAACTCTGCATTTTCTCTTTATTTTTGGTAGGGGTATAAAGTTGTATGGTGATTTCTACACATCAGACATAATAGTTGCTTCTCCTCTGGGCTTGATAACTGTAAGCATTTCTCCTATTAAAAATTTGCACTAGTAATCGTTGTTGAACTTGTAACATAAATATAAAAGTCTTGCATGTTCGGACTTTTAATAAAGCTTTGTTGTATTTCTGTTCTAATGAGATACCACTCAAGCAAATCTGACATCCTTAAATTTATTGAAGTGCTTTGGACCATTGGTCATATGATGTTTCATATATTCCTCTACCTTTATTGAATAATGTGCCTGCAACATAGCCATAGTCATAGTTAACTTCTGGTTATCCAATTATTCTGTTGCAGAAAATTGGGGAGGCAGAAAAAGAAAAAGAAAAAGATGTCGATTATCTTTCTTCGGTAGAGGTACTCACATCATTTTTCAATTACTTAGTATTGTTGTATGATTTATCAAAATTTTCATGACCACAAGATTTGTGTAACAGGTCTTAATCATTGATCATGCAGATGTCATGCTGATGCAGGTTTGTAAAATTATATGTGAAGCCTTTATGCTGAGATTCTATTGTGAACTACGCTGATACCCTTGTTCTTTTTTGTTTTCTTTCTACAAAATATGCCAGAATTGGTCCCACGTGAATACAGTTGTTGAAAAATTGAATAAATTACCATCTAAGCAACATGGGACTGACATTATGCGCATTAGGCCGTGGTATGTTTCTGAGATGCACTTTTATTGTTCAAATATCTCTCCCTCCATTTAATTTCTTGATTCCTTAAAGATGAAGAAAACATATTTCTGTTATCATTTTGCACATTGCCCTTGAAATTTTATGAATATTCTTAATTGGAAGTTTTAATTGCCCAAACTCATCACTTGCATGTGTTGCAATCTCGCAAAAATCGGTGTGGAGATAAACTTGTGATAGGTTGAGTTGAGAGGTGATATGTGGTATTGCTATTTGGTTAATTCTTCCTCGAGTTTCTTCATTTTTTTTTGCTGATTTATTTGTAGGTATCTAGATGGACAAGCTCATTTCTATCGGCAAACAATAATTTTGGGTTCTCATATAAACCCAGGTAATAATTTTCGAGCATTTGTTTTATTCTTCATTAGTGGTGATTTACAAAGATGGATGCATCTGTGAGAGTTTAACTTCCCTTTGTAAGATAGAAGAAGGAAATTTTGCTGCTGTGTAAATTTAATGCCTATATACTTATACCTTCCTTTGCCTACTTTTCCTAGCATTGAAGTGTAGTTAATTTATAACATGAGTTGTAGCTATGTAAATTTGGTAATTATTTGCTCTTTGATACGTTATAATATAGCAGGACTGACCTCTTTGTTGGCCTATCTTCACGTTTCTTTTCAGACATCAATGCTCTGTTCAATCAGCATTGCCTCAACTATCAAGGAAAGGTTTGCACATAATCTTGATATAAACTTTTTATTTATTTATTTCTGCTGTGTGCTCCTAAATTTTATTTTACATGGTTTCAATGCATTTCCCTTCCCATTGGGGATTAAATTGGTTTCGATATGGATAATCAGTGTACCTACCTGAACTACCATTTTTGGTTGATTTCCTTAGAGATTTTTTACTTTTATTGTTTATTGTTTCCCATGAGAAGTAGTAACACGCTGAGAGAATATGTGAAAGCCAAAGTTTGGTGTTATTGTTTCCCATGAGAAGTAGTAACACGCTGAGAGAATATGTGAAAGCCAAAGTTTGGTGTCTGTATTGTGATGTTTGTTATTCCTTATTCTTTTATTCTAGTACAATGAGTTGTGGAACTCTGTAATATTGTGGCAGCACAAGTATGGTCCACAATGTCAAATATTATTTGTTCAATTTAGTTGATAACCATGCTAATGTCACTTTTACTTTTGCGGTTCAGTGATTTGGAATATGGAATCCATTGGTAATTTTTTATACTTGTGCAGGTGCGATTGGATTGCAAGTATAAAGGTGTTCTTCCAAAAATATTGATTCAAGCACGGCAGGTAATAATTGTCTCCCATGATTACTATCATTAAGATTATGCATTTGACACAAATTAATTTTTACATGTATGAATGTTTGTGCGCTGACCAATAGTATATTTTGTCCCTTGACATAAAGATATAAGAAATGATACTATTAAATGAAATGTTCAGTCTTCATTTAATTGTTCCCTATTTTTATTATTCACACACTAATTAAAGATTTTCACAGATTTATGAGCGCTTTGAAACAAAATCAATTGCAGAAGCTGATGATGCTCGTCTTAAATACTTCTGTGAAAAGGTTTGTTCGGATGTCATATTTTGTTCTCAGTTATTGTCTTTTATTTTTAAGTTGTACATCATTTGTATTTGTTTTACTATTTAGAAAATAAATGTAGTGCCCGAGTAATTCACTGATGGTAAAAGTAATAACCTCATTTTTTTTTTTTGGTCAGACTACCCTCATTTTTAAATAGTGTAAAATTTGACAGATGTGAGAACTTATTTTGCAGGTTTTTCCCAAGATAAAAGATTCTGTTCAGGTAACATGGATATCATGGTTATAGGCTTTACTTATAAGCCAACAAAAAAAAAAAAAAACTCACGTTTTCTTCTTATGTTCACTGTTTTATGCAGGATGGGGTAATGATATTTATAAGTTCTTACTTTGAGTTTGTTCGACTCCGCAATTATTTGAAGTCTCAAGCTGCATCTTTCTGCTTGTTTGGAGAGTAAGACTCGTCAATTCTTTTTTTGTGTTTCTTGAACTTCCTTCTCTCCTTGTGCTAATAAACTGATTTATGTTACATGGCATCTCACTTACGAAGATGATTTTCACTTTTTATTATTTGTGGATGTATAGGTATATAAAGCAAAATGATATATCTCGTGTAAGGGGTCAGTTTTTCAGAGGAGAAAAGAAAATCATGCTGTACACCGAGAGAGCTCATTTCTACTACAGATACAAGGTTCAATCTCTTATTTCTCTTGTCATTCATTGTTTTGTATTAAAACCTTTATTCCTTTTACATTTTCATTTACTTATCTTACGCCCCCCCCCCCCCCCCCCCCCACCCAAATTATACTCAGATTCGTGGTGTAAAGAATTTAATTATCTATTCCCTGCCAGAGAGAAAAGAATTCTACCCCGAGGTAAAGTTTTTCCATTAGACGATTAATTCTGGTTTCTATTACATATATGCATTCCCTTTTCTTTTTTTCTTTTTCCTGATCGTTGACTCTTGGGTGCAGATTGTTAACCTACTGGAAGAGTCTGATAACATGAACTGCAAAATCTTATTTTCTCGTTTGGACCATCTTCGGGTATTATTAATTATGTTCTTTATCATCTTTCAAGATATATATAGTACATTAAAGTATATTTATGACCGACTATGTTATTTTCTTTTTCTTGTAACTAGCTTGAGAGAGTAGTTGGTTCTGCTGCTGCAAAAAGGATGGTGGACTCAGACAAAGGTGTCTTTGTTTTCGCCTAGACCTAGTTTGTCTGCAAGAAGGGGTTCAACTATCTGCCGCTCGTTATTTATGCTATGCACCTTCTTACATTGCAGACCCATAAGTTGGTCCTTGCTTATGTTATCTATTATACTTGCACGATTTATGGATGAAATATAAAGTGCACAACTATTCTTTTTATGTTCCTAAAGTTTTGGGAAGCAAACACCAATTTTTATTTATTTATTTAATGGTAATAAACTTTATATGTATGTATCCACAGCAATAGTAATATACCGAATGGTTCTTTGAGATTTCATTTATAGGCATCTTTTTATTGACTATTACGATTCCTATTGGAGTGTATTAATGCCTTCTCTGTTCAAATTATTGTCTAAATTACTCAAATTTGACTTGAGATCAATAGTTTAAAACCTGCTTTGCAATTCATCTTGTTGATAACTAGGAAGTTCAGTTTGATTTTGCATCAGAAAGACTTCCTCTCTCAATTAGATGTGCTTGGCACGTGGATAAACTGTATAACATTTTTGATAGACAAAATGCGTCAGATATTATGCTTACATATACATTTGTCATGCTCCTTAATTAGGAAATGTGATCGGCTGCAATGACGCATAATCCCTTAAATGTCCAACCAATGAACTATCGGTAAATGTTTATAAGTTATTACATTTTTTTTGTTCTATCCAAATATTTGTAGATTATTCTTGATGTCTAATTAGATGTGTGACTTTATGATAACTTCGTATGTTAATGATAGCTGACTTGTTCTTTGTCATAGCAAAATAGAAATTTGTAGAAAAATCTATTAATTTTTGTGCATACTCTCATTTAAAAACATGAATTGATTTTTGATACATTAATATCAATTCTATTGTTTTCTTATGTGATTTGTTAGATCATCTGGATTGTGTGCATAAATGTGTAACGGTTGGAGAATAGTTAAATATGAAGATTTTTTAAATGAGTATTCTAGGTTAGCCAGATTAAATGAGAATGTAATCTTAACAAATTTTACATAAACAATTATCGATGATTCGAATTTAAATTTTATTGGATCAGGAATAATTCGATATTATGGTATTGAAAATTCTAGATCCAAACAAAACTCAAAGTCTTGAATGTTGAATGATCCAACCCCGAAGTCAATTCAAATTAAATTGAATTGGATTTAAGTCAAATTTGATCTGACCAGTATTGAACCTGTTGACAGCCCGAGACACAAGCAAAATTCAGCCCGAGACACATAAATAGCAAAATCTGATTATGGGCTTCGTCGGTTTAGGCCCATAATTATCTTTGCATATACCAAACGGGATGCCCAGAGGAATCTTTTAAAGTTGAGACTTTCTTCTTCATAATTTTGCTGCATTTTGCTTTTGAGTTTGATTGGATTGAAATGTAGGCAGAAGAAAATGAGAAGAATTCTTGGCGGGAAGGGTATCTTTCCATATCGGTTGACATTCTATCGGATCCGAACCTTTTGCTCCGACAAACCCACTATTAAAAACAACAGCAGCAGTGAAAATGGTGGCTCTTCTTCATTGAGCAAGTATGATGAGCAGTACAAAGCTCTTAGTAACCTCGATTTCATGTCCGCCGCCAGGATTCTATTCAGCGACCCTCCCAAGAAGAAGAAATTTGGGTATGATTTCCTTTTTTGGTTAGGCATTTTGTCGAACAGTTGTGTGTTAAGTTTTTTTTTAATGGTTTTCAGGTTGGATTTTCACGTGGTGCAATTCTTCATTGCGTGTTTGCCGTCACTGGGTACCTCATTTTATATTTATAGTACTAATAAATGAAAGAAAGGGTTTATCTTTTTCCAATTATGTTGAAATTTACAGTTGTCTTAAGTTTTCTGTTGGATTGTGATCATGGCTATGTACCTTTGTGGCAGCTGTGTATCTTGTAGCTCTGTATGCTAGGAGTGAAATGAGAAAAATGGATGCGGTAATGATTTACTTCCGTTTTCTAGTTCTTTTCCTAAACACAGTTTATTGTCTTTCATTTTGTTGGAAATTATAATTGCTACAAAAAAAAAGGGGTATTAGAAATGGATTCCTGGGGTTCTGCACGCAGCCATGACAGAGGCGTTGTCTTTGAAAACAAATAGTGGAAACTATTTGAAAGGCTTTGTTTTTGCATATATAAGAAGGATTTTATCTGTTAGGTGCCTTTTTTCGTAAGGTTTCCATTCAAAAGTAAATATTGCATGCTCATAACATCTGTTCTGCATGAAGAAAGTAATTTAGCATCGCAACATGCATATAGCAGCAGTATTTACCTTATTTACTACATTCAGATTTAATCAATATGCCTCATACTTAGTAAAGATTGTCGTTTAGATGTGCATCTATGTCAAGTATTTTTGCTTTGAGGAAGATTCTGCAAATGAACTGAGTGCCTAATTCAACTTACTGAGATCATCCAATAATTCT
Source organism: Penstemon newberryi var. newberryi (assembly GCA_030819805.1). Lineage (NCBI taxonomy): Eukaryota > Viridiplantae > Streptophyta > Magnoliopsida > Lamiales > Plantaginaceae > Penstemon > Penstemon newberryi. The sequence goes on from JAUALY010000008.1 coordinate 2,324,459, forward strand.
TGGATGTCAAAATTGTTCTAAGATGTTGACTTTGATGCAAGAATAGCTTAATTGCTCTTCTACCTTTTTGTTTGACTCTCAACTGGTCAACCCTGCCCAATGCCCTCCCGGCCAATACCCAATAGTCATCTACACGTGATGCATGGTTATATTTAGCCAGTGTTCTCCTGGGTTAATTTCATACACTACAAGAGTATGCTATTTGTTTTCCTAAGTCAAAGTTTTTAAATAAGGAAAAGATCAGATGTGGTTCAAAAACACCTAATTTACATAGATGATACATGTACTCATGCCAATTAGATTCTGTAGAATTTTAGGATTGTTTAGATTGCAAAATAAAGTCTTGAACTTTATTACTCCAATTAGAAGAAATCTTACACGTTTCTGCATTGTGGTAGCAGGAAAAAGTTTATAAACATCTCAGAAGTGATAAATTGTTTTGGTTAAAAAATGAATGTTAAATATGAGGATAAGTTAAAGTGTGTTTTCCTACACGGGTACTTCAACGCATTACAACACGGTTATACGAAGCATAATTTGTTTGTTCCTCTCATTAATTAGGAACTGGAGCTAAAGAAACAGGCGGAGTTTGAAGCACAGGCGAAAGAGATGGAGCTAAAGGCTGCAAAAGAAAAAGCAGAGGCAGCAGAAAATCCGGAGTTTCTTGAGGTAAAAGAGAGATTAAACAAGTTAGAAGAGACAGTAAAGCAAATTGCTGAGGTAACTAGCAAAAAATCAGGCGACAGTAATGAGCTAATACAAGCAACACAGATGGCTGAGCCAGACAAAATTGAGCATAGGTCAGAAGTAGACAAGAATTCAAAGGATCGCACAAATGAAAATAAGAGTGGGACTGCAGCGGTGATTCATGCCTCACCGGGTAATCAGAAAGGCAACAATAATGGAGGGGCGTCTGAGGAGTCGAAGAAATGAAAATTGGCTTTCTTTCTATCATATTTATTAAGTTTCGGAGCTGAGAATCTGAGAGCATGTTAATTTTTATGTTGTTTTTGTGAAAAAAACCCGTAATTCTACATGTGACCGAATTTTGTGAATGTAAATAATGTCTTATTTTTTGATAATCTGCTTGACTAAGGGGGATCTTTGATTTTAGATATTTGTACCTCAATAACTTTGTCTTAAAGTAGTATACTGGATTCAAGAATTTGAGTGATTTGTTCTCGTAGCTACTGTTACTTAAATACCTCATGAAAATGTATTTTAAAATTTCTTATTACTGATTGTGTAAAGTTGTAAATAACATAAACTAAACAAAGCCAACAAGTAATAATGACAAGAAAAATATATTGTAATTATAATAATTATTATTAATATTATAAATTTTTTTTTATGATAACCGGACCGGGATTGTGAGTAGGGCCTTCTGTCTAACCCATATGTCCAAGGCCCAAAAAGAAAAGGAATATAGAAGAAAAAGGGGGAAATGAAAGAAGAAAAACGTAATTTTACTAACTAAAAGGGCAAAACCCTCTGATAAACCCTAAATTCTTGCGTAAATTGAATCCGGACAATGGCTCATCGTTTGGTCCGAGGATTTCGAGGGGTGGCGAAATCCCTTCTCCTTGAACAACAATACAAACCCCTAAACTGTATTTTCAGAAATGCAAGCAGAACTTACGTTTCGGAAATGCGAAAATCTGCGTTCGAAGGCAACATTCTTCGGCTTATTCGCAACGAAATCCAGTACGAGCTTGATCGTTCTCCTCCATCCGAGGTATTACTACATTTAAAGCCATTTTTAATTTGATTATTTACTTATTTCCTCTTCCATTTTACCGTTCTTAAAGTCATATTGGAGAAATGTGGGATTGTAGTTACGAATGTCGTGACATTGTTACTAGTCATATAAATTTATGAATAATTGGAACTGTGGAGTAAAAAATAATTGCTGAATTTGATAAGGCCTCCTTGCATTTTATTGGGGATTTGGTCTGGTTTTCTTTGAACTTGCCACTCTTTTGATAAAAAAAGCAATTGTAATTGTTTGTTTCATATTTCATATATGGGAGAGTGTTCTTTTCAAGTTTCCAGCTTTATATAATGTGATGTTGTGCAGCCTTTTCAAGCTACATAATGCCCTTCAGTCTCCATGAGAAATCATCTTTAAGTTCGTAAATAAAATTCTTTTCTTTTCCTTTTTCGAAGTTAGTTAGCATTGTGAATTAATATATCACATTAAATGTAAGTTCAACAACAACGTCACTTTTTAGTATTGTGAAACAGCTCTTTTGCTTCAGTTTATGTTGTCAGGCGATTATTATTAGTAAATAAGCTTTCCTCGTTGGTTGAATGGTTTGCTTGATTGAGATAGTAGAAAACAATGGAACACCTAATCATGCACCTACCTGCAGTTTATACCAGAATTCAATGCATTCAAGGTTGATGAACGGCGAGGAGAGCAATGGATTAGATTAGGCAGGAAATTTGGAGAGAATGAAGAAATCAAAGTCGAAGTAACTATGTTTGATGGCTCTCTTCCTGTTAAAGAAGATGATGAAACCTCAGAAGACATGAAGCTTCACATTACTTTGATCATTGATATTTTCAAGGGGGATGACAATGAAATAGTAGAGTTTGTTTGCTCTGCATGGCCAGATAGCATCGAGATTCAAAAAGTTTTTACACGTGGACATGATCGAAAAAAAGGACAGCCTTACATGGGCCCCCCATTCAAGTATGTTCCTTATATTCAATTCTTTTTCTTAGTTCATGAAGCAAAGGCCTGTTTATTTCTTCATTATAGCATAATGCTTCAAGTAAATGTAAACAAAAGATAGTGGCAAATGCAGATTTTGAGATCTTGGGATGCAAATACCCATTACAGGGAGCTATTTTTGTTTCTCCAGCCTTTAAATAAATTACATATTTTGATTTGCAGGGAATTGGACGATGAGCTGCAGAATTCCCTTTACGATTATTTGGAGGAGAGGGGTATAGACGATGAACTAGCTGAGTTTTTGCATCGTTGCATGAAGAACAAGGATAAAACCGAGTATTTGTATTGGATGGAAAATCTCAAAAGTTTCATTCAGACGAAATAGAGGAACTAATATTTTTCTCATAGGTTGAATGGTATTTCTGGAATCCAATCAATTGGCATGGCAATGAAGCTTCATTTTGTGCCAGAAGACACAAATAAGTATGAATTGAACTGGAGAATGGAACATGCCATTGTGTAGCAATTATTTGTGATGTTAGCTCCTCTATTTTATTTGAACATTATTTGTAAATTTCTCTGAGGTAAACATTGCCGACAGTTGTTTGTAACTCAACTAAACTGTTTAAAGTGGGATGGAATAGTAGACAAAAATAAATAGTTCAATAAGTCCTAGATAATAATATATTATATGATGACCCCAAACCTATCGCTTGAGTCTCTTTTCTTGTCTTCAAAGACTTGACTTCATTTTGTTTGTGCGTGTTGGTGCTATGGTCTTGTCTAAGGAACAAGGATCAAGTAAGTGTATCATTAATAATTTGGAATTTTGGATATAAATCTAATTGAAGTTAAAGTTGGCAAAATGGGATAACACAAAATTATTCAAGTATTTTATTAATTAATGTAACGATTCGACTTGAACTTAGGTTGGCAAACTTTAATTTAATGTAATTGAATATGTGTTTGACAAACTTAAACTCAGCTCTAAGACACTCAATTAGGTGTCAGAAGTGATTATAAATGAAAAAATGTACGATGTCGAAGAAAGTTCAGATGTAGTTAGAAATGGTCTGTCCATGATGGATTTTGGAATTGGATATATATTATAATTATAGCTACAAAAACACTAATAACTTATGAGGAAGGGAACATGTTTTTCCAAGTGTTGAACATAATATCTATATACTTGATTATTATTAATTTGTGAGGCCGGCCGGTGCTAAATGCTAACCCCACACCATCAATTGTCCATTCACACAAATAAAGACAGACCAGACGACGAATGTTCAGTTCACACATCACTCATCACTCCATCTCCTTTCATTTCACATCTCATCTCATCATCAAAAATTTCAAGTGAATTTCACTCACATATATATCCTTAAAATCAAAGGGTGAAATTGTAATATTCATATAGGGAGCTAGAAATGCATGGACCTCGACTTTGAGTTATTTGCATTTACCTCCACTGAATTAAATAAATTTTCAAAGGGACAGGGAAAATGTCCTATATATCATTCATCATTCATGGTATTTAATTTAGAGCATTATTAGTGACTAGAACTTTTTTGGATAATGACATGATTAGTATGAAGCTTAGCATGAAACATGATGATTCATCATGACTACAATATATATATATATATATGTCCCACTCCCCACCATTTATAAGAAATTAGAATATATGTATATATATCCTGTTTCTAAAGATCTCTTAGGTAAGAGATCAATTACTATATTAGAAATAAAAGATTTGAAACAATTTTATTATATTGTAAAAGGTGATGTGATTTAAGAGCTTAAAGTGGTCACTAGAAAACCCTCAAGTTTTTACACATGAACAACCTATTGATCAAGACTTGTCCAATGTCCATAGGATGTGGTATCTTTCTTCAACGACAGGTGGGCCATAAGCTTTGTCATTAGGGCAAATATTAACCATCCAACTTGTATATCTTTTAATTACACTTCTTATCATACTGTACGGTTAATGTTCAACATATATAAAAGCGACGTTCTCAAAATTAAATTACTATAAATTAGCTGCAATCCAACAAATCATAATTAGAAGATCCCTAAGATCTAGCTGATTACAAATCTACATTACTATATTTTAAGTTTTTCAAATCCATTCTTGGAATTGTTCCTAGCTAGACAAGTTCATCTATTTCAGTAAATATAAATATACATACAAGTATGTGATTCGGCAAGTGTTAGTTTCAAAAGATTTTAAAATCACACAATCCACGTATATAATTTATAATTATGATTGATTGATTGCGATCTAATTTGTCGTCTTCTAATTATATATATATATATATATATATATATATATATATTAATTTTCATATTCCAAAATTCAAAGGATTCACAATTTTCCAGTTGCTTTATTAAACACGGAAAAATACCATAGCTAGTTGAAACAAATTAAGTTTTAGAGTGATAGAGTTGACATTATTGTATGATCATCAAATAAACTTACTTAATTCAACCAAATCTACGCAAAATTGCATTTTTTATACCACAATTAAAAAAGATATGCATTATAAGTAGTAGCATTTTTCTTCAACGTATTTAACATAATAATTTAATAATGAGTATATCAAATTAATACTTTCTTCGATGTGCACCCCAAATATATATATATATATATATATATATATATATATATATATATATATATATATTGCACCGTTCAATATATATAGTAATCTACCGAAAACATGCATTTTTTTGTTAGAAATTTAACCAAAGTACTAGATTTGCATACAAGTCACAATTTATGTTATTTGAATTTTCATTTAAAAATAATACTACTACCACTAATATATAGTCATAAGTTGTGTCACAAAAAATTAAAATATACTGTTACTTACTGCAGGAGCTCGAAAGTACTAAAAAGGATATATAATATAACTCTCCAATCTACATTGCGAAAATATAACAAACAAAGAAAATAAGGAAAAAAAAATACTAACATGGAAAAGAATAGAAAATTTCAAAAGAGTAATTAACAAAATAAAAAAATGAGAAACTAAAAACTAACTAGAGTTTGAGAGACAAGTCCAATTTTTTCAACTCCTCTTGATTATTACTATTCTTCAAACGAGAACCACCAATATCCCATCTCCCTTCCACCGCCGGAAAAATCCTCCGACCACCTTCAAACCTAGCTGCTCCGCCACTACTCGATGACGTTCCAACCTGATGATCCCGATTCTCCGCCACGAGCCGCCCTATAGCCGGCTGCTGATCAAAAGCCTTTCTAGTACTACCCCACCCGTAAATAGGTACCCCATTGTAACTAGGCTTATGGATCATGGAATGAACTTGAATTCCAAGAGACCTATTAAAAGATCCATGCAAAGGGAGAGAAGCCAAGCTCGAGTATCCGTTGACGGTCACCGGGTCGTGGTGGGCGCCACCAAACCGTTGGCCTCGCTTCACGATCGTTCGTTCTCGTTTGTGAGCATTTTGATGGCCTCCTAAAGCTTGTGAGCTATAGAATTTTCTATTGCAGTAGTTGCATGAGAATACGCGTGGTGAATTGTTGTTGTTGTTGTTTTTGTTGGAGAGGGTTAGATCCAATTGAAGATTAATGTTCTTATTGATTTCTTCTTCTTGTTCAGCTTCCATTTGGATAGGTAATTTTGATTGGCTTTTGGGTAATGGTGAATTTTGAGAATGATTGCATGGTTGTATTATTAAACTTTGTGCCAGCTCCATGTATATATGGAGGGTTTTTAGTTTTGGATTTTTAACTTTTGATTTGATTCAAGGGAGGAAATTTGGGCTTTAATAATACAAAGTTTTGATGTTATAATTAATTGGAGAATGAATGTAATTGTACTATTTATGGAAAGAGAATTTACAGTTACAGGACCTTAAATGGAAAGTGATATATTAGCTGGAAGGGGGCGGATCCACAATTAAGTTCTCCTACTATTTCCTTTTATTTTTTTTATTTTTGTCTTCTTGTTCATGTCATTTTTAACATTTTTTGACTCATCCCATTTTTGGAAAATAGCCTTAGTAATGTTTCATCATGAATATAGTACAATCTAAAACATATATGGGTCATATGTACCTTTCGGGATTGCAAATTTATCCTACAAAAGATATGGTCGCGTGATTTGAAAAAAATTGAATTTGATTGGAGGAATTAGGAATATTTAAGACAACCAAATTTTACTACAAGATGAGTTTTATATCTCATAAATTTTATAGATCTTGTGTGTACACTCTTCATCTTTTCTTATCAAAGCACATAATCTTAATTTTGGGGAAAATGCAAGTTACTCTATACGTGAAATTTGTATGAAGCTATACTTTAAAATATTATTAAATAAAATTATCAATTATTATTAAAAATTCGACATAAAATCCCTCACATACAAAATAGGCTGTCAACTTATATGGATGAAGGGTTTTGTGCCGAATAGATATTTAATAGTACAAAAGATTCTATACAATAAACTTATTTTTGACATCTGTTACTCTCATGAAAGATGTAATGGATGATAAGTTTAATGTACTTATTTTTTAGTTGATTGAATTTGGCTAAATCAATTATGGACAAAAAATTTCGATATACATACACATATTGAGTATTTTTTTTTTCCCTGTATTTCAAATATCTTATTGAATTTGAAATATTGTAACGGGCTAGGATTTCACGCACTAGACTAATTAATTTTTCGAACTATTTTATAGGAAACAGCACAAAAGGACATAATGAATGAAAGTTATGTATATTTATTATTGATTTTTTAATACGCAACTGAGAATGTTCATGTATTTAAATTTGAATTTGCAATAATTAAAATCAAGCATTACAGCTCTTGATTGGGTATTTTGGAACTTAATTATGTGAAGGCTTAATCCCACTTTGCACCCTACAAATAGGAGCATTTTTCACTTTACACCCTACAAAAAAAATTATCCCATTGTGCACCCTACAAACCACTATTTCATTTCAAATTGCACCCTCAACCACTTTCAGCCCATTTAAGTCGCCTGAGTAAGGGTAAATCCGTCCATTCACATTATTAACTACCCCAATTTCCCTCCAAAAATAATATATAGGCAAAATTGGCATATCACCATAATAACTTTAAAAAAATGCTGAAAAATAGAAAACAAGTTTTACGGGTACCATATTCTGAATTTCTCCTCTTTCTTCTTCAAATCCAGTCCAGTGCCGTCTTTGTCTTTTTTATGTTTGAAGAAAAATGGGTTGGGTGCTAAGAAAAGAGAATAAACTGTGTTTACCATATTCTCAATTTCTCATCTTATTTACGTTTTGATTCTCATTTTCGTTAACAACTCTATTATACTTGTTTGTAGAATTAGTAATTAGGGATAATTACATGTGCATCCTCAGAATTACTCTAGGTTAGTTTCAATAATTATATGTAAAGTGAAAAAGAAAAAGGCGGCACTAGACTCGACTTGAAGAAGCAGAATGAGAAATTGAGTAAACCCTAAGTCCCCGTAAGACTTGTTTTCTATTTTTTAGTTTTTTTTTTTTTAAGTTATTATGGAGATATGTCATTTTTGCCCATATATTGTCTTTGGGGGAAATTGGGGTGGTTAATAATGTGAATGGACAAATTTACCCTTACTCCAACAACTAAAATGGGCTGAAAATGGTTGAGGGTGCAACCTGAAATGAAATAGTGGTTTGTAGGGTGCAAAGTGGGATAAATTTTTTTGTAGGATGCAAAGTGGAAAATGCTCTTATTTGTAGGGTGCAAAGTGGGATTAAGCCTTATGTGGATTGTCAAATTATTGTAGGTTACGTAGTTAATTAATTTGAGTAATTAACGGAGATTGAATTAAACGGACCTCAGTATATAAACCATCAATGACTGTGATTGATATTACTATATGTATATACAAACCAACGAAAATTATTAGTCAAAAACCAATAATCTCGCGAATAATATATAAGATACTATAAACCATAGTCCATAGAGTAATAATTGTATTATTATATAATCTGTGATTAGTACTCCTATTCAAATACTCATTGCATTTTGCTTTCGATTATTCTCATGTTTCTAATAAATGTTGTCAATGAGGTTGTAGCTCGTTGGTAAGGTTGATGTCCCATGACTTAAAGGTCATGGGTTCAATCACCACAAATGGGATTGCACTTAAAGTGCGTTAATATTACATAAAATAAAGCATGATGTTAATGGCAGTTTACCCTCGTAATATTTACAATAGTCAATTTATTTCATGCGCTAACAAAAAATATTTATCTTCATGTGTAGTTACAATGAGTCACGTTGTCCTCCTCCCATTTTTAAACGGGTCCATATGTGCTGAGAAAGTTGCCCCCGCTTACATAGTATCAGCTTAGACCAAATTGCCCCCCATCCCCCTTGTATTAGTTTACATGAAGCAGTTTATCTTTACGTGTTATTTTGTATGAATATGTGTATCGTTCTGTGTTATCTTATATGGACCCGTTTGCCTCATTGTTATTTTACGTAGATTCTCACGTGTTATTTTATATTAAATACTTTACCCCTATGTTATTTTGTCATTTTACGCAACTATTTTCAACTTCACGTTCAATTTTGGACGTCGTAACTATCATCTCCAACGGATGAATTATCCAACATGGAAGCAAAACAATTGGGAGAATTGCAATTGTGGTACCAAACTATATACCGATTCTCACTTGTGGTACCATAAAAATCGAGGCCGACACATTTGGTACCACAATTTAAGAAATTGAATCACTTTTGGTACCACCGTTAAAATTGGACGTTAACTGATGACGTGGCAGTTAAGGTTTATTGCAAAATTGATACCATTACTTATGTTGACTGACAATTATACCCCTAACTTTTCAAGTTGTAAAAGTAACCCCACATCTTCAAATTTACTGACAATTTTAGTCCACATTGTTGCCCAATTTCAAAATTGGCTCGAATAAGACACGTGCGGACCAATTTAGAGATTTTACTTATTATATTTACATATTTATTTAACTAATTTAATTTTATAAATAATATTAATATATTTAATATAAATTCGATAAAATATTAATTAAATCTAAAATTTATATAATAATATTAATATATTTAATATTTATTAAAAAATAAAGTTATTTATTATTAATAAAATAATTATAATATATAAAAAAAATATAAAAATATAAAAAAAAAAAAAAACCATCTCCTACCCCCACCCCCATCCCCCCTAATTCTTGGATTTTTCAAGTACTGGGTACACCAAAGAAAATGATCAAAAACTTCATAGCAACACCAAAAGGAATGTGTATCAAGTACTTTAACGTGCCTAATCAATAATAATGAGGCCACATTTACATTATTTTAGGTTAAATCCTGTAATTTTATATCACATAGCATTCATTGAATTACAAGTGCTCAAATCAAAAAAACTATCACCAAGTCATAATACACCCCTACTCCTCAGTCAAAATTCAAACTCTAGAGACTGGAATAATCACTTCAATATAGAAGTTCAACATCGAAATTAAAATAATTACAATCCATGCCAATAAGTCTTCAAATAAATTAAACTATGAATACGAAAAATCAAGGCATTAATAAGTTGTACCTTCCAATAATTCCATTAACCATAATAACTAAATGGTCAGGTTGCACCTTAGACTCAGCCGCCTCCGCATCAAAAACGTCTTCACCGCCATTGACATACTCTATTTCCACTTTCCCCTCCTCCTTAGAACTCCGCCCCTTGAAGCAACCCCTGCTAAATTTTCTTAAAAAATCCATTTTTACACTATCACCCACCCAATACAATATTTGCCCTCTTTTATTTCTTTCGAATCCCAATTTAAAATTGACCACCGCCCCTGAAAATCGGAAATTAGAAGTGGGTTTTGGGTTTGGAATAGTGGGTTGGCAAGAGAACTTGGTGATGGTGAACATGGAAAGTTGAAGAATCTTTTATTTTCTTCAATAAAGTTTTAGAGAGAGAAAGGGAAAGGAAAAGGTGTATTCATGTGTAACAATGGAATTACCGTTTAGTTGATGGATGAAAATGCAACCATTTTTTCAGTTGCTTTTGAGGTTTAAAGAAGCTGTGGGAAAACAAGTTTTTCCTTTTTAATATGTAATTTCTTCCCGGCCGCCGCCGGCCTGGGATTTGGGTTGAGGGGGGGGGAGTGGTTAGGGGGATGGGGTTGGGGGTAGGAGATGGTTTTTTTTTTTTTTTTTTTTAAATTATAATTATTTTAAAATAATAAATAACTTTATTTTTTTAATAAATATTAAATATGTTAATATTATTATATAAATTTTAGATTTAATTAATATTTTATCGAATTTATATTAAAGTATTATTTGGTCTATTACTATTATTTATAAAATTAAATTAGTTAAATAAATATGTAAATATAATAAGTAAAATCTCTAAATTGGTCCGCATGTGTCTTATTCGAGTCAATTTTGAAATTGGGCAACAATGTGGACTAAAATTGTCAGTAAATTTGAAGATGTGGGGTTATTTTGACAACTTGAAAAGTTAGGGGTATAATTGTCAGTCAACATAAGTAATGGTATCAATTTTGCAATAAAACTTAACTGCCACGTCATCAGTTAACGTCTAATTTTAACGGTGGTACCAAAAGTGATTCAATTTCTTAAATTGTGGTACCAAATGTGTCGGCCTCGATTTTTATGGTACCACAAGTGAGAATCGGTATATAGTTTGATACCACAATTGCAATTCTCTCCAAAACAATTTATTTAAATATTTCAAACGGAATAATGTGTCTATTTCTGGATGACAATAGATAAATTAAACCTTATCATTATCATAGGATGATAAATGAGAATTAACACTTTCTTAAATGTTGTACTCAATAAGTCAATATACTTAAATTAGTTACACAATTCATTTGGACCGGACCTCTTGAATATTTTAAACAAGGAGCAGCTAGATCGATCTCACGACTCACAGCCACAGGTACAATGTTTCTTTTATATTCATTATTAAAAGTATCGGTTAAATTTAGTCAGGTTTTTTAATAATCATATTCATAATCAGTAGCTATATTATTGGGCATTGTGTGGCTTTGGCCGTCCAATCAATATCATATATATAGAGTTGTACTATTTGGCTTATTAGTCATGTATGGTGGAGTTGAACTTGTGATTAAAATTGTTGGGCAATATTCCACTAAATAAAATGGAAATATTTAGGTAAAATGAAGTTATCATAGCGAGATTTCAAATCATATACTACATGAAAGACTAGGTAACTAGCTAGGTTCTCGATATGATAGTTTCAATAGGAATTAATTAATTACATCACATTATGTCTTATCATAAGCATTCTATTCCTTTTCCTCTGGGTATTACCTGCATTAGGTGAAAAATGTTCCACGAAAGTCTTTTGTCGTGCTGGTTTGGTTTATTTGATATTTTTAATATTCAAATTAAAATAATTGGGACTCCCAACATCTATGCTAATTTACCGATTACTTTTTGAGTTTTTTTGGTTCAGTTTCACTTCATTTTGATTTTAAAATTTATTTAAGATATTTTTAGTGAAAATTTGGGAACACAGTTTGCATTGAGTTTGTATGTAATATTTGAATGGTAAAATATTTAATAGGCGAAGTGTTTCGCAAAATTAAAATATGATTTGAATTAATTTTGAATATTAGAAAAATCAAGTAGATAAAATTGTCAAATCAATGATTTTATAGAATTTCAAATTTGATATTACATTATGTATGTTTTGGAATTTGATTATGGACTTCAAGTTGGGTCAAAAGGTCTGGTCGTCTCACTAAATTAATTAAACTTGACCCAACTTGATTTTGTCTCGATTTTACTGAACCAACGTCAAGACGAAACCAATCCATAAATGTACATCACAATTTTTTGAAGTAAATTAACTTGTAATATTTACAACGCCAAAAAAATCAATTCAATAATTTTAACCTTTTGCCAATGAAGGCATAGCTAATTTGTAAGTCCGAGGCCCATTACTAAAAAGTTTTAGGTTCAACTTCTTTTAATAATGATTTTTCTCTAGTTTAATGTTAATCTTTGACGATTGATTTTTCTTCTGATTTGATTATAATTCAATAAATTTTCCGATTTAGTGATATTGATGTTTGATATAATTGAATATATATGTAATAATTATTTCTCTAAAAAAGACTTTTTTTATTTAATACACTGAAAATAATCAAATTAACTATTCACGTTTAATTAAATAAAGATCGTTTGAGTTCCTATTTTGCACGTAGTAAAACTGAATCTGACTCGACTCATGTGAATCAGATTCGAATCTGATTCACGTCACATTAATTAGTGAACCAATTATTGAATTCCACTAAATTAAACTGTGCTGTTTTAATTGTTAATTCATCAATAGAACATCTAAGTTTATTTTAAACATTGCTGAAAACCGAAAATTCACTTTGTTGTGTAAACATTTCTGAAGTTAGTATAATTGCTAGCCCATGTATTAAGAGGATGTATATTAATTGTTCCTATGTATGCAGTTGGGATGTTTCAATTGGCCGACATTTAAATGGGGAAACTGATGTTGAAGGGTCCTATTGTCCTAATATATATGCTGTCCTATAATGACAGACTGTAAAATAATTAATGATCTTATTATATCATTACATGACAAATATTGTTTCTAAAGTAGCCACCCCTTTAGGAAAGAGCGAACATCAAATTAGATTCATGGGTTATTCAAAATACCTTTATATGTTTATATAAAAGAAGCACATTGACTTCCTCTTGATTTTTACATTTTTACAGGAGGGTAAAATGTCCATTATGCAATGTCACAAGGAGTAAAGTGACAATTTACGCATATCACAGAGAAATAAATTGTCTATTTACTCATATCACATGGAGGTAAAATGAGGTGAATATGTTGTCAGGTTAAGATTAAATTGATCATTTTTTTACATGAAAATGAAGTTTCATTCGCATTATAGAGTATGTATACAACATCTCCACTAGTAAAGAGGTAAATTGCTCATTATTTCATATCACATGGAGATAAATTGTCTTTTATTTCATTTCTCACAAAAATAAATTATTTATTAGACATATCACAAGGAGTTCATTTGCCAAAAATTCCTTTCGGATAAGCATCATTTTATTCTTATTTTACACCAAATGGGAAGTACATAATTGCAGGTGCCCATCAACAATACTTTGGATATGCAATGCAAAAAAGACCCAACAATTATTATGACTTTATTGCTTTTTGTAGAATTATTAGATCGATCGAGATTTCTTTGTCTATATATCTTTGTGTAATAATCGTACTGTTTTCATTGAACAATGAAGTAATAGATAGATAAAGGCATTTTCCTTCCACTACTATCATTTCCATATGACCCCCAAATAGGACAACTCTGTTACTAGCTGTATCCTTTCTACACTCAGAGAGCCGATCAAAATTCAATGTCTTGATTACTTTGTGGCTTCTTTAATGATGTAGATAGTCACACTAACCCTAAAGACCATGATTTATTGGCGGTGTGAGCTGGGTAATGTAGAAGTGTCAAGAGTGAATAGCAAATTAACTCCATGTGTTATTTCATAAAAACATATTGTCTTGTTCTTGATTTTTATAGTTTTACAAGGGGGTAAAATACACATTATGTAATATCACAAGAAGTTAAAGTTCTCATTTACGCATATCACAGGGAGGTAAATTATCTATTTACGTATATCACAGAGGGTAAAGTGCGGTGAATATGTTGTCAAGAGTATAAGGTTAAATTGGTCATTTTTTTTACAAGAAAGTGAAGTCTCAATCGCATTATATAGTGTGTGTGTGACACCTCCACTAGAAAGAAAATAAATTGCTCATTATTTCATATTACGTGGAGGTAAATTGCATGCTCATTATTTCATTTCACATGGAGGTAAATTGCCTATTTTTATAATATATGGATGTAAATTGCCCATTAGACATATCACATGGAATTAACTTGTCAAAAATCCAGTCTCAAAAGCTTGATTGTATTATATAACATTATTTTCAAATAGGTGGTGACCGGATGGGTTGAATTTAATCTGGACTTCATCTAGGCCCGGTGAAAAGGGAAATTTTTTGTCCAACTCTGGCTTGGTCAAACTCATTTAATCTCATGGTAAGTGTATTGTTTTATGATTGATCATTTTTCTATAAGTTTCATGCAATCCCAAATCAAGTGTATTGCACTTGTCATTTAGTTACTTTGAATTCGGTTAAATCCGATTTGGATAATAATTTCCCCGTGCAGAGTTACTTTTTTGGGTGGTGCTTGGGTTAATAAGTCCACTACCTTGGCCCATAGTCTAACACACAGTGTAGGGGACCATTAAGTAGGGGTGAGCACGGTCCGCCGGACCGATCGGACCGAACCGGAACCGACGGTTCGGTCCGGACCGTTATTTTCGGTTCGGTAAACGGTTCTTGGCCGAGAACCGAACTCCCAAAATATCGGTTCTCGGTACAACCGGTCGATTTACCAAACCGAACCGGTTGGACCGAAACTATTTTTTTTTTTCAAATTTATGGTTTTCATTTACGAATTTTGGTGATAAATTTGATGATAAATTGAATTTTGTTCAATAAATAGAAGAGGGGTTTTTATTTGTATGGTTTGTATGTTGTAAGATATATTTTTTTTTAATATATTTTGTGTTAAAAATTGATTTTTTGGTTTTTATAAAAAAAAAAATTAAGTTTCGGTTTTGTGGACCGAATCGGACCGAACCGAACCGGACCGAAATTTCTGTTCGGTCCGGTAAACGGTCCACGAAAATCCAGGACCGAACCGGCCAGGAACCGAACTTCGGTTCGATTCGGACCGTTTGCTCACCCCTACCATTAAGTGAATGATATATGAACTAGTGCAGTCAATGGGCCGGGCTCGGGTCGGATCAAGTCCGGCCCAAATTCGTTTCCTTTATATTGGATCTAATAGAATCTTGTTCGGCTCAGAGTTTATCGGGTCTTGTCCATATTCGGTACATCGACGTCTTTTTGTATCTAATAGAATCTCATTTTTTACACCACTAATTTTTTTTTCTAAAATAAGTTTGTCAACGGTTGGAATTTTATTCGATTTAGTTCACATGTTCAAATTTTTATTTTTAAACAGTCATATTTTCAAATGGAATTATGAATGAATAATAAATTAGTATCTTCTTAAGCTAATTGTGAAATATTATTAATGAAACTTATTTTGATGATGTACATAATATTTTTATTTGAAATTATCGAATACGGAGTTTTAACGAATCGGATGACTTAGACCCATATTAGCTCCACTTAATTCAAAGAAAGATCAAATCCATTGAATATCGAATTATACAAAGATCATAATAAATCGAATTGGATACGGATCGAATTCGGATTAATATCTATCCCATCCACAACCCAAATATAAACCATTATATATTAATTTAATAATCAAATTTACAACATATTTGAACATAATAACGAAAACATATCACTCATATAATTAAATTAATACATGAATTAAAGTAGTGATAGACAAATAATAAGAGAGTTTGATAGAATAAACCAAAAAAATTTACTTAATATCATGCTCAACAAATTCATTTATCACACGTTACATAAAATTATGTACATTTTCTCGACCTCTTTTGGATAAATTATTCATTTTAGATGAGAAGAGTTGGTCCCGAGCGTAAACTTATAAAAGTTAAGGGGCAAAGTGTAGAGTGTCCATACATATAAGGGCGAAAGTCTAAAAAACGACAATTACAGAAGAGGGTTTTTATTAGGGTTTTGAAATACTCTGCATCTCTCTCTCTACTTCGGAGTTCTCACCTAAGGTTCGCTTGCCGTCTCCTTCTCCCTTCTCTAATGTAAGTAATACGGAATGGAAGTTTTAATCGTGTATATATAAAAGAATGTTACGCCATAATTGTTTTCATTGCTTCTTTATCAACAGACGATTATAATAATGGCGGCTGAAGATACCGCGCCGCCGGCTATGAGCTACATACCGGAGGTGGTGTTGAAGAAGAGGAAGAACAATGAGCAGTGGGCAATCAATAGGAAATTGCAGTTACAAGAGAGGGTTAAACGTCACAAGTTTGATATGTTCATCAAGAAGCCAGATCAATTCATACGAGAATACCGCGATAAAGTAATGAATTTTAGTAATTTATCTTTGAAATCTTAGGGCTTCTATTTGGGCGACGTGATTATCATTTACCTGGAATTTATATTGCACTTTAGGAACGTTGTTATTAGTACTAGCATGATGTTTATTCAATTGTTCATGTATATGAGAAACCTTAAATTTATGCTGATAGAGTTGTGGACTGTGTTTGTGTTTTACTGCCTAGTTTCTGTAACTCAACCCCAACTTTTTAAATGTGCACTTAAACTATTCCAAATATTTTACCACCTGGATTGAATGGAGTTGTAGACCCAGTAGCTGGATTTTATATTGAATTTCTTAGTTCACTCAGAAAAATATATTTATGGAAGTTTTATTGTGCTTCAAAAGTGTGGTCTGTTTAATTCTCTTAGGTTCTATAGTTACTGAAGGAGCTTACTTGTGATTATTATATGTAGCGGAGTGGGAGATCAAGTGGACATGATAAAAAAAGATTCCATATGCTCTTTTTCTTAAATCAAACCTGGTTTATCATCAGCCTAATCTGGTTATTAGTGATCTTTACTGCTGTAACAAATTTTCTTGAAGTATATGATAAGTGGTAGAATGACTAAGGACTCATACATTCTGTTTTTGTATCCAGGAATTGGACCTTGTTCGAATGAAGAGTAGGGTAAAGCGAACTAGACGAGCATCAGTGAAACCAGATTCCAAGCTCATATTCGTCATTCGCATAGGAGGGTAATCTGAAATGACCTATTTCGCTTTGAACTTATTTCCGTGGTTCAATTATTTTTTAAATATATTTTTATACTCTTGCAGGAAAAATGACATGCACCCCAGAACTCGGAAGGTTCTCTACTCTTTGAGATTAAGGAATGTATTCAGTGGGGTGTTTGTTAAGGCAAATGAAGGAATAATGGAGATGTTGCAAAAAGTGGAGCCTTATGTAACCTACGGGTATGTCAAGTTGTTTTTCTTTACATGGTCGTTTTCCTGATTTAGTATTATAAGCATATAAATCAACATTGAACATTCCGTATTTGGAATTTTTTTCTAATTAGTCGAGGCTGTCACTCACACACATGTATATGTATTATTATGTGTACACATACACATGCAGTTAACAAAACCCGACATATTTTGTTTTTGGTTTCAGATATCCCAATGTCAAGAGCGTGAAGGACTTGATTTACAAGAAAGGTGTTGTAAAACTTGACAAGCAGAGGATTCCTTTGACAGATAATAACATTGTTGAACAGGTTTCTATACTTCCATTGCTTATTACATTGCTTGTATCCTAGTTGATACTGTATTTACAACTTCTTTATCTTGATTTTATTTTGGCAGGAACTGGGCAAGCATAAGATCATATGCATAGAAGACATTGTGAATGAAATTGCTAATGTTGGTCAACATTTTAAGGAAGTTACCAGTTTTCTCTGCCCCTTTAAACTGAACAAACCAGAAAAAGCATTGCATGGCAAGAAGAAACGATTCAGTGATGGAGGAGACTCTGGAAATCGTGAGGATCACATAAATGAGTTGATCAGCAAGATGAATTAACGTAGTAAATTTTTTATCATGTAAACGAATATTGTTAATGTTATCCCGTACTTGGAAGGGGGAATCTTGGATTTTTTGTGGGACTTTTCCAATTTTATTATGAAACAGTATTTATGTTTGAAGTAGCATCATTTTCCTTTAGCATGAAAGTAATGGTATCAGATGCTATATCCATCCTATGATCTTGTTCTTGCTGCTTGACCGATTGCCTTGCCCTTGAATCAGTTGAAGCAAATAGTATCATTGAATGGTCTTTGTGTTAATTTCATGGTGCTCCTTTCTCCTAACATGATATGTTTGAGAGTTATTTTACTTCTGTAGGTGTTATAGTATCATTGAATGGTCTCTGTGTTAATCTCATGGTGCGCCTTTCTCCTATCTTGTAATGTTTGGGAGTTATTTTACTTCTGGTGGTGTTGGGCGGCCATATGAGACTGATAGGTTAAAGACTTGCCACAAGAAAACAATCCATCATTATTTGTGCGAGTTTTGTCCTTGGTATTTATTACTTCAAGAAAGTGCTATGAATTCAGAATCTTGATTAAAGCAACATCTTCACCAATTTACATATAAGTGATTGGAAAAATAAAATTCAGGGCTCTGTGAAAAAGTGCATAGTTGTTTGAAATTATTTGACAATTTTCAGAAACTATTATTGGGAACATATACAAAATTATTAATTAAAAAAATATATCGAACTGATACAATCCAGTACCAATACCCAATCAACCAATCACAATAATGAATATAATTGCTCAATCAACAAAATTAAACTAATTAACTTGTATTCAATTCGTAAATCTCCACTACAAACTGGATTGTAATTTCAATAACAATAATAATCAAGGTCCAAAATTATAACAATTCCACAATGGATTCCCTAATTATCAACTAGAGACATGAATAAATGATCTAATCACTTGCTACGTAAACATGCTCAGAACCACCATGGATAGATGATTTCGCAGATAAAATCAAGAGGAAGAGAGGGAGGCGGAATCAGAAAGCTTACACAAATTTTCTGAATGATCTTTCTAATTTCGGAGCTGGGTATATAAATAGGAAGTGTATTGATGATGTGTTGTCCTTGTCTGCCCTTAACTTCAGTTCCATTCAATCACCTGAAGCCACGTGGTTCTGATTTGGCATATGGCTGAGTTGGAAAGTGTGGCTGCTACTTGTAAAAACGTCACAATAAAAGTAGCAACTTTTGCTCTTGTTATTTTATTCTCAATTCCAGACATTAGCAAAAACACCCCTCATTTGCAAAAAACCCCCTTCTGCGCATTAACCATTTCCATGCACTGTTGATTTATTCTTTCCATTGATAGGAACTTTTATTGAGCATGCATCAATACCCTCCCGTTGAAAAGTTCCTTGTCCTCAAGGAACAAAGGAGGGGAAACGTTGGAGCAACTGAGTGAGGTCCTCCCAAGTGTTGTCTTCCTCAGCCGCATTCCACCACTTGACCAACACTTGTGTACCTGCTCCGCCCTTGGTTTTGTACATTCTTCTAGACACAATGCGTTCAGGTTCCATGATCACATGACCATGAGATGTTTGAGCCACTGGAAGTAATGGTGCAACAATAGCAGTCCCTATCTTCTTCCTCAATTGAGATACATGAAAGACATCATGAATCTTAGCACCCTGGGGCAGGTCAAGTTTATAGGCCACAGTTCCAATCCTCTGTAATATCTTGAAGGGGCCAAAATATTTGGGGCTCAGTTTAGTATAAGGGGAACTTCTAACAGAGACTTGTCTGTAGGGTTGCAGTTTTACAAACACCCAATCATCCACTGAAAATACCTTGTCCAACCTTTTCTTGTCTGCTAGTGACTTCATCCTTGATTGTGCTCGAGCTAAATGAGTTTTGAGAAGTCTAATAGTGGCTTCTCTAGCCGCTAAACTACGGTCCACACTTTCAACAGCAGAACTAAGAGGTTGGTATAACAAGTGAGCAGGAGGGGTTTGACCATACACCACTTCATAAGGTGTATGTTGTGTAGAAGAGTGAAAAGTGGTGTTGTACCACCATTCTGCCAGAGATAATGAGTGCAGCCAAGTCTTGGGTCTGTCCCCAACCATGCAACGCAAGTAGGTTTCTAAGCATCTGTTAACCACTTCCGTTTGTCCATCAGTTTGTGGATGGTATGCTGTTGAGTGAAGTAGCTCAGTGCCTTGCAGTTTGAAGAACTCTTTCCAGAAAGTGCTCATGAAAACTACATCTCTGTCGCTCACTATCGACTGTGGCATGCCATGCAATTTGAAAATGTTATCTAGGAATGCTTGAGCCACGGAGATGGCAGTATAAGGGTGAGTTAGAGCAATGAAATGAGCATATTTGCTCAATCTGTCAACCACTACAAAGATGACCTCTTTCTCATTAACCTTGGGCAGTCCCTCTATAAAATCCATAGAAATATCACTCCATATTCTCTCAGGGATGGGGAGGGGTTGAAGCAGACCATATGGGAGATGGTTCATGGGCTTACACTGCTGGCAAGTCACACATTCTTGGACATATCTGAAAACAAGGGTTTTCATGTGTTTCCAATAAAAGTGTCTCTCTAGTCTATGGAGTGTCTTGGCCATTCCAGAATGTCCCCCCTTACTGCTATCATGGTACAATCTGATGAGTTCTCTTCTAAGGTCAGCATCATTACCAATCACAAGTTTTCCCTTCCTCCTCAACAGTCCATCCACCCAAGAAAAATCAGAAAGATCAGAGGGGGTATTTTGCACTTTTTTGATAATCTCTTGCACTGAAGTGTCATTCACCCAACTTTGCTTAATTCTATCCACCAATGATGATTTGATCACTGTTAGGGAGTGTAGATGGGCTTGTCCCTCACAAGCTTGCCTACTTAAGGCATCAGCTACCTTATTATCTATTCCTTTTTTATAAACAATATTATAATCATACCCCATCAACTTGACTAACCACTTCTGTTGTGCAGGTGTGGCAATTTTTTGTTCAAGTAAATATTTGAGACTCTGATGGTCTGTATGGATGACAAAGGGTCTGCCAATTAAGTATGGTCTCCACTTTTCCACTGCGGTCACCAAAGCCAGAAGTTCTCTCTCATACACAGGAAGTGCAGCATGTTTATCACTAAGAGCCTTGCTGAAATAAGCAATGGGTCTTTTGTTCTGCATGAGAACAGCTCCCAACCCCTTTCCAGAAGCATCAGATTCTATAACAAAGTCACTGTTGAGGTCAGGTAGAGCCAACACGGGTGTCTTGGTCATGGCCATTTGTAGCTCTTTAAAAGCTTCAGAAGCTTCTTCACTCCATTGGAATTTATCTTTTTTCAAAAGGTTAGTTAAAGGTCTAGCAATAACCCCATAATTCTGGACAAACCTCCTTTAGTACCCTGTCAAACCCAGAAAACCTCTCAAAGCCTTAATGTTTTTTGGCAGTGGCCAATCCAACATAGCCTTGATCTTTTGCACATCTGCAGAGACACCCTCATCAGAAATCACAAACCCCAAATACTCTACTTGTCTCTGAGCAAAACTACACTTGCTTTCCTTCACAAAAAGAGTATTAGTTCTAAGCAATTCCAAAACCATGCCAATATACATCAAGTGATCAGTCCAATTAGCACTATATATGAGGATGTCATCAAAGAAGACCAGAACAAACCTTCTTAAGTAGTGTTGAAAAACGTGGTTCATTAGGCTCTGAAAAGTAGAGGGGGCATTAGTGAGACCAAATGGCATAACAAGGAACTCATAATGTCCATTATGGGTTCTGAAGGCAGTTTTTTCCACATCTTGTTCCCTCATTCTAATTTGGTGGTACCCCGACCTAAGATCCAGCTTGGTGAAGAATTTTGAACCATGCAACTCATCCAATAGTTCCTCTATTACAGGTATGGGGAACTTGTCTTTAATAGTTGCTTTATTAGGTTCTCTGTAATCCACACATAATCTCCAAGCCCCATCCTTCTTTTTAACCAAAACCACTGGTGATGAGTATGGACTATTGCTATCTTGAGCCACTCCAGATTCCAGCATTTCAGTGACAATTTTTTCAATCTCATTTTTTTGTAATGCTGGGTATCTATAAGGTCTGACATTAATAGGAGAAGTCCCCTCTTTCAAGTTGATAGCATGATCATGCAACCTTCTAGGAGGTAATGCAGTGGGAATCTCAAAAACATCACTATAAACATCCAACAATTCCTGTAGTTCAGGTGGCCTGTCCTTACTCTTATCCAATTCTGTATTCATAAGTTGCATTTGGCTGTCCTTTTTACTGATCCAAGAGAGACTCATCATGGATAATTCAGCTGGTTTGGAGAGTATTTTACTCATGGTACTCTCTTTGACCATCTTAATGGATGGTGATTTTCCCCTCAAGGATACTCTCTTTTTATTTATTTCAAATTCCATAGTTAGTTTGCTGAAATTCCACTTAATATCTCCTAGTGTGACTAGCCACTGCACTCCAAGCACTAGATCACACCCCCCACTGGCATAACCAAGACATCAGACAAGAATGGAGCACCATGCATCCTCCAACCAAATCCTTTACACATGTGATTGCTGTGCACCTTACTACCATTAGCTACCCCTACCACAAAAGGTGTGGTGGGAGTCAATTTGCACCCCAATCTCTTAGCAGCCTCTAAATCTAAGAAGTTATGGGTGCTGCCTGAGTCCACCAAGATGTGTACTGGGTTGTTTTCATTAGAGCCAGTAATCCTCATGGTATGGTAATCTTGAGTACCATTCATGGCATGAATGGATATGTATGGCATTGGTTCTTCTTCATTTCTACCTGTCTCTTCTTCTTTCCACACCTCTCCTTCTTGGTTTTCTCCACTATCAATGTCCTCTTCCAAGTCCATGATGTAAAGTTGTTTCCTCTTAGAACATTGATGGCCTGGTGAAAATTTTTCATCACACCAAAAGCAAAGGCCCTTAGCTCTCCTCTCAGTCATCTCTGCAGTAGTTACTATTTTGGGCTGCCTGCTTTGGTTCCTAGGTGGTGGTGGAACATTTCTAACCATAGGTGTAGGTAGTAATGGAGCACTTCTGTTAATAGCAGTATATGACTTTCTGTTGGCTTCATAGTTACTCTTTTCCTGCATTCTAGCTAAACCATAAGCCTTTTGAAGGGTTCTAGGATTGAACATCCTCACTGGGTATTCTATGTCTTTCTTAAGTCCAGTTAAAAAAAGGCTCACCGCATAAGCTTCTGAGATGTCCACCTTGTTGAACAAGTCATCAAATGCATCAAGATAAGTCTGCACATTTCCAGTTTGTTTTAATTCCTTCAACTCACTCATGGGGTCTTCAAATAATGCTGCTCCAAATCTGTTTTGTAATGCTCCAACATACTCCTCCCAGTGGACTACCCCTCTTCTCACCTTCATGAATGATTGATGCCACACTTGAGCTCTCCCATCCATGTATAACCCAGCTATTTTAACCTTGGAGTTGTCATGTGTTTCCTCCAATTCAAAATATTGTTCAGCTCTATATATCCAACTCTTCAAATCCTCTCCTTCAAATCTGGGAAAGTCCATCCTGTAGTGATGCTTATAGGGTCCATGTTGGAAGTTCTGCCCAGATGAAAATGAAGAGTTTCCTTTCTGATCATCATTGTCCATTATTTCAGATTGTTTTCCCTTGGATATTTCAGCCAATGATCTTTTCATTTCCTCCATGTATCCCTCCATCTTTCTTTCTAAATTGTCATATCTCAAACTCTGCTCCTCACTGTATGCTTTCACTTGATCTAATTCCTTCTGTAACTCTTGTGATCTTGTGTTTAAAGCCATTGCGCAAGGATTTAACCAAGCTCTGGATACCACTGATACAATCCAGTACCAATACCCAATCAACCAATCACAATAATGAATATAATTGCTCAATCAACAAAATTAAACTAATTAACTTGTATTCAATTCGTAAATCTCCACTACAAACTGGATTGTAATTTCAATAACAATAATAATCAAGGTCCAAAATTATAACAATTCCACAATGGATTCCCTAATTATCAACTAGAGACATGAATAAATGATCTAATCACTTGCTACGTAAACATGCTCAGAACCACCATGGATAGATGATTGGAAGCATAGAAATCAGGAGAGGCCCTCGTGTGTACCTGAAAACGAAGACGGATCAGCTGATTTCGCAGATAAAATCAAGAGGAAGAGAGGGAGGCGGAATCAGAAAGCTTACACAAATTTTCTGAATGATCTTTCTAATTTCGGAGCTGGGTATATAAATAGGAAGTGTATTGATGATGTGTTGTCCTTGTCTGCCCTTAACTTCAGTTCCATTCAATCACCTGAAGCCACGTGGTTCTGATTTGGCATATGGCTGAGTTGGAAAGTGTGGCTGCTACTTGTAAAAACGTCACAATAAAAGTAGCAACTTTTGCTCTTGTTATTTTATTCTCAATTCCAGACATTAGCAAAAACACCCCTCATTTGCAAAAAACCCCCTTCTGCGCATTAACCATTTCCATGCACTGTTGATTTATTCTTTCCATTGATAGGAACTTTTATTGAGCATGCATCAAACATAAACAATTATGTAGTTTCGTTTCGATCGACTTAAAAGTAAAACTCTTTTATATTTTCTATGAAAACACATAAATTTTTTGATTTATGGTTTGAAAATAATTAGGAAAATATTTTGAAGATGTGCTTACAGAAATTTAATTCAGCTTGAAAAGGAGAAAGCTGATTAGGCTATAGCCAAACAGCCCCTAATAGTTTTGATTTCCATTTATTCGACAAATTTGCCCCCAAATTTCTACAAGACAACACTTCTTCTCAATTTTTACTAAGCTTACAAGAAAAAATGGAACACGGCGACGATTGGTTGGCCACGGACAAATTAGAACACGTATTGTTCGGTTTCTTCATTTCCATCATTTCATCCCTATTGGCAGCCCGAACCCGTTACATTTTCATTCGCCGATGCAGTATTTGGGTCGGATCCGTCATCTCGTTTTCCTCTGGCGCCGCCAAGGAATTCGCCGACGAGCTCGGTTTTTTTAATTCAGCCGGCGCCTCCGCTAAGGACGCCGTCGCAGACCTCCTCGGCATTCTTCTAGCCGCCGTGTTGCTTTCCTCGTTATCTATTTACAAACCCTACTCGAGCCGTGCTAGACCCGACACGTTGGATCAAACCCGGGTGATCGACATGGTTTGAACCGGTTGAGCGGTGTGTTTTCTGTCTACATTTTTCATCTAGTCAAATTTTCTTCTCCAAATATTTGCCATTGTTTACCCTATGAATAAAGCTAGTGTAACAGTTTACTCCCTGGAAGTGCAAATAATATGTAGTAGGAATTAGTATTTGCATTGGGGAGCCAATACTATACTTTTAAAGCTGGTCCTCTCAAATTTAATTCATTAACAAGTACTATATACACCTGATAATTGGAAATACATTTGTTCCGTTCCCACATTAATGGAAATAATATATTGATATTTGTCCTTAATCGTACTACAGAAGCATGGACAATGACCAAGAATTGATATTTATAGATGTGGTCAAGCCCTGTCCCGATGATAACTACAAAAGATTATCGCAGAATGATGTAAGTGAAGAGGTTTGACCCAACACTTTCCCTTCCACTCATCATTTTCAATTATGGTTGTATTTGTATTTTGCCTTAAAGTTTTGGGCTACGATTCAGGGTCTTGAACAGCTGTATGAAAATGTTGCATTACAAAATTCGCAATAAACAGTTAAATCACAAGTTGGATATGAATGCCAAGAAACATGACTGTTCTAAGCGTATTGCTTTAGTAGTTGCTTTGTATTAGATGTACTTTAACTCGTGTATATTGTATAAATGCATTATGCATGTATACCAGATTATATTTTCTCTGAATATGTGTTATGAATTTGTCAAAATATATTTTCCTACGTGGGTGATAGGTGGGTATTTTGCTAGTCAGATTTAGTATTATAAGTCATAAGTTAGTGGTCAAAGATTTTTAAGGTTGTTCCTATTTTTTCTGTCTTATTGTTGTTGTACTGCCTATTTATAAGGCTATTGATTAATTGAATAATATGCACTTGAAGTTTTATTCTTCTTTCAGTTTCTAACAGTGGTACCAGAGTGAGGTTCAAAAAACAAAAAAAGTTGCCAAAGTAAGAAAAGAAATTGAGTGATATAGAGAGTGGATAGCAGCAGCTTTATTTCTATTTCACATCTATTTGCAGCAGCATTAGAGGATAATAATGGCCTCTGAAAACTTTGTGCAACCATCGATTCCACGCTTTGATGGTCACTATGATCATTGGAGCATGTTAATGGAGAATTTTATGCGCTCTAAAGAGTATTGGCAGGTGATTGTTTCTGGGATAACAGAACCAACAGTCGATACCGTGTTAACAGAAGTGCAGACGAAAGAGTTAGAAGCGCTGAAATTGAAAGATTTGAAGGCGAAAAACTATCTTTTCCAAGCAATTGATCGTTCAATCTTGGAGACAATTCTTTGCAAAGATACATCCAAGGAAATTTGGGATTCTATGAAGAAGAAGTATCAAGGGTCAGCAAGAACAAAAAGACAACAACTTCAAGCACTTCGATCTGAGTTTGAAATGCTTCGAATGAAATCAGGAGAACTAGTTGCTGAATATTTTTCTCGGACCATGGCAATTGTAAACAAGATGCGGATTCATGGAGATAAGATGGAGGATGTAACCATTGTTGAGAAGATTCTACGATCCATGACACCAAAATTCAATTTTGTTGTATGTTCGATAGAGGAATCTAAGGATATTGATGCACTTTCAATTGATGAACTACAAGGCTCATTGTTGGTTCATGAACAAAAAATTAACCAGCAAGAGAAAGAGGAGCAAGCTTTGAAGACCTCAACTGATAATCGTTCTTCTGCACCAAATAGAGGACGAGGTAGAGGACGAGGAAATAGCAATCACAAAAATCTGCATCAGACCTCTGAAGATAATCAGTTCCATGACTCTCAAGGCAGGGGAAGAGGTCGTGGAGGCCATCACTCAACTACGAACAGATCAAAGTCGGGAGACAAAAGTAACGTTGAGTGCTTCAGATGTCATAGGTATGGCCATTACAAATCTGAATGTCGTACAAATTTAAATAAAAATCGTGTAGAAAAATCTAATTTTGTAGAGAATGAAGAAGAAGTGTCTTTATTGATGGTTTGTCATGCCAAGGAGGAAACTCATAACAATTTGTGGTACTTAGACACTGGTTGTAGCAATCATATGTGTGGCGATAAGTCTGCATTCTCTTATTTAGATGAATCTTTTCGTGATAGTGTGAAGTTTGGTGACGATTCTAGAATCTCTGTTATGGGGAAAGGGAAGGTAACTATCCAAACCAAGGCAAACTCTATTCAGACAATCTCTAATGTTCTTTTTGTTCCAGATTTGAGAACAAATTTACTTAGTGTTGGCCAACTTCAAGAAAAGGGGTATGGAATCTCTATCAAAGACGGAGTATGTAGAATTGAAGATGCAAAATTGGGTTTAATTGCTCAAGTCAACATGACAGCCAATCGAATGTTTCCATTGTATCTCAACAACATGACACCTTCATGCTTCTCTACAAGATTAAATGAGGAAGCTTGGCTATGGCATTTTCGGTATGGACATCTGAATTTTAATGGATTAAAAACACTGCAGCAGAAAAATATGGTAGCATGCCTTCCCGAATTCTCAATTCCTTCGCAAGTTTGTGAAGAATGTGTTGTTAGCAAACAACACCGAGATCCTTTTCCGAAAGGGAATACATGGAGAGCGAAGAAACCACTTGAGCTGGTGCATTCCGACCTTTGTGGACCAATAAATCCATCTTCTAATGGAGGTAAAAGATATATAATTACTTTCATTGACGATTATAGTCGGAAAACTTGGACATATTTTTTGCAGAATAAATCTGAAGCTTTTATGACTTTTAAGAACTTCAAAGCGTATACTGAGAAAGAAGTTGGATTTCCAATAAAAGTTCTTCGTACCGACCGTGGTGGTGAATACAACTCTCACGAATTTGCAAATTTTTGTGAGTTTTATGGAATCAAAAGGCAACTTACAGCTGCGTACTCGCCGCAACAAAATGGAGTTTGCGAGAGGAAAAATCGCACTATTTTGAATATGGTTCGAAGTCTTTTGACAAGGAGCGGCATTCCAAAAAATTTCTGGCCTGAAGCAGTTAATTGGAGCGTTCATATATTGAATAGAAGCCCCACACTTGCTGTTCAAAATATGACACCGGAGGAAGCTTGGAGTGGACGTAAACCGGTTGTAGATTATTTTCGAATTTTTGGGTGTATTGCTTATGCTCGCATTCCGGATGCAAAGAGAAGAAAGTTGGATGACAAAGGAGAAAAATGCATTTTTCTCGGTGTTAGTGATCAATCAAAAGCGTACAAATTGTACAATCCTATTACCAAGAAAGTTGTCATCAGTCGCGATGTTGTATTTGACGAAGATAGAAACTGGTCATGGAGCAGTAGTGGTGTTGGACAGATAATACCAGTGAATTTTGATGGTGTAAATGAAGAAGAAACACAACCTAATCAACAACAAAATCCACCAGCTTCTACTCTTGGAAATTCTGAAAATGAAGTTACTACAACATCAACTTTACCCGCTGAAGCGGAACATTCTGATGCTGTAGCAGGTCACCCTCAACGTGCTAGACGAAGACCAGCGTGGATGCGAGACTATGAGGTAACAGGAATTGATCATTGTGAGGATCCACTTACTCATTTTGCCTTGTTTTCAGACTGTGATCCAGTGACTTTCGAAGAGGCTATCAAAGAATCGAAATGGCAAAAAGCTATGGATGCTGAAATTGAGGTCATCGAGAGAAACAACACTTGGGAGTTGATAGATCTTCCAAAAGGGCAAAAGACAATTGGTGTGAAGTGGGTTTACAAGACAAAATTGAAGGAAACCGGTGAAGTTGACAAGTATAAGGCTCATTTGGTGGCAAAGGGCTATAAGCAAGAATTTGGCGTTGATTACAAAGAAGTTTTTGCTCCTGTTGCAAGACATGATACAATCAGATTGGTGATCGCATTGGCAGCTCAAAACACATGGCCTATATTCCAGTTGGATGTTAAATCAGCATTTCTACAAGGAGATTTACACGAACAGGTATTCGTTGATCAACCTCCTGGTTATGTGAAATTGGGTAATGAGCATAAAGTGTATAAGCTGAAAAAGGCTCTATATGGGCTGAAACAAGCTCCTCGAGCTTGGTACAGCCGTATAGAAGCTTATTTTCTGAAGGAAGGTTTTACAAGATGCACATATGAGCATACACTTTTTATCAAAACTGAAGATGGAGGGAAGATACTTTTTATATGCTTATATGTAGATGATCTAATTTACACTGGAAATGATAGGGTCATGTTTTGAAAAGTTTAAAAAGTCCATGATGATTGAATTTGAAATGTCTGATCTTGGAATGTTGCATTATTTTCTGGGCATTGAAGTTGTTCAATCAGCTACTGGAATCTTTATTTCTCAAAAGAAGTATGTACGAGAAATTTTAGATAGATTTCATATGAAAAGTTGCAATTCGGTGAATACACCAACTGAATTTGGGTTGAAGCTAAATAAAGATCTTGAAGGAAAAAAGGTTGATGGCACTCTTTACAAACAGATTGTGGGAAGCTTAATGTATTTAACTGCAACAAAGCCGGATATAATGTATTCAGTGAGTCTCATCAGCAGATATGTGGAAAATCCGACAGAGATGCATCTACTTGCTGCCAAAAGGATACTTCGTTACTTGCAAGGCACTAAGGAATGTGGGATATTCTACAAGAAAGGAGAAATTTCAGACTTAATTGGTTTTACCGACAGCGATTTTGCTGGGGATCGAGATGATGGGAAAAGTACTTCGGGCTATGTTTTTATCTTTGGTTCAGGGGCTGTTTCATGGTCATCAAAGAAACAACCAATTGTCACTTTATCAACCACTGAAGCTGAATTTGTTGCTGCAACTTCATGTGCTTGTCAAGCCCTATGGTTGAAGAGAATTCTTGAACAACTGCATTTCAAGAGACAAGGGCCTACTACTATATTTTGTGACAACAATTCAGCTATCAAACTCTTCAAAAATCCGGTTTTACATGGGAGAAGTAAACACATAGATGTGAACTTTCATTTCTTAAGAGATCTTACGAAGGCTGAAAAAATTGAGCTCATCTATTGTAGGAGTGAAGATCAACTTGCGGATATATTCACGAAGCCTCTCAAATTGCCTTCATTTTTGAAGTTACGAGAATTGTTGGGTGTTTGTAAGTTGGACTCTTGAGGGACTAAGAAGCTGTCTTTTCTGGAATTTGTAGTAAACTGAATGTCTGTAGACATCAGTTTAAGGGAGGGTTTGTTATGAATTTGTCAAAATATATTTTCCTATGTGGGTGATAGGTGGGTATTTTGCTAGTCAGATTTAGTATTATAAGTCATAAGTTAGTGGTCAAAGATTGTTAAGGTTATTCCTATTTTTTCTGTCTTATTGTTGCTGTACTGCCTATTTATAAGGCTATTGATTAATTGAATAATATGCACTTGAAGTTTTATTCTTCTTTCAGTTTCTAACAATATGCTTTTGTGTCCAGTACCAAATAACAAATAATCTCCGAAACTTGGGAGAGATCTAGTCACCACTAGTCGTTCTCTTTTAATCTATTTGAAGCTCTGGCTTTATCTATGCATTCGGCATGCATAGTTATCATATCGTCTTATCTATTAGTATATGCAGCTTTTCTATTGCCTTTCCTCCATTCTGAAGCTATTGGCTGATAAGGGCTTCTCAATCGCGTTAGTATCTTCATCAGGCAGCTTAACCGCAGAATAAACACCTGCCCCAGCCAGAGCACCGAGGATGGGAGCTGTGAGGTACACCCATATGGCCTTATAGTTGTTTGCAGCAATTGCTGGCCCTAAAGTCCTTACCGGATTCATCGAAGCTCCTGTACTTTCCCTGTATTGCAAACAGAGAATACAATAATATAAGCCTTTATATTTGGGAAAACCATTCTTGAAATTGAGTTTCAACAATTGTTTGTCCATTTTTGGAGATTTTGAGGTCCCATAA
Source organism: Penstemon newberryi var. newberryi (assembly GCA_030819805.1). Classification (NCBI taxonomy): domain Eukaryota; kingdom Viridiplantae; phylum Streptophyta; class Magnoliopsida; order Lamiales; family Plantaginaceae; genus Penstemon; species Penstemon newberryi. The sequence goes on from JAUALY010000008.1 coordinate 2,355,920, forward strand.
TTGATCCTCATGTTGATTATTTTTTATGTTGACTTTTACCCTAGGCAACCAACTATTTAGCATTCCTTTTTCTAACCGACCCTCTTTTTGCAAAAATGGGATTTAGAAATGGGTTTGTCTCCCCACATCTTTTATTACTTTTATTGCTCCTAAACATTATTGGGTGAGCTATAGTTTGAATCCTGAATAAAAGCATATACTAACATTTATCACACATTTCTTAAGTTTGACTCAAGCTTGACTTAATAAGTAAAACATTACTCAAATTGACTTATGATTGATTCAATTAAAGCTTGTTTCTTGTGTTCACCTTGATTAATGTTAACATATAAATCTCAAAGAAAATCAAAATAAGTTGAACGTAAATATTGTTTAACTCTAATGTTGAACTTCTGTTCTCTTCCAAAATGATGTCTTCTGTCATTACTGACTAGAACTCGTGGCTACTCTAAAAGTTGAATTATTATTGACGTTGATGGAACTGGTTATAAAACTCGGGGACCTACGTCTGCACGCATCTTTACTACATTTTAGTTACATGTTCACATGCGATTTAAAAAGAGAAAACAATTAAAAAATAAAAAAAAGTTTAAACAAGAACAATTTGTGAATATATTACCCGGCTATCAGTATATTGAGCATGACAGTAGCTCCAACCGCAATTCCCGCAAGCTCACCCACCTGTTTTCATTATGGCAAAATGAGATCTGGATCCCCCCTTGGTTTTATAACAAATTCATAAATATCTATACAAAAGTTTTTTTTATACAATAATTTAGCCTACTATTATTGCATTGTTATTTCCAGATCAGAAGATGTCATTAAATTGGTGATCAACTGCCTTATTGTCTGAGAAATAAATATTTTTTGTCTTTGCATTGAATGCTCATTGAAGTTTGGGATTTCAGTTGCTAGGCATGAACTTGTTTTACAAACAATCTTGAAAAGGAAAAAAGAAAAGTGTACTTACAGCTCTTGTATCAGTGGCTACAGCAGTGACAACAAACATGAGATTGAATGTGATTATGAACTCCAAAGCAAAAGCTTGAGCATAACTCCCTGAAGGCACAGTCACACCACCCCCCATTATCGGATGAAAAACCGCCTTAAGCACAAATGCAGCACATATTGATGCCATTACTTGAGCTCCAATGTAAACCGGAACCTGAAAATTTCAATCTTGATTGAATTGATCGAATACCACATCGGAAAAGGAAAATAAAATTATATAATACATTTTTCCAGGGGAAACACTTGAGAGCAGCAAATGAGATAGTGACAGCTGGATTCAGATGGGCACCGGAGATGTGCCCTGTCGAGAGTATAACGATCATAACGGCTAACCCAGTCGAGGCTGCTAGGCCGAGAAGCGTCTCCGAGCCTTGAGTCTTTTGGTTCACTATTGCTGTGGCTGTCCCTGCAAAGATTAGTACGAAGGTACCTATGAACTCTGCTCCCACCTGATTTAATTTGTAAAATAAATTTATTAGAAAAGTAGTGGTCTTACAAGGAATGGAAATTTGGAGTGAATGATAAAGCTTTCACCTTTCTTGCAAGGGAGACTGGAGGTGGAGGCAATGCACAAGACACAGGGGGTAAACTCCCTTCTTCTAAGTTCCATGCTTCAACTCCAAAGCATTTGCAGTTTTTAAGAAGTGATGACTTTCTTCCATGGTTGTTCCTTTCGGGCCGGAATCCTCCGAAGAGAGGAGCACCAGGAGTCCCTGGGGTTACTGGTGTTGAAGGTGCTGATGCTCCATCTTCACCTTCCATTTCTCACAATGTATAATACTAATTAATGCACTAGTCAATAATAATGTAAGTGTACTTATGATTCTTATGTATGTATGTTTTCAAGGCTTTATACTGGCCAATGTGGTTGGTTGACTTGGAGATTTGATAAGATTCAGACAAAAGGGATAGTGAAGATTATTAAGTGGAGGAAATTGAAGTGAGGAAAAAAGAAAGAAAGTTGATTTGGGAGTGGATGGATGGTGGGACATTATTTTGAATTATTGATCAATTTCTTAGCATTTGGGCATTATATAAATAAAACATTTGACCTTTTAGGACAAGAGTCGTGGTTTTGCTGTACCTTCCACATGATTTTGTATTTTCACTCAGTTCATGTACTCAATTATTTAGTCAACCATTTTTTTTCTTTGCAATTTCTTAGTTGTCAAAAGGAGAGGTTTAGAATTGATCTCTTTATTGGTGAAATTGCAACTTTTTGCAAGGAAGCTGCACATGGATATACTATTTTTAATCAATTTCCTTGAAAATAATAATAATAATAATAATAATAATGTGATTTGTATATGCCCAATATATTTTCCTAGTTAGAGTCACGATTAGGTAGTAGTTTCTTACTTAAATTAATAAAAGTTCGTTGGAGTCTAGTGTTATAGGTACTAGATCAAGGTTACAGTTAAGTGTGCAGCTATTTGTTTAGAAGAGACAAGAAAATTAGTAGTAATATTTTAGTAGTTTATGATGATAATTTAATTGATTCTATGTGAATTGTCTAGTGAAGGTCGGTTCGTCATACATGATTATGTGATCATTTATTTGTGAAGTGATCAATGGTTAATATTGATCGATGTTGGTCCGATTTCGCTTGGTTTTGGTGTTGATTTAGATAATTTAGTAAATCTTTTGTGACACGATATAGAATAAATTTGATATGCGATTTGTACGGATCTTAAAAATCAGAAATACAATTTAAATCGAGTTTAGACGAAAAAACAATCTTGAATCAACTTCTATAAAGATTCAAATTGATTGATCTTTTGGCATGTTTTGACCCGAGTCAAAACAACATAACGTGCATTAAAACAAATTCTTAGTGGAGGTGGAGCATATATAGGGACTAGGGCTGTCAATGTTTCAATTCGGATCCTATTCGAATTCGGTTCGATTTATCAGGATAATTGCCCGGCCAGAGATCCGATGGACCTGATCCGATTATAAAGATTCGTAATCCGAAACACATGGAACGAATATGGATTTAGGTCGATCAGATCCGTTAAAGATCCGTATTCAACAATAAATAAAAAGAATGATATAACATTATATATGTATATAATGTTTTATAAAAGTAAGTAACATTAATAACATTTCACTGTCAATTTAAGAAGATAGTAATTTATAACTCTTTTATAAATTTATTTAAACGAATATTTTCATCTAAAAATATGAATATTAGTAAAGAAAGTTTGAACATGCGATCTAAAATTAAATAAAATTATAAAGTTAATAAACTTGTTTTAAGAAAAAATATTAATGTAATTTTTTAAATGAAAATTTTATTGGATTCGAAAAAGATCCGATATCCGGTCAAATCCGACCAAGATTCATTGGATTAAAAAATCTTGATCCGAGCACAATTCGAGCAAATCCGAATTCGACAACATCCGATCCGATATAAATGGGATCGAATCTGGATCCGGATGAGTCTGATTCGACCAGAATCCGACCCAGCCCATCACCATCGCCGAGACGGGCCAAAAAATATTAGAATATGTGAAGTGAAGCAAAAGATAAAAATAAGAGGATTGGGCTTTTCTAAGCCTAAGCTAGTTCGGCTGGCCCAATACATATGGCGAAATAAGAGGATTGGGCTTTTCTAAGCCTAAGCAAAAGTTTAAATATCATTGGTTACCTCTATTTTATATTAGTGGCCTGATCTTTCTTTCGTATTGAATCACTCGCAAATACATGATGATTCACACATATACATTTCTTGAATAAATTGTGTTCACATTGTTTGTGGACTTTAGCATTTGATCAAAATTAGCTCTTGAAGAAGCTTAGGAGATGCTCTGCTTGGATAGTAAAAATCAAACTAATACTATCTCCTCCCAAATGTTTCACTCATTTGATATAGTTGACTATAGTTAATCATAGTTGACCAGTATTTTGAAAAAATATAATACACAATCTAACTGATTTATTTCAGTAATAATTTCATAATATTATATAACACCATATATATTAATATTTAAAAGTTTAAAATGCTATAAATACAAAAAATCTCTGCTTGTTAAGTCACTTACAATATTAAAAAAAAAATTAACTTTACACTGTAATGGAGTAAAAAAAATTGAGACAGAGAGAATGATATTGCGTATTATATCGTTATTTATAAATTTCTTGAATTTTAAAAATTTATTAAATTGCTTTGTTCGACTGATGTCGTATTTCATTTGGAATATTAATATTTAGAGAATATATTCATTCACCTTCTTAAATAAATAGAGAAATGTAGGAGTAGTAATTGTAATAAATTAAGTCTGAAGGATAATTAATTAAGGAATTAAAAATGTGCATGAGTTGACTAATCCCGGCTTGCAAATTTCCTTCCACCCCGCGATTTGGGCTTTGGGCGCTTCTATTCTACGTCTCACTTGTGTTGCGACAGAGGTTGGTTTTTCTTTTTGGCTTCTTTCTCATCTTTTTCCTTTGCATTTTCTTTATATTATTTGTTTTCAAATCTTGCAGGCAGTGATTATTCTAAACTAAGACGACAAGCGTTTAGGTAGGAAATGTTTCGTTCGGATTTGATGATATCACAGGGCAATTTGTCCATCTCATTTTCTAATCCAACTTTCGATAACTGTTACTAAAATCTGTTCGTTTTGTTTCCCCCAAAATTAATTGCTGTAAAGTCTACAAACAGCAGAGCCGATTCATATTATTCCCTAAACCCTACAATAGCCACAGTCTCTGTTGGTTAATTAATCAAAAATTAAAGTAGTGCATATCATTAGGATTTACAAATTTGACTGTTAAAGGTACAGATTATGATATTTAATGTACATTCATCTTTAATTTTTGTTCATGCATTCATCTTTAAAGATGCAAAATCGAAGAACAATAAGAACACCAAAGGTCACCATACATCTATAAATTATATCCTCGCCATTTTTCCGTATTGAAGATATAAAGCAAGTTTTTTTGCATAAGAACGTAGTCTCCAAATTCCTAAGTTAGTTATTCTTTTTGTTCTGAATGCGATGAGCAAAAACTCGATTCCTGTTATACTTTTCTTGAATAATAAATGCATTCTTTAAGTTTTAGTTATTGTTGTATGATATATGCGATTATGCAATAAACACGTTCTTACTGAGACAAATGGGGTTCTTTATTAGTGTGACGATGAGATCAACTTGTTTTACTTTTTAAGTATGCCCAGTATATTTATTGATTTTGATGGCTTCAATAAATTGCTTTAAAGAATGCATAATTGATCGCTCGAAAAAGGTACTTTTACTTCTCGCGATTTTGAACTGGGTTAGTAGGCCCTTCCAATTGTCTTGTCTGTGTGTTTCCTTGCAGTTAAACAAAACATGGATGGAAAAATGAAGCAGCAACTTGTACCTACCGAATGTACCTCAGCTGATCAGCCTGCACCAGTTTCGGCAATGCTAGACTCTGCTGCTCCTCTTGGTGAACCTATTTCTGTGTTGCCAGCAGATCCTCTCAATCCTGAGGTTGTATCTTCTCAACTGATGCAGGGTATAGCCCAGGTGAGCTATACAAGAAAGTCCCTCGTCTCTCACTCTCTCTCTCTCTCTCTCTCTCTCTCTCTCTATATATATATATATATATATATATATAAATATCCAGTTTGGCCATACCCAATCAATCACAAGGCAAGTGCAATACGCTTGCTTTGTGATTGGTTGGGTACGACAGGCTGAAACAAGAGTTAATCCAGAGTTGTAGCAAGTCCTGAGAGTTTCCCTTGTTATCCAGAAGGTTGAGAGGGAGAGGTGGGAGAACATATAAGTATCAGATTACCACACCATTATAAGTTTGTAATGCGCTATTGCTTTTAACATACTGTAACTCAACATGCAGAGTGAGAAAAATGATGCTAGGATACTTGAGTTGGTAAGAAAACTAGATGAGAAGCAAAAGTACATTGAAGTACTAGAAGAAAGACTAGAAGCGTTGAATAATATCAGAGATGAAAATGAAACATTCAAGCAAAAAATGAAAGAGATGAAAGAGCAATTGGAGCTGAAAAGTGAGGATCTTGAAGATATCACTCAAATGAATGCAAGACTATTTGTAGAACTACGTCAAAGTAATGATGAGCTGCATGACTCTCGTAGAGAATTATTATCGGTATGAAATTTTTAATTGCTATTTGATCACGCAAGTTCTATTTTCATTATAATTTATAGTGTATGGATACAAATACAATTGATCAATTTATCATTTTCTTTTCAGGCCATGAGTAAAATTGTGAGTGGAAGCGATGTTAATATCGGGGTAAAGAGAATTGGTGAACTTGATATTATGGTCTTTATCAACTCATGCAAGCTGAAATTTCCACCTGAAAAAGTTGAGATTGCGGCTGCCGAACTGTGCTCCTTATACCAAAACGAACTGCAAAATCCTGAATGGCACCCATTCCTAATTATTAAAAATGATTCAGGAAATTATCAGGTGAATTCCTGATGAATTTTACTCTTCCTGTGTCTAACTTTGATATTGTAAGAGTGTTTGAAACATTAAGTTAGGAATCAGTGGGCAAGTTTTGACTTCTCCTAATATTGTTGATGCATAATGTAGGAATTGTTGAATGAGAATGATGAATTGCTAAAAGATCTCAAGCAAAAATGTGGGGATGAAGTTTATGATGAAGTTACGGCAGCCTTAAAAGATCTCAACATATATAATCCAAGTGGTCGCTATGTGGTTCCAGAGTTGTGGAACTTTAGTGAAGATGGAAAGGCCACTCTAAAGGAAGCCATCCATTGCATTTTAGAGCAATTGAAGGACTCATCTAGCACGCAAAATCTTGAAACCGGCTTGCCACTGGAAAAAGCCCTTACTGATCGTCTGATGAAGAACTTAGAAGTTTAATTAGGAGTATTAATTTATGCCATTTGGTTTACAGTTTGGTTTTTATGAAACCGCATATGTAAGCTTTCAAGTTCTGGCGAAGTAATTTCGTGTATGGTGGAGATTTTGAGTGTTAAGACTTTGTGTTTAATATTCCATAACTTGAAGTGATCTTGGCGTAATTGTTTCACCACTCAATTATCTTAATGAGGGAATTGCATTTTTCATACCAAACTTTTACCTACTTTATACATTTGGTACCAAACCTTTGAAAAATACACATTTAATACCAAAATTGAAGGACTTTTTGCACATTTTCTTTCTCCGTCAATTTACAGGGCCAAATTTTATGTTTTTTATATGGCTGGAAAGCTCTTGTCGAGAGCTTTCTAATGGTATAAGTTTCAGTTCATGAAACGCAATAAATAATCCGCAGAAAATTAACAAAGTTTCGGGATATTAATCAAAATTAAATCATATGTCATAATCTACAAGGAATCATGGCACAATAATTTCCAAATATGATATAGGGCACATAAGCATGCTATGGTAAAATTTTTGGAACATAATTTTAAACATACCAAAAAGCTCAAGCAAATGTGAAAAAAATCCTTCAATTTTGGTATTAAATGTGTCTTTTTCAAAGGTTTGGTACCAAATGTATAAAGTAGGTAAAAGTTTGGTATGAAAAATGCAATTCCCTCTTATGTTAATTGTACCTCTTTTTCATATTTGCATGTTGGTTAATATTTGCATGTTGGTTACTTTCTTTTAGCATATTGAAACAAACACACATTAAATTACGATGCACCGTGCACGTGTAGTATACATTGACTTGATAGCAAATTACCAGTGTTATTATGAAATTTACTCCCTTGTGATAGATAAAATGACAATATTCGTCCTTTAAATTTTAAATTGTCTTATTACCTCCCTTGTATTCTTTAAAATGTATGGTTTAAATACCCTCACTTGTATAGTGCTATTAGGAAATATTAAAGTGTCTATTAGACATGTCATAGGAAGCAAAGTGTTCATAGACATTATTACAAGAGGGTAAAGTGCGTATTAGACATATCATAAGGGAGTAAAATGAAGTTAATGTGTGATCAATGGAGAGTTAATTTATTATTTTTCGCATGAAATAAAGTTCCAATCATAATTATTATTAACTTACGTGAGTGGGCAACACCTTGACGTCAAGAAAAAGACGGCATAACACTCATTATTAATTTTCACATGAAATAATATACATATTTTTATATTTTATGGGATAGATATTTCACATAAGAATAAACTGCAAATAACCTCATAAAAATTACGTTGACACGTTCTATATTCACATGCTTATATAATTCAATTATGCATTGTTAAAAGAAAGTTCCTACATAAACAAGTATGTTCCGTCTTTTTCTTTTTGCAAATTGAAAACACACACACAAATACAATTATTTTTATTTTTTATTTTTTTTGGGTTTATCAAGGGACACAAATACAATTATGATTCACACATATACATTGAGTTGACTGCAAATTACCGCATGTTATGCAATGTTATTAAAACCGGACCGGACCGGCCGGTCCGACCGGTTCGACCGCGAACCGGAGGATGGTCCGGTCCGGTTTACCCCGGTTCAACCCGATTTTGAATTTCTTTTTTTTTTCTTTTTTTTTTTTGATTTTTTAAATTTTATTAATTTTAAAAATAAACTAAAAATTCTTGTAGAAGGTGGGATTTGAACGCCTAACCACTTGCAAGAAAGATAACTTCCTTACCAGTTGAGCTACATCATTTTTGTTGAATTTTTAGTACAAAACAAATTTATAAATTACAGAAAACATGTAGCCAAATTTGTTTATAAATTAGATTATGAAAACTCAAATTAACATTTTACACATTATCAATGAAAAATAATACGCAAATAATAATTTTTTATTAAAATTTGTTCTATAAGATATTTCTTTCCAATATTATTTTAGGATAAAGAGTGTTAAATTTTGAAAATCAAATCGAAATATTATGCAAGTTTGATTTTGAATATTAGACTTTTATACATAATCATATTTTAAAATTATTAATCTCTTAGTTTGTTGTATTTTTAACTTACACTTTTAAATGTTTATAAAGAAATATAGTCATATTATATATATATGAGCTTACAAATTAGTATCATGTTACAATTATGATATAAGTTATGTAAATATTATGTGATTTAATTTAAATATATTCTAAGATTTTATATATTTTTAATCAATTGTAGGATAATGTTTAAATTTTATGAATATTATATATACTTTAAAATTAAATATATTTATTATATCATTATGACGTCATCCGGTCCGACCAGCGGTCCGACCGGTTCGACCAGTAAAACCAGTGGCCAGTTGGCTCACCGGTTCACTGTCCGGTCCGGTTCTGAAAACATTGATGTTATGTCTGAAAGTCAATTACTTCCCCTTGATAAATCAAATGACAATAAATCTCATTTATTTTGTAACAATGGTTCATTGCCTCCTCCTCAGTTTTCCATCTTGTATAGTGTTATTACTTATTAGAATTATTAGAATTTCACATGAGGTGAATTGTCTATTAAGAAAATTATGGGGAGTAAGGTATCCATTAAATAGTGTTATATTAGGTAAAATACTCATTAAACACATCACAAGGTGGTAAATGAACATAATATGTTATTAAGAGAATGTTAAATTTGTCATTTTCTGAATCAAAGTAAGGACTCATATGCAATTTTGAGCAGGTGCAACCTCTCATCAAAGATGAAGGCATTACGTTCATTATTATTATTCACATGACGTAATTATACATGTTCTTATATTTTGCGGAATAAACATTTCACATGGAAATAAGCACAAAAAACCTCATATGAATGACGTTGAGACGTTGTATAACACTTGCAATTAACATTTCTTAGATGGAACTTCTTAGACTTTCAAGCTTGCAACTAAAGAAAATTTTAGCAAAAAGGTAGGAGAGAAAAGTTGGAAACTAGCAATAAATAATTGGGAATCGGGATTTTATAAATTTTACAGATAGATGGAACTCTTCTCATATTTTAAACTAAAACTAAAGACAATAATATTAGAAAAGAAAAAAGTTTAGTTTTTTATCCGTTATGCAAAATTTGCACTTATTTATCTTGTGGAACGTTTATTACATAGTATAATTCTAATGTATATTAATTACAATAAAATGGATTTTTAATTTATTTATTTTTTAGTTGAAAATAATACATAGGGTGTTATTTGCATTTCACCCCATTTATTCTCAGTAGTTCTTGGGCCAAACGGCGTTCCTGCAAACGAAGAACATTCCGTACATCTGTGGAATGTGTGAACTGTGAATTACTTTATCATGTCCTTTTTACAGAGAATAGAGGTGAGAAAAAATACACTTGTTAAATTCATAAGGTGTTTTTTGCATTTTACCCCATTTCTTCTCAGTAGTTCGTTCATGCTTCTGGGCGCCAAAATGGCATGACCTGCAAACGAAGAATCATTCCGTACATCTGCAGAATGTGTGAATTACTTTATCATGTCCCTTTTACAGAGAATACAAGTGATAATTAATAAATACACTTCACAATTCACATTCCGATTGAAACCCTAACCTAAAAATCTCCTCTGCAAGTATCCATGGCGACGTCGAAACAGAGTAAGAGAAAACGAAATCACCCGAAGAAGAAACCCAAAATTGAAATCCTTCTCGAACCCTTTCCCAAAGACCAGCTCATCAACCTCGTCACTGACCTCTCTTTATTCCACAATTCTCTCTTCGCACTACTTAAATCCGTCGCCGATAAAGACATATCTCTCCGCAGAATATTCGCCTACGGATTACCTTTGGACGCCACGGCCTATGCAGTTGAATCCACATTTCAGGTTTTCGGCAAAATCGAGGATTTGAATGTCGTCACTGATCGCGCCACCGGTAATTGTAAAGGCTACGCGTTTATTACTTTTAAGCACCGTAAATCTGCTATAAAATTGTTGAAATACCGTAGGGTTATTACAATTGGCAATCGTGTAATTTTGTGCAAATTGGCGTCAACCGGATCCCCACATCAGCAGCATTTTTCATGTTCATCATCGTCTTTGGATTATCCTCAACGGAAGATTTATGTGAGTAATGTGCCTGTGAATGCTACTGTAGGGCAGTTGAGATGTTTCTTTGAGATGTTTGGAGAGATTGAGAGTGGGCCCACAGGGTTTGATTCCGTAACTGGCAAGTTTACCAAAGGGTATGCAGTTTTTGTGTTTAAGACCGTGGAAGGATCGAAAAAGGTTTTGGAGGAGCCTTATAAGATGTTTGAAGGGAGGATTCATCTGCATTGCCAGAGGGCAGTGTCGTCTATAACCACTAATAATTTGCAGCCGATGATGCAGCCAAAGATGCCGGTAAACATGTCTTTCTTGGGGCAGCAGGCAGGATTGGTTACTATTCCTTTGTATGGTGGTGGGAGTTCGATTGCCAATGCAAATTTGGATATTGAGTTGGAGAACTTCTACAAGGACGTCTACTCTAAATCGCACGTTAAACAAGTCACTGCGGCGAATAAAATTACTGTGAGTTGTTTCTTTCCATTAGATCATTCGTACTATATATATAGAGAGTTTTAAGTATGTATTATCTTGCCAGTATGAACTATCAACATACCTACTGCTTTTAACATAGGGTAACTTCTCAATATGCAGAGTGAGAAAGAGGATACTCCTGAAAAGATACTCGAGCTAGATGAGAAGCAGAAATGCATTGAAGTACTTGAAGAAAAACTGGAAGCCATGAAGAATCTGAAAGATAAAGATGATCAGAGAATTAGGGAGTTGAATGAGCAAGTTCTTGCATTGGAAGACTTAAATAAAATGCTAGTTGTAAAGGATCGCCAAATTAATGACAAGCTGCAGGAGGCTCGGAAAGCACTAATAGAGGTATGATATCTTTAATGGGGCATTTCATCTTAAAAATTTCTATAATCATTGTGATAGGGTACCATGTTTCAGGAATTCTAAATGTCGTCATTGAGTTCTGATTGTTCCAATTTCTTTTACACATTATCTTGCTTTAAGTGTTTTAACATAGTGTAACTACTCAACTTGCAGAGTGAGAAAGAGGAGACTCCGAAAAAGTTACTCGAGTTAGAAACCAAACTAGATGAAAAGCAAAAAGAAATTGGAATACTCAATGAAAGACTAGAAGCAATGAAGACTCTGAAAGACCAAGATGATTTAGCTTTAGTACGTGATATGAAAATCGCAAATCAAATGCTAGTTGTTAAAGATCGCCGTAGTAATGACCAGCTGCAGGAGACTCGTAGAGCACTAATAGAGGTATAATATTTTCTATCGGTCATATGATACAATATCTATAATCTTTGTTATTGGGTGTGATCTGTTATTTCTTTTGTTTTTCTCACAAGATTTTTGCTTGATGTCTATGGCTTCAATAGTTCCCAATAGTTCATGTTGTTTTACTGGTTGTGAGTTGAAATATGAGTAGAAGAACAATTACAAGAAAACGTGAGTCTTAAGTGTTCCTCTTTTTTATTTCGAGATGTAATAATCATTGTCACAGGGGTAAGTGTTCCTGCATCTTACTCCAACCCCAATAACAATTCCTAAATGGCACCTGAGTTTGTCTTCATTGGGTTCTGATCGTTACAAGTATTATTAATTTCATTTCTTAGGGCATGCGTGATTTGACGACTAGTCGCAGTGTTAATATCGGGGTGAAGATGATGGGCGAACTTGATGAAAGGATCTTTATTAACTCATGCAAGTTGAGGTTCCCGCCTGAAGAAGCTGGGATTAAGGCTCTCAAATTGTGCTCCTTTTGGCAAGATAAATTGAGTGATGCTACATGGTACCCATACCAAATTACTGCAGATGATTTACATCAGGTGGATTTTTATTGAATCTTAAGCTCTTGCCTCTAATTTTGATATTCTTATAGTATTTGTTTGGTACACGATATGAATCACTTTGTTGTTGGTAAGAATTTAATTTCTCCTTATATTGTTGCATAATGTAGGAATTGTTGAATGAGGATGATGAATTGCTACGAGACCTCAAGAAGGAGTGGGGAGATGAAATTTACGATTCTGTTACGGAAGCCTTGAAGGACATGAACGAATATAATCCAAGCGGTCGTTATGTGGTTCCAGAGTTGTGGAATTTTAAAGAAGATAGAAAGTCCCCCTTAGAAGAAGTTATCCGTTACATCTTCGCGCAGCTGAAGTCATTCAAGCGTAAGAGATATTGAAAATCAAGTGTGCATACCATCTTACTCCATGATCGCCATTAGATGTGTATGTAATTAGGTTTACAGACTTGGTAATTTATGAGACACATGTAAGCTCTGTAGATGCATATGTAGATGACATCATGACTATCACATAGTAGATTGCTGTTTTGAGACTTGGTGGCTTTGATCCCCATGACTGAAAGTGAAACATTGGGTGTTTTAAGTAGATTTTATGGAAATAGTAGTACCTTTGAGTAATTAAAGGAGGACTGTTTACTTGTATGTTAATGTTAATATGTTGGGAAAATGGTATTTGTTGCATGGTGATTACTTCATTAAGTCACTGAGTTTATGTTAAGCATTTCTCCATTCTGGTAGGTAGACTATGATTTGTTGTAGTGAAGCTTCCATTTCATTTCAGGGTTATCCATTTCTCTTTACTTGGATATCATTAAATTATGTAAGCCTTGATTGTAATTTGGTATTAAGATTACTATAGTTCAATTTTGGGTCACGTTGGGTTTCCTAAATAAACTTAGGAAATATTATTTATTGAGTTTTTTAGAAGTTTGATTCCTATCATATTGGATACGAAAATGCAAATTTGGTACCATTGGATAGGTTTTCAATGCAATTTTGGTATCAAATCCAATTTTTCCATAAAGTTAATGGCAATTTACCCCCTATGAAATGCATAATGTTCAATTTACCCCTCTATAATTTGGAAAAAAAATCAATTTACCCCCTGTAAATTTTTTAATGAAGCAATTTATCCCCTTCAGCCGGAGAGTGTAACTCACTTGCCGATATTGAGAGTAGGCATGCAAACTATTTTATAACATAGGGAGATAAATTGCCACATTTATCATAACACGGGGGTAAAATGCCACATTATCATAATAAAAATGGATAAAGTGCTGCCTATAAAAACATCAGGGAGGCGATGTGAAACTTTTACAAAATTTGAGGGGGTAAAATGCTCTTTTTTAAACCACGAGGGGGTAAATTGAACCTTATGCATTTTATATGGGTTAAATTATCATTAACTTTGGGGAAAAATTGAGTTTGGTACGAAAGTTGCAATGAAAACCTATTCTATGGTACCAAATCTGCATTTTCGTATCCAATGGTACCAAAATTGTAAGCAGGTCTATCATATGGTACCAAAAAAGCCATTTTCCCATATCTAATGTTAAATTCAATTGGAAAATTATTTTACATCCTTAATCTTGTGTGACCAAAATTTATTTGTCATTATTCAATGGATAAGAAAAAAAATTAAGGGTATTTTGGGTGTTCACTTACGGTCATAAATGTAATGCAATTGTAAACTACCGAACACAATTATATAATTTAATTATTATCATTTTTTTTTATCTTCAATAAAATGACGCATTCAAAATATAATAACTTATCAAAAATAATAAATCAATCATACAAACAAGCGTTACCTTAGTACTTGAAGTTGTCAGCAGACAAAATATGTGAATTTAGGATATGCTATGCTAGGATTGTAAAAATCAAATCAATGATTTTCTGTATCATTACTTTATTTTAGAATTTCTTGATTAAGAAAAAAATATACTAGTATATTTTATTCGATTGATGTTGTGTTCAATTTTGATTTAGTTGGAGAAAATCCACCACACCCATAAATATGAAAGATTTTCAGTTAATATCTTAACTATAGCGAGAATTGCATTTTTGGTACAGAGTTATAGGTCAATTCCCACTTTTGGTACATAGTTTTATGTGTTCAACATATTTGGTTCAGAGCTTTAACAAATTGTGACACATTTGATACAACCGTTAAAAATTGCGGTTACGGGGTGACATGGCAGTTAAGTCTAATTGTAAAGTTGATGCCATTACTTATGTTGACTGATAATTTTACCCCATAACATTTCAGGTTACCATAAAACCCCCACATCCTAAATTTAGTGACGATTTTAGTCGACATTGTTGCCAGAGAATCGGGGTACATAGGGGAGAGGTGGTGGGTGGGTTGGACGATTTTAGTCCACATAATTCAGGACTTAAGAGTTGACTCATTCCAGCTTGAAAACCTTTTTCGTCGATCGGTTAGTAATATCTATATCTTCTTTGCATTTCTCAGTGTTGCTGCGGATGTTTTTTTCTTGGATTAATTCTTTCTCATTTTTCCATTGGCTTATGACAAATAATTCGTTCGTATAATCTTGCAGGCAGTGATTTTTCTTATCTACACTAACAAGCCTCTAGGTAATGTCCTTTAATTATTGTTTATCTTCCTTTTGTCAAGGTTGTTTAATTTTGTTTGGTTTAACTACAAATTATCGAAGAGTTTCGGGGAAAATGAACAAATAGTTTGGTGCAAACACATGATAAGATCGGACATTTTGCCCAAAAGTTTATGTTTATGGGTCAATTGAAACGAAACTGTAGATTAATTTTTATTCAGTATTTTTCTTTGATTTACAATATCTTCCAAATATATCAAGGAAACGAAACTGTGGATAAAGTATGTTATTTTTTAACTTTTATATGTACTATATCACTCAGTCACCATGGACAGAGCTGCAAGGAATGAGATTGATGATAGCTCCAAGAAGAAGCAACTGGTTGGTGGCGAACCAACATCGTCCAGGCATAATAAGAAGTATATCCCAAACTGGCTTGTTTTCGAAAACAACTCTGTGTTCGAGGATAAAAACAATGGCATCGCTGTCGAGCTCGTGCGTGGGGCTGTGTTGCCCGCAGATCGAGTTTATGTGAATTCTCTACAACCTAAGATTTTAGCTTCTAACTTGATGCAGAGTATAGCTCAGGTTAGTCAACATTTTCTTTTTCTTTTTTTTAATATAGTATATAGTTTCTCTAGTTCTATAAGTGATATCTCATGTCTCTCCACCTCAAACAGTTGCCCGCGCTGGTCGATAGGCTTACACAAGAGAGCCTCGAGAGTCAGAGAAATCTCAAGTCCATCGAGGCTGCTCTGAAAGTTGAGAAGATTGAGAGGAAAAGGTGGGAGCACTTATACAAGGAGCTCTACTCTAAATTGCACATTGATGGGGTCGACGCAGATCAGGTTACGATGAAGACTGAGAATGAGGAGTCTCCGGAGAAGATACGCGAGTTAGAAAGGAAACTAGATGAGAAGCAGAAAAACATTGGAGTGCTCGAAGAAAGACTGGAAACAATGAAGAATCTGAAAGATAAAGATGATTTAGCTTTAACTCAAAGAATTAAGGAGTTGAATGAGCAAGTTTTTGCATTGGAAGACTTAAATCAAATTCTAGTCGTAAAGGATCACCAAAGTAATGACAAGCTGCAGGAGGCTCGTAAAGTACTGATAGAGGTATGGTACCTTTAACAGTTCATATGATCATACAATTTCTGTAGTCATTGCTTCATGAATTCAAAAGATTGTAGGTAGCTAGGTATGGGTGGCAAATGGTCGGGTTTGAGCCCGTCAAGAAGTTAAAAGAATGCCTAAACCATAATGTTACTCTTTCTATTTTATTTGTTAGGGCACGTGTGATTTCAAGAGCAACGCCAATGTTAACATTGGGATAAAGATGATGGGTGAACTTGATGTCAAGATTTTTACTAGACCATCTAATAAGCTGAAAGGCAGTACTCCTAATAGACAAGACGAGATCGAGGCTGTAGAATGGTGCACCTTATGGCAAAAAAGACTGAATAATCCTAAATGGCACCCATTCCAAATTACTATAGACGATGCAGGGAATTCTCAGGTGAATTTTTTTGATGAATCTTACTCTTCTAGCCTATTAACTTCAATATTCTTATATTTATTTATGCGATGGCAAGAATTTCATTTACCCTAATGATGTTGCTGTATAATGTAGGAATTATTGGATAAGGATGATAATTCGCTACAAAATCTCAAGGAGATTTGGAATGATGAAGTTTACAATAAAGTTACGACGACCTTAAAGGAGCTGATCGAATATAATCCGAGCGGTCGTTTTCCGGTTCCCGAGTTGTGGAATTTTAAAGAAAACAGGAAGGCCAGTCCGGAGGAAGTTGTCCGTTACAACTTCACGCAAATGAAGTCACTCAAGCGTAAGAGATCTTGAAATCAAGTGCACGTGCCATCTTACTTAATGATCATTAGGTCTACTTTTTTCGTAACTTATGAAGTAAATGTAACCTTTCTAGATGCATATGTCGATGCCATCAAGTTCTGCTCTTTGATTATGGTTCTACCTCATATAGACTGCTGTAGGATGTCATTTTGAGACTGTCTTTTGATTCCGTGACTGATCTTGGTTTTTTAATTTAAACTCCATCTAAGTACATTTTGTGGGAATCAAACTCGAAGTAATTTAACGAGGATTTGCTACTTATATGTATGTTAATGTGTTTCTCTCCTACTTTCTATACTTTGTGAGCTACATATACTAAGACTGCTTCTTCTGTGCATCCATCTCTTTCCATGACTGGATCTCAAACACAGAGGCATCAATGTTAATTATATTTTCATGCAATAAAACACTTGTTCTGATCAAATGGGACAATATCAGATAATACATAGATGAAAAATGCCATGAAATGGAACCAAATAATGATGGCAAGTGCAAGGATTTGTCCTTATCTTCAGAGACAAAAAGTGGCAACAACATGGAAAACAGAGAAATTGAAGAATCAAACGTAACAAAACAAAACAAAAGTTTCATCCAATACAACTATCAATTCAAACTTGTACAAAAAAGTGTGATCACATTGTGAACAACACATAATAGTTAGCTACGCCAAAATTTTCCCTTATTTTAAAATCTATCTTATTTTTCCAACATTTTCCTCTATTGAGAATGTGCATTCAATCCATTCTCAACACCTAAACCATACAACACACCAGAATACTTAAGCAAGGAACCACTAAAGAAATTTTCCTTCAACTTTTTGAACGCAAAAGACGTAAGCAAACTATCTGATCCAGCTTGATGACAAACCCCAACTCTCTCCACGTCCAACAACTCCGCCAACTTATTTAACCCACCGTGCAAGCTATTACAATACTTCATCAAATGTTTGATATCAAAAAGTACCGGAAAGTACAAATTGATCAAAGTAAAGAACCCTTCTTGTGTCTCTGGCAAGTTCTGGCAAGTCAATACCTTAAGCAAGTAACCAAAATCGTACCCGCTATGAAACGTAACCCAATACACATTATCATTCAACACAATCCCAGACGACATTAGAAGCTCCCCAAATCGCCTAGCTTCAATACCCTTTTCGCTATGCTTTGTGAAATCAATGCCACTTTGGCGTAATAACTCAATCGAGTCATGGGCAAAGACATCCTCATTGGGATTGAATTCGCGGAAATTGAATTGCCAAATGCAGTACTTATTGGTTCCACATGTAGGCACATTCCCCATGTCATCGGAAAATGTGAGCCCCAATTGGATTAGTTTCAATAAATCCACATTGTCTTTTAGTGTTTGGTAATGGTACTCACTTGAGTTCTTGAAATTGCCCACAGGGCGTAGAACGGTGCCTGGAAACTCGGTGTCCATTGCAATGTAGGGATATTCATCGACAACTTCACGGATTAATGCGAATTCTTCATCTAAATTATCAGCCCAAACCTCGCGGATATGAATCGAATCGCTTTTAGGCAAGAACGACATGTTCCACAGTGAAATCAGAGCAATATTAAAAAAATCAATCAAATACTTAATTTTTCTATTCTATCAAAATTTGATCTTGTTGTGAGCCCTCAACAAATCTGATCAAGTTTCACAGCATTTAAATTAAACCTGCAGAAAAAATTCAAGCTAAATCAGGATGATATATGTAATCAAAATTCGAACACACATCCAAAAAAATCACCAAAAATGATCAATTCAGATAGGAAAATTACCCTTTCATCGAGAAAGATTGGATCTTTGAACACTGAATCAATGGTTATAATAATTAAAATTAAAATCCAATCTCCAATCCTGCATACAAATTTGTTGTTTGTATATATTGTATATGTAATATGTGCATGTAGTAATGTTTAGAAGAGGGTGTAAGGGTTTGGACAGGAAGAAACAGATCGAATTTCAGGTGATTATAGGGGAAAAAGATGAAGAGCAAATATGTGTACTCTGTTGTTCCAAAAATTTTGGGGTATTTTTTTTTTCTATATCTAGATAGAGAGAGGAAAAGACGATGCTTAGAAATAACAGATGAACACGCTTGGCGGGCCCTTTTCCTCTATGCACCTCGGAAAAGGAAAGAAAAATGCTTTTTTGTTATCTTTGAGTGAATGATTCTTTTCTTAAAAGGAAAAATAGAAAGTGAATGATTCTAAATTTATGCTCTTTCTATTTATTTTCTTGTTTCTTTTAATTACCCTTGAATTCAGAATTAAGCGTAATCTTTTAAAATTATCGAGTACGTACATGCAAAATCTCATCCAAAAAGAATTTAAATATGAGTTCGTTTATCTTTTATTAGACCAATCATCTGCTAATATTTATTTTATTTTTATTTTTATTTGTTTTATAAAGATGAAAGAGACTAAAATAATGAAAATGTTTGAAGTTAGGAAATACTTTTTTTTCCTTCTATAATTCGTCTACGCATCATATTCTCATTAATGAATTGTATATAATGTTGAATTCTAACTTAAGCTTGACAAAGTTGCACTCAATCAACGACTTTGAGCGGATTTGACACACAAAATAATCGTTTTAAATTAAAATAATAATATTTCAATCACATCGATTACTATACAAAATATTATTTACTAATTTAAATTTAAAATACATAAATTGACATATGTTGCATGAATATGGATACGGTGATATGAATGAGTACAATATGAATACGGTGATACGAATTTTCAAAATGTATAGAATACGATAGAGCTAAAATATGTGTGTGTACATTTAAAAATACATTATTATAAGAAACCATTGTTCTAAAAATGTATAATAAAAGTTATGTAATATATATTTAGTTCACATTTTATTCGATTTTAAAATGAACAATGTTATCTCCCTCTCATATTAAAACCGTAGTATTAATACCATATGCAAAGTATTTGACCCTTTGAAAATTTTCAAGTGTTTCATGTAGATCACTTTGTTAATATACATAATCTAGATTTTTTTTGAAGAAATACATGTTATTAATTACCCTAGGGACCCGTTTGTTTGACGGGAATGGAATCTGATTTTGGGTATTTGATTTCTAGTAATCTGATATCCAGAAATATGATTTCATTATAGTGTTTGGGTAACACTTGGGATTGTACCAAATAAATTAATTGAATTCCTTTTCAAATGTTTGGTAATAGCAAAGAATGAATTACATAATTAAAAAGTTCACATAAATACCCCCACTCATATATTAAATAAAAATCAATTTAAAGCAGCATTTATTATATAGTATTATTAAAAATATATTGATTTAAAAAAATATGTATAATATATCAATTAATAATTTATTATTATATCATATAATATAATTAATATATAGTAAAAATTAAAGAACATAAAAGAAATTAGTGTTAGAGGAGAGTCGTATATAGTTGCAGCTATATATACATCATAATAATCCAAGAATGTAACTATCACAAAAAATGTCGTGTGATAATAGTTATAAATAAGTTAACACTTTCAAAAGCAATAACAAAATTAAGCGTACAATTTGGAATGAATGTGCGCTATGAAGCATAAGCTTTGGATTTGACATGTGAATTGACATATAAACTATATACATATTTTCAAATCAATTCACATTTAAACAATATTCTATATTATTTCAGTAGATTCAACTGGTAGGTAAATGAACGTGATAATTTAACATGTGATTTAAGCGAAGGAAAAGAACGCAAGAAACAAAAAACAATGGCTATGGGAGAGAAATATTATGTAGGGAGAAGAATAAAACTATCATAATTAAAAAAGAATATATGGGTAATAATGTATTTTTTATTTTCAGTATCAAATCCCTCAGGAAAGGAATCATAATACCATAGAAAAATTGGGTTTCACATTCCCATATTTTCATGGCAAGATTCCTGATTTGTTGGAATATATTTCCTTTCCCATATTTCAAAAAAATTGTCCAAACATTATTATCTGATTTCAAGGAATTAGATTGCCAAATAATATGCCATTCCCGAGTAACAAACGGGTCCTAGGTGTTTTCGATACGCCTTCCGGTGTATCCGTTACGGTATCATTTTTATTTTCTTATTATTGGAAACGCCACGTTAGTGTATTTGATAAATATCGGGTGAGTATATGAGTATTCTATACATATACAATATTGCACGATGTATAAATTCGAAGTATCTATGCAACCTTATAACCTATATTTCTCATTCCACATTTTAACATTCAAAATATATCCAAACATTTACTCATATTTTTTAACCTTTTTTTTTATAACCCCACATTTTCAAACTCAAAACACCATTTAATTAACATCATTTTACATTTAGAAATTGAACTGAAATACATCCAAATTATTTTTCAATTATTTTGCATAAATTCTAAGAAAATCTTCAAAGTATCCAACGACATACTTTTCACAACGAAATAAAATGAGACTAAAATTCATGGAACATGGCCTTATGTTCCGTAATTCAGTAATTTTAATTTCAGGTAATCAATAAATGGGATTGATTCTGAAAAATAAAATCAATGATATATCCAAAACTCTTCTGGGCTGGGCCGAACTTTATACAAACAACAACAAACCCAAATATCGCATGGACCGGACACAAGGGCCCAACCAAGTAAATTGGTGATAACTGAAAACTAGGGTTTTAGGCTTATGTCCCCCGGTATAAAATCGCTATCACTCGATTGCAGAGCCTCCATTTACAGCTGCTGCCTCTGCCTTTACTGTTCGTGCAACTCTTTTCTTCTCAGGTTTGTTTGAATCAATTTAATTTCGCTTCCTTTCTGGTAGTCATCGTTGTAAGATTGTAAATAGTTATGAGTTACTTGAATTTTTTTTGGTAAACGTTTTCTTGCCAAATAATCTGATTTTTATGTGTAATGTTTGACTTATGGCAGGTGTAAATCGAGTTACTTATCTACCAGGAAGACAAAATGTCTGGGTAAGTAATTCTTGTTTAATTTGGCAATAATTGCGGAACCTTAATTGGTTCAGAGTCTGTGTTTCATTTGGAGAAATGAATTTGATATTTTTCTTTTTTTTTAATAATGCATCTATTGGCTTCGCTTACTCATTGCAATTTTTATAGGATTTTAAGCCTATTCTTTATACTTTATCTATCTGGGACTGTTTCCCTTGGCCATTTTTTTAGCCGGTATCTGGTCAATTGGGAGGCTTTTATTCTCATCAAGCATGCATTGAAGCTTTTCAATTTGGGTCATTCATGTCTTCTTGAACTTAATCATACCCTATATTTAAGGATTATTTTTGTGTCTATTAGCTATCTTTGGCAATCTATCAGGGCATTTGGTCTCTGTATAATTTCCATGTGAAGTGACTTACATTACTGCATTGCATGTATTTGTGATTCTATTGCTTGGAGTTTTGATGCTCTGAAATGAGAACCAAAAATGTTATCTGATTAGATTTTGTATTGAAGATATTGATCTATTGTTAATGTAAACTCTGGCTGCATAGTAAACCTGTTGGTGTAACATTCTCCAAATTAATCCTGAGCTATTGATTTGCAGTGAAGAGCCTGTTGCTGCTGTTCCTGCTGTTGCAGAGGCTCCTGCTCCGGTTCTTGGGGAGCCTATGGATATCATGACTGCTTTGCAACTTGTTCTCAGAAAGTCATTGGCCCATGGAGGTCTCAT
Source organism: Penstemon newberryi var. newberryi (assembly GCA_030819805.1). Lineage (NCBI taxonomy): Eukaryota > Viridiplantae > Streptophyta > Magnoliopsida > Lamiales > Plantaginaceae > Penstemon > Penstemon newberryi. The sequence goes on from JAUALY010000008.1 coordinate 2,378,819, forward strand.
TCGAGGCCTTCATGAGGGCGCAAAGGCTATTGAGAAGCATGCTGCCCAGCTCTGTGTTTTGGCAGAGGACTGCAACCAACCAGATTACATCAAATTGGTGAAGGCACTGTGCGCCGACCACAATGTGAACCTAATTACAGTTCCAAGTGCTAAGACTCTTGGTGAATGGGCTGGTGTAAGTGTTCTGTTAACTTGTATAAAATATTATCTACACTTGTTATATTTGCTTGGTCCTTGACAACAACGGTGATGACGGATCATCTTGAGCCTGTTGTCTTTTGTTGTGCAAAGGGCATGTTGAAATGTTAGTTGATTTTAGTGTTGATTGTTGCTTTTGCAGTTGTGCAAGATTGACTCTGAAGGAAAGGCCAGGAAGGTTGTCGGAGCCTCATGTGTTGTTGTGAAGGTATTGCCAACTAGAATTTTCATTTCAAACGATTGTTGCATTGGTTAGTCTGATTTTGTATTTAATTTTCTTGATTAGGATTTTGGTGAGGAAAGCGAAGGTCTCCACATCGTTCAAGAGTATGTGAAGTCTCACTGAGAGACTAGCGGTGAAGATGAATTCTCTAAAATTTTAGGGAGTTTAGGCATAGAAAACTAATTCTAGTATGTTTCTACTGTTTCCGCCTGAAATTTTTTGATTTATGCTGATGTACTTGAAAGTTTTCTGGATTTCGGTATTGGTTTAATGTTATTGGATCTTTTACTATTTGTTTTTTCTCTTATGGTTAATCTTCATTATTGGCAAAAAATTGTGCATATGTATCAAGTGATAATCATTTATTTCCATTTCTTTACTGATCTAGTGCCTGAAGATTATGTGTTGCTTGGATTATCTTCTTTTAAAGGTTTGACATAATTAATTAGATCAGTCATCCTCGAGGGAAGCATTGTGAAATCAATATAAAGTTGTGATGCTAGATGAAAATTGGGTTTGGATTTTATTATTCCTTGAACCTTGGAAAAAAATTACACTATTTGAGTACAGTCCAGGCAAAATCTTTTACTTTTTCAAGTTTGTTACGATATTTCGTCTGTAGTAGTATATTTAGTGCTATTCAGTGGGTGGGATTTGGATTCCCTTTTGTAGCAGGAATATGAGATTAAGAGGTAATCCCTCATCATCCGGTTGTCCGGCACCAAAATCACCCATCTCAATTAAAGAAATTCTGAAGGCCATTGGGTTTGGCCACGTTTTGCAGCAATATTTTATGAAATATGATGATAGTTTTCAGTTTTTACCCATCAACTTTTTGTTTAAACCCTTCTTTTTTTATTAAACATAATGGTATCTGAATTTGTTTACTTGTGGACAATTTTTAACCCCTAACATTGAACACAAAGAAAACAAGATTTGAACACTTGCCAGCAAGTTTAACTCAGAGTTTGGTCAAAGATGAAGAATAACCAAAATTTGAGTGTATAGTCATGTCAGCAAACAGAAACGATGGAAGATCATAACAGACGTTGTTGGATTCATACTTAGTAATCAATCTCGCTATACCAAAATTACATGTGAATATTTTCCAAACTGTTTTAGCCCTTCAATTTTCATAGATAGAATCCTCATATACTACTACATTCCCCACTATAATAGCAGTTGGAAGAGTGAAATGGAAGGTATAAAACACCAAAAGTGAAAATGAAAAAGAAAAAGAAAAAAGAAACCGGCTGCAGTATGATTAGTCACGATCACCAAGCGAACTAAGAGTGAGAGTTCATTTGCTTTCGGCAGTGGGGAGATACACACCTTCTGCTGCCAACCACACATTATCAGCACGCTTTTCCCGAACTCCACAAACCTGCAAGATAGGAAATTTCACATGTTTCAGGGTTCCTTGTACTAAAAGATGGCCCTAGATAATCACTACTATGTTGTCTTACCTCTTGCTGGCCCCCAGCTATACGTGTGTATTTCTTGTCATGACTATGAAGGTAACCACCAGTATCTACATGACGAAGCCTGACTCTTTGATCCTGCCTCCAAGTCTTTCCATTTCCTTCAATTTCAAGTCTGAAGTACAATTGGGATTTCAAAAGATGAATATTTGTTGTAAAACATTAATGGCATGATCCAGAGAGTTCATAATAGAAGGTCTCACCTCCAGTAATCCCCAGTGTCAGACTCGCCATCACCGCCAAAGCAACTTACCTGTATGTCACATTTATAATAAAATTATGTTATTAAGGTACAAAATCAAACCACATTTTAGATATAAATTTAATTAGCAAAAAAAGTTCCACTTGAAATGCAGAAGTAAATTATAATGATGGGGGATAAACACAACTGAAGATATAAATATTCAGTAATGATGACAAACGATAACACCGATTATGTGAAATAATCATATGCAAAGCAACATTTCAATCACAAAATTTTAGTTTTACAATAAAAGCAGGAGAATTTACTATTTCCCTTTCTTCATTAAACATAAATGATGCACTTCAAGAAATTTGTTATTCTTTCTCTCTAACAACCTCTTCATTAAACATAAATGATACACTTCAAGAAATTTGTTATCCTTTCTCTCTAACAACAGTGAGAGAGAGGTGTGGGGAGGGCAAGGAGAACTTGGCATGAAAACTGATCTTTACTGTTGCTGGAAACTTAGGATTGAACCTTATTAATTGGTCGTCACAATTTTGTTAAATTTCATCATCGTGTCACTTCTATTCAAACTTGCATAATAATAGGATACCACATGAATCTTACAACATAGAGACAGAGTACTAAATAATAAACACATGAAATGATGGATTTTTTAATTGTTAAAAGTTATATTTTTTTTTTTTGATAACAATTGTTAAAAGTTATATAGCTCTACATGCATGTAAACAATGCTGGGTCTATAGATTTTCAGGAAAATGCACAGGCCCCCACCAGATGCTCGCATTTCCGACCCAAGAGAAACTGAAAATGAAAGATCTTAAGACAAACCATGCATACTAACCTCTAAATTGCCTGAAATGGGGGATGCATGCAAGTGGCTATGGAGCCATTTCCGAGTCCTCATATGTTGCAACCTAACCGAGGTTCCACTTCTAATTGTGTCTCCTTGTTTCGCAGATGAATCGTGAGTAGGCCTCACAATCTGCAAAAAATAGGCCAAAATTCCATTCCAAAACCAAAAAATTAAAATCACAACCTCTACATAGCCCAAACTACACAGATTGGAATGAACATACCCAATAGCTATTAGAATCATCGACATTAGGGAAACCAGTAACCGACTGCTGACCACTTCCAGAACCATAAGGCACATCATGTGAGTGCAGCCGGAATTTTGTCTTCTCGTGCATCAACTTGATAACAGAACCATACGTAATCTACATAAGGATTCGGGAACAAATAAAATCTATTATTACAACAACTTAAATTAAAAAAAACATACAATACTATTGCTTCCAAAGATTATGTTATACTCGAATTGACTCAATGAATCTATCCTGTAGCCAGAGTAAGAGCTGCCAAATAGTTATCTGAAACCTTAAATAGTACATATTCATTGTAATTTGTTTTCACAAACGATAATTAATTAGTTTTCCTATTTTGTTCTCTGAACAAATATTCTAACCATCACCAGCTGCAGCTAAATTATGTCTCCCAAATTTAGGTGAATAATTAGCACCGCCAAGCCAAAAAATGCACACAATTTAATCCAAATTTCTTAAAAGGACACAAAAATAATACAAATTCCATTCGCAATACCGAAACTCGCTGTCAAATAACCAAACCCTATCAACCTACGCAAATACATCTAGAAATATATCCTCAATACTCGCAACACACATAAACAGTGTATCCGTGCGTAAAATATGAAATAATCGATAACTTGCCTGAACGCCTTCGGAAGCAGCGGAAACAGGAACCGACGCGTAATCGGAGTCGAGAGTGAGCAAGAGAAAAATCGCGAGAGCGAAGAACGATAGCGCCATTAGTAGCAACACCACTATGAACCAAGTCTTCTGCCAAAACGGTGGGTTCAAATACGAACCGGAAGACGAATTGACGGACTCCCTGTATATTAATCGGTTCGTGCCCGATTTCGAGGCGGAGGAGAAGGAGGATGTCGGCGCGGGTTTTCTCCGTGTGAGGTTGTTCTGCTGATGCTGCTGTTTGGCGGAGGAAGCCACGGTTGGAGTTTCTACACGGTGCCGGAGCTCCGACGAATTTCCGATGAAATTGTAATTCGAGTTATAGAACTACGACGAAGTGTGTTTCATTTATGAAATGAGTATTTTTATTTGGATTTGATTATTATGACATGAATTAATCAATTTTGAGCCTCACCACGTGTGTCTTAACGATTATAACCAATCAGAATATTCCACATAGAATATGTGGATAGTTATTATTGGGCCTTCGAAATTAACAGTCTTCTGGGCCTACAAAAAGAAGAAGCCCAGTCTATATATTTCTTCTAATTACATGTTCTAATATTTTAGTTTATTTTCAAATTTCAAAAGTTTAATACTCTAATGTCTCTAAAAATCTCCTATTTCTCTAATAGAATGTTTCAAACTATTACTCCCTCGTTCCCAAATTATTTGTCGTTTTACATGTTTTCACACATATTAAGGTACCTACTAAATAGTCTCAGTTTTAGGGAAAAAATAAATTATATATCTAAAATACCCTTATTCTTTATTTATCTCACCATTATGTATTTACACGTTATTCAAGTTTTACACTCTCTCTCTTACATTTTCTCTTACATACCTAAAATATGTAATTAATAGTGTATTGAAATCCTAAAGCGACAAATAATTTGGGACAAATTTTTCTCTCTAAAATGACAGATAATTTGGAACAGAGGGAATACTTTCTTTCATAAAATGAGATAATTTTAGTCAAAACTAGCCTCTCAGATAAGTAATAATTTAATGTCATCAATTCGTAATCACTACTTTTAAAAATATAAGTGTAAAATTATAAAATTTATATTTCTCTTACCTTACCTGAACTATCGCATCCAAAATAAAATGCCAAGAAAACAAAGGAAGAAGACAATATTATTAATCTTATATGCTATTTGGATCAACTCCAAGTTGTTTGCCAATGTAAGGGCATCTCCAACCGAACCTCATGCCAACTTGTCCTCGTCCTCCTTCTCACCCCCCCCCCCCCTCGTGCCTTCTCTTGATTCACATCTCCAACCGAAGGATAATCTATTTTCATTTAATTTCATTTTTTCAACTTTCCTTACTCTCACTTAATAATAATAATAATAATAATAATAATAATAATAATAATAATAATAATAATAATAATAATGTTTCTAATAATTTTTATTAGATACACAATAATAATATTTGAGGAATTAATAATAATAAGAAAATCAACAACGACTGAACAAAATTAACGGAAAACATCAACGATTAATATTAATGCACAGGAAACAACAACGATTACAAGAAAAACAACAACGATTACAAGGAAAACAACAACGATTAATCACTGAAAGGTCTAAAATCGTCTTCGCCTAGATTTTAAGAATGTAGACAAATTTTAAATTTTAATATTTAATATTTAAACTAATCACGTTATTAAATCTTACATAAAATACAATGTTATTAAATCTTTCACAATATTTAAAAATAAAGTTCACCATTTTTTTGTTAAGTTTTTTTTTTACAAAACTTTTACACAATTATATATAATACAAATATTATAAAAATAAAACAAGGAGCCAACTGGTACGCGCCACTGGACGATGGATCATCCACCGCCCAACTGTCCAGCCCACCCCTCTTTCCTAGTCTATCGTCCACCCCCTGCCTTCCCCTGCCGTCTCCAACCGAAATCCGACGGGCAACTCCCCCCTTGCCCAATTACCCGTCGGATGGAGAAGCCCTAAGCATTGAGGTTAGATCTCTAATTGTTAATTATTATGTACATTAGTTGCTAAGTTTAGGATAATATGGTTTAAAGCTCAATCTATCTTCATTACACAACGTAAAACAAGGTGCTTCACATCAAAAATCAAATTGAGTCGTATGTTTTGGCTTTAATGAATAAAAAATTATTTGAATGTAATTTATTATGTGTATCAAACTTGAGAAATATCAAATGTGACATTTTATACTCAACTTCATGAGAAAAAACGATAAATATGTGTCGGTGAAATACAAGCTACGTGAGCTTCATTAGTGTCTGGGTCGTTTGATTTAGATTTCAATGTAGAATTAAATTTTTTATATCAATTTTACCTTCTTATTAATGGTTTGATTATTTAATTAAAATGGTATTTTGGGATTTCTACTTAAAAAAAATAATTATTTATTACATTTCTTAATTCGTGTGCATTCATTCAAAGCGAATAAAAAAATCAGAGGGAGTATATGCTAATTGATAGTACAAATGCTTTGGTTTTATTGTATCTTAGTATTTTGGAAAAAAATATTATGATAATGTTGTTTTGCATTAATAAATTAAATTAGCATTTAATGTAACTTAGATTCAACGAGTTTAATATTAACTTATTAAAAAGAAAACTCAAACTACATACACGTCTTGGTTTTTTGGTAGCTGATTGAACAATTTGATAATCAAACCGAATAATTCGGTTGGACATACTGTACAAATTTTGAAACTACCGCATCAGATTAGGTACCAAAAATTGGTGCGGTTCAGTTATATTGAATGAATACCCCTTAAGATTAGGGTTGTGCACTATCCGGTAACCTATATTGAAACCAAAGTTTCGATTTCGATAGATACCGTATTTCGGTTCGATATATGGTATGAACTCCATTACTGAACAATTATAAGTTTTGATTTTCGGATTCGGAATTACCGTTTTACCCCGAACCGGTATACCCATTTTTTTTAATTCCCAATTCCTACCAATCCAAGCTTCACGATACTCTCCTCACTTCTTCGACGGACTGCCCTGGAGCAAAACCCAAATCTTCTTCTTCTTCAACTCAAAATCCCACCGCGCCGCAGCACCACCCACCCCCATCGCGCCTCCACGATCTCTCTGTCGGCCCAGATTTGTAATTTACAGAGGTACAGTCCAAATTCTAAATGCCCAATTTTGTTATTTTTCTGATTTTCTCTTAATAAATTGGGTTCTAATTGTTTTTAAAACCCAAAACTTGAATGATGCTAAAGTAATTTTTGGAGAGGGGACTGAGGCTAGGGGGTCTCTGATGTATTCTTTATAATTTCTATTCAACTTCATTGGATGGTTAGAGTGGTAGGAAGCATATTATTGTATTCAAGACAAATTATTTTTGATTCAATAATTTTTCGGTTTTTTTGTACCGAATCAAATCGAACCGCACTGAATGGTAATTTACCGAACCTAACAAAATTTGGTACGGTTCGGTTTGGTTCAGTTTACCGTTTGCACAGCCCTACGGCTAAGATAGTAGCTTGAGCAGAAATATTCTACTTTCATATTTGATCTATTTACTATTCTGACAAGTAAAAAATTATATTAGTTAACTTGCATTTGTTATATAACTATATTCACGATACTTGAATTTTCAATATATATATATATATATACACGATGCTTGTAGTATTTGCTTTTGTTAAGAGAAAGTTTAAGAATGAAATGTCATAAAAATATATTACGATTGAATCTAAAAAATATCAGCTAATTTGTAAAAGAGGGCCCCCAATTTTAAACATCGCCTAGGGCCCCGTAATATGTCAGACCGGCCCTGATCAGCCTCATTTCTTCAGCAATCTGCACTTCTGATATATTTTCTTGGTTTATTTTTGTTTTATTCCTATGCTATAATAGCATGACTATGACATATAGATATTCCTGCAAATTGTTGAGATGACTTTGATCTGTTCATCTACTGCTTGAAATAATGGTTGAATTGATTGCTTTTGTCACAGAGATCATCCGAGACTGCATACTAACTGCTAATTCTTCTGGAGTTCTGATGGATCGTCCATCTCACGATTATGGTACTGGTATGCCATATGTACAACAGCAGCAAGCACCTAATATGCAACAACAACAACAGCAGTATGGTTTTCATCCCCAACATCAGCAATTTCCACCATCTGTCCACGGACCTCCTTTTCTGCCACCTCATCCTTCTCATCAACAGTTTCCCTATCATCGTCCAATGCAACAACCCCAACTTTATCCTCATCCACCTCCCCACCCTCACCTTCATCAACAATCACCACCATCTTTCTCCCCACACGTGCCTCCGCATCTTGTTCCATCCCATTTCCATAACCCATATGATTCTGCACCACCCCCTGCTCCACCACCATCTGATCCTGAGCTACAGAAGAGAATTGACAAGTTGGTTGAATATGCCGTCAAGAATGGGCCCGAGTTTGAATCTGTGGTCCGTGAAAGAGAGCAAGATAATCCCGCTTATAGCTTCCTATTTGGCGGTGAAGGCCATAATTATTATCGATATAAGCTTTGGATATCAACTAGACCTATGGGAGGTCCTTTTAACCCTCCTTTTCCGTCTTCCATGCCTGTGATGCATCCTACCAATCCCATGATGAGTCAATCGCCTATTAATGCTCCGAATATTGGTGGTGGTGCCCCTCACTTACAACAACCTTCTTTTCCGCCATTTTATGAACAACAGCATTCTCACCACTCTCAGCCTTTTGTTGGCCATAGTCGTCCGGAATTTGATCAACATCATAGATCTTTTAAAAGTCTATCTAGACCACTTCCTTCTGATGTTGAGATGGAACTGAATGGTGTTCTCAACAGTCTAACTGGTACGAAGGAGTCGATAAAAGGTGCAAAGACGTGGTTTATGCAGAGGTCTCCTTTTGTACCAGCCCTGGCTGAGTCATTCCGAGATAGGGTGCTTTCCCTGGATGATTCGGAGAGACAACTGCATATTCTTTACCTCGCAAATGACATCCTATTTGACAGGTAGGCTTCAATTATGTAAAGCTTTGATTTTCTCTATTTTGTTTTGCAATTCAAATTCCGGTACACTTTGTGCAAAATTTTCTTTGATGCATTTTTCTTACTTATGTCAATGCATCTTCTCCATCTGAATTTGTGTTAGCATATTGCTATTCATTTTCAAAATTTGCCAGAGGTAAGTTGGGTCGGAAATATACCTTCCAAAAAAGAATAAGAAAAAGGAATTTGTGATGGAGATATGTTGAAGGTGATTGAAAAAGGATGTGAAATGAGATTTGATTTCTTTATGAAACAACCTTTTCTTCGTTTCCATAAATTTTTGTGTCTGTGTTTGTGCGTTTCTCTCTTCTTCTTTCTATGTTGGGGTGGGGGATCGCGGGTAAGGTATGCTTGATATCCCTCACTCTAGTGAGAAGAGGGAGTAGAGTTCAGTATTTACCTGTTATAGGATATATAGCCTCTGTACTATTGTCGTAGTTTTTTTTTCTCTTGATAATAATTGCGTAATATCATTAAAACCATGCAATATTTTATTTGTTGCTCCTCTAATTTATATTTATTTCTAGCTCCCTGTTATTACCCGGAGTACCTACCTATAGCAACCTCTTGGTTTTCTGTCCTCTTGACTTTCATTTCTATAAAAAAAGAATTTAGGAACTTTAACGTAATCTAATTTTCTCAAACCATGTAATTTTAACTCCCAACAAGGAGTGATGGTGAAACTGGATCACCTTCTTCTCTAGTTCATTCCTCGTGGTTCTCTCCTAAGGTCAGGCTTGTGGATTGTGGTCCCAGTATTTGTTTACAGAAGTATATGTTCTCTGCATTTAGAAGCAATTTGGTTTACCGCTTTTAACTCTAAGTTAGATCACAACTTAGTTGAGTTTCACATGCAGGAGGTCTACAAAGAGTGTCATAAGTGTTATTGCGTTGTTCCCATTGCTCATGGAACAAGCATATACAGTTGCATGGACTACATTTTGACCTTTGAAGTCTATTAACCTTTGAAGTTTATATCCTCCATATTATTAACCTCTGATTTATATTTTCTTGTTTAATTCTATTTGGATGGTTCTTATCTTCAATACATAATCTTCATTTAGAATCCCAATCAGATTCAAGTTATTCTAAGTACCCTTTGTATCTGGACATTGCTTGCTCCATGATAATTTACATATTACTTGGTCATTGAAGAAAAAAGATATAAATATCAACCTACCTTACCCTTCTATCCTTCGGAATTCAATCTTGTTTTAGCACATGTTGATGAGTGGATTTCTGAAATATACAGCTTGCAGAGGCGAGTCAATCCTCAAGAGCTTGATAACGAGGCACTTGCATTTAAACCTGTTTTGGGTTCTATGCTGGCAAGAATATACCACAACCCACATAACAAGGAGGAAAACCAGTCGCGCCTTCAGAAAATTCTGCAGTTCTGGGCCTCCAAGGAAGTATATGATCAAGATACAATCCGTGTGCTTGAAAACGAGATGCTAAGTGGGCTGCCACCACATTCTTTTCCAGGTCCTCACCGAGATATATCTACCATTACCGGAGATCCTTCTGCTGCTGCAGGTATCTTCCCAAACCCTTCCCTTTGCTTTAAGGAAAATTAGCATCTGGTCGTCTTCTAATTATTCCGTCTCTTTGTAGGACTACACCATGCTGCAAACCAAAGTTCACTGCAATGGCTGCCTGATAAACACAGCTCCTTTTCAAACATACCGAATCAAGAAAATCCAAATAACCAAGTTCCTTTTATACCGTCTTTCCCAACCCAGCAATTTCATCCCACTTCAGTTCCTTCTGGTGGGTTTTCCGGACCCATACCCATGCCATCTTCAATTCAACAACCAATTCAACAAACAGCACTTACTCCTGCAAAAATCGGTGAGAATCTGCCACCATATCCTTTGTTCCCACCCGGTCTTATTCCAGGCATGGTAAGAAAAATGCAGATAGGTAGTGGGGTGCCTTACTCTCCCATGAGCCCTTTAGATATTCCTACAGTCATTCCACCTTCAAATGTATCCCCAACAGAAGTTCTTGAAAGAGTGTCGAAATTCTTTAAAGAGATTGGAGAAGTTAACCCATCTGAAGGACCCATGAAGTCACATGAATCGAGGGTCGATGATGATTATGAATTTGATAGAGAGGTTAGTGTTCGTACTGGTGGATCTGCCATCCCTCCACCAGGAAGCCTTAATAGAAGGACTTTAGATGATGGAAGTGTAGAGAGGAAGCCTGGATCGAGTAGCTCTGGGAGGTTGGGACTTGGGGCAACGGCTGATCCAAACGAGCCTAGTCAATATGATGATGTCTATTCTTCTTATAGGAAACATAGAAGCACCAATTATCATACATCTATGAGTGTAAGAGCTGCAACAAGGTGAAATGGGCTGAATGTAGTCTAGAGAGAACACAAGGAGAATTTGGATTTTTTTGAGTGTGGAGTCAGTTTTTGTGGATTTGTATCCTCTTGCTTATTGTAGTTTAAGTGATTATTTTCTGCTATCATTTTGACATGCTGCAGTGAATGAAAATGGCAATGGTCTTCTTGTTTTCACATATTTTTTACTTCCAACTATATTTCCTCATTGAAGGTTTTGGTCTAGTGTCGTCATTGTCTTTCCTTTGCATCAATTTATTCATGTTTCAACTATAAAAAAGAGAGGCAAAATTTGTTGTTGTGAAGTCCAAATTTTCCTATTAATTTCATTACATCTATATTTTTTCCACAATTGCATCTTCAAAATTGGGCAGTGACGAGGTGATCCTTCATTTTTTATGTACTTTTGATTTTTAATCCATTAAAGAATATATCTCCAATTTGAGACAATACTTGATGCTTTTATCAAATTCATAATAAATTGTTTGTAAACTATTCTTGCTGATTTGATTTAATTTTATGTAGTACTAATCTTTTACAATTTGGTATAAATAAATTGTGTCTTCGAACTTTTAAATCAAAATATGGGTTATAAAATTTTGTGACATGATTAGAAAAACTAAAACAATGCATTTCATTAATATAAGCACGACTAAGGGTACTTAACATTTCTAAAAAAAAAGACTAAGGTATGTAGAAGAGTAAATTTTATTGCCAAAATTGATATTGCCAAATTTGAGAGATATTGTAAATTACATTAAATATCCACAAAGAAGGCAATTGTGTGTAGGAAAATTTTATACAAGGCAAGATAAATTAGAGAATTTCTACACAATGCAATATTGCATAAAAATATATTTTGCAATGCAAGAATAATCAAATATATTTTCTTGCCACTAAAGATATTAAAAGCCAATCAAATCACGCCACGTTATGGAGAGAATTTCACAAGATCTTCAAATCCCACCTAGATAGGGGTCATCTCTAAGAAGAAAATGACAACTCAAAACACAATTCAAAAAGCACGAAAAAGTTCAAGAAGAAAGAAGAAAATCCTCTCAAGGCGTTCTTCAAAATCAAGGCGTTTCTTCAAGGCGTTCTTCAAATCAAGGCGTTTCTTCAAGGCGTTTTTCGCGATATTAAAAGGTGTTCTTCCAAAATTGAAGAAAAGTCGAACGTTTAATTTGAGATCAAGCTACTTAGTCCTCGCATTAACGTTATTGAAAATTCACGAAGGTCCAAAGAAGATCAAATTCCTCAAAAAATCGAAGTATCCAAGTCGGAGTTCGAGACGTTCGTCAAGGTGATCTAAATCATTTCACGTTTGATCCAAGATTAAGCGTAATTGCTCTTGGATTAACGTTATTCAAAAGCTAGAATTATTTTGGAGGAGATCAAATCAACATTTTTCAAGATTATTACTTAGGAGATTAATCAGAGGAATCATAGGGATTGTACCCATTAAATCATTAAACCTCGAATTTGTACAATTATTTCGGGCCTGTTTGTTTGGCGTTTGGGAAAGTAGTTTGGGAGAGTAGTGGAGGTTTGTGAAATAATCTCGATTTGCGTAATGTTGTTTGTTTGGGTTTTGAGAGAGTGGTTTGAGAAATAAAGTAGGTGTAGGTTTTTTTGGAAGAGTTGGGTTGTAGGTGTAAGATGTGTAAGACTTTATGTCAAATCATGTTTGTTATGTGAGATAAATTGTGTAAGTGTTGCGTTCCAAATACTATTACGCAATACACACAAGTATACGGTCGTTACAAGTAATAGAGTGATAAATGAGTGTCGAACCCACGAGGACTTGTTTGATTAATTACCAACTAATGTCTTGTTACTTCTACTTAGATTTGTAAGTTGAGTTTGGTAAAGTGATGATGGTTTTGATATTAAAACTAAATTAAGGTGATTATGAAACTAACACTTGACTTAATAATATGTAAAGGCTTCTAGGATTTTACGTCACCTAGTTCAATTCAAGATAAATGACTCAACAATTGACAACCACACTTATGTTTGTTGTTCAAGGTTTCAAAAATACTCATACCAGTGTTTTGAAAACCGGACAGGATCGGCCGGTTGGCCCGGTTTAACCGCTAACCGGTCCTCAATCCGGTCCGGTTTACCCCTAAAAACCAGTCTCCTAATTAACCAGTTCGAACCGGTAAAACCGGCTCCAAAACCGGTAAAACCAGTGAACCAGTGGTTCACTTAATTTTTTTTTTTTTTTGTAAATTTAGAGATTTTTTGTTATTATTATTTATTTGAACTCTTGTTTAACATTTAATAGAATTACATTTATATACTTTAATTGGAATAACATCCATTATTTTAGTATTTTAACAATCAATGAGGAACAATCAATGCAATATTACAATGTTTTTCACATAAAGAAGTACATAACCATTTTCTCATTATTGTGAATAATATTATTTTGTGTATGAAATTATGCAAATCAATTACCATATACACATCAAGTTACAACAATAGAACCAAAATGAACAAGCCAAAACTTTGAAAATGTGATGAACTTTTAATTTTGTTGTCTTATTTTGAATGTATGTATCTTTGAGGGATACTTGAGATTTATATTTTTGACATTGATCTTAATTTTTAAGACATTTTGATTATTTGCATGAAACAATAAAAATTTATATTGACAAAAAATGATAATTTTTTGAATTATAATTGTATTTTAGATAATCTAAAAATATATATATATATATATAAATATTAAATAATAATAAAGTCACACCGGTTATACCGATTGAACCAGTGGTCGACCCGATCTAACCGATCGAACCAGTAACCAGTAGGGCTTCTTGTTCAATGACCGGTCCGGTTTTAAAAACACTGACTCATACGTATCTTCCGAATTGCGTACGAACCTATCAAATTAGACTAATCCAATTTATAACTAAAAGGACTAAACCTAAATGATGCATTAACCTCAAACCTTGAAAGAACATGAAATGACCTAGGTATATGCCTATCCTAAAATCAAATCACAATCTAGTTTCACAATCTAATCCTCAATCTACTATGTCTAGCAATCAAGAATCAATCCATTTCATCTCATAGTTGGCCTAACAACAAGATGACAAAAGCACAAACTAGATTAACAAACACATACAAGTATAGCATCAACCATTATAACATCATTTAGTCAAGAATCAAACATAGGATCAATAAAACCCAAGAGAAGATGAATTAGCCACTCATAACATTAAATAAATCATCCAATACATTAATGAAAGCCATAAATGTAAATGAACAAAGTAATAAGAGTTAGAGTAAGCTTAGTGGTTGAAATCTTCAACAACTTCTCCCTCAAGCCTTTTTATCTTCAATGGAGAGTCCAAGTGAAGTTCTTCCCCAATGGAGGCTAAAGTAAAGTGAAGTGGGGGTTGTCTCAAGTTTTCAACCCTCTTGCCCTATGAGCAAGAGAAAACAATAACAAAAAGGTGCCCAAGTTACTCTCTATTACATGGGAACAAAGGCCAAAAAGTCCCCCAATATGCCTAAAAATACAAGTGGGATCAAAGGGGGAATATACAAAAAAAACCCTGCCTTTCCGCAGAAAAATATCTGCTGGTAGCAGGGGTCTCGCCGCGGCGAGACTGAACCTCGCGGCCGCGAGAAACAGGCAGTGAGTTTTCTGCACTGCCATACTTCCTTCCGAGCAGCATATCTTTTGATTCCGAACTCCGATTGCAGATCCGTAAAGTCCGTAGCGTAGATAACTCACTCATCTATGATATATCCAAAATTCAGCTCATTTGGATCAACCATGATAAAGTTGTGCATGTTCTAGTGAGCAGCTATCCACTTCCTTCTACTTTTATCATCGGGTTCTTCTTTCGATTTAAGCTCTTATTCAGAAAGGCTTGCATCAACGGCCACCGAGTCTTGATTTCATGGAATTGCACTGAATCATATCCTCTCGGACTTCTCTTTAGCCTTGCAAAATTCTCAAACCTACAAACAGAACAAAAACACGACAAAAACAAAAGAAAACACACAAAATCCAAACAAGGGACAAAAAACGCAAAAGAACGCGAAAACAAGCAAAAGCACGCAAAACTCGAATCGAAGCAAGTTGTTTTCGGCTTAAGAAGAGACGTAATAATGACGTTTTCACAGCGTTATCAGTAAGAGATAGATTACTTTATGTCAAATCAAAGTAGAGTTTGTATAGGTTTTGTTTAAAGATAAGAAAATTGTTGTTTGTTTGGCTTTTGAGAGAGTAGTTTGAGAAAATTAATGGATGAAAAATTTATTTCGGAAAATAGAAAACATGTTTGTTTGGCATTTCCCAAACATGAAAAAATCCTGGGAAACGTCAAACAAACAGGCCCTTCGTGTTTAATATATTTTTAAACTTGAAATTTTATTTGTTACAAGGTACATAAAATATTTCATAGAAAGAAACATAAAGCTAATAAATTACCTAAAAAGAAGGTGGTTAAATACAAAATAGAACAAGTTGAAATGTTCAATTGCAAATTACTCTGAAACTTTACAAAAAGACATCATCTTTCTTTCCGTAAAAAAAAAAAGAAAAAGAATAACTGGTAAAATAAAAACGTGCTCACTAAAAAATATAAAATATCAGTTCAGTCCCAATAAATTCTCTACTATATATATGAGTGAATTTTAAAAATGGCTTTTTTGAAAGTTTAATTTGCAAAACTGGCCTTCATGGGCTTTTTCCTGTAGAGATGGTATTTGCATTAGTATTCTTTACTTCTATAATTTGCATTTTAGTACCCTCTATTTTGATACTTGTTTTCTATATGATATATCAATTTCTGCTTATGTAATTCATATTCAAAATCAGTTTTTCGTCTTTCTAATATCTTTATTTTGAAATCTAATATTCCTGGTGTACAAGGATGAACCTCTAAAAATTGTATATTAGCTAGTTTATCTTCATAAATTTCAATTTCTTCAATAATTTTTTGTAATTTATTTTGTATTTTCTGTATTTTCTCCATTTTCGTTACTCGGCTCTGATACCAAAAATTGGTCAGAGGCAGCGGATGTTTGCTCTTGATGATAATTACATATCATACATGAATTTTTTGCTTCTTTTATTCTTTTTTCTATAATTTCTTTATTCATCCTATATATTTTAGTACTAATGGTTGTTGTTCTTAAATATTCTAACCTTTCTTTGTAATGGTTAATTAGATTTGATATTTCTTTGCATTTATTTTCGGGATTATTATTCATAATTTTTCTTTTAAGAATTTAGTTAAATCTAATACCTCTTTTTCTAACCTGGTATATTCACTTTCTTCTTTTCTAAAATTTGTAGGTTTTTCTAATAATAACTGTTTTACGTAAGGTTGTCTAAAAATGACTGGGCTTCTAAGTTGATTACTAGTTTCTCCTAATGTTATTTCTTTCATAGGTAGTTTCTTTATTTGAGCTATTCCTTCAAATAATTTATCTAAATAGATTGATTCCTGATCTAGAAAATTTATACTATGATGACTATTTGTTAATGCATATTCGACCATATATGTTAAACTAAATGGTTGATCTCCTTCTTCCATTAATTCTTTTCGAGCAAATTTATATCCTAGACATATACTGTTATCTAAATTCTTTGTTGATAATGGAATTGCATATTTAATTCCTAGATTAAATTTCAAAGTTTTGTATGCTAAATTTCCCATTGTTATTCCTAAAACTGATTCGTTGGTTTCTTTAATTCTTCTGTCATAAGCTATTAAAGTTATTGGTGAATCAATTCCTTCTTTAAAAGTAGATTTAATTAATACTTGTATAGTAGCAATTTGTATATATCCTATTTTATCTCTATCTTCTTTATTACGAATTTTTAGTATTCTAGATACTATTTGTTCACTATCTATTAATGGGATTACAATAGTTCCTCTAGTGCTTTTTATATCTATAGGTATTTCTTGGGTAAATAATCCGTGATAAATAATATTTTTTCTTTTTAACTTTTCGAATATTGATGTACTAAAATGTTGTCATTCTTTTAAATCTAATTTTGCCTTTTTAGTTTTTTCTATTTTGTGTTCAATAATTGATTGAGCTGAGTATAATCCAAATGTTTCTTCTTGCTCTAATATTTGAATATGTTCATCCATTAAAGATTTTTATTTATTTCGTAATATGGTAGTTTAATTCTAGGGATTTCTATATCGTTTATTTTTATGTGTTTAGAATTTATTTGATAACTTATATTTTCTAAAAAATCTGTTCCTAATAAAATATCTGCTCCTATATTACTTTCGTCTATATAAATGGATAATTTAAAGTTTAGTTCTTCATGAAACATTAACTCTATGTAAGTTTGTTTACTACATTGTTTTGATCCATTTATAGTTTCTATTTCTATAATTGGTGCTTCAGCAATAATTGTTGTATATTTTGGATGAACATGTGAGAATGATGCTCCTGTATCAATAAGAATAGATACTATGTGTTCTCTATTAAGAACTCCTAATATATGATACTGTAAATAATTATTCGTAGAGACTAAATTCAAATTTATAGAACTCATTTTTTGCATAAATTTAAATGTTGAAATAATATGTAAATCATTTGTATAATGCTAATACATTCATATTGTTGATTAAAACATGCCATACCTGAAAAATGGATTGTTTTGATTGCTGTTTGATGCTTTTCCTTGATGGATCTTGCTGATTCTTTTGATAATTTAAAATTGATAGGTGCTTTTAATTAATATCTAATTGTATATGGATAAATTTTCCCTATTCAGAACTTATAAAAGCTCAAGGAAAGATTCGAGAGAGAAAATAAACAGACGTTTATTCTTATTTTTCAAACTCTGATTAAAATGTACATAAGGGATACATATTTATAGATGAACAGACTAAGTTCTGTCCACACAATACAAACCGTGTGAAGGGATAAGAGTCCCTACACATTTATTGAAAGAAAAGGACATAAAGTAAAAGTCTACATTATTTAGATCTACTGTTTACATCTTTTTCTGCCGACACTCAGGTCTACTGTTTTACATCTTTGTTGTTTTCTGCCGACACTCTTAATCTTCTATAATTGGTCCTTCATTTTCCTCCTTGTTACAGTAACTACATACGTGTCCTTTGAATGGCTTTATCTGAAGGCATAGCTTTTGTTTTTCTTCTTCAGTGAGCTTATCAAAAACTCCTTTTACCTTCATTAACGTGTCTTCAAAATCCAGAAAAATGTCAAATTCTTCTGGCTTAAATTTGTCCTTAAAATGCGAATATATCATGATAGACTGATTCTTGTAATTAATTTTATACTTTGATTCGTCAGTCATCCTTTGCAATTGTGCTAATATTCCAAATAATAACTGATAATTAATCTCTGAAATGTCTTCTTTTTCCTGAATTGGTTCATCTCTTAACGGATACTGTCCATTTGATATACCCATATTTACTAATGAATAAGATGGTACTCGGATTTCTCCTAATTCATTAAAAAATGGATATGAACCATGAATTCTTAAATAAACTTCTCTGTCTTTTCCAAAGTGTTTTCTATAATTGTTCACAGTTTTTGTTATTCCAATGCTTAATTCTTGAATGATATTGTTTCCTTCTTCAATATATATAGTATCCAATAACCCATAATGGAAAAATTTATAAACCATTAACGGGCTAGCTCCACTCGTGACGACTGCTTTTAGACTGTATGCCTTAATTGTCGGATAGAAGAACTTGTTTAGGTCTTCTTCTTTCCAATTTTTAATTAAGTTTAAATGATACTGGAAATCATCAAAACTTAAAGTCTTCATCTGAATGTGTCCTTGTCTTGTTGGTACTTGGGATAATTTTGAGATTTTTCCCAATACCTGCATTTTTGTTAGTTCTTTTGGTGGCTCAACCAATACTGTTTTGAAAGTTTGGTTTGTTTTTTTATTTTCAGCAACTGCTTGCTTAGCTTCTTCCAGTGTGCTATATGATTTGTATATGATTCCTTTTTTTCCTTGAGTGTGCATAGCTGCCTTGTGCCATTCGTCAAAAATAGCATTTTGCATTGGTCCGTTAAATATTACATAATGTGTTTTACGCTTACTTGATGATTCTGCTGGTACTTCTTCTTTTTTGTTTGTCGATGTCGATGATTCTTCTGGTGTGTCCACCACGCTTAGCTTGCTAAACTCTGATGGCTGATATGTGGGGTCAAACATTTGAATTGTCCTTTCGATATTTTGTAGCTCCAAAAGTTTTGCTTCAATGTTTCCTTTAATCTGCTTACATTGATTCTTCAAAGTTGCTATTGCACCGTCCATTATTCCTTTTTAACCTGAAGCAAATTCTCTGGTTAATGTATCTGCAATAATATTATTGCTACTCTTTATATATTTTATCTTTGCTGGATATCTGCTTAATTCAAGTTGCCATCGTATTAACCGTCCTTGGTTATAATTGGCCTGTAGTTTGTATCTAATGAATCCAGTCAGATATGTTGAATCAGTTCTAAGCTCAAATTCTTTAGGTAACAGGTCAATCCTCCATTTCTTGAATGTTCGTAAACATGCTAGTGTTTCTTTTTCATGGATGGGATATCTCTTTTCGGCTTCTGAAAAAGTTCCAGAAATATATCTACATAATGTTTCTTTTGATTTATTAGACAATAGATCATTTATGTTAGACATAAATGAGGTATCCTCTAAATTTTCACCATTTAAGGTTTTTGAATACTTCAATTCTTTGTTTTTGCCTTCCTGATTAAAAGGTATTGACATAAATTCCTTTAAATTTTCATCATTTGAATACTTCAAAGCTTTATTTGTTCCTGCTTGATTAATAGGTTTCTTAAAAACCATATCTTCTTTTTAATACATTTCATACATCCTGACCATATTTCATCTGAAGCGTCTGTTTCAACTATTATAAAGTCATCGTTAGTTGGGTTATATAATCTTGGTAAATTTTTTGTTTCTCTCTTTATTTTTTCTACAATTTTACTATCTTCTTGTTCCCAAAACCATTGCTTTTTTGTACTAATTTTTTCTTGCAATTTTTTCTTTTCTTTTGCAAAATTGTTTAAATATCCCAGTTCGGATATATAATTTAAACATCCAAGAAAACGTTGTAGTTGCTTTCTATCTTCTAATTTATTTGGAAACATATGTAATTTTTCTAAGACATGTTTTTGTAGTTCTATTTCTCCATTTGATTTTATGGTAGTTCCTAGAAAATCAATTTCTTGTCTGCAAATTTGTGCTTTTTTCTTACTTAAAACCAATCCTTTTTCTTTGCATCGCTTTAAAACAAGTAAGACTTTTTTCAAATGATCTTCTTTATTTGTATTGCTAAAAATTAATATGTCGTCAATGTAAACTAAACAAAAATCTTCAAAACCTTCAAGATTTTTGCTCATATATCTTTGAAATATACCTGGTGCTTGCTTTAAACCAAATGGTAATACATTCCATTCATAATGCTTTTCTGGGGGACAAGTAAATGCAGTTAGTGGCTTAGTTTCTTCATGTAATCGTAATTGGTAATATCCAGATTTAGCGTCTAAGGAACTAAACCATTTCATTCATCTAACCTTTTCTATAATGGAATCTCTTCTTGGTAATTTATGTGCATCACCGATGATTGCATCATTCATCTTTTTATAATTTATGACCATTCGTCTTTTTCCACGTTTTATTTCATTATGGTTTTCTACGTAAAAGGCTGGTGCAGCATGCCTACTTTTACTATCTCTTATTAATTTTTTATCTAGTAATTCCTTACAATCTTTCATAAATTCTTCAATATCTCTTTTAGAATAGGGTATTCTATTCGGTACATTTACTTCTTGATTTTTATCTTTTAGTTCTATTACTACTAACTCCTCATTAGTGTTTATTTTAATGTCTAAGGGATCCTCTGAACAAGTTTGTTCTAGCAAATTTTCTATTTCTCTTTCTATCTGACTTTTATTATTTTCTTGTAAAGTAAATAACGTATTTTTTAATAAATTCATAATTTGAATCCTTATTCTAGAAAAATTGTCTATGATAGGGATCTTTATTTTTTCTTCCTTTTGATTTAGTTTTTTAATATATGGTGCTTTAATTTCTATTTCTTCTAACCATTGTGTAAATGGATAATAGAGTCTTAGAAAATTATTTCCTAATATTATATCAAATCCTGATTCTTGTCTATAAAGGGAGGGTATTATGAAATCATATTTCTTTTTATGTTTACTCTCAATTTTTATTTGATTAAAATAACTTACAAGATTAATTTTATGAGTACTTCCATCTGCAATCAGTATTTTAATTGGTCGCTCAGTTTCTCGCCAAATTAATCCTTTAACTTGTTTAGAAGCAAAACTAATACTAGCTCCTGTGTCAATATATGCTGAATAATAATATCCTTTTATTTCTACTTTTATAAATGTTGAATTTGGATTTCTTCTATTCCGAGTCTGATGTTTCATATTCACTTTCTGTTTGTAACATATAAAAGTCTTCTAAATCTGATATATCTGATTCTATTGGTTCTAAATTTTTTAATTCTGCTATTTTTAATATTTCTCTTTTTTGATTATCTTTCTTCTTTGGGCATTCATTTGCATAATGCCCTTCTTCTTTGCATAGCCAACATCTACATTTTTTCTTTCCTTCTGGGCAATATTTTTTAGGTTGTTTTCTTCTAAAAAATCTTTTTGGTTTTCTTTTAAACATTTCCTTATACCTTTTAAATGGTTTCTTTTTCCACTTATATTTTTTGTATTTTTTCTTATAATACTTCTTTGATCCCTCACATCCATAGTGTTGTGGGATGTCTGGATTATTACTGCAACACATTTTATTATAAGGTTTAATTACTTTTATCTCATTTATTTCTGTACATTTTTCAGCTATATATTCTCTTCCTATTAAAATTACTCCTCCTAAAGTGTCAGCAATACTTCCTTTTTCAATTCCTGTTTTGAATCTATCTAAACAGGACTTATTTATTGGATATGGTAATTTTGATAGAAATATTCTTCTCATTTGGTCTTGATCAGGTTGTTCTAACATATAATAATATTTAGAAAATTCACATACATAACTTTCGTATTCGCACATATTACATATTTTTATGTTATCTAGATGCCATAGAGCCTTTTGCCTAATTCTTTCAGTTGATTCTTTTCTATATTCGTTTGCGTCTAGACCTACAAATTCTTTCCAAATTTTGCTTACAATTTTCCAGAAAAAATCTTCTGAACTTGTAGATGTATCTTTTAGTATTTCCTTTTCTAGAAAAGTAAATTCAGATAAATAATTAAATACGTTTCCTTTAGTTTTATATAGAATTAAATTCCAAATTGTGTCTTTCGTAGCAGTTTTGAATATTTCATCGGTTTGTAATAATAAACTAATTTGATTCGACCAATCCTGGATTACTGATTCATTACTTTTGACACAATCTATATCTAGAACTCCTTGAGTTACTTTTTGATAGTGTGGTATATATTCATCTGGTATCTTTTTATATTTTCCATATCTATTCCGATAGTAACCATTATTTTCTCTATTATTTTCAAAATGTATTCCTTCCCATTCATGCCATTTAGTATCATTTAGTTTTCTTTTCCTTATATCAGGTTTTATATCCGGCATTTCTTCTTCTTTAGTTCCACTATTTTCACATTTTTCCATATATGCAGGTATTGAATCATCTGATTCGTAACCAAATATTACTTCTTCATTTTCTATTTTCTCTACAAACTCAATTTGTTCTTCTTTTTGTTCGTCTTGTATTATTTTTAATTGATCTATCATTCTTCTGATTTCTTCTATTTGTTCTTCCATTATTTTAATAAATTTCTTGGTGGTTGTAACTCTTTTGGTGAAATAAATATTTGCTCTTGCTTATTTATTGGAACTAGATCTTTGCTATATTTTTTAATTTCTTCTAATTCATAAATTAGATTTTTAATTTTTTCTTTAGGTATATTTTCGTTAATTTTATTATAGAATTCGTCAAAAATATTATAAATATCTTCCTTTTTTATTATTTTATTTATTATAATTAATTGTTCTCTTAAATCGACAATTTCTTCGGTTATTCCAATTAATTGTTTTTGTAAATCAGCTATTTCTTCCGTCATACCCATTAATTATTGATTTATTTTCTCTTTTTAAATTGTCAGGGGGCTTCTTATGCAGATAGGGTTTATTTGGAAATATTGCACAAGGTTATTTTTGCAAATTTATCTTTTGAAAAGGCCATCTGGCCAAATAACCCTAACACAATCATCTTCTCTCGAGTTTTCTGTGTTCCTCAGTTATAAAGAGGAGGTTTTTTCAGCTTCGAATAACTTGGACATCATTCTCACCAAAAAAAATAAAGAACTTGAACATTTACGTTGCTATTTCAGGCTATGGCGGGTGGTATCGAAAGTAATTTCGATAATTTAATTGGCAATAGGGTAAAGGTCTGGTGGCCTAAAGACAAATCGTGAGTGATATTAATTACATCTATTTATCTTTCCCCCCAATTTTTGGTTAATTATTATGTAAATAATTTTCAACAGATTCTGTGAGGGAGTTGTGTTTTCTCAGGGACATTCAGGAAAGAATTTGGTAATTACTCTTAAGTAATTCATTTAGTTCTAACCTCTAAAAATACCCTTTTCATAATTTCATTTATTGAATGTTGTGCAAAGATCTGTTTCTTTTTAAATGTTCTAAATGTATTTAGGCATATAAGTTGTGAATCCGTTTTTGTTGCTCAACCTCTGCAATTAGGTGGTTTATGCTGATGGTGTTGAAGAAATTTTGAACCTGAAAAAAGAGCATAAAGAACCAATTAGTGTAGGCACACCAATTTTAAAGCCTTCTCTTCTTTGTGTTTTTTCTTACAAATTGTATACTTGTTTAAAGCTCATTGTTACTCTTGTGTACTGCAGGGCAAAGAAACGAGCACTCCGTCTAAAGCTTCATCTCATAAGTACGTATTTCAAATATAACCCTTTGCCTTTATAAGCAAATACTTAACTGCAAAACAGATCATAGTAGAATCTCAGTTGAATATGATTTCAATTTGTAGTATAACTTTTAACACAATGTAATTATTTATTCTTCTTTCTTAAGAGCATATGCCATCTTATATTGCCTTATAATGTAAGCTTTTTTGTCTTCAGGCTTCCACAAGCGGTTAGTAGTACCAAAGATTATGGCGAAGAATTAATTGGTTGTAGGGTAAAGGTTTGGCGGCCGAAAACCAAGACGTGAGTGTTCTTTGCTTTTGGGTCTCTACTCTCGCTATATTTTGTGTTCATTTTCATTGTTATCTCAATTTAGTTCTTTTTCTGCAGGTATTGTGAGGGCACTGTTGCTTCATACGACCCTTCAACAAAAAAACATTTGGTAAGTTTATCGTAAGTGAAACCTCTAATCTTAATCATCATTTTCGCGTTTACTCTATCTGATTTGAATGTAGTCAAAATATAAGACTGTACTTTGATGTTTCTATTACATCTGCTTTTAGGTGGTTTATACTGGTGGTGTTGAAGAACTTGTGAATCTAAGAAAGCAACAGAAACCACTCAAAGATTTGTCCCAAGATCAAGTAGGCAACCATTGATTAGTATCTTTCATTTGTTTGCCATTCCTTTTTCAAACTATTTACACTTGCTTATGCATTTCTTAAATATGTTTTCCACAGGACCAGAAAACGAGAGCTCAAGCACATGCTTCATCTAATGTGTAAGTGTCTGTAAATATTGTTCATTGGCCTTTGATTTTGCAGACCAACTAAATAACTTAGTTTACATAATACACGTGGGCTTGTTATATCAGCTCACGTGGTGATGACATGGACTCTTGTGGGCATGTGATTAAAAAGCATAAGGTAAGACTGAAACTTCTCCGTGTACATTGATGGGCTCTTTCCTAACTAAATTTCAAAGCTTAATATTTAGCCAAATTTTTTGGCTGAAAAATATATTATTCCTACTAACACTACAACCAAACTTTTGCTTACAGGCCGACTCTTTTGATCTTGCAACACCCAAAGGAAGTTCTAAAATGTGAGTATGTCACTTGCATATCTTTGCATGTAGAAACTTATAGAAGTTATCCATTGAAGAAACATACAACAATTAATACTTATACCTTCGATCGTTTTTGGAGTATATTATATCATGAACTTCATTTGACCAGGTCTAAGGATGAAGAAACACATAAACCGGAGGTTGGTATCTCACCTATCGGTTCCAAATTATCAGCCATCCCAGGTGAAGATGATCTAGTTAATATCAACGGCTACAAAGTGAAGGCCACTACTGCACCCGTACTCGAAGCCATATTTGCAAAATACGGGGACATCACAGCCCATTGTTTGTACAAATCATTATCAGTGAAAGCTTCCCTACTTGAGGTCATATGTAACATTGTTCAGAGACTGCAATACTCTCACATTGAAGCCATTTTATCAAACCTTGAAGTCATTGAAAACGAAGTTTCGGATGTAGAAGCTAGTAAAATCGAAGTAGCATGGCTGCATGATCATTTAGAAAAAGTGCGTAAAGTTGCAGCTTGTGGGAAGAAGTCTTTGCAGCTTAGAGAGGATAAAGTTACAAGTGGCATTGTGACTAAGTCTGCCACAAAAGAGTTGACACAAAGGCGTGCTGAGCTGATGGAGGCACTTGAGCGGTTCAGAGAAGCGGAGAAACGTGAGACTGTTATGAAACTTGTTAGTCGAAAGATAGAGGACGATGTTATGTATTTTGAGGGCGAAGAATTATTTTTGAAAAGGCGACTGAATGATATTCTGTAGCCTATTTGGTTGGTGTACTTTTTGCAATGTGTAGGAGATAGCAAAATATGTATAAACCTTGGCATGTGACACCAGCTTTCCTTTCTGTTATTGTTAATGTAGCAACTTTCATCTGTAATATGATTTTTTTTTTCTTTCCGGTTTTCCAAGAGTTAGTCGATACATGTAAACATGTGCATCTCTCCCAACAAGGATACAAACTTGGATTTATCCATAATATGAATGATGGAAGGAGTATTGTACTTTGGTTTGGTGATTTATAAAGGAATTTTATAATGGAGTTTGGAGGAGGTCTCCGTAATATGTTTGAAATATAGAAGATTTTCATTTCAAGTCTCACAAGACTAAAGTCTTAACTTTTCTTCGTAATTACTTACTTTACAAAAATGTATGATTTGTGTTGATATATTAATTGTATTTTTGGCTTCTTATGATAGATCTACTGTATTATTAAATACTGGACATTCCTCTTCCAGAATTGCAATGTCTGAAAACATTGAAAGTTGTCTTCCATCATGCCATGAAGGATGAGGTGCTAATACTGTTGTGATCTACCTTGTATTCTTCTTGTCAACTCTATCATTTGTCTTAAGTGACATTGTCTTTTCAGGGCGTAATTCTCCACATTAGATTACCAAAACAAAGCACTGTTGGAGATGTGCTCAATGAGATTAAAACAAAGGTTAGGTTAACTTACTGCTGCAAAAAAGTTGTATTGCAAGATTAAGTTTGAAAATATGAAACAAAGTCGTTGGCTAACTGACTCCTTCATCGTACCTCCTGTCTCAGTATATTTAGTAAATGATGCTTCCGTTCAATATTTTGCTGAAGTGAGAGAATAGCAGCATAAGTTAGATAATGTCTCACATCCTTTGCATCCAATGATAGGTAGAGCTGTCTCATCCAAGAGCTGAGCTTAGGATGCTTACAGTTTTCAACCACAAAATTTACACGATAATTTTATGTGCTCTATCATGTCTAGCTTCTTAATATGTCCGCACACATTTTCAGGAAGCATAGTCAAATGCTTTCGGTTAATAAATGACAACGCCCTTGTTAAGATTGTGTTTACTATCAATTATTGGGTTCCAAATTATTTGATGTTTGTAATGGTTTTAGGAAAATTCTTCGTGAAGATCTGCTATTTAACTAGGACAACATGTGTATGATATTTCAAGCAATTACTTTTTTAAGGAGATCGATTATGGAATTTCATTGATATAATATATAGTGATTTAAGCCACATCCTGCATTATTAATTTTGCAGATTTATTCCATCCATCAGAAGATTGAAATTATAAATGACGACTATTGGACTTTGCGTGCCGAGGAGGTGAGCCCTCTTCTCAAAATATTTTCTTTCTTTCTTTGATCTCCTTTTTTTGAGTACAGTATTGCTTGTACTATTTAAACCTTGTTACAAGTATAACTCCAAATTCATGCAGCTTATAATATGTATGATTTTCTTCTTTCTCAGATTCTAGAAGAAGAAAAAAACCTCAGGCCTAACGATCGCATGATTCAAGTTTACCATTTCACACAAGACAATGCCCAAAATCAAGAGGTACTGAAGCATTTACTGGATTCTATGCATGCACTTAGCCCTGAACAACCAATACAGAATTTTGGAGAACCATTCCTTTTGGTCATTCACGAAGTTGAAACATTAGTTGATGTTAAACTACGAATTCAAAAGAAATTGCAAGTTCTAGATGAAGAGTTTTCTAAGGTATATTCATTTGCTAAAAGTTTCAATTGGTTGTAATTTGTCAATGGTGTTAACTGATAAAGTAGTATCTCCCAATCTCCCATCATTTTTTTTTTTTTTGATAAAATGTCTAGTGGAAGTTTGCCATTTTTTCACTGGGACGTCCGGAGTATCTTCAGGACCCTGAAGTTGTCTCCAGTCGTTTTCAGGTTATGTTTACCTTTTCTTAGTCTTCTTCGTGATTTTTCGTATCATTTAGTTATTCGTCTTTAGTTTTTCAATAGAACTTTATTAAGACTAGACTTATATTCATCTCTTCCAGAGAAGAAATTTATATGGTGCATGGAACATGGGGTTAGAACACTCAGATACTACATCTAAAAGAGCTTCCACAAACCACGTAATATCTTCAAATAGCCAAACTTAATGTTTCAATTTTTTTTTCATCTTCTCTATTTTGTTTGATTGGATTGCAATAAAACTAATGCTGATGCCATTAGATTCATACTATATAGAGAATTTTAATTATATATAATATAGCCACTATATAAGCTTTTAACATAGTGTACGTAACTACTCAACATGCAGAGTGAGAATGAGGAGGTTCACTTAAAATTACTCGAGTTAGAAAGAAAACTAGACGCGAAGCAGAGAGACATTGGAGTACTAGAAGAAAGACTACAAGTGATGAAAATTCTAAAAGATGAAGATCATTTAGCTTGTAATCAAAGAATTAGGGAGTTGGATGAACAAGTTCTTGAATTGGAAGACTTGAATAAAATGCTAGTTGTAAAAGATCTCCGAAGTAATGACGAGCTGCAGAATGCTCGTAAGGCACTAATAGAGGTATGATATCTGTAACCAGTCATTTGATCTTACAATTTGTATAAATCTTGGTTATGGGGTACTATATTTCTGGTTCAAAAGGCTTTTGTAATCTGTTCCCAGCAGTTTATGTTGTTTCACTAAATGCTAATTGAAAAAGGAGCATACGAACAATTACAAGAAAAAGTGAGTCTTAAAATGTTCCTCTTATTATCCGAGACGTAATAATCATTGTTTTCATTGGGTTCTGAATGTACCAATTTATTATTTTCTTTGTAAGGGCATACGTGGTTTGCCGAGAAGAGGCAATGTTAATATTGGAGTAAAGAGGATGGGTGAACTTGATGACAGGATTTTTATTAACTCGTGTAAGCTGAGACTCCCTCCTGCAGAAGCTCAGATCAAGGCTGTCGAACTGTGCTCCTCATGGCAAAATAAACTCAATAATCCTGGATGGTACCCGTTCCAAATTACTGTAGATGATGCAGGGAATTCTCAGGTGAATTCATAGTGAACCCTACTCTTCTTGCCTCTTGACTTTGATATTCTTATAATATTTGTTTGGTTGCATAATGTAGGAATTGTTGAACGAGGATGATGAATTGCTACGAGACCTCAAGAAAAAATGGGGTGATGCAATATACAATGCATTTACGGCAGCATTAAAGGACATGAACGAATATAATCCTAGTGGTCGCTATCCTGCTCCCGAGCTTTGGAATTTTTAAAAAAAATAGAAAAGCCACCCTAGAGGAAGTTATTCGTTGTGGAATTTTACAAGAAATAGGAAGTTCGCGCTAGAGGAAGATATCGAGTGCACATACTTCATGATTATTTACTGATCATGTAATTTGAATCTAGAGTTGAGAATTTTAAATATTCGATGTGTATATCTTTGTGTTTACAGTCTTTGTTAATTAATGAAGTATATATATATGTTAGCTTTGTATTTGCTGATGCCATCATGATAGTTGTAGACTGTCATTTTGGGACTTTGATCCCTTGACTGAAAATTCAACCGTTTGAGCTATTAAAATACATTATCATTTCACAAATTGGCGTAATATATAGTGCATTTATACACACAAACATCCACGGCATTCAATTGTGACTTGACCACCCGCTCCTTTGCCACAGGACAAATGTTGTCAAAATCCTGGGCAACAATCTCCTTCTCTGCAATTGCCCCGAAGGGAATCGAATTCATGACATTAGCTCTTATTCCACTTGTAGGATTTCAAACGCACGCTATTTAGCCTTTCTTGTGCATTCATAGACACTAGCACCCGGCCTTGTCGAACACTTCTCCAACCGTATTAGAGATGTGTCCTCAGTCGTGACAAATGTTTTTGATTTATTTAATTTAATTTCTGGGGCGTGTCAGACACGTGTTGAGGTCATAGCTGAGTCATGTACGTGTTTCAAGAGTATCCGACACTTCACAATTCATGTTTTAGAATCATATGTGCTAACTTCTAAATCAATAGAATGACTATGTTAATGTCAGCATACAAAACTATTCGTACTTAGATATTTTCCTTTTAGAATTTAGACTGAATTTTCCACCTTTTGATATCGTACTAATTCTAAAAGGAAAATATAAGATATCATTACTTTTAGGGTTAATTATAGGGACCTCCCCTGAGGTTTTGTGTAATTCGCGTTCAATCCCCTCCAAGAATCATAATTACAATGACCTCCCCTAAGGTTTCAAAAACCTTACAAAACCCTAACGGACACTAACGGAGTTGGACGGAATCTATGAAATGACTTAATTGCCCTTGTCAATTTTAATTAAAAATAAAAAAAAAAATCTTATTAACAAATTGTTTTATTTACCCTTGCCCTATGCACAAAATTACAATGACCTCCCCCGAGGTTTGGTGTAATTCGCGTCCAATCCCTTCCAAGAATCATAATTACAATAACCTCCCCTGAGATTTCAAAAACCTTACAAAACCCTAACGTACACTAGCAGAGTTTGAACGAAATATGTGATATGACTTCATTGACCTCGTCAATTTTAATTAAAAAAAAATCAGAAAAAAAAAATCCGATTAACAAAATTTCCTATTTACCCTTGCAATGATGCACAAAATTATCATCTTACCCTTGCAAAATTTAACTATGAATGGATATAAAAAATCATAATTGCACATTGGTACCTAAACTTTAAAAAGACTAATTTTATACATAATACATAAAAGGAATAAAAAAACTAGCCCTAGCCCTAACCCCCCACGCCAACCCACTAGTCGTCCCTATCGGCACCTCTCCTTACAGGTTGTGCCACCGGCCGGTGACAGATTAGAAGGAGAAGCCAAACCGACGGCACGACCTGGGAGAAGAGGTGACAGTAGGGTAGGGTAGGGTAGGGTAGGGTGGGTGGGTGGGGGGGGGGTTAGGGATGATGAGATTTTTTTATAATTAATATATACTAAAATTATTTATTGATTTACTAATATTCGTAAATATGTATATAAGGTATTATTTTCTATTTTATAGTAAAATATTTTATTAATCCTTAATATTATGTACAAGTAAGAAATATTAAAAAAAATTATTTTATAATAATTATTTGTACTAAATTGGGTACTTGAGTGAGTAATTTTAATTTTTGTAAAAAAAATTAGCTAAAAGCTTACGATTTTTTTTAGTACTGGTTAATTATGAACATGTGATTATTTTTATAATGTCTAATAATTTTTGTTCAAGTTTTTTTACTTCTCATGATTAAACGCAATTCATCAATTTATCCTTGTACTTTAATTATGATTTTTTTTAAATTATTAATATTACGGGTTATTTACATTTTTATTTATGTTCTACCATTTTTTTCTTATAATTAACCATAATTTATTTCAAAAAATATGAAAAAAACATTATTATGCTATTATATTTTTATTTTAAGAATATATATATACTAATAAACTGATTATAAGTTTCATGTGAATTTACAACATTTTCATCCATTCATAATCATAATCCTTACAATGAACACCCTCCCATATATCAAACATAACTAAGGGCATAATTGTCCACGAAAATTGCTACAGTAATATCAAGGGTAGAATGGGGTTTTCAATAAAATTAGGGGGACGACGTTAGCAAAAACTAACGGATGTAAGGTTTTTGAAACCTCAAGGGAGGTCATTGTAATTATGATTCTTCGAGGGGATTGAACGCGAATTACACCAAACCTCAGGGGAGGTCCCTGTAATTAACCCTTACTTTTAATTAGAAAATGTACTTTAAGTGAAAACGGGTACACCAAAAACTTTCCCGCCAAAGCCACTCTCTATTCGCCGATCACAACTCAATGCTAGGGTTTACTCCTCCTTCCCCCTGTCATCGGCCATGGATGAACGTATGCCTTTCTCCGTCTTAATTTTTTTTCTCTTCTTTTTCAGGAAATTGAGCTTTAATTTTAATCATTTCAGGTTTTGTTGGTGTTTAGACTCATAAAATCGTAATCTTTACTTTCGAAGATGAAATCTCAATTTTAAATGTTGTTACAGGTTCCTCGAATGGCCAGTGGCATCAAAGGAATAAACAATGTTGGTGAGATATTTCTCGGCTGCAAAGTACTGGTTTGGTCATCCAAGCAACAAATGTGAGTGCTTTAAAATTCATATTTAATTCTCAATTTCTGTTGTGTTACTATTTTCTGATATTATGAAAAGTTTTCTTATTGAAAGTTCCTTTTTCTGCAGGTTCTTAGAAGGTGTTGTTGACTCATATGATCACAAAGAAAAGAAAAATTTGGTAAGGATGGAATTAAATAAAGCCTATACTCTATCGCTAGAGTTAGAGCTGATAATCAAACCAAACTATTCGGTATTTGACTCGGGCGACTTCATTAAAAGCTCGTCTGAGCTTGGTTCATTATACATATCAAACAGCTTGAATTACATTTTTCATTTGATAATTTTTGAAGCTCGATTCGAGAAGTGACGTAATATATGTAAAAATATCAAGTTAGTCAGTTTGACTTAATGCATAAGTTCGATAAAAAATTCAGACCAACTTGAGCGATGTGTACACCCCTAGCTAGAGTTGTTTATTAATTAATGTGTAAATTATTGAAGTAAGTGCGGCCTGTCTTAATTTCTTTCCTTTTTCTTACCCTGTATCTTATTTTAGGTAGTTTACACGAATGGTGATAGACAAATGTTGAACCTTGGACCAGTAACAGGAAAACTTCATGATCGAGTATGAATCCCTAACATATCATACTTTTTTTGGTTGCTTTTTATTCAATTCCTTATTTTGTTTTGCCAATTTAATATACTGCAGAAGATAAAAGTATTCATAGAGAAAAAAGCTGTGAGAATTTTACATAACAAAGTATGGACCCCTGATTGAGTACTTACTCTTGATTGCTTTATCTAATTTTCATAACTTATAGTATCGGTTCATTTACTACAGGATTGCAAAAGAAAAAATCCAGGTCATTCTCCTTGTGCTCGTGAGTTCTATTACTATTGTATTGGTCTTGCACTTTGTCGTTGCTCGTATACTATTACACCTTTATACACTTTATGCAGCAGTCATCCTGACACGTGTTTGAATTTCATTAACTAAGTTGTTACAAATTTGGTAATATTTTGCAAACTAATATTTTTTCCTAAATGTTCATGATGACTTTTGACAATTTTAAAACTAAACCGAACCAAGAATAATAATGCAGTCACAGAAAGATGAGTTTGGAATCTTTAGAGCTAACGTAGCAACACTGCAACAGTTTGTAAAGTTAATGATGTTAAAAAGTTAATTTTCCATTTACAAATGGTATTAGTAGGATAATTTTCTATCTTTGGTTGATTATTCCAAATTTGTCCTTTTCAATTTATGTGTCTATTAGTAGCCCAGCCGCCCAGGGGCACTGGATACAAACTGCTAATTAATTTGAATACATTTCTGCTTACTTATCTCATTGTTGTTCCTATATTAGGTTCTTTTATATTGATAAGAGATATAATTTGGTTCTTGTTAAATCCAATTATGTATATTGGAATCATAGCGATTCTACTTTGCCATAAGGTTAGAGTATTGTATTCCATTCATTAAGTTATAGCCTTTTAGGCCATTTGTCTCATTTGCATGTCCAATCTTATTTCTACACACAATCTCTCAAAATCTTCCAAGTCTGCACTGTATCACACTACAATATACACTAGATTTACTTCTAATACAGTAACTTCTATTAATATGCAGCAGGTGTTATGAAATATGATGTTGCAGATCGACAAACGCAAGTATCTAAAAAGCTTAAGGTAAGATGACTTTTGTAGGAGCCAAATGTCTATGCTTTGGAAAATGAGGAGCATTAAAAAGCCAATTTACTTCATATTTGCTAACAGGTCGAGTCTTTTGATCCTGTAACTCCTGGTAGAAGTTCTTCAACGTAAGTATATAATATGCACAAATACTAGTGTTTCTTTATTGGGTTATTACACTGGACCTTATAAAGAAGTCTCTTTTAATAAACTTATTTACTCTTTACTTATGTTTTGAATTGTTTGAAATCCACATTAAACGAACTTATGCAGCAAGATTAAGTGCTCATTGGTGAAGGACGAGATAGAGCAAAAACCAACGATTAGTATCTCACCTGAACCTATCAAACACAAGTTATCAGTAAGTCAAGATTCTACTGAAACAGTTGATGTTAACGGCTATAAAGTCAAGGCTAGTGCTGCCCCAATACTGGAAGCAATATTTGCAAAATACGGCAACATTGCAGCTAATTCTCTCTTCAAATCAAAACCAGTGATAGCTTATTTACTAGAAATCATCTGTGATATTGTTCAGAGACTGCAAAACTTTTTTGTTTATGATCATTTGTTAGATCTTAAAGCCATTGGAAATGAAGTCTCAGATGTAGAGGCAGCCAGGATTGAAGTATCTTGGCTGCGAAAGCATTTAGCGAAGTTCCACGAAGTTTCAGTTTTCCATAACAAAAATTTGTTGCTGAAGAAGTCAAAGGTCAATGTCGACCTTCTCGTTGAAGCAGCCAATGAGAAACTGCGACAAAGGCGTGGGGAGCTTGTTCTGGCTCAGGAACAGGTTAAAGAGGCAGAGAAATGCATGATTGCACTGAATATTGTTAGACGAAAAATTGATGAAGATATTAACGTTTCTGAGAATGAAGAGTATTTTTGGAGAAGGCGATTAGGTGGGCTTTTGGAGGGTGGCACATCGTATAAATTATATTGAGCGTTTTAGTCTCACTTTTGAGAAATTCTAGTTCAAACCCGACTTAGCTGTGAATTATTTGGGTGTGGTCGAACTGGATCTGACCTAGAATTTTCGACTTTTGGATGCTTTTGTTTTCTTTGAGATATGCCTCCCTACACTAACAAGTGTGAGAGAAAACTCAAAGGGTGACTACCTGCTACTAGTTTCTTGTTTATGTTGTAGTTGCCTTGTTTTGAAGATGGGCATAACATTTTTTTTTAGATGAATTATTATTATTATTATTTAATCTCTATGTATATTATTGACGTTATATATGAGCTTGATTTAATAGAGTAAAACTAGTCGATTATCAAATGAAGTACTGGTTCATTTATGAAAGAGTAAAAGTGATCTTCACTTCACGTATCAAATTTTGTATCAAGACTCAAAACATTCACCAACATTTTGTTTTTTCATTCATCACAAGTTGTTTTGTAAAATATTGGTTTTCTTTAGGAAGATTCCATCCGTGAAGTAAAGGCTGGTAAAATAATTAGTTAAACACCAAATATTGATTTTAGGAAATTTCCAGAAACTCAAATTGTGCTCTCATAATTTTGCATTTTGAGTGTCTCAATCGTTGTGGTTTTCTTGTATTTCGCTTTCTGTTTTCCTTATTTTCGTTTTTTGTGATGGGGTTACCCCTTGTAGACTCTTTTAATTGCACTTAATGGTTATTTATGAAAGTTTATTTATATTTACTTATAAATAAAATAAAATAAAGGTTGGATTGTTAATATTTTTTTTTTTTTAGGAAAACGTTAATATTATACTTATTTTTTAGTTAATATTATACTTATAAACACACAATTTTACTATCTTGCCAAATTTCAACAGCCCAAAAAAAAAAAAAAAAAAAAAGAGGGAAAAGAAATTGTGAATCAACGGATTTGAGACACAAAATATAGCAAAATTAATCAAGAGTGGCAAAATCCGTGGTGGAGGTTTATGAGGGTTTTTGCTTAAGACCTCTGTTACTCAACTCCTCCATACATCATCAGGCCTTCTCCAAAAGAGTTCTTATATCCCAAAATATAAGAGAATTTATAAGAATTGTACAAAAAATGAACTCCAAAGGAGTCTTTAAAAAATAAGAATGCCAAATTTTTATAAGTTTGGACTCTTATATTTGAGAGTTCAAAGTGAAATTTTAAAAGTAAAAGTAGTGTGTTAAAGTTGGATTGAAGTGGTGTGGTGTAATTATTTAAAAGTAGAATATTAAAATATAAATAAGCTGTTGGAATGCAGATTAAAAAATGAGAATGTATAACACTGTTCACCCCTTAAATTTTAGGATAAGAGACATGAATCTAAGGGCATCTCCAATGGAGACCCTATATGGGTCATCAAACCCATCAACTTCCAATTTGGGGACTGAAATCAGAAAAGGTGAGCTCCAATGGAGGCCCTATTTCAGCCATCAAAGATATGGCCAATTCTTCTTGACCCTAAATTTTGTTAGGAAACTTTTCACACTCCAACGGCCAAAGAGACTCAACAACGGTAACAATTTTTTTGAAAAAGATCCGTTTTAAATTTTGTATAAATTAAACATCACTTTCAACAAAAAAAATTACACTTGCAAATATAGATATGAATTTAAAAAAAACACAGAAAATTAAAACTAAAAGAGAAAAAAAAGTTACAAATATTTAATCTGAAATCGAAAAATCTTATCTATCTTGATATAATATAAAATATATTATATGGATAAGAAATATGATCATATACCTTGATATTTGAATTCAAAGCGACACGTGACATCGGAAATCTTATCATGATATAATATAAAAAGTTAGCAAGATATAATGTTTGTAATATACATTTTAGTCTCGTTTTTATATTTGATTGCATTTCTAAAAGGGTTTAATTTTGTTTTAGTATCAATTTGACTTAATTTTAATTATTTTTAAAATTGATGTTTCATTTTGATAGTTGTGCATTGGTATATAAAACATTTGCAGGTACCCATAACACCGTAACAGTCCTCAAATGACTATTTAATTAGGCTTAGGATTGGAGATGCCCTAATAGGTTAAATGAAGATGGTCTCACCATCATTTGTCAGTTGTCTGAAATGTGTTCTTTTGTTTAATTTCCTTGTACGACATAGATATTCAACTGCATTTCAATTTTCCATCATATATAATATCGTCTTCTTTCTTGGTTTGTCATTTCTATTTTTTTAATAGTATTTTTTTAATAGAGAATGGGTTCTGCTAAGAAAGAGCTTAACAATGAATTGGTAGATGCTGGGAATCGGCTTCTTATGTCCCGTCCATCCTCTGTTGATGGGCTACTTATGCTCCTTGAGGTTTGAAAACCCAATTCCTTTTATGGGTTTTCTTTTGATTTGTTTTGTTAAATCTCTGTAAAAATCTCATTTTGATGCACATAGTCAGAAACCATTTTGTGACGAATATGTTTCACATATATGAAAAATATCTTGAATTTCATGCAGGGAGACTGTTTGTGCTAATGCCCGAATAATCTGTTAAATGTTTCAAAGTTTGTTCACATGCACAAAATCCTTTTTTTGTATGAATGTCTAAATAGCCTAAGTCTTGTTGCATTTTTTGTAGTTTGTAAGTGCCAAGTTTAAGTTCATAAAGACTTGATTTTTATACTCACATTTGTTGTAGATATCTTCAATGTTTGTGTAGAATCAATATAAAACACAAAATGATATATTTTTTTTGTGTAAAGGACCAGCTCTGCAATTGATGATTCACTTGCTAAAAGCATTAAAATGCAGCATTTTTTGGTCAAATACAACCAACTTGTAATTCGTGTTTCGTGTCTTTGAGTTCATACCAATGTTTCGTGGGATTATGAATGTGTGAAACGAGTTATTCTAGTTTTTCCTAGGCTATAACCCTAAATGAAGCGAATTATTGATTGTGTCATAAAGACCTTTATGCCCACGTCCCAATCGCCCCCCCGGAGGAATATGTGCATCTAAAAGATCCTTGATACTGTGCCCAATCCCGAAATTAGTTCTATACATATGACCAGCAACAAGAAAAATCAATGCAATAGCTAAATGATGATGAGCAATATCAGTCAGCCATAAACTTTGTGTTTGTGGATGAAATCCCCCAAGAAGAGTTAGAATGGCTGATTCATGGATTTCAGTGAGTAAAATGATAAGTAAAATGAAAATGAACAAGAAATGAAGCTCAATGTTTTGATTCAAGAAAAAGCATTCTACTTATCCAAGAATCAAACATAGCCCTAGAAAAGGTGGAAACTCTTTTACAAGGATTTATTTCTCTACTCCACAAAACTCGAACTAGGTTGTTTTATTGGGTTTTATATAGCTCTGGGTCATATAAGATTGAAATTTGTATTCTATGCACAATTTATTTGTTCCTTCAGAAAGCAGAGAGCATTTTAACAAAGGTAGAACAAAACCATCCCAAGTCTACCGAAGAATCACTTCTTCCAATAATGAAGGCACTAATCACTGACGAACTCCTCTTGCATCCTGAAGTAAATATCCAAATAGCAGTTGCATGTTGTATGAACGAGCTTACCAGAATTACAGCTCCACAAGCACCTTATCCTGAAGATAAAATGAAGGTATACGGAGATCACCTTCATTTTTATTTTAACCTTATAGTATATGTTAAGGGACGATTAACCGACTACTTTGTGGTTGTTGGTGACAGGTAGTTTTCAAATTATTCATGGTTGCATTAAAGCAGCTGTCTAGTGAGTCTGCCAGCGATTACTCCATACCTTTGAAGATTCTTGAAACCGTGGCAACATATAGAACATGCCTTTTAATGATGGACGTAGATTCCGAACTGATTGTTGAGATGTTCCAACTTTTTCTCAATAGCATTAGGTAAATCTGCAAAAATAAATCTATTATATAGCATATTAGAAAAGGGTCACACTGATTTTTTTAATATGAGTTTTAAATTTTGTTGTTGAAGGTCCGACCATCCCTACGACATCTTCAATTATATGGAAATTATCATGACTATGGTAATAGAAGAAAGTGATGAAATTTCATTTGAACTTCTTGAGCCTCTTCTAGCTAGTGTCAGAATGGTTAATATGGTAATTATTCCCTCCTAGTCTTCTTTATTCTTTATCTGTTTATACTATTATGTGATTATTCTAGATTTTTTCTCATTCGCTCCTTGCTCTAGGAAATTTCACCTATTTCATTTGAGTTGGGGGAAACTGTCATTGTGCACCTTGCAACCAAACTTCAGCCATATCTTATTGAAGCTGTGAAGTCAATGCACCTTGATCCTGATGATTATGATGAGATAGTTATTTCTCTGTGCCAGATTACATCCATTGGGGAAAACGTGGTTTGTTCTTCTATGCTTATAAAACAACCAAGCTTTAGTTTTTTCTCATTATATACACCCTATGATGCTATTCTTTTCACCTCAATTAAGGACACTGGAACTTTAACTATGTGTTTGTGCAATGTATATCCCTGTTGCATGGTTTTTCGAAATTCGACTTAGAGGTATAATTTAGTTTTAGATTCTTATGATTCAAAAATAATTGGATTTGAAAATAGTGCCTATTGTCCTTATAATCAAGAAACATAAATAAAAAGATTAAAAGACTATGATGCCACACTCCAGACTTTGATCTTGGAAAATATATGTGTTTCCAATCCAGAAGCCAAGAAGGTCCCCTGATGAATTAGTTAATTCAAGAATACAGATTTGGTGGCCAAAGGACAAAACGTAAGTATTAAATGCTGAAATTATCTCTTTTACATTATATATACTAAGATTTGGTCTATTGATACATGTGTGTACATGCAGGTTCCACACATGCACTGTTACAGCTTTTGATCCCGTGACAGAGAAGCACACAGTGATGAGATTCTTCATACTCTTCTTCTTCTTGCTCTATCAAATTTGATTTCATTTCTGCGATTTATCTGATGATTTTATACTGCTGATTTTTTGCAGATCAGTTATGATGACGATGTAATCAAATCCGAAAAGTTGAACCTGAGAAAAGAAAGATGGAAACTGTTTAGTGACAAGCAGCCCCTAGAAGTAAGATTCGTGTGTTCAGTTTTTGGCTGCATTATAAATATGTTCTATCTTTCTGTTTGGTCTTACCTTTTTCTTTTTCTTTTGTGAAAATGTGATTATTTAGACACATATCGCTCAGACAGAAGAAGAAGCTGTTCGATATCATCCTTCTCCGGCCAAAGAGCCTTTTCAGTAAGTTTACTCTAAGGGATTCTATATTGCTATCTGCGGATGTTTCTCTACACTCAATTCTGGACTTCTGCGTGCTTAAAATTGGTTTTGTATATCGTAAATGGTGTCATCTATGACTTTGAAAATCAAAACTTTGTGGTATCCACCTTAGATATAGGTTCAAGGGGTTTGTTTGTATTCACTGCTGACTGCTCTGTATAATAAACTCAAATGTCTAGGATTTAATATACACTCTGAAAAACCTATGGGTTTACCATTTTTAGCCATCCTTCTTATTATGCTCTTGCCTGCCTAACAAGTCCAAGTTGCTTAACTGCAATGAACGCAAGCAGGAGTTGTGAAAAGACAATGAAAAGGAAGGCATTGTCATCGAACAAACAACATGCTTCCTCATCATCTAAAAGGTTTGGTTTTCCTAACTTTTTTTTTTTTCCCAAATTTAAGTATCTTATTGGACTTGTAATGATTTACACACCTGTTGTCAGATCAAAAAGTGAAAGCCGTGGCTTTGTGAAATCTGTAGAAAACTCTGCATCCAACGTTATTCATGTGATTGATGATCTGGAAGAAGAGACGCGTGAAACTAATACCTCATTTACATGTATAGTCTTAATTACTATATATACTTGAATCTCTCAAAATCTTCCTGGTTTGTACTTTGTAGTCTGTATCACACTACAATTTATTGTGGATTTACCTCTTATATAGTAACTTCTATTAACATGCAGGTCTTATCAAATGTGATGTTGCAGATCCTCACACGCAAGTAACTAAAAAGCTTAAGGTAATAAGATGATTTTTGTAGGAGCCAAATGTCTATGCTTAGGAAAATGAGTGTTGAGACTAATGTCCCACATGAATTGAAAATCAATAATAAGTTCACCTTATAAGGTCAAGGGCAAATTTTAACTCTTGAGCTAGCTTTTGAGGTGAGTTAGTCCCAAGCTCCTTAATGTGGACTTAGCCCAATCCATGTGGTGAAATCTAATAATGAGAAGCATTAGAAAGCCAAGATTCAGGGCTCGAGTTGTGATAATAATAATATTTTGTTTATATTTCGTCCATCGCAATCACATTTATACTTCATGTTTGCAAACAGGGCGAGTCTTTTGATCCTGTAACTCCTGGTCGATGTTCTTTAAAGTAAGTATATAATATGCAGAAATAAATTCTAATATGTTTCTTCTTAGGGTTATTGCACTTGAACCTTGTAAAGAAGCCTACTCTTTACTTATGTTTTGAATTGTTTGAAATTCTCGTTACATCACCTTAAATGAACTTATGTAGCAAGACTAACTGCACAATGGTTGAGGAAGAGAAAGAGCAAAGACGTAAGATTAGTACCTCACCTATTCCCACCGATCCCAAGATATCAGTAAATCAAGATTGTAATGAGATGGTGGATATTAATGGCTACAAAGTCAAGGCTACATCTGTCCCAATACTTGAAGCAATATTTGCAAAATATGGCAACATTGCAGCTAATTCTCTCTTCAAATCAAAATCAATGACAGCTTCTTTACTAGAAGTCGTCTGTGATATTGTTCTGAGACTGCAAAACTATTCTGTCGACGACATTTTGTTAGATCTTGAAGCCATTGAAAATGAAGTCTCAGTTGTAGAGGCAGCCAAGATTGAAACATCATGGCTGCGTCACCATTTAGCCAAGCTCCATGAAGTTTCAGCTTTGCATAAAGAAAATTTATTGCTGAAGAAGTCAAAGGTCAACGTCAGCCTTGTCATTGAAGCAGCCAATGAAAAACTATGACAAAGACGTGCTGAGCTCGTTTTGGCACAGGAACGTGTTAAAGAGGCGGAGAAATGCAGGACTGTTTTGAATCTTGTTAGCCAAAGAATTGATGAAGTGTATTTTTGGAGAAGGCGTATTAGATGGCTTTTGGAGGGTGATGAAGCTTTCAATATCCAGCATTAAGTGGCACTGTCGTATAAATTATATGAGCGTTTTGGTCTCACTTTTTTGAAAATTCCAGTTCAAACCCGACTTAGCTGTAAATTATTTGGGGTGTGGGCGAACTGGATATGCGCTAGAATTTCCGACTTATGGCTGCTTTTGTTCTCTTTGCTAAGTGCCCCTCACTAAGAAGTGTGAGAAAACTCAAATGGTGATCAGATGTTACTAGTTTCTTGTTTATATAGTAACCTTGTTTTGAAGATGGGCTTAAGTATTACAGTATTATTTAATCACTATGCATATTCTTGACATTATAGAGTATGAAGATTCACATACTCGCAAGAACTAGTAGGACACCTCCAATGCTCAAATGAAGTATACAACCCATACGAAATAGGAATTGGTTCATTTATGTAAGAGTAAAAGTGATCTTCACGTATCAAAAAAATTGTGTCAAAAATTCAAAATATTCTCACACTTAATTAATTTGTTTTTACTTAACTCTACTTTAGTCTAGTTGGGTTATTTAAGTCTAATAATTGACTTTTTAATAATTCTAAATTAGTTGGTAAATTCTATACCACAAGGTTTATAAGTAAGCTCCTAGAACCTGGTTTAGGTAAGAATTTTTCAAATGGGACAATATTGGAGTTTTACATGAATTACCTTTTGTTGGGTAAACACCACAAATTGTCATATTTATCATTAACTTTTTACATAGTCATCCCTCTTAAGTCTTAAGTTTTTTTTTCCACGTTAGCCCCACTACGGGTTATTTGTTTCACTTTGGCCCTTTTTAGGCTGAGCAAGACGGCTCCGATGTCACATGACCTGCACGTGAGGATATTTTCATCTTTTCACTATGATAGTGTTACAATTAAGTCTCCATAAAACCTATTTGTGAAGGTCATGTGTCTTGCTTCTTACATCGTGAATGCATAGGTATAATTCTTGTTCTTTTTTAACTAAAAATTCAACCATTTATATGTTTTCTCATTGTATTTTAGATTCAACCATTTATATGTTTTCTCATTGTATTTTTGTTCTGCAGTGCCTGACAGAAATGAATGTGATATGAAAATGATGCATCAAGAAGATGCTGGTCTAAATGTGAAATGTGAAAACTAGTCTTTACTATGGGCATACGAAGTTATGTATGCAAGATGAATGGAGGAGTTCATTCAATCAAAATTATTACAAAAATCGCACAGGACAAAATCACCGCCCATTCAGAAACCCTATCAAACATATACGCATCAATTCATCTTCTTTATTACAGTTTGTCATGAGGCTTAAGGGCAATCGTGTCATTTCACTTCCTCCTAACATCACAAGTACTCACAGTGTGCACTCATACTGTATAGTTTCCAACTTAATTAATCACACAATTATATATACTACCAGGGGAGATCCATGATTGGACGATTGGAGATGTCGGATTTAACTAATGTAGAACTTTTTTTATAGTGCTATTCAAACAATTCATTTTACATAAATTCACAAAATCAAAAGTACTTTAAGATGCATTGTTCATAAAGATTACATCGAATTCAAAACGAAAAAATAATTCCTTTTCAATTATTGGCACTTTTTAGTCCTTTGTAACAAGTTAACTCGATTTTTTAAGTTTAAACACCAATAAAGTGTAATGCATATACAAACTGACGATAATATTTTATTGATTAAATTATTATGCTAAATCACTAACCAATAAAGTTCAAATATGATACATTAAATATGAATGCACAAAATTGAAGCAATTATCAATGGGCGCAAC
The DNA here is from genome assembly GCA_030819805.1 of Penstemon newberryi var. newberryi. Classification (NCBI taxonomy): domain Eukaryota; kingdom Viridiplantae; phylum Streptophyta; class Magnoliopsida; order Lamiales; family Plantaginaceae; genus Penstemon; species Penstemon newberryi. The sequence continues at coordinate 2,422,530 of JAUALY010000008.1, forward strand.
AATTCAGAGATAAAAAGGCAGGACTTACAATTAAACACATTAATTGAAAGACAAATCGATCATTTTATGAAGAATAAGAAAATGGTGTAGAATTTTTCTGTTGTTTTGTTTCACATGATTATACCAAAGTTTTTAAATGGGTCATAATTAATTATGTTGTTTGTATTTTGAAATTGTATAACAAATTACATATGTACACATACATATAATTGAAAAAAAAAAGTACCATATATAAAACATGAAAATAAAAGAAAAACCTTCTTGGGGGCGGGTTCTCAAGAGTAGATCCGCCCCAACTATCTTGCCAAATTTCAGCAGCCCGCCCAAAATGGAAAATGAAAAATAAAAAATACCGATTGGGATTCCACGGATTTGAAACACAAAATATAGCAAAATTAATCAAGTATGGCAAAATCCGTGGTGGAAGTTTAAGAGGGTTTCTGCATGCAGGTCCTTTTGCAAAAGAAATGTTACTCAAATCCTCCATACATCATCACCCATACTTGTCTGTTGTCTAAGTTGTGTTCTTTTGTTTAATTCAATTGTGCAACATAGAGATTTAACTGCATTTTCCAACACAAAATCGTGTTCTTTCTTGTTTTTCCTTTTCCACTTTCTTGAAATGGGTTCTGCTAAAGTTGATGAATCTTCACAGAAAGAACTTAACAATGAATTGGTAGATGCTGGGAATAGGCTTCTTAAGTTCAGTTCTTCCTCTGTTGGTGAGCTACTCATGCTCCTGGAGGTATGAAAACCCAATTCCTTTTATGGGTTTTGTTTTGGTTTGTTATATATCTGTAAAGATCCCATTTTTATGCACATAGACATAGACCCTTTTATGCAGGGAAACTGTTTGTGCTAATGCCTACATAAGCTGTAAAAAATTCAATTTTTGTAGTTTGTAAGTGCCAAGTGTTCATAAATACTCTATTTTTGTACTCACATTTGTTCTAGATGCCTACCCTGTTAGTGTGGAATCAATATTCTCAAACACAAAATGATATATTTGTTTGTTACTTCAGAAAGCAAAGAGCATTTTAGAAAAGGTAGAACAAGTCCCTCCCAATTCTACCGGAGCATCACTTCTTCCAATAAAGAAGGCACTAATCCGCGATGAACTCCTCTTGCATCCTGAAGTAAATATCCAAATAACAGTTGCGTGTTGTATTAATGAGCTTACAAGAATTAATGCTCCAGTATTCCCTTATCCTGATAAAATAAAGGTTTACAAAGAAAGCCTTCATTTTTTATTAAATATTATATGTTAAGGTACTCACGGCATGCGTAGATTAACTGGCTAGTTTGTGTTGTTGGTGACAGGTTATTTTCCAATTATACATGGTTGCGTTCAAGCAGTTGTCCAGTGAGTGTCCCAGGGATTACTCCAAATCTCTGATTATTCTTGAAACTGTGGCAAAAGTGAGAACATACGTTGTAATGGTTGACGAAGCTTCTGAAATGATATTTGAGATGTTCCAAAATTTTCTCAATAGCATTAGGTAAATCTTGCAAGAATGAATCTATTATATAGCATATTAGAAAAGGATCACACTGATTTTTTAATATAAGTTTCTTCTTTTTCTTTTCAAAGATCCAATCACCCCTGTCATGTCTTCGAATACATGAAAATTATCATGACTAGGGTGATAGAAGAAAGTGATGAAATTTCATTTGAACTTCTTGAGCTCCTTCTAGCTAGTGTCAGAATGGATAATAAGGTAATTATTCCCTCATAGACCTAGTCTCCTTTATTCTTTATCTGTTTATACTATTCTGTGATTATTATAGATTTTTTCTCATTTGCTCCTCGCTTCAGAAAATTTCACCTGTTACATGGGAGTTGGCGAAAACTGTCATTGAGAACTGTGCAACCACACTTCAGCCATATCTTAGAGAAGCGGTGAAGTCAAAGAACCTTGATCTTGATGACTATGCTGAGATAGTTATTTCTTTGTGCCAGATTTCATGCAATGGGGAGAACATGGTTTGTTCTTCTATGCTTTTAAAAGAACCAAGCTTTAGTTTTTTCTCATTATGTACACCCTATGATGCTATTCTAATTTTGCCTCACAATCTAAGGAAACTGGAACTTGAACTATGTTTTTGTGCAATGTATAGCTCTGTTGCATGGTTTTTTGAAATTCGACTTAGTGGTATAATGTAGTTTTAGTTTCTTATGATTCTATAATAATTGGCTTTGAGAATAGTGCCTATTGTACTTATAATCAAGAAACATAAATAAAAAGACTATGATGCCACACTCCAAAACTTGATCTTGGAAAATATATGTGTTTCCAATCCAGAAGCCAAGAAGGTCCCCCATTGACGAATTAGTTAATTCAAGAATACAGGTTTGATGGCCAAAGGACAAAACGTGAGTATTAAATGCTGAAATGATCTCTTTTACATTATATATATTATTAAAGATTTGGTCTACTGATACATGTGTGTACATGCAGGTTCCACACAGGCACTGTTACAGCTTTTGATCCCGTGACAGAGAAGCACGCGGTGATGAGATGCTTCTTCTACTTCACACTCTATCACATTTAATTTCTGTTCCTCGATTTATCTGATGGTTTTATACTGCTGATTTTTTGCAGATTAGTTATGATGATGATTTAATCACATTCAAAAACTTGAACCTGAGAAAAGAAAGATGGAAACTGTTTAGTGACAAGCAGCCTCAAGAAGTAAGATTTGATTGTTCAGTTTTTGGCTGCATTATTAATATGTTCCATCTTTCTTTTTGATCTTACCTTTTTGTGAAAATGTGATTATTTAGATTTATATCGCTCAGAAAGAAGAAGAAGCTGTTCGATATCATCCTTCTCCGGCCAAAGAGCCTTTTCAGTAAGTTTACTCAAACTCTCAAAGGGATGCTATATTGCTATAGACTTTTGATCTGCAGATGTTTCTCCTCACTAAATTCTGGACTTCTGTGTGCTTAAGAAATCGGTTTTGTATACCGTAAATTGTGTCATCTATGACTTTCAAAACCAAAATTTCATGGTGTCTACCTTAGATATTGGTTCAAGGGGTTTGTTTGCCTTCACTGCTCTGTGTTATAAACTCAAATGTCTAGGATTATTATACACTCTGAAAACCTTATGGGATTACAATTTTTAGCCATAGTCTTATTATACTCTCTGCCTGCCAAACAAGTCCAAGTTGCTTAACTGCAATTGTTAATGAACATGAGCAGGAGTCGTGAAAGACAACGAAGAGGAAGGCATTTTTATCAACTAAACAACATGCTCCCTTATCATCTAACAGGTATGGTTTTTCTGATTTTTTTTCATTTTTTTAAAAATTCAAGTACTTTATTGAACTTGTAATAATTTACACTTCTTTTGTCGGATCAAAAAGTGAAAGTTGTGGCCTCGTGAAATCTGGAGAAAACTCTGCATATGACATTCATGAGATCGATGATCTGGAAGAAGAGACGCCTGAAACCAATGACTCATTTACATGTATACTTAATATCTCAAAATCTTCCTTGTTAGTAATCTATCACACTAAGATAGACTTCAATTTACCGTGGATTGACCTCTTATACAGTAACTTCAATTAACATGCAGCAGGTCTTATGAAGAATATTGATGCTGCAGATGGTCACACGCAAGTAACTAAAAAGCTTAAGGTAAGATGACTTCTGTAGGAGCCAAATGAGAAGCATTAGAAAGCCAATCTTTTTAAGTTTCAGAGCTGCGAGTTGTGATAATATTATGATATATTTCGTCCATTGCAATCACATGTTTATTGTTTGCTAACAGGGCGAGTCTTCTGATCCCATAAATCCTGGTAGAAGTTCTTCAACGTAAGTATATAATATGCACATATTCTAGTATGTTTCTTCATACGGTTATTACACTTAAACCTTGTAAAGAAGCCTCTTGTACAAAACCATATTTACTCCCCACTTATGTTCGAAATTCTCCTCACATCACCTTAAATGAACTTATTTAGCAAGATCAACTGCTCAATGGTTGAGGAAAAAGAGCAAAAACCAAAGATTAGTATCTCACATATTCCCACCGATCCCAAGATATCAGTAAATCAAGATTGTAATGAGATGGTTGATATTAATGGCTACAAAGTCAAGGCTACTGCTGCGCCAATACTCGAAGCAATATTTGCAAACTACGGCAACATTGCTGCTAATTCTCTCTTCAAATCAAAATCAGTGACAGCTTCTTTACTAGAAGTCGTCTGTGATATTGTTGAAAGACTGCAAAACTATTTTGTTGAGGATATTTTGTTAGATCTTGAAGCCATTGAAGATAATGTCTCAGATGTAGAGGCAGCCAAGATTGAAACATCATGGCTGCGTCACCATTTAGCTAAGTTCCATGAAGTTGCAGCTTTCCACAAAGAAAATTTGTTGCTGAAAAAGTCCAAGGTCAATGTCGACCTTCTCGTTGAAGCAGCCTATGAGAAACTGCAACAAAGACGTGGAGAGCTTTTTTTGGCTCAGGAACGGGTTAAAGAGGCAGAGAAATGCATGACTGCACTGAATATTGTTAGGCGAAAAATTGATGAAGATATTAACGTCTCCGAGAATGAAGAGTATTTTTGGAGAAGGCGATTAGGTGGGATTTTGGAGGGTGCACAATATTAAGTGGCACTGTCGTATTTATTATATGAGCGTTTTAGTCTTACTCTTGGAAAAATCCAGTTCGAACCCGACTTGGCTGTGCTGATTAGGGTGTGATAGAAGTTGATCTGCGCTAGAATTTCCGACTTTTGGCTACTCCTGTTTTGTTTGCTAAATGCCCCTACACTAACAAGTGTGAGAAAACTAAAATGGTGACTACCTGCTGTAAAAAATGTAGTTGCCTTATTTTGAAGATGGGTTTAACAATTAGTATTATTATTAAATCTATCCTAATTAGAGCATCTTGATTTAATAGAGTAAAACTAGTCCACTATCAAATGAAGTAAACAAGCCATGCGAAATAGAAATGGGTATGGTAATTTAATTCCAATTACACATCACAGTCATTATTATGCATGTTCTTCAATTTTAAATTCTCTCGACTTTGGTTTTAAGTAACTCTCCGAGGATTTTCATCGAATAGTTGTGAAATGAGAAATTGATTTCAAACTCTAAAATACTCGCTAAAAAATCGAAAGCATTAAAATATATTGAACCCCCTGCCTGGCACCAATCCTGAAATTCGGAATTGCAACATCTCATTTTGTTAAATAAATTAATAAACAAATTTCATGAGACTACTGTTAATTAGGTGGCCGTGGCTCCAATTGATCTTGTCTACCGGAGAATCACTTCTTTCAATAACCAATGAACTCTTCTTGCATCCTCAAGTAAATATCCAAATAGCAGTTGCATGTTGTATTGTTGAGCTTGCCAGAATTTCTTCTCCGCATTTCGTTTATCCTGATGATAAAATAAAGGTATACAAAGAGTGCTTTCTCATTATATACACCCTGTGATGCTATTCTAATTTCACCTCACAACCTAAGGACATTGGAACATGAGCTATGTTTTTGTGCAATGTATATCCCTGTATTATGTTTTTTCGAAATTCGACTTAGTGGTATAACTTAGTTTTAGTTTCTTATGATTTTATAATAATTGGATTTGACTTATAATCAAGAAACATAAATAAAAAGACTAAGATGCCACACTCCAGAATTTGAACTTGGAAAAATATGTGTTTCCAATCCAGAAGCCAAGAAGGTCCCCTATTGACGAATTAGTTAATTCAAGAATACAGGTTTGGTTGCCAAAGGACAAAACGTAAGTATTAAATGCTGAACTTATCTCTTTTACATTATATATATTATTTAAGATTTGGTTTATTGATACATGTGTGTAGATGCAGGTTCCACACAGGCACTGTTACAGCTTTTGATCCTTTGACAGAGAAGCACATTGTGATGAGAAGCTTCGTACTTTCTTCTTCTTGCTCTATCAAATTTGGCTTCAATTCTACGGTTTATCTGATGGTTTTATTCTGCTGATTTTTCGCAGATTAGATATGATGATGACGATGGAATGAAATTCGAAAACTTGAACCTGAGAAAAGAAACATGGAAACTGTTTAGTGACAAGCAGCCTCAAGAAGTACGATTAGTGTGTGTCATTAACTCTTTTTTGGCTGCATTATTAATATGTTCTTTTCTTTTTGTCTTACCTTTTTTTGTGAAAATTTGATTATTTAGACACATATAGCTCAGAAAGTAGAAGCTGTTCGATATCATCCTACTCCGGCCAAAGAGCCTGTTCAGTAAGTTTACTCTAAGGGATGCTATATTGTTATAGACTTTTGATCTGCACATGTTTCTCTTCACTCAATTCTGGACTTCTGTGTGCTTAAAATCGGTTTTGTATACCGTAAATTGTGTAATCTATGACTTTCAAAATCAAAAGCTTCATGGTATTCCTTCTAGTAACATCTACACACCTTAGATATTGGTTGAAGGGGTTTGTTTGTCTTCACTGCTCTGTGTAATAAACTCAAATGTCTAGGATTATTATACACTGAAAAAACTTATGGGATTACCATTTTTAGCCATCCTATGAACACTAGCAGGAGTTGTGAAAAGACAACAAAAGGACGGGATTTTCATCAAATATCAACTAAAGGGTTTGGTTTTCCTCGGGTTTAAATTTTTTTGTTTTTATTTTTAATTTTTTTAATTTGAATCTTATTGGACTTGTAATGATTAACACTTCTGTTGTCGGATCAAAAAGTGAAACCGTGGCCTCGTGAAATCTGGAAAAAACTCTGCATCCAGCTTTTTTCGTGTGATTGATGATCTGGAAGAAGAGACGCGTGAAACTAACGTCTCATTTACATGTATAGTCTTAACCATTATATATACTTAAATCTCTCAAAATCTTCCTGGTTTGTACTTTGAAGTCTGTATCACACGACAATTTACCATGGATTTACCTCTTATACCTCTTATATAGTAACTTCTATTAACATGCAGGTCTTTTCAAATGTGATGTTGCGGATCCTCACACGCAAGTAACTAAAAAGCTTAAGGTAAGATGATTTTTGTAGGAGCCAAATGTCTATGCTTAATAAAATGAGTGTTGATACTAATGTCCCACATGGATTGAAAATCAATAATAAGTTCATCTTAAGGTCAAGGGCAAATTTAACTCTTGAGGCTTTCGAGGTGAGTTAGGCCCAAGCCACTTAATGTGTAATTAGCTCAATCCATGTGTTGAAATCTAAGAATGAGAAGCATTAGAAAGCCAAGATTCAGGGCTCAGTTGTGATGATATTATGATATATTTCGTCCATCGCAATCACATTTATACTTCATGTTTGCTAACAGGGCGAGTCTTCTGATCCTGTAACTTCTGGAAGAAGTACTTCAATGTAAGTATATAATATGCATGATACTAGTATGGTTCTTCTTATGGTTATTGCACTTGAACCTTGTAAAGAAGACTACTCTTTACTTATGTTTTCAATTGTTTGAAATTCTCGTTACATCACCTTAAATGAACTTATGTAGCAAGACTAACTGCTGCTTGCCAATACTCGAAGCAAAGACCAAAGATTAGTATCTCACCTATTCCCACCCATCCCAAGATATCAGTAAATCAAGATTGTAATGAGATGGTTGATATTAATGGCTACAAAGTTAAGGCTACTGCTGCGCCAATACTCGAAGCAATATTTGCAAAATACGGCAACATTGCAGCTAATTGTCTCTCCAAATTAAAATCAATGACATCTTCTTTACTAGAAGTTGTCTCTGATATTGTTGAGAGACTGCAAAACAATTTTGTTGACGGCATTTTGTTAGATATCCAAGCCATTGGAAATGAAGTTTCAGTTCTTGAGGCAGCTAAGATTGAAGTATCATGGCTGCGTCACCATTTAGCCAATTTCCACGAAGTTTCAGTTTTCCATAACAAAAATTTGTTGCTGAAACAGTCAAAGGTCAACGTCGGCCTTGTCATTGAAGCAGCCGATGAGGAACTACGACAAAGACGTGTTGAGCTCGTTCTTGCACAGGAACGAGTTAAAGAGGCAGAGAAATGCATGGCTGCACTGAATATTGTCAACCGAAAAATTGATGAAGATATTAACGTTTCCGAGAATGAAGAGTACAATTGTCTGAGAAAACTCAAATGGTGACTAGATGTTATTAGTTTCTTGTTTATATGTTGTATGGGCTTAAGAATTATTAAGTAAATTATTTAATCTCTATGTATATTCTTGACAATATTGAGTATGAAGATTCACATACTCGCATGAACTTTTGGAGCTATTTGATTTAATAGCATAAAACTAGTCTACTATCAAATGAAGCAAATACGAAATATGAATTACTTATAGTTAATTAATGAAAGAGTAAAATATGGTTAAAATATTTACTTAAACACCAAATTTTGTCTTTTAGGAAATTTCCATACGCGAAATAAATGTTGAGAGTTTCAAAATTAATTACGTAAACACCAAATAATTAGGGACCAAGAAATCAAGAATGGAACGTATTAGTATATCTTTTACTTGAACTACCTTTTCTTTTCCACTTTTAAGCATCAACTCTTCTTCTTCTCTTCTTCTTTAATTATACAAAGGCAAAAATGTCATCTTCTTCTTTCATCGTTTCTTATGTGTAACTAAAAACAGAAAAAAAAAAAAAAAAAAAAAGGGAGGATAATTAATAGAGTTGAAGCTTTGTATCTTCTTCTTGTCAGAACACGCCCGCTGCCGCTTCTTGTCAGAGCACTTTCATCCTCCTCCTCCTCCGCCGCCGCCAGCCCGGATGAAAGCAAAGGTGTAAACTTTATATCCTCCGTTTAAAATTACTAGGCGTGTTCTATGTATCTTTAAGTTTTTCTGGGTAATTTGTAATTTTTCATTGAATGTGGGATGTGGGACTGGTGATTTATAGTTGTGAAGGGGACTCAATGGAAAGCGGCCGTAGATTTCAAGTGGATAAGGGATCACAAAGAAGCGGTTGCCGTTAACATCAAGAATCGCAACTCAAATGCTAATCTTGATCTTGTTCTTCAGCTTTATGACAAACTTTTGAATGTTCAGAAGGTCAGGTTTCTTACCTTTTTTTTTGCTTGTTTACATTCATTGAATAAGTTTTTTCAACCTGTTTTCCCAAAATAACAAAATTGGGTTAATTTGTGATTACCAAAAATCCAATCTTTGAGTGAAATGCAAAACACCCTTTGTCCATTGCCAACCTATCAAAAAACCCCTCATGTTATTTTTAGTAGCAAACCCCATGCTTATCTTATTATTAGCCAAAAAAAACCAATTCTAAGCCGAAATGGCAATTATACCCCCATCAAAGGATGCAAAAAGACCCCTCTTAACCTAAAAATTCTCAATAAATCCCTGTTAACTTTGAAAATTGGCAATAACCCCCGATCACTCCAAAAATTGACAAAAACCTCCCTATGATTTATGAAGGAATTTCGAATGGTTTTTTTTACTAATAAATAAGAACACATGGGGTTTTTTGCTAATAAAAATAACATGGTTTTTTGATAGTTAGGCAAAGCACACGGGGTGTTTTTGCATTTAGCTCTGAGAGTTTTCGTAAAGGATCTTTAGATTATTGATAGTTTTAAGTTCATCTGTGATGCATCTGTGATGCAAGCATGAGAAACTGTTGAATTTGTGTGATAATGAATGTTATTTTTTGTTATACTTATTGAACTCTCCTACTTGTGTAGATTGCTTTCAAGAATGGAACAAATAATAAAGATTTGGGAATCTAATTGCAATATAATTAGTGAATATTATTATTGGTTTTTAATATGTTCAGGAGAAACAAATTGTACATGTGATTTCATCATGATTATTGGATTAGTATTTTTACGCAGGTTGATAAGTCTTATAGTGTTAGTGGTGAACTTTTACGATGATTTTTGTTTATGACTTTCCGGGATGAACTAACTCATCAAATTAGTAAATCATCACTTACTTGGACAAGGTTAACATATGTTGATTAACATTATGATGTACTAGTTTCTTTCTTTAGCTAATTATTACTCACAGATAGCAGGAAGTTGAAAGGCTTCGTGCAGAGAGAAATATAGTTGCAAACAAAATGAAAGGAAAACTTGAACCCTCCGAGCGTCTGAAACTTATAGAAGAAGGTTATCCACCATATAAACTTTTGTAGTTCTATATTTTATATCTGGTTTCAATAATATAATTATTCATCCGAAGTATGTTTTATCCAGGTAAAAATATTAAGGAAAGACTAGTTAGTTTGGAAGAAGACCTACTCAAACTCACAGACGAGCTACAGCAGGAAGCACAATGTGTGCCAAATATGACACATCCTGATGTCCCATCAGGTGGTGAAGATTGTTCTGCTGTCAGAAAAGTGGTAATTTTTTTTTTAAAAATCTCTGATAAATCTCGGACATGATATGCCCCCTAGCCCACCCCTTGTCCTCTCTTTTTCTCACATTTTTTTCTTAACCATATATAGGTTGGTAAACCTCGAGAGTTTAGTTTCTCTATAAGGATCACGTTGAACTTGGAAAAGACTTAAATTTATTTGATTTTGACGCTGCTGCTGAGGTACTCTTTCTATCTGAAGGTATTCCGTCATCCATAAATTGACTGGTGAATAATATATTTGCATGCCGCCTCCTAGTTATCAATCAAGCCAAAATCTACCTTGTTATCATACATAAATGATCGACGGAATCAGATATGTTTTTTTTTTTAAATTATTGAATGCAAACATCTATTGCTTACAAATTTGGACTTTATGACTAGCAACTAGCAATAAGAGCGGTGAGAGATATCAACTAGCATAATTTAGGGCAAGCACTTTGACCAACCTTTATGAATTTCAAATGATGTAGTACTTCTCAACATGATATCAGAGGATTTGTGAATTTTTAGTTAATAATATTGTGAAGAATATGCTCCAAATGTGTAAATGGCGAGATTTTATGATTAAGCTATTCTTTTCAGAATTTATTTCCTTAAAGAGACAAAGAAGATGGAGAGACTAGTAATTATACAATAACCATCTTTTCTCTTCCCCAATTCTCACTTGATAGGCTTAACATGCCCATTTCCCAGTTTATATTTGCTGTTGACAAATGTGTGCTGTATAAGCATTGACAAATGACTGGATATGATTGTTTTTATATTCTTTTTATGTATTGGGTATATATTACAGGTGAGTGGGTCAAAATTCTATTACCTGAAGAATGAAGCAGTTTTGTTGGAGATAGGCCTCGTAAACTGGGCTGTTTCAGAGGTCATGAAGAAGGGTTTTACACCTCTTACAACTCCAGAAATTGTCCGGTCTTCTGTTGTTGAGAAGTGCGGTTTCCAACCCCGTGGAACAAACACTCAGGTTAATAGGTTATTAATATATATAATAGTGGTTAGTTAATCCTTGTGATGGAAGTTCATCAAAGTGGGTTCGATTTTGGCTAATAAATGAAATAAATTGTGTCAGGTTTATTCGATCGAGGGCACTGATCAATGCCTCATAGGTACTGCAGAGATTCCAGTTGGTGGAATCCATATGGGTTCCATTCTTACTGAGTCATCATTACCTTTGAAGTACGTGGCTTACTCACATTGCTTTCGTACAGAAGCTGGTGCTGCAGGCGCTGCAACTAGGTAAAGCTTTTGAATAGTTGCAAAGTTCTTACGCTTATTTTTGCATATACTAATTAATTGGTGATAATATGGGAGCACAGGGGACTTTATCGAGTTCACCAATTCAGCAAAGTGGAGATGTTCATCTTATGCAGGCCAGAGGAAAGTGATTCATTCCATGAAGAACTTATTGGAATCGAAGAAGATCTCTTCTCGTCATTAGGACTTCATTTTAAGTATGTATATCTAACTTCTTTTCATCAAGAATCTCTACATTCTATATAATTATGTCTAAATAAACTGTAAATTAGACAGTCAATGAACCCATGGTCTGGTAAACGGAAAAAACTCCCTGAATTCATACATGTTTGCGGAACCAAAGTATTTGTTATTTTCCGCAATTATGTTTTATCTATATATTTGGCAAATTGAATTCTAGACTCACAGGAGTACACTCTAACACTTTTAGTCCCGCACTTTCAAATATCACTTTTGGTCCCATTTTTTGTTTTGTTTTGCACATGCCTTCTTTCCCCCCCTTCTAGTCCATTTTTTGCACTTTGGTTCCCATAAGATAGTCTTTATTTTGCGCTTTTTGGTCCATATAACTGTCTCTTACTATAATGCTGTTTTTGAAGAATAATAGACATGGCAACTGAGGATTTGGGTGCACCAGCTTATCGTAAATTCGATATCGAGGCCTGAATGCCCGGGTTGGGTCGATATGGTGAGGTATAGATTTCGTTTCTTCTCACCATTTTGAAACAACTTGATTCATGGCATATAGTGGCTTTGTTCTTGATCCAAATATGATATCGTACTTGGTATTCAGATTAGTCGCTCTTTTGCTCATTTTGTTTCATGGTCTCTCGACTATCACAACCTCAGATATCAAGTGCATCTAACTGCACAGACTACCAAAGCCGGAGATTAGGCATAAGATATCGTCCAGAATCATCGTCTCTTTCTAATTCTAAAAAGGGTAAATTAGGCAATGCTGCTCAAACGCAGTTCGTACACACTCTAAACGCTACAGCTTGTGCAGTTCCAAGAATGATTGTGTGCTTGCTTGAGAATTACCAGCAAGAAGATGGTTCTGTTGTTATACCTGAGCCCTTGAGGCCATTCATGGGTGGTCTTCAGATTATTGCACCTAAAATATAAGTCTGTGATAGTTATTTTTGATATTTTTATTGTGATATTATAGTTACAATCTAAATATTTGATTGAATAGATTATTGACAAAAATAATTGTATTTGATAATTTAATATATTATTTTCTTTTTGGATAAGCATTGATTATCTAATTTACCATAAGTTTACTGAAAATGGTATCTGGAATTACTTAGGCATTTTTTTCTGCAATGGTAATCTTCAAACTTTATTCCGGTAATTGATGAAAATCTTCCCCTAATTTTATTTTATTCTTAGGAGTATAAACGGTATGTGCATGTAGATTGAAATCTTCCAAATTCATATTTAAGAAAGATAAAAAAGTTTCAACTTCTTGGTAATTCCAATTACTTGCTAGTATTTAAATTGGTAACTTATTTGATTTTGATCAAATAGTACATTCAAATGAAATTACATACTATTTGAATATATGTAACAAATTGTTACATGTTGGTTAAGTTTAAAAAGTTGGATCATTCTAAAAATCATGAAAAGCCCCCAAGGGCAATCATGTAATGACAACACATCTCTTCAATAAGTACTATACAGCAGAATTATAGAGAAAGAGAAAAAGAAAAAGAAAAAGGAAAGGGTACTTTACAACAGCAGTTCGGTAAAGTATTAGTGCATATATATAACTTCCAACACCAATTAATCACGGAATTATAGGGCCTGTTTGTTTGGCGTTTGGGAAAGTAGTTTGGGAGAGTAGTGGAGATTTGTGAAATAATCTCGATTTGCGTAATGTTGTTTGTTTGAGTTTTGAGAGAGTGGTTTGAGAAATAAAGTAGGTGTAGGTTTTTTTGGAAGAATTGGGTTGTAGGTGTAAGATGTGTAAGACTTTATGTCAAATCATGTTTGTTATGTGAGATAAATTGTGTAAAAGATAGGTTACTTTATGTCAAATCAAAGTAGAGTTTGTATAGGTTTTGTTTAGAGATAAGAAAATTGTTGTTTGTTTGACTTTTGAGAGAGTAGTTTGAGAAAATTAATGGATGAAAAATTTATTTCGGAAAATAGAAAATATGTTTGTTTGGCATTTCCCAAACACGAAAAAATTTTGGGGAACACCAAACAAACAGGCCCATACCATTTCCCAAATTTCAGCATCCCAAAATAGAAAAAAATGAAAAGAAATAGATTATGAATCCACGGATTTGAAGCACAAAATATAGCAAAATTAATCAAGTTTGGCAAAATCCGGGGTGGAGGTTTAAGAGGGTGTCTGCATGCAGGACACTTGCAAATATTTGTCTGTTGTCTGGGTTGTGTTGTTTTGTTTCATTCATTAATACAACATAGAAATTCAACCGCATTTCAATTTTCCATCATAAAATCGTGTTCTTTCTGGAATGGGTTCTTCTAGTGTTGATGAATCTTCACAGAAAGAACTTATCAATGAAATGTTAGATGTTGGGAATAAGCTTCTTATGTTCCGTCCCTCCTCTGTTGATGACCTACTCATGCTCCTTGAGGTAAAAACTCAATTTTTTTTGTGGATTTCGTTTGTTTTGTGGTGTTATATCTTTGTAAAGATTCCAATTTTATGCACATAGACAGAGACCATTTTGTGATGATTGTGCTTCACATGGCGTATGAAATGACTTGAATGTCATGCAGAGAAGCTGTTTGTGTTAATGCCTGCATATTATAGACCCCTTTTTGTGGTTGTCTAAATAGCCTAAGTGTTGTTGCAATTTTTGCAGTCTGTAAGTGCCAATTTAAGTTCATAAAGACTCGATTTTTATACTCACATTTCGTATAGGTGACTTCCATGTTTGTGTAGAATCAATATTTTCACACAAATATTGATAAATTTTCTATACGTGCAAAGGCCCAGCTTTATAGTTTTGCAATTGATGATTCACTTGCTCAAAGCCTTAAATTCAGCAGTGGTCAGTCAGATACAACCAAATTTGTTATTCACTGCGTGTCTTAGAGTTCATTTCAGATAGTTGAAGTGATTACTAATGTGTGAAATGAGTTATTCTTTGTTTTTCCTGGGAAAAGGTTGAAACTTTTTTACAAGGATTTATTTGTCTACTACATAGAACTGGAATTATGCCGTTTTACTGGGTTAAATATAGCTCTGGGTCATAAAAGATTAAAAAATTATGTTTTATGCATAATGTATTTGTTTCTTCAGAAAGTGGAGAGCAGTTTAGCCAAGGTGTGGCAACACCCTCCCAAGTCTACCGGAGAATCTCTTCGTCCAATAATGAAGGCACTAATCACCGATGAACTCCTTTTGCATCCTCAAGTAAATATCCAAATAGCAGTTGCATGTTGTATGAACGAGCTTACCAGAATTACTGCTCCACAAGCACCTTATCCTGAAGATAAAATGAAGGTATGCAGAGATCACCTTCATTTTTAATTATTATTATTATTATTATTATTATTATTTTATTGTTATTATTATTATTATTTTATTGTTATTATTATTATTATTATATGTTAAGGGATGATTAACCAACTTGTTTATGGCTTTTGGTGAAAGGTAATTTTCCGATTATTCATGGTTGCATTAAAGCAATTGTCCTGTGAGTCTACCAGCGATTACTCTATACCTCTGAAGATTCTTGAAACCGTGGCAAAAGTGAAAACGTGCCTTTTCATGATGGACGTGGATTCTGAACTGATCATTGAGATGTTTCGACTTTTTCTCTATAGCATTAGGTAAATCTGCAACAATAAGTCTATAATAGTATATTCGATAAGGGTCGTGATGAATTTTTTAAGGTGAGTTTTTTATTTTGTTGTTGAAGGTCTGACCACCCCTATGACATCTTCAATTACATGGAAATTATCATGACTATGGTGATTGAAGAAAGTGATGAAATCTCATTTGAACTTCTTGAGCCTCTTCTAGCTAGTGTTAGAATGGATAATAAGGTAGTTATTCTCCTAGCCTCGATGATCTTATATCAAATTGTAATACTATTATGTGATTATTCTTGTCTTTTTTTTCATTTGCTCCTCGCTTCAGAAAATTTCACCTGTTTCATGGGAGTTGGGGGAAACTGTCATTGAGAACTGTGCAACCACACTTCAGCCATATCTTAGAGAAGCGGTGAAGTCAAAGAACCTTGATCTTGATGACTATGCTGAGATAGTTATTTCTCTGTGCCAGATTACATCCAATGGGGAAAACATGGTTTGTTCTTCTATGCTTATAAAACAACCAAGCCTTAGTGCTTTCTCATTATATACACCCTATGATGCTATTCTAATTTCACCTCACAATCTAAGGACACTGGAACTTGAACTATGTTATTGTTCAATGTTTATCCCTGTATTATGGTTTTCTGAAATTCGACTTAGTGGTATAATTTAGTTTTAGTTTCTTATGATTCTATAATAATTGGTTTTGAAAATTGTACATAAAAATGAAAGAGTCTATGATCTTGAAATTAATTGACTAGAATGCCACACTCAACAAACTTGCTGCAAAGTTCTAGAACTTTATATACACTAACAACATCCTACATACTAAACAAGCAACAAGGTGATCATTGTGTAGCTATGACTAATTTCTGCACCGTAAGTTACATGCATAAACAAATATAAATAATTAATATATTATGATTTCACTAAATTCTGACTTTAGTTCTTAAGACAATCAGGTTATACAATTGAGACTTTATGATAATATACTCTTTAATAAAGATATTACAAGATTTAGTATATCCTGATTAATTTTGTATAAAAACATAATATTGTTCGTCTTATTTGCCGGAGAAGTAATATCTAGGGTTTTAGACATCCAAAGCGTCGTGGTCAGTGTACGCAATATTGTCATACTGAGGTGCACTGGATTTAGAGCTAATGATTTATTGCTCAAATGATTGTAGTGATATTCAGTTACATGCCATAGAAATTGTTAGGCAATAAGTATTCTGCTATGTTTGTCTAGATAGTGAAGCAATTCCAATGTTTTTATTCAATCCCATCGTCTCTCTTTTGTGAATCAGGCGGAAACTGAAATTTCACGTACTGTTCAGTTTGGTCAGTCGAAGGAGAAAGGAAGCATGGAAAATGAACTGGAATGCTCATCAACTGTAAGAAAGAAAATCGTGCAAACTAAGGTGAATTCTGTGATTTGTTATTTGTTTGCTTCTGCTCCTGTAAATTCTTCCATTCCTAAATTTAATTTATTTTTTTGCGACAATTGATGTAGACTCCGGACTCTCCTTCTACTTCTAAACCTACAAAAAACAAGTTCCGGAAGAATTTGACTCAAGAAAAGGAAAAGGTATCGTCTTATCGTTTATATGACGTAATTTTTTTTAGATGCTTATTTCAATTGTAATCTTGAAAATTATATATTTCTAATCCAGAAGCCAAGAAGGTCCCTTATAGATTACAAGGAGGAAGTAGTTAATTCAAGAATACAGGTTTGGTGGCCAATGGACAAAACGTAAGTACTAAATGCTGAAATTATCTCAGTTTGCAGTATATATTGTTTGAGATATGGTCTATTCATACATGTGTGTACATGCAGGTTCTATACAGGCACTATTACAGCTTTTGATCCCTTGACAAAGAAGCACACGGTGATGAGATGCTTCGTACTCTTCCTCTTCTTGCTCTATCAAATTTGGTTTCAATTCCACTGGTTATCTGATGGTTTTATGCTGCTGATTTTTCACAGATTAGATATGATGACGATGAGATAGAAAACTTGAACCTGAAAATAGAAAGATGGAAAGTGTACGGTGACAAGCAGCCTCAAGAAGTAAGATTTGTAAGGTTTTTTTTTTTTGGTGACATTATTAATATCTTGAATCTCTTTGTTGGTCTTACATTTTTTTTTATAATGTGATTATTTAGAAACGAAACTTGTATCTCTTTGTTAGTCTTACATTTTTTTCTTGTATATATATATAATGTGATTATTTAGAAACCAATCTCTCGGAAAGAAGATGAAGGTGGCCATCTTTCTCCTGCCAAAGAGCCTGTTCAGTAAGCTTACTTTAGGGATTCTATTGAGTTTTGTGTCTAAAATTGGTTTTGTATACAATATAATTTGTGTTATCTGTGACTTTCAAAATCAAAACTTTCATGGTATTCTTTCTAGTAGCATCTATCAACCTTAGAGATTGTTTCAAGGGGTTTGTCTGTCTTCACTGCTCTGTGTAATAAACTCAAATACAATCTTGGCATTAACATTTTTAGCCATCCTTCAGTCTTATTATATTCTGCCTACCAAACAAGTCCAATTTGCGTAAGTGTAATTGTTCTATGAACATGAGCAGGGCGCTTGAGAAGAAGACGAAAAGGAAGGCATTTTTATCTAATAAACAACACCATGCTTCCTCATCATCTAAAAGGTTTGGTTTTCCTCTCTTATAAGTTTTTTTTTTTTTTTTTTTTTTGAATTTAAGTATCTTAATGGCCTGAGAATAATTTACATTTCTTTCTGTTGTCAGATCAAGAAGTGAAGGATGTGGCCTTGTGAAATCTGGAGAAAATTCTGCATCTGACGTTATTAATGCGATCGATGAATTGGAAGAAGAGACGCATGAAACAATTGTCTCATCTCAGGCAGACCAGGAAAAATAGGAAGGGGCTCATGAATCAAACTTAAACTTCCTCAAGATTTATTCATCACTTATTAACATATCCTGTTGTTACATGTATGTATGTATGTATGTATGTATGTATTATTGTAATGAACCACATATTTCTTGGTTATTTTTTAATAATGTTCTCTGCTTAGATTTTCAAATACTAGAGCAAAGAGTTGGATAACAAGAAAAGTGTGTACTTAGTGACTGTATGAAATTTATTTAGGCTACACTAGTTCTATTTTGGTGACACGTGTTTAGTAAAATCTAATGACAAGAAATATCAGAATATTAGTGAAGATTAAAATATGGCGAGGATGCAAAGCCTTGGCCGCTTATAACCTTGACACTTGCGCTTTCGTTACTAGCTTATTGGTCACATAGAGTTTATGTTGATTTAATTCCAATCAACTTTTTTTTGTAACTAGGGATATTCCCCTTTGGAAGGTGTAAATGTAAGTAAACCTCTTTTTGTTTAGTAGTGTAATGATTGAATTATTCCTAAAAGTGTACTTCTTGTTACTTGCGGTGTATCTTTGTTTTGGATTTTGACAGGATCAAAAGTGAATTTAAGTTCTTTTGGTCAATAGTTTTTTCCTTGGATTCCTCCCGCAGATGGTACAGAAATTTCCTCTTGATCTGTTTAATTTGTACATCTAGAATAGGATCTTATCAATTTTAAGAGTATTTTGATAGATAAAGTACTTGTCAAGGGTATAAATGTATAATATTAAATCAGGACTAAGTAAACGTGGTTGGTAAAGATTGGGAAAAACTATAGTCAAACCATATCATGTTGACTATATCCCCAAGTAAAAGTTGAGGCAAATTTAAATGATTTTAACAATTATTTTATTTCTGAAGTTATATGATGGCCGAGTTAGGTCTTTAGGTGGATATTTTATTTTTATTTATTAGAATGTGGAAAAGTACAAGTCATTAACCCATACATAGAGAAATATGTGTCATAATATACTTACTGTAGGTAGGTACAACCATAATAAGAAATATTGCACCCAATTGAAGCCAAGATAAAGATTGATTTGGAGTTTTGAGGATTAATTCTCTTGGCGGAAAACAGATAACTTAAGCTTTGAGCATGGGCAGGGTCAAATGTGAGAGGTCAATGGGACAATTTCCATGAGGCCGGTAGCTTTCATGTTTGGTGAGGTTAATTACTTGATGTACCAAGAAAGTATAAATATATATTATTATATATAGAGGAAATAAACCTGCATTTCATTTTTACTTCTTTTAATTGTTATTATATATTGTTCTCATCTGCAACATATATAGATCATTCTTCTTTCTTTCGAATTTAATTAATAACATTATTATAATATTGGCGTAAATGAACTCTTTTGTTATGGTACGTGATAGTTAACTTGTTGTGTTGAATAATTCAGGAGTATTTATATATCCAGTAATTACTTTCCAATAAAGGAGAGATGGTGTGTTATACTAAAACAATCAAAGTACAAAAGACAAGCTAGGAGAAATTAGAAATATTGTACCCATTAGTAAGCTAAGCTTATTGTATGTTGATTTTCTTTTAATAAGTATTCTTTCGGTCAAAGGAAACGTATTGTATATGCTTTCTGCTGATTAATTATTGCCAAAATTCGGAATAATGTATATTTTTATTCATCTAAAATAAATTACTAGTAGGCCTTGTTAAATTATGTACCCCGAAATAAAAATATATATCCTTTTTTCTTTAATGCTTAATGCACAATTTACCTATAAATGGATCGGATTACCTCCTCTTCAAATTGAAATAGGAGCGATAAGCCTCCTTAGATCAAGCGGTGTTCGCTTTCGCTTGCATAAACATACAATCGAGACTTTACTTTTATGTTGAAAAGACCATTTTAATCCCAATCATATCCCATAGTTTAGTAATTTATCGCCCCAAGATATACCTAATGCTCAATTTACATACGAATTAAATGAAAATTAAATACCCCTTGTGCTTTATCAGAGAATTTCAAATGAGTTTTTTTGCTAATAAAAGAAATACAGGGGAGTATGCTAATAAAAATAACATACGAATTTTCTGATAGTTAGGCAAAAGCAAAAGGAATGTTTTTGCATTTAGCTCTTTATATTCTTATAAAAAAATGCAAATGACACCATCGCGAAATAAAAAATAAAAATAAATTAAAAAGAAGAAGGTGGATAGGGTGATGAATTCAGTTTTGTTTTATACTATATTATATAGGGTAATTTAGTCTTAACACAAAAAATAAGTGTTTAAAAGGACAAGCTAGGGAAGATGTGAACCTTTTTCTTTTTAATATCAGAAGAAGATGACTTAGCTATCTTTTTCAACAATAATAAATTATTTATTTTAAGGTAAAATGATATAGTATTAATTAACCTCTTTTGCTAGCACTGATAAATATTTATTCAAATAATTTCTAGATAATTTATATTAAATATGAAAAAAGAACCGTACATTAAATGGCCAGTCAGCGCAACTCTGAGTACATTTCCTTTGGGATAAAGGAAATTTTATTTTATAATTAACTGGAATTTATGATGCTTGATAAGTGACAAACACAAGACAGCACGATAAGGAGACACCATAATTAACAAATTCTTATTGTACGTACATCATCAATACATAAAAATGGATAAATTATATATAGTAAATATGCAACAGTAAACAATATATGTAAGTTCAAATATAATCAAAATAATCAGAAAACCCAAAATTTATTTCTATTATCGATCGGCAGGAGAAATGAAAAATTAGAAATTGTGAAGAAACGGGAGTACGGGAGAGAATGCAGCATTAAACTCGATATTTCTTAAAATTATATGCCATAGACTTGAATTAAGTAGATATATATAATGTCAAAACATCTAATATTACGTTGCGTTTAGATATTATTTATTTAATTCTTACGAGATACTATGACTCTATAATTTTAGTAGTATTTAATTTTTGCTTGGTAATTTTTTACTTTGATTTCCCCTATTTGTTCTTTTCGGCTTCCAATTTTAGTAGTATTTATATGTAGGTCGATCACATAATGAACCAAATGAAATGAAATATTTACGTGTGTGTATATTAGTGGGTTCGGATCCTCTATACCACTTTTAGTGTACCATACTTGTGTATCACTAATAAATAATTGCCACATGTACATGTGGCAATTATTATAATTATCACATGTACATGTGGCAATTATTTATTAGTGATACACAAGTATGGTACACTAAAAGTGGTATAGAGGATCTTCCCCGGTATATTAGTATATATTTGTCCTAGAACAAAATATGTACTATATATATGTGATGTTATTTATTGTTATCCGAAACAGCATATCAAACAGCTCCACTAAAGTGACGTATATAACTACTCCCACCAACGTACCCCCACCCCACCCCGCCCCGCCCGACCCAGCCCAAAGCCCAAAGAAATATTTTTATATCTTAGAATTAGTATTAGCTTAATTACGGCAAAACTGAAAAAATATTCTTGCAACTTTGGGGGTTTTAAAAATAGTTTTGTAAGTTGTAACTACACAAGACACACATATAATGTCATATATATATGAATTGAGTCCTTAAGCTTTCATCATTATATCAATTTTAGTGTTTTAACTTTCATTATTTTTTTAATTTAGTTTATAATAAGATATCTCTGTCCTCTAACTTTCAATTAATTTGTAAATGAAGAATGAAAATTGAGTTACAAAACGAAATTTGCTATCTATAATACTAAAACTGAATTAAATTATGATGAAAGTTAAATAACTAAAATTGAAATATGGTGAAACAAAAAGGTTAATGCCAAATTTATCCATATATATGTGATATATGCAAAAATTACCCTATGTAATTTGAAAAGAGCACTTTAACCCCGTGTGAAAATTTTAAAGGAGCAATTTTCCTCCTTCCAACAGAGAGCATGTTACACTCTTCGAAATTGAGAGTGGGTATAAAGTGTTGCTTAAAAGAACAAAAGTACCCTTAGGGAGGTAAAGCGTCACATTTATCATAAAATATGGGGGTAAAATGCAACACTTTTATTAACATAGGTGGGTAAAATATCACATTTGTAAGTTGATTGAGTCAATGTATAGTATATGAGATAAGTAATTTTTTCAATTCATATCTTCTTTTTAAGTTGAAAATGTTAGTGAGGAAGTGTGAAACTTATGTAAGATTATAAGAGGGTAAAATGTTCTTCTTCAATCACAGAGGGGATAAATTGAACATTATAAAAATTATAGAAAAGTAAATTGCTATTAGCTCGAAACTTAAGATTAGAAGGACTAATTTTATAATTTTGCCATTTCCAAAATAATTTCTACATCTTTCTAATTCTTTGTATTTTGTTTTGATTTATTTTTATCGGGGTAGGTGAAGCGGTGAATTTAATTGTCCCATTATAAATACAGCACTGACTCACAACGTCCCCAACACAACACAACACTATCAGGTGTCGTTCTCTCTTCTCTTTTAATTTGCTCTCTTTTTCATTCCCACTATAACAACACCACCTTCTTTTTCAACTACCAAAAAAAAACTCCACCATGCCGTCGGTTCCAAGCAAAATCGTCTGCGTCACCGGCGCCGGAGGTTTCATTGCTTCATGGCTAGTTAAACTTCTCCTTGAAAAAGGTTACACAGTAAGAGGCACTGTCAGAAATCCAGGTGAAGAATGAAATTGAATTTTACTAATACCTTAATTAATTTATGTATATATATAT
Source organism: Penstemon newberryi var. newberryi (assembly GCA_030819805.1). Lineage (NCBI taxonomy): Eukaryota > Viridiplantae > Streptophyta > Magnoliopsida > Lamiales > Plantaginaceae > Penstemon > Penstemon newberryi. Next base: position 2,445,591 of record JAUALY010000008.1, read on the forward strand.
AGATTAATAATAATAGATACAGATAGACAGATGCGTGAATTTTAAGTTATTTTTAAAATGATGTAGATGATCCGAAAAATTCACATTTGAGAGAGCTTCAAGGAGCGGAGGAGAGATTGATTCTGTGCAAGGCTGATCTTAACGATTATGAGAGTTTGCGTGAAGCAATTAACGGCTGTGATGGTGTTTTCCACACTGCATCGCCTGTCACTGATGATCCAGTAAGTACTTTTAATTGTGGAATTAATTACTAATTATTGTGCGTATAAATGATAATTATTTAAGTATCGGATTTGATACTCTACATTTCAGTACCATAGATATATATTTAGTTTTTTTTTTTTTTTTTTGAGGGTATAGATATATATATATTTATTTAGTTAGTGCCACACGTAAAAGGCGAAGCAAATGAGAAATACGTAGCTCACACGTCACAATGCATATTTCGGTTGGAAAATTATTTTGCAATTGAAAATATTTTTTAGGTTGACTGAGGTGTCAAGATTTTGATTATGTGATGATGAAGATTTAAGAAAACTTACGACTTGAGTGGCGTCACTAAATCTTTAGGGGATTTATATTATTAAATTTCAAACCGGGCACACTCATTACTAGTCGTTTTAATTCTCAATTCAACTGGAAAACGAATTAAGTTTGGGGATTTTTTTGAATTTTCTCTGAAATGATTAATTTTACAAATTTTAGATTTACAAACTATTTTAAGTCTAAAGCAGAATTTTCTTAAATTAGGAAAAGTACTAAAAATGAAGGTGTATACTTCAGAAAAACAGATTTAATGATTAATCATCTATATATCAACATTTCAGAATCACACTTGACAATTAATTATATTTCAACTAAAATTATTGAGATTCCATGTGTTATCAATGTGAACACTAATGTGACACAAATAGAACCTAATGACCCAAAATGGAACATAATTTGTTTTTTCTTAAAAATATAATTAAAGTGTTACTAAAAAAAAAAAGTGCATTTAGTAGCTTCTTTTTTGCTAAAATTGCTTAGAAATGTGAGGGGCGGAATTGATACACTGTATCTAATTAAATGCGCTTTTTTCCTGTTCTTTGTTTCTACACCACTGCTTTTCAAATTTTAATACTATATCCCATAAAAGTTTAGCCTCCAAACAAAAATATTAGTCTTAAAAAGTTTATTCATTTTTTCGTGAAGACACTTGTCCTATCGTCATATAATCTTACCTAACTTCAGTAAAATATTTCTAGTTTATTTTTTAAGCCATTATAGTTAATTCTATATAACGTACGCGCGTGTTGGCTTTTTATCCACTAGTAACTGTCTGGTGTACTTGTAAAGGAACAAATGGTGGAGCCTGCTGTGAATGGGGCAAAGTATGTGATAAGCGCGGCGGCAGAAGCCAAAGTCCGCCGTGTGGTGTTAACCTCATCAATTGGTGCAATTTACATGGATCCAAACAGAGACCCTGAACAAGTTGTGGATGAGACTTGTTGGAGTGACCTTGACTTCTGCAAAAATACCAAGGTTCACACACACATGGCATACTCTAATTAATTTACACTGATTTAAAAATTGTATATTTAGTTTTATAAAATTGCATTCTTTGGTTCCACAACTTTCTTTCTAAATATTTTAAAAACTTTGGACCAAAAATGCAATCTTATGAAACGTGGGATCAAAATTTAATGTGAATAAAAGTGTTAAGGAGAGACTATTCAATGGTTCAAAAGTGTAAAATATTTTAGGAAATAGTTTTATAAACTATGGAAATCAAAATTGTTAAGAATATCGTCCCGTGAGACTAAAAATGCAATTTTTCCTATGTTCATTGTATTGTATCGTCTATAATTCTCACTTAAATTAGGTAAAAACTGCACCATCATTCATGTAGCATGTTGTCTTTTGATTGAATGACTTATTATAAGATATGTGCAACCATCTTTTGAGTGGAGGTAACCAAACAGAGTCTGCACTTTATTTATTATGCCTAGTTCCTAAAAGAAATTATGATTCACCTAACTTTAAGTAATAATAATAGTACCGAAAAGGTAACAAGTCATGATGCAAAAATTGAGAATCTTAATATTTCTTTTTCAGAATTGGTATTGCTATGGGAAGGCTGTAGCTGAACAAGCAGCATGGGAAACAGCTCAGGAGTTAGGTGTGGACTTGGTTGTGATCAACCCAGTTTTGGTGCTTGGCCCATTGCTTCAGCCAACTGTGAATGCAAGTATTCTTCATATTTACAAGTATTTGACCGGCTCTGCAAAGACTTATGCCAACTCCATTCAAGCCTATGTTCATGTCAAGGATGTGGCCTTGGCACACATCCTCTTGTTCGAGACACCGGCGGCTTCTGGTCGGTACCTCTGCGCCGAGAGCGTGCTCCACCGTGGAGACGTGGTGGAGATACTCGCCAAGTTCTTCCCGGAATATCCTATTCCAACCAAGTAAGCTCAATGATCATTTGTTGGCAGTTCTCCTATAATAAGAATGTTATGTTTTAGTCATATTACACTCTTGAATTATATCTATTTTGCATTTTAAAGTACTTGAATATGCTAAAATGAAGATACATGACAAGAACAAAATAGAAGGGCATTTGAGCAAAATATAAAGGACTTGGTCTTTAGAGGATAGGTTAGTATGTACAACAAGACTTGTAAATTCCAAATAATATTTAAATCGGATTCCCCACTGTCAATATATAGAAGTAACATTTATTTTTTAGATTGTTATGTTACTTTAGTTATAGAGTTATTATCTACTTTTAAATTTTGTGGAATAGAATTGGAAGAACTATTCTGGGGACGCGATTCATGGAAAGTTATAGAAATTAATTAGTAGATGATAACACTTCTAAGAGAATAATCAATAACTATCTACAGATAAACTTGTCATGACTGAGTTACTTAGTGGAATATATATATATTTAAAAGTAATATCCCTTATATGGAATCTACAAATTTGAAGTTATTTTCATTTTGGAATTGATCATCTCCTCACCAGACCTAACGACTATAAGTGGATATTTGAGAAAAAAAAACTTAATATGATGATGACTGGACCAAAATAGTCTTCAACTACCCCCAGGTCATTATCAAATGGACCCCAAATATCTAAATCAGACCCATTTTCTTCCATCTTTTGATAATTAACACCTAGGATTGAGGGGTGGGGTGAGGCAGGGCATGCAGACTTAGCCTAAGTGGAAATTTGTAGCCTATACCTAATGTCATTACATTCCATTAATTATTAGACATTTGTGGTGTATAGTAATAGATACATTAATTAATTATTAATATGAACCAATCATTGTTGATAAATGTATGATAAGTATTAGTTTTGTTTTAAACCACACGATTTTGTAGTCTAATATGATATTCCACCAACTCCTATTCATTTTTTTTTTTTTTTATGGTTTCCCAAGAGTTTAATCCCTTTCGAGGCGGGTTGAGCACATTAAGTGGGTACCTTTCTCAACAGGGATTTGAACCTGAGTTCGCTATTTTGTAGTGACTAGTCCCTTCCACTAGACCAATCAACATGATGTTCCACCAACTCCTATTCTTTTCTTTTCTTCTGATAAAGAGTCTTTTCCCTTTACACAAGCAGTGGGCCGACCATTCATTCATAGTGTAATGTGAAGAATCACAAGTGGGTTTATATATAATATTTATGTGTAGTTATGATGGGCTCTTCTTTTTAATGAAATAGTTCTTGATTTTATTAAATTGGGATTTAAATGCAGGTGTTCTGATGAAAAGAACCCAAGAAAAAAACCATACAAATTCTCAAACCAAAAGCTGAAGGATCTGGGTTTGGAGTTCACATCAGTGAAGCAGAGTCTGTATGATACGGTGAAAAGCCTTGAGGAGAAAGGCCACCTTCCAATCCCAAAACATAATGATGAGCAGCCCATTCGCATTCAATCTTAGCCGTACCTTTCATTTTATGGGCTCCCATGTATTATACATCGTGAACGTGAAGAGTTAATTATATTCTCTTCTTCTACAGTTTTTATGTTAAATTGTATCAGATGCACTGTTTTATTTCATTATTTAATATATAGTCAATTGGTTTCGTCGGGATCACGCGGCACAGTCTCAACATGCATGTTAAGTAAGTAGTTAACCATGATCTTGTAAGAAAGCTTGCATGCAAGACACAACTACTACTGATTGATTCTATAAACAAAGAAATTAAACAACCCAATGATTTCAACTAATAACCCATCTTATTCAAATTGCAATAATATTTTCTCAATATATTACTTCGTCTTTAAAGGAATTTTCTGATATTCATCATGAAGTACTAGGAAGATAGCACTCAAGACTTAACATAGGCTTATATTAGTACCCAATACACTATTGTAAGTACAATACATTAGCTTGGTTTTCTTTATGTAACATAAAAAAATCCTCTGTTCCAAACTACTCCTATAATTTGCAAATCATTGAGAAAAACAGCTTAAAATATTACTTTTTGGTATAAGCAAGTCAAAACCTGCTCTTATTATTGTCCGCCTGTTTTAAGCAAGGTATAAACAAAAGTTGACAAATCAATCACAAAAAATACTTTTTTTTCTATTTTCAAAGCTTAAATAAGCTCCATCAAAACACCACCTTAGTCCTACTGATTTTTTATTCTTTTTTTATTCCTGTAAAAGGTAAAATATAGAACAATACTGAAAAACACAGAGAAAAATATTAAAGGGGAAAAAAGAGTCGTCCAGAAATAAATAAAATGGCATTAGACAAGTACCAAATACAGGGAATTCTGCCATCTGAGCATGTAAAATTTTCCATGGATAAGTAAAAACAGTCAGTCCCATATATATGATAATGTTATTACCACTCATTTCTTTTGAGGTAAAGATCATGGTTAAATTAAGGTTCAACTCTCCTAGCTAATCAATCAAGTTCTGAATTAGTTGCCCTACTCTGAGGTAACTGCATGTCAGCTATATCTTCTCTGGGTACATTGGCAGCTCTCCCTTGGCTATCAAAAGCTGTTAATGCAATAAGATGAGAGCCCTCTTTGGTCTTCCGGAAGACTAAGTAAGCGATACTAGCCAAATATACGAGCATACCCGAGAATCCCAATATCCCACTAAACACAGTGCTTACGATGTTTAAATGGCTATGGCTTAGAGAAGTAACCAACTTTTCTGCAAGATAGTAGATGTTTATGCCCATAATTAATGAGCTAATGATCCAAGTTATTGTTGAGACCTGTCCCCAAAGAGAGAAGAGTGTGTTAAAACTTGAACAGGTTCAGAAAGGAAGAACATGCATGCATATGCAGGGTGAGAAATCAATAATTCTTACTGCAAGTGAGTTGGCATATAATCCCATTTTCGTTTTGCTACTTGTGAACTTGAGAAGTGGAATTAGCGCAAAAGGGAGTTCAAATGATAAGATCATCTGCAGCAATTGATGATCACCATATTGTCAACAATCTTCGGAAATGAAAAATAATAGTATAGATCTTGATTTTCATTTAAAATGCATGAAACATCGCTAGATCACAGTACTGTCACATGACTGGCATGCCACATAACTGCTACTTTACCATGAAATTCCATTGAAAAACAGTCCCGCGGGACGAGAACATCAGTACTTTTGCAGCTCTCAAAGTGTTTAGCAATTTTACTCCCGTACATCATAAAAGTGGACTTTTGGTCATAGTTTATAATATTTTTCACTATTGATCCCATAAGATAGTAAGTTTGGCAATCTCATTTTTGCACTTTTGGTATCAAACTAAATCGAAAGGAGAAGATAGGACCAAAATTGCAAGACAATTTTAGAAATCGGGAACAAAAGTGTTCAGTGATTAGTCTTATGAAACTAAGGATGCAATTTTCCCGAAAAATAGCAGACCATTTTTTCAAATTTACTGATAATTTAGAAGATAAATTTTGTTCTAAGGATTTTGCAAGTTGGAGAAAAGATAGAGCTAGTGAATACTCCCTCCGTTTCATATTATTTGTCGTTTTGGAAAAAATTCTTGTTTCATATTAGTTGTAGTTTTAGAAGTTCAATGCAAAATTAATTTTTTTTTTCCAGATTTACCCTCTCATATTAATTGTTCTAGCTCCACATTAAGAGGAGAGATAACACAATTATTACTACTCAGTAGGAGTATTTTAATAGGTTTCTTAATCCATGTGCCACTACCCAAAAATGAAAAATAATATGAAACGGAGGGAGTATCTATCTCAAGTTTGAATTACCTTGGCATTAATGTATCAATAACTAAAGCACCTCATAATGAACTTTCATAACAATGACCAAGCATCGGTAATAAACTAAGAATATGAAACGAGAAGTATGATTTATAAACTGAATACCAAGAATGTTTTACCGATGCTATAATGATCAAATTTCCAGCCCCATCAGACCCACCAATGATAGCAACAATTAGACTTGGGACTATAGCTAAACACCGAGTTAATGAATTCCTAATCCAAGGTTTCAGCCGTAAATCAAGGAAACCCTACACAAAAGAAGAAATACATAAAAAGATAAAAGTATTAGCAAATATTCTATTCAGGGAGATCAAATGTAGACTATAGTGTATAATAATAACCTGCATAACATATTGGCCAGCATATGTTCCAGTTATGGTAGAACTCTGACCCGATGCCAGCAAAGCAATTGCAAAAAGCTTTGAACTCCACTTGCCTAAAACATTCTGTAAACGATAAATAGCATACACCGTCAGTTGCAAAGTAAATTCCAAAATTGGAAATATCAAAATGGCAATTAGGTTTCGTACTTTTAGTAAAAATGAAGCTTCATTTAAGTCCAAGTCTTTGCAGCTTTGTAGGTCATCTGCGTTCAGATTTGGCGAATTGCAAACAGCACCACTCACTGAGATAACTGAAACGTTGATTAGAAAGGCAACCATTAACGCAAACCCACTTTCTATCATGTAAAATCTGCATGCCTCCTGTAAACGAGAAAAAAACGTGCGCATTTCAAGATTCAAACATCACAAAATTCTTAAAATGATAAAATATTACCTTGATACCACTGACAGAACGTGGTATTTTCCTCGAAAGCACGAGTGCTGAATGAAGAAACAAATTGTGCCTGTAGCAAATTTAAGTAAGATATAAATAAAGATTGTAAAATGACTCGAATTTTCTTTTTCTTTTTTTTGTCGAAAATACATAAGTAAAAGCTTACGGCATAACCATAGCACCAAGGAGTGAAATAGCCAGCTTAGTGGCTCCACTTCCCTTGAATTGGGGAACAAATAGACCTTCTATAACTTCTGAAGCCTTGGGCTTTGCGTAACCAAGCTCGAGAAAGAAGCAGACAGCAATTGTAAGGACAAGGAAAGCAATCAGAATCTCGAGTTTTCTCACCTGCATATATTCAACACCTAGATTTTCAGAGACATTATAGAACATGCATGAAATAATCAAACAAAATTTCTTTATATAGTAACATGACATATAAAAGAGTGAAATGCAAAAACACCCTATGCTTTGCCTAATTAGCAAAAAACCTCCCTGTGCTATTTTTATTAGCAAAACCCCCCTTGTACTATTTTTATTAGCAAAAAATCCTTCCCAAGCCGGAGTACTTATTTTGCATGAAAAATGACAATTACACCCCCACCATAAAATGCAAAACACGCCTATACACCTAAAAAATTGACAAAATCATCCTGTTAACTTTGAAAATTGGCAATAACCCCCATGTTCACTTTAAAAGTTGACAGTAAACTCCCCACTGACTTTAGAAGGAATTTCAAATGGGATTTTTTTGCTATTAAAAAAAGATAACGGGTTTTTTTGCTAATAAAAGTAAAAGGGGTTTTCGCCAATTAGGCAAAGCACAGGGGGTAATTTTCACAGTTAGCTCTATAGGGAATTTCAGTACCCCGTATTGCTGCAGTAATAGAAGAACCAATGTACTTAGCCCAGTGATAAGCACACCACACCATAATGGTATGCTGAAGAGCATGTTCAAAGCAAACGCAGTTCCGATCACTGCAAAAGCATGATTACAAGTATTAAAACAAAACTCATGATGGTTATAAACATCTTTTGACTAGAAATCGTGCTAAATGGCCACAATAAATTGATTCAAGAAAAACATTATATATCGGATTAGTTTTGCTCATTCTGGATTAATCCAACTCAACAGAACAACATGAATAAATTCTGACCTTCAGGAATATCACATGCAACTATGGCAATTTCAGCAAGTATCCACAAAATAAAGTTTGGGATTCTTGGATACTCCTTTCGACAATGCTCGGCTAAATGCTTTCCTGCATAAGCAGTCAATAGAAATAAATTTATTGTGCCAATAGAAGGATATATAAAATGGTTGAAGAAAAATGAACCTGTAACAACTCCCAGGTTTGCTGCTAGAGATTGGATGACTAGAGCAGCACACGAGGCCAACAATATGATCCAAAGTAGCTGTAAAATCATGAACAATAGATGCAATAGAATTATATTTTAAGATATTTTTGGAAAAGATAACACTAGCGAAAGTACACTCACCCCATACTTGTATTCGGCTCCTGCCTGTAGATCAGTCTGAACTGTTAAAAGACAGGAGACAAGATAGTTATCAACCATAGAAATAAATACTTAGTTGGCTTGTAAAAAATGTTGTTAGGCCTTACAGTTTCCAGGATCGATATAAGCGATGCAAACAAGAAAGCCAGGACCCATATAGGCAAGCAAATTCTTCCAGCTTTTTTCCTGCAAAATACATCGGGAAAAGAGAGCATATTAGCTGGGATTTTTTTGGTGTACTTCGAATATAAAGCTTTCCTTTTCTTTTGATTTGGTGTCTATGAAACAAAAAGTACAAGTCCAATTAGAGAATGAAGTTAGTTGACTGATGTATTGACAAATCCATCACAAGAAATTGATCTAAAAATAGTTTGGCTGAAATGTTTGCTGCAGAGAATTGAAAATTATCCCATCTCAAGAAATTGTTTATCTAAACTAAACCCCTCTAGTTTTGACACCTTTGATTGAGGTTCAGAAAATTTGTTATGAATTAGTATACTAAAAGGAAATCATGGAATTTTCTTGACACCAAAAGTTTACAAATGTATTGAACATGACATCAAAGTCATGGTTAAAAACCTTCAAGGAAAACTCAAACCCACAAAAAATCTCTTCTTCATAACCAATAACCAGGAAATTGTAAAATATCCCATAAATTTGTAAGTAGTTCAGAAAATTAGTTATGAGTTTACCATCAAGTTCGATCGAGGCTAAAAATACATAATTGATACTAGTGAAACCTGAACATATTTCGGCGAACAACATACAACAAATGCAAGGTTAAACACCCATTGTAAATTAGAACAAAAAATTCCCCTCATTTTTTCTTTCTAGAAATCCAAAACTTTATCTCAACACTAAGGTATTTACATTGAGTACTTAAAGCAAACATATTTCGTTCATGGTTGAACACAAAACAAAACCAAATCAACTGTACAAAATGATGATAAAACCAATCCTGTTTCCCGGAAAAAAAGAAATAAAAAAATCAAGGAATCGAAAATTCGCTCCAAATTAATTAAATGTAGGGCAAGAAAAGGAAAACATAAATTCTTACATCAGGCACAACAATCTGGTCATAGTCAATATCCTCAATGAGTGATTCATTTGGATGTGTTCTGCTATCACCACTCGTCATAAATTGCGGCTGTTGAATTTGCACACCCGCCATCTTCCCAAACACTCTGTTTCACAAAACAGAGTATTCTTCAGAAACCTAGTTTAACAGCTCAAACAAGAAAAGAAATACAGTGTACAATATAATACATGCAATTATGGAGATATTACATGCATACAAATCAAAATCATTTAGTATTACATAATCAAGATCTGTGTGAGATTGTGCAATCAATTAGAAAAACAGGGGTGCCCAGATCCAAAAAATCGATATAAATAATAATGCATACATATTTCCTTGAATCAATTAGAAGAAACAATTGGGAAATTGTAGAAGATGAGAAGTGGTGAAAAGGAGTGTACTAACTAAGTAACGCTTGTCTGAATGTCTCTCCGTATCCAAGTGATTTATAACGACCAGATTTACCAACGACTAATTATGTGATTGGTTGACCTCCTTGGAAAACAAGAAAAAAATAATAATTAATGACCGGATGTGTAAAGTAAATTATAAAAAATTAAATTTATTAAAATTTGAATCAAATATGGTTAATATGAAAAATAATAGAATATTTTTTTTCACACGATGAAAGTTAGAGACTTGTTCTATTGACCTCTCAATTATGAAAATATATTTTCAGAGTCAAAATCTCTGAAAATATGTTCTTTTGGCAAGCATATTTTCAAAAGTCACAGAAAAATATGAAATAATTTACCCATTTTTTAAAACATCTCAATAGATTTTTTAGAGAAAATCTGATTTTTTAAAAGAACATACAAAAAAGAAAAGTAATTCTATCTATTTTATTTATGACAATAACTATTAACTTTCCTTAACTTTGATCTTCTATTCATAAATCATATTTTTACATCTCAAATTTCTTCTAGTTCAATCGAATTCACGACCTAATCAAGAAATCAATATACATGTTTTTTCGTCAAGCGACGAGGTATAATTCAACGTTCATTTGACTTGATTTCACCTTAAATTGTTCTTCGAGACGCAAAAAAGAAAAAGAAAAAGGTAGGATGATAATCACAGCAAATATAGTAATATTATATCTTGGAGGGACAATGTGGGTGATATGTATTTTATTAGGATAATTAATACAAAATTGATTACTTACAAATCATAAATTTTCGATTTAGTAAATTATCTAAGTCTTCATCATAAAAAATACTCATATTATAATGAATTCATTAATTAATGTCATTGTTGAATATAATTTTAAGAATAAGTCAAACTGGTATATAGTCACGCCAAAATAATATACTTATATATTTTAGTAAATAAAAATCCAAAAGAACACAATATAAAAATCTTATTAAATCTGTAATTTTATTTTTATAGAAAAATTCAGAGGCCAAGATAACATGTTCTATATATGAGATCTTCTTTTTGTATAGAGATTTTATTCAATCATAAAATATATTGTTACAATATCATAAATTATTATAGATAATTTATTAAGAGCATAAGATTCCTTAAACGAGTTGTTTGATTGATAAACCATGAGACATTGTCAAATTAGGTTGGTATATAATTTTTCATATCATTCTAATGGAATCTTTTAAGATTTTGATAATCTTGGTTAAGTTTTCTTACGATTGAAGGAATGGAGACCGGTGAATATGTAAGGGTCACATACCTATTACGAAAGATACTCAATATATATTCAAATTGTATTACTTTTTAAAGATTTAATACTTTGTTCTGAAAAAAAAGTTTAAATACTTTGTTTAATTATTTCACCCATGAGATGAAAAAAATAAGTACATCAAAATTAAGTCATCCAAATTAAAGTCACTAATAATTTAGACGGACATTCAAAATGGAGTTTTTCTTAAAAGGAAGAAAGTGCACTAAAATCCTATAAAGCCCCACATAACAAAAGTAAAGAAGATAACTATGCTACGAATAACACATTCTTTTTCTTAATATTTTGATTGATTAGGAGAATAATAGCAAAGTAATTAATTGAGTTAAGGAATAGATTTGTTCTTGCTTTTGAATTTAAGAATAGAAAGATAATGTTATTCACCTTTATACCCGACAGAGTGTTGATCACAAATACTAAGCTAGTGGTCTTGCTTAAATCAACCACAATTTGCTTTTCTTTCAATTCTCATGAAATTAATACGTACTCACATTTTCATCCAAAATAAAAAGAAACTGCATAAAAGAACATTAGGAGTAAGCTGTAGTAGCTAGGGTAAATTTTAGGAGTCTACAAATTCGCTTGATATTACAAAATGAATTATGACAACGTAAGACCATGTAAAATATTCAATATCGGTATGATCATTTACAAACTTACAATGTATTTCAATTAATGTTTTATTACAGAAAAAACACAAACAAAAATTAGGTATAAGCTTATTTTTATAAAAACAAAATAGCTATGATCAACAAGTTCTAATATATTTTGGAGTTTTAAAATCTCAAGTAAGAATAATTCGTTACATATATTTTTTTAATAAAATTCAAATTCCAAACATATCTTAGACTGATGTTAGGGGAAACAAAAAACATTTGAATAATATCTCAAGTAGAATCCTCTTTATTCAACTATGTAACTCTCAAATTGCCAGAAAAAGGAAATAAAAAGGAATTGATCAGCAACCAATTTAGCTTCAAATCCACCCTACCAATAACAAACTTCTAAGAATCATCTTTATTTGATATAAAATTATATAAGTATTTGTGGTCTAAAATGTATGGTGTACTTAATTAACTAAATTCCTAATCTTTTAGTACTATTATTTGTTTTGCAGATTTAGGTTTATTCTTGGATTGATATTTGATTTCCTAATCTTTTAGTACTATTATTTGTTTTGCAGATTTAGGTTTATTCTTGGATTGATATTTGATTTCCATCAACTTTACTAATTTAATTTTCTGAATTTCTTTACATTGCTTTGGAGGGGAGTACTAAAAAGTTAGGAAGAAAAAAATAAGGGATTTTTGCACGTCACCCCCCAGTTTTGTTCAGTTTTCGCACATTCCCCCCCACAACGCCTTAAATGTGACCGTGCCCCCTGGTTTTATATATGTTTGTGCACTTACCCCCCCAGACCAAATTCCGGCCAGATTTCCCCCGGAACTAAAGCGCGTGCAAAGCACACAGAATTTAAGAGGGTAAAAGGGTAATATTACCCTTATTTCCCACAAGGGATATTTGCACGTCACCCCCCAGTTTTGTTCAGTTTTCGCACATTCCCCCCCCCACAACGCCTTAAATGTGACCGTGCCCCCTGGTTTTATATATGTTTGTGCACTTACCCCCCCAGACCAAATTCCGGCCAGATTTCCCCCCAGACCAATTTATTTGATTGCGAAAATAATTAAGGTGTTCCATTTGCGAGAAAAATTACTTCACAAGTATTCATCTAATATTCATTCACTTTCAAAATTTAAAATTCCATGATGAATTCTTCAAAGAAAAATTATGCAGAATACTATTTCATTATTGTGATTTTTAATACAGTATGTTCAAGAATTAAATCGAGTAAGGACAAAATAAATGACACAAAAGACTAGCTAATCCATTTCATACCAAGATTAACAATTCAAACACAAGGTTCATACTTAGATGACACTTAAATCCAGTCAAAAGACGCCAAATATATGATGACCCAATACAAGAACAAGCAAAACACAAAAGTGTCATTTAGCCAACACGAAAGTGGAGATCAAGTCATATAACTTAAGACAAAAACATTGGTACTAAAGTGTTTCTTTCATCACAGTCAAAACCATAACTAATGCTACTGAGTCACTGACATCTTCTCATCAGTGACCAAGCTCCCTTAGAGAACACCTTGAACTTGCGAAGAAGTTGCTGGCTCCGTTGGGGCTAATCGAAGTGGTGGCTTCTTTGGAGCTGCATAAACTGGTGGTTTCTTAGTGACTTTTGGAACAAGTGGCTTTTTCGGAGCTGCTGAAAGTGATGTATTCTTAGAGGTTGTTAGATTTAATGTCTTCTTTTGTGCTGAAATTGATGCTGGAAGCTTCCTTTTCATAGAAGCATCTATCACACTTGGAGTTGACTCAATATCAATGTCCTTAGTTATGTTCTACCGAAAAAAAATTAAATTTCAATTAGTAAGCAATTACTAAGATCAATGAACCACAAACAATATCTACAATAGGAAATAGTCCATTATAACCTGTTTTTATGTATTAGAAGAAAAATCATGCGTTTCAGTTGAAGAAGCCAATTTTCTCTTAACCTACAAACACATAAATTATTTGCATCAAATCCAACAATCTACAACATTTTTTTTTTATTGGTAAAAATATCATACCTGAAGTTTTTGCACTTTTGATACCTCTGGTCTTGATTCAACTGGCACATTTTCGATGTTGGTATTTGCTTGTGCATCTTCAACTGTGTGTACATTTTCTGCATTTTCAGTAACTATTTCTCGTGGAACTTCGGTAGTAGGCTCATCTCCACTAACAACACTTTGAGCATTCCGTCTCTTACAACTCTTCTTGTTATGCCCAATCTCTTTGCATATGGAGCATTTGTTACTTGTGCCTCTTCTAGCTAGTTTACCTTTTCCATTAGCATTAACTTCACCAGGTTGCTTTTTTCTATTCTTTTTTGGCCTTCCAGGTTGTTTTTCTATGAGAGGGGGGTGAAGTTTAGTCCAACTAGTTTCTGGCCACTCATCCTTACCCTTGAGTGGTCTGAACAAGTTAGTGTATGCACTTACCCCTGTTTCCTTTTTGTAGCAGTCAGATACATACTCCTCAGGTCGGTAATGCATGTAGAAAATCCCTGCAATAGCATGTTTGCATGGGATGCCTGTAAGATCCCATTTTCTACAACTGCAACTTTTCTCTGTTAAACTCACTGTATGTCGTTGTTGATTAGCCCCATTCACTTCAAATTCATCTCTACCATTGTATTCAGGCGACCAAGCCATTGCCTCTTTCTTCAACTCATCCAAAACCTTTTGAATTTTCAGACACAACATGCCTCTGCTATTATTTATGAGATCCCTTTGCTGATGAACCCTATTCATTAGCCTAACTCTGATCATTTCAAGCAATGTAATAATAGGTTTGTCTCTAGCAGGAAGTATCATGGCATTAAAACTCTCACAAAGATTGTTCAACAAAATATCACACTTAGGCAAAGAACTAAAATAAGCCCTAGACCAATGTTCAGGTGATCTAGATGATAGCCACTCAAAAGCTTTCTTGTCAGCCTTTTTCAACTTCTCCATTGCTAACTTGAAATCACATATTCTTGTTGCTGATGCTGCTCTCCACAAGATCTCTTTCAAATGCAATCCTCTGTGAGAATTTTTGAAGTTTGAATAAAGATGCATGACACAAAATCTATGCTCAGCATCTGGTAGAAGTCTGTCAACCACATCTACTAAACCTTTTTGCTTGTCAGACATTATTGTCCATTTGTAGCTGTTTGTTATCTCCAAGTCAGTCATTAGCAAGCCTATAAACCACTCCCAAGTTTCAGTTTTTTCCTTTTCCACGACTGCATAGGCAAATGGATACATGTTGTTGTTTGCATCAATGCCAACAGCAGATAACAAAATTCCCCCACTTGGACCTTTTAAATGACACCCATCAAATCCTATTAGTCGCCTACAACCATCCAGAAAGCCCTTTTTCAAAGCTCCCCAACATATGTAGATTCTTCTGAACCTCAAGACATTATCATCTCCTCCGTGACACTTAATCCTTACAGTGGTGTCTTTGTTTGTCCTTTTTATTTCCTCAACATAGTCCCACAATCTAGAGAACTGTTCCACCTCACTACCACTAGCATTTTTTAATGCTCTTTTACTGGCTCTATACATTTGAAACCTAGAAAACTCCAACTTACACTCTTTTTGGGCCACTGTCACCATGGCCTTGACAGGCCAAGAGGGATTGGTTCTAATATGATCATGATATTTTTCAGCCACAAATTTGGAGTTGGCTACATGCACCTTATTTTTCCTACTACATGTATGTTCTGGACGAAGAGTCTTCACTTGCATTGTTTTCTCACCAGTCATATAAGAAGCATACACGAGCCAATCACAATTTTCATCTTTACACTTAACCCTTACTTTCCCTGGATCATTTTTCGGAAAAACTATATCTCTGCCATGCTTCATAGAGTGCCTCTTAACTGCATTTCTGAAAACGTCAGTTGAACTGAAACACATTCCTAACTGAAACTTTGGGTCTTCCATGTCGGTTTTGGGATTAAATAGTAATGGATATGCTTTATTACATACACAACTACCACTACCCTCACCATCAACAGTGAATATGGTATTTCTCTGAGACCCATTTTGACCAATACTATCAATTCCCCATTGCACATTTTTATCAACATTAGCTTCAAACATCTCATCATCAAGGCTGTAGTCACTGTCTTGCAATTTATCTGAATACTGTGAATCATCCCCCATTGATTGGTCTATACTACCATCAGTTTCAGATCCTAGTTCATTGTCAATGTTTATAACACCATCATCAATAGAAGGTGTTTGATTTTGAGGAATGAAATTATCAGCTTCATTTCCATCCACTACCTTGTTATTATCCCCACTATTTGAACCCATCTCATTCCCCCCATCTTCATTTTTATCATCCCCAACAGAACTATTATCATCATCAGATTCAGAACTACCATCATCATTGTCTCCCCCATAATTATCATCCTCAACTTCCTCATTTGCCGAACCATCTCTAATTATTTGATCACATGGCGCAAATTCTTTTAAGGGTATGTGTTGCACAAATATCCCAACAACTCTATCCTCATCCTCAAAGTTATGCAGAAGCATAGCATCGTTATCACAAACAAGTTCCTTTGTGCAACTACAATCATCACATTGTTGTAAGCTAAAGTGATACTTAAGCCCCACACTTTTATCACCTAATTTGTGGTGCCCCAACTCAATAGACATACTATTGATTTCTCGCATTGACATGTAATCAGAATTACAAAAATCAAAGTGATTAATTGCACCTCCAAAATATTTTCTACTACCAAGCTCCACAAACCTTCCTTTGTGATGCATTCTAATTGTATAATCACCTGGATCAACTGGAAAAGGAAAAAAAAAAAACAAATTAATTTCTTAATCAGTTAGCTTACTACATTTTTTATCACTTAAAACAAATATCTAATTCAAACAGAATGCTTATGAGACCAACTTTTTCCCCTTTCACATTAACATAGACTATGGGGCCATAAAAAAGAGAAAAAGAAACACACAATTTATTATACCAATCGGAAACTTCTTTACCATCATATTCAATACAATATCTAAATGCAAGAATAAAGAATTGAGTCCACTAACAACAAAATGCAGTAAAAGACACACATACTATTTAGTTAAGAGTAAAAGAAGTAATAAATACATATAATATTCAAATGCACTAAGCCCCACACATGTATTCCCCAACAAAGCACTTTCGTATTCCAATTGACTACCCACACATGTTATTGTAGTAATACATATTTGATAAGAGTTTTTAACGACTGGAAATTACTTGTGTGTATTAGGAAAAATATTTCAGAAAAAAAAAAAGGAGTATGTACGATATTTTGGAGCACGCAAATCAGGGTGAATTTCATTCTTCCCTTCCCTCAGTTTCCAACTCATTGTGGAAATATCTCTACAGATTACTTGTATGAGGGAGAATTTCGTGAGACTCGTCCAACTAAACCACTATTTTCCGTTTTCTTCTTCTCAAACCAATGAGAATTAAGCCCTAATTTTTTTGAAAAACAGAACGTCTTTTTTTTCTCTCAATTGTTAAGGTTTAGGTTTTAGGCGGGAAATAAGGGTAAGGGTAATATTACCCTTTTACCCTCTTAAATTCTGTGTGCTTTGCACGCGCTTTAGTTCCGGGGGAAATCTGGCCGGAATTTGGTCTGGGGGGTAAGTGCACAAATATATATAAAATCAGGGGGCACGGTCACATTTAAGGCGTTGTGGGGGGAATGTGCGAAAACTGAACAAAACTGGGGGGTGACGTGCAAAAATCCCAAAAAATAATGGAATGTACTGTTCAATGTGTTCCAAAATGTAGATGAAGTATGTTATTATGATTTTGGGTGTTGTAAAGACAAAAGATCTATCTATTCTATGTAGAGAGAATTAAGATGAGTTGACAGTTGACAGTGTACTTTGGTTTGTACTGTCATTAGATATGATGGGTCTGACTATTCCTAGGTCAAAACTGAAACTATTACGACTCTGTTTCTTTATTTTGCTACACGTGGGGTCATTTTTTTTTTGGGTATATAACTTGAATTATTTTACTACTCCGCGATAAATAAACTCAGGTATATAATAACACTGAGTCACTGACTTGTATTTGCTAATTATTTTTTTTTTTTATCTATTAGACTGTGTATTTACAGCTCGGACCGAAGAGTGCAAAGGGTATAAATCCTCCCCAGTGTGATGTCTTCAGTAGGATTCGAACTTGAGTCTCGTCTCTGAGAATTACAAGTCACTACCACCAGGGGCGGACGGACATAGGGGCAAGGGGGGGCTATAGCCCCCCCTGAATTTTTTTTTTTTTTTAATATAGTAGTGGTGTATTTTTTTATTTTTTTTGGAAAAAAAAAAGTTCAATAAATTAGCCCAATATGAAATTTTCAGCCCAAATATAATCTTGGTCCAATTAATATAACACAACCCACTCTAATAATAACTCACTCTACCCAATTTTTAAGCCCCAATGAAAAGTCCAATTTTTTTCTATATATATTTATGATATATGTTTGTGCAATTGTGCTTATGTAATAAACTAATAGTGTTATATATTCATTATTGATGTTTATATTAACTTCCCAAAATCATTTTTTAGATTCAAGTTTCATTTTTGTGCTTAAAGTTATATATTTGTTAAGATTTTCATAAGTATTAGATTAAGATATGAGGATAACTATTATATTAAAATAATATGATGATTAAATCAAGATGCAATAGAGTTAATAATATTCATTTACATCAAACACTAATTTTAGATGGTTAATAGTTTTTTTTAATTGAAATGTCAAACACTAATCTTATATTCTTAATAGTTTTTTATTAGCATTTATTAGCCTATTGGGATTCAACCTCTCTTGTTTTATCAAATGAATGAAAAATAAGTCTTGTCATTATCATGTTTCTATTATATTTAACTTCTACTTCTTGAGCATGTCATTATTCTTGAGATAGCTATGTTTTGTACATTTTATGGTATTAGAAATATGGAGAGATACTTTAAGGCTACACCTACACCTCACGAGGAGTCTTCAAGTAACGTTCACATTCAAAGTGACCCGCATGAGCTTCCAAACTTTCATATTGAAACGAACTTGCCCGAGCTTCCGAGTGATCCCGGTCTACGACCTCATATAACTTTATATGATTCTAACATTCGAGAGAGAGTTCGTAGAGCATATTTGTTCAAAGGTCCATGTCAACCACGCAACCTTGAGTTTCGGCATGTGTTAATGGGAGGTCAATGGCTAAATGATAGTTTAGTTGTCTTTATAGAGAGAGACATATTTAGTAGTATTTCAAACGATGCTATCATGGACCGATTTTAAAAGATGAAAAACTGTCGTGGTCAATTATTAAAGTAAATATGAAGATATTTTGGGTTCTTTTGGGACTATAACTAGGTATCACATGTAATTAAAATATCTCGTGGGGTTTATTTTTATCAAACTCCACCTTTCCATTTTTGTATTGCGTCATATATTTTCTCGTGAATAATATAAACTTTAAGTTTAACTGTTTGATAGATTTTTTTTTTTTTGGTATAACTTTAGCCCCCCCTGACCAAAAATCCTGGATCCGTCCCTGACTACCACTTGGTCCAACCACCTTGGGTGTATTTGCTAATTTATGAAGTATATAAACTCGGGAAAATATTTTGCAAATAATCCATTATTTATCATTGGCTTTGCATTCATACATATAATAGTAACACCGTTTAACTATATATAACCATATATTGCATTCTTTATTTTATATTAACTATGACAACAAAATTCTTACAAATAGTGTTCGACATTCACTCCTATATATCAACCATTCAATTTATGCTAAAATTTGTAGAATTTGATGCTAAAATGATAGTGTACTGTATTGGCGAAGAAATTCGTGCAAAAAATGGTTGGATTTAAATCATCATATAAGAATTGAAACCGTCCATTGACTACCTTAAAAGTTGATATGGACCAACACTTTCAATGGTTAAGGATTTTTTCAAAAGAAAATGATTTGTTGCATAACATTTTCTTTTAAATGTCTGATTTTTAATAAAAAGATAAAACTCAAAAATATATTGTTCTACGTATATTCTCGATATAAGAATCATAGAATTAGACAAAATTTTGTAGGCTAAATCACATGTATGATCCCTAAAATATAACATCTTTTACACTTATATCCCTCTTGGCAAAGAATTTACATATAAGTTCCTCTTCCGATCAAATTTCAGGCAATTTTCTGACCAAATTACACCGATAAAATGTGTTACACCAATCAATTCAAAATATTATAACGCATAAAAATCAAAAAATACCCCTACTAAAAGTCATATTACTTGCACACGATTGCATTTTCACTAAAAAAGTACCGAAAAATTGATCGGTGTACACATTTTATACTATTAATTAGAGGGACTTAAGTGTAAATTGTTTGGTAAGAGGGCTATAAGTTTAAAACACCTTATAATTGGGGACCATAAATTTGATTTAGACATACTTATATGAATCCAAATTTATGGTATTAATCTCTAGTATGCAGAAAACCTATTGATTATGGTAAATTGTTGGAAGATAAGAAGGTATTGCAAAAATTTTGATTTTTTTAAGTGATTGTTCTATTAAACTTATGGCGGGGATGAGTTTCGAAGGAAAAACTTCTTTTAGTTGGTAAAAATAAAAACAAATTTTCCTCTAAAAAATAGAAAAATAAAAACAAATTCTTTAACCAAACCAACACTCTATAAATCAATGTCGATATATTCTTGTAAATAATAATAGTCGTCTGACAAAAAATAAATTCAACAATTTCTATAAAAGAAAATGCATGTTAACTTAGGTCCATTCTTTTATTTGTACTAATTTTCTTTTCTTGTGCCCTTATTTAGCAAATGAATACAATATGCAATGCAATTGCAAAAGAATCAAAATATAACTCACCATACATATCGAATTATAAAATTGAAGTACAACAACAGACAGCACTGTGCCACTGTATATGAAATGCAAGACCTTTGAGAATGGGAGAGAAGGCTTAAGGAAAGAGCATGTGCTACCACCGTTAGATTTGAGCATTGATCAACTATGGCTTCATTTCTTAGCTTGGTCATGGAGTTTGACGTATCTCTTTGCTTATTTTGTTATTATTTGTATTATATTATATGTTTTTCAAGATTATTCTAGCGTTTCGTTTTTGAAGTATTATCTACTTGTGTTAATGTTTGTGGCGTTTTGTGGAGATTTTTGAAGCTTTTTGTTTTGGTGGTTTGATTATGCAAAGGTTTTGCATTTGTTTGTTTGTTTCATCTTACTTCTGGTGAGGTGATTGTGTCTTTCAAAACTATTGTTATTCCTTGTTTACGGGAACCCCGGTTGTAGTTAGGTTGTTTCCTCTTCAAGTCAGAAGACGTTTTGGTTTGCTCTAGTCATGTACTCAGTGAAACTTCTTCCTTCACAATAGTTTCTCGTGTTGCTCTGGTTCTCCTCGATGTGGATCTTAGTGTTTCTTCACCAAATTAGAAGATCTTTGTTACTCGTGTTTCGGATTGTAGTAGTTTTTGTTGTTGTAATATTTTGGTCATTATAATTCCCTTTTACTTGTTTATCTTTTTGTTGTAGTTTTGTTTTATTTAGTTGGCCTCATATATGTATTTTGTCTGGGGTTGAACCTCTTTTTAATGCAATATTTTAACTATAAAAAAAAACCAATAATTGATGTGACATTTATTCAAATTAAATTACTATTTTAGCTGTAGTCAGCCACCATCAGTACCACATCTTCGACTTTAACATCCAATGAATGGTTACCACACCATCTAATTAAAATCCGATTGAACCTACCAAAATGCGAAATGGACGGTTATTGTTCAATATTCTAAAGTCAGATTAAATCTACCAAATTGAGGATCAAATTGGATCAAAATTTAGTGTTTGTTTTTGGAAGAATATCCCTAATTCTAAAAATAAATCTAAAGAGTGAGAACCAAATATAGTGAACAAAGGGGGTATTTCCTATAAGCAGTGTTTTAAAAACCAGATCGGATAGACCGATTGGATCGGTAACCGGCTATCAATCCGGTCCAATTAACCCTTGAAAACTAGATTTATTCTTGACCAGTTCGAATCGAAAAAAATTTGGTCAAAAACCGATAAATTCGGTGAACTAGTGAATCGATAGAACCACTGGTCCATTTATTTAAAAAGAAAAAATTATGCTATGGATTTCTACTTCTCTTTCGCAGCCTTAGACTTCAAAAAAGCTCTCACGTCTCTTCTTCTATTTTTCACTTTAAATCAAACAAAATCAGCAAGAAACCTAAAAAAAATTACACAATAAGTTATAGAAATATATTTGAGCATTAATGTCAATAAAAAAAAAAGTCATTTTTCCCTAACTTCGAGTATTTTCATGATTTTTTATATAAAGATTTAGGTGACAAAATAAACTTGAAAATGGATAAGAATTAATTTTTTTAAATAGTTGATTACATACATTAAAACTTAAATTAAATTATTATTTCGTAATGAAGTCTTAAAATGGTTAACTTGATCTAACCAATAACAGTAAGACTATCGGTTCGATGTTAGTTCCGTTTTAAAAAAACACTGCCTATAAGTGAACTTGATGAACATAACAGTCAAATTCAAATTTGGATGACTAGGTTAACACAACCTGCTAAAAGGTATATACTTGGGCTGATTTAAATCATCAATAGATGTGGACTTGAATAATCACATGTGGATTCCTGATTTGATTACACACCTCACAGACCACATTACCAAATGGTTGATTAGATAGATTCGGAATACGGCCCATTTCATACTTTTTGTTTGATTTTTTGTACCAAATTAATTGAGTGATGGGCTAGATCCTAATACGGCCCAATTTAACTTGATTTCTAGCGCTGCCTCCTCAGATTTCAAACGGATAAATACATTTTGGGCCTTTTCGAGCCCTGTTTAAAGGGATATACAACTAATCAATAAGGACCAGGCCCAACAAAAGTAGTTACTCCGGATCTATATCAAAAATGAATTGGTTTTGATTTTGGTTTTGAAAATCTCATTTATCGATGATTTTAGTGAAATCTTTTGAAATATTATTTGAGTTGAGTTTGAATATTGAATTTTATAAATTTTTGTAAAAATGTTAAGTTAGAATAAGTTTGAATGTTGAATATTTTTGTACACAAAAATTAGGTGGTAATATTAAATCAATATTTTTTTTAATAGGTTTGGAGTTTATTAAATTAGGGATTATAATTTGAAAGATTAGCTCCACTTCTTTAGGAATGAGTTTCGCGCAATATTGCGAGCGAAAATCCATTACGCCCTCAACTTTGTTTGTTCAGTATGAATATGTATTGGTTTACTTCAAAAAAAAAAAAAAAAAAAATATGTATTGGTTAAATTCAAGGTATCACATCTTAACAGATATACTTTTATAATGTTATTTACATGTCTAAATATATATTGGTTAAATTCAAGGTATCACATCACTATATTATTTGATATGACAATTTCAAGAAAATAAAACATTTGTTTTCAGATGATCTAAAAAGCAAAAGGTATTATAAAGATATAGATTTAAATCAAGATTTCCCAATGAGTAGTTTGACTGATAAGTTCATGCACCAAAACTTTTACAAGTATTCAGACATTATGAATTTAAATTTAATATTTCTTTACTCATACATTAATTTTTCCCTAAATAACAAAAGAGTTGCTTATGTAAGAAAATTATAATTTCTGTCCTACAGCCAAAGGGTAAAAAACGAAAGGAACATAATATTATTAAAGTGGCGATAACGCTCGTTTATGGTACGGTTAATTTCTCGCTAGCTAATGATTACATTATGTAGACAATATATGATATTGTTAAATATTTAAGCACATTGTATGATAATGTAAATTAGTATATTATATAAGTATATTTCTTTACACTGGACCACCAATATTAGTTCATCTGTTTGTCTTTTCTTTCTTTTCTTGGGTCATGATCTCATCAACATGAATAAAGTAGCAATAGATCTAATCTCAATTTTGCAAAAAGTATGTTTAGTGATATGATTTTATAATTCTCCATAATCTTTTTGTGAACATTATTGGGGGAAAATGCAAGATACTCCCCTGTATTATGATAAACCTGAAAGAAATTAACTTATGAAATTTTTATTGCGTCAAACTTCCTCTTGTTTTTAAAAACCCTACAAAAAACACCCAATTTATAAAAAATAGGTCGTTTTGGATCGACATATTTCAAGAAATAATTTTAAAAATATATCACGTGAAGTTGTAGGGACCAACTTGAAGTATTTTAAAAATGGTTTCTTGAAATATGTCGATCCAAAATGACCTATTTTTTATAAATTGGATTTTTTTGCAGGGTTTTTGAAAACACAAGGAAGTTTGGCGCAATAAAATTTTCACAGGGTAGTTTCTTGCAGGTTTAGCATAACATAGGGGAGTATTTTGCATTTACCCCACATTACTGACTACATATCTGATTCTTAAGATAATTTATCACATCACAAGCTTATAAATGAAAATTCTTGTAATGTATAATAAATATATTAATCCAACCTACTACTATTGTTTTATCCTCATATTAAATTAATCAAAAGAAGTTGTATTATGTGTTTCTAAATACGTATCTGTTATATGTTGGATTATTGTATAATCAAATTCTTAATTAATATTTTCGACCTGGGTTATTTTATTTCGAGAGCATCTGACTTTGAATTTTGTACCTATGTCTAACAATGTAAGTCTAAAGTCTCTTACAAGTAGACAAATGGATTACTGTTCAGTGATAATGAAATGTTATTACGCCGACATAATTGAACCATTCTTGAAAATAATTTAGATTTAGGGGGACCCATTTGAATTTTATCTTTTACTTTTTTGGGCATGTCGTTCTAAGCCCATGAAGGCAAGGGAACTACCGATTATACGTACCTGCAAATGGACCTCATCCATTGATTAAGTTTTATGTCGACCAAGTGTCTAAAACCAACTATTTTTTTTAATAAATAATACTTCATTTCACCGATTTAAAAGAACGGTACAACAAAGTCTACAATGGGGTAACCTCCATTACAAAAAAATTTACAAGAAAGTAAAGAAAAATGAATACAACAAAAATGATCTTCTCAACTCAAATCACCAGCCTAAACGGCAAGGTTATGAGCTGCAAAATTGGAGCCTCTAGTGATGAAACGGAATTTCCATTTAGGTCAACATGCCCAACAACATCTGATTTCTTCAATCAGGCCTCTAGTAGCCTAATCCAGCTCTTTCCAACAATTTTGGATCTCCGTAATTACTTGGACACAATCATTTTCAAAACAAACCTCAACGATTTTTCAATGGGCAATGATGGAACAAGCCAGCTTAATCGAGAGAACCTTCGTCGTAAAAGAGTTCAAACAAAGCTGCTTAGAAGTGAAAGCGCAAATAACCGAGCCTTTTGAGTTTCGAATGATAACCACAAGCGAAAACAACCGACTACTCATCAAGAGTGAGCGGTTGCAATATCTACTACCCATGGTTTTTAATTTTCAATTTTATATACTAAAAACAATTTTAATAGGGACAATTTTGTCCTTTACACATGAAAGAGCACAGTGTTTTCAGCTTACAAGAAAACTACTGGTACCAACAATTGGGTCCCTTTGATTCGTTGAAGTTCACCAGACAATGTACCAAAGAATAATTACCTCATCGGACTCTTTTAGTCGAAAATCCATGAAATTCGTCGATCTTATTCCTTAATTTGTATTTTTTTATGATTCATTATAATTCATAGGTTGTAAGAGAATTTGATTTGAAAATTGGGAATTGAATTTAACCAAACCAAGATGAGGTCATTTGATAAGCTACAGAGGCATTTACTAACTTAGATATATTTAATTCAACTTGAATATGAATCATATGTGTGCACTTAAAATGACATTCTCGAGAAAGTATTATGAAACTTGAATAAAATACTGATTTTGTATGGTTTTTGATTTTGGATCAATGAAGAAAATGTTGATGTAGAATAATATTCTTTGACACGTACGTTGCACTATAAACAGTATGGTCGGGACAACAAAACTCAAAAGCCACAATATTGAAAGAAGGTCACATAGACGCTATGCTGTAATTTTCACACTTAGCTTAAAATACGACGAGTAATGAATAAGAAAACTAAATAATTAAGTGAATAAGTAAATTATAATAATTATAGAAAATGAAAGGTTAAAATCTAAAATCGTATATTTATAAAAAAAATTATACATTTATAATACCAAACACTATATTATTTTATTTCCACCAATTCAATATAAAAACTTCTTAGTTCTCACGTATAACAAACGGCCCTCAATTGCCCCCACCCCATTCAGTTTTGGTATAAGCAAGCTTCTTGGTCAATTTAGAGGTCCCATTGGCATGATAACGTCCCAATATGCTTTGACACCTATGTACATGAATCATGTCCTTGAAAATGATAAAAACTATAGTTAGTTGTCTTCATCTCACTTGATGCTCTTTCTTTAATTAGCATTATATCCCCATTCAAAGAATCTATTTTCTTTTTTTCGTACTTCAACGAGTATAATATATCATGATAAAAAATTGAAATGTAAAGGTTTAAAATTAAAATGTCAAAAAGTTCATATGCATCCCAAAAAAAAAAAAAAAAAAAAAAGGAGAAATACCTAAAATATTTAGACTTATAATGAACAATTTTTTGAAACAAAAAATAATATAAATATTATAAATTTACTTATACTGAAATATCCATTGTCAAATTCAGAATCTAAGAAGAGAGAGTATTAGCTAACCTAACCGCGGATGTTAGAGTCTCCGCAACAAGAAGTGAAAGGGACATAAATCCAGGGCTCATAAGTCATTAGTCCATTGTATAAACTCCTAATAAAAAAACAAAATAAAAAAAACAAGAAGTAGTTAATGTTAGATTCGACCAAGCATGCTGCCTGCAACATTATTGATGTAGATTATTGAGCCACTCATGGACCACTTCCCAAAACTCCACTTCTTGTGTTAAACAACCATAAGGTATAGATAAGATGCTTGAACTAACAACAAAACTACAAACATCTCTTTGTTTTTTTTTTTTGTCTTTTTTCTTGTCATAATTTAACGAACAAAATCAAAACCTATGGACACAAATTCTTCTATATGTTAATTACTTGTACTTGTAAGTTATTCGTTGCGTGACCGCTTCAAATTTCTATTTGTGATGGTTTCAATCATTAGTACCCTCTTGAAAAGAAAAAAAAAACTGTAGCACATCACCCTCAATATAGATGTCATATCTAGTGAAATAATATGAAGAAAGTATTTTTTTTTTCATAATTTGCATAATTATTCACTTGAGTAAGAAATGCCAAATCAAGAGTAGTTTGCCCTTTTAATATTTCACTGAAATTCACTCTCAATAGCACACCACCGCCTATTTGTAGGAGTTATTTGTTGCTTTTCCAGAAAAACCGACTCATAAAATTATCACAAAATTGTATAAACTAATTAGACTAATCAAATATAACAATTTGCAATATACTCCTAACTCCTTTTGATTTGTACACAATTTACAAGTGGAAACCAACACACACCTATATACAAACACTAGCCACTCAAGAACTTGCTCAAGATAAAGTCTAACTAGACCAAAATATCCCCAATAGCTTAACATATGTACAAAGGAAGTTCAAAGTTCAAACCATAGGCCACAAATGTACTATAGCAAGTTCATACAAAATTGGCTAGAAATAGACCAACACAATATTTTGGACAAATTTGTTCCACATTTGACTCCTCATGCCCTAAACAAAAGGTAAAATTACCAAATTATCCTTGTCCATCGCAAGTTTCCCCTTGCCAACTCCAAACAATGTCTTTCAAAGCCGGCCTCACATCCTCCTCACAAAACTTCCTATACTCCAACGTGTCCCCTGCGAACTTTGAAAACTCCACCACCGTCACCTCCGGGGCCACCTCGTACAACTCCGCCGTAACCGATAATTTACCTTTACGCCCCTCTGTTACCCCTTGCATCTTAACTTTATAATCCTTACTCAACATAATCTTAAAATTCACCTTCTTAGCAAGTGACTCCAATTTATCCATGATCATCGAAGTCGAACATTTCGACGTGAACAAAGAACCCGATTTCGTCCTGTTCTCAAACAAATTCGACAAATCGAACCCGGAAGACATAGATGATATGAATTCAAAAGCATTAAAAAAGGGGGGAGATGAATTTGATCTCACCAATTCAATTTCTTTTTCCAATTCATGAATTGGTTCTTGAATTGAAAAGGCAATTGGCCTAGTGAACCCTTTACAAAACCAGGGGGTTTTCATGATTCCTGAAATTGTAATTCTCTTCTCTGGATCAGAAACCAAAAGCCTTGAAATCAACCTTTTTGCTTCGTAGGAAAACCATGGTGGAAAATCAAACTCTGCTTTGAAAACCTTACTATACATTTTCATCATATTCTCATGTTGAAAGGGTAAGAAACCAGCTAACAAAACATATAAAACAACCCCACATGACCAAATATCAGATTTATTACCATCGTACCCTTTTTTACGAAGCACTTCTGGAGCTACATAAGCTGGTGTCCCACATTGAGTATGCAAAAGCCCCTGTTCTGGAAAAGCGGATAATCCGAAATCCGAAACTTTTAAATTCCCATTTTCATCGAGAAGCAGATTTTCCGGCTTCAAGTCTCTATGCGAAACGCCGCGGCTGTGACAAAAGTCGACTGCGCTTATAAGTTGTTGAAAGTACTTTCTTGCGGCTTCTTCTTTTAACTTGCCTTTAGCGACTTTAGCAAAAAGTTCGCCCCCTTTAACGTATTCCATGATGAAGAAGATTTTTTGCTTTGTGGCTAGGACTTCCTTGATTTCGACGACGTTTGGGTGTCGGACTAAATGCATGATTGAGATTTCGCGTTTGATTTGTTCGATGTAGCCTTGGTTTTTGACTTGATTTTTGCATATGACTTTAATGGCGACGCTTTCGGATGTGTTGAGGTTTCTGCCGTGGTACACTTTAGCGAAAGTGCCTTTACCTAATAATCGGCCCATTTCGTATTTTCCGAAGATGGTGTTTTTGATGGATTGGTTTACTGGGTTATGGATTTGTAATTCTTCCATTGATGAGGAAAAGTGGGTGTTAGTGATGAATTGAATTGAATTGAATTTAAAGGTAACCGGAAGGGGCTCTATTTTGTGAGTCGACGTGTTGGAAAGAAGAAGGGGCTAGACCTAGATCAGATGTAACAAATTATAGGTGCTGCAGCAGTCAGTCACTATTGATGTTAATGTGATGAAGAATTTGAAGTTGAGGAGAGAGTTTTGTGAAGTGGTGGAAGTCGAAGAGTGGAGGGAGGGATTGAATTGTCGAGTCGTTAGCAAGGGAGGAGGTGATTTGGTGGTGATGGAATATATAGGGTGAGTGTTGGGGGGGTTGAGTTCGAACCTCTATTTTCTAGTTTAATACTAACGTTGTTCGTATATATTCTTTATATCTGGTGTTTAAACATTATTTGTGTTTTACTAATAATCAAACATAATTCTTCATGAGAAAACACTTATTGGATACGGAAAAATTCCATCTAAATTAAATCAAATCACATAAATTACTTTCACGTGGTGCAATAGATATATGAAATCATTTCCCATTGATAAATTATTTTGTGCATTTGTTTTACTAGGAAAGTGCACGTACAACGTACGTATCTAGTTAATTTTATGGATATTTTTTTGTAAATTAGAGTAAAATTAATTTTATTATGTCATAAAATAGAGCAACTTAACTTATTTTTCATCTATTTAATTCATTTTTTTATCGTTTAACTTGTTTTTTAGCCGATTTTATTCAATTTTACCAGTTTAATATTTTTTTCTTCTGTTTTACTCGTTTTTTTATCTGTTATAACTTATTTTCGTTGTTTAAACAATTTTGTCCTTTTGTTTTTCCGTTTTAAACAATTTTTCTACCGGATTCACCTTATTTTGTCGGTTAAATTTTTTTTTTTATTGATTTCATACATTTTTATCATATTAACCCGTTTTCACCTATTTTGCACATTTTTTTCACTGATTTCACGTGTTTTTTTTTTTTACCAATTTCACCGGGATTTTCATTGATTTGACACGTTCCACCGACTTTATTCATTTTTTCACCGATTTCACCTGCTTCTCACTGATGTTGTCGTTTAACCAGTTTCATCATTTTTTCATGAATTTCACCCGAATTTCATTGATTTCACATGTATTTATCGATTTCAGAGGTATTTTTTTTGCCGATTTCACCCAAATTTTCACCAATTTCACCCAAATTTTCATCGATCTCACATGTTTTCGATGATTTCATAATTTTTTTTATCGATTTCACCATTTTCCACCTATTTCACCTTTTTTCATGAAAAGAATTCCTTGAAAAATCGAGGTTATTCTTTATATTTTTCTATTTTAGACAAAGTAAAATTACGAAAAATTACCTAAGTCTTAAGTATTTTTTATTCTTTCATAGTAAGATGCGATTCAATTTTAATTTTTTTCTTTGTAACGTAATGATATTTTAGAGAATTTCATTTTGATTTTTTATATTTAGAGTGTTTATGACTTATGTTATACTAAATCTTTAAATTAACATTTTCTTACTTAAATAAATATTGATGCTAAAATGTAATAATTTATATATATATTTTAGGGGGCTATTTAAAATAATAGTATTCTTTTTATGGTTAGTTTTTATCTATTATAAGAGAAGAATATTATAATTAAAAAAAATTGATGTAAGAGAGAATTTATAAATTCTAGGAGTTTTTGTAGTAGATAAATATAATGAGACTTCATGTTTAATTATACCTCTTCAATTACTTTTATATATTTACCATCGAATTAATTAATTATCATTCTACAATTTAAATAATGATATTTTAGTCCACACAAAAAGTTAAGAAATATTCATGCTTTTATAAAAAATAAAAAAAATAGAGAAGTGGAGATAGAGATAGAGATAGGATAGAGATTATGCACCAAATATAAGTGGTCACTGATCAACATATCAATTGAATAGGGATATATGGAGTAAAAATTCACACCAGACATGTATTGTGCACATGTTCTTCATAATGTTAATTTTGAAATTTACTACTTCATGAACTAGAACTAGACCATGTATGTCTTGATACAACATCTACAAATAAAATTTCTTATATTTATAAAGATACACATAAAATTTCTTATATTGTAATACCCTCAATTAATACTACCCGATTTATACCAAAAAAAAAATTCTATTTGAGTTGAGGGCTAAGGGTGTCCACTTGTGATTGGAGGACGTGGTTTTTTGTTCAACGGTTTCTGTCTAATTATGGGAGGAGCGGCAAAGCCCATAGAGAGAAATATCTGGGAATAAAATACTGGTGGGGACCTCAAAAGCGCATTATGCGGCCCTAAATGCACGAAAATCCCGAAAGTCTGCCCCATTTAATAAATTAATTTGCATGATTATAAAGTATAATCTGGTGACCAATCAACCCGCACTTATTTAAATCTTAACCAGTGGTACATGAGCTGGAACGGTTCAAAGTATTTGATGTCGTAATCATGGATTTAAATTTTGTTTTTTATGCATGTTTCTGTTAGTTAAATATTGAAAAAATTTAGAAAATTTTCATAACTATTTCGGAAATATTAAGAAAAATTGTGAAAAAAGTTAGCACTTTGCACCATAAGATTATAGAATTTTGGAAGTTTGCACCATGACTTAAAAGTGTTGGCACTTTGTACCCTGAAAATATAATTTATTTGACACTTTGCACTCTAGTGTGTATTTTGATGAAAGGATAGAATATTCATTTTGTAATAGTTTTGGCACTTTACACCTTGAAAATATAGATTTTGACACTTTGCACCATAAAAATATAGAATGTTTGAATTTTCACCCTAAAAATATAATTTTTGACATTTTCAACCTCAACTTAATATTTCTGGCACATTTTTAACCAAATTACTAGTTATTAGTGATTAGGTAAGAACTCTTTTTTCTTTTTCTTTTTTGTAATTTAATAAATTTAATAAGGTAATAGTAAATAATTTTAGATTTGTAGTGTATGTTGTGTAGAAAAAATTATGATCGATTATATGTGAGTCTTATAGAAATAAAATCAGACAATATATAACACCATGTTAGATTTGTAAACGTATTTTTTACGTATAATGTAAATAATTTAAAGGATACTTGAAAATAAAATAAAGACAATGTCTTTTTTTTTTTTAATTCAAATTTTACTGAGAGAAAATGATAAAATAAGATATTAAAAAGTAAAATAAATTAGGAATAAAATGTGTATGATTGTTGTACATAGAAATGAAGATTTTATCTCTCTATCGACGATATTCACGAGTTTTTTTCAAAGAAAAACACGCCGTGCAAAATGCCATACAAATTTTATATATTTCTAGGGTGCAGAGTACCAAAATTTTTATATCGGGGTGAAAAGTGTCAAAATTTTATATTTTTAGGATGTAAATTATCAATATTCTATATTTTCAGTGTGTAGAGTGCCAAATTTATATTGTCAAGGTGCAAAGTTCCAAAGATAAATTCAAAAATGATTATTTTACCCTTCTACCAGTGAATTTTCTAACCACAATACACACTAGGGTGCAAATTGCCAAATAAATTACATATTCAGGATGCAAAGAACCAAAACTCTATAATTTCAGGGTGCAAAATGTCAAAACCCTTATTGTTATTATCAATTCATAGTGAAAATTTGTCGTACACATTTAGCATAGTATATGTCACGTTAATGAAAGTGACTATTGTTTTAAATGGTATATCGCATTTATTTATATCGAATATTAGGACAATGTCATGAATTCTTGATTCTTCTATACACGATGGAAGTGTTGACCTAATTAGGAATGTCATAATCTACATTAAATGTAAACTCCAGCTATGCCATATTTCACAAGCATATGATATAGATATATGGACCATCTTAAACTGAATGAAAATTGTAACACTGATGCATATTTCGAAGATGGAAACATTTTTATTGCAAGATTGTTACATATACCTATAGTATTTGTTGCTTCTATTGTTGAATGTCCATACAGAGTAATATAGATTTGAATACATGATCTTTTTTTAAGTTCTAGTATCAGTTTGAAAGTTCATTTCATCGAAAAGCTTAAACTGTTAGAGAGAA
The DNA here is from genome assembly GCA_030819805.1 of Penstemon newberryi var. newberryi. NCBI lineage: Eukaryota > Viridiplantae > Streptophyta > Magnoliopsida > Lamiales > Plantaginaceae > Penstemon > Penstemon newberryi. Next base: position 2,478,746 of record JAUALY010000008.1, read on the forward strand.
GATAAAAACTACAAACTTGATTCTTGTGTCTAATATATGTATATTAGCCAGTGTGATTCATCTATATATTATCGAGCATCATTTTTCTGGTGATGAATATATTAACAAGGATTTTTGTCAAGAGAATTGTGTGTTAATTGAAAATTTATATAATATTTGCAAGGTGTTAATAAAGACCAACTTTGGGAATATATATTAGATTCATTATTAGTTGTTTTCTCTTTTTTCGCTTTTATGTTGCAAGTTTCAAGCATAATATGCTCTAGCAGTATGGCTTGAGGGGGAATGTTAAATATAATTAGAATTAAATGTTATATTAGTATATAAAGTAAGGAGCAATTTAATATTATATCATCTTATTATCTTGTATAAATAGTCCTAGAGTTTTGTATGTAATGCAAGACATTATTGTCAATGAATTCAATATTGTCTTTATATATTAACACAAGGAATCGATACAATGAATAACACTAAAAAGTTCAATAAAAAGATCTTGTGCTCTAACATAATTATAATGACTTAAGTGCTCAAACATCTATTGTGAGTAGGAAAACCTATATAACTATACAAGACAATTATATGTAATTTGTTTTGTATTTTGTGCATAAAATTTCTTGTGTTCTTTTCTAACACACACTACCCTTTATGTTCATGACTTGTAGATTTATATGTAAAATTATTTATTTACCCTCAATTTCAAATTATATTTACATATAGTAGTAATATAGCTAAAAAAATTAGTATATTATAGAATACCATATAAAATGTAAGATAGCATAATATTAAAACTATGTATTATAAAGCAAAAAAGATAGAAGTACCATCATCCACCCAACACAACTTCTACCTGAAAACTTGAATGCTATACGACTTACAATGTACAAATATATTCTTCAAATAACATGCGTCATATTTGTTGAATAATATTAATAAAGTTACATGTTCAAAACATTAAAATTAACACTCGGGCACATTTGGTATTATACAAATAGCGCATTTAGTGCTATATAAATACAAAAGTAATTACATACCTTATCTTTATCATGTTTATGTTTATAGTGTATATATACATTGTATATCATCTTAAAAGTTGGACAACAAGAGTATTTCACAATCAATTTACTCCATGTTCATCTATCCTTGTTGTCTAGTTATTCCAAAACTTTTCAATCTAAGAACCTGACATTCATCTGCTCTTAGCCTCCTATATATTTGGTTCTTATCCACAAAGAATAATAGTGAAAGAGAAATGTACAAAACAACTTGTGTTCTTCATAATACATCATGGGCTAATAATATATTATACTCTGTACGTATATCCCAAATCCAACTTCCTTCGAAATCCACCATTTTCATTTTCTCACAATAAAACTAAATAAAAGAAAAGCACACTCATACGGTAAAACATTATTGTTTGATCAGTTAAATACACACTGTTTTCAACCAAAAAGGAAATATTGCAATCAATGTGAATTAACTAACCATTCTAATTTAATACTCAAGAAAAACACATTTTTTAAAAAAAAAAAAAAAAATTAATCAGCCTCATATCTGCATTGAACTTGTTTACCTTCCATAATCTTGTCCACAGCATTACTCCTCAAACCAATCATATCAAGCGTCTTCTCCCAAACCAAACCCGAGACCGCAACATTATACGCTTCCTTACTCGGCTTAATGGGTTGACAATTACAAGCAATATAAGCACAACTCTCCTCCTCCCCCTTATTCCTCAACTCCTCGCAGTATTTTAAAACGCCATCATCCGTAGCTGCAAAAACCGCACTCCGCGACCCTTCCAACGCATCAAACAAAAACGGTATCCAATTATAAGCAATTTGCACCACTTTCGGCAAATTTCGTGCCACATGAGTCCTCACGCTACCAGGATCAACGCAAATTACACTTATTACCCCTGATTCGAAATCTAATCTCTTTTGTAACTCGCTGAAGAACATAATTTGCGCTAACTTACTACTCGAGTAAGCCTTCAGATTCGTAAAATTTCTCGCTCCAATTACGAAATTCATGTCATTTGTATCCACGAATCCGACGCAATGCATAAGGGAATTCACGTTTATTATACGACTTTTGGATCCTTTCTGTAACGATGGGAGTAGAAGTATTGAAAGCAATGCTGGACCCAAATGGTTGACCTGTAAATGCGATTCGAATCCGTTTTTCGAGAGCTTTTGAGATTCACCGATGTTGAAAATCCCGGCATTGTTGATTAGTAAATGTAAGGGTTTGGATTTTGAATTATAGGTTTCGGAGAATTTGACTACGGATTCGAGGGAGAGGAGATCGAGTTCCATGATGTGGGCGTCGATTGGGTTTGATTTGGACCAGATTTTGATGATTTCTTGGGCTGCGTCTGGGTTTCTTACGGCCATGATTAAATGGGCTCCGGATTGGGCCATTTGCCGGGCTATTTCGAGCCCGATTCCGCTTGTGGATCCGGTGACGATGCAGTTTATGCCGTCGAGTGGTGGGAGGGGTAATGGGTAGGGTAAGTGTCTTGAATGGAGTTTTTGGAAAATTGTTTCGTATATCAAAATGGATAACCCTTTTAGCCATTCGTACCAGCTCAAATCTTCCTTTGTTTCAGTTTCAGTTACTGCTGCTGCTGCTTTATCTGTTTTCATTCCTGAAAAACTAGAAACAAATGAAGATGGATCACAAGGTTTAGATCAATTTTATTCTTTATTAATGAATGACAGATTTATTACAGTACGATCTTGATTTGATGCAACGATAATGCGTCTCATGCGCGCGCGTACATAACATTTGATAATGGGGTTTGTTTGTTTGAGAGAATAGTTCCTTGGTTTACTGAGGGTTTGCTATGTTTGAGGAAAATGTTGTACATATTTGCCGCAAATTTGACTAAGTTTGCAATCAAGAAAAAACTATTGCATCTTCATCAATGATCATCCAATTCCTCCAAATGGGGCTGTCAATGGGACGAACGTTCATTCAAATTCGATCTGATTTACCAGTATATTTGTCAAATATAGATCTGAGGGATCATATTCGATTATAAATTTATAATGATTCGTGATTCGAAATACATGGAACGAATATGAATTTAAATTTATCCAGTCTATTACATATCAACATCCGACAATAAACAAGAAATTTATAAATATACATAATATACCATTAATAATATTTTAACATCAGTTTAAAAGGATAATAGTTAATAATTTATTTATATTTTCATTTTAAAAATAGAGTTGGATCTCTATCCCGTCTGATCCGATCTCGATCCGACCCATTAACAACACTACCTCCAAATAGGGCTGTCAATGGGGCGGGTTTCAATCCGGATCCGATCCAATTTATTAGGATAATTGTCCGATTAGGGATCCAATGGACCTGATCCGATTAAGAAGATCTGTAATCCGAATTATGGAGCGAATATGGATCTAGCCTGATCCGATACGTTACAGATCCGTATCTGATATATATTACTATATGTTGTTTATATATTATGTATTTAAATCAAAATAAAAATAAAATTATCTATGTTCCTCTAAAATCTTTTACTATCTTAAAAAAATTTGCATGAGAGGTGATGTTGGACTAACCTAGTAACTCATTGGGCATACAACATATTAATTCATGCTATTTAATTAGAAAAATCATAACCCTGATTATTCATCTATGTAGTAGCCACCACCTTCCCTCTACTTTTTGCTCCAATTTTTTTCTTCTCTTTCATTACTCAATATTGGGTTTTCTTCTTCTTTTTCCCAGTTTCTATCTTTTTTAATTCATATTTTTGTTTATTCCTTTGTTCTAATTTTTATAGTTTATATTTGTCCACCGTATTCTAACTTTTACAATTTTCAGAAAATAGTTTTGATGAAATAAGTAAAATATTACATTTTTAATTCATGGTGGTGGAATCTACAAATGAATTGAAGGAAAATGATTTTTTTTTTTTGGCTAAATATGCTAAACGGATCCGGATAAATTAATTTATTCGGATCCGGTTGCTACTTTTCAAGATCCGCGCTGATCCGGATCCGGATCCAGATAGAAGACATGTTAATTGGACTCGGATCCGGATCTGCCTTGATCCGGTCCGAGTCCGGCCCATTGACAGCCCTACCTCCAAATATGCAGTTGGACAATAGATAAGTAAAGCCCAGTAGGCTATCGGCAGCTGTTGCATGAAAACTTAAATGATATTATGGTTTGAGTAAAGCCCAGTAGGCTACCTCCAAACAGAGCCTTAGCCCTTTCTTACCAAAAGAAAGATAAAAAGTATAGCCCAATAAGCTATGCACAGCAGCCCTTTCATTTCATAACTAAAAGCTATACACAGCAGCCCAATAAGCTATACACAGCAGCCCAATAAGAACTTAAATTAAAGTAATATAATGGGCCTCCTAGTCCGACTTAATGAACAATTGTTTAGATTAACCAGATCCAAGAAAAAGAAAAATTCTAGTCAAATAGTAGAATTCAGTTATTTGATTTGGTTAACATTTGAAAAGGATAATTTATTAACTTATACTTAGACCTTTGCTTAAAATTAATTATATTATTGAAACTATGCTCAATTATTCAATAATTTCTTGGAATTTTTTTTATTGGATTTCAGATTCTTTTTTAAGTTAACTCAGGGCTGGGGGCGGATCGGGTATTTTGGGTCGGGCACCCAACCTGACGGGTATTGAGTTTTCACACTCAAAACCAGACCCATTTAGGCTGGTACCTGAATTTTCGAGTACCTAAAATTTCACTTTTAAAAAAAAATATATATATATATACACATACATATATATATATATATATATATATATAAAAGAAATAGAATGTTGGGGAGTTAGGGTTTGTGTCTTCTTTTTTTTTTTTTTTTTCCTTTTTTGAGTTTGGGTTGAATAATGAAATAGAGGGATAAATTGTAATTGGCTAATAAAATGTAATTGGGCTAAATTATAAATTATTCAATATCCAAACGGGTCTCGAAATATCCATTCGAGTGTAAATGTAAAACCCAAAATTTTTAGTTCCAAACGGGAATACCCGATATGGTCGAACGGATACCAAATTACCCGACTCAAACGCCCAACCCTAGGCTAACCTAGCTAATATCGATGTATGAAGATCCTCTATTCTTGACTCGGATATGAAGATTAAATAATACTCAATCAGACTGGTATGAATATGAAGATCAAATTAAATTATAATTATATAAAGATAATTCGATCACGCTATTTAAAAATTGAAATTAAATAAAAAGATGTGTAATTCATTAATTCTAGTAATTCATCCATGAATTAAATTAATGGCTGCGGATATAAGGTCAATTCAATATTTGCTCAAAGCCTTCCCAAAGTCGCACGCCAATTTAGTCCAATCGAACCCACACGTACATGCGTGTGTTTCTCCATTTCATAAGATAAAAGAGTTTCTTTTCAAAATATGAAAACGTGCAACACCGACATATATGACTTTTTTTTTCTGCGTCAACTCTTCACTCATAGTATGATTAATTAAGGATTCTATTTACTTCCAAAATAATTTAATTTCATTTAAAAGGACTAAGATATATAGGACTACGTACTGTTCCAGTTTCGGCTACCAACTCTGCCTTATGTTAAATGATACAAGTCATATATAAACTATTAACTAGCCAGTGACGTTAAATAATCAGTCTTTAGTTTTTTTTTTTTTTTTTTTTATTTTAAATTCGTGTGTTATTTTTCTCATATATGAAGAAAATGAGTTGTTGACCACACGTTTGTCCTTGCTTGGTGGCACGTATAATATGATAGATGATTTAGACTTACAAATTAATATAATTAACCTAATTTTAGGTGCAAGGGGTTAATTGTAAGAAGATGATAAATTGAGAGGGATTTTTGTAATATCGAATACGTGAGAAAATATTTTATAATTAGACCTTACCGTAGAAAGTATCCGTAATTTAATTACCCATTTTTTTAAGCATCATATATATAATGTTTTCCTACCACTAATACATAATTTTTTTTTAAATCAAAAAAGGTGACAATTTATAAGAAAAGAACAAATTTCTCCTAGGAAATTAAGTAAGACCAAATCACAAAAGTAATAACACGAGGGGTACTACGGAAAGAAAGAATTAGTGTTGAAATTAAAAGCCAAAGAGACAAGAATACAACAAGACCATAGACTATTAAGTTCAATTTATTCAAATCGATCATTTACACTGATTAAAGAAACCAAAACATATATATATGTAAATAAATAATTGCTGGTATCACAAAGGAAATTGGCCAATTATGATAGTGATATATATTAGTTTGTTCTTAAGGTTATAAATCATCATTTTTAATTTTCCAGATGATATCATGCATGACATCACATGGCTACAAGTCTTTATGGACCAAATTTTGATGTTTTTATTGAACGTCAACAGATCTAGAAGGGTGAAGTCAAGCCCTTGTTGGCTTGTAATTTTATTGGTGAGTATATCATGTAACTGTAAGCAAAAGAAACACAATAAAATTCTTAATTATTCAAGATCTATTTTTCTGAGGAATATTAATGGCGATTTTTTTTCCCCTTTGTTTTACCCATTTCAAATATGATGATCTCCAAGAAATTTGTTCATTCTTTCAATGAATGACACAAAATATTTGACCTATTTGTTCATATATATTAAATTAATGTCTAAATTGTTCATTCTTGACACAAAATATTTGTCATACGGTATCGACTATACATATGTAATTCTTTTTTTACAAATATTTGTAAAAAAAATGAACAATTTAGACACAAAATACGTACTATCATAAATGTATATGAACGAGTATATTCTACAACAAATTCAAAAATTGGGGACTTGAAATGATAAATTACTAGTATGATATATATAATTATACTAAGAAAAACATTATCTTGCACATAATTAATTAGTTGAGATTAACCAAAAAAGAAAAAGAAACTAGAAAGATTTGACCTATGTTCTTTTATTTTGGGGATAAATTATTATTATTATTATTATTATTATGTCAAAAACTTTCAATGTGGTGGATATATAAAAGTAGAACAACTTTTCCTTATATATATGAAAAAGTAAAGTAAATGCAAGGAATCCAAAATAAGAAAAGCGTGTCAAATTTGTAAACTTGTGCATGTAGAAGTATCTGATTTTTCTAAAACTACGTGGACGACAATATATCATCATGCTTATAGCCCAGTTGAATGAAGAAAGACAAAAATTGGACTAAACCACCACAGGACGTGCTGTTCTACTTGCATACTGCGGAATGACCCATACCGTGTCTTATCTATCTATCTATATTTATTTATTTATATATATATACATATACATATATTTATTATATATTATTTATTTTTATACATATAAAAGTACGAGTTGGTCAAGAAAATTTCTTTCATTTTTTATGAAGACTAATATATCCCTATTTAAATTATATTGTGATATTTAATTACATGATAAAAAGATAAAAGATAGGTATAACCGGCAAAACTGGTTAAATCGATAAAAAAAAAAAAGGGTTAAACCTGTGAAAACTGGTTTAGATGGAAATATCAAGGTCAAAGAAGAAAATAATTGATATTGTTCATTCGTTCAAATAGTTATTTTATAATAATAATTATGTTGACATGTAGTTTTAGATTAGAAATATTTAGTAATTATAATTCATTTTTTTTTTCAAGTTTTGGTTTTATGTATTTATGATAACAACTTTAAATTATTGATAACAACATATTAATAATTAAAGTGATTTAGTCAAAACAACTATGTGGTATGTCGTTAAGACCATAGTATGATAAAAAAAATGATTATATGATTCAACTAACATATAAAATTAGATAATCACGTACAACGCACGTGCATTCTTCTAGTATATATAAAAATATTGTGGTCTTTAATTTCAAGAGAGAATTGCATTTTTGGTACTGAGCTATAGGTCAATTCGATGTGTCCAACACATTTGGTACAACGCTTTAACAAATTGTGACACATTTGGTACAACCGTTAAGTGGTGACGTGGTAGTTAAGTCTAATTGCAAAGTTGATGTCATTACTTATGTTGACTGATAATTTTACCCCATAACATTTCAGGCTACCATTAAAGCTCCACATCTCCAAATTTAGTGACGATCTTAGTCTACATTGTTGCCAAATTTTAAAATTGACTCGAATAATACCACGTGCAGACCAATTTGAAAATTTTACTTATTTTAATTAAATAACTAATTTGATTTATAAACAATATTAATAAACTAAATAATAATTTAACATATTCTTTTTAAATATAATATTTATATAATAGTATTAATCTATTTAATATTTATTAAAATAATAAATTATATAATTAAAAACTATTTAATATTTATTAAAATAATAAATAATTTTAATTAAAAAGAAATCCCAAACCACACAACCCCACCCTCCCCTCCCCTACCCCCCACCCCCCCACTTCCCAGGGCGCCGGCGGCCTAGGTCTTCGGTCCCAGGCCGACGGCCTGGGTTCTCCAATTCCAGGCCACCGCGATCTGGGTTCTCCGATCCCAGGCCGACTGGGCCTGAAGACCCAAGCCGTCGGCGGCTAGGGAAGTGTTTTTGGGGGGGGGGGGGGGGGGTTAAGGGGTTGGGTGGGTTTGGGATTTTTTTTTTAAAATTAAAATGATTTATTATTTTAATAAATATTAAATCATTTTTAATTATATAATTTATTATTTTAATAAATATTAAATAGATTAATAATTTTATATTTTAAAAGAATATGTTTTCTTACTTTTGGTGATATTTATATTAAATTTATATTTAGTTTATTTATATTGTTTCTAAATCAAATTAGTTATATTAACAAAATAAGTAAAATTTTCAAATTGATCTGCATGTGGTCTTATTCGAGCCAATTTTGAAATTTTGTAACAATGTAGACTAAAATGAACAATAAATTTGGAGATATGGGGCTTTTTTGGTAGCCTGAAATATTATGGGGTAAAATTATCAGTCAACATAAGTAGTGGCATCAACTTTACAATTAGACTTAATTGTCACATCACCACTTAACTGCAATTTTTAACGGTTGTACCAAATGTGTTGGACACATAAAGCTCAGTACCAAAAGTGAGAATTGACCTATAGCTCAGTATAAAAAATGCAATTCTCCCTTAATTTTAATATGTCTCTAATTATATAATATTGTTTTTTGTTTTTAGTAAAAAAATACTTAGAATATAGTGTTACATCAATACCATCAAAATGAAGTCTCAGTCGCATACGTCTACAAATAAAGGAGGTAAAATACTCATCATAATAATATTATAATGGAGTAATATTTATGTCATTTTTCATATCACGTGAAGGTAATTTGTCCATGAGACATATTACATGGGTTGTACCTTGCCAAAAACCATCTTATTATCTAGCTTATTCATTCTACCTACCCTTAAAATCTTAGGCTCCTTATAAATATGTTTTGGTCTGACCAAAAAATTAGGTTAGAATCATTCAATTCACGTTTGAACAAGACTCAATTGAAGCCCAATCAAGTACAATAAAATCTTTTAAAACATGCATGTGATCTAATTTTTCTGATCTCAAACTTATGAAAGTTTTTTATTTGCGCATATATATCACCTACATTATACTTTTGTCACAAATCTCAGTTAACATTCAAACTCATACCAAATCAAATCTCAAGTTTTCTAAATCTACAAAATCAACATTCAAATTGTGTTTCAAAGGTTTCGCCAAAATCAACAAAAATTAAAAATTTGAAACAAAAACTCATTGAAATCAGAATCGATCCATTGTTTCCGAAGTCTCAAACTCACGAGTCCACTGCAAATTGGAAAAAGCGTTGAAAGTGGAAATTAATACAAACCCAAAAGGATTTCAAAGAATCAAACCATAGAGACGACAAAATATGGAACACGATTATTAGATTCAACACCTTGCCTATTACATTTTCCCGCCGCCAGTAAACATACGGCCCCACGATTTCAGAACTCAAATTTAGGTCCAAATTTAGGTCCAATGACGACTAATGAATTAATCGATCACTACTAATTGTCGTGGTTAGGAGTTGAATTTCCAATCCATGCCATGTGGGTTGAAGTAAACATGCATGCATGTACCAATCTTTTTGAATTCCACAGAATTTAATTTCCCCGTACATAGATTTGTTCTCTTAAATCCTTTTTTCTGAAATTAACAGGATCTGGACAAATGCATACTCGATCAAATGGTTCAATGAACACTCAGCATCTTGTTACATGTGTTGATTTGTATTACAAGATTTGGTCTTTAATTGGTCTAAGGTAAAGTCTTAATTTGAGTTAATTAAACATTTGGTCTAAGGTAAAGTCTTTGAGTTGATTAAACATTATGGATTTGTCCTTTTCACCTTTTAAGTATTAACATACCATGTTGATATAGGTATTCGACCAGCCTGATTTCCTTATTTGGTGGGAATCAAGCTAAGGGATCAATTAAGAAACGTTCTAATAATTAATCTGGAAAGTAATTATCAAGGTGGTTGGGCCAAGCGATAGTGACTTGCGACCCCCATAGGCGAAACTCAAGTTCGAATCCTACTGAAGACATCACACTTGGGAGGACCTATACCCTTTCCACTATTCGGTCCGAGCTGTAAATACACAGTCTAGTAGATAAAAAAAAAAATTAATCTGGAAAGTATCTTTTAATTTCAGCAGAACTGTCTTCGGGGATATAAGTCTTATTCATTTAAAACTCTCGATTTCTAGTTTATGCTTTTAGAGAATTATCATTTTTCAAACTTAATTAATCATCGGAGAAACTTTCTATCTACAATTCATTTTTATTTTTTTTGGTTCAACTAAATTTATCTTAGATATTCTGGCTCTGTGATCATGGAACCATGGGAAACATTAGTTGATTTAATTAAACTGTGACGGCATCTAGATTTGGATTTTAACATGAACATGACTTTGAATATTATTTGATTATATTGACATGAACTGGAAATTTGGTCCTCGCACACCAGCAATTGAAACAGATTTGAATATAATTTATGATGTAATAATATATTCAACATCTAAAAATAATAATAAAAAGTTCATTTATTTATTTAATTAGATAAATAAATTAATCTGAGTTTAAAAAATCAATTTTATTGGTATGCCCTTGAAAATTAACTCTATAAAGACCTTGATAAATAAAATAAATTTGAGTTTAGAAAAATGAATTAGGTTCTAGTAATTCAATTTGTTTTGAATTAAACTGATTTAAATGACTCGAATCATTTAATTCATAAACAGACGCGCGTGATCAGTCCTTTATTCAAATTGTCAATCTATTTTTGTCCTAACAAAAGTTCTCAGCCTGTACAAATCCTATTCTACCCAATTTGATATATATACCTTAACAATTTTCTTATTAGGAAATTATAGTCCTTATTTTGCCCGAAATATATTCATACGATCAAAAGATAAATAAAGGTACTGCTATGTGTCAATCTCTCTTATATTTGCCTGCTCCTCCTCTCCAATATTCGCCTAAATATATACTGATCTATGTTGCACGGATATAAATACGGGGATACGGATACAGTTCGATACGAATACGGAGATACGAATTTTTGAAATTTATTGAATATGATACGGCATGGATACAGATGTAAAATATAATGTAAATTTATGCATAAGCAACTAGATCTTTCACTTCAAGTTCTAGAAGAAAAGATAATCCAATTTAACATAAACAAAAGTTATATTACTACAAAATCAAAAATAATTCATTATTAACATATCGCAACAATGGAATAACTTCATATTTGAGATTTCATGACCTATGAGAGAGACTTGAATAAGAGACCGAGTAGATGTACTAGTCCGTCTAGTCGTTGATGTTTAGTCCTAGAGACTTTATCATTTTATTATAGTTTAAATTTGACTCATGATATTACATAAAAAGCCCCCCGGAGTATCCTAATGTCCAACTAGTGTATCCGATACGTATCTATTTTAAATTTTTTTTTTATTATTATTACCGCCATGTGGCGTATTGGATACATATCTCACGAGTATCCGTATCCTCCGTGTATCCGATATAATACTTTGTATTTTTTTGATGTATCCGTGTATCATAGATCCTAATGCTTGGGTTGTCAATGAGTCAAATTTGGATCATTTCATATATGTTCCTATTCTTTCCATTTGAACGGGCCGAGTTCAAGTTGAGTCCATATCTGAAGTTTTTGATTCCATCGGATTTTTTCAAATTTTGAATATTTTTTTATAGATCCAATAAATCCCCTATTTCAAAATTATCACGAATATTTTTATTTTATACAATACGTATGTTGACTTTACATTTTTATTCAACATAGTTAAGGTGTCCAAACTTTCTTCATAATATACAAAACTCTAACTCATCAACATATTTCATGTTTTTATCAGATCCGAATATTTAACACATCGAATTAAAATGTAGATCTATATTTTTTTTAGAATACATTCATCATCAACCAAACACTAGTATTAAACTAGAGGAAATTAATCCACATTCGTAGGAATTGAAACCAATACCTCTTAGTCCTGGAATTTCATTCTTAACCAACTGGCTAAGGTCTCATCGGCATTTCTAGATCTATATTCAATCCACATATTTCAGACTATAAATCTTCTTAATTGGTCAAATTCACTTAATATTTAATCAGATTGAACGGAGTCGGATGAACACCGCCCATGATTTCGAACTGGGCCTAGATGATACTCGTACACTAATAATTAATTTTCTTTCGCCCATGATTTCGAACTGGACTAGCCGACTTTGACTATGTACTTAAAAGTTAAATCCCATTTAATTATTACATCTACTTGTGATTTGTCGACTAACCTGATTTAGTTTAAGTATGATGCAAGTTTTCCATTAGCTTAAGTAAGAAAAATGAACAAATCTATCCGTGTGAAATACGTACAGAAACTTGGTGCTATTTGAGGATTAAGTTTCCTTCTAGAACACAAAATAATTCAAGTGATTGAATCCGTCGAATTGAAATATCAATTTTTTTTTGTATTTTACAGCACTGCTTACTAGCTTGCATGGTCGAATGATTGGAGTTTAACCATTAGCATTTAATAATATAGTTCTAGAAGTTTTCTTGTGTAATTAATATAATTAGTTCGGAAGAAATTAATTTATTTTGTTTTTGTAGACTATTGCTAGATTTATAATTTAAAAATTGAATATTAAACCTTCAGTTCAACTTCATTTTATTGTTTAACATTATCATTTTATTGTTTAAAATAAAAAACTTACTAACATCACGTGAAAGTATTTTGTGTTTGACCAAACAATTTAATAAGGTCTTAATTAATAATACATACCAATTTCTTTTATACCAAATAGTACGAGGAAAAATTAAATAAAAAAAAAATCTAAATAATTTATTTATTTATAGTGTATAAACAAAATAAAGGACCGCGTAAATGATTCGCTTCTGCCGTTGTGCATTAAAAAAAACATAGAACGTGGAAAATGCGCGTAACGTGCCAGCAAATCACAATTACTACTCCCACAGTCCCACTCCGACTACAAAATACACACAGAATTAAAATAGAAAAATAAATAGTTAGGAAATTATTACGATAAAGACATGTATGGAGAATGGTCAATTTAGGAGTTCAACTCCTTTAATTTGTTCAATCTTTTTGAGGAAATAATAAAAGTACGTACGTTCTCTTCTTCTTCTTTCAATGGTGGGCGTGACTTTGACCTTGTGGAAATAATTTCAATACCCTTTTTCTCTTTTTAGAAATTAAGTCCTCTCCTTAAAAAATTTCCTTCAATTCTAAATTACAATTACATTTACAATACAATAAAAATTATAACTACAATACAATTTATATTTAAAATATTATTTAATTCATTAGATTTTATAAGTTATAAACAGTATTCCATTTGTTTTATTATGTAATTATTATAATTAAGTATATGTCAACGTCAGAAAAAACGTTTTTTAAAGACCGACGACACGTTTTACTTTTCTTGGCAATAAATAAATGTCTGGAATCAGATCATTCCGCACATAGTATAATTTAATCAATCACCTTCACTCCACCTTCCTTCCTACAACTTGTATTGTAACTTGTAAGACAGACTGTCCTATATAAGCCTCCTGCATATACATATATATTTGAGAATTCATGCTGCAAGAAACACACAATTACATATATATATACAACACAACAAAAGAAAAGAAACTGAATCAAATCAAATTGGTTAAACTTTATCTAGCTATATATATATACCTCAAGAACAAGAACAAGAACAAGAACAAGAACAACAACATATGGAATTCACAAGTCTGCTCAACACTTCATTGGATCTCAATTCTAAACCTATCAGAATTCTCAATGATGCTCCTCCGGTACGTACATAAACTATTCAAAATTAATTAGTTAGTTAATTCCATCTCTAGCTAGTTTAATTATAATTAGATTATACGTACTCCAACCAAACGTACTTAGGCATTCGTTAATTTTTCGTACAGAAACAAGAAACGACGGAGAGTAATTTCATTGAGTTGGGATTCCTAAGAAATGTACCAGCTGCGAATGGCAACGAAGAGGTGATCGAGTAGTTCTTTTCATGTTGATTAATATTGCACACACAACACACAACACTTTTGAGTTTGTTGATTGAATGAATTTTTTGTCCTCATTAAAACAGAAAGGAGCTTTAATAGAGGAACTGAACCGAGTGAGTGCTGAAAACAAGAAACTGACAGAAATGTTAACAATTATGTGTGAGAATTACACTCAACTCAGAAACCAACTATTTCAGTACAAGAATGATCATAGTGTGGAAAATATACAAGCAGCAGCAGCAGCAATATCAAATAAGAAGAGGAAAGCTGCTGCAGAGAGTAGTGCTATTAATAATAATAATGCTCAAAACAATTCTGAGAGCAGCTCAAGTGATGAAGATTCCTCAAAGAAACAGAGAGAAGAAGAACACATTAAACCCAAGATTTCCCGGGTTTTGTCAAGAACAGAGGCATCTGATACTAGCCTTGTGAGTCCAATTAATTAAATATAATCATCACTCTTTTTTTTTTTTTTTTTTTTTTACTGAAATGAAACTCTTTAATTACATTACAGATAGTTAAAGATGGATACCAATGGAGGAAATATGGACAGAAAGTTACCAGAGACAATCCTTCTCCAAGAGCTTACTTCAAGTGTTCCTTTGCTCCTACCTGTCCAGTCAAAAAGAAGGTAATTAATTACTTGTAGGACTAGCTAGAAATGCAATTTTTCTATCATACCAACAACAGTTTAATTTGTGTTCTGTTCTGTCTCAGGTTCAAAGAAGTATAGAAGACCAATCAATTGTAGTTGCAACTTATGAAGGGGAACACAACCATCCTCACCCATCAAAAGCTGAGGCCACTTCTGGGCCCAACCGGAGTTTGACACTTGGCAACGTCCCATGCTCGACCACCCTAAGTTCATCTGGACCAACAATTACTCTTGATCTAACAAAACCAAAGCCACAAAGTCAGGAAGAAAAAAGAAATTTCAGAGGCAACATTAATGCACCAGAATTCCAACAGTATTTTGTGGAACAGATGGCTTCTACATTAACTAAAGATCCAAACTTCAAGGCAGCCTTGGCTGCTGCCATTTCCGGAAAGTTTCTTCAACAAAATAATAATAATAATAATAGGACAGAAAATTGGTAGGAGATCAAAAGAAGGAAGCAATTGTATTTGTATTGTTCATCTTTGTTACTTCACTATATTTCTAATCACAAAACAATTTGAACTTTAATATGGATTATAGTAGTATCTTTAGCTAGTCAAATTAAAGAACAGAAAAGGGAACTAATTTCATACATTATTTGAATGAATAATCAAATGAAGTCATCTAGTAATTGGCATTTTGCTTGTCATAAATACACTATGTCGGCACTTTGCACCCTAAAATTAAAACTTTGGCACTTTGTAATTGGGGTGCACATGGTTTTCAAAACCGTACCAAACAGCACCGAACTTTTGGTTTTTTCCACAAAACTAAAGGTTTTATATGGCCGAAAACCATACCGAGTATTTTGGTATGATTTCGGTTTTAGACTTCTCATACTAGGAAAAATTGTTCCGTGCTAAAATTGTAAAGAAACATGAATAAATTATTCATTTTTTATCTTTACAACTAAACTTTATGACTTTTTATTTTTCAACTTATAATTATAATACTCTCAACACGATATTATTTATTACTTATATAATGGCCCATTGCTATTCATAGTTACTACATCGCTCATATTTAATTAAAGCAATATATGCTTGAACTTAGCACAAAATTAGTAATATGCTATATGTTGAAAACTTAATATGCAAATATTCTAGATAACAAATACCGAACAAAAAAGTTCCTCTACCAAAAAAAATAGTGATAAAATAATAAGCCAATTAATTTTATTCAACCAGGTCACATTATGTCATCAAATTCGTGAATTATTTAATATAAAATAATAGTTTGTAAGATATTATGATCATTTTTATAAAATCATCAGTAAAATAAAGAAAAACATATATTATCAATTTATTTTATTAAAAAAAATATATTATGTTTGTCAACTAAGTAAATGACTGAATGAGAAAATTTACGTTGAATTTTTTTTTTTCAAAACAGCAAAACCATATTGTATCTAAACCACACAAAACCGAGTGTATTGCTATGGTTTATAAAATTCTAGTTTCGTTATAGATTTTTAAAACCACACTAATTTGCACACTAGTGGGGTGCATTTCACCGAAGAAATGCTACAATATTTCAATTACAGCTGCAAAGTGTCAAAATTGTATATTTTTCTAGTGCAAAATATTGAAATCATCAGGGAAATGATCAAAGTAAATACTTTCAGTGATTAAGCAGCTTTTGCATATCATTTTTATCTACATACAAATACTATCATGTAATAATCTACAAGAAACGAATTAATTTATAATAATTTGTACATTAAACTTGTGTGAGCAATAACCCATTCCAAATGTGGAAAACTGCCCTACACATAAATTATTACAGTGCATCAACATTAACACCCATAAAGAACCCCACTACCTGGACAAATTCAAATCATCAATATCTCTAGCTAAATCCAATTCCATGAGATCTTCAGGTTGTTTCTCTTCGTTCTTGGAAGTAGGGGCTTCATTCTTGTCCCGTAAATCACCTGCAATTAGGCAATCCTGATATCTGAAACAGTTGATCAGATGGTCATTTGTAATTCCAGCTACTTGCATAAATGAGTATACAACTGTAGGTCCAACTCCTCGGAATCCTCTTCTAACTAGGTCTTTGCTTATAGTATCTGCTTTTGATGTCTTTATCGGAATTTGCCGTGGATAGCGAAAACTGCCAACAATGGGTTTGTTGTTCACAAAACCCCAAATGTATTTGTCAAAAGACCCAACCTCGACTATTATCTGCACAATGATAAAGCACCGACCATCAGATTAATGATCATATATTTTTAGAATGAAACTTTTTCAAACATTAAATTGTTTTCCAGGCCTTTACTTTCTTTTCCCTTTTTCTTTGGTGAGGATAGATAAGGGAAAAGATCTTACATCCTACTTCTATATACAACTTTTGTGTTACACTTTGGTGTCAAACTTATGTCTATTTTTGTAACACTTATGTCTACATTGACAGGTGTATATGTGGACCCGCACCAATTTTAAATTGTTACAGTAGTTAATGCATGTGTAGGCGCGACACGAATGTTGAGTGCAATCCCTAACTTGTGCTCTTCTTGTAGTTCAGAGCAGTCTCATCCAATTTGTGTGACCATTTCAAATCAAATAATATGAGATTTGTTCAATCAACTAATTAAATTAAACAAATCTTCTCTGAGCAAAGCAGTTGGCTAGAAACTATCTCATCAAGTCTATTGAGTGCTAATGATATTGCCATAAGTAATTCAAAGACTTCAAGAAATTTAATAATTCCAGTCATTTCTTTTCCAAACAGAAACCCTTCAAAAGTTCAGAAAATTCTAGACATATATAATATGTTTCAGCAAAAAAATAGAATCATATGGACACAATCGAGAAAATTGTAATCCTACAAGATCTGCAAAAAATAATACATATAAAATCAGTGCATACCTTACAAATTTGACGTGCATTTTCAGTAATTGCACGCAGCTTTACTTCAGAAAGAAGAGAGCTGGCAGGACTTCCTGGTGCAGCAATTTTCTTGTCATTTAATTTTGACACTGCAATTGGATCAAAGTCCAGAAAAACATCTCTGCAGCCCAACACATGCACAATGAATCAGCATCCTGATAGCTTGTGAGTAGCACCAAATTGTTGTGAACTTGCCTTTCTAAGTACAATATCACATAAAAAAGGTTAATATACCTGAATATTTGCCTTTTGCTAAGAATGACAGGCCAAGTTAGTTCAGCCAATGCAGTGGAAAAGCTAAGCAGTTCAAAAAGTTTCCTGTGAATTCCAAAAGCAAAACAATGTATAAAAGACTTCGTTTCCAACATAAAGCAATTAAAAATATAAGTAAACCAATCTGGAAGGTACACATACTTGTCATCATGAACAGGACATCCCCATTCTTCATCATGGAAAGAAGCGTATAATGAATCTGAGAGAAAATAAAACCAATCAGAGTAGGAATGACAAATTAAGTGATTGGATAGGCATCAAGAGACATGATATGCCACGAAGGGGACTGGTAACCATGAAACTATGGAGGAAATGCTCTTAAATCTGGACAGACAATGTAACCTAAAATCAATTTAGTGAAACTATGTTCTTATTCAAGGTAACTGAGAAGACATAGTACTGAAAGGAGGCAGTAGCCGAGTAGGTCTAACTTTCTAAGAAGCATTTTGCTTCCTTTACTTGGCTGTACTAAACACGCTCAAACATCCCTTGGCCAGGATAGCAAGACATAAGATAATAGTGTTAAAAATAAAGTATATAACACATACACGTATAATATATAGGAAATGTCTCCGAATTACAAAAGTTCCAAAGGGAAATTATATGGAAAGAGTAAACTTATTTTCCGATCTTCTTGCAATTTGCTATTCAGAACTTCTGCTTCTAGCTAACGACCTAAAACTAACAATATTTTAGTACCAAATAATTTGTGATCATTTTTCCAATTTCACAGGTTCATAGAAAGTTCTCTTTCCTAGGATGTTCTCACTTGCAGTTAAAAAAGAGGGTATCAGGAGAGAAGAACATAAAACAAGTGATATTTTCCCAAAATTTCAAAATTACAGATGTACTGTAATTACAAGCCAGAATAACTTAAAAGAGTGGCTTCTTTTGCATCATAATCGACCATTGCGGTTTTAAGCAGCTTAGTTTAACATATACAAACTGTTTCCTAGGAAGACGAGAAGACTACTCACTAACATTATATTTTTGAAAATGCCAGCAACCTATAGCTCAAAATTTTATCAATTTACTATTCGACAGTTCAGTCAGTGAAGCCTATTTCTTTTCCCTTTTGTGGAGAGGCACAGCGAAAACAACGAATTTGGTAATCAGGCATAGTGGGTGATTAAACAGAAAGGAATTCACCAGTTTTGGGGGGCTAAAGAAAGCAAATCTTAAGTTTGATAGCCAAGCTTCTTATAAGAAATTTTCTTTATTTTCAGATATTGTCTGCCATCTATAGCTGCTATCTAATTTCATGAGTTTGTCAAATCTGCTCGCTGGTGAATAGAAACCAATACGGAGTATGTAATTATTTTAGTACTCAAAAGGTAAAGAAAGTAACCAAAATAGATATTCAAGTGTTATACTCTTCACTTGCATACTGATGACAACTTCATGATCACGTAATTCTTTATTTATAAAGATCAAGGCTAAAATAGGTTTACATTTTGTAGCTTGATTAAAGTTATAAGCAAATTCATAATTTTATTTGGGCAGATCTATCTGGGGCAATAGGCTGATCATCCAAATAGACAGCCAGGCATGAAAAGGCAGACTTCTATGAAACTTTCAAGTGGCTGTAGCACAAGTCTGTCTAGTTCCCCTCTCTCTATAATCAGTACATATGCTTTCTATATAGTACTTAAGGAAACTCCATCAGCAACATTTCAGTCAAAAGATACTGTTTCTATAAACGCTGAAATTGAAGTACCTCCAGTTCTTTCCAAAGAATTATATTCGATAATAGTAAAAAAAATCACATCAATTGATCAACTGGGCCAATTCTAAGAGAAACATAACAGCAAAGAACATTCCAAATTTAAGTTGCATCTAAAAACAAATGCATAATGTACACAATCTAACAAATTAAGAATGAACTCACTGATCAATTCCTAATTTCTTTAATTCTATCCAACTCCAAAGTACATTAATGCAAGATCAAGAAAATCAACAGATGTCATCACAAGTCACTAAGAACCACCAAAAGTTTGTTACTTTATTCCTAACCACTAACACCAGAATCAAATCGAATCAAATTCCTAAATCAGATCATAGCAGCATCAATATACATCACATGTAGAATGTGATACAGGCACATGTACACATACCATCCACAAAATTGAATATCAAACGCTTCATATAAATGTAATTCTGAAAACATACCAGTATTTGAAGTCACCCAAGCACACCTTTTCTTAACCGCTGCATTATCCACCATCACCACACCCTCAATCTCAGCCCCAATAATTTTTCCATTTACCTCAACCTTCTCGAACTTGTCAGATTTGATACTGCATTGTTGTTTCCTCCTCGTCAGAGTCGCACTCCGCCTGCTAACAATCCTCCCCGTTGACGCCCGACTCTGCGAAGAATCTGTGGAAGCATCTGAAGAACACGAAGCATTGTGCGACAAGTTCGGCTGCCTCTGTCTCAAAATTGACGCAGCGCCGCTAGAACTCCTCCGAAGACCTACGGCCGGCGACGGATTTTTCTCCGGCGACTGCAATGTCATCGTGGACTTCGTCCCCTTGCGCTCGTCAAACCCTAGGGGATTGTGCGTCTTCTCAGCCTTCGGTTTCTGTAATTCAACGGATCTGACTTTGTTTCCGGCCGGTCCAAGCACCGGTCGTGAATCTAGTTCGGGGAGGTTCATCGATTTCACCCTCGGCGGTCCAGACATAATTTATCAATTACTAATTGGGGTCTTAAATCTACTTCAAAGGTAGAATTCAGTAGCGAATGCTTAATGTAGGGTATAGAATTAGGGTTTTTGGAGTGAGGTTTGGGAAGTGCATATTGGAATTGTGTACCTGGAGTAGGGGATTAGAACTCTAATGAGATAACATAATGCATTTTTGCTTTCGAGCAGTGTGACGGTGGCGCAACGACTGCCGGCGGAGGAAAATGTTATTGCGGCGGTTGATCAACGGAGGCTAATTATTGATATTTCTAGAGAGGGAGCATTTGTATACAGAGAGCAAGAAGCTGAACCATTAAATGCTTGCCACCTCAGAGAAGGCAACCTGTTGGCTTGTTCTTATTCGTTATTTTGGGAAACAAAATATAATGGTCAATTCCGAATTTGTTAATTATCAGACATTTTTTTTCTTTTGGATCCTATCAGCCTTTAAAATTATTAAAACCAAAATTAATAATATTTGAATTTTTGTTCAAATAAGAGATATAATTACGAGTATTACTGAAAATGTGCTTCAGCTGAGTTTCATACTTTTTGTAGCTTTTAATATAGAAGTATGTTTAGAAATTAATACATAATAAACTTAATTAATATTGACTAATTTGCTAATAGACCATGTATTATTTGTAGAGTAGTGCTATTCCTATAGTCTTCAACCGACTGTACACATATTTTTTTTTTCTTGTCATTTATATATTTTAATGTATATGAAAAAAATTAATTATACGATACATAAATAATTATCAAGAAAATATAAATCATGTTTGTAAATATTAAACTACAACCTTGAAATTATAAACCCTAAACCTGTTAAACAAGTAGTAGGTAATACAATTAACTTCCAAAGCCTAAAATATGGGCTATATAAAAGACTGGAAAGTTTGGGCTGTCATATAATCATTTTCCTTATTTGTATTAGCAAAAGGTCATAGTGTTAATAAGTCAAATGTGTTTATCCCTCCAAATTCGCATTGTGTTTTACTCGCTTTAAGTGCGAGTATTATTTATTATTTATAGTGGATGAGACAAATATACCTCGATGTTATTTTCTCTTTTGAAATAAAATATCATAAACACAATCATTCACATAAAAAATAACAATAACCTCCCTACAAACTTAAAAGATTGATGATGACCCTTATGCAAGAAAGTTTTAATTTTAAAATGGGTGCAACGAGGTAATAAATAATACTATAACACTAGTGATTTTTTGCTAATATCCCAAAGAGTTTTTTTACAATTAAAAAATAACACAAAGGATGTTTTTGCATTCCACTCTGATTTTCTATTATATATATAGGTACTCGTGTCATGAATAAACATACGCCGTACACGATATCATCTGAAAAAGTGTTGAGGAAGAATGCGACACCCTGGCCATGAGTCTACTTGGTCACGTTTTCTGCCACAGGCCCACAGGGTTCAATCCATGATAATGTAAAATCTATTTAGAAATATGGGCTTTTGGTGTTTAACCCAGAATTGGGATGGTCCAGTATCAGAATGGACCCAATAGTTTGTTGTTTTAGTCAGTAGGCTTGTAATCCGAATCAATTTAGTCAGATTATTAAGTAACTTTTATAATCAATAAAAAAAAAAAAAGTTAATGTATTTAATTTGTTGATTAAATATATGATCTTTATTTAATAAATTGAATGAAATAACAGTATAACAAGATTCGTTAACTGACAAAGACAAACTAAAAGTAAAAATTATAAAGCGATTATAAAATAATAGAAAGTGACATATATTCACAAGAACATTCTTGAGATAAATTCTAAAGCAACTGTTAGGCACATGATAAATCTAATTAGTGCTATTATGTGCCTAACAGTTTCTTGAATAAAATTACCCTGTAAAATTTTTATTGCATAAAACCTACTTGTACTTTTAAAAACCTACACAAAACCCTCAATTTGTAAAAAAATAGGTCATTTTTATCGGCATATTTCAATAAACTAATTTTAAAATATTTCACATGAAGTTGTAGGGACCAACGTGAAGTATTTTAAAAATGATTCTCGAAATAAGCCGCTCCAAAATGACTTATTTTTTACAAATTGGGGAATTTTGTGAAGGGTAGGCAGGAAGTTAATGAATAAACAATTATATGGTTTCTCCACCTAAAGTGAGATTGTGGTTACTCTTATGACCATAAAGTAAGATCATGGTCCTTCTTACGTTCACTAAAGTAAGTAATATAAAAATGATGCCGGAAGATCGTATCAATTGGTATCAGAGCAGGCCATCACACACTTTGCCACGCACGCGGAAGGGGCGACCTGGGAAGGAGCGACCTAAGAAAGGGCTACCGCAAAGACGAGTGAAGCCGCTTAATTAGAGTGGGCAACCGGAGTAGGCAACTAGAGTGGGCCAATGTGGACGTTGGCAATGTAATGATCCTAGTTGAAGGGTATGGGGCCTTATCCCACATTGGTAGAACGTGATACTAATATGGGGTTTATATGGTCTTGGGCTCTCCAACTTCAATAGCTAGCTTTTGGGGTGTGGTTCTCCCAGGGTCATAACATTCACAAGGTAGTTTCGTGCAAGTTTACATAAAACAAAGGGTATCTTGCATTTACCCCTATTTATCTAATGAAAGAAACAAGTCCGTAGGAATAGTAGCTTAATTGAGTCATCATCTATAATGTTATATTTTTTTGTGTTAAGTGATAGTACGAAAATTCTAGACTAAATTTCTAAGAACGTATATTGTTTGATCACTTTCATTTTAATCATAAAATAAATGTATTTGTATTAATCTTTTAATTGAATGTCAGTAACTAAAAATTGAATAAGAATTGGAAATAAAGTGATAAAAGTGATAGAACGGAGATATTAACACAAGTAGTAAATAATGGACATTAGTTAATATACACTCGTGTGTATGTATATATTCCTTTCAGTTTAAGTAATTAGAAAAATTGAAATTCTTGAATCTGATACAGAGGAATTAATCCTTTTGTTCATTCCACCTCGAGTTTCTTCACCTTTTTTTTTTCTTCTAAATTTTGTTTTTTTAATATTTGTCTTATTGTCTTCATCTTTTTATATTCTCCCTATGTGTTTGAAAAAGCAGAAGTTTGTTGTATTTACATAGGGTGGGGCCATGGGCAACAAAACTATCCTGGTCACTAAAAGACTTACTGCAAAATTACTAGAGTTTTGTTGATGAGGCAATAGCATGTTTGAGTTTTCATTATTAAAAGGTTATGAATTCAACTTTCATTTGAGTATTTCTCTAGTTTAATAATAATCTTTGTAATTAATGTGTCTTTGTCCTTTGATACCAATGAAATAAATTTGAATAAATTTCATGATAAAATGATTGATGTAATGATGTCTTCACAATAAAATATTAAACATTTATTATTTCAATCATCTTAGATATTTACAAAATTATGTGTATTTAGAATTGAAGTCATGTAGAAAAGAGACCATAAATTCAAATCTCACGGCCACTCTTTGTACTCGGGAACAAAAAGAATCATAAGTTTCATGTACTTCTCAAGAACTCATATCTAAGAATAGCAATCAGATACGTCGAGAATTGGTAAGATCATAATATGTGTTGTTGGTGGATAAAAAAGTGTCGAGCCAAGGTCAAACAAATTTCAATTAATTTGCCTTATATGTAAAAAAATAAAATTAATAGTAGATATAATTAATTTGCCTTATTAATTTACTCACAAACCTTATTTTTTTACTATATATGTCTGTAATACATTCGTAAGCTTCATGCGCAGACATCTATTCCTTTTAAAATGTCTAAGTCACCTTTTTATTGAGCCAAAAAAAAGTAGACACGTTAGCCAAAATTCTACTAGAGAAAAGATATGGAGCTAAATTTTGTTAGCCATCCAAATACACATGTCTCCATATTATCATTACGATTCTTTAATTAAAGCAAATTAAAGTTCACAACATATATTTATTGAAGATCATGTGATCATCACCATACAATCATAAGATGAAAATTCATCCACATAACATGGTTATGCGTGCATCTTTCTCACCAAACCTAACCTAATTATTGGTCATAACATTAATTTACTCATACTTTTAATTAAAACCCCTTTAGTACATGATGCAATATATGGAGCTAAGCATGCCATAATTATTTATTTATCCAGCGAGAATGACCAAGCCTGTAGGTCTTTTGGCAATTGTCCACTTTTAAAAGAATTTGTTGAAAATTGAAGCATCACATGCTTTTTCTAGGTTTAAGTGGACTTTTTTTTTACATAAACTATGTCTGTAAGAGTTGTATAGACATCGTATCATCAATTTTAAAGGCATGACATTATCATAATTGATGATGAAAATCAATGCAACTCTCATAAACTTAGTCTATATAAGATTATTATTGTTGTCTCAAGTGTACTTACATATAACAACTAAGAAAAAAGAAGACAACTAAAAAATATTTTATGTGCTTTTAGTGACATTTGAACTTAACCTTACAATAGAAGCACTATTTAAATATGTAAATTTCACTCAAATTTTTTTTTTTTTTTCACAAAAGTAGTTATTAGGTCAACATATATATAGTTTAGTCATTTGCGTTGAACAATAAGGACATCAAATTCCTTTAAGCCGTAAAATTACTTCTACAAAATCATGGAACAAAGTCTATCTAGATTGGTTTTAAACCGTATCTAATAATTAATGTTACAATCCACTTTATAATTCGATAAATCAACACAGAATGACCCGCTTTTCACTTAAAAGAGCCAATAAGGGAAAGAGAAAAAGTATTTAATCTTTCTAACATAGTAGAATCTAAACGTGCATGGACCAAAGGGAATTGTAATATGAAAGAATGTTTGCAATGTAAAGCCGAATCGATGAAGCTTTAATTATACCAGGTTCATATTCGCCGCCATAGCCATTAACACACAATAATTGGAACTCTATCTAGTCAATATTCTTAGTGGTGACTTTAATTCTT
Source organism: Penstemon newberryi var. newberryi (assembly GCA_030819805.1). Classification (NCBI taxonomy): domain Eukaryota; kingdom Viridiplantae; phylum Streptophyta; class Magnoliopsida; order Lamiales; family Plantaginaceae; genus Penstemon; species Penstemon newberryi. The sequence continues at coordinate 2,504,841 of JAUALY010000008.1, forward strand.
TTTCTTCAAATCTCAGATTGTAAAGTAAACTAAATTATTGCCCTAGATTATACATTTAGTGCAATGAGATTATCATAGTACACGTTAGGAGTGGATACAAAATGTTCACTTCATATATAGGTGGCGTCGCTTAATCTAAATTTTATTTGTAGTAAATGTTCAACTCAACTGAAAAGTATTTAAATAGAATATTTAAGTAGAACTTAAACTATATAAATTAAAAAAATATTCAATATATATATATTTATCTTTCACGAAATACGTATTTAGTGACAATTTTTTGAAAAATATAACAATAGTCATGAAATATAATTTAACTTTAATTGTGTAATATAAAAGTTCGGGATTTGAATGTAGACATTGGATATATGATCTCAATTAAATCATTGAAGTTGAATCTTTTACTTATAACTTACTTACATAGACATAAACTATTACCAACATGTGATTGGTTCAGTGGAAGAGATTAGTCAATACAAAATAGCGGACTCATGTTCGAATCCTTATTGGGAGAGGTATTCACTGAATGTGTTCAACCCGCCTCGAAAGGGATTAAACCCTGAAGAAACAAATATATATATATATATATATATATATATATATATATATATATATATATATATATATATATACACGATTGGGACTAATCAAGGGTTATCGTCGACTTTATCCAGTCGTTGCACATTAACATCAAATTTAAGTTTTTCTTTTCCAATTATTGAACACTAGTAATATATATATATATATATATATATATATATATATATATATATATATATATATATATATATATATATATATATAATTAAAAAGTGGAATGAATTATATTCCTCCATTTAATTAATGATGGCATAGGCTTGCAATTGGTAGTAAAAGGGGGGCCACGTAAGCAAATCGAGGCTATATATAAATGATTGTATGGATATGGAAGTTTAAGATCGAGCATAAAACGTCAGAAGCTAAAGCAATTCCTCAAGGTGGCCAGGGTTATAAATTCAGAATTAGTACTAATTTCTTCACTTTCTTTACTAGTCTAATATATAAGTACATATACTCTCAAATTACAAAAGATGTCCTCTAAGAAAATTACAGCTGAGACTCACTTTCCCGATCCACCGGCAGTGGTGGTGGTGAGAGAATACGACGAAACACGAGACAAGGCGGCAGTTGAGGAGCTGGAGCGGCGGTGCGATGTGGGGCAACCTGGAGAGGCAGCGCTAGTAACCGATCTCATGGGAGACCCTATTGCTAGAGTCCGAAATTTCATATCACACGTTATGTTGGTAATAAAAAAAAAAAAAAAAAGACTTAATTACTTACATCTCATGCAATAAAATTGATCTTAATTTTGTCTCTACATTTAGTTTATGCATGTAGAGTTTTTTTTTCCCCCCAAAGTCGTAGTTTGGCTATAATTTCTCCATATAATTATTCTATTTTTTATTTTTATAAAATATTGAAATTTTATTATTTGATTAATTATATAATTAACATAAAATTGGTTAATATATATATATATATAGGTTGCTGAGTATGGATATGGAGGAGAAATTGTAGGAGTTATTAGGGGTTGCATAAAAACGGTGACAAGTGGAAAAACAAGATCAAGAAATGAATTTCCAGTTTATGTAAAGTTGGCTTATATTCTTGGACTCAGGGTCTCGTCCACCCACAGGTTTGTATGTTATGAATTTGGGTTATTTTAATTTTTCATCTATTAAAGTAACTTTGGTAATCATCTATTATAAGTCAATTTTACATCATCTTTATTACACTATTAATAATTAATTATTAAATGCATTAATTTATACTATGTAGTTTTTGTAATAAATATGGTCTATACTATTCTCATGCAATTGATTGGGATGTTATACTATATATTGTCACTAATTTCATCCTTTTACTCTTTGGACACGATGGTTGCGATATGAGTTAGAATATGAAATCTTTAAAGTACTTTTATATTTTTCTTCTTCTGATAGTAAAATGTAAAAACACAATTCTTTTTTTCTCCTTAATTCTGAACTAGACCATTATTTTAGAACATTGTAGAAAGAAAATCAAGGAGAATAAAATAAAAAGAAGTAGAATATTTTTAGGACTTCATACAAAGAAACAACAAATCCGGAATTGTAATAGATCATAGATATTATTGGAGTATAGAAAAAATACGTGCATTTGTTTACATTCTGGTAAATTTGGTATTTAATTTATTGGAAATTAACCATGCATGCATTGTATCTAGCAGCTTTTGCCATATATATGCAGAAAAAAGAAGATGTGATAGTTGCTTTATATATTATTATTTTTCTTTTTGGTAAATATATATCTGGAAATATATATTACGGTACTGTTAAATATTTTTTAACCTATATATATATATATTAGGTGCATGTATCCATTCATAACTAATAAGCAAGCATATATAGCTCCCAACGACAACGTTTTGCTCTTAATAAATTAAGTCGGCCAAAAAGTATATAATTGGACGGATACGTACAATTAGTTATTAAAACATGGTCTTGATCATTTTTTAAGTTGGCTTAAATTAAAATTTATATTCATTAATTCGATCTCATCTCATGCGATTGTTGTTTTCCTTTTAGACTATGAATACATTATTACAACGGTCATTAGGAAAGCTATATGAATCCATTTCATTGGCATCAAAGTATAACAACATAAATTAATTACAAAGACTAGTATTATTTAAACTAAAAAAATATTCGCATGGCTTCTTGATCATGAAGTTTCAACTTTAGCCCACGGGCTACTGCTGACTGTTGTTAAACATATATATGACAATAAATTAACCCATACACGTATATATATATATGCAGGAGGCTTGGTATTGCAACAAAACTTGTTCAAGAATTGGAATCGTGGTGCAAAGACAAAGGTGCAGAATTTGCATATATGGCCACAGAATGCAACAATCACCCTTCTTTAAATTTATTCACTCAAAAATGCAATTATGAAAAATTTCGAAATCCCACGGTTTTAGTTCAACCGGTTCATCTTCACTATAAGTCAATATCCTCGAATATAGCCATTCTTCGTATTTCATCACAATTAGCTGAGACAATATACCGTCGCATATTCTCCTGCTCTGAGTTCTTTCCTAAAGATATAGATTGCTTACTAAATAATAAACTCAATTTGGGCACTTTTATGGCCTTACCAAAAAAATCCCTCCAAGATTGGAACCCTAGAACCGGCGGATTACCAACTTCTTTCGCGATACTTAGCATATGGGACACCAAAGAAGTTTACAAGGTACAAGTGAAGGGTGTGTCAGCATTAAAACATGTTGCCTGCCTCGGAACTAGGGTTCTTGATGCCATGGTACCATGGCTAAATATCCCATCAATTCCAAATGTTTTCAAGAATTTCGGGTTTTACTTTTTGTTCGCACTTCACATGGAAGGCAAACAAGGCTCGCGTTTGATGAAATCCTTATGCAAATTTGCGCATAATTTGGCTAGAGACGACGTCGATTGTAAGTTTTTGGTGGCCGAGGTAGGGCAGATGGATCCTGTAAGAGAGGCAATCCCATATTGGAAGAAATTTTCATGGGACGAGGATATCTGGTGCATTAAGAAACTAGGAGAAGCAAATAAAGGTTTGGATGATTGGTTTAAATCTACGATACCTTCTCCTGTCATATTTGTTGATCCACGTGATCTCTGATGACTTTTTTTTTTCATTTGCAAATGTTGATGCTAAAATTGAGGCGCTATTGCAATGTATTACACAATTGAAAATGTCACTAAATATTGGTGACTCATGTTCACTGATATCCAAGGGATAAATGCAAAATACTCCCCTGTGTTATGCTAAACCAGCAAGAAACTACCCTGTGAAATTTTTATTGCGCCAAATTTTCTCGTGTTTTCAAAAACCATGCAAAAAACACCAAATTTGTAAAAAATTGGCCGTTTTGGATCGACATATTTCAAGAAACCATTTTAAAAATACTTCAAGTTGATCCCTACAACTTCACGTGGTATATTTTTAAAATTATTTCTTGAAATATGTCGATCCAAAACTACCTATTTTTTACAAATTGGGTGTTTTTTGCAGGGTTTTTGAAAACACAAGGAAGTTTAGCGCAATAAAAATTTCACAGGGTAGTTTCTTGCAGGTTTAGCATAACACAGGGGAGTATCTTGTATTTTCCCCGATATCCAACTGAAACGGAAATTGTGACAATAATTTATGATTTTTTTTCCCTGTCATTATACATGTAGCAATTACATATTTGTAAAATTTGTTGTTGTAACATAAAATACTAACAATTATAATAATCACTTAATATACGTAAACAATGATAATATAAGTCTTTAGAACTTTTTATCACCCACACAACACAACTGTCTTCTAGTCATGTTAATTAGACATGAATTCACATAAATATGAGAACGAGAATAATTAATGTCCAATCATGTCATTTACAACTTAATTAATAGTAGGCCTTTGTCAATGGAAATTAGAAAATTTCAGAATCTAACATCATTTGATCAGTGATATTCCAATTGTGACCACTATAGTTTACAATCTGGCCAGACAAAATCTATTGGCGACAAAACTAACATTTTTCCCGTTAATTGCCATTTTTTGTTCCTTTTGTCTCTAACACCAGAGCCGTGGACAAATTATAGTATTCTTTATTTTAGTTTAATTTGTTTGTATCATATGGGGTTACTAATTCAAAATATTTATATAAATAAATAAGTGTAATACACTTATTCTTAGTTACGTTGGATGGGTTATGTAAAAATGACCAATTAACAAATACAATACATTTATTTTATTTTATGTTGAATCAATTTAATCAAGAATGGGTCTAAGTTTGAATTTCCTTGTCATATATAATTTGTATGGTTTAGTAAGCTAGATATATGCTTAAGAGGCAAAACGAGCATGTAATGATTATATTTATATGAGATTTCTATTAATGATATATATATATATATATATATATATATATATATATATAACTGGGTATAAGAAAATTAAAACTGACTTCTTTTAATTTACACAGAGGCAAAAATTGAAAGAGTTTTCGACGGGCTCAACCGCTCAAATATGTTTGTCCCCTTGTTGTCCAGAAAAAATGGAAGCACAATTATTTTGAAATTACTAGTATTATTATGGAAATAAGATAAGGTGCAATTTCAATACTTTAGTTTGCCTTTGAGATCATAGATCAAATTTTTGTTTCAAGTGTGTGTTTTGATCAACTAAATATTGAAAACTTTCTGAGAATTTTTCGGAAATATTTTGGAAACACTAGGAAAATGTGAAAAAAATACTAAATAAGAGTGTCCGATCCTAAGGCAAACAAATAATTTCGGAATTACACCTTATTTTTGTTTGCGTTGATTCAAAACAAAAACTTTTCTATGTTTCCGACAAAAAAGATAAAAAATTTAATCCATGTTTGAAACTTTTTAATTTCTTCATAATTTTTCCTAGTGTTTCCGAAACGTTTAAAACCATAGAAATCAAGATTTATACTAAATTTAATAACAAGATACAAATTAAATTAAGAAGAACAATGAAAAACTTACCAAAATTACTATCCAATTAATATTCAGAATATGCAAAGAATTTGAAAGCAAAATCACCCCCGGTCATGTAAATTAATGCATATGCAACCGCTGAGGCTTGTTGTCCACGAGTGTTTCATATTCCAAAACTAATCATTATCAATGTGAGACATTCATGGACAAAAAGCCCTAGATGTTACATCGTGCATGATAAACCAAAGTACTAGCTAGATTTAATTTGGATCTAATCATCTAAAGAGACACTACAAAAAAAGGGGTCTTTAGCAACGCCATGATTCCAACGAAAATAAAAACTGTTACTATTAGTAACGAACTTATAACAAAATACAAACAGAAACAATTTTCCATCAATAGTAGCGACAAATTACAAACAAAATATCTAAAAATATATTTTTCGTAGTTATTCTGTTGTTAAGTTGTAGGAAAAATTGATCAATAGCGACGGAATCATTCCATTGGAATATAATTCGTCACTATTTTTTTAGTCACTTACAGATTTGTAACTAAACAACGACGGAAACGATGTTCCATCAATAATAGCGACAAATTACCAACTAAATATCTAAACAAAATATTTTTCGTAGGTATTCCGTTAACTATTCGTCACTATTTTTTTAGTCACTTACAGATAGCGACAAATTACCAATTAAATATCTAAACAAAATATTTTTCGTGGTTATTCCGTTAACTATTCGTCACTATTTTTTTAGTCACTTACAGATAGCGACAAATTACCAACTAAATATCTAAACAAAATATTTTTCGTGGTTATTCCGATCCATAGCGACGAAATCATTCCAATGGAAAATAATCCGTTGCTATTTTTAAGTCAATTACAGATTTGCAACTGAACAACGGCGGAAATAAAAGAAAATTATGTTCTTATAAAAATAACGACAAATTACCAAAGCATATAAAATGAAAAGAATTTGTCTAGAAATTATGTTGTTAAACTGTCACAACTATAAACTTACAACGATGTTATAACTCTAACAGAAAAAATTGTCACTCTTAGTAAAAAATTTATAATGAATACTAACATAATTAAATATAAAATGTCTTCATTTGGTAGCGACAAATTACTAACGGAACATCATGATATTTTTTTTTGTTGTTGTAGGAATTTGGTTATTAAGTTGTAAGAAAAAATGTTCCATACGACAAAATCTTTATTAGTAACGAATTTATAACTGAATAATAATGAAATTACAAATAAAAATAATAGCGACAAATCACCGATGGAATATCATAAAAAAGTTTCGTAGAAATTCTATTAAAGTATTAAATTTCCTCACTATTTTGGTGTTCGTGACAAACATGCCACTGAACGACGATAAAACAAATTATCGTCGTAAAGAATAACGACAAATTACCAACGGATATAAGCAAATACATTGTGCATAGCAATTCTGTTGTTGACCTTTAACTAAAAAGAACCGTCATCAACAACATAATTCCTATAAAACTAATGTGGTTTATTAAAATTCACAATTATCTGCAAACGGAACTAATTAATTTTCAGATTATTAAAAACAAATTTATTTTAAAACTCTTTTGAGAAAAAGTATAAGTATTTAACAATATTCAATTTAATCTTTATTTATACATTTAATTAAATTTTAAAACTAAAAATAATAATTTTTTTATATATACCTGACCCTCCCTCTTCCCGTGTTAAAAAAATATATTTTACGATTAATCAGTATCAGACTCGCCATTTGCTCAACTAGTACCATCAATGATCGCGCTTAGATGTTGAGTTATTTATTCTATCAAATAATTGTTAGATTTTAACTATAGTTATATGTAAAAGTTATGATTAGTTCAACTACTTAACCCATTAAATCTGAGTTTGACTACTCTTAGGGTATTATGGTCTTTTAACATTTTATTTTTATAAAATATAATTTAAAACATGGAGAAAATACAAAATTATTATATTTTATATAAAATATAATTCTAAAGAAGAACAAAGGATAAAATTCTTTTTTTATTTATGAATCTTTTAAACAACAATTAACATATGAGATGTCTTGGTAATTATTGAAACCTCAAGGATATTTTTATAATTTTACTGAACATAAGGGATAAGCATGCAATTATATATATATATATATATATATATATATATATATATATATATATATATATAAATCAATAAAGTTGTCCAGCTCAACTGGTTGCAACATCTTATCTATACAAGCAAAGCATGAGGTAAAGGGTTCAAATCCCACCTCCTACAATCTGATTAAAACATACTGCCTAGGCGCTCAGGCGATGGTCAACTGCCTAGGCGTAGCCCAGACGATAATTGCTCGCCTAGGCCTTGCCTAAGCGCCCGGGCGATAACCACACCGCTACCAACTTATTTATGCCAACATAATATTTCCAACGGATTTTCTAGGCGTTGCCTAGGAGCCCAGGCCATGCCTACCGCCTCATCGCCTCGGCGCAGCCCAGGTGCCCGGGCGATGGTGAACCGCCTAGGCGTACGAGCGGCGGGGGTTAACTGCTCACCTAGGCGTTGCCTAAGCGCCCGGGCGATGGTTATGTTGGGATTCGGTAAGATAAACAGCCCTTAGCACAGCGGAAAACAAAAATTTTAAGGACCTCTTACGGAATCTTGCCAGGATACTAAACTGGATGTATATATATGAATATAAAACGACAAGAATAATTAGATCCAAATTATACCTGTCTCCTAGCAAATCCAAGTAAGCAACGAAGTCGTGTTTTTCTCCCTCGGTAGAAGTCGATCCAAGCTTTGTTGTAGCGCCCCACGTGTTGCGCCTCTACGAGTTGATACACCACAATATCACGAAATATAATATATCCTAATCGGCTAGAACATAGGATATATTAATATCTAGGATTAGAGAACAAGATTGGAACGAGAACGAGATCGAAAAATTCTTCCAAAAGGAAGAACAGGTTCGGCCGATCACAAGGGAGAGAGGGAGAGAATTTTCTTGACTTGGCTTTTTGGCTCTTGATTAGTGTATATGAGATATGACCTTAGGTCTCCTATTTATAGGAATCTCATCATCCTAATCCTCCTAGGATTAGGATTCCCAAGTCTTCTAATTCTCCTACATGGGCCATGGCCTTTTAATTGGAAGACTAAGTCTTCTAATTAATTCATGGCCCATACTAGATTTAATTAATTGGGTCTTTATTTAATTCCCAATTAAATGGCCCAATCAATTTATTTCTTTCTCATTTAATTAAATTAGACTCTAAGTCTATTTAATTAAATATTCCCTTTATTAATTAAATCCAATCTAATTAATTAACTCACAAATTAAATTCCAATTTAATTTATAATCTTGATCCAATTACAATTGGATCAAGTTCGATCCAATTTGCATCGACCCAGTCGACTCGGTCGACCCAGTCACCCCAATCGACCCAGTCGATTTTTGGTTGACTCAGTTGTTCTTCATTTCCTCGCTTTCGCTTCATGTGTATTGTGTATGCCCCCGTAGGTTCACCACATAATTGGCCGTGGGTTGTAATTAAATATTTATTTAATTACTCGAGCATTAAATACTCTAAATCAATTGAACACTCTGTCGATTGATCATTCCAAAATTAGCACCCCTGCTAATTTGGGAATTCTCCCACACTCCACGGTCGATGTCTGGCCACAAGCCCATGGAGCCCAATCACTGGTGAATTAATTCAGTGAACCTTTTAATCATTTACAATTTCCATATACGCTATAATCTCTCCATCGATCGATCTCCCAGTCAATACTTAAGGGCATGGATTTTTCATCGGTTCCCTTTTAATTCTGTTTTGACTTTATGCATTCTGATCTCGAAATAATTCTCTTTGACTTAATCTTTATGAGCTACTTTCATAAAGCCGTCAGATACCTTGGCCAAGGATTTTACCAGAATTAATTTCTCACAGAAATCCATAGGAGAATTTCCCAACCTATCAAGTTAGGTCAATGGATCCTTTGTTGATGATATGAACCTGCATACGAGTCCCTCTATACCCAACGTGAATCCACAGAGACTTTCTGGTGATCTCCAGTCGGTCGGAACTCACATCTAAGTATAGACGTTCTCGCACCAGATAAACCCTATCACCTCAAGTGTTTGGGGATCATTCCTCGTATACTGTTGTAAATTGGAATAACTTCAACTCCGATATGCGACTACCGCTTCCATGATGAGTTATTTCCTAATTGGGGTATTCAGTGCACTTGCCATCCCAGCAAGCCACCCACTTATGTGTATCGACTATCCCAGTCACGCTCGTGGACCCCAGCGTCCTCCAGTTCATCGGAGTATACACATCAGTGAGAGTCTAACCGAATCCAACGATGTCCCATCTCGATTGGATTCTACGACTCTTGAATATGTTCTAGATCACGGCCTTGGAGATCAGTCCACGGGTTGTCCCATAGCCCTGTGATCTAAGGACTTATATCCTTATGCGTAGATAATTATTACATAAGATAAAGATGACCATATAATAAAGATGCATTTATTAATCTAAATTGAATAGTTCCTTTATTTATTACAATAAATGGCAGCCATACAGTTGGCTTGCCGGACACTATTCTATCAGGTTAACCGCCTAGGAGTAGCTCAGGCGCACGAGCGGGGGTTAATTGCTCGCCTAGGCATTGCCTAAGCACCCGAGCGATAACCACACCGCTACCAACATATTTATCCCGACATAATATTTCCAATGGATTTGCCGACATAAATATAATTCTGATACAAAATCCGTTGCAATGTTTCCAACCATTTGGCGACATGATAACAGCAAATTTAAGGCGACGGAATTCTGTTAGTAATATACCAACAGAATTACCAACAAAAAAATTGTACAACATTTTCCAACAGAGTTACCAACAAAAAATATATTGTCGCTATATTTACTAACGGAAAATTATTCCGTCACTCCATTTACCTATGGGGCCTTCACACACGGAATATCCAACGGAAAAAATCCGTTGCTACACTTGAATACCAACGGAAATTGAGGCTTCACCAACGAAAATTTTCGTTACTGAAAACCCCTTTTCTTGTAGTGAGAACTAATGCGCAAGAGAATGTGGATTAAGTGATGTATCCATATATACATGCATTTGTGTATTTATATAATAAAGTGTGGCTTAAAATCTACGCTACAGTATATATCCTGATTTCATGGAATGGATAGATTTAGTTTGTTATTTCTTGGTTTATCCATTCCATGAAGATAAGATGGGGTAGCTTAATTATATTTTAAGCCACAATATTTTGTTACATAAATACACATGAATGTAGAAATATTTAAATTCACTTAATTACATCTCTTCGTATAAATAGTCTTTAGAAATTAAATCTAGTTACGTTTTGTTTATCATGCACGTTTAATTAACAGCTTGAAAACTTCTTGTTCATGAGATTGTTTCATTGATAACTAATCATGAACAAGAAGCCTGAGCAGTTGCATATCTTGTAATTTTAAATATTGGATTCCGGTAAGTTGTTCAATTTTCTTATGTTTTTTTTTTGTATTTCTTGTAATTAAATCTTAATTTATATAGTAACAGATCCAGCAAGCATGAAGGGAAATTGTAGAGAACTTATTAGTGTTACTTGGCTATCTTAACATGCATATTTTAATGATCAAATTACAGGATTTAGTTTATCTCATGAACGGTCATAAATTAATAATTATCTAGATACTATATATACCAACTCCTTTTGACTTGGAAGTATAATGGGAAATGAAAAAATGAAAACAAAATTAGCGTCACATCTAATGTTCGTTGAAATTATTACTCCATATATTTTGGGGCGGGCATAATTACTTCATATTAGGGGTGCACATGGTCGAGACCGTACCGTACCGTACCGTATCGTATTGTACCAAACCGTATCAAAGTTTAGGTTTTTTTTCTCAAAACCGTAGGTTTTGGTATGTATGAAAACCGTACCGAATTTAATGGTATGGTATAGGTTTTGGAACTTGGATAATGCAAAAAACCGTACCGTACCGTAAATAGAAAATAAACTATTTATTTTCTAGTTTACGCAATTAAATTTAACCTTTATTATCTTCCAACCTATAATTATGACACATAATCTAATATTAGTAATTATAGCTCAAAAAAATTTACTCAACTACTCATGTAGAACATATAATTGTGTTCCAAATAAGTTTTTCATTTACAAAAAGTCCAAAAATAAAATTTTGACGCATAAACGACTAACTAGTATATAATTATACCTTAAAAGAAATAACAAACGACAAATAAATTATCGTCATTATTTCTTTATTGAGCTACTATTTTTTAGGCTCATTCATTTTATAGGATATTAGTCCATATGAATCTTTCCTTTATAAAGTATTATGTAGAAAGAAAAGAAAAACATCACCAATTTATTTCATTAGAAATTTCTTTCAATTATCAATCGACTATAAGAGGAAAAAAGTAAGACACAAAAAAATATTTCTAGAACCGCAAAACCGTACCGGGTGCATTGGTATGGTATTCAAAAGTGAAGTTTGGTATTGAATATTTAAAAACCGCAACAATTGGTACGGTACAAATTTAAATAATAAAACCGCAATACCGTACCATGTGCACCCCTACTTCATATTTACCTAATTGTCGACAATTTTAGTTCAAAGAGCCAAATTTAGAAATATGGCCCGAGTTTTTTTTGTCACTTGTGGGCCTCTATAATTCAATTTAGGGATTTTTGATTGGGTAATTTACATTATGCACCTCAAAATTATAAAACTTCAGCATTTTACACCCAAAAATTGAAAATGAGCACATTACACACTCAATTTAATATTTATGACTTAATATTAATTTCTTTAAAATGAAAAAGACAAATACGCAATTAAATATGAACATAAATTAATATTAAATATATTTAAATTAATTTAGTATTCGTTAGTACACAGGTAAATTGGTGTCAAGGCACATGAGAGTTGTCTGATAATACTTTAATGGCGTTGAAATATCATGAGTTGATGGATTGGCATAAAAATAGAGATTAATTGAAGCTTCTTTTCGAAATTGGCTCATAACTAAAATATTAGCAAAAATCGCAAAAACTGGAGTCGGAATATATTAGAGATTAACATGGAGACACAAGATGAATACCAAACTATCATAATAGGTTTGCGAGTAACGAAACCATAAGATTCAAACACTCAATATTTTAATCAACTAGTTCGAAAATATTCCACAAGGTCTAGTAAATAACCAATAAGGGTAAAACAATAAAATTATGCCAAAAATGGCAAAATCCAAAAACTTAACAAGTTTAAAGCACGAAACAAAATAAGCCACTCAACCAAAATTTAGTCCAGCTTGTGGAATATTTTTGAACTAGTTGATTAAATGTTATTGAAATATTGAAAGTTTGAATCTTATGGTATTGTTCCCGCAATCCTATTATTATAATTTGGTATTCATCTTGTGTCTTCATGTTAATCTCTAATCTGTTTCGGCTTCAATTTTTGCGATTTTTGGTAATATTTTAGTTATGGTTTTGGTGGTCGATATGAACCCTATTTGGGCCAAATTTTGACCGAGTGTCTTATTTTATTTCTTGCTATAACCAGGTTTGGTTTTCGATTTTTTTCCATTTTGGCATATTTTTACTTTTTTACCCTTATTAGTTGTTTTGTCCGACTTGTGGACTATTTTCAACTAGTTGGTTATTTGTTATTGAAATATTTGAGAGTTTGTCCTTTATGGTTCCGTTTCTTGCAATCTTCTTCTGGTAATTTGGTATAAATCTTGTGTCTGCACGTTAATCACTAATATGTTTCGACTCTAGTTTTTGCCATTTCTTATAATATTTGAGTTATGATTTTGGAGGTCGATTTGAACCCGATTTGCGATAAATTTTGGTTGAGTGGCTTATTTTATTTCGTGCTTTAAACTTGTTAAGTTTTTTAAATTTGCCATTTTTGGCATATTTTTACTGTTTTACCCTTATTGGCTATTTAGTCCAGCTTGTAGAATATTTTTGAACTGGTTGATTAAATGATAGAAATATTGAAAGTTTGTATCTTATGGTTTCGTTTCTCGCAATCCTATTATGATAATTTGGTATTCATCTTGTGTCTCCATGTTAATCTCTAATCGATTCCGGCTTCAATTTTTGCGATTTTTGGTAATATTTTAGTAATGGTTTTGGTGGTCGATTTGAACCCGATTTGGGCCAAACTATGGCCGAGTGTATTATTTTATTTCGTGCTTCAAACATGTTTAGTTTTCGATTTTTTTCCATTTTTAGCATATTTTTAGTATTTTACCCTTATTAGTTATTTTGTCCTGCTTGTGGACTATTTTCAACTAGTTGGTTATTTGTTATTGAAATATTGAGAGTTTGTCCATTATGGTTTCGTTTCTTGCAATCTTCTTCTGGTAATTTGGTATTCATCTTATGTCTGCATGTTAATCACTAATTTGTTTGGCTCCAGTTTTTGCCCTTTTGTATAATATTTGAGTTATTGTTTTGAAGGTCGATTTGAACTCCAAAAAACATAACTCAAATATTATCAAAAATGGAAAAACTGGAGCCAAAACAGATTAATGATTAACATGCAGGCACAAGATGAATACAAAATTACCAGAAGAAGATTGTAAGAAACGGAACTATAAGGGACAAACTCTTACTATTTCAATAACTCATTTTTTGTTTTTGTTCTTGTTATTTTATCGATTTGATCCCCCCTTGTTTTCCCATGTTTAGACTCATTCATTTTTTACCAGATACCCTTTTGTTTGCGGGTTTACGTCGTTGTTTTATTGATTGCACTTTTTTTTATGCTTTAACTCGGTTTTCTTCTATATAACCCATCTTTCCATTGATTTTATCATTTTTATTATATATTTTTTAATCGAATTTTACCCATTTTCACCGATTTTAACCATTATATGTTTTGACTTATTCGGGCTTAAGCCAGTTATAAGTTTTTCAGTTAACTAAATGATACTTTTTTTATTCATCTAGCCTGAATTTGACATTTTGTTTGTAGGTTCTTTAATAAGTGATAATTTCTTACTCCTTTTTTTGTTCTTGTTGTTTTATCATTTTGATCCCTTTTTCTGTTATCCCATGTTTAGCTGATGTCATTAATTTTTAAACCAGTTTTATCAATTTTGCCGGTTTACCTTGTTGTTTTATCAATTGAACCATTTTTTTTATTTCAACTCTTTTTTTCTATTTAACTCATTTTTCCATTGATTTTACAATTTTTATCATATATTTTTAATCGAATTTTACCCGTTTTTACCGGTTTTAACCATTTCTATGTTTTGACTTTTTTGTGGCTTAACAATTATATGTTTTTTTAATTAACTAAATAGTACTATTTTTATTCATGTAGCACAAATGTGGCATATTTTATACTCCGTATTTTTTAGATTCGTTAATGTTTTTGAGGTTCTTTAATAAATAATTAACTTCTTTAAAACTTTTCGAAGAAATTTTCGAAGAAATGTAGAGTAATAGATTTTTTTTTTAATTATTATTATGTTTACTATTAATATTTTAATGAATTCTAAAACTTTAAAAGATAGTTATAATAAGGTTGATGTAGGAGAGACTTTTTGTCTAATTATACTTCTAGGAATTTTTTTCTTTTACCTTTTTGCCATAGAATTAAATATTTCAATATAATTAAATAGGGGTATATTAATTTTCGCAAAAAAGGGAAGAAAATTATTTTGGCCAAACTCGTACTTTTATATGTATAAATATATAATATAGATAGACATATATATCGCACCAATTAATCAGAGGTCCACTCTTAATTTTTAGGAAAATACATTTTATCAATTAACGAGTCTTGGGTTGAGCACGGTTCGGGAAACCGCCCGAACCGAACTGGACCGAATGGTTCGGTCCACGAATTTCCAGGACCGAACCGGCTAGGAACCGAATTTGGTCCGGTTCGGATCATTTTGGATCGAATGCTCACCCGAATTAGGATCGAACCGTGAAAATTTGATTGTTTGTTTGTTTTTTTGGACCGAACCGGACCGAATTGGATTGAATCTGGTCAAACCGTTAAATTTTATGGTAAAAAAACGGGAAATTTAGAATTTGAAAAACCGTGTACCGAACCGGACCGAAAATTTCGATCCTGTAAACGAGCCATGGATTTTCAGGACCGAACCGGCCAAGAACCAAACTTCGATTCGATTCGATTCGGTCCGGTTCGATCCGAATGCTCACCCTTAAACGAGTCCCATGCATGATTTCGATCAAATACAAGCAAGATTTGATGTATTCGAAAAAATCATACCCAGACTAGATTCCAATCCAACTGAATTCGACTCGATAAATGGAGCAAAATCAGGTTAGTCCTTATCCAATCTGAACCCGTTGTCAGCCCAAAATAAGATAGTTATTTTTTTTTAATGAATAATAAGATAGTTTATGCAGTATATTTTATTATTAAACATAGTCAAGAATGAATTTTAGATTATTACGACTATTTTTAAAATTTGGAAAACACCATCACATTATTAGTATGGTCGCTCTCCTATTAGAAAGTGTGGGATTCTGTTTCATTTCTTAGTTTGATCTAACATGAAAACGATTAATTTGAAGCTTGCATTCATCTTCAAATCAATATTTTAAGTTGAAAAAAGAGTTTCATTTGTCAATAGTGCATACAAGTTGGGCATGAAAAATTGAGATAGCCAGGCCCTCATGATCATGGACAATCATAATTTACAGCATTTAATCACATTATATCCTAGATAGTCCTCTAGGAAACTACATTGCCGATGCTCTAACATAACTCGAGAATATAGACGACTCATCACGCACAAGTGCCTTCGGGTTTCCCTCTTCTACCTACAAATAAACATGTACAAAAATAAGCAATATGTCAGGATCGAGCATCTTCCTTTGCACCAAAAAAAAGAAGAAGCTATTATCGGTAGCAACGAAAGGAATTAGAAATATACCAATGTCCCTTGATCCAAGATGAATATATTGTCCATGACCATAACAGTCGAAATGCGATGAGCAATCGTGATAATGGTTCTTCTTTGGCATTCATTTTCAATTGCTCTCTGCAGCTTAGAAGCTGTTTGAGTATCTACATTAGCTGTGCATTCATCCAAACAGAGGACCTGAAATGTCACAGTTCAACATAAGCATCGTACATTAAATGATATAAAACGTGCCATACTTTGTGTATTCTCGTACCTTGGAAGACTTGAGAAGAGCACGTGCAAGGCAGAGGAGCTGTTGTTGTCCAACTGAAAACGAGGTTCCGGACTCTTTCACATGAATATCTAGTCCTCCTGCTGCTTCTATTTCTTCTTTTAGACAACATTTTTCTAGAACGTTCCAAATATTTTCGTCATTGGTCGTCTGGAATGGATCGAGGTTGGCCCTGAACATTCATAGCAACAGTTCATTATTGAATGTGTTGTTACTGGGGAATTTATATTCAAATTACCTTAATGACCCTTCAAATAAGAAAGGGCTTTGCGGAACAATGGCGATACTAGACCGAAGATCTCTAATGGGAACTCGAGCAATGTTTAAACCATCCACTAAAATAGATCCGCTAGAAACTTGATTGAGACGAAATAAAAGATTCAAGATACTTGATTTTCCAGCTCCAGTCCTTCCAACGACTCCAACCTGATTCCAGAAAATTTTAAATGTTGGAACCCAAAAAAAAAAAAACACTCGTGTAAATATGTTAAAATAACTAACCCGAGATCCTCCGGGGATACTAAAAGAAATATCAGATAATGCAGGGGGCAAAGACGGCGAATATCGCAGAGTCACATGGTGAAACGTTATTTCTCCTTGAGATGGCCAATTTGGATCTAATTGATATTCTCCAGTCAGTTCTTCTTGAGGGATGTCCATGTACTGAAGTAAGAGGAATTGTAACAAGTTAGAACATTGCATTTTTAGTCCCATATGCTTAGACCCTCAGCACTTTACAAACTTGCACTTTTGGTCTCATTTTTTCAAAATATTCTGTACTATCGGTCTGTTATTCCCCTTTCCATCCGAGTTGGGACCAAAAGTGCAAAGTTAAGACAATATTACAGTACCAAAAAGTGGAAAAAATTGTTGGAAAGAGAGTTAAATGGACTTAATATGCTGAAGGGTACAATCGGTGGGAAAAAAGATAACATTTTTGCCCAATTAATATGCTGAAGCACTTTTGATGAACTTAATCTTCATCTTACTTGCCTGCAAAACCCTCTCAACCGAAACCATCTCCTTTTCCGTCTCCGTGAAGCTTGTCAAGAAGCTCCCCAAGAGTGATACAATTGGGGAAGCATATGAAAGAGCTAGCCCAACCTATAAATATACAAGAACCATATTAGCATTATCAAAATATTTTGAATAGGTTTGTATACAACATTAGCATAAAAGTATACCAAGCCTGGTGTGCCAAGATTGACAGGGAGATGGCCATGAGTTCCGACAATAGCCATCACAGCAACAAACGAGACAATAAGTGCTGCCAATAACTAATAGCAAGTTGTTTTTAAATGCATTAGAAATTGAAAAAAAAAATGAAGTTCTCATCTAACGCAAAAGTGCAATAAATGCAAAAATACCCTTTCCGTACTTTACCTAGTTGGCAAAAAAAAACATGTGTTGTTTTATTAGCGAAAACCCCCCTGTGTTTTTTTTTATTAGCAAAAAACCCCGTTTGAAATTCATTCATAAATCAATGATGGGTTATTGCCAATTTTTAAGTGGACAAGGTGCTTATTTTTCCAATTTCCAAAGTTAACGGGGGGATTATTGTCAATTTTTTAGGTGAATAGGGCGTTTTTGCATTTTTTTTTGTGGGGTAAAATTGTTATTTTTCCTGCAAAATATGTTCTTCGGCTTGGGATGAGGTTTTTTGCTAATTAGGCAAAGCATGGAGGGGGGGGGGGGTGTAGTTTTGTATTTCACTCGTTATAATGATATCAAGAGGCAATACCTGAAGGCGAAGGGAGAGCCACAAACTCGCGATGATTTCTGTGTACGAAGTTCGTTGATATAATTTGACATGTTGAATGAATTTGAATAAAAAGAAGTCCTGCACACAAGAATAACTAACTAGTACTAGTTGACTTCTCCAAAGAGATTCATTCATATATAACGAAAACTTTATATACCACAGATTCGAAAGCTCTAATAGTCGAGGAACCGCCAAGTGTTTCTGTAAATGACGCATATATAGGTGACCGAGAAACACTGTCCAGTCTTCGCAATTCTCGTGATGTTGACCTGTAGTAGAACTGGAAATTCTTACATATAGTAAATCTGCTATTTAAATTGTTTATGATCAGAATGAAAAAGACCTGTACATGACTACCAAATTTATTTTTATTTCATTTCCACCTGTGGTCCGAGTAAAGAGCTTAGCCTCCATGAATTTTTACTAAAGTAGCCAAAATAAAGGTCTGATCTCATTTTTGTAGTTTTACACAAAATATGTGGTACATACAAACCTGCAATTTTGTGTATACGAACCAAAAAGGCACTAGTAGCAGCAAAAACGTCACCTACACATACAATGAACACTTCAACAAATTTACTTAAAAAAGGTAAGGTTTTTCCATAAATAAACGCAACCAATTTCAACTAAGAAGGGAATTCAGCACCTGTACAATTGACAAAACTATGGTGATTCCGAGAAGGCCCACAAAATTGGCCAGGAGAATGTTGAGGATAAATGGAAGAGAATCATCAATTGTGTAAAGATCCGAAGACAATCTGTACAACGTCTAATCCAGTTAGCATACAGAGGAGATTAATGAATTTACAATATCTAATCTACCTGTTTAATATTCTCCCGGTTGGAGTCTGATCAAAGAAACTAACAGGTGCATTTATAAGATTCTGTAGTAAGTGATCATGTACTCTAATAGCAGCTCGTAAACCACCAAATGCAAATGAAAATGCCCTCACTAAAGTCAATGATGAATTTATCAAACAGAAGATGCCAAGTATGACCTGCAAAAAAAAAAAAAAAAAAGGAAATTCTCCAAGCTAAGAACATACTATAGTAGTTTGTACAAGACATATATAAACAATAGGAAAGTGACTAATCGAAAAATCAGATGTGATTCCTTTTCATCTTAGTTGCAAATTATGTTCTGGTAATAATGTTCTGGTAATAAAACTTCAATACGAACCCACAAAAATAACTACTTACCAAATAAAAGGTGGTTGAGTGCTTGCTTTGGTTCATCCCTGTTGTGTCAACCCAAAACGAAAGCCATAGATCATTGCCATTACGAGAGGCTTGCATAAATATTGCTGAGAGGCATGTCAAAATGGTGATGAACCAACCAAAAAATGCAGCATAATCTCTGTAGATCATGGAATAGTCAAAGTGTATTCTAAGATCATTAAAGCGACAATAGTAGTAGAACTTGAATCCACTCACTTGTAAACCGTTAGTTCGACTCTTCCTTCTTTTCTGGCCTCGACCTCAATGATGTCTTGGGCTTCATGGGAAGTGCTTACACACTCAACTTCGTGTGCATCCTTTGATCCACTAGGAATATTTGATAGTTTTTCTTTATTGTGTACTTCGGAAAACGTGTTAAACTCGTTTGGCGATAAAAATGATATATACGAAGTAAAAGATGAGTCGTTCGGACTCCCCTCCCATTTAACACGACCTTTATCCATCACAACCACCATATCCGCCATATGTATTGCCTGCATTGCGTAGATAATATCATTATTTTATTAGAAAATTAATAATGAAACTTATAATAATAAACGAATTCTAACCTGAGTGTTATGAGTACAAAGAATGCGTGTTTTCTGGTTCAAAAGAGGACCGAAAATGGCATTTTGTAGAATCGAGCATGCAACATGTGCATCAACTGCACTTAGAACATCATCAAGCAGGTATATATCGGAGCCGTGATAAATAGCCCTGGTCATTCCCACAAAAATAAAAATAAAGAGAATTCAGAAAGAAGAATTAATGTCTGTCTAGTTCATTTTGCTCCCTAAAGACTATAATTACTTTGCAAGAGCAAGACGAGCTCGCTGTCCTCCAGATAAATTGATTCCTTTCTCACCAATAAAAGCCATATCACCTCCTAACATTAGAGAAATATCAAGATCCAATGCACATGCTTGTAATGTTTCAGAATATCTGTCAATTAAAAAGATCACATTAATTAAAAAAAAAAAAATTAAAAATGCACTTCACAAGAGGCACGAGTGAAAATTATAGTACTACCTTTGCTGATCATAATCCTTCCCAAACAGAATATTGTCACGGATAGTTCCGGACATTATCCAGGGGACCTAAAAATTAAATAATAAAAAACATATCTTATGTTCCGAAAGCATAGAAAAATATGATAATAGGACAAGGTGACTGACCTGTGGTACATATGCTTTGGATCCACTTAAAGAAATTGATCCATTGATGAGCCTCGTTTCTCCTAGCACCATGTTTAAAAATGATGATTTACCTGATCCAACCTGTAGTGCCAAGTATAAAATTTTCATATATTTACTTTGGATCATGGAATCTTATTCCAAAATATACAAGGGGAGCTCGTATGAATAATGCAATAATACTATTCACCTCGCCAATTACTGCAACCATGAAACCTTTTGGAACAAATAGATTAACATGTTCCAATACTGAATCAAATTCCTTCTCATTGTAGCTTGACCATGTACAAGATGCATCATGGACAGAAACAACTGCCTCTTTAGAATCGAACTGATCATCATTGAACGGTGGAGATGAAACCTCAGTTTCACAACAAGAAAGGTACTTGCTCAATCGCCTAATAGAGATAGCTGCCTGGTATAAATCGTCGAGCCAAATTAAGAATTATTTATTTAAATTAGAAGAAATTACTTTAGAGTTAAGTAATAAAAAATAAAAAACTTACATCAATCAAACCGTTGATGACCCATGGGAAAGAGTTGAGAGGAGAGATCAAATTATTAAACAAAGCAAGGCAAGTGAAAACCGTGGCAGCATCAAGCTGGTGACCCATTAAAGAATAGAGTCCGAATGTGAACAAAGAGAAGAGGGTTGGTGTTGTTGCCCAAAAGAACACACACCATGCATCCAAATATTTCCTAGTCTTAAAAAAAAAAAAAGAGGATAAAGTAAAAAAGACGAGCGATATATATTAGCACAATGCAACATATATGCCAACTTTAGAAGAATTTTAAAATAGATTCTTCATACCGATAAATGTTGGACTTCGGAGGACCTTGTCTTCATCAACCAATGGGAAAAAACAAGTTCCCAGCCGTACATTTTTAGAGTACGGATATGTGTTAATAGTTCTGATGTTTTTCTAATCCTGCCAAATGATGCATATTTCCTTATACTACTACACAAATGCAAAGGGAAAATAATTTTACAGTTTTAATGAATGTTAATGAAAATCTCCAACGCCTAAACTACATATGCAATTGGGAGTAAAAGATCTTTTCAAAGACTTACATCTATTTTCATTAATGTTTAAAAGAACATCATTACCTCTCATCTTTTTGCTCCATCATTTTTTTGGTGGCATTTGCAATCAAATTGGCAATCCATTTGTTAACTGTATAGATTTGTTAATATCAAACATAATCCATCAAACATATGGTATTAAACATGGCATACCTGGTATCAACAAAATAGTTATTGCTAGTCCAGACACGAAGGCAAACTTGACTTGCTTATACAGTAGATAGAGAGCGATTCCAATTTGTAAAGGCAAGCTGATCCAATTAATTACACAACAGACGGAATGAATAATTTTACTAAACATAAGTGTAATTAATTTACTTTAAGGTGTGTTGAAAGTGACCTCCACATGTCATGAACACTGTTGCATAAATTTACAATTCGGTCAGCATCAACAGACATGAAAGTTTGGATTTCTCCTTCAGAAAATTTTGATCTCTCTGCTAAGCTAACACAGAGACACTGCAAGAATATATGCAGAGAATAATTAATTAATTAATTATGCCAGAATTGCAATATTAGTATTATATGGTAAGGAAGCTATACCTTTCGATAGATAATAGTCGTAATACTAGATCGCATCTTAAGCCTAAGTTTTGAAAGACGAAATGAATATTGTGTGTCGAGGACTGACCTGCACCAGCAAACTAGAAACATTAGTAGAAATGGTAAGGAAATAAAAGAAGGTGATTACTAAAAAAATTGAAAAAATTAGTGAAAGAAAATTTACTTTAAGACAGATACCAAGCCTAAGGACGTCGCAAGAACATAGCCATCGACATTACCGGAACCTGTTCAATAACAGATCACATTAGCTCAATCAAAATAAGTTAAGAAGAATTTAGCAGTTAAAAATATGATACTGAAATTTAATAATGAGTAAACCTTGCTGAAGAAATCGAATTAGCTTATTAAGAAGCAGTGGCCCTGCAAAACTTAGACAGTCATTCACCACCTGCAATAAATCAAGGAATCAATTTATCATAGATTAACATTTAAATGACTTTTAACTAATCAAATGGCTCCCCACTTATAACACGGAGTTTAGCAAATGTACGTAAACATATCAATGTATTTATTACCTTTAATAGACCTATTTGGAAATATGGCCATCCATATGTTGAACATATTGTCTTGAATAAAGAAGGATGGTTAGAGTTATTTCTTCGTTGAGCATCCCAATTTCTAATTAGCGTACTATGGCAAGACGAGGGATCCATATCCACAGGTAGCTCAAGTAAATGGTCAAAGTCAAGCTGCTTGTTTACACCATATTGCATCACAGGATCAATAGATTTGAATGTCATGATACGCCATATTTTACATAAGATTCCCTGCAAGAATAACATAACAAGAAACATATCAAATTAATTACATGACAATCCAAGTGATGATTGTACAAAATTATGTAGTTCCATACTTAAAAGAAGTAGTACTTACAAAGTCACAAAAATGACCTTCTTTAACTTTCCTTTGTCGAGGGAGAAGCGGCTCAACTATTGAACTACAATGTTAAAGTTAAAAATGACACATCGATCGAGTGCATCATTAGATAAATAAATAAAAAAGTTGGCATTGCTTTGTATAGGAAATACGAACACAATTCCGTAAAATGGTATCAGTTACGAATTACGATATACTTTATCAAATCATTATTACCTGTTTCCATAAGATGTCCACTTTATTCTGATTATGTTTATCAGTATACCGAAACTGATATCTGAGATAACTTGACAGATTTCTTTAATCCAACTTGCAACCTGTGACAAACAACAAGATTTAAAAAAAAAAAAAAAAACAGTTATTTTGTATAGTTTGATCCTCAAAGCTGTTTCTATAAAAATTATCACCTCGGATGAAGAAAAAGCAATTTGAAATCGAGGTATCAAGAAAACAAGTTTTATGATCCACCAACTACAGAGGATTCCATTGCACAAGACATCCAGCCAAGATTCAAACCTTGACATGAGTAGAATGGTCAGCTGAAAAAACAAAGAGAATCACTTCCGGAATAGAAAAAAATATGTCTCGATATGGATTCAATGATGAATAAACAAAATTATAATTACCCAGAGAGAAAATTGTGAGCATTGAAGTAGCCACTCATGATATGGCGTGGATTTGGCATTTAGTCTTGTTCTAATAAGCACAACTAAATTGAATAATGCCATGAATGCTCCAAAACCAGCTACAATGTACAATAATATGTTTGCTGCCTGTGATATAAAAAAAAAACATCAGATGTCATTAAGTGCAAGGAAGCATTCAAATGTAAAACTTTTATGGTGGACTCATAACTTCTATAAACAAGCAAATCTGGATACATACCCTCCTCCTATGTTCTTTCTGGCGTCGATGAATTAGTCCAAGAACAGCAACCATCATTACGGTCAGTATATTGACTCCAAAGCCAAGAACTGTGAAAATTGTTAAGGGAAAAACAAATGCAGAACATAAAAGTTTCTTTATGATTTTTAGGCTTGTTTATTGAATAATGATCATAATTAAGGTAAATGAAAGGATATAAGTTATCAAAACACTCTGAGACTCCATATTGATTCCACACCTAATTTACACAAGTACAATCAAGAAATTAACTCCATTAGCAAGAATCACCTGAGATTTCTTCAAAATTCAAACAAAAATTAAGATTTTATAATAGACGTGAAGTAAAAAAAAGATGGAATTCTATAAAGTTCATAAAGAATTTAGGTTTTTCCATTCAAGTAAAGGAAGAAACTGGGCATTCTTGATCAAAGTTCAAACAAAAATTAAAATATCCCCCATTACACGTGAGCGGAAATTAAAATACTACCACATTTCACACAAACACACACATAAATAAGAAAAAAGATAAAGAAAACCAGAATGAAGAAGGTAGAATTAAATGATTAATTATATTTGGCGTACATATGGAGAATCAGGGCAAATTTGCTTCATCAAGCCCATAACTCACTCTCGTCTCCTGCTAAGGTGGCAAATAATACTGACTGAGCTAAACAAAAACAAATGTTCTTTTATAAGGTGGCAATCAAATAAAAAATTAGGATTTTTGGCACTTAATTAAGAAAAGCTAAGTGCAATTTCATTGTTAACTGAAACTTTATTTTAAGCATAGAATTAATTGTATCTTTAGCATTTCCGATTATGTATTTTGCTTTGAAGTAATATATTTTTACTTTTATCGGTAATTCAAAATATAATTTTTTTTTAAAATTTATACAATATATTAGTTCTTGTAAATTAACTAACTATATATTTTTATATCAATGCTAAATTAATTACTTTTTAGTACAAAAAGTTAATGAAATGTAGTTTCTATTGAAAAAAGAGTATTTTTCAAATCTTATTTATTTATTTTGAATTTATAAATACGCACTTTATAGTCTAATATTAAATATAATTTTTCCCCCAATCAAACTAGGTCAAATTTGACCAAAAGTTCATCAAGATTAATATAATGGACATTTAATTTAGAAAATTAATTGATACATAATATCGAAAATTCTTAATTAGATCAGGTCTAAGTGAGACATGTGGATGATGTTGTGCTTTCACAGTGATAATATGATATATTTTCAACCTCCTAAATCTGGTATAATGAGGAATGTCCCCGTAATATTTATATTATAAGATGAAATATAAGATATGAAAGATTTTTGTAATTATTGAATTCCGGAGAAGTTTATATCCCCATAAAATTGTCAATCAATAAGAAACTCCATTTACATGAAACCTTATAAAATTGTCAATCTTGTAGATATCAAATTTAATTTAATTTGGATTTTCGATTAGAGTCTTCCCCAACTGATATAACATTGTGAACTTTGCAGAGGGAATATGTCAGAGATTCTGAAGTTAGTGTGCGCTCTTTACGTTAGTGGGGATTCAATTGAACTTTTAGCTAGGTTCATTTTATACTTTAGCATTTTTTTTCTTCTATATTAATGTTAATTTATCTTTTTACTTTTCTTTTCCACTTTCTCCTCTGTCTTCTTTCGTCTTTTTCTGCCATTTTCATCAAGTTTTTATGAATCCAAGAACTTTACTTCATATACATTCTTTTTTTTTTTTTTTTTTTTTTTTTTTTACATTCTTTTTGCTATTTGGATAGGTGGATGGATAGAGTAAATTATTTGGAATTTATCGAGTCTTTTACTATATTAATTATAAGTTTGTGAAATTTATTAGTTTAATTTGTATTATTAATTAAAATATCTTTTAAAAGACAAGCCATATGAATATATACATGTAACGGAACGAGAAAAGAAGATAAGATTAAGTATATATTGCTTAATTTTGGAAATATAAAGAAAATAAAATCATTGTCTTTACACGACGAGAGAATTGAGTAGATGTTCATCAGCTATAATAAAATAAGTTTTTTCTTTTTAATCTTCGGTTATAATACCAAAATAACAATAAAAAAGAAAATAAAAATGGAGAATAAATCACTTTTGATACAGTTTTGCTCATTTGAAAGTTTTATAATTGTACTCTTGAATAGAAACCTATTTTATGAAGTAACAACTCAATTTTATGGAGTATTAAGTATGATGCTCTCACCATTTGTTACAAAATATTATATTGTAACGAAATTAAAGAAGTTCATACAAGAGGTAACCCCATCACAAAAAATAGAAATAGGTCAAATAATAAAATATATGATCATAAAAAGAGTTCATTTTAAGCCATCACAAAAAAGAGTTGCTTGGTTGAAATTTCGAGGGACGGCTTTAAATCTCCATTTGAGCTCACCTTACACGTACAAAGAGAGACATGCAATCTTAATGAGCTACATTTTGCATAAATATTTCTACATCTTGGCATATGAAAAGATAAAATGTTATAAAAAAGTATCTATATGAACCATGAAACAAATAACATATTATTTTATTTTCATGACAATCAAATGATAATGAAAGAGTCTCCTTTACTTGAAAAAATAAATTAAAGGAGATGCACGTAGTTGTTAAATCTTTTCCTTTTAACATGCTCGCTTTTAAAAGAACCTCTCAAAAGCCAAAATTATGTGATCTCTCCTGAAACAAATGCACATAAGATAACATCTCTTTTCCTTTTTTCAAATTTGTTGCATAAAGCCATGATTTGAGTGGACAAAAGTGGTGCTTACAGCTTTCTAGATTTGCTATAAGAGTTTCTCTTTTTGGTAATTACTCTTCATAAATTAGTTTTAATTACCTAAAATATAATGTATTACTAGGGTTTAATTTAGTAAAGAACCGTAGCGTACTGCATTCAAATCCTTATTTTTCCCCAAATAATACTGAACCGATGCTTTTATTTTCACTTCTCATAAATCTAACTATATTACTAATTTTTAAATGCGTTCTACGGTCACTTTTCCTCCAATTCCATGAAGTGCACCTAAAAGCGCAATACTCAACAACACGAACAATTTATAATCCCATACACTTCCCGTTTATCAACCACCCAATCTTCCAAAATATTATCTTTCTCGACACACAGTCTATAACCCGACGGTGGCGATGGCCGTTCATGCGGCGGCGTCTTCCATAGTTACAAAAGTACCCTCCGTCATTACAATTTCTTCCGCCGAAATTGCTTATTTCCCATCAGCTGTTTACTCCAATACTGCCCTTCAATTGAAACTACTCAGTAGTAGTACAGTAACAGCTCATTACCCCCACAACAAAAGGTTCATTAGCATTAAAGCTACTAAATCTGAATCGGAAGTCGACCCGCAGCTGGGCGTTGCAGTGTATAATCCTAAATCATATGAAGTTCTTGTATCAGATGCTGCCACTTCTCTTTTTTATGCTCTCCAAGAGGGGAAAAACCGTCTCGAAATTGAGTTCCCGTGCGTACATCTACCTCCTATGTTTCTCTTGTCAATTAGTACTTGCATATTTTAATCTTTTGGGGTACCAACCTGTGAATTTTGCTTGCAATAGAGATTTTAAGGTATTGTTGACAGTTTAGGGTGGATTCAAGTGGTTTGTATGGTGTTTGCGAGTTCAAATGCTGTTTTGACAGTATTCGATTTTGATTAGGAAATCATGTTGTTTGCTCCAAAATAGATATGATAGGGGGTAATTTACTCCTCGATACCATGGATCAAAATTTTGTTTCTTGTTATGCTTCTGTCAATTCAAAATTATCTAGAAATTTTCAGGAACATTTAGAAAAATAACAACTAAATTAACATATTGAAATAGAGACTACTATATTTTTTCATATTTCGACTGAGTCAAAAGCATACACTTTTGGATGTTTCCGGAGGAAATGTATGGAAATTTTAATCCATGTTCGATATTATGTTGTTACTCTATCCTTTTGCCCCTGTGGCTGAGGTTTTGTGCGGTTTTGAATAGTTTTAAAAATGGTTATTAGTGAACTACAGAATTACTAAAGGGCCTCAGGCTTTGGAGCAATTTGGAATTAAGTAATTCAAGAGCAGGGATCAATCTTGATTTAAAGTGGCCATTTTGTATTATTTGTCTAACCAAAATAAAGAATTTGTAAGCCACTATATAGTATATATTAGAGTCGTTTGCAATCCTCTCCAGATTTCTCGATCCAAATGACGTCTTAGTGTTTCCTACGAGAATCAGCTAATAAAGACTGCAACTTCACAGCACTTGCATTCCTGTATGAACTTCCCTTAAAAAACATAGAGGTCCTTCTACTCCGAATGCAACATTAAACTAGATTTAATGGGCATCAAACATAGGGCAAACTTTTTTCCATTTAAGGTCTCTTTCAGGGTCTTGAGTTATTTATCATTTGCTATACTGACACGTAACCGCCGCTTCTTTTGAAATGACGCTCTGCCGGGTGCATCACCAGCCCATTGCCTAGCAGTTATTCTTCTTACAAGGTATCTTCTTAGCTCCCAAGTATTTTGCTCTCAAGAAAAAGACACTTCCACAGATTCGCTTTCTTAAGTTCCCATTTGTTTTATTCCGGATATGCAATGTATATTGTCAGAAAAAATATCCAAAGACTTGATTTGTATTACGTTATCTTTGAAATTACTTATCAAATTTTCTCAAAATTCATCAAATGTGAAGGGATCATCTGATGAGTTCAGTGATGCAAACATTCAACTTGCATTGGCAGTTGTCAGAAAGCTACAGGAGAAACAAGAAACAAGAGCATGCATTGTGAGAAGATAACTAGTTTTCTTGCTTAGTCATGGGGATAAATCAATCACAATTTCAGGAGACATATTTAAAAATTGTATTGCTCTTTTAGGTATTTCCTGATAAGCCAGAAAAACGCAGGGCATCTGATCTTTTGAAAACAGCTCTTGATTCGGTAACTAAATCCTCTTCTTAAAATGAGCATTTATGATTGTTTTGTTCTCTTATTTTTGTTTATATCTAGAAATTCCCTTTTATGTTTAACCATACAAGAAAGGCATTTATCTATTGACATTGAAGTTGTGTAGGATGAATTTTGGCATATTTAGTACATAGGTGTATTTTTTGCTTAGTTCAAAAAACATGGAAGTTATCTCAAAAAAAAAAAAGTTTGTTTTCCATTTAATTTTGCTAAATATGGAGCATGTTAGCATGAGATTGCTGCACAAATAATAATCTTGAAGTAACTATTATCAGATATTGGCTTTAAATCAGCTCATTTCATATTTTGTTCATCTGTACATAATAACATGAACTGCAGTTTCTTACCCTCTTTTTGTTGTGTACTATAAGACTAATATCTTGAGAATTTGCCTATGACTTGAGTTTCATTTAAAAATATTGAGATGTGCTACTGCAAATATCATTTATAGGAGATGTGTCAAGTAAAGTTCAGACACGGTCAGTTAATGGATTTGTAGAATTGCATTCGGTCCCAAAGAATTGGATCTTCAGTAATTTGGCCCACTCTTTACAAATTTACCCTTTTGCGCCCAATTTTTAAATATTTTTCACTTTGGTCCTATCACCCCCCCTTTTACATCTAATTTTTGCACTTATGGACTCATAGAATAGAATAGACTATTTTGTACCTTTGGTCCCTTCAGGTTTGCACTCTTAGTCCCAAAAATGACAAAAAGTGCAATTTAAAAAAAGTGAGAGCAAAAGTGTTAAAGTATCCATTCATGTGGGGCTAAAATTGCAATTTTGCCGGATTCTATGAACCCTTCATTAAATGTCTGAAGTTTTCAGATTGATGGTATTACTATTGGATCCTTGGATGATGTTCCTAGTGGTCCGGTCACAAATTTCTTCAAATCCATAAGAAACACTTTGGATTTCGATTTTGAGGATGAAAATGAAGGTTGGTTCCTTAACACAGACATACATATAACATACATGCAAATTTTCATTTTCAATTGTTTTATGCAATAATCTTCTAAGATTCGAGTTTGACCATTTTATATACTTAATCATTATACAGATCGTTGGCAATCAGACAAGCCACCTTCACTCTATATGTTCATCAATTGCAGTACACAAGATCTGTCTCTTATAGAGAAGTATGTGGTATGATGTCTCACTTCATTCATGCAATGCCACCAATTAAATAATTTCAATATACACTTATGTGAAATTAGTGTTCTTCTTTAATAACCTTAACCCCGATTCTACTGTGTTCCTTAATTAACTATCCTGGGATATGCAGGAAAAATTTGCTTCTTCCACCCCAACTGTTCTCTTTAACTTGGAACTCGACACATTGCGGTATGTGAAAGCTTCCTTGAATCTGATGGACTATTGGATTTTATTCTTTTCCACTCTGATAAACTTTAAATATGCTTGCAGTGCTGATCTCGGTCTTTTAGGATTTCCCAGCAAAGACTTACATTACCGATTTCTTTCTCAATTTACTCCCGTATTTTATATTCGAATAAGAGATTACTCAAAGGTATACCCTATTATTTATTATCCTTTTGATCTTATATTTTCAATTATACCGTATGCATTTTTAGCTGCACTTGCATTTTAGCTTTATGATTTTTATTTCTTAATTGTGAAAGACAGTTGCAGTGGCACCTTATATAGTGAACTATAGTGGAGCATTATTCCGTCAATACCCTGGTGAGAAAATTCGAAACCATCACTTGAAATTGTTTCAATCAGCATCAAATAGGTAGACTGAAGAAACGAACAAATTGGAAAAAGACATAACTAACCCTATTGCCGTCGTCTCGTTTAAGGGCCTTGGCAGGTGATGTTGAAGCAAGGAGACGGTTCTTTTGCTTGTGTGGCAGAGAGTGCAACTCGATTCACTCTTGGTGAGGTAAATATGCATCTAATATTCTGATCCCACGACTCCATTTGTACTTTCTGCTGCTTTTATATCGTTATAGCTACAACCATTCTTAGTTTGTTTTCTTTGATATGATAGACTAAGGAAGAACTGCTGAGGGTCCTCGGATTGCAGGAGGAAGAAGGAAGCTCACTGCAGTTCCTTAGAAGAGGCTACAAGGTTATCTTCTCCATATCCTATTCACATTTTAATTTTATATGGGCGGTGTAATTTGGATCATGTACATTGCTCTTCGTTTCAAATGCAATTCCAAAAGGTATATTGAATGGTAAATCGGATTATGCAGAGTGCCACTTGGTGGGAAGAAGCAGTAGATACAGAACTATCTTCCGCATGGCGTAGTTGAACATCAAATCAGAACACAAATCAAGAAAACGATAGAAGCATTACGGACTCCAATTTGCCATTGTTAATTTTCTCATCAAAACAAAGATTGACACTATTTTGTTTATTCCATTAAAAGTGATTAAAATGAATTCTTCGTGTGAAGTTGTAGAGATAATTTTGAACCTTCTTGGTAAGGGAACTAGAAAAGGTATACTACTGATCTGATAATCAAAACACAATTTCAGAGGTTTAATTTAGAACTAAAAGCGTTATCTCGAAATGAAACAAATGCATGTCGTCTGATTTGTAGTCTAATTTTTCACCATGATTAGGTGAAGAATCTGTTGCATGAAAAAACAATTGGAGAAGGAAAAAGGAAAGCTACAAAACAAAAGAAAAGTGAAAGAAATTACAGGTTTATCAAAAAACTTGCTCCCCCACACAAATTAAACCAATTAATACCACCACCACTAAATTCACCCGAGTCCAAGCCAAAAAGAGAGAAACACACCCAAAACTACCCCTACAAGTCCACTGCCACCCTGCGTGGTAGTGCCATCAGAAGAATGCTCAACGGCCATGGAGGACCTTGGGGGCGAAGGGAGATGATGAACGAGAACAGAAACCTTCATTCCGTTGAAGCATCCCCCAGTGCCGCAGATGAAGTAGTACCTCATCGCCTTATTAAGCGGAATGAAATCTTTCCCACTGCTCCAGTTCCCCGTCGCTCCCTCCGTCGTGCAGTTGTCGTACCCTGTCTTGTTCACTTCAAACACATTGTATTGTGTCTTTTGGTACCTAAATGCTACAATCGTTGATTAAAAATTTCGTAAGTTTTTGTCGAAAACACGTAAGTGTTTCTATTTTTGGATTAACCAAAACAAAAATATACTACAATAATTTTCATTTTAACACATTTTTTTATAATTTTTCTAAATGTTAACATAAATTTCCAAAAATTTCGAATTAAAACACTATTATATTTATGTGTTACATTGATTGCGATATATAAGTCCTTTTAAATGACTTGAGTCTAGCTCACTACCTCAAAAGCTAAAGCTAGCTCAAGACCTTACAAAAGAAATTAGTTTTGATTTTCAATCCATATGGACATTAATTTTAGTCTCAACAAACACCAGAATCAAAATTATAAGACGTACGTATTAATGTTGCTCTTATTTTTCTTTGGGATGTGACAAAACAAAATTCACTATTTAAGAATAAGACGTACAAATGAGGTCGCCGACGTAGAAGGTATGGTTGTTGGCCCAGAGGGTGTAGTTGATGCCGGGGTTCCAGCCTTTGTTGGCGCCGACGATGTGGTCAGTGGCGGAAGCGGCGGAGAAGAGGACGAAGAGGACGGCTGCGGTGGTGAGGTGGAGGATAGGGGCTGATGAGTTGGACATTATTGGTTGGTTGGTTGGTTGGTGCTTTTTTGACTGAAGCTTGACTCTATTGCTACTGGCCAATGGAAATGGATTACGTTTAAATAAGCCGTTATCATGTAACCGGATCCAAGAAAGGAAGTTAGAAGGGGCGTTTGATAACGTTACCTGATCTTTAATTAAAGTACCCAATATCTTTGCCTATTCCATATTTGATGGGGTGGGTGGGTCATATGTTGGATTATATATGTTGAAGTTTAACTAAAAATATTCTTCAAATTAAGAACCACTCATC
Organism: Penstemon newberryi var. newberryi; assembly: GCA_030819805.1. Classification (NCBI taxonomy): domain Eukaryota; kingdom Viridiplantae; phylum Streptophyta; class Magnoliopsida; order Lamiales; family Plantaginaceae; genus Penstemon; species Penstemon newberryi. Next base: position 2,538,158 of record JAUALY010000008.1, read on the forward strand.
AATATTTTTAATAGATTCGGGAAAAACAAAAATATATTGCATGTTCTAATGTCATACGATAGACATGTCGAATTAAAATACTTTATATTACATAGATAGCGTGAAGCTAAAATGAGATAAATGATATATTATGAAGTAAAACTGACAAAAAAAATTACATATTTCACTTATATGTCATATATATGCATACCATTACCAGACATGCGCATATATTAGTCTAGCAAAAGTGGTAGTGACTTGCGATCCCCAGAGGCGAGACTCAAGTTCGAATCCTACTGGAGACATCACACAGGGGATGACCTATACCCTTTGAACTCTTCGGTCCGAGCTGTAAATACACAGTCTAGTAGATCAAAAAAAAAAAATCTTTAAAAACACTTGGCATGCATGAATGTGAAACCAAGTGAGACAAATGTTTATTCCGGTTAAAAACAATCCTTTATTTGTTTCTCACTTAAGAGATTAATATTCAAATTGACGAAGTTCCCATATGTGAAATACTAACCAGATTTTGAAATCACAATAATTCAAATGGTCCCCAAATTAAAGATGTATGCAATGCAATTATGATCTCTTGCACCCCATCGGCGAAACCAAAGTACTAAAAATACTCAATTAGATGTCCCTACTTATGGGATCCCCAACACATCTCACCATTACTTAAGTTATTGACAAACAAAGTTGTTAAAATACATGTAACGTGGAACTTGTATTAGTATTTTAGTAGTGCAAGTGGAGCACAAATAAGATTTGGACATGAGAATGTAGTTTCATGCGTATTAAAAGTCACGCTTCCGTTACATGCGTGCAATCAATCCTCTCTTTATCTTTCATGGATCACGTTAATTCCTATTAATTAATATTTCATTCTTTTGTAAATTGTATTAAGCCTCAGACCGGGACTTTGTGAAATCGAAATTTTGGGCTCAAAAGTATAACTAAGGATACGGCCCAAATGTCGAATGTGGATTTGGAGTTATTTTAATACACTAATGCTTTCTTTTTTGTGGGTATTAGAAGGAGAAAACAAAACAAGACAACAACGAGCTGGGGCATAAATTAGGCGAGTAATATCGAATGACACATTGTTTAAATTTGATTTGAATTTTATGTCGATCTTGAAATTGCGTATGAGTTGTTTGTTAAACAAACCAAGGTAAAACTAACTTTTATCGAACAAAGTCGAGTCGAGTTTCGAATGACATACAAGGAGCATGTAACTTCTATTTCCTAAGAGGAATGGGAGAAAAGAAAATGCGGAAATTTTTTTGTATCCTAAGAGGAATGGGAAACAAGAAAATGCGGAACTTTTTGTATCTTCAAGCATGGAGGATGTAGGGTAATCATGAAAAATTTTAAAAATCGTATTTATATCTTTTTTCCAGAAAACATTCATGTCAAACTTCAAGGTAATAAACATATTTTTCAGGAATATTTTATAGATACTATAAAACACCACAAAAACTGTGCTATTTTTTTCAATGATAATTTTGTATGAAGTGATTTTTCCTGCATTTTTATTTTCAATTCACACCCATTTTTCATGGGAACAGTAATGCGGTATAGTTTATTCCACAGAAAATGTGGGAAAGGAGAAAAGGAGCCGCGGAGCCAACCCATTAAACATGTCGAGGAGCCAACCCATTAAACATGTCGAGACCATTATCGAATCACATATCGCATTGTGAATCATTTTTCTCTTAACATCGTAACATATCGTGAATCGTAAGATAAATAATCAATTATTAGGAATAACACAATATAATTTTAGCACATTGAAACATTACAAACATGTCTAAGTCGCGATTTTAGGTTGTTATGTTTTGAAATTTGAGATTCTAGAATAGAAGTTTAAAGAAAATCAAGTGAGTGAGACTTAATGCCTAGGGTGCGAAGAAAGGACCAACATTCTTCGAATTGTGTCTTTATTTTTTGACAAAAAAATGGAGTTTCCCAATTTAACCCGATTTGGAGGCTTGACCTAATCAGAATTCGTATCATATGAATCGTGTATGTATCGTAAGATATGTACCGTATCGTGTACAATTCACAAGATACCTATCGTATCGGTAAGATTCAGGAGGTTGCACGATACGACATGCGTTTCGTATCGTTCGGCCTCCATATCATAAGATACTGATAACCATTGTCCATACCCATCCATACCCCACCCTAGTGCCACCCTTAATGAAGGCTTAGTAAAAGGTAATAATCATCAACATTATTTCAGTCATCAAACAAACAACTAAATAATTTTTATTTTTTTTGTTTATAAAACAAACAACTAATGCAAAAACTAAATGATTATATTTTTGTATAGAATGAACATCAATGAGAGCCAGTCAATTCATTTACTACAATTTCTATTTGTTTGATATTCAAAATAAATGGATGATAACAATAATACCAAGGCTTTTTTGGCCTCAAAGCAACAGTAGTTTTATCCATCTTCTACAATGGCATCAATCTTCTATACTTAAAAAACCACAAAAACGAACCGAAAATGACAACTCCACAAACTCCTGTGATTATTAGGACCCATTTGAATGCACCTGGGTCATCAAATATTGGTACCGCAAAATTCATGCCAAATATCCCAGCTACCACTCCAAATATGGCAACAACAAATGTTGCAGTAGTGAGTAACAACTCAAACTGTATAAGCTGGTTTCGAACATTATCCTGCATAGAGATATAATATCTGTTATAGCTTTTTGGTAACATGAAATGAACACGAGCAAAACATTGGAAAGAAGTATGTGTTAGGCGAAACATAAAGTATGGGAGATTTTGGTAATTATCAAAAACATTAGGAGGTATATCTGCAATTTCACCAAAACTCCGGGGATTTGTACATGTGTAGCTAATTATCTTAACTTGCTTGAGTACATGGAAGTCATCATTAGCAAGGATACATGTTAATACACTAAGATTATTAGGTATTATAATTCTGCATTAGCTCATTTGGATAAAATATAGCATGTCCGTTGAAAAACATATCGTTATAACTCACCCTAAGAGGCAACTTCTTCTTCTAGGGAAGAAAGAAAAAAAAAAAAAAAAAAAGAGACCATTACCAGCTGAATGTTGATGAAGTCTTCTGTATCATCAATATACTCCTTCAGCTGAAATTATAAAGGAAACTTTTCAATAAGCTCAGTGCGAGGGGAATTAGAAAGAAAGAAAGAAATAGTATATATCACACCGAAGTCAATTTGTTGAGGGTGCTATCGATTACAACAAAGTAGGCTTCCAACAACATCTCTAGCTCTTCTATATTATCTGTGACACTTTCGGAGCTCCTAACACTCTCATATCTACTCCTGGCTATGCTCAAGCTTTTATCAAGCTTCCTGATGTCAGGGGGTGAAGAAACAGGAGAAACGGGAGCAGAGATAGACAGTGCACCATCATTTGACCGGTATCCCATCAAAGATTGGTCACCATATATTGATGACTCCATGCGTCTTTTCTTCTCTGTAAGATACATTTCAGCCATGTCTCCATCATCATCCATTAGCTGCTCTATCTCATCCCTAACCTAGAAGATAACAGTAAAAGTATATTTGAAGCTATCAGATGGGAATCATGGGGCCCCAGAAAAGATGTATCTATTTATATACCTTTTGAACTCTCCGAGTTAATGCAACAAGTCTGCTTTTCAATCTACGAACTCGTTCTAAATTCAGTGTGCTGATCTTTGATGTCAGTTCATCCAACAGTGGATATGCCTCAATCTCTAATTCTGCTGCCTGATCAATTCAAAGATTTTGCAAATACACATTGTTGATATACTTTGTAACTGTATAATGACCACAATATATATTTATATAGGAATAGGACTCAGTTCAAAGGTGATCTTCTGCATTATTTATAAGGTTGAATGGATGAACTCCACATTCTTATGAGTATCTTATCTCCTGATTACTATTGTTTCTTTCAAAGTAAAGAGTATAAAATCATCTCTGTTTTACAAGTCTGATTCTACCTCAATATAGAAGAAGTCCCATCCGCATGATCAATTCAACATGAAAAGTTCTGTTAGGTTAAATAAAAAGAGATACAATTGATAAAGGCAAATGAACCTTACAAGAAACCAGCATTTAATACATGTACCTGAGAATCAAGAAAAGTACAGGCAGCTTCCAAAGCAACTTCAAGAGCTCTGAACTCAAAGGGCAAATAATCAGGAGGAGGAGACGTGTTTCCGTACATATTGTCAAAACTTCTGTTGCGTCTTCTCCTGCTTAATTCTGGACCTTCGGACTGCCAAGATTCATTTACTCCTGCAGCTTGTAATCGTCTCTGGAGCTCCACTACATACTGCAGCACATAGCTATCAAGGGAGTTTAAGAGCAAAACTTCATCGGCGTTGATGATACATCGAATCTGCTCAAGATTCACAACAATAGCCTTCTCTCTACCAAGAATAGTCGAGGGGTAAACAAATAATGGGTCTAACAATCTTAGATCACGGGCAGGAAGATCACAACGACGCATCATAGTGAACTTGTCGACTTCAATCACTTGAGAATTCCCATATGCATCAACACGTATCCATGATCGAAGACCTTGCCCACGCTTTTTCAGGCCAGAAACATCCACTCCCTGAAATGGTAGCCGCCCCGAGGCAGACGGCCTATATGACGAATCCCTGAGATTTATAGCTGATGCAGGTCTTGGCGGGAGCAAACGTTCTTTGAGGTCTGCCATGTTAAAGACGTCCCACTACTGCAGAAGATAAATTGCAGAAAAAAGAGGCATGTATGAGCACAGATGTAAAATAGTGTAATTACAACAAAGACATCTAAATCTTGCATAATGAAAAATTATACCAAGGTCTATTATAAGAAGTATCACTAAAGCTCATATAGTGCGGTCGATTATTCATGACATCATAATACCCATTAATCCAAACTCAATAAGCATGATAATGAAACAACACCGGACAATTCTAGATTAGGCTACTATTTCCAGACATAAATTTTGATTTGGAAACTGCACTGATACCTCCAGTATTATTAACAGTGAGTACCTCCATTGCCATGATTCCAATAAAGCAGCAAACCCCCTGTTAGTCTCTCAATATGTCAAAGTTTCAAACCTCTTGTAACAACCGAGTCAACCGACCATGAACCTCATTAACACTCAACCAATTACTATTAAATCGCCTTGCTCCCAAAAAATAATTGTGGACGAAGAAAAAGCATTTCTTGTTGCATTTAATACAAAAAATGTAGTTTTAAGAAGCAAAACATTATCGAATGCTTCAAATTAGAAGGAATTTAATTTCTACATAAATTACTTCGAAGAGAAGAAAAGCTAGGGTTTCTCCACTCAAATATATGAATCCGTCCACTCAATGAAATCAAATATTAAGTAATATATATATAATATAATACAGTGTGGTGGAAATAACTGATGAAAAATTAGAGATGAAGAGATTGGATATCAGATGGCACCTGAAAAACGCTGAAGCAATAAGTTGTGGATAAAACGACAGCGTTTACTGTGGATATTAGAAACCTGAGACTCTGGAGATCAGGTAGGTGGTAATCACTTCATCGAAAGAAAAGAAAAAAGAAAAAAAAAAAGGCAGGTGGTAATCATAAGGTGCTTTTTTCAAACTGTAGGAATTGTACATATGGAAACTGAATATCAAAATATCAGTAAAAATTGATGCTTGTAATATTTATTAAAGTATTTCATAATTTTAAAATATTAAATAATCTAAATAACAAAATCTTTTAGGAAACTAGAAGGCCATGAGAAAATTAAACAGAAATATATTTCAAAACTAAATTGATTTTTTTTAGGAAATAGCCTCTGTTTAAAATTTTCTTAATTTTGAAATAGAAACATTTTCTAATTGAGACCAACCAAAACAAATAGGAATTTTGGTTTTGTAGCCTTTCTTGGATAAACAACTTGTAGGATAAAGTATAAATAAATAGTAATGGAAGAAAGTTATATCAACTTAAATGAAAGTTTCAATTTCCACAAAAGAAGAAAGTCTTTTTATGTAACATATCTCTTTCTTTATCATATTTTCATGAACAAGTATCTAGAATTATTTAACGTTTACTTCGACCTTAAATGTAAACTTCTGTTAACACAAGTCCTCGAATAAAATTTTGGGAAATATTTGTTGATTTAGGTTTAATTAAAAAATTACATAAATAAGTTAATTTATTTATTAAAAAAATAAATAAGAATAAGAAAAAATTGATGTAGCATGACATACTTCTCTATTAAATATCATATCATTCATCAAAAGCCCAGCTTAGCTTTGGCTATATAATAGTGGAAGAGTCGATCCTTCTCTTCAAAATATTCATTCATAAAAAGAACATAGGTATTAGGTAGTAACTTTGATTAATATACCACCAAATTACAAAGTAGAATTGACCTGGATTCAGGACATTGTCCTGCAATCTCATAACATCAACATATTTACAGGAAGGAACAGAGCCAACATTGTTATTAATTAATTCTATATATACAGCAACCTCAGCATCTTCCACAAGATGTGGGTTTTTTAATTTCAACAACATTATATTATATATGTATCAACACTTCATCAATCAGATGTAAGGATTGATGTGAGAAGAGTAGTCTCGAATTCCAGCTCCTTCCCATCCCATCCATTCTTCCCACATGTCCCAATCTTGATCGTTCATTCCCCTCATCGGTTCATCTGGATCGTAGTACTGCTCGAACGCGTTCGTTTCCGGTATGCTCGGTTCTCCTCTCAAGTTATCCATCACCATCTGTATCCCAAATTAAAAACAACCACCAAATTAATTCTTAATCCAAAAATTACAAAGTTTGAAGATTAATTAATCAAAACCTTTTTTTTACTGACATGTTTCTATATGTTAAAGCTCATCCTAAAATAAGCTTTTCTTCATTTTAATTCATATGTATCACCTATCATATTAAGTAGAGAACTGATCTTTGATCTCATCTTTTGGAGGAAAGAAATAACAAAGTGGGAATCCAGTTTATGATCATTTGGCCCCCTACATATTTTTTATTTAATCAAATATTCTAAAAAGCTACAGGAAACATGATTACTTAAATTGCAATATTAGAGCAACAAACAAACTAGTAATGAAAATGACTTTAATAATTTAAATATAAAAGAATAAACATCACAGTCCCACAGTCATGAGGAGGAGCATCTGGACTCTAATAATTGCACTAAATTAATTAATGTCACATCAAGAACTAATGTCCATTGAACGCAATCACTAATACTTCAATATCATTATCATGATGAGATGCATCTATGTGTTATAGCTCCACACGAAAGGTTAACTTAATATGAAAAGTGACTCAAACCTAATCAAGTATTATTATTTATGGGAGTTACTTACATCGTATGCTTCATTAATTTGATGAAACTGGATCGTACAATTGCTTCCTCTGCATACATCTGGATGGTACTGCAATTCAAATACAATCATCAGATAACAGACAAATAAAATGGCTAGGTCATAAAGGTTAAAATCATTAAATACAATAAATGATTAGATTTATCAGAAAAATCCACCTAAAGAATATGGATAAGATTTCAGTTTTTACAGGGAACAGGAACAGGATGATATATTTCAAGATTTAAATTTCATGTATCCACTCAATGATGGATCATACTACTACCAAAATTTAATGACCCAAACATTTCAATTTAAGAAACTGCACTTTTGACAATAGAATTTTGGATAATATAAAACTTCCCTACAAAATTCTTGAAAAGAAAATCCAATTTGATCCTCCATTAAATATATCTTGAGTTGAAGGAAAAAAAAAAAAAAAAAATTACCTGAAGAGCAAGCTGTCTAAATGCCTTTTTAACTTCAGATTCAGAGGCACCAGGATGAATCCTAAGAGTTTTGTAAGGATCACCCACAGCAGCAGAAGAAACGCATGAAACCTTGAATAATCCCTTCTTCTTCTTATTTTTATTATTCCTCAAATTTCTTATTGATGAAGAAGAATCCTTCAACTGAAACCAAGACCCAGATGCAGAACCACAACCCACGACAGCAGACATTCTTTTCCCCGATTGAAACAAAAAAAAAAATCGATCTTTAAAATTCTAAAATCTCGAAAATGCAATGAAACCCACAGCTACCTATTTGAAAATCCAATTGAAATAATTTAATGGAAAGAAACTGTTGATGGGGTAGTGCTTTTTATAATAAGATTATTTACCCTCTAATCTAATAATTAATCGAACAACAATGAATTCGATTGGGGTTTGGTATGAGGTGACACTTTTTGGAATACAATAATGATATTCAAGAAAAAAGATGAATAAAATGTTCAATGAAGATGATCCATTGAAAACGAAATATATATATAGATTTACTGTATTGTATTGTATTGTATGTATGTATGTGTGATTAAAGGTCCTTATCCAAAAGAGAGAACGCCGAGGGGGTGACGTGTGAGTGACTATTTTTAACTTATTTTGTGGCTGTAGAAGGAAGGAAATGGGGGCAGGGTTGACGATCTTATCCGTTCCATGGCCTACATTTATGGTCCTATCATAAATTAGTTCTTAAAAAAAGAACGTTTTTCTTTTTTTTTTGTGGGGAATCTTTTTGGCTTTTCGAGGGATATGCTATATCCTATACTGTATAAATTTACTTTGGGTCCCTATTTTTTCTCAATGTGACACATGTTGAGGAATTATGTAAAGGTTTTAGCAAGGTTTTCTTCGGTTATAGCCCAAAAATTGATTTGGCAGTTTCAATGAAACTCTTGAAACTCAATTTAATTAGGTAATGATTTTAGTTAAATATTTATAAAATAAATTGTAGTGGATTAAAGGATTTGAGATATGATTTAAAATGTGCTTTGACTGTTTGGAGTTTGGTGGAAATAAATATGCGAAAAAAATACTATTAAATCAATAATTTTACATGTTTTAAATAGGTCTAATGTACTTGAAATATAGAAATAATTGTTAGAAAATACTTTCTTTAAGTAATTGTATGTTGTCGTAAAAGTTTGGGGTTTCGTTTTAAATAGAAAGAGTAGAAAGGATGAAAACACAATTTAGAGTAAAAGTGAGCAGATAGAGTGATGTGGCGTCAAATCAAGCTGTGTATGTGTTTCACTATCTTCCAATAATAATATTCCCTACTTACTTTACTTCATATAGGAGTATTGAGTATTTATTTATACAGTGCGCGAGAACAGTACAGTAATAAAGACCATTCACTGGCTCTGGTTTTAGATAAAACTGAATTGTAATGTAACGTGGCCGAATAGATAAGATAAAATGCTGTGCCGAGCTTAACACTTGGCAACCATGCACCTCCTTCATTTGCTCGCGATCCAAAAATACATATTTCTATCTTTTTCCAAAAATTCATTTTACATCTATATATAAACTGGAAAATTCTTACATATATTGGTTTTATAATAATTGTATAGATCATGTTATTAAAAGTCACTCAATTTTGAAAATATGACATTAACACAATATATATTGTGAATTTTTAATTAAAAGATATATGAAATTCTCATAGACATGATCTAGGTAAAAAAATCATATAAACTAATCATTCTTAGCATGCGTCCCTCTGCTTACATATAAAAAAAATAACTTTAAATGCTAAGGGTGAAATAAAGAAATAAAAAAAATTTGATGTTACATTACATAATTTCTCTTTATTATATACTATATATATATATTAAGAACTATAAAGGTGTATAGCTCTGATGAATAGTACCAAGTAATTTATTTCCGTTTTTTTTACTCCAAGAAGTCTTAAAAACGACGTAGTTTTGTTCATTTACTGCTCATTCATGTTGTACTCTATGCTCTTCTGATTTTCCTTTCCCTTTTTTTACTTTTTTCTATTTATGGCCTGTTTTTGTATGTGGGCCTCTTGGTCCGTATACAATTCCTATTCATTCTTTTTTTAATATTTCCTTTGGTAAATTACGAATACCCCCTTGAGGTAAGGCCTAATTACAAAAAATCCACTTCTTACCATTAATCCCTTTTCCATATAATGTTTCAATTTTCCATTGGATGTTATTTGTAATATTTGTTGTTATATCTTATAATGTTTCAATTTTGCCCTTGAATGTTATTTGTAATGTTTGTAATATCTTATAAATTTTAAAATTTGGGTGCTAATTGTTATATCTTATAAATTATAAATGTGATATTCATACCCCTATAATGTTCTAATTTTGCCATTGGATGTTATTTGTAATGTTTGTAATATCTTATAAATGTTATAATTTTGGTGCTAATTGTTATATCTTATAAATTATAAATGTGATAATCATATATTTACTACCAAGGTACCCTCTTGAGGTAAGGTCTAATTACAAAAAAACAACTTCTTATAATTAACCCCTTATCCCTGTGATGTTTCAATTTTGTCATTGAATGTTATTTGTAATGTTTGTAATATCTTATAAATGTTAAAACTTTGGTGCTAATTGTTATATCTTATAATGTTCCAATTTTGCCCTTTGATATTATTTGTAATGTTTGTAATATATTATAAATTTTAAAATTTGGGTGCTAATTGTTATATCTTATAAATTATAAAAGTGATAATCATATATTTACTACCAAAATATTCCTTTGGTAAATTATGGATACCCCATTGAGGTAAGACCTAATTACAAAAAATCACCTTCTTATAATTAACCTCTTACCCCTATAATGTTCCAATTTTGCCATTATATGTTATTTGTAATGTTTATTATATCTTAAATGTTAAAACTTGGGTGCTAATTGTTATATCTTATAATGTTCCAATTTTGCTCTTGGGTGTTATTTGTAATATTTGTAATATCTTATAAATTTTAAAATTTGGGTGCTAATTGTTATTTCTTATAAATAATAGAAGAGATAATTATATATTTACTACCAACATATTTAATATAATTTATAATTGCCCATATAATACAATATAAAAATTATTAAATTATATTTTTTGATTTATAATACCATTTAAATTTTATTAAATTTACTAATTTAGAAAATAAATTCATTTAACTAAATGTGTAAACAATTTGTTCATATTTATAAAGCGTTATTATTAAAATTCTATTTAATTTGTTGTTATACAATTTAAATATTTAATAAATATGCCAAGGGGTTAATTGTAAGAAGGTGACAAATTTGAGGGGTTTTTTTTGTAGTACCTAATACGTGAGGGGAAATGTGTGTAAAGTTAAGTACATTTACCAGGAAATATAATTTACATATATTATCATTTTTATATTCTATGGTAGCATAATGAAAATTATATTTGGGTTACGTAATGCAATTAAGTCTCATAGACGAGATCTAGGTAAAATGAAATATTTTCGTAGATTCCACCGGCGAACATCTAGAGGTATATGGGATATTTTTAATAGTTGATGAGGTTAAGTGAGAATTTGCAAAGGTTAAAGGCCAAAGTTCTAAAATGTTAAAAGATTTAGAGGCAAAGTGAAATTTTCTCTATTTAATATTCCTAGTGAATCATCTCATGATCTTAAGAATACCGAGTGTAGGGATACAATGAGACTTCCGACAACTATACTGAAAATCAATATTTTATTTTATTATGAGTACTGGAAATTCGATGGAAACTTCATGGCGATTTTATTGAGGTCTTCTTTTTCCTTTTTTTTTTGAGAACGATTTTATTGAGGTCTTGTAGGTTGTAGCCCACATTCCGTCCCTTTTCTCTAATTATTAAACAATGAAATTGGACATGCATTCCATTCTTCATTTTTTTCCTTTCGAAATTTTTTTCGCTTTATTTGATCATTTTTTGTATTTCTTGAATATAGAATTAAAAATGGTTGCTATCAAGAACAGACAAATATATTAATTTAAATAACTGGAATCTCATGAATGGATATAATTGGGTTGAAAATACTCTGAAATCTTCTAAGAAGCTAGTAAGCTCTAAAATAACAAACTTGTAGCTGAGGATTGTTAATTTCTTAAAAAAAAAAGGTGAGGAACTAATTTGAAGCATTTAGCTTCTCATATTGAATAGATATACACTTTTTTAGTTTAAATTTTGCAAAGGACTTCAACACTCACATATTTCTTGTTAATAGAAAGAGCTAAAGACAAAAACATCCCTTATGCCTTGTCTAACTCCCAAAAAATCTCATGTGTTATTTTAATTCCCAAAAAACTCCATGTGTTTGGTTTTAATTACCATACTCAACCCAAGTAGAATTTTACTTTTGACTTTTGACTTTTGACGGAATGACAAGATTACCCCTATGTGTTTTTTTTTTAATTTTTTTTTTTTTTTTTGAAAATCTAAGTATATACTACTTGGATCAAGTTTGGTAGTTAAAACCAAACACAGGGGGGTTTTGGAGATTTAAAATGACACATGAGGGGTATTTTGGGAGTTAGACAAAGCATAAAAAATTTTTGGGAGTTAGTCAAAATATAGGGAGTGTTTTTATCTTTCGATGTTAGGGATAAAATTATCATATCAAAAATAAAATATGAACAAATACTTATAATTTTGGGGTTTGATTCACACTCTCTTTTCTGGGGGTGTATTTGGCACTTAATTAAAATCACAGAAGGAGATTTTGAAAGTTAAAATAACATAAATTTTGAGAGTTAGATAGAGGGTGGTTTTATCTTTGGCTCTAATAGAAATCAAGCAAATTTGTTTACAATTTGAATTTTGTTGAAGGCCCTTATGATTGGGCTCAGTCTCACCAAGTTTACCAATCATCCGGGGCTCTTAGGAATTGATCTCTGATCAAGTCCAGTCCCAATTGAAACTGGACCCAAATATCTCAAATAATATCATATCACATCTATTCTCTTTTCGCCTTTATGTGCAGATATATTTCTAATAAATCTAATCAAACTACTGAAAATGGAAGGAAAAGAGTGCGACAAAATCCAGTTAAATTCTTGAAAAAGGATAATGAAAAATTGATTTCGTAAATCATGTTATATAATAATAATAATAATAAAAAAGGATAATAAGAACTCAAAATGAAAATTAGTATAATTCAATTATATATCCACCCCTCTTCACTATTTATTTACTTGATCATCAAATATCAAATAAACATAGATGAGATACCGTAAATATCATAGACTAGCCAGCAAGTATTCATGTTTCATAATTTTTCCTCAAAAATGTCAATATGAGCAGCAGTTTATGGATCAATCCAAACGTGACCTAGACCTACCATAAGCTAATCCTATAGCCTTTTCAACGAAGTAGCATGTGAAAGCGAAGGCTTCAATAGGAGCCAAATAAAGTCATTCAATCCAATCCACTTCTCAAGTTTAAGATGCTAGATAAGTACACAAATGACACAATATTCATAAACATGTTGAGGGCCACTTACAAGTCATATGGGTGGGTTCATATAATTTTATTAAGAACATCAACCCTATGTCCAAAAACAATGTCATTTTACTTGTTTGAAATTTAAAAGTTCCAAAACTCAAGGGTAAATTGAAAATCATAATCTTCATCACACATGAACCAAGTTTAATATTCTTTCAAAGTGGCAATGGTCCATGTTTCCATGTCATCATATTCTATCGTAATTGAAGTTAACCGATCATTAAACCTCGAATTATGGAAAGAAAACAAAGATTAACGAGTATCTGAAATAAGGCTTGACCAAATTACTGTACTGAGGACACACCCTGTTGCTCTAAGGATGGTTTTAGGTCCAGTGGTTTTTTTAATTGCACCAGGATCATCGTCATGTTATCACAACCATCCCCTCCAGATGCTGGTGCCAAACACCTATCGAGTACTCTTTCACACACCACAGACAGCCTTTTTTCCTGCATAGTTTTTCACAGCTCTCAGTATTTACGTTCAAGAAATGTGTCGGAAAAGTTTAAGGAGACATGGTAGAAAGTAGAAACTTACAGTATTCATCTGTTCTTTTACCAAGTCAACAGCTTGTTGACTGGACAAGCAATCCCTAGTAAAAGCAAATATAAAATTGCACGTTAACATCAAATTCAATGAATATTTAAATACTAGAGGTTTGTCAAACAATTAGAATTAGATGAAAAGAAAAATAAAAAAACATGTACACACCAACATTGAGTGCCAAAAATTCTTAAAGTTAGTTAATAAAACCATGGCATATTCGAAAAGCGCAGATTTCAATAAGCTGGAACCGATAACATCAGATAACTGTCCTCCTTAAAGAATCAATTAAGGTTATATATGCTCCCATAGTCACCTTCACAAATTAAAGGATACTGGAGTATACTACAACATAAGACCCAAGAAACGAATTTAGCAAACCACTAACAGTTGCATGAAGCTTATTGGCTAACTTATGATTGAACAATTAAAACTCATCCCTATCAAATTATCATCAACTAGGCCTATTAACTAGTACGGACATGAAGCTAATAACCCGAATCCGAAACACCCTGACCAATTTATTAGGACCACACATCAGTTCTCCCGTTTTTCTTTTTTTATTTGTGGGAGGGAATGGAGTAAGTAGCTCGCATCTCCCAAAGTAATGTTCTAGATTTAATAGTATGAAGATAAATAACATATTGAGAATGAAACTACCCTGCTTCTATATCATAAATTTTAACACTGTAATTAGCATTCCCACACAAAGCACTACTCTTCAAGAGAATACTCTCAACTTTCTACAACGTTAATGGAAAAACTATCACAAGTAAACAACCAATTTGACAGGTCGACTTAACGAACAAACTCACCATATCCCATCACAGGCTATTATAAGAAAATCATCATCTTCAGTAAGCTCAACCTAGTTTACAATAGATAACAAAGAGAAAATCTGTCATTTTATACTGCAATAGCTGCTTAAAAATGAAAGGCTAAGTACTCAAATTAAGACACAACATGTCTCTTCAACTGGTCCAACTAATTATGTAGAAATGTAGTAGTACTAGTTCCATAACAGGAGAGTTTAAAGATGAAACGTGAAGTCAGTTTGTTCATAAAGTTTGGAAGGAGACAATCAAAGTGAAGTCAATCAAACTTAATATGCGAAGTAAAGGTTTCACATACAGTAACTATATCAGGGCTTGCTGTGACAATTTGCTTCTCAGCTGGCAGTGATTTATTTTGCTTCAGTTCCATATCACCTGAAAGACTTCATATGGTCATAATGAACAAAGAGAAATAATGCAACGGCTCTCGTTCCCTCATCTAAATGCGTATCATCTGAGTGAACTACCTATTGCCCTCGACAAGTTCAGGCTCCCATTGACCCGTCCATACTGTACATATCCACCAGCTTCTAATATCCTATTCTTCTCAACATCAAGGTCCGGTTTGTGATCCTTGGACAAATCTTGAGCCTGCACAAAATTTATGCCTTGAAAATTTTTGCAAATTTTACAGAGAAATAATATCAAATATTATGCTTAAAGACTTCAACTGCCTCTTCAAAATCACAAGCAAACAGCACCCTTCAAACAAGGAAAAATATCTAAGATGTTTTGCAGAAAATATCAGAACAACTAATTTTAATATCACAGTATTAAATTTTCCATCAACGCAATGTTCACATATTACTCAAAAATAGATTCTAGAACACGAGAACTTATAATTCCTAATGAAAGTAAAATGAGTGTCACCTGTCCCTTCCGAGACATGATGCACCGAGAGTCACCAGCATTTGCAACGATAAGAATATTATTTCGGATAATTGCAACACAAGCAGTGCATCCAGAATTTGGACCTCTGTAATCAGAGTGAATTCCCTGTATTCAGAAGATATTTAGAAAGCCCTGACTGCAATGTACTCTTAAATGAAATGACAAAATCGCAAACATGTAAGTAGTCTGTGATGTTTTAGTTCAGGTCCACAACCACATGAAGGCAACATAGTATCGTGCTACTAAAAGGATAGGTAATAACAGAAACCATACATGGTCGTGCTACATATGGACTAGGAAATTTAAAAATAAAAAATTAAGGAGAAAAGGATTGAAATATAAAATCTTAAAAGTAAAGTTATCTTATTTCGGACAATCAAAATCTGGACAAGCTTCAACATCATCATATCCACACTAAGCACAGTAAGGCATAAACATACACATATTCATGAATAAAGACAATCAGCTGATGCATTCAATAATATTAAAACTCAAATTATATCAAAGGCAACATGGAATCTGGTTAAAACCCAAAAAAGGGCTATAAATATCAATGATTTAAATTACTCCTATTTCTGGGGACTTTTAATAAGTGAAGAACCAATCTCCATGATGTTAGTTTTAGGTCCTATACATGAAATACAATTCTTTCTACCAGGTTACTTTCATATGAGGCGACGAGTAGAACCAAATATGTTTTATAGTTTTTCAGAAATGGGTTGCACATATTATATTAACATACAACAACTACAGACTTATGGTGAAAAAGGACAGAGAACGATAGGGTTTCTCTCTCTTTTGGCATAGATGGGCTCCAATTGGAATGAGAGTGCAGCTGTAAGACAGACATCTTCACTCTTTAAAAAGCCCCCCAAAACAACAACTTTTGTTAAAATCTCACTTAAAAGGCGCACTAATAGAGACATCTTCTCAGTTTCTAGCTTAAGGAGAATTTAGCTGAAAAAATTGCTATTTATTTTCCCTAATAATTACCAGATCCAAAATGTTATCTTTGCAAAAGTGCTTGCAAATTAATAGTTGCCAAAAATTTCTCATATTTACAGTTTTGATTCTGCTTGATTTCATTTTTCACTATGGAAATATTACGCACCACAGAAATCAGACACGTGCTTTTTCCAGCACGGACAGAGGGCCACACCAGTTACACTTGTGTACCACAAAACTAATGCCAGTAGAAAAACTTTGTCAGATAGGTATTTTTTATTAGTGAATGCAAAGTTGAGCCTAATAAACTAATGAGCCAACACCTCAGAAGGCCAGTTGTCTGTTAGGCCATTATCTTCATCACTCCCAGATAAGCCTTCAGATTGGTCCACTTTGCCCTTTAATAATGCCAACTCTTTCTGTCCAGTTTTTCCACACATCATTTCATCCATTCTGCAGCAGAGAAGAGAAGAATTACATTAAAAACTTGCATACTTATCAAGATAGAATTAGAAAGGTGGCAAATAATTTGTACTCCCGTAAAAAATAAATGCTGCCAGTGTAAATTGGATTGCATGACCACTACATTGGTCATTTTCTTCCATTATTACATGAAATTTGGTCCTCGCTTCTTCTCACTACTATTTTCCGGATATGATGACCAATTTTCATATTCCAGGCCAGAACCATGATGTAAAAAAGAGAGACAACAACTAACAATTTTATGGGAAATTTATTTTACAATACAATTCTTACTGATCCAGAAGAAAGACAACCAGGCTTCAGGAGACCAGTCAGATAAGGAATATAAGTATAAATCGACATACTTACAATGTAAATTAACAAATTAAAAGCACTAAGACAACCTGAGAAAAGCTTTTTGAACAGAAGTCCCCAGATCACCGGCTCTGTAAGCTTCATGCTCGAGCACCTGTTTATGAAGGAACTTGGCACAAAATTTGGCAACTTCTTTACCTGCAACATAGAAAGGACTTATAATAAATTATACCAACCATGAAAAGGAGAACCGAAATTCTAATAAACTTGAGCTGAACTGTAATACGAAAACTTAATAAACTTGAGCAGTAAACTCTTTCTTATCAACTGTACTTACAAGATGTTCATACTCAAGTTCTACTCATTGCAGAAACATTGGAAATACTTTCCAAAAGTTACTCCAGAACAATTAAAACCCCAGTAATTCATGAAATAGGTAAAGTTTCAGTATCTTAAACTTTGGAGAATCTGTTCCTTCATTTATAAAATTGAAAACTAATGGATTGCAAATCTCATAACCATTTTTGGTCCCTCAAGATCCTACATTCTCTTTGAAAAATAATAATGTCCTAAGAAAGATGGCCTTGACTTGGATATATATTTCAATTAGTATTTTGTTAGAAAGAATTCCCTTGATCTTCAGAACTCATAAGTAGAATCGAAATCCAGATCAACCTTAGACGACCTGTTACTTCTCTAGATGGTGAACTGATTAAAACTTGAAGATCAATTAATAGTTAGATTGAGGCTCTTTTGAAAACTCATAAAAAGCCTAAGCCAATGGATCAAAGGAACCTATATGAATTTGGAGAACACTGAAACTGAGAGAGAGAGAGAGAGAGAGAGAGAGAGATAGAGAGAGAGAGAGAGAGAGAGGGAGGAGGTTTTCAAAGCAGTGTTTACCCCCATGGCCATCATAAACACCAAAGAAAGAGGTGGAACCATCCAAATTGGTGTAAGCAGCATGCTGTAGAATACATCAAGTCAGTGCAGCCGAAGAAAAAAAAAATGAGATAGTAACAATTAAGATTGCGTAAATATGACATAAAGATCGAAAGAAAAAGTACCTCCCTGAAACCATAATATATTTAGCCTATTTTATCATTTTAAAATCTCGTGAAAATAAAGTGTTCAACAACTGACATGGCAATTAAATAATTGAATAGCGTATGAATTATTACGCACTTCCCAAACGAGAACCACCTAGAATCATGTCTCCACTCTCTGGGGGTTAAATCACAAGTCAACTATTCAACAGAAGAAAATTGAGAAGAAACTATTTAATCACCCAAGTACTACAAGAAAGACGAGCAATTTCCATCACGACGGTTAGCATTAACATAATCAGCATCTGACCAAGTTTTCTTAGAATTCATCCCTTGATGAGCTATTTCAATACTATAAAAATAATGTATAAATGCACAGTTTCAGCACTTAAGTCAATATCTCAACTCACTTTATCTCTTCAGAAGATTGCTGTACCTTATAATGCGTAGTTGTTAGATGCAACCATAGAGAAATGTTGAAGTTCATTGCATCTTTACCTATCCATTTTCACTCACATTACACCCTCAGGTATTACTCTTCTATAGCCAAATGGTTTGTTTTATGAAGTACTGATACATTCCATGGTATGGTACCACAAAAAATCAGTTAGTCAATGTGTATAGCACATCCTGCTTGGGAGTATCTAGATGATGAGGGTATACCAACACATACATCTAGAAAAAATCAGAGTCTAACATGCCATATGCTCTATATATTATGAAAAAAATCATAATGCTTGTCATAAAAAGATCAATTTCGATATAAAGAAAAGTACCTGCACGAAAGAAGCTCTCTTACAAATTATATAACATAACAAGTAGTTGAAGCACACACAAAAAAAAAATTGCTTATACGAGTGAAGAATCGTTCAAGATTGACAACTAGAAAAAAAAGGTTGAAAAGTTTGAAAAAAAAAATTTATTTACAGCATCTTCCATTGATGATCGCCACCCCTGCATAGATGACAAGCCATATCTGAGCCTTCCATTTTCACCATCCTCTGAGATCTTTTCTGTTCTGGGAGTGCTCAGATATACCCCCATGTTAAGCTGCAAGTACAGTACCCATGATTATGTTATTGAGCAAAATAAGACAATGAATGATCTCATGCAATGGTGATTAAAGTACCAATTATACATGTACAGGAATGTGTTCACTATCCAAACAAGGGGACACTGCTGTAACACAGTGTTACTTCACTGTATTATATTGCAATGTGCAATACATTTACTTCCGGAGTTATTTCTCAGTTAGCTCAACAATTTAAAAATGTAAATTTCAAAAGTTTGCGTCCCTTTGAGACATAAACAATAGCTTCAGTTGTAGTCCTGGATTAAGCTCTATCATATTTTAGTTCGTTCATTTATTCATGTCAAAATAAGATTCACTTTGAGCGGCTTTACTCCTAGGCAGCAATAAATAGGCTCTCTGAGGTGATAAAGTCCCACACCTCGATGAATCATTCTCTATTAAATACTTTCACCAAAAGTTCAAATTAAGTTAGGATCCATAAAATGATCACCCAATAACCCGTTTTACCAAGAGATTAACACTTCTTAAATTGGTTGCAGTGACCATTTCTTCAAGGAATTCGCCTTCACAAATGGGACATTTCATTGACCCAGTTTCCAGAATTGGGTTCACCATCTCATAACAAATGTGACACCAGTATCTGGAAGAGGCCTCTGCTTCGTCCATTTTCTTATCCCTTGGGTTATTTTTCTTCTTTCTCTGGTCAATATAAAGAACAAATTAGAACTTTTAAGAAAAATTATTTTCTTTGACATCAACGAAGCAATCGACCTTGGAGTTGGAGCACATTGACTCGGGATACAAATACAAAGGACTGAAGTAACAGAAATGAACTTAGAAAATGGATTGTTAGCACTAATGTTGTAAGACAAAATTAAGAATTCATTTCCCCCTCTTATCCTCACCATTAAGGATAACACACTGAGTATGCTAAATGGCAATAATTCAATAAATGAATTTTTTTCCAGACAGGGAATGAAGAACTAATTGTTGTTTAATCTGCCTCCATTTTAGCATGTCATTCATCATCAGAGTCATCGAAACCTACAGATTCTCTTTCTGACATTTTACAAATGTCACAATTGTGTTGAGCTGAAAAATCTTAAATAGTACATGAAAATGAGATTGTTATTCGTCTACTAAGCTCCAGCAACTTAGCAGTGTATTTACATGCATGCATGATGTATACATGTAAATATGCACATACCAACATCCTATAAAAGCTTGAGTGCAGATAGAAAACTACCAAACGTAACCATATTCTACATATTCCACATTCAAACTTTAAATTCAAAACCCAACAAAAACATTTGTATAATCGCAATTATATGAGACAGTTGAAGACCATCAGAGCCCCCTCCTAAGGTTGGAGGAAGTATATGTCGATAAATCCAGAACCGCCTATCAAGACGCTACAAATGTGATTAGATGTTAATGTAAATAAGTAATTAACCTTGCCCAATTCAAAATTTGACTAGTATTATTCAATCTATAAACGTTAAAGAGCTCATCAAAGATTTTCCAGTAACAAGATCCCATGGAAGTAACACTAAAAGGGACCAAGACGAAAGAAATGCACAAACGAATAATCATATCAAGGGCCTGCAAAAAAGGTGGTAGCACTCTAGTAGAACTTTGGTGCAAAGGGTCCAGCTAGCTATATGCTTCAACTTTATATCACAGTAAATATGTTCAAAGGACTAATTAATCTATATCAGATAACCAATTATCTAGGAGAGAACAGCTAATAATGAATAGGAATATCATAAATCATGAACAGGTAATAAACCAGAACACTGTTGTCGTAATTTCAGCAAATTCAAAGTATTTTAACAACTAGTTCAAAACATTAGAGGTGTGTAAATCAGATTAGGATATC
Organism: Penstemon newberryi var. newberryi; assembly: GCA_030819805.1. Taxonomy (NCBI): domain Eukaryota; kingdom Viridiplantae; phylum Streptophyta; class Magnoliopsida; order Lamiales; family Plantaginaceae; genus Penstemon; species Penstemon newberryi. The sequence continues at coordinate 2,559,478 of JAUALY010000008.1, forward strand.
AAACCAAACTATCGAATTTATTTATTATTTATCATACTAAGAGAACGCAACCAACAAACGTCTATATTCACCAAAAAATTCTGAATTCCAAAATGAATGCACATATCACAAATACACCGCACACACACCAAATGCGTAAGTGATATATAATTCTGCAGTTCAAACACAAAAATCAAAGAACGCAATACAAAACGAATTCATGGAAATAGAAACAATCATAAATGAATTCGAAGATACAGCAAGGAATGTGTAATGTGTTTTAGGGTTTTGTATACACCTTTTGTGAAAAAAATTGGTATAGACTATAATAGAGAGTAAGAATTTCTGCAATTAGTATGATCTTTGATGATCGATTAATTTATGTGATTTTGATGGCAACTGTATTGCGTGTGTAGTATGTTATTGTATAAGACCGAAACTGGAGAAAACTGGAGGGGGGTGGGATTTGGACTATATATCGTGGGCTAGTGGTAAGTTAATCTCAAATTATGTAATTTGATTTAGCTAGGGCTGTCAATCGGATGGATTTTACTTTGGATTCGTTCGAATTTTGTCCGATTTATTAGAATAATTGTCTAATTAGAGATTAGATTGACCTGATCCGATTAAAGATTCGTAATTCGAAACACATAGAGCGAATGTGGATTTAGGTTGATCCGATCCGTTTAAGATTCATATCAGACAATAAATAAAAAGAATGATATATATACATAATATTTTATAAAAGTAAGTATCATTAATAATATTTCACCATTAATTTAAGAAGATAGTAATTCATAACTCGTTTGTAAATTTATTTAAACCAATATTTTTATCTACAAATATGAATATTGTAAAGAAAGTTTGAACTTGTGAGCTAAAATTAAATAAAATAGAAAAGTTAATAAACTTGTTTTAGGAAAAAATATTATTTTATTTTTTAAATGAAAATTTTATTAGATCCGAAAAAGATCTGATATCCGTCTAAATCCGACCAAGATCCATTGGATTCAGAAAAATATAGATCTGAATAAGATCTGAATCCGACATAATCTGATCCGATATAAATGGAATCGGATCTAGACGAGCCTGATCCGATCAAAATTTGACCCATAAACAGCCCTAGATTTAGCCTAATTATTGTGATGATTTATAATATGGTCAATATATAGTGATCTATTTTCTTTTTTTTGAGAAATATTTTTCTAACTTCAAACCTAATTTGGGAAGGATACGGGGGTTGCCTTTGGGTTAAATCCCAACTGTCAACTGTCAAGAATGAAAGAAAGCCCACTAACTAACTGGATAGCCGAACAGCCCAAGATTTAACCGATGAGATCACTAAATTATAAAATAATTGGCCCAGATAAAAGCTCAAACTGAACTATCAGACGAGGAAATTGAGAAGCCCACAAAATTAGACAAATTTAATTATTGGTTAGGCTTATTGATTTTTTTTTTCTCAAAATTATTCAAGTTTTATATATAGAGAAGTTCAAATATGAGTTCGTCACTTTGTGGGAGTTAATTCGTTTTTACTAAATCAATCTCCGTTGATTCTACTGAATATTTATTAACTGTCTATTAATGTTTCACATGATTCTTCTGATTTACGATGAGAGAATACTTTAATGCATTTTATTTTTCTTGATGTGGCCTCAATTTTGATGGACTTTTATCATATAAAATTAATTTCGAATTGTATTCAATTTTACAATGAATTAATTCTTTAATGTATAGATGGCGACAGGTCGAAGTTTATTAACAGGCCGAAAAATTGGTCCAATTTTTTTTTCTTTTTCCTTTTTAGAGGTGGTCCAAGTTTTCAAAGTACTTTAATGATCAATTAATTTTCCAAAAAAATCTGTAATGATCAATTAAATGTCAGCTGCTAAATCTAGTTAGTAGTTACAACTAAGGCGTCTGCATCTATTTTCAACGTGCTACATGGGAATTAAGGGCCTATTTGGTTGGGTCCTGGCCCAATCTTGCCGGTCTCGTGAAATTGAGCCAAAACTTTCATTCTATTTGGAAAATAATCATTTTTGAAATTTATTCCGCTTTTGAAATCTCTTTTATTGCATTAACTCGACTGTTGTTGATAATCTCAGCATAAATACTTAAACTTAAATTATCATTTGATTTATCAGGGCTGATTAAGCATTTCTGAACATTAACAAAGCAACAAATTAAGCATCTAGTAATTATTTAATTATGAAAAAAAAAGATAAAATAAAACAGTACAAATAAAATACAAGCTAGATGCTGCCTTTAATTAAATTGGAAAACCATTATAAATAATTAATGGTGTACTACTTTTCAGTCGAACACACATATTTGTAAAAGATTGGCCTTGTCATCTCCATTTCACAATTTAGTATTTCCCATATTTATTCTTAATCTTGACATCATATATATATATATATATATATATATATGAGAATGGTATTTGAATCCAATTGGACCAAATTCTAATTTCTGGTATTCTGAATTATTTTAATTGTCTTAAAAAAATTATAAGGTAAGAATATACAACCTAACATATTTATGTCATATGTGATTTGAATATGGTATTAAAATCATTTAAACAATTAGCTGCTAATTAAACCCATAATTTATGCCAATAAATTATTTTAGACATTTCTTGCTAATTAAACCCTTAATTTATGCCACCATTAATTATATCTTTTCAAATATGAATATATAACACTCATTGATATTCAGATATTCAAAGTTGTATGTTATAGCAATCATTTCTTTTTGTCGATTTTAGTTTCTTTGTTTTTCTATTTAATAAGTTACAGTATAACCTTCTTTTATATGTTTTCTGCTCTTCAATGTAATTGGTTTACAGAGTTCTTAGCATATCCATTACATGTGTATCAAGTAAGTAACATAATTTTGTTATTTATTTTGTCATTTTTTTAATCATTAATAATGCATTTTGTTTTTCCCTTTTAGTTAATCTCTTGCCTGATTTGCTTTTGAGTACAAAGTAACAGATTGAATTCACTCAAAGGTATTTTTGTTTTATCTGAAATAGTTGATTGAATTATTTTTAATTTATGGCTTAATAGATTATTTATATCAATTTACTCCTATTTGTGTTTTTTTTTTCATTTTTTTTGTAACAGTTTCAGACCAAGCAAAAAGGAATTTGTTTAATTTTTGCAGAAAATTTATTGTATCTTTCTATTTATTTCTTTTTTCATTTTGTATCTTCGTTTTCGCCTCTTTTTTCGTATTAATTTAGTGGTCTTATTTTTGTAAAAAATTAAATAAATGTTAATTTTCATATCATATGTACTTTTGTTGAAGAAATATGAAACTTACTCATTTATCTTTCCATTATAGAGTTGCATTTCTAAGCTTTTTGTTCAATATTACTATTGTTTTATTTAATTATTCATGTTCAATATCTTTTGGTTAGGTGAAGTGTAGGATCTAATAACTACTTTCCTTAATTTTAGTAGATCTTATATTTATTTTCATTTTTCTAAGTTAACGTGTTTATTGAGAAAAAAGTCATTCATTTTTCTTCTTCTAATTATCTTATATTCAAATAATTTATAATTTTGAAATCATCACAAATACATTTTTGTTTTGTATTTTATGTCTTTGTTATGACTATCGTCTTGTGTTATCACATATTTATTCTCACATGATTGAATTTTAATCTTTTGTTATCCAGTGTTTTACAGAGTATATTTTCATTCTAATATTTTAAAATATTTAAACTTTTAGTGCGTAGTTCCCAAAATTACGCATATATTCCCAAAAAAATAATTTTTAAAATTTAACTTATTTTGCGTTTTTGGTATCATTATATAATCTAAATTTAGCACTTTTAGTCTCATAAAATTGTCTCAAGTTTTGCACTTTAGATATCAAATGGAATGGAACCAAAAAAATATAATATTTTAATTAAATAGGACCACAACTCCAATTTTATACAGTGTGGGACTTAAATCATTGAGGAACAATGATGTGTGACAAAATATATTATTTTCTTTATATGAACATATCACATAGCAATTTTTTTTTCTTCCAATAACAATAAGCAATTTTTTAATAAGAATGAAAATCCAGAAAATTATTCATAAAATTCTATAAAGTTAATTAGCATCAGATCATCATACCCTAAAATCATTTCAAAGAAAATACATTAGTCGTAAACTTGCAAGTTTGTAATCAAAATATGCTAATGATTTCTAATTTCTTATAAGGAGTTGAATTAAATTGCTAGTTAGAGTTCTTTTTTTTCATAGTTATCCAGGGATCAATTCATATAGTCCATGGGGTTTTCCACTAATTATGATTTCTAAAATTAGAATTACACATTCATTATAGTTAATTAATTAGTAAATGTAAATGTAAGATATTGAGCTTAAATATTTATTTTATTTACATAAATAATAATTTTCATGCGATGTTGCTTCTTTATATGTGATCTCTTAATAATACAATAATCTTGCCAAAAGATATTATTTAGTCCCTGGGGTGTTCCACTAATTAAGATTTCTAAAATTAGAATTACACATTCATTATAGTTAATTAATTAGTAAATGTAAATGTAAGATATTGAGCTTAAATATTTATTTTGTTTACATAAATAATAATTTTCATGCGATGTTGCTTCTTTATATGTGATCTCTTGATAACACAATAATCTTGCCCAAAAGATATTATTTAGGATAATAATTTCATGTTATTTCGTGCATAGCACATGATAGATTATGGTAAGAAAAAAAAGTTCAAATGATACTTATTGTGAATACAATTTAAATAAAATAAAATGAAAATAGCCATTTATAATTTTTAATAAAATAAAACAATATATTTATTTTGATAATGAATAAATAAATAGACCTAATTTAAAATTACAATAAATATAAAATTTATTTTGCTACGTGAAAATTTATTTATTTTATAATCTCATAAAATAAATATTTTCAATAATCTTTTAAGAAGTAGAAAACCTCTCCCGGTCGTCCCTACCCCCAACACGTCCCCATCACCCTCACAAAACCCAAACTCATCCCTTTCCCTTCCCCTCCCCCGTTCACCTTCCGGGCACTGGCAGCCCGCCACAATCGATTTGTCGTCGCATAGAAGATGAAGGCGAGGATCAAAATACATTCGAGGTATTTTGAGTAATTTCTCAAAGTTTGAGAGCGATCATGTAATTACACTAAACATGATGGACAGTTGAGGATTTTTTTTATTAAGAAAAAAGACAGAAAAAATAGCATAGATATTTCTTGAATAAAAATTACTTTTACAATGACATATCAACATGTGGCGTCATTAATTAACGCCGTAAGAGGATAAATGTAATTATTTCAATACCTTAAATAATTTTCCAAACTTATTTAAAATAAATTTGAGGAATAATTTGAGTAATTTTCACTTCATATTATTGAGTTAAAGCATTGTCAATCTTCTTAGTCCATATCCCATGAAAAAAAATATTTATGAAACATTCATTTTGATTAAATTATACCTTTACAAATATTTTAGCACTGTAAAAAGTTATTCAAGTTATAATTATTAAAAGCTTAAAAAAGTGTAGTGATCAAAACATATTATAATTTATTGTGATATAAATTAAAATAAATTATTTAGATTTTCACTAGTCATCATTTAAATTAAAAAGTAATGGATCCCCGCGGCTTATTAAGTATCCTACCTGGCCAGGCCAGCAGCATTTAATATTATAATTAATTGTTGTTTTTCACTGATTCTAAAAAAGGAAAAAAATTGTTTATACACGACTTGCTGTTTAGTCCAAGACAACTTCAAATTAACAAGACAAATCCCATGAATCAAAAAGCTTCAATTGTAAAATCGACACTGAAATTAAGCACACCGGGACCCACTTTGCTTAGAAGAAAGTTAACATGACTGGTGACCAGTTCTGTGACTTCCATCAATAATGTTGGCCAACCCCCGCGAGTTTCCATGCTACTTAAAAAAAATAGAAATAAAACAGGAGTAGTAACCTATACTTAACGTAATTGAATATTAAAGAAAATAAATTGGCCTTGCTTAGTTTTCTTAAAGATTAAATAAATTTTTAAGTTTTGAAAGAGATGTTTGTAAAAATTCTTATTTGTTTAACTTTTCCGAAAATACTAAAATACTTTATAAAGAGTCACACAAATAGGCCTTATTTTTAAAACATCACAAAATATTAAGTTGGAGGGACAGACTTATTCCTTAAAAAAAAAAAAAAATAGATAGATATAAACGTGAAAATGAAAAAGCAATACTCCAATGTGACAGGAATCACAAACTTTGTAGTATTTGCAGGTGTGAGTGTGACACATCATTACTTCAAGTATTACAATGTTTTCACCAACCCCAAATGGACCCCTCTCTCCATCAAGAAATTAAAATTGATTGTGCTGGCATCAAAATAAGCTCTTATGCATTGCATACAAAACTTTAATTAATCAAATAAATTAGTATTAAAATTAATTATATGAAATAATGAGCCAACCTTGTTAGGACATGCATAAGTAATTAAATACTTGAACTCATTGATAGTCAATCTTAATATTTGTATATTGTTGATGTGTAATATTGTCTTGAATTGAAAATAATAGATTAGACGGAGATGATGTTAGTTTAACCACCACAAATTTTCTCTATCAAATTTGACATACATGATTACTTTTGAAAATAAATCGCCTCAAATTCATTGAGGAGTACTAGCCATTAATTATTTGGTGATATATTAATTTGGATGAAACTTTCAACAAATTGTTGGATTCATGGCACCAATCCCAACCAGATGAACGCCACTTGACCAATTCCACTTTGTAAGCAAAGAGTTGGTGAGAGTGGCGTTGTATTTGGATTTTGCTTTATTGGTCAACATCTCACCAACTTCCTAAATTTAGGCATTTCCCTTTCCTCCTCTATTATCTCTCGAATTTCTATTTTCTACCCCATTAAATAGCAATAGTACTTGTTACTTTTAATTTCTATTCTTTAGTATACATTTTATATTTTTATAAAGATCTAATTTAGTACTTTAGCGGTTGACTCTACAAGTGTGAATTATAAATTCTTATATTCAGAAATTACATTATTCTCATATGCTTATCAAACATACTATATTAACTTTACATTTAAATTTTTATTTTTTCAATTAAAAATTAATTAATATTCCTAAAATATTTTTGAAAAATCAGCATTAAATATATTTCATATTATTGCTTACACTCATACTAATTTCTATGACTTGTGATTTGAAATTTTGAATTTTTATTGTGTTGCAGTAATGCGTGTAGGCAATAAAATGCATTTTTAGTATCAAAACATATTTAAGTTTTATCGTTAATAACAAGACATAGAAGCCTTGTTTGTTTGGGTTATTTGTAAAGTTTTTCTTGTTTCAAACTAGTACGTAGTATATTATAATTTCAATACCAGTAATTAATGGTAATATTATCAATAATTATTTATGGACTTTATTCGGACTTAGCTTTATAAGGCTCAAACTCGGCTCATAAATTGATCGAGTTTGATATAATTAATGGCTTAAACTCAACCTGACTCACAATAAGGTTGGATCAAATTCAATCGGGTCGAGCCATCGGGCTTCGAGTTGGACCAACTTAATTGACATTCCTAATCTCTAGGGTCCCATAGGGATTGGTTTTGGCTTGACTTCAGTAGATTTTAGTTTGAGATATTCGTTTGGATGGTTTTGGTGAAACCTTAATTTGAAACACGATTTGAATTTGAATGTTGAGTATTTGAAAATTTGAGATGTGATCTAGAGTGAGTTTGAATGTTGGATTTTCGAAGAAAAAAATAGGTAGTAAGTCTTATATCAATGATTTTTATTGAGTCTGAGAGAGAAAAAGTTAGATAATATTTATCAAATCAATAATTTTTATAGAGCTTGAGAATAGAAATTTAGGTGGTAGTTTTTGATATTTTTAATTTGGTTTCGAATTGAATTTTACTCTATCTACTGTGACCCAAACACAAGTTGAAGTAATTGTAGAAACCATGCCAAAACAATCCACAAGAAGCTTAAAATTCTCCCAAAAAAGTTCTAACAGATGGCCCAATGGCTATTTGGTAATTAGTCTCTATCGATCACTATTTGCGCGGTAGGTAAGTCCACCAAGATTATATAATAAGCCCCAACTTTTAATCTTTTATTTCAGATCAACAACTCCACTCAATCCGACCGCCACCAATTTGCTCCGCTCCCATCCAATTCCATTTATTTGCCGGTGAGATTTCATAATTCAAATAAACAAAAATAGAAAAAAAATGATTATATTATTTAATTACTCACTTGATTAAGAAAATACGCGTCTACACATTTATTTCTCGTATCAACTCTTTAGAAGATGTATCTGACTCATTTTATGTCTCCTCTAAATTAAATTACTTCCAGAAACACAAAAACAACAAATTAACAACCTCCAAAAAAGGAAAAAAATGAAAATCAACGTGAAGGACTCGACGTTGGTCCGGCCGTCGGCGGCGACGCCGTCCGTCAGTCTCTGGAACTCCAACGTAGATTTGGTGGTGCCCAACTTCCACACCCCAAGCGTCTACTTCTACCGCCCCAACGGCGCGGCGAACTTTTTCGATGCGGAGGTGCTGAAGGCGGCGCTCGGCCGCGCTCTCGTGCCGTTTTATCCGATGGCGGGGAGGCTGAAGAGAGATGAAGATGGAAGGATTGAGATCGATTGCAACGCCGAGGGAGTGTTGTTTGTTGAGGCGGAATCCGATGGGATGGTGGATGATTACGGCGACTTTGCGCCGACGTTGGAGCTCCGAAGTCTTATTCCGGCGGTGGATTATTCGAAGGGGATTTCGGCGTACCCGCTTTTGGTATTGCAGGTGCGTTATTGGTTTAATTATTTGTTTCAGAATTGATTTATTTAATTTTGCATATTAGTTTTGAGTAAAAAGCATAAACAACCCATGAGTTATTGTTAATTAATAAAAATTCCCCTATGTTATATTTTAATTAGTTAACTGCACCCAAATATATTTCAAAATTGACTAAGGCGTTTCATTGCCAATTCTCAAATAAACATGAGGTTATTGTCAATTTTACACGTAAACGGTGGATTATAACTCATTTTTAAATGAATAGAGAAAATGAAATTTCATAGGAAAAATAACTAATGAGGGTGTTATTGTCATTTTCGTAATAATTGTGCAAAAATTTAAACGGTTGAAGGCAGCTTACACCTACATGGGAAGTGGGTATCTGATTTTGACTTATTATTACAAGGGATTTTAATAATAAAAATAATATATTAAGATTTTTATCAATTAAAAATAACTAAGGGGTATCTTCGCATTTACTTAAAGTTTTAGATGTGAATTTGGAAATGGAATGTGCACACTTGATACATGCACTGCCGACCTGCATTTAAAACGAAAAGTCAAATTTAGTTGTCAGGAGAATATACTACATATACTATAAAACTTAGGATGAACTTAATGAAAATTTATTTTATAAGAAATTAATTTACGAAAAGTGATTCTTAACAAATTGATCTATCTATTCTTAATATCATATGAATCGTAGTTGACCAAACGTCTTACAACTTAAAAAACAATTGAAATTGTGATTTGGAATGACTATGGAAAATTATAGTAGGACATAATTTTGATTTACATTATTAGAGGAGTGATCCGGGGAAATTAGCCTTAATAAGATAAAGACACATACATGTGAAGTTGTTTTTGGTTGATATTAATAAGAATTAAATCATTTCTCATAATCTACAAAGAATCATACCACAATAATTTTCATGTATGATACAGGGCACATAAGCGTGCCAATTTGGTGACTTAATGGTTGTCTCTGTCCAAAAATTGACGGAGAAAGGAAATGTGTCGAGAGAGTGAAATCATGATATAAAATATTTTTTTTTAGAAAGCATGATACAAAATATATAAAGCAGGTGAAAATTTGGCATGAAAAGTGCAATTTCCTATTTTCTTGACTTTTGTGAGAATACATGTCAATTAAGAATTGTAGTCGTTCTCTTTGCCCCTTATGTTATCCTAGGATGTAAATAATATTTGACTTTATGTTGCATACCATTGTTGTATTAGGAAAATTTAGGCTATGTTTTTATTATAAGTTTTTTCCTATCAAAAGTATTAATTTATCAAACAAGTTTCATATTTCAAATGTTAGAAATTGTGCTTTAAATTCTTATTTAAAATTTTCAAACTAAAATTAGAGGTCCAAGATACATAATAGTGTCCATAACAAAAATCAGGAAAATGGTGGGCTACAAATTTGTTTTAATTTTAGGTATTTATTCCTTAAAAACCACAGCAAACATCTGTTAGAAATAAACATAGTGGTGGGGTGTCTTCTATCTAACTTATCTATCTATAAAAAGCATAGAGGTATTTAATATTTCACCAGTAACCTAAAGATTGGGCAAATATAACACCAAAACGTGCTTATATCGGAACTAATTAAGTTATCAAATCCATATGTGTCTGAAAAAATAGCTAAGTCCAAGTAACCAAAAAGCTTCAATACACAAGTTTTCCATTACATCTGTTAACTCAAACAATTGCATCAGTAACTCGTACAAGTAATCAATTAAAAAATAAAAATAAAAGGAAAGCCAATCAAATCATTGAATGGATTAGGTCAAACAAGTTTTTACATTGAATACCTTGGCCTTTTCTTTTAAATGAATTTGAACTTAGTTCCTCAATATTGAAAATTCTAGTTCATACCTAATTTGTTTAATTTTGTACAGATTACAAATTTCAAATGTGGCGGAGTTTCCTTAGGTGTCGGAATGCAACACCACGCAGCCGATGGATTCTCCGGTCTCCATTTCATCAACACGTGGTCCGATATGGCCCGTGGGATCGACATCACGATCCCACCGTTCATCGATCGGACGCTCCTCCGCGCCCGTGATCCACCTCAACCTCAATTCAAACACATTGAATACCAACCCCCTCCTTCAATGAAAACTCCTCCTCAACAAAACAACAAATCCGACACCGCCCCTGAAACCGCCGTGTCCATATTCAAGCTAACTCGCGAACAACTCAACACTTTAAAGGCCAAGTCCAAAGAAGACGGAAACACGGTCACTTACAGCTCGTACGAAATGCTAGCGGGCCACGTGTGGCGCTGTGCTTGCAAGGCCCGTGGACTGCCCGAAGATCAAGACACGAAACTATACATTGCAACCGATGGACGGTCGAGACTCAGACCCGCACTCCCACAAGGCTACTTTGGTAATGTGATATTCACAGCCACTCCAGTGGCTATCTCGGGTGATCTCGAGTCCAAACCCGTGTGGTACGCTGCGAGTAAAATACACGATGCTTTGGCTCGTATGGACAATGATTACTTGAGATCGGCTCTCGATTACTTGGAACTGCAACCGGATTTAAAGGCGCTTGTTCGTGGAGCTCATACTTTTAAGTGCCCCAATCTTGGGATTACTAGTTGGGTGAGGCTGCCGATTCATGATGCGGATTTTGGTTGGGGTAGGCCCATTTTCATGGGGCCAGGTGGGATTGCGTTCGAAGGTCTAAGTTTCGTGTTGCCTAGTTCGACGAATGATATGAGCTTATCGGTTGCGATTTCTCTGCAAACGGAACACATGAAGCTTTTCGAGAAGATGCTTTATGACATTTGAGTTGTTATAGTATTTGTATGAACTAATTTGGGAGTAAAGTTTAAGAATTTATGTTTTGGGATATGCTAAAACTCTGTTTTCTCCCATTCTCTTAGGTGCCTTATGATATTGTTTATGCTCAGAACATATTTGGCCATCTGTGTCTCTGGCAATATTTCTGAAAATGCCAAATTTTAGTCATCTCATGTATGAGGAATATGATGCAACTTCTCAATATGGTTTTTTTTTTTTATGTCATCACGGATAATGAAATTTATATTACAAATAAAGAAACTAGAGACAATTCACAGCCAGATCAACCAACACATACAATCTGAAGTAGAAAACTGAGTGTTTAGGCAAAACGAAAGGGAAGAACGAGGACAATAAAGAAGGTGAGAACAACAATAGTGGATGAGATAAAGAAAGAAGGCCTATACAATACTATTGCAGCAGCTTTTTGGGCTGGGCGGTGATGAACTACGTTTCCGCCACCATAGGATCCTATTCCTTTCTGCCTCTTCTGTGTGCTGATGATTTCTGAAAGTTCTCTTTGTGTTTGCAAATTCACAACTGGGAGACCTGAATACCCTTGGAAAATAACTGGGAAAATTGAATATGAAATATTAGGAAATATTGGGAAATATATATATATATATATATACAGTTGAAGAATGAATTAAAGTAATGATTCTTACCATCTGTTAGGTTGAAATGCTTGGAGGAAATCTTGAGATCTCTGGTCCTAATCATCTGAGGGTGGTGAAGAGTAAAGCTAGGAATGAATTGAGTGGCAACTAAGAAGATGCAAAGCAATGCAAGAGAAGACATTTTTGAGTTTCTATGTGGGATGGCGGAGAATGAATGATTGATTGCAATTTGAAAAGTATGTTTGTTCTATATATATTATTGACAGACAAAGCATACTTATATAGGAAAAGTTTGGTCGTTTATCATGTGAACTTGGCAAAAAAATGGCTTTGAACTTGGTCCAATCCAATTTTATTAATTTGGACTAACTATATAATATTCTCATTAAACCAAAGCTTGAGGTGAGAGAATTCAAGGAGCTTCACGAGGTAGGGTTGATAATCAAAGCAAAAAATCGAGACTCCGGCTCGAATTGATCAAGAAAATTTCCTGTTTGAATTTTTTTCATATCAAGTCATACTTGAAAACATTTGATGTTCAATTGTTTAAGTTTGTCAGCATATTTTGATTTCTAGTCAAAATATTCCAATGCCAGAGAGTAATGTTTCTGTAAATAGAAAATGTTATAATTTGTGGAGGAGAATGGCTCCAAAAAGCTGGAAATCATGGCCCATATAAATTTGATTATATGGAACAGGTAATATTATATATGTATCCAGTATCATCTTTAATGACTGATTACGTGAAACATTCAGAAGAATATGATGCCTCCACTTTGCTTTTGTTGATAGAATTAATTATTAAAACACAACATAAATAGGTTTGATTATGGCATTAATCCTTATCAAAATTAGATGTTATCATTATGAAATATGTAACTAGCTACTAGCTAGGTTATTTCACAAAATACTCTTGGTGGAAAATCTTGCATACCCAGAATGTGATTATGGTTGGCTAACTTTTGGAGGATAGTTTTGCTTGTTGTGGATTTTGGTGCAATTGTGTTCATAAATCAAAAGAATGTTTAAATTATTTCAAAGTATTGAGAAAAAATAATTAACTTGATTTCATTTATACCTTTGTCAAACATCTGTTTTTTCCTTTTTTACCAACTTATTGTTATTTTCTAATAATTTTTACATTACAAAACTTTCGAATCTAAAGTTTGTTAAAAACAATTACTAATATGTTTATAGTAACACTCCCTTTTGAGTTTTGAGAGTGTTAATAGCAAGATACTCAGTATGTTATTCTTAAAAGATAACGTGACCATGAGATAAATCAAATGACAATATGATGTACCACTAGATAAATGAAATGACAATATACCCATGAGATGAATCAAATGATAATATATCTCTTGTGTTTTTTAAAAGAGTTCACCACATCTTTCCTATTTTTACATATATATTCATGAACGTTTCACAGAGGGGTAAAGTGATCAATAAGAAATATCATTGGACCATTATAGTTTTTCACACGGGTAAAAGTGAATGAAGTAGTTTATGAAGGGATTATTAAATCGGTCATTTTTTTGCAACAAAATAAATTTCACTTTATAGTTTTGAGTATGTGTTCATCACCCCATTGAAAAATGATTTAAAACATTATTTATTATAACACAAAAGTAAATAAAGTGTTACATTATCATAACACATGGGGTAAAGTGCCACATATAAAAATGTCAGAGAGGCAACATTAACTCATTGTTTAACTTAGGGATCATGCATGACTCTAACATAGAGTTTTACTATCTCTCAACGTGTATAATCTCATCATCCCTGCACTTACTTGCAAAGATTGAAACACTATAAATAATTAAATTACTCTGCCAAAGCATGAAGCGAATGATGATTAAAGGGAATCATGGGCCACAATTAATACCAGCATTCAACAATTCTAGCTAGTTTTTAGGGTTTTATGTTCTCCCCAGTAGCAATAGGTATTAATTTTTAACCTAAGTTGAGTTGAGTGTCTACTCATCGATCAAGCAGCGGCCTGCAAGTTGCAATAAGTCACTTTTAGTCCCTCTACAAATCTTATACTGTAAAAAAAATATAGTATATCTCTTGGTTAGTACTCATGATATGTAATAACACTACACCAATCTTCACCTAGCATTCTGTGATTATATATTATTAAAACCAAATATTTATGCAAATTTGGAATGCCCAAATCATGGCATAAATAAAATCGAATTTGCATCATATCGGGGTCGGCCCTAGAAGTTTTGAGGCCCTACGTGGAATTTAGGGGTCCGATATCGTAAAAGAAAATTAGATGCAAAGTTTCTAAATTTTTTACATATTTTTTTCCATAGATAAATTGATTATTTCACTTAATTTTTCTTGTGACATATTTAGTCTCAGTGACGTTTTTAAGAATATAAGTAGGTTTATTTATACGAAAACACATAATATTGATAAAAAAAAAAATAGTTCATTATATAAAGCATAACCATATATCTATATCTAATGTAATGTTTTAAAGAAGTTTCAAGATTGATATTTCTAAGTTTTTGTCATTTAAAGACTTTAAAGTTGCAACGTCTAATAAAAATTCAATATTTGCTATTTTTTTTATCGTTCATATTTAATTTTAATACAAATAGCTCGTGCGAAAATATTTTTCAGGTGATAATGTAACATTATTATCTTGTGTCTCATCAAATTATTTTCTCCTTTGAATTATACTTTACGAAATATTGGTTCATTTTCCATTTTAAAGCACTTTTTTCTGTAACATTCATGAAATAATTAAATCTATTTTCTCTAGATTTTTCTGAAAATGATACAATACTTTTTAGTCGACTCTCAGAAGAATCAATGTGCACATCTAACATCTTGAAATCGTAAATTTTTGGTAATGTAAGTTGTTGGTACTTTTCTTTTCAATATTAATTATGGGTTGGGCTCAAAGACTTTAAGGCCTTTGGCACTTGCCTATGTTGTCTAGGGCCCAAGCCTGTATAAACTTAAATCATGATTTGGATTCACTCACAGAAAGAAAGAAACCAGGAAACGAAATAAATTCATAGAGTATATGTTCGAATAAGCCCCACATTGAAAGGCTTTGAATTGATAAATTTACTCGGGGGCTTGCTTTTGGGAAGTTCTTTTTTTTTTGTTTTTTGATAAATTGCTTTGAAGGGTTTTAATTTTTAAAGATGAGAAAGTTACAAAAAAAAGAACATTCTTCTTATTAGTTATAAATTACATCAACTATGCCATTTTTTAGTGGAATTTCTATAATTAAGAACTTTCTGTCACACTTGTTAGTCTATTGATATACATACAAATACGTACACACTTGACCTATTTGTAATTGAATAGATATAACCAAACTAAATCTACAATAAAACAGCAAAGTCATAGTCATATTCTTACCATGCCTATATATACTAGCTATCTTGTAAAATTGATTAAATCTCAATTATTATGAGATTTTCGATTCTATTTTTGTGTTAAACTTCTAGATTTATTGATAAATATTCAAAATAAAATTTGAGGGTGACAAATATTCAAAATTGAAAATTGAGTAAATTCATGCACACTTGTAAATTAAAATCCATCATCTGACACGAAAATGTGTCCAATTATTACGTAGTATTGAGTAACGTCCAACATTCCAACTCTAAGGTAACTTTTAAGGCTCATATTATATATATAACTATACCTAAATGCCAAAAGAAGAAGAATAGTGCTGTGCTAGCCCAACATTATCTATCTATTCTATCTTGTCAGAATGCATCTCGATCGAGTAGGTCCCCTTGAACAGGTGGTCAAGCCTTCACGAAATCCGCCTATCTGTATTCTGTAGATACTATATATTATTGGGGGTTTATTTCCAATTACCCCTATAATATAGGAATTGATTCATTATCCACGGTGAAAAAGTTAAATGATCAATTTGCCTCTTTTTCCTCAAGACTGTAATTTACTAGATCTTCCAAATTAAATGAAGGGTTAAAATTCTAGCATAAAAAGATAAAATTACCTTTCCATTTACGTATAAAATCAGGAAGGTAATTTGCTTTGCATTAAATTTAATAACACGAGGAGTTAGGGCAAATTAAACGACATAAAATAACACAGTAAGATAAACTGTACACTTCATATAAAATAACAAAAAAGATAGTCTATACTTTGTAAATGAAAATAATAATTTAATTATTACATTTTTTTTTTTTGTATGTTTCAAACTAAGAGGGAAGGTTCAGTAAAAGAGTAGTACGTATTTATTTTATCAATCGTCACAATGGGATAGATAGAATGAGTGTAGTGGTAACTTGCAATTTACTCGTTGCTATTGCTAGATTATTTATGCATAATGCAATGTTCTTGATTCTTGATATATAATTAAGCCAGCTGTTTCTCAATAATTAATTAGCTAAAATTTTATTCTTTTCTTGGGACCCATTTCTTCACCTCCCCCATTACTTGATTGTCCAATTCAAACTGACATAAATATTATAAAAACCACGTACCCTCACTATATATATATTAACGCCATATATATAATTAACCTTATCTGAAACTTGTCTTCCCCCTTCTTCCAAACAAGGCATATACATATATGATGCATATGGCTACAAAGAAGATTAATACTATTAACTATCAAATTAGTATTTTGGTGGTGATAAATATTCTTGTTTTTGAGATTTTTTGTATGCATATTGCATATGCTGTGCTTGAACGCTTTGAACACCCGATTAAAGCCGATGGGTCGTTAAGTGTTTTAGTGATCGGAGACTGGGGAAGGAAAGGACAATATAATCAGTCTAAACTTGCTTACCAGGTACAAATTATTTTAATATATTCATATGTAGTAGGAGTACTAGCTAGCTAGCTAGGACGTATATATATATATATTTAATTAAATATTGTGTCCTTTCTATAAATAAATCTCCTCAAAGATAACATATATACTTAATTAAACATTTATATTTTTCTTGGATTTGTAGTAAATTATATAAATATTCATATCACTAACGTATATACACTAGCTTTGATCATTATGATTTTGCATTACTTTGACCATATTTTTTGTTAAATGATCATGAATATCTCTAAAATTCACAATATATTCATCAAGTTAATTATATATTTCTCCAATTTTGTATTAATCTGAAAATCCGTGATCCAAATGAAGCATCATAATATTAGTTGATCGAGATGATCCTCCTTAATTTTAACGTTTGTTGAAGATCGATGATATCTTTCTGTTTTTTTCCTTTGATGAAGATGACTGGTCATTCTTTTTTTACATATTTTGTATGTAGCATTATTCTTGCCGACTATTAAAATAATAATAATAATAATGATGATTATTTTAATATAATCTGATCTTGCTTAACCGTTGCCATAAAAAAAGAATAATGTAAATTGAATATTAGTCAATAATCTTATAATAGGAGCCGTGAGAATTTAGAACTTTAAGCTTAAGCTAAGTTTTACAGCACATTACCTATATTTTTTTATTATATAAGTGTTCGTTGCTTCTAAGTTAGACACTGGAGAAGGTACAAACAGTACAATATATTCCATTCACATAATTCGGATAATAATCAAAGGGCATCTTTGTCTCCTATTTCCAAGAAAACGAAATTGTATTTGAAAAATACGAGACAAATGCGTTTTCTATTTTTTTAAATAAAATAAATTTATTATCTTAATTTTCTCAAAAATCAAATTTAAACAAATAACAATTTTCTTATATTTAGCAAAAATCTACACAAACTTTACTTTAATTTGACATTAATTATCATATCTCTTACATAATTTATCTCACAATCAAACATAATTTGATGATATAAAGTCTTACACAACTTAGTATCTTATCTACAACCTAAATCATTTCAAAAAACATACTATCTACCTTATTTCTCAAATTATTTTCCCAGAACACAGACAAACAAACATTACGCAAATAAATATAATTTTACAAACCACTACTAATCTCTGAACACCAAACAAACACTCCCTAAATATATTAAAGGGAATTAATTACATCTTTTTCCTAATTCAAATTAATTTCAACTTTTAAAAGTCATTAATGGAGACAAAGATGCCACGTAAACTGCCGACCGACCACCATACATACTTTATTGTCAGTCTAATCAATGTGCAAAGTATAACTAATTAGGTGGACATTGGACAAACACTTGAGATTTCACTGTTCAACATTAAATGTAATGTCTTAATATTTTTCGATGTTGCCAGCTTAATTTTTTTTTATATATATAAAAATTTCATTTAAAATATAGTATATGGATGCCCAGTTAAGGTCATCTCCAATGATGAGGGGCTCGGGGCTCGGGAGTCTTGGGGTTGTCCCTGTCCCCCACCCCGAGCCTTGCCTGGTCGTCTTCAATGGCTGGGCTCCGAAATTAATTTAATTCAATTTACAACTCTTATCCACTCTCACTTATAATTATAGTTTAATTTAATATTAATATTAATATTAATATTAATATTAATATTAATAATATAATTAAATTATTAATAATATTTAAATATTAAAATTAAAGAGAGTAAATAATCATAAAATTAAAATTGATACACAATAGGAAATACAGCAAAAAATAAAGGAAATACAAGAAAGATGATTAAATAAATAGCACACACACGGAAATATAACATTTTATTGATTTCCCCCCTGAAACCAGTCAGTTCTTTCATTCGACGAACCTCCAAATAAGTCTCGAGTAAATAATCATAAATTATTTGTATAAGTGTTTAATTATATTTTTAACTAATTCGATATTTTTAAAAAATATAGCCACCACAAGTATAGTAATTAAATGATTAAATTTTTAATTAAAATAAAATGTTGAATTTAATTATTAATGATTTGTCCATAAATAAATTTAATTACAATTCTAATAAATTATTAATGATTTTAATTTAAAAAAATTTAAATTTTATTATATTAAATAATTCAATTAAAAATTGGTGACTACATATATTTATTAAATACTAGTAATACAATAAATATACTAACATATTTTATTAAATAATTCAATTCTACAAATTTAATTTAATTTAGGAGAAAATTTTAATTTTATTAATTTTATTTAAATAATTAATTTTTTTCCTATTTAAAAACATTAAATAAACAAACTTAATAAAGAAATTTTAAAAAAATAGGGAACCAATCAGGGGACGCCTAGTGGGCGTGTGTGATCATCTTCTTCTTTTTTACCACGCGGGAACGGGCCGCGGCCAGGCCTGCCGCGAGCCTCATTCTCGCCCCCTCGACCCCGACCCCCAGCCACTGGAGACGGCCATTTCACCCACCCCCGACCTTGCCCCAGCCCCAGCCCCCAGAGTCACCATTAGAGATGGCCTAAAAGAATAGTTTTGTCTTTAAGTTCGCGTATAGCTTTTTGTCCAAAATTGAAAATGGCTGATTATGGGTATGATGTTTGGGGTTATGCCCCAAAGGAATGACTAATTATATTACAAGTGCATGAATTAATGATGAAATTTAATATGGTGTGCGAGCTGCAATTTTCCTATAATTATAAATATTGTTAATTAAATATATATTTGTTTATGAGTTGTCTCAAAATAATTCAAGAAATTTAAGTAGCAATAGTTGTACATTTCGGATTTGATTTCTTTAATAACATGCTTCGGAGTCGTGATCTTTTATTTGATACTTTCAAGATTGAAACATTTAAAACTTGGTTTCAATTGAACTTAATTAGTTTATTTAAAAAAAAAATATTAGAATGGATAATATATTCCAAATTCAACTTAGAAATTAACCTGATCAGGCCTTTAAACACGTTATTAGAGAAGAATATTAATATCAAAGTGAAAAAGATTTATTATCTTACTTTAACTTTAGATTCAACTCTTTGCTAAAATTAAAGAAGTGTCCATGTGATTTGTGTGAGGTGTCTCCAATTACCCAATCTAAGGTTGTGTCTACGTGGCTCTCTCTGAACCCTCTGGAATCGGAATAATTTCAGTATTTGGGGAATTTGGATAACGTCTGATCTCTTACATGATTGGGGTACGTACGATTAAATTATTATGGATAACGTACGTGGCTCATTCCATCTGCGGGCACACAATCAAATTAATTAAATCAATGTACACCTAATTAGATTTTGCATCCTGATGCGCGTTTCTTAATTTGGACACATGGATCGGAACAAGTCTAACAAATAATTTGATAATTTTTTTATTTTAATTTTGAATATGTGATGGCAGATGGGAATCACAGCGGAGAAGATAGATGTTGATTTTGTTATTTCCACAGGCGATAACTTTTACCCGAGTGGACTAACTAATGTATATGATCCAGCTTTTGATCAATCATTTACTAATGTCTACACAGCTCCTAGCTTGCAGAAGCAGTGGTATTCTGGTAATTTAATCATTCCTCCAGTCCACATATATATATATATATATATAAAGCAGGATTTTATGAAAATAACAAAAATAAAAATTTATTTAATTTGGCAGTGCTGGGAAACCATGACTATAGAGGTGATGCCTTAGCACAATTAAGTCCCATCCTCAAACACAAGGATAGTAAATGGCTATGCCTAAAGTCATTCATTCTCAACACAGGTGTGCAAGCAATTGCTTATTTTAAAAAGAAAAAAAATACTTTAATTTAATTACTTCCTCATGAATGAATGAATCTTATATATATAGTAAAATAATCTGAGCAGATGTTGCGGAATTTTTCTTCATCGACACGACTCCATTTCAAAATAAGTACTTTTCCGATCCAGAAGACCACGTTTATGACTGGAGAGGCGTGCTTCCTAGAAAAAAATACCTCTCGACTCTTTTACATGTATTAATCGTTATGTTATCGATCTAACATTTTCTATACTATAATTATTTACAGTATTTTGTTATTTTCATAAACCCCACGCCGTTGGTTTAATTTGACTTTAGGATTTGGAGTCAGCATTGGGTGAATCACGTGCAAAATGGAAAATCGTGGTTGGCCATCACACGATTAAAAGTGTTGGAATTCATGGTGATACTCAAGAACTTGTACAAAAGGTTCTTCCAATCCTTCAGGTGAAAAACTAATTAATTTGCAACTGCTTTTTACTTCAATATCAGACAAAGAAATAACCAAAATATATCTGTGTATCATGATGTTATTATATAATTTGGTACAAACTGATTATTTGATTGATATGTCCATATGGAAATATATTTTCTTACTTTATCTTAATTTTATTAAACTAAATGATACAATATTGAAAATGCAGGCAAATGATGTTGATCTCTACATAAATGGGCATGATCACTGTTTGGAACACATTAGTAGCACTGACAGGTAAATAAATCAATTTACTAGACTACTCCCTCATCTAAATATATATAGAGTAATTAAAGAAAATAGAATGATTAATTATAATAAAGATTATTTAATTATTTTGCAGCTCTATTCAATTCCTGACGAGTGGGGGTGGTTCAAAAGCATGGAGGGGTGGCTACAATTGGATGCCCAATTCAGAGGAGATGAAATTTTATTATGATGGACAAGGTTTTATGACGTTGCAAATTACTCAAACTGAGATTGACATTAGATTCTATGATATTTCTGGGAAAATATTGCACAAATGGAGTGCATCAAAATCCCTTCTCTCTACATTTTAGACTGGTTATTATGGTTGGTGTATTATATATTAAATTCCTATTATCAACATTAATCATTTGTAATATATAATCCTAATTTATGTTATGTAAGCGACAACGAAAATGAAGATTGGGATTGTCAGGTTTATTTTGGAAATAGTTTGGCCCAATCCGGGCGAGTCATTTGTAATATAATTAATCCTAATTTATGTAAGCGATAACGAAAATGAAGATTGGGATTGTCAGGTTTATTTGGAAATAGTTTGGCCCAATCTGGGTTCGACCAAACTGGACCAAACTTAATTTTCAAAAGGGTTTGGACATGTATCAGTCCAAATTTGAGATTTCGGTAAGCGGAAACCTACTTATAGAATTTATAAAGTTATTGATTTGAGACATGCTATATACTTTTAACATATATACAAAGTAATTGATTTGAAATCTAATTGTACTTTCTCTCACAAACCCGAACTACCAAACATCAATTAAAAGCATATTTCAATTTCAAAATCTGCATTAACTATAATTTTATTAATATCTCGTCATCACAATATTTTATTGAAACTATTATTCAAGTTTCAAAAAAATTTGTTGAGAACTTTCAAATTAATTTTTGAGACTAAACCAAAACAAAACTCAGTCAAAACTTTATCAAATAACCCTTTAGTAGGATTATTTATATTCACATTAAATAAGTAAAGTACTTGGTCTCAATGTATCAAAAAAATTATTCATAAAAAGAACAAAAGAATTACAATCCGAAAATTGGAGTCCGTGCCGAGTCAAGGACAATGAATCCAATAAGGCCCAAACAATTTCATAGTGGATATCAATAATCTTAATCCGAATTTGATCTAGTTTATAAAGACAGTCATTACAAAATGGATATTATTTAATCAAAAATATTCGCCACTCGAAATATATGAAATCTCCATGCAATTCACTAAAGTTTTGAATCTAATAGTAAACAAATAAATTAGTAGTATACAGTAATATTTTATAATAATCACTAGTTTAATTAGACATGGATGAATATTATGTGCTGAGTTAGAATGATTTGCGCTACCCACTCCAGAGAAAGATTCTAGAGGGGTCGGGTTTGCTCCTACATTTTTGAAGCAGTTGATGCCTTTCTTCCGGGAGCTTGAGATGAAAGAAGAGTCCACCCTTGAAAGAGTGCGTAATAGCTCACTTATAGAGCGTTCTTGCGCCGAAGATGAACGGGGCTAAGAGATCTGCCGAAGTTGTGGATCCAAATAGGAATCTAGTTATTGGGAGTTTACAGAAATAGCTCACTTGCATTAGAGTAATTGACAATGAATTTGAAGTTCATCATCTACAAACCAAAGCACCTCATTTTGAATCTCTCTAAAGTGTGTATCTCAGAATTCAGCAATACTAAAGAACCAAACTTGAAGAATCATTACAAAAACATTAGTCAAGGAGGATTGAAGTTATAGTAGCACAAACTTGCGATTGTTTCATGCTTACCGCGTAAGAGATTCAAGACAAATAACAGCACAAAAAATCTTATTATAACATCAAGTCCTTGAAAGCTAAAAGGTTGCAAGATGTAGAAATTGACAGCAATATATGTAAAAAAGAATCAATCTATTAATCAAATTTCAATCTACATAAATGAACATAGCCCAATAACCAATTTGAAGCTAAAACAAACTAAAAAATCAACTCCCTCACCAACAAATTAAAAGAATTTACTACGTAGTCTCACTAAACACTTTACTAAACTCCAGCATGAATCGTAAAACTAACTGGACAATGTTGTCTACTTTTCGGTGAAACTTGTAATGAAATACTTCCCTCGTTAGATTGATCTATCTCATCGACTTCCAACCCTCCTACTTCATCAAATCTAGATTCAATTTCATCCTCCACACAATCTCCATCTTCCTCGGACCAATAAGAAAACGAGCCACAACTAAATTCATCGCCACCACTTTCAGACACCAATAAAATAGATTCAATTTCATTCAAATCCTCAACCTCCTCAAATTCCTCAACCTCCTCATCATCGTTCAAACCTTCAACAAAAGGGTGATGTAAAAGCATTTCAGCAGTCAATCTAAACATAGACTTCTTCACAAAACAACCCTTTAGAAAATCCCTGGCCTCCTTTGATATCTCGTTCGGAACTTTAGGCAATTCATTCCCTTCCCTAATCTTTTTTAAAATATCTTCACTTTTCGACTCCCACGGAGGCTTACCAGTTAACATCTCGAGCACAACACACCCGAGTGCCCAAATATCACAAGGAGCCTCTTGCACATTATCCCTCACGGCCTCGGGTGATAAGTACATAGGTGTACCCCTCCAATATGGGTCCAATTTCCTCTTCTTGCTCTGTTTTTCCCTCTTCGCCAATCCAAAATCGCCAATTTTTGCCCTAAATTCCGTACCTCCTCCCCCTTTTCTACCATTGGAAAGAAGCAAAATGTTTTCGGGTTTCAAATCACAATGAACATAACCTATTTCGTGAATATGATTTAAACCTCTGAGAATCGACCTAGTATATACCCTAGCTTCGAGTTCGGGCAATCCTGTACCACCCGATTTCTTGATCTTATCAGCTAATGTTCCACCAGAACCATATTCTAATAACAAATTATACACCATGATACCATTTTCCCCAATTGTTGTCTCTTCACCAAAACATTTGATTATATCAGGACAACCTTTGACGTTGCTCAAAACTTCCCTTTCCTTCTGAATTGAACCTGAAGCAGAAACCTCGGCCGATTTTACAGCCATTAGAGATGGAAAGTAGCTGTATTTCGATGTGGGATTCTTTAGAGTTGCTAAATAAACACACCCAAATCCCCCTTTCCCTAACATTGAACCCCTAAACCATACAACCCCATCTCCATATTCATTCACACCCTTTTCTTGAACTAAATTTTCTCTCTTTCCTACCATAATAAGTAATTTTGCCAAATTTGGGGCAAAAATTAATACTTGAAAATGAAACTTCAAATGGGTATTGAATGTTATGAGGAAAAAGGAGAAAGGTAAGATTATTTTTAATGACTTACGACATTTATTTACATATTTAGGGTTTACGAAATATATAAACAAGCGGTGAGGAGGGAGGGGGGGTTTCTTTGCGGTTTCTTTTTCTTATGGGATTGTAAAAAGAATATATTTTGTGTATAATAACATAACAGCAGCGTTTTCTTGAAGTGAAAACAATGCTCAAAACATTTGTAATTATTTATAGGTTATGTATATAATAACAAGAATAACTGTCATGTGTCTTTTGAACGTATGGGACTGTTTTTTGTCCGCTGTTTGACAAGTTTGGTCAGAGAAGAGAATGAATAACTTGGACTGCTTTTACAACTCATAATTTCATCGCTTCTTCTTGATTAGGTAATTTTGCAAATTGCCAACTTGTAAGCATTGATTAAAACTAGTCAATATATTATATATAGGTTGTACAATCTAAATAATGAAAGTTATTAATGCGATTTGCTATAAGTGGGTTGTGCAATCACAATGAACTTAATCTAGTACTATTTTAGTGTATCTTTTTACAAAATGACTGTACTAGTGAAGAGCTAGTAATGATATTGGTGTACTCCTTTTGATCCGATTGATATATAGCATGTCCAGAATAATAATTATATATTAGCATGAATGTTGTAAACTAGAAGGTTAAGAATATAACTTTTATTCTTTTGAACATGATTTGACATATTATAAGAACACTTTTCTCAACATGAATTCGAGCATGAATTTGTCACAATTTATGTTGCTATATTTATAATAGTTTTTGAGATTCTCAATTGATTTGCCAACTTTTAGTAATATGGTAAAAGAAACATATACGTTGCACCATTTAATAATTACTACAATAAATTAAGTAGATCATACAATTATGTGAATTTATATAATAAGAAACATGACACTCCAATTTAAGCCGAAATCACGTGCAAGCATGTTGATATTTGGCCTAGCTATGAGAACGAGATTTACAACTGTATGGCTTTGCATCTTTCTTCTCTACCTTTTGTTTTACATTAATAATAATAACTAATTTTTGTAACTAGGCGCATCCCAATTGAATGGTAATGTTACCAATATAATCCGCAAATGTTTAGTTGCGGAAAGGCACGACATTCGTGCTTGTCGGTATGGTTTACCTTCAACTTTGGCTTAAATTGCAAGCAAAGACACATTATATTATATCAACCGACACATTTCCACCCCCATTAGTTTAATGCGGATTTTAACGGAGAGTTGACAAAATATCATAACCAATACATTCTGTTTGAAAAGTTGAGAATTGCTGTCACACTATTACTTTATTTGAGTTAAAAATGAATTTTGTTTTGAGACATTCCAAATAAATGTGCAAAGTATATATATGGAATGGGGGAAAGTTTTTTTTTTTTTTTTTACATTGTTCTATCAAATTACTCTATCAAAACTATTTTATTAGTATCAAAGTATACAAAGATAAATTAATTACAAAGATTAGTATTAAATTAGAGAAATATCTCAATTAGTAGGAGTTGCACCCATGACCTTTTGGTTATGGAGCCTCAACCTTAACCAACAAGCTACAAACTCATCGTCAAATGAGTGAAAGTATTAATCTCCAAATTGTGTATTGTGTTAAATATCACCAAAATATAGTAAATTATTTTCACTATTACCTATATTCAATATTTAAGATCAGTGCCTCATTATCAAGAGGTCATGAATTCGATTTCTATAAGTATGGATTTTTTCTAATTTATTATAGTGTTTATAGTTAATTATCTTTGTACTTTGATGGTAAATAATTTTTTTTATGAGTTGATTGATGTATGAAAAAAAAAAACTACTACCGATGCTGAGTCCATCAATTATTTTTGATTGAAACAAAAGAGAAATATATTCTGCGAATACGTGTCATTGGACAATGGATTCTCTTGGGCTTAATTGGAGTAAATTAAAGTGGGCCAACTAGCCCAAAATTCTATCAAACCAGGCCCAAGTGCTTGCTAGCTTGAGGAAAGGGAAAACTGAGTTCATAAAACTAATTCGTAGAAATTACAGAAAAGAGCAAAATACCTCTTCAGTTCGTCAGAATCGCAGCTTGTATCACTACAACAGTACAATGAATGTAAGTCTAATCTGCTTTGTGTTGAAATTTCATTTACTAAAGACGATCCTCGATTTTGATTTTTTAGGGTTTATATAAATGCCTGTAGGTTTCCGATTCAACACCCGCTATGAACAATTTGATGGGCTCCGAAGCCGATTCTCAAAGAACTCTGTATGTTTTCTCCATTAATATTTACTCATAAAGATCTGATATTTTTAATTTTCTGCTGGTTGTTATGCGATTAGGGTTTAGCTTACCAAATTTTGAATGTTAGATTTTCGAGTTATGAAAGAATAACGCACCAAGTTTTTTTTTAATTGATGAAATAATGTGAGAATGTGATTTCTTTCTTTTCTAAATAAATGTGATTGTTCAAATAGGTATCCTTATGTGACTGGGACTTCAGTAGTAGGCATAAAGTACAAGGATGGTATTCTCTTGGCTGCTGATATGGGAGGTTGGATTCTCAACCTGCTAACTTTTTATTTTTCATAGCTTTTATGGTCATTTAGATTTATGTGGAGCCTGTTTTAGTTGTGTCAAAATTTTATATTTAAGTGTCGAAAATCATGAGAGTGCATCGGAAAAGAAGAGGACAATGAGTGGACATCTGCCCTCAAAAGTGTAGCTAGACCAATTAGATTGACATGTTGTTGGTTAGGTGTCAATGTGGAGCATAGACATATTAAGAACTAAACTTCGACAATCGGAAACAGAGAAAAACGTTCGAGTTTCTGACCCAGTTTTGATCCTAGCAACTCATGCTGAGGTCCGCTCCTTATTAAGTGGAGGTATCCAGCTAACCTTTGGCACGAAGAAGTTTATGTTATACCATATATCATTTCAAGTGAATGCGGGCGATGATTTCATTTTCAAATAATGATCTGTATTCATTCATATTTTTTCAATTTTACCCGTCCACTGAAATGTATGGTACCTTTGTTTCCTGAAATGGTGAAAACAGTATTGGAGATGTACTTCTTGAATTCAAATAGTTGATCATTAATTAGAAATAGTTTAAACTCTTCTTCATCGTGAATAGTCAGCTTGCAACACTCTTGTCATTGTTCAATTTTTTTATGCTTGGTGATGTTTGTTTACTTTCTTTCACTAAGTTTTCATTAAAGCAAGTCTTATTTCTATTGCTTCTTGTAATAGGTTCTTATGGGTCTACCCTTCGCTACAAAACTGTGGAACGATTGAAGTCAGTGGGTAAACATTCTATTATTGGTGCTAGCGGTGAGATCAGTGATTTTCAGGAGATAATGCGCAATCTTGATGATCTTATGTAAGTGTGAATATAATATTGATTTGTTTTGCGGTTAATTTGTGATGGTGCTTTCTAGAAAATTCTGACACTGTTCTGTGGATGTAGCTTGTATGATAACATGTGGGATGATGGGAACTCCTTTGGCCCTAAAGAGGTCCATAATTATCTAACCAGGATGATGTATAATCGTCGTAACAAGTTCAACCCACTGTGGAATTCTCTTGTACTTGGTGGAGTTAAGAACGGACAAAAATATCTTGGAACTGTACGTCTTTCTATTTGGTTTATAAAACTATTCAATTCAACATTGCAATTTATTTTTTTGAGGTATAGCTGAGAGTTATTTTTTTGGTTTTATTATATAATTTCAGGTTAGCATGATTGGTGTACATTATGAGGACAACCATGTGGCAACTGGATTCGGAAATCACCTAGCTAGGCCGCTTCTACGTGATGAGTGGCATGAGAATCTGACTTTTGAAGAGGGTGTAAAATTACTGGAGAAATGCATGCGTGTGCTTCTATATCGTGATAGATCAGCTGTCAACAAGCTTCAGGTTGGTTCACCCTCTGTGAAATGATGTCTTTTTATGCTAATGTTGCTTTTACTTTTAGAGACCGAAGAAGTAGAAATAACCTGTGAAATTCATGGATGTTGTTTAATAAATGAAATGAGTGACGTTGATGAAGAAATAGTGTTATGAAAGAGATGAATGTGCCCCTTTTCAGTCTTTTCTTATTTAAAGGCTTTTAATGGTAAGGCATTTAAAACTTCTGTCATTAATCTAAATAGAGACTTGTCAAATGTTGATTCAAGAAAGGGATGGTTTAAATTAAATAGAAAATGAAGGCAATTTAAATTTGGGGAGGGAAAACAATCAAGTTAGAGAGGTAAGGTACCCAGATAGAGTAGAACTTAAAGGGAAACAAAGTCAAAATACATTTTAATTATAACAACCTATGACAGCAGTCAATATGTGTTTATAGTTCTGATAAATGAGCATTATATTTGCTTTAGAGCTGCCACATATGGATCACTTTATTCTAAATCATTTAACCTTCAACCTAAAAGATATTGGATGGATTATCCTACAATTAATGTTGAACTTTCTTTACTTCATATCTGACAAATGAATTGATTTGCAGATTGCCAAAATCACAGAAGAGGGTGTGACAATATCTCAACCATATGCGCTGAAGACTTTCTGGGGGTTTTCTGCTTTCAAGAATCCCACTGCAGGTGCTGAAGGCTCGTGGTAATTTAATTAGTTCTAAATACATTATGAAGTTACCAGAATCTCTGGTTTGTTCTGTTAGAACTTTGTATTTGAAACAGTCTAGATCTGTATGTTTATTTAAGTTTGGACTTTGTGTGTCTACTCTTTCAAAACCTTCTCCGGATCTATTGCCAATTGCTATATATTTCTTGACATTGTTAAAATGAATCGTGTTTCACATTTTATTGTGGTTCTCATCTATTATTTCATTTCATGCATGGTGCTTCCTCTTTGTGATCCTCGACATTTAAAGTGAAGTTAGACATCGAACTATAAGGGCTAGTATGGATGTGTTTTGGTTGGATGTTCTAAATTCTTTTCAAAGAACAGTTCAAGAATAATTTGGGTGGAATTTATCTTATTGCAAACAATATTGGAAAGAGTGAGGTTGAAAACATAAATAAAAAAAAGTTATGAGATGTAGTTAGGCTAATAGTGTAAAATATGTGGTCTTGTGAAATTTTATATGCTGGAGACATTTTTGGACAAAAAATGGGTTGGTATTGTAATATATGGTTGTTTCAAGTTGGTGATACATATTATTAGCATGTGAGATGAGCGGAAATTTAATCGATTTATGAAGAATTCTATTCGATTAGCAATCTGATAAATATGTGATAAATTTGTACACGTGAGTTGAATTTAATGTTAACACAAAGTTGTACAAAAAAATTGGCTAGAATATTAAAAATTAAGATTTTATTGAATTCAACATTCAATGTAATTCGAACAAAATCTAATAGATGGAGAATTTTCAAATTTGTAAATTGCACTCAAAAGTCATATTTTTTCTTTTTCTGACAAGTCCATACCAGATATAAATGGAACTGGATTTGGCTTAAACTGTTTAGTTTATACATACTCCCTCCGGTTCATGTAAATTGACACATTGTTATTTTTCACACAGATTATGAAATCTCATGATTAATCACTTTTACATGGTAAAATGTCAAAGAAACCCTTCTTAATGACTCTTGAGCTTCCCAACCTAGATGTAAGAGATGGCAAAATTGGAAAAAATTGCATTGGAAACCCAGATGTGCCAATTAATATGAAACATACAAATTTGGCAAATGTGCCAATTAATATGAACCGGAGGGACTATTTTCTTGGCCAACTTTGGCATAGCAAGACTACCCAAAATTCATGGCATGGCAGAAAAGATGAGTCTAGCTGGTCGACATTGATGTAAAACCAATGAACATGGAAGAAAAAGGCATATGTTTGAAAAATCATTACCACCAAATAAATTCTATTCTTCAGCAGCTAACTAAGGTTTATATGACTCTGTCTACTCTGCATCTGAGAATCTTGAATCAACATTGTTTAGTACATATCTTCATGTTTTAGGATCATTTGAATGTTAGTCTCCTTTCACATTCACACGCTGTCTTTGGTTGTGAAAGACAACAAATCCAAACGAAATTATCATTCCGACCAAGTACCCAATA
Source organism: Penstemon newberryi var. newberryi (assembly GCA_030819805.1). Taxonomy (NCBI): domain Eukaryota; kingdom Viridiplantae; phylum Streptophyta; class Magnoliopsida; order Lamiales; family Plantaginaceae; genus Penstemon; species Penstemon newberryi. The sequence continues at coordinate 2,590,487 of JAUALY010000008.1, forward strand.
ATAGCTCCATACGTCACACAAATTGGCCACTCCTGCATAAAAGTGTAAATGCACGAAGATAAGTATAATAAGTCTCAAAGCCAAACTTAGCAAACAGGCATAGATAAAAGCAGACCAATATGTCAGCACCAAACCACTGCTGGTTCAATATCTAAAAACTATCCCAAAGTGTAAATGCAAAAAGTACCTGCCAGGGCCTTTCCCAGTCCAGAGGCATAGGCCACGCACCAAACCAAGCTCCAATAACGGCTCCATGTGCAGCTATACAGATAATCAAATCTATACATGCAATTGGTCTGCAATTGAAAACCGTGAAACACTAAACCAATTGAAAATTTCACACACAGATCAGATGATAAGTAAGACTGCACTCTGAAAGTATGAGGTAAGTAATTAACATTACTCTGTGTGGGCAAATACTCGTAGCCAGTCACTCCAAGATGACCCAAAAACACAAGCTGCCGGGACAAACTGCCACATAAGCAATATGGTAAAACATGAGACATTTCTTTATATATGTGAAATTGTCTTATACTTTCTTCATAGAAAAATCGTAAAAGCTGATCACCAAAGGAAAAAATAGTTAGCTCATGGAAAATGGAGCACAATTCTTTTCTTCCAAATGCTCTACTTTAATTGAACATTACAAAGTTGCAACTGCTAGTAATCCTAGAAGGATGTATACCGTTAGGACTGACATCAGAAGAGACCAATGAATTGTTTTCTCAAAGTGCCTGCATTCAAAGAAACAAGGATAAAAATCAGCATGTATGTATTTCTACACGTTTACTGATTAAGAGGTCGAGGTTGGACTTTTGAATACCATAAATCCTAACCAGTTTCCCAAACAGAAGAAAACACCCTATACTAGGAGCTTCAAATCCCAGTGAAAAAAATGAAATTGAGCACGAGACTAGAGACATATGAAGTCGTAATCCTGACTATATAATTAGATGTTTCGTACTATAGGATTATGATATATCAGACCATTTTTGTCCAACCGCAACCATGTATTCAGTTATTGAACTTGTGACAACAAAATTGAAAATATATTTAGCGCACAATCATCCATCACATACTGAATTCCAACAGGCGCTCCCAATACAATTGCTCCAAGTGCATTCACTACAGCACCTATGGATACAAACATGAAACAAATCTTAAGATCAACATTAGAGAGGGAGAAGTAATGCACTCAATTTTAATACTCATAAACATAATATAAATTTTAAGATCACGTGCATGTTTCTATACAGACAAACAAACAAACAAACATATGAAGCAAGAGGACCCCTGATTGTTTCTGACACAATCACGCATTCAACAACCCTATGACATCGTCAAAGCACCAGCACACATAATTAATTGTAGGAAAACTAATGATAAAATACCATTTGAAGCAGAAGAATGGTTTCCGTTAACCTGGATATGTTGAGTCACCAATTTATTCATTCCTTTGGATGTCCATATTCATTTTACATACTTAACTAAAGTGATAAAAGCTTTAAAATCCATAGTTATTTCGCATCAGATCAGGTACATGGATACTCCTTTTCCATTCTACTCTTTTGGAAGGTCTTATACATATGCATATTCTCACATTAATACAATACGTATTCAATTGGTTCAACATCTGTTTATCACACAATTAACTTGAATAATTACTTGAACATCCACTGGCATTATGTCCTTTTTCTCCCACTAAGGTAAGTAAATCATTTTGGCGAACCTAATTTATAGTAAAACAATTAGTTTTTCGGCTGCGAGTATCATACATCCCAAAATAGGAAACTTCATGTCCAGCCCGGTCTGACCAAACTCATCCAACCACATGGAAACCATATTACACTTCCTTTATGATTGTAAATTCTCCAGAGAGTTCTATCCAATCCCAAAGCAAGTAAATGGAGTTCTAAGATATGAAAAAAAAATAAGTCGAAATTTATAATGCTAACCTGTAGGGAGCCCCAGCAGCCCTCTCAGTACAGCTCTCAAATACTGTAAAAAAATCCCAAAAAACAATTATTGCAATGTCAGAAAAGGAGAAAGAAACGAAAAACATATTAACAATGTAAATAACCAAATGCAAGAATTACAGAGCACTGATCGGGATTGCGCCGAAACAGACTATGCAGGAGGATCACAACTGAAGCCTCAACCGCCTGAAAAACCCCACACAAAAAGAAAATTTAATAATCATCCAACATGATTACACGAAATCAAGAAAAAGAACATACCCAGAGTGTACGAAGTGTCTTGGCCGGATTTTGGAGGAGAGTAAGGGAATAAAAATTGTGAGCTACCCAGAAAGCAGATACTAAGCCTAGCCCACATGAGATATGCAAAAACAGCATCTTCATCATTGACGTTTATGGAATGACTGAATCTTTAAGGCTTTATTCTGTTACATTGGTGTAAGCGGCAGAAGGTTGAGTTGAGGACAGAAATGACGAGCCCGAATTCTTAAATTGGGGGTCTGTTTCTTTGTTCTATTTGATATTACGGATCTTTTCAATTATACATGGATGGTTTGACCCATTGACATGGGTAAATGGGCCACCCGCATAAACCCATCAATATGTAATACAAGGCTAGTTTTGGTAGGCCAGCCCAGGAAGTCCGGAAATATAATAAATTCCACCCAGGCATTATATCCTACCGTCTAGGGCCGTCAAGTCCACGGGTCGGATTCAGTTAGGATTAAACTCGATCTAGAACCAACCCCATTTATAGTTGAATCCAGATTTCACTCGGATTTGGAATTTCAAAATGATCGATGTTCAAATTTAATTGACTATCAAATCTTTTTAGTATCCACTAGAACCACGATTTTTAAAATTCTGATATATATTTTTTTGTTAGCTTTACATTCTTATCTCCTCTTACTCAAGTGTTCGGACTTTTATTTATAGTTTCACTAAACTTCAACATACAAAATCATCTCTAAACACATTTAACAACTTCAAATAATTTAACATAGCATTTTGGAAAACAATAATATTGATATTAAGGTATACAAATTAATTCACGCTATTAGATAATTAACTAATCTTTTCTTAAACTAATGATTAAATACTCCCTCCATTCCAAAATAATTGTCGCTTTAGAGATTTTTTATTGTTCCAAATTAATTGTCACTTTGAGATTCCAATACATAATTAATAACATATCTTTCAATTTTATTCTTATTTACTCTTTGTTTTTCTCTCTCTCTTCTACTTTAACCAATTGTTCTCTCTCTTCTAACCAAATTAATAGAGGTATTTTAGGTATGACTCTAACTTTTTCCTAAATTCAAGGCTAATTATCAACTTCCTTAATACCTGTGCAAATCTCTTAAACGACAACTATTTTGGAATGGAGGAGTAGTAATTATGTTATTTACAATTTATACATATATAATTTATTTTATTGTTACACAAAAATCATCAACATATTTAATCGATCTAAATTCATATTCGCTTCAGATTTTACAATCTCACTTGCATTATTTGGTTGGCCAATTTTGTGGGCTAGCCTGTGAGCTATAGACCTCTCAAAGTAAATGAACACTGATTAACCCATTTGACAACTCCTCGCAAAGGAAAAAAATAAAAGAAGAAGAAGAAGAAGAAGAACAAAAAGAACAAAAAAAAAAAAAAAAGAAGAAAAAGGGGAGGAGAAGAGATAGGTGTGGAAAAAATAAATTGTGCACAATTAATGACTTGATCTCAACACTATATGTGCAAGCTAACATTTTTGAGAAATTAACTTAGCTAAAAATTAATGATCTTTTCAAACTCGTTGAGTTTACATTTGTTTCGTTTTAATTATAAGATGAATCAATTAATTAATTTCGAGAGAATTGTATTTTTGGTACCGCGCTTTAGGTTAATTTTCATTATTGGTACACCGTTTTTGGTGTTCAACATATTTGGTATACAGTTTTAACAAATCATGACACATTTGGTATACCGCTTTAACAAATTATGACACATTTGGTACCGCCGTTAAAATCACCGTTAAGTGGTGACGTGACAGTTAAGTTTTACTGCAAAGTTGATGACATTACTTACATTGACTGATATTTTTATCCCATAACATTTAAGACTACAAAAATAGCCCGACATCTCCAAATTTAGTGACGATTTTAGTCCATATAATTGCCAAATTTCAAAATTTACTCGAATAAGACCACATCCGGACCAATTTGAAGATTTTACTTATTATTGGAAGTTAAGGTATTTACAATATAGTAATAGCAATACATTTGCATTCTATTAGATTTACCAATCACCTGTCATATACTCCCTCCGTTTCATAATATTTGTCGCTTTGAAGAGTTTTTCTTGTGTCATATTATCTGTCACTTTAGATTTCCCATAAAGTATTAATTACTCTTTTTTCATTTTTGCCCTTTATGCTCATAAATTTTCTTAAACATTAGTGGAGGATAATTAATTAAAAGGGTATCTTAGTCTTTTTCACTTTTTTCCTCTTAGAATTCAGTTATATTCAATGATTTTCTTAATTTATGTGCATACATGTGAAAGACAGATATTTTGAAACGGAGGGAGTATATGTTTACAATTGACTGTGTGCGAGTGTCATACCTGGCAAAATTAATTGTGAGAAGTAGCACAATAATATTCTTCCCCATTTTGAAATTCATCTTAATTTGTCGGATTTTGAATGTCTCCGAATGAGTTAATTAAATGAGCGAGCGAGCGTGGTACTTAAATTAAACATGCAGCATTATATGAGTAGGTAAATTTGTCGTAATTTGATTAGTCTTTATATATCAACATGCAGGGTAGGTGTAGACTGTGGTCAACTAAACAATAAATAATTGTTGTTAAACATGGGAATGTACGGCCATTTCTTTTTTCTTTTTTCTTTTTCATTCAATAACTTGTCCTATGTTCGATATGATTATGAGAACAACTTGTCAACCAAACGCAGAATCTCATAATACTATATAAATGGTGCCTGGAAATTATAAGCTACCTTATATTTATATATTTACTAAGTTATATCTTTTGAATAAGTGAAATTTAAGTTTTTCCTTTTTTGTGTGTATGTGAACTTCTAACAATAAACATGTGTTTCTGTATTTATATTTATATAAGTCTTAAACGGCGAATCTAATTAACTGTGCCATAATTACAAACAAAAAAAAAAGCATGTATCTATATATGTGTGGTCAATGGTTACTTGTCCCCATATGCAAATCTTTAAATATTTACAGATTCCCATCACCTACTCCCATTATATACCTATACTAAATTTCATTATATAAGTGCAGAGAAGAATTTCAAAGTTTTATGATTTTTATTAATAAATAATCAAATATTATACTAATTAACTTTTATATATATATATATAAAAAAATCAACAACGATCAGTACCACGTTAAAGAAGACATTATCAAATATTATAACGAAAAAAATTTATCAATACACATCATAATTAACCTCTTCCTTATTTGTTTTTTCTGTGTGGATAACGAATTATTTTTTAATTTTTTAATTTTTTAATTTTTTAATTATTATAGTGAAATGACGAATGACCGCCCTAGCTTTACATAAGAAAATCGACTGAATACACTACCGAATCATAAGTAACTTACAATTAGTATGAAAGTATACAAATACTCATCATATTCATATTAATTCCAAGTAGAAAAATTAAATCGAACATGCCCTTAAGTTTTGGCTTTACTATTTAGACAAAGCTCTTGTCCCGTCTGCCTTATGATCATCAACTATATATATATATACATTGTCGAATAATTGTGAAAGGGTGCAGCTTAAAATATACCCCTAGTCCTAGTATATATATATTCTTTCATGATCTTGTCAATTATATAGGAGGTTAATTAATAGATTTCTTTTGTTAATTATTTGATCATTAATTAATTGTTTTGAGTCTTTTGACAAACATATGTATGGGACTTGAGTGTTGGTAGTTCAATTCTCAAATTTATCTCCACTTGAAAGAATTAATTAATGTGCTTCTTTTGCGCGCATTTAAGATTTTTCAAAGAGAAAATATACTTTCAATTTCAAAAGGAATGATTTTCATATATATATATACCCTTTTATTTTATATATATAATAGCTGCATGTAACATATATATAATTCCCTCCATCATCAATATAATAATCAATCGAGTGATAAAATTATAACTAGCTATTCACGTTGTAACGTTGTTATATGTACCTTGTGATAGCTGTACATCTTCGATCATTGATAACATAATTATGAGAGAACGAAACCATATATGACAGAAAATAATTAAATAGAAAGCTTAATTAATTCATATATATATAGGAATGGAAACTATATATTGTCCAACTTACAAATTAATTAAACATGATCATATATATTACAAACTATTGATCTCTTTAAAGAAAATTGAAGACGTACTACATGAAGAACTCCTTTAATTTTTGAGGTCATGACCTTAATTTTCATTAAATATATGTAGCAAATATGGGCCGGGAACCCGGGGGTGGCCTCGGGGATGGAGGGGGTGGCCTCGGGGTTCTCCCAACATCAGGCGCCGATGTTATATACTTACCGCATAAAACTGAACAATCGGTTATGTATTCGAGCCATTTGCATACGTTCATTCTTGTTTGAAGAAGAATATTATTCTCTTCATGAACATGCAAAATTCTTGCCTGAATTCCGGAAATAGCCAAAAGTATTGTGAGAAGCATAATTATCTTCATTTCAGATCTTTCTCTTAATTTTCTGCTGTGGTATTTTGAGTATATGGTTTAATTAAGAGAATTGATGAGTAAAGTGTCCAACAATAAGCTTCAAATATATAGACACTGGTATAGTATTAAAATAAATAGTTTAATATTTTTTTCTTCAAGTTGCATGCGGGGTGCGTGGGTAGGTTAGTCAACAATGGGAACACATGATCAACATCATGAGTTCTTTTGAATATGTATTATTACACTGTATGCTACACTAATTTTTTTAGTTTTTCTATTTTGTCCTTAACATTTAAAGTTATTTAATCATGTAGTTTTTTAACTCCTTCATTTCTTTCATTACATTTATTAATAAAATTTATTTTTCACTTTTTGTTTAGATCAATCTTCGAAAAAAAGGATGACTAGTATATATATATATATAAACTCTTTTGGAAAGATTCCAAGACCAAAAGTTGTCTCAATCGAGTCCAAATTAGTCAATTAAATTTATATCCATTTGCATATATTTATAATCGTTTAATTTTAAGAGGTTTTTGTTCATGCACATAGATAACAAAAGTATTGTATTTAGCATGTAATTAATTGTTTGTACAACGTAAATCCAAACTAAAATTTAGGTACATCTTCTCTTGCTCTACTTTTTATAATCTAATTATATGTAGTTAAGAAAAATCCATCCCATTACAATAATAATAACATGCAAATTTGAAGGGATTAATATGGTTATGAAATTGGTTACTTTATTTAGTATCCGGTAGAAATCGATTAATTCTACTCATGCGTTCCTTTTCTTTTGTTTTCCCGAGTCACAGAGTTTTATGTAAGAGTTGATAAAGTGGAACTCTTAGACATCTCTACATTTATGTCCTAACAAGTAGTAGAATATAATTAGTGTTGTCAAATCATCATTTTATGTGAAATAATTTTTGGAAAATATACCATATCACGAAAATAGAATGTTGTTTTGAAACATTAAAAAATTGGGCAAAATAAAGGGACCAATGAAGTATAAGTAAGTGGTGGGAACTTTTTGATGTTACAAATAATTTTTATTTTTATTTTGTATAGAGCAATTGTGTGGCTACACAGTCAATTTTGTCATAGGAAGACAAATATTCTGCTCGTTGAAACTTCAATAATTTGACACAGAAATTCCTCGTGGACTTATAAAATGAAGGATGAGATCTTTGACTAGGTAAATAAAGACCATAGTTTTTGACCAAGTAGTGTATATATAAGGAAAATTATTGTCCAAGACTGGTTTGACTAAACTCATTCAACTATCAAGTAAGTGTATTGCATTTACTTCCCCTTTTCTAGAGTGCGGTCACTCTAGTTACGGCCGCACATGCGGCCTTAATTTAAAACCATTGATTTTATTCGATTTAATCTCGGCCGTTAATCAAGTAACTTCAGTCAACAATTAAAAAAGTTAGGTTGACTTTATTTAAAAATTGAAATTACAAATTAAACCCTTCATTATAATTATTAAAAAAATGGTGAAAAATCGTTAATTAAGCATAATACTATTTTACCCCCTTGAATTACTTACCCAATTAATTAAATATTATGAAATCTTTTTCCATCTTTCATCCATTTAATTATCATAAATATGTTCTTTCCTCTTTCATAAACTCTCCACCAATTTTACTCCTTCAATTATTCATCTCCACCATTTTTACACCTTCAATGAAACATCTCCACCATTTTTACACTTTCTATAACATAATTTTAATCTTTTTCCCATAGCATGTGATTTCTTACTAGAAAAAAAAAATTTCCTGGATATATCAAATAATTATTCGATGTATATAATTTTATTAGGGTTCATATAAATTAAAATTATGTTCTTTAATATCCTGATTGATTTCAACTATGGAATACAAAACCAATTTGATGAGATTTCAAAAACTTGAGTAATTGATTGGGAATTATTCCCTAGATTTGGTCTATGAAACTTTGTGTGGTATTGGCTTAAAAATAATATGCAAGGTGATGTGGTTCATTTTTAGTCACAAGGTGTACTAATTTATCCTAGTTCATGTGTAGTTAATAATTTCCACATAGGTGCTTTTATGTATTTAGTTGGAATATTGTGTTACTCATTATTAATTTAAATGTATCAATAAACCAATTGTATAACTGTTAAAGTATTAATCTTAATTAATAATTTAGGAGAATAAAATTGAAATTTAACTGTAGTTTCTTTAATGAAATTATATAATAAAATCTAAATTTAGCGCGTTTAAGTATGATTTTTTCAAATTATAATTTTATATTTTAAGCTGGACTACATCAAGGTTATTAGAAATCAAATCGATCGTTAATTGGCAAGAAATTAATTTTTTATTTTCTAATTAATTCAAATTATTGACTTTACGAATATGTACATCGCGGTTATTCGAAATCAAATCGATCGATACTAATAGGAATAATGATTAATTACTTCAAAAATTGTTGACCTTAGGGTTATGTACATCGAGGTTATTCGAAATTAAATCGATCGATACTATTAGGAATGAAATTAATTAATTAACGACTAATTACTTAAAAAATTGTTTACATTAGGGATAAGTACATCAATGTTATTAGAAATTAAATCGATTGATACTATTAGGAATGATATTAATTAATTAATGACTAATTAATTCAAAAAAAATTGACCTTATGGTTATGTACATTAAGGTTATTCGAAATCAAATCGATCGATACTATTAACTATTGAGTAATTAATTCAAATTGTTGACCTTAGAGTTATGTACATCGAGGTTATTCGAAATCAAATCGATCGATACTATTAACTATTGAGTAATTAATTCAAAATTATTAACCTTAGAGTTATGTACATCGAGGTTATTCGAAATCATGATCGATTGATACTATTAATTAATGAGTAATTAATTTAAAATTATTGACCTTAGGGTTATGTACGTCGATGTTATTCGAATTCAAATCGATCGATACTATTAGGAATTAAATTAATTAATTAATGACTAAGTAATTCAAAATTGTTGACCTTAGGGTTATGTATATCTAAGTTATTCGAAATAACCTTAGGGTTATGTACATCAAGGTTATACGAAATCAAATTGATCAAGGTTGGCTTGAAATTTAATTTTAAATGTCATATTCATTTTATAAAATTATTCCAGAATTATACTTCAATCTTATTTAAAAATTTGGGTTTGAGCTTGGTTTGATTGTTAATGGAGCAAAGTTTAAACGATATTTTATCGAACGAGTTCGAACCTAGTATCGAGTATCTTGACATTTTACTTTATTAACTCTTTTGGTTTTAGTGATTGAGTAGTTTGAGATTGATTAACGATAATTTAAATAAAGTAATAATAAAAATATATCATATGAATTAGCATACTGATTAATATGTGGCCAAATTGATTTTTTTATTAAATATTCTATTTTAATTCAAACCTGTTGGGGGGATTTATTAAAAAAATTAAATTTAGTAGATACAACCAAATCATGGGTTTAAGATTGAGTTCACGTACTCCACGCCACTCACCCCACTATAGTCTTTAACTAACTCCCATAATTAATTTATTTCCATTATAGGTTAAATCTTGATAAAATTATGCACGATTGGAATTTTGGCAAATCCCTAACTTGAAGGAAGAAGTTTTCTAATTAAACACAATTACTTAATTATGTAAAATATATTTCATACAATGTTGTTAAAATTGCATCACCGTAAAAATTCAAAATTTGGAATTAAAACCGACATATAGTATTTGTTCATAAACAAAATAAGTTAATTCTGGATTAAACAAAAATTCGATTAAAGGCTATAAGTTAAACGAAATTACAATTGGATTAAACAAAAAATTGAAATTATAACAAATTAAAACTCGATTAAACAAAAAATCGAAAGCAAAAAATTACAGATGGATTAAACAAAAAATCGATTACAATAAATAAGTTCAAAAACAAAATAAGTTTAACGAATTAAACAAGTTGTATTTTCGTAATTTGGAATTAAACAAAAAATTTCGTAATAATCAAAACTCGTGAATTGTAGAATTCAATAAAAAATCGATTAAAAAAAGCCAATTTTCCATTAATTTTGATCAAATAATCAAAATAAACATATTCTTATTACAACTAGTGAATCGCATAATCAAAATAAATTGAAATTTTAGATCCAATACATACTATATTCATCAGAAAAATTTCGGCTTGCATCCTCTTTCTCATCTTGAATTGTAGAATTATCCACCATTTTTTGTTTTGCTGTAACAAAATATAAATCGCGATAAGAGATTAGTTTTTTTAGTTCAAATAATCGTGAAAGACGAAGAAGGAACTTTGTTTTGCTCTAATTCAAATAATCGTGAAAGAAGAAGAAGGAAAAAGAAAGAATTTTGTTTTACTCTAATTATAGAAGATTACGTCTTTTAAGGATGGAAATAAATCAATTACAGTGTTAACTTAATTGAGTACAAGGTTATAAATGACATTTAATAATTGAGGTTGTTTTTCTAGTTTTTCTTTGAAAATTAAGTAAAGGGGTAAAATGGGCTATATAGAATAAAAAATACTCATCCAAGTTACGTACCAGTTACGAGTGCCACGTGGCGCATTTTTAAGGCATGGCCGCATGTGCGGCCAGTTACATAGGGACGCACCCTAGACGGCCCGCATTTACTTTGAGATTGTTCACTCTTCTGGGAGTTACATACAATCCTAAAGCAAGTGTATTGCACTTACCTTATAGTTACTTTGGGTTCGGTCAAACTCAGTGTAGGTAAGAATTTTCCTATATATAAAGTTACTTTTTTGGATAATTGCTATAAATATATTCAAAGTTGGGTCTTTTTAAAATAAGATTTTATGGAACATAAGTGTATATGAGATACCCCATCTCAACCACTAAAGAAAGTCAACAACAAATCTGAACCACCAATTTTTGTCAAAATGTTCAATGATGATGTGGCATCGGACATTTAGAAAAAATAAATATTTGTTAAATTACATACTAACCCTTTAATTAATATGTTTAAAAAAATCTTTCTAATCTCTAATTAATATCATATATTTCTCTTCCAAAAAAAAAACAAAAAAATTGAGGGAATTGCACTTTTCATACCAAACTTTTATCTACATTATACATTGAGGGGCACATGTATATATTCTTGGAAAATATAAATGTGCCCCTCAATTTTTATGGAAAATATACATGTGCCCCTCAAAAATAAAAACTCTTGCTTCTCATTTCTCTGTTGTAATTTGTGAACAACTTAATTATAAGCACACAAACACAATATTCTCTGTCTTTGGGGGATAAATGCAAAATACTCCCCTGTGTTATGCTAAACCTACAAGAAACTACCCTGTGAAATTTTTATTGCGCCAAACTTCCTTGTAGTTTCAAAAACCTTGCAAAAAACACCCGATTTGTAAAAAATAGGTCGTTTTGGATCGACATATTTCAAGAAACAATTTTTAGAATATTTCACGTGAAGTTATAGGGACCAACTTGAAGTATTTTAAAAATGGATGTTTTTTCATTCTTTGATGGGGTAAAATTGTAATTTCAACTTGAGAGGGATATTTTTCGCTAATAAAAAACTATAGGGTTTTTTTGCTACTAAAAATAACACATATTTTTTTTTTTAGTTAGGCAAAACACAAGGGGTAGTGTTGTTGAATTTCACTCATTAAAAAGGGTAAATTTGTCTGTAAGAAAATAAATTATTTTAACTTAAATTTTAAGGGGACATGTGTCACCAAGATAAATGATATCTCATGTGCTCCCCATCCCCTCAAAATCTCATTTTAGACAGGCCCTACAAAGTTATAAACTTATCTTTTTTCTTTTTCATAATTATGAAGTGAATTTCATTAAAACCATTTACCAAAAAAAAATCATTAAAACCAACAACAACATAAAGAGTCTACAAGCCAAAGTAAAGCCAACGATGGGTATCCCATCACAAAATAATGACAAATTAAGCAGGGAAATAAACCAAAAGGTGATCCAAGGTGGTTGGGTCAAATGGTAGTGATTTGTGACTCCAGATACGAAACTCAAGTTCAAATCCTAGTTAAGACAACACACTGAAAAGAACCTATACACAATGCACTATTCAGTACGAACTTTAAATATACAATTTAGTAGTTTAAAAAAAAAAAAAGGGTACAAAGTCATTCCAATTGGATTCGAAAGGCCATCAAAAAAACCAAGAAAGGAAGTAAATCAAAAGATACAAAGTTGAAAGCCCAAGAAATAAGATTAGTTGCACATCTTTGATTAAATATGAAGCGCTATTTGAACCAATGAACTAAGTGCGGTATTGCGATTTTATTGACTAAATTTGTACCATACGAATTGTTGCAGTTTTTAAATATGCAACATCAAATAGAACTTTTGAATACCGTTTTTTTTTATAGTCGATTGATTGTTAAAAAACAAAATTATTGTAATTATTTTTCCTAATGGATTGAATTGGTGATATTTTTCTTTTTCTTTTTACAAAATACTTTATAAACAAAAGGATTAAAATAATGATATCCTACAAATGATTGAGCCTCAAACTTAGTAGCTCTCCACCATAAATCAAATAAGAATAATCTCATTAAAAGAAAGAATGTCAATAATTCATTTGTTGTTTTTTATTTTCTTTATGATAGAATAACTTACTATTCTTTTATGCTCATAAATTTTACTTCTTAGACTTTTTGTATATGAATAATTTAATTCGAACACGATTGTATGTTCTACTTGAGTATAATTATTTTGAGTTATAATTAATAATAATGGACTATGTGTTATAATTATAAGTAGGATGATAATAAATTTTTGTACTGTTTTTTGCGATATCTTAAATTTAAAACTTGAATCATGCCAAAAATATGGATACGATTTTCATACATACCGAAACCTACAATATTAAGAAAAAAATCTAAACTTTGATACAGTATGATATTTTAATCTAGGAAACCATTTACACCCTTATGGACTTTACTAAATCAATAAATCCCAAATTCACTGTACTAGATATATGAACACAATCAACAATTAACAATCGATCAAAGGTAATGCTATGCGAAACCGTACCGTATAATTCGAATGTACTTAACACATATTGTCGGTTTAAGCAAGTACATTATCTTCTTATAACAATGTACTCCTATATACATGAAATGTATCTAGACAAAGTCTTCCTACTCTTCCAATAAAGATCTAAGAATGTGTTCAATGAGTAACACAATTCTCTCTTGTATGAACAAACACATTGATAATAATTGCAAGTTCTAATCCTTGTAATTATAATGCCCACACTCACTCACTCTCTGTATAATTTCACTATTTCTAGTATATATAAAATGACAGAGTTGTATATCTCTTTATAGACTGCAATGTGTTTTTTCATTACACCTATTACAAAGAGTCGCAACTCTTAAGGAAAAAAACACGTCTTTTGGTGAAGAGACACAATTCTTCGTAATGAACTTGTTTATTTTATATAGGAGAGGGTATCTAGCCCATTAATCCAATGTACCAAATGGGTCTATCCATCACATAAAACTCATTAACATATTAAAGGCTAAACACTAAATCAATATACAAATATCGGGCTTTTATATATCACCCAATAAGACTAATATAATTAATGTAAGTCCATTAAAAATCTTACATTCTCCCAATCGGACGACATTGATTAAAACCTCAATTCTGAAAAAAATATTTCAAAATAAATTTAAAGAAATAAAAGCTTTTGCAGAGAAACTGAAAACTTTAATAAGTTCTAGTGGGAACACACATATAGCCAATGATAAAAAGTTTGAACCAATTAAATGAAACTATTATTCATGGTAGCAATTATGTCGTTTAATTCACATACAATTTACATGGCCACAATCATCAATTCAAATAGTAACATTATGGTCTAATGTGTATAAAGTGTTTTAAATTTAGCATGAATATTCAACCATCATTAGTTTCCAAACTAATAGTGTACACGATTCAATCAATTTAACTAAAGCTCTTTCTAATTAAAAAATTGACCATAACATCATTGAGTCGGATAATAAATCTATCGAGTGACATTCACCCTGCTTTCACAATAATGACCATAACTCACTTACCAAAGCCAAAACAAATAAAAACTGAACGTTTACAGGACCCATCATCAATCTCAATTTCCGAATCCTAAAGCTGAACAAAGTTCACGGAAGAACTACTCGATACATACATGCACAACTAAAGCATACATCTGCCCATCAACTATAACTTATAAAACATCATCTAGCTTGATTCTCATAATCTTCTGAAATATTGAACAAAAACTGAGGTAAAGAAGCTATTCTAGGAAGATTAAGAAGCAACTCTCCAACCGAATCCTTCCTCGACATAGAAGCCGCCTGATCTTGACCACACATATCATCGTACTCGTCATGAACATTGTCATACTTCTCTTCATTACTCGAGGCACCAACATTGTTAGAATCATCTTCTTTCTTTTGCACGGCAGTGTCTTTCTGCAGGAGGCAGCAAAGAGAATTGACCCGAGACATAAGCGACTTCTCGTCTGAGTCTTCTGGCATGTGCTGTGTTTCTGTAAATAAGTACCTGTTTATATCATCCAAAATTTGGAGGCCACGCCAATCCTCATTTGAAAGATTTGCATTGCTAGATTCTCCCTGCTCAGCTACTCGGTGTTCAAGGTGGCTGACTAAATCACTCATTGACATAGAGGACGTGAGCCCAGGTACCTTGATCTGATCCCAGTTGCTAAGAGCCTTAAGTTGCTCGATTTCTCCACTCCTCATCTCTTCAAGAGTCCGTGTATCCCTAGCTGTAATGCAGTCGTAGTAAGATAGGGTCATAAAAGAAAATAGTGTTCTTCTGGAAATCGCAGTGCCTATGTGACAAATGGATTAACCAAACTTAATTAAGAGGCAGAAACGAAAATTCAAATTTTATCCTGTAAAAGCTTTACCTGAGGTCGGTGATGGTGTCTCGCGAGTGTACGATTCTGAACGTCTACCAATAGCTTCATGATCATGATCATTCTTCGAGGAAGATGACTGAGCCCCAGATGGAGAAGCATCATGTAAGCTGAAGAAGGAAGGACTACCCTCCCGGTTCAAATCAAATTCTTTACTATGTTCATTTTTATCATCAAATCCAGAAATTCTGGGTTCAAAATATGGAGAATCCAATGTTATCTCTCCTTGCTGACTAAGGAAATGCAAGCGGGGATCACACTGAGTAAGTTTTTCAAAATGTTTCCCTAACAAGCCTTGTGGGCATTCCAGATAATGTCTCCTGCAACCAAAATATTATGAGGTAAGACCATATATATGTGTATTGACACTCCAACATATTTCCAACATTAAAAAGAAAAATAAAGAAAAGAGTCAGATTCAAGAAAATAAGCACAAGTGATGCAACTTGCAGACATATATGTGAAAAAAGATAAACACTGGCTACCTCTTCTAACATGTATAGCAGATACATACGTATACATCTCTTCACATAAACAAAAGAAAACCAAAAAAAACACTTCAATCTACTCAAGTCTTCACCATTGAACCAAAATCTAATTGTGTCCGACATTGGACCACAATGTGCAGGACTCTTTCCTAGCAACCCCAGAGTAATAACTTAGAGACATCATCAAGTGCTTGGAATATTGGCATTCTCAACCGAGGAAAACAAACAGAATAATATAATTTTAATGAATAAAAATACAAGAGAATAGCACTGCATCTGGCAAAATGGATATAAAGCTTGTTGCATAAAACATAAACTACGGCCAACTCTCTTCCAATGATTAAAAAATCATATTACCTGTTTATACTAGCTTGTCCATCAGTGAAATCTGAGGTAGCCTGCCAAAGAGTGTGCTTTCTGGGTTGTGGGTTAGTCTCCCTAAAGAAAAGAGGTTGCCGTGCCAACTACACAAGAAAAACATATATATTTGAAGTAAAAATGCATTTAGTACGAAGATGTATTAGATATTATGGCTTTAGAAGTATATCAAATAAGAGCTTTCATTACCACAACATCCAAAGTTCCAATACCATCATCTGGGTATTTGGCCTTCAAAGCCATAATATCAGACCACTGAATTTCGATTTTATTCTTAAGACCCCCATCAAGAACTTCCCAAACCAACTTATGCTTAGCAAAATAACACTTCGCCACCAAGTCTCCTTCATATCTTGATTTATACTGCAGAACCAAGATCACTTTCATCAAGTTTCAACCACGTATTTGTTGAAATCAAATAATTTTGCACACATAAATCAAATTGTACCTCCCAGGTTCCAATTTTAAGAATTGAAGCAGGAAAATTGGAGGCTTTCAGCTTATCGCCAAAAGCTGCACTAGCTTTCGGCTCTTTTTTACCATGACCACCAACTTTTTGTGTGCTTGATTGCGAAAGTTTCATTTGGATCAACTCCAAAAGAGATGGGGATTTCCTGAGACGCAAACCCAACGGACTAGGCTCATCCAGTGGATTGTATTGTGAAGCTGGCAGTGCATAAATACCCGTCCCCAAACACTGCTGCTGCAGTAAAAATGACGGACGATATAGGCATTAGAACAAACATTTATACAATATCCGTATAGCTATCATTTTTTCCTAAAACGACGAAGCATAATACACTTTGCTTTATAAACCAAACATATCCAGAATATACAGAATGAATACCTATACAACAAAACCAAGCTGCAACATAAGCAAAATCCTAAAATAACTCAGAAATAATTACAAAAAATGAAGTAATTTTACTTGATTGTAAAATGAACAAGCACACAATTCAGAACATCTAAATATCTAATTAAATCAAAAATCAATAAATAGTTTCAGTTCTTCTACATAGTTTTACTCAAATCAAGAAAAAATATCGCATCATCAAGGACAAAATAACAATAATAAGCAAAAAGCTCAATAATAGCAAAAACTCATCAGTGCTTAAAATATATAATCAAAGTAGAACGAATTTTTTAGGCTAATAAAGAAGAACACTTTGCAGAAGCAAAAATGCATTTATATACTTGAAACTGGAAACAATAAGAATGAGAAATACTTTGTGCCGTTTTTGGTGTGGTCCGTGCTCTTCTTCTAAAGGATCCTCCACCTCCATCTTCACCCCCGCCGTATTTTCAGTATGCGGTTCCGATTTGCCGTTCTTCATCAAATGCACCATTAAGAACTGTAGAGAAAAATGAAAAACTACTTAACCTTGATTTGGATTTCAGATCACACTAATGGAGAGCCTGGTTTTCTGTAGTCTTTTGCTTGCTTTGCTGAAGAAGATGAAATTAAAATGAATTGAACTGACTAACCAATTTATTTTGGGGACGGCGACTCACACGTGGCAACTTTACGCGCAGTAAGCCGTTCGGTGCCCCTTGCACGTGCTCGGCGCCCACTTATGGCGACTGAATTACAACTTGGCATTAAATTTGTTGACTGGAAATGATTAATACTAATAGTATATTTAAGTTGAGCATAATTGTACTTCTAAAAAAAAATGTTCTTTTAATTTTCAAGGTATTGAATTAATAATCCTTTTGGGCATGTTTGTTTGGCGTTTTCCAGAATTTTTTCGTGTTTGGAAAATGCCAAACAAACATGTTTTCTATTTTTCGAAATAATTTTTTCATCCATTAATTTTCTCAAACTACTCTATCAAAAGCCAAACAAACAACAATTTTCTTATCTCTAAACAAAACCTATACAAACTCTACTTTGATTTGACATAAAGTAATCTATCTCTTACACAATTTATCTCACATAACAATAATGATTTGACATAAAGTCTTACACAACTTACACCTACAACCCAACTCTTCCAAAAAAACCTACACCTACTTTATTTCTCAAACCACTCTCTCAAAACTCAAGCAAACAACATTACGCAAATCGAAATTATTTCACAAACCTCCACTACTCTCCCAAACTACTTTCCCAAACGCCAAACAAACAGGCCCTTTGAGTTTTGAGGAATTAACATTGTTTCTCTTTTAGTAGAAATTAGTACTTCTATTTACTACTCCATATTGTTTAGATTAGTTTCTTTCTTTTTTTGATAATTAACTCAAAACATAACATATTTAGTTCTTATATAGTTTATAAACTAAATGAAGGATCTACTAGGGACATCACACAAGGGATGACTTATATCATTTTCGAACTATAAATACACAGTCTAGTAAATTAAATCAGAATAATTGTATGTTTGTTACTCAAAATTTCTTAATTGTTTAGAGGTCCATATAAAAGAAACGTTACTCCATGCATTTATTGTTGTGATGATACGATATATTGTATTTAGTCTCTAGATTATAGTTTGAATTCAGAAATTATTATGTATATTGATATAAAAATTATACTACTGAATAAATCTCTCAACATATAATACATCATGCGCTAGAAATAATTTCTCTATACAAATACCTAGTTATTTAATGATGTGTATATCAATTCGTCTAATATTCATTAGTAGTGGTGTATTAATTAATTTCGGTATTTGGTGGAACAAGGGTGGTTTTGTAATTTCACCACATATGTCAAGTCAGCTTTGTTTGGTGTGAAAGCCACGTGAGCTTTGTGGATAAAGTGCGGGTCCCATGTTATTTCTTGAAGCTTCCGCTAGGTTGTCAATTATTGGGACGGTGGCGATCGGCTGACTGGACACGTGGAAGAATCTCGTAGCCTCAGTTGACACGTAACAGGAATTGGATGCTCCATTAGAATTTTATTTTCTAATGGTTGTGGTAGTGGATAATGCTTTTGTATGATTGCAAAACTGTCGTTTAGCTGAGTTACGGAATAAAGACGCGTGAGGGTTCGATATTCCGGCGGACGTGATGGACACGCGCTGTCTATTTTGGGAACTAATGATTTGTGATTTTACGTTTGAAGTGAAGCTATTGACTTTGAAAGTTGAAAACCCCTCCTCCAACAACCGAAGGGAAAAAGAAAAAAGAAATTGAATTGGGTGTAGATATGTTGTGCATCTCTTACTCAATTGCTATTTGCCAAGCCCCTTTTTTATATGTTTTGATTCGGTTTCATCCACTTTGGATTGTTATTATTTTGATGGGTAACTTTGAAGATTTTTTTTTTGAAATTTACGTAAAACAATTGAAAATAAAATTTGGATGTATTTTGGTTGGAATATTTTGGATTTAAAATAATATTAAAACAAAAAATTAGCGAGGTTTGAAAATGTGAGATTGATTTTAATGAATTTTTTTTGTGCTAAAATTTTGAGATGAAATATAGTGATATATGTCAAATCATTTTTGCAGGAATAAATTAATTATAAAGTATTATATTGTGTTGTGATTGAAAATATGTTAAAATATTACTACTTATCTTGATTAATAATTTGAATAAATAAATTTTTAGTGTATACTCCCTCTGGTTCATATTAGTTGGCACATTTGAGTTTTCAATGCAATTTTTTTCAATTTTGCCCTTCGCTTACGTCTAGGTTGGGAAGCTCAAGAGTCACTAGAAAGGGTATTTTTGACATTTTATCATGTAAAAATGATTAAACATGAGATTTCTTAATCTGTGTGAAAAATAACAATGTGTCAATTAATATGAACCAGAGGGAGTATGAATTGGGAATCAGGGTTATGATTAAGATATTAATAAATATAGAAGTATGTATAATTATGCGTGCATATACATATGATAATTTTGTATACAAATATAAAAGGTATAAATTTATTTTTGTAATTTCTTTCATATTTATTAAGAACAATTAAACATGTAGTATTTGAATATTTGTATTTTATTTTTATTTACATTTAGCTTTCAATTAAAAGTACAGATTTATTTATTACGGATCATTTATGTAAAAAACAAGTGGGTCAAAAAGTTTATCATGCATTTGAGGTTGGGGAGAGGGAGAATGCTGCCATGGGAGAAGGTGCAGAAGAAATTTTGCACAAGTCTCGGTCATTGGGCCGAAAATGATATTTTGGTAATCTTGCCAGTTTAGGATTAGTGAAAATCGATCCCAACATTGTTTGGCCCAGCTAAACTTTGAAACAAGTGGGCCAAAGATGTTCCAAACAGGGCCTATTGTTGGAGTTCATGTGATTTTAGCCCATATTTACGAGAAGCCCATCATTAAAGTGGGTGGGTACCTAAAAATTAATTTAGTATTCATTCCACGTTTACAAAACGAAGGGAGTAATACGCATTTGCAACCTTTTACAAGTATTCCATTCCATTGTAATGTTTCCTTTTACACTGTCGATCTAAATCTACTTCAGCATGACAACTTGATTATGCGGCCCTCAATATTATTAATACACCACATGATCTCATAAAAAGATAGACCAGTGACAAACTGTCGGGAACTATGCCTCCATATTGTTGACAAGAGAAGCCATTTCCATATTAACGGGGGGTTCCAAAATCTCGTCCCCCTTCTTTGCTCTCAACATCTCAGACGGGAGAATGGCCGCATTAGGATCACTACTAGGTATCAAAAACAGAATCCCCACCGGGAGGACTCGAAAGACGCTCCTTATCACAATCGCCAACCAAAGATTGTCAAATGTTGTCCGTGTCACGTTCAAGGTATGAAGTAATAACCCTCCTGCCCAAGATGCTGAGAATGATCCCACATGGTCGATCGACATAAGTAGCGCGAAAAACGTGCCTTCTATGCCAGAAGGACAAAGCTTTTAACTTAGTACAAGAAGAGGCATCCATTTTAGACGCCCAATCATGTGAGAAACGGCTGCATCTATTACTACAACTACATAATCTGGGATACCGAATGTCAAGTTTATTCGTAGAACCAATATCAAATCGAGTAGTCCTGAAGTACCGTAAAGCAATTGTGCCCAGAAAAGAACACGGCGGAAAGGTTGACTTCGGAATGCGTTTTGGTAAAGGAGTACACCTAAAAGGGAACCGAGCGCACCTACGGCTGATATGGATCCTACGACCTCCTGCGTAAAGAAAGATACGAGTTAGTATCAGATAATTTATATTACATTGGTAGGGAATTTTGATGTTTTTGTCACTTATGAATGGCAAATTTGACAGAACTTTATAATGATCTCTAGTAGTCTGGGGGACATTGGAACTTTGACTTGAGGCCAACTCATTCCGAAGAAAAATGGGCGTTTTTGTTATATTCGGTAATTATTGGATTGGCATTGGCACCCCAGAAATTTGCTATATTCAGATTTAAAATGGGCATTTTTTGCTATATTCGGTAATATCGTTGTGGCACTTTGCACCCTGAAATTGAAATTTTGATACTTTGCACTCTGAAATTGTACATTCTTTGGCAAAACAATGGACATTTTGCAACCCCTAGGGTGCATTTCGCCAAAGAATGTACAATTCAAGGGTGCAAAGTGTCAAAATTTCAATTTCAGGGTGCAAAGTGCCAAAATGATGTATTTCTAGGGTGCAACGTACCAATTACTCTACTTATTGGATTGGCACTTATTTATATACTACTAGGTTTTGATTTTAACATGTTTGGCTGTTTTTGTCAGTTTTTCGTTTTCTAAGATACAGGTTTCTAAATCCGTGTGAGCCTATGGATGCGGATAGCCTTCATTCTTAGTTTCTCAATATTCGAGTTTTTAAATCAAGATGGGAAAACTGGGCATTTTTGCTCTTTTTTGTGTGCGTGTGTGTGTGTGTGTAACTATTAGGATGTTAATAATTTTTCGTTGAAAGGTCCAATCTATTTTATGTATATTGGAGATTGCTTAGGATTCTAAATACCACTAGTATTTAGTTTTAACACGTTTTTGCTATTTTTGGTACTTTTTTGTTTCAAAAGTTTGGGGTTATTTAAGCCATAGAAGCCTAAGGGCGCAAATAACATTCTTACTTAATTGTACATGGATTAGGTAACTTGAGGATGTTTTAATAAGTATTCACTTTCAAAATTCACATAACCACAGCATATACATTTTGGATACAGCAATTAGTAAAAGAGGGTACCTGTGAGAAAGAGGGGCCGTTTTTTGCATCGGTATACCAATAAAACATTCCCTCATGTATGTGCAAACTTACTGCTAGTGACAGATACATGTATAAACATGGCCTCCAAACGACCGAACATTTAAGAGCCATCCACATAGCCCTACCAGCATCCAGAAATTTTTGAGTCACCTATCCAAATAATACATATTTCCCAGGTCAGCTCTTTAAGTACAAAAGACCAAAATCATTCATAGCACCAAAAATAGAAAAAAGAAAAGTAGCTTACTCGCTTATAGGAGAAGTTACGGATAAAGGGCTCTTGTATTATAATTCCCACCAAAATGACCAGCCCAGCTGGAATACTGAGAAGTCCGAACACACCCTAGCAAGAACATAAACTTATCTGGATTAGGACTGAATTCACTTTGATTTAAAGTAAATGAAAATAAAATCTTGCAAGAAATAGTTATATCTAAAAACAAACAGTTTAACTTGTCAGAAACAATAAATACTAAATGTCTCGCCTCTCTATCAGCTTAAGCTTTTAGATGAGTTGGTAATTCAATATGGTAACAAAGTTAGGCTAGGAAGAAGTCCAAGTTCAAATCTCGATTATAACAAAATTTAGAAAATAGTTTGAGGCTTACTCGATCATACTGACATTTCCAAAATTATTTATCTTAATCTACATTGAGCATCAATGTTTTAACACACTCCATGTTAAAAACCAACAGTATAAGAAAATATTCGTGAAAAATGCATCTTTATGAGTTTGTTAGTAGCAACCTTTGATCCAATATGATGAACTAGAAAGCCACTAATAGCGTATCCGATTAATTGGCCCACAGAAGAGCTCAAACCACACAAGCTCTGCATGTCTCCAGCAAGAGAAGGGTGACTTATACTGTTCTCGGTCACACAAGCATCAATAGTCACGTCTGCTACTGCTGCACCAGCACTCCCACCTATTAGGAGTAGCAACGCAAATACAAGGTACAAGTTGTTTTGCAATGATAGAGTAATCATGGATATTGCACCAAGAACACCTGAAAATCATTAAGAACTCTGTCAAAATAGGTTAAATCAATACCACAAATGAGGCAAATAGAGAAAAATGAACCTAACTTTACTGCAGATATAAAAGATACTGCTTTAGCAATGTGGTTGTCATGCTTTATTCGGTGATTTCTATCAACAGATCCGAAATTTACAAAAAGAATTACAATAAGCCTATATATAATGAGCGAGCCTATAAGAGGATTTTTTTTGAAAGATTAAATATATTAATAACGAATCTCCTCAATAGCGCAAATTGATGTCTTGACACATAATCTTTTGCAACAAATTACGAGAAAAAACATAACCACAATTAGAATCCCCAGTTCGCTAACAATGCTCTTTCTTGATAATGCATGAAATCAAGACCTTGTGTAATAGTCCCTCTTGCTAAAGGGCAAAATCAGACTATTTTACATGTTGATTAATATATTTATTAATTTTCAACAAATTTTGACATAATATTACTTTCAAACTTAATGCATTTAGTAATCAAACAAGTTAATTTCCAATAGTTGAACATTGGAATTACAAAATTAATTAAGTTGACAAATTAGAAGCACCAAACAACACATTTGATGAATACAGATTTGTGTACTTGACAAACTATATTTCAACTTTCTAATAAAGCATTAAACAAACAACCAATTTCTACAAATTTATATGGAGATAATAATAAATTTTCAGCTCACCAGCAAAGATGAAATAAGGTCTCCTTCTATGTCCAGCAATGGGAACTGTATCTGTAAAAAGACCCCACAAAGGCTTAATAATCCATGGAATTTGAATCAACCCAAAGTACACCTGTGCTTCAGAGGGTTGTAACTTCTGCTCATCTTTCATGTAGTACTGTGTGCTCACTTTGCTAAGCCCCATGCTAAGCCCCTGGTTGATTCCGTAGACAACCACTACTCCCAAAACAAAGCTCCAGTGCAATTCTTCACTCAACTTTTTCAGCCAGTAAAATGGGCCAAGAATCACTCCCAAGATTCCATGTTTTTGTGCCCTTTCTTTATGGCATTGTTTTTCTTCAAGCGGGAGTTCTTCTTCTTGATCCATTTGTGTGGGTTCTGGAGAAAATTACCAAGAAATAGATTGAATGGCTTTTTGTATTTTTGGTGGAAGTTTTAGTTGAGAGGGTTTCTTGAAATTGAGAAATCGGGTTAGAACGCGGTAAAAAGTTAGGAAAGACGACGTAAAACGAAAATGGTTCACAGTTGCACTTGCACCGACGACTTTTTACTGTATAGAATTGGAAAAGAAATTACAATTCCACGTGACGTCAAGATATATTTTGACGATTTTAGGATTTTATTTTTTATATTTTATTTTGCAACAAGATTTTAATGCCAAGTCCCGAAACGTTTTTCACAATGTGTGTCTAAAAATCAAATCAAGTTACTGAATGCTCGATTCGAATTCGTTGGCTAAAAATTTATTTGAGCTCGTTTAGTTAAAGAAATCAAATCAAATTTAAACAATAATTTCGTTTCATAATTTTTGAAGTTTGGCTCCAACTGGTTCTCTAAAAGCTCACTCGAGCTCTGTTTGTCGTAGAAATCAAACAATTTGAACAATAAGCGATCAACACGAACTCAACTCGATAAAGTAAAAATTGAAAAAACACGTGTACATGTATCATTTGATACTCAGGTCGAGCTCGATTTATAAAAGTTAGCTCAAGATCGATTCATTTGACAACTAAATCAAGCTCAAACAGAAATTCAACTCGATTAAAATCAAATCAAGTTTGAATATCGTATCCTTCATAACTACAGTTTAAACCCAGCGTCCTTGTATAATCCGGCCCCGAGTTTCCATGGTCAATCAGTTTATTGGATGAATTTTTTTTTCACTTGATTTAATCAGATTATTTATTACGAACTAAAAGATTTAATGAGCTTGATCAAATATATAATTTATTTTACGAGAAAATTAAATTAATTAAATAAGGGATTGAAAAGAAAATGGGTCTAGAGTTAAAAATTTCAAGAGGCATAAGACTGGGCCTGGACGATATTAGGCCGTTTTGAATGCTCAATTGAACATGGTCACGTTTAGCCCAGTTCCAAGATTAGGATATCGTCTTGTATTGGCATCTGGACCAACAGGTAAGAACTATTTTCTAGGCTGTCCACTGCACAAGGTTGTCAAGCCCAATCCCCAACTATTCCTTGAATCCGATAAGTCAATGATGTGGCACAATACATGGCATTCTCCAACTACCATTTCTACAATAATAGCCCATGTAAATGAAAAGAGGGATAAGGAGAAAAAACTTGATTAATGTGGACATTTTCTTATGGATCTGATTTATGGTCCGGATTTGATTGATTCATTAATTGTTTGCCTCATTCGGCAGGAATACGACCTACGATGTAACGCCCCAAAAATTTAGAACCCTTTTGATTGGATTTTTAATCCAAATTTAAAAGTTAAGCATTAATTTGAACTAAAATATACAATTTAATTAAATCTTGTGATCTTTTGAACTTTGAAATAATTAAAAATATAAGTTACTTTAAAATTAGATTAAGACCTTTTTGAAAAATTTTGGGCTTGGATGCACAAAATTTTTATTTTTGAGGATAAAATGTAAGTTTTCAAAACTTTAGGGGGCAAAGTGCAAATTCGCCCCAGAAACTTGTAGGCTGCTAAATAGCAATAATTTGCTCTCCTAGGACAGCCTAAGGTCTGCTAGGGCATGCCCTTGGGTGGAGTAAACTCCACCACCCAAGAAAGACATGCATTGGTGGAATTGGTGAGTAATTATAATCACCTCTTCCCCATATTGTGTGTATATGTATCTATACACTAAAAAAATCTGATTTCATTGTCCAATGAATATCTCCTCAAACCCACTTTATCTTCTTTACAACTTAAAATACTTAGATATAGAGAGGGAAAGAGAAAACACATTTAGAAAGAGAATTTTTGGATATACACAGCACAGCCTCGGGTTTTCGCTCATCAAATCTTCGTCCACCGTTGGATCATGCCCAAATTTTGCGTGAAGGTCCTACACACATGGGGCTACATATTGACCGTTCGGATCGTCGTTTGGATCTCGCGAAGTTAATCGGCAGACGTTTGAAATTGGTGAAAAGTAAGGATTTGAGGGATTTTGTTATGAACCACCACCGGAGCCGCCACCACTGCCACCGGAGCCACCACCACCACCTTCGGAGGTCTGAAAATGAAGAGAGCTTCATCTCCTTCGTTGTTTTGGGTAAAAATCCGTCTATGCATGTGTTCTTTAATATTTGTGATTTTACTTTCTTTTCTTCAAAGTATATATTGAAGAACTTTAGTTTATCCATGTAGTTTTTGTGAAAAGTTGTTAAGTTTAATTTTATATAAGATTTTAATGTGACTTCACTTTGGTTTTGTTTAGATATTGCTTATATGTTTGGATCTTGATTTATTTTTGTAAGAAAGTTAATTTTGTTAAATTTCAAAACTTTGGGGGTATTTTTGAAAGATTTTAAAAGTTTAAGGGTTAGGGCTGTGATATTTTTTTTGGGAGTAAAAATGGACTGAAAATCTCTATTTTTGTTTGATATTTGGTATGAGTTTACTTAAAAATTATTTGTTTTAAAGTTGCTCCGAGTTTGTTTGCAAAAAGGGAGTTTTTGAAACTTTTGGGGTTATTTTTGTAAACCCGAAAATAAGGGGGCAAAGCCGCTTTTTTGTCGCTGTTTTTATAGTTACTTTTATAAACTTTTGATTTGTTGATTTGATGTAGAGCTTTGTTCACTTTTGTTTTAAAATTGAAAATTTGTAAATTTTTCCGAAGAAAAATTATGATTAAAGAACTTTTTGTTTCTCAATGTTAGTTGGTGAAAAGTTATTAAAACTTATTTTTAATCTCAGTTTTATAGTGAAATTATGCTTAATTATTTTTAAATATTGCTTAGATGCTTGGACCTTGAATTATTTTTCAAGAAAGTGGATTTTCTTAAGTTTTCAAAACTATAAGGGTATTTTTGAAAAAAATTAAACTTGTGGGATTTTTAAAGCTTTGATTTTTGAAGTAACAAGATACTTAATACTCTGTTTTTATTTAATTTTCGATATGGGTTTAGTTAAAAATCATTTGATTTAAAGTTTGTTCCAATTTTTTGCAAAAATGGATGTTTTCAAAAGTTTAGGGGCTGATTTGTAAATCTGAAAAATGAAGGGGAAAAATTTGTTGTTTGGCGCTGTTTTATTAGTATTTTGAGTTTTGAAAATAATTACTCTTAATTGAAGTGATGTCGTAAGTTCTAAGCACTTTTGTGCGATGTATTAGTTTAGGAAATCCTTGTGTAGGATTTTCATTAAGGTTGTTAGATACATTCTAAGTCGTATACGTACTTACTCCGGTTTCGGATACGCTTCATTTGTGGAGTTTTAGTCTCTATACTAAGCGACAAAGGTGAGCGTTGTGTGTTGAATTTGTAGTCGGTCCGATGTGCTAGTAGATTGAGTCAAACACTTACTTATGCTCTTAATAAACAAAGCATGTGTTATATTTCAATTTTTCTTGCATGTTGTCACGAATATATTAGACTTGTTAGGTCGACATTACTCGCATGAAATCACTTAGCATTTCAACATGATTATCCAAATACATGCTACATCTGAATCTACTAGTTGCGAATATATTTTACGAAATTATCATGATACCCAAAATTTCATTTGATAAGTTATTAAATGTTGATAATATGTTAAATATGTTTGATATGTTATGTTTCCGTCTGTTTCCGATTTTGTGTTTCCATTTGTTTTCGATTTTGTGTGGGCCCCTTTTGATTGGTATATGGACCCGATGCCAACCTGGACGGCAAGGGCCGGCGGGATTGTCACGGTTACCCATAGGCCTGGCCTTACAATTCAAGTGGGGAGGAACACTTGGGGAGTAAGGACGAACTTAGGCAAAGACATGTCGATGCATATTAGATAGTAAGGTCGCTCCTTACTTGGTGTGTTTGGATGGACATCAGTCTGAGGATGGAGGGTAAGTGGAGGACGGCATCATCAATTATGAGTTATGTGAATTCCGTGTTTCTTCCGTCTTGAATATATGCTTAATTTGCTTAATAACATGCTCACGTTATATAATTTGTTGCATCCACGCATCACCATTAAAATTCACACACAACCTCACTAAGTTGGACGATCAACTTATGCGTTCCATGTTTCATTCTTTTTAGTTTCAGGTGTTCTGGAAAATAATAGTCGGGTTGCGGTTAAGTCATCACGGTTGCGGTCCCACCCTAGTATTTGGGAGAGTAGTTATATTTTATTGTCGATTTAGGTTCTTTCTCGATTTTGTTTAAAACCTTGCTTAGAATATTTGAATCATTAAAGTTGATTTATATTTTCATAAAAGAGACAAGATTTTCATAATTACTTATTTGTCTCTCTCGGTTGATTTTGTTCAAATCTTTTGATATGTTCTGATTAAATGCTTCCGCTTTAAACCTATACTATGAAAATTGATTTTATTTTCGTCAAAAAAAAAAAAAAAAAACTTAGTAATTTAAATTGTTCTTATTTTATTTTAAACGCTTCCGCTTTAAAACTTTTGATTTATCATTTCTGTTAAATAAAAATAAAAAAGGTTTCGATATTTTAACTCTTTTTCAAAATAATAATAATTTTTTGACTGTTATTCAACGGACCCGCGGAGTCGGACCGTCACATACGAAATGAACATAAGTGAACTAGGTTGGAGGCAACTATGGTAAAGTCTCCTGAATACTTAAGCAAATATTAAATTCAGAG
Organism: Penstemon newberryi var. newberryi; assembly: GCA_030819805.1. Classification (NCBI taxonomy): domain Eukaryota; kingdom Viridiplantae; phylum Streptophyta; class Magnoliopsida; order Lamiales; family Plantaginaceae; genus Penstemon; species Penstemon newberryi. The sequence continues at coordinate 2,619,975 of JAUALY010000008.1, forward strand.
ATAATAATTTGGAAATAGAGGCTTCGAACAATGAACAATTTGTGTTTTAGTCATATTAGAATTCACCACATTGATTGGGCTAAGACCACTTACTTGGCTTGGCCTAACTCAACCTCAAAAGCTAGCTTGTAAGGTGATGATTGCCCAAGACCTTATAAATTGGACTTAACTATGATTTTCAACAAATGTGGGACATTTAGCCTCAATAAGTCATACCTTACTGGGGATACATCCACATATATAGACAGTTGCCTAAAACAATGGAATACTTTCCCCATTTTTTGTCTTCATTATCTTCGACGTTACTTAACCAATCTATTGATATACTTCACGCCTGGTATGATTTAATAGTCACGATCTTGCTCTTTAGTCAGTCGAAATAACAGTTATATATATATATATATATACTTACATTAGAGCAAGATCATGACCATAAAATCAGATTAGATGTGATGCATATATGAAGGGATAAGTTAAGTAACGTCCCAAATAGTGAAGACAAAGTAAATATGAGAGTATCACATGAATCCAGCAAACCGCTCATGAGTACTTTCGCTTTGATATTGGATCAGACAAATAGTTGACAGATCGGACCACAAACTCGATCCATATACCTCAACCATCTTGGGCTTCCTATTTGCCTTTTTTTAGTTGTTGGTTTGAAAATATTACATAATTGTGCTCTTTTGAATAGTACATGAATTTAAATAAACACATTGATCATACCATAATTAGTGGTAATTGTACATGTTAGAATTTACAAACACTGAGCTAGTGTAAAGTTTTATAATGATATTTTAATTAAAATAAATATGTAATATTGGTCAGTCAAGCCCTTAATCGCATCTTTCTCAATAAATAAATAAATAAAGCCCTTAATCGCATCACTAATTAATGCAATGGTCCAAAGTAGATTGAAAAATAATCAATAAATTGAAAGTAAATTGGCTATTTATGAAAAAATAGTAGTTGGAGGAGACGTATGCAATCAAGAGTAAACAAAAATATATAACGGCAATAGTTAAAGGAGCAAAATAAATTTTACCCTTAATTATGTACACGTATCTTGAAATATTTCCTAATTAAATCTTAGACTATATAGTTAGTAATATTCTAAGATCCGTGTTACTTTCTAAACATAAAAGGGATTTTTGGCAAGGTACCTCTTATAATTTTAATGGGCAATTTACCCTCCGATCCTCTCCATATGAAATTAAAATAGGTATATTACCCATTTGATATATAAAGCAATGAGCGTTTTACATCCTTCTCGTGGAGATGTTACACATGCACTCTATAATGCGGCTAACTTAATTTTGGTGTGAAAAATGACTAATTTAGTCCTACATTGACAGTATATTCCTTTTAATTTATCTTTGTGATATGTGTAATAGAACACTTTACCTGCTGTGATGTTGCATTATGGATATTTTACCTCCCTGTGATATGGTCTAATAGACAATTGCTATCCTGTAAAAATGTAAAAATCGAGAGAATGAAATGTGATTCTTTTACAAAAACACAATGGGCCATCTTGCTCTTTTATTTTTTATAGTGGGTAAATTGCCTTTAAAAATAGCACGGGGTAATTTACTATTACATGGAAAAAAATATTCATATTACCAAAATTAACTTAGGTGTATGCAAAAAGTTTGTTTACCCTATTCTAGAAAAAGGAAACCAACAGGTGATTGGTCTAGTGGAAGGGGCTAGTCACTACAAGGTAGCGGACTCAGTTTCAAATCTCTATTAGGAGAGATTCCCACTTTTTTTGCCCGACGCGCCTCGAAAGGAATTAAACCCTGGGAAACCAAAAAAAGAGAAAAAGGAAAAACGGTTTTACTAGGTATTAGAAAATGTTTTCTGCATTAATTATCTATATACATGTAAAAGTACGAGTTGGCCAAGGAAATTTCTTCCCTTTTTTGTGAAGACTAATATAACCCTATTTAAATTATATAGTGATATTTAATTCTATGGCAAAAAGGTAAAAAAAAAGAATCCTAGAAGTATAATTAAACAAGAAGTCTATCCTACATCAACCTTATAATTATCTTTTAAAATTTTACGACTTATCAAAATATTAATAGTAAAAAAAAAAATTTAAAATTACTACTCTGTATTTCCTTAAAAATTTCTTTGGAAAGTTCTTAAGAAGTTATCAATTATTAAAGAACCTCAGAAAAAATTATACCACATTCGTGCTACATGAATAAAAAAAAGATACTATTAAGTTAACTAAAAATGTATAATTGGCTTAAGTAAAAAAAAGTCAAAACATAGAAATTATTAAAACCAAGACTAATATACCCCTATTTAAATTGTAGTGATATTTAATTCTATGGCAAAAAGACAAAAGAAAAGAATCCTAAGAAAGAAAGAATCCTAAAAGTATAATTAAACAAGAGGTCTATCCTACATCAACCTTATAATTATCTTTTAAAGTTTTACGACTTATCAAAATATTAATGGTAAAAAAAAATTAAAAAAATTATTACTCTATATTTATTCAAAATTTCTTTGGAAAGTTCTTAAGACGTTATCAATTATTAAAGAACCTCAGAAAAAAGTATGCCACATCGTGCTACATGAATAGAAAAATATACTATTTAGTTAACTAAATAATGTATAACTGGCTTAAGCAAAAAAAAAAAATCAAAACATAGAAATGGTTAAAACTGACAAAAACAAGTAAAATTCGATTAAAATTATATAATAAAAAATGGAAAAATCAATGAGAAAATCGGTTAAATAGAAAGAAAAGCGAGTTAAAGCAAAAAAAAATGGTGCAATTGAAAAAACAACAAGGTTAACCAGCAAAAAAATGGGTAAAACCGGTAAAAAAAATGAATTACATTTGCTAAACACGGGATAACAGAAAAAGGGATCAAATAGATAAAAGAACAAGAAAAAAATGAGTTAATTGGCAAAAAAAAAGTTGCAATATGTGAGGAAATAGGTTAAATAAGTAAAATATACTAAAATTAGGTTTAGCCGGAGAGAATAAGTGAATTGATTAACAATGTAAAAATCGACTAAAATTAAGTTAAACTAGAGAGAATGGATGAATTGATTAACAAATGAGTTAAACCACAAAAAAAAGGGTGAAATCGGTGAAAGAACATGTTAAAATAATAATAAAAAAATGATAAACTCAGTGTAAAAGCAAGTAAAATCGATATTTCTTTTGAAAGTTCTTAAGAAATTATCACTTATTAAATAATCTAAAAACTGATAGAAATAATGTCCGGCAAGCCAACTGTATGGCTGCTATTCAATTTAGATTAATAAATGCATCTTTATTATGGTCAACTTTGTCTTATGTAATAATTATCTACGCATAAGGATAGAAGTCCTTAGATCACAGGGCTATGGGACAACCCGTGGACTGATCTCTAAGGTCGTGATCTAAAACACATTCAAGAGTCGTAGAATCCAATCGAGATAGGACATCGTTGGATTCGGTTAGACTCTCACTAATGTGTATACTCCGATGAACTGGAGGACGCTGGGTTCCACGAGTGTGACTAAGATAGTCGATACACATAAATGGGTGACTTGCTCGGATGGCAAGTGCACTGAATACCCCAATTAGGAAATAACTCACCATGGAAGCAGTAGTCGCATATCGGGGTTAAAGTTATTCCTATTTACAATAATATACGAGGAACGATCCATAAAACTTGAGATGATAGGGTTTGTCTGGTGCGAGAACGTCTATACTTTGATGTGAGTTCCGACCGACTGGAGATTACCAGAAGGTTTCTGTGAATTCACGTTGGGTATAGGGGAACTCGTATGCAGGTTCATATCATCAACAAAGGATCCATTGACCCGACTTGATAGGTTGGGAAATTCTCCTATGGATTTCTGTGAGAAATTAATTCTGATAAAACCCTCGGCCAAGGTATCTGACGACTTTATGAAAGTAGCTCATAAAGATTAAGTCAAAGAGAATTATTTTGAGACCAGAGTGCATAACGTCAAGACTAGGAAAGGGAACCGATGAAAAGTCCATACCCTTAAGTCTCGACTTGGAGATCGATTGATGGAGAGATCATGTCGTATATGGAAATTGTAAATGTTTAAAGGTTCACTGAATTAATTCACCAGTGATTTGGCTCCTGGGCTTGTGGCCAGACATCGACCGTGGAGTGTGGAAAAATTCTTAAATTGGCAAGGGTGCTAATTTTGGAATGATCAGTCGACAGAGTGTTCGATTGATTTAGAGTATTTAATACTCGAGTAATTAAATAAATATTTGATTATAACCCACGGTTAATTATGTGATGAACCTACGGGGGCATACTATTTAGTTAACTGAATGGTTAAAATTGGTGAAACGCATAAAATTCTATTAAAAATATATATGATAATATATGGTAAATCAATGGAAAAATAGGTTAGATAGAAGAAAAACGAGTTAAAGCAAAAAAAATGGTACAATTGATAAAACAACGGGGTAAGTCGACAAAAAAGGGCAACTGGTAAAAAATAAATGATATTGGCTAAACATGGGATAACGAAAGGGGGGGGGGGGGTTTCAAATCGATAAAAGAATAAAAATAAAAAAAATAGTTAAATTGGCCAAAAAAAATGTGAAATAGGTGAGAAAATGGATTGAATCAGCATAAGCATATGTTAAATCGACTAAAATTTGGTTAAACCGTAGAGAATTGGTGAATTGATAACAAATGGGATAAAATACAAAAACGGGTGAAATCGATCAAATAACTGGTTAAAATAACAAAAAAAAATAGTAAACTCGATGTTAAAGCGGGTGCAATCGATATTTCTTTGGACAATTATTAACAAAAAGATCAATATTAAAGAACCTAAAAAAAGAAAATAAAGCCACATTTGTGCTACATGTATAAAACAAAGTATTGTTTAGTTAATTAAGAAACTTATAATTGGCTTAAGTTAAAAAAAGTCAAAACATATAAATGGGGTTATAATTGCTGATAACGGGTAAAAATTCGATTAAAAAAATATATAATAAAAATGGTAAAACAATGGAAAAATGGGTTCGATCGAATAAAAACGAGTTAAAGCAACAAAAAATGCTACAATCGAAAAAACAATGAGATAAACCGGCAAAATATGTATAAACCGGTAAAAAAATGAATGACATCGGTTAAACACAGAATAACAAAAAAGAGGTCAAATCTAAAGAACAAGAACAAAAAAAATGAGTTATATTGACCAAAAAAATGTGTAATAGTCGAGAAAATTGGATAAATCAACAAAATTATAAGTAAAATCAACTAAAATTTGGTTAAATCAGATAGAATGATTGAATTGTTTAACGAATGGGATAAACCACAAAAATGGGTGAAATCGGTGAAAGAACGAATTAAAATAACATAAAAACAAATGGTAAACTCAATATAAAAGCGGAAGATGAAAGAGCATGTTAAAATAACCAAAAAAAAAATGGCAAACTTAGTGTAAAAGCAGGTTTACTCTACAAAATTATGGAAAATTGGTAAAAACGGGTTAGATTAGTTAAAAATTGGATTAGACATGTAACTGAAAATAGATGAACTCAATAAAAGATAAATGTAACCAGCAAAACTGGTTAAATCGGTAAAAAAAAAAAGGGTTAAACATATGAAATTTGATTTAGATGGAAAAAATGTTTAGATGGAAATATCAATGTCAATGAATAAAATAATTGATATTGTTCATTCGTTCAAATTGTTGTTTTAGAATAATAGTTATGTAAACATGTACTTTAAAATTATAAATACTTAATAATTATAGTTCATTTTTTATTTTCAAGTTTTGGTTTTAGGTATTTATGATAATAACTATAAATTCTTGGTAATAACAAAGTAATAATTAAAGTGATTTAGTCAAAAAAATTATGTGGTATGTCATTAATACCATAGTATGATAAACAATAATTATATGATTCAACTATGATAGGAAATTAGTTAATCACGTGCACTTTTCTAGTTATTAATAAAAGTAACGGTGGCTAGCATATATGCTAAATATATTTTTCTTTTCCCAGCCCTGTTTTTAGGGGCGTAATGAATGGGGTATAAAACAGATCCCGATTAGAAATTGCAGCTGGGAATTAAATTTTATGAACAAATCATGCCGTGCCAACTTGATTGATCATTTAATTATATATTTGAAAGAAAAAAAACTTGATTGATGAGGTAATAATTCCAATATAAATAAAAGGCCATGATATTAGGGGGAAAAATCAAACTCAATACAAAGGAGTGAGTAATAATAAGGGTAAATTACAAATACCCCCCTCGGGTAAGGCTTAATTACAAAAATCCCCCTCACGTATTGGGTATTACAAAAATCCCCCTCAGGTTTGTCACATTCTTACAATTAACCCCTTGTCCCTAAAATGTTCCAATTTTGCCCTTGGAAGTTATTTTTAATGTTTATAATATGTTATAAATTTTAAAAATTGGGTGTTAATTGTTATATATTGTAAATATAAAAATAATAATCATATATTTACCACCAAAATAATTGATATAATTTATAATTTCTCATAAATTTCAATAAATATTTCAATTTATAATACAATATAAACTTTAATAAATTAAAATATCTTATTTATAATACAATATAATTTATTAAATTTACTAATTTAAAAAATAAATCCATTTAACTAATGTGTAAACAATTCATATTTATAAAATATATTATTAAAATTCTATTTAATTTAATATTTTACAATTTAAATTGCTAATAAATATATAAATACCATTTTTTTTGCAATATTTATTAAAACTTATAGGCAATTATAAATTTTATCAATTATTCTGGTATTAAATATATAATTATCTCTTTTCTAATTAATAAGATATAATAATTAGATCCCAAGTTTTAACATTTATAAGACATTACAAACAAAACAAATAACACCCAAGGGGCAAAATTAGAATATTTTAGGGGCAAGGGGTTAATTGTAAGAAGGTGACAAACCTGAGGGGGATTTTTGTAATATCCAATACCTGAGGGTGATTTTTGTAATTAGGGCTTACCTGAGGGGGGTATTCGTAATTTACCCTAATAATAAACAACACACAAAGATCAAGTCAAGACAACTTACTTACAACCTTATTCCCCACACACACAAGATCATATATAGCCGCTCCAGACGGCCACTAAATACCCACAAAAACCACCCTTTCTCAGCCGGCCCTTCACCCCCCCCCCCCCCCCCTTTCTATAATCTATATATTACATCCTCTTCTCATTGGAGGACTTAGATTATTTCTTTTGTCTAGCAGAAAGAAAAAAATATATTTCATGGCTAGATCTTCGAAACAAAAGATTAATCCTACGACCAGTAACGGTTCTGACAACAACAACAACCATAATGATAATAAAAACGGCATTATTAAGGCGAAAAGGAAGCGAAAAAGTGTTCCAAGGGAGTCTCCACAACAACGTAGCTCCATTCATAGGGGTGTTACGAGGTAATTAATTTTTTTTTTTTTTTTTTTGTTCATGCATCAATTGTGAATGTCTTGACCATAGGGTGAAATTGTGAGGGGTTAAATGGTCATTTCAGGCACCGGTGGACTGGTCGTTATGAAGCTCATTTGTGGGATAAGAATTGCTGGAATGAATCTCAGAACAAGAAAGGAAGACAAGGTTTTTAATAAAATTATTTTATTGTAATTAATTTTTATTCTTGAATATCAAAACATTAAATTTTATTGAATCGTGTCATGACTAATGTGTTCTTTTCTTTTTTTTGTCCATTTTGAATTTGGTATTTGGTCAATGTTGGGATCCTACGAAAATGCAGTATATTTGGGTACGTACTTTTACCATATTTGTCTATCTTATACGTACGTAACACTTTTTATTTAAAAAAAATAAAGACTTGAAATTAATTTTATTTTACAAATTATTAATGGTTTTTGATATAATAAAAATTGGCTTGGTTCAGGGGATCTTATCCAATTAATTTTGAAATTGAAATTATTTTAGGGGCCTACGACGACGAAGAAGCAGCTGCACATGCCTATGACTTAGCTGCATTGAAGTATTGGGGACAGGATACCATTCTTAATTTTCCTGTAAATTATCTAAGAAATTAATTTCATAATAATTATAATTGCATAACATTAACTACTAAATATTTAACAAAAATTGCAATTTTTTGTAGCTCTCGATGTATCTAAACGAGCTTAAGGAAATGGGTGGCCAATCAAAGGAAGAATATATAGGTTCATTAAGAAGGTACGCACGAAAGGGTCAATAAATAATTAAATACAAATATAAAGACTGATTATGAATTTATTTTATTTTCCTGACTTAAATGCAATATTCATATTTTAAATAGTTTTTTGTTGGGTTACGAAATCAAATTGCAGGAAAAGCAGTGGGTTTTCTCGAGGAGTATCAAAGTATAGAGGTGTTGCAAGGTATATACGTACTAAAATTACGTGATTCAATTTTCTTAATTAGTCAATTAAATTAAGAAAAATGGTTTTCGAAAATGAAGTAAATATATCATGCCAAAAGATACAAGACAAAGTGTTTACATAGAGTCATTAAATCAATTTTACTCTAAAAGTATAGAATCTGCCAACTGCGTACAATAACTGCTGCTTTCATAAATACAAAACTCCCCCATATCATAAGTACTATGAAATTTTTTACTTGTAGTGAGATTAATGTACTCTTTTTTTTTTTTTTAATCTTATTATATTATTGATTATTGCAACTAACATCCAACACCTAAGTCGGCAAAAATTTAATGTACCCCATATGTATTTTTCAAACTTTTAGTAAAGTATTTGGCTCCTTAACCTAAAAAAAGTGAATAGGTATTGAGCTTGATCTCTTTTAATTTAATGCTTGCCAAATATGGAAATTTATATAATTTACATGTTGTGCTTCAAGATTTTCTTGTTAGTATCATTTTTTTTAATTTCTTCATGTTTTTTTATGCACAGGCATCATCATAATGGAAGATGGGAAGCTCGTATTGGAAGGGTGTTCGGCAACAAATATCTCTACCTTGGCACATATGGTAGGTGATGCATATTAATTAGTGGTAAAAAAAATATGGAAATTCAGATATTGATGTGTTTAGATATATATATATATCTATCATGAGATGTAGATATATTTCTCATAATTAGTTATGGATATGAACTACAATAATGAATTAATAATTTGGTTACCTACAATAACAACCAAACATAAACATCACAATCACATAATATTATACATTTTAATTTGAATTAAGTATGAGTTAGACACTCTCTCTTTTGCCATGTGTCGGTTGATGAATTGATAAGTACTCTTCCAATCTTATTATGTGTAAGTCTTAATTAATAATGCCAAATGTACTATCCTTTTGTTAGTTACCATGTAAAACTATTTTCAATTGTTTTTAGAAGATATATTTAAGATGCATATCTAAGTCAAAATTGGGAAAAGGAAAAGCACATATGGTCAAGGAAATATTATGACAAAATGTTAGCAAGTGAAAGCAAGCAAATATGGTTGGCCGGTTGCTGAATAAATCACCAACCCTCAACTGCTAGGTCTGCTATTCATGACATAATTTCGGCCTCCTACCCACCAAATTTCTCATACAAATTGAATTCTTGAATTTAATATATTAGATTTTCTTATCATATCGTATGATTTTATCTAACTAGTCTAGTTTTTCTTTTAATTATTTAATTATTTCACGCAGCTACTCAAGAAGAGGCAGCAACTGCATATGACATGGCAGCAATAGAGTATCGTGGTCTTAATGCCGTTACCAATTTTGACCTTAGCCGTTACATTAAGTGGCTAAAACCTCTTCAAAACAACCCTAACAACCCCCAACCACTCTCTAACGATGAAGTTAGCATTAATACGATTCAAACCCCTAATGGAGAAATAGGGTTTAGCTTCCTCAATCACAACGAAGAAAGTCCAAGCCCAACTGATCAAACAATCGGCCCTGTACCACGGCCCAATGGCCTCACTTCCGCCTCATCGGCCCTAGGCCTTTTGCTTCAATCCTCTAAGTTCAAGGAAATGTTAGAACAAACAACAGCTTGTAATAACCCATCCAGCCCTTCGGGGTCAGACCCTCCACGAAGCTATTTCCCAGACGACATACAAACATCATTTGATTTTCAAGATTCAAGTAGTTTTGCTGAGGAACATGACATTATATTTGGTGACTACGACTCACTCGTATCACCAATGTTTCAATGCGGGCTTGATGCTTAGTGATGGGAAAGAAAGGGGATGAAGAATAAAAGAAGAGGATAGGATGATTTGATACTAATTAAATTATGTTTTCTTCTTCTAATATAAAAGAAGAAAGATTTTCTTTTTCCATTTATTTGATCATTGATATGTAGATATAGACATTCATTATTGTTTTTACATGTTTTAATAAAGTATTATTGTTGCATTGGTTCCTATATTTCAATTCGCTGCAATCTTATTAGCCTGACGTGGAATTTTTATTTTTATTATATTTTCATTAAATCCAAACAAGTTTATAAACATTAAACAGTCGAGACTTTAGAGTGGCTTCCAACTCCTAAAGTTTTTGCTTAAATAAAAAAATAAATGCTGACGGGCCCTTTTAATTAATTTTAGGCTTTTTTTTTTCTGAAAAAAAAAAATAGGCTTTAGTATACTGTCCTAAACAAGAAGTATGGGTTTTCAAACCTGCTGTCATAATTAGGCCTTATTAATACCACCTAATTGTTGGACTTTTTGATTTAGATTGAGATTGAAAACTAAATCTTTCGTATCATAGATAATATGCTGTCATAGTTTGGTGTGACATTTGGATTCGTTTGAGGTGCAAAATGTCTGGATGCCAATTAATTAATGGTGATATATATAAGCAATAATTAAAATATCTGACTAACCAATAATAGACAAGATTTTAAAGAAGAAGTAGTTGAACTAGATTAGTTCAAATTTGTTGCTTAATGGAAGACCTAATTAAAAGCATTTCTAGGAAGTGGTTAATTACTAGTAGTGACTGATTATATTATCTAATTACTTAAAAATATTGTTAAAGATACCCCCCAAAAAAATATTGTTAGTTCGAATCACACGCAATTAAGGATGTAAATAGTAGTATACCAATAACCAGAATTGAAAATCAGAAATTAAGAAAACGTTATTTTATGATTCTAATAATTCATTTAAATAATGTTTGAATGACTTCATGGCATGGCCCATGAGCACTCATCAACCTTTTCAGGCAATATTAACTTTCTTGGATCCTACAGAATTATGTTAATACTAATATTTTTTCCTATGTACCTGGTTTGAGACAGCAAGTATAAGGTGGCAATATTCAAGTTATCCAAGATTCAACCAATTTGTCGGTTTTTATCTAATACATTAATGAACACTCATCAAAGTCAGATATCTTTGGCTTGTCCTGAAATTCAAAATAATAAATGTATGCTCCATTAGTAGGTGCAATATCCGTTTAGATAATACATGATATTGTAAATACTTCAAAAAAATTATATTCATACTCCAAAATTCTCAAATTTGCACTGGCCAATTGATTTTAGTAGCAAGTATCATAAAAGTACATATTCTAGCCAGGTACATTGTTGAAAAGTAATTAATCTCCAACCCCCCCCCCCCCCCCCCCCACCCCCTCCCCACAAAAAAAAAAGATCCCAAAATGTCCTTCCTTCGCCCCTTTCACCTTCAAAATCTCATTTACCTCCCTCTATATTGAATCATTATCGTTGCTTATCACGAACTGTACACGAGCGCATGTCCTTTCCCTTTGAAATCAAGAACTCAGAGAAAGACTTGTCCAAAATGGCAAAAATGATACAACACTGCAGCTTCTTCCCCATGTCCAGTGAGCATTCTCTTGTGCATCTGCCAACCAACCTCCGAGCTGTTGGAAGGGCATAATCGTCCTTAAGAAGCAAGCCAGCTATCCATTATAGCATTGAAAATCCCATCAACTTCCCGACTTTCTACACTTCTCCCTGATCATAATCTACATCAGTACTAGTATTCTGAAATGCCGACTTCCTAATAAGACGCCCTTCTTCATCATACACATCAAGATTCTCGCATGGACTCGGAGATATCTTCCCAATCACACGCCCTTGGACATAAGAACACTGGAAAATTCGTTTTTTCTTGTATGTTATTCCGACTAACATGTCTCTGAAAGAAACATTTCTTACAGGAATTTCTTGGCTTCCGTATATACGCACTGGAATACGAATTCCCTGTCCACGAATGCCATCAAAGTTTATATCCTCAATAACTGGAAGGGCATTTGGGTCATACCCGGTGTCTGGATGCTCATTGTAATCAGTTTTTATAACAATACCCACACGCACGTTCTCTAGTGTTAGGTTCCGGTACGTTATTTGTCGGACATATCCACCCCTACCGGCACTTGTCTTGATTCTAATACCCCTTTTTGAGTTCCAAACAAGGAGATTTTCCACTGTTATGTTTGACACTCCACCGGACATTTCACTGCCAATTGATACTCCTGCACTGTTATACATGTAAATCATCAATAGAAAGAAACGGGCAAAATTGTATGTTAAGTCCGTTAACTTTCGGTTCACAAAAAAAATTTGTCCTTTTTTCTTTTGAGCTCAAAACATACGATCCTTTATCATTTTGCTCATGCGCATTAGGTCTTGTATTTGACACTTACTGTTCTCTATCTTTTAAAAAACTTAACACATTTAGTCCCATAATTCGAATTTCAGCTGATTTGTGCCATAATTGAATTTTTATTCAAGAAATTTAAATGAATTAGTATATGCAAGTAAACTTTTTGTAGAATCAAAAGATACAGAACTAAATGTGCTTATCTCAAAAGATAAAGAAATGAAAGATAAAGGACCAGGCCAACAGATTAAAGGTTGAATTTGTCGAAAACAGGACAGAATATGTTTATTTGAAAGATGATGGACTATTTTGTCATGACTTGAAAGTTTGAGACCTAAACATGATTTTCCAAACAAGAAGTAATGACACCCATATCAATTCATGATCATATAATTACACAGAAAGATGCAGTAGTATCCAGACGAGAACTTTCACCTTATCATCGAGCGTACGATGACATTACGAATGATAATGTTAGTAGAAGGGCGTGCATAAGCAATTCCATACTGATCCCATCCACTCTTGATTGCGATTCCATCATCGCCTACACTGATATAACAATCCTCTATCACCATATTCTCACATGAATCTGCACATATTACCAAATGCAATCTAAGTACACATACTCAGTGGGAAAATATGATTCTGCTTCTGGCTTTGAAAGCGTAAATTAAGTTCTGAAAATTTTAAAACTTTACCAGGATCAATTCCATCAGTATTGGGGGCACCAGAGAGTGGAGCCAATATGGTTACGTTTCTGATGGTAACATTCTGACAGTCGTAAGGATGAAGAGTCCAGAATGGAGAATCCCGCAGAGTCACTTCAGATATATGAATGTCTCTTGACCACATAAGCTGCACAAGTGGGCCCCTTGTGTGGTTTAAAAGATGCTTGCGATACTTAGTCCACCATGTCTGACCTTGTCCACTGATGGTACCATTATGTCCTACGACAGTCAATCAAAACATAAGTAACGTCCTATTCCAGTAAATTTTAAAATTAGAAATACAGATAAATATATCCATTTGTTTGGAAAAAAGTACATCCATGTATGGTTTCATTTTTGGGAATTTGTCGTATTATTCAGTGAAAATGGTGGAATCTTAATAGATTGGACAATTAGATTATGTGGTGAGTTCCTACGAGAAAAATGAAAATGCATTTGTATAAAGCATTTTCAAAATTATTTCATGTGATCCATGAAATTGAAAATAGAAATGACAACACCTAATGGATGTTTACGGAAATTTGACAGCCTTTAGTGATAATTTTTTTTTGGGGGTGGGGATAATGAAAACTAAGTACAAAACACATCTATGCAACACTAGACTTTCACTGCAGTGAAGTAGATCAAAGTAATTTAATTTGTCTATTCTTCCCCTTGAAAAGACTTACTGAGATCAAACGTTGTTTGGTACTTCAATAAAACTTACATATAAAAACAGAGACTGCTTGAAATTACAATGTAATAGATATGCAAACAAAACATTCATTATGCCCCAGATTTCACAAATAAAATCTCACCTGTTATGACAACGTCTCTCAGATTTTGTCCATGGATCAAACTTCCATAACGGGGCCCAGCCCGCTCTCTTCCATAACCATATGATGGCAAAGGAGGCATTAGTGGCCAATAATTTTCATCCTGTTTCATCCAACACGAAGAAGTTTATGTCAGATTTCGTTTTCTTCATTCCTATTATTTCTGTATCACCAGGGGGCAGATAAAGGGAGGACATTGATAAAGACAAATAAAACCGTTTGAACAACCAATGTCCCCTCGTACCATCTAAATTGGAGAAATTATCAGTTTTTTTGTATCAATAATCATGATGTTGCTACAAATATTAATGATTTTTGCAGCTTTCAACCGAAATATCATATAGCATAGTCAAAGATATTTCAAAAGATAGTATGAAGTGTTTCTCCACAACTTCATGATATCAAACTTTCAGAATGGGATAGCTAATCAACATCTACCAAAGAAAGAACAAATAGATTATAGATGCACCCAAAATGAGTAATCTGATCCTAACTATGGATTAAAACTTTTGTGCTTGTGGTATGTTTCAATTAGTTAAATATCAGAAACTTCTTGGAAACTTTCGAGGAACATTTGGAAAAATGAAAGTAAATGAAGCTGAAAAAATAAAAAATAAAAACAGAAAAGAGAATCGTACTGACATCTATTCCAAGAATGACGGCATTTAGAGCGAGGAAGAGAGTCATGTGGCTAGTGAGGTTAAACGGCGCCGTAAGCCAGCGTCCTGCCTCAACGTTGAGCTGGCCCCCACCCCGCCTATGAATTTCCGAAATTGCCATCTCGAACGCATTAGTATTCAAGGTCTTGCCATCACCTATGGCTCCAAAATCTGTGATATTGAAGACGAGAGGACGGAGGTTCGGAAAAGGGCGATGGTTTGAAGGCCAGATGCGATCGACAGCTGCTCTTTGCCAGACGATGAGTAGGATGAATCCGACGGCCCAGATCAGAACGAGAAGTGAAGGAACAGATTTGTAGTTCCTGCTGCGTTGAAGGAATTGGAAAAAATCCGCCATTGTTGAAAACTGGAAATTAATAGGAGTCTTCAGGTTCTATTTCCAGTATTTCTTTCAAGAGTGAGTTTATTACAGTAAGTGAGTGAGTATATTTTAGGGCTTTCAATATTCCTTTTGTTCTTTTAATTTAATTGTTTAGGCTCATTGGAATGGGCTATTGGTCTGACCCATATTATACACGACGATAATTGAGCCTTGAGGCTGGAGGCCCATAATTTAGTTAAAGGTTTCAGCTTTGAAGCAAATTTATTATGGGTTTTCTTAATTTGAAAACACTCCCGTGTGATTTTTATTAGTGCAACCGCTCCTAGTGCAACGTCTATAGATAATGATCTTACATTCATACACAGCCATTATTATTTATTATGTAAAATCCTGAAGGATGATGATAAGACTGTTTGGGTCAATGAAACCCACATATCTATATTTAGGTCTCTTTTATACAAGTTTTCTGTATCTAATATCAACTATATATTCGTGCGTTGTGTATTTATGTCTATTACCTAATATCTACAGGTAACAACAGGTGCTAATACTTTCATGTGCTTAAAGTTGTTCTTTTCATCTCGAATAAATTTAATCTTATGTTGTTCTGATTACTTTGTCACCAAGGTACACTTTTACTTCAAAAACTGAAAGAAAAAAAAGTAAAGAAATTACAAGTTTCCAACAAATTTTTGCTACTTAGATAATAGGAAAACTAGGATTGCTGCCAGCCCAGAAGGCATTTCCTATTATTCCTAACATACAATGTGCAAACGAACAATCCCTTCAAAACTATTGTTGATTTTCCAATGGCAATGGTTTTTCTCATTCATTTCTTGTCTTGATTTTGTACATGCAAGCAAAACCAACAAAAGAAAAGGAACGGAAACAAGACTCATGATCCTCATAAATTTCTTCATTGAACAATAATTATGAATAAAAATATATAGTTTCATATCTCATATATAAGACAAATTTTGAGTTTCCCATATATCGTTACAAAACACTTCATGTCTGCTTGTACACAAACCATCAGTGAACTCGCGCAAAAGCACGATAAACAATTTAGACTCCGAATCCAGGTGAGTTTGACGCTAAAAGAATTTAAGTTTTCCCTTAGCCACAGCTGCTTTGGCCAATTGACAAGATGCTTTTCGAGCTCCAGTAAATTCAGAACATGAATATCTCGAGCCAAGAGTGACTGCAAAGTAAAGATAAATAGTGCATAGAACGCCTAGGAGGACAAGAGCGGTAAGAAGGAAACGATGTCTCTGAACAAGGGTAGACAAGTTTCCCATTTCCTCACTTTTCGAGTACTGTTTCCTCGGTGATGGTTGAGAAAATGCAGTCTGTGTCTGAGATCTCCGATGTGGTGAAGTTATTACATTGTCAAGAGCCATATTTTACAAAATTCTTTGCCTGCCACAACAATTCACATGTTTTTAATACATATATCTAATCAATACAAGCACTTCATTTGGTTAAGAATGAATTTGATCAAACATAAAACAAGTCACAATGCCAAACTACAAGAGCTAATATGAGGTTGTTCAAAGTTGTTTTCCTCATCATCTGTTTGTAAGTCATTATAGAACTCAAAATTCCTCCAGGAATACCATGAGATAAGAGGCCTTCAATTAAGTGTGATCTAAAAGAAAATTTGTAATATCAACAGAATATCAAGAAATTAGGCAATCTGAGAATTTCCGACAACCTCAAAATTCATCATTTGATATAAATCAAACAAGTAGTATATTCTATATCGTAAGTAATTCTACAAGTACCATGTCCATGTATCCCCTCCAACAAAATGCTGATGAGTATTATTATTCTTTTTATATGAGAAATGCCAATTCTGTTTAGTCAACCCTTTTGAGCTTCTCGCGGTTTCTTAGACTAAGTAGCAAATAGCACATTCTTTTGCAACAATTACGCATGGTAGATCGAGTATAAGCAAACCTACAATAACAACTAGCCATTGTTGATCCTACACTCTGATGATCTTCTTTAGTAAAAAGACAATAACAACCCTGAAATTCTCATACACTGGACAAGTAGTTCCATCTTTTGAATTCTCTAAGCGCTTATAGTATACTGCCTAACTATTCTTATTTAAGTAAAAGCAAAACTCAAGTTGAAGCTTGTTTTCTTTTTAATTTTACAGCTACCGAAAGCAGATCCAACAATTGCTATACTTGAAGTGTAGATTGATGTTTTTCAACGCACAATACTAACGAATCTAACTGAATTGCTGCACAACATGCAAGTTCTAACTTCTATGCCTAAGTTTCACACCATCTACCACGCACAAACGCAACAGATCTGCAATAATTCAAAATAATATAGCAAGAAAGAAACGTACCGATCAAATTAAGGCAACAGTTAACGAATCACGACAGCGGAAAGCTACAACGACGGCCTTAGAATTTGGTAAGGACTCGAATCAGAATAACAACCAAAAAAAAAAAAAATTCTTCGAAAAGAAAGGGAAATCAATGTTCCATCAATTTCCTTATCTGAAGCTTCAACAACTGATTGAATCGATGACCTCGAACTTAAATCTTTTAGTAATTTCTTCTTTTATTTTTTGTTGGGAGCTTGTGTTTCGGCTAGATATAAGGGGAGAATACACTTTCCAAGTTTGGTAGAGGAGAGAGAGAGTGTGATAAGAAATTAGTTGATGATGAAATAGCGTGTGATTGGCTGTTAAACATTGTCGTTTTAGGACTTTTTTTTTTTTAATTGATTTTTTTATTAAATCCGGCATGATGACTTTTGTAGGGTCAAATTAGATGACCAAAGAATCCAAGATCGATTTTGACCTAGTCTACTAGGTAGTAAGTACATGTATCTAATCTAATGATGAAAAATCAATTTTTGTTCAAATGGAATCGATCAAATTTAAAATATTTATATAACAAATATAATATACTTGCTTTGTGATTAAATAATTATCAATCAATCAAAAAATAATTTTATTTTACTTACTTTGAGGTTTAATTAATTCGGCAAAACCCCTTCTTGGGCTAGAATTTTTCGTAAATTACATGTATTTATATTGTTAGTAATAGTTGTGATGATTAATTAAATGAACAATGTAGGAGCTTTGAGTTTGAATTTTTGTATGAGTGGTTTTAGAATTTTCCGATATCATTCATATTTATGTACTTGAAAAAAAATAGTATTTGTTAGTTATTATAAAAAAAAATATATATATATGAAAAATCTCTGAAATCACTTTGAGAACCTTAAACAATTAGACCATTAGAAAGAAATACTATTATGAGCTAATCATCTACCTAAATAAATTATCAAAAAAGGAAAAAAAATCATCTACATATATATTGGACTAGTATTGCCCCTATAAATTTAGTTTTTATTTAGGGTAAATTATGAATACCTTTTTAGGTAAGACCTTATTACAAAAATTATAATCACGTATTGGGTATTACAAAAATTCTCTTCAGGTTTGTCAACTACTTACAATTAACCCATCACCCCTAAAATATTCCAATTTTGTCCTTAGGGGTTAGTTGTAATGTTTATAATATCTATAAATTTTAAAACTTTGGTGCTAATTGTTATATTCTATAAATAATAAAAATGATAATCATATATACCAAAATAATTTATAATTTCCCATAAATTTCAATAAATATTGTAATTTTTTACGTATTTATTATTAATTTAATCTCTATAATAACAATTAAATAAATTATATTTTTATTGCATTAATAAATATTGAATTTATACAATATAAACTTTATTAAATTAAAATATTGATTTATACAATATAAAATTTTATTAAATTTACTAATTTATAAAATAAATTCATTTAACTAAATGTGTAAATAATTAGTTCATATATATAAAATATTATTATTGAAATTCTATTTAATTTATTTTTATACAATTTAAATTGTTAATAAATATGTAAATACCTTCTTTTTTTGCAATATTTATTAAAGCTTAGGGGAAATTATAAATTTTATAATTTTTTTGTAGTAAATATAACAATAAAATATAATAATTAACTCCTAATTTTTTAAGATTTATAAAATATTACAAATAAAATCCAAGGGTATACACTAGTTTTAAGTTTACGTATACTTGCTTATTTTATTATTGCATAACACTTATTATATGTTATTGTTATTAGGATAATCAATTACAGAACACGTATCAATATATAAATGGGGTTTGAACATTAGTTTCTTTCGATGCGGATACTGATACGGCGATATGAATATGACGCAATACAAATGCAGCGACACAAGTTTTTAAAAATTTACATTATACAATACGACATGGATACGAATCTAAAAAATATATATTTATATATTTATGCATATTGAAATAAGTAAAATAATATATTTTTATATTCATACATATTAAAATAGATCAAGTTAAGTTTTATAAGTACTAAATTGCATAACTTTTAGAAAAAAGAATTGTTTAATTATTTAATACTATTAATTATACATCATGTTCATTGTTTTATTATTTTATATAAAACATGTCCCGTTATAGACAAATTATTCCGTACGTTTTTTTTATTTGTCGTTTTGGAGGATTGCACACGGATTAAGAAATACAATAAATAGCCACTTTTTTAAAGCAAAAACCCCAAAATACCCTTTTAATCAAATAATAACAGCATTAATTAGCATTTATTACAAGCATTAACAAGAAGAGTAATATTGGTAGAAAATAATTAATTTTACATTGAAATCCTAAAACGACAAATAAAAGTAAACAATTTTTTTTGGCCAAAGCGACAAATAAAAAAACGGATGGAGTATGTTGTATTGCAGTTTTATATAATACAAAGTGTGGTTTGACGTCTTACATCGTTTTTACCAATTGTGGTGACTTAGCAAAATTCTTAATATGAAATGTGTTGGATACGTATAAATAAATATCCAATACGTGTGTTATATTTATCAACAAGTCACGTGGAGTGTCGAACACGTATCCCACGAATATCCGAGAAATATCGTATTCGAGAAGTATTCGACACGACATTTTATAATTTTTTGAAATACCCGTACATTATATGTTTCTTTATATTGTGATTAAGGAGTATTTTAAGGCTTTTATTTTTGCTTACGTAAGGTACCGTTTAGGGTTCAATTGACAATTTACACATCTTCAACGGCAAAATTGCAATACAAAGTATGAAAACTTCCCAAAATTGATTGTTTCTTTCCATATTATTATTCTGTTCTCTTCTCTTCTCTTCTGAAGCTTTCACCAATATATTTCCTCGTCCTCCGTACGAAGTAAGGTATTTACGATATGTGGTCGCGTGAATTACTTATAATTCGGCAAGATTGTTATTTTTATTGACAATTTTGAATTAGGGTTTTATCTTTGCTGATGGCTAATTTCAATTGATTTTTATTATTGATTGATCGCGTAAAAGAAAAGAAAGATGTGGGCGGCTTCTTGTCTAGCATCTTGCTGTGCGGCCTGCGCCTGCGATGCCTGTCGCACAGTTGTGTCAGGGATTAGTCGGCGCTCAGCTCGTATTGCGTATTGTGGTCTTTTCGCTCTTTCGCTCATCGTCTCCTGGATTCTTCGAGAGGTTGCTGCACCCCTCATGGAGAAGATTCCATGTAAGTTTATGGACTAGTATTTTTTACTTCCATTGTGCTATTGTGCTATTGTGCTTTATGTAAATTGTGCATTAGTCGGATTGTGGAATTTCTGGGAGTATGCTATGATTTGGAAACTCCTGTGAATGTTTTTTTAGCTGTACTTTCTGACTGCAAAGGAAAAAAGTACAAAAAATTCCTTGAAATCAAAAACTTTTGATAAATGTCCAGCTGCCTTTGCTTAGTATTTGCTACACCAGTTTGATTTTATAGATTGTATATTTCTGAAAGCAATGAGGAAATATAAGGGAATTTCCTTGTATGATTGAGTTCTTTTGTTATTATTGGTCCCGGGATGAATAGAAAGTCTAAACAGCTTATCTAACATTTTGTAGGGATAAATCATTTTACCCAAACGCCAGATAGAGAGTGGTTTGAAACAGATGCAGTGTTGCGAGTGAGCTTGGGGAACTTCCTGTTTTTCACTATCCTTGCTGTTTTTATGATCGGTGTGAAAAGCCAGAAGGATCCTCGTGACAGTGTGCACCATGGTGGTTGGATGATGAAAATTATTTGCTGGTGTGTTTTGGTCATTCTGATGTTCTTTGTTCCCAATGGAGTTATCAGCTTTTATGGTAAGCAATATTTCTATTGAGTCACTACATTGGTTGAGCTTTATTTTGTTAATTCGGTTATTTATTTTATTGTTTCCTTTGAGATCTACAGTGGGAAAGCCTCAGAAGGTTGTATCAATGAAAAAGTTCACAATTTGATTTTTCAATTGAAATTAAGACCACTAAAAATCTGATGGTAGTCTAATGATTGATTTGGTCAAATTAATTTGTAAATAACAAATATGCACATGACTTCATGAAGTACACACCTATGTGTTGGTGGCTGGTGCTCTTCCCAGGTTTTGAACGGATATAAGTTTACTTTGGAACTGTTATCTTGTGTATGATAGAAACTTTGTGATTTTTTCTCTGACATGTCTAATGGAAATCAATGTGCCTGACATAAAAAATTGAGGTAACTAGCAAATAATATCCTTTTTGTTTGTTAAGGTGGCATAGCATCCTAAACCTCACATAAAAGCCTATCTAGCCTTGGCGATCTTCCCTCTGCTATAACTTTTTTCTATAAATGCAGAGGCAACATCAAAGTTCGGCTCAGGATTGTTCCTTCTTGTTCAAGTTGTGCTTCTGCTTGATTTTGTTCATGGATGGAATGACAAATGGGTTGGATATGATGAGAAGTTTTGGTGAGTCTGCCATTTCTTAAATTGTTTCACGCTTTTCTCTCTCTCTCTATGTATATATATATATATGTAATATATCTATGATCTATCTGTTCCGCAGGTACATGGCTCTGCTTGTGGTATCACTAGTATGCTACGTGGCAACCTTTTCATTCTCTGGATTGCTATTCTATCTCTTTACCCCATCTGGACATGATTGTGGACTAAACACATTCTTCATCGTCTTGACATTGATTTTTGTGTTTGTGTTTGCCATTGTGACATTACATCCAACAGTGAGTTTCCTAACTCCTAAAGTTTCTTAACCATGGTATCTATGAACTATTGCTGGCAACATTTTCCTTTCTGTTTGTTATGAAATTGTACAATAATTCTGTAAAAAATTGTACAGTATTACCTTAAGCTTACAATTCAAAGAAAATATTGTAGTTGCCCTTAAAAATGTAATATAGGGAGATGGGTAGAATTACAAAATGGACCCTTAGAAGTGAACCTTGACTTTCTCATCTTAATTATAGATTATTTTGTCGTAGGTGAGCGGAAGCATTTTGCCATCTTCAGTCGTATCTTTGTACTGCATGTACCTCTGCTACAGTGGGCTTGCTAGTGAACCAAGGGGTTATGAATGCAATGGTCTCCACAAGCATTCTAAAGCAGTTTCCACCAGCAGTCTTGCTATTGGACTGATCACAACTGTACTATCTGTTGTCTACTCCGCTGTCCGTGCTGGATCCTCTACAACTTTGCTTTCCCCTCCAAGCTCACCTAGAGCAGGTAAGTTCTTTTCCTTTCTTTTTACGAGGCTGCTAATGTTCTATATTTTGTTCCAATTGAAGAAAGTACTTTGACTGGACATAAAAGAAGTAAGTATATAGACATGTCGCACTACGAGTTATTTTATTCATCCGAATTTTGGTTTCTACTATATGTTAAGGTTCTGGAAAGCCTTTGCTACCACTGGACAAGTCAGATGAGGAGCACGAGGAGAAAGAGAAGTCGAAGGCAGTTACATATTCATATTCCTTCTTCCACTTAATATTCTCCCTAGCTAGCATGTACTCTGCCATGCTCCTTACGGGTTGGTCAACTTCTGTCGGAGAGAGCGGAAAGTTGGTGGACGTAGGCTGGCCATCGGTGTGGGTTCGTATCATAACTAGTTGGGCAACTGCTGCTCTCTTTATCTGGTCTCTGGTTGCACCAATCATCTTCCCAGAAAGGGAGTTCTAAGATTATACTCTATATGTGTGTATATATATGTGTGTTTGGCATCGGCATTGTGGCTTGGCTACAGTCGGATGTATAAATATTTTCAATTGAAATTCCAGCAACATGGCGTGTGAGACTTCTGGTGATTTCTTTCAAATAAATACATGTTTGGTTTGCCAACACTTGATGATATTTATAATTCCTGTAATTCATTTCTTAGAGAAGGGTGTTCTCACTTCTCTGTACTGTTTGCTTTCTTCTGATTTGTTTCCGATATTTTAAGACTGTACAAGTGTATATTGAAAAGGACATCATGTTTACTCGGGAATGGCATACTGTATAATATTTGTGTATATTGCATGAATATGCATCATGTATTTCACTGTATATAAAGTACATTATTAAATGTATTTAATAAATATTTAACGACACTCCTTGAGGTTATGTGAAATCATCAGTTCACATTTGACGTCACAATAATTAACAAAATTTAACCTGCTTTCAGTATACTTTACCTTCAATTAGCTATCATAATAATATGATCATCATCCTGAAAATATTGAAGTATGAGCCCTCATTTCATTTCTAGTCATTATTGTTGATTTTAAATCTTATCACTTTTTTCAGATAAATTAATATATCATCTAGGTAAGAGTATATATTGGACTTTTTTTTGGAGAGGAAAACCAGTAACAATTTATGAGGAAATTCCGAGGATACAATATATATCTAGTATTGAAGACGGTAAAATTTCCTACATCTGAAAAGCTCAAACAGGAACAAGGTATCTCTGAAATATTTGTCAACTCTCTCATGCCAAAGGGTGCATAAATTTTTCACTGTCCAAAAGCCGCAGCCATTTTCCGTGAAGGGTATACCGAAGAGAAATGAAGTACTCTTGGCAGGTTTTATTCATTTCCTCCTTCAAATATTGAATTCTGAAGCACATCATATTCTAGAGGAGGACCGATATGCTCCTGTACAAGAGGGTCTAAAATTTCTCTCTTCGAAAGGAGCTAACATTTCTTCTTACCTTTCTCGGAGATGTACTTTTCCAATACACCGAGCTTGGGGAAGTCGAGAATATTCTAATGGAATTTGAATATGTCGCCAACAAAGGAGGAACCTTCATTTATTCTCGTGTTTTTGCTTTGAGTCCAATCAATGGTAGCGTATTTTATGATGGCGTACATGATCTGTTGGACAAATTTGACCTCTTGAATGCAAAGGTTGTAGAGCATTGTCTCAAATTCTCGAAGCTTTTGTCTAGTTGTGTAACTTCAAGGTAGTTACTGTTGTAGACTCACTTTTCATTGTTGATTCTCTCATTTAAGATCTCAAAGTTTTGATGAGCGGCCGAGATTACTCGATTGATAACATGAAGGATCAAACCAGAATGCTAAGTAAATTGCTAATGTCCGCACGATCTTTCCTCAAGGATATAAACATGCCACACGATAGCGAAATTGAAGAGCTTAAAGAGTGTATAACTCAACTTAGAGATCTGACATATGAAGCTGAATATCTCGTCAACTCATTTGTGGTGGGTAATATTCCTATTTGGTATCTGAAATTTAGACTCCCTAATGTCATACAAAAGTTGGATCTTATTGTAGCACAATTCAAAGAAATGGAGAAGATTCATCGCAATAATAAAATTTTAAAAGTCGCAGATATTTGTACTGCAGAAGTATCATCTATGTCCATTGATGATGACATTATAGTTGGTTTTGATGAAGAGATGATAAAGATTCTGGACGAGCTCAACGGAGGATATGAAACCTACAAATATTTCGTTTTTGGAATGTCTGGAGTAGGTAAGACAACTTTATAGTGATCACTTAGTTAATTATCATTTTGATTTGTAAAGAAAGACAAAGTTGGGGGAAGATTTAATTCTCATTAATAATCAATGTGTTTGATGGTATATCTTACATTATAACCCTAAGGGTTATTTATAGTGAATAAACTTCTCCCTACAAAGAAAGAATATCACACAATAATTCTTCACCCTTATTTGGATCTTAATTACCTAAATAATCATAAGATTAACCTAACACAATATTCTCTAAAATTCCCTTCAAGCTAGAGCATACTATCCTCTAAGCTTGGTACAAAAAGGAATCTATAAAAAAATAAATTGATAACACTTGCAGCTATTGTTGATCATAAATGGCGAGTCAAACGTGAATCCTCCAGATCCACACATAACAATTTCGGCAACCAGTCTTGATGTCTAAACAAACACCACACACCACGGTGACAAACAATTGGTAACACTACCAATCCAAACAAAAAGTGTATCCACAAAACCGTCAATCACACTTCACTAAAAGACAACTGATAAAGTCCCGGTAAGTCAACAAAACAATACACCACAATCGTAGCTAGTGCAAATTCCACAAGATGACAACCAACTACCACAATGTCGATCAACAATTCAACAATTCCAAAATATTAGCAACTCGACAAACCCACAAGCAGAACAAATCCAACACCCACCATCGAAGAACCGATAAAAGATCTACCTAAAATCAGTGAACAAATTTCACTCACACTAATGGCCCAAAACAACAACGAAGATATCTGCGAAATCCATCATGGGCGATGGCATCGAAAGATTGAGACAACATGAACCTCGGGCTGGCGACAATGGACAAATCAGTACCAAAAATGAAAAGGGCATGACGGTTGACGAGTGGTTTATGGATGACGACAGCAAAAAACGAGAAAAAAACGAAGGCAATAAGAAAAGAAAGACACGACAAAAAAACAAGACTAAACTTTTAGCGGACTTTGGGGGGCACTAGGTTGGAGCCGTCGCGGCCAGAGTTTCACTCACCCTCAAACACTAGGTTGGTACCCGCTCTGATACCATGTAAAGAAAGACAAAGTTGGGGGAAGATTTAATTCTCATTAATAATCGATGTGTTTGATGGTATATCTTACATCATAACCCTAAGGGTTATTTATAGTGAATAAACTTCTCCCTATAAGGAAAGAATATCACACAATAATTCTTCACCCTTATTTGGATCTTAATAACCTAAACAATCATAATATTAACCTAACACAATATTCTCTAACATGATGAACGTGAATGGTGTGTCGTTTCTCAATCGTACAATAAGATAAAGGTGTTGATCGACTTACTGATGGCAAGCAATATTCCAGATAAGGACAGTCTCTTGAAAATGGATAATGTTACTTTAGCCACAGATTCATAAAAGTATAATAGGGAGGAATATCAACTTTTTGTACTAGAATTTCTGCTTCTTCACGAAAAACGCCCATATAAAGAAAGCAAAGTTTCAAATGATTTGGGAGATGTTTGTAACTAAGTTTCTACTATTTTCATGCAATTGCTTGTATACAAGTCTAAACTTCTTCCATACAGTTCTATCCTTTTCCATGTTTGCTAGAATTCTTGCTATATCAAATACTGCAAGCAGTAGTCCGTTGCACTTCACCGCGATTCTCTTTCCAATGCCCAACAATTGTGAAAGGCAAGATTTTTCTTGGCAGAACACCTTCTTTTCTAATAGCTCCCAACATTGATCTTTTGAGAGAAGAGGAACTAATGTTATTGACAGGAGCAATATCTTTTATTCGACTACTGAACATTATTCTGCTTCCGTTCCCATCACTTGGGAAATGGGGGAATCAAAACTTGTAGCATTCATGATTTATTACGCGACATGTGCTTAAGACGAGCTAACGAAGAAAGCTTCCTCAACTTGATCAAAGAGTAAGTTTATTTACCCAATCTATTTATTTAATTTCATTCTTCTACTTCTTTTTCCATAATTATGACCCTCTCGTTTTTCCTTTTTTCTCTGTAGTGATCACTTCTCAACGTCTACGAAAAACAGCCGTTTGAGTGTAAGCTCTACAGCTCCCGCTTACTTGAGACCTTTTAGCCTACATTGTCGATCTTTTATAGGCCATGTTTCAGACCTTACCTCCTAGTAAATGAAACTTCTTAAGGTTATGGAACTTTCGAGAAATGCTGATGTGGGTATCTTCTATAAACTGAAAAGAATCAATCTTTTGGTTCATTTAAGGTACTAGGTTGTTGATCGAATGCCAAAACTAATAATAATAGGCAACCTAGTTCATCTAGAATTTATTGGTGTAGACAGCACAAAACACTTTGTTTCTGTACCTTCAATCGTTCTGAAAACTGCGCATTTGAGACATCTGCACGTTCTGAAAACCCCGAGCCAAGTTAAAAAAAGATTGTAATAGCTCCCAAGTAAATAACTCAGAGACCCTTTCATTTGTATTCCTTTACACCAACAAATCTTACGAAATCTTGAAATGTTCACCTTATCTCCGCAAACTGAAATGTATGTGTCTGCCACTACTTCCTGATCTTGGTGAATCACTGCGTGAGATGTACCAAGTTCCGGGAAATGGTACACAAATCAACTTTCCCTCGACTATCAAAAAGCTGAGTCTATTTGGGATTTGTCTTCCTTGGGAGAGAATGCCAACAGTAGGGCGATTGCCAAATCTCCAGGTTCTAAAATTACTTAGGAACGCGTTAGATGGTGAAGAATGGGAGACGAGCGATGGAGAATTTCAGGAGTTGAGATTCTTTAAACTTGAGAATCTAAAGCTCAAGGGATGGAATATTGCATCTAGTGAACATTTTCCTAAACTTAGGCACTTGGTGTTGCGTAAATGCGATCAATTGCGGAATGTCCCTTCGGAACTAGGCGAGATTCCGACAATGAAGACCATCAAGGTGTACCATTGTGGCTCAGCACATCTGCTGTTCAAATTGAACAAGAACAAAGGGAAATTGGTAATGAACAACTTAAAAGTATTAATCCAATTGATATCAAAGCGCACAACCAAATAAGTTCAGCTCTTGTAACAAGGGTAAAATGGTCTTCAAGAAAATCTATTATAGGACCGACCGTCTGTTATTGTGCTAAACATTTTAACGGATAGCCATATTGATTTTTTCTATTTTCCTTTATCTCATTATTTAATATTAATAATGGAAGGGAGGATTTTTCAAATAGAAATAAGATAGAAACAATCTATGTCTAACCATCAAGAAACAACACCAAAAAGAGAGTTATAAGATAATCCATATCAGCATATCTCCTAGTCCTACTTATATAAGTGTGTGTGTGGGGACCTCCACTGATGTATAAATTTATCGATCGGACGTGCCTACTTTTGCTGTTTTTTTTTCCCGAATTGCTTACAAACAAGTAATACAAGTTTGGTTTGTTTATCACCTGCACCACTTGATATTTCACATAGATACTTTTATCAGCCTTTCTGATGTGTTTGTGTAATGAATTTTTCTTGCCATTAGATACACTATAGTATTCATAATAATTCAAAACACTCCAAAACTTTTAATCCTTTTAGCACATCATAATCACAAGGAATCTTTCAAACCTTCAAAACACACCATAACCCTTGAAACCAAACCAAAACAATCCAAAAAACAACTCCGATTTCAGTTTAAATTAAAATTTAACCTTATCGTTAATATATTTCAATCTGCCCGCAGAGTGAGCATTTCCAGTATAACAAAGTGAAAATTCGTTTGAAACCTGTGTACGAAAAAATTATGGAGCTATTTATCACACTGTTCAATCCTCAAAATCGCCAGCATTCTCCAGCAGGTAGTTGACAGCTAATTCTTCATTGCGATCACAAGCCAAAAATGCCTCAATGACAAGAGCTCTCTCAAAACCCATGGCCTCCATCTACAAATTTTTTAGTTAAGTAATTATGTAAGGCAAAAACACAAAGACTCCATACATAATTTACTATATATGCAAATAGAAACTCAAATATAAAGAAGTAAGATTGGAAGAGTTTGGCGAATTACATACTCTTTCAATGGCCTCCTGCTCTGCTGGTGTGACACTAACAGCATGGGGCATGTCCCCCTCCGCTTGATCAAAGATATCACTATAAACAATCAAAACTACTCAGGGAGGTGCTAGAAAGACAAACCCGCATGTAATATTCGAACAATAAAGATAAGCAACTTGATATTCAGATGAAAGTTAACTAATAATCTCAAAATACAAGGATAGAGCTCGAATTTGCAGACTAAAAACCACAAAACTACAGGCATAACGGACATCCAAAAACTAAAGGGGTTGCACAGCATTTAAACCGAAATTCTAGATGGTAGGTATTAAACATCAAAGTCTAACATAAACATGTGCTAATTCATGTAAGTTTTCAAAAAGTGCAAAAACTCACTCTTCAGAACCAGAACTATCAACAGGATCATTAATTAATTGGAGGAACTCCTGATGGTTCTCTTGTATGAGTCTCAGGAGTGAAGGGTTCTGCTTTCCGAGCTCCTGAAGCATGGGCTATAAGAGAAGAACTACAATTTAGCTTTAAGATGAACAAATCATTAGCATGGACAAATCATTATATTAGATTATATAAAGGGTACCTGTAGAATTTGTGGATTTGATTGAACCATTGTACGCAATGCTTGAAACTGGATTCAAATAAAAATAAATAAAAAATCTTATTCAAAATAACTCTCATTTTCAAGGAAAGCGAATGCATTAAAACGAAATAGAGACATAAGAAATACAGCAATACAAGCCAACACACAGGGAGATTAAGTAAGATCTTGTTGAGTTGTAAATGCAAGAGAAAAGTACAACATGAGCATTTCAGCCAAGCTTAAAACTGATGACTTTCTCTTAATCTGAAAAATGTAAATTAACATAATGATAAGAGAAAAAAAAAACCCACCTGTGGGTTGTTCCTAAGGAAATCAAGGGATCCAAGACCAGCACCAGCAGCACCAGAAACGGCCTCCTAAGAAGTTTTTATCAGACAATATTAAGCATGAGTAAACAAATATATCATCAGAAGCATCCTCAAGATGATCACAAACCTGAGGAAACAAATTCAATGGAGATGAGTTCGGTGCTCCTGAAGCAGGTACCACATCAACTCCACCAGATGCCAAATTAACTGCAGGTTGAACTAATGGAACTGCAACTTCCGTGTTTTCAGGGATTCCCTAATAGATCAAAGAAATGAGCCTTCTTTTTTTGCTAAACCGACTCAAACTAGAAACGGGAACAAAGCTTACTGAATACAAGTAGTCTACTGCTCGCTCTGGATTATTATATGCAGCTCGAAGTGCACGAATAACTGTCTCTCTATCCCAACTGCCACCTCCCATATCAATTAGCTGTTGAATAGTCTGATCAAGATTATTTCCGCCAACTAAATTAGAAGCAGCTTCGGCATAAGGATTAGAAGGGTCACTGCAACAACAATGTAACGACTCTTATTAATTCCTTCATGAAACTTATAGAAGCTCCTTCACTTGTAAATCGCAAAATGAAAGTGTAATGTTCAGCACGTAGAAATTAAAAAAAAATCCATACCTCGATGTCTGTGCAACAGAAGTTGATCCTGTGCTCTTAGGGGCCCTACAAAGAATAATTAGCATTATTTAGTGGGTAAGTAAAATAATCATTTGCATAAGAAATGCTACTGCTGATATTTTTAAACTTACGGCAGTGGGGCCAAAGCTTCAGGTGTAGTAGTAAGATTAGAGGCAGGTACAGTATTAGGGTTACTGGCAGGTGCAGCAATAGGTGCAGGCTGCTAAAAAATATTTAGGAAAATGCCTCAAAATATAGTGAATAACGAAAGGAACACAATATATTGAAGTGAAAGGAAAACGTGGGTGAATATCAAGTTTGATACCTGGGAAGATGTTGACCCACTTGAGATTACCGTTTTGCCCTGCAATTAACAAGTAAATATAAACAGGGGTGGTTCGAGAAAGACTTTTCAAATCATTTTTCGGGTGCCAACAGTTAACG
The DNA here is from genome assembly GCA_030819805.1 of Penstemon newberryi var. newberryi. NCBI lineage: Eukaryota > Viridiplantae > Streptophyta > Magnoliopsida > Lamiales > Plantaginaceae > Penstemon > Penstemon newberryi. Next base: position 2,651,061 of record JAUALY010000008.1, read on the forward strand.
TTGAGGAACAATTTCGTAACTTATCTACGTGGCTGGCATAGTAAGTTATTAATGGATACCAGAAAACCAAGATGTGCAAAAAAAAAGGCACGTGTCAAATGTAAAAGGTGTTACCTTGCTTAGCATGACAACAAGAAAACCATCTTCGGAGACCTTGTTTTGGGCCAAGGTACTTTCGTCTTTCAATACTTTCCCATTGTGAATCAACAACTGCTGTCCACACGGATAATTATCTTTTCCCTGTATATCCTCAATGTTTTTCTTTATTGCCATAATCTAGTACAATAAATATCAGAAAGATGAATTAGCAACTTATGAACTGATAAACAAATCCACCCAATAAATAGCATAAAATCAATTTACAATAATTTACTAAATGAGGAAAAAGTAGGTATCAAAGGAATTAAATTGCACATCCAGCTTGATTTTCATAGAACAATTGGGCATCTTGATAATAATGTCCACGATTTCTTTATATTTTGAAAACATTCTGGAAAACAATTAACTAGGTTATACTTATATAAGCTCTCCTAAATGTCAGATAACATTTCAAATTAGGAACAACTTTCCCCCTATGCTATCTGTTTATAGTTCTCTCAAAAGTGCACCAAGTTGATAACTTTAATTAAGAAACACCACATAAATCTACTAAAAAGCTCCCAAATAGGCTATTTTCGACCAATTTCACGAAAAAACGAAACATAAAATTCCCACATTGTCCTTTAGTATTAGAAAAAAAATTGTTAACACATCATTTAACAAATCACAAAAGAAAAAAAGTGTATAAGCAAGAGGTTACTCACGGTGTCGTTTTGGTGGACGTTAATTTGAAAGTGGCTTCCTTTTAGAGTTTTCACGGTGAGCTTCATCTCCGCGAATTTCCGAAAAAAACAGTTAATAAAGAAACCCTAGAAGTACACTCTACGGATCCAGAGAACGGAAAATGAAGAAAATTTAGAGTGAAAGTGCTGCGGAAATCTTGGAAGGGGGATTTTCAATTTCTATTTATATTCGTATGATGTTTGGCAACGTGATGTGCACGTGTTTTGACCTTTTTTTCTAATAAATTTGCTTTAATTATTTTCATCTTCAAGAGTCCTTTTGTTCTTCTTTTTCTATTATTTTTTCTTCATTTAGAGTGTAACAATAATACTGAAGAGTTGTGTCATGTGTGTGATGTTATGGAATCTATTTCATTATTTGGGGTATATTATATCATAATCAAAGTTTCCACAGTTTCCCTTGAAAATATCTGAAAGTTTCAGTTTTTAAAATAACGGGAATGCAAATAAGGTGTCATACTAAAATTATTTATTTGTCTTGTAATTATCTTATTTACTCAGTTTAGTAAAACATAAAAGTCACAATATTTTCTAATATTTTCGAAACGTGTCCGAAAAGTTTTCAATATTTAATTGACCGAATACACTCGAAACAAAATTTTGATCAATGTGTTAGATAAAGTCGTCTAAGTTAGGAAGTGTATTAATCGATGTTAATACACCGTCATGTTTTTGTTTAAATTGTCATTATTTTATGCATCAACTATCGTGAAGTAGTTAATGAAACGTAATATCAAGTACTACGTACATATCAAAATTTCGATTCGTTTCCATTGAATATACCAACAGGGATTCGAACATGAGTCCGCTACTTTGTAGTGACTAAGGAAAATATTTAAAAAACACATAATATCAAAATATTATTAAGAAGAAAAAAATTACTAAAAACACATAAAACATTTTATTGGCCCATAAAATAGTGCCAAGTGTCAAAATCCACACAATAAATAGCATAAAATCAATTTACAATAATTTACTAAATGAGGAAAAAATAGGTATCAAAGGAATTAAATTCCACCTACATTTTATTGGCCAATAAAATAGTGTCAAGTGTCAAATTGAAGTGTTTAAACCAATCAAATAATGTTTTGACTTTTTCGTAGAAAGATCCAATTAAATCATGACAAGTGTTCAAAATGATGTGTCACGACCAACCAAAAGAGTGCATGTCTCCTACAAGTGATAGACATTTAAAAGGAGAGAATTTTACTTTTGGTACCACAAGTAACCTTACTTTAAGGTTACGGTACCACAACTTTAAAAATATACACATTTGATACCATATGTTAACTGTCCTCGACACATTTGGTACTTCCATCAATTTTGGTATGGAAAATTCAATTTTGGATGGGATATTGATGGAAAATTTACAGAATTGGTCCTATAGTATCCAATTAAATCATGTCAAGTGTTCAAAATGATGTGTCACGACCAATCAAAAGAGTGCATGTCTCCTACAAGTGAAAGACATTTAAAAGGAGAAAATTTTAGTTTTGGTACCACAAGTAACCTTACTTTAAGGTTACGGTACCATAACTTTAAAAATATACACATTTGATACCATATGTTAACTGTTCTCGACACATTTGGTACTTCCATCAATTTTGGTACGGAGAATTCAATTTTGGATGGGATATTGTTGGAAAATTTACAGAATTGGTCCTATAGTTTAGATTGTTGCTAAACTTTGTCCCACATATTTTATGGCGATAAATTTACCCCACAATTCACAAATTTGAAGCATTTCAGTCCCAATGGCAAATATAATTAATTATAAATCCTATTTATAAATTTTATATATTATAATTATTAAATCTCTTACACAAATTAAATTTTATATATTATATATATAAACAAAATAATATTTTATATGAAATACAACAAAAAAATATATCAATTAAATTGATTTTTTAGATTTCAAAAATAATCTTTTAAACTAATTAGATTTTACATATAACACATATAAATTAAATAATATTTTATATAAAATTCGAAAAATAAATATCAATTAAACTTATCAAATTTTTTAAATTGAAAAGAAAATCTTTTAAACTAATTAGATAATAATATATAAAAATTAAATAACATTTATTATAAAACCTGAAAAAAATCTTTTAAAACTATATAAATAATAATAATTCTAATTATTAAATTTATTATAATTTAATAATTAAAAAAATAATAAAACACTAATCTAATTATTTAAAAGCTTCTTTGGTAAAAGTTTAAAAAAATTAACAAGTATTTTATTTTTCAGATTTTATATAAAATATTATTTAATTTATATATATTATATATATAATCTAATTAGTTTAAAAGATTATTTTTCAAAATTAAAAAATTCTAATAAAATTAATTTATATTTTATTAGATTATATATATAATATTATTTAGTTTATGGATAATATATATAATCTAATTAGTTTAAGAAATTTAATAATAATAATATATAAAATTTATAAAACTTGTGAACTTTAGGGTAAATTTATCGGCCAGCAAATATGTGGAGACAGACTTTGACATCAATCTATAACTATAGGACTAATTATGCAAATTTTCCATCAACTTTTCTTCCGAAATTGAATTTTCCATCCAAAATTTGACGGAAGTACCAAATGTGTCGAGGGCAGTTAACATGTGGTACCAAATGTGTATACTTTTTAAGTTATGGTACCATAACCTTAAAGTAGGGTTACTTGTGGTATCAAAAGTGAAATTCTCCCCATTTAAAAGAGTTCACTTCTCTTAGACAAAGAGAAGTATATAGGTCTTCTACTACTGAGAGCCAATCAAATTACACCATCTAATTGACTAATTCTACATGGACTCTTCTTTCTACCACTATAAATAGGGGTCCTCTCTTAGAAGAAAAATACACATTTCTAAAGGAGCACAAGTTGAAGTAGCAAAATTCTCTCTACGAGGCTATCTTCAAAAACCTTTTCTCATTAACTCAAAGCATTCTTCGAAGATCAAAGAAAAATCCAGTGTTTGATTCGAGACCAAACTAAGAAGCCCTCATTTAAACATTATTGGAGATCTACGACGGTCCAAGGAAGATCAAATTCATGGCCGGTCCTAGACTTTCGGGGGCCCTAGGCGAATTCTAAAACCGGGGCCCTATTTTATAAAAAAATATATATACTCAAAATTTTAATTTAAAAGAAAATATACATATTAAATATTGACATTTTATTCCAAATACATAATTACATGACAAACCCACTTAATATTTTATATTGATTTACTTGTGAATATATTTTATAATTTTTAATTTTAAAAATATAATTATAGCGAAAGATAAATTTATAGTATATATGAAGTGAATGTAATTTCACAGCAAGTGTATGACATTAAATTTAATTTTTTTTGTTATCATGATCAATATTAGTTATTGATAACAATGTTACATCAAAGATTCACATAATTGTCATAAAGTTAATAAAATATATTATAAAGAACATTATAGAAAATTGTGTTTTTTTTAGGCTTAATAAGAAGGAAAAATTCAGAAAAACACTTAGAAATAATAATAATAAAAAAGATTAACATAATAATTACAACGGAAGAAGAAAAAATGAGGAACAATTATTAAGAAATAAAAAGTTAAAAGAAACAATTAATATATACAGGGCCGGTCCTAGACTTTTGGGTTTCGACCAATCCTCCCATTGTGTAAATTAAAAAATATAAAACTAACAATATTTAGTTTTGGGGGGCCAACATTATTTTGTTGGTTGCACTCAATATTTTTTTAGTATTTTGATAAAATGAAAATAAAAAAGTCATAATAAAGTAATATAACTATAAATGATAAAATATAAATATTTCAAAAAAAAAAAGTTTCATTTAAACTGTAATCGACAATATTTTGTTAAATACAAATGGTCTATGATCGAGTATGTGTTAAAAGGATGAACAATTTCTTTTTAAAAAGTATATAGAAGCTACTAATCTAAACAAGAACTCGTTTTCGATTACGTTATTAAATTTATTTTTAGTGAAAATTATAACATAAAATGTATTTTTGTAAAAAATCTTAAAACTAGAAGAAACAATTGTTAAAACAAAAGCAAAAAAGAGGTGTCAAATATTAATAGTTAATATAATATAATAATATGTATTAATCATATGCACCTTGAGAAAGAAAAAAAAACATAAAATAATAAATATTGGATATGCTTGAATGGAGAATCGAACCCACATCATAGGGTTTAAATATAAACAACTTTACCAGTTGTGCTAGTTAAGAATTTTGGTATAAATTAACAATAATATTTATTTGGGGGCCACTATATATATATAAAATTTTGGGGCCCCTTCACACCGGGGGCCCTAGGCACCGACCCAAGTTGCCTAGCACTTGGGCCGGCACTGATCAAATTCTACAACACTCAAAGTATCCACGACGAAGTTCAAGACATTCGTTGAGGAGATCCAAATTATTTCACGTTTGATCCAAGATTAAGCAAAATTGCCCTTGGATTAACGTTATTCAAACACTGAAATCATTTTGGAGAAGAACACATCAATATTTTCCAAGATCAAGTTCAAGAAACTTTTTTTTCTTCTAAGATTAGAATCACAGAAATCATAGAGATTGTAACCACTTACTTTTAATCATCAAATTTTAATTTGTACGATTATTTCTTGTTTAATATATTTTAGACTCAAAATTTTGTTGCTACAAATTTCTGTCACGCCCAGTGGGACAATCTCTACCTTTCATCTCTTTTCTTCATCAACTACAATGGTGGCTATGGCGATGAAGGCTACAACCATGAAGGAACAACTTGCAAAGTTAATTAACGCCATTAACAAGCTCAGGAAGCACATTCAAGAGCAAGACACAAAGCTAGATGAGTTATTGAACAAAATGGGTAGTGGCGATGCCATCCACATGGAGGAAAATCAACTCGAGGAGTTTGAAGAAAGCGATATATCCGAAAAGCAACTATAGAGCAATGGAGGCCATGGAGAGACGAACCATCTGATGGAAAAGTTGCACAGGGGAGTTTGATGACGACGAGACACTCACAAAGCAACAATCGAATTCGAAAAATAAATCTACAACCATTAAGATTCAAATCTCATCTGATGGCATGATTAAAACTGCTCAACTGAAGGAGTTCATTAAAAACAAGATGAATGGAAGTTTGACGTCTTGCCTCACTCCAAGCCATACACTCGAAGGATTGAAAATCTGGAGATGCCAATTGGCTACCAACCACCAACTTTCCAGCAATTTGATAGGAAGGGAAATCCAAAGCAACATGTGGCGCATTTTGTCTAGACGTGCAATGATGCAGGGACGTATGGAGATCAACTTGTCAAGCAGTCCGTACGTTCATTAAAAGACAATGCATTTGACTGGTATTCTGACTTGGGGGCAAATTCCATTGATAATTGGGACCAACTGGAGCAAAAGTTCCTTAATCTCTTCTACAACACCCGAAGGACAGTTCGACTACCCGAACTCATAAACACTCGTCAGTGGAAAGAGGAGTCTGTCATTGACTACATTAACCATTGGAGAAATTTATGTCTTAACTGCAAAGATCGATTGTCTGAAGTTTCATCCATCGAGATGTGCATCCAAGGAATGCATTGGAGTCTTCGTTACATTCTCCAAGGAATAAAGCCAATAACTTTCGATGAGCTGAGCACTCGAGCATACGATATGGAATTGAGCATGAGTGCAATTGAAAATGATGTTAAAGATGAATTAGAAGCCAAAGAAGGGGCAAATCTTTTGACGAAGCTCCAAGTGAATAATCCTTGATATAAATATCATGCTCCTAGATACGAGCTAAAACTATCCGAGATCTTCAAATTAAGATCTCTTCAACGCTCCCTGATACGAGCTTAAACTATCTAAGATCTTCAAATTAAGATATTTTGATTTACTCCTCAACACGAGTATAAACTGTTTACAAGTCAAAATTCATTACTCCTTAACACGAGTATAAACTGTTTACAAGTCATAATTCGTTACTCATTAACATGAGTATAAACTGTTACAAGTCAAAATTCATTACTCCTTAACACGAGTATAAAATGCTCACAAGTCTCAAATCAAAGCCTCCAGTAGACGAGATGAAAAATTCTACAAAATTCAAATTAAGTCTCAAATCAAAGCCATCTATAGACGAGATGAAAAAATTTACAAATTTCGAATTTATTTTCAAATCAAAGCCTTCAGTAGACGAGATGAAAAAGTCTACAAATTTCAAATTGATTTTCAAATCAAAGCCTCCAGTAGAAGAGACGAAAAAACCTATAAATTTCAAGTCAGCTTCTTCTGGACATGAGTCCTAAAAGGTCTACCAAATTTCAAAGTGCAAAAAGCTCCATGACGTACGAGCCTAAACTGCACGTTATTCCTGACCCGCCGCACGAGTATAAACTGTGAACGACCCTAAAAAAATGAAAAATCTTCAATTTGAACTACGTTTTGACTTGATTCAATTGTGGATACGTAGGCAAATTAGTCGTTTTCTAAGTTCAATCATACCCAAAAAAATAAAAAATAAAGGAGACAAAAAAATCGCGACTTATCCGCTTTTGTACATGCTTTAATAGAACAGCACATGAACAAGTCACGAGGGGGCAATTTGTAGACACTTAAATTTTATTCCGAAAAATAAAAATAAAGTCATATTGGAAATTAAATTAAATTCTCTATTTTTGGACTTTTACTAAATTAAAATCCAAAATACATAGTTAATTTGATTAAATTCCACCTACATTTTATTGGCCAATAAAATAGTGCCAATTGTCAAATTGAAGTGTCTAAACCCATCAAATAATGTTTTGACTTTTCATAGAAAGAGCCAATTAAATCATGCCAAGTGTTCAAGATGATGTGTCACGACCAATCAAAAGAGTGCATATCTCCTACAATTGATAGACATTTAAAAGAGTTCATATCTCTTAGACAAAGAGAAGTATGTAGGTTTTCTACTACTGAGAGCCAATCAAATTACACCATGTAATTGACTAATTCTACTTTGACTCTTATTTCTACCACTATAAATAGGGGTCCTCTCTTAGAAGAAAAATACACATTTCTGAAGGAGCACAAGTTGAAATAGCAAAATTCTCTCTACGAGGCGTTCTTCAAAAACATTTTTTCATTAACTCAAGGCATTCTTCGAAGATTAAAGAAAAATCCGGCGTTTGATTCGATACCAAGCTAAGAAGCCCTCATATAAACGTTACTGGAGATCTACGACGGTCCAAGGAAGATCAAATTCTTCAACACTCAAAGTATCCATGACGAAGTTGAAGACATTCGTTGAGGAGATCCAAATTATTTCACGTTTGATCCAAGATTAAGCAAAATTGTCATTGGATTAACGTTATTCAAACACTGAAATCATTTTGGAGAAGAACAAATCAACATTTTCCAAGATCGAGTTCAAGAAACATCTTTTTTTCTTCTAAGATTAGAATAAGAGGAATCATAGAGATTGTAACCACTTACTTTTAATCATTAAATTTTAGTTTGCACGATTATTTCTTGTTTAATATATTTTAGACTCGAAATTTCGTTGCCAGGGTCTATAGCCATCCCTTGCCCCTCTCTAGATCCGCCCCTGGTCATAACACATTGATAAGGTTGAGACACCAGGACCTCTTGGTCATGGGTTTAATTCCCACTAATGTGGGTTTTCTTCTAATTTAGTACTAGTTTTGGTGATTGATTTTCTTTGTAATTTAATTATATTTTTAATTTAGTGATATTGAAGTAATGATATTAATATAACGATGATTTCTCTTAAAAAAAATGTCATATGAAATACATTAGTAATTAATAAATAAATTTGTTTGCCTTCCAAATTGTAATATCATAATAACAAGAAGGAATACATAAGAATAAATGCAATGAGTTTCAAAAAAAAAAAGTACCTATTTTAGGTTTTTTCTTTCTATAAATGTACCAAGCTTATGTGTTACATTACACAGAAGGATTAATGACAAATGCATGGTTATATTTTCTTTTTTCTTTTTGATTTTTCAACAATGTTAGGTTTTATACATGACTTAATTCCTTTAAGGCGTGTGATCAAATATTATATGGGAACTTTTTCATGAGAGAGTTTATAAATTATTATATTATTGTATTATTCTTACTTTTTGCTAATTAAGGTAAAGGATATGCTTTATTTATAAATTGAATTTTACGTTCTTAAATTACAAGTATAAGAGATTTAATAATTCGAGAACGCTGATAATGTTTTTATTAAAACAAAATTTGATAATGTTTTTGTTTTCTCTTAAAAAAAACTTCATAAATCTATATATATATATTATAATGGGGAAAAACAAGATATATTATAACTCTCCAAATATGCAAATAGGGGGTTTTTGGCATTTTGCACCCTGAAATTATAGGGTTTTGGTACTTTGCATTCTGACTTAAAAGTTTTGGCACTTTGCACCCTGAAAATATAATTTATTTGACACTTTGCACCCTAATGTGTGTTTTGGTGAGAATTCATTGGTAGAAGGGTATAATAGTCCTTTTTGATTTCTTTTTGGCACTTTGCACGCTGGAAATATAGATTTCGCACCCTAAAAATATAGAATATTGGCATTTTACATCCTAAAATTATAAAATGTTGGCGCTTTTCACCCCGATTTAAAATTTTTGGCACTCTGCATCCTAAAAATATAATTTGTATGGCATTTTGCACCCTCATGTGTTTTCCTTAAAAATAAAACTCATGAATGTCGTCGATGTAGAGATAAAATTGTCATTTCTATGCACAACAATCATAAACATGTTATTCTTAATTTATTTTACTTTATAATAACTTATTTTAATATTTTCTCTCAGTTAATTTTGAATTAAAAAAAAGACATTGTCTTCATTTTGTTTTCAAGTATTTTCTAGATTATTTACTTTATATCTAAAATACACGTTTACAAATCTAGCATTTTATTTACATTATTTAGATTATCATATTAAGTCGAGGTTGAAAATGCCAAAAAAATATATTTTTGGGTGCAAAGTGCCATCATACTTTATTTTGAGGGTGTAAAGTGTCGAAATTATACTTTTAGGGTGATAAGTGTCAAAAATATTTGAAAATGACTATTCTACCTTTCCATCAATGAATTTTTTCTTCAAAACCCACATTATGGTGCAAAGTACCAATTAAATTGTATTTTTCTTTTAAGCTATGGCGCAAAATGCCAAAACCCTATAATTCTAGGCTGCAAAGTGTCAAAAGACAGGGAAATAGGCAAAGACCAAAGATGAAATGTAAATGTGGAGCACTATTGTACCCAATGAAATAAATGAACAAAACCAAAAGCAAATATATATATCATCATCAGGCAGCTCAATTGGGCCAGAAATATAAATGAACTTGATCCTTTAATTGGGCCAGCAAGCCTCATAAATTTGATTATATTTCTCAATCATTACTTATTAGTCGTTTAATTTCCCAGTTCCTGCGCGCGGGTCCTCGGAGCAAGTTGAACAATCTTCAGACATTCTCGGAGCAAGTTGAACAATATTTTGACATTGCAAAACTTATAGTCAAGTTGCATTTTTTCTCTAAACTTCAATTTTTTATGCTATTTACCCTAAATTTATACTAGTATTTCACTTTCCTCCCTGACTCTTTTCCGACCAAAGAGTCCCAAAAAAAAAAATGCAACACAAAATTTTAGGGGAAAAAGTGCACAATAGTGTAACTTTCACCCCAACAAAATATTTATTCTTCAAATGATAATTATCAACTAGTAAATCCACTAATTTAGATTCAAACTCTTTTTTCTTTTGTAATACAAATTTTAACAACTTGATGAAGAATGCAATGTGAACTTAAACATTAAAGTATAGTGTGCTCGATTTTATTCTCATTTCCCACTTTGTAATGTCTAAATAATATATTTGTATCTATTTTATATTTGTTAATTATGTACTAAAGTTTTTTTCTTCTGTATATATACTCATTACAATTATACATAATTTTTAAATTTCCATGTCTTTTGCACTTTGAGTTATAATTGGTTGCAAAAATTTGAGTTTTGTCCCCCTAAACTTACAACGAAGTTGCACTTTTTTCCCGTGAACTTATGCCCTTGTTGCAAATCCTAAACTTTTGTGTTCCACTTTCCCCCTGAACTCTTTGGCCGGTAAATAATTTAGGGGGGGAAATGCAACATTAATATAAGTCGAGGTTAAATAGTGCAAGAAATTGAAGTTGAGAGAGAAATGTGCAACTTGACGGTAAGTGAAGGAGAAATGTACAATTTTCTCTTTCAAAATTAACATCTAAGTTGCACATCTATGATATATTTAAAATGCACCAAACCAGTCGCTTAGCAGCCTAACTCTTCATCATTAGTTTAAGTGGATCACCGTCTATCATTTAGGAATAAATGTTTTACGCTTACTTTTTGAAGAGTAATAATTATACTATAGAATTATATATATTCTCACCATGCATTATATGCAAAAATTGACTCACTTCAACAAAGTGAATGTCCAAGCTACTCCATATATAAATTATGAATGCTCACTGAAAAATTAAGTCCTAAATAAGTTTGGGTGTATAAAGAGGGCTACAAAAATATTTGAGTCCTTTAGAGCATCTTCCATCCACCTTCATATCTCCAAGTTTGGAGATTTGGATGTTAATCACCCTCCCACTCACCTCCATATTTGATGAATTTGGGTGAGGGACTAAAATACAAACGTCAAATATTAGAGTTTTGAATAGTAATTTAGGAGCTTCTCCAAATCACTATTCATTAATTTTAATTACATTTGTGTCCCAAAATGTTACTTTTTTAAAATTTTGTTAATTATTTTTACATCGTTTATGTTATTAATCATTTATATTTTTTTAAATTAATAATAAAAACATGAATGTTTTAATACATATTTTTAATAGGTTATAATTTATATTTAATTTTTAACTAAGAATGTATATTTTTAGTTTAGATGTTAAAATCATAAATAAAAAAACTTAAAAATAAATAATAATCAATATAAAAAAATTAAGTTAAATATATTTAATCATATTAACTAAATAATTTAAATTTTATTTAATCATATCTAATATTATTTAATAAAGAACTCAAATTTGTAATAAAACTGAGGAATTATTATAATTTGTTGAATCACTCCCTTTCTCTTTACTGACAAATACAGAGAAAAGTAAGCCATCCTTTTAATAAAAAAAGTCAATTAGTCATTCATTCTTATGAAGCAAGAATTTTTTTCCTACATAGGCTTTTACACAAAAGTATTTCTCAATATGACTCAAACTGAAAACTATTTCCCTAAATGTACCTTTTAGGTAAAATCGCAGTTGCCAACCTCGATTTTAAGATAAAATCGCGACTGCCAATGTCGATTTATCAATCATATACGATAATTAAAAAAAAATAAAAATCATAAGAATCGAGGTTACTAACCTCGATTCTTATTAATTATATTAATTAGCGGCTAATTAATTAGGGAAAGAATCGCTATTGGTAACAGCGATTATTCAGAAGAATCGATATTGCCAACAGCGATTCTTCAGAAGAATCGATGTTACCAATATCGATTATGTGCCCTAAGTTTATATACGGGAAATTCAGTCCATTCAGTCCATTCACATTCAATCACCTCCGAAAAAACCCTCTGCCCTCCGCCGACCTCTGCCGTCTGGTCTGCCGTCTTCCGTCTGCCGTCCGCCGTCCGCCGTCCGCCGTCTGCCGTCCGCCGTCCGCCGTCTGCCGTCCGCCGTCTGCCGTCCTCCGTCCCTCCATCAAATAATCAGGTAATTAGTACTAAAACCATGTAATAGTGCTATAAAATCATTCTCTTAATCATAATTTTGCAACTTTTTCACCATTGGCATACAAATTTGTGGTCATCTTCAGTCTGCACTATATAATTGTTTCCAGCTATACTTTTAATTTGTAGTGCTATTTGCTTTCTGTTTTGTGAATTGAAATTCATTAAGTATTCATTATTGGTGTTTGTTTATTTTGTTTGTTTATTTTGTTAATTGTTTCCAGCTATATAATTGGTCTTTTCCTCTCCCTTGTGTTTGTTTATTTTGTTAATTATTGGTGAATGTAATTACCAATCTTCTGGTTCTTGGTGGTCTATGGGATCTGCAATTTTTAGTGATAGATTACTTTTAGAAATAGTTCTAGATGATAACTTTTTGTTTGGGTGAATGTGGGGGACAAAACTTCCAATAATACTCTCAAACTTGGATGAGACGAATTACTGGTTTAAGACGAATGAATTTACACAACTTCCATTTTTTCTTAAATTGCGATATTCGAAATAAGATTTTTTAATCTGACTTTGATCTCATCTGATTCATTTCTAGAATTTTGAATCGATAGAAGTTTTGTTTTGATCATTCTCACCCAATTGGTGAAAATAATTTATGGGTTGATGTAAAGTTTAAATAAATTCTCGCTAGATACTATTTTAGTTTCCTTTTTCTTGCTCCATTTAGTTGTGAGGTGTAATCTTAGGTTAAAGTTAAGAATATAAATTAATTTGTATACATATAATCGTATCAATCTCTTATTTTGTCCTATTTGTTTTGGAAATTCGTCTCCCATGTCCATGTCGTGTCAAGTTCATATCCTTTTTTTGAAAATCCGTCTACATGTGTGACTCTGTCCATTTTGTGTCAAGTTCATATAGTCATGTCTGTTGGAAACAGTTATACTTTTTTTGTAACAATTGATTTTTTTAGCAGAGATGGACGCCGATCACCACACACATATTGTAAATGTTGGGCCTATTGATTCGTCGGTTCTCACTCAGCAGGATCAGCACCGGTCTACCAATATTTGGCAAGGGGAAGATCTTGGGCCCTTAAAGTGTCGTCGTGGGGACGGATCCATTCCTTGGTCGTCGATTGACGATAGAGTGGTGCCTTATTTGATTAAAGCTGGATTTTATGGAATTTATCGTATTGGGGCAATCAAGTACGACTGGCCATTAATTACTGCATTTGTCGAGCGGTGGCGTGTGGAAACTCATACATTCCATCTACCCATCGGCGAGGCCACCATCACCTTACAAGATGTAGAAGTATTACTTGGCCTCCCGATTGAAGGGGATATTATTAGTGGAATTGATCTAAACTATTCCACGGAGGAATGGCAAGATATTTGCCTCGAATTTTTCGGTGTTGTGCCCCCAGTGAATGCTTTTGAAGGTAGATTTTTGAAAATAAAATGGTTGATGTCGCAATTTAAGTCACTACCTGTTGGTGCTACTGATGTATTAGTGCAATATTATGCGAGAGCGCTTATTCTAGCAATGATTGGAGGTGTTGTCCTACCTAACTTATCGGGAAATAAGGTAGATTTGAAGTATATTCCCTTTCTAAATGATTTGAATTCGATTGGAAACTTCAGTTGGGGAAGTGCAGCTTTAGCATACTTGTATCGTGAGTTATGCCGGTCCACTCAACCACAAAATAATCAGATTGGTGGGTGTTTGACGTTATTACAGGTACAACAATTACACTTAATTAACATATTAATTACAATATATTTTGTATATATACTTATTTTGATAACTATAAAATAGATTTGGGCATGGGAGAGATTTCGGTGCTTGCGTCCGGATATTGAGTATGGCCTTCAGTATGTGCCTCAAATAGATCCCCCTGGACCTCTCGGGTACAAGTAAGTAAGCATACTTATTATTTCCTATATAGGCTTTTACACAAAAGTATTTCCCAATATGACTCAAACTGAAAACTATTTCCCTAAATGTACCTTTTAGGTAAAATCGCAGTTGCCAACCTCGATTTTAAGATAAAATCGCGACTGCCAATGTCGATTTATCAATCATATACGATAATTAAAAAAAAATAAAAATCATAAGAATCGAGGTTACTAACCTCGATTCTTATTAATTATATTAATTAGCGGCTAATTAATTAGGGAAAGAATCGCTATTGGTAACAGCGATTCTTCAGAAGAATCGATGTTACCAATATCGATTATGTGCCCTAAGTTTATATACGGGAAATTCAGTCCATTCACATTCAATCACCTCCGAAAAAACCCTCTGCCCTCCGCCGACCTCTGCCGTCTGGTCTGCCGTCTTCCGTCTGCCGTCCGCCGTCCGCCGTCTGCCGTCCGCCGTCCGCCGTCTGCCGTCCTCCGTCCCTCCATCAAATAATCAGGTAATTAGTACTAAAACCATGTAATAGTGCTATAAAATCATTCTCTTAATCATAATTTTGCAACTTTTTCACCATTGGCATACAAATTTGTGGTCATCTTCAGTCTGCACTATATAATTGTTTCCAGCTATACTTTTAATTTGTAGTGCTATTTGCTTTCTGTTTTGTGAATTGAAATTCATTAAGTATTCATTATTGGTGTTTGTTTATTTTGTTTGTTTATTTTGTTAATTGTTTCCAGCTATATAATTGGTCTTTTCCTCTCCCTTGTGTTTGTTTATTTTGTTAATTATTGGTGAATGTAATTACCAATCTTCTGGTTCTTGGTGGTCTATGGGATCTGCAATTTTTAGTGATAGATTACTTTTAGAAATAGTTCTAGATGATAAATTTTTGTTTGGGTGAATGTGGGGGACAAAACTTCCAATAATACTCTCAAACTTGGATGAGACGAATTACTGGTATAAGACGAATGAATTTACACAACTTCCATTTTTTCTTAAATTGCGATATTCGAAATAAGATTTTTTAATCTGACTTTGATCTCATCTGATTCATTTCTAGAATTTTGAATCGATAGAAGTTTTGTTTTGATCATTCTCACCCAATTGGTGAAAATAATTTATGGGTTGATGTAAAGTTTAAATAAATTCTCGCTAGATACTATTTTAGTTTCCTTTTTCTTGCTCCATTTAGTTGTGAGGTGTAATCTTAGGTTAAAGTTAAGAATATAAATTAATTTGTATACATATAATCGTATCAATCTCTTATTTTGTCCTATTTGTTTTGGAAATTCGTCTCCCATGTCCATGTCGTGTCAAGTTCATATCTTTTTTTTGAAAATCCGTCTACATGTGTGACTCTGTCCATTTTGTGTCAAGTTCATATAGTCATGTCTGTTGGAAACAGTTATACTTTTTTTGTAACAATCGATTTTTTTAGCAGAGATGGACGCCGATCACCACACACATATTGTAAATGTTGGGCCTATTGATTCGTCGGTTCTCACTCAGCAGGATCAGCACCGGTCTACCAATATTTGGCAAGGGGAAGATCTTGGGCCCTTAAAGTGTCGTCGTGGGGACGGATCCATTCCTTGGTCGTCGATTGACGATAGAGTGGTGCCTTATTTGATTAAAGCTGGATTTTATGGAATTTATCGTATTGGGGCAATCAAGTACGACTGGCCATTAATTACTGCATTTGTCGAGCGGTGGCGTGTGGAAACTCATACATTCCATCTACCCATCGGCGAGGCCACCATCACCTTACAAGATGTAGAAGTATTACTTGGCCTCCCGATTGAAGGGGATATTATTAGTGGAATTGATCTAAACTATTCCACGGAGGAATGGCAAGATATTTGCCTCGAATTTTTCGGTGTTGTGCCCCCAGTGAATGCTTTTGAAGGTAGATTTTTGAAAATAAAATGGTTGATGTCGCAATTTAAGTCACTACCTGTTGGTGCTACTGATGTATTAGTGCAATATTATGCGAGAGCGCTTATTCTAGCAATGATTGGAGGTGTTGTCCTACCTAACTTATCGGGAAATAAGGTAGATTTGAAGTATATTCCCTTTCTAAATGATTTGAATTCGATTGGAAACTTCAGTTGGGGAAGTGCAGCTTTAGCATACTTGTATCGTGAGTTATGCCGGTCCACTCAACCACAGAATAATCAGATTGGTGGGTGTTTGACGTTATTACAGGTACAACAATTACACTTAATTAACATATTAATTACAATATATTTTGTATATATACTTATTTTGATAACTATAAAATAGATTTGGGCATGGGAGAGATTTCGGTGCTTGCGTCCGGATATTGAGTATGGCCTTCAGTATGTGCCTCAAATAGATCCCCCTGGACCTCTCGGGTACAAGTAAGTAAGCATACTTATTATTTACTTATGAATCAAGCACTTGAAAATTAGTTTGATTAATTCGATGTTTTTGAACCATAATCAGGTGGCGTGCAGCGAAATTGTTAGAACATCTTTCTACTCATGTCTTACGAGTGTATCGAGACCAATTAGACCTGCTCACTGAAAATCAATTTGAGTGGCAGCCATACCAGCTTGAAGAGTTGCCTCATTATTGTCTTCAGGGAGAGAATATATGGAGGTCTAGGGTACCTCTGATATGTTATGACAGAGTAGAGTGGCACTTTCCAGATCGGGTGCTTAGACAATTTGGGATGTGGCAGGATATCCCAGAACCTTGTGACACCATTATGGCCATACACAATCTAGACCTCCGGGGGCGTAACCAAGTTGATTGGACTGTTGAGCACAATGATTATGTGAACTTGTGGGAGCAACGTGACCATCTAATCGTCATGTCAAATGCAGGGGGAGGTTGTAGTGAGGCTTACAAGATTTGGTACAGGAATATTACGAGGGTGTTGATGTCAAACCCATACCAAAGACACCAAAGTGATGTCACGGGGTACAGGGGTACCAGTGGTGGACATGAGGGTTTGGTATGACAACTAATATTGTAACCGACTCTATGTAATATTTTTTATATATATTAACGTAAATGTTTTTGTCATCATACAGATTCAAGAACTACAGCGGATCAATCTCTTGCTTCAGGAATTCCATATCGCCCATGATGCGCAAAAGGTGACGGAAGCTCAAGAGCATGTCGTAAGTGCTTTAACCTTAGTTGGGGCTCAAGACCGACTAACAGGTCCAGTACCGCCGACATTTTCGTATAATGCCCCTCCTACACAGGTAAGGGGGTCGAATTCACGTCGTAAACGACGGGCAGAAACACGGGGCCCTGTTCCTAGATCTCCTCCAGCTACTTCAGATGTTCCAGCTTCATCATCTGTACCTCCTCCATCTCATAACCGTGGGTTCGTTCCACCACCATGGTATTCGCACGCGGAGTATTCTACACCGAACCAGTTTGAGTGTGTTACTCAGGTTGGTACGACGAGTGGTTCTCAGGCTGAGCCCCCCAATCGTCAAAGGAGGTTGACTCAACGGGAGAGGAGAGCGCCAAATCGCTATACACCATCCCAATGACTTTAGTTTAAGTTGTAAATTCTTTTTATTACTAATTGTTATTTAACTTGACCTATTTGGAAGATATTGGTTTACTTTGATATATATGTTGTGATGGTGAATTGCTTATGTTTTGGGTTGTTCTTGATTGTTTTAGATAATATGTTGATTGTTTTGGTATTGTTTGGTATTGTTTGAGAAAAACCGAGGTTGCTTCACATTACAAAAAAATCTGGAAAAAAAATATAGAATAATCGACATTAGCAATGTCGATTCTTTAAAGATCGACATTGCTAATGTTGATTTCCATCCTTCGCCGCGGCGAGGCAAAGAATCGACATTAGAAATGTCGGTTCTTATGCTGCTCGCCGCGGCGAACTTGGCACTCGCCGCGGCGAATCAGAGGCAGAGAGTTTAGAAACTCTCTGCCTCTGATTCGCCGCGGCGAGGGATAAGTTCGCCGCGGCGAGGCTAAGCATCGACATTGCTAATGTCGATTTTATAGTAAAATCGCTATTTCCAACTGCGATTTTACTGTAAAATCGCTATTACCAACTGCGATTTTACTGTAAAATCGCAACTCCTATACCTTTTGTTTATATCTTGTGAAATGTGAAGGAGCTCTATACCTTTTGTTTATATCTTGTGAAATGTGAAGGAGCTGTGGGCTCGATTTTTTTAACTCAAACACAACCACAACAATAAATTCGAGAATCATAATAATGTAAGCACAACTACAATGTCGGTTACAACAATGTAAACTTAAACAAGTTCAATACATAAAAATGTCTCAACAACAATATTATCTCAGTCACGGTAATATATATGAAACTATGTCCTATTATTCGTGCATTTGCGACGCGTATGTCCTTCCTTCCCACAAATAGAACAATGAATCACCCGTTTGTCGGTTTGAAAATCCATTTCATTGCGAATGCGCCTTGATTTTGGTCGACCTTTTTCCCGTTCAAGCTTGGAGTTTGGTTTGAACACCGGACCATAATACTCATTCCAATAAGCCTCATTCTCCAATGGTTCAAATCTACCACTCCACGTCCTCGAATAATTCTCAACGGTATAAAATGATGATACAAAAG
The DNA here is from genome assembly GCA_030819805.1 of Penstemon newberryi var. newberryi. Taxonomy (NCBI): domain Eukaryota; kingdom Viridiplantae; phylum Streptophyta; class Magnoliopsida; order Lamiales; family Plantaginaceae; genus Penstemon; species Penstemon newberryi. Next base: position 2,670,196 of record JAUALY010000008.1, read on the forward strand.
ATAAAGGATCAACATTTTGGTTACTACAACAAGCAAGAACATGGGAACAAGGAACATGATAGGCAACCCACTTACCACATGTGCATGTCCTTTCGCCAATGCGCACAGTTTGAACATTACCTCCCTTCGTCATGCGACGACCTGTGGTTACAGAATAAACCCCACCGCCCCCACGTATAGAATTGTTGAAGATTGTTACATGCATACCCCCAACCTTCGAGGTGTTGTGGAGGAGCATTTGATAAACCTTGGGGCTAAATCTATTTTGGGGTTCGGTATTTGGTAGGCCAATATTTTGACGAGCAAGTTCAGCAATACCAAGTCTAGATTGAAAGTAATAAACACAACGATAAAACGAAGTCTCAATAATTGCTGTAATAGGCATACCACGAGCACCTTTCATTACTCCATTGAAAACTTCTGAAATGTTCGTTGTCATTAGACCATATCTATAACCACCATCATGTGCAATCGTCCATTTTTTTTTCGGAAGTTTATCCAACCACTTTCGAGCATCGGGACTTAATAGCTCAATTTGATCCAACACAGTTTGAAACTTGCGATCCTGGTGTGAGCAACCTGCCTTCCACACTAGCCTTTTTAAATTACCACCCGTATGGACTTTGCAAAAATTAGAACGCACATGCCTCAAACAATACCGATGTTCCACATTTGTCCATTTCCTTACTCGGATTGTTGACAATATACCTTTATGGCGGTCAGAAATCAAACATATATCACGACCCTTCACAACATGTTGTTGCACAAGGTCCAAGAACCAATCCCAAGTTTTAAATGACTCGTTTTTTACAATAGCAAAGGCAAGTGGCAATATACTATCATTTGCATCACATCCCATCGCAATTAGTAAAACTCCCTTGTATTTTCCGTGAAGAAAAGTACCATCAATGCTAATAACTGGACGACAGTGCGTGAACGCTTCAATACAAGGCCCAAATGCCCAAAAAACACGACGGAATATATCCATTTGACCGGGTGGTGGAGGTCTATAGTACTCAACAATTGTCTCTGGGTTATATTGTTTGATAGCTGCAAGTACTTTTGGCAACCTTTGATAAGATTCCTCCCAGTCTCCATAGATATGTGCAACAGCTTTCTGTTTCCCACACCATGCTTTTTTATATGATATTTCTTTAGCGAAGCTATTCTTCACATATTCAACAATGACACGAATTTTCAAATCTGGATCTACCTTAACAAGATTTAGGATATCCCAAGCAATTAACTTAGAGTCCAGATGAAAATGATCTTGGCCTAATCCTGCAGACAAGCAAGTATGCGGTCCCAAATAACGTGTCACTTCCCACAATCCATTCTTCTTGATCAATAAACTAGCACGGAGATAGAAGTTGCACGGATACTCTTTCTTATAACAACATATTACCCATGTTTTATCAGTGCTCTTCTGTACCTTGTACCGCCAATTCTTTGTTATATGATATTTCTTCACAGCACACTGCATATCATTTTTCGACCTAAAGAGCAAGCCTTTACCTAGTTCGTCACCCTCAGACAATTGAACTTGACTTGCACGAATATCTGTAATATACGATCCTTCACCAATTTCCCTATAAAATTGGCAATCATTGACATCCATAATGTTATTCCCAATATCAGTTTCCTCATTGTCACTGCTACTACTGCTACTTCCATTGTCCTCCTGCGTTAGTCTGTGTTCAAACCTTTCTTCATCATCTTCAGAATCAGTCTCCAAATCTTCGTTTAATCCACTTACATTTCGAGGCCTAGGAGGACTAACATTTGTGTGTACTATTTGCGTAGTTGTACCAGCGTCTGACTGAAAAGTCAACGGAACCGGGTTACCCAAATCATGGTAAGAAGTTGAGTAATTAAGGTTACCTTCGTCCACATGTGAGTCAACTGTGTCACCAACGTAATGACCTCCAACTTCCGTGTTACCAACGTAATGACCTCCAACTTCCGTGTCACCTACATAATGACCTCCAACTTCCGTGTCACCAACGTAATGACCTCCAACTTCTGTGTCACCAACGTAATGACCTCCAACTTCTGTGTCATTAGCAAACCCTTGACTATCTATCGGATTTATCTCCAAGTATAACTGTAAACTGCCTATCCCCAAAAAATGAGTAAAGACATCAAACATAGCTTCAACACCACTATTATCATTAACGGGAAGGACAATATAATTAGCAGTGCCACGGTCAAATGAAATAGGATATCTACATATCACTCCCAACCTAAAGTCCCGTTTGTTTAGTCCGGTAACTCTGTACAACTCTGTTAGTAACTTCTGATAACTCCATCTGCTATTCGCCCTAAGGGGTCGTTTTGGTGGAATATCATACTCACATCCATTAGACGGGTTTAATATATTTCCTCCCCAATAGCACAAAAACGTAACCGGAAAGCCGTCCATTACAAACCTGAGATAATTTTAAAAAAAATTTAAATTACCTTTTTAGTGAATTGTCATATTTAGTGAATTGTCATATTTATTTATCTACATAAGATCATTAAGATATAAAATCGCTAATCATATTGTTGAGTAATATATTCCACCAATCTCTAAACAAAATTTCATATGTATAATATAAAGAGAACAAAAAGTGAAAAAAAATAAAGTAATACATACCTTTGAATATGAAGAATGTTGTTAGGGCTTCAAGGGGAAGAATTGAGCAATTAACGAATTTTTGTGACAATTATTGATGGAGGATTTGTGATAGATGCTGAAAGAGAAGAAAATCGCGCAGCTTTTTTTTTTGTTGAGTGTGGTTGGTAATGAAATATCGTCTCTGGCCAGGAGGGTTATAAACTTAGGGCACAAAATCGCTGTTGGCAATAGCGATTCTTCTGAAGAATCGCTGTTACCAATAGCGATTCTTCAAGAATCGCTGTTACCAATAGCGATTCTTTCCCTAATTAATTAGCCGCTAATTAATATAATTAATAAGAATCGAGGTTAGTAACCTCGATTCTTATGATTTTTTTTTTTTTTTAATTATCGTATATGATTGATAAATCGACATTGGCAGTCGCGATTTTATCTTAAAATCGAGGTTGGCAACTGCGATTTTACCTAAAAGGTACATTTAGGGAAATAGTTTTCAGTTTGAGTCATATTGGGAAATACTTTTGTGTAAAAGCCTATATAGGAAAAAAATTCTATGAAGCAAATACAAGCAATGGAAAGTACCAGGCAAATTTTTACTATATTTTATTCAAGAATGCGACTTAAAGTTTCTAACATATTGACTGTATGACACTTTAATTTCAGTTGAAGCTAACGTGAAACTGAAAGTGGAAAAAAAGTTACTGCAGCAATTAACACTTCATAATTATTGTTGATATCATAAAATGGAAAATTTAAATTTTTAATATATAGTATATGATATCTGTTGATAAATTATGGAAAAGAATTAAGAATACTGACCCCTTTTTCCAATTTTAGCCAGAAAAAATGAATCCTAACGATTTTTAATTACTTTTCAGATCTATACCTCCCCAACAATATCCAAGTCACCGGCCTTGCTGCAATTATTACATGGAAATATTAGGGAATCGTGTTCTAAGTTTTAACTCTATTATATTAAGAGTAAAAATGAACTCTTCATTATATTGGTGTTTTTCTCTTTCTGTACACAAATGAAGAAGGGATACAACTTGTACAAGAAAGACCGGTTTCAAAGGAAGATTAAAACTAATTAATCTTCACTAACTCCTAACAATACATAAGTTATACAGTAGTCAAAAGCGTACGCTAATAGATCGGCTCGAGCTCAATAAACTATAAATTGACAAAATACATATATTTATAGCAAGCTACTCGGTAAAAATTTGATTGAGATTGGTTCGTCAAATCGTCAAACCAAGATGAAACACAATTTTTAGTTCGATACAAAATTTACACCAAACTTGAAAAAAGCATCATTTGACACTACTCGACTTGTTTACACGCCTAGCTTACGTGAGAGATCTACTTTTACCTTCTCTATCACAAATTGGGTTTGATCGAAACCAAAATAACAAAGTAACTACTTGATCAGATGTAACTCCTAAGAGATTAACTAATGACAAAACAATTGATTGTACATAATATATATATATATATATATATATATATATATATAACTTGCTAATTGCTAGCTTTCCAAATATAAATAAGAAATAAGTTCATTATTTATTCAAAATAAACAAATTCAATTTAACCCAAACAAAAACCATCCCCACATATGACGCAATTTGACTTTCACTCGATCTCTGCTGATTTAAGTAACAAAGCCAACTAAATTGAAAGAAGGTAAAGAAAGAAACACATGCAGAATTCTCATTAGCTCAGTCAAATACAATGGATATTTATGTAGGTATACAATGTATATATAGTGTATACATACAAACAAACCCTCCATCCAATCTCAGCGGCGATCCGTTTGCACCGCCTTTGTCATTATCATTGAGCACTGTCGCTTTTACTTTTCCCGTACGCATATACGTACAATCCTATCTGTATCTATAATTAACTACCTTAATTTCAGGGGGATTCAATTTTTTATAATAAAATTAAATATGAAATTAATGTGTTGGCTTCTAATGGACTCAAACTCGTTCCCCGTGAGTTCCTTTTTATGAAAGCCTTTATTCGTTCATAAATCGTAATAATAGTATTTAGTCACATGCAACAGAGGAGGAGAAATAAAAATGTCGTTTAATTTTTGAGAAATATGTGAAATTACGAGAAATTTCCTTGTTTTTATGAAATTTCGGTTTTCAGTGGAGATGTATTAGCCTGTGTTTCGACGTTGATTAGCCGGAATAAGTAAAATTTTGTGCGTTTTGTGTGTCTATTTGCGTGTAGAATTGAGGTTTTATTTAATTGAATTGCGATAATGGAGAAGGAGAAGGAGAAGAAGAAGTATCCGATTGGAGCGGATCATTATACATTGTATGAGGAGGTAGGGACGGGAGCTAGCGCTTCGGTTCATCGCGCGCTATGCAATCCCCTCAACGAGGTTGTTGCTGTCAAAATTCTCGACTGCGAACGAGATAATATTGATCTGGTAACTCTTAATTCGTTTCAGATTTATTTTTGCAATGAGATTCTATTTTCTTTTTTCTTTTTTACAGAACTGGTGTTTCGTGATTTGTTATTCATCAACTTATTTTGTTAGGTGTATGGTATTGGTAGAGGTATGCGAAGATGTCGGATTTTATATATAACGTTTAAAAAGAGTAAACCATATGTGATTGATGTTCCTTTGATGAGGATGTAAAAGTTGGAATAAATAATTACACGGAATAATACAACTTTTTGTGTGCTCGATCGGGCTAAGGGTTTAAGCATGGGGATGTATATTTATATCCCAAATGGCTTTTGTGAGTTTCATTATTGTAATATGATTTCGCTTTGTGTGAAGATCCGAATAATGAATTCCTGAACCAAGGCTCCCTGCTTGGATAATTCAAATAGTAAGAGCAGTATTGAAGCTCTTCTCTTCTCTTTTTTGTGTATATATAATGAGAATAGAATTCATCACTTGATTTGGATGTTATAATTGCTTCCTAGGCGGCTTGGCTGTGAAATTGTAGAAAATGCAGAATCCCTACTCTGATAATAATAGTAGAATTTTGTAAGAATAAATTTTACTATTTTCTTTCAAAAGTAGTATCTAGGTCTGCAGGTCTTAGTTTTTTTTTATTTGGATTCATATTTTAAGCTTTTATCTTGAGCCTTATTTGGCTGTACATTACGATAGGCTTCACATGCTAGTAAGAGTAGGACTATATGCTTTGATTATGTACTTGATCTCGTGCGTAAGATTGAGTTTGGGATTTCAGTACTTTTAATCCATTTCTTGCATTCCAAACTCAGAATAACATTTCGAGGGAATCACAAACAATGATCCTTGTTGACCACCCCAATGTTCTCAAATCTCACTGCTCCTTCGTTAGTGATCACACTTTGTGGGTGGTTATGCCTTACATGGCTGGAGGTTCTTGCCTACACATATTAAAGGCTGAACACCCAGATGGTTTCGAGGAGGTTGTTATTGCTACAATTTTGCGTGAGGTGTTGAAGGGCTTGGAATATCTTCATCAACATGGCCATATTCACCGGGATGTCAAAGTGAGTAGATAACTTTTATGCAATGCGTCATACTCTGTCTACTAGGAGTATTACTTTTATTCAATTATCTGGTGACAATTCAAATGAAGTACGGAAATATAGAGAACCATGTTTCATTGTGTTCTTTTTTTCTTTCTCAAGGATATAAAACCATATAATTATTCACCCTCTCTTTGTCTTATTTTCTTATAGTTGATGCCATTTCCATGTACAGTTCTTCGTATCAATTTATCAGCTAAATTAAAAGTGTACTTTGTCCTGAGTATACTTGTATTCAGCAGAACTATGTCAAGGTTTTCTATTCCAGTCTAGTTTATTGTTAAGAAATTGTTTTCATTTTGGTTTTCTTTCACATGTATGCCTTCCCACGACTAGTTTCCTACTAGAGCTTTACACATTAATCATGTTTTGGATATAGCTGGATAGGGATAAAAGAAAAAAGGAATAACAATTTTCATGGATTATATAACTGTGATTTGGTATACGTGATAAGGAGTTTTTCCCTACAGAAAATTCAATTCTCTAATGCCGTCAATAAATCTTTTTTTTCTCTGTTATAACATTGAGAAAGAATATTATAATATCTGTTATTATTCGCAATCTCTTTGAGCACTTGTTTAGCTCTTTCTTTCATATAGTAAATTAGCACCAAACCACTGCCATCTCTTTATCTTGGGCATGGTTTTCTTGATTGGTTTCTTTCAGGCTGGTAATGTTCTGATTGATCCACGTGGTGCAATCAAACTGGGAGATTTTGGTGTTTCTGCGTACTTGTTTGATTCAGGTGATAGGCAACGCCACAGGAATACATTTGTTGGTACTCCTTGCTGGTATGGATTGAGTTCTAGAGTAACTTATATACATGCTTTGTTTGTTTTACTTCAGTCTGCATTATGTCAAAACGATGATCCTATTTATGTTACATTTGCGAACGAAAATTGTGTGTGTGTGACTGTGTGTGTTGTATGTGCAACGAAACTGCAAATCAAGCTTGGATTTTCTAAAATGGCTAAGAAGAAAAAGTATTGCTCATAGGGTGCTACTTTAACTGTTGTCATTTTCGTTTGTATGTCCTTATATCGGGTTGATGTATTTTTTTTGTAGGATGGCACCGGAGGTTATGGAACAATTACATGGTTATGACTTCAAGTGTGTTTTTATCAATTTCTGATTTCTACTCCTCTTATTTATATTTGTATATTGATTTTCTCGTTTATGAGGAAGATCATTGATTAATTTTCTTATGCTGTATTTGGCAATTCTGCAGAGCCGATATTTGGTCTTTTGGCATAACTGCTTTGGAGCTCGCGCATGGCCATGCCCCTTTCTCTAAGTATCCTCCAATGAAGGTGCTACCCTTATAATACATGCCTCTTTTCTCTCAAAACTCTTTTAGCATTTTTTCCCTCTTCTGATCCGAAGATGCTTCTGAAGGTATTGCTTATGACCCTGCAAAATGCACCACCTGGTCTGGATTATGAGAGAGACAAAAAGTTTTCAAAGGTGTGTATGTAGAAAGCATGCACAAATAACTGACATATAACAATTTGTTGTTTTTCTGATTGATATGCTATTTGTGCCTATATTTGGCTATCTAGTCTTTTAAGCAGATGATTGCTAGTTGTTTGGTGAAAGATCCTATAAAAAGGCCTTCTGCAAAGAAGTTGTTGAGGCATCATTTCTTCAAGCAAGCTAGATCAAATGATTATATTGCTAGAACTCTTCTAGAAGGGCTTCCAGCTCTTGGTGACCGTCTTCAGGCGTTGAAGGTTTGTGATTTTGTCAAGATATGGTCAAATACTGATACAGGCTGAAACGTTTTCTATATTAATTCATATCCTAACTGAAGCATCTAATTGACTTTAGAGAAAAGAGGAAGAAATGCTTGCACAAAAGAAAATGCCAGATGGGCAGAAAGAGGAAATATCACAGGTTTGATTTCATATCGACAAAAAAAAAAAAAAATTATTGTCATGTACTAGATACCAACTTATTTATGTGTATTTTCATGTTATCCATTTTAGATACTCTGGAACTAATATTGTTATTATGGTCTGTATGGTGAACTTTGATTGACACTTTATTTGTTTACAAAATGCAGTTGACTATTATCTATTATTTGATTTATCCTGCTAAGGTAGTCTGAATGTAAACTGAAATCATCTACTCCGTATAACTAGTTCTAGCAAATATATTGAAATTATATGAAAACACGAGAAATCATTTCTTTGATATCTTCACAAATTTCAATGTGATTGGTCTGACCATGTTTTAAAGTATTAAATATCATAACTTTAGTCTTGAATGTCAGGAATGGAAACCTCCAGTAATGAGCGGTTATATCTTTTTTAAACTATGTATGACTCACTTCTTCAGGCATATGGAGGTTGAGTTCTGAATCACCACACTTCAACATAAGCCTTTAACTTGAGAGTCCACATACACATACACATACACATACACATACACATACACATGACATTTTACAAAAATGAATCCTGCAATAGGATTTTTACCTGCAGCCCCATTTTACATTGCCATATCATCATATTGTAAATAATACATTCTAGTGGGCATGAATAAAAAATGCCGCACGGGTATGAAAAAGCTGTAGCATTAACCAAATTCTTCTTTAGCAATGCAAAGATTGTTGGTAGGTAATCTAGTTGTTCTAGAGTCTAGACACTAAGTAAGCAATTGGAGGGTAGTCATATGGGATGGGTTGCTTATTTTATGATTTTTTCTTTTTTTCACTTAACTTCAATAGAATTTTATTGAATAATATCAACCCTCCTGGTATGAATTGTGCTGAATGTTATTTTTGCAACTTCTTCTGAGTTTTCTGGTGTGCTTCTGACGTCAACAGAATGAATACAAACGTGGGATTAGTGGTTGGAACTTCAACCTTGATGATATGAAGGCTCAGGCTTCATTGGTATTTACCCTTCTTAGCTTTTGAGTAGATTGATTTAACTGCTAAAAACATATGATCCAGTTGAGCAGATATACACATTGTCTTTCTTCAGATCCCAGATGATGATGTTATTGCAGAAAAAGACGAAGATATGCAAGCCAAACAACTTCAGCACCAGTCTTCTTTGTCCAAAAATATTTCACTTCAACATCAGTTATCCTTTGCAAGTCAGCATTCTGATGCTGCAGATTCTGTATGTAAACAAACCCCAGTCGGTTGTTGGACAACAGGTGGTTATAATATCTTTCTCTAACATCAGAGTTCTGCAGGACGATAATGCCCATGCTTCTTTTTCATCAGCCGACTCTTTAAACATGTATGTTATCATAGTTTTGTAAACCTTTTATACTTCATGTAACATCTCTTTGTGCATACTGCCTACATAAAACATAGTGCTTTTATGTTCCTGATATTCTTTAGCCAGCACTTAACTCTCTGATCTTCTAATTACTCTGATATCTAGACTAATAAATCTTATTTTATCTTCTTAGAGCTAAGTGTGAAAAGCAGCCAGTGACAAACATGTCTCTTGACAATGAAAATGAGGCAGAAAATAATTTGGCAGAAAAAACTTTGTCGGAGGTGAATAGAAGATTATCAGATGGGGTGTCCACAAGTTCTAACCAATGGTATGGCTCTCTTGATTCACTAGAATACACACCTACAGTGCTCTTAGTTTTTGAGTTCCATCTGTAATATCTTCATTCTTCAAATATATCCAATATCCATTTTGTTGCTAAGTACGTGGTTTCATGTAATGAGCTTTTATAACTGTCCTTGGTCTATTTGTCTAAAAAATAATCATCAGGCACAGTTGAGAATTCTGATGTCTTTATTGAATTAAACATATAGTAATTGAAGTAGGAAGTGAAAGTTCCTACTAACAAAAGGAAATCTAACTTACTTTCAAGATTGGCGTTGAGTTTATTAGATGGAAATGCTTGGAATTAAGTTGATTTAACGGTTAACATGAAATAGTCAAAGAATTATGTAGGCCAAAAAGGATTGATTCTCACATACTTATATGCCTTCCACCTCTACCTTCACCGCAAAAAGTATGTTTTTCATCCTCCTCTTTAGTTTCCAGCTTCTATTCCTCATTAATATTTCTGTTTCCTTCCTCTGTCCCTATCTGGACACAACAGAAAATTATGTTCTTAGAAAGATTTCAGAGATGCATTTTGGAAAACAGATTGCCCTGTGTGTTACTTGATTGAGGCCTGAAAAGAACTGCTAGTATATTTGCTCTTGCCAAGTAAATAGTTGATTATTGAGATTACTATACTTAGAATTCTGGTACTTGGTTATACTCAAAATCCTTAGCCTTTTCTCATATTAAGAAAATGAGTTTTGCCATTCATTGCTATTTCTTTCTCTAGGTCTAACTTTCAATGCCAGGAAAGCCAACAAAGAAATTTTTTCTTTCTGGTATATTTATTGTTTTCAACCTTTCCTTGATTTTCTGTAAAGTCAGGTCTCACCAATTGGATGAAGAGATTTTAAACTGAAAGTTGAAGCCTTAAATGATTGCATGAATATGCTTGGCATAGTTTATATGTGTTAAGCTGCATGATTAATAATTCTTTGTTTTTCAAGTTCATATTATTTGATTTTTGTTCATAGAGTTTCCTTAACCGCACACAATATTATGTTTTGTAATCTGTAGCGACAAAGTGCTAAATCAGTCACATAATTTGTCACGTGCTGCGGGCACCAGTATGCAAACATTAGAGAATGCACAGCCAGAAATAATAGCTAAGGGTTCAAAGACATCAGGTGAGTCAATATTTATTTTTATAACTTGGGGGTCAATGTAAATGACTTTGGTGTGGTTTGTTTTTAATATTATTACTAATGCAGGTAATGGTGATGATGTCGATGAGAAGGCAAAAAGTCCAGTTGTTCAGCAGAAGGGACGATTTAAGGTTACATCAGAGAATGCTGAGATGGAAAAGGTTATTGTTCAGGTCTTGTTTTGAGTACTTTATTTTAAATTTGTTTCAGAATATTTAGTTCCTTTCCTGCAGGTGGCTTCAGCTCCTGTGCTACATAAAAGCCAAAGCATGCAGGTTGGTGAGAAGATCTGTTCTATACCATAAATTTTACATATCATTAAAACTTTTCAATTTGCTTTTGACTTGTAGTATCTTTTTGTCACACTTATGAATCATACTGTTTTGCATTGTTTTGAAATACATTTAAGTTAGCTAATAACTAGTACTTATAGCATATCAACTGAAAATACTAGGCCGGATATTTGATTCAAAATGTGTTCAAATTCCAAAAAGTGGTTTATAAATTCAATATCACTGGGAGATGAGGTGTATATGTACCACACACACATACGTACGTAGATATGTATATATATATATATATCTATGTGAGCTTGATTATATCTGTATATGTTGAAATTTATGTATGTGTTGCAGTTGTCATTGCTGTTTGTTGGCTTTCGGTTAGTGAATGTCTGCACTCTTGTCAAGAGATTGCCTCAGGATGGGATTTGTTTATGTTCTAACATTTGATAATCCACAACTGATTGAAACTTAATGTTATGAATCAACAATTGTTATATAATAGTCTATATATGTGTGTATCTATTGCTCAACTTCATCCCCTGTATCTATCTTACAAGTTACTACTATCTTATGATTCTTTATTGCCCAGGAGATAATTAAGGGTATAAAGTATATGCATTCTTCCTTGTGATTTGAGGGATGAACCATATATACTCTAATATTAGTAGTAGTAGTGTTAATTCAGATTATCAATTCTCACAATTCTTGAACTATATTAAAATCACATATATGTTGGTATTATAATGTCTTGAAAGAACATTCTGGATATTTAGGTGATTGTTCCACTTCCTGCCATTTCTTCACCGTTGCCTCTTGATGCTGGTCCGTCACAACCCTATGGCCATTCTTTTTATCCAACTCTGATGTCTGTTTTGCAGACTAACATTATTCAAAGGGTAATTAGCTCTTCTCGAAAGCAGTAGTCTACATCATTTCCTTAATCATTCTCTTAAAAGTCTTATTTATTTTATTTTATTATTTATTTATTTTTGTTGTGGCAGGATTCTATTCTTAGCCTAATGAAACAAGCAGCTGTTGGTGAATCTTCAGGTAACAGCAATTAATGTACAAAGCATATTACTATGTATGTATATTTTTCTTAAGGCGACTTTTGATCTTTGCAGATATTGGATGCATGCCGATGACAACAACAATGACAGAAAAATCCTTGGTACGTAAAAGCATAGGGTTATCCATTTACTAAGTACAAGGAAGTTTTTTGCAAACGGTGGAAAACACAAGGAACTTTTACGCAAACTTTAAAAAACACAAGGAAGTTTTCTGCAAACTTTAAAAAACACAAGGAGGTTTTATGCAAACTTTAAAAAACACAAGGAAGTTTTCTGCAAAGATTCAAAGTTACAAGGGTATTCTTGTCATTTTGAATGAAAAATTACGTCAGAAACAAAAAAAAATCGCATTTTTGGCGCGTAGAATACACGCGTGTCAAAAAATTGACGGAGGGAGACGGAATGGGTGTAATTTGCAGGGTTTTTGAAAACACAAGGAAGTCTGGTGCAAAAAAAATTTCACAGGGTAGTTTTTTGCAGGTTTTCGATATCACAGGGTAGTAATATGCATTTTCCCCAAGAAAACACTATCCTTTGTTTAGTTTTAAAGTAGTAGGAATAAACTCTGTGTGTGTGTGTGTTTATAGAGAGAGGGAGAGAGAGAGAGTTATTAGTGAAAGTGTTTGTGTTTATTTCATTTATTTTCTCTTTATATGAGGGTATATTATTTTTTCTTCAAGTAGTACTTATGTATGTTCTAAGAATATAGTGGGAGGAAAAAATAAGTTGGACTGAATATGTCTTTTAACTTTCTACTTCATTTAGATCTTATATCGATCCAACTGTGGGTTTAATTTTAAATTGAGGTCTAATTTTTTTTTCTTGACATTCTTTAATGTTGTCTCCATACTTCCAAACATGTTGGGCTCTTATTCCAAATTATACTTCTTAACATCCATTTTTTTTTAGTTAGAGGCAGCTCATGATAGGGAAAAGGAGTTACTCCGTGAGATAACTGATCTACAATGGAGGTATTCAATTCATTTTTTCTTCAGATATGTGACAATCAAATTAAACTAATTGAATTGGAAACTACTATTAGCAAACTTTTCTTGGTGCAGGCTCGTATGTGCTCAAGAAGAACTCCAAAAATTTAAATCAGAGAATGCACAGGTGAACTCTTGAGTTACACATAGACACAATTCTTGATGCCTCTTATGGCTAGAATGTGGTGACACGCTTGTGTTCATAGGTTAACATTTAAGTTTACGTGGTTAAAAACAAATACGTTGTTCAAATTTGTTTATGCCTTTTCCTTTATTTTCGTATACATACATACTCCCTATTATTATTTGGCTTTGGTTTTTGGTCCTTCAACTGTAATTTACATATTTATTCTCAAAGGAGGAAAAATATATCTTCTGCATGCATTGTTTAGGTAACATATTATCCTTGACAAATATTTCTTATTGCAAACTACGAGGTAGAATACCATTGTTGCTGCTATAAAATGTGAGCAACTTATAAGGGTAACTCCCATAAATGAAATTGTGGTCCTGAAATATGGACAATTTATTTGGTTGGCGAGAAACATTTGTACTGGACTTTATAACTTTGGTAAAACAACTTGAATAAGTTGGATAGTCGAACTCACATTTCTGCAGGGATATTAATGTCTGGTTGAACTTGTGAAAAGTGATGAAATTGGCTTTTGACTTTGATTGGACGACACACATTTAACGGGATTTTGTTGTTACTTTTGTGGGTTTTCAGTTCTCATCTACAACTTTTGTTTCCATTAGAAAGGAGAAGGGAAAATACTAATAAAAGGGGAAAGAAAGAAGTTATTTCGATCTTTCATATTCCTATTTTTGTTAAATGGGATCACGTGGCAAGAGTTAATTCGTTTTTTTTTTTTTTTTGTATTAAAAGTTAAGTCCGATTTGACCACATCTTCATAAATAAAGTATATTAGTAATATAGTTTGTAGTGATCACTTTCTTTAAAAGACCATTAGCGTCGTGGCATCAACCACATGGGCTTTGCAAAGAGTATGTACTTGTGGTACTGGGAAATTAATTAGGCAGCAAAAACTCCACTAGCTACGACCTTTGTAATTGTTTTCATAATGGCAATGAGTCATGACAAACGTAGAACCTTGCAACAGCTATGAAGCAAATCATACTGAAAAAAATATATTCACAAGTGTCATATATATATCGGATTGTTATAAATACATTTATTGTTATAAAAGGATTAATTTTTTGGCTGGTAAATTGATCAGATTTTTCTCAATAAATCTATCCTCCAAAGTCCAAATGCAAATTCTAATAGGTACTTACGGGTGGGTTGGTCTAAGTAACATGGACCAACCCTCCTTAATTTAAATATTCTATACATTTAATCACTACAAATATTACTATTGAATTCTAATAGGTACTTACGGGTGGGTTGGTCTAGTTTGGTTCAATCTAATTAAGATAGTTAAACTTAGATCTATCAAACACCTTGCTTCAATGGTGTTGTTTTCTTTCATCACTTTTTGAATTAAAAAATAAATTGTACTTCCTACTTTTTTACTGAGAGCAGGCCTACAACATGTGGTGGCGGAGGGACACACTAACATTAATTCAACCATAAATATATTTTCATGTATATATGCATGCATCCACATTGTGGTCAAAATGAATTACGTACGTACCAAAAGCCAAAAGAGTGTGTCAAATTTATGTTTGTTAGGTAGAAATTTAGTTAACCAATGGTATGGCTATGAGTTGGTCCCCAATCCCCTACACATGCGCCACACACGAATTCTGTGAACACCATTTTAATATCCTATTCCTAACTAATTTAATACGGTTACATATCATATTTTTAGTTTAATCCCAGATTGTTTTTTTCTTTTCTTTTCTTTTCTTTTCTTTTATGGAGTAATAATTTTTAAACCCAGTTTGGTACTTGTCAATTTAATAACACCGTTAGAGAGCGACAATTGATTATTAATAACAAAACATGTATATTAGTATATATAAAGGTTAGATATGGATTAGGATTTAATTAGTAGTACTAAATCAATAATTCATTTTTCTTGAATCTTCGAACTATCCCAATCTCAACTGTAAACTGCAATCCACTACCTAAATCCGTAAAAGCATACTTGATGATAGTATACATAATTAGCCAACCATATTAATATGGACCTGTATTTTTCTCGCTCTTAATAAATTCTTTTGTTTTTGGTATAGCTTCATAAACAGCTGTCAAGTGTCAACAACACACATTCAAAATAAACGATCAGATCTAACATATACTATAGCTTATGTGGATTCATCACAGAAAATTAAAATTAAAATTTATTATGTATATTCTTTTTTTCTTACATAATGGGTCCTCAAGTATTGAAATTGGTGCCAAAAAGAATAAGACAAGGAAAGTTAGATAGATCATACATTAAAAAAATTATCATTCAACTTCATTTAATGCCTTCATTTCATAACTAGTTTTACTCTCTTTTTTTTTTTTTTTTTTTGGTTTCTATATAAATAGATAGAAAATGGTGGAAAAGGAGAAAGAAAAGATGGAAAATAAGAACACTTGCATTGGGAACAAAAGGGAAGCTCCATTATTTGCTTGGCCATGGGAGAATTTGAATAATTTCAAGGCATGTATTTTAGTATTTTCATTTCCCTTTGATTATCATATATATATAATTTGATTATTTATTTATCTCCTTTAATTTGTTAATTGGAACAGTATTTGTTGTATGGACCATGGGTTGCAAAAGTGGTATATGCTATCTACAGAGAAGAATTCAACTTCAAGAACTCAGATACTTTTTGGTGCTTTCATATTCTAATCTTGTTTGGTTTAAGAGCACTTATTCATCAACTATGGAGTGTTTATAGTAATATGCTTTTCCTTAATCGTGCTCGTCGAATTAATCAACAAGGCGTTGAATTTAATCAAATTGATGCAGAATGGCATTGGTATGGTATGATTCCTTTTTTTCCTTTAATTTTGTTTTTGTTAGAAATTAGTTCTTTATTTCTTTGTGCTTTTTTTTTTTTGATGCAACAGGGACAATTACTTGATTCTTCAAGCTATTGTTGCTTCATTGATATACTTGAGTTTCCCTTCCTTAGCAAATCTTCCGATGTGGGATACTCGCGGTGTTCTATGTTGTCTCGTACTCCACATCGGAATCTCAGAACCACTTTATTATTGGATCCATAGATTATTGCATTCCTCAACTTTGTTTCAGCAGTATCACTGGCTTCATCATAGCTCAAAAGTCATAAATCCTTTCACCGGTACGTAAAAGATTAATGTAAAGACAAACTTTTGTCTGATTTGTTTGCGTTTTTAGGATCTTTTTTAATGTATATATTGTTTATGGTGCAGCTGGGCATGCAACATTCTTGGAGCACATACTACTTTGTACAGTTGTATTGTTTCCAACTTTGGGGACTATCTTATTTGGTTATGGATCAATAGGCCTAATGTATAGTTACCTTTTGGCTTTTGATTTTCTTCGTTGTTTGGGGCACAGCAATGTTGAAGTTTTTCCTTGTAAAGTCTTTGAGGCTATTCCTCTGCTCCAATATATTATCTATACACCTACGTAAGTTCTTCGTTCAAGTTTCTTGTCCTTTTTGTGTGTTTATTTATGTATAATGCATCATTCTTTCATGTGTTGTGTCAAAATGTATCATTTCATCAAAAAAATGTCAAAATTGTCAAGCTTCAGTTCTATGGAGTGGCTTTATAATCATAACTAATATAGTCAGGAAATATATAAGTGCACATAGGAAGTTTTACGAACGTTCACTGAGTGTTTATGAAATTTAGAAATTGGACTTAAATCTGCACACGACAAACGGTTAATGAATCTGAAAGTGTGCCCAACTCAAACCTCTGATAACCAAGTCATGTAAAATGTCAGAAATACTTTTGTAGTTCAACATAAGTAGTAGCAAAATAGTTCTTTCTATTTTTTTGCTTTAAACACAAAATGAATTTTGTTGTTTTGTTTGAATCTGCAGATACCACAGTCTTCACCACATAGACATGAGGACTAATTTTTGCCTCATCATGCCTCTATATGATAAGTTATGGAACACAATAAACACGAAATCTTGGGATCTTCAGAGAGAAATCAGTTCAAGAACAAGTGAGTTTCTTTCTTCTTAATGTTAACTAATTCCATCAAAATTCACCGACATATATATTTTAAAAAGTATGTTTATTGTAAATCCAAAATATTGCAGATAGCAGAGTACCTGATTTTGTGTTTCTTGTGCACGTTGTGGACGTTTTTTCCGCGATGCACGCCCCATTTGTTTTCCGATCATTCAGCTCAATACCTTTCAGTATAAAGCCTTTCTTGATTCCAATGTGGCCTTTTACATTTATAGTGATGCTTGTTATGTGGGTAAAATCTAAGACCTTTGTGTACAGTTTCTACAATCTTAGAGGCAAATTGCATCAAAGTTGGGCCGTGCCAAGATTCGGTTTTCAGGTGGCCTTTTTTCAACTACCCTTTGTGCTTTACTTCCTATACTAATCTGCAATTGTAATAATTCATAAATATCCCCTGTGCTTTGTCTAGATGGTTAAAAGCCCCCTGTGTTATTTTTATTAGCAAAAAAAAACCCTGTGTTATTTTTTATTAGCAAAAGACCCCATTTGAATTCATAAATCATATGGAGGTTATTGCCAATTTTTTAAGTGAACAAAGTGGTTATTTGCCAATTTTCAAAGTTAAAGGGGGGATTATTGCCATTTTTTAAGTGAACAGGGGTGTTTTTGCATCTTTTGGTGGGAGTATAATTTTCATTTTGGCTTGGGAGGGTTTTTTTTGCTAATAAAAATTAGCACGGGGTGGTGGTAATAAAAATAATTTTTGCTAATTAGGCAAAGCATAGGGGTATTTTTGCATTTAACTCATAGTAGTAATACAAAGTAGGCGAATGAAATGAAAAAGATCGACTATAGAGGAATTTTTGCATAGATGACATAATTATAAGTTATAGTTCTCTAACCAATAGGTGATTGGTCTAGTGGAATGGACTATTCACTACAAAGTAGCGGACTCATGTTCGAATTCCTGTTGGGAGAGGTACCCACTTAATGTGTCCAACCCGCCTCGAAAGGGATTCATTAAACCCTTGGGAAACAAAAAAAAAAAATTATAGTACTCTAATATTTATACTGTTACATTTTGCAGTATTTCTTGCCTTTCGCTGCAGAAGGCATAAATAACCATATAGAAGATGCTATACTTAAAGCTGATAAAATTGGTGTTAAGGTTATTAGTCTTGCTGCATTAAATAAGGTGAGCCTTTCTTTCTTTCTTAATTCCTACCCTTTACGCATGTTTGTTTTGAGATTTATCGATTCTTGGATATTATTACAGAACGAAGCTTTAAACGGAGGTGGAACTCTTTTTGTTAACAAGCATCCAAACCTTAAAGTCAGAGTTGTTCATGGAAACACTTTGACAGCTGCAGTGATTCTACACGAGATTCCTAAAAATGTCGATGAAGTTTTCTTAACCGGATCCACTTCTAAGCTTGGTAGGGCCATTGCACTTTACCTTGCTCAACGCAAGGTTAAAGTTTTGGTAAGTACCATCGATATCTTTTTTCTAATTTGATAACCATCAAAATTTTATGAATTCATTTAATTAAGTCCAATCTTGGCTCGATTTTTGTGAACACAGATGTTGACTCTCGCCACGGAGAGATTCATCAAGATTCAGAAAGAAGCGCCTATGGAATGCCAAAAATATTTAGTTCAAGTTACTAAATATCAAGCAGCTGAACATTGTAAGGTAATCTTTTACAAAAAGACGAAATCTTCATACTTAGAATTAGAACCATGAATTTACTTTGGAAATTTGTTGCACTAAATGTGACATTCTTGAATCATGCATATTGTTTTGAAAACTTGCAGACATGGATTATTGGTAAATGGACTACACCTCGAGAACAGTATTTTGCTCCGTCTGGAACACATTTTCACCAGTTTGTGGTTCCACCCGTTATCCCATTTAGAAGAGACTGCACTTATGGTAAGCTTGCAGCAATGAGACTCCCGGATGATGTAGAGGGACTTGGATCATGTGAGGTACACATATTTCTTTACATTTCCTTAGACAAGTACCACATTTTTTGTTTGTTTCACGAGTGGTGAAGCTTAAATGACTCATTTGAGACGTATAGGATAATTCAACGTCCCTAAGCCTAAATGACGCCCCTTGAGAAGTTAATGGTGAATCTCTTAAGTATGAATATTAGATGTTTCTCCTCTCCAATAGCATAAGTTTTTTGATGAGTTGGACATTGACCATGGTATCAGAGTCAGGGCCCAAAAGAGGTCCTGTGTTCGAATCTCTCCGCCACCCAATTCTAAATTCCACGTGTTAGGCTTGAGTAAAATATATACCGCCTACACGTGAGGGGGCGCTAAGTATAAATAATAATTGTGTGTCCTCTCCAACTGCTTAAACGTTTAGATAAGTTGGATATTTCTTTTAAAAAAAGAAAAAAGATAAGTTGGACATTGAATAGAATCCATGCCCTAAAGCCCTATGGATTCAAAAAGAATAATTTATCACAGAACATGGAAAATTAGCATGACAAGTAGTCCGAAATCATTTCTTTAGTTCACAAACAAATATTAGAATCTTATCTTTAGCTCATAGAATGCAATATGCATGATACGCAATGACTCAACAGATTCAAAACTAATGACCCCTCGTTCGAAGGGGATAACATATATATGACCTTTTGAGAACGGATATGAACACAAAGGAATTGAACGTACACGTGCAAATGAGAACTTATAAATCGTAACAAAGTATCTCCTTACTTTGTTTAACTTGATTTCTCTTCTTGTTTTATTTAACAGTATACGATGGGAAGAGGAGCAGTTCATGCTTGTCATGCCGGAGGGGTAGTTCATTTTCTTGAAGGATGGAAACACAATGAGGTTGGGGCTATCAATGTTGATCAAATTGATGTTGTATGGGAGGCTGCACTCAGACATGGTCTTAAGCCCTTGTAGATTGCAACTGCAAATAAATTATACAACTACAGCATTCAATATTAGATGTACATGCTGTAGGCCTTCAATTGTAACATTTATCTTATACACAAATGGAAAATAAAAAGGTTTCACCACTTACATTATAAGTTATGTTAATTATTTGCATGTGCACTATTATTCATTTTGATTTAGCAACACTGTTAGGATGTTTAGCATTTTTAGGGGAAATTAGCAATTAAACCCTCAAGCAAAACGAATGGCTAACATTAATCGCTAGCTCTAGAGTTGATGATGAATTTTAAGTCGAGAAAACCAAATGTTTCCATGTTTTACCCTATTTGACTAGTATACTTTTGACCTCACGAGCAATTCTGAAATTTTATTTGTATTAATATTTAAATAATAAAATAATTACAAAATGAAAATATTGATGGTTTATTTAAAAATGGTAATTTATCCCCTATTATTTAGAGCCAAAAATAAATTCTTCAGGTGCCAAATGACAACCGGTTTTAGGCTCATATATTTACTGAATTTGCGCCAGTGCCACCCGGCCTTTAATGTAATAAATTTCCTAGTGAAAATAATCTAAGTTCTTTTTAAACTTATTAGATATATTTTAATTGGCATATATTTATTTTATTCATAACAATCCTAATAAAATCCCGTTACAAGGTAGAACTGGCCCAGAGTTCAAATTTCGCTTAGGGTTTCCTAACATGTCGGGCCGATCCTGAATGTGATAAAACCAGGACCCTAGAGAAAAGTAAGTTTTATATGATAAATTCATCCTTGTTGACAAAGAAACATGTAAGGAAAATCGAAGTAGGGAAAGGAGAAAAATCAACAAAAGAAGTTAGGGGATTGCAGGCAACAAAATAATTTTCATGAATTCGTGATTGTTGTGTTGTTGGTCCCAACTCCCAAGTTGTCAGAAGGCCTAGAGGGAGGAGGGTTGAATAGACCTTATTTAAATTTTCTCTTTTAAACATATTTGATCAAGTTTGTTCCTTTATGAATTATGTTGTTAGATTTGGTAGACTTCAAAATATCAAACTATTCTTTTAAGTTACTTTAAAGATTATAACAATTTTGCAAATCAGAGTTTGAGTTTTAGGCTTTTAGCGGCGGATTTGAGTACTTTTGAAAAATACTTTTCAAACTTTTTTCCCCATCAATCAATTACTTTGTTCTTTGCTTACACAAGTTGTAAGCAATCAATATAGCAGTTTATACAAACATATAAGTAACGTGTACAAATAATGAACACAGATTTATAATGGTTCGAAGGTGGTGTAATCCCCCTAATCCACTATTCTCAGACAATTGAGAAAATCCACTAAGTTCACAAAGCACAGTTGCTTGGACTTTGAACATTTAGTCAGTCATAAGTACGATCAAATCACAAAGAAGATCTGATAAACTAATTAGATCACAAAGCAAGTCAAGACCAAATTACTAAGCATGTCTTTAAGCCAAATCATAAAGCATGCCTCGTGAAACTCTGTTCACAAAGAAGGTTTCATATCACAACAATAAGTTGTACACAAAGATTTGATGGTGGTTTGTGTTTTCAACTTTTGAAGCTTGGATGAAGCTAGATTGATTATTTTCAGTACATGGAAATATTTGCTCTTGTGTGTTGTTGTTATCTTCAGTTTTCTTCGAGCATCTATTTATATTGGTTAGTAATCCGCCCGTTGAAGGAGACTACGCCCTCCAGCTAATCTCGTCACATAAAAAACAACCCTCTGCAGTAGGAGTGTACTGCAATTTGGCGCATGTTGTACGATTTGGTCTTGTAGCCCGACTATGCTTATCAAGTTGAGTTTTGCATCACATAACTTTTAATTAAAGGCGGATTAGACTTTAACACCCCTGAATCTTGATATTTTAATGCTATATTTATTTTGTTATTCTGCACATATAGCTTATCCTCGTAGGCTGATCTTATCAAACATTTGATCTGTTGAAATACCTTTCTTCAAATATGTTGAAGTCCATATCTTGAAATCTGTTGAGGTACTTGTTATCAAATATGTTGAGACTTGAGAGTACACAGCTCTTTTATGCTTGTCATATGTTTTGTTGACAATCTTCTAAATTGTTGGATATATACTAAGTTCTTAAGTTACTTAGTTGTGGGCTTCTTCACTTGCCAGGATAGGCCACAATATCGACGTAAATTTAAAACTTTGAGATGAGTTGTCATACGAATCTCATATTGGACAAAGTAATTTAACCTCTCATTTTCAAAGAGAAAGAAATATACTAATATTATTGAAGTTCATCCTTTTATTAAATATAATCAAATCAAATTAGAATTGCTAAAGCACCGCAGATCCTAGATAGATTGGAAATCTCGCAATCACAATGAATTTTGTGCTTCCCTCCCAATTTGTGTGAAGAATCTTATATTTCATATCATGATGCAAACACAAACTCTTCTCACTAGCCAATTACAACGAAAGTGAC
The DNA here is from genome assembly GCA_030819805.1 of Penstemon newberryi var. newberryi. Classification (NCBI taxonomy): domain Eukaryota; kingdom Viridiplantae; phylum Streptophyta; class Magnoliopsida; order Lamiales; family Plantaginaceae; genus Penstemon; species Penstemon newberryi. The sequence continues at coordinate 2,692,912 of JAUALY010000008.1, forward strand.
GCCCACGCCCAAAGTACATAAACCTTTCCCATAATCACTATAACCTAATTTCCCCCCAGCCCAAATCCATATACCATAACCTATTAGGACCATGTACAACATAACCATGTCATACTCCGTGGATCAAATGTTGTACATCTGAAAAAAATTATCCCAAAAATTATTACTTAGGCACAAAAAGAAAAGAAAAATAGAGAAAGAAAGAAGAGAGAGAAAGGGAGTATCGACGAGGACAGCGATCAGAGAGAAAACAAAGAAAAGGGTCCTCAAAATTCCTGATTAAAATTCGACGAAAGTGAGTAAATTAGAGAATGTGAAGCAAATTATGAAGGGATAAGGAGCAATGAAAGGAGAAGCTAATTGGGTTTCGCAGAAGAAGTGAAGAGAAATAGAAGAAAGGAAAAATTAGAGCTGAAAGTTGTGATTTTTTTGTATCTCCTGAATCTAATTCGTGGGAGCTTCAATAAGGTCAGACACACTAATTTTTTGTTTGCGGACTCAATAATTTTCTTGAAGTTTGAATCTTTACGTTCTGTTGATTCATATTTCTTGAAGTTTGAATTTTGAGCATAAAAATCTGAACTTGAAGTTGTAAATTTAAGCTTGAATCTTCTATTGAGAGTGTGGCATTTGGGTTATTGTTGAATTTTCAGAATAACACATAAAATTGTGGGCGATTTACCTGGAATTGCTTGGAGGTATTTATTTGGTTTTTGAGGTTTAGTTCAATAAAGGGTTTGTTTGTATCATAGTTTTGAAATTGAAGTTTTCTGTTTCAGAATTTGGGAACTTTCTGAAATTTGGTTTTTTGGAGGGAGAGTTAGTTTGATTATAAATTTGAGATCTCAGAGTACATAGAGTCAACCCTTCTACTGAAATAGTTGTAAAAATTGATTTTGGAGATGGGTTTTGGTTTGACAGTGTTAGGGTTGTTATTGGAGAGATTAAATGTTATTTGGAAAATGGGTTTTTGGAATTGGAGCAAAAAAACCCTAATTTAGTAAAGGTTCTATATCATTGTTGTGGTAGTGTATTTGTGTTTTATATGGAACATAAGTTAAGGAGTGAGACTTACAGAGAGATGCAACCGCCACATCAGCATTCACGGATCAATCTTGCCGAAATGAAAGCTCAACTAGTGAAGAAACTTGGGCCAGAGGGGTCCAAGCAATATTTCTATTACTTGAATAGATTCTTGAGTTTAAAACTGAGTAAGGTTGAGTTCACTAAACTCTGTCTTAGAATTCTTGGGCGTGAAAATCTTCCGCTTCACAATCAGTTTATTCGTTCAATACTGAGAAATGCATGTACTGCTAAAGCCCCACCAACATCGACTCACAAGGATGACATTTTGAATCATGGTATACAAGTTCCGCAGAATGGGTCCCACAACAATATGACTCATACTTTATCAAATGGAGGTGATGTGTTACCCATCTCCCCTCGAAAGGCCAGGACTAGTTTTCGCAATCGGAGAAGTGGGGACCACCGTAGTGCTCTTGGACTCAATGGGAAGATCAATTTTGCTCCGCAAAGTGATTTTAATGTCGTATTGGAGAATGGGGATTTAAACCGAATTGGTAATACCAAAAAGAGATCACTGGATGCTTCATCTCCTGTATATAGGCATGAAGGGGAAAATGATTCTACAAGGAGTCCGATCCAAGCACCCCTTGGGATTCCATTGTGTCCGGTTAGTATTGGTGGGGCCCGCAAAGCTCTTCCTTTGGAAATTAGCGGTAGATTATTGATTGGGAAATCCGACGGTGGTGGTGCTTTGATGGACAGTCTTACGCTAAGGGAACGGATGGAGCAGATTGCCTCATCACAAGGTCTCGAAGGGGTGTCGGTGGACTGTGCCAATATACTGAACCATGGTTTAGATACGTACATGAAAGGATTACTTAGGTCTTGTATTGAACTTAACTTAATAAAGAATAATTCCGAAAAGCACCAGACAAATACAAAACTTATAAACGGTGTCAAGCCCGGTCATCAATTTCAGATGCAAGAAGTTCAAGAACCGAGCCCAATTTTATTGCAAGACTTTAGAGTTGCCATGGAGATGAATCCAAGACAACTAGGCGAAGACTGGCCATTGTTGCTTGAGAGGATATGTACATGTGCATTTGAAGAATAACAATGAGCATGTGTTTATTGTTTGCCAGTCAGAAAAAATTGGTCCCTACTGGATCAAAAAGGCATGTTTTGAGTGCTGAAATTTTGGCCTTTGCGTTGGCCTTAATTGTTCTCGTTTATGGCCTCTTGAATCAGAATTACTGGGCTTTTGAAGAGCCTATTATCAGCAACCGTTTGTATGAGAAGAATGGCTGGATTTGGTTGCTTTGTTGTATGATTAGAATTATCCCCACTTCATATTTTTTTTGTTTTCTCTTTCTTTCTTTCTTTCCTGTAATTTACGACCGATTAGAAATTTCTAGAACAGTTTTGCAGGAATAAAATTGTGTAGTTCAATACTTCAGCAGAATAGTTGGGATTGCATTAGTCATGTGTATGTACCTTCACAATCAAAATTGGTTGGAATCTTTATACTAACAAGATGCTTTTACTGTTTTTTCTTTAATTTCCTTTTCTTTTATCACCATTATTGGTTCTGGATTGTTTACCTTTAGCTTTCTGCAGCTAAATGCGTGGCCGAGTTAGTGCAATAACACAGGTATATTCACTTATTGATTGCTCTTGATTTATCATGCAAATGCAGCTATGATGTTATTAACTGTGAAAGATGTTTTCTCATATGAGTTCAGTTGTTAGTTTGATGGCTGAATATGTTCTTATTGGAGTAACTTATTTAATCATTATGGAACATTAATGAAGCATTTCGTAATACTCAGACATAATTTACCTTTATTGAATTAGGACTGATAGTTCATGGGCAATAAGTTTGGTTTTTGCTTGTAATGGGGAACATTAAATTGTATGCTGTTGTTGAAAATCATGATACACTTATCATAGCTCTTGTTGAATCATGATCAGAATTCTCAGTTATGCAGTATTAACTGCTGACGAGGATCCAATTTTGCTTTTATTCACCACAGTATGACCTTAGACACACAAACACGTACATGTACTTGGAGGAAATATTCGCGCAAAATTTGGTTGGTTATTTCATGACTTACACTATCTTGCTTCCTTTTTGTCATTTGAAACATTTTAGAGCATTATTCATTTAGTTAAACAAAGAGTTTATGGCGGCTCGTAAATGACATAATCCAACTTATATTGGAATCCAGCTTTTTTGTGAATCTTATGTTTGTTTCAGGTCATATTGCCTTTTTTTTAAAATATAATATATCTTGGATCTTTGTTTTAGTCTTTGACATTTGTACTCCTGTTATTGCTCTTTCTATAATTCTGCTACATGCCTTGAAGCAGTATTTTACAATATCAAGATTTCATTTCTAGTAGATGTGAATGCTTTGATGCTGGATAGAGTTGATTCATTTGCTGTGAATTTATTCAGACTCAGAAGATAAAGGTCATAGGTTGATTGCAAGGATGTTTGTGTATTCTCACTATATCAACTGCTTGAGTATTTTTCTTCTTTTCTATTGATTACAATATTTTTAATACGAGTTATCTGATAAGTGATAATGTCGAACTTCTGTGATCACATTGGAAAGCTAAGCAAATAGCAATTGTGAGCAGCAATTCTAGTTTATATGGCTCGGCGAGGTGACAATTTCAATGAAAATGAGGGACCAAAATGTAAATATGTAAGTATCTATTATCAATGATATTTTTTATGTATTCATGGCAAAGAAATTAATCCTGGTCTATTTTCGAATTTCTGAATGCTAGTTATTTGGTTTTAAGCAGTCTCTAAGGTTTTATGTATTTTTTTTTTTTAATTTTAGTGAATAAAACACTAAGGATAATGTTCTTGAGCATTGTTTTTTGTTTTATGTTCATTAACTAAAAATCCAAGAACAAACATAGCCTAGAAGATTTTTTTTTCTTGACATACAATCTCAGAATTTTACTTCAGTTCATCACTTTTTGGGTTTGTATCTCTGTACAAGTAAAGCTAGTTTGAGTAGAACTAGCTTTTTTGCCTGCCATAATAAAATGAAATTTTTATCTAGTTTCTAATGCTGACCGAGACTATTGTGCATTTTGATAGTCGACTGTAATGTTTGTTGATAAGGAAAAAAGATAGAGAAGCTTGTTTAAATACCCTATCGGTTGATGAAAGTAGTCTCTAGGATAAAATTTCCCCATCCATATGGAAACTTTATTTTTTCTGTATATTAATATCATGGTGTTTATGATTGTTTTTGTGGTATTCATAGCAAGAATTTAGGGTCTATTTGGATGGGTTTTGGCTCGGTTTCGTGGGTCTCGGTTTAAAAAAAATGATTTGGGTGGTTTCGGTGAAACATTTGAGACCTCATTTGGATGAGTTTTGGCTGTTGGGTTTTGTGGTTTGAATAAGTTGAAACCCCACTTGGATTGGGTTTGGATGTTGGGGTTTAAGGGAAAAAGTAGGTGGTAGGAGTCAAATCAATATCTTTTTTAGTGATATTTGGGGGAAAAAGTAGTAGGTAGATGTCAAATCAATGTTTTATAGGTTTTAAAAGTTTGAGTGTGAGTTTCTGAATAGGTTTTTGATGGTTTTATGAGTTTGGCGAAAACCTATTTGAAAGGGTTTTGGCCCGGTCTCGCGGGTTTCGCGAGACCGGGCCAAAACCCATCCACATAGAGCCTACAGATCATATTGCTTCTCCATAACCCTTAAGCTAATTTCTATTGTTTCCCAAAACATATAGCAAAATAAGAAATCAGTACGTTTCTCTGTATAATGCCTCGGAATCATGTAGTTTTAGAGCTTGGTCAAGTACTCTCACTGGGCAAATGTGGATGTGGCCTATATAAATATCATCATATAATTGAAGAAGTATATGTTAAAACTGCTCATTGAATGTGACAATGGGTATTATTCTCTAAAAAAATTGGTTTAAGACATCATAATCATTTCATTATAGGACTGCTTTGGAATTCATGTCCATATATAAGACACTTCTCCCTTTATTTTTATGGATGACGTTTGGAACTCGAATATATACGTGGAATGATTTGATGGAAATGGAAGCAGGATAATGCATCGTTACTATTCAGATTCAAGATGCAGTGATATATCGAAAGATCAATGTGGGGAGCTTTACAAAGAGCTTTTGAAGAAAACTTCATGTTACCTATCAAAGAGTAAGCTTAATCTCTACTTCTTCTTCTTTCCATTTTTATTTTTCTATAGCTTATGTGCAGTTAATGGCTACAACTTTTAACTAAATCATATGAATCAATCAATAAATAAATAAATATTGGTCTATCTTTTATGCGATGCAGTTGTGTTTTTTCTTGGCCATTCAATAGTTCTTACTTAATTTCATTATTTTTTTTCTCTAGTCATTTCCCGATGTACCAGAAAAACCACCGCTTGTGTAAATACTCAACATTACTTGAACCTGTTTGGTGTTGCCGCTGCTTATTAGCCCCCGTGTCTTGTTTTTTGCAAATGAAACTTCCTAGGGTCTCCGCCTTTTTGGCAGTTTTCTTTGACAATCAGATTAGTGTAAGAATTGTGATGAATTCTGGTGATTTTACTCTTTTGCATGCGTATTTATTTGTTGTTACTATTGAAATATGATAATTATCTTTTTATATACGTTAGGATCGGATGAGCTCTTTTTCATTGTTATTTATTGCTCGAGGTAATAATAATAATTGTATATAACATGTCTTTAACAAGTGTTTGGTTTGATTAGTTACAATAAAGTGAACCCAGTAGCACAGAAATTGTGAAAGGAAAATAATAATTTGAAGAGTGTTTAAAGCCTTCGATCAGATTAAGTTTAGTTTGGTAGCAAATATGTAAATGAGGAAATGAGTACTTTTTTCAATATTAAAAATCCTGCCAGAAACATGTGAACCAAACTTTTTTTTTTTATCCATTGATGGACTAATTAATGTATTGGGTCAAAATTGTAACCAAACGTCATTTTTAATAATTGGTCAAATTGTGATATCAAACGCAATAGACAATCTAATCCAATTTTGTTAGTCAAACCCAACGGTCCCAAAAAAGAGTATATAAAACTTAGATCTCAAGGCCTTCTGCAAATCACAAGGCCTAATGCATACCACATTGACTCATTGGCCTTGTTTGGATGTGTTTTGGCCCAATCTTGTTTATTTGGGTGAAAAGTATTTTAGTTAAGTATTTTAAAGATTATTTTCAAATTTGTGCAAAATAACTGAAACATGACTTGAATGTTTTAAAATATTATATTATGAAGTAAAAGTTGAGTGCAAAATAAGCCATCAATGTGGGATGAACTCTTTTTTCCCTCAATTTCATTCATATTAAGTGTTTTTAGGCTCAATTCAAATGCCTCAAATCAATTGGGTTTTACATAAAAACTCCAACACTAATAAATAGACTTCTTTAGTTGCAAGATACAAGTTAGAACATAACAACATATTCCCAGTTCCTAGAGTTCTTATGGATCCATGTCTTGACAATAGGTAACTTTATGACGGTCTCCATTCAAGTAAAACATGCACAAATATCTCCCAAAAATATAATTAATCAAATTACAATGACAAAATTCATCCATATTCATACAATTGAATTGCACATGATTCATTACATATTAAAGAATCAAGCATTTTGCATATATTTTCACCTTGTGGATGAGATATATTACCAGCAATAAACTCTTCAACAATTCCATTAACTTCCATTGCACTACAGTCTGGTTTTTTCTTCATTTGTCTCTCCTTAATCAATCTCCTCACTCTCTTTGCTTCATCATCCCAACCGGCCTCCTTGTACATATTATACGCAAGCACATGAGTCCCATAGTCCGCCACTCCCTTCTCCGCTATCCTTTTCCATAGAGTATTCCCGATATCAACCTTTCCGTAAATCCTACATGCGCCCAATAAAGCTCCCCATACATTCGCATCCACGTCACCAATCTCGTTAACAAATTTCTCGGCTTCTTCTTCCTTACCCGACCTCGCCAAAAGGTCAACAACACAAGCAAAATGCTCAGTTCTTGGCTCAACATTGTAGATTTTATGCATTTTTTCGAACAGAGAAAGGCCCTTGTCGACTAATTTTGCATGAGTACAAGCGGTGAGTATGGCGACAAAAATGGCTTCCATGGGTTGAGTTCCGCTTAAGATCATGTTATCGAACAATTCAAGAGATTTTACTGCATCGCCCTTCATTGCTACCCCGGATATAATAGCATTCCAGGCTCCACTATCCTTTTTATGAATATCTTCAAAAACCGATAAAGCTAATTGTACACAACCGCTCTTTGAGTACATATCGACTAATACAGTGGCTAGTATGGGATTGGAATAGTATCTATATCTCTTGACATAAGAGTGTATCCACAAGCCTTGTGCCAAGGCGCCAAGGTGAGCACAAGCTGTAAGTGCGCTAACAAGAATCGATTCCTTAGGCTTTACGCCTATCTCTTCCATTCTTTTATACAGGCATAGCACTTCTCTGAAATCACTAGCTCGTGAATAAGCCGCCATTATTGCGCTCCAAGAAATCACATTTCTCTCGGGCATTTCATTGAACAACAGCCTCGCTTTCTCAATGTCACCCATTTTCCCATACCCATCAATCATAGTTGTCCACAGCACAACATCTCTCACAGGAGTTTCATCAAACAGTTCTTGTGCATTTCCCATATCAAGATTCAAAGCGTAAAATTCAATCAACGCACTGACAATAAATGGGTCGGAGCAAAATCCTAACTAGATAACATGGGAATGTACCGAAAGACCCATATGCCGAAACTCAAGGAAAGCCATGGAACATGCCTTGATTAAAGGCGTGAATGTGTAGTTGTTTCTAATAAGACCTTCTGTTAGCATGTCTTTGTAGCATGATATAGCGGGTATGGGTAGCTGGATTGAACACAGCCTCTGATCATGTTGTTGTACAAGAATGTAGTACGGTGGTGAAGGTTCTGAAATACGGCATGAGCGTAGGAAGTGAAATCTGGATCGGCGGAGGTGGCGGCGAGTGAGATGAGCGGAGCAACGGCGGCGGAGTCTTGGATGAGGTTGAGTTTGAGGAGTTGGGCATGGATTTGTTTGAATTGGTTAGGATGTTTGCATTTTCGTATAGTGTTTGTTTGGGGTTTAATGGCTCTTTCAATCATCTAAAGTTTGGTAAAAATGGAGGTTCTCCATTTGGATGATTGAAAGGTAGTAAACAAACAAATTGGCAATGGTTAACATAAAGAAACCTCCTCTGAATTGTTGACCAATGGATTATGGGTGAAAATCAAAGAATGAAATTTGTTCCAATCTATTCATTAAAAAAGAAAACTTATAACATTGATGTTTTGGTACCTTTAAAAAAAGAAAATCTTATGACAAGAAACTGATGAAATATCCAGAGTCATAATAATCATGAATTTCCAATGTCTAATTAATCTTCTGCAATCCGGACAACCTTTTTCCCAACATTATTGCCACGAAACAGATCCACAAGAGCAGTTGGAATGCTCTCCACACCATAGGAAATGTCTTCAATAACCTGCATTCTGCCTGTTTCACAGTAGTTGAAATGCATTCTTGATAAATGTCCTTGAAATCTACAGCTACAAACCCCTCAATTCTGATTCTTTTGTATATGACTGCTATCATATCTGGCTTCGCTCCTTTGGTTTTGTCTGTGTATTCAGAGATCACTCCACAAACAGCAACTCTACCAAAAATGTTCATGTTCTCAACTGCTGCTTCAAGCATTTCACCTCCCACATTGTCAAAATATATGTCAATTCCATCCGGAAAGTACCTGATTAGAAATTAAACCTCAGTTGACATCTTTAAATTAAAAATTATATTGTTTTAATTAATTCATGTTAAATTCAACTATTTAAATTGGAGTTAATGGCAATCTACCTCCCTGTTATATGCATAATGTTGAATTGACTCTCCCTATTATTATTTGAAAAAGGGCGATTTACCACCCATGATGTTTCACACTCCCTCCCTAAAATTTCCACGGGGTAAAATGCTAATTTTTAAATCATATGAGGGTAAATTGAATATTATAAATATCACAAAAGGATAAATTGACTTTAGCTCATTTAAATTGATCTCATGTGCCCTTTTAGGTTAACATCCTTGTCGGAAATAATTGGCAAAACAAGACTGAACTTTCACGTATTTTTGTTCATGCACTTTATAAAATTATACTTTTGGTTCCAAATGCATTTTGCATCCACATTTAGGATTAAAAAGTGTAAAACTAAGATACAGTTGTGGGACAAAAAATGCAAACTGAGATGAACTATTATATATATGGTGCACAAAACGCCAAGGGACTAATTCAGTAAGATTAAAAACACAATTCTATCTAAAATATATTCACCTTTGAAGAGTCGAGTTCAAATCAGTACTTTCTTTTTTGTAGTTGAATGCATCATCAAACCCAAGCTTCTCCACAAATTGAGCAATATAATAAATGGAGTTTCTTGCAAGGATATCATGATATGAATCAATGTAGTAGTAATGTTACTTTTTGTTTGGTTCCTGCACATCCAACAACATAGCAACCAAACAACTTGGCATATTGTCCAACCACATCCCAACAGAACCAGAAGCAGCAGAGATGAAAACTTTATCCCCTTTTTTGGGCTGGCATACTTTGAAAAAACCTCCATATGCTTTGAGGCCACTGGTTCCTAATATGCATGCCTCCACCATAATAAGAAAGGGGAAATCCCAAAGGATCCAACTTTTTTTATTAACATGACTTGTGCACCCCACTCTTTTATAACGGTGTACTCTCCCCAATGAAGACGCCCAGTTACCAGATCGCCTGTTTTAAAATCAGGGTGTGCAGATTCAACCACCCTACCCAACCCACTTCCATCAATAACCTGCACTCCAAATTGATCAATTTGGTACAAGATTTTGTTACACATTGTGTAATTGAGATACCATATATCTCAATGAATGAATTTAAAAACAAAACAAATTAACTACTTAAATACTTTTTTACCATTTCATTATTTTTGCATTTACATTTATACTATTTAACTAGTACTCTTCCCCAGTTCTAACACGTTTTTAATTAATGTATAAAATTATTTTTCTTGTTTTATATATAGAGAGGGTGTAACAACTTTAATTAAATATTAGATCTACAATGCTATAAAGTATTTCAGTTTTCAACTTTACAATATAAGTTATGTAAATTTATACTACAAAAGAACACATGGAAATTATTAATGATTATTATGTAATAAAAGATCTTTTATTTTTATTTTTATCATAATTCCTAAAAAAATTTAATATGTTTTCTGCGTGCACCTTACCGCTAAGGCTAGATTTGGCCTCTTCGTGGTCGAATTTGGCCTTAGTGTGGCCCGTTCCGGCCACGAAGAGGCCAAATATGGCCGAAACTAGCCATGGCATGGCCAGCTGCAACAACTCGACGACCAAATCTGGCCGTCGCGTTGCCGGTATTGGCCACGCCATGGCAGCGTGAAACGAGCATGGTGGGGACAAATCACAGGAATGATGACTTTGGGTTGTACCAAGTCGGAAACCAAGTGATGGGCTGGTGGTGAGTTTGGAAGATGAAGAAAAGATGGAAGATGAAGGAGAAAGAAATGAGGGATGTTTTTAGGATTTTAGTGATTGTTGAACATATTTATATAAGGGTATAAAAGGAAACTACTATTTCTGTATATGTCCAACAATAAAAGAGGGTTCAATTGAACATGAATTGTGACCTATTTCCTAATAGACTAGCCGTTGAGAGTTAGTTGTGTTAAATCACTACTTTAAGGGAGAGAGTATTTCTAGAAAAAATAATTTCATTTATAGAAAATGGAGTGTGATTTTGAAATATCCCAAAAAGGAAATAGTATTAAAATTTAGGGACATATTAGTATTATTCAAAGATACAATTTTTTCTTTATATTATAGTAATTAATTGAATTTGAAAATCCAAAAGACAAATTTTATGCATAACATTTTTTTTTTGTCCATTTTTGTCTTGCTTGTCATTTTACTGATGAAATTCAAGAACCAAACATAGTATTATAGTGCGACGTGAATCACCTGTCCCGGAAGAATAGCAGCTGAGTCGGGCAGAAGCAATTGTGAGCAGCTGTGAGTCTTCATGCGGTTTAATTGATATGGATCCATAGAAATGTAAAGATTTTTCACGACCATAACAATGTTGTCCACGCCGGAGCTTAAGGAAATTGTTTCTTCACAAATGCTGAAGTCTCATTCCATTGGTGCTCCATTAATGTAATCCTTCATTCTTACGTACTTGTTTTTCACTTCCATTTTCTCCCAAAACTCGGACATTATTAGATTAATTTTGGTGTAAAAAAAAAGTGATGTTCTATTGTTTTTGGGGCCATTTTCAAAAAAATTATTTTCAAAAAGACCATTAAAAACTTAAAAATTTCAAAAAGGCCATTATTTAAAAAAAGAAAAAGATTTATTCACTAATTTTGGCATTTGGCATTTGGCAAACGCCAAACGCCAAATGTCATATGAAGATGTTCTTGACATTTGGCGTTTGGGGTTTCCCAAACGCCAAATGTCAAAAACGCGTAAAAATACAGAAATCAGATCGAAGAAGAAAAGAAGCGGCGAAACTTACACCAAACGAACGATCATTCTCCTTCGTTCCTCCTCTCCCCATCATCTCTGATTGCATGTGCCATCTCTAGTTTGTGAAATTCTTGGGAAAAAATTGGAATGGAAAAGTTGAGAGAGATGAGAGAGTTGAGAGAGTTTGAATTTGAATTTAGAAATTGTTTTTAAGTTTTAGAGTTAAGGGTTTTGGTTATGGGTTAAAGAAAAAAAAAAAAAAAGGCTGTGGCCTTTTTGAAATTTCAATTTTTGGTTATGGCTTTTCTAAAAATTACCCGTGTGAAGGGATAGTGGAGAAGGGGTAATGAAAGGGTGAGTGAGGATTTGTATTATTAGGGGCTTATGCTAAATGAGCATGTGGCATTGAGGAATCAAAAACTGTTGGTGCGTTTATGAATTGTGTTTAAAATGGAAATTTTTTATCCAAATCTGATTTGACAAAACTTATCCAAACCTGGTTTAACAAAACTTATCCAACCACATGACAAATATATTGCACTTGTTTTGTGATTGATCACTCTCTTAAAAGTTTCATCAAATCCTAAAGCAAGTGTATTACATTTGTCATGTAGTTACTTTAGGACTTTGGGTTCGACCGAACGCGATTTGAATAAGGATTTTTTAAAATAATGTTGTGGCTAAATATGAAGGAAATGATTATTTAATAGATTAATAAATTACCATAGTATTTAATATAATGACAAGTGTAAATGTTATGGAAATTTATAAAAAAAACATAGTGCATGTTTGTTTGGCTTTTTACAACGGGTCCAAATTATATTGGGCAAGTACGTGACATCAATTATATTGCCTCTGTTCTCTCTGTACTTGGGTTCTACTAAAATTTATCCACCATCTCAAGTGAGTTGTTCTAGTGAGCTTCTTGCTACATCAATAGTCATGGTAGGGTAAACATGGAAGTTGAAAATCACGGAATAGGGGTTCCTTGGTTAAAGTTATATTAAATCAAATGAATAATGATGAGCCGGAAATCAAAGAGGGGATATTTTTCTTAATTATTGCAGTTCATGGCTGGAAAATTCTGATAGTTCCATTTATAGAAGTTTATAATGAGAGGTATATATGGTCAAAAGGGGGTGAGCTAACTTTTCTTCTTTACTTTTTTTCTTTTATTTTACTCTCTCTCATCTCTACCTCTGTATCAAGACCCGATTGTGATTACTTTATTTGGTGCCATGGAGAAAGGGGTACTCGTTTCATCATCGGTTGGGAATGACATACGCATTGGAAATTTACATAACGGTACTCCTTGAATTTTGATGGTTATAACCGGCTCTATTGACCATTTCTTTGGCAGAAGCCTCGCTTTGAGGAATGGAATAACTGCTATAAAATGGACGATGTTCCTAGTCATCAATTATTACTAATTTGCCTCTAATATTTCAAACAAAGTCAATCTTATTTTAATCCTTAAAAGAAGTCGCACACAAAATGAACTAGACACGTGCAAACTACGTGCATTTTCTAGTATTCTACAAACATACCTCAAATATTGTCTTCTGCAATTCAAGCGATGTTTTATCTTCTCTTGGATATGAAATGATAATTATATGTGAAAGTGGTCTTACTTCTGTTGGATATGGAATGATAAGAATATGTGAAAGTGGTTTTGCTCCTCCACTTTATCAGATGAATTTGTTTTAAAGTCTAACGCGACTTCAAGTTTTATTTTGGATGATTCTAATACATTCGAGTATAGTGACTTCACACATCTAAGTGTTGTGATAAGCTCCAACAATGTAAAAGTTATCATGTATTATGTTGGTCCCAAAAGTGGTCAATGAGGTCTAGAGGGGGGGGGGGGGGGGTGAATAGACCTCTGAAAACTTTAAAACTTTTTCTCTAACTTTTCAAATCAGCAGACTAAGCTGATCGAGATTTGTAAGACTACTAAGCTGATGCGCACAAAGCTTTATCAGCAGAGTTGACCACTCATCTGATTTTCACTCAGCTGATTTCAGATGTTAAATCAGAGTTTTTAGAAACTAGTTGGCAGCGGATATGTCAAGTGTTTTTCAGCCAATCTGTTCCTCTTTAAGTTTTCTCACTCAAAAGATTTTGTCCCCAGTTTTTACAACTCCTTTTAAAATCTTTTGGTTAAATCGTATGTTTGAGTTCTTTGATAAATATGCAAAGTATAACAATAAATAATTCAAACACACAGGATTTTTATAGTGGTTATATGGATAAAAATCCTTTAGTCCACTCTTCCAAGTCACACAGATCTTGGGTTATACTAGAAAACACAAAGTAATCAAGTATACAATGCTTGCGCTGATCAACAAATGAAAAGCCACAAGTGCGCTGTAAGACATCACACAGAAATCCTACACTCTGAAGCTAGATCACTCACTTAGACGGATCTACACTCCTCACGCTATTTTCAGTACAGAAGATCACTCAGAAATCCTATACTAGGAAGCTATATCACTCACAAAGATGGATATACACTCCTCTCTTTTACAGTTGATAGTCACTCAGACAGACAACTAAGTTCTCTGTTCTTCAACGAAAAGCTTGGTCAACAAATGACTTCGGCTTGTGATCAGATGACTCAACTGATGGATCTTGCTCTTATGATATGATCTTGAGTTGTGCAAGCTCTCTTTTGAACTTCAGTTATGTCTTCTATTTATACTCTCAGATTTTGAATTTCTGCCCGTTGAAGGTTGCCAGGAATCTACAGTCCTCGAGTTCTGGTCCTGACACGCGGAACGGCTCCCTGCAACTGTTGCACTGTACACTCTGCTGTACGGATGTCTACTTTATGTCAGTCGCATTTAATGCACTCAGCTCTTAGCTGGTTCCCGTTGATAAGCTTCCAGACCGTCTTTACTCTGCTGGTGGAAGTACTCTGCTGATGATCACTTTGCTGATCACTCGGCTGATGGCTTCTCGGCTGATTCAAGAATGAACATATCTATCTTGACTCGGCTGATAATACCCATCTGATATCCCACTCGGCTGATTCGGTCACTTAGCTTCCAGACCATGAGATAGGTTTCACTAAGGTGTTCAGTTCTTAGTTGATGACTTCCAGATTACCCTTTTTGTCATCTTCAAAACCTTCTCCAATATTAACCAACATATTATGTAAAAAAAAAAGAGCAAATCCAGTTGCAAGCATCAAATTTTTATGGACATTTGACGGAACACAAGTACCTGCTCCAGATGTGTCTTCATACACGACAATAGGGCCTTCGCCGAGCTGTCTGAGAATCTTAAAACTGGACGTTATGGCTATGGATTAGCTGTACTGGCCTCATGGATTCCAAATGCAAGGAGTAGTCCTTAGATTGAATTACAATCAGATGGTCAGTAAATAACTCTTTTTCTCAAAACTTCTTCTTAAACACAAACGTAGTTGGGCAGACGCTAACAGTGGAGCCTTTAGGTAGTATAACAACAACTGTGTAAGACGTTGCACCTTTCCCAAAATAAGTGATAGTCCTCTTAAACTTCTGAACAAAGGAACTTGTTGTTCCACTAGTATTGCACAAGACGACAAAAGACGCGGGTAATTCATATATGAATATGGATTTTAGCAATTGTACCTTGATCGTGTTATGGTTTGAATATGTTTCAAGGTGAAACTCATCGAACACAGAAGGTTAACATAGTCTTCTGGAGTGGCATGGTGAAACGCATTGAAAGTTCACATAACGGTATTACTTGGGTTTTGACGGATACAATTGGCTCTGTTGATCGTTTCTTTTCAGAAGCCTCGGTTTGAGGAATGGAATAACCACTATCGGATGGGCGATGTTCCTAGTAAGCAATTATTACTAATTTGCCTTTAATTTTTCAAACAAAGTCAATCTTATTCTAACTCTTAAAAGAAGTCGCACACAAAATAAACTGGGCACGTGCAAACTAAGTGCATTCTTCTAGAATCCTACAAACATACCTCATTTATTGTCTTATGCAATTCAAGCGAGGTTTTATCTTCTCTTGGATATGAAATGATCATTATGTGTAAATTGGTCATGTTTCTGTTGGATATGGAATGATATGACTATGTGAAAGTGGTTCTACTTCTCCACTTTATCAGATAAACTTTGTTTTAAAGTTTTTTTATTTAGAATGATCCTAGTACAATCGAGTATAGTGGCTTTACACATCTAGGTGGTGTGATAAGCTCCAACGATGTAAAAGTTCTCATATATAATGTCAAAAAAAGAGCAAATCCAATTTACAAGCATCAAATTTCTACGGACATTTGCGGGGACAAGAAGTACCTACTATAGTTGTGGCTTCATACACGTCAAGAGGCTTCGTCGAGCTGTCCGAACATCTTAAAATCGGATGTTATGGCTTTGGGTTAGCTGGTACCGGCCTCGTGGATTCCGAATGCAAGGAGTGGTCTTATTTGTTCTAGCATCTTTTTAAATAATGATTTAGTTGCCATTTATGCTAATTCTATGGCGTGCCCTCTTGCATCAGGATTTTTTGCGGTTCTTAGAGGTGCACACCAGAAACAGAGCCCAGTAGCCATTAGATCCTCAATAATCCCAATCGAGCACTCATTCTTGGCCTTGTATACAATGCCACTCTGGAGACTATGTCAACCTTATGTGCTCGATGAGTTTCACCATGAAACAGATTCATATCATAACAAGATCAAGGTACAATTGCTCGACCCAGTCTTCAGATATGAATTATCCGTCTTTTCTCGTCTTGTACAATACCCGTGAAAGAGTAAGTTCCTTTGTTAAGAAGTTTAAGAGGACTATCACTTATGTTGAGGAAGGTGCGACGTCTTACACAGTTGTAGTTATACCACCTAAAGGCTCCAATGTTGGTGTCTACCCAACTACGTTGGTGTTTAAGAAGAAGTTTGAGAATAAGAGTTGTTCACTGACCATCTAATTTAAGATAAATTGTGGTGAAGAAATCACATATGGTTTTGTGATTTGGATTAAGGAAAATGAAAATCTAACTTTGAGATTCCTATTGTGGTCTCTCATATTATTCCTATGTGGCGATTAGTTATATAGTTGTTGCCTTGACTTTCTATGTATAAGGAACTTAAAATATATGTTTATGAATTTTATGAATTTCAAATAATAATATGTCTTTATATTGAATTACAAAAATGCACATGTGTCGTGCGTGTCTGAATAATTACTATTTGAATGTTTTGATAGAAAAATACACAAACTTTGCACAAGAATATTATAAGTGTAGGTACTAAAAGAAAAATTGAACTTTTTATAAAATAAAATAAAATAAATAGGAATATTATTAAAACTACAAAGTATTATACATAGCTTTATAATACTTATATAATCAATTTCATAGTTTATCCAAAATTATAAGAGCTTAATATTTTTCTTCTTCTTATAAATTACAAAAACATATACATTTCAATATTCTAAATGTTTTCATAATAATAAGTTTTAATAATTAATTCAAATATCCAAATACGTACAATATATGGTTCTATAAATAATATAATCATTATTTATTGTCAAATCGAACATATTATGACCCAACTAACTAATTTTGTAGCCCTGAGAATCTTACATATTACTCACAAATAACTAATTTGAATACCGCCGAAAAGGCCTTAGTCAAATGGTTAAGGATGAGGCTCCATGACCAAGAGGTCATATGTTCAAATCCAAATCCCACTAAGTGGGTATTTTCTATAGTTTAATACTAGCATTTATAATTAGTGAAACATTCAATAATTAGGGAATGACATACACGTTGGAAGTTCACATAATGGTATTCCTTGGGTTTTGACGGTTATAACCGGCTCTATTGACTATTTATTTGGCCGAAGCCTCGTTTTGAGGAATGGAATAACTACTATCAGATTGACGATGTTCCTAGTCAGCAATTATTACTAATTTGCCTCTAATATTTCAAACAAAGTCAATCTTATTCTAATCCTTAAAAGAAGTCGCACACAAAATGAACTAGACTAATTCTTTGGCGGAAGCCTCGCTTTGAGGAATGGAATAACTACTATCGGATGGACGATGTTCCTAGTCAACAATTATTACTAATTTGCCTCTAATATTTCAAACAAAGTCAATCTTATTCTAATCCTTAAAAGAAGTCGCACACAAAATAGACTAGACACGTGCAACATACGTGCATTTTTCTAGTATTTTACAAACATACCTCAAATATTATCTTCTGCAATTCAAACGAAGTTTTATCTTCTCTTGGATATGAAATGATAATCATGTGTGAAACTGGTTCTATTTATGTTTGATATGGAATTATATGGCTATGTGAAAGTGGTTCTGCTTCTCCACTTTATCAAATAAACTTTGTTTTAAAGTCTAACACAAAAAAAAAAAAAAAATTATTTCAGATGATCCTAGTACATTCGAGTATAGTGGCTTCACACATGTAGGTGTTTTGATAAGCTCCAACGATGTAAAAGTTTTCATGTATTATGTCAAAAAAAGAGCAAATCCAATTGCAAGCATCAAATTTCTACAGACATTTTTGGGAACACAAAGTACCTCCAGTTGTGGCTTCATACACGTCAAAAGGGCCTTCGCCGAATTGTTCGAGCATCTTAAAACCGGATGTTATGGCTCTGGGTTAGCTGGTACCGGCCTCATGGATTCCGAATGCAAGGAGTGGTCTTATTTGTTCTAGCATCTTTTTAAATAATGATTTTGTTGCCATTTATGCTACTTCTATGGAGTGCCCTCTTGCATTAGGATTTGTTTGCGGTTCTTAGAGGTGCACACCAGAAATGGAGTCCAGTAGCCATTAGATCCGCAATAATCACAACAAACCCGCTGGACAACACACAGAATGTCATTCGTTATCCATTCTTCAGCGAAGTTGCAACTCCACTAGCTATGGGAGCCCGACAAGTTGATCCCAATCGAGCACTCGTTCTTGATTGTGTATACAATGCCACTCCGGAGACTATGTCAACCTTATGTGCTCGATGAGTTTCATCATGAAACATATTCATACCATAACAAGATCAAGGTACAATTACTCGACCCCGTCTTCGGATATGAATTACCCATCTTTTATCGTCTTGTACAATACCCATGAAGAGCAAGTTCCTTTGTTAAGAAGTTTAAGAGGGCTATCACTTATGTTGGGGACGGTGCGACGTCTTACACAGTTGAAGTTATACCACCTAAAAGCTCCACTGTTAGCGTCTATCCAACTACGTTTTTGTTAAAGAAGAAGAGTTATTCACTGACCATCCGATTTAAGATAAACTGTGGTGAAGAAATCACATATGGTTTTGTGATTTGGATTAAGGAAAATGAAAATCAGACTGTGAGAGTCCTATTGTGGTTTCTCCTGTTATTTTTAGGTGGTGATTAGTTTTATAGTTGTTGCCTGGACTTTCTATGTATTAGGAACTTAAAATATTTGTTTAGGAACTTTATGAATTTCAAATTATAAAATGTCTTTAGATTGAATTACAAAAATGCACATGTGTCGTGAATGTCTGAATAATTAATATTTGAATGTTTTGATAGAAAAATACACAAACATTGCACAAGAATATTATAAGTGTAGGTTCTAAAAGAAAATTTGAACTTTTTATAAAATAATATGAATATGAATATTATTATAACTACAAAGTATTATATATAGTTTTATAATACTATATAATCAATTTCATAGTTTATCCAAAATTATAGGAGCTTGATATTTTTCTTCTTATAAATTACAAAAACATATACATTTCTATATTCTATATGTTTTCATAATAATAGTTTTAATATTTAATTCAAATATCTAAATACGTACAATATATGGTTCTATAAATAATATAATCATTATTTATTCTCAAATTGGAAATATTATGATTACTATTAATTTATTCATAATTCATAGGAATACTATGTATATGTGGTCACATTTGAACTCGGACCCGGTATGGTAAATCTTCCGGGCTCTCATTTAGACGACACCCTCCTACTAACAAGATTGTGGACACTTTAGGTTTTATAAACAGATTTCTAAAGAAATTTATGCTTGTAATAAGATGGAATCTAGAAGCGAAATGACATAAATTTTATGATAAATATATACAGGGATTATTGTATTTTTTGTGCTACAACTATAGCTCGATGGCGTTTCTGTCCCGTATATTTTCGGACTGGCACATGTAGTGTCACTGTTTGCTATAAATTTTGCATGGCTTGCCTCAATGTGCAAATGACTCGATATGGTGTAAAATAAGTGCGGGCGTGCCAATGTTTGTGCGTGCAAACATAACGATTTAAAAATTGGACATATTGATATCGATGTAAAATATAATTAAATGTCCTGATAAGGCTGACTTCTAATCAATCGATTGCGGCGAAATAGGCAAACACTACCCCTGATTCTTTTCCATGCCTGCCTGGCCGCAGGACTTAAATAATTCTGAAATGCCAAAGTTTAATAGCCAATTGATGGCTTACTCAGTACATCAATGGATTTACCAATCAGTAATTGAGTTGATAATCAATCAGTTTAATTTGTATCGACTTGACTTCAAAGACATAACTAACTTACTGACCATGCTTCAATGAAAAATCACTTGACGTAAAGCACACTTTAATTAAAATCGAGAGATATGGGCCAAATACTTCTATTAATTAAATTGTAAAAGGAATACATGAGTCTTAGCCTACAATGATTTCCCCGATTTACAAATATTACAAAATATGCAAAACGATAAAAAGTCTCCTGTGTTGGCATATGTTTGCCAAAAACGATCTGATAATCCCTTTTAAGTCTTGAAAACTACTCCTTGATTGGCAGGTAAACTCACCAAATGAGTTGATGTGAAAATCAGTGCTAACTTGTTGACATAAAGTAACACTGACGGCAAGTAATTACCATCAGCGGATCGCCCAACCTTGGCAGATGGCTACCAATCGGGCTCCTGACCAGCGGGTGGCCACTGGAAAGGGCATCTGTTGAACAGATGACTACTCAACAGATTGCTATCAGGCATATGGCTACCTGACAGTGTTGCGTTCCAAATACTAACACGCAAACTACGCAAGTATACGGTCGTTACAAGTAATATAAAACGATAAGTACATACCGAGTATCGAATCCCCACGAATGGGTAAAAGGTGGGAATAAACGAATCAATCGACGGCTTATTTCAGTTTGAACGCTTGACACAAAATTATCGAACCCAAATATATGATAAGGGTGATTTTATTTAACTATGAGCGGTAAAGTAAATCTAACTACGAAAGCAAGTAAATTGGGGAGTTAATTATGCGGTAAGGAGGATTTATAAGCAATCAATTAAAGCAGATAAATCATGCGGTTGTTAGGTTAGCTATGCAAACAATCCTAGGTTTAGTTGTTGTTTGTGAGTTTTAAATTAGTTAAGTCTCCCTGTCGGTCTCACTTAACTCTACCAATCTACCCAAACTCTCCATCTCCGGATCAATCACAAACATCGTTGTCACTCGATGCTCTCAGAGGGCTCAAAGGCGTACCGCTGTCACCCGGGACCTAAGACTAACCCAAATCCCCGAATAAAGAGAATCTAAGTTATTTGATGCATTCACGAACGAACTCATTATACAAACACGGACCACACTAGGTATATGCCTATCCTAGGTAGAAATCCACAAATCGTCACTCGCCTAACCTTCAAAGTCCTATGTCTAGGATGCATTCAAGGTAGAATTAAGTCCGATTACATGATTACGGCAAATCAAAGTACTTAAACAATAATCTACTACAATCATTGTCCAAAAGTGCGATGAAACAATAAATCCAACAATTCAAACATAGCCCAACATCAAAACATAATTAATCAAACGATAACAATGACTCGACAATTAATATATTATGCTCGTGTTGCTACTCAAGGATTCAAGGACGTTCGTATGTATCTTTCGAGTTGCATACAAACCTATCGAGTTAAACTAATCCAATTTATGTCTAAGTGGATTAAAATCTAATCGATGCATTAAACTCAAACCTTAAACGAATATGAAACGACATAGGTATATGTCTATCCTAAAATCGAATCACAATCCAAATTCATAATCAAATCCTCAAAATCACTATGTCTAGCAATCAAGAATCAATAAATCTCATCTCAAAGGTTGTCAAACCATAAGATGAACGATAAGCACGGAATCGGATTAACGAACACATATAAGCACCATACTAATCATCAAGACATCATTTAATCAAACAATAACAAAAATATATATAAATCCAAAGAATTCAAATCCACAACCTTTGTTCCAAATAGAAAATAACAACATTCATATCCTAATCATAGACAACTAGGAAATAGAAAGATATCACCTAATCGTAATAAAATCGAGAGATGAATTCTCCTCCCTTTAATCACCACCTAATCACTCCCCAAGGGTGGTGATTAACTCACCCCCTTGGTGGAGTCTTCAAATACAAGAAAAAGAAAGAAAAAGTAAAGAGAGAGTTGAGGGAGGCTTGAGAGGAAAAGGGAGGCAAGGTATGTGTGTGTTATGATTGTGAGCTCCTCTTGACCCTCTTAACCTAGAAAACAAGATCAAAAAGTCCCCTAAAGGGTTATGAAATACAAGTGGGGGAAAAGGGGGGAAGATACAAAAAGCCCCCTGTTTTTCCCGCAGAAAATAGCTGCTGGAACAGGGGTCTCGCGGCCGCGAGACTGAACCTCGCGGCCGCGCTGAACAGGCCGTAAGTTTTCTGCACTGCCACACTTCCTTCCGAGCAGCATATCTTTTGATTCCGAACTCCGATTGTTGATCCGTAAAGTCCGTAGCGTAGCTAACTCACTCATCTTTGACATATCCAAAATTCAGCTCATTTGGATCATCCATAAAATATATATGTACGTTTTAGTGAGAAGCTATCTACATTCTTCTACGATTTGCTTCGGGTTCTCTTTTCTTTGAAGCTCTTTCTGTGCAAAGGCTTGCATCAACGGCCACCGAGTCTTGATTTGATGGAATTACATTGAATCATATCCTCTCGGACTTCCCTTTAGCCTTGCTAAATTCTCAAACCTACAAACAGAACAAAAACACGACAAAAAACGACGAAAACAAAAGAAAACACACAAAAGCCCAACAAAGGACCAAAAACACAAAAGAACACAAAAACAAGCAAAAGCACGCAAAACTCGGATAAAAACAAGATATTTTGAGCTTAAGGAGATAGGTAATAACGACGTTCTCACGGCGTTATCAGACAGCGAGCCCATCAAGCAGATGGCTACTTGATGAGTTTGCCATGTAACTACGTGGGCACTTACATGACGTTTGCAGCGTACTATTTTGCTTGAGATCTAATGGTTTCGCTCGAAACAGCTTCGCTGACGGCGGAAGCAGCTTTGCGGCTTACTCTTGAGCTGCGGTGCTGGACTTCAGGCTGCCATGTCCTGCAGTCTGCGGAGGATTGACGATTGATATCAAGGAATTGGTAATTGTTGGTCCCAAGTGGTCAGATGAGGTTTAGAGGGGGGGGTGAATAAACCTCTTTAAAAATTTGCCTTTTAAAACTTCTAACTTTTCTGTTCAGCAGACTAAGCTGATCGAGAACAGTAAGCAGACTAAGCTGATCTAGCACTAAGCTTTGAACAGCAGAGTTGACCACTCTTCTGATTTCACTCAGCTGATTTTATCAAAATCAGAGTTTAAAATAAACTAACTTGCAGCGGATTTATCAAGTGTTTTTCACAAGTAGTTTTCTTTAACCTTGAAATAGTTTTATCCCCAGTTTAAATAAACTCCTTTATAAAACTTTTCAGCAGTTAACCTTTTAAATGTTTTAAAACTGTTCTTTCAAATATGCAGAAAATAATGCAAGTTAAAAACACAAAGGATTTTTATAGTGGTTATATGGATGTAAATCCTTTAGTCCACTCTTCCAAGTCACTTAGATCTTGGGTTATACTATAGTCACAAAGATTACAGTACACTCTGCTTGTGCCAACCAACAGATGAACTGGCCACAAGTTCGTAGTAGGAAATCACAAAGAAATTCCTAATCTCTGAAGTAATATCGCTCACAAAGATTGATATCTACTCCTCACAACACAACCTAACAAAATCACTCAGATTTTACAAGTATTTTCTATTTTTCTCTCTATTTGCTTCGTCAACAAATGACTTAGCTGATGAGTGTTCTGTTCTTGAGTTTTGAGACTTAGAGAAGTTCTGCTTCGAATTTTAGCTCTCAAAGTGTGTTGTCTCTGTGTTGTTCTTCTCTTCAACTCATGAACTGAACTATTTATACTTGGAGATTTGAATTTCTGCCCGTTGAGAGATCGACAGCTGTTCAAATCCTCGAGTACTGGTCCTTCCTGCAGAAACGGCTACCTGCGACTGAACACTGTACACTCTGCTGTACTTGCTGTCAGATCGCATTAAATGCACCAATCTGATACGAGGTTTCTCTTCAATCATTTGTCATTAATACCCTTCCTCTTCATCATTTATTACTCCAAGTGCATTTATTACCGTTGCACTGATCTTCTGATCTACTTCCACTTGGCTGATCGAAATTACTCGTCTGATGTATACTCGGCTGATCCCAAACTTGAACTAATCTGATTTGAGTCGGCTGATCGTCCACCAGTCTGATTTCTTCCTCAGCAATAGATCAGTAGTCTTCTGGACCATATTTGACTAGTCTGATGAACTTCTTCCTTAGTCAAATATCTTAGAAGGTTTTTACTAAGCTTCTATACTTAGCTGATTCTGATGTTTTGGAAATCATCAAAACCTCCCTTCACTTTATGTCTTCCATCTTCATCTTCATCCAACAATTTCCCCCTTTTTGATGATGACAAAACTTCAGCTAAGTACCTGTTCCTAAAGCTAAAGTTTAAGTCCTCAAAAAATTTCTGAGATAGAAATGATTTGTTGGAAACTTGAACTTTTATAGATTATATCAATTGATTACAAGTTACAAGTTTAACAGATGAGATAACAGAAAGTAAAATTTTACAAGTTTAACAAAAGGATTACAAGTGACCTAGTCTAATAACTTAGTCTAGTCCTTCTTCTCTTCTTGTGTTTCTCCTTCTTCTTCATTTTCAGGGTCTTCATCTTCTTGTTCAGAACTAGAGAGATCTTGTTCAAGCATTTCAAATCTTCTTCTGAGATCCTCTATTCTTTTGTACTTGACATATGGATCTAACTGTTCAGCAGCAGAGTCCTTGGAAGCAGCAATCTCCTTATCAGATTTTACTGGTTCTTTGGGCTCTTCATCAGCATCGTTGTCTGCCTCAGTTACTTCATTGTCTGGTCTGCTTGTATTTTCATCATCAGCATCCTTTTCAGCAGAGTCCAACTTTTCAGTAACTTCAGCTGATAGGTTAGCATCAGCACCCTTCTTCTTCGTTGTAGAATCTCCATCTTCCCCCTTTTTGTCATCATCAGCAGGGTAGACAGGTTCTTCAGGCAGAACAGGAGTGATGTTAATTGCGTCACAAATCAGTCTGATGTTTTTATCCACTGTCAGAAGATGATTTTCCCTCTTCAGTTGCTGCAATGTGTTGTAGGATTCAATCTTCTTGAATGTAAGATCCACTTGATCACACAGTTGAATCTGAGAACTCAGAATTAAGTCAGCTGAAGTAGTGAATGCTTTCAGCATGCTCTCAGCTTTTACTTCATGAGCCTCCATTGCATTTGCAACAACTTCATTGATGTCCCTCCAACCAGCTGTGTTGTTTTTGACCCTTGCACCAAATGTTTCCACATCCAGTCTGATAGCTTGTACTTCATTTTTGATGTTTGCCATTTCTTCCACTATCAGAGGGCTAGGATCAGCAGCCTTTGGGACTTTTTCAGCAGCAGCAGACAGCATAGTTAAGGCTACTTCCTTAAACGTATTCATTTGTTCTCTATGTCTGTCTTCCATTTCCTTCATTGAGTTGGCAATCAGCTGATGGATGGACTCCAAAATAGCTGGTTGCAAGTCTGTTGAAGTTGATGGAGTGGCTGTGCTGGCTTGAGCAATCTCAGGAGTTTTGACAGTCTCCTTTGGTTCATCAGTCAGAGTAGTCTGCTGTTGGGGCAACTTCTCTGATGATGTTGAGAGTTCAGCACTCTTCTGTTGGACCTGTGTTGGCTCATTTATCTCTGTAACAACATCAACACCATTATCAGCAACAACAGTTTTATGTGTAAATATAAGAGCAGGTGTAAATGGTGAAGTTGTCTGTTCAGGTAAGTCTTCATATGTTTTGATAGCCGGTCCAAAGACGATCTGTTGTAAGCTTGGCATAGGTAACATTGAGCTGGGTTGACCCTTCTGATGTCTGGTCTTCTTTGCCCATACTTCCAAAGTTACAGATAATGCCAGCTTGACCATTCTGTTCTGTAGATTTTCATCTGAAGCAGGAGTTTCAGGAACAGAACTTTGTAGCAATTTGGCTTCAGACTTTGCCAACTTCCTCATTCGATAGTGAATCATATCAAAGAAGTGGTCTGAATCCAATGCTTGCCTCAGACATCCAGTTTCCAGAAATTGCAGGACCCATCTTTCCTCAGCAGCAAAATCCTTCCACTGTACTATTTGATCCTTTGTCTTGGTCAGACGATATTCTCTCCATCTGTTGTATCTTATCTTTTCCTTAACAAAGAGACTCTGACGGACCAAAACGTCGTTATACCGCTCAAGATCTGCCACAAATTGTTTGAACATCTCTGGATCATTTTGAACTATGTTCAGAGCGTATTTCAGTTCTGATCTCTTCTTCTTTGGCAGCTTGGGTGTTGGCATAACAGCCTTTGGCTTCTTGGGATCTCCAATTGTGATTCCACCACTGTACCTTGGACCTTGAGCATCCTTGGTACTGGCTTCAATAGCCAAAGCCAAATCATGAGCTTCTTTAGCAGCTTTCTCAGCTTCAGACATGTTTTTAGTCTGAGCCTCAAGCTCCTTAAGTTTGCGAGCGTTTTCTTTTTCTTTCTTTTTCTTCTCAGCTTCATCTATCTTTTTCTGCTCAGCAGCAGTAATCACTTTAACTTTTGCCTTACCAGTTCTCTTCCTTCTGGCGGCAGGTGATTCAACTACTTGTAGTGGAACAGCAGCAGTTGGTGTAGGATGAATGAGTGGGACATTCTCCTCTGCTGGTGAAGTAGTTGGCTGTTCATCAACAGCAGTCTTGTCAAGAGATTGGTCTACTGCATCCACTGGTCTTTCAGCAGCAGGGTTTTCTCTGACTTGAACAGTTGGGGCAGTTGTAAAGGTAACTCGTTGACCTCCCAGAGTTAACTTTCTTTTTGCCTTTGGCTTGGGCAAAACTTCAGGTCGTTGAGGTTCAGCAGTTCTCTTTACTGAACTTCTTGTTCTTCTTCCAACTTCTTTAATCTGAACTGGTTCGTCAGACTCAGTTCTTTCTGGAGATGTTTCAGTACTCATCTCACTGATTTCCTTAGTCACCTCAGTGACTATCTGGTTAGCAGCACCAGCAGACTCTACTGATCTGGTTTCAACAGCAGGGTTTGCTGTTTGATCAGCAGACTTCGTCTTTATGGTAACTTTGGGTTTCTTGGCAGCAGGCTTCTCTTCTTTTCCTTTTGCCTTTCTTTTAGAAGTAGCTCCAATCTTAACTGGTTCATACATCTTCACTTCCTTCAGCTTATGAACTGTCTTCCCGTTCATCAATGGACATCCCAGAGCTGAGAGTAGATGACTCATCATCACCACATGTCCATTCTTCTTTAACGCCAGAAGATAAAAGTAGTGAATTGCCCAGTTAACATCCAACCCATAGTAGATGCAAACCATTGTTTGGTACCTTCTCCTAGGTAACCCATCCAAGGAGCTCGTACAACACTCCAATATTTTGGCAATGATATCAGCAAACCTTTGAAACTCGTCTTTCAGCTGAGTTTTCATAAGGCTTCCAGTCATTGGTTCTCCATCCTTTGCACAGACAAACCAAAATTCTTCCTCCTTTTCTTGAGCCAGGGTAAATACCTCTCCTCCTTCATTTTTAAGGCCATAAATTTCATTCAAAACAGCAGGTGAAACACAGACAGTTTTACCTCCGACAGTAGCCACAGAAATCATTTTGGTTAGGTCATTTTTTCTAGATCCATAGTAGTCAGCCACATCTTCGGTGAAAACATACTCCTCATGAGCCTCCAAAACCTTCACCAATGATGCTTCTTTAATTTTGACCAAGATTTCCTTCATTAGAGGAGTTCCAGAAGAGTAGAACTTCTCGTAATTCAAATAACGTCCTTCAGCTCCGGCCATTTTGAAAAATTTGTAGTAGCTTGAGAGAAATTTAACACTTTTAAGGCAGAAAAGATGAGTTAGTAACTTCTTTTTCACTTAGAATAATTTTGGGTGCGTAAGGTTTAACCCTTCTGATCAGATCTGGATTTATAGATTTCGAAATGCTTCGGTTTCCGTGTTATACGCGGACGGTTTGATTTGATCTGTCAGTTTTTAATCGTGCGGGCGAGAATCGCGGAATTCAAAATTTATTAATTATGTCAGGCAGGCGGGAATTTGAAACGCCACTTGTCTGTTACTTATAAAAGCGTGCTTTTGATAAAACGTTTTTGCACATCACTTTAAATATAAGATGACATAAATAATAACAGATGAGTAAAGTGATACTTATCTGATAAACGACTTGTCTGATACAATATATCACTAGTGAAAGCCAATATCTAGTGATCTTCCTTTGCTGTTTGTCAATCCAGCAAGAAAAATAATCTTCGAATCTTCAAGAATTAAGAACAAATCTTCTGATTAAAACAACTTCAACTAACTGTCATTGAGGATTTCATCTTTAAAACAAGGGTACCGCTAGTCTTACACGTTCCCCCTGAATTCAAGAATTCATCAGTCAACTAGTCTGTTGAGAGTCAGCCTTCTTGAAGTGTAACGCTTGTTGATGTCAGATTAGTAAGCTGTTGAACCCAGTCTTCTGATAGGTTCCCCCTCAGCTTATGAATCCAATTTTAACAAGCCTAATTCCGCTCTTAGAGTGGAGAATCTAGCTTCATTCAGTGGTTTGGTGAAAATGTCAGCAATCTGGTTGTCTGTATGAACATACTCAATAATAACATTTCCCTTTTCAACATGGTCTCTGATGAAGTGATGTTTGATCTCAATATGTTTAGTCCTGGAATGACTAGTAGTATTCTGAGTAAGTGATATTGCACTTGTATTATCACAGTAGATAGGGATTCCACTGATCTTGAGATTATAGTCTTCAAGTTGATGCTTCAACCAAAGTATTTGTGCACAACATGCTCCAGCAGCAATGTATTCAGCTTCAGCAGTAGATATGGATACTGAAGTCTGTTTCTTACTCATCCATGAGATCAGACGACTGCCTAAAAATTGACATGTACCTGTAGTACTCTTCCTATCAATTTTGCAGCCAGCAAGGTCAGAATCTGAATATCCAACAAGTTCAAATCCTGATTCCCTTGGGTACCACAATCCCAATTCTTGAGTGCCTTTGAGATACTTTAGTATTCTTTTAGCAGCTAAGAGATGAGATTCCTTAGGATCTGATTGAAATCTTGCACAGACCCCAACAGAATACATAATATCAGGTCTGCTAGCTGTTAAGTATAACAGTGACCCAATTATGCCTCTGTATTTGGTGATGTCAACTGATTTGCCACCTTCATCCTTGTCCAGACGAAGTCCAGTAGACATAGGAACAGTAACAGATGAGCTAGTTTCCATACCAAATTTCTTAAACAGATCTTTTGTGTACTTTGCTTGATTAATAAAAATACCATCAGGCAGCTGTTTGACTTGTAAACCAAGAAAGTAATTTAATTCTCCCATCATGCTCATTTCAAACTTGTTCTGCATCAGCTTAGAGAATCTTTCACACATCTGTTTGTTAGTTGAACCAAAAATAATATCGTCTACATATATCTGTACCAACAATATATGATTATCCCATTCAATAGTAAACAAGGTTTTATCTACTTTACCTTTGTGAAATCCTTTAATTAAAAGAAAATCAGATAAAGTATCATACCATGCTCTTGGAGCCTGTTTCAGTCCATAGAGAGCTTTCTTCAGACGATATACCTTATCTCCTTGTTGATAAACTTCAAATCCAGGAGGTTGTTCAACATACACTTCTTCTTGCAATTCTCCATTGAGAAAAGCAGACTTTACATCCATCTGAAAGACAGTGAAGTTCTTGTGAGCAGCATAGGCTAGGAACAATCTGATTGCTTCAAGCCTTGCAACTGGTGCGAATGTCTCATCAAAATCAATGCCTTCTTCTTGGCAGTAACCTTTGGCAACTAGTCTTGCTTTGTTTCTGGTAACCATACCATCTTCATTCATCTTATTTCTGAAAACCCACTTAGTGCCAATTACTCTTTGATGAGTAGGTCTGGGAACTAAGTACCAGACTTCATTCCTTTCAAATTGATTCAACTCTTCTTGCATAGCTTCAATCCAGTGAGAATCACCAAGAGCTTCATCAATTAATTTAGGCTCAATTTGTGAAAGAAAACTTACAAACATTGTTTCATTTGCAGTTGACCTTCTTGTTCTAACTCTATCCAAGGGATCACCAATCACTAATTCTGGTGGATGATCTCTGAGCCATCTGAGATCAGGTTGCAAATCTGGATGTTGTCCTCTGGATTGATCTTGCAACACTACTGTTGGAGTCTCAGTAGTAGTCTGTTGAACAGTTGTGGTCTGTTGAACAGTCTCTGGTCTGTCAGCTGTTTGCAACTCCTCTGTTAGACAATCAGCAGACTGATTTTGAACAGCACTTGAGTTAACAGCTTGAGATAAGTTGGGTAGTATGATGGGTACATATTCTTCCTTTCTTTCCACATTCAATTTCTGAAAGTCAGCAGATATCTCAGGGTTTGCACTTTGATTCTTTTCAGATGATTGACTTGGTTCATCAAATACTACATGAATAGATTCTTCTACAAGCAAAGTTCTTTTGTTAAACACTCTGTAAGCTTTACTAACAGTAGAGTAACCTACAAAAACAGCTTCATCAGCCTTCTCTGCAAATGCAGTAAGGTGATTTTTCCCATTGTTTAAAACATAACATTTACAACCAAAAATCCTAAGATAATGTAAATTAGGCTTTCTGTTGTTCCATAATTCATAAGGTGTCTTGTTTTGACTTTTGTTGATCATACACCTATTCTGTGTATAACATGCTGTGTTTGTAGCTTCTGCCCAGAATCTTTGGGGCAGCTTTGCTTCAGCTATCATTGTCCTGGTAGCTTCTTTTAGAGTTCTGTTTCTCCTTTCAGCAACTCCATTTTGTTGAGGGGTTCTGGCAGCAGAGTACTCATGACTGATTCCTCTGGAATTACAGTACTCTTCAACAGTAGAGTTTGTAAACTCAGTCCCTCTATCTGATCTGATCTTTAAAATTCTTTGACTCTTCTCATTCTGGATCAGTTCCATCAGATTTGTAAGATGTTCCTTGGTTTCACTTTTCTTCTTCATGAAGATTACCCAAGTAAATCTTGAAAAATCATCCACAACAGCTAGGCAGTATTTCTTCCCACCATTGCTGATTGGATCAATAGGGCCAAACAAATCCATATGCAGTAGCTCCAAAATTCTGGTTGAAGATTGGTGCTTCTTGCTTTTGAAAGATGACTTCACTTGTTTACCCTTCTGACAGGCATCACAGAGCTTGTCTTTGCTCATGACTGTCTTTGGAATTCCTTCAACCAAATCATTCTTTATCAATCTGTTGATGGTCTTGAAATTCAAATGATTCATTCTTTTGTGCCAAAGCCAACTGATTTCACTTGGTGTAGAAGCCACTAAGCAAACATTTGAATTCTTGTCCACAGAATTCCAGTCGACTACATAGATGTTTCCTTGTCTTCTTCCAGATAAAATAACCTTCTTTGTTCCAATTTGTTCAACATAACACTTATCTGATGAAAACACCACGGAAAATCCTTTGTCACAAAATTGACTTATGCTCAGCAGATTGTACTTCAGGCCACTAACATATGAGACGTCAGATATCTCTATGTTTCCTTTGATAAGATTTCCAACAGCTACAACCTTGCCTTCTTTGCTGTCTCCAAAAGTAACTTTTGGACCATTTACAGCAACAGCATCTGCCAGTTCATGTATGTCTCCACACATGTGCCTTGAACATCCACTGTCCAAGTACCATTTCTTCGTTATTTTACTCCTACTCCTAATCCTAACCTACAAAACAAAATAAAAATGTTTTAGGTACCCTTTATTGAGAGGGTCCTGGCGGATTAGTATCACCTTTGACAACCCAAGATGTTGAAGTCTTAGGCTTCTTAGGCTTTGCAGTCTTAGCAGGAGCATGAGCAACTTCATTTACATCATAATCAGCAGGCATATTAAGGTGATAATCATTATGATGATGATAAGGCTCATAAGCAGGATATGATGCATGATAAGTAGGGTAGGCATGCATTGTTTGATGAGCAGGATATGCAGCAAAATGAGGTGGATAATGAGGTGCAGCATAATATGGTGGATAAGCAGGTTGCACATAATAAGACTCATTTCCATAGTAAGCATTTTGGTTGTAATTTCTTTGCTTCTTAGATCTGCTCTTTACTTGCTCTTTAACAGACGACTTAGCTTTACTAGTCTGATTGGTTTTACTCTTATCAGCAGACTTCTTGGGACTACTCTGCTGTTTGGTTTTACCAGTCTGTTTTTCAGTTTCAGGCTTTTTACCCTTCTTAGCCTTAGGAGTCTTTATCTCCTTTTTCTCAATCTCAGGTGAAATGGGTTTAGTAGTCTGAACATACAAGACAATATTACTATTATCAGCAGATATAAATTTTTCAGCTTTGTTCAGTTCTAAACTTTCTTTTACTACGGGAGTACTCTGTTCAGTTGGTTTATCTATTGTCACAACAGACGACTTAGAAACAGACGACTTATTATGCAAAGATATTCTAGCTTCAAGTTCTTTAATTTGTCCCTTGTACATTTCACATTCAGCTCTCAGAGATTCACATTCATGCGAAAGCTTTTTATACATGGCTGATTCGTCAGGTTTTTCAACCTTAAGTTTCAGTTTAGCATTTTGCTTTTTCAGCAGAATCATCTCGTCCTTAAGCTTAGCAAGCTCATTAACAACATCTACTTTGTTGTTCATCATTTGCTCAAATGAGTTAAACAGTTCAAGCTCACTTTCAGAGAGCATTACCTCATTGTCAGAATCATCAGATTCCTTTGCCATGAGACACAGTAGTGCAGGTGTTTCGTCAAAAACAGAGTCATCACTTGAAGTGCCAGATTCTGAGTTTGATGAGTGGATGGCTGCCATCTTTTCAGCTTCAGCCAACAGCACCTTGCTCTTTTGGTATCTCTTCTCTCTTCTTTCTTTTCTTTGTTTCTTTTCCTCCTCTGTGTACTTCTCCGCTTTAGGATATGGGCAGTCCTTGATGAAGTGTCCCAATTTCCTGCAATTATAGCACATCATTTTGGATTTATAGTCATCCTTAATGTCATAAGTATTAGAGGTAGGTTTAGAAGTAGAAGCATTGTTATATTTGTTCTTCATTTTTCTCTTGTAGAACTTTTTGAATCCGTTCAATAACAACGCAACATCGTCAGCAGTATACTCCTTTTTGCTCAGTACTGGGGCCTCATCAGATGAGTCCACTTCTCTGCTTTTTCCAGACGATCTTCTTGTTCTTTCTGCAGCAACCAGTGCAGCAGTGGGGCCAGAAGTTGAGGTCTCTTCTATTCCCATCCTTGGTATTTTATACTCGTACGCCTTGAGTACAGAAAACAACTCTGTCAGAGAGATCTTCCCCAGATCCCTAGATTCTTCCATAGCTGTGATCTTCATGTTGAACTTGGGTGGTAGCGCCTTCAAGACTTTGAGAGTGATCTCTTTGTCTGTGAATGTCTTACCCAGCTTTAACACGTTGTTCAGCACTTTGGTAAACCTTGAACTCATCTGTTCAATGGTTTCTCCAGGCTTCATTTTGAAGTTATCAAACTTCTCCATGGCAACACTTAGATTGTGTTCCTTGATGGCTTCGTTTCCCTCACTCATATCCCTGACTTTGTCCCACATCTCTTTTGATGTTTTGCAGTGTTTGACATAGTCAAACCTTTCATTGTCCAGGGCTTTAGTCATGATGAAGATTCCAACTTTATCAAGATTTTTCAACTTGATTTCATCAGGTGACATCTCTTCTTCATCTTTATCAACAACAGTATCTACGCCATCGATTTTGATTGTCTTGGTAACCCTTATTGGACCTTTTGTTATGCATCTGTACATATTATCATTGTAAGCAGCAAGGAAAATTTCCATGCGTATTTTCCAGTCCTCAAAGCTCATACCGCCTATGTGGGGAACAAGGCTAATACAATCCATTTTTCAAAGAGTTTTGTTTTTCAAAAAAATGCTCTTTTTGAAAACCTTTGAAAAACACTTAAGGATCAAGCTCGTTGATCAGTCAGATGATTCAGATGAACCACCTGCTCTGATACCACTTGTTGGTCCCAAGTGGTCAGATGAGGTTTAGAGGGGGGGGTGAATAAACCTCTTTAAAAATTTGCCTTTTAAAACTTCTAACTTTTCTGTTCAGCAGACTAAGCTGATCGAGAACAGTAAGCAGACTAAGCTGATGTAGCACTAAGCTTTGAACAGCAGAGTTGACCACTCTTCTGATTTCACTCAGCTGATTTTATCAAAATCAGAGTTTAAAATAAACTAACTTGCAGCGGATTTATCAAGTGTTTTTCACAAGTAGTTTTCTTTAACCTTGAAATAGTTTTATCCCCAGTTTAAATAAACTCCTTTATAAAACTTTTCAGCAGTTAACCTTTTAAATGTTTTAAAACTGTTCTTTCAAATATGCAGAAAATAATGCAAGTTAAAAACACAAAGGATTTTTATAGTGGTTATATGGATGTAAATCCTTTAGTCCACTCTTCCAAGTCACTTAGATCTTGGGTTATACTATAGTCACAAAGATTACAGTACACTCTGCTTGTGCCAACCAACAGATGAACTGGCCACAAGTTCGTAGTAGGAAATCACAAAGAAATTCCTAATCTCTGAAGTAATATCGCTCACAAAGATTGATATCTACTCCTCACAACACAACCTAACAAAATCACTCAGATTTTACAAGTATTTTCTATTTTTCTCTCTATTTGCTTCGTCAACAAATGACTTAGCTGATGAGTGTTCTGTTCTTGAGTTTTGAGACTTAGAGAAGTTCTGCTTCGAATTTTAGCTCTCAAAGTGTGTTGTCTCTGTGTTGTTCTTCTCTTCAACTCATGAACTGAACTATTTATACTTGGAGATTTGAATTTCTGCCCGTTGAGAGATCGACAGCTGTTCAAATCCTCGAGTACTGGTCCTTCCTGCAGAAACGGCTACCTGCGACTGAACACTGTACACTCTGCTGTACTTGCTGTCAGATCGCATTAAATGCACCAATCTGATACGAGGTTTCTCTTCAATCATTTGTCATTAATACCCTTCCTCTTCATCATTTATTACTCCAAGTGCATTTATTACCGTTGCACTGATCTTCTGATCTACTTCCACTTGGCTGATCGAAATTACTCGTCTGATGTATACTCGGCTGATCCCAAACTTGAACTAATCTGATTTGAGTCGGCTGATCGTCCACCAGTCTGATTTCTTCCTCAGCAATAGATCAGTAGTCTTCTGGACCATATTTGACTAGTCTGATGAACTTCTTCCTTAGTCAAATATCTTAGAAGGTTTTTA
The DNA here is from genome assembly GCA_030819805.1 of Penstemon newberryi var. newberryi. Lineage (NCBI taxonomy): Eukaryota > Viridiplantae > Streptophyta > Magnoliopsida > Lamiales > Plantaginaceae > Penstemon > Penstemon newberryi. The sequence goes on from JAUALY010000008.1 coordinate 2,728,289, forward strand.
CTAAGCTTCTATACTTAGCTGATTCTGATGTTTTGGAAATCATCAAAACCTCCCTTCACTTTATGTCTTCCATCTTCATCTTCATCCAACAGTAATGCTGACTGACTGACAGAAGCAACGTATGCTGGACTTCCGGAGAGGCGTTGAGCCAATTTCAATGTAGACTGAGTTGATTGATTGAGTTGTGTGTCCTTGAATGTGCCATCCTCCTGATATTTATAATCCCCTAACGGACAATTCTCCTGATGAACGTCCACTTCTTCCACTTCCTGCATGATCTCCACTGCTTGGGCAGTTATTTGCCATGTTTGTGCTCCATGTTCCTTTGAAGACTTAGTTGGCAGTTAATTTTGAATTCTGCCAAATCCCCTATCTTTTAGCCTTTATAACCAACTTTGAGATATATTAGGAAGTGGTTACTTTTAATCTCTTTCTTTGACCAGATAATCACGTGGCTGTTTTGTAATCTTTAATTAATTAAATTAACATATTTAATTAATTGTCCATGTCTGCTACTGGGCCAGTTTTAGGCCTCATTAACTAGCTGGGCTATTTAATATTCAGCTTGGGCCATTTACATCTCACTTAAATAACTGAACCCACTTGGCCGAATTGATTTTCTGAGCCCTCATATTAAATTGGTTAACTGGGCCTGTTTTACATCATGGTTTTTATTTGGCCCAGCCTTTTGCCCATTCGGCCTTTTATCAGGCCATTATCTCCCGACAAACTCGAAGGTGATTTTTCGGGTACAAATAATGTTCCCCGTAAGTCGTATTCGATGTAAGTAATTTGAAAAATTAATTCAATAGAACTAGACTTGGATTAAAGTTTTTCCCTCAAATTGCGACAATGGCTCATTTAATAACCAACCATCAGCTTTATGAAAACGAAATTGTCAGTAAAAGATAGACCATATCACAATGGCCTTGATGATGGCATATCTCTCGATGTCGAATCAGTTTGATATCAGATCAGTGTGGATCTCCTCGATATCAAGGCGCCTCTTGATATGAGCGCGTCGATATCAGTGGGCCTAATATATCAAGGACTTGGCAGTCAGCCAAAATTTTGGCAGTTAACCAAATTCGCCTTTTCAAGTGGTTGATCTGATGAACAAGGCCTTCGATTTGATTCAGTGGCCTTGATCTTTATGGGCTCGATGTACCTCATCCTGATGAGAGGCGTGTCTCGATATTGATATGATCTGGGTTGATATTGAGGGTCGATCCCCTACTATGGTATTTTCATTGTTGACTCGTCAACCCCTTCTCTCTTTCTTGTTTATCAAGACTCCTGATGGCTTTTGCCATTGACAATGTGTTGTGGCCTTTTCAAGCCATCTTCTATGTATCTCCAATACAAGTCTGTTTATCAGGAATATCAAAGGCTCTATTGAATGAAAAGTTAACCACTACTCTAGAAAACACGAAAACAAATAAAAATGAAATACTCCTAATTTCCTAAACTATAATATACAAAGGGGACGGCGAACAAAGTTAATTGTGTCGTGCTTCAATTTCTTGCTCTTTGGTCGAGTGAAAAAAACCCATCATTTTCGCCTATCAGCCTAATGTCCCGATGGCGATTTTGGCGAAACGGGACGATAAATGTCCTATTTTGGCAAAACGGGACGATAAATGTCCTATTGTTTATCAAGCTGTAAATTTATTTCGCCATTATGGTGATCATCCTTCGACCCTGCCCCCCCGAGCCGTAGCAAGGGTGCATATTTCTTACTCCTAGATATCGCCTATCAAGTGGCGTGCAATGCAAAATGATCGACATGATGGCTCTGTTGTCAGTGGCTGATTTGCCAATACTCTGAATGTAGACCATGCAGACCATCGACTTGTGTGGCCAGTTTGGCCCTGATACGCGCCAACATCTGATAAGTAGCTTGATCTGCTTTATTAGCAATTTCGGTGACCTTTTCAGGGAAGCTATTTCAGTGAACCTTTTGAGGGACCATTATGTAGTGGCCTTATCAAGGTCTTTCTTCAAGTCAAATGTCCTTAAGACAGGAGGATGACTTGGTCCGGCCTCCGATATCGATGTCATTGATTTTTCATGTCGGCCGGATGGCCTGATGGAGGTTTGATGAAGTAGATCGATAGAAATCCTGATATTGAAATACATGTAGATCGGCAACGACATGGTACTGATCGTCCTCTGATTTGGACCTGCCCCCCGAGCCGTAGCGAGGGGGTTGCGATTTTGGTGTAAGGAATCGTTGATCAGTCAGTGTGCATCATGGGAGTACCGATCTGTTTGATGGCTCTCTTCCAAGGGTTGGCCAGTTTTCATTGGCCATGATATAAGCTTTTATATCTCTCATGTTTCAGCATTAGACTGTCCGATGATCGGAGCATTATTCATATCAGAGAGTATTTTCTGCAGGCTATCAGCTAGTGTGGCTCGTTTGACCTCGATGCGACATCCTGATGATTTTGGGACATCACACTTCCCGATGATCGGAGCATGCCTCGATATGACCTCCTGATGATTTCAGGACATCACACTTCTCGATGATCGGAGCATGTCTCGATGTGTATGTTCTGCATGCCATCAACCAGTGTGGCCGATTTGGCCTCGATGTGACTTAGAGGCTGATTGGTAGTTTTGTTTGTCTCCTGATCTAAGGATCTGTTGATTGTTCCTAGTAGTTGCCAACAACATCCTTGAACAGTATTATGTAGCAGGAAGAATTAAAAATATCAAGCAAACATTGTACCTGATCAATGTATTCACGGTGAGGTTTGTTGTATCGGGGCATCCTGATGTCCTGCTTTTTCATGAACATTTCCAGCGCCTGATTGACTATCAGCAAGTCATTGTTCCTTTCTGTCACCCTGTTCGTCAGACCATAGTTTGGTGAGGTGACCTGATGTCCGTTCTGGACAAACTTCTCCACATTCATCCTCTGATTTGCCCCCCGAGCCTGTATGAGGGAGTTTGTTCCTTGATGTGCTGCCCGCCTATCGGGTGTAGTGTTCTGTCGTCTAGCCTGTCTGTTAGGTGGCTCGTCCCGCTGTCGGGACTCTCCAATGTAGATTGCCGTTGATTTTCCTTGATCGGCAGCATTCTTAGTCAATCCATTGTAGTTGGTCGTCTGCAAGCCATGCATTTCGTTGGCCATTAAGTTTATGCTATCGGCCAGTGTAAATAATTTGGCTTCCAGACGCGCAAGGGAGATATTTAAAGTGTTGTTTGATTCCATGCTGGCCTGACTAGCATCAGTAGAGCATGTTCTCGAACATGTTGATCACGTTTGACCATTCTCCCTGTTTTCCTCAAGGTCTTTCATAAACTTTCGAACTTCTTCCGACAATTCTTCCATTTTTTTTTATTCCGTCCATCGAGATGGGGACTGGTGTCAAATCTTCCAACGTCAGAAGGTGTGTGAGATCAGACCTCGCTCTTGTTAACTTTGACGGTTTCTTTCATGTTATCGGTTGAATCATCCGTCGCAGAACATGAAATCAGTTGATTAGTACGAAATAGAGTTTTTTGGCAAAAGATTATCAAGTCCCACCGGGCGTGCCAAAATATTGTTTGCTATAAATTTTGCATGGCTTGCCTCAATGTGCAAATGACTCGATATGGTGTAAAATAAGTGCGGGCGTGCCAATGTTTGTGCGTGCAAACATAACGACTTAAAAATTGGACATATTGATATCGATGTAAAATATAATTAAATGTCCTGATAAGGCTGACTTCTAATCAATCGATTGCGGCGGAATAGGCAAACACTACCCCTGATTCTTTTCCATGCCTGCCTGGCCGCAGGACTTAAATAATTTATGATAACCTTTCTGAAATGCCAAAGTTTCATAGCCAATTGATGGCTTACTCAGTACATCAATGGATTTACCAATCAGTAATTGAGTTGATAATCAATCAGTTTAATTTGTATCGACTTGACTTCAAAGACATAACTAACCTACTGACCATGCTTCAATGAAAAATCACTTGACGTAAAGCACACTTTAATTCAAATCGAGAGATATGGACCAAATACTTCTATTAATTAAATTGTAAAAGGAATACATGAGTCTTAGCCTACAATGATTTCCCCGATTTACAAATATTACAAAATATGCAAAACGATAAAAAGTCTCCTGTGTTGGCATATGTTTGCCAAAAACGATCTGATAATCCCTTTTAAGTCTTGAAAACTACTCCTTGATTGGCAGGTAAACCCACCAAATGAGTTGATGTGCAAATCAGTGCTAACTTGTTGACATAAAGTAACACTGACGGCAAGTAATTACCATCAGCGGATCGCCCAACCTTGGCAGATGGCTACCAATCGGGCTCCTGACCAGCGGGTGGCCACTGGAAAGGGCATCTGTTGAACAGATGACTACTCAACAGATTGCTATCAGGCAGATGGCTACCTGACAGTAGGACTGTCAATCGGGCCTTGTGAGTCGAGCTTTAAATGACTCGAACTCAAATATTATCGGGCTTCATAGTTATAGGCTCAAACTCAGCTCATAAATTTTCTGATTTCTCTGGCTCAAACTCGGCCCATGTAACTTTTCGGGTTTCGGGTCTATATCAGGCTCATATCGTGTTTGTTAATATAAACAAATTTAGCTCGACATATAAAAAGTTAAGATTACCGAAACACATATGAATAGACTACTATTACTTGATACACGAGTATATATGTACTTCATAATATAAAACATTAAATAATGCTTAAATTGAAAGATCGAGTCATTTGCGCACATTTTTTAAGATACGTTTGATCTATATGAACAAACAAGAGAGTTTTAAAGTCTCAAGACTTCGATATATTGATATTTTGTGTTAACTTTTGGCTTTTTTTTTTGTTGAATTTTTTTCCTTTGAGCTTTGGCCTTCAATACATAATTGATATATTAACATATATGAGGGTTTACATTGTAACTTTTTACAAAGTTTTCTTGTTTCAAAATAATATAGCTACAATATATATAATTAATTGAAATATTTAAAACAATTCTATATTCGGGCTTTGTTCGGGTTGAGCCGTACTAGGCTCAAGCTCAGCTCATATATTGATCGGGTTTAATATAATGGCTCAAACTCGGCCCGGCTCACAAATATTCGAGTTCGGGCCAGTTTTAATCGGGTCGAACCATCGGGCTTCGGGTAGGCCCGCCTCAATTGACAGTCCTACCTGACAGCGAGCCCATCAAGCAGATGGCTACTTGATGAGTTTGCCATGTAACTACGTGGGCACTTACATGACGTTTGCAGCGTACTATTTTGCTTGAGATCTAATGGTTTCACTCGAAACAGCTTCGCTGACGGCGGAAGCAGCTTTGCGGCTTACTCTTGAGCGGCGGTGCTGGACTTCAGGCTGCCATGTCCTGCTGTCTGCGGAGGATTGACGATTGATATCAAGGAATTGGTAATGCTGACTGACTGACAGAAGCAGCGTATGCTGGACTTCCGGAGAGGCGTTGAGCCGATTTCAGTGTAGACTGAGTTGATTGATTGAGTTGTGTGTCCTTGAATGTGCCATCCTCCTCATATTTATAATCCCCTGACGGACAGTTCTCCTGATGAACGTCCACTTCTTCCACTTCCTGCATGATCTCCACTACTTGGGCAGTTATTTGCCATGTTTGTGCTCCATGTTCCTTTGAAGACTTAGTTGGCAGTTAATTTTGAATTCTGCCAAATCCCCCATCTTTTAGCCTTTATAACCAACTTTGAGATATATTAGGAAGTGGTTACTTTTAATCTCTTTCTTTGACCAGATAATCACGTGGCTGTTTTTTAATCTTTAATTAATTAAATTAACATATTTAATTAATTGGCCATGTCTGCTACTAGGCCAGTTTTAGGCCTCATTAACTAGCTGGGCTATTTAATATTCAGCTTGGGCCATTTACATCACACTTAATTAACAGAACCCACTTGGCCGAAATGATTTTCTGAGCCCTCATATTAAATTGGTTAACTGGGCCTGTTTTACATCATAGTTTTTATTTGGCCCAGCCTTTTGCCCATTCGGCCTTTTATCAGGCCATTATCTCCCGACAAACTCGAAGGTGATTTTTCGGGTACAAGCAGTCACAACTTTTACATCGGTGGCGATTTCGGTGCCAATGAAAATTGGCTCGCACGTGGTGTTGACACTAAAATTGTCACCAATGTTGAAGTTGTGGTACCAAATGTGTCAGCCCGAAAAGATACGGGGTAGAAACGCCAGCAAACTATTGTGGTGGCATAAAAAATGCAATAATCCCAATATATATATGATGATTTTGGATTAGAGAATACTACTATAGATTTATGTAAACATTTCTCTTGAAAGCAAGCTGCCATGTAGCAATAACACTTTTATTATGCACACCCAACCTGCCCGATTGACAAAGCCAATACGTAGAGTTCATTTCCGCAGGATCGATTACAGCAAAGCATGATGAATATTTACAAATGACTTCATTGGTGTGAAGTCTATACAAGTTGAAGGTGTAGTAGCTAGTAGATTCACATATGTATATTTTCGTAGTATACGGATTTGGACACACTTTGTGAATTTCATGTACAACACTAATATCTCAGATTTTATTTATTGAGTTTGATTTCATGTGGAGAAGGCTGGAACTGCTGTGGAACAAGTGAAATTCCTCCATGACCATCGGTGGTGCTTGCTTTTAGTGTGATGCCGTGCAATTACCTCTGACTCGGTCCTCAACATTTCCCACATAATATGTACATCCTCGTATCCACAAGTTTGAATGTCTTCGTGTAGTTTCAGAAGCCCACCGCCTTAAAAGACCCAACAAAAAACCATTAGATTCATTCATACAATTAGTATCGATCCCACTCCAGGAGATTCTCTGAGAAACTAATGCTATGTTTGGTTCTTGTATTTTAGGTCCTCTTTCATCAAACGATAATATAGTAGAACATTGGGCTTTGCTTTTTTGTTATAAGTTTACTCGTCAAGTCAAAATTCAAGAACCAAACTTAATCCAATTTTCTTTTCATCAATCAGAAATGAGCAATAGGCATGACAAGCATAACAAAAGATGCAAAGGTGCAAAATGTCCATAAAACTTGACAATCATATTATCTTATCTCAAAGAAATGTCCATAAAACTTGACAATCATATTATCTTATCTCAAAGAAATGTCTTTCAACAAGGAATTAGATTCCTAACGTGTAAACTAGTTCTTGATCTTCTCCCCCGACAAAAAGGGGAAAAGAAAAAATACAAGTAAAAATATTAATAAATAAGCTAATTAGTATTAGAGCTATTAAAATAAAGAGTAGTCATGAACAAACACCGGGACATCATTTAATGTTTATGAGTGGAACTTACCTAGTGGATATAAGCAGCAGCCATAGTGGAATCTTTTCATATACTCCATTTAGTAGTTTAAATATCATTTTGTTAAGAGTGTAAACATAACAATTGAATGACAGACAAAAGCTTAAGTATGAAAAATCATAATAAATCACCTAATATAATCTAAATTAAGTTAATTTTGCTCAATCTAAGCAAGTTATATTCTTGAGTTTTGGCCAGAATATTCCTTTCTTATTGTTAGATTGAAAAAATGGAAGGGCCTACCTTTTTAACTGTTTGATCGTATTATGTGACATTGACAATCCTTCTGAAAAACAAAGATCGATATTATATCTCTTAATATCTTTATTGACTTTAATTTAATGCCATTGAAAGGAACATTCAACCAATATTTCCACTCACTCATCATGGAGTAAAAGTAATAAAAAAAAAAAGCAATATTTGCATTCTATAGTGAAACAGACTTTCGGCTAAGGCATCCTAGGGAAGTCAAAAAAAAAAAGAATACTCCTTTATTCTGCACTAATTACTTAATTAATATCTAAGTGATTTTAATCCTCTTTAAACATCTTCCAGAAAAAAGAAGGTCAAGAATTAAACTTCTTTATTATAAAGTGCAAAGTGATGCAAATGCTTTATTCTCTAGTAACTTCCCCTGTAAATCCGACCACAAATTACCTTATCACCAAATTAAAAATGAAAAATCCCAAAAAGAAAAAAGAAAAGTTGTTGATTGGTAAATGGTGTTTTAAAAAGCACAAAAAATCCCAATTAGTTTACATAATCAAATACAATATACTATCCCCATATACGAAACTCAGAGTTTCCATTGGAGATGACCTATACACAATGCTCTCTTTTGTCAGAGCGGTAAATATAGATGAAAAAAATAAAATACAGTATACTACCAAATGTTTAATCCCCTTATGCACTAAAATCCATCCTTGAAATTTTCAAGCCACAATTAGAAATACAGAGTCAAGAAATTTAAAATGAGCAGCTACGATATTTCTATACAAACCTCCCTAATAATTAAGATGAAAACTTATGCAATTGGTAAAGAATTAAAATAAATTAAATTAACTATCCTTAATTTTGAATCACACATCCATATAAGCCAAAATTTGCTTTACTTCAAATATTGAATATAAGGGCATGGATCAAAATCACCGAAAACATTGGAAAATTATTTATAATTTATAATTTATTGAAATGTTTTCCAAAATTTTCCGGATAGATTTAGTCCATCTACAATAGAGTGGAAACTAGAAAGGCTACTGACCATTTTTTCGGGCCCTGATACGGGCTGAAACAGCGGAAAAAGCCCTTGTAACAGGGAAAACCATTTTATGAAGCCACTCCATCACCTTAATCTTCACCTTCCTCCGCCGTGTTCCGCCGCCGCCAAGTCGAGCCCTTAACCCGGCCAGAACTCTCAGAATTTCCACTAGCTCCACCTCTTTCTGTTTGTGTAATCTATTAATTAAACTATATAGATATAATATATGCGTGAAAATACAGTGACACACAACGTGAGAGCGAGAGATTTATATTGTCTCTAAAAAGAGAGAGAAAACTGTGAAGAGAGTCTTTGTTTTCTTGGGTTTGAGTTAAAGCGTTTCTTTTAGCCGTTACGCCAACTTGAGAAAAAATATTACTCCTTTTAGTGTGAGTGAGTCTTCATCACCGACACGTGACGGTATGCGGTGGTGTCTTCTTTTCTTTAATAGAAGACACGACACGAGGTAGTACCCATGAATTATTTAGTTATCGGCTATGATATTAAATTATTAATTCAAGTTCAGACTTCAAATTGAATACGACCTAATTTATTAAGATTTTGTCTCAATAACAGATTTCAAAGATATGATCTAATAATAAAAATCTCTAATCATAAAAGTATGGGGGAATGTGAATTTAAATTGATCCAACTAGTTAAAGATATTTCATAGACAATATATAAAAATTTATATACATATACAATATTTTATTAAGATAAGTAATATTAATAATATTTTACGATTAATCTAAAAGATATTGATTAATAATAAATTTCATTCTTATACACATTTTCACCTAATAACATGAATAGTAGTTAAGAAATTTCTCAACAAATCATTTAAATCATAACGCTAACAAACTTTTTTTTTTACAAAAATGTTAAAAAAATGTTGGATCCAGAAGATATTCAATATCTGGCCAAATCATAGCAGATCTGATGGTCTCAAGATCCTACCAAGAATCAAATATGCGACAGAAATGAACCACCCATCACCCATTATATACGTCACCACCCCCTCCCATCTCTCCTTTTTACCTGTTGCGACTCCTCCCTCAATATCAATTCTTTCAATTTATTTCATGTAACATGAAAATCAAACGGACATTTCTGTCAAAAATTTGGCATGTGGTTTTTTGTCTCTCGACATGAGAGTTTTTTTTCCCCACATGGTTAGGGCTTGGTTCTCTTTACTGAAGGTGTTGTGGTTCGTTTTTCTTCAACATGTTCATTGTATCAAGTGTGTGGATTGTTGCCATGATGATGGGTATGATTGTTTGACGTTCTTTGGGTTAATTGTTTGAGATGAAAATTAAAATGGTTACTTTTTATTTGGATATGGAGGCGGTTGAGGCGCTTGCGATAAATGAAGCTATTAATTTGAAATTTTTCTCGGGTTGGAGGAAGATAGTCGCCTTGAAGGGGACTGTACGTAGTCCGGTGATTAGTAGCATACTTAGTTCCGAAGAATGTTTGGCAAATATTAGCCTCATTGTTGAAGATTTTAAGAGATCGACCTTTTTTTTTTTTGAGATTGTTAGTGAAGAGCATACGAGGATAAATTCACTTATTAGATTAACCACTTTTATTGAATTTGTTGTATTTCTTAGAACTTCTACTATTGTTATATGTGCTTGAAAGATTTTGATATTAATAATATCATTGTTTCTAAAAAAAAAACTGGATCTGAATCTATCCTGATCCGTTTCGAATCGAATCCATTAACAACTCTAGTGTAATATATTTATTTTCGATAATATGTTGGGATGAAATGAAAATATATTCTAGTATATATATATTATAAAGTACACTAAGCTTGTTATGTTATATAACATAACATATCTAAATTGATCAATTTACAAGACATGTGCAAATTTTCTTGCTTTTTGGTTGAGTCCATTCGGTCAACCCAAATTTTTGTTAGATTCTTTGGTAGTCAAGAAAATCGGATAACATATTTTCTAAATTTGATTTTCTTAAATGAAACTTAATTTGGCTATTAAATTAAATTAGTGAGTTCGATCAAACTTTGATTGAGATAGATAAGAGTTAAGTTTAAGTATATTATAAATGTATTTTGTAAATTTTAACTTATTGATTCGATTTCATTACATTATTTCAAGTATTTTTAAAAGATAAATATAGTTTTTTATTTATTATCTCGCAGTTTTGACATAAACATAAAAAAATCAATTCTAGCTTTTGTCAAAGTATTACCCCATTCAAAAGGCACTAGTACAGTTAGAAAACACCATCAAATATATTTTGCGTTTAATATAATAACCTTTAGCCGTTAGGATTTCATTTCAAAACAAATTTGACCTTATTGAAATATATTGCGTTTAATATTCCCTGGCGGTTGATGGGGTGTCAGTAGGGTCATGGTCCACGTAACTATAATAGTCTAACCAATCACATGAATCCCGTTCAAAAATTCCACGGTTAATATAGTAATTGAACTCTTTGGCTTTAATACAAAATAACAATGATTATTTGCATAGTACAACATTATGTTCATTCTAATTGACAAACACAACCTTATGTTATATATATAGAAAAATACCCCCTTAGTTTAGTAAAAATATTGTAAATTACCCCTAAGCCATGTTAAAATTCAATATGGAGTATTATCTATCTATGTTTTTTTTTTTTTTTTCCTTTAAATATATCTATGTGTATTGAATATATGTAAATGTCAACTCATAACTAACATCGTGGAATTGAGTTTTCAGAAACCTGTACATAAACTTTTTGTATTAATTTCATTTTCGTCCAAAACCATGAGAAAGTGAATGGGTGTGTCTCGCACGCATATATATCGCAAAGAAAAGATACCATGGAACATTTTGTAAAAAAATTAGTATTCCAAACATATGATTATCCTGAATTCAATTATTTCAAATGTAAAAAAACATATATTGTAATTCTCAAACTCGTTGATATCTTTGGATGGAATGTTAAATAAAATATATTTATTTGTTTGTACATCGAATGGGACATTGATTAAAGTTGGCAAAAGAAAGCTTGATGGGGTTCTTGAATATTTGGAAAAGGGGTATATAATTATGCTTTCGTTATTGTTTCGTCAAGTTCAACTAACACAATCTGATAAGTGGAAGGCCAATTCATCTTTTTTAGTAGCTCTTTTGAGTCTCGAACCCTCTTGTCACCTAACATTTTTATCATTCCTCCATGCCCATTAATTATAGCTTAATTAGAGATCTCTAATTCCATTATCTTGATTTATTTAGCTATTTGGAACTCAAAATTCTATTCTTGTATATGTTTTTAGTTATGCTTTAATTTAAAATTAAGATAAATGTTTCTTTACCTCGTCTTAGTTACAAATTTAGTAGTATTTAATAACATTATATTGTTTGAATTAATAAGGCGGCACTCAATTTGAAATTTTGAATGGTGACCGTGCATAGAAGTTAGGTTTATTGTTTAATTAAAGAAGAAAGTGACATTCTCGTATGGAACTCTTTTTTTCTTTCGATTAAAAGGTCATCATCACCACGAAAATGTGTCTCACATATATATATGGCTTCAATATATCTCATGTCTAATAGTTGGAACTTGAAATAATCATAACCAAAAAATGCCGTTATCTAATTGGAAGGCAATTATATTAGCATGGATAATTTTATACGGGCCTGGATTAAACATGGTGGTTGTTGTTTGCTATAAATTTTGCCTGCCTTGCTTCGATGTGCAATTGGCTCGATGTAATTGACTCGATGTAAAATAAAGTGAGTGCGGGCGTGCCAATGTATGTGCGTGCAAACATAACGGTTTAAAATGGACATATTATTATTAATATGAGATATAAATTAATGTCCTGACAAGGCTGACTTCTAATCAATCGATTGTGGCGGAGTAGGCAAACTCTACCCCTGATTCTTTTCAATGCCTGCCTGGCCGCAGGACTTAACAATTTATGATAATCTTTTGAAATGCCAAAACTTTGTAGCCAAATCAGTGGCTCGCTCGATATGTCAAGAGATTTACAGAAATATTAAATATCGAGCTGATTATCAAACAATCTAAAACATGTCAACTTGATAAAAACCTGAACTAACAGATTGACAGTATAACAACAAAGATATGTTAAGATTAATTGATGAAAACATACTCGTAAGTAAAATCAGAAGATTAAGACCAAGTACTTCAATATATTAAATAAACATAGTGTTGATGAATGAAGTCTAGCCTAAACATGTTCCCTCGATTTACAAGAGTGAAAGAGTATGTAAAGTTATAATTAAACTCCTCTGTTGGCATCAGAGTGCCAATCGAGTTGATGAATTCCTTTAGCTCTTGATGAATTACTCCTTGGTTGTCAGGAAACCCGCCAAACGAGCTGATATGTTTATTGTGCACCTTTGTTGACGTAAAGGTAACATTGACAGCAGGTGACTGCCATCAATGGATCGCCCAACCTTGGCAGATGGCTACCAATCGGGCTCCTAACCAGCGGATGGCCACTAGAAAGGGCATCTATTGAGCAGATGGCTACTCAACAGATAGCTATCAGGCAGATGGCTACCTGATAACGAGCCCATCAAGCAGATGGCTACTTGATGAGGTTGTCATTTAACTACGTGGGCACTTACATGACGTTTGCAGCGTACTATTTTGCTTGAGATCTAATGGTTTAGCTCGAAACAGCTTCGCTGACGGCGGAAGCAACTTTGCGGCTTACTTTGAGAGGCTGAACTTCAGGCTGCCATGTCCTGCTGTTTGTTGAGGATTGACGATTGATTCCAAGAAATTGGTAATGCTGACTGACTGACAGAAGCAGCGTATGCTGGACTTCCGAGGAGGCATTGCGCCGATTCAGTGAAGACTGAAAATTGTTCATTGATTTGTTGTGTGTATCTTGAATGTGCCAGCTTCCTGATATTTATAGGCCTCCTGACGGACAGTTCTCCTGATGAATGTCCATTTCTTCCACTTCCCCCTTTTTTAGGCATGATCTCCACCACTTTGTTAACTGCCTTGACCCATGTCTTTGGGGTGGTTATTTCAAGCACATGTGTAACCTCCTTTGAGATATTTTAGGGAGTTAGTTAATATCAGCTTATTTCCCTCCAAAATTAATTGGTTACGTGGCCACTTTCTTATAACTGATTTGGACTTAATTAAATTAATATATCTATTAATTTAATTAATTAAACATGTTGTGTTTGGGCCAATTTTGGGCCTCATTAATTAATTAGGCAATTAATTAATTGCTTAATTAGGCCTTTAATCAGGTTGATTTTAGTGGGCCTGTTTATTATCAAGGCCTTGTTGTCAGTCGGTCTGGCTGACCGTCGGTCCAATCACCTCTTGTTGGGCCATTATTGGCCTGACAAACCCGAAAAATATTTTGGTTACAAACAGTTGTACTTTAATTAAAATCAAGAAATTATTAAAATGAATATATCACACATATCCTAAGTATATATTGTGCAATATTTCACGTTGTAAACATGTGCAATACTTAGGTCTCGTCTAAGCTTTTTTCTTTTTTTCCTCGTTTAATTTCCTGAAATCATTTGGAGAAAAAAGAAAATCCTGAAAACATTGGGTAAAGAAATAGTAGAGTGAGACTTCCGAAAAAATATTCGTTGCTTAGGCTCAAAGTCAAGGGCAACAGTAGAATGCACTCACTATTTGTTTCCTCTAGTAATGTTATTTAATATAATTGATTAATATTCATTACCTTTTTGTAACATTTTGCTAAATTTTAATTTGTGCTTCATATTTATGTTGTCTTGTTTCAGTAATATAAAAAATCTATAGTTACAATGACTAGCTATGTGATATAGGTCAAACCAAAAACTAATTAAATAAAATCTAGTATTATAGGCCATTCCTTGATTGTTAACATGTTAGTAATTATTTTAGGAAGCTAGGTAATTAAATGGATGTTGCATTAATTTGTTACATAAATAAAAATAAAGTAGAGGATATAATTAACAAGAGCGTAAGACTTTTAAGTATAAATATTACGAAAGTACAAATATAATAAGAAAAATCTTGACTTTCAAATAAATATTACACATAGTATTACAAATAATAATATAATATGTAAACTAGGACATCGTTAAATTAAGGTTTGTTAGGTAAAGTTTTAAATTGCGATATGTACTTTTTGGCTTAAAATAATAATAATGGAGTATATAAAATTGATTTTTGACTCCAATTCTGTTAGAACTTACGAAGCACTGCTACAATACGTGTGTAATTCTTATATATTTAACATTTTAATTAAGATCCATCTAAAAAAAAACATTCTTATATGTAGTGGAGCTTTCATTCAACTGCAACATTGAACCGATTCAACACCTACAAAGACATTCAAATTAATCTCACATTAATTACTGCGTTTGATTTCTTGCCTCAAGGTTTTAACAACAAATCAACAATCACCACCTTTAAGATTAATTTCGTGCGAGTCCAGTAACCTCGCATAACATTTTTTTAAGTCGAATCTGAAGGGTGAAACCATATTTTAACCATCTTAATTTCAACTTAATTCAATTTAAATGAACTGAACTAATTAGATATAAGTCGAGTTACTATAAATATTTCTGATCATTTTTAAGCTAGTTTAGGTAATTACTCAATATAGTTGGATTCAAATTTCAAAATCTGCATGTCAAATAATAAACTGAATATGTCTGATGCATATGTAGTAAAAATAATGTGTCACAACTTTACAAGTTACAAGGGGGTACTACGTAGTAAGGGACAGAAAAGTTCACCCCTTGATTCGTTGAACACCCATGGTATGGTATGGTATGGTTTAGTAAGTGCAAAAACTTACGTTTTGTTATCCTCACGTTACAAAAAGCCAAAGGTTATTAGACATACAAGACAGCACTCCCCATATAACTTTCCTGTAAAATAATTTAGCACATAAAATTTCTTGTATTAGTATTAAATACTACCACGAAATTCCTTATCGAAATGTTTATTGCAGCGATCGATCGAATCTATTTGGTTGAAATATTTTCTTTATCAATCGAAACTCTCTGCTACATTATAGGCTGGACAATCAGGTCAACAAAATTTCCAGAGAGAAGAAAACAATTAATATTTAGATTGAAAAAGATGGTTATTTTACATGATGATACAAAGTTGAGATGGTATTGGGCCGGCGTTGTATGTTTTAAACTATACCTTCATCCAAATGCATTGCAAACATTGGATCTGCCATCAGGACTCAGGAGCATAACATAATACTAGCAAATTAAGGAACAGAAATCCAACGTGAACCGTGTTGTTGTTAATCTTCCATGTTCTTCATGTATTCCTTTGAAAGCTTAGATTCCATAATTAACTTTTGCTCTTTAATAAGATCATATCCTGATTCAAGTAAAGCTTCCACTGTTTGCTGTAATAAATAGAAGAAAAAAAGAAACAATCAATCAGGTCATTACTAGCCAAGTGATATTAGTAGTAACCATAAAATTCAGATGGTGCTACCTTTGGAGCAGTAAATACTGGAAGATTTCCGTCTTTTTTCTGCTGCAGAAGTCTTTGACCAATATTTTCAGCACCTCCAGCTTCATTTACCCACTGACCACCAACAAAAGAAAAGAAAAGGTAAAAAGGAAGAGAAAAGAAGAGTATAATCTAGTAGTCTATGATGTCATATGAATTAAACCCTGGGTCATAGATTTTTCCTCAAACATTCCATCAACACTGCTAAAAACCATGTCGATGAGTATATTAGTAGCACTGAAACTATATCATTAAATTTTACCTCTAGGATTGAGTGATCGTATGTTCTTGACCTTAGAGCACCATAAAAATCCAATGCTGCCAGAAAAATAAACAGAAAAGGACAAAGAAAAAAGTGAAAACATGTACCAAAATATCTATTTATTCACTTATCCTATAGATTTGTACTTTTACAATCTTTTAGTCTTTATAATCCTCAACGTACACACATATTTTAACAAAGATGATGACCAAGTAGAATTCATTTCACATCTTTTACTTTTCATCCTAACATATTTCTAAATTTCCACATTATGAGTTACAAATTCTATAGAACCTAAAGCAAAACTCCATGTAAGCACTTGTTAAAAGTTCTTCGTGCATTTTGTTTGGATAAATAGCTACAGAAGTTACCACCACAACCGGTGAACTACAAGAATAAGCATGAGATTCATACCAGAGCAAAGAACTGATTTTCTGAAAATCTAAGATGCGGGATATCATTCCTTATCACTTCCTAAACAAATGTAAACAACAATTCCATAGGCATTTGCTATAACAAATAAGCTTACAAATAGGACATGGCAGTACCAAATTAGGCATCTATCATTCAAGTAATAGAAATAAAATCAAACTAATTTTTTCATAAAACATGCTCAAACCTTATGTACATAAAACAAATTATTCTTTCATGATGGACAAACAAAGGTACCTTGATTAGGAAATTCATTCACAATGCCAAAAACGTCATCCTTTTTTATGCCATCTTTTTCATACATTCTATGAACAATGTTTACAATGTCTTCTTGAGTTGGTTGCCTGTACCAGAAAATGAAATTCTAAGAGACAAACTAGCACAGTACGGAAAACATGGATATGTATATGCAAAAGGCATTAAAAAAAGGATGAGATTAAGAAGTGTACCAGAAAAATTTATCCATTCTTCCATCACGAATTAGTGGAGCATAAATTGTCGAAAGATCATTTCCTGTAACAATAATTGGAACTCTATTTGTAATGTCCGATTCTCTCCAAACTTGCCCTATACTTACTCTTGTAGGATTATCCGCTATATTCATGAGAGACCCCACCACAATTTGGTTGTTGACTGTCATTTGAGTGTTACCTGATAAATAAACAGAATACTTGTCAAAAATCTCATTTAGTATATTCCATGATACAGGCGATGAAAATGATGCAAGTAAAAGAGTAGAACAAAACAAGTTAGCAGGTGTAAATATTACAAGTTTATATGACAGCTACGCTTTTCAAGTTAAAAAACATACCAAATCTACCCAGTCCAGCGTCGATATCATTGATCATCAAACAGCTCATTTTTCCCTGTACCCAAATGAGAGTAGTAAATGAACTGTGATGAAGACTCTAGAATGTTGCCTTACTGAAGATATAACATAATCATATAAATTGTATTGAGACCACAAAAATAGTTGTTTAGCCGAAGATGGACTTTTTCCCATGGTCTCCAATTGCGTGGTGCATGATATCTTTTGTGGAGGTCAATTCAAATATTTCATGTTTTTGCCTACATCATGTCTAGACTTACCAATAGACTAACAATGTGACTCCATGGTAATATTTACCCTAAGTAACAAATGACGAAATATCGTATTGATCTTCCTTTTACGTGAATAATAGAAGGCCAAGTTACAACTTTAAGCCCAAAAATACCATATGACAAATTATAAGAACTCTAGGGATACATGTCAGTGAAAGTAAATATAGTGTCTAACTTGGTTCTGAATCACTTGAGAAGCAGTTCTGTACCGTTCACGAATCAATTTTCCTGGTTCTCCTATAGAAAATAAAAGAAAAGCCTAAATAAGTAATGAAAAATAAAACATAGGAAAAATACATAAATACAACTTCCAAAATCACATCCAGTTGCATCTTACCTGCTCTTTCTGATTCCAGTTCCCCAGCTGACATAATAACAGGTTCAAGCCCGATTGCCCGGAAAATAAGTTCAGTTTGAAAAGTTTTTCCTTGACCTTTTCCTCCCCAAATACCTGCAGAACAATCAACCGATATAGCATTCTCAACTGATGGAACATACAGAATAAGTATTCATCTGGCTAGTTCTTTAATTTTGATGGGATAAGATTATAGATAACAACATCAAAATTAACTTCTGAATTGTTAGTTAAATTTGAGGGGACAATATTACATATCAAGATGTTAATATTAGATTGGCCCCTAAATGGAAATTGTGTTAAACACTAAGTTCTTGCATTTCATATAAATGCTGCATAATAAAGGATTCATATTTAAATTTCAATTAATTGCACAAATACGATATATTGAACCTTAGTAATGATGGTTACATGATGAGAAATCACGTATAACACAATTGTATTAAAATCAATCTAGACATCCAAAATTCTGAATAGCAGAAGACATTTATAAAGAGGGTTTCCATGATTGTAATTCTGAATAGCAGAAGACATTTAAAATCAATCTAGACATCTACTGTAATGATGACTATATATTGAAAATATATTCACCTAAAATTAGTGGAACTTTTGTGTTGAGAAGATGAGCAATGTAGTTCTTCACAATGTGGACTACTGCAATGGAAACAAAAAATATTAGAAAAGTATAACCACAGCAGAATCTTAACTTTAAATTTGACAATAACCCCCCTGTTCACTTAAACAAATTGACAATAACCCCCTGTTCACTTAAAAAAATTGACAATAACCTCTGTATTGACTTATGAAGCAATTTCAAACGGGGTTTTTTGCTAATAAAAAAAGAACACGAGAGGGTTTTTGCTAATAAAAATGATATAGGCGAGGAATTTAGCTCGGTAATTTATCTCTTCTTGGGAAAGCATAGACAATACTCAAACCCAGTCAAACTCATTTCTGCCACAATTTTCACTTCCTTTGACATGAAATTACGTCATTGCACGTAGATTAAACGACCTTACCAACTTTATCCTGCCAAATCAAACACAGAGCATAGATAAGTTAAACTAGTAGATGACTTATAATCAAAACAGGAACCTAACAGAACCAACAATACCCATCAACACAATAAATGTACCATGAAAGCGGGCGCAATGTAGTAATCGCCCTGAAGGTACTCAAACGACCTTGTGGCCTTCTGCCGATAATCAAACACAATATCCGCTACGAAATCCAAACCAGAACATATGAATTCATACAGAACTCAAACTCTCAATAAACTAGTTCATAAAAGTTAAATCAAATATACAAGCTATAAATATTTACTCATTACAGTCTTTTCCGAGGAAATTGCCGGTGAAAAGGTCATCGATAATGCCAGCCCTAGCTCCGACGGCAATGTTCATGTTATCGGCTTCAGCACCAAGCCTGTATAAGTAATCTTTGCCCTCGGAATCTTTTGATTCCCATGAAGACTGTTCGGATAGTTTCTTTTGCTGATCCGAAGTTTGATTTTCATTTCTCTCTGTTTGGTTGCAACAAATTGTGAATATTTTTTTAGGGGAGAACTGGGAATTGAAGGGATTAGTGATGAATTGGGGTTTTGGAAGAAATTGGAAACAGAGAGCCATTGGTTAATTTGTGAATTTGGGTTCTCTTGTAATTGGCGCCACATAAAAAAAATCTCGGTTCACAATTAGAGATATAAAGCTACTCTTTTTTTTTTTTTTTATTTTGGTTTTTGGGATAAAAAAAAAAAAAAAACCTATAATAACTTATCTTTATCATACGAGTGAACTGCATTCACCTCCCCCAAACTTGAATTATTAGTATTCACCTACTCAATTATTTCCAAATTTTACTAAGAGCAGGGGAGGTATATGCCAATATTTCAAATTACAGGGACTATAAATGAAATTACGAATCACATTATTTCTAATTTACATGTTTCTAAAGGAACCCTTATAATTTCGATAAATGTAAGCTCAAATGTAGGACACTTTACTTACATTCAACAATTACATTTTAATTATGAGAGGAAGGGGAAAAATGCATGATATCATGTGTTATTTTTCTTGCATAGAATTCTCTTGGTCTTGTGTTTTACAAATGTTGCATAAAATTCATCTTTTATATTATTTCACTTTATTGTATTTTTACTACCTGATAAGTTTGGATTGTGGTCACAACCTATATACACTGTGCACAGATTTGTTCTAGGAAATACTAATATTAATACTTCCATCATCATTAATCACCAATAAGCAACAACTGATCATAACACTACTCTTTAATCCTTATACGGACTTATGGGAAATAGGAATGGTGGATTCATTGATACCATAACTAATCTTCAGGCTAACAATTGTACCCCATAAATCATAAATCTGAAGCAATTTTAGAACTTTTTTGACCAATGGGAAAATCAAGCATCACGTGCGTGCCAGTTGAGTGTGAATTGGGGATCTGTGGCCGCGCGTGTTGTTCAATTTTGCAATTGGGCCAAAAAAGTCCCTAAATTATTGGGGATTTGTGGCCGTGCGTGTTGTTCAATTTTGCAATTGGGCCAAAAAAGTCCCGAAATTAATTCATATATATATATATATTCGTGACCGTCCAAATACTTGCTAAAAGAACCTAGAACAAGCAAGCATGAGATCGATAAATACCAAAACTTCACCAATTACATAGTTCAAAATCTGTGATGAGATAAATAAATAGGAAACTGAAATCCCTTGAATTGTTTCAAGGTAAATAAAAGACTTGAAAATTCTCAGTAAATATATATAATATACTATATGACCATTAATTGTCAATTTGTCACTGACAACCACCATGATGTGAGGTCCAATCTGCTCCACATGCATAGCAAAACTGGTGCCCGCACCTGTGGTTAAATTGAAGATAAATAAAATAATACTGTCTCTGTCTGTATTTACATAGAACAAACATCATCATTTTAACATGAGTGAGTATGAACATCTCCTAGAATTTCAGGGGAAAATGCATATTACTACCCTGTGATATCGAAAACCTGCAAAAAACTATCCTGTGAATTTTTTTTTGCACCAGACTTCCTTGTGTTTTCAAAAACCCTGCAAATTACACCCATTCTCCGTTAATCATTGACACCGTTAATTTTTAATTGAATTGCCTAAATTAGCCCTTATATATTAATAAAAAAATTATATTTTTATTAACGGGGAAAATGCATATTACTACCCTGTGATATCGAAAACCTGCAAAAAACTACCCTGTGAAATTTTTTTTGCACCAAACTTCTTTGTGTTTTCAAAAACCCTACAAATTACACCAATTCTCCGTTAATCATTGACACCGTTAATTTTTAATTGAATTGCCTAAATTACCCCTTATATATTAATAAAAATTATATTTTTACAATTACAAAAACTCTCACTAATTTTTCTCTCTCGCTTCTCATATGGAACAAACAAAGAAAAGAAGAGATATTATGTGCGAAATTTAAAAGATACAAAATTATGGGTATAGTATAAAAGTATAAGGGAGTTTGAACAATCGTTTAAAAGTACAAGAATTTTTTGCGCAATCATTAAAAAATATGAGTTACTTTTCTACAAACATTAAGAAAAACATAGAAGTTTTTTGCAAACATTTCAAAGCATAAGGAAGTTTGACGCAAACTTCCAAAAGTACAAGGAAGTTTTTAGCAAACGGTGGAAAACACAAGGAACTTTTACGCAAACTTTAAAAAACACAAGGAAGTTTTCTGCAAACTTTAAAAAACACAAGGAGGTTTTATGCAAACTTTAAAAAACACAAGGAAGTTTTCTGCAAAGATTCAAAGTTACAAGGGTATTCTTGTCATTTTGAATGAAAAATTACGTCAGAAACAAAAAAAATCGCATTTTTGGCGCGTAGAATACACGCACGTCAAAAAATTGACGGAGGGAGACGGAATGGGTGTAATTTGCAGGGTTTTTGAAAACACAAGGAAGTCTGGTGCAAAAAAAATTTCACAGGGTAGTTTTTTGCAGGTTTTCGATATCACAGAGTAGTAATATGCATTTTCCCCAGAATTTCACTTACTTACTTAAAAGCAGGCAGTGCACCTGTCACACAGTATCAAGTAAACATATAAATTGAAGGTAACTACTAAGAGTATAAATTCAATTTTTGGATACTCTGACTAATAGTATATGGTAACTACTCCTTCAATTTCATCCTCATGTCGCAATTTGCATCACCTCATTAATTTTTGTAGTGAATGCATAAAATAATTTACACCTAACAATTCTAAAAAGAAGCAAGTCACATTGATTTCAACCTCGAAAATTATACTTTTCATTCCAATAAGACCAAACAAAGTCATAGATATTACAACCCCATCACAAAATAAATACACAAACAGAAAAAATACAAAAATAAGGATCCAACCAGTTAAGAAGATTCAAGGCTCAAGCCGCAAGGTTGTGAGCGACAAAGTCGGATCCATAGTAGTATGCATCTTTTTTATTTATTTTAATTTTTCAGCAGGCAGGTAATCATCTTAATGTAGCTACAAATAAAATGAGAATATCATCGCTTCTTATGAACTATCTAATGTAATAGTTAAAAAACAACCCAAGTAGTGAAGAACTAAATTATCAAATAAAGTATAAATATCAAATAAAAATTCTAACCTGCAAGTAATATGCAAGCACCCCTCACTTTTCTCCACAAAAAACTTACAATGACCACATCTCTTCCAGTTTTCCTTCTTAGCAAGTTCATGCACCATCAAATCTTCATTTCCCCTTTCATTCTCATTCAACCTCAAATACTCTTCACATTCGAAACCCGAATGCCATGGCACTTTACACTGTGCACAAAACAATCTATGACAAAAAGGGCACTCTGATTCCCTTATAACCTCATCACCATCATTCACAATCAATTTAGAACAATCTTTATAGGGACAGTAAAATCTCTGCGAAGAATCAATCATCGATTCACATATGCCATCATCCCACATCGAAAGAACATACTTTGGCAATATTCCCCTACAAGTATCTATTTCAAGAATGGTTTTGCAATTTAAGCCAGGGCATGTGTAAAGGTAGGAACTTTCTTGGTTTTGTGACATCATCATGCTTTTTTGGACTTCTATTGTCATGTATTTGGAAATGCATTCGGTACAGATTTTGTGAGGGCAATTCTGAACTGGGTACATATCATCGTTGTCTTTGTTTTCTGCACATATTTCACAGGAGGATTTTGATGATTCGCCCATTTCAATTGAAGGTTTCTTTTCTGCACATATTTCACAGGAGGATTTTGATGATTCGCCCATTTCAATTGAAGGTTTCTTTTCTGGGACTGTGATTGAAGACATTATTGCTTCTTGGAATTGTAATTCTTCTGCGTAGTGTTCATCTGACATGAGGAAATCCTCTTTTTGAAATTCTTCAGAACTTATGAGTATTGAGATGTAAGAATCGTCGCAGTAAAGGGCAATGGAGTGCTCTGTGGCCATGTTTAGAGATTTGATTTTCTTGAAGACGAAAGGGTTTGGAGGTTTATAAGTGTAACCTTTTGGAATTCCCTTTATTTTTAGTGAAAATATTGGGGACTTGAATATGAAGGACTCTCTCATTTGGAAAGGGAGAATTTCATTTTTTTTACCCTAAATCAACTTACTTAAATGTTACGGTACCATAAGATATAAAATCAATATATTTAGTATTAAAAATTAACGGGGCTCAACATATTTGGTACTTTCATCAATTTTTTTACTGAAATTTCACTTTTGTACGAAAAATTGATGGAAAATTTTCAGAATTTGTCCTAAATTTGCTGGTAAATTTTGACCCACTTGTTTTCTTGTCGGCAAATTTACCGCACAATTCAAAAGTTTGAAGCATTTAAGTCTCAATTGCAAAAATAGTTAAATTATTAATCTTATTTAATAAATTTTATATATTATTACTAAATCTCTTAAGCAAATTAGATTTATATATATATATATATATATATATATATATAGATTTATATATATATATATATATATATATATATATATATATATAAAATAATATTTTGCATAAAATCTGAAGAAAAAAATTCAATTAAATTTTTTAAATTTCAAAAAAAAAAATTTAAACTAATTAGATTTTACATTTCAGAAAAAATGTTAAAGTTTCAGGGCCTGTTTGTTTGGCGTTTCCCAGAATTTTTTCGTGTTTGGGAAATGCCAAACAAACATGTTTTCTATTTTCCGAAATAAATTTTTTATCCATTAATTTTCTCAAACTACTCTCTCAAAAGCCAAACAAACAATAATTTTTTTATCTCTAAACAAAACCTATACAAACTCTACTTTGATTTGACATAAAGTAACATATCTCTTACACAATTTATCTCACATAACAAACATGATTTGACATAAAGTCTTACACATCTTACACCTACAACCCAACTCTTCCAAAAATACCTACACCTACTTTATTTCTCAAACCACTCTCTCAAAACCCAAACAAATAATATTACGCAAATCGAGATTATTTCACAAACCTCCACTACTCTCCCAAACTACTTTCCCAAACGCCAAACAAACATGCCCTCAGTTTTAGGATACTGTTTTTGTTCTGTTTTAGGATACTGTTTTTGTTCTGTTTGTTAAAAAAGTGATCGGTCCTTCTTTCTCTTTCTTTCTTTTTCTTTTTCTTTTTCTTTTTTCTTTTTTCTTTTCTTTTTCTGTTTGGCTACCCCACCCCTTAGATGGCAGATGCTAACTAGGTTTGTATATTGAATTATTGATGATTAGTCAACGATGGGGTCTTGTTAGAACTAAAGTTTTATGATCACAGGGATTATTGTCAGAAAGTAAAGCCATTTTTGTGGCTGTGGAATTGCTTAGCAAAGAAGACTAGAAGACTACTTCTTTGTTAAGAATTGAAAGTCAATAAATTAATTAAAAAATGTTATGTTGATATTGGAGCTCAATTTACCACCAAAGTGTTGAAGGAGATTTGATGTTGCCCCGCCTTATACGTCCATACTAGCCTAAAACTCGTGGTACGCACGATTCAAATACAAAGAAAGAAAAAAAGAAAAAGGATAAGTATCATTAATGCCCTCTTTATTATTAAATTTTTACAGAATAGTTCCTTTTGTGTTTTTTTTTCATGTTAGTCCCCAACATGAATTATTTGTTCACTTGGTCATTTTCAGGTGATTCAAGATGACCTAAAGTGCCAAAACAGCTTTACGAAGGACTAAATTGATAAGTAAACAATTTTATGAGGGACTAAATTGATAAAGAAACAGTTTATGAGGGACTAAGTTGATACAAAATAATTTTATAAGGGACTAAAGTGTAACATTATAAGTAAAAGACCCCTTGTAAATGACCAAAGTGAAACAAAAAATTCATAGTGGGGACTAACATGGGAAAAGAAATACAAAAGGGACCACTCTGTGAAAAGTTAATAATAAGGAGGACCATTAGTGGTATTTATCCAAAGAAAAATTATCTTTAAATAAAAGGCACTAAAACACATACAATCTTAAACTAAAAATCGTGTTGTATAAATCAAAATTATTAATTAATGATTGTCATTCATAAAATCAAATATTTTAAAGCATTAGTACGTGATTCGTTTGAGAATTAAAAATTAACATCTTGTTTGTTATGGTTTTTATGAAGTATTTTAACACTTTTAAAGATTCAAATAATTAAATATATTTTTTTTGTTTCTAGAGATTATCTCTCTCTTCAGTAGATTTGTGTCACATTCGCCTAAAAACACAAACAAAAGAATCATGATATTTTTTTTTCTTTTTGTTTAAATAGTGCTTATGGAATTTGTTTATGGAAAATCTTTTTATTTCGGAGTAAGTGAAATTAATTCTTAAGCTCACAAAAAGCTACATATATTTATATAGAGGTGTAATACTACTCAAATTCTCATAGTTGGTACAAAAAATGAAATAGGCGGAGATGTAAAGCTAAGGATAATAAAAAAAGAAAAATGATGATTAAGATCTAACTTTCTTAAAATAGGATATTAGTATATTACAAAAATTAAGATCATTAAAAATAAGAAAATGCAAAAAAAAAAAAAAAAATTGAAGCTACATGATTTAAAGACATTAATCAATTTTTAGAGTTCACAAATATGCTATATTTGTGTAAAATGAAAAAGGAAATTCAAAATGTAATTAGCTATTATTTTGTACAATAAATACTAAAATAATAAAGAAATTCAATGTGTGATAATTCAGTGAAGAAATATAAAAATTTTAAATATGATTTACCTTTCATCATAGTTCGAAAAATGATGTTCAAGCACAATCACTAATTAATACATATAATTTATGAAGGAAATATGAAGATAAATACTATGGCAAAATAGTTTTTATCTAACTATTACGATATACTAAGATGTAAGATGCAAATAATCTACACATATGAAGTATTCCATGATAAGCAATAATGGAAGAAAAAATATATAACCATTTAACCAACAATATAATTTATTATTTTTCTAAACAGTTAAGTTGTAAATACATGACAAAAACCATTTTGATGTAAATTATAATTTTTGTATTAGAGAAAAAGAGATAGCATAAGATAACACAAAAAGTATTATAGAAATTAACCAAGATCTAGACCGAAAAAGTGGCCCATGCATAATGAAAATTAATTTTTACAAACAAACTTATTTATACTTGTTATGGTTGAATGAACATAAACAATTTGTACATAATTATATAATTTCTTATGGAAGGAACATATGACAAAATACATAAATATTAAAAAGTCAACTGTAATGATTTAAAGTTTAAAACAAATTAGTCAGCTCAATTTGTTTATCACACAAGACCAAAAGATGAAAACTAAAAAAAAACGCAATGAAATAATAAAACAATTAAAAAAAACAAAAATCACAGAAATCTTGTATGAAAATTAATAAATAATAAATGTAATTGAAATTTAACTGAATAAACACATAGTAGAAAAAAATAAAAGATACTAAAATATGCGTGTTTTTATCACATAAGATCATAAAATTGTACAAAAGAAAAAAATGAAATTATTTCTATAAAAATAAAAATACAAACGCACTAAATTAAAATATAAAAGCCTTGTACAACATGATATATCGTAATCATAAAAAATGAGAAAAAAAAAGATAGAAAAATCGAAAGCTTATCACATATGACCATAAAACTAAACAAAAGAAAAAAAATGTAATTATTTCAATAACAAAAATAATAAAATACAAATAAATACGAAATTAAAATATAAAACCTTGTATAATCATATAAAAATAAAAAGAAGAAGAGAAAAATCGAAAGCTTCAAAGCTTTCAAGTCATAGTATGAAGAAGAAAATTTAAACAATGACTTTCGTTGAAGATCAAAGAGAATATCATTTCCAGTATTCAAAAGATGAATATAAAATAAAACATCCTTATATTCCAGCTCAATAACTCTTGCATCTCTATAACTGTAGCTTATTTAGGGGAGAAATTTTAGGAATTAATAAAGTTTTCTATTATTTTTATGGTGAAATTATATATGGGAGTATGTAATTACATGATTAGTACTAATTGACATGATTTATGCAAATTATCGATATTATTACCTAAATGATAACATTTACAATTAATATAAATTCCATATAATAATTTCAACCAATCAAAAGTTTTTCACAAAATAAAATAATTCAAAACTCTAGAAAAATAGGATTTTAGTCAAAACACTCAATTAGAGTCAACACCCACCCTTCAAATATATATATACTAGCATTTGCCCCGTGCTATGCACGGTTTATACACAATAATTTAAAATATATTTTAATTGAAATCAATTTAACAGTAATTATTAAAAACTTATTGACTTTTATTATTTATATAAAAAAACTAATGTTAATTTACCACACTCAATCCGTAACAACAAATGGCACAAAATGCTACATTTTTCCTTTCAAAATTGAATAAAAGTTGATGAACATTGATCAAGTATGAGCAAATCTATATTGATTTTTTTACATTAAGCTAGGAACTTAAATATTTGAAGTTAAAAAGGAATCAAATAATAATTAATTAATCATGAACTAAATATAAAATTTTCACCGACCGACATAATTAAAGTAGAAAATTGATGAGCTATATGTATATCAAAATTATCAAATTTCATTATTTATAGATAATTGGTTGATATCAAGTGACCTCATAAACACCACTTCTATGCGATGAAATTTAAAATTCAAACAGTTCTACTATAGTGCTTCAATAAATATAAACTAAAACGCCATACAATAAATTTATCAGTTATCACTATTTTGAAATTCTAAACTACCATGGTAATTTCTCCAAAAAAAAAAAAAAAACTCCTGTAATAAGATTTTAATCAATTCTCAAGACCAAAAATACAAAAATATAGAATTGAGTAGAAAAAAAAACTAAAACCTCTTTAATTGAATTTTTCTATTAAAAATTAATCATATAAAGTATTAGTTATTGCAATATATTATATCACTCATGTAATTTCGAGACATGTTGGACATATTATATGAGAACCTCTTCCTACGGATATACGAATTTGGGTTCACCACTGTGTGAGGGTTCACTTCAGGTACAATAAAATATTTATTTTACAAACCTCTACGTATTTCAAACCAAACATTTCATAAAATATATAAATTTGATTTATTTGATCATGATTATAAGAATTAAACGATAGTGATACATGTTCAAATTAATTAAAAATAACAAACTCTAAGTTTTGAGTTTTCCTACTTCAATCTCAAAGATTGTTATCTAATTAAGTAGTCAATAAATTTGTAAAAGTTACAATGACAAAATAAATAAATTCAAAGCTTTTGTACTAACATAAAATTGAAAATTATGACTTCAAAATTGTAATTCTAAAAAAAAGAATAAAAAAATTAGTAGACAGCAGAGAAGCACCAAATATTAATAAAACTAAACCAAATTAAGATTTTTGATGAATGAAAAATTAAATATTTGAATTAAGTATAATCGAAACCTAACAACTAATGAAATTGCAAAACACAAAAAGAAAAATGTTCCCAAATAAAAATCTTAAAATTATATAGGTAATATATGAATGGAAAAAAAAACAGAAAATCTCATATTCTTAAGTAAGAGCATATTCATATGTAGTATATAAACACAAAGTATATTGATTTTGAAAATTAAATTGGCAGAAGAATTATGATGAGAACACCCCCCCTCCCCCCACCCCACCCCACCCCAAGTAAACTATTCAAATCATTAGGCGAGACAAATAAAATTCTCACCCCCCCCCCCCCCCCCCCAAAAAAAAAACATTAAAAATAAAAAATAAAAAGAAGAAAAATCAAGATGAGCCAAATATGTGAAATATTTAGACTAAGAGAAAAATTAATAGAATGTGAAAAAAGAATAAAAATATATAGAAAAATAATTGTTTTTGTATAGATGCTTTTGCATAAATAACACATTAGTAGCTTCTGAAATAAATATATATATCTTTTTTTTATTTTATTTTTATCGGATACCAATCTTTAACGGATCGGATCGACCTAGATTCATATTAGCTCCATGTGTTTAGGATTACAGATCTTTATAATCGGATCAGGTGTATAGAATCTCGAATAAGACAATTATCCTAATAAATCGGACCGGATTGGGATTGAAATCCGCCCAATTGACAGCCCTAGTTGTATCCTAATAACTTCAGTAAATGGACGGATTGAATAGTCAAGATATCCTCCATCACATTATGTACATGAAATTGTTAATTGTCCTATTGTAATGCAAGGCATTAGCTTGCTCCCTGTTACCTTCCCTCTTGACAGCAAGAGAGACACCTGTTGCATAGTTGGGCGAAGCTTCGGATTAGGCTGCACACAAGCAAATGCAAGCTTTGCTATCAACTCTATATCATCTTCTTCAGATTGTTTTTCTGGAGGTCCAATTCGGTTATCTAGCACGTCATTCAAAAACATGCTACTTTCTGTTGATGCTAATGACCATAGAGATGAAACGAGATCTCCCGGATGCCGTCCCATAATCACTTCAATTGCTACTATTCCAAAACTGTAGACATCACACTTGTCATTCACTTGCATAGTGTAAGCTAATTCTGTTACATGGAAATTAAAGAGAGAAAAAAAAAAGATATTAATTACTATCAATATGGGAAATTCAAATTTTCTGAAGAAGTACGTCCATGCCACTAGTAATGTATACCTGGAGCTGCGTAACCATATGTTCCGGCAAAAGCAGTTGTCCAGTTACATGAATCGAGCTTTATTAGTTTCGCTGTCCCAAAATCAGAGATGTGAGCCTCATACTGAGAATCTAACAGTATGTTCTTACTTGATATGTCGCGATGAACTATTGGAGGAGAACAATCATGATGCATGTAAGATAAGGCACTGGCCACACCCTTAATAACATTTATTCTCTCCTTCCATTGAAATCTCATTGCTTGTTCATCAAAAGTCAGTTTTTCCGATAAGTTACCTCCTTCCAAGAATTCATAAACCAAGAACGAGTGAAGTGAATGTGAACAAAAGCCATATAGCTTCACTATATTACGATGGCGTATCTCTGTCAGTGCACGAATTTCGTTTCTGAAACTCTTTAGATTTGTCAATTCATGGAGCTTCTTGACTGCAACCACCAGACCATCTGGCAACTGAGCTCTAAAAACACTGCCATGTCCTCCAACCCCAACGCAGTGTATTGAGTTAAAGTTCCCTGTTGCTTCAATGATGTTCTCATATGCTAGCTTTCCATCAAAAATCGATGCATCAAACAAAAACTCAGTAATTTCTCTTAGATCATTTTCGAGGCTTCTTTTTTTTCCCTGGAAAAAAACTAAAAGAACAACAACAATGGTAGCAACTGAGAGAAAGATGCTTCCCAACAGTACAGGTAGAATTATAGTCAAATTCTTGCCAATGTGTTTGTTTGATTTAGTGATTGAAATTGGTTGTTCACAAATCTTCAAACCCGTGATATTTCCACAGAGGCCTTTATTACTTCTCAAGGCATCATATGAGGCATTGAGGAAAGCTGCGATATTAGGAAGAGGACCCTCCAACTGATTGTAGGAGACATCAACATAAACTAAACTAAAGCAATGGCTAAAGCTTGAAGGGATTGAACCTGATAACTCGTTATGCGAAAGTATCAATTTCTCCAAGCTTTTTAGCTGGCCTAAATTATATGGGATTTCACCACTCAACATATTATGGCTGATGTCAAGATTCTGCAGAGAATCGTGTATATCTCCGATTTGAGAAGGAATACATCCACTCAGCAAATTTCTGCTCAAATTTAAGTAAAATGTACTTTTACATTCTCCAAGCTGTTTTGGAATTAGGCCAGTAAAGAAATTTGCAGCCAAATTCAGTAATGACAGCTCGGTGAGCTTGCCGATTTCTGTTGGTATATCTCCAGAGAGTTTGTTATCATTCAGCTTCAGCTCAATCAATAAACTTAAATTCCCCAAACTTTGAGGAATGCTCCCGGTTAATCGGTTCGAAGAGAGATCTAACACACATAGTAGAGATGCGTCTCCAAGCTCAAACGGTATTTTTCCAGAAATATCATTATTTGAGATCTTTAAGCTAGTCAGATTGTTAAAATTGCCCCAATCAGAAGACAGCTCTCCATAAAATCCATTATAACTCAAATCAATATAATACATATTCGGGTATACACCGAAATCTTCCGATATATTCCCGGAGAATCTATTTTTGTCAAGCCTGAGTCTTTGTAAACTAGTGCAGTTTCTCAAACTTTTCGGGATATGACCTGTAATTCTGTTGTCGTTTACTGTAAGATTTTTAAGCAATCCCCCAAGGCATATATTGTCTGGTAAGTTACCCGTGAGATTGTTGACACTTAAGGATATAGATTCTAAATTACTCAGATGAATCATTTCTGGAGGGATTGGACAAGATAATCGATTTTCATTGAGAGACAGCTTATTAAGTTTAGTCAAGTTACCAATTGCTGGAGGTATACATCCTGAAAACGTGTTTAGGCTAAGCCGTAAGTTAGTTAAGTTTCTCAAATTTCCTATACTCATAGGAATTAAACCAGATAACTTATTATCGAATAAAGATAACTCTTTGAGTTTTGTTAAGTTCCCAATGGAAAAAGGAATAGTTCCTGTTAGCTGATTTTCACCAAGGTACAAAATCAATAGGTTGTGCAATTTACCAATACTGGCTGGGATTGCACAGGAAAGTCGGTTTTTATATATACACAAGTCACGGAGTTTTGTTAAATTTTCAATGTCAGAAGGAATGCATCCTGATATCACGTTATCACAAAGATATAACAGGGTTAAATTACTCAAACTAGAGATAGAATTTGGAACTGGACCTGTGAATTTATTTCTCGACAGGAAGAGTTCTGAGAGAGATCGTAGCTTCCCAATTTCTTCAGGAACATGACAAGATAATTGGTTCGAGTACAAATAAAGCTTGGTTAACTTTGTCAAGT
Organism: Penstemon newberryi var. newberryi; assembly: GCA_030819805.1. NCBI lineage: Eukaryota > Viridiplantae > Streptophyta > Magnoliopsida > Lamiales > Plantaginaceae > Penstemon > Penstemon newberryi. The sequence goes on from JAUALY010000008.1 coordinate 2,761,026, forward strand.
TACCAATGGAGGAAGGCATACAACCGGAGATTTTATTCTTAGCAAAAGATAAGAACTTTAAATTCCTCAAGTTCCCAATACAAGTAGGAATTGAACCTGTGAAATTGTTGCTTGACAAGTCAAGTTCTTTAAGATAAGTTAAATTTTCAATTTCTCGAGGGACAGAACCTCTGAAATTGTTACTGGCCATGTGAAAGAACCTGAGGATGGTAAGCTGGCCTATTTCAGGTGGAAGTTTCCCTGAGAGATGATTTATAGATAAGTTTAGATAAGTTAGTCTGGAAAGGCTGTAAATGTTCAAAGGAACCTTCCCAGTTAGAAAGTTGCTATGAAGGTCGATGCTGCTGAGACGGGGCAACATAGAGAAGTTTAAATTGTAAAGCTTGCCTTTTATGCCGTACCCTGTGAGATTTATGTGTGTAATTCTCTTATGATTGTTGCATCCAATGCCAATCCAATTACATCGGTTTCTTGCAATAGTCCAGGTTGACAAGAGGGATTGGCTATCATTATCAAGACTGTATTTCCATTTCAGAAGAGCGTATGCTTCCTTTTCCTCTTGTCCAGTCATCTTTGTTGTTGTTTCATGTGATCCAGAGGCATTCAAAGAGGGAGTAGATATCAAAACAAAAACAATGGTGCATAGAAAATTAACAATCAGAGACTTCATTATTGCTGCAATATCTCAGTTGTGGGTAATGGGATATTAATAACTCAAGCAAATGTTCATATAGGTGCTGGTGAAACAATTGAATGCAAAAAATGGACAGGAGTTGCCCCACGAAACTCATGGTATGGTTGACCTGATGCCTTGTTTTTCGATGAAGTTTGGGAGATGTAAATAAGTAAAGATTTGAAAAGTCTCAGAGACTCAAACTAATACTAGTCTTCTCAAATGTAAGGTTCGTATGAGATATTTCACTCTCAGGAAAATGACACTACATTTTCATTTTCTTGTGAGTGAGTTATTGTTTGTCCCCAGCATCTTTTGTAGTGACAAAAACCTTTTGCCTAATTCCCAAGCTAAACAAACCTTATTGTGTGAGATTTTGTAGCTATGAATGTTACTCAATTAAAAGAAAGATCTTTGAAGAAGTCGGGCCACAAATGGCTCCGGGTGGCTGGGACAGAAGACAAGACTCTTCTATATCTTTTTCTTACCAGAAGCCATTCAATTCCTTTTCAATGTTCTATCATCATATATGTCTCGTGAACCATACAACCACATCCTTGGCGAAGGAGAGGAAATGAAGTCTTCTTCAAAAAGAATGATGATAAATATACTTATAAATCAAAGGATACTCATACCCTTTACCTTGTAAATGAAGTTGTAGCATACCACTAACTAAACAAGTCACAATTTATTGGTTGCTAGTAGCATCACTCAACATCCTTGATTGAACATCAAGTAACAATTTGTTCCAGAAAGGTGGAACAAACAAGCCACATATGCACAATGATGTACAATTACATGGAGCTGAGGAAATTAGGTATAACAACGTAGGATCGCTTAGATTTAGTCATGATGTTTCTACTTTTCATAGTTAGTGCAACAACTCTTTACTCATTATAATTTAAGTGATAATATAAGTTGAACCAAAACTATAAAAGAAGGAAATGGACTCTATCTATACTGCTATGTTTGTTCATTTATCATTAATTTTACGCACAAAAACAACAGTGTATAAAGTTAGGAATCAAAGAGAATCAAAGAAGCAAAAAGCATATACGGCTCCTAAAAACTTAGGATTTCCAGGACATTGCCAGACTATAAAAATTTAATTATACACATAAAAAATGCAGAAGCACTTAAATTAATTTGAGGACATGTTCTTAATGTTTAATTAAAAAATATATATCACGATTTAGTGAATCAAAATCTTTTGAATTAATTTGGAACAGCAGCCGCTAATCTTGCTCTCAAATCCTTCCTCAGTATTTTTCCAGATGGAGATACGGGAATGACATCAGTGAAGAACACACGGTTTATTCTCTTGTAGAATACAACCTGGTAAAAAGCACAACATTCAAAACAAAATTCAATATTACCAAGATTTAACAACAAAGCCATATATATAATGGAAATGGAAATTATTTGGTGCAGACTACATATAAAAAGTTAAGTAGAATCAATGTAGTAATAAAAGGCTAACCTTTTCGTGGATAAATTGCTTGATTTCATCCTCGGTGATAGTAGAGCCATTTGACCTAACAACAAAAGCAACCGGAACTTCACCTGCTTCCTCATCTATCATGCTGCAATATTCACATAATTTAAACAATTAAAAATAGTAGAGTTTTTGGATCGAACTTATAAAAAAAAGAGAGAGAGAAAGAGGTGAGGTCGAATCGTACGAGACAACAGCTGCGCCTGAGATGTTGGGGTTGGTGAGGAGTAGGGCTTCGAGTTCAGCAGGTGCAACTTGAAAACCTTTGTATTTGATTAATTCCTTCAATCGATCGACAATGAAGAGTTCATCATCAGAATCGATGAACCCTATATCACCTGTGTGTAGCCAACCTTCTTTGTCTACTGTATTCTCTGTCGATTCGGGATCGTTCAGATAACCTGTCAATGTCATCACAATAACATATGTTCCTTCATTAACCAACAACTACTCCATTAATTTCAGTTTAGTTAATCATGTACCAATAATTTCAATCCAATTAATATCATAATAAAAACCAATTAAGTATTCAAAACAAACAATGCAGAAAAATAATTAATTATAATTCAAAATTTAACCTAATAATAAATAAATTGAAATTAACATTCACAAGTAATCACAAATTAACATCCGTGTACGTTATCAATCAAATATTATGAGAGTGAAAAGGAAAAGTGAACTGGAGTTGGTGAACCAAATATGACATACTATAAACTTGAGTACTTAATTGAAGAAAATATCATGTTAGACAAGAATAAGCAACCTAAACAAAAACTTGTTCAATATGTACACCTAATTCTTAAGTAAGTGTAACAAATTGTTAGGTAGTAATACTATATGAATTCTCATCCACTATTTAAAATATTTTAATTAAAGGAAAGCTAATCGAACCAATTAAATTATATAGCGCATCTATTTAGAAAAGATCGATAATCAAATTAATTAAATATAGCTCATCTATTTAAAAATTACCTGCAGTCCTATTACAAGGACATATTGTGTTATTTAGTGTTAGTATAATCAAAGCAAATTATAGCCTATTTAAACAATCTTAGGTAAAGTTTTTTATTTTGGGTTAGCTGAGATTTGAGTATGATTGTTAAGTAAATAAAATGCACTAAGATATGTCTCGTCTATCTTCACTGGACCAACCTCGATATAATCTAATATTTATCTTTTACTTACAAGACTGACTTAATATATTTTCGGACTGAACAATTTGTATTCTCATTTTGACTTATATTCAACAATATTATATGAGAATTTTTCTCTACAGGGATTCGAACTTGTGTCGCTACTTTGGGAGTGCTAGTCTCTTTCACTAAACCAATCATTTGTTGGTGGTTACCATATATACTTGTGAATCAACTATAAAGATATGTTTAGGAACAATTTCATCGGTCTAGCAAACCTAGATATGACCCCATTGATTATAACATTTTTTTGGAAGAAAAAATAAACTTTGAATAGAATTATAAAGGTTTGCTAAAGAGTCCATAAACTACTACTTAATTGTTAAAGAATTGGACTAGCTAATTAGCAAAATGAAACCTTTATCTTGGTAAGAAGCACATAAGTGAATCATAAAAATTAGTAAAATTAAAAAGAAATGTGGAGTAGTACATACCTTTCATGATTTGATCACCTCTAATACAAATTTCTCCAGCCTGATTACGCCCAAGAGATGCACCGGTCTCTGGATCAACAATTTTCATCTCAGCATTTCTCACCACGGTCCCGCATGCACCTGATTTTATCTCAAAAGGCTCTTTAGCGAATGCCAAGCACATTGCCAAAACTGGCCCTGCTTCTGTCATTCCATAACCCTGCATTAATCCCATTTGACAAATTTAAATTAATTAACCACCGACATTTTTTTTTAAATAATATTAAGAGTAAATAGTAAACCGTCATGTGACAACTTTATTGTAAAATCAACGTGGCTAATAATCGTACTTAATGCCAACTAATTATGATTAGATACGACCTTGATTCTTGGAATTTTTTTAGTGTTTTATGGGATGCACTTGGGACCCATACAATGAATTTTTCAATGTATAATTTGAGTCATTTATTTCTACACCCAAGGGACAGATCATGGGAAGAATCGTTGAATTCACACTAAGGTATAATTAAATCGAGTTTTGATGAGCCAGCTGTGGAAATTTAAATTCATGTTTAGACTTTTATCATAAATTTTAGAAGAGTTTCGCTACATGTTTTTTTTTTCAAAAAATACATTTATAATCAATTATATCAATAACCACAAAAGAATTAAAAATAATAAATTATTATCAACCATTAGTGTTTAACTTGAGAAAAATTCACATTAGTGAGAGTTGAACTCACGACATTTTGATATTGGAACCTCAGCTTTATCATGACCTACTGAATCAATTGCTTTCAAAAGTTCAAAAATATAGTTTTCACCTACTAAAATTTCATTAATTCTTTTATGAATATTAGTTTTTATTGGTATCAATTATTAAATCAATTAATTTCATTAATTCGACTCGTGTATATTATTATTCTACATAAGTTTAAGCAAACTTGCTCTCAATTTTATATATAAAATTAGACCCGTATCAAATAACAAAAAACTTTTACATTGACTTAAATTTTCACAAATTAATCATAACCTTTATATTGGCTCACCACCTTAAATTTCCACGTGAATTGGTCCGCGTTGAATAGCATGTATAATTTATGTGTAGGTAAGTCGTCGTCGTGCATTGAATACTTCTTTTACGTGTATACTAACAATTTTCGAACTATGTACCCCCAAAAAAAAAAAAAAAAAACAATATTCGAACCTAACAAATTTATTAAAGAAAACAATAAATTAAAAAATTACTACAGTATTTACCTGACCAAGTTTTGCGTTCGGAAATTTAATTCTTACAGCATCCTCCAGCTCCTTCCCAAGTGGAGCCGCACCAGACATAACCGTCCTCACAGACGAAAGGTCATATTTACCCACCAACGGACTCTTCGCAATATTCAAAACAATCGGCGGCACAAAGGGCCCAATCGTCACTTTATATTTCTCTATCAACTCCAAAAACGGAACAATATCAAATTTCTGCATGATCAAAATCGCCGCCCCGACCCGCAACCCGCACAGCAAAACCGAATTCAACGAGTAAATATGAAACAAAGGCAAAACGCAAAGCATCACATCTTCACTATGAATGTAAAGATTCGGATTTTCACCATCCACTTGTTGCGCAACACTCGTAACCAAACCCTTGTGCGTGAGCATCACGCCCTTAGGCAACCCCGTCGTGCCTGAAGAATACGGCAAGGCAACGACGTCGTCCGGGTTAATCTTCACCGCCGGCATATCGCGCTCATTCGCGGAAGTCAATTCCGAGAAGTGTAAACAATTTTCCAGCGGCGCGTCGATGCACATCAATCTGATTCCACTCTCAAGCGCGTGGTCGCGGATATTTTCAACGTAACATGCTTTTGTTATGATGAGTTTCGCGTTTGAGGCCTTTGCTTGTTTTATAACTTCTTCTGGTTTGAAAAACGGATTCGCCATGGTAGATACGGCACCGATGTACGACGCGCCGAGAAACGCGTACACAAACTCGGGCGAGTTTGGTAAAAGGAGCATGATTGTTTCTCCTTGATGGATTCCGAGTTTACTGAGTCCACTCGCGACCTTTCTAGAAGTCAACTCGACTTCTTCGTACGTGTACACCTCGTTTGTGGCCCCGTTGATGAGGCATGGTCTTTGACTGAATTCCGCAATGTTTTCGAAACAGTATGAATGTAAGGGCAGGTGTTTTGGAATGTAGATGTCCGGGAGTTTCGATCGGAATATGATTTCTTCTTGCTTTGTCTCCATTGGTAATGAAATGAATTTGTGGGAGGAGGATTGGAGATTTGGGTATCAAATTCAACTTTCTTTTTTTTTTTTTTTTTTTTTTTTTTTGGGGGGGGAGTTGAATTGAACCTGAAAATGAATGTATGAAGGTTTTGGAGTATAAATATGGGAAATTGTATTGGTGGGGGTTGGTGAAATGGAGGGGGTGTTGATGGGAATTTTGAGTTGTTTGAGGGTGATTTGGTAATTTGTGTTTCGTTTTCAATTGATTAGAGGATCTGTAGTGTGGTTGGTGAGAAAGAGTGGGGGAGGGGTCCCATTCGGGTTTGGTAATATAGTGATGGTTTTTTGGTTGACTTTTTCTCTATAACTATTGATAAAGATTTTAATGTGGTGTAATAATACAAGAATGAACATATATTGTGTTATTTATCAAATTTAAGAAATTTAATATATGCTCCATGATCTTAAAAGTATCACATTTATACGTGAAATCAATTGCATTATGTGTAGTCGTTGTATCGTATAATATTTTATAGTTGAAATCAATTGCATTATGTGCAGTCGTTGTATCGTATATCATTTTATAGTTGACAGTTACGTTGATCCGATGCGATCAATATTTACATTTACTATCGATGTTGTATGTTGCGGTATTTTAATAAAAACAAGTTATATCGTGACAAGTTCATGCATTAAGTGTGTTAAATTACAAAAACAACGATACGTTTTTAAAATTAAAAATAATTTAGTGATCATTTGAGAATAGTTTTGTGAGCCGCTGAGGTGGGTTGGGTTTAGCAAGTTAAAATATGTTTTAATTAGTCAAATTTTTATTGATTTGGTAGGAATGAAATTTAGTACTTGATCTTGATAATTTTAATATAGTCTTAAAAGTTCTAAATCAACTCATGAGATAGAGTATGACATCACAGATGACAACATTCTTACCCGTGTTGACATATAGATAAATTTAAAGAATTTTCTTACTTCTCTCATAGTTAAAACAATAAATGTGGTTTGTCATTTTTAATATTAATTAATATTTATGGTGTATGACTTGAAGCAACAATTAATTATATTTATGTACTCTGATTCACATCTCTTATATGTTGTAGATAAACATCTAATAAATTTATTTCTCCAAATGCTCTTGAAGGAAAGTTAATGTCATTGAACTAAATTAAGTAATATTATAATTAAGGGCATTGCTGCTGTTGAACATCATATGGAGGTATTAAAGTTCTCGCTCAGGTTCGATTGTCTAGGAGTGATTCCAATTACGTTTCGTGTTTCTATCTGATTTGATTCAAAATATTGTAATTTTCGAATCCATTTAAATGAATGAATCAGCTTTGCCCTAACAGAAACAAAAAAAATACAAATCATTACATTATATATATTTTTTATTGTGTTAAAAGTTACTTAACTGTGACATTTATCGGATAAAACATCCAACCGAGATTAGAGTGGATTATGAGAAATTCCAGCATCCATTACATTAAGTACTTCAATGAAATTGTAGGAGTTAACTTTAAACTTTGAAAGTCACTTAAATCCGGACCATGAAAATGAAGTAAAACTATCGGAGTTAGGTTTATTGTCAATTAAATATATAAATCTAAACAAAGAGCAATTAAGGTTATGTTCGTTGAAGGCTTGAAGAAACTGCTTTTTTTTTTTTTCTGATCCAAGTTACATACTTCAATCAAATGCAGCAATATTAATGGGCTTCATTGAAAGCCATAGTTGGTAGGGTATGAAAATTTGGGACTAAGTTAGTTCCAGTAGCGATAGAATTTGAAGAGCTGTTATTTTGTCTATTGAAAATATCAAAATCATTACTGAAGCCATTGTCTATAGTATTAATGGGCCGAAATTTTTAGGTGGACTTCTTTATTTAATGCTTCTTTTCTTCTCTACTTTTTTAGTGAAACTATATTTATGTTATTACATCAACATCATTAAAATAGAAAATCGATTTGATTATAATTAAATTATAAAGAACCATCTATCATATTAAAATATATATATATATATATATATATATTAAACATTAGTATTAAAATACCAAAAAAAAAAAAAAAAATCACACTAGTGCTAATCGATTTTAGGATGTCTTGGTTGGTTATGGGTTCTCAGCTTTATCAATGGGTCGCCTAGGACCTAGTTGATTACTCTATGTTTTTTTTTTCTTTCCAAAAATCCTTATTGTATGAATTGTATTTTCCCTAAATTTTGTGGAATGTGTTATCTTAAAAATATTGTGGATTGTGATGGATGAAACATGGGACATTATATGGTGACTCTTTCACATTCAAGAGTCACCATATTTTTTGCCTTAAAAATGGTGTACGATGGTGTATGGTGTGTACAAGAGTATGTACCCAATCAAAATGAATGTACACATCAATTTGACTAAAATGCCCCTGTCATTTTAATTCTTTTTCTCTATCCCTTCTCCCTGAACACAAACCACCGCCTCACACATCTGGCCGTTCCGGTGGCGACCGGAACGGCAAGATTTCGCCGCCGTTCAACAATGGCTGTCCACCGGTGAAGGCGAAAAAGATGAACATTATTTTTTTTTTTTTTTTTTCGATTTGAGAGGGTTGAATCTTGTTGATTTTTCTCCTTTTTTTCAAGATCTGTCATTTTAATTCTTTTTCTCTCTCCCTTCTCCCTGAACACAAACCACCGCCTCAAGATTTCGCCGTTCAACAATGGTTGTCCACCGGTGAAGGTGAAGAAGATGAACATTATTTTTTTTTTTTCGATTTGAGAGGGTTGAATCTTGTTAATTTTTCTCCTTTTTTTCAAGATCTGTCATTTTAATTCTTTTTCTCTCTCCCTTCTCCCTGAACACAAACCACCGCCTCAAGATTTCGCCGTTCAACAATGGTTGTCCACCGGTGAAGGCGAAGAAGATGAACATTATTTTTTTTTTTTTCGATTTGAGAGGGTTTAATCTTGTTAATTTTTCTCCTTTTTTTCAAGAATCTCATTTTCAGATTTCGATTTTGGGGGCTGATTTGAGTAAAGAAGCATGGAATCTTGAGTTAATATCTTTGGTACCTTCAACAATGGCTGTCCACCGGTGAAGGCGAAGAAGATGAACAGTACTTTTTTTCCTGAAATTCTTTTTTCTTATAAGGGGTAATATGGTAATTTTAAATTATAAGGGGGTGCGTACAAGTCGTATATTTAACAAAGAATTAAGGTGACTCTCAACGGCTGAGAGTCACCTTAGAGTATCCCATGAAACATTGGTGAGAAAGTTTAAAAGACGCCACTAAAAATATTGTAGTGATGGATAAATTGCATCAACCTTCCTCAACTATAATCAGTTGGCAACCAAAACCCAAAATTTTGAAATTTTGATAAGAAACACTCTCCAATGCACACTTCTATTTATTGGTCGAAAACTGTTATCCAGCAACAAGGCAATTATATATTACAATTACTTTATGAACTCAACAACAGATAAAAACGGAGTATATAACATGTTTTCTTAATAGATTTTTATTTAGAAAAGACAAGAAATCAATTAACTTCACGAAATCATAATACTATATACTAGTATATAGGAAAATAAAAAATTAACACACACTAATAAAACGTGCTCACATCCACGATTAATTAATTAGATATTGAAGTCCTCAATCAAACCAATTCACTGTCCCAAATTCCTTTCCTGCCCCCTGGGGAACATTTTCTATCACCTTCTCTTGTCCCTTTGGATAATAAATTTCCGTGCGTTCGTCCCGAATCCACCACGTACAATCGCTACTTCCAGCCGTGGTTGTCGTCTTCTGCTTCACCTCCTCCACGTTCAATTTGACACCATCGCCTTTCATGTCTGGTGAACCACTTTTCCGATGATAGGCTTTCCTCAGTATTGGCCTAATCATAAAATACGAAGTAATAAAATATATATGAGGGTAAATTTGTAAATTTCCATGTTAAGATACTTTTCTCAGCATTTGGTTCTCATGTATCACTGCATACTCTGCATCAACTTAAAATAAATTCACTTTTTGTTTGTGCTTTGAACAAAGCTATATTTCCTTTTTTTTGTGCTTTGAACAAAGCTATATTTCATTTTTGAATTTTAGTGAGTAAAACACTAAAATGTTATTCTTTATTTATTTGATCATTTTATTCGTATAAATTCAAGAATCAAGCAAAGCCTAAATCACTAGGACGAGAGAAATAGAAGATTTTATAGTGCTAGTTGCATTATGATTTTCTAAATAGAAATTCCCTAGATTCGATCGGGTTTAAATTCAAAATGCATGGATATATAAACTTTTCGCACCATCTTTAACTAATTTTTAAAAATATAAAATATTCTTATAATAATGATAGTTAAGATTTTATCATTTTTTATTGCCAATTATATGTTAGGTTTTTGAAAATTTGGCCTGCGTGTAGTCCATATGTCAATGTTCATATATAACAATTAATTAACACGTCATACATTGTGGTAATTACAAATATTAGCTAACGATACATTCGTGCTTTTGTAATAGATACACTGCAAGTGAAAATGAATAATATTACCTTATTTTTCCTATGTGCATTTGTATTACACATGCTAAATAAATATATTGTGCAACACTTTTTTATAAAGGGATAATATATTTGAAAAATTCTATTATTGTCCAATAACACTTCTAAAAACGTGATAGCATCACAGAACATGTTGTGGACGTTTTCTGATTGGTGGTTCTGATCAAGTCGAATTAGAACTATTATTTTTCGATTAAAATGCCGGAAAAAAAATGAAATTCTTATACTAACTAATTATTCTTACTTGAAATACATGGAGTTCATGGTTTGTGCTCCTCTACCAGCTGCTGTGGATGCCATTTCCTTCTATTCTTGCCTTTACAATAAAGTGATTGTAATATTATTGAAAAAAATTGTGACACTTGCATTGAATTTATAGTGAAAATGATGATGAAATGGACATATAAAGTTCCCCAATAAAGGGAAGGTCAGGATCATGTTTGGATCACGTAATGGGTTGTTTCATGCCCTTTTCTTTATTTGTATGTTAGTGAAAATATAAAAAAAGACACGCAATTCTGCTTCATGATGTTTTTTTTTAAAAATAAATAAATTAATAAATCGATTTAATGCTTATGATTTATTTAAGGGATGATCTACATATAAAAGACAAAATTTAACGATGGTATGGGCTTTTTCTATGGGCTCGATATAGATATAGCCTTCCCCAGTTGCATTCTTCATGGGCTAAGATAAGATTCGATTTCCTATCGTCAACACAATGGTTTTGAAATAGAGTGGAAACGGAATCATCCTCAAGATTCGGTTCCAATTTTTTTTTTCGTCAATTGAGTATGATTCATTTTTTTCATGAGACAAATAAAAAACAATTCATTTTCAACAATCAAAAACATCCCAAGAACCTCCTTCCCTACATTTAAAGTTAAAAAAAAAAAAAATGTAAAAATTCCTAATTCACCTGCTCTATTATATTCCTTGTGATACACAAAAATCGAAGCAATGATTGAATTCTTGGATATGGGTTTTTGTATCCTAGCAATGATTGGACTGATGGATATGGTATCCTTGATTCATTCATTCCAACTTGATGCTTTAAAATTAGATAAAATTAAAAACCACACCCTTTATCCATTTCCACAGTCTGTGGACTATAAATCCCCATTCCCCAAATATAGTGGCCACTTATCCTCTGGGTCTGTTATCTCTTCTTCTTTTGCATCTGCCATTCTGCCCATATTTTTCAGTCTTGCTAGGCTGCATGCCAAAGCCAAAAGAATCCAAAGATAACGTTGAATTCCAATTTGCGTTCATTTGTTATTATGGACCAAATTGTACTTTTACCCTTTAAATTTTTTGGTAGATCATTAAAATATGATACTTTTTGTTCTCACTTTGCAACTAAAAAACTATATATTCTTCATAACCACAATTCAAGCACATCTATCTTCAATTTTGGTCCTTCTCCCCAATTTAATTACATGTGTTGCAGCATCACGGTTCGGGACTAGATGAAGTAATCCGGACAAAAAATGTACCAAAATTGCATATATATATGTTGTTAAATTGTAGCAAGTGAGAAAAAGATAGTTGCAATTAGAATATTGCATGCCCTATTTTAACGATCTGTCAACAGATAAAAAGTACTAAAAATGCGATTTTGATCGAATACACACAATCCATGCCCTCCTTTCTTGCAAAGACTGAAATATACACCCCTTATTTGTGATGTGAATAATGCTTCTGGAAAGTCATTGGTAATAGCCATTTTACCATATTGTTACAGTGAAAAAGACCGAAATTCACTTAAAAGCATCATATAGCAGTTAACATGAATATTTTGCTTACACACTTCCTATTGATATGCCACAAGGAGGTGCATTAATGTTATTAAACCAGTTTTTCACAAATATAAAATCTTCCTCGATTATTCAAAAGCTTCCCTCCTCTGTGGTCGGTCTCCTCAAGAAATACCGCAAACTATTTGAAAGGACCTGCAGCGTTTGATATATATTCAATGTATGTATTAAAATGTTGACCGAGTTAATAAAACTTGATCCAAGTCACGATGATTTACCTGTTGAAGAGGCTTGATGATAGCTTTACCGTTGTAACTTACATGAAATTTTGCCTTTGCCAACAAGCCCTACACTCGAAAAGCATTTAGAAGTGAAAAATGAAGCTCCTAATGTTTATTACTACATCAAATGTAATAATTCAACCAAACTACGTATTTACCTCAGTATCGAACTCTCCTGATTTAACAGCAACATTTATGTCGGTAATGGTCTTTACGAGATCCACGAGTAATCCTGGACGATCAGCCGTCTCCACATAGAGCAAACTGCAATATTGTGAAATTACTATTAAACCCTTTAACTAGCCACCAGTCTTCCAAAATACGAGCATATTAACCAGCCATAGCACTAAAATCAGGCAACCGTTTCATTTATGAGGTCTTGGGGAATAATATTGTGCTTTACCTTTGGTCAGGACTGTCATCGTAGACACGAATATGAGTTGCTATATCCATATCAACCTGCATTAAAATCATATATGACAACTAAGCATATAATTTCAATTTGATAACCAAATTAAATATCTTGATTTTTTCAGACTCGTCGACATTAGAAAAATAATACTAGTATTCATTTACTGAGTACTATGCAATAATAACCTATTCTTGGGATGGATATATCCACTCATTCACATCGTAACAAATATTTTTGCTTTGGTTAAGATTTGACTTCTCTATTAAAATGAATAGATGGGAACATATAATACTTGTCAAAGTTTGTAATAGCTTATATAAGCTTTCACATTAAGTCGGAAAGCCATTCTCGGACCCTGTCTTATTTTTCCCGTTTCACTACTTACAACATAAAGTGAGTCTACTTATTATTTTAATATTTTTACAGAAATCTCAATCCTGAGTAATAATCAACCTTAATGATTTAAACCGAGAACTTATTTAAGCAATCGCAAACGAGCTTTTTAATCAATTTATCTCATGCCATGGCTTGAAAAGGGTCAATATATACCTTTTCACTAGGTATCAAACCAAATGCAGCCCCCATAGCTAACTGAGCACTCGACTCCTGAAAAAATTTACTCATATTTTTTAAAATATTAAAAAATACCAAGAACTCGATAAATCCAAGAACCGAAAAATGGAAAAAATACCGGATGATACTCGAGCATATTGTTAATAATCGTCAAACGAATAGCTTCAAGCAACTCTGGTTCATCAATCTTTCTCCCTGTTGAACTGGAAAACAAAATAGCCGTATATGTCAAGCGATCAGAGAGACGAGATTACCCCATCCGCAGATGAGAACTTACGCTTTAGTGATTGCAAACTTATTGTGTTTGCCAGATGAGTCGAGGTAGACATTTGCCTTGACAACCTTCAGTCCAAGGTTTTTCAAAGCATTCATCTGAAATGAACATTAAAAAATTGTCAATAGACGGTATACAATAAAAAATTGATTATGTAAGTTCAAAAGAAAATGGTTTCATACGGTGTCGAGGAGAGCTCCAAGTCGATCCCCGAAGGTAATTTCAACGATGGTGGCATCTGGATCTGAATCTTGATCTATTATAACTTTTGGTTTTGGAGTTTCATCAGTTTCTCGATAACTTCCATCCTGTTTTATTTTCCCAATTTCAATCATTAAAAGAAATGTTATCTAATATGGAAATAATTAAAAAGCGATATTTGAGATTTGATACCTCCACAGCTGTAGCTGATGACGCTTTTGGTACGAATGGACTCTTGAATGATGATAAGCTGAACGAACATTACAAATAGTATGATATAAAAACAATCCAAGTAAATGCACTTCAACTACAAATCCATTGGCACATAAAATTCGGGAAATTATACTTGTATAATTGAGAAGGCCGACCAAATGTACTATAGTTCAATGACGAATAATTAAGCCGACAAAAAGTGGATTTGGATAAGCCGCGATAAAGCAAAAAGACAGCATTCAATGGTTATAGGAAGATTCCTTACGACATAAGTTGGTGGAATCAGTTGATAATTAGCATTTTCCACTTGAATTTTTATAAAAAAAAATCAGTACCATGACTTATTACAAATTAAGATATACTAACAATTATACCATCATCATATTATATATATAAACTAGTTTCAGCTACTTATCCAACTCAATTACTGGAGATAAGCCAACCAATTAACCTAGAATAAAAAAAGGGTAAGAGCCCAATGAAACTTATCTACACAATAAAAGTGCTTGTAATAATCATTATAAGATGAATTCACCCAGTAGTTATTCGAAGTAATTTGCTAGTGCAGTCGATATTCTGATGTAACTATGTAATTTGTTGTTTCACTTAAAAAAAAGACTCATTATAAGATGAGTACACATAAATCTTGGAAAAGAGGCCCATATCTAGCTATCAAATTTGAAATAAAATGATTAAATAACAACATCTACAATCTAACACCCATAAATAAACATTCAAAGAAAATTAATTACCTCCTCTTTGAACCAATGCCGGATAGCTGAACTGGATCCACACCAAAAGAACATATGAAAGGAGCTTTCCTCAAATTGGGTTGCTTCTCAATTGCTTTCAAGTTACAACATAGCTCAAAATTGCTCCCACTTGAAGCCATAGCCAAAGCCATTCTTTTATAAATAAATTAAAAAATGAAAACTTTCACCAATTTCTTAAAAGGGGTTCTTGATTAAGCACTATTAAAAGAAGAAATTAAAATGAAAGGGTGGGACTTATGTGGAAACGTTATTACTGTGGTTAATGTACTTGTCCTAGTAGAATACGCCATTAATTTCTCATGAACCAACTCCAAAGATGTCTTTATAATGTGCTGTAAGTGTGATATTTAGTATTTACATCCCACCTTAAATATTTTAGCAAATATATAAAATATATATTTTTTTAAATGAAGGGCTTTGGATATCTTTCTTTTTTGGTAAAAAAAAGAAATGAATCTACCCCTTTATTCTATCCATAAGAGAACAAAGTTAACTTTTTGTCTTTTTGAGGAAAAAATCAGAGCTGTAAGTAAGATGGAGAGGGAAGGATTTCTATTTTGCCCTTTATCTGAAATCTAACGGCCATATTTGGTTTTCAACTTTCACCATCTCCTTTGAACTCACTGGTTAAAAAGATTAATTATTTGCGTACCCACCTAGGAATATGCTACAGAGATAATTACATTCACCTCCCTCAGGTTAGGTGAAACCTAGGTAACTAAAACGCAGAGCGGGTGCGGGAGCGAGAACGGGAGCGGGAGCGCGAGAGCGTGATATATTAAAATTTTAGAATATGAGAGCGCCTATAGAGCGTCTATTAAAATAATTATTAATAATATAAAATAATTAATTTATGGTATTAAAATAAGAAATATATAATAAAGAGATAAGTTACAGCTACATTTTTAAAAGAATTAAGAGCAAAATGTATGTCATTCAACTAATAAGTATAGCTTATTTTCATTTTCTCAGCAATTTTCATCAATAAAATTTATGAATACAACAACACCTAAAATTTTAGATCTTTGTGAAAAACATGAATTGCAGGGTTAAGAAGATTTGCATTTATGCCGATAAAAAATACACATGTTGTGCATGTGAGGGTAGGGGTGATAAGGAGAGACAAAAAAATATAATCAAGAAATACTTAGGTATACATATATTATTGAAATTACATATTTACCTTCGGTAATAAACGAGTACAATTCTAGCTTCATATTTGGTAATTTGTTAGAAGACAGGTTGAGAAAGGTTGAAATGTTGGTTTGGTGGGTTGCACCACCCACCGTCATTGTTCGATAAGGCATTGTTTGGAGGGCAGAAATTGGTAGCCGTGACCACAATTGAATTTTGGAGGCACCACTTATGGTCATCCTCACATTTAAGTTCAAAGCAAGCTCCACAACTTTGCCCATTGTTAAAAAATATTGTACTTAATGATGATGTGTTTGTATCATACCATTCACTATATAAATTACCATATCCACAACTACAAGCCCCACCTTCATCCAAATCATACAATAAAAAATACTACAAATTAGAGTTAATAATTTGGTTAGATAAGAGATGAATAAAATAAAATAAATGAATTACTTATACATTTATGTCCTTGAAAATAGTGATTGAAACGATATTAGCAGTGTCAAAGCATTACTTTATGAGAATGTGATTTTAAAATAATAATCTCATTTTAAAAAATAAAATTTAGTTAAGTGACATACCAAAACAAAAAATCATGAGGATAAAAATTGAAGGACGAAGGAAGTATTATTTTTGTTAATTTACATATTCATTAGAAAATAAACCCATAATTTTACAAAATAAAGTATCAAGTATTATTTGTGTTACAATTATTTGTAAATTACAAAATAAAGTTACAAGCATTATTTGTGTTTTTTTTTTTTTTTTTTTTTTTTGGTGGTTGTAAATCATAATGCTTCCAAGTTACAAGTATTTGTAAATTACAAAATAAACCAATAAACTTTACAAAATCTATGTAAAAATGTCACTTTTTGTCAAAATTCGTGAATTTAAATTGTCTAGTGCATGTTCTTCGTAAGGATGATACACGCTCTATCAAAATTAAAACGGCGCTCTATATATAATAAATTCGCGCTCCAAAAATTATAAATTCGCGCTCCGAAAATTGTGAATTCGCGCTCTCACTTTCAATAATTCGCGCTTTTTTTGCGAATTTTGCAAATGCGCTCCGATTCGCGAATTCGGAGCGTGTCGACACCCTTGATGCGCGAATTTAGTTACCTAGGGTGAAACTACAGGGACTTTCTCTGAATTCTAATAATTACAAATATCTCCACTGATGTTAATTTTTGGTTAAAACAAATAAATAAGATGTATACAATGTCTATCTCACCCTCATTCTTCTCTAAAGATAATTAAAATACAATAACAATATACCCTCAATTTTGAGGATCAACCCAAATAAAATTGGTAGATCCAAATAATGTTATGTCAAATAATTCAGTCCAGTAATTTTTTTAAATTGAATTAAACTGTAAAATTTAGTGATATTCTTGAATTTAAAAAAATAGTTTTAGTTAATCAGTTATTTATATTCAATTATATTTTTTTTCTAATTTTATATATTCATATTTTATATTAGTAAGTTATTTTACTATTGCTAGATAATATATAAATTGATCAATTTGTCATAAAAAGTGATCAAACTCAAAATCACTTTTTGTTAAAGGCATAATTGCTATTTCATTTTATTGGTAATAACATTACTTATTTTAATTAGAAACTTAATGGAAGTGGGCTTATTTGCAATGTAAAACTTAAAGCAGGGGTGATGTTTGAAATTATTAAAATCCGTAAGCTAAAAGCTTTGTTTGCGTATATTTAACAATTTAATAGGAGTAATTGTTTGTATCATGTTTCAATGAAGGTACTGTGAAGTTGCTTGCACGACTGTGCTTTCGTGTATAGTGTACTTGAGCATTATTAAATTCATGAATCAAACTAAACAAGTTGTTTAAACATATTTGTGCTGCACATGGGTCTGTTATCTGTATCATCAATACATGTGTTTTTTCTTTAAAATAAAAAAAGTTAAAAATCTAAATGGAAAAAAGATCTTAAGGATCATATTTGAATCACTCAAAAGGATTTTGATGATTAAATTTCATAAAGGAGCAATTTTTTAAGTCAGGATTGGTTGAATTTGGTTAGTATGTGATATTTTGTTAAAACTCGATTAATCACACTAATTTTTAATATAATCGATGTAAAAAATAATGGAACAAAAAAAATGCATTTATGAACTCTTTGTAGGGGTCCGGGGGATAAGTGCAAAATACTCCCCTGTTATGCTAAACCTGCAAGACATTATCCTGTGAAATTTTTATTTCGTTAAATTTCCTTGTGTTTTCAAAAACCCTGCAAAAAATACGTAATTTATAAAAAAAAAAAAAGCTTATTTCAAGAAATTATTTTTAAAATACTTCAAGTTGGTCCCTACAACTTCACGTGATATATTTTTAAAATTATTTCTTGTAATATGTCGATCTAAAACGACCTAATTTTTACAAATCGAATATTTTTTGCAGAATTTTTAAAAACACAAAGAAATTTTGTGCAATTAAAATTTCACAGGATAGTTTCTTATAGGTTTAACATAATACAGGAGAGTATCTTACATTATTTCTAAACTATTTGATAGAATCTCAAAGTAAAAACCTTCTTCATGGTGGAGGGAAGTATTATCCACAAGTTCGAAGAATTGGCTAATTAATCTGAATGAAGATAAGAGTCACCGATTAAAGTAGTCAAAAAATAAAAATAAAAATAATAACTAAATATCTTTCACGAGGTCCACGAGATTTTATTGATGATTAACATAGAAAACCAATTATTGAGTTCTGAGTAGGACTTTATGAATAATTTAATACTATAATTTAACCTAGCCCAAAATATTCATTTCAACGGACCAAAGCCCAATTGATCAAGCCCATTGTACACCTCACCACTGTCCAAATATATTTTATTTTCGATATATAAAAATAGAGATTTAGGAGAAAAGAGAGAAAAGACAGCTTCACGGAAATGAAAAATAAATGTACTACTATAAAAGGAAACATTTCAACCTTTTTTATATTGATATTATTAAATTGAACTCTAAGGAGCTTTTACTAACGAAATTCAAAGTGATATTAAAAATGTACAATGAAAAAAAAAAAAATAGATATTGCACCTTTAAATTAACATACACCCTACAAAAAATAAAGGACATTTTGCAGCCTCAGACTATTGTTCATTGACAAATTCACCCATGTAAGGTTAGATACATTTTTTTAATTCAAAATTCGTGATTTGTAAGTCTCAATCATCATCTGGTTAAGGGACATACACAAAAATTCATCCACTGAAAAATAATTTGGAGGACTCTACACGATTATTCGAAATGTTGCAACAAATATGGTTCGCAAATCAAGATACAGTGTAAATTCGACTGCACAACTTAACTTGAAAATCGATAACTTGAATAATAAAAAGAGAAATATGATTAAAAAGTTGAAGTGGGGTGTATGTGAAATTTATCAAAACCTTGGGGGTGATAATAGAATATATCTGTACTTATTTTCGGCTCCGTAAAACCTTTGGGGTTTTGCAGCTGCTCCTACTTATTCTCCTATTCTTCCTCCTCTGCAAAAGAAAGAAAAACAAAATTGAGAAATGGTGAGAATAACGGCAGATTTGATTTGGAAGAGCCCTCACTTCTTCAATGCCATTCGAGAGCGAGAATTAGATCTACGAGGTTAAACCCTACCATTTAATTAAATTTATTTAAAAACTTAATGTGTATATGTAAACCCTAGTTCAAGTTTATATATTCAACAGGGAATAAAATTGCTGTTATAGAGAACATAGGCGCGACTGAGGTGAGTTTTCTCTTTTATTTTGTAATAATTTCATTTTACAAATTCACTTCACTTGTCACTGGAACCAAATTTTAAGAAGCCAATTTTTTATTACATTCTGATGTTTATTGAAGTATTAATATTGGTAACAGGACCAATTTGACACCATTGATTTATCTGACAACGAGATTGTGAAGCTCGAAAACTTTCCTCACTTAAATCGACTGGGAACTTTGTTGTTGAACAACAATAGAATCACCCGTATAAATCCTGACCTAAGAGGTGTGATTTTATTTTATAATTACCTGGAGAAAGTTGAATTTAATGTCTAAATTGTTTTGTAATGAAATTTGAGTTCACTAGATATTGTGTTGAAAAAATTGCAGAATTTTTGCCCAAACTGCACACCTTGATTCTCACCAACAATAGGCTAATAAACCTGGTCGAGATCGATCCACTTGCATCACTCCCAAAGCTGCAATTTCTTAGCCTGCTCGACAACAATATTACTAAGAAACCCAATTACCGTCTGTATGTCATCCACAAGTTGAAGTCTCTGCGTGTGCTAGATTTCAGGAAAGTCAAACAAAAGGTTTGTGCTCAAATTCTTGGCCTTCTGATTTAGTTCAAATTGTTGTAAAACGGACCCTTATGAAGACCAAAATGAAGTAGGTAAATTGAATCCTTGCAGTCAACTGCTGATAATATGTTATCATGTAAACAATGAATCTGGACTTATTTGATTCTGTATGTTATCATGTAACTATTAACTTAGACTTGATGAGGCTTTTTTTATAGTAATTGGGAAATATTTTTGGAGCATTCTCTGCACACTGAAACTGAAAATTGGTATTAAAATATTGAGCATGTGATGTTAAGCATGCAATTTTGATAGTAGGCCGCTGAAAATTGAGCTTCTTCATACTTGCAAGATAAGGTAAATGAACATAAGTTGCTTACATAAAATCAGAGTACCATTTCCTGTGATTCTTGCTCTAAAGATCAAATATGTTGGATTAAGTGCCCGTGAATATATTACATTTATTTTGCTCCACGGTGAATTATGCTGCTATGGCACTCATTGTGTTAGATGCTGCCATATTATGTAGATTATAGGCACACACTTGATCTATTCCATGATCTTCACAAATAAAAACAGATTAGGCACTTGCCAGCCTTATCCATGAACAATAGAATATTCTTGCAGCATTATAAGACCATAAATAATCAGCAACAGTATTACATTTTGGACAGCATAGAATGATCTTGATTTAGTTCAAGTGCTGGGAACACTTACCTACTCTGTATACCCAGAATCTGACAATTGGCTGAGGAAAATAGATCTTGGCTGCTATCATCTGATTTGTCTGAGAACACATCACATATGGTTTGCTAGGTTTGATTTGGTAAGAAAATAGTAAAAGTTTGAGGTTCAAAGCCGAAATGTGAAAGAAGGTATTGGCCAGACGGAAACAGAGTCATCAAGGGAATTTGTGGTTTCCTAATTACGAAAAAAAAATTAGTTATATTAATAGTCTTTGTAGTTTTAAAGTCAATTAGAGATCTGAAAATGAGAACGAGAAGCAAAGTGCTTTCTCTTGTCCATTCGAGCAAAGTCATCTACTCATTTCAAAATATAAAACTCTCAATATGAAGCCCTCTATTGAGTTGAAAAGGTAATGTTTATGGAATTCTTATTTCTATTAAGTAGCACTCTACACTATTTCATTCACGTGTGAATAATTTCTACTCTTTTTAATTGCAAGTGGGACTTTGATGTCACCACAAAGGCACAATCTACTATTTGTTGCAGAATTCTGCAAACATTCCTTTGCTCTTTGTTCCTTAAATAATACTCACTTTGGTTTTCAGTTATTTGTTGCGTCATTTCAAATCAATTATGGTTTTTATTTTTTTCATCTCGGAAAAAAACATTTTCAATGTAATAATTTAAGTTAACCAAGCAAAATTGTGTGTTTCCATATGACATAGGAGCGAGCTGAAGCCAATAAATTATTTGCATCCAAAGAAGCTGAAGAAGAGGCTAGAAAGGAATCTGCAAAGACAATTGTACCTGCTGAGGTTCCAAGCCCCAGGGATGTCGCTAAGGAGGAACAAACACATAAACCAGTTGCTCCTACACCAGAGCAAATTTTGGCCATTAAGGTACCTTTTATTCTTATGTTCTATTTCTTATCCCCATCATTTTGGGATGAAAAGCCTTGTACTGCTTGTAATTTCATAAGACCTAAGGATAGGAGACAAGCCCCAAGATTAATCTACCTCAGAAGACTTATTTGAAACTGAAGAGAGATGGGAAAGAATGCTCAGTGTCTTTATTCAAAAGAAAAAAGAAGGAAAACTAGGAAAATGTTTTTTAGGCTAGAATGAAACATTACACAAGTAGAAAAAAGAAAATAGGGAAATGGTAGGGTCAAAAGTTTATAGAATGTTTTGAGGTTTGACAAAAGCAAAGTTAAATACCATACATTCTTTTGCCTTCTGATAATCTTTACTTCCTGAGCGTAGATTCTTTCTCTTATGCTGCTATGTTCATATGACTTATTTGAGTGTGACCGTCTTAACTTTTTGATACTTCCATGCAGGCTGCAATTGTGAATTCACAAACACTTGAGGAGGTGGCAAGGCTTGAACAGGTGATCTCACATCACAATCATAATGGACAGTGTAGTAAATTTTTAAACTTGGAAAAAGTTTGTGTGCTTTATAGAGCATAGTCCACAACTTATTCTTCTAAATAAATTTTCCTTCATTTAGTGTTTTGTTGCCTGTTTTTGTTATTTAGAAATTTGGTATCATATTAATCTTTATGATTGACTTGTATTATATACAGGCACTGAAATCTGGCCAGCTTCCGGCCGAATTTAATAACAATGATAGTGACTATTCGCCTAAAAGTGAAGGTGCCAAACAGGATGATATGGTTACAGATGAAAAAGAAGAGAACACTGAACCTAGAGACACTGATTCTGAAAAAAAAAATGATGGACCTGCTGAAATGGAAGAGGTATTAATATTGCTTAACGTGATATTATTAATATGATTCAATTTTTCATGCATGATACACAAACTGGGACTTTTCAACCTGCTACCTTGTTAGAATTAACTTGGTCGTATCATTCCGCATTTCATGCAGAAGATTTTATAAGTTTACAGATTAATCTCACATCGATTTGTCATAGATCAAAACCCTTTTAAATCATTTGAAAATGTGTCAGTTACATCTTTCTTAGTATAAATACAAAGTCATTTGATCAATCATTTCCATAGGTGTCCTCAATCAAATATTGATATACTTTATAGGAAAAAGAAACCATCTCACGTTTTAACGTAAATATACAATGAGATACACAATACTCCTCTTACGTAAAATAAAAAGATTTTAGGCTTAATAAATTTTTATTCCATGCTTTATGATCCTCTTTACATATGAATCTAAGTAATCTAACACATTTTTATTTGTGTTTCTTCCTACAACAGGAATAGGCTGGGTTAATGTCAATGCGCAATGCTTATCACATGCTTCCTGAATTGAGCTCAAAAGTGCTGATCTTGGGGACTCAATATTTTGGAAATTCATCTGTCTGTAGAATGTGTAAACTTCATATTTAACTTTCATACGAAAGGTCACTTCACTAAATGAATGGTGAAGGAGAGTACATTTTGAGCAATTTAGTTGTTGAGAATTTCTTTGCTGTGGTAATATTTGAAAAATACTTATGTTTTAGGTCATTCACACAACATTTTCTTTTCCTGATTGAATTCCTTTTAGTTTAAAAAATGATTGTAGAATTTGATCTTATTGTGTAACTTGCTCAATTTGGGATTTTGGTGAAATTCCAATTCTTGTGTTCTTACACGTTTCTTGGCATTACTATTCCAAGTTATCACGAGCTTCGTAAGAGTTTATCTTTTATGAACTGATTGGGCATTAACCAAAACTCCAAAAGTATCCTGATGTTTATTAAGCAATTTTACTTCACCATTGTCAATGAACCTTCTCATTAGTATTTCAAACAATTAGGGATGATTACGGCTTTTCTTATTAAACCTTTTTTGTACACTGAAGGTATGACATTTATTATTCTTTTTTTGACAGAGTGAAGGTATAGGCAATATATACCAAAAAAGAGCATGAGAAACAAATTAGACCCATTGTAGTTCGCAGACCTTACTGCTTAGGCTCCAAAGAATAATGCAGGGTTTCTGTACACGCCCATAATTATTTAAATACTGTACAATATTAACTCAATTATACAACAAACACAAAATGCTCCTTTTTTGGTGCTGTAATATCGACTGGTTGGGCCCCTATAACATGAAAGTTGTATCAGATAATTCGATTTTCTGGTTTGATCGGTTAGTGACAACTGGGTTTCCAGTATCATCCAAATGAATTAAGGCTATATCGCCAGGCTTGTAATCTTCAGAAAGCATAGATTCACTTAATAAATCTTCAATAATAAGTGTGACTGCTCTCCTGAGAGGCCGTGCACCGTAACTCCTGTCATACCCTTGTTGGCATATCAAGTCCATGATTGACTGAGATACCTCCAACCTGATTCCCTTAGATACAAGCCGTTCTTTCACCTCGCGCAGCATTATATCCAATATTTGTAGCATCTAAGACAAAAATATAGATTAATCACCCAATAATAAAAGGATCAAAACCTATTAAGTCACTTCTCATTTCATAAATTTAACAATGGGATTTGGGGAAGTTACATTTTTAATCCCACAGAACTGAACATTCATCGCTTCTGGTCTCAAAATGGAATTTTTGGTCCCAACGTTTTAAAATGTTTCGCCCTTCTGGTCCCATCACCTCCTTTTCATTAAATTTAGGATCACAAGTGCATGATTGAGACAGTTTTATGGGACCAAAAGTGCTAAGAAGGGACAATTTTGTGGGACCTCACGTGCAAAAAACGTCAAGAAAAGTGTGGGACCAAAAATGCAAAACATTTTAGAAACCAAACTTGCTAATTCATAGAGCATGTGGCCAAAAGTGTTTCTTTCATGTAGGATTCAAATTGCAATTTTGCTATCTAACATCATTGTTTAAATGATTCCCAATTTACCATGATGTTGATTAGTGAATCAAGCAAAGAAGTCAGTCTAATTATGATCCAATCGATGGGCAAAGCATTGTAAGGAGCCAAACCTGAGGTTTTTCTAGAGGACGAAATACCACCACTTCGTCTATCCTATTGAGTAATTCTGGGCGGAAGTATGCCTTCAACTCTTCCATCACTAATGCTTTCATTCCAGCATATGAAGTCGATGAGTCATCTTCAGCATGAAAGAATCCGAAGGTGTTATGTCTACCCTTCGCAATTGCAGCAGATCCCACATTGGATGTCATTACTACCAGTGCATTCTTAAATGAAACTCTTCGACCCTAATAGAAAAATTACAATTGTACAAATCATCATGATGTATAGTACAAAAAATGAACAAATTTACAATTTTATTAAAATATAGACATGATAGTAACCAAACCTGAGAGTCTGTTAGGTGACCATCTTCAAATAACTGCAAGAGAATATTGAATATATCTGGGTGAGCTTTCTCGATTTCATCTAACAGCACTACTGTAAAAGGCTGTCTTCTGATAGCTTCCGTAAGAGTACCACCTTCTCCATAGCCTACATAACCTGGGGGAGATCCAATTAACTTGCTCACAGTATGCCGCTCCATATATTCACTCATGTCCAATCTCAGCATTGCTGATTCCTTTAGGAAAAGTTCAAGTAACACTGTCTCAGCAGGCCTCTTAAAATAAGTCACATTGAGTGAAATTGGTAATAGGCGATTTGGTATTCTAATCTAAAACTATCGAGTATAAGACAAAGAATAAGGAAGAAGTAAAAGGTGATGGCCAAACAGTTACAGTTTGTCAATATATCCAATGATTTGATAGAACATCATTAAGTCTAACCCAAATCAAGCTTGTCATTTTTGTTTTAACATATAGAGCTTGAATGCATACAAACCAAATCTTTATATTTGAAAAAGTGATTCAATATCTAAAAGCAATGTAGAGTTATAATTTCTCATAAAATGGGGAGGTAATTCAAATTGCCAACTGGTTGAGACCTGTTTCTCTCATATTTTCCATCTGAACATAACAAAATGGTGGGTGTAGATTTTTCGGGGAATAAATTGCTGAGAGAAACCCAAATATTTTACAGAATTGATTAAACCTTTTCCGGGATGAAATTTGTGATCAACACTAGTATAAAAGAGCACGATTTCTTACCGAACCAAAATAACTTGCTGCCAAAGCTTTGGTGAGTTCAGTTTTCCCAACACCAGTGGGGCCACAGAAGAGCATTGCTGCGATTGGTCTATCTGGGTCCTTCAAGCCTACACGAGATCTTTTCACAGCACGAGAAATGGCAGAAACAGCCTCATCTTGACCAATGACCCGTTTCTTGAGCTGTTCATTAAGACCCACCAGAAGTATTCTTTCATCAGCTGTAAGTTTTTTAACAGGAATTCCTGTCCAAAATGAAGCAACTGCAGCTATATCTTCAGGTCCAACCACCATGCTCCTGGATGAAGATTGTTTTTTAGTTTCTAGCAATTCAAGGTCAATAAGCATTCAAGAATGAGAGGCAGGATACATACTCATCATCTGAGGACGCTATAGAAGGATCGAAGAGTTTTCCATCTTCTTCGATCCTCAAGGTGTTACCATTTTCAGTCAGTTTTGTTGCCAGTGACTGCTCAAATATGAAGAATCAAATATATACAATATCAATACCAGAAAGAATTTAAGCTATTAGAGCATGTAAACTTGTAACCAGATAAAGGAAGAAATAGCATACTGCATCATGCATGGCCCGCACAGCTCTAATTTCTTGCCAATAGTCACTCGGTGATTTTGAAAGTACTGAAGTTTGCATTTCCTTTCTCTTCTTAGATGCTTCCATACGAGCTCTACTTCCTGCTTCGTCTATAAGATCAATAGCTTTATCAGGAAGATATCTATCTGGAATATATCTCGCCGACAACTGTACAGCGGCATTTATGGCCTCCAACGTGTATATACATTTGTGATGCAACTCATACTTTTCACGCAGACCCAAAAGTATCTGAACTGCATCGTCCTAAAAAAAGGGCACAATAGCGGTAAGCCTAGATATGGGAAAAGTCGTAGTAATATGTGCATGTGCCTGGGGATCAGTAGAGATTGTAGTACTACCTGGCTTGGTTCATTAATAAGGACAGGCTGAAATCTTCGAGCCAATGCTTTGTCCTTCTCAAAATGTAACCTGAATTCGTCCATAGTCGTAGATGCAATACACTGCCACAATAAAACCAAGTGCATATGACTCACATTTGTCTAATGTTATCCAAAATTCATAGAGAAATTCAAATAGTATATCAAAGCTTTAAAAGACCTCAAACTAGGAAATGTAATTTTCTTTCTTTTTGATTGGGGGAGGGGAAGCTTTGTAGTTGATGCAAATTCTTTATATATGGTATATGTCAGGAAGCAAGATGCTAAGAAGAAGCCAGACTACTTGCATTCAAAGTAACAAAGACTAAGGACAGGCGTGGGAACCATGACTTCTGTGCAGCGTGCAAGTAAATGTCATTAAAACTCTCATCCTTAAAAGAATTGCATGATTAGAGTTCTCCGTGTTTCTTTTTTTTTTTGGTACAATTGTTCCCCGTGTTTCAGGAATGGACTTATCAACAGAGATGATACAGAAATATATAACAGAAAAGCAGGCATTTTATAAATTGTCACCTGCAATTCACCCCGCCCAAGTGCCGGCTTCAACAGATTAGCTATGTCCAGACCAGATCCCTTATTTCCTCGCCCAACTGTGCCGGAACCAATAAGCGTGTGCACTTCATCAATGAAGAGAATTATATTGCCTGAAATGTGGCCATGTTAAACTGAGTCGTGATCTTAAATTTTTTAAATTTATTGTATACACATAAACCAAACAGGTGCTCACCCGACTTCTTAATCTCCTTTATTATTGTGGTAACACGTCCCTCCAACTCACCCCTCTCCTTTGCACCTGCTATTAGTAGGCCTACATCCAAGGACAATATGCGCTTGTTCTGTCCAAAAGTAAACAATATTACTAATGAAGTTCAGCAAACAAATATCTCAAGTACAAAACTATACATCTAAGTCCCACAATCCTACTAAGAAGCAGATATATAACTTGAATATAACATTTATCCCTACAGAGACAACCCACCATAAGAAAGAAGGGAACATTTCCATCAGAAATACTTATTGCCAGCCCTTCGGCAATTGCTGTCTTCCCAACACCAGCTTCACCAAGGAGAATCGGATTACTCTTGGTTCTTCGGCAAAGAATTTCAACAATCCTCTGTACTTCAGTGTCGCGACCAATTACAGGATCAATGAGCCCACTGCTAGCACGGGAAGTGAGATCCACACAGAATCGGTCAAGAGCTTTTTTCTCTGTTAAACATCAGCACACTTGAGAGTGATTTTAGTCTGTTTAGTATAATATTGACTCAAGGATGGAGAGCAAGAGCATTTGATTATTACCTCTAACTTTTTCAGGGGATCTTGCAAGAGTGATTTTGTCAGGAAAGACATTCTCGCGGGACCTCTTGAAAGCAGCCGTATCTGGTTCTCTTCCCTCTTTAGCAAGCTCCCCTTGAAGTCTGGAGACTGCCACAGCAGCCAAATGATTCACATTTACCCCTAATCTGAAATCAATTCAGTCTAGTTCAAGAAATATAACAGAAATAGAATTTTATATAAGCAAGTAACATGTCGAAGACTGCAACTATCATGAATTAAAATTAAAATGAGATTCCACCTAAACCACCGAAAAGTTTTGTTTGAGTTGATCCAAAGGAAAATATTGAGACACTTCAATATATCTATTCGTTTTACTATTTTTCTCTAAAAGTGTTTGAAACATACTACTAACAGAAACAAAATCTTAATCCATGGCAACGATAAACATCACCAGATAATTTTTTATTTTTTAAAATTCAACACATTATCAAATCAGTACCTCCTGAGAACACGACCAGCACTTCCATCATCTACTGTAAACAATCCAATAGCTATATGTTCCGGTGCTATGAAATTATACCCCATAGTCCTCGAATACTCAACCGCAGCCTCAAAAACACGCTTCGTGGTAGCAGAAAATGGCACATCTGTAGCTGAAGACTCCGAAAACTCTTTCGACTCACTCTCTCCACTTCCAATTCCATCATCGCTCCACAAAAGCCTCACGGCTTCACGCGCCACATCAATGGTGATACCTGATCCTAAAAAACCTCCAGGGGCACGATCCTCTGCGACGAGGCCTAGCAAAAGATGTTGAGTAGACACCGTATCATTGCCTAAGCCCTTCGCTTCTCTCTGCGAAAACATAACAGCTTTGATTGCTCTTTCAGTAAACCTCTCGAACACTCCACAAATTACGAAAAATGAGGGTTTGGATTTTTTCAGAGGAAGGGAAGTGGAAGAACGGTACACGTGGGGGTGGTTCGAAAGTGAAATTCCTAAATAGGACGATGAGGAGGTGCCGATGTAGGAAGAATGGGGATGGTAGTTTGGGGAATAGGCGACGACTTTTTGGCAGCGGCGGCGGTAGGGG
Source organism: Penstemon newberryi var. newberryi (assembly GCA_030819805.1). Classification (NCBI taxonomy): domain Eukaryota; kingdom Viridiplantae; phylum Streptophyta; class Magnoliopsida; order Lamiales; family Plantaginaceae; genus Penstemon; species Penstemon newberryi. The sequence goes on from JAUALY010000008.1 coordinate 2,790,603, forward strand.
GTGGAGTTAACGGAGACCGGCGCCGAACATGATAATTCCATTTAAAATGCAATTTATTTTGTTTATACAAGTGTTTTTTTTTTTTTTTTTTTAAGAATTTAGCTGTACAAGTGTTAATTCTAATAAGAAGAAGGAAAAATCATTTGAAACATGTAGAAAGAGAGAGGATTATTGGAGAATTGGAGGAATGCTACACGGCAAAGCTACTTTTTGGGGATATTAAATTATGTTGTCAGAGTAGATATTTTAAATCTGAAGGGTTTTATTTATAGGGGAATATTTTTTTGGTCAATTGTAAATAAATGGAAAAAGTTTAAACACGCAATGTTATACAGGAGTAGTGAGCCAAGACGCCGAAGAAAGGAATGCCCTCTCGTGAAACTTTCAAAAAATTCCAAACAAGTGGAAAAAGAAAAGAACAATTCGTGTTTCTATCCATGTTGTATTACATTGATTTTAAGAGAGAAAAGAAAAAAGTTTGATTGGAAATTACTTACTTTTATTAAGGAAAAAAAAAAAGTAGTGGTTTTGTAAAGTGTTTTAGAAAAGAAAAAAAATGAAAAGATTGTCGTGTTTGGATGTATTCTAACCCAGTTTCATTTGGTTTGAGTGAAAAATATTTTCGTTACGTATTTTGAAAATTCTCTTGAAATTTGTGCGAAATAATTGAAATATGATTTGAATGTATTTTGGTTATAATAATTTTATATGTAAAACAATGTTAATGTAATGGTGAGTTCGGTTTAAGTTGTGGTTTAGATGTATTTTGTATGTTGAAATTGTTAGGAGAATCGTTACATGGTTGGTAGGTGTCAAATCATCTTCTTTGAAATTGAATTAATTGATAGTATTATATTGTATGATTATTGATTTGATTGAAAATTAAAAATATTATTATTATAAGTTGAAACTAGTTAATTCATTAGTTTGAGTCAGTGAAGATTATTTTGAACTATGTTTTGTCGGATTTTTTTCAACACACTCCAACCAAAATGAATCCAAGCAGGACCTAAATATTTGAACCTTTTTTGGAAAATAAGAATTACTAGTATCAATTATCAAGCAACTACAGATTATGATTTTCAGAATATGCCTATTTTGGAAAAGAAAGTCAAAATGTGAATGTGGTTTACTTGATTCAGGCTATTTTTCTTCTTCTAATAAATGGATATTTACAAAATATACCATTGTGATCGTTCTTATTAACTAGCAAATACATCATTATTTTCATAAATATATTATTTCTTGTAAAATAACATTTAAATTTCTATATCCATGAAATTTGTTCGCATATAAACTTCAAAGGAAAGAGGTGCTCTGACAACGATAAATTTGATTATGTTAATAATTGATGAATCCTTTTGACCAAAAATAATAATAGTAATAATAATTGATCAATAATTTATATCATATACTACTAGTTAGAGGTAACTTGAATAGCAGAAAGTCTTTATTGTCCATCTCATTCCTTAATTATTGATCTTGAGAGGTACCTTTGATTAAGCTGACTTATGATGAAATATTAGGACATAAATTTAACTTAACTTGAGAAGAAAAACAAAAAATCCATTTAAGTAAAAATAAAAATGAAGTGCATACAATAGCAGATCACTTTTTAGACTAATGTCTGCTACGTAAAACACACAAAAAAAAATACATGTATTCACAAGTGTACGTACATCACATGTATGTCTACAAGAAATTAAACCAGACACATAAATATATGTTGTATACACGTGACACTAAATATGACATTCCAATAATAAAAAAGTTGTGAACGCACGCACCTTCATATTCTGAAAAGTGTCAACCCCCCGGACATAATCAGCAATGCTTGGAATTCTATTCAACGGCTTTCTGACGAATCAACTTGGCTCCAGAGTTGATCAGCATAAGCCTTTTCATCTTCCTTTTCCAGTGTAACTAATTGAGCAGTTTGCAGAACTTCCTCCTCTTCCTCTTCCTCTTCAGGTATTTCCTCTTCTGTCAACTCACTAGCTGTAGCCAAAACTGCTTCGTCTATTTCTCTGAGCTCATTCAATGCTTCCCTCATTGCCTGTGCAGTGGCAGGCCTATCTCTTGGTCTGTATTTTGGTGGAGGCACAACAAATGGCAAAACAATATTGTCCAAATTTCCAATATCTTTTTCGACACTATCTATTGTGAGTACTGGTGGAGGAGGAACAATGAAAATAATACCAAGCTCATAGTTAGAAATGTGTAGTCTGGAACCTAATACAGAATCATTTCTCACGTTCCAGTTGGATTGTCTGTCTGATATTGGGCGTCCCCAGGCGGCAGCACTGAAGTTGTGTGATCCAGAATAAACCCATCCAAAGGAAGATCCATCCTTCTTAGACTGGAACCGTCTGCGTCCCACCTGCTCGAGCCATTCATTATTTTAAATCATATATTTTCGAGTAATTGCATTTTTAACCCCACAAGCTAGCACTACTACAATAAGTCTTAGCAGTTTAGTTAATTATATTATATTACAGGGAATGAACAAAATCAGCAGATACCTCCTAGATCTGGTTATCCAATTTTATCTGGTCTTAATTTTGTAATATCAATCAACTGGGAAAGGTTATTGCAGATTTTCAATCCTCACAATAAGAGAAAGCTACAAATTGTATAAGAGATGGGCAGTTTTCATATCTGAGTGAAACCATTTGGCTAATTTGTTCATGTATTGATTCTAAGTTCACCATTTCCACCAACTCAACCTATGACTATGTTTTGGATAGCTATGCGCCAGAAAAATTTAGGCCACTTTGGATTGTGGGAGAAGCTTTTCTAAGATAAGAGTTCTCTAAGGTAACCTAGAAATTTGTGAATTTTCTGATAAAAGTGTTTGAAGTACATGTTGAAAAACCTGACCAGTAGGGAGATGGGATAACTTGTTAATTTGCAATGCTTGTGAGAAACAAGAATTGCATAAGCTTTTATGCAGAAGGACGTTGCAGTAGAGAAGTTTGTTACTGGACAACTTAATGGCAGCAATGTCCAGCTCTAAGAATGCCTAGGCATGCAGATATTTCCATGTGCAACATATGTCTATCCCGCTAGTGTGAAAATAGTATTACCTTCACATGCATAGGAAACCCAACTCTGTCACTGGGATATGGAATTGCATCGTGGAGTATGCCAACATTTTTCAACCTCTGCCATGTTTTCTGTAAGAATTGAGGCAATTAATCTTACTTGCCGTCAGTGTACTGTGAAGGGCATGCAACCAAGTACAAAAGACACTCTTACTAATAAGCTGTTAAATCAAATGAGTACTCTGGAGTGCAATCAAATAGACAACAAAATGTGATTTATCAATGAAAATATGAAATCACAAAAAGAGCTCATGATGTCTCTTTACAACTCCAGTTGTTTCACTCCTTTCGGAGGAAAAAGGTGAATGATTGGCAATTTACATGTAGGTGAAAGCGCAAGGAGAGAAGCATGTAAGCAATAATTGAACATTTGATTAACCTAAAAAGCAAATACTTTGGCAGAAGTAACACCAAAAACGAAGGGAAATAATTACATGACAAGAGCCTCAATAGCTTGTAAGCATGTAAACTATAATTCAGAAAGTCACATCTATCTTACTCCACTTCGCGCAAATGGTGAAACAAAACAGCCAACCACAAAGACATCTGCAAAATTCAGTCCCTCATGAAATATTTTGTGTTCAATTTATTGGTCAATATATAATTTAGGTGTACAGTACACGTCAACTGAGTGTTAAAAGGTGTTAAACTGTCACCAAGGGATTTTCATACCACAGGCAAATAACTAAATAAGTGATAACACATAAGCACGAGGATGATGTGTGGTTTTGAATTTAAAATACTCATCCTATTCTTCAACTTGGGACATATTAGAAAATTAGTTTAAGGAAGATCCTACAAGTCCTTCGACCAACACTCCCTACCAAACGAACACGTAAGGTGCTTGTTTTCGAACACAAGGCTTCCACTCATAGTCTTGAAGCACTAGTACAGTTCCTTGACAAATATTCCAAGAAAATCCCCAAAATGATCGTTTATCATGGTGATTTTTTAAGAGTTTATCATGGTTGAAAATCCTAGATAGTTACTATATATTCGGGGGCATGAAATGGGAAATCCCATATGAGGAGATAGAGTTGGTACAGGTTTTGCCTACCTCCGAAAAGCACAACATGCGCCTGGAAGCCATAGTTCCGCTTATGCTGTTCTTCACTCTCTCAATACTGGGGAAAATAATACTGAGAGAAGGATTTTTTAACTCTTGACTGGCACTCCAACAGCCCCACTGGCAAAAGCAAGTTCAAACCACTCAATACAATGGTAACAACATTTAATTATTTACACTATCTACCTCTGGATCAGACTCTTCAGAATCATTAAATGGCACCGACCGTTTTCCGGCCGCAACAGCCCCACTGGCAAAAGCAAGTTCAAACCACTCAATACAATGGTAACAACATTTAATTATTTACACTATCTACCTCTGGATCAGACTCTTCAGAATCATTAAATGGCACCGACCGTTTTCCGGCCGCCGCTGAAAATGCAGCTAGAAATTGTGCAGTTACAGCTCCAACTGAGGAGGAACCTTCACAATGAAAGGAAAAGTAAAAACAAGAAATGAAAATCAGGTATGTACTTTTAACTAAAACAGCATCATCCACTTGGATTTCACACTCACCAAAAAAGAACTCAGATTCTAAATGTTCAGGCCACTTGTAATGACCCAGAACCTGGGAATAAATCGAAGAGAAGGAATAAGAATTATAGATAATATATTGGGAAAACCCTCGAGTTTAGGTACATTGTTAACAAACATTTCAACATTGTAAAATTAGTGTATGTTCACTCTTCAACCACAATTCCACAACTCTGCAGATGGTTGTAGTCAGTCACCAAGAGGTTTTAGTAATTAGAAACCTTACACACTTTTAAGAAAGCATTGTGACTGGTTACCAAATTATAACGCTACAAGTAAAAGAAAAATTAATTCTGCTAAGAATTGACATAGTTCTACAATCTAGTATTGTTTTGCCCATCTCCTTACAAAGTCCAAAAGTAATCTTTTGCATCACTGATAACTATGTTCTAATAACATATGTAATAATATGATTCCTCTTCCTCATAGAAATTCCAGGTCAAGGATGCATGCATTCTCACAAACTCAGTACAACAATTAGAACATCAGAAATCCATAAATAAAAACTCAAAATACACTCAGAAATATCCTTAACTAGTACCACAAGTAAAAAGGCATAAGTGAAGTGCTCCAACTTCCACTCACGTGAAATTAACCTTAATCTGGTAGGTTTAAAGTCAAAACATAATAGAAAATAAACTTGCTGCACGATTTTATCCAATCATTTAGCAGGTGTACCTCCTTAAGGCGCCAGAGCCCTGCAGATCTCTGACTAGATGCAACAAGAGAACATACTGCAGAAACATACTCAGATTGTGTAACTTCAGATATGTGAGAAAAAGAAGGGCCCTGCAAAAGCAAAAGCACAGCTTTGACACATGACTGCCTAAGATATAGCATCATTGTGCTTCTAGAAAGCAATAAATAAGCCTAAACCTATTGAAATACGAAAGAAGAGTCCAATTTGGACTTCTATACCATACCGCATAAACATAGAGTATCAGTTTTACTTTGCTGCTGCTTCCTTCTAGAGCAGTTACAAGAACTTCCTTAGGATAAATATATGCAGAAAATGCAAATATGCCAATATCCAAAAGTGGAGCTACCCATTTTGCCAAATGCCTCGGTAGAAACCCAAGTTGAACAAAATCTGGAGCAAGAAGAAAGTATATCAGTAGATAGATACAAAACATATTTACTACAACAACAAGGCACAGGTTACAATGGAAACTCTTAGAACTGGATCTCTAATGGGGTTTTTCATACTTGGGCTACTAAACCATGTGAGATCCAGAAAACTAGAATGGTAGGATCACGGAGACTGTGGACCAATTCAACCTAGAACCTTTTAACTCATTAGTAAATGGCAATATAAGTGAGGATTGAAGAGCGTTAACATATTAAAGATTTGTTTTGAGCCCAATAATCATAATAATTCAACCCCGCAAATATCTATTCACATACACAGTACCAAATATATAAGTAAACCTAATAAAAGGTTTATTATTCCTCCAAGATCAATATCTAAATGATGTATTAACTATGTCTGAAAGAGAGTAACTTGTGAGCAAAAATATTTATAATATAACTGTTGAACAATGATATTTTTTACCTCCTACAGGGAAGTCTTCTGGGTTAGGAATTAGCACACTCACAGCATTCATATCAGCTGGTATATTTTTATCTCTCCTCAAAACAACCTCTGACATCCCATCCACATTCTCATGACATTTCCCGAGAAACAAGGCAAGTTTCTTCAACTGTGCTCCATTAGAATCGGCTGACGCACGATAAATATGGCTCAAACCAACTACAGATGCTTCAATAGAAGCCAGTGATTTCGCACCACAAGACTCTAGCTTATGCATGTTACCCTGAGATAAAGAGATAATTAGAAATTCAATTATCAGGAATCAAATAAATCCCATCATATATGTACTATAATTTCACTTCAGCAGGAAACATCCTTCTACAAAAAGAATATTGACCTCAGAACTATCATCAACAAAATCACTTGTCGAAGAGCATGTGCAAAATTAACTAACCATCAGAAATACCCATAATAAGTAAAGCCAAAGAACCAGAAAATTCACACATAACCAAATCAAGCAACATTTGAAAAAAAAAATGTTCCAGAAATAGCATGAAGAAGCAATAGATGACAAAATTACATGACAGCATAACAGTTGAAAGAAAATAAAAAATTGAGAGTAATCAACTATAATAACATCCTCATAAACCGTATAAATCACACATCAATCAAGGGACAGCTGCAGATGCTTACCACCAAGAGATATTTTGACTGAGATACACAAGGACTTCTATGCGAATGAATTCCAGGTACAGAAGCAACCAAATATCCAACAGCTCCATCAAAATCATATTTGACCAACTCCAAGATCCAGTGAGCCTGGCTGGGTACATCAGCAACTAGAGATGCCATAAATCCAGCCAACTGAGCAGCAAAATCACTTCTTGAATCTATATTGATTTCTCCAACAGATAATTGCGTAAAGATGGAATAACAATTGGGAATACTTAACCGCGGAAAATCTTGCCACCAGACTGTATTGCTTACATTATGCCACTGTATAATTCCAAAGATGCATAGGAATAAGCTATCACGACACTTGAAAACCTTATGTTAAATAATCTACAGCAAGCAGCATTAAAAAGTATATAGTTCTCAAATGAATCCTCAGGAGCACTATCATGGTTATTCTGGTGTTTATCAAGGTAATACAGCATGACAACAACTATATCATTTTTTTCTTTTTGTTTTCCTTTGTACTCTAAGTAAACTGATATAGAGATACAAAAGGTTGTGCTTACATTACATTCCTGTTTCTTATTGTTCATCAAGTGTATATCCTCTCCAAAAATGAAATATATGTCTAACAACCAGTCAATAACAAAAACCAGACCTGTTTTGCCACCAAATTTGCAGATGTGATGACAACACGCAGGCTATCTTCTCTTTGCAACACAATTAATTTTGGATGATGACAACCAATGCCTGAGTTCTTTCTATCTTTATTAAAAGCTATAGCTTCAGGAAATGGAGGATACCTGTTTAAATGAATAGACTATAACCGTTAGTAAATCACATGGAGCAACAAATTCGTGATGTTATCCTGACTAAAAGTTTAATGATAAAATTCAACTTACACCACAGTTAAGTTTGGAAAATCTGAGAACGGCACTGATGTTCTTTTATCAGGGTCTGAACTCCAACACCTTTCAGCACTATGACAAGCAATTGTCACTGGTAGATGAGGAGGAATCTTGCAGTAGGATAGGAACCTATACACAACACGCTTTGAATGAAATGATCATGCCATAGCACATAAAAAGAAAGTGGATTGTATAAACATGTTAAAACAACAAAGAAAATGAACAAACAATTTATCTAAACGAATAGAGCTACAAGTTTGCAGAATGAGACTGCAAAGCATCAATCTAAGTGAGCATAATAACCCTTTTAGTTTACTTACCATAATATATCGCTAGTGAATGTTGCAATAAATACCCGCTGGACGGATTCAACAGGATGAAAGAGCTCTGGCAGCGAAACAACATCAGGAGTCTCGTCTATGTCTTGACCTCTGAACTGAAGACGGTTCAAATAAAACTTCTTTCCTGGTGGTGGAGCACAACCACCAGAATTCTTATCCTCCAACATCTCTTTAAATTGATCATAATCCCCCTTTTTCAATGATAAACCAGCAAAAATACCACTTTCAGTATCACTCTTTTCAATATCAGCGCCACCACCACCGGATTGCTTTTCTGGGTCAGCATAACCAGTAGCAATAGCAGCAGTAACAACATTAGAACATTTGAAATCAGTGTCCTCCTCAGAGACCACTACGACCTCTTTCAAGGATATATCATCACCATTTTCAACAGCTTCAACTTCCCTCGAGTACACCCTTTTCCGATTACGACATTCAATTTGAAAGCCAACATTTAAACAACATTCAAAACCATTATTTGGAAAACCCTTCTTCCAATCAAAACTCAAAGCGCAGTTGATTTTCTTATTTTCATCAAGAACAACACGATTTCGAATATAAGATACAGGGTCATCACTACATAATATATCTCTACACCAACTCAAAAGCAAATTTGTATTATCTACCACTCTGCAACGTTTCAAAGGATGTACTCTGCAAGAATCAAACTGAATCAAATTACTATAATCAACCTCTTCAGTGAAGACAATTTTTTCCACCAAAAATACAATACTAGTCCATAATGCACAAGCTTCATCATTCCCACAAGCAAGTGAAACAACATCTCCCGCTTGCAATTCAACAACTCCACTAATTCTAACCCCATCCACAAATACCCCATTCAATGAAACCCTAGTCCTAACACTAGAAAAAGAATCATGAAATTCACTAAAATTAAGTAAAATTCCATCAGATAAGTAAATCTTATTATTCAAAGAATCAAAGAATAACTGGCAGTGTCTTTTACTGACACTACGATCAGTAAAAATAAAGTCACATAACTTATGTTTGCGGCCGACGGTGTAGGGTTTGTAGGGCTCGAGGCTAATCGAATCGCAAAATTGTCCGGTTGAACTTGAAATTAAAGGGATGCCTAGGGTTTTGATATGCAAGATTGCTTTTCTAATAGTGTTTCTTCTTGGTTTTTTCTGAGACGGTAAAGGAAATTTGAATTGATTATTTCTTTTAATTTGGAAAGAAAATGAAGAATTTGAAGAATTGTTCATAGTACAAATAATCCCATAAAGGGAAGAAATCAAGAAAAATTTCCCTCCAAGTTTGCAACTACAAGTATTTATATGTGATAAATTGGGCTTTGTCTTTTGAGCTAGGCCTCATTCAAGCAAAAACTCCATCAAAAAAATAACTTCTAGAAGCCCATTAGCTATTGGTTTGGGCCAGAGATTTGGTTGCGAGGAAAATGAAGTTGATATATTTCCTTTACTTTTCAAACATGAAAAGTGAAAACTTGTGTAAAACAAATTTTATTTCAATTTGATAGGAAAATCGCGGGGAAATACGAAAATTTCAACTTTGTAATATGTGGATATATATTTTTTTATTTTTGACTCTATCATAATTATAAATTATTTTATCCATATTAGTTTTATGAGTATGTCTAATTTAGTAATATAGATGTGCACAACTCATAAAAAATCTTCAATTTCAAACTTGATATAAATTTGGTGATTAAAAAATATTAAGATCAAATTAATTTATAATAAAGTTAGTATAATGAAAAAAGTAATGTCCCTATAATATTTAACCAAAACAGAAAACATAATTCTTATCTTATTATATACTATTATTGTTTTTGAAGAAGTACAAATAACAAAAGACAACGTCAACTAAATTTTACATAAATTCAAAAAAAAAGTTATGAAGTTAAATCAATTAAATATATATATATATATATCCAAAATTATATATATAGAAGGGGCAGGACCAGGATTTTACATTGAGGGGCGCGAGAATAAAGGGTGAGACTAAGTAGGAAATCTAATGTTTTTCATAATATAATTTTTACAAAATAAATATTCAAATATTTGTTGTGAAAATGAATTTTTTTAAATCTAATAATATGAATTTATAAAATCGTCGATAACTTTTTCAATAATTAATATAGTAAGATAATCACAAATATATGGAATGATTTTACAACATGGGGTAAATGATCACTAAACATAAGAAAAATATGGAATAACTACGAATTAATTGAAATACACTTGAATTTGAATATTAGAAATTTAACTTTTAGTCTGCTCTAAGTTTTTGTTATAATACATTGTTGATAGTACCTTTTATAGTACTTTGACACTATCCCCTTAAGTTTATATATGTTATAAAAATAAAAAAATGAGATTCTTGTTGGGAGAAGTTTACATATAATATATCCGACGCGCCTCAAAGATGATTGAATTCGTGGTAAACCAAAAAATAAAATAAGATTAATTTGGATTTTTTTTTAAAATGTCTTATATATTTCCATGTGTAATTTCAAGGATACTGAATTATTATTTTGTCATCACAGTTTGGTCAAAAGATGACGTCATAATCCACTAAAATTACAAAGTCTTTCCTAATGACCTGTATGTCTGTTTTGCTTTCAATTTTTTTTTGATTTCTTTATCCATTATTAGCTAGAGGCTGCTAATATAGAATATCATCTTCAAAAATATCTACAAATATACAGTTCCTTAATTATAGACGGGGCCGGCCCTGAGTTTTTAGTGGCCCTAAGCCAACTCTAAAATTGTGGCCCTTAAGTTTTTATGTGCAACTAAATTAATACAAATTTTGTAAAACAACGCACCAAACTTAAAATAAAACTATTAATTAGAAAAATAAGAAACAATAATAATATGAATAAAATATAATCTCGCTTTTTAAAAAATATCGGTAATACGAGACACACTTCTATTTAATAAGAAAATGATTATATATGTGAATGGGACATAAACACATAAAATCTTAGTAAAATATTACTTAAATATTACTCTCCTAGCATTTTTTAAAGCAAAATCACTAATTACACTTGCATAACAAATATTTTTCAATCAACAATATGGCTAACCGATTCGATTTATTTTGTGACAATGGTTGATCAGAGGTAAGACTTAATCAACTATAGCTTCAAAAATGTTATCTCTACAGCTGCAACTGTAACGAGAATACTTAACAATATTCTATAAGCAATCCATCTATTTGAGAAACCAACATTATATAGTTTGCAAATAATTTAAGTTTTTTAGTTCTTTTGGTAAAATACATCTCAAGACTCTCAACTCAGATAATAAGTCCATCTCATCTATATCATAAGTGTCATTCAAATAATATTCAAGTTTGATACAATAAATACTTAAAATCTCATCATCAATAGATTTTAACATCATCAAGTCGAATATTTTTTTTTTTGATTATATTCATATGGATCTCTGAGTCACATGACTCACAACTCCAAAATTTTAAAATTGCAACATAAAGATTCTTTTTTTTACTTTTTGATTTAGACAATATCTATCTTAATTTATGGGGTTCCGTTGATTTAATTGTGAATATGTTGGGCCTGATTTTTTTAGCTATGCATTTGGGCTTCTCATACTAAAATCTTAGCTTCACAAGCAAAATTAAAAAAAATTAAATGCAATTTGAAGATACAAGGATTCAATCACTAACCTCATGGACACTCATCAAGAGCTCTACCATCTATGCCACATGCACTCTTTGTATAATTATTACATACATATTTATATATATACACATATATTAAAATATTTTGTTATTGGAGGCCCTCGCTCATCGGTGGCCCTAAGCGACCGCATGTGCAGCTTACGCTCAGGGTCGGCCCTGATTATAGAACAGTACTCTTTACCTAACAAGAAATGTCCAAAAATAAAGTCAGGAGTAAGTCCAACAATCCCACTCTAGTGTTTCTTTTTTCACGGAATTGCACTTTTCATATCAAACTTTTACTTATTTTATAATTTTTATACCATATTTTTTGAAAAATACATTTAATATCATGATTTCATCCCCCCTAGACACATTTCCTTTCTCCGTCAATTTTTGGATAGAAACCCCTGTTAAGTCACCAAAATGACACGCTTTATGCACGTGATGTGATCGGGAAGAGGGGTATTTGCTAATTTTGCTATAACTCATTCGTTACAAAGTCAAATTTCGTGTTCTTTACATGACTAGAAAGCTCATGACGAGAGTTTTATAATTGTACAAATTTCAGTTCATAAAACACGATATACAATCCACATAAAATGAGTATTTGGTCTAAATGACCTTTCAAAAAACCATAATCTTAAAAATGACCTTCCCCATTTTTCAAGATTTAGAATTCAAAAACTTTATCCCATTATCAACTAAACCCTTCATTTTCTTCTAAACATTCTCAATTACTCTTCTTATTTTCCCCCTGTTCTCAAATTTGGATTCTCTCACTCTCTCTTCTCCACAGTCCAAACTTTCTAACTCTTCTTCTTCATTTTAAATTCTCTCATCTCTCACACAAATGATCGTGATAGACCTGAATACAAGTGCTACGCTCGAATTCTTTTTTCTTTTATGATTTAGGGTTCTTGGCACCCAAGGTCATTTTGCCCAAGAACATTTTCAAATCTTCTTGGGCTCTTGGGTGCCAAGCGCCCAAGAACATATTTTCACAAAAAAAAACTGGAAATTTGTGGGTATAATTAGAAATTTAGTTATAGTTAGTTGTAGTTTAATTAAGATTAACTAATCACATTTTAAACTAATTAATTAAAATGGAGTTCATTCTTAGAATTAAAAAAAAATTGAAGGTCATTTTTAAAATTTAAATTTTTGAAAAGGTCAATTTTAAAATTCTTTCACAGAAAATTAGCAAAATTTTGGGATATTAATCAAATTTAAATCATATCTTATAATCTATAAAGAATCATGCCACAATAATTAGTCGACCTTTTAAAGAAGTTGGACTCTATTTCTTTCTACACACAGAAGCTGTAGGTCCATTTTTCATTTTAAAATCTCTTATTTCCTTTCTGATGTGCAATAACATTGTCCAAAACATGTATGTATATGAGCCAATGAATTCTATGTGGTTTATGTTGAGTTGGTAAAGTTTATTATCAGATAGCTAGCTTTCTGCTACCTATAATATGGTCTTTTTTTTTTGTTAAATCTCATTATATATAGTTGAATTCATTTATGTCATTCTTTTAGGCCTTTAAATTTTAGCCCTTAATATATGTTTCTCTTTATGTACTGTTCTCATCCACTAGCAATTAGGTTGAGCAATGGCAGTGATGAGAACAACAACATGTTTAGAGTACTTCGGATATATATGCATTGATCAGGCGATTTATATTAATTCTTGAATATTCTTCGATTTTAGCAGAGTCGTCCTTGCAACAATAAAAGTAAAGTAAAATTAAGTAATAAGATGTCTGTTTTCTGAATGACTGGTTTAGATTTCTCATTTGCATTTGCAGTAGACGATTTAGATTTCAAATGATTTCGAGCTTCCTCAATGGACCTTTTCATACATATCGAAGCATGCATTGTGCATACTCATCGCCATAAGGATTCATAAGTTCCCCGATACTCTCTTGAACACTGGACATTATATTGATCGCTCAAGGGAGATTTCTAGAAGAGCGCGAAGAGAACCTGCACGAGTTTTTTTGAATCTGGGGTCAGATCTTATAATAAGTTCCGTACACATATATACATGGAATTTCTGTTTTATTGCACAAGTTTTATTTCTGTACCAATATCTACATAACTTAGTTTTTGGAATGTTAATATGATGCTGCTCTAAAGTGAGAATAACATTAAATAATTGAATAGTGGTCCCATAATTGTTATGCTTAGTTCTTGGTTAAGAAAATTGTTTCTCTTCTGTTGCCTTCTAACCCTTTAAATATAAGTTAAAATCATGTACTGATCGAGGTGCTAATTACGGAAAATAATGTGATGTTTTTACCTCTTATTCATATGATGTTTTACCAGATTCAATTTCGAACATTGTATCCTTTGAATTTGTTATTTGAATCAAATCTCGACATGTTTTTCAAAAAAAAACAAAAAAACAAAAAAACTTCATGATTAAATAAACATGGAACTATTAGCTAAAATAATATTTTGAGAAAAAATTATAATTCGTTAGTCAAGTCTAAACAATTTAAGGTGAGTTTGGCATGCTTGTTTTATAATTGATTATAGAATGATTGATTCTACTATAATTACTTTTGAAAAAAATTATTTTATAAAATTGATTTAGCATTTGGTTCAACTTTTCATAATTTATTTTAAAAATGTAATTTCATTCAATTTATAAAACTAACCTTACTTAAACAGCACCATCAATCAAATGGTATTGGGGAAAATTAGTTTTTTGGTACCATAGGATAGACCTACTTGCAATTTTGGTATCATTGGATACGAAAATGCAAATTTGGTATCATAGGACAGATTTTCATTGCAACTTTGGTATCAAACCCAATTTTTCCCCAAAGTTAATGATAATTTAACCCCTATTCAATGCATAATGTTCAACTTACCCCCTGAAATTTTGTAAAAATTTCACATCGCCTCTCTGAATTTTTATAGGCGGCACTTTATCCACTTTTATTATAATAATGTGGCATTTTACCGCCTGGTTATGATAAATGTGGCAATTTATCCCCCTATGTTATAAAATAGTTTGCATGCCTACTCTCAATTTTGACAAGTGAGTTACACTCTCCGGCTGAAGGGGGTAAATTGCTTCATTAAATTTTTTATAGGGGGTAAATTGATTTTTTTTCAAATTATAGAGGGGTAAATTGAACATCATATCATGCATTTCATAGAGGGTAAATTGCCATTAACTTTGTAGAAAAATTGGATTTGGTACCAAAAATGCAATAAAAACCTATTCTATGGTACGAAATTTGCATTTTCGTAACCAATGGTACCAAAAAACAATTTTCCCAATGATATTGTCTAATTTCATAAAACAAAAACTAGTAAAAGTTCATCAAATTATTGTTAAAAAAATGGTGAAATATAGTTTCACCGCTTAAAGTACAGGGGTGATATCAATTACCCCCATAAAGTATCAATTGTAATACTTACCCCCTCTGTTATAGTATTGCACATTTTATTCCAAAATTACCTCCGCCTTTTTTATAACAAATAAATTGTTTATTTATTAATTTTTAAAAAAATCTTTATTAACTATGAATTCATACATCCATCCACCAAACAATATCATGTTTCAATTCTTCATTTCTTTTGTTTCATTCGGTTTTATGTCTAAATTTTATTCTTAATTTTCATCTCATTTTTTTTTCATTATTTCTGTTGCAATTTTTTTTCTTTAATTTATGTTTCAATTTTTATTTTATTTTATTTCTATCTATATTTTTTATTTATATTTTTTCCGAGTATTTATTTGGTGATAATTATCTCATTCGGTAAGAATTATTATTCAAAATATTGAGTAATTCTCCTTCAAATTCTTTTTCGCAAAATTCAAGTTTGACACCAAACAATATTATGTTTCAATTTCTTTACTTCTTTATAATTAAAAAATCATTATTAATTATGAATTCATCCATCCACCAAGCAATGTTATGTTTCAATTTCTTCTTTTCTTTTGTTTCCTTCGGTTAGAAAAAATGAGATGAAAATAAAGAAAAAATTTGGGATCGAAAAACGGAAGAAAACAAAAGAAATGAAAAAATTGGTGTATGAATGGATTCATAATTAATAAATAAATTTATTATTTATGAAAAGGGCGGGGGTATTTTTGGAATAAAAACTACAAAACTATAACATGGGGTGGTAGGTGTTACAAGTGATACTTTAGGGGGTAACTGATACCACCCTTATGCTTTAAGGGGGGAACTATATTTCACCCTTAAAAAAATCAAGTTTTACGTAACCCGATTGACAGGCCTAGTTCTACCTTCACGAGGTTCTCTCCGGATATTACTCAAAAGTTTTTTCAGTTAAACGATTAATTACACAACCAAATTACAATAATTGATTAACAAATAACTATTAAGACTAGTATGATAGTAGAAAAAAAACTCACAATTTTAGCGGTATTCAAACATAAAATCTTTAAATTTTGAGATCATTCTCAGTTTTTGCTAGTAGACTATACGGCATAATGTGCGTGTTCCGATTCATTGAAACTGAGTTGGGTATACACGAATCTGCCTTTTCTTAATTGAAATCCATTTCCTCTTTCTAAAATTTATTGTATCGAGAGGTTAAACTTTTCTAAGTCCATTTTATGTCCTTATTTCAAAAAAATTGTACTTATCATTTGAAGTGAAACCAATCTTTCGAGTTAATTTTGATAAAATTTTGATTGAGATTTATGAAAAGAAGGGTGGAGAAGAAAGAGTCATGGTCTCTACCATGAAACAACAAAGATTTTCGTTTCTTTTCTTTCATTTTTTAGGTCATCTTCTTCCCCTGTTTAATTTACAAACTAATTTAATTAACTTCCCTTTTTATAATCTACTAAATTTTAATGTATGTTATTTGACATAATAACTTTTAAGAGAGAGACACATGTCAATCACACATTGGTGTGACTCGAATATGTGACACCAATAAATGATAGGAAATCCGCTCTACTCAAATTTCAGTTGACCGGAAAAAGTGAAGGGTTGAATATAAATATACAAATATTTGTAACTATATATAGAAAAGTTCTATCCCATGATAGCTTCAAGTGCTTAACTGGAACTAGCTCACTTTAATTTGATTAATTAGTTCCTTCATCTTTTCTTTCATCAAATACAACTCAAATTCCAAATGCAAAACCCGGAAACCAATCCCGTTGATGAAAAGAAGTCTTCAATTGGATCATCAACGGTGAGAAATGCTTCAATGAGAATCAAGCGTTTGGCTTCTATCACCCGCCGCCCACAACCGGCGAAGAGATTAGACCGGACAAAATCCGCCACCGTGTATGCACTCAAAGGGCTCAAGTTTATAAGCAAGACGGATGGTTGCGCCGCCTGGGACGGGGTGGAGAAGCGGTTTAATTGTATTACCGCCACCACTAATGGGTTGCTCCCTCGTACGCGTTTTTGTGAATGTATTGGTAAGTAAAACAAGTAACATAAACAAAAAATTCTCAATCACCAACAACTATTAATTATTTTGCTTCTTCTTCACAATTCCATTCATCTATATATATGAAACTTAGACAAATAATACTTATATTCTATTTCTCGAAAATTTCGTTATTTCCTTTATAAGAACGTAACGATGTCACTATAACTTGAAAATTCAACCAAATAACTTTTTAAGGCACACCAACCAAAATAATTTCAGAAAATCCTCGAGATATCTAAAACATTTTTAGAAAATCCAACCAAACGGGTCCTTTGATTTTCAATAAAATGTATATATGTATATCTAGGTATGAGTAGGGAGTCCAAGGAGTTTGCCGATGAGCTTTTCGACGCGCTTTCACGGCGGAGGAGCATTTCCAGTGGCTCTATTACTAAAGCACAGCTGAGAGAGTTTTGGGACCAAATTGCTGATCAAAGCTTTGATTCTAGGCTTCAAACATTCTTTGACATGTAAGACTTAATTACTCCTAATAAATATTGATTAGGTCAATTAATTGTAGTTCTAAATGTCTTCATGATTAGCAATAATTAATCTTAAATAATATAAAATTATAATTGCATGGAATTAATTTTAATTCAGGGTTGATAAAGATGCTGATGGAAGACTCACTGAAGTGGAAGTCAGGGAGGTACGTGGCTTTATTTAATGTTCTTTATGTTTGAATTATTAAGGCCATGTTCGGATCAAATGTTTCGGATTTAAATTAAACCAAAGATCTTTTGGAACGATTTCCGCCGAACAATATTCACGAAACATGATTTTTCAACTTGTTTTCAATATAAATAATATGAGTATAATATTTTCCATCAAATCAATCATTATACAATATAATATCAATTATTTAATTAAAAAATAAATGATTTGACATCTGTCATCTATCTTTTCTCCTCAAACAAGAACATTCAAAATACATACAAACCACAATTCAAATTTTCGAATCAACTCGTCATTAATTTAATATTATTTCACATTCAAACTATTCTAACCAAAAATCCGAATCATGTAAGTTACAATAACGAGCTAATACGAATATAACGCGTGGTAATTATATTTTTTATAATAAAATAAACACAATAATTCTTTGATAATTAAAAACTTAAAAAAAAAAAAAAAAAAAAACTTTATAGAGGAGGTTGTTGCATCTTACTGTATCGCCAAATGTAAAAAAGAATGTCAATTATCTTTTTTTTTACAAAAGCTACTAAAGTAGTAGGTTTTGACAACCGTAACACTAAACAATCAATTATTCTGAAACTAAATTTTATAGTGATTAGTTTTCTAAAATAATTATTAAAATTAATTCTCATACAATTATTTTCAAAAGTTAAACCAAATTAGCATTTACAGTGGAGCCAAGTTGGGCCCCACGACGACTGACCCATTTTCTTAAGCTAAGCATGTGTTCTAATTCTTTCAATTCGTTTTTTTTTTTACTCGGTTTAATCATTCAATTTAAATGTAATATTATTGCTTGCAGATTATTACTCTAAGTGCTTCTGCCAACAAGCTATCGAATATTCAGAATCAAGCGGATGAATACGCAAGGCTAATCATGGAAGAACTAGACCCCAATGAACTAGGATACATCATGGTAATAATCCAATAACAATTACTATACTAGGATCGAGTATTAATTATTTAAACAAAAACATTAATTCTCAAACAGATTGAAAACTTGGAGATGCTTTTACTACAAGGCCCAACCCAGACCGTTAAAGTCGGTGGCGATACCCGAAAATTGAGCAAAATTCTGAGTGAAAAGCTGAAGCCAACCGAAGACAACTTCTTAATGAGGTGGTACAGTGAATCTCATTACTTTGTAATTGACAATTGGCAGAGAGTTTGGGTAATGGCATTGTGGATTGGAATTATGGCTGGACTGTTTACGTACAAATACATTGAGTATAAAAATAATAGACAAGTTTTTCAAGTGATGGGCTATTGTGTGTCGATTGCCAAGGGCGCTGCCGAGACTCTGAAGCTGAACATGGCCCTGATTTTGTTTCCTGTGTGCCGGAACACCATCACTTGGCTTCGGAACAGAACGAACCTAGGCCTAGCCGTTCCATTCGATGACAACCTTAATTTCCACAAAGTGAGTTCAACAATAATGTAATATTATAAGTTGTTCAATCATCTAACAGCCTTCAATACAGAACTGGACTTTATGAGATTGCAAAAGAACTTGAAAAAGTGAGACAAAAAATTGCAGCTTTAGAGTACAGGGCTACAATTGGTTATTGTCTAATTCTATGTGACCAAATATATAATCCAATAACTATGTAACAAGTTTGTCTAAATTTGTTTGTTTCCTTACAGCTAATTGCTATTGCCATTGCAATAGGGGTTGGGATACATGGGATTAGTCATTTAACATGTGATTTTCCTCGGCTCTTACACGCGATCCCGAACCAATACAAACCAATGGAGCAATTCTTTGGGGTTCAACCAAGAAGCTATTGGCATTTTGTGAAGGAATGGGAAGGGGTGACAGGAATTCTAATGGTGATTCTAATGGCTATAGCCTTCACGCTTGCGTCCCCATGGTTCAGAAGGGGGAGAATAAACTTACCTAAGCCTTTGAACAAACTCACAGGATTCAATGCGTTTTGGTACTCACACCATTTGTTCATCATTGTGTACACTTGCCTCATTATTCATGGTATCAAGCTTTATTTGACCCATGAATGGTACAAGAAAACGGTTAGTGTATATACTTTGCTATATATGCTTCCTATTTTTGATAAATATATAATATTATATTCTATTGGCAGACATGGATGTATTTGGCAGTTCCAGTCACACTCTATGCTGGGGAAAGATTGTATAAGGCATTTAGATCAAGAATCAAGGCTGTAAAGATCTTAAAGGTAGCTGCCTACCCTGGAAATGTGCTTGCACTGCACATGTCAAGGCCACAAGGATTTAAATACAAAAGTGGACAATACATTTTTGTCAACTGTGCAGCTGTTTCTCCATTCGAATGGTAGGTGGCAATAAAAAATAATACAACACTACAGATCCATCACTATTTTTATCACATTTAGAACAACCTAATAAAGGTTGAAAAATGAATCATAATTTGCAAATTATTGTTCTTTAAAAGATAATAGACTTTTAGTTGTCAATTAAATGCAGGCACCCATTTTCTATCACTTCAGCCCCTGGGGATGATTATCTGAGTGTTCACATACGGACGTTGGGTGATTGGACCAGACAACTTAAAGCTGTTTTCACAGAGGTATATTTCCTTAATGAAACACTTGAAGCATTATCCCACAAGACTAAGTATAACTTATTCCAATATATTAATGTGTTATTGATGTACCTAGCAGAAGTGTGCTTCACGACAATGAGATGATAATGTATTCTACACTAATTAATATTATATAAGTCTAATTTCTATGTAGAACAAAATTGAATTTACTGCACTAAGACATATAAAAATAATTCCTCTTGTAGCCACTTTATTTTCAAGCCAATAGTTGCATGTGCTAACTCATATCAACATTATTCTAATTATGTTTTTTTCAAAAAATGAAGACACTCACGAAACGAATAAAGGATATTTAATTGTGAATCTTTGTCTTGTCTAATAAGTAACCATCAAATCTTTTACCTACTTGTTTAACTTTTATGGCAATATTCCTGAATTCGTCTTATTATGATTGTTTGCATATGCTATTCTACCAAAATGGGTTATCTAATTGTTTGAACCACCACTGTCTGCCTTTATTAGGTTTGCCAGACGCAACCAATTGGAAAAAGTGGGCTCTTTAGAACTGACTTCTTGAGAGGAGAGAATAATTCCAAGTAAGTCCATTTCCAACTTCATAGTGCTATTATTGCTTAATTAAACATATTCATGCATTGTACTAAAGATATGCAATTCATTGGCAAATTGGGTCAAAACCCAAGTCTCAACTTGGATCCATCTTGGACTTGTCCAGCTCTAAATTGAAGTGTTTCTGATAGTGTTGGATTGGACTAAATTTTGAGATTTGAGATGATTAAAATTGATACTAATCAAATTAACAACGAATAACTCAGGAACAAAACAACTTCATTCATCAATAAGTTAATCTAATCCAAACATAACACAAACCGTTTTGACCCGACCCGTTGTCCGACTCATTTTATGTGACAATAGTAGTATTAATTATTAACTTGCTCATGTACCCGTCCAGATCCTGTCACAACAAACTCAACTCCACTGTAACTAGTAATTGGTAAAAGTAAATCTAAAACGTGTTTCAATTCAAAGTAGAATATATTTCCCTCCAATTTCTAATGCACATTGCAATAAACTGACAGTAAAGAGTGATCTTCTAAAACTCAATATTACATTTTAATCTCCATACTTCAAGATTCAATATACATTCTGTCAAACATATCTGCATACTTCTCCACCCCCCACCCCAAAAAAACTTTTGGTAATGTCATATGTTCTAGATATTAGAATTATGTTTGATTAGTTACTTATTTCATGCTCCTATACCAATGAAAATATTTCAAATGATGTTTACATATGGATTGCAGCTTCCCTAGAGTTTTCATTGATGGTCCATACGGAGCATCAACACAAGACTACAAAGAGTACGATGTAGTATTATTAGTAGGGCTCGGCATTGGTGCAACACCTATGATCAGTGTTGTAAAAGACATAGTGAACAACATCAAAGCTATGGAGGAAGAAGACAAAGCTTTAGAGGAAGGAATAACTCCAAATTCTACCTCTAAACGAAAGTCGGGATCAGGGAGTGGGCGACACAATTTTAAGACAAGGAGGGCATACTTCTTTTGGGTCACTAGAGAACAAGGTTCATTTGAGTGGTTTAAAGGAGTAATGAATGAAGTAGCTGAAATGGATCACAAGGGGGTAATAGAAATGCACAACTATTGTACTAGTGTGTATGAAGAGGGGGATGCTCGTTCTGCTCTAATTACTATGCTTCAATCCCTCAATCATGCTAAGAATGGACTGGACATTGTTTCTGGAACTCGGGTTAAGTCACACTTTGCCAAGCCTAATTGGCGTACTGTCTTCAAATCCATTGCATTGAATCATCCTACTGCAAGAGTTGGTAACTACTTTGTTAAATCTACTAGAATTTTTCATATAGATCTCAACTAATACTTACTATATGTGTTAGTCGAAAATACGGCAAAAGATAATCTATTTGGCCAAGTCAAACTTGATTGGACCCGTTTTCAGTCCACCTTGCTGATAATGTTCTTAGACCGGTCTGAATCAGAACCGACACAACTCTACCTAATTACCACTCTTAGTTTACTTATCAACATATGTCCTCAGTAGTGATTTTGTTTGATGATGATTGCTCTAGGAAGCAGGACTCACCTTTGAAATCTTTGTTACTTATCAATAGAATTGTTGTTCTGACATTCTAAAGTATAATCCTAATCACATTTGCAGGAGTATTTTACTGTGGGGCACCACCTCTAGTGAAGGAGTTAAGACATCTAGCCTGTGATTTTTCTCACAAGACCTCCACCAAATTCGAATTCCATAAAGAGAACTTTTGACCTTTCAACAAATAAGAAGAGAAGGTTATGCAGTCTCCTAATCCCTATTGTACTTATATCTTGCCAGATTAAGTTGATTGCATTTGGATGGACCATCACCAACAAAAACAGGAGGAGGAAATTTCAGATAATAGAATTTTCTTGTCCCTTTGGCAGTAATTAATATTGTGACCTCACAAAGAGTCATGTTTGCATTAGCAAAGGTACTTGACGGGTCCCATTAGTTCTTTTATCCATAGAAGATATGGAGGTGTAATAATTCCCCAACCACCAGTTTCGTTTAAATTAAATGTATTATTTTGCTTCTTTATTTTATTTCATCTTTCTAGTAGAGAAAATGCAAAGCTTTTTCACCATTTACATTGTTATATTTCTTTTTTTGCCAACTACTAACAATCTAAAGGCTTAGCTATCATCTGACTGTAGCAATTAGGTAGTTTTCAATTATTGGACCCAGAAGTAACAACAGTTTGAACATGTATGGTTTATCAAGAAGAAAATACATGTTAGTGCATTATAGCATGACAATGAGTTAAAACATTTTTAGTGCTAGGGAGGACTAAGGGGGTCGAAGACAAAGGGAATATTCCCACACGGAGAGATGCATCTAGGAAATAATGGTCCAATTCTTATGAGGGAGAATTATGCATCAATTTGATTATGTGTAGAAATTGGCTGTTTTTTATAGTAGACAATTTTCATAATATGAAGTTACATCAAAAACTCACACCCAAGATCCACCACCATACATCAATTGAATATATAATGTTCTACTGAAATAAATATTTATATGCAACCCAACAAATAAATAAGCAATGCAGTACATCAATAAAACTACATGTCCAAAGAAGCATAATAAAATGAAGTAAAATACCGACCTTGTAAGGGGCTATGCATGAGCCGTCCACCACCTGCAAGCTTTCATCCTCTGGAAATTGTGCTTCACTGGTTGGCTTGACATTGAGCCTTGATCTGCAGCATGAAAGGGGCCATACTTATGATATGGGCTTGTTTATTTACTCCAACTTTGCTGCACCCTACCAAGAAATTCACCAATATCTTTAATCTATAATAACAATATTATTCAGTAACATATAGATCAGGTGGAGTTTGTCCAACCATCAGAGCCTTCATGATCAGAGAGTTCAGCCATCGAGGGTATCAACAGGACAAAAACTTATCAGAATCAATTTTTCTCGCAACATTTTCATCATGATCACCCCAAGTGTATACAGTTTTGTCACTCAAAACATCTGCTAGCTTCAGGCCTGCAACAAAATCATCACAAAGTACAAATTATTAATCCAATAGAACTAATATCAGAATATAGCTACAACAGTTGTGTGTGATTATAATATGAGGTTGGCATGGAAAGAAAATCAAAGATATCACATTACATACAGCTTCATAATAATTGGAATCAGAGAGAATTCATCAGTAGGCAACTTGTTCAAGCGTAGTGAAACTCGCGCAGATTGAAGTTTCCATTAGGATTATATGCAATCTTAAGCTGATTACAGTAAAACTTCCAACATTCAGCCAATTTAATCTTTGAATAGAGAAAGTTCAAAGAAATACTCACGTTTGTGCACGAAAGATAAAACTAGACAGAAAAATGAAGAGTGTATAACCGCATGTGGATGTATAGAATGAAAAAATGTGCATGTCACATATGTCAGCTTGTCAACTCAAATAAGTGATCATCATTATGCAGACATACAAATCGTGAAACTCAAATGCTGCGGGGCAATTCCAATCCAAAAGCTCAGATAAAGTAAGCAGAAAGTACCACGAATGCCTCATTTTCCAACCTTGGTACCACTTATTTAATAATAATAAGTACCAACTTTGATTATCCCAATCCAATGGTTTCTCCTGCAGTCACCCCCTATTCTCCCACAACATATTAAATTCTAATACTGAAAGTTGAATATCTCGATTAATGAAGGTAAGAATAAGACGTTCAATAATCTTTAGTCAAACAACATTGTTCGGTAATTGAATCTTTAATAATACGGCATACATACACAGGTTTATGAGAAGGTATACTAATTGAGCATAATTACCTCATCCCAACAAGAAGTTCGATCTCGGAAAACATACAATACGATCAAGTAGGGCTTTCAGTTGCGTTGAATCGCATCCGGGAGATAAAACTGCGTAGTAAAATGAGTGGTCCAGTAGCAAAATCTAGTTAAGATAGATGGATTTACAAAACAAGTCCTTGTTATCTGAATTTTAGGTCTAAATAAAAACGAAATCAAGGAAAAATGATTTTCATAAACAAATCAATAAAAACTCCTTTGAGCATATTGTACTAACAGATACGTATAGGCGTGTGTGTATATTTCTGCGCCACGGAGTAAATTTGAGCCTGTCTTGGTTTTGGCGCGTAATACGCTGCTTTTTTATAGCTGGAATCGCATTTCATTTCCTCTGTAATCTGTATACAAATACTCAAGTTACATGCATCCAACAAAATAAACTGCAACCAAAACTCATTTCATAGCACATATTAAGACTCAAATTTTGTTACACTCTCAATGACTCAAATTAACCATATGCTCGATTTAGTGTAGCGAATATAGAATTTCTGCCAAGTTTTATAATTTTTCTTTACTAATTTCAATATACCAATGCCAATCTTTAGACGTAGAGAAAAAAATTATTGATAGTGGTGATTAAAATGTTAAAGAAAAATATAAAGGGATCAAACTGTAAGAAAATATATAAGGAGGACCAAAAGTGGTATTTACCCTTCAGATTTAATAATAATAAATGAAAAAACATAAACTTAGGTTTATACGAGAATTTTCGAATCTTTTGACAACAATAGATTTTCTCTTTCTTTTGTGGATATTATTGAAGTCATTTGGAATCAAAACTACTTTCTTTTCCAATTACAATGGTGTATATTATTGAAGTCATTTGGAATCAAAACTACGGATATTTTGTAGTCCAGATTTCTAGATCTAAATCTATTTATTTTTCTTTAAGTTTTCTCTTTCCTTTAATAGATATTTAGATATTTTGTTTACGTTCAAATCTCTCAATTTATGTGGAACCCTGTTTTTATGTTTTACAACTTATTGAAATATTAATAGTAAGAATAAATGAAAAATCGTCATTCTGAATATTTTATGAAATTGTCACACATTGAAAAAAAATCCAAAAAGAACAGCACCTCTTTATATGGGCAAACAAAAAAAGTGAAAGAGTTCTTATGGCACAAATCAATTTCCTCATATCATCCATCTAGATGCGTGAATCTTAATGCATAATTCGTTATTTTGAACAACATAAATACATAAATAAATAAATAAAATAAACACTAAAAATAATACACATTTACCAAATATGTTTATTATTAAAAGTACAATAAGAAAATATAAAGTCGTAATTAATTTGTGCATTTAATTTGTCAAATAACAAAGATATATTGAAGTTGATAAAGTTAAGACCGCAAAACCCGCACCAAGCCACCTCAACCCGAATGAACAACAAAGTGTAATATGAAGACTTATTGAGTTGGGTTTGGGCTAGAGTATTAAAAAATCGCAAATATTGGATTGAGTTTGGGCGAGTATAAAATCGCAGTAAACCGCATTGCGTACACCCCTAGTGCAAGTTGCTGAGTTTTTCTTAATTCGAAGGCGCTAAATGCTTATTCGGTGTTTTTGGGGGTGCATATTGCTGAGTTTTGGTATTAAGTGCTAATTTTATGTTTCGGGGCTGACAAGTTGCCCATTTTTCGTATTCCGGAGGAGCAAAGTGCCCATTTCTCGTATTTTGGGAGTTTAAAGTGTCAATAATGCAAAAATGAATTACCTATTTTGCCCCTAATTTTTGTTAGGGGTGCAAGTTGTTGAATTTTTTCTGAATTTAAGGGAGTAAAGCGCCTATTTATCGTGTTTCGGGATGCAAAGTGCCAAAAACCCTAGTACATTCATACCAATCCTAAATACATCCAAACTAGTCTGAATGCTGTATAAAATAATCTGCTCGTGTAGAAGACCAATGAAAAATGAAAACTCAAGCCATTGCCAGTCACAGAATCTTATTTAACATTTACATCATCATAAACAAATTATAAGTTAGAACAAAGTAAAATTCTCTGCTTTCAAAGGCCTAAATCCATTAAACTAATCCCATCCAAATCATATGTAGACAATGAAGTCAATTTTTTCACCAAAATATCCTTTGCATCTGAACCATTACTCGCAAACATAGCACCCGAAACACTCACAATCCCAGGATTCTGGCTATTCAACACAGAAAAAATCGTAGCTTGATCAAAACCAGCATTAAAACAAAAATGCAAAAGCCCTTTAGGAAACACAAACACATCCCCTTTTTTCAAACCTTTCTGGAACACATTATTATTCGAGTCCACAAATCCAGCCACCACATCACCCGACCTTACAAACATCATCTCCGAAGCTCTAGGATGCGCGTGTGGCATCACCATGCCATCGACTTCTATATCAGTACGAGCAGCTGATAAACCGAGAGTGTTTAGGCCTGGAAATTCTGAAGCAGTAGCTATGGTCGTAGACGAACGGTAGAAGTTATCAGTGTCACCAGCTTCATTCAAAATGGATGACTTGAAATCCGAGGCTAGTACATTTGTAGGATCTTTGCAGGGGAAGCCATTGATGAAGATCTTTTGATGTGTTTTGTCTGTTGGACAAGTATCGTATATGTTATCAGGATCCCCTGCACTACAGAGTTTGGTGAGAGTCGAAAAATATGTTAGGAAAGCAATAACTACAACAGTTTGTCTGGAGATTTTCATTGTTTTAAGGTTATTATGCTTTGTTAGAATCTTTGGATTTTAGAGTATATATGGAAAGATTTGCAACTTTTTGAAGTAAAAAATGTTTTAAAGCTTGGATTTCACTTCACTTCACTGCTGCTTTTAGAGGTTGCTTATTTGGATAAAGCACAAATTGCTTATAAAAGAATTGATATACACTAATCTGTGAGGTTGGATGTCCTTGTGTTTGAAATTTTGTGGGTAGGGCAGACTCCGGGTCGGGTCAAGATGATCGTAAGGTCGGATTGTTGGATTTCCCTATTTTAAGTTTGTTAGTGACCCATTTTGTTCAATTAAACCTTAAAGATCATTCAATTTAAGTCCGGTTACACTAATAGACTAATATGTAAATTGGAAGAACAAGAATGTTGTTGGGATTACTAAGTCCGGTTAAACTTTTGTATAATTGATTTTATAACAATTGATTCTAGCATATATGAACAATTTTATCCAAAATTACAACAAAATATTTGAATTTTGAAGATTTTTACAATAAAAAATGAGAAAAAAAGGATGGAGATATTAAATATTAACATAAGGACGGAAATGAAACAAAATATTAACATGAGGGACGTAATTGAGGGACAAATGTGTAACACTTTATATATGAGAGACAAAAGTGTAACCAACTTTTAACATAAGGGACAATTAGTATGGCACTAAAATATTAAATAACATGGTATTTCAAAAATACCCTTGCCAAAAATATATTTTTGCCGAAAAAGTAATCGGTGTAACCAACACATATTATCTAAGAGGGACGAAAATGTAAAACTTTATCTATGAGGGACGAAAGCGTAACAAACTTTAAACATGATGGACCATTAGTGTTATTTGGCCATTTACTTTATTCTAAATGTTAATGTGTCAACAAACAATATTGGATTGTACCAATGGATGATCTTTCTACAATAGTCACTGCATGGTAGGGAACTCAAATTCGAATTCTTGTTCGGAAAAGTTTTCATTTTCTGTGTCTGATATACCTCGAAATAGGACTGTAATCAAGTCGAGCAGTATTAAACGACAAACTATTCAAGCTTGGTTTGAATTTTATCGAACTTGAAATTTTGTGTATGATCTTGATTTGATTTTTAATCGAACCGAGCTCAAATGAGCTTTTATCGAACGAGCTCGAGTCGAGTATCAAGTAGCTTGATATTTCACTTGTATAATATGAATTTTTAGTTTATTGAGTTGAGCTCGAGTCGAGCTTCAAAAGTTATCAAACGAAAAATGATGTTCAAGATTGTTTGATTAGTGTGACGAAGCGAGCTCAAACGAGCTATTATCGAACTAACTCGAGTCGAGTATATCGAGTAGTTTAGTTTGATTTTCAGCCCTACATCGAAATGGATTTAACCCTTGAAAAACAAAAAAGAAATATTGAATTGTGTATTTTTATGCATATAGATTTTGTACATGATTGTCTTGAATGATTTCATACGAATCAGAATAATATAAAAATTAAAGTTTTTCAATAATCCATCCTAAAATCTCAATTAGGTAAATTTATTTAGAATTTGTTTAACATATAAATTAAGTTTCAGATATAATTTCAAGTTAATAAATACATCAGACTAAATTAATTAATGTGTTTTTAGATTCGACTACATATGTATATACACCATATGTTGAGGGAGAAAAATTACGATATTATCAAATTTCATTTCAAATTAGTGAAAAACTGATAAATGTCAAACTTTACAATAAGAAGTTATAGTTATTAGTATTCATAAAGAAAAAATTACGAGAGAATTGCAATTGTGGTACCAAACTATATACCGATTCTCACTTGTGGTACCATAAAAATCGAGGCCGACACATTTGGTACCACAATTTAAGAAATCAATCATTTTTGGTACCACCGTTAAAATTGGACGTTAACTGATGACGTGGCAGTTAAGTTTTATTGCAAAATTAATACCATTACTTATGTTGACTGAAAATTATACCCATAACTTTTCAGATTGTCAAAATAACCCCACATCTTCAAATTTACTGACAATTTTAGTCCACATTGTTGCCCAATTTCAAAATTGGCTCGAATAAGACACGTGCGGACCAATTTAGAGATTTTACTTATTATATTTACATATTTTTTTAACTAATTTAGTTTTATAAATAATATCAGACCAAAGAATACTTTAACATAAATTCGACAAAATATTAATTAAATCTAAAATTTATATAATAATATTTATATATTTAATATTTATTAAAAAATAATGTTATATATTATTAATAAAATAATTATAATTTAAAAAAAAAAACCACCCTTACCCCCAACCCCAATTCCTCCCGTAACCCCCCCCCCCCCCCAAATCCCAGGCCGTCGTCGGCCTGGGATCGTCGGTCCCAGGCCGCGGTGGCCTGGGATCGCCTGTCCCAGGCCGTGGTGGCCTGGGATCGGAGAACCCAGGCCACCGCGGCCTGGGACCAGCTAACCCAGGCCGCCGGCGGCTTGGGACCAGCCATCGGCCTCCTGGGATTTGGGGAGGGGGGGGGGGGGGGGTGGATACGGGGGGGATTGGGGTTGGGGGTAAGGGGTGGGTTTTTTTTTTTTTTAAATTATAATTATTTTATTAATAATATATAACTTTATTTTTTTAATAAATATTAAATATATTAATATATTTATATAAATTTTAGATTTAATTAATATTTTATCGAATTTATGTTAAAGTATTATTTGGTCTGTTAATATTATTTATAAAACTAAATTAGTTAAAAAAATATGTAAATATAATAAGTAAAATCTCTAAATTGGTCCGCACGTGTCTTATTCGAGCCAATTTTGAAATTGGGCAACAATGTGGACTAAAATTGTCAATAAATTTGAAGATGTGGGGTTATTTTGACAACCTGAAAAGTTATGGGTATAATTTTCAGTCAACATAAGTAATGGTATTAATTTTGCAATAAAACTTAACTGCCACGTCATCAGTTAACGTCCAATTTTAACGGTGGTACCAAAAGTGATTGATTTCTTAAATTGTGGTACCAAATGTGTCGGCCTCGATTTTTATGGTACCACAAGTGAGAATCGATATATAGTTTGGTACCACAATTGCAATTCTCTCAAAAAATTACCGTTGACAAAATTAAGTTTAGGACATAGTTGAGTTGTAATTTACATAACTCAGCAGTGCTTCGATACATTATTACTTGCTATATTTATTATAATTTGTGCATGTTCACTATTTCCAGCAACATTTACGCTATCATAAATGCACCAGTTATAAATTAGTACCGTTGAGGAGTTGAAGCCGTCCATTAATAGAAAGCCTAGTCTCAAATCTCAACTTATTTTTACTAAGAAAAGTTCGACCAATATTTTTAATGTTATTTTGTCACAAGCCCAATAAAGCAGATCTTGTACGGTAGTTTTTGGTATTATATTTGTGTCACACTGATATACCTCCTATTATGATTATTTTTATAGTTTAATACCAATATTTATTTATATTTTTATATCAATAAAATAAATTCGAATATATTTCTTGATATAGCAAATGATATAATGTATTCACCATCTAAAAAAAGTGCTTTAATTTAAAACTTAAATGAGACCAGACTCCATCGGGGCACCGGTCAATAACTATAGTAATATGATAAAAAAAAAGGCAAAAAATTATAGAAAACATTCCAAACTAATTAGTGTTTTGGGTTTTCGTCTCAAACTATATCAGCTCGTCGAATTTTGTCCCGTAATTTATTTATATTTAGAATATCGTCCTACCGTTAATTATGAGACGAAAATTGCGCACGTGTCCGTTAAATTGTCACCTGGTTGCTTACGTGCCATGACGTGACAAATTTTAGCATGAACAATTATACAAGATTGCAGAATTCGTCCCATATCAACTCGCCGAATTCCGTCCCGTAATTTACCATTTTACATGAATACCGTAAGTGAAACGAGGTTTGATTATCGAATTTTGGTGGAAAAGAGTGGTGATAAATGTTAAATTAATAATAAAAATAAGCGATAAATATTAAATCAATAATAAAAATAAGCGATAAATGTTAAATCAATAACTTTATAGACTCTATCAAATATTAAGTTTGAGTAGTTCTTGACCTAACTCAAGACCGAAAGTTTGGGGCTAACTCTGCATAACCTCAATATCCAATGTGGACAGACAATTTCCGGAATAACCCCTGAAGTTTTGACTTTTGAGGCCTAATACTTGTCACCAAAACCCATATCTAAAATGGTATCCAAGGTATTTATAAAAAAAAAATGTTATCCAATGTTCTTAATTTTTTTAATTTTGTGGGCTACTTTATTATTCAAGAGTCACCACACTCAAAATCTAAAAGAGTGCAGTAAAATATCACTAGTAATAAGAAGTAAATAAATATTTCATTTCTTAAAAGGTTAATCGATATCCCGAAGGAGAAAACCCCTCTCGTGTTCATTTTCTATAGAACCAGGCCACTTTCTCATTTCACTTTTCATTTCTTCTGGAATAAATAAGTTTGTAGGGCTGGCTAAGACTACACGACTACACAATATAGGTTATCTTAAATGGTCATGTAGGAATTATTTTAAATTTATTTTTCCTAATTCAGTTTTACGAATTATGGATATAAACAAACATAACACAATGTTATTCGGAAAGATATCAATACATTATGTAATAAATTAATTCACCTTATAGTATTTGGAAAATGTCATTTTTTTTAACGGAAAAGTTATTAAAAAGGACAACTACAAAAAATAAAAATAATTATCGTCTAAACTATCAAATACAGTATCTTTGAATTCATGACATAATTGAGATATATTTTAGAGTAGTTTAGTTTAGAACAAACTCATTGCATCTCATTAATTAATGTTTCCACATTACATTATAATCTAAATGGTACGTAACCATATTATCGTCAAACAAAATAACGATAGATGATTAGATGTTTAATTAGAGTAAGTTTTAGTTTAGATAAAACTCAATTTCACCCTATTAATATAATTTTCCATTTGATCTTGGAAGAAAAAATTCATTAGAATATGAACGAAAACCTCATCCCCGAACAAAATAGTGAAAAAATGGCACATATGCATTACACCACCTGAAATGCCCTCATTAATCAGTAGGGGTACTGCTAGATGTTAATTGCAATAATCATTAGAATGGGGGGAGGGTGAGTCATTATAAATTCTAAAGTTAATAGGTTCCAAACTTTGAATTGAATAACAATTTTTTCAGAGTATATTGTTGTGGTATTATTATTTGGAGCCAATGAAGCACACTGCAGTTTGGAGGAATTTTTTTGGCTACATTGGGGGTTTCAGCTAGTAAAAGTAAAATAGGGGTTCTTCTGTCATTTAAGCAAATCATAGGGGTGTTCTTGCATTTCTCTGCACAAAAATTCGCATGGCGTGACGTGGCAATATGACCAACTAGTTCCACATGTCGCACTTCTATTGCTTCACGTTTTTGACGTGGCAGTCCTTATTCGTCACTGTTTCTGCCATTTAAATCTGCTGTCCTTATCGGTCAAGTACAGTCCAGTTTCCTATAACAACCATAATCTAAATTTAGGAATGACGAAGGAAAATTATTTATTCAATTAAAAATGCAAATTACTGTAATCTGGAGTATAGATTTGGAGAGGAATAAAATCCAAAAATAATATGGCATTTTAGTAATTTATCCCAATTTGGAGGTGTTTTTACTTATCTCGCATCTCTACCTCATCCCCACCTACAAATAGCCATTTTTCACTCTTAACGATTTCTATGCATATACTGATCCGCCGTCCAGACTCTCTCTCACGGACACCCCTCTCAATTTTCGCAACTCTTCAAATAAATTAAAAGAAAAAAAAAAACTTCTTCCTCTTTTGAAATAAGAGATTCAAGTTTGATGAATTCATCTCAGTGAACAGCGATCGGATCGATTTGATTTACTCTCCGAGCCTCCAGTTATTCGAATTTCTTTTGATTTTGAGGTATCTATCCAGATCTCTGTTCCCAAACCTATTTTCTATAATGCATGACTTGAATTAAGCTTTCTGAATTTGTTTAATGTGTTTTTTTGAGTAATTGTGCTGATCGTTGATATTTGAATCTCAGATCTCTCGCGTTCGGTTGAATTTGTGTGAATATATAATTGCATGTATTTTTATATGGGCTTAATTATTGGCTTGTGTGTTTTAGTAATTGTGTGCATGTAATTTTGCCTCTTGCTGATGGCTTGAAGCGTTTATGTATTCAAGATCACTTGCATGCAATTTTTTTTTTTGTTATATTGAAATACTGGATATATGGATTTATAATTTGTAAGTTTGATTGTAAGCAGTACGATTGGTTCTGAGTAGGCTACGAAATGTGGTGATGTTGGAGAAGTAATGGTCTTTGAACATGCTGATGGATCTTGAGATTTGATTTTTTTATTCATCTTCTAGAAGTTGTGATGGTTGAAAATATGGAGATATTGTCTAGTTTTGGCGGTGATAATTTCAATGACCGGACTTTTGCTGATTAGGCCTAGAAATAAAGGTTTGAGCTTTTTGCTTCGTTGTTGATGTTTAGCGCAACATTAAAACTAATGGTTTTCCAAGTGTGTTCTGATTATTTTGCGACTTAGCAGGGTATTAATTACTAATTTGGATGGTTCAAGCAATTAAAACTGGCAGTAATTTATAGTGTCCCTACTTATTGCTGTGAGTATGAGTTTCATTTGAAAATTGAAACCAATGAAAGTGGTTGATGCATAAGATACATATTTTAATAGATTATATTTTATGTTAATGTGCATCCGAAGATGTTTTCGCAGAGGAACTGTAGTGTGATGGATTACTTTTCAGTGTCTGCCTTTTGCTAAGTGCCTGTTTTTTTTTTGCAGATTTTGCTGTTGAAATGGCATCAACAGCTGCAGGATGGTTGAGGGGTGTAGTTAAAGGTGTCCCGTCTGGGGACAGTCTGGTGATCATGGGGAACTCTAAGGCCGAAATTCCCCCAGAGAAGACTATAACTTTGTCATCTCTGATGGCTCCTAAGCTGGTATGTTTGGATTTTTTGGTGAATCTTATTTTTTATTTTGTTCATTGATGACTTGTTTGTTTCCCGATTATTCGAGGTTATCTGTGTAGTTTTACTTCTTGGGATGTCTTAGAGGTTTTATTCTTTCAATATTCTACGAATTTTTAAGGTACAAGGAAGTGAATCTTTTAGTGCTTTTGAGCATGATGAGGTGTAATCTTATACCAAAATGTCTATGTTTTTGTACCTCCATGTGTGTTTATGGATACAATCATTTTACTTGTTTAACTCATGTTTAAACTGTTAAAAATTATGTGCAAATTATATTATTTTGCAATTTGCACAGTTTTAAGTTTCTGCAATGAAATGTTGATAGCTTATGCGCTTTTTTTGGGATCGTTAGCTTAACATTCAGAGAGCTTCTTTAGTGTTTGTGTTTCTGTGTTGATTTTTTGCTGTCTTTTATTTGGTGTGTTTGCATATTAAAACGGGCCTATATTTAAGTTTATCTTGGTGAAAGTTTAATTAACTTTTCCATTTACAGGCCCCTAACAGAGGGGGCGTTGATGAGCCGTTTGCGTGGGACAGCAGAGATTACTTAAGGAAGCTTTGTATTGGAAAGGTGTGAATGCTTTGTGTTTGCTTGTCCCTGAAAGATCTACTTCAATATTTTATGCTTAGTGCTTCAGTGTTTTGAGAAATTATGACTTACTTTTATGTGGCCTTGTTTGCACAATAGGAGGTCATTTTCAGAGTTGATTACACTGTGCCAAGCATAAACCGGGAATTCGGTTCTGTTTTTCTCGGGGATAAGAATGTGGCTTTGCTTGTTGTTGCTGCAGGCTGGGCTAAGGTCGCCTATTGTTATTACTTTTTTTTTTGGTTTCTACTTTTTAAGGCTTTGCATAACATTTTCTTTATTTTTCCTTTGCAGGTTAGAGATCAAGGTCAACAGAAAGGAGAAGCCAGTCCTTTCTTAGCTGAGTTGCTTCGTCTCGAAGAACAGGCAAAGCAGCAAGGTCTAGGTCGTTGGAGCAGGGTCTGTATGAATTTTCTGCTTGATGTTTAGATCTTTACTTGTGAAGGATATGACATCAAATTTGGACCATCTTATCGCCCTGAATGATACTTGATTTTGAGTCTTCAGCACGTTATGTATCATGTTCTGTTATATATATACTTTGAGGTTCAAAAGATTGAAACGTTAATCCTGGCCATGTCACACTATCTTCAGGTACCTGGTGCATCTGAGGCTGCCATTAGGAACCTCCCTCCCTCAGCTATTCGTGATCCTGGTAGTTTCGATGCGATGGCTTTATTGGCCAAAAATAAAGGTAGTCCGTTGGAGGCTATGGTGGACTCAGTCGCTGGTGGAAGCATACTTCGTGTTTATTTGCTTCCAGAATTCCAGTACGTACAAGTGTTTGTTGCGGGAGTTCAGGTATTCAAACCAGTTGAATTCTCACTAATGGAAAAAGTTTTAATTCTTAGAATTTTGCACTTTTATTTCCTCAACCGTAATAATTATTTCAAATAATTTTTTTCACCAGGCACCAGGTTCAGGTAGAAGGGCTGCACCCGAAACAGTTATTGGAAATGAGATCGCTTCAAATGAGCAAAATGGAGATTCCGTGCCTGAAGCTCGTGCTCCCCTAACATCTGCACAGAGAGTTGCTGCTACTTCAGCAGCCATGGTTGATGTTCCTGCAGATCCATTTGGAAAAGAAGCTAAACATTTCACTGAGATCCGCGTGTTGCATAGAGATGTTAGTATTCGTTATGCATAAAAGGGAGTCATTTTAATTTTCCTAAAGAAGGGTTTAGCTGATATATAATTATGATGTTGTGGCTTACAGGTCAGGATAGTTTTGGAGGGTGTTGACAAAAATAGCAGTCTCATTGGTTCAGTATATTATCAAGATGGTGAATCAGCAAAAGACTTGGCATTGGAGCTGATTGAAAACGTAAGTCATTTTGAAGTGTTATTAATGGTGTGTTTACATAGATGGGGAAAGTAAACACTCTTATTTCAGGGAGCTGTTTTAAATTACTTATGAACCTGGTCTTATTTCTTTTTCTGAGTTCCTGCTCTCTCAAAGTTCACAGAGAGAGAATAAGGGGAAAACTTATTACTGGGACAAGCTACACAAGAAGTTGATACAATATGTTCTTCCCACATTTGATGCACTTCTCTTTTGTCTGTATTTTCCAAATTCATTGGTTTTGTACCTACCTCATTTATGGTTGTTAGTTGAGACTGCAATTAGTTGAAATGAAAGAAGAATTTTGATTTTAGAATTGCCATAGTGTTTATTGGAAAATTTATGGCCAGATAATTGTGTTCATTTAAATACCTAAATAAAAACTTCATGCTTAATATAATGTTTATTCTGCCAAATGATTAATTTGATTCTATTGGTGTCAACTGCAAGTACTGCTTGGAGTTGATGCAGCTGAAAGCATCCGAAATTTGACCTATTATGAACAAAATTGATTTTTTTTGTGTTTTATTTTTTATTTTTCTTTTTTGTTAAAAGGCATTCTCAACAATGTTAAGCAAATCGTTGTTGTATTCTTTATTCTTTTATAGTTCTATAGTTTTCATTTGTGTATTGTGTTGTGTCCTGTTGTATCCCTATTTGATGCCTTTTACTTGGGTGTATTTGGTTAATGTCTTAATATTTTTTCCTCCCATACTCAATCTCACAGATGTCCTCCCTGTAATGTTTTGTAGGGTTTGGCTTAATTTTAAGCCATTCTTGACAATGTTAAGCAAATTGTTGTTGTATTCTTTATATTTTATAGTTTTCATTTGTGTATTCTGCTGTCTCCTGTTGTATCCCTATTTGATTCCTTTTTCTTGGATGTATTTGGTTTAATGTCTTAATTTTTTTCCCTCCCAGACTCAATCTCACAGTTGTCCTCCCTGTAATGTGTTGTAGGGTTTGGCTAAATATGTGGAATGGAGCGCAAGCTTGCTGGAAGATGACGTTAAACGAAAGTTGAAGACTGCTGAACTTCAAGCAAAAAAGGCCCGATTAAGAATGTGGACTAACTATGTTCCC
The DNA here is from genome assembly GCA_030819805.1 of Penstemon newberryi var. newberryi. Classification (NCBI taxonomy): domain Eukaryota; kingdom Viridiplantae; phylum Streptophyta; class Magnoliopsida; order Lamiales; family Plantaginaceae; genus Penstemon; species Penstemon newberryi. The sequence continues at coordinate 2,828,313 of JAUALY010000008.1, forward strand.
CCAGAGACAAATTCTAAGGCCATTCATGACCAGAACTTTACAGGAAAAGTAAGCTACTACTAGTTCTGGAGTTGATATTCACCAGGCTTAATTTTTTACAGAAGCTAATTCTTGAACTTTATACAGGTGATTGAAGTGGTGAGTGGGGATTGTATCATTATTGCCGATGATTCTGTGCCATTCGGAGATCCATCTGCAGAGCGGCGAGTCAATCTCTCGAGTATAAGGGGCCCAAAGATGGGCAATCCTCGTAGAGATCAAAAACCTGACCCCTATGCTCGTGATGCTAAGGAATTTCTGAGAACACGGTTAATTGGTCGTCAAGTATGTTTCTTGATTTTTGTATGTTACTTTCTGTAAGTAGATTATAATACTGACATCATATGCATCTCTTTAGGTGAATGTTTCTATGGAGTATTCCAGGAAGGTCAGCTTCGCAGATGGACCATCTGCTGCACCTGGGGCAGCAGATTCGAAGGTTATGGATTTTGGATCTGTCTTCCTTGTTAATCCATCTAAAGACGGGGATGCTGCCGCACCTGCAGCAGTCAGTCAACAGGCTGGGACGAATATTGCTGAACTTTTAGTTGCTCGTGGTTATGCGACTGTTGTCAGGCATCGAGATTTTGAGGAGAGGTCAAACTATTATGATGCCCTCCTTTCTGCTGAATCACGTGCAATTTCTGGGAGGAAGGGTATTCATTCTGCCAAGGATCCTCCTGTTAGGCATGTAACAGACCTGCTAGCGGTTAGCACTTAACCTATTCAATGGATGATATGTCTTCTTTCTTCTATAAATTACTATTGTAGTTGATACAAGTTAAATGACTGATACTTAAAACTATTTCTGTTATCTTAAAATCTTCAAGGCTAATGCAAAGAAAGCAAAGGACTTCTTGCCATTTCTGCAACGCAACAGGAGGATGCCTGCTGTTGTTGAATATGTGCTCAGTGGGCATAGGTATAAAATAGATATTCCTAAAGCAACATGTAGTGTTGCTTTCTCCTTATCTGGGGTTAGATGTCCTGGTCGTGAAGAGCCCTATTCTGAAGAAGCCATTGCATTTATGAGGCGGAAAATAATGCAGAGGGATGTCGAGGTAGTTTAATTATCCTTTTTTCCGCCTAGTTCTTGTTTTTTCTTTTATCATGTCTCACTGTCATCTTGTTCTCAGATTGAAGTAGAAACCGTTGATAGAACTGGAACTTTCTTGGGAACTCTATGGGAGTCCAAAACAAATGTGGCAATACATCTGTTGGAAGCTGGCTTAGCGAAGCTTCAAACTTCCTTTGGCATTGATAGGATACCGGATGCTCACCTTCTTGTTCAAGCCGAGCAGTCAGCAAAGCAGAAGAAGTTGAAGGTGAGTATACAAGGATTTTTTTGTACTATGTTTGTCTGTTATGCATGATTATCTTTCCATGAGTTTTCAGAAGAAATTGAAGGTGAAGATACAATGATAATTTTGTACTATGTCTGTCTTTTATGCAATCATCTTTCCATGAGTTTTCATAGCTCAAACATTTTTATTTTTAGGTCAATTGAAAGGAAAATATAGAGAAGTATGTACTTCAACATGTTTCTTTGATTCACAATATTTCCGAATGTTTTTACAAAAAGTTGTTGAAAGGTTTCTAATATTTGACTGACCAAATCATATCAAGAAAACAAAAGTTTAATCCATGCCATTATTATGTGCTCTTATGCTTATATTTCCTTTTGCAGATATGGGCGAATTATGTTGAGGGAGAGGAAGTTTCTAATGGTTCAGTTGTTGAGAGACGACAGAAAGAAGAGTTTAAGGTATGTTTATCATCCAAGTTCCCATCCTTTGAGTGTTGTGTTTGAAGTTTGTATGATAATCTTGGATAATGCATGTTCCTTTTCAGGTAGTGGTTACTGAAGTTCTGGGAGGTGGTAAATTTTATGTACAGCCAGTTGCTGATCAGAAGGTGGCCTCTATACAGAAGCAGCTAGCTTCTTTGAACATTCAAGAGGCTCCTCTAATTGGTGCCTTCAATCCTAAAAAGGGCGATATTGTTCTGGCCCAGTTCAGTGCAGATAATTCTTGGAACCGTGCAATGGTAAGATGACATACTTTTTTCTAGGACTTTAAATCTGTTTCAGATAATCCCACACAGTAACCAGATTCAATATGAGTAGAGCAAGTAGCTTCCTGAACATCAATACACATAATGATAATTGCTAGTTAATTCATGTTCTATATCCTGACAAACCATATGGTCAGATAATTCTAAATCCATTTAATTTTCTTGTTGGCTGGGTTTGGTTGAGATTTAGGTATTTTTAGTTCTCTTATCTTGGTATCAAAGCTTGATTTTTTTTATTTTTTTTTGTCACACAAAGCTTGAAAAATGTCTTCAATAATAGTGGGTAAAACATACAGTAGTGGCTCGCCCTTAGTATGTTTCACGGTGGGTCTTTATGGTCACATGTCAATGTGTGTATTTTAACCTTTTTAGTGGGGTTTGTTGCCCCAAAACATGAGAGAGTTGTTTAAATTGCTTGGAATATTTGATTTTCAAAGTTTTTGTATGTGTGTATAAAGGTGAAAATTTTGAAGAATTTTCTGATATATCAAGTGAGCATCTTATTATCCGAGTAGTTGACCAATAAATCAGATGGTTCTTAGTATACCATATTGACATGATTTAGTCACTTAATTTGTTGTTCCTTGAGTATTTCTTGGTTGATTCTTTTAATTCCACGATGATGAGTGAGTGTTTAATACCTTCATTTTGGTCTGGGCTGGAATTGTGAACAGTCATGCCTGATGTCTAATGTGTATGTGGCCACTTTACTTTAATTACATTTAAGTGTCTTGAGTTCTAATTGATTGTATTATATTTTCAACTTTTATCCAAATGAGCTGTATTCTTTACTTAATTTGATGGTTTCTAAATTTTCCTTTAATTTAATCCTTTCCGCTTTCTTTTAAATCCCAAAGATTGTGAATGCTCCTCGAGGTGTTGTGGAGTCTGCAAATGACAAGTTTGAGGTGTTTTACATTGATTATGGAAATCAAGAAACTGTCACCTACAGTCAATTGCGTCCTCTTGATCCTTCTGTAAACAGTGGCACTGGACTTGCTCAGCTCTGCAGTCTAGCATATTTGAAAGTTCCAGGCCTGGAAGATGATTATGGTCAAGAAGCAGCTGTTCGTTTGAGTGAACACCTGTTAAGTTCTCCCAAAGAATTTAGGGCCATAATTGAAGAAAAGGATTCATCAGCTGGAAAAGTGAAAGGACAAGGAACCGGCACCGTCTTCATGGTAACTTTGATTGATACCGAGGCGGAAATCAGCGTTAATGCTATTATGCTCCAGGTTCAAATTACTAACCTCTTATATTTTCAAGTATTTAGTTGTTCATATTCGAATTAGTTTTTGCACTATCTTGAGAGAAGGGGTTATTTGCAAATACACCCATTTTGTTATAATTAAAATACACCTTTGTGTTACATTTATTAGAAATTATCCCATTGAGTTAATAGAAATGTAGTTAATTACTTCCAAACACATGCTGAAATTCACTAGAAAAATGTGTATTCTAGGCCGCAATTAATTGCTGGTGCGCGTGGCACTTAAAGCGTAGAGTCGTCTAAATAGCTACATTTCTATGTGCGCAAGGGGCTATGTGCTAATTAATATAACACATTAGTATATTTGTCAATTAAAAACAAATGCAGGAGTGTATTTGCTAATTAGGGCGAACAAGTGTGTTTTTTGCTAATAACTTAAAAAAAGTGAGTATATTTTGTTACGTGTTTGTGGACATAATTTGAGTTTATGACCAAATTTGTAAATTTCAGGATGGGCTTGCTAGGTTGGAGAAAAGGCGCAGATTTGAACCAAAGGATAGGCAGCTTGTGTTGGATGAATTGGAGAAGTACCAAACAGAAGCACGAGAGAAGAGACTAGGAATGTGGGAGTACGGGGACATTGCCTCGGATGATGAAGATTCGGGACCTCCGGCAAGGAAAGCTGCCGGAAAGCGGTGAATGCTCTTCCCTTTTGCTGTTGCCTGCCTGTATTAATATTAGTAAATTATCAACTGGACTGGTGTTTCCGAACAAAGCTGGTTTAATCCAATTACAGGCATATGATAATTTGTTATAGAGGACCCCATAAGGAAGGTGAAGGCAAGATGTTTCAATTTTTGCTTGTAACTTAAAGGATACTCGGACAGTCAAATGTTTGGCATATCTGAGAAAACAGTTTTGTTCGTTTTTTTCTTCTTTTTGACCATTTTTATTTTTTAAGTTATAGACTCTTAATAAGGCAGCCTACACCTTGTCTTGAATTTTGTTTGTGAGATTATCAGAAAAAGAATTTTTAGTTCACCTTCAAGCTTGCGTATTTATTAATCTGTTGATTAGTACTCTAAACACAAATATGATGGGGTTGGTTTGTATGTTCGTCTTGAACTCAAATTCCCTTCTCATATTTCTGTTCCGTTTTCTGCTTTAATGAATTATCTATTATATTCCAGGCTCAACTCAAATTGGCCGGTCCTATTTTGTCCCGACAATATTGCTTTGAACATCTATGTAGTTATTCTTCACACAATAATTCTTCTCATATTTCACATAATTTTGAAGCATATGCTAACAACATTTATTTGTGCGTTTCTTTTCAAATTTTACATACAGGTTATTACCGTATTAGAAAAGGCCTTAGAATTACATTTGATTATGTATGGATATATTATAAAATTTGTTTGCTATGTTTATATTTTTTACTAAACACATCATTAAAAGAAACATAAGCTAACTGGCAGAGACATTTGTTAGGTCCAAACCGTCTTTGATTCTACCCATATTTGTCACTTTGAAAGTTAGTAAGAGGCTATATTACTCCTTTATATTTGGCATAAAGTCGTAGGAGTATAAGATTGTGTTTGGTTTATGACTTTATGTAACTTGAGATTGACTGGAACTAGAATTTTTGTATGCCTCAAATTAAACATCCATTATTATGATCTGACTCATTAAATAATACAAAGAAATTACAATAGATTGCAAGAAAAACTTGCAGAATATGGAAGAAAAAGATGTTTAATTCACTATTCGACTGAATTAGCAAAGAAGAAGCTTTATGGGGCTCATAGTGCATGTGAGTGTAATGAGCGCATGGTCGTTCAGGAAGTCACTTGTCGAGCTAATTTCCTTTCCATAACGACATTTGATGATTACGATGGAAAAATTCAAAGGACATCAATTTGCTGTTCCTATCCCTTAGCCATCAAAGATAAGGCCAAGGATGAGGAACATCAGACTTTTAGGGGGAGTTCTACAATTTAACATGAATCATTGGAATGTGGTTACTCTAGATCTCAAAAGTATAGTTTTATTTTCACTTGTGGAAGGACTTCAACAATCTAATTTGAGAATGTGGTTACTCTCGACCTATGACTTTACTATGTTTAAAGTATAATAATACGACTCCATTTTTAAGGTTGTTTAAGAACAGAGCCTCCAAGGCTATTCACCCTCAACCATAAATTGAAACAAACACACATTAAAACAGAAAAATTAAAGTGAATTTGAAACAAAAGTTTAAATTGTACTCAATCTTTTTTAATTTTTTTTTATATTAAATTTAATGAAGTTTAATTTGATGAGGTTCATAATTGAGCTCCAATAAAGCACATTTTTTAGATCATTTGGTTTACACTTTTCTTCTTGTGGAACTGGAACCTCTTTCTAAACAAACACCTTTTAAGAACCGAAACTTTACATTCAAATGAAAATTCACTTACTTATCCTTCCTAGTTCCTACACAGTTGTATTATATCAGCTGCATAATAAAACAATTGTATAACCAGAACCAAGTTTCATTATTAAAATAGAAAAAGTAGGGGAATCCATCTGTCTTCACTTCCTGTTTCTATTTTTGTTGATCAGGGTGACCTTATTAAATTTCATTTTTACCAAAACATACAGCTGCCCTGCTCCATTTTAGAATGTGGAATTGAAGGGACAGTTCCAACGTACTAATAAATTTCTCCCAAAAGTTTTAACCGCTGATTTTTCTCCTACAACAGGCTACTACTACTACTAAAAACAAAACAAAACCCAAAATAAAAAATAAAAAAAAGCAGGAGGCAAGAACAGTTAATGTATGATTCAAGAACAAATTTCTGGTCATAAACTTCAAAATTTCTCTATTTCAGACAAAAGATTCTTAAATGCATGCCATGTGTTAATAAATGGTCTCATATACATTGTCATACAAAACTAATTAAGTAAAAAAATTGCAGTCGGGGTCAAAAAGTGAAAAATTTCAACATCGATGGAAAAAAACTAAGTCCAAAAATCTACCCATTGGTCTAGCAACGGCAGACAATGCAATTCTGCTCCTTCATTCCCTAATTTCGGTAGCTCGTACGGTTCTATCCTGGTTTCCTAATTGTCACGCCTCGTGTTCCTTCTGCGAGGAGGAGCAGCAGCATCCTCGTTCTCTTCCTTCTCCTCTGAGCTTTTTGAAGTCTCAGCAACATCTGTTTTCTTGGTCTCTGCACTTACTTTAGCCTACATTCCACAATTACGAAACAATATGTTAGGGAACTTTAATAGCGTGAAAGAAGCAAAATAAAAGAATTAGGATTGGAGCTACTCACAGGCTTCTTCTTTCCACCGAATATGAGCTTCAACAATAATGTGAAGAAAATAACTACAATGGAGATGAGAACTCCAATAGTAAGGTTTGCTTGTTTCTCGGCCTTCTCAAGTAAGTCCTGCAAGACAAGAAATACACCATGTCTTATATAAGTATAACTGCAACGAATCGTATGACTAATTTCAAAGAAAGAAATTTACTTACCAAGACTTTGACTTTGTGCTCACCCAAAACGGGGAGGTCTGCAACTTTGTAAAGGTAGTCAAATACTATTTTCTGAAACAATTAATCAGGAAAATGTCAGTTTTGATAACTAGTTTATGAAAGCATTGAAATGTAAGCAAGAAATATATTACTCTCGTTAATTACCTGGACGCCCTTGAGCCCATCTGACTCGGTAGATTCCTCTTCCTTTTGATTCTCTTTCTCTACCTCAAATTTCGGCTTCCATGCGGTTTCTCTGTAGGATTCGGCGGTCTTCTCGTCTGAAGCTATCAAAATGTTGTCAAACAATATACCATCTTGCATTGTCCAGATCTCAATCCCAATAGCAGCAATGGGCTCAAAATTTGGTCTCTCAAGCTCAAAGTACTCAGGATTTCCAATTAGTTGGGCCTTCCAAATACCCTTGTAGTCGGGGTTTTCAATAAGTGGAGCCTGCCATTTTCCCTTGTAAGCAGGGTTCCTCTTCTTTGGTCTTGTCCACTCGCCGCATCCAGGAGCCTCCGCACATCTGGGGTTATCGATTTTCGGTGCCTCCCATTCACCATCCTCTTCATCATCCCAATCTTCTGGTTTTGTTGACTCGGGATCGTCAACTTCTTCAGGCTCATCATCCAACCAACCTTCAGGCTTCTCAGCTTCTTCATCTTCAATTTCCATTGGAGCATCTTCGTCCCAGTCATCGGGTTTTGTGGCATCTGGGTCTGGGATTTTTGCCCTCTCATCCCAATCTTCAGGTTTCTTATCATCTGGATCGGGGATTGTCTTAGCTGGGATAAGTGGGGGTTCAAAATCGTCTTCCGAAAGGAAATTAGCCTTCTTCTTCTCTTCCCCATCAACCAAGATCCTCAACTCGTTGTCGGGTTTCAAGATAGCAGTGTACACATGGGTCAATTTGTCGGAAGGAACCGATGGTGGAAACTTGAGGTGGTGTTCAATGTACTTTCCAGTCTTGGGATTTTTGTGCTTCAGAATGAAGTGAACCTTGTTGGTGGCTCCACATTTATCAGGACCAAACATTATCGTGTAAGGAGACTCATTATCAAATTCCTTTGCAATCCATCCAGCATCTTGGGGACGGAGGTACTTGATATAAGCACCACCACATTCAAGGCCGTTTTGAAGGCGAACCTCATACTGAAGGACAGTAGTACCATCCTTGAGGTCAACAGGCTCATCGAGTACCTTGACAATGGCATGCTTCTTGGCCTTGTCGCTCACAAGAAGCCCATAATCATCATGTCCCTCACTCTTAGAATGTTTCCACACGCCTGAGAACAAATCCCGTATTAGCAAGTTGAATAAGTACATGCTGCTTCAAAACTAAGCAAATATTCACAACTACCACCAAGTGCTCGGATAAAATAACCTTTTTAGACCAAAACAAAGCATCAAGATAGGCAATAGATAATCAATTCACCAGGGAAGAAGTTGGCAAGGCACTGCAGAGCATGGATTAAAATTTGCTTCCTTAGTATGTTTCGTTAATTTAAATATTAGAAGATTTTCGGAAACATGTTGAATTAGAAACTAGTCTTTTCATTTGGATTAACTTAAAAACAGATTTTTTTTGTGTTTTCGGTGAAAATATATCTGAATTTTAATCCATACTGCAGAGAGCTAAAGCTTAATGGAATTTCAATTATTCACCAAAGCCTACTCAAGCATAGTTACTCATCAATCGAATTCTACTAAAATGGTGCTAATACGAACAATTTTCATTTCTCTATAACCACTTTGAAATTATCTATCATAACCTCGCACAAATCCAACAATGTTTACAAATTAGCACACATATATATAAATAAAAGCACAAATGAAATAAATCAAATAACCAATACGAATACAAAATAGATCCAATAACATCTGTTACCTTGAAATTCCTCCCTCTGAGACACAATCCATCTCCCCTCGAATTTCTCATCAAACGATTCATAAAATTTCTACACAGCACAAAACAAACACATAACAAATTATTTAAATAATTTCAAACAAAACCTCATTTATAACTATAATAAACAATTTCACAAAAATTATCATCATACCACGTCATCTGACGCGGAGAGCTGAGGAACAAAGCAGCCGATCGATAAAAGCAACAAAAACTGCGTTATCCAAATCTTCGATTTTCGATCCTCCATTGAAAAGAAAATCTGTGCAAAAATTATAGCGAACGAAACAAAGAAAATGGATCTGAGAGGAAGTAACACTGACTAAGCTTTTATTTTGTTGGAATAGTCCCAAATAATATGGTGCATATATAGATTTTAGGGAGTATGTGGAGTCGAGTTGATTCTACCAATTATATTTAAGGCCACGTGAAGTGAACCAATTAAAATGCGCCACGTAATAATCATTACGAGTTTCGGAGAAAAGATCTACATTGGGTGTTGCTGAGGATGATCCGAATTACGTGCTTATTTGTTTACATTGACTAGATCCAATTATACCTAACACTACTTTATGCTAATAAAAAAAAGGGTAAACACCACTTTTGGTCCCTCTTATCATTAATTTTTTACAGAGTGGTCCCTCTTATGTTTTTTTTTCCACTTTAGTCCCTACTATGAATTATTTGTCTCAGTTTAGTCCCTTTCAAGTGATCCAAGGCGGTTCCGGTAACATGTGATATGCACATGAGGGCAATTTCATCATTTCAAGTAAACTAACAGGGATATTTTCGTCTTTCTAATTTAAAAAAAATATTTAATCTCTTCCAAACTAGGCTTTCATTCCAATCCAACTTAATCGTCTATTTCGTTCCAAACTAAAGTTTTCTCCCAAAATCTTCTTCAAACACCAAAATTGCTCACCAATTAAACAATATCTCAAATAGTCTCAATAGTGAACGGACGAAAATGCCCTAAAAAATATTCATATACATGTCACGTGTTATCGGAACCACCTGATAAGGACTAAAGTGAAACACATAATTCATAGTAGGGACTAAAGTGAAACACATAATTCATAGTAGGGACTAAATCGGAAAAAAAAAACATAAGAGGGACCATTCTGTAAAAAGTTAATGAGAAGAGGGATCAAAAGTGGTATTTACCCTAAAAAAAAATACTTAGAAATTGATTTATAATATGCAATGAATAACGTTTTAAATATTATTCCTCATAACTTGATTTTTTTAAATAAATCAGTTGATACATTATTAGATTAAAAAATTATTTAATCGCTAACAATATTAAAAAAAATTACTAGAATAAAACTAAACAAATACACTCTATTTATAGTGAGACTCCAAAATAATAAAAGAGGTAAAATATCACATATTAATAACACAAAAGGTAAATCGATACACACAAAATAATAAAAAGGATACACTGGTCTATATAAAATAGGACATGAGGTAAACAAATCCATATAAAAACAAGGGGAAAAATAACCATTTTTTTGAGTTTAAAATAAGTCTATTTGTCTAAGCATATATATAGTAATAGTAATATATAAAGGAGAGTATGTAAAATCATATCATTTTTTTTTTTATTGAAAAATAACTGGGAGGTAGTGCGAATCATTCATAAAAATATAGATAAAAGACCTTTTATATATTCATCAGAATGTAAATTAAATATTATAAAGTTCATAGAAAGGTTAAAATATTGGGTCAAAATGATATAAAGTAAAAGGTCAATGAGATATATGTAAATTATACTTGAGTCTTTTTTATTAAATTTGTATATGCTGCATATATACACAAACTAAATGTACAGCGTTTATATCTTGATGTAATTGTAAGAAAGGTTTATAGAGCTCTTTGAAATTACTTTTAAAAATTGTACATTTGTTTGAATCAATAGAGTTCTGTTTGCCTTAAAACAAAAATGTACAGAGCTGAATTGTGGAGATCCGACCCAATTAGAGAACCAAGACTGAAATTGTGCAATTTGACGAATGCAGCTGAAAATGCTGAGATATAGATATAGATATAGATACAGATATACTGTCAGTTTCTGAAGTCTCACGCCTCAACAGCTCCTGCTCCAGCTCTTGCTCTTGCTCAAGCTCAAAGCTCATTAATTTTAGTACTTCACAACCGCAGTTTATATAGGGAATTTTTTACCCAATTCGGGTCCGGCCGAACTCAAAGTAACTAATTAAATGCAAGTACAATACACTTGTTTTGGGGATTATAATTTTCTGTACCTATATATATATGTCGTAATTACTAGGAGTCTCTTCAAAAAAAAAAAAAAAAACAATTAGTAATAGTGAAGTGAATTGAATTAGGAGCCATTGAGGGAGAGATTTCAAAGAAAGACAGCAGTACTGTTCTTTGTTTCACATAAATAGAATAATTTTTTTTGAATAAAATTGCAAAACGTGGTTGTATTTTACTCTAAATAAGATTGTACTGCTAGTGGGAACAGTACAATCAATTTTAATTCCCTTTTGTTTTGGCTCTTTTGGCCCCAAAACGACGTAGTTTCGACCTTTTTCCCCTCAAATTGAACTGCTGGCAAGTTTCTTTTTCATTTAATTTTTGCACAGTCTTGACCGTGTTCCACTTCTTTGTGGGGTCCGCGTTTAATTTCTATTCTTCATCTGTTATATTATATTTATCTCATAGCGATTCTTAATTTCTCTCTGCAGATTCTGTTAGGAGTAATCATCTTATTCTTCCATTTATTCTTGTTCAGATTTCTGTTAGATTTATGTCGCCCAGGTTCATCTTCCATGGCTTCCTTTACCTTCTGACAGATTTCTGATTTTGCAACAACCATCCAGTGTTTAATTTCTGATTTTGCAACAGCCACAAAGGGGGTGAATCAGTTATACTTCTTTTCATCCCAACGCTATTCCTATTGATATATATACACACAACTCCCATGTTTGATTTAATAATTAGGGCTCAATTTTGATTTTTTTTTTCAACGGTATATAAGAAATAAAATTGGGAACTGAACACACGCATCATCATCATGAACACACGGGTATGTTTCCTTAATTTTGTTACTGCAATTTACATTTGATATTTTCTTATATTTGATTATATTGCAGGGGTTTATGATTTTTGCTGTATAAGATAGGATAGACAAATAAACAGTACCAGGTTTTCATTTGGATGTGTTCTAGGTTTGTGTTCATTTTTCTCTGACAATTGCTTTTGTGAGAAGGTCTTGATTTTCTTTTAGCTTTTTTCCTTCCCATTATATTTGAAGGTTCGGTGTTCATTTTCTATAGAGATTTCTTATTTCTGACCAATTATCATCAGTCATGGATGAGAACATGCTTTCCATTTTGTTTCAACGTGCAGCATTTTGACTCTATATTTTGTATAGTGCTCTTTTGTTCATCAGTTTAATAAATATTACTTTGAATTGCAGTAATTGGCTTTTTGGCTATTTGTTATGGGTCCACCAGAATCTGTCATGAGAGAATTCGTGGAACTGAACTTCCTGTTCTGTTTATGACATGTAATTTGAAGAACAACACATAAGGTAACTATCTACCCATTTGCACGAAGAACATTTGTGCGAGATGATCAATTCTATTTGAGGTTACATTTTGATCTAAATCTTTCATATTTTTTTCTCTGTTTTTATGTACTTTACCTGTAGTCTTGGTTTTTTCTTGTTTCTTTAATATACTTCACCAGTGGCTACCATATTCCTTACCAATATATTGTCCTGAGCTGAGGTTATTCTTTATTTGACTGTAACTTTACTACTTATCTGGAAAAGAAAAATAAGGTGAATTTGTAGGGCACATGCACATATTATCGAACCCACTGAATAGTTTATAGAAATTTTTTATTTTGTGTGGACTTCTTTGTTAATTTTTTTATTTTTTGGTCTTCTTCGTTCTGTGCAAAGAGGTCTTTGTTTCTTTTTTTTCTAATTATTTATGGAGCTCATATCCTATATTTGGGAACCTAAGGATTGTCCAAAATATTGTCCAAATTATGGCTACCTAAGAATCTTAAACTCATTACATCACAGATACCACTTTTTGTGAGAATCGGCTCGCCCTTCTCTTATTTACAGTAGACTTTATTGATGAATTACTTCCTCATTCTTCACATGTGAAGAATTTCTTCGGTGATCAGTTCCTCTGCCACAACTTTCTGCCAAGTTGATATTTATGTTATTGCATGTATGTGGTTTTCCCATTTAGGGTAATAGCATCCTGGTAGATTCTGGCACAGAGCAACTGGAGTTTATTTCTCTTTCTCAAAGGACGGGGGATCCTAAATATCAGCAGAAGGTATTTCTTCTGAATATTTACTTCTTACAGTCGACACAGTTTTGGTAAAGAAGTTAGACTGAAAGTAATTCATATTAAGCAAAGCAACATTAATAGTGCAAACGTGAATACTGCACATGGAGAACCATATCTGAAATACCAGGATCCCAAGTGACAAAAATTGTGAGAGTGATTCCTACTTCCATCTTGATGTTTCAGGTGGAAAATGTCATTATAGAGCTTAATAAAACCTTCCCTCCAGATGGTTTGCTTCCCATATATATTAATCCCAACAATGGGGCTCCAAGATCGTACTCGACCATAACTTTTGGAGCAATAGGAGACATGTTAAATGTCTTTTACATCTCTGGGACATTTAAAGTATTTTGAATATTGCTAACTCTTAGGATCATAGCTATGAGCTTTTCATATATTTGACGGAATCAAACAAAATTATGCAGCTTTTATGAATATCTTCTCAAGGTCTGGATACAAGGAAACAAAACCACTGCAGTGAAGCATTATAGGTCAGTATCTAATGCTTTTTTTGTCCTCAAATGGACTGGCCTATATTTCATACATATATATTTTGCAATCATATGAAAGCTCTTTTGTTTTCTTTTTATTAGCAAAAAACCCCATTTGAAATGCCTTCATAAATCACAGGGGAGGTTATTGTCAATTTTTTAAGTGAACATGAGAGTTATTCTCAATTTTCAAAGTTAAGAGGGGGATTATTGCCAATTTTTAGGGGAATAAGGGTGTTTTTGCATACTTTGGTGGGTGTGTAATTGTCATTTTGGCTTGGAGAGTTTCTTTTGCTAATAAAAAATTAGCACAGGGGTTTCGTTGGTAATAAAAAAACACATGGATACAATCACGTTAAATTGAACTTATATTAAAAAAGAACTTCATTTTTGGATGTGCTTATGAAAATTTAGGCAACTTTAACAACGAAGCATATGGAGTAATCGACCAAGAGGGTGGTCCTGCCGTCCTGGTTCACTTATAACCCAAATGAATTCTTTGATAAATGAGAATTTTTCTTATTGCTTAGTCTCTAATGCTTATAGTAATTCAAATCAAGCAAAATGCATATTTATAGTAAAGCTGTGGTTTCTCATGCCGGTGTGGTTTCTACAGGATTTTCAAGAATTCATTATATGATGTGAGGTTTAAAGGGATAAGTGTTGGAAGCGAGATACTTGATATGTCCAATTCATCAAAAATACTTGGTTTTTTTAATGGACGAATTACGATTGATTCTGGAACTATTTTAACACATCTTCCTAAGAAAATTATCAGCCTATTAGAAGCAGCAATGAAGAAGTAAATGAAATTGGATTGTCCCTCCATGAGCTGCCATAGCTTCTAATACAACATAAATCTGTTGGTTCCAAAAATTTGATATTCACAGCAGATATGCTTGTCCCTGTAAATATAACATGGGCATTGAATATGCCTCCTTGAAGAAGCAGACCCATGTTTCCATTGTTATGAAAACAAATATTAGTGGAAGATCGGATGTACTGATCCATATTAGATAAATTATGGATGAATTAAAAAGCTGTAAATGTTTAAAGAGATTGAAAAGCTTTTATGATAAAGGTAAGTATAGTTTGTTCTATGTTGAAGATTCTTTTTTTTTTATAATGTATATGCTGGTGATTGGGTCATATATATATATAGAGCATCTAAAATTTTAAATATATTGAAGTTTTATAAGGTGTAGCCTGATGGAAAACTTATCTTAGTTTATTTTTATTTTTTTGGTGATAAAACTTTTCTGAGTATTGCAAAGGAGTCTTTTTCACAAATTTAGCATTTCTATGCGCAGTATCCCCAGGAAGGTTTTGTATGTGTACATCAAAATGTTGTATATTTAGTCATTCTTATGTTATAGGTTTATTGCAATTGAGATTACAAATCTGTGATTTTAGTGAGTAAGCATAGGTTGTGGTGATTTGTTGTAAAAATTTAACAGGGAGATTCATTAAGTTTTTGCAATACACTGAGGATTATGATTCATTTTGTTGATGCAGTATTATTTCAACAAAAATAAATAAATAATCAATGGGAAAATTGCTTTTTCGGTACCATAGGATAGACCTACTTGTAATTTTGGTACCATTGGATACGAAAATGCAAATTTGGTACCATAGGGTATGTTTTCATTGCAACTTTGGTACCAAACCCATGTTTTCCCCAAAGTTGATGATAATTTAACCCCTATGAAATGCATAATGTTCAATTTACCCCCTCGTGGTTTAAAAAAGAGCATTTTACCCCCTGAAATTTTGTAAAAGTTTCACATCGCCTCCCTGATATTTTTATAGGCGGCACTTTATCCATTTTTATTATGATAATGTGGCATTTTACCCCCTGTGTTATGATAAATGTGGCAATTTATCCCCCTATGTTATAAAATAGTTTGCATGCCTACTCTCAGTTTCGGCAAGTGAGTTACACTCTCAGGCTGAAGGGGGTAAATTGCTTCATTAAAAATTTTACAGGGGGTAAATTGATATTTATCCAAGTTATAGAGGGGTAAAAATTGAACATTTAGGGGGTAAATTGTCATTAATTTTGTAAAAAAATTGGGTGTGGTACCAAAATTGCAATGAAAACCTATCATATGGTACCAAATTTGCATTTCCGTATCCAATGGTACCAAAAGTGCAAGTTAGCCTATCCTATGGTACCAAAAAAAACAATTTTTCCAATAATCAATAGTTATTATTTATATCACATATTTATAATATCGCTTATGGGAAATATTTTATTTAATTTCTAAAAAATGTATTTTCTCTCATATTTCGTTGGAATAATTGTTGTTGATTTTGTTTGTATAACTATTTTAATATTTTTTTAAATTTTGAAGAATTATTTTAAATTACAATGAAGAAATATTGTACTTTAAATAGGCTTTTTAAGTGTCATAAAACAATAAAGAGTGGCATAGAGAACGATATTATCTAAAGAGTTTTGAACCTGATAAATCCTGATTCCTAACACAGTATTACATACTTGTCTTTATTCAAATTAGCATCAAAATACTTTTTATCAAGACAATCCAACAATTGTCACGCTAAATAAATGTTCCTTTCGCTATTCCAATTTACTAGATTTTATTTACTTATAAAACAACAAATACACTTATATTACATAAATTACATTTACTATCATACTTTTATACTATGCTCCAATCACACTACTTAACAAAACAAAATACAATTTAATACTATATTTTATGAGAGACAAGCTTCTTATGTAGAATCAAACTTATGCAGATAATTGCAGCAATCATTTACTTAAATCTATATGAATATAATGTAGGTACACATAAATAAAGCTCAAATAATCTTTACACATAATATAGGCACACAGCACCGCGCCTTGCGCGGTGCATTCCCCTAGTATTTATATATATAGGATTTAAAGTTTGAGCATTGTTCTTTCCAAAAGTTGCATAAAATTTGGTTAATTGCGAGGCTACGCACGCAGATGATACTATGGGAACAATGCAAAATTATATATCTCGGCCGATGAAACTTAGAAAAAAATGTACTCCAGAGAATCTCAAATTTTGCATTGCTATATATTTATTATGTGATGCGGTGGATAGTTATTAGTTATTTTTCCCTATTTTTGATGAACTAACTATTTTCCATATACAAAGCGCTGTCTGTCGATTTGATTCTAGAAATCCAAAAAATATGAGTTATGTTGATTGCCCAATTGTTGAAGCATTATGGGCTGAAAGAAACCTGCAAATTGATTCTATAAATTTAGGGCTTTTGTGGCTTGATGTTGATTTGGATTCAAGTTCTATTAACACTTTATTCTGTAAATGACTAAGAACTTAATTGGGATGAGTTGAGGAGCAGAGTTCAACAAACGAATGGCCCTAGGATTTTTCAGGTGAGACGTGAACTGACTAGCCTTGTTCTAATACCATATTATATATATTAATTGGGCTAGGTCCATCTAATTAGGTTGGGCCTATCTCACATCAAAAAGCAGTTCTATAAATGACGATTGTCATGCTTACAATTAATATCCAATTCATATGGTATTTTTTAGTCTCTCAACACTCTACTTTCATGTGTGGGCGAGTTACATGTACATGATATAAATAAAATTCAATTTTACTAACGAGTGATTGGTCTAGTAGAAATGACTAATCCTTATAAAGTGTTGAACCCAGATGTGAATCCGATGATCCCATATAATATTTCCCACGCATTTCGATATAGAAGAAGTCGGGTTTAAGACCTGAATATCCTTGAGGAAAAAAAATTAAGTTCAAACTTACGAATTGCGACATGTGGGTAAGAATTCAACACACGGATTACCCATATTGCGTGGATGCCTAACACGCGCATTTCTCAAATTGTATGGGTGAAGAATAAATTCCATCATGAGAACAATGATAAATGAAACTCATTATAAAATGCGATAACCCACACGTTAATATGAAAGCTTTGACACCATATTATCTCCGTAGTTTGTGAGTGGTATTGAAAATAACAGTATCTCCATTGATTCTCGAGAGAAAGGAAAAAAAATTGGGAAGTGTTCTATTTTACGGATCAAGTACTGAAGCAAATATTTAATTACTTATAAGTTGGAATTAAATTGTACGCAGTATACCTATGTACACACTAACCCGGTAAAAATTATAACTAACACTACTAACTAGGTAGGAACTAATCAAAATTGAGTTATTACTACCTAGAAAAAGTGAAACATTATTTATAAAAATCCAAATTCCAAAACCAAAGACGAGAATATATTCTTTGGAACAAAATTCACTATTACAAGGTCTAATTTTTAACTTTTTTATTACTTGATGTACGGGTCTAAAATTTAATCCAAAACTCAAACCCCAAGTGAGTCGTTTGGTAGGACCTAATAAGGGGTATTAGGTCATATTATATGTGTCAATATGAGATAATATAATGTTTGGTTGCATTGCTCTAATACCGGGTCAAATGAATTAAATCCTTATGACCCGATATTAAGATTAGATTATAATTCACCCAGGCATGGGTGGATTAGTTAATCCGGGTGAATATGGATTCGTGAAATATCACTTACAACCTCAAATTTACATATTACCTATTTTAAAATATCATTAAATATCATAAATTCTTCTTAAATCTCTGAAAATGGAAATACATTCTACATAAATAAATCACAAACTAAAATTTATATTAATTTACAATTAACATGGAGGCATTCGAACTAAATATCAGCTCTTACTCTTATACGAATTATACAAATGGCTTCGATGAATTAATATATCTTAACTAACATATTATGTTCAATTAAATAGTGAAAATATATTAAAATATGCTTAAACTCATAATTCTCCAAACATATTACAATTTATTGCTTTAATGTAATATGAATCAATCAAATCTATCAAACGTAGTTTTAATATGACCTTCAATCTGGCTCTGATCTAATCCACCTTAATCTCATACACCCTATCAAACGTCCCTTAAAAATAATTAAATACAGAACCAGCCGCCAAAAAACGAAGGGTAATTGAGCTGTATATATAACAAAAAGACTAACGAATCGCCATTACACTGTATGGACAGTTACGTAGAGCTCCACTTTTCTTCAATGACACTGACGTATTTTCTTAAATGTATTCCCTTTGCCTTTACAATGTGTACCTTTTTCATGAAAAAAATACAAATAGCGGAAAATCCGAGGTATTTCGCATTTCATAACTTGTAAATTTCTATTTACTTAGGGTTTTTTTTTTTTTTTCCCCCGTTAAATTCTATCGACTGTGGGGTTTCAATTGTTTTGTAGTTTAATGTGACGGATTTCACATAGAATTTGTCTGATTTTCAGAGTACAGCTCTTTTGACAGTTGCGTTGATATTATAGTAATAAAATACTGTAACTTCGAAAACTAAAATGTTTGTTATAAAATTGATTTATGTGTTGGTCGGCAGGTGAAGATGGTGCAAACTCAGTTTACTTGGCGATATGGTGGTCATCAAGTCTTTCTCTGTGGCTCCTTTAATAGGTATTTTCAGTTTTCAGTTTTCCTTTTTGTACTAGAAAAAAATTCAAGTTGTTGATTGACAGTTATTCAATTGGTGCTCTTGAATTAATTGCTTTCATGTTATGATCTGAAAATAGTGTGAAATTAGGCGTTCCAATGATGTGAATTCACTCCATTTGGCATTTAATTTTTTCTGCTCTTCAGAAATCAGGAGATATATATATGATCTGATGTTATTTTATATATGAGGATGTTATTTTGTGTTTATAGGTGGAGTGAGAGGATACAAATGAGTTTGATTGAAGGATCTGGAACTACTTTTCAGAGAACTATTGATCTTCCACCTGGTTGTTATCAGGTATAGTACTTTTAGTAATTGCAAACAATTAATAGCTGCAACTTAAATTTAAATTGTAAAAATTGTAGGGAGTTAAAAATGCAACTTTTTCGAGCTAAGGAGCCCCTCTCATAGGCTATTTTGCTAGGTTGAAAAGCTTGTTTTTCTCCAGCATGAGATATTATAGTCGACATAGATCTCAATTCAGAGAATTTTATGTGAGTGAACATATATATATATACAAGAGGAGTGAATTGCAACAACAATCCCTTCCGAAGCCTAGAATGTGTACTTGTGATGCATAAATAATATCTTAATTGAAGATAATCGAGTAGAATTTACAGTTTAATGTGTAATAAAATCATTTTCACATTTTCTTTTTTTAATTAATGGATACTTCTTTGGTGCTAATCATGTTGGCTCAGTACAAATTCTTGGTCGATGACACATGGAAAGTCGATCAGCTGCAAATTTGTGAACCGGATGAGTATGGAACTATGAACAACATAGTTCTAGTTGGTGGAACCGAGCTCATGCCTCTGGACTTCACTGCTGAAGCTAGTACGAGCAGGGTAAATGCTAGAGTCATGGTCTGTCTCTAAATTATATGTATCTTATCTTGTTAACATACGTTGCAAGATAACTCCCAATCTTGCGGTCTTGTATAATTTTGATGATTTGGTTCAAAATCTAATAATTTCTATGCTATTTGGATTGGTTCAACCCAGGTTTCATCTTCGGTTGATCCACATATTGCTTCATCAGAAATCGAGATGGATGTTTTTCGTCAATTTCTATCAATACATTTGCTATTTTCTACTGCATATGAGCTGATTCCGATTTCAGGCAAGGTTTGAATGCCATTGACTTTTATCTTCTTTTATTTTACTGGTTGAATTATGCTTTTGATTTCTACTATAATCCTGCTTTATTAAATGGCAGATTCTAATTTCATGTTATTTCTTTAAAATTTAGGTGGCTGTGTTGGACGTGGATGTGGATGTGGAACAAGCCTTCCATGTTATGTATGAAATGGTACAAGTTCTTGATTTTTTTTTCTTAATTTTTCATAAATGTGCTATTCTTATTGGGCTTTCGTGTTTATATTTTGTTTTTCTGTATTATGTTTTCCATCTGGTTTCATTATTTTGTAGACTAAGTTGTTTATCATATGTGTTAGGGACTCCTGGCTGTGCCACTGAGGGATGAAAACTGCGGAGAGATGGCGGGAATGTTAACTGCTTCAGATTTTATTTTGATTTTACTTCAGGTAGTTTTTTTATTTTTATTTTTATTTTTTCAGTAAAATGATTTGCCCTGAAGTTCAGGGCCCGAACTTTAACTTTAGGGAAATTAGTAAAACAAGAAATGGGGCAGTGTATATGATCTATTGATCTTATCATGCATGATTCTAACTTACTTCAGTATAATGAGTTTAGATATTTTAGTTGTTCCTAATGAGCTATTGAATAAAAGCAAAAGTTGTTACAAGTAGAAATAACTTTCGACAGTTTTTTCCTACTAATTGTGTAATAATGTCGACATAATGGTATGAATAAAATAAAATGTATTAAATTTTAGCTGCTTTTTGGTCCATATTTTGCATGTTGAATATTTTATATATTTAAATTTTCTATCTGAAAGACGATGCTCCTCACCCCTGCAGCTTCACAGAAATCGAACTATGTTTTCCAATCAAGAACTTGAAAGACGAACGGTTTCTTCGTGGAAAAGCTGGAAACTTCAAAACCACAGAGAGATGAAAGGAACTCTCGTTCCTCTTCCAAGAAGGCCTCTAATCCACGTAACTTACTTTTACTTATCATCTTTGCAATTTATTCTCAACTTAATTTTTTTATTTACAACACACAGACTGGTCCGGACGAGTCTCTAGGCGACGTGGCTTCAAGGATTCTACAGAATAACATTTGTTCTGTTCCCATTATACATTCAGAAAATGGATCTTGTCCTCGGTTATTACATGTAGCATGCCTTGCTGGTATTTTAAAAAGTATGCATGGTGAACTTTGTTCATAGATTAACTTCTTTTATATCAACTTATGAAATATTGACTAATTAATTTTGATTTTTTCTTCTTTATTTCAAAATTTAAGATATATGCAGGCATATTAAAAACCATCTTGGATATGTTCCTCTTCTTCAGCAACCAGTTGGTTTCCTTGCAATCGGTACATGGGCTATAGAAGTTAGAAGGACAAGTGGTCGTCCTTTGTTGACATTACACCCTGACGACTCTCTTAATACAGCTCTCACTTTATTAGTAGAAGGTAAAATAATGACATCCTTAATTTTGTTTTTCTTTGGTTAATCTAAATCCGTTCGAAATTTTCCTCTGTTAAAAACTACTATGAATACTAAGTTTTTCATCGCTTCCCAACTCGGTGATTGTTTTTCTCTTTTTGGTATTATCTTAGTGCAGCTCAAATAAGTTCAGTGCCCATTGTTGATGTAGTGGGTAACTTGATAAATTTGTACTCTAGAAGGTAATCATTGTCTCTGAATTGGCTCTTCAAGCCATAATTTTGATCTTGTTTTTTGGCTACTGTTATTATTTATGTTTTGAATCATGTGTACGCAGTGATATTACATCATTGGCTAAGGACAATTTATATACTCGTGTTCAGCTTGATCAGATGACAATATCTCAAGTAAGTTCCGGTCGAACCTTAGAATTCACAACAACCTTCCATCTGGCAAATTTTATAAAGCTTTGGTTGCCACACTCGGGTGAATGATAGTGAGAATCGTATAAACATAGATCATCAAATTTGACTCCCTTGAATATTATAAAATGCCAGTTTAAACTTTGAACAATGCTTTGTATTAGTCTGGTTGAGGGATTGTGGTGAAAAATATTGAGAAGCAAACGTGAAGCTTCGTCCAATTCTTTTTGCAACAGTCCATGCCAGGAATTTGTGAAGTTGGAAGAAGGACTTGGTCAGCACACAACAAACAGTTGGAGAATCGAGGTGTTCTCAGTTTAAATCCTCTGAATAGTATGTATGGGGCATTTATAGCTCATTAAGAGAAAACAAAAATGTAAACCATCGAACTTGCGTTTCTTATGAATGAAAGGGTATAATGATGACAGGAAGTTGAACGGCGTTGTCGTCCTGCAAAATGTCATAAATAACCTTGTGTCGTGTATTTGGTTAAACCTGTGACGGGCAAAATAGTCTTTTGAGAGAAAAACTTACTTTCCTCTTTTATATATATATATATGTAGTTATCATTTTTTTTTGATCTACTAGACTGTGTATATACAGCTCGGACCGAAGAGTGCAAAGGGTATAGGTCCTCCCCATGTGGGAGTGTATTTCCATAATGTCCAAAATTTACTTCATTGTATAATTGCTAAATATGTGAACGACGATCGAGTGTATGCAGGTGCTTGAAGTTACCGGTGAAGCGGGTAGAATTCGATACAGGACATGCACAAGGTCCGATTCCTTGTACTGGGTAATGGAACTTCTATCTGTACCAGGTTAGTAGTTAATTTGAGTTTCTTTTTCTTTTGTATTAATGTCAGATATGTAATGTAATGCATATTTTTTTAGTCTCTTCTTTTTCTTTGTAGATGTTCGTCGTGTTATTGTTGTTGATGCCTCTAGCTGCCGCCGTGTTGAAGGCATAATCACTTTGAAGGATGTGTTTAATTTTTTCGTAAGATAGAGATCTGTTATCCTTTTCTATGTAAATTCAAATTAAGGGTTCTTGAATTGCCAATATCATCAAGAAATGATATGCTGATATTATAAATTATCAAAAAAAGAAAATAACTTAACTATTTATTGTACTAATGACACTTTGATCAAAAAATATACCATGGTTAGTGGGATGATCCTTGAGTCAATTGCTCTCTCTTTTCTTTATGATAATAAACTCAATAGTTTGAATATGCCGAGGATGGATTATTGGATCACTCCACTGACTTCTATTAAAAGCTTACTGAAAAAATATTAAGAAAATAAATGTTGACTTCATTGGGATAATTAAGTATGTCATTCTTGGGAAATTTTAGTTCTTTAATCCTAATTCGACCCAATAGCTCCCAAATTATTTACGGGATAAGCCATTCATTTGTGTTAATAAAATAGAATTCTTAAAAGAACGATCAGTTATAAGACCTAAAAAGCAACTCAATTATTAGTACAAAGATCAAATATCAGATTTGAAGTGAAAAGAATATAGATGTATTTGAAGTCTACCAACATGTGATTGGTCTAGTGAAAGGGATTAGTCACTACAAAGTAGCGGATTTAGGTTCGAGTTCATGTAGGGAAATGTATCCACTTAATGTGTCCAAACCACCTTGAAAGGAATTAAACACTTGGGAAAAAATATATATATATATATATATATAAATTGAAGTCCGAAACAATTCAATTATTTATAAGAAAAATACAATATATACACTTATTTTTAACCAAAAAGTTAGGTAGTAAATTGACAAGTTATAAGGTCATAAAATTACACTTATCCTATAACTGGATGCATGTGTTCAAGTCAACACATGATTTTGTTTCATTGATTAAATTAACTAGACTAAATGCCGTTATGTGTCAAATCACATATGAGACATAAAACAAACTACATAAACTACATATTAATGTTATATATATATATATATATTTTATCTACTAGACTGTGTATTTACAGTTTGGATCGAAGAGTGCATAGGGTATAGGTCTTTCCTAGTGTGATGTGTCCAGTAGAATTCGAACTTTAAGTCCCTATTCTCTTATTTTTGTTCATCTACTTTTTCCTCCATTATTCTGATTTTTCTATCCTCAATTTCTCTTTCGTTACTTTTCATCTTCTCATAATTAATAGAGTTGATCATCTGAATCAACGTATTTTTATTTCTTACAGATCTTATTATGTTCCACCATTAATGTTTTGGATCTCTATAGTCGATTTCCATGTTTTTCGACAATTTTTCCAGCTAAATGATGATATTATGCCAATAAGTTTGTGAATCAAGTGGTTGGATTTTGTAATTGGAGCGAGAGGAGTGGAATTCTGCTACTAATGGTGTGAAGATGCTCTCTGATTCGGATATTTCGAGCGGATCTCGGATATCTGCCGAACTCGGATCCGGTACACGTTTTTCAATATCCGTTCGGATTCGGACTAGGATCCGGGCTGTCTAACGGGTCTTCGGATCCGGATCCACCCCAATTTTATCCGAATCCGACCCATTGGCAGCCCTACTTGAGTTACTTTGCTCTGAATCAATGATACTTTCATTATTTCTTCATTTTCTTCTGAGTCACATTTCATGAGCCACTATCAGGGCCGGCCCTGAGTTTTTGTGGCCCTAAGCAAACTTTAAAATTGTGGCCCTTAAATTTTCATGTACAATTAATTTTGTTAATAACTAATACATTTTTTTCTAAATTAACATATTAAACTAAAAATAAAACTATTAATTAGAAAAATAAGAAACAATAATGAATAATGAATCAAATATAATCTCGCTTTGTAAGAAACATTGGTAATACGAGACACAATTTTATTTAATAAGAAAATGATTGCATTCGTGAATGTAACATAAACACATAAACTCTTAGTAAAATATTACTCTTCTAGCATTTTTAAAGCAAAATCACTAATTACACTTGCATAATCAACCTTCTTTACCATATATTTTTCAATCGACTATATGGCTAACTGATTCAATATCTCTTGTGACAATGGTTGATCAGAGGTAAGACTCAATCAACTTTAACTTCGAAAATGTTCTCTCTGCAGCTGCAACTGTAATGGAAATAGTTAACAATATTCTATAAGTAATCCATCTATTTGAGAAATGCAATTCAAGTCTTTTAGTTCTTTTGGTAAATTACATCTCAAGACTAGGGGCGGGATCGGGACGGGATTTCGGGATTTCGGGTAATTCGGGACGGAATTTTTGGGATTCGGGTTTTGATTTTTACTACCCGAATTCCATTTGAATTGACTTGATCCCGGTATCTCGATTTCCCGATAAATATCGGGTTTTCGGGATCGGGATTCGGGTTTCCCAAAAATAATAATTTTAAACTCCTATATGGTAAAAATATCACACTTTTCTTTATTTTGCTCCTTCATAGCATTATATTTTTCTTTATGGTCATGAATTGTTAATTTCAAGACCATGGGGTAGGTGATGGGGCTTGGGTTTGGGAGTAAGAGATTGATTGAAAGGGGTAATTGTTTTGTATGATAAGAAATTCGGGATTCGATTTTCCCAATCGGGTGTGAATAGTTTGTCGGGTTTTCGGGTTTCCCGAAACCCAAAAATCAATCATACTTCCCGTCCCAAACTACAAAATCCCGATCGGGACGGGACGGGTTCCCGAAACCCGATACCGAATGCCCACCCTTACTCAAGACCCTCAACTCGGAAGATAAATCCATATCATCTATATTATAAGTGTCATTATTCAAATACTATCTTACCTCACATAGTCTAGAAAATATGGGGTTCCGTTGAATTAATTGTAAATATATTGGGCCTAATTTCTTTAATAATGCCTTTGGATTATACTAAAATCTAAGCTCCACAAACACAAATAACAAAAATAAAAAAATAAAAAATAGTATATGGAGATGCAGAGAATCGAACCACTTACCTCACACTAACTACATGAGAGCTTTACCATTTGTGCCACATGCTCTGTAGCTTTACCATCTGTACCACATGCTCTGTTGCTACAATTCACACACACACACACATATATAAATATATAAACGTAATATTTTTTTTCGGAGTCCCTCGTACATTGGTGGCCCTAAGCGGCCACATGTGCGGCTTACGCTCAGGGCCGGCCCTGGCCACTATCATTTCAGTTTTTGGTGTTGAAGCTATGGCCTATGGTCCAGGAACCAGAACTGGACACGTAAACCCTTTCTATATCGAGAAAACCCGTACCTCTCTCGTTCCCGTACATTCCCGAAACCAATTCGGAAAACTAATTTCGAGTTATACTTCTGTTAAAGAGGTAAATAGGGGTAAATGCAAAATACTCCCCTGTGTTATGCTAAACCTGCAAGAAACTACCCTGTGAAATTTTTATTGCGCCAAACTTCCTTGTGTTTTCAAAAACCCTGCAAAAAACACCCAATTTGTAAAAAATAGGTCGTTTTGGATCGACATATTTCAAAAAATAATTTTAAAAATATATCACGTGAGGTTGGAGGGACCAACTTGAAGTATTTTAAAAATGGTTTTTTGAAATATGTCGATAAAAAACGACCTATTTTTTATAAATTGGGTGTTTCTTGCAGGGTTTTTGAAAACACAAGGAAGTTTGGCGCAATAAAAATTTCACAGGGTAGTTTCTTGCAGATTTAGCATAACACAGGGGAGTATCTTGCATTTTCCCCAGGTAAATATAATTATTTAAGCCTTTTCTAAGGTTGTTTGTTCTCATAAAAGTTAGAAATTTTATGTTTAGTGTTTAATGTTTATGAATTAAAATTTCTTGAATTAAATGTGCATTTCGACCTAAAAGTTCTAGTTGGTATGGGTGGAATTGAAAAAAAAAATTCTTCACGGACGGAGCTCCTACCCGCTCCAACCATCACGGCAGCTCACTCACCAAGGTATGAAACCCTTTGGTCATTTTTTACCATTATATATTGAACTTGTCTGTAAATATTTTTCAGCGGATGCATAAACGAAAAGAAGTGTTTTGTTTGAATTAAATGTATGAGAATTACCTTGTCATAGCACAGGAATTCTCCAATTCTTGGAAATCTCCATGCTTTATGGATAAATAAGATGTATATCTTAGCTCTGCACATGGTCCCATCCTCACTTGGATATCCTGCATTAAAGTTAACAATTCAATTTTTAAAGGTTGAAAGATGTTGTTTGTTCATTTGTAGGCCAGGAAATGAAATGCGTATGTCGTGGGTTAATTATGTGTTTTTTTTTACTTTTAAGCATCTCATCAAATTAAAATGGTCCATATTTGAATTTGCACATTAATGTAACGTGGGATAATGGCATAATATTATTTCTTCCCTCTTATTCCTTGTGGCCCTTCTTTTTTAACTTTTCTTGTATATCTTTCCTGTTGAGCTTAATTAGCTATGTTTGGACTAGATAGATTGCAGTTGTTTGGCAAAATTAAAGATGATAATTATATTATATAATAACAATTTGGATAAGTGAGAAAGTTGTGTACATAGTTTTAGTTATATAATCATCAGTAAGATTTTTTGGCTATGCAATCTACAATTTCTTGCACTTTATAACAACGTACCTGACTAACTAAAAGTCAATTTTGTCTGAATAATATTTTGTCATTCGTGAATAAGTCTTACAATTGTATAAAATTAGGTTCGGGTGGCTGGGAGCTAGGTGGCCTCTATTCTCAAGGCGCACGTGTGTGATGTGCCCAATAAACAACACCATTGTCCGGTCGATACATTAACTCCAGTAAGTATTTTGATTTATAATACATTTTAATTAATTGGAAACCCTCATCCCTAATGTAGTATAATTCTATATATTTAGGTTTCAAAATTAGAAGAAAAAGTGGTTCCTTCGAATGAGGCAGAATCAATAACTTCCACAGTGTTGGAAGTATTGAACGAGGTCCTAACATTATATGAATTTGCTTCAAAAATTGAAAAGGTAAGTTTTCTTTATTTCATCATTGATTGTATAACAATTTTGATATATTGCTTAATTAAAATGAGTTACTTTTAATGTTTATAGAATGAGATGTGCAATCTGACCAAACTAAAAGCACAAATTGGGTGTGTTAAGGTATTGCTTTCAAATTCGCCTAGTATTTCGACAATACCTAATCGTCTAAAATTTTGTTTCTTTAATGAATTATTGAGCTTATTCGGATAGTAAGTTTAATGAATTTTGATTCCAAATGCAAGAGCGACATGATACGTCTGAACCACGTGGCGCATAAACATAACAGTGATATAGAAAAATCACGTAATGAGTTCGAGTATGTATTTAGCAAAACATGTCTTCTAATTATTTAATATGGAATGTCTTGTGGTTGTTTTCTGAAATGATACGTCTGAACCACGTGGCGCATAAAGATAATAGTGATATATATAGAAAAATCACGTAATGAGTTCGAGTATGTATTTAGCAAAACATGTCTTCTTATTATTTAATATGGGAATGTCTTGTGATTATTTTCTGAAAGGGTAAACTGGTTTTGTTTCAGTTTTGAATTGGAGAAGAAAATCCTCAACTTTACTGTTGATTTAATGGATGAAAAGTACGTGGTAATTGTCTATTCTATAGGTTCACTTGTTACTATCTTTACAATTGTTTTACCTGTTATATGTTTTAATTATAAAACGTAATATTCTTGAGGTATTATGTTCTTGAAAATATTGTGACATAATGATTTTTATTCAATTCAGGTCTTGACAATATTTTGCTATTAGATATTTGGATTTTTCTAGTATTATTGGAAATTAAGAAAAAATGATACTGAGTATTTTGATTAATCCTATTCGATCCACAGTATCCAATTGAAGGCCAAGTTCTTGAATTGGAATGTGTTGTAAAATAGCTGTGATTCCTTCCCAATTGATAGTTATATCTGATATGTATCTTTTGTTTGATGAGCCCCATATCCCCTTGTGTAGAAATTGCTGCCGGCATTTGATAAGATATCTTAATTATCAATTATATTAAAGTTGGTTCGCAGATATATAAACATATACATATTTATAAATTATATAAGTTAGTTGAGCCCTTTATAAAGTTATTTGACCTTGATTTGCGTTTGGTTAGTTTATAGTTTATTTGAACTGTTTGTTTAACAATTGAATATAAGTTCAAATATATGTTCATCTCAACTCAGTTACATCCCTACTTACTGATTAAGGCAAATAAAGACAACCTCAGCAAGTGGAACATACCTAGAAAAATTGTAGGACACAGTTGGAGATGAAATAATAATAATGAAAGTGACAAGAACAATGGTAATAATTATTAAATTCAATGGGTAAAATTTACATATACTGTTTTTGCCAGCAATGTCAACTTGGAAATGATTCTTAAAATTCTTCACTTTGATTAGTTTCTTTTGTACGCTTCCTCTATGTTAACAAAACATGTATGTATGTATTATATAGTTAGTTTAATCGCAAAAGCTGTTTTTTTTTTTTTTTTTAGATGGTGAATACATCGTTACAACAAACATAATATCGAATCGAAAGTAAATTAATTACAATTATTAAACTGCTATCGAATCGAAAGTAAACTATTTACAATTGTTAAACTAGTAGTATTAAATTAGAATCTATTTTTCTTTTTCGAAATACTCAGCTACATCATATGACGAGGTATAATATAAATACAATTTATTTTACGATAGAAAGTAGAAATTGATTGGATTGTGAAATACTATTAATTACACTAGTATGAGTTAAGATGAATTTATAGAAGGTGGTTAGATTAATTTATAGCATATATATTGTATTCTATAATTTAGGGAAAAAGACATTTCATTCATGTTTAGTACTAGAGTCGAGCGACTATATATAATTTGAGAAATGTTTTAACAAATTAGAATCCAGTTATAATTGTTTAAACCTATGATTAGAGCTCTGGCAAATATTTTCTTTCTACGTATGTCTGAAAATTGAAATGTTTGAGAGAAAATGAGTGATGGAATATCTATATGTAGAGGTGCAGGTGGACTATATATCGTCAATCGCTAGAAAAAATGTCTTTAATACTGTGTGTTATCAATAAGAGTTGACCGCAAACGGATTGTTGTCAATCTTTTTAGTTTACAGGGTACATGTTGCTAATTTTTTAGGTGAATTGTTAAGTTTTCGCATTTTATTCAAAAACAAAATTGTTATTGTCCCAAATTTCCTGGAACAACTGCTTTAAATGCCCAAATCCTCTTTACCAAAAATTGAACATTCGTGGAGTTCCCACAAAGCCCTTGTGGATCGGATATATAGTTATAATCACCTTTTCCAGGTGTTCTTTTTTCATTTGGGTACCAATTGATTAATTTGTCTGCACAATTAGGTATTATTTGGTGGTTCATAAAATTTTCCATCATATTTGTATGTTTAATGGTAAGATGTGTCTTGAATACATTATGAATTATACGTATTTTTCAATTTCTTTGGAATGGAAACAAAATATTTGGAGTTGCTGAAAATCTTTAATTTCCATTCCAGATTAATTATATATTAAGTAGACAAACAATATATAACATTTATGTATTCATTTTTTTTGAAGGCGATGTATTCACATAACAATAGATTTGACAATGGTATAAATTTCTATAAATGAAAAATACTAGTTTGTTGGGCGAAGGAGTAAATTGAGTAAAGCATCGTCGGCATACATTTCCTATAATCTAGCTATCGAATGATTCAAAATCTTTTTCAAAAAATAATTAGGAAACGACCAATAATTTCACAACTCTAAATAAATACTCGATATTAGCTAGGTTGTCTATCATACATGTTAGGCTCACTATATATATATATATATCGTGTAATATTATAATAATCACCACTGATCAATTACCTTTAAATTAGAAATATAACCAATGTAATTTACTAACCTTTTTTCCACATGGGGTGATTAGATTTACCTCAATTAGTATTCCTAAGTGATGCAAGAAGAACAAAATTATTCTTAGTGGCATGGATAAGTACAACTTATTAATTATAAGAATATAGACTAGAAAAGGGGGACCATTTCATGAAATATATATATGTGATAGTCTACGTTGTAAAGTTACTTTGTGGAGAAGATATTTATGAAAGAATCACTATTCTTCATGAAAAAGCAAGGTTATATACTTGGGGTTCAGAGAAAAATGATAAGCATAACAACATTTAATATATCAAGATCAAATCAAAGGAGGATAGTACCAAAAGATGAAGAGAAAGAAGAAAAACAAATATTTTGAAAAAAATGAGTGAGTGGTAGATATGCATGTAATTTAATTTGTTACCCTTCATTTTCTTTTAATTGAAGGGGAAGGCTTAATTATTACAAATTAAAGGCAAGTCAATGAGGCAAAGGGAAGGTGACGCCTTTCTTCCAGACTTTTTCTTTTCTTTTTTTTCCTGCATTTTATTCCTTGACCCTTCGGGGAAAGTGTGTTGTTGTATAATCGTATCAGTGTTTGAGTTTGATTTACTGGAATTTTGATTGATCTATTTGTTTTCTAATGGCAAACTAGTTTTTCTTTAATTTGTTAGTTTTGGGCTTTCTTTAATAAAAATATGAACATTTATTAGTATTTGATTTATGAATCTCTGTATGAGTATGATATATTCAACTTCTGAATCTTTAGTTTGACCCCTATGAAACTACAATCATTGTATGACTTAAATCATTGTGGTAAAAATACAGTATTGAGCTCACAACTTCGTAATTTGACCTCACAAAATAGTTGAAAGAAAGAAAGACATGTTGTTCTTGGACGCCGGAAAGAAACTGAGGAAAGATCTTGTTGATTCTTTAACAATTTTTTATCTCTAGTGGCAAAGCTGAACCAACCTTTTTGGGGGCCATAAACAAAATTTAAATTTTAGAACCTATATCGAAGAAAAATTATGCTATATAAATTTTCTTAATTTTAGCTTTGGAGAAGTTCTTTTAGCATAAACTATTGTTGCACATATTAGGAATATTATTCTATATTATGTTATAGCAAGTTACTTTTGATTTGTCAATTAATAGATATAATATATGAATAAACTTTTGATAATCATATAACTATTCGTCATAAAATATAAACTAATAAATATTTAAGTATGATAAATATAAAACGTATGCCAATTATGAACAAAGAAAATTAAACTATTTTAAATTTCTAGAAAAATATTAAACATGAATTTTATTAAGATTAAAAAAATTAAAGTTTTTTAAATCTTATAAAGAAAAAAGAAAAAGAAAAGTTGATCTTTTATGTAATTGGAGCCCCTTCATGGTGGGGCCATAGGCCTTAGCCTGTCGGCTCCTCTTAGAAGCATTCAATCGGGAGAATCTATCGGTCAAATAGAAATGATAAACTTATTATGTGACCGAACACTCTTGGCTCAATTGTATTTGTTTCTATTCCGTTCACCTCTTGTTTGAATGTTTCGGTTGCGGAGGCTCTTACAATTCGGGGAGCCTGTTGGTTTTTGAACGTGAAAGACGTTGTGATTTTTAAAAGTGATTGTTTTGTCATTGTTGAAGCTTTTTTGTTTTGGGAAGAGAATATGGATTTGACAATTTCTTAGATCGTTTTGGAAATCCGTAAGTTGTGGGTTTCTTGACCTAAATCACTAAATGGCATTTCAAGTTTGTTTCAAGATCGGCTAATTGCACAGCTCATTATATTGCCGTCTGGGCTTTTACCTGTGTTTCGAATTTTTGTCTTAACTCGGATTGTTTACCTATTACTATTTTTTGGAACTTGACATCAAAATTTGGTGTGAAAGATTTCAGCCTCCTAACGCTAGTTCAAAGGTCATTTTGTTTGAAAAACGAATACGCGTTGCTGGTTTTGTAAAAAATGGACTGATATATTCAACGAAATTCACAAGGATCTGAAATAAAAAAATCAGTACAAAAATTAAATAGAAAAAAAAAATTTACAAGACCATTCGTGAATTGATACATGGAAACAATTGAATAAGACGTGCAATATGCTTAAGTTTAACTTTGTAATTAATTAATTTAGTCTCATTTTACATTTGATTGCACTTTTAAATGAGTTTAATTTTTTTTTTAGTTTCAAGTTGATTTAATTTACATAAATTTAAAATTGGTTTTAAAATTGATGTTCCAATCTGATGGCTATGCATTGGAATAAAATAAAAAACTTTTGTATGGATCTCAAAACACTTTGATGACTATTCATTATTGGAGATGTTCTTATGAAATAATAGTAGGAACATTCATCTTTTGTAATTTAATAGGACTTAAGAATTTTAAAAATATTGCAAAAATGACTAATTTCGCAAATATGGTATTTATTGTGGGAGTACCTGTCGCAAAAGTATACAACAATGACCTAGTATTACTAAACATATATAGAATCGTATTTTCTTGAATCTCAATGTAGTTAGTCAAGTCAATCCCCATAGCTATCCTGAGGGACAATCAAAATCAAAATTTAATATATAACCCAAGAATGATTGCCAAATTGACAAATAATCTTATTCATCTATCTTTATCATCATCATCTTCGTAGCCACAATCTAGCCAGAACAGAGCATTAACTAATGGAGCTCTAAACTCTTTTTCATGGCTTCATAAACCAGATATGTAATGCTAGCTGCTGGTACAACTTTTAGAAGATTTGGGAAAAGCCCTTTATAAAATCCCCTTAAACCTTCAATCTGATATGTTTTCCAAAATATATCCGACATGCTACTTTTAACACGTTGAGCTTGCATTCTGAAAAGCAACTCAATTATTAGTACAAAGATCAAATATCAGATTTGAAGTGAAAAGAATATAGATGTATTTGAACTTATGTATTTTTGGTGGTTTTAAAATGTCAAAAGAATATGGATGTGTTTTCAGTGGTAAGTTTATAAGGAACATGCGACACTATTAGAGTAGTAAAAAACTCGGAAATGTGAATATAATTTGGGATGCATTTCTAATGTTGGGTGTATGAGAACATGCTTGATCATATGTTTTTTTTCATGAAAACATATTCTGTAAACTTGAAATACAAAACTAACGCGTGAAAATGCATCCAAACGGGGCCATTACATTTTCAAATAAACAACTAACTTGTACCAATATGACCTCTAGTAAAAAAAAGGGGGGGGGGGGGGGGGGGGGTTGTCTATAGTATGTAAGCATTACCTAGTTCTTACCACCTGTAGTGGGTAAACACAAGTAGCTCCAAGGGATCCAGAAATTGTCCCACAACTGAGCTGCACAAGAGGACCGGGTTCTGCACAAAATCCAAATTTATAACTGTTCTAGTATAATGCTGCATATGGTAAAAAAAAATTGAAAGACAAACGAGGAATAAGTAGATAAATATCAACTTCTTACCACCATCCTGAAGAATATATTTCCTGGCCATATCTTTCAAGGTCTCATACACAGCTAAATCTATGCCTGCATAAGGAATAATGCCGAGGAGAGATGGTATCAACCCTTTATAAAATGCTCGAGGTCCCTCTTGAACCCATATTTCTTTTGTTAATCTCCCAAGATTTGGAACATTCCCCTTATCACAAGTATAAGTTTGTAATCGTGTTTTAACAAGATCCATTGGATATATAGACGTTTGTGCCACAGCTCCAGCCAATCCACCTGAAACCAATCGACCCCCAGTTCCTATATCACCATTAGCATCTCCAATAGCATTCTTCAACATTTCATAAGTGTAAAACTTGATAGCACTCTCGGGTGCAACTTTTAGCACATTTATCCCATTTCCTCTAAAGAAACCTAAAAGACCACCTTCTTTCCATATGCTTTGAACTGCGGGCCCTATTGATGCACGTGTGGTCTGAACTTGTAAAATGACCTTTAGGCGGTCAAGAGGTGCAGTTGCAGTACGAGAAGCAGCTCCAGCAACTCCTCCTGCAATTAGATATTTGCTAGCATGGGCGTGCTTGCTGATGCCTTCGGGAATCACAGCTTGTTCACCAATATCTACAAGATATACTCTTTCCCAGTAGCGATAGATGTTCTCTATTGTAGCTTCGTGTGGATAGAGTAGCAGAAAATCTCTCCACTCCTCAAAAGTTATAATTCCGTTATTGTCCTTATCGACATGTTCAACAAAACGAGCAAGTTCATCATCATCGATTTCTATCCCTGCAAAAACGAACTGCCATGACTTATAAGATGAACATGAGTTGTATACAGCAAAAAAAAAAACCAGGAAATAATATGCCCAAGGGTCAACTTGTGACTTAATATATCTTTTCAATAATAATGATTAAATCATACATCGAATCAAAAAGTTCAACAATGCTTCGGAGGAAGGAAAAGTAATCAAAGCTTAATTGCTGTGGAATTCTTAATGTCCAACAAAAAGTTAGTCTTGGAATCCATTTGATGTTTGATAAATTATGTGCAAGGAAATAATAGGTGTCTGAATGAACAGATGAGCTAATACTTACAAACTCATCCATCCAGAATATTGTATTAGTTTTAATATAACGTATGCGAGGATAACATATAATTTATACAATATATGTGTACATGAATAACTTACAGTGTTTTAAGGAAAATAATCACCTACATTATAGGAGGGAAAATTGTACATGATGAAAGATTGTCTCACCCCACCTCTTTAGTCTTTCCTTTCTTCCAACCAAACATTAAGACAAGTGTGACTTCCCTTCAAATCTGTCCCTAATCCCATCCCCCCAACCAAAAAACTCTCCTTCCAAACACATCATAGGCCTAGAGAGTAACTGATAGTAGAGGGACTATATTTGGTGCCCATTCTACAGTGAATTGCAAGAAATAGAAACTTCTTCCACTCCCAAACCAAGGCAGAGGAAGCTACGAACCAGCACAACAAAGCATGTGTATTCAGATTGGAAGCTTTT
The DNA here is from genome assembly GCA_030819805.1 of Penstemon newberryi var. newberryi. Taxonomy (NCBI): domain Eukaryota; kingdom Viridiplantae; phylum Streptophyta; class Magnoliopsida; order Lamiales; family Plantaginaceae; genus Penstemon; species Penstemon newberryi. Next base: position 2,864,293 of record JAUALY010000008.1, read on the forward strand.
AACAAGCCTGATTTGCACTGAGAGCACGCTATAATACTACAAAATCACAGGACAGACAAAAAGTATAGCACATTGCACTCTGGAATCATCTTAGCCCTCTCTATGTTTCTGCAACACATAGTTAAGTGTTCAACATTCTTAATTCAAGCACAAATCTGTAAGCCACTGCCAGTGTACTTGAAGTAGGACTACTACAGCTAGGATAAAAATCCCTTCTTGTACTTTTTAGTAACAAGAAAAAACAAAACAAGTATAAATCACCTATTCTGTATGCAGAAGTGATTAATACTTCATCTGTTTCTTATTGTACTCCTATGAACAAATCTTCATAATATTACTATCCAATTATCAAATACATAAACTGCTACAATACACGGTGCACAGGTTGCAATATACTAAAACTTTTTCCCAAAATTATAAAGTGCCTACAATAACAAATCAGCATAGTGATCCTCAACTTATCATCACCTGGATGAAGCTCTATACTTTGGGCATTGCCCCTTTGTCCAACTAGTCTCCATATCAATTCTAAGCTACGGCATTAAAAAAATTACAATAATTCTTTTGCAAATCTACCACAAAAACCATCACAAAACATCCTAGATATAGCACACTTTCAACAGATAAATATAAAATTGAAAGGTGATGATACTATACCAGCTTTGACAAGTGCATCCCACAACTCTTCAGGCAAAATACATCCACTGTGCTCCACATCAATCGCTTGAAAAATCCTGTACAATTCCAGCTCCTTATCATCCATATACTTTCTAAACTCCCCGTAATCAACCCTTCCGTCTTGATTCGCATCGCAAACTTCCAAAAGCTCCTTCGCAAACTTGTAATCCGACGGAATTTGCATTGCCGATATCCCTTTCTCAATTTGGGCGTAATCTAAATGCCCTGAATTGTTCGAGTCGAAGAAATTGAACAGGCTTCGGATTCTCGACTCTCGCTCTTCTTTCGTCTCCCCCAGAGCGGACAGCACGTGGTCCAGGGTCACGGGTCCGGGTTTCTTGACCGGGTTGCAACATCCGGGTCGGGTAGTCTCGGGTGCCATTGTTGCTGTTGTTCCAGGGATATTCGCATGCCTCTCCACTCCAGTAGACATAAAAAAAAAATACTCAATAATTAGGGTAAAAAAATATCGGATTATTTCTTTCACTGCATGATGGGTAATATTTAAGGATTTTGAGATCTGTAGAGAGAAATATTATTGAAGATTGGGTTATAACTTATAACAATAATGGAGAAGGAAAGAAGAATATTTGGAGAGGATCTTCTGTGGTGGAGGATCCGAATAGATGACCCGGATTGTCAGTTGGAGCCTTTTTGGGTTTTTTCCTCTTAATAGTTTTACTAGTACACGTATTAATTACCTTTGTTATTCAAGTAAAATGGGGGCATATTTTTTTTAAGAAAAAAAAAAGGTAAAAGGGAGCATAACTAGCATAAAACTAAGCGTAGTTCTTACGAGGGTCTTTAATTATCTTTTCATATTTTTTTTTTTGTTTTAAAAAAAAATTAATTCAATACTTTTCTAAACACGTCAAACGCATTGAGTGAGTATTCTTTCAAAATTCGTAAAACACATTAAGTGAACGTGAAAGACTCTTTCAACAAAGATTCGAATATGTGTTTACTTCTCTAAGAATTTACTTTGCATATTTATAATTTTAATCTCACCTCAACGATTAAGGTTATCCAAGAATTTATTATTTCTCGAGTTGAACTATTGTATTGTATTACAATTTGTGAAAATAGACTTGGGAACCCATTATTCATTTCTTTTACCCAAATAACTGTTTATTTGCTTAAGCCATCCTAACATTTATTGGTTGTTGTGATTCACACTTATGGTATTTTATCGTAATCACAGGAGCAAAGCCAGCAATTGAGTTAAAAAATTGTTTATATATTTATCAACAATATGTAAGTGTAATATGTGGCTATGTGTTTTTTCCCAATGAAACAATATGCACGTCCCACATTATTGAGTAAATGATTAATCGATGCTAGCAAAGATCAATTCAAATTTCCATAACTAAGTAGCATTATAATACCCTATTAAGATTTTTTGTTAAATATGAACAAATTATTAATTTAGCAAAAAAGATTACTCCCACGATCTAATAAATGCATATTCTAATCCCAACTACAACAGATTTTTATGTCATTTATTCTATATATCTCGAAAATAATTAAGTCAAATCTAAGAATTAAATATTCTTGACAAAAAAAAAAAGTTATTGTTAAATACTGCTACGTTAATTTATTATACTAAAAACTTATTACGACAGGCTCTTAATTATTTTATTTAGGGATGAACATACATATATTTTATTTCCTCCGGTGTGTGTGGAGGAATATTAATGTTGGAGACTGGAGATATACTTTTAGGTGAGCCATTGAAAATTGAAATGGACTGGAAATGAGAGGAACAGGGCCCCATTAGATGAGGACGGAGGACCCCATACTGTGCCGAACACATCTCCATATGCATTTGGACCAGTGCCTTTTGTCCATTCATCTCCTAAATATATGAAAATGACCGACAATTTTACGAAATTTACGTGTAAATAATAAAACCAAGGGAAAATTACAAAAAAAAAAAGAGAGAGATAGAGGAAAAAACAGGAGGAAATTATCAAAACAAACATTAACAACAGCAATACAAAACTGAATTTTCGAAAAAGAGCGATGGGTATCCCAAACATACACCAAAGTATTTTGGGTGAGGCTACTAAATTCAACAAAAATAGAAATACTTTTAAATCATAGAATAAAGAAGTATGTGAGAATTCGTCAAAACCAGATTGACAAATTTGAGCATATCTATGTAATACATTTCATTCTCTTTATCAGATTAAAGCAACGAAAACCTATCATGTAAGGATACTGTAAAAAAATCATAAAATACAGTATCAAATATTCGTTCTATCGTTCAATACATATGCGAATTATAGAAAAATCAGACATGCGTATTGAATACTTCATTTGGCAAATCATCTTTGAATTTTGCTAAATTAATCACTATATTTGCTAAGATAAATTGCATTTTTTTTTTTATAAATACCAAATAATTTATACTCCGTAAATGAAATGAAATGTTATATATGTCATAAAACAACGAACATGATATATAATTAAGATGAAATCATAAGTACGTATAATTTATACTCCGTAAATGAAATGAAATGTTATATATGTCATAAAACAACGAACATGATATATAATTAAGATGAAATCATAAGTACGTATCTTATAATCATACAAAGATGAAATGTAGGGAAAAAAAACACAAAATATAAGCTATCAATGGTTTTGCATGAAAATTAGAAGAAAAAAGAAATTTGAAAAAATAAAAACTATTCAGTTTCTGTCAAATCAAAGAAGTTGAACATTTCCTATTAAAACGAGTTAATGGCAATTTTTAGCCAATGTGATTTGCATAATATTTAATTTATCTTCATATGATTTGAAAAATAGCACTTTACTTCCCTATAATCTTATAAAAGTTTCACATCGCCTCCCTGGCTTTTGTAAACTTAAAAAAAATACAAACCAACAAAACTACCCCTATTATATGTGAAACTTTACCCCTTATGCTATGATAGCTATGACACTTTACCACCATGTATTATGATAAATGTGACAATTTACCCATGTACTATTATAAATGTAGCACTTTACCCCCTTAGTTTCATGCTCACTGTCAATTTCGGCGAGTGAGTTACACTTTCCTGCTGAAGGGGGTGAATTACTCATTTAAAATTTCCACGGAGGGGGTAAAGTACTATTTTTCAAATCATAGGAGTAAATTAAACATTATGCATTCACAGGGGGTAAATTGGCATTAGCTCCCATAAAAACTGTGTAAACATATTCATGTCCAAATGTGTCATAAAAAAACTGATCTCATAAGTAACACAGAACTTGGTATCAATTTAAGCAACAAGCAGTGCCACAAGCATTATTCATCATATCATACAGATACAAATCACATTACTATCTTCACTCAATTATACTACATGTGGGATCTAAGTTTTTAACCAAACACAACTCGTTTTATACTCGTCAAGACTAAGTATTTCACATCTAGAAATTATTTCACCAACAAACACGAAATAAAAAGATATCATATACATAACCTTATTGAATCGAAACTACAGATGAGTACTGAAACGAGCCAAACTCTGAAAGAACACCATCATGATTTATGTCATTATTGCTTCGTAGCCTTCTTCTCTTCCACTCCTACGATGAAACACTAAAACGACAACTCCAACGAGTGCAGCCCCAAACAGAGCTATAGCCCAACCAAAGTTTGATGTTATCACACTCTTATGTGCCTGCACAGTACAATATATATAAGAATTCATTGTCCATTGAGAAAAATATTATGCACATTGATAAATGATTTCTCGATCATTTAAAACGAGGGTAGAATCTTACTTCCAATTGATTGTGCAGGGTAACATTTGGATTTGCTGATGGATCAGCAATCAAGAGGTAGAAAAGCCCCATGACTCCTGTGTGTGTCTTTGTACTGTTATATTTAGATACGAGAGTCAGCATCTCCCCAGCAGAAATCTTGAGAGACCCGGGTGAAGGGTAACACGTAGACATTCCCACTATATAACCAGCCTCATTTCCAGGTTCATTTCCTATCCCGTAAGTTGGATTAGACAAGCATATAACTCTTCCTCCCTATATCATTCCACAAAACAATAGCCATTAATAAGGGACTTCTTAATTTATATATTCATTGAGAATTGATAAGAGGAACGTGATGATGCTACAAAATGCTCGTTTAATTTAATTTTAGTTAATGTAAAGGGATGAATTGGAGAGATAATCATGGTAGCAAGGCACTCTGCTGCTTACTATTGTAAAATGCTTGTGTTAGATTATAAGATGTTAATATACCTCCCCAAGAAGAGTTGTACCAATGCCTCCTGCATGCTGATGTCCGACCCCATAGATTACATCTCCGCCAGTAGGCAAACTAACAGATACGGACTTCTTATGAGTACAACCATCATTAGCCACTGCAGTCGGGCAAGACTCGACGTCATACTCAATCTATATCAAAACACTTCAACAGAGTTATGAGGCAATACACGAAGTTAAGAGCATTAGTATATACTATGGGTGAGAATAATAAATAGGATTTTTTTACCAGGCAACGATGACTATCTCTCACCCCTCTCGATTCATCAGCCTTTGTCCAAATATCAGTGACATCAATTATATATATTTTAACAGGCACAATCGAGGTATCCCAATCGACATACTTCACCGTGTACCTCAAGTAGAGACCTTTCTTCGCACTACCTTGAAACTCTTCTTTCACCTTGCATCTCACATCATCATAACAACAATACAATCCACCTTTATAACTTGGGGGCAAAACACGGCCAAATTTATCCTCGGTCACGTTGTATAAATCGCACCTACATTCAATGCATCCGGACTTATCTTCCGCCCCTCGAGTATCAATAGCATGCACGTTAAGCAACCAACGCTCCTCGTACCCATCGGGAATATCTTCCGGATTTCCAATTTCGATTCCGTAAGGTTCCGGAACACTCGTATCTGTCCTTCGAGTCTCGGATCCAAGCCCGAAATACTGAGAAAGCCCACTATCACAAATTCCACTATTCTTAACGATTATATGATCGGATTTGAGGAATCCCAGGTCGCCCCCGTGCTTTGGAATGTCCAAACCTTTGCGTTGATGGTACCTTAGGACAACCCAATGATGAAGATAAGTTTCGTGAAGAGGAATCGAGTTCCCTTGCTCATCAATCACCTCAGCATTGAAGCTTTTGATAGCAATATGACCTTTAGGAAAATCTATGTTGTAGTAGTATTTGTCGGCAACTGATCCTGGTTTTAACTCGAATTTAGGTGACAGAAAGACTTCGGTTTTTATCCCCTTTTTGCTTTTTTGATAAGCTTGTGAACTTTGAACTATGAATAACAGCAGTAGGATCGCTAAATTAAGCAACAAGCATGATGAACCTTGAGCCATTTTCTCCCAAATTGATATTGATAATATCTGGTGAAAGCATTAGAAAAACAAGAAATTCATATCATTTAGAGTTTTATCAATTAAGCTTGTTATACGAATATTCTTTCGAATTTAGATTTTCTCTATGTAAAGTATGCATAAATCCAATTACCCTTTTGAATTAGCATAGGCATAGTTTGGATATTCCTAAAAGCAGCAGATATAAATCATCAAATATATTTTACCTCGACATTGACAGATAATAGTAACAAAATCGACAAATAGACGCCATTCTTGCAAGGAAACAATAGAAATTAGTACTATTACTGATAGGAATTGAACAATTTAGAAAACAGGTTAGGTCACCAGTAGAAATTGAAATCCTTTATAAATTATTATAAAATTCAAATAGATATTTTTTCTTGCTCAATACGTTATGCCTATAAATCAAAGAAATCCATATTGTTTGATCATTCAAAATCCGAAAAAAGCTGCACATATTCAGAAAAAGCAAAACAAAAAATTCACAGGTAAAAGAAAATTAGCTTTTTCGAAACAATCCTTTTGTCATATGCATATTCAATCCATAAAGTGAAAACAGAGAACGAATGATTATTTATGATTTAATGCAAAAAGAAAGGATTGGGAATTAAAAGCTCACCCTAGTAATTCAAAGAATCCCAATAAAAGGATATACTTGGGGGAGGGGACACATGCAAAAGCTATAAAGCTTTCTAACACGATTTTTTACGTTGGGTCATGGGTAAACCATGAAGAAAATGAACATTGAAAGACTATTTAAATAGCTAATAAGTAATACAGAAAAAAAGAAATTAATAATGATTCAAGAAAGGCGGCATAGGCCGAATCTATGAGACTGACACGTATTTGATTTTGTTTTTGCAGATAGAAGGATCTATTTGGATGGATTTTGGCTCGGTTTTGCGGGTCTCGATTAAAAAAAAAAATTTAATTGTTTCGATAAAATATTTAAGACCTCATTTGGACGGGTTTTGACTGTTGTGTTTTGTGGTTTGAACAAGTTGAAACCCACTTTGATTGAGTTTGGATGTTGGGATTTAGGGGAAAAAGTAGGTAGTAGGTGTCCAATCAATGTCTTTTTTAGTGAGATTTCGGGGAAAAAGTAGGTGGTAGGTGTCAAATCAATATTTTATATGTTTGAAGAGTTTGAGTGTGAGTTTCTGAATATGTTTTTGATGGTTTCATGGGTTTGACGAAAACTCATTTGAAAGGGTTTTGACTCGGTCTCGCGGGGTCAAAACCAGTCCACATACACCCGAAGTGCTTACGTCTTCGAGTATTTTTCAACTCACCTTAGAACTACTTTATTTGTGTTGTGAATGTGCAAAATAACTTCTCAACTCATAATTTGCTAGTAATTTTTTGTTGTAAGTGTGTAAAAATTAGAGATCACAAAGAGAAAGAAGAAAATATTGTGTAGTATCATATTACAAAGTGGAGAGAAAATGCACGATGGACAATTGATGTAAAAACTCTTGCCAACAATCCCCCTTAACAATAGCTCTACTTGGGAATCATGACAGTGACTCTAACACCACTTATAGAATCTCGGACGCTATCAATGAACCCAAAATCAATTTGAGTTTAGAAATGCCAAAACTTTGCCAACAATAAGTAAGTTCTCATGTGTTCTTTACTCGGGGCCGACCCTAAGTGTAGGCCGTGTATGTAGCCGCTTAAGGCCACCGATGCGCGAGGGCCTTAGGTTTTTAACAAAAAAGATAAATATATATATATATATATATATAAAAATTATAAAGATATATAATTATTACAAAAAGCCAAATTACTAAAATGTAAAACAAAACAATTAAACATCAATTCAATTTCACAATTTGTTACCACAAACAAATTAATCAGAAAATGGAAAAATCTCAAATTTCCACCCGTTTTTCCTTTTTCCCTTAGGTTTCTCTCTACCAAATCTTCAATTTCAATCTTCAACAACTTTAGATATATGAGGAGAAGTTGTTTTTTGTTCGACTTTAAGAAGTTAAAATCTATTGATGATGAAATTTTAAGTACTTATTTCATCAAGCTTGAAGAGTATTTGAAGCATGACACTTATGGTATAGATGGGATGGACTTATCTTCTTAATTGAGAATCTTGAGATGTATTTTACCAAAAGAACTAAAAATACCAATTGAGTTGTTGATTCATTTGCAAACTATAGATGGTGGTTTCTCAAACATATGGAATGCCTATAGAATACTGTTAACTATTTATGTTATCGATGCAGCTGCAACGGGAATCTTTTCGAAGCTAAAGTTGATTAAGTATTAACTCCGATCAACCATATCACAAGAGAGGTTGAATGTGTCAGTCATTTTGTTAATTGAAAATGATATGGTAAAGAAGATTGGTTATACAAGTTTAATTAGTGATTTTGCTTAAAAAAACACTAGGAGAGTAACATTAAAGTAATAATATTTTATTAAAAGTCTGGGTGTTTATTCACGAATATAATTTTTCTTATCAAATAAAATTATGTCTTGTATTATCGATATTTTTTACAAAACGAGATTATACTTGATTCATTATTTCTGTTTAAATAATACGTAAAAATTTAAGGATCACAATTTTAAAATTGGCTCAGGAGGCCGAAAATTCGGAGCCGGCCCTGTGTTTAGTGTATTCACTTAGTTATTTACACTAGATATTGTTAAAATCTGACCGACCTCTAAATTAAGTTTGAGATATTTCTGATGTAGTAGTAGTACAATGAGATAATAAGAAACTTGAATAAAACTCCACACATTTTTTTACCACAACAAAATCATTATATCATCTTAAATGGGAGTAAATAGTAAAACAATAGCATAAGTCAACTAAAAATTATACTATTAATTTCAATTTCCTTAGCCTCACGAGTCACGAGTTACGACCAAATTTAAGTCAAAATATAAAAAGGTTACTTTGATTATGAATTAAGTACTAGAGTAGAAAAGTTTGTCACATTAATTAAGGAAAAGAAAAAAAGAAAAAGACAAAGAAAAAGAAAGAACCAATGAAAGGGAACTACATCAATTAGTAGTTTATCTTTTGGAGATGATAAAAAGGATAAGTCTAGATATAGAAACGTATACGATAGAGACTGGCCAGTGAGAAAGCGGAACAACTACTAACTGCAACATTAAATTTCAATTTTTGGCGTTTCAGTCACCTCCACGATTCTATACTGTCATTTACCCTCTGGCATTGCTCCCCCTCTTTTCTTGTTTTCCCACTTCTTTTCTTGGTCCCACGTTTTTTTTTTTTTTTTTTGTGAAAACTTGGTCTACGTTAAAACAAGAAAAATCTGGATTTAAATATCGTGTGAAGTATTAAAGTATATTATCGTGTCATACCATATTATATGTGCAGTATATTCAAGAAAAACTATTAAAGTATTTACTTGTTTAAAAGTTATAATCCAGATTTGCTTCACACGTTTGTATTTAAGGATCTCCTTAATTCATTTAAATCGATCAAATGAATATGATATAGGGCCAACTTTAGATCGATTGAGATCAAATTCAAATTAGAATATGTATCATTAACGATATACCTTGAATTATATAAAGATAAATTTATTCGATCAAATGGTAGTTGTTTGCGAATTTTAGAAATGAAATTCAAGTTTGAATCTTATTGAAAACAAACCTATACCCTATACGCTTTTCAATTCGAGCTGAGAATATACATCTTCGTAGATAAATAATATAAAGACAAATTTGTCAACAAATTGGGGGAGATCTTGACCGTCAAAAGCTAGAATGGTCATAAGCCCATAAAAATCTGAGCATGGGCTTTATCGGGTTAGCAAACACCCCCTAGGCCCAAACTTGATATCAATAATTGGATCGGGTCAAGTTAAAAATACTTTCACTTTCACGCATATAGTGAAAAATTGAAAATTTTAGGGGGTGGCGTGTAATAACTAGAAAATCAAGCCGCTCGTTTTCTTCTCAAGTCACCAAAAACAAACAAAAAGGAAAGAAGAAATAGCTGAAGAATCCAATTTATTTATGCACGCAGAAGAACAAGAAGCTTTGTTGAATATAATTGAATGCTTTTGTTGTTATTATTATTATTGCTATGAATAAAAAAGAGAGGGCGAAAGAGAGAAGAGAGAAGAGGCGTCAGGAGATCTCTCTTCTCCGTACCATTCCCTATTCGGACCACCATAGGTAACTAATTGTTGTTGTTTATTAGTTATTATTACTACTATTATAATTATTTTATGATTTATATAACTCCGTTATTGTCGTATTTGGAAAATGATTGTCAGATAAATTTCTCAAGTGAGTGTTTTATTGTAGAAAATTATCTGGTATTTTACTGTTTGAATTGAATGTAACTGTGAGATGTATGTGTCAGAGTTCAATAGTGTTCCTTTTAGGAGTAACTAAACCTACTTTAGAATCTGATTCAGTAATTTTACTGTAGTTAAGCCTCTTTTAGAATTTTTGTTTCATGCTTTAATGTGGTAAGATGGTGTTTCGGTGTGATTAATTTCCCCCAATTTTTGTTGTCTTGGGCAGTTATTTTTATTTGAGTGAAATTGAACCTGTATTAGAATCTTTATTTCATGCTATAATGTGGTAGGATGGCTAGGTGTGATTAATTTCACACAATTTTTGTTGTCTTTGACAGTTTATTTTTATGATAGTGGCAGGAAACGCTTTAGCATTTGTTGATGGTCATTAAAATATTGCTCAATTGTGCTATCTGGAAATTTGGCATTATTATCTTGTATAAAAAAATTTAGCAAATCAAGCCATTGTCTATTTCTAAATTAGGCAAAGTTCTGCCTTTAATCAATAGTGTGTTGTGTAGCACAATAAATGTTATCGATGTCGAGACCCCAAAACAGAAAACTTTATTTTTTGTTTTACTATTAAGCTAAGTTGGTGTGTAATAGATGAATTCAAGTATATTGCTGTAGACACCTCTGATATTTGCATTGCTTCAAGTGTTTGACTTGAAATCATTTAGAAGCATAATTTATGAATAATATTGTCTCCCCTATTGCTGTTGTTTCTGGATTTTAAATACTTGTTTCTTGTATTAGGCTGTTCACATATGTCTTTAAAGAATAATCACTAAGAATATTATTTTTCTTACAGTCGTATGAGTTTGTGAATGGTGAAACCGTCAAAATGTGTTTTCACATTATATGAGGCATGTGTCACGAGATTTGTCATACTCTGTAACAATTGTAATAGGCCTTAATTGTGACTGTTCTTCTGAAAGTTGACCTTTCTTTCTATTCCACTTGAGATGGAACATATATTTCTTTACTCAATGTTGTGGTACAAATGAACCAGTGTTTACCATCGTAAAATTCGGCATAGTTCTATGTGCTCTGTTTCTTCTCATTTTTTACCGAGTGTTTTTTGAGATATAAATATAATGGTTTATATTCCTTCTTTAAAATTCACTCTTGAGCAAGACTTGGTTAAATTTGCTTACTTTGTTAGATGGTGGACCTCCGAAACTATTGCCGTGGTGACTGGTGCAAATAGGGGAATTGGATTTGAGATTGCCCACCAACTTGCGTCACATGGATTGACAGTTATTCTCACATCACGAGAGACTGGTGTTGGAGAAGAAGCAGCAATGGTCTTACAAAAAGGAGGTTTGAATGTGGTGTTCCATCAACTAGATATTGTTTTTCCTTCATCAATCGAAGCCTTTGCTGAATGGATAAAAGAAAATTATGGTGGTATAGATATATTGGTAGAGTTGCCTCTCCTCTTACTTCAACTTATAGTTCATTTTTTGGATCAAATAATTTAACACATTTGCAATATATATGATAAATACTGCTTGCAGAAACGAGAAAATTGGAAAGAAATAGATCCATGGTCTTGCATGAATTCCTTTTTGTTGGTATTTATATGCAATACAGAAGCCAAGAAGTCATTTTGTTACACTATCTTAAAACAAGAATTTATGATTCTTACGAAAATGGTATTGATCCTACTTCTGCTTGGTAAATTTTATAGAAATCGGTTGTTATTATGTCTGCTCAATTTTAGCTTCCGTGGTACAACTCTGTGATCCTGTCCCATTTTGGCAATTGAAATAATTAACATTAGCATCTATTTTTATTGTTATGGTTGTGAGCATTTGGATATTTCATTGACTATACACGAATTTCTAGGTTAACAATGCAGGAGTAAATTTCAATGCCAATTCAGACAATTCTGTTGAATTTGCTGAAAAGGTTATAAGTACCAACTACTTTGGGACCAAAAATATGATCAAAGCTATGATTCCTCTAATGAGACCTTCAGATTCAGGTGCTCGTATTGTTAATGTGAGTTCCCGACTTGGAAGATTGAATGGGCGACGAAATGTAAGTAACATCTATATATCTTTTTTATGATCTTTTGTCCCTCAATTTTGTTGTTTTCTCATATGGGATGATTCTTAGTTTGGATGGTCTTTAACTTTTGTGATTGTGCAGAGAATTGGAAATATTGAGTTGAGAAAACAATTGGAAAATGATGAGTCCCTATCTGAGGAGTTGATAGACCAAACAATGCATGCGTTTCTAGAACAAGTAAAAGATGGCAGCTGGACAAATGGGGGATGGCCTCAAGTTTTTACGGACTATTCTTTGTCAAAATTAGCCGTTAACACTTACACGAGGCTTATGGCGAGGATACTCTCAGATCGGCCAGAAGGTGAAAAGATATATATGAATTGCTATTGTCCGGGATGGGTAAAGACTGCTATGACTGGTTGGGCAGGGCACACTAGCCCTGAAGAAGGGGCTGATACTGCCGTGTGGCTTGCCTTGCTTCCTGATCAATTTGTAAGTGGTATATTTTTCGCTGAGAGACGTGAGATAAATTTCTGAAGTTAGGGGCTGCTGTGTTGCAGTATTACATGTCAGGCGCATTTTGCCATGGCAAGAAAAATTGACATGGGATGCAAGAGTAACTTGCTATTTGCCTGGTACCCAGTTCAGAGCTGTGAGATTGAACAGAATCATGAAAGGCAGGTTGTTGTTATGGTTACTTTTAGTCCCATGAGACTTGAAAATTAGCACTTTTGATCTCATACTTTATAAAATTATATTTTTATCTTAATTTTCTCCAATATTTTACTTTTTGGTCCTTTATTTTACTATATAATTACACTTTTGGTCCCACATAATAGTCTATGTTTAGCACTTTTGATCCCATATTACTATTTTAGATTTGAACTTTTGGTCCTAAATTAGATAAAAATGAGTTGATAGGAATGAAATCTGGTTATGGAAACATAATTATAATCAATTACCACCAACATGTGATTGGTTGAAACAAAGATTAAATCCTTGGAAAAACCAGAAAAAAATAATAATCACAATACAAATTATATCCCATCTATTGGAATTAAAGTTGAAATATGACGACACAAAATTAGGATTGGGCTATATTTGGTTTGGATTCCTTATTACTCCTACCAAAAATACTATAAATTTTGTCTACAAAATCTTTAGACAAAAATCATTTGGATAAATCTTTTCCATTATAAATGGCCAGAAATTCTCGTCCATCCAAAAACTGAAAAGAAAAACATTTTTGCAGAAAATGGCGGAATTTCCCAATTTCCCCAAAACCACCATTTACATATTTCTCCTCTCAATTAATCTCTCCGCGACATTCCTCATCTTCTTCCCTACACTCGCAGCATCCGAGCCGGTTCCAAGCACGTGGCCGCTCCAATTCCACTCAATCCTCTACATCAACACGAGCAAAGGAGTCAACCAAGTAGTGGATCTATGGTACGATTGGCCCAATGGACGGAACTTTAACATTATCCAAAAACAGCTCGGGGAGAAACTCTATGATTTGGAATGGAACAATGGGACTTCTTATTACTATACGTTGGATGCGAATAAGAAGTGTACGGTTATGCATTTTCCGGTGGGGATTCTTCGACCTAATTTTCTTGATGGTGCCAAGTATTTGGGGAAGGTGAATAGGGATGGGTTTCTGTGCAATTACTGGGAGAAGGTTGATTTTATTACGTATTATGAGGATGTTGAGACCAAGAGGCCTGTTGCCTGGAATTTCTTTTCTGGTAACTACTACTTCATGTTTATTTGATGCAAGATAATTTTATCATATATACAGTATATTATGATAAAAGTACAGGCATTTAGGCGATAAATTATTTTGTTTAGTATGTAATACAATCAATTCAAATGATGCTGACAATATAAGATCTTGGAATACCACTTTTTTCTTAAATGTAGAAAATATATTTGAGTTTAGGACTCTGAAAATATATTTGAATGTGTTTTCAATGTAAAACACGAGGAACTTCTTGACATTGGAAAAAATACGAAATTGTAATTAGATGTATCTGGAATGTTGGTTCTTCAAAGAACATGCATTAGAATATACTTTCTATTTTAGTAGTATTTTATAAGCCTGAAATTGGTAAACCAAAACATATGCAAATACTTCTTTTTATGTGTCTATGCTCTTAGGAGCAAAGTCATTACAATTGTGGATAATAATCTTTTTATTTCTTCTTTTGATGGAGTGCAAAATAAAAACTCTAATTTTGTTATGATGATGTTGTGAATTACAGGGAGTAGAGTACATGTGATTACATTTGAGGTGGGAAAAGTGCTTGATGACCCCAATTGGCAAGCTCCTGTCTACTGTTTTGGGAAAGAGAAACCAATTATTCAAACCGAATCACCATTGTTAACCCATCTTCCTAATTTGATGAGAGAGTTCACCACTACTACTCCTTTGGCAACTTAGATTTTGTTCAGTTGTTTCTCATGAATGAATAATAATAGTAATGTTTCTTTTCTCACAGCCAAACAGGCCATGTTTAGTTTCATTCATGTAAACTCCATACCGCGATTTTGCTCAACGCGCAAAATAGCTTGCGCTCATAATTTCCGGTTTGCACTTAATTTTGAATATAGAAACTGTCATCAACAAACATGTCTTGAGTCGACATCCACTCATATATTGTTATCAAAAATCTCGTACAAACAAGATTTGACACCTATATAATCATTTATTTTTCGCCCTAAATTCTGTCATCCAAACTTCTTACAAACCCCATATCACATTTTAGAATCCACTAGGTTATTTTATTATAAAGATATCAACTAAAATGCGATCAAATCATATTTCAATTATTTTGCATGACTATCTAATAATTTTCAAAACACCCGACTAAAATCTACAAATGCAAAGGAAACCAAAATTTCTTCCTCAACTCAAACTTCTTTATGATTAATCAATAAAACAAAAATTCAAGTTGAAAAAAACTATGGCTTTTAGGTTTTAGCTAACAATACACCTTTGGATAGACTAAAAGAGTGTCAAAGTCTTAGGAGGGGTTAATGGGCAATCAACAAGGCCATGACCATAGGTTGGCGGATTCCATTGCACTTTGGCCACCACCAAGTCGATTTAAGTGATTGAGTCTATGTCATAATTAATTTGTCATAAGAGGGAGCCTGTATTTGCAAGCATATGTGAAAAATAAGAAAGACTAAAGAATCTCATTGCTCTTTATCAAATGAATCTCGGAATTACCTTGGATAAACTGCTTATTTATAATTAGCCAAAAAAAATGATTATTTATAATAAAGGTGTTTTACACTAAGATTCCCTGAGATTTAGTCATATTACAAAGAACCCCATGTAGTTTTAAAAATTACAAGGACATACCCTGTGGTTTAACAAGTCTTACAAGGACACCCGCTATAACTTGTAAAAATATTTATAAAAAACACCCTGTAAGGGGTATTCTTGTAATTTTTGAAACTATAGGGGTTCCTTGTAATATGCCTAAACATCAGGGGGTCTTAGTGTGAATTTGGCAAAACAATTGCTTATTTATAATAAAATTATTTTACCTTTTCCTACAGAAAATCGCTTCAGTTAAAACTTAAAACCATTGGATCTTAATTTGGGCTGGGCCTAGAAATCAGAAAATTTGATTACACCACAAATTCAGAGACCAGCAATTTATTTCGCTTGTATATTTTCGAAGAAATTTAAATTAAAAATCTCGTTTTTCAACTTTTTCCCAAGAAGATGAAGGGTGGGCAGTGTGTGGATTGAGTAGAGCAGCAGCATGTGCACCGGCTCGGTTTCGGGTTCGGAATCGGAGTCGGGTTCAAACGGGTGGAGCAGGGCACGGAGTTTAGTTCTCAAAACTGTGGTTTTAGTCGGCGGCGCGTTGCTGTTAAAGCGCCTCAACAAGTCCACCACGCAGTGGGACCACACGCGCATCGTCGCCGACTCACTCGCCGGTGAAAAGGTTAATTTTCATTTTCTTACATTATATTACTTACTTTATTTTTAGAATAATTTTTTTATTTAAACGGTGAATTTTAGTTTTTGAGTTGTTAATTGGTAGTTTTCGAGGGAACAAGCGTCCAGAGACCCTGAAAATTACTTCAATTTAAGGTATTCTTTGTTATTTTTATTGCTCTCTGTCGTTTCGGAAACTTTGTGATGACATTTGCCATTATATTTTGTTTTTGTGACATTGAAATTTGTGTTTAGTGAAGATATCAATTTTGATAGCATGTACAACTTTTAGACTTATTCCTCCATGTTTGATGGCATGAGAATTAGGGAAAATTGATTTAAACATCTCCATTGCACAAATCTTAGTGTAACACACTAATCAAATTTCAGATTTTTCTAAATTGTAGGGCACAAAATATTTCATGATATCTCATCTTCACCCTGACCTATGAAAAAATATTAGATTTGCAGCATCAGATCGTGTGCAGAATATAACTAAGATTCTGTTTTGTGAACTTTAATTTTATGCTTAAGAAATTTTGAGTTATCTGTGGTTGGTTAAAAATGTATCATTTCTAGTTTATCATGCTGTTTTTCAGATGGCTTTCATGCCCAGCTGTAGAAATGGTGGATGGTACGAGGGTCTTGTACTTTGAACAGGTAGAATTTGTGTAATCATCTTGGATGGGGTTATCCTTTTCCATTAATTTGTTTCGTTTAAACAGATTGAGACTTTCTATTGTTTTGTCCTGACCCCAGGCATTCTGGAGAACTCCTCAGAAACCTTTTCGGCAGGTACTTATTTACCTATTTCTAGAGTTTTCACCCTAAACAATGTTAACGCATATGTACCGATGCCGTTTTCTTGCATGTGAAGTGCTTTTTCTTCAGTGTTACTTTTGTGTAGAAAACAGTGTTATTGGGATGCAATAATGTCGCCAATCTTTGTTGTTTTACCGTATTGTTATGTGTCAACATCTCAAATATCACATTTTTGTGAGTGTATGTAAACTGCTTATTTCTTGCATCTCTACTTATTAGTACATTCTAACAGCAATCATGATGCAGAGATTTTTCATGGTAAAGCCTTGTTCGAAGGAGATGAAGTGTGATGTCGAGGTTAGTGTCAAGCCTATGTTTTCATATCCACTAATCTACAAGTTTTAAAGTTGGCTAGCAGTATCTTCATATCTTTCAGAGACAGTTTTAGTTTAAGAACTCGTTTGGTAGGAAAGATAAGGTGAGATAATGACTTTTATCAACCTTTATCTCGTGTTTGGTAGCTTTGATAAATAAAGTGAGTCGACCTTATAAACAAGTGATGACCTGAAACTTCTAAGCACTAACACAAATAAAATTATCACAGGTTGTTCATTCTTATGATAATATAATCTCCATGGTCCAACAACAGATGTAGGCTGTAAAATTTGTCTTATTTTACTAATTTGCATTAATCTATGCTTTGAACTATAAAATTGTGTTATCTAATCCGTAATAACATAATTAATACTTTCACCATTATTCCATATCTGCTACCAAATAAGTTATAACTCTAATAATTATTTGGAATCCTGTTCGTACAGCTTAGCACATATGCAATTCGGGATGCACAGGAATACAAGAACTTCTGTGATCGCCCAACGGACCAACGGCCACAGCCTGAAGAAGTTGTTGGGGTGAGCTTGATTATGTTTGCACTTATTTTTTATACACAAACATGAAGTTTAATACCAAGACTTTAATTTTTTTCGTCTCCCTTATTGTTGTGAAAACCTTATCCACGGTAACGTGTGTGGCATTCTTAGATTTGGTGAGATAGCTAACTTCACTTATCAGGCTTATTACTAGTTGTGATCTTATAATAAAGGCTTGTTGGCCTTTCTTATCTCTAGTACGTGGTCTAATAATCTAATGGATCTGAACTGAGATCCAGACCCTTGATTTTTCTCGGCCTTAAGAGCAAATTGTTTAATATGCAATTTTAGTTGGACCTGTAGGCCAAGGTTCTTGGCATCAGATATTTGATATTAGCCACATTATTGTAGTGTTAAATTATGATGCAGGACATTGCAGAGCATTTGACCACAATATATCTCAAACGATGTGAACGAGGAAAGCGATGCTTATATGAAGGTTCGACTCCAGCAGATGGATTTCCTAATACATGGGTATATATATTTCCCTCCAGTTCCTTTGCTCAATTATTTTCTTTACCGAGTACATTATATATGTTGTATGAATCGCAGAATGGTGCATCACATTGTACCTCAGAACTTGCTGTATTGAAAAATAGTGAAATACATACATGGGACAGAGGCTATGATGACGATGGAAATCAGGTCACTTTTTTGTTAAGATATTCTTCCGAATGCGAAGACTTCTATCGTCTCTTTTTTTTTTTTATTTAAATTAGATTTCTTTAATTTTTTGTCTTATATGTTTAGGTATGGGGCGGAAAGGGAGGTCCGTATGAGTTCAAACCTGCTCCAGCCTCGAGTTTTAATGATCCATTTTCTTCTTTAAATTTTGCTTCTCAATTCATGGAGAAAAGAATAGAAGGCTCATTTGTACTCCAAGAATGATTGCTTCTTTAGATAAATCAATAATTTGTAAGTAGAACGTTAATATGAGATTCTTTCTCATACTTGTATTTGCTACTGATATTTGTATAGAGAATAATAATATTGTCTTTCTTTTATTTATTTACTGACCTGAAAGGCTGAAAGTTTAAACTTAGTGGAAGAAAATTGGCCGATTGGACCATCCTTAAAATGATCGTGTGGACTAGAACAAATCCCATAAATTTGTAATTTTACCTGGATATTAACTATTAAGTTGAAGAAATTGTAGTGTTGCAGGACAGAAAAAAAGGAGTTCTCATTGTAGATATACCTATATGGTCATTAATTTAATTTAAGTCACGTAACATTATCAAGTATACAAAATTTGTTTACTTGTCCATTGTTTGTACTGAAAATGCATCAAAATACATCGACATCAAGATTTAATTCAGTTCAGAAATATACAAGTGAAAAGGATGGAGATAAAGAAAGATTACCTGCACTCGAGTCTAAAATATTATTTGTGCCAACAACAATAATATCTTATACACTATATCATGTTATTAAATAAGATAATTGTAAGGAGAATAATGAATCAAAAATCACATATAAGTATTAAGTACATTACTTTGCAATGAACTAAATATTATTTGTCGAACGATAAAATTAAAAAGAGTTCACTAACTTATGACAATATTTTGTATCTTCTTTCAAAGGCAACTTTCATTTTTTTTTTTTATGACTAACTATATTACAAGAGCAGGGATTATTGATGTCAGATCAATCTTTAATAAATTACTTATTTACCCATTTTAATTAGTCCAATGTCATAAAATCTTTCTCAATCTCCTTTCTCCTATTATTTAATTAACAACTCAACCTTTTCTCTTATTAATTAACACATTATTAATTTTATTTTTCTTTCCCTGTATATGAATCTTTAAAATAGAAATAATTTAATATTTGTAGATATGGATTATGCATTACTACTCCCAGCGATATACATATAGAACTCTATTTTAATAGAAGAACTCTAGCATAAATTTACTTTTTACTTCTTTTTTTTTTTTTCCTGTCAAATGTTTGTAAAAGGGTAGAGCATAAATATGTACTTCAGAAACGATTGTAACCAACTTCACACAATTAGGGCTCGAATAGAATTTAATTATTCAAAATGGACTAAAGCTCTTTCATTAAAAACTTGTTTGAGCTTAACTCATTATTCTTATTAATTATTGATTTTATCTTTATTTTATACACAATAACCAAATGATCAAACAAATGGTATATTTGGCACTGCATATTTCATTAATTGTACGTATACGTGAGGAACGTGAACAAAGTACAAATTAAAGCCAAATTCCTTTTCTTTGATATATATTGTGAATGTGAAAGTCGTCCATCGAAAAGGAATTTATTACTGAGAATGAGGTCCAACCTCTTGCCACCCGTCAGCTTGTACACGTCCAAAGGCAGGCGTATATATATATATCTACGGAAAACAATAACAAGTGTGGATATATAAAAATAAAAATGATGTTCTTAATGAGTAATAAATTAAGAATGAGGTAAAAGGATGTCAAAGCTACCCCATAACAACTTTAAGTAATAACGTTATAATTAAGTGTATTGGATGCATATTTTCTCGTTTTCATTGAACTCAAAAATTTCCTCGTCGATCTTCATTTATTGAAGCAAGCAATAACCAAATATTATATACTCATAAGTCTGTAGAAATTTAGAAAGAGCACTTATATAATATAACTATTTTGGGAAAAAAAAAAAAATCACCAAACTATCCAGAAAAAAACAAAAAGACCCAACATAATTTTCTCCTTTTACTTGCATTTCTTATTTATTTATATTTTCTCACAATTTATGAGATATATATAATTTTGTATAGTAAAATGAAATTTAATAAAATTAAAAGAGGTAAAAGGGATAAGAATTACCTCAAATTCCACCCATTACCTAATTTATTTTCTGCATTCAATTTACCTAAAAAAGTGTTGTTGAGAGGTTCATGGGATAATATATATTTCCGATAAAATCTACATGGATTTTACCTTTTCAAATGAAATCAATTAAAAGTGCATGGTAAAATCAGTTTTGTTGAACAACTTTTGTTTGAGAGGTTCATGGGATAAATTTTTACCTAAAAAAGTGTGGTCCGTGACTCAACCGATTTGGGTCTATTTGGATGGGTACTGGCTTGGTTTCGCGGGTCTCGATTTTAAAAAAATGGTTATTAAAAAAATGTTCAGAAAATCAAGTGAAAAGGATGGAGATAAAGAAAGATTACCCGCATTCAATTCTAATTTTTTTTTTCCAACAATAATATCTTGTACGCTAATAATTGTGAAATTGATTTATTATCCCCCTCTCTCTATCTCTCTCCCACACACAAACACTATACATGTCCATATATTTGTCTATAAATATATAATTAGGGCTGTCAACGGGTGGGGAAAAGCCGACCAAATCCGATTTTATTTATGTTTGATCCAATACGGGTTGAACATTGGATCGATTTTTTTATTTTAATCAAATCTCAATTTTTAAAATTTGCACTTGTATTTTTTTTAAATATATAAGTCAACGTTACAATTTCATATAATTTAGAACATCACATGTTTAAATTTTCTCCATATTTGATCGAACTTCAACACAAAAAAGATCAACGTTCGACCATTGAATCACTAGCTTCAAATAATTTAACAAATCATTTTTAAAACAATGGTATTGATACAAATGTATTAAAACTATTTTATTTTGTTTGATAAAAATATGAATAAAAATGAGATTATGAATATATTTTCAATTAATGTCTTCTTAAAGTATTGGTGATAAAATATTATTAATATTAGTTATCTAAACAAGAAATATTATGTATATACATAATTTTATTGTCGAATACAACCTAAATGGATTTGTTTGAAGAAAATTGACAGAAGAGTAAACACTTGCATAGCTGTTACAATCAAGGAAAATTGAATGCTTATACGCAAACATGATTAAGTTGATATTAATGTATACCTCCTAATTAATCAAGTTGATATATATTGTTGCATGTACACTACCAACATTTAAACTAAGAAACTTATATAATTGTAAGGAGAACGAGATAAAATTAAAAGTTCACTAGAAAAATATAAATAATGATAATAATAATAATAAAAAGGTTCACTAGCTTATGACAATTTTTTGTAACATCTCCCGTAGTCAACTTCGATGAAGATTTGTTTATAGGTAAGTAGTTGAACAATTTGGGACTTTGGGCTTTCAGGCAATTCATAACATAACATATAAATAAAAGATGACAAGAAGGTTGTTGGCCTCTTCTCACCAATCGTAATGCAATATTTATACATATATCAATCTTAGTTTAAAAAATAGGAAATTCACACTACAGACGTTATACATTTTATTAACAAAATTATAGATATATAAGTGATAAAGTTAGAATTATCATTGTTTACGTATATTAAATAATAACAATTTTAAAATTGCCTTAATAATTTTGTAAAATTAATAGCATTAAAATTGTGTCTAAATTGCCACACGAGCAACAATTAAGGACACTGCATATTTTTAGCAAATACGTGTTATCATGTCCATACAAACACATTACTTTATATTTACTCAAATACAATTTTTACTGTGAAATTATAATTGCGATAAAGTTGATCAAGTCCCGGTCCCGTGATCTGAAGATCATGAGTTCTAATCTCACATGAGGTGTAGATTTTTATTTAGTTTAATGGAATATTAGTCTTATTAATTCGTAAATATTATTTGTATTTGTTAATTGCACATTATTTGTATTGTGACCAGATAAATTTGTTGATAGAATGATATGGTCATTGTTTCACTAAAAAAATATATAGTAATGTAGTGAGAACTTTGACATTACAAATTGACATCCATCTATTCATTATTTAATGGTGTTGAATTCCGTCCGGAAATTGAAGGCAATAATACTAAATGTATTAAGAGGGTGTGAATTATGATATAAACTATATTTTTTCAAAATTTTTGATATCAAATATGTTTTTTAACTAAAATTTAATATTAAAAGTGTTTTTTTCTCGTTCAATATTTAATTTATTTTCTTCGGTGGCTAAGATGGATCAAGAACAAAGTCATTAAGTTCTGTACCTGCCAGCTGTCGCCTTCCATCACTCTAGTTAGGTATACTCATTTAAGTCCCCTTCAATTAAAAAACTTCCAAATTTATTTAATTATTATGATTATTCTAGCTTCTATATCAGAATTTGCTTCAACAAAACTGTTATCCCAAATGGAGAAAATGATGAAAGAAAAAGAAGAAGAAGATGTATTTTATTCTCCTGAAAAAGTGATGGAAGAAGTGAAGGAAAATGGAAGAAATGAACTGATGAATATCAATGTTGAAGAGAAGAAAAAGTTAAAAATTATGAGAGACACAGTTGAAAAGCAAGATCCAGCCTGCAAGGTATAATTAATTAATCTTCATTACTTACCAATTTATTCTTCATTATTATGGATCATGGTCATGGATATATAGAGATTTTTTTTTTTTTTTTTTTTTTTTGTAGATTTAGAATTTGAGTGCGTTCAATATTCATCAGGTTTATGCAAATTAAATAATTAATATATTTCATTTTATTTTATATGCTAGCTATTCGACTTACACTTCCATGGAAGAAAAGTTTAAAGTTTTTATTTTATTTAGTTTTCTAAGGATTTAATCGTTTTCGACATGTCGGACATATTAAGTGAAAACCTCTTCCAATAAAGATTCGAACGGGTTAGCTATTTTGTAATGACTAGTCTCTTCCACTATACCAATTACATGTTCGACTACGCTTATCTGGAACATGTGTCTACTCTAGGAGTACATAGTAGATAATGCAATTTAAACAAATAAGCATTAAGATTCTTTTTTAATGTGATCCTATATATAAGGAATTAGGTATATATATATATATATATATATATATATATATATAAATACTAAGGAAATAAACTATGTAGACATATTCAAATGTGCAGTAACTAACTTTCCGAAAATAATTATGAGCATGCTCTTTATTTGAGTATCTAATTATCACAGACAAATTCTATCCCGGATCGGGTTTGATCGAACCTGAATTAAATTAATTATGTACATGACAAGTCCAACACACTTGCTTTAAGATTTGATAAAACTCCTAGAACAATAACCAATCATAAAGCAATTGTTGTGGTTGGATGAGTTTGATCAAGCCACCTAATCATATTTATTTACCAAAAAAAAATCACAATTTATATAAAATAAGCTTAAATGGATTCATTTTCAGTTACCCCCTATAATAAGTATATTATTAAATTTACCCTCCTGTAATATAGAAAAGAGAATTTTACCAACATGTAAAAAATTTAAATAATCAATTTATTTCCTTCCATGTGAGAGTGTAACTCACTCGCCCGAAATTGAATGTAGAGGAGTGAAAAAAGTTGTTGTGTTAATTACCCTTTAGGTGGTAAAATGATGCATCAAAAATAAACACAAGGACATAAAGTGTTACATATATAATAATACAGGAGGGTAAACTGATACACTTGAAATAATATTGGGGAGTAAATGGGCCCATATAAATTATAAAATAACACATCAGGGTATAAAATAGGATAATGGAGCAAACTGATCAACATAAAATAACATAGGGGTAAACTGCTTCATTTTTTTAAGTTTGAAATTGGTCTAAATTTATAGTACATAAATGAGGTATTATTGTCATATCATAATTTTCTAAGTTTAAAAATGAGAGGGAGTCGGTGTGGGTCTTTCATAAAATACTCCCTCCATTTTTTTTTTATTTGTCGATTTGGAGAAATTTAACCGATGTTTAATCAACTGAGCTCGAGTAGTTTGAATCTTTTTATATATTTTGTTATTTTTAATTTTAATTACCTAATCTAGCTAGTTTCAATTGATTTTGGAAAGCTATCAAACAATAAATCTTCTTCAATTCTAATGTAAAATGTATAATGAAGAAGCTCAAATGACACTTTAATGGTCGGATATATATAAGCCGAATCTCGAATAGTACTATAATTAACTGGATTTATTATTGAATTCTGATATTGCAGGAAATAGATGATCCAACACTGAGAAGGTTTCTTCGTGCACGCGATCTTGATGTGGAGAAAGCTTCAGCGATGTTGATGAAATACATTATATGGAGACGAACTTTTGTACCAAAGGGTTCAATTTCTACATCAGAAATTACTAATGAAATAGCACAAAACAAGATGTTTATGCAAGGAACAGATAAAAATGGTCATCCAATTGCACTTGTTTTTGGTGCTAGACATTTCTGCACCAAAGGAGGCGTAGAAGAATTCAAACGTCAGTTTTTAATTTATTTGGAAATTTCAAGTTTAATTCTTAATTCATCATGCATGCTTCACATATATATCTACATTTTTTGCTTAATTTTCAGGTTTCCTTGTGTTTGCACTGGATAAATTATGTTCAAGGTACGTACATATATATAATTTGCAAGTAGATTTTTAAGTACTGTCTATGGATAAATTAATGCAAGAAACTCCCCCATATTAATTATGTGAATCTACATAAAACTATCTTTTGAAATGTTCATTGCTTAAAATCTCCCCTTACTTTTAGAAATTCGGCACAAAATCCCCTCCTAAATTATTTTTTCCATAGAATCCCTTTGTTTGTACTATTAAATATTCAGCATATATAGATATTCTTTGAGTAATATATCTATCATTTTTTCTTAAAAAAAAGAAATACACTTACGTTCCATTTTTCTTTCCATGACATAAGAAATTAAATTTCAATGTTTTAAAGAAAAAAATCGATCTCATCTCAGTATATAAGGATAGAGTAAAGCAATGCAGGGGTAAACTAAACTATAAGAGTATCATTTAAGAATAATACATGAAGGTAATTTGCTATTAACTCTAAATGCATCATTAATTAATAATTAATATAAACTTCATGAGAAAATATATAACAGGATTCCTAATGCGCAAGAAAAGTTCACCATTATTGGAGATCTTGAAGGATATGGCTATTGTAATAGCGATGTTCGTGGATACCTTGCAGCCCTTTCCATTTTACAGGTTTAAATCAAATACTAATATTTTTTTTATGGTTAATGCCAATTTACCCCCTATGATCGATACACATAATATATTTTCAATACTTCAATTTATCCCTCTATAATTTAAAAAAGGGCTTTTTTTAAAGGAGGAATTTAACTCATTCAAGGGAAAGTAATATCAAGAGTGATGCGTAAAAATACAAAAGTACACTTAAAGGGTAAAATGTCACATATACCATAACACATTGTTATAACGCAGGGAGTAAAGTGTAAGTTAATTGGGTCAAAGTATAGTATATAAGAGGGATAGTTTTATCAATTTGTATTTTTTCAAGTTTAAAATTATCTAGGAGATGGTGTAAAACTTTTATAAGATTATAGAGGGTAAAACTAAAATGCTATTTTTGAACTCACAGGAAAATAAATTGAATATTATACAAATCATAGGGGTAAATTGCCATAGATTCATATTTTTTTTATGATTTTATCTTATAATATCATTAGATTTATCAATTATTTTTCATGACAGGATTACTACCCAGAAAGGCTAGGAAAATTGTATGTTGTTCACGTTCCTTACATATTTATGACAGTGTGGAAGATTATTTATCCGATTATTGACAAAAATACGAAGAATAAGGTATATATATATATATATATATATATAGTATATCTAAAAATCGCAAAATTGCATTTTTAATCTTACAGGATCTGACCTTTAGCCTTTAGTCCCATACTTTTACAAAATTGCAATTTCGATCCACTTTTTTAATTTTTTTTGCACTTGTGTTCCCGCACCTTGTAAATTTACACTTTCGATTTCAATTTAAAAAAAATATTTTGCACTTTTGGTCTATTTGTTTGGCACTTTTAGTCTTATAAGAGAGGTAAATGCACTATACTACCATGCGTTATGCGAAACTTACACAAATTAAACTACCATGTGAATTTTTTTTCTTCACCAAACTTCCTTGTATTTTCAAAAATCCTGCATAAAACATTTCAAGATTCTAACAATAATGAGGGTCTAGGCTTGTGGGAGTAAAAATATAATTTTTCAAGATTCTTTTCAATTCGTTTTCGATTTTAGTTATGTAATTTGATTTCAGATTGTGTTTGTGGAGAACAAGAGACTGCAAGCTACGCTCAAGGAAGACATAGATGAAAGTCAACTACCAGAGATATATGGAGGCAAACTGAAGCTAGTTCCCATTCAAGATGCCTAAATCACTCATTCCATTTCCATCCAGCACCAACTACACATATAAATTAAAACCTACTTATATATAGATCTTGATTAATTTGTTTTCAAGATCACAAAATATATATATATATATATATTGGCCAATTAATGTATATGTTGGTTATATCGATAACACTTGGTACATAAAAAAATGTTAAGTGTCAATATTAATTAGAGTTATTATTATTATTTATGTGTTATTTTTTTAAGTTCTTCATTATTTATATTTAATAAAGGACAACAATTGTAATTTTTTCACCATGAGAAGTAAGGTTGACACATATA
Source organism: Penstemon newberryi var. newberryi (assembly GCA_030819805.1). NCBI lineage: Eukaryota > Viridiplantae > Streptophyta > Magnoliopsida > Lamiales > Plantaginaceae > Penstemon > Penstemon newberryi. The sequence goes on from JAUALY010000008.1 coordinate 2,891,809, forward strand.
TTAGCCAATTTTAATACAAAATTTAAAAATAAATACTTTGATAATTTGTCACTTTAAACTAATGAAAATTGAATTTTAATCTCAGAAAATGCGAGGGAGAAACACTCTTCGTTACTTTGGATGGAAAAGAGATTTTGTGCAACATTTTGGGAACACATTGAGGTTCTATGCAGGTTTCCCGAAACACAGGTGGGTGTGATGCTTATTTACCACATAAAAGGGACGATAGATATATCCCTGTGGACTTTATGTTTTTTTTTTCTCATGGGGGTGTGATAGAGGATATTTTGTCGGGAGTTCATCTCACACTAAGGAAGATTAACTCTCCATCCAATTTTCCATTTTGGATCAGGTTGAATTAGTCAATCTCGTTTTCATTCCACATATTTAAATACAAAATAAGTTGTAGCTCAATTTTTCTTCATCACATTGAGCTTTAAAATATAAAAGATCAGTCACATCCTTATTTAACCAGCTTTTATGAGTTAGATCTCATCAGGAAACTAAAATATTGACTGGTGCATCAAAATTAATTCATATTATTAGTTGAGAATTGACGTATGATAATTAAACCATGAATGAATTATAGTAACTTGCATCCGTTAGAGTTAAATTAATGAATTTTAAACAATGTTAGTACAATTAATTATTTATATAAATAGCACAATAAACATGTATATTTTAGTTGTATATTACTGAATTTCAATAATTAACAAATGAGATCAACCTTGATCTATATTGTTCCATATAAGATTCGTCAAATGATTGGATTCTAATTAAATTTCGCTTCAATATAATGCCATCCCTTACAAATAAATATCTGAACGTGAATGGATTTAAACCCAACGTTATCTTGTCCATGTTTTGTTTATAAGTTTATATTGTCCAAGTTTCATAAATTATGAGAGTGATCTGTTTAATCCAATTTCTAAGAGTTTGTATTTGATGCGGACCAGGCCAGACAGAAAATATCAAATATAATTAGAATTGGGATCCAATTATTATATATAAAGTCCAATCCAGATCGATCGAGTAGCTAAAACTCGTTGGAAAAAAGAGAAAGCGGACAAAGGAGGGGGCTTAAGAATTAAACTATGAACACCTAAGTTTCTCCGTGCATCATGACTCAGACAAGGGGACAAATCTCTTAGCACACCGTACACTGTCTTCGATATTGACGTGTCACCGCTTGATTCGACACTTTTATTAATGCTTTCGTTGACCAAACTTCTCATAGACCGATCACTTGTTCTTTTAAATTTAAATAAATAAATAGTACTACTACTAAAGATTTGGTACAAATGAATTGAATACACTACTCCATAAGTATTGTATGGTTTCTTCTTAATGAATTAAATACAATAACAATCGCATACAAATTTAAAACCAAAATTAGAAAAATATTTACAATTCTATACCTTAAGTGTTTATACAAATTATACTGAATTCTCATCAGGACATGATGAACTTAACAAGCTTTGGGCGTCCTGTAACATGGACATGATATATTGCATGCAAATATATACCACTTAAATAAGAGCAAACGTAAAATGCGTTTTTTCTTTTTAGAATATAAATTTGACTCTCTTTTAAAATTACTCAATTGATTAATTATACATAGTGCCTGGAAATTAAAATATATAGTGGAACTGGAAATTAATATAATATTATTAACTAAAGTAGAGAGATTCTAGCAAAAGTGTCAAGTACAAATCCAACTCAGATATGCTAACGCTCTAGCTGCAGCCACACACAGCTTTGCTTTGGCATTATATATGGAATTAAGCAAGACAGGACTAAAGCACAAATAAAAGATGGATGCACAATTGCACATATATGTATGTATGTATGTATATATTGCTATGAATAATATAATTTCTCAGTCACATTTTTTTTAATCTCTTGGTACAGTTGATCAGTTAACTTGACTAAATTTATAATAAATAATTTAATTAATATATTTTACTATAATAAGTTGATAATATCATATGACACCAAATATATTAATTAATATTTAAAAGGTTTAATACACCACAAATGTGAATAATTTAATATAATAAGTCACTTAAAAGATTGAAAAGTTTGACCGGGTATTGTAACTAATTGAGTAAAAAAAGTGAGACGGAAGAAGTATATGTTATCGAATGAATATTAATGCTTAGATCATTACTTCACCACAATCCAAGGAATATGAAATTAAAGGAGACTTCTTCTTATCAGTTAGTACCAACAAAAAAAAAGATAGCCTTAAAATTTTATTACAACTGAGAACAAAAGATTTATTAGGGCCTGTCTCCATCTATTCTTCACTTTTGTACTTTGTCTGTAAAAACGTTGCCAATGAATAGTAACTCTTAAATGTCGATTAACTACAGGCCCCCCCTCCACTCTTGTTAAAGTCTTCAATAAAACAGCTAAGATATCACTGTATATATATCATTGAGGACCTACATATCATATGTGCTTTAAATTTTAATAGTTTCTCTGTATTGATGAATCAAAATGTGCCAAACAGTTCTAAAAAAAATGGCCCATGATAATTATGGATTTTCTTGGACATTTATATATACAAAACAACCTTTGATCCAAGGAAAATTCTTATTTTTATTTTTTATTTTTTTATTTTCCAAGGGTTTAATCCCTTTCGAAACGCGTCGAACACATAAAAGTAGGAACCTCTCCCAACAGAAATTCGAACTTGAATCCGCTACTTTGTAGTGACTAGTCTCTTCCACTAGATCAATCATCTGTTGATAGAAAAATTATACTTGCCAAAGCATCCAACCACAAAATGATTATATAATATTTCTCATATGATTGATAATTCTTCAAAGAGTTTTATCAAATTAAAAGGGCAAATTTATTTTTTGGTATCACATGATAGGTCAACTTGCAACTTTGGTGCCATTGGACACGAAAATGCAAATTTGATACCACAGTTTTAAGTTTTCATTGCAACTTTCATACCAAGCCCATTTTTTCTCCGAAGTTAATGGTAATTTATCCCATATGAAATGCATAATGTATAATTTACCCTGCGATTTGAAAAAAATTAATTTATCCCCTGTGAAAAATCTAAAAAGGCAATTTACCCCTTTTACCGAATAGTATACACTACAAAAAAAGGGGTCTTCAGCAACGCCATGATTCCAACGAAAATAAAAACTGTTACTATTAGTAACGAACTTAAAACAAAATACCAACAGAAACAATTTTCCATCAATAGTAGCGACAAATTACCAACAAAATATCTAAAAAAATATTTTTCGTAGTTATTCTGTTGTTAAGTTGTAGGAAAAATTTATCCATAGCGACTAAATCATTCCATTAGAATATAATTCGTCACTATTTTTTTAGTCACTTACAGATTTGTAACTAAACAACGACGGAAACGATGTTCCATCAATAATAGCAACAAATTACCAACTAAATATCTAAACAAAATATTTTTCGTAGGTATTCCGTTAACTATTCGTCACTATTTTTTTAGTCACTTAAATATTTGTAACTAAACAATGATGGAAAGGACGTTCCATCAATAATAGCGACAAATTACCAACTAAATATCTAAACAAAATATTTTTCGTGGGTATTCCGTTGTTAAGTAATCATTACAATGGAAAATAATCCGTGGCTATTTTTAAGTCAGTTACAGATTTGCAACTGAACAACGACGGAAATAAAGAAAATTATGTTCTTACAAAAATAACGACAAATTACCAAAGCATATAAAATAAAAAGAATATGTCTAGAAATTATATTGTCTGTCACAACTATAAACTAACAGCGATGTCATAACTCTAACAGAAAAAAATTGTCAGTCTTAGTAACAAATTTATAATGAATACTAACAGAATTAAATATAAAATGTCCTCATTTGGTAGCGACAAATTACTAACGGAACATCATGATATTTTTTTTTTTTGTTGTAGGAATTTGGTTATTAAGTTGTAAGAAAAAATGTTCCATACGACAAAATCTTTATTAGTAACGAATTTATAACTGAATAATAATGAAATTACAAATAAAAAATATACATTCGATAATAGCGACAAATCACCGATGAAATATCATAAGAAAGTTTCGTAGAAATTATATTAAAGTATTAAATTTCCTCACTATTTTGGTGTTCGTGACAAACATGCCACTGAACGACGATAAAATAAATTATCGTCGTAAAGAATAACGACAAATTACCAACGGATATAAGCAAATATATTGTGCATGGCAATTCTGTTGTTGACCTTTAACTAAAAAGAACCATCATAAACAACATAATTCCTATAAAACTAATGTGGTTTATTAAAATTCACAATTATGTGCAAACGGAACTAATTAATTTTCAGATTATTACAAATAAAATTAATTTTAAAACTCTTTTGAGAAAAAGTATAAGTATTTAATAATATTCAATTTAATCTTTATTTATACGTTTAATTAAATTTTAAAACTAAAAATAATATTTTTTTTATATATACCTGACCCTCCCTCTCCCCGTGTTAAAACAATATTTTTTACGATTAATCAGTATCAGACTCGCCATTTGCTCAACTAGTACTATCAATGATCGCGCTTAGATGTGGAGTTATTTATTCTATCAAATAATTGTTAGAATTTAACTATAGTTATATGTAAAAGTTATGATTAGTTCAACTACTTAACCCATTAAATTTGAGTTTGACTACTCTTAGGGTATTATGGTCTTTTAACATTTTATTTTTATAAAATATAATTTAAAACATGGAGAAAATACAAAATTATTATAATTTATATAAAATATAATTTTAAAGAAGAACAAAGGATAAAATTCTTTTTTTATTTATGAATCTTTTAAACAACAATTAACATATGAGATGTCTTGGTAATTATTGAAACCTCAAGAATATTTTTATAATTTTACTGAACATAAGGGATAACCATGCAATTATATATATATATATATATATATATATATATATATATATATATATATATATATATATATATATATTGTCAATTATAAATCAATAAAGTTGTCCAGCTCAACTGGTTGCAACATCTTATCTATACAAGCAAAGCATGAGGTCAAGGGTTCAAATTCCACCTCCTACAATCTAATTAAAACATACCGCCTAGGCGCTCAGGCGATGGTCAACTGCCTAGGCATAGCCCAGGCGATAATTGCTCGCCTAGGCCTTGAATAAGCGTCCGGGCGATAACCACACCGCAACCAACATTTTTATGCCGAGGTGCCCGGGCGATGGTGAACCGCCTAGGCGTACGAGCAACGGGGGTTAACTGCTCGCCTAGGCATTGCCTAAGCGCCTGGGCGATAACCACACCGCTACCAACATATTTATGCCGACATAATATTACCAACGGATTTGCCGACATAAATATAATTCTGATACAAAATCCGTTGCAATGTTTCCAACCAATTGGCGACATGATAACAACAAATTTAAGGCGACGGAATTCTGTTAGTAATATACCAACAGAATTACCAACAAAAAAATTGTACAACATTTTCCAACAGAGTTACCAACAAAAAATATATTGTCGCTATATTTACTAACGAAAAATTATTCCGTCACTCCATTTACCTATGGGGCCTTCACACACGGAATATCCAACGGAAAAAATCCGTTGCTACACTTGAATACCAACGGAAATCGAGGCTTCACCAACGAAAATTTTCATTCCTGAAAACCCCTTTTCTTGTAGTGATAACTCACTTGCCGAAATTGAAAGTAAGCATGAAAGTGTTTTGTAACATGGGGAGTAAATTGCCACATTCATCATAACACATGGAGGTAAACTACCACATTATTATAACATAGGGGGTAAAGTGCCAAATATAAAAAAATTAGGGAGGTGGTGTGAAAGTTTTATAAAATTACAGGGGGTTAAAGTGCTCTTTTTCAAATCACAGGGAGGTAAATTGAATATTATGAATAGAGGGTAATTTGCCATTAACTCCAGAGAAAAATTGGGTTTGGTATGAAAGTTGCAATGAAAACTTAAACTATAATATCAAATTCATATTTTCGTGTTCAATGGTACCAAAATTGTAAGATGGTCTATCATGTGATACCAAAAATAGATTATTATAAGTCTCTAATCTTTTAGAGCATTATAAAAAGGATGAGGAAGTACAAACCAAAAAAAGAAAAAACTAAAGGAAAAATTGTGAAACAATTCAATTTTTTTTTGTTTATGCATTTGTGTCATACTTATACATACATATGTGTGGGTCTACAACAATTTTAACAAGGGACAAGGATAGAAGATTCATCGCAATGGTAACAAAAAAAGATCTTCAATCTCACATTTGTGTCGCATTATAATATTGTTACATATTTGTATCCATCGACTAGTATATGTAGGCATGCAGAATGAGATAGAAGATTCCCCAATATCTACAGGAGATTGTGGAATGATTTTAGTTTAGTCCATGTTTGACATTATCCATAAATTAATTGTGATACAATTATCTATATATGTGATTGAATTACGCTGTAAAATACACTCAAAAGAAAAGTGATTAATTAAATACATTTGATTTGTGAACTAGTTGATTAAATTTTTTTACTAGAGTGCTTATAATAAGGTTAATCTTATATAATTGTTGTTTTTACAAGAGAAGGCAAGACATAAAAAATTAATCTTCACAATAAATTTATCCATTCAGTAATTAAGTAATTTTCTATAGGGAATTGGTATGCCGCATGGGATTACTGCAGCTAGCAAAGTATTATATAAATTGATAAGATCAATTAATTCAATTCAAACCCATTAACTAATTAAATTTAAACAGAACAGAACAGAACAGAAGACAGAATCCTCCAGAGGGAGCAATGCATGCAACAGTACTACTGATACTCGTACAATTTCCAGAGCATGCAAATCCAAAAGCAACGTTATTATTCAGTTATTCCATGCCAGAATATTTTTCAAATAAAAGATAAAAGTCTTTACAAGTGTCAAATGAGGTAATTAGCAAATTACCTAGCCTCTTATTTCTCCTGTATTTTTTATATCATATCATGGGCCAAATCACAGGGGATAATGTGTTATTTAGAGCATCTCCAGCAGATAACATCAAAAAACAACATTAAATCACTCTTTAATGCCTGCTACAATATTTTAATACCTGCATAAAAAAAATTTACTCCAGCAATAAGCATAAACATTGGAGCATCATTTTAAATTAATTTAAATTTAGGTTAAATTCAAATTAAATTAAAGCTTACTTAAAAGTAAAGAAAATTAAATTTAAATTAAAAAATGTTAAATAATCGTACCTTGCGTTAAATTATTTAGATAAAATTTATGACAATAATTTTATCTACATGTCCGTTTCTGATTCAATGTTTAGATATTTGATAAGAATTTTCATCCATAAATTTTGTTTTTATCAACGTTTCAACTTGTGATTCAACGTTAGATATCTGATAAGGACAAGATTTTATATCAAGGTGTCAATTTGTGATTCAACATTGAGATGTATGGTAAGGATTTTTATCGATAAATTTTTTTTTATCGAAAATTAACTTTCTCTTATTTTTTATTTTGCTCGTGATTATTGAACTTGTGTATTTTAATTGAAATTTGTGGCCATTTTAATAGTTGAAATTTTTGTACCATTGCAAAATTTGAAAAATAAGTCGTTGGGGAGAATTGGGAAGGACAAATAACCGTTTTTAAATTTCCAGGCAAAAAATAATGCCCCTTGCCCGGGCATTACTTTTGATGCCAAAAAGTGTTGGACTTAAATTTAGGTCCAGTGATAGTGCATCTGCTGGAGCATATTTTGGCATCATTTTGACCTTTATGACACTATATTTGACTTTGATTTTCATTGTTGGAGTTGCTCTTAGACAATATCACATGGGAGGTAAAATATCCATTATTATAACATTTCGTAGGGGTTAAAGTAAATTATTAATTATTGCATTTCACAGGGGATAAGTGTGAATGAAATATGTTATCAAATGAGGAGATTAAATTAATCATTTTTAGCATCAAATTAGTTTTAAACGTATATATATATATATATTTCTGATAACCTGCAAATTAAGAAAAATAAAAAACAGGGGACTAAAACAGGACACTTTAAAAGCACACCAACCCCACTCGTTCCAAGTGTCACTACCAAATTAAAGAAAACCTGTAACCAAAAAATTATTTGTATTCATATACATTGAAACCGTGGGAAATGGATTCTGATGCATTTTCAGCAAGTTTATTCAAATGGGACCCTAGATCCGCTCTGCCGCCGTCAAACAGGCTGTTGGAAGCGGTGGCGCCTCCTCCTCCGCAGCCTCAGGTAGCCTACTCTATGAGGCCAAGAGAGCTTGGTGGTTTAGAAGAGTTGTTTCAAGCTTATGGGATTAGATATTTCACTGCTGCTAAAATCGCTGAGCTTGGATTTACTGTGAACACGCTTTTGGACATGAGGGATGAAGAACTTGACGAGATGATGAACAGTCTTTGTCAGATTTTCAGGTGGGATCTTCTTGTTGGGGAGAGGTATGGTATTAAAGCTGCCGTCAGGGCCGAGCGCCGCCGATTGGATGAGGAGGAAGCTAGGCGGCGCCACCTCCTTTCGGGTGACACCACGCATGCTCTTGATGCTCTGTCTCAAGAAGGTTTCTTAATATAACTTTTACTTTTTATTATTATTATTATTATTCGAAATGCTTAGTCAGTTAATCCATTTTTGGCTACATATTATGACAAATGTTGAGAAAATCCAAACTGTTCAATTACTTTAGTAGAAATGCATGCATGAAAATGAGAACTAGATTTGCTATTTAAAAAAATAAAAGTACAACAAAAATTGATCTTTCCTGGCACCAAGTTTAATGGCACTTTTAAAAAATTATCACAAAAGAATAACATAAACATTATTTTGAAAAAATATTCGTTTATTATAAAATTTATGCATATAGTTTAGTGATTTTTTTGTTATTATTTGATTCTTTATTATTCAAGTTATGATACTAAATTAACAATTAGTCGGACCGCTAGTAGTGACATGTCAAAAAAAATTATTAAACATAAATTGTCAGGTGTAGCGGCATGACTACATGTTCAATGTCATCATCATAGTTAGAAATTACAACAAAAATGTAAGAATTAATATAAAATTTTAATTAAACAGTATGATTCACAGAATTCTTTTTGTAATTATTATTTTGCATTTGTGACATTTTTCTCTAAGTATCATCAAGATTTTAAAAATGGTTTTTATATGTTATAGTTAATAAATTACTCCACATAAGAATAGGTAATAATCCACTTACAATTTATGGTTATATATCAATTTTACTTCTTGAATTATATATATAAAAAAGATACGAAATGCATAACATGCTTTTTTGGTTTAATTTTTTTCCATATAATTAAAACCCGAAATTGAAGTAGGGTTGTCAGAGGAGCCAGTGCAGCAGGAAAAGGAAGCGGCGGGAAGCGGCGGCGGTGTTGGTGGCGTGTGGGAAATGATGGTGGCAGGCGGAAGGAAGACGCAGCGGCGGAGGAAGAATTACAAAGGGAGGTCTAGAATGGCTTCTATGGATGAGGATGACGACGATGATGAAACTGACGGGGCGGAGGATGATGAGAACGGCGGCGGTGGCGGTGTAAGCGAGCGGCAAAGAGAGCATCCTTTTATAGTGACGGAGCCGGGGGAGGTGGCGCGTGGGAAAAAGAACGGTCTCGATTATCTTTTCCATCTTTATGAACAATGCCGCGAGTTCTTGATCCAAGTTCAAAATATTGCCAAGGAGAGAGGTGAAAAATGTCCAAACAAGGTTAGTTTCGTAATTTTTAATCCTGTATATAAAAAATATTTGCATTTCACTTTCTCCAAATTTAGTATGAAAATAAATCTCCATGCAAGGAATTTATAATGAAAACATATATGAACAATAAAAAACTATCTACCTAAAACATACTCATATTAGTATGCCTAAGGTTACAATACAAATAAGTTAATTAATGAGTATTTTTAGCCATTAATTATAATAAAATTTAAATATTGTCTTGATAAAGGATTTCTTGGTGAACGGCTCCCTCCCCCTTATGTATATTTAGTAGGAATAATAAGGGATTGTTTCATAATTTGATCTAAAAAGGGTTCTGATAAAGTTGTAGTTTATAAGGAATTTTGGTGGAGCTAAGTATTTTTCTTTTAAATGTTAAATGTTACAAAACAAGTTAAACTCCTTGTAAGAATGGTTGTAATTTAATCCCTATAAAATAGGTTATAATTAATCCAGGGGAAAAGAATAAAAAATTGATAAATTTGAAACATATATATATATATAGAGAGAGAGCTATAAAAATCTTGGTTTTGATTTCTTTGGTTGAAAAATGGAACATGAATTACTATTTTAAACTATAAATAAAACAAAAAAGAAGAAGTAGTCTAGTGTATTTATAAAGAGTGATGATTTACCGTACAAATGGACCTGAAATGGGCTCAGAAAAAGGGCTTAATTCCGTTGAGTCAAAAGTTTCAGAAAGAGTAGAGGTGTCCGCATGAGAGATCGACAACTCGTGTACGGATTACTGGGCCGCTCTGCTAAAAGGGCCCAAAGATTATCATTACACCCTATGTGAACATTTAACACCTGTCTCTGTCACCCATTTATCTCGGAATTTTAAACACTTATGGTATGGAATAAAAAAATATACTGTATATATAATACTAATAATCATCATAGAATCTTTTTAAGTAAAAAAATATGGTATGGACTATGGAGTAGTATTTTTTAATGGGTAGAAAATACAAATGAAAATTATTTATTACTTGTACAAAAATACAGGTGACAAATCAAGTGTTCAGATTCGCAAAGAAAGCAGGAGCCAACTACATAAACAAGCCCAAAATGCGTCACTACGTGCACTGCTACGCCCTACACTGCCTGGACGAGGACGTGTCGAATGCACTACGAAGGGCTTTCAAGGAGCGAGGAGAAAACGTTGGGGCATGGCGTCAGGCTTGCTACAAGCCTGTTGTAGCCATAGCTGCAAGACAGGGTTGGGATATAGACGCCATTTTCAATGCTCATCCTCGTCTCTCGATTTGGTATGTCCCCACTAAGCTCCGCCAGCTCTGCCATGCTGAACGGAGCATCACTGCATCAAGCTCCATTACGGGAGGTGGGCCGACCGATCACCTGCCGTTCTAGTCCGATCCAAGGATGGTTTAAGTTGTAGTAATTAATGCTTTAGCCTTTAGGGGAATTATGGATTAGGAAATTTGGTAATTTGTTTAAATTTGATGTCCAATGTAATGGCAGCTTGAACTTCCTCTTGGTAGTAGTATTAATTCTTCCTTTTATGTTATAAACAGTAGGTGATGAACCAATCTAATCTGTCTTTTTTCACACACTTATTAGTTGGGTGTTTCCTTATGCTACAAAAATAAGAGTTAATATCCAATTAGTTTGAACCAAGTTAAATACACACAACGAATGAATTTTGAACAACGTACATTTATAGATTAATAACCTTTGAATTTCAATTTGAGCTTGATTTAATTAGCCAAGAATATTATGTAGTTTAGACTTGGTAAAAGCAAAAGTAGTTTAACCAAATTACAGATTCTAACACAACCTGAGTCTCTATAAAAAACGTTCGACTATATTCATCTCATTTACACTTACCAAAGCCAGTTGCTATAGATAGAGCTGCAGAACTAATTTGAATAACATATCCTGCCCACCCATAAAAGGAAAGTGTGAATTCATTCAAGTATGAAAACAAACTGCTCAGCAAATAAATGTGCATCGTAAAATAGAGTTGGATATAGAACATCATTGTATACAACATTTAAAACCAAAGAAGTAACATTTTCAAACACTGAACATAAATGGGAGTTACAACGTCACATGTATGTTTCTTAATTGTGTTTCTTTTTGCCTGTCACGGTTAACTGTAAAAAAGTAGTTCAATGGTAGCAAATTCTCAGATTCAATCACTGCTGGTTAAGAGGAATGAGTGGGATATCTCCACTGTACATCACCCCAAGTGCTCACACCATCAGTCACCTCCTTAACCACAGATGCCACCTCATCCACGTTGACACGAATCTGCTGCTTGCTGTCCCTTTCTCGGACAGTCACTGAGGATGTAGAATCAACTGTAATCGCAAACGGGACTCCAAGTTCATCAGTTCTCGCGTATCTCTTTCCTATTGAAGTACCTGCATGATATTTACATGCATGAATAGCCAAACTTATAGATGTTGGGTAATCAAATTTATAAGTAATGATTAATCAAATTCAAATCTTATACGTAGTACATAAACGGCAATTATGGGAATACACAAATGGAAATGAGCCCTTTTGTTTTCCATATAATGGTCAATCTAAATAACATATTATGGCCAAAGTTTGTAGGAAGACAACAAAGTCTCTTATTCAAACTATATTTTTACTGACGAAAGCCTATTTACACTGGATTTCAATCAAGTGACATCAATGTAACATGTAAGAATCCCAAAAAATTAAATTTATCCAACCACGTTAGTTATTTAGAGCTCCACTATGATTACAAGTACATGTCAAATCAGAACTCATGGGTAAGAAGTCTGTCCTGTGTTATATGTGGATATTTCTTAGACCATTCTTTTCCATACTTAGACAATACTTTTGTGCAACTAATTTCAATACTGCAAAGAATTTAACTTTTTCACTTCTAGTAATTCAACAGTTTGATCAACTTAGTTGACTGGAATTGTACAAAAGCATTTAAGAATTCTTAATTGGCAGGTTAATTATGTCTCTAAATTAGAAGCATATTTGACCACTAAAATCAGCAAAAGAATTAACAAAGGATATACAAAACTTACATACCATAAAATATACCTGCACAAACTGAAAAAACAAGATTATACATTCTCAAATCAAGGGCTAAAATCACGGAATCACAAATCATTTGACAAACTAAAATAGCAAGTCTGCCCTCCAGGAAATAAGGGCAAGATGAGGAGTAAATAATAAAAAGAAGACAGAAACAAAGAATCTTCATGCTCATTAGTATAGCCAGTATTGGAATATTGAGATATTATAAAGTAAATTATATTTCAGAAGTGTTGTGTACCTGTTATGTCGATTTTATACGAAATCCCACTAGCGGTCAATGACCTGGCAATTTGTTTGGCAACTTCCTCTAACTGTTGATTTTGAACCAAAGGAAATACTGTGCATTTTATTGGAGCTACTTGTGGTGGGAAGCCAAAGACATTCAGTTGTTCATCTCCATCTTTACTAGCCCTTGTATAAAATGAATGCTCATAGAGACAGTATATGATCCTCCCAATACCAAATGATGGCTCGATAACCGATGGTGTGAAAACCCTTTGATGCTCCTTTTTCTTCTCTTTTGATATCGACACCATACTCTTCTTTATGGTCACAACTTTATCGAGAGTACAAACATGAAACTCTGCCTCTCCCTTGACTTCCAAAGTTGCTTTCAAGTCCATGGCTTCCTTTTCCCCCATAGCCTGTTAATAAGCACGAATAAAGTAAATTTTACAAGTTCAGAAAATGCAACATTAAAAATTGTTTAATATTCACCGACAATCAAATCATAATCCTAAATACAAGAGAAACTATTTTTCATTAATTATATTGAAATCTTCAGCATCTTCCTAAAAATAAAGTAATATCCACCATTCAGAGGCAGATGTTATGCATAAATTGACTACTAGTAAAAGAATATAACTGTTTCCGATCTACAAAACCTACACACTGAATTTATTCTCTCATTTCGGAGATGGCTTTGGTCAAAAGCGAAAAACCAATCCTTCTGAATACCCCAGCAAAGCAATACAAGAGTTAAAAGGCAATTCAAGAGAAAAATGGAAGTGATACATTCTTGTGTGCATGAAAGATAGATTAGCAAACAGGTATAAGAGAAGTATACCTCTAGCGCTTCAACCACCATCCTCTGGGAACCCTTAAAGGCAAGACCTAGTTCTTTTTTAACTGGAGTGATGACAAGTTTCTGAAAAATACCAAACAACATTAGAAGATTTGAGTCATTTGACCACATCATAATTAATGTGTTTGCTCTTGTAGAAAGGGGGAAAGATTGGCAGGGATAAAGGGGGCATTCATGCTACTTTGGGGTATTTTTAACAATTATTGAAATCTCTTGTCATTAAGGCTATGTTGGTTCATAGATTTTAGTGAGTGAAACACTAGGTAAAATAATTTTCTGGCATCAAACATACGAAGGTTTAATATTTTATCATTTTCATTTTTATCAAACTTAATTTTCTTTATCATTTTCCTCAAGAACCAAACGTAGCGTAATAAATTGATGAAACCACAACAAGTGATTTATAGGCAATCATGGGTGTCTTCATAAGAACATAATGTCTTCAATACACTTGTGTTTTAATTTCAACAACTAGCAGTACACCAAGAGTAGATAAAATAGGGAAGCAGGGAGGGAGAGGAGACCTCCACTTCTTTAGGTTCGGTAAATTTTTCATGTGCCACCAGAGGAACACCACTTTTATCCTGCAAAAAGAGCACTAGAAAAGATCACACTCTCGAAAGTAGCATCTACAAAAGAAAACTATTCAAGTAGAATCACCAAAACACTATACAAGAGTTATAAAGACAGAATGATAAATCATTACTATCCCTAACAACACTGCTAACTTAAGCATAGCCGAATAAAGACCAAGATACACCTTCATAGAATATCAAAGAAAATCTCCAATTCAGTAAAGACTATAAGCTCCATAAAAATGTGCAATTTCAACAGAAAGCTTACGCTGTGAGCGCGCAAATCATATGCTGATCTGTCAGCAATACCGACACACTCTATCCAACCGTATGAGCATTCAATTTCAGCATCCCAACAGTCTGCAGCATAGTGTGCCATCTCATTTGCCAGATGTTGGCGAAATCGTAACCTGTCCTTATGAATTCCAAGTTGGGTTAAAAATAAGTATACCCTCCCTATGAAATAACCAAGTGTTTCATTATTGACGATTCCCTGAAGCACGCAAATAAAAAATTGTTATCAACTTGGAGAAAGTAATCATAATAGACAGGAAGAAGCTGGGTGATTGTATCCAAGAAACTGACCTGAGAAACTGCTTCTCCAATAGGTATTCTCCTTGCTTGTCGTCCAGAAACCTGGTCTTCTCTTGGGAACATCAAAAAATCCAATTTTGCAACATCAGCAAATTTAGGATGAGACTTGTCGTCAGGATCCACAAAGTGTTCAATTTCTGCCAGCGTAAATTCACGGACTCTTAAAAGACCTTGCCGTGGAGAGATCTGGAATATTCATATTAGATTGAATCAAAAGATCTAATATCGATGTCACACACCTTTTGGAACTCTCATTTGCTAGTATTTCATAGAAAGAAACCTACTTTTAGAATTAACTATACTCCAACAGAACTTTTAACACAAATAGAAATTTCTCAGGGCCCAAATTTCCATTATGTGCCATAAATGTAAACTATACATCCATCTATTGTAGTTTGGCCTTTTAGTATGCCCCTAGTTAAAAACCTAGCCCTCGCTCGTGTATTCCGAAAACAAGCGAGTTTATGGCTTCAGGAACTATTTAATATATTACCAAACATTTGCATATTCAATGAACACTCGAATAGTTATCTGAAACATCTTCCTAGGACTTTCCAAAAGTTAGTCTTGCAATTACCACCACTCTCATACCTGTTCGAACTAGATGGAGTGGCTACTCATAAACTAACTTTCAAAGGATGAGCTTACTGAGGAAAAAAAATAATGTCCATCATATGCTGCAACTTACACATTCATAGAAGTCCTCATTAATGATGCAACACCTAGTATCAATAATACATTATCCGAGAATCTATATCTCAGTTCCAGTTTTATACAAGATTCAAAAAATACTTAAAACGATGAATGCATCAAATATGGAACTATTCAATTATTATGATAGTAAACAAGACCTCATTTCGAAAAGCTTGACCAATCTGTGCAGCTGCAAACGGAAGCTTGTTCCCATTGTAGTAGTACAAGTCCCTAAAGTTGACAAAAATACCTTGAGCTGTCTCAGGACGCATGTACCTGCAGCCAATCAGACTCCAAAAGTTAATTGAAGTAAAAGGAGAATCCATATGCAAGTAAAAACAACACCATATACTTACCCAGGACTCACGCCAGATGGCCCAATCGATGTCTGAAACATCAAATTGAAAGGATACGGATCCGAGAGAGCGTTTTTCGTATCAGGAGCAGTAATCCCATAACCCTTAATTTTAGCACCTAGTTCTTCGGAAGAAAGATCATCCAACACAGCAAGCACATGCCTCAATTCTGCTACCTTCTCTTCACTAAGACTAGTATCTTTCTCGAGCTTATCTTTACAATAATCCTTAACCAAATGATCTGCTCTGTAACAAGTTCCAGTTTTCTCATCTTTAACCATAAGATCAGTGAACTTATCAACATGTCCAGAAGCCTTTAACACTACCTCTGGTGTAACACAAGGGCAATCAACTTCTAACATATTCTCTTCGAGTACAAAATGCTGAAACATTTAAAATTAGGTATTTTAACTCCAAAGTGAAGAATTTATACACAATTAAAAACAACTATCGATTGAAGAAGAACTGACCTGACGCCAAAAGGCGAGGACATTAGATTTAACGGAGCAACCGGGGGGGCCATAATCGTAGAGTCCGGCGACGCCGCGGTAGATCTTGAAGGAAGGGATGTAAAACAATCGGCGTTCGAGGGTGTTGACTAAGGCTTGACGGAATGCTTCCCGGTTGTGGGGTTCTTGGGCGCCGTCCATTGATATTTCTCTAAGCTAAGCTGCGGAAAAGAAAATTCAATAAACCCCTCAGTCTTATTGGAGTAAATAGAATATTTTTGTACTGTCTACAGATTTCATATACTAGTGTGAGGACCAGAAATTACTTCATTACAAAGAAAAAAAGAAAAAGAAAAGTCAGTTGGGCTTTGAGGGGTTTTTTTCCATTTTTTACCCCCAAAACATGGGAAATAGGCATTTTGTACTCTCAAAACTCAAATTTAGCACTTTATACTCTATGAAAATTCAGCACTTTGCACCCTCTCTTATTTTCAGGCAAAAATTACCACCGGAGTCAATGGCGAAATAAGTAATTCAATTATAGATCTTCGGCATTTGCACCCCCAAAACATGAGAAATTGACACTTTGTACTCCCGAAACAGAATTAACACTTAGCACCCTCAAATTAAGACAACTCAACAACTTGCACCTTCGAAACACAATAAATGGGCACTTTGCACCCGAAACACAAAATTAACACTTAACATCCTAAAATTAAGAAAAACTCAAAATCTCAAATTAACAAGGGGGCTACCAAACTAAACAATGGCACGGAGATGGAGCAGTATGCAAAACTATGGAGCTATTGTGAGGAAATATTGGAAACAAATCATGGGACAACCATAAAAATCAAGTGCAAGCACAATATAGAAGAATATCACAATATGGTTGACCTAGGAAAAAAACGAGTGGTTTGATTTTTCCTTAATTTGAGGGTGTTAAGTGTTAATTTGTATTTTAGGGTGCAAAGTGCCCATTTATTGTGTTTCGGGGTGCAAGTTGATGAGTTGTTCTTAATTCGAGGGTGCTAAGTGCTAATACTATTTCGGGGGTGCAAAGTGCCTTAGATCTACAATTGAATTACTTATTTTGCCATTGACTTCGGTGGTCATTTTTTCCTGAAAATAATAGAGAGTGCAAAGTGCTAAATTCATGTTTTAGGGGTGCAAAGTGCCTATTTTCCATGTTTTGGGGATGCAAAGTGCAAAAAACCCAACTTTGAGTGCAACTTGTTGATGTTTTAGGATGGGCTTGTGTGATTCTTCTTCCATTTGGATTCTCTTTTGACCAAAACAATAATTAATATTAGTTTACCTTTATATGACATATATAATGTTCAATTTTATAGTATGAAAATGAACACTTTATTCTCTTGTAAATTTTTTAAAGGAATAATTTAACTCCTTCACTCGGATAATGTAACTCACTCGTTAAAACTAAGAGTTTGCATGAAAAAAAAAATTTTGTAACATGGAGTAAAATGAAAAATTTATCATGACACATGGAATAAATTCTCACATTTATCATAACACAAAGGATAAATTGTCAAGTATAAAAAGGGTAATTTTGCCATTCAATTTTTTTTAAGTTTATAAATGCCAGAGGACAAGCTTGAAACTTTTATAAGATTATTGGGGATAAAGTGCTATTTTTCAAATTGCATGGGGTAAATTGAATATTATACATGTCAAAGGGGGTAAATTGCCATTAACTTACAGGAGAAAAAAAAGTATGAGTAAAAGTTATTCTTTTTTCCTAAGTATTTGATATGTATAAATTAATATGTTCGATCTCAATATAAAATAAATCTTATATAGTGATATTTTCATGTATTTATTATATTTCTTCTTACAATTTTTTCTTTAGCCGAAACGATGAATACATTATCATATTAACCAGAATACCAAAAGATTTATTCGAAAACATATTTCATCACTAACAAAGTAAAAATATAAACTAACTACTAAGATTAGTAAAATTAAACTAAAGAAATGCTCGTAGAAGTGTGAATTGAACCTTATTTTGAGACTTTATTTTCTGCCACTAGGCTAAAGTAGGAGAAAGTGTTTACTAAAACATTCTACAATCTCTCTTTATAAATTATATACTACTAAAATGGTGCAATATCATTGACATATTCTAATAAGTTTTAGTGATGAAATGAAGTCTTTCACTATTGGAAATTCCAAAACTTCACGGTGAAATTTTTTTTTCACAAAATAGTTTCCACTTATTTATTTTATTTGAGGTGAAAAAAGATTTTGTGGAAATTGTTGTCACACTTGTTATTGCTAATTATGAGAGTCCGTTAGTGTGATGACCTTATTTGTCATTCTTGTATTCCTAAACTATCAAATGGGGGCAAAGTGTATGTTATCATAGTTAAGTAGGACAATGTTTCACCAGGAGTAAGTTGAGGGGTTTTCTGCGATACTTTTAGCATATGGGTATATGTGCTAGTTTTAAAAAAAATTCTTGCATTTTACTCCTTTCTCGTATAAATTCGATTTTCAACTCATTTCGCGCCCAAAAAGAAGACGATGTATCGCCGGAAGCTTCCTCGCTCTCGCGCCGTTCAATCGCCATCAACAGAAATCCTTCAATTCAAGCTCTCGAGACTCATCTCACGTCATGAGCAGCTCAAAACCTCATTCAATCAGCTCAATTCTCAGATCAGAACCGGTTTATTGGAAGTGTGTAAATTAAAGAACAATCTCCACAATCGCCTTAATTCGTTTGAAATTTTATTCATCAACATTATTTGATGATCTATGATTTTGTTTTTTTAATTCTCGGAAGGCAGAAGATGTGTTTGCATCGCTGGCTATACCGTTGATGCAGCTTGTAGGATTGAAGACAGTACAAATGGCTTCTGAGGGGAGATTCAGTACTATCCTCACTTCTATTGGCCATTCGCATTCTCAAGTAATCGAATCTAATTTATCCGTTATTTTCAGTTTTTGTACTATACTAGCTGTCGCTGTGGTTTGCTAATATGTATGTACTCCATAATTTACTGAAATTCAATACCAGTCTGATAATTGCTATCAGCTGAGGTACAATATATGAAGCACAAGATGAGGTTGTTGCTTGTGCCGTTACTTGTTGTAGGTTAAAGTTTCTGATACGCAGACCTTTTCGGATGTTGTCTTCTGTGACTATTGTACATTCTGCTTTAACGCGTTGTATGCGACCTTTTTGGATGTTGTCCTCTGTGACTACTGTACATTCTGCTTTAACGCTTGAGCTGGAGAGAATGTTAAAGCTTAGTAAGATGAGTATGAGAAATTATCCTGTTAGGCAGGGTTGCTGAGCAACAAACCTGCTTGCATATGACTTTGTGGAGTTCAAAATTTAATTGGTTGAACTTATTATCGCTCGGATTGTAATAGTTACAACTTGTTGATTGTTAAGACTAGCGAGTGTAGGAGCAGCAAAAAGTAAACTAGGATCATAGGCCTCACAACACAATAACATTGGTCACAATAAAAGTTGCCTCTACATTTTTCGAACCATCTTAAAAAATGTTCATGTCTGGATTTATTATCTGGATATTAACTTGGTAAATCAAAGTTAACATATTTTGTGAATCTGAAAGTTTGAGGAGAGACTTTGTAACTGACTACTAAACTCATAGTACACTAGTTGATGTAGCTGCTTTACTTCTTAGAACATTGAGTTAATTGTGCACGAAGATTGATCAGTATAAATATTACTCTGGAGTAATATTTATGGGTTGTTTGCTTACTTTTTCATATTTCCTTCAAATGCTGGATGAAGAAGAGATTTACTGGCACAAAGCAGTAGTTGGAATCTTATTAGTTAAGTTTTGGTGTCATGGATTCAGATTACCAATCAAAACCAAATTATGAGGCATGACTGCCTTCTTTGAGATTCTGGGATATAATGTCTCTTGGCGGTCCATTATTTTCTATCGTGGTGTCTATTGTATTACCAAATCCTTTTTCAAGCTCCATGAAAAACTGCTGATATGCAGCACACTATTTGATCACAGTGCTTTAATCATCTTTGAATCTTTCTGCTGTATATGTTGAGTTCATGCAACTTCATTTGCTTTTTTTTAATTGCAGGACGATGACTTTGTGGATAGAGCCCTAACTGCTGGCAATGAACTCATCGAGCAACAAAAACTACAGCTAATGCAACTGATCAAACTTCTAAGAAATATTGAAGCTCAGGTTAACTCAAGCCAAAATAACATCTTCGAGAGACTGGCCAACCATCAAAATTACATAAGAAAGTTCTTCATCAAAGCTTTTACGTATGTTTCCGAAATTCACCAGTCAAGCCCCAGAAACGACCTTTCCTTGATGATGCTAAAACTCCTTAAAGCCACATTTGATCAAGTAGGAGATGCCCTTGGCTCTGTAGAGGTTGGAGTGGACGACTTGACTCGTGAACTGGCTGATAAAATGTGCAACCCCATGGTTGAGTATGTCAATAGTCTTAAGACAGAAATGAAAGCAGGTACATGTTCACGCTTACTGAAGGTAGTTAAAGAGATGGATGGTGCAATTAAGGTCAGGAAGTTTGAGTTGGAGGAAACAAGAAGGAAGGCTATGTTAGCAGAACAAAGTAAAATGGAAAGTTTAAGCAAGTTGAAGGAAGCAGAAGAAACAACTAGGAAACTGACAATATCACTAGGAGTGCTAACAGGTGATAGCATAGAATCGGAGGAAACTTCAACACAGCAACAGGTAATCTTATATATCATCCATTTCTTCGTACTTGTTTGGAGCAAATTACTTGCATGAAAACTCTTTTCTACTCTAAAAGCACGTAGTATTAGACCAGAACTGCTCTAACATGAACCAGTGGACTTATATTATACATGCCTGGAGAATCTACTAACTGTCAGTCTATCCTTTTCAAAAATTGAATCTTAAACAAAATAGAATAGAAAAGCAGGTAAATCAAAATCAAATCCAAATATTGCATGTTTGTAGTTCTTACTATTTTCACTTTTGATGTTTGGCTTTGGAACTGTTGTCCCTCTTTACATATACTAGGTATATAAGGACTTCTTGGTTTCTGAAATTTGTTCTTTTTATTTCTGCTCGAAGGTTTCAATCGTGAAGGAAGATAAGGCTAAAGATGACAACTTATTATGGGAGCTACTGAGGAAGAAAAGGAATCGCCAAGTACCAGATAGTCCTATAGGACCGAAAGGGCTTCTAGGCATAGGAACAAACGACAAAAGGTTTAATTTGACAAGGGTGACTCCATTGCTCGATCACAATTATGTTACAAATACCCAATCAAAAGGGCTCCAGCCACAATCGTCATTTCTGAAGTCCAGGATGGTCTTGGGCTCTTCTCCTTCAGCAACGATTCAAAAAGTTTATAGTCGCAGGCGCATAACTCCCTGAATCCAAGCCTAAATCAGATAGTTATGTACACAAGTGAACTTCATTCAAAGAAGTCGATATTGGAGCAATTGACACATCTATTTGATGCAAATAACTTTCTATTCCGAATGCACCAAGTCATTTGAAATACGAGTGTTTTAGGGAATTAACAAAAGTATGTTTAATATCTGGAATTGTTATGTTCATAGAAAACTCAAATTTTACACGAGTTTGACTTACCTTTGTTCGGAAATTGTCATTTTATTGTATATAAAAGGTAAACCATGTCATTTTCTGGTGTTCTTAGATGTGATAATATTCTATTGGTACATCAGTTGAAGTCCTAATGTTTCTTGACAGGCTTCATTCATATAACTTCAAGTATATAGAATTGGCACCCAAAGAAAAAGTTTTTTGTTGATTTAAAGGGGACTCACGGCACGCGCAGCGCATGCCTTTTTCCATCAAAATTACATTAAGTGACTAAACTGAAGACTTGCTTGTTTAAGTTTGCTTTGGTTTTTGTGAGTGACAATTCTGAAGAAATATATAATGTTGTTTGTTTAAATTTTTTAAAAGTGTGAAATAACTTCATAAACTCCAAAAAAAAAGGCCTAGAGATTCTGGAAAAAGATACTTAACCCAATATATTTAAGGAATATGTAAATTTAATTGTTAAAAAAAAGGAATATGTAAATATAAGATATCTTAGGCCATCTCCAATGGAGATGGCCGGGGCCGGGGCGGGGTCGGGGGCGGCGGGAGAAACCATCTCCAACGGAGAAGGGGCCGGGGCGGGGTGGGCAACGGGGCGGGAACGGGGCGGGGCTGGGGCTCCGCGGAGCCGCGTGGGATTTCTGGAGAAGAAAGAGGGGCGCGTGAGTTCAAGCGCCCCTCTTTATGTCAGGGGACGCCACTTGGCGTCCCCTGATTGGCTCTGTTCCTTTTTTTTTTTTTTTTAATTTTAATGGTTTTAATGTTTTTAAATAAGAAAAATTAATTATATTAAATAAATATATAATAAAATTAAATTTAACAACTAAATTAAATTAAATTTGTAGAATTTAATTATTTAATATAATTTGTTAGCATATTTATTGTATATTTACTAGTATTTAATAAATATAAGTAGCCACCAATTTTTAATTGAATTATTTTATATAATAAAATTTAATTTTTTTAAAATTAAAATCATTAATAATTTATTAGAATTGTAAGTAAATTTACTTATGGACAAATCATTTATAATTAAATTCAACATTTTATTTTAATTTCTTTTATTGTAATTAAAAATTTAATATTGGTAGTGGCTATATAATTTTAAAAATACCGAATTACTTAAAAATATAATTAAACACTTATACAAATAATTTAAATTAATACTTAAAAAATAATATATTTAAATGCATACTAAAATTAACAAGATAAGTAAATTCAAACAATTACATTCATTATTAACCGTATTTTGCATAAACATGGGCAATTAAGTCATTTTGAAGTCTACGGTTGGTTTCTTTGGAGCGAATTGCTTAAATTTTAATATTTAAATATAATTAATAATTTAATTATATTAATAAAATAATTATTAGTATTATTAATATTAATATTAAAAACAAAATTAAAAGTAGAATTATAGGTGAGAGTGGGCAAAGGAAAAAAGTGGAATTAATTCCATTTCGGAGCCCTGCCATTGGAGACGACCAGGCAGGGCTCGAGGGGGGGGCAGGGCTGGCACGGGGCTCCGGAGCCCCGGGGCTGGCCCTCTCCATTGGAGATGACCTTATGTATCTTCTTTTTTAAGTGAATATATCTTATGTATCTCTTTCTCTTAGTTTTTTTTCCCGAGTGAATCTTATGTATGTCTCATAAGCATATAAATGTTTATATTTTTGGTATAAGATAGCTCTAGATTTTCTAATTTCTTAATTAAATCTTATTATTATTCAACTATTTTTTACTCATTACCCCATGACCTTGATTTTTATTTCTAAATTTCTGTCTAAACATGTCAAATGCATCTTTCGTTAAAAAGCCTAACTTAAACTAACATATTAACACTATTTAAAACCTAATATTTTCCAAAATTTAATTTTCCTACTAATTATGAAATCATCTCATTCATTTGCCAAAAAAGGTACAAATCACAAACAATATGGCATTGGTATTGAAAATTTGAAACACGTATATTGATAGGTAATTAACAAGCTACTACTATCAACATATAATTGGTCTAGTAGAAGGGACTAGTCACTACAAAGTAGCTGACTCAGGATCGAAATCCTGTTGGGAGAGGTACCCACTTAATGTGCCCAACCCGCCTCGAAAGGAATTAAACCCTTGGGAAATAAAAAAAAAAAAAAAAAACAAGCTACTAATATCTAAGAGATATTCAATTTTAATTTTCTCTACTCATTAAATTTTTTTACTTAAAAAAGGTAGAAGGATTTTATATGATGCTCCTCCCAGCACACTAGCACACTGCACACCAATGGCCTGTTTGTTTGGCGTTTCCCAAAAAAATTTCGTGTTTGGGAAATATCAAACAAACATGTTTTCTACTTTCTTAAATAAATTTTTCATCTCTCAATTTTCTCAAACTACTCTCTCAAAAGCCAAACAAACAACAATTTTCTTATCTCTAAATAAAATCTATATAAACTCTACTCTGATTTGACATAAAGTAACATATTTATTACACCATTTATCTCACATAACAAACATGATTTGACATAAAGTCTTACACATCTTACACCTACAACCTCACTCTTTAAAAAAAAAAACTACACCTACTTTATTTCTCAAACCACTCTCTCAAAATTTAAACAAACAATATTAGACCATCTCCAACATACCTCTTAAATTCAGGCCTCTTACCTTAAAATTTAAGGGGTGAACAATGTTATACATTCCCACTTTTTACTCTGCACTCCAACAACTTGTTTATATTTTAAGATTCTACTTTTAAATAATCACACCACACCACTCCACTCCAACTTTAACACACTACTTTTACTTTTAAAATTTCACTTTGGACTCTCAAATATGAGAGTCCAAACTTATAAAAATTTGGCATTCTTATTTTTATAAGTTTGGACTCCTAAATTTAGGCCTCTTACCTTAATATTTAAGGGGTGAACAATGTTATACATTCTCACTTTTTACTCTGCACTCCAACAGCTTGTTTATATTTTAAGATTCTACTTTTAAATAATCACACCACACCACTCCACTCCAACTTTAACACACTACTTGTACTTTTAAAATTTCACTTTGGACTCTCAAATATGAGAGTCCAAACTTATAAAAATTTGACATTCTTATTTTTTAAAGACTCCCTTGGAGTTCATTTTTTGTGCAATTCTTATAAATTCTCTTATATTTTGGGATATAAAGACTCCATTGGAGAAGGTTTTATGCAAATCGAGATTATTTCACAAACATCCACTACTCCCAAAACAAACAGGCCCCAAGCCTCTCCACAGTCCCACCGAAACTCGACGTGCACCTCCCCACATCTGATCACTCTCTCCACTACAATTCAAAATCAAACTCCCAAACACTCTTTGAATCCCGCCCATTTTCCTTTTATTCTCTCTCTCCGCACATCTTCTGTATCTCCACTCAAACCCTGTATCCACTTATCCGACGGTCATCTTCCTCTTTGAGCGCCGCATTAGTGCGCGTTACGCCAATGGCGCAAGTTAGCTCTCAACTTCCTCTCGACGCCGATGGCATCTGCATGCTCTGCAAAGAGAAACCGACTGAGGATGCGACACTCACCTGTGTCACGTGCGCCACCCCATGGCACGTGACTTGCCTCTCTATCCTCCCAGAGACGATGGCTTCGGCGTTGAAATTCGAGTGTCCGGATTGCTCCGGTGATGGACTCACAGGAGTTCCGGTGCCTGCAGACTTAAATCAGAAAGAGCTGTTCGCGATGATACGTAAGATCGAGGCCGATGATTCGTTATCGGAAAAGGAAAAAGCGAGTAAAAGGCAACAACTTTTGAGCGGAAAAAGTGGAGAGGAGGAAAAGGAAGAGAAAGTGAATGATATTTTGGGAATGGTTGGGGAGAGCTTTAAGTGTTGTTATTGTATGGAGCTTCCAGAAAGGCCGGTTACGGTATAAAATCTTCTGCCTATGCTATTCTTAGTTGTTTCTTAGGTTGACATCTTATAAGTATCTAATTTTCATACATAACGTTCTTCTGAGGTTTTGTGTGTGTATATATATAGGTATTAACAGATATACTCAATCGACCAAGGGGATTTAAATTTTTTCAATTTTTCAAGTGGACTGTTGTTGAATGCTATATGTGTGAATCAAATATATCCTATTTTACGCCAGTTTCTTGTACACATTTAGCTAGATTATTTCTATTAAGTTTCTGGATTGGACAATGAAACTAGTTTTTCCTAGTGTTCATTCTTTGTGATTATGTATAGTGCTCCACTTTCAATGTGTTTCAGTTGCTTGTTTGTTCACTTAATTAAATATAAATTCATTATTTGGTGTTATTCTTTCCTATATATTCTTGCAATGATCTAGCTTATGTAGCCCATAGGGGGTGGGGGGTGTTTAAGTTAATCCGTGCTTCTGTATATGTGAAAATTTGTCTTTTCCAAATAAGTTCTTGTTCAACTGTTTCGAGTAAAATAAGCCTCACACATGACTGTGTCTGAATATTGAGTGATCCCAGCACAGGCACTTCATCCTTCTTTCAATGCTTCATAATATGTATCTTGCCTTGATATTTTGCTTTTATTTCAATATTTCAGACACCATGTGGACACAATTTTTGCTTAAAGTGCTTCGAAAAGTGGATGAAGCAAGGAAAACACACTTGTGTAAAGTGTCGTAGCAGCATTCCCCGCAAAATGGCAATTCAGCCTCGCATCAACTCCACTCTGGTAGCTACCATACGGATGGCCAAATTGTCTAGATCAATCATGTCTGGAGGACCTCAAATTGTTTATCGCTTTTTGCATAACCAAGACCGTCCTGATAAGGCATTTACTACAGAGAGGGCACAGAAACCAGGGATGGCTAATGCCGCAAGTGGAAGAATTTTTGTGACTCTTCCTAAAGACCATTTTGGACCAATCCCAGCAGAGAATGATCCAGAGAGAAATCAAGGGGTTTTGGTTGGGGAGACCTGGGCTATGCGCATGGACTGCAGGCAGTGGGGTGTGCATTATCCCCCTGTAGCTGGAATCTGTGGAAGGGCACATTATGGTGCCCAGTCAGTAGTAATTTCAGGGGGTTACGAGGATGACGAAGACAATGGTGAATGGTTTATCTATACTGGAAGGTTAGTGTTCCGCAACTATACAATGATCTTTTGACATATATGTATTATAATCAGTTTCATTCATTTAGTGCTTAATCCAGTTACCATTCTGTTATGTAGGATGAAAATATTCCTTGTTTCCTTCCATACAAACTTATCATAGATTCAGAATGTCGAAGTCCTTTAGCACTCTAGGCTTAGCTACCATTCCAATATCCCTCATTTAAGTTTCTTCTAGTTAATGTATATTTTTTTAACCTAGTTACATTGCTATCTCAGTTCTTTATTTAGCATTCAATCTCTTTTCTAGTCACACCCCTTTTTCAGCTTGAGAACTTTCATTATTCTATTATGCTTTTTGCCTGTGCACTTACAACTGGCTTTTGCTATTGCATTGTTACTACCATTTTGTTTACATGTTATTGCAGTATTTTCTTTTTTTGTTTCTTCTCAGTTTTTTTTTAGGTAATTTGAATGATGTGCTCTGAATGCAGCAGATATCCATATATTGATTTTTTTCTGGTTCTTATGGCAGTGGAGGAAGAGATCTAAGTGGAAATAAGCGCACTAACAAGGAACAATCATTTGATCAGGAGTTTAAGGACCAAAATCAGGCTCTGCGTGTCAGCTGCAATAAAGGCTATCCAGTTCGTGTAGTCAGGTAGCTTGCAGTTTCTTTATTCTGTTTACTACTTTGTTAGGTGAACATTATATTGCATAGATACCACAAGAATTGGACTCAAGGTCTCTTTCTTGGTTCTCCTGACTCAATTTTCAACACCAAGTAATACTTCAATATCTAGGATTCTATATATTGTAATCTGAAAGAAACACAGACAGTTTGTCTTAACAGTTTGAGGTGGCTTATCTTACATTGTACTTACCAAATCTACTCCTCCTGACAGCGAACACCTTTAGACTTATCCATAAATATTAGTGATGAATCTTACAATATATAAGGTCATTGGTGATTAGCACCTTCATTTGCGTTGAACAGATCAGAGAAAGACAAGCGTTCGCCTTATGCCCCTGAGAAGGGGTACCGCTACGATGGGGTCTACAGGATAGAAAAATGTTGGAGAAAAGTGGGAAAGCAGGTATGTTATTCTGCTGTTGAAAGTTTTCTTTCTTAAGAGTTTTTTTTGCTTATTTCTGTTGATTGTTTAACTTTTTGTCCGGCAGGGGTTCAAGGTCTGCAGATACTTATTTGTTAGATGCGATAACGAGCCTGCACCATGGACAAGGTTCTGATTAGGTGCTAATTATGACTTTTTATCTAACAGGACTTTTTCTTGAACATTTATGATCCTTTTGTTTCAGTGATGAACATGGGGACCGGCCAAGAAATTTACCAGTCATTCCCGAGCTTAAACAAGCAACTGATGTTATAGAGAGGACGGAAAGTGCCTCATGGGATTATGATGTGAGTAGACCTAGTGCCTTTCTATCTATTAATGCAAAAGTATCTCTGAGACCTTCAACTTGGCAATACATTCACATCAAATAAGAATACATTGACAGGTCTCTTACACTTGGTTGCAGAAAGAAGAACACACAAAATGTCTCCGACACTTGCTTTGAATGAAATTTTAACTTAATGCATGTAAATCATTTATGAGATTATCGTATCAAAGATTCAATAAAATTTTCTTGTAGGCCCTTAATAAGTAATTAATGCGCCTCTTTCTCTACCGTCTGTATTATTTTCTATTCCTGCAGGAACTCCCTTAGCTGCCACTTGGATTCTGGATCTCTTATTAATCTTTTAATAATTTTGATCTCAGGAGGTAGAAGGTTGCTGGAAATGGATAAAGCCACCACCCCCTAGTGAAGAAAAAGTAGTTAATGTTAATCCTGTGGACAGGGAAAATGCCAGAAAGGTGATAAGGAAAGCACAAAATACTTCAATGAAAGAGAAACTGCTAAAAGGTCCGAATCATTTCACTGTGCGTGTCTACAAAAACTCCTATAGCCTAAGAGTTTTATTCCATTATTAACTTATTAGAAACCTGGCCTGTTCCTCCACTATATGGTTGTTTATTGAAAATTTCATAATTTAGCAAGTATTTGTCTGTTTACTCAGTTAGAACTTGGAATCGAGTGTTTTTTTTTGTTCTGAAACCCGTGTTCACAGTTGAAAACTTGACATGAGTCCTGGATCTCCTACAGGGTTCAGCTGCCTTCTTTGTGATAAAGTGATGAATCTTCCTCTCACAACTCCTTGTGCCCATAACTTCTGTAAAGCTTGTCTGGAAAATGCATTTGCTGGCCAAACATTTGAAAAGGAAAGGGTGTGCCAAAATGGACGAAAATTACGTTCACAGAAGAATGTTATGAAATGCCCTTCATGCCCAACTGACATATCTGAATATCTCCAAAATCCTCAGGTATGTCAACTTATTGTTCCATATATAAAAGTTGTACCCAATTTTCTTCATTAGGTTCTCTGGAGGAGTTTAAATGGTCACTTCCCTTTCGCCTCGAATTAAAAATGTGAATCCTCTCCCATTATTTAGGTTAATAGGGAACTGATGGAGGTGATAGAGAAATTGCAATCTGGCTTTGAGAATGATGAAAATGATGAAAAGGACTCCACTGAAGGCAGCCACCATGAAAGTTGTTCGAAGAGAAAAACTAACCTTTCAGATGAGTATGAGAACTCCAAGAAAAGTAAAAACGATGCAAGTGAAAGCAATATTTCAGTCGAGAAATCTGTTCAAAACAATATCCTACAGTCCCCTGCAGGAAAAGGCCTTGGCACACCAAAAGGTAAAGCTCAACAGGGAGCGACGAAACTCGAAATTAATGCTAGTAGTGAAGAGGGTGAAGTAGTTGAGGATGGAAATACCTCACCTTTAAGTCCTCTGCAACTTCATTCCATTACCACCTCTGCTTCATGCTTGTAGCTTGCGTTGTAGTATTTTCCAGAATAGAGATTGTTCAATACTATGTTATTTTTGGGAGTGTTAATTAAGATTTTCACTTCATTAGCCGTATGTAAGATGGTTGTGAAGGGTGACTTATGTGCAATTGGTATTTCATAGGCATGCTTTCAGATTTTGAAGCTACAATGCAATTTTTGCTATTTTGAATCCTAGTACTGTCTCTGGATTTTAAGATATTTACCTGTCTTTTACCATATTTCCCGGACATATCCAGTTTGCATTACAACTACATGAGACTTATTCAGCTATTCTACAAAACCACGTGATTCGAGTCGGAGAATTAATATAGCACTAAATTAGGGCATTTAATTCCGTATTTATTTCTATGTAACGTTGAAGTTGGATGGGATAGATAATTTATTATGCAAATTAAATAACTATTAATATTTTCATAGATTGTCATTTTGATGGATTGTACATAGATTAAGAAATGTAATAAATAACAATTTTTTTAAGAAAAAAACTCTTTTGACTAGTATTAATTACATCTATTAACAAGAAGGATAAAATTGGTAAAAAAAATGGTAAAAAAAAAATTAATTTTGCATTGAATTTCTAAAACGACAAATAAAAGTAAACTATTTTTTCTTTGCAAAAAAAATAAAATAAACGGAGGGAGTACATAAATTACAATAAGATCTCATTATTTCTCTACCAAAGTTATCTACATACAAAATATTTTACAATTATTAAAATGATTGATTTTTGAAAATTATTTTTGGAGGTCAGGAGTCTTTTAGACTTCTTAGTCTTGTGTATTTATTAAAAAGAATAAATCTTTGTTTTTCGAAAAAGAATTTATTGAAAAATGTAAGACCGTGATCACTTGCCTTTTTAATGTATAACTAACAAAACTTGTTGATTAATTTTGTTGTTATATCTCTAGAAACGATTTATTTTACAAGAAAAAAGAAACGAAAACCATTTATTACATGTTGATTGATTTTCTTTTTGTTTCATATGAATATTCAGATTTCTTTTCGAGGAGGCACTTTCAAAACAATATAAAACACTTCTTCTAGCGATCATTCAAATCTAAATTTATAGTTGAAACATGAATTTACTTGAATTTATTAATGCTTTATAATATATGAATTCGCATATTAGGTGGTGTTTTATGCTTAAACTTTTATTTAGGCTAGAAATTCTTGAATTTTTTGTTTCATAAAAGTAACTGAAAATAAAAGAGAAAAATCTTTTAGAAGAAAAGCTGAAAAATGATTATCTTAATATCAAAATAGTCACCATTTTAAGAAATAGAAATGCAAATAAAGGAAGAAAATTCCCCAACCCAGAATTAGAAGGTAAATAAAGAATGGACCAGGACAGGAGGACAGGTGCCCGTTTCTTGATTCTCAAGCCAAATTAGCTAAATTTAAGCAGCTTCTTCTCCTTCTCTACCCCTCTGCAAACCCTAATTCCAGTTTTTCTTTCAAGAAAAATTCTGTAAGTTATTTCTTTCATTATTCATCGTTTTTCTACTAAGCTCTCCCTTCGATTTTTAATTTTGCTGTTCATTGCCTTTTTTTTTTCCTGATTGGAATTATTAATTTCGTATTTGGTAGTTCCCGTGAATAATTTTGCCGCAAATGTTTTGAACTTATCTACAAAGAATTGTTAAACATGATAACGAGATTGATTATTTGATGAATAGGGTATTAAGTTAGGGTTTTATTGATGTACGCTTGGGTTGTGGGGGGAATTTTTTGTCATAAGGGAGAGCACTTTCTATTTGTGTGCTCTTGTTAGTTTTTTGCCGCAAATAGAGAATTTTACTCTTCATTGCCCTATTTTCAGCAAAAAGTATTGTCATAATTCTCTCTCTGTTTCTTTCTCTGTATTTTTTTTAATGGTGGAAAGTTTGAATTTCCCCTAAAAATGTGTATGATGACCTGAATAATGAGGAAGAAATTTGCATAGCTACATAATGGGGATGGGGTAGATGTTGCAGAGAGGACAAAATTCGGATAAGAAGCAGACAGAATAGAGATAATTCATTGCCTGATTCAATTACATTCATGGTGTTTGACTAGGATATTTTAACAGAAAGTTAAAAAAATTGAAAGTAGAATTTAACAAACACGACAGTGGTGCCGTTAGGGGAATTCAGCAAGATTCCCACAGCTCACGGTCT
This sequence comes from Penstemon newberryi var. newberryi, assembly GCA_030819805.1. Taxonomy (NCBI): domain Eukaryota; kingdom Viridiplantae; phylum Streptophyta; class Magnoliopsida; order Lamiales; family Plantaginaceae; genus Penstemon; species Penstemon newberryi. The sequence continues at coordinate 2,924,154 of JAUALY010000008.1, forward strand.
GTTAGTGGTGACAGTTATCAAATACCCTTGTCCGCTACGTGTTGCGACAGTTAATTCAGAGGACGGCATCTCGATCCAATTCTCCTTGTTCCCAATTATCGAACTTTTGATCCAGCGGTTGACATTTAAACTTCTATTTTTCATCTGGCGGCCATCATTTGAAAAGGGTAATTCTAGGTGGAGAGCATTGATCTGAGGAGAAGTTATGTTTAAAGATAACTTGCTATAATTGAGACAAAGAAAAAGTGGTTACATATGTTTGATCAGATGGGCATTCGAATGATGTTTTGGTTGTAATAGTGAGATTATTATGAAACATGAGGCAGAAAGTAGGGACACCATTGATTCTACGGCTTTAATTTTGTTCATAACTGATTACTTACTTGGAATCCACGTATATCTTATTTATGCTTACATCAGTTTGGTTTTATTAATTGAAAATCTTACGCCTTGGCTTTTTTTGTCGTAGGTCATTTGAAGTTGAAGTTTCGTGATTGGTGAATCAAATTTTCCTCTCCAGCAATGGTATTCCCTTAATCTTTTTTTTTTTCTCAAATCAATTCAAGTTGCATAGAAACTAGACGTACATCCATGGGTAGGTTTAGAAGATCACTGTTTGGCTAATGTGTCAGAGTGCAGGAGGATTATTAACCATTTCAATTGAATTTGATGAAGGCCTAACTTAAATAAGACATGTTAACTTTGTTGTGGCCTGTAAACAATGAACTTGAGGAATACTCGAGAGCGCTTTTGCTACACACACTGGACTGAGGAATTAGTGAATCAAGTAGTTCTTTCATTTTGATTATCTGTTAGTAACAGTTTGGAAAATGCATATTCATTTTGGTAAGGCTAGAGACCTACTTACTAGCACTTGACTCTGAAACATGCTATGACAATATATTCATAGGTTAAAAAATGATGATAGTGGCTTGTTTGGAGTTTTCATACACCTATTAGTAAGAATAGTGAACTTTATTGCGCTTAATCACAGGCAAGGATTATGTGAGATATCAAAATATACTGCATGACTTTCTAATATGGCTTGCCTGGGAGAAACATATGTATTTTAATTTTATTTGGTTAATTTCATCTTTATAAGAAAGTTTAGATTTTCCTCCTCAAGTTTGGCAATGAAGCCATACATGTCTCTCTAGGTGTAGTGTTGAAACATTCTTAGAGTAAATATGGGCGGCGAATTACAAGGGGTTCCATTAACATTTAATATACAGCAAATGTATTCAGATATTTCTTTCACAACTCTATTTGATGACAGTAGCTTAAAAACTGGCTTAGACTATAACTGAGTGGGAAAAGGTACTGAGGAATTCAGTTTCATCAGGGGTGAACTAAATGGAAAAGAATTAGCTGTAAAGAGTGTAGAAGTAGATTGAGGAGAACACAAGTCTATGTTTGCCCAGGTGAAAGTTTAGCGTATAGGAAGAAGAAAATTAGTACTGAGTGTATTAAGTATATTCACTTCTTTGTTTTAAATTAATAAGAACTGAACTGAAGTAAAATGGAATGTATGAAAAAATCTCCCAAGCCTATTTATTCCGTCCAAAAGTGGCCAGAAATTGGAAGTAAAGGAGTTAAAAAGATATTAAATTCTCAAATTTTAGCAACTTAATTGTTTAAAAACACGAGAAAATATTGAGTTGGTAGAACATGAAAATTGATCTCTCATATCATATTTCCTTGAGGTTACTTTGACTCGTGTGCTACCAAACAATTCGAGGAAAATGCTCTTAACCCCAATGGGTAAAATCAGTTCATCACCCTAATTGAACCAAACAAGGTTAACCTATAAATAGCTAGTTTGTGTAGTTAAAGTTCAAATATCAAGGTGTACGTGTCTTATGATTTTAACATCCAAATTCACACTTGAACTCTAGTATAATCTTCACGATGATTCATAATTTGCTGTCTGCAGGACAGTTAGTACTTAAAGGTTCGTTTGGGAGGGATAAATAAATCTAAATAACTAGTCTTATACATATGTTTATGTGTGTTAGTTTCTTAGCCTCTCTTATATTTTAAGTTCTTGAAAAATTGTGTCATCTGATTGTATCCTAATTCCTAAATCTGGATATCTTTACTGAATACTTCTGACTAATCGGCTCTAGTTGAAATGAAAATGGAATTGAATTGCAAGTTCATGTTTCTTGCTGCCACTTTTTCTTGCAGGCTGCAAGGATTCTAGCAAACTTGATCATTATGGGCTCTGGAGTAATGGCAAGAGCATTTGTTCAAGCATATCGTCAGGCACTTACCAGTAAGTTTCCCTATGAAATCTTAATTTATGAATAATTTTGTAGCATTTGCATTGACTTATATGGGATCTAAGCTCAGATCAGATAGTCAACTGACAGTTATTTTTCTTTATCTTAGTGCATAACTATAACTTATTTAAACCAAAGGTGTGAATATAACTTAATAAATATACATTAGCCTATTTATCATTAACATCAGGAAGTGTATTAGCCAGCTAAAGAAAATGAAACCAGGGAACTTAATTTTTTACTAAACAAGTAAAATTCTTTTGGTCTATGATTTACTGCAGATGCCTCAAAAAATGGAGTTGCTCAAGAAGCAGTACAGAACATCAGAAGAGGTAGTAAGATGATGACTGATGCCGAGGCAAGGCAAATTCTTGGTGTAACTGAGCATTCATCATGGGAAGAGATTTTACAGGTCTCCTTTTTCTTTTTCCACATTTACGTTTGGATGCATTGTTTCTTATCATTCAATAATTTGGATTTTCCCTTGTTGTTTTCAGAAGTACGATAACTTGTTTGAGAAAAATGCTAAGAATGGGAGTTTTTATCTCCAATCGAAGGTTCATAGAGCCAAAGAATGTCTGGAAACGATTCACCAACCGAAAGAACAGAGCACAAATTGAGAAATCAATATGTGATCTGTTGAACCATGCAGTTGCTGCTTGTACTCTTATTTTGTCAGCGGGAGCTATCCAATTGCACTTTTTAATTGAGAAAAGCTTAGTCAGTAGTGTTAGCAACATATTGGTAGTAAACTTTTCTGTAGTTTGAAAGTCGAAACCACAAGTGAGATGACCTTAGATGTCGTCTCTTGGCTGAGGCTGAAGTATAGTAGTTGGTTTTTGTTGTTATCGAGCTCGTTTTGACGCCATCCATGTTATTTATGGCGATAGTAATGAGTGGTGTATGGGGCTTGTAGTTAGTAACGACTAATGACTGGAGGATATGAAATACAAGTGTTTCGAGCATTTGTTTGTTGAGCAATGTTTGCCATTTACATTAGTCAAGTCAATTGACTGTTTGGCATTTGCATTTGTTTGTCAAACTTCTGGTAATGTGTTATTTAGTCAAAATCAGTGCCTCCAGCACATGAGACTCTTTCTTTCAGGAGACACTCTCTGCAGACTGCATGTCACAATTCAGCTATGGCATACACTAATACAAAATACGGTAACAAGTTGTTGGAGTACAACTACTATTAAATTTAGAGATTTTATTTTTTAAAATGTCTTTTTAGGATTTCAATGCAATATTAATTATCTTGTTTTTCAATTTAGACCTTATTTATTGCACCTAAAATTCTTATCTTATTTACTCCAATGCAATATTAATTAAGGGTATTTTAGGTATATCTTTTATTTTTTACCAATTCATGCTATTTATTATGGTTCGTTAATACCCGTGCAAAACTCTAAAACATGTGTTGTGGAACGGATGGAGTAATTTTAATTTGACATAAATTAATTTATCTCTTCATCTTTTGTTTTTTTTCCTGATAATTTCCAAAAATTTCAATGTAGTCTTTAAACCCAGGAAATTCAAGGATCTATTAAAAATTCCACGAAATCTCTAAAACTTCTATCCTCGGGAAACTCAAACAAAATATATTGAGCTTTTTTGTTTGGTATTTGGGAGAGCAGTTTGTGAGAGTGGTGGAAGTTTGTGAAATAATCTCAATTTACGTAATATTGTTTGTATGGATTTTGGGAGTGTGGTTTGAGAAATAAGATGGGTGTAGTTTTTCTGGAAGAATTTAGGAAATAGGTGTTAAATGTGTAAGACTTTATGTCAATCATGTTTGTTATGTGAGATAAGTTGTGTAAGAGATATATTACTTTATGTCAAATCAAAGTAGAGTTTATATAGGTTTTTTTATGAGAGAATAAAATTGTTATTTGTTTGGCTTTTGGGATATTAGTTTGAGAAAATTGAGAGAAGATAAAGTTATTTCAGAAAGTAGAAATGATGTTTGTTTCGCTTTTACCAAACATAATTTTTTTTTTTTTTGGAGATGCCAAACAAACATACCCATTGACTTTGAAACACTGATCTCAATTAATGTAGATTAATTATTATATTTGAGTCTTCCATGGAGCTATATTAATGACGTGTTCTTTTATAAACTGAGTGGTACATTACATTCTTGTACCTGATTGGTTTCTTCATGTTCTCAATTCAATAGTACGTTTACGTACTGTCAAATAACTTGTGCGCAAAACATATGGTTGGTTGGTTAGTTGGTTGGTTTTAAATTTGGACGAAGACAAATTAAATTTGCCGGAAAGGTTGACTATAAGAAGCCAACAGAACAGACACCATTATACTCTATGTTTATGTGCTGTACAAGACAGGAGTAATGGTTTAATGTTTTATCCGTAATTTTACTTTTATGCATAACTATTAACTAGACAGATCGTTGAATCAGTTTGATCTTTTTCACACCGGAGCGGTGTGGACTATGAAGGAAGTTTGACCACTTGAGCTAAATTTAAAAAAAAAAAAAAATTTATTGCATTCAAATAAAATTTGAAATCTCATCGAATTCGAGCACAATCCATGAACTCAAAAAATACATATAAGGACAAGATCATATCCAATCCGAAAGTTGACCCTACCCAACCCGAATGTACTTTGTTGATAGATAGTACAAATATTGTTTCATTTTGAGTACCTTTTTTTTCTTTATAATGAAGTTCTAAATATTTTAAAATAAAAGAATTGTTGAGATGAGATCATGAAGTTATTATTAGTTATTCTTATACGTAGCCGTCAGTCTGCGAAATTTAATTTAATAAGGTCTTGTTTTAAAGGCGTGATGAATTGTTAGGGATCGAATAAACAATGGCTTCCCAACAAGCTAGTGATATTTGCTAAATACTACTACTGTTTTAGTACTCATCTTGTTACCCACCCACTTTAATTATTATTATTGATGATTATTGTAATTAATTTCCAAAAGTTCTGCGCACACGTGTGGGACGAATATATGGGCCGGTGCCGAAAAGCTGGTAGGAGTTCAGATTTTCTTTCATTATATGATTCATTCTTGCATGTCAAGAAAGAGAAAAGTAAGCAATAAATGATATACTAAGTAGGATTAGGGAATCTTCTCAAAATAATATTACTACTTGCTAAGACTTAATTAATTTACTACTCTTCCAATATTCCTAAATACAGATAGTAATTTACTTGGTCAAGTCATGAAATCCTGAATAACGAAAATAATACATGGGGGCTGATGCTTAAAAAAAATGAGTTTGGGTTTGAGGCATTTAATTAATCCCTTGTTAAAAATTAAAATGGTGTTTTATATGCACCCGAGATCTAGCTCTATCACATATATGTGTCACATTTTGATATTATATATATATATCAACGTATCAATGGATAAGTGTACACGTGGGTCCAAAGTAATAAATTTGATTTTTTTTTTTTTTTTTTTATCTACTGGAGTGTGTATATACAGTTCAAATTTGAATGCTTATAAATATATACGTTTGACAAATACACAAATACGTGATATATGTTTTCAAATTATAGATTTGGACTTTATAGTAATTGGTTAAAGCGATGAGTTTAATTTGTGCCAAATTTTATAAGTGTGTGACGCAAGAATATAATGAGATAAATGATTTTGTGTGGAGCTAAAGTGCATTTTGGGTGAGAGGAAGATGAGAAATGCATGTGTTTTGGGGAAAGTATAAAGCATGAAAATGTACATGCGCGTGCGTGTGCCTTGGTGAGTTCGTAAAATTAGAAGTAATTAGCCGAATTCGGTGACCATAACATAACCCCTTTCGGCCTTCACTTTTATTTTCTGGATTTCACATTTGCATTTCATATATCTTAATTTTTATATTTATTATTTATATATATATAGAAAGCAAGAAAACAGCCTTTTGCTGCATACAATCTCAATCTCCAACATATACTAATTATCTTTACTCTCATAAAATCAAATTAATACACTTTCTGCGTTCGTCATGGATCATATTAATTTATCGATAGATGAACTTCTAAACTCATCTTTAAGACTTTTTGGGTCTTTTTTTTCTAACTTGGGAACTGCCGAAAAGGAGTATCTACATTTGCTTCTCAGACAAGCATATGATTCAATTTCCTTTCTGCCAAATTAATTTGTTACATTTTCTTTCTTTCTTTTTTTCTTTCTAAAGCAAATAGGATAAAGATATACTTTGCTTCATATTAGAGATACATTAAAATTGACTTATCTTCTGCACGCAGGCGAACGTGTGTCTGTGTGTTGTTTCTGCATTAATTGTCTAGGCAAGGGTTTTCAATTTTGCATAACCCTCATCAAGTCATTTTTATTGCAAAAATTGCAAAATGCTTTATTATATAGTATCAAATGTACAAAATTTTCCATTTATATTACATTAACTTATAAATATAACTACGTGGTGCACTTATTCTTTACCGTCAAATATTTGAACCATTGCATTATATTATCATCAAGCTCTAACAATATTCTTTCAAATTGAGGAGTAGTTATAGCTCTAGTTATTGCACGTATATAGTGCATGGTCAAACTCTTTGAAAATCGAACATAAATTCATGGTCCAAATATTTGACGGCAAAACATAATATATCAAGGGCCGTCAAATTGTGATCTATCAAATGTGTTTTTGCATAATGCTTTGTATCAAATACACGTATTCTCTCTCGACTTATATAATTACAGACTTTGTGAGTTTACCACACTTATAAGAAAGTGACCAATTCATGCAAATTATATATAAATACACGTATTCTTTTACTAGCTAGGTATAGTCAAGTCGGACCAGTATTAGAATTTGCAGACCTTGCTATTATTGTTTATTTATCACTACTATATGGGCCTATGGGGTAGATGCACGATACTACCAACTTGTGTTATGCGAAACTTGAACAAAATTACCTAGTGGATTTGTTTTTCACCAAACTCTCTTTTGTACTTTCAAAAATCCTGCATAAAACACTCAATCTCCGTTAGTTACTAATACCGTTTTTTTAATTGATTGCTTAAATTACCCTTAGAAATAATTAGAGTACAAGGGGGTTTTGTACAAACGTTCAAAAGTACAAGAGAGTTTTGCGCTGAACAAAAATATGCCAAAAACACAAAAATCGCATATTGTTAAAAAGGTGGACAAAAGGAGACAAACCGGGTGTTTTATGTTTTATTTTTAAAAATATAAGGGAGTTTGATGAAAAAAAAATTACATGATATAATGATGTAGGCTTTGCATAACATATGATAGTATCGTGCAGCTTTCCCCAATTATGTAGCTAGGTTGTTTAATGATTTTCACCGTTACCTATGAATAATGCTTCCTCAATATATGAACTATGAACTAACTATAAATGCATATGGTCCCCGTAAATTTACAAACTATGGACACAAAAGATTACTAAATCCAAAATAGGAGAAAAAATAGTAATTCATGGAATCAGCTATCGTTGATTAATACTTTAAATGTTCCGAATGCTAATAGCAAATCAGTAAAAATTTTGGGATGAAAAATTCCTTTGGTGCATATACATGAAATTTCTGAATGTTTTGTCTTCTAGAAGTTGTATGTAAAGTACTCAAGAATTTTTTCATTAAAATGAGATGACATAATGATTATTTATGCATGAAAATGAGAAGAAGAATGAATTGTATAAAGAGGAGGGAAAAACACTTCATACCAAACTTTAGTCCAAAAAACACATTTGATACTAAGCTTTTTGAAAAAACACATTTCATACCATGATTCACACAATCTTGACACATTTAGTTTTGCCGTTAATTTTTGGACGAAATTCAGCACGTGTCGCTCATGTGCCCATTAAATTGATAATGAGAGGGAAAACATGCACGAGTTTTAAAGACCCACATTTGACGGCACGTCCTGAATCATGTCCGAAAATTGACTGAAAAAGTAAATGTGTCAAGATAGTGTGAATCATGATATGAAATGTATTTTTTCAAAAAAATTGGTATCAAATGTGTGGTTTTTAAATAAAATTTGATATCAAAAGGGTTTTTCTCTCGTATAAAAAGGGACTATGTTATAAGTCAAAACCCCAATACAAAATGACAATAATTATAAAATAGAAGTGCAAATTAAAGAAAGGAGTTAAATCTCAATTAATAGGTTCTTCTTGTAAAGTCTAGGATGCGATTCACATTATATATATAAAAGTCAAGTTTAGTATGTACCTAGTACGATAACTAATATGACCGACAATTCTACCCTATAATGGGTTTGGTCGTATTCAAAATAATTAATTATATGTCAAATGTAATATATTTGTATTGAGTTTGAATGTTACTCTTAGAAGAGTGATCGATAATAAAACAATTGCAATACATTTGATTTGTGGTTGAATTGACCAACATGATATAGGCAAGAATTTTCCCTAATATGACATATGTATTGTGTACGTAAATATCTTTTCTAAAGCTTAGCTAGAACTTGACCTAATTACATGTACAAGTACATGATCAACTTCTCGGCCAAAAGATAAAAACAATTAAAAATGACATGAAATTGATTATTAGATACTCCATTCGTTTCATATTAATTGGCACATTGTTACTTTTCACACAGATTAAGAAACCTCATAATTACATATTTTTTAATGGTCAAATGTCTCAAATACCCTTTATAATGATGACTACTTTTTAATTTTTTATTAGTGAGTGGTGACCATTGAGTTTTCCAACTCCAATGAGAGAAAGGGGCAAAATTGAAAAAAAAATGCTTTCAAAACTCAAGCATGCCAATTAATTTGAAACAAAAAAAATTGACAAATGTGTCAATTAATATGAAAGGGAGGGGAGTAATATGTTTATCTTGAAATATTCGTGGCTACCCTCTGTCATGCTAGGTCCCTTTTAGGGACACTTTTACATAAAAAGTGTCCCTAAAACCCCTCTAACATGGCGAATGGTGGCTACTTCAGATGGTAGCCACGAATTTTTGGTTTATCTTCACGGATGAAAATCTTTTACATGAAATTCCACAATCTTGGAAAACTTAACCCTAGCTAGGACATATGACAGAGTATAGGGCAGCTTATCCCCAAAAAACTGAAGCTAGCTAGATGCCTCCAATAATAGACCCCTTTTCATTTGGCCCCTTGCTATACATATGAATGCATTTTACTTACCAAAGCTTATCTCTTAATTAATTATCAACAATCCATCAATTTGTCGAAAAAATTCTTACATGGACAAGATTCATGCAATTTCGTCGAAGAGTTACATGGACACGATCTAGACAAATTTGTTGGAAAATCTTATATATATAGACCATGTCTATGAACATGTGATCAGGAATTCAACATTCCTGTGTGACGGGTCTAAATAAGAAATTTTCATTTTTTGTCGAATGCAAGTATTTATTAATTTTGAATAACATTTTTTTTTGTCTACTAAAAGGTGTATTACATACAGCTCATACCGAATAGTACATTAGATATACGTCAATCCCATTATAGTGTCTCCAGTACTAATGCAGCGTTAGATCAAGGAAAATTATTATGTGCGGCACGAATACAAGCTAGATCGATGGAAAATTTGGGATACATAATTAACTAAACAAAATATTATAATACGTATTATAGCTTAAGTATATCATTTTTGCTTATATTAATCCAATGATCGATGACATAACAAACCCAACTTTCAAATTCATGCTATCCATATCGATCCTCACATAATTAATTGAGAAATTAAAACGCACGAATAATAATTAATTAAGTTTAGTACATTCTCTAGTTCTTCACCCAAAACCAAAAGAAAAACACAAAACAAGACGGGAAAAATAAATAAATAAGTGAACACACGAACTCACCATGATTATTTTTTCATGATCCTTAGAGAAAGAAAAATTACTTAATTTCCTTGATTATTTCTATCAAATTCAGTACCCCAATTTCCCATTGAATTACCAGAACTAGAAGAAGAAGTTGTTCCAAACCATTCCCGATACCTCAAAAAATCTTCTTCATGCTGATTTTGCTGCTGATCATGAGAAGCGAAAAACGAAGACGACATCGTTTCTGTATTCGACGTATCATAATTAGATGCTCCAATATTATTGTAAAGACCCGACGAACAAGTATAATCATTTCCATATAAGCTTAAGCTATTATTATTATTATTATTATTATGATCACCACCACCAAACATAGGTACTTCTCCATGGTACTGATGATGAACATTAAGATAACTTTCTTGACGAGGTGGTGGCCGATGTGATGATGTATTAACCGTACGATTTTCTGAGGTCGACAAAGCATGACGTGTATTAATTTGTTGAGATGTTGTAGTACTCACGATATTTCCAAATTGGACCCTTTCGGGGAAGTTGAGTTTTGCTTTGTTCCCTTTGAACCTTAGCGCTGCTTCATCGTACGCAGTGGCTGCAGCCTCGGCGGTATCGAATGTGCCGAGCCAGACTCTTGCTGCTTTTACGGGATCCCGTATCTCCGCTGCCCATTTCCCCCACGGCCGCTGCCGGACCCCTCTATAGTGTCTTCTCCTTTGGGTAGCGTTCCCAGCTAGATCATTATTTTTTTCACAATTAACAAAAAAATATTTATGTTAAAGGTCACACATGCATGTCACATTTCGGTGTTAGACTTATTTATTTACTAATTATAACAACACATATATTATAAATTTGGACAATTGTAAATAGTTTCATATGCCTAACACCAAAATTTGAAATCCATCACGTATTCAACTCATCTGAAAGTTGAAAGATCTTTTGGAGAGAACTCTGATTATGTCAAATCAAGAACGAGCAAGAATCTAAAACTCTCAAAAAATTCGTGGTAAGAGAAAATATTTGCACATGTTCATATATGGAGAAATTTAAATACAAACCTTGTTGGTCTTGAGTGATTTGGGTTTGATTATGAAGTGGTGCACTTGAAGATGACTGATGAGCCATTGAGTTTTCAGGCACGGAATCAGATGAACCGGACGGGATAGCTCCTCCGGTGTATCCGAGAACTTGAGAAAGAACGGAAACCATAGCTGACATGTCGTGTTGGGATCGGGTTGAGTATATAGGGAAGAATGGATCATCCATATTGTTACTATCATCATCTTTGTCTTGATCCGATGATGAAAAGGGTCTCTTTCCATGCATTGGATGTTTGTGCCTTAATTTAGTTTTTTACTTCTTGGAATTAATTGAGAGTGTATGCAAATAGAGAAAGATTATAAAGTGGAGAAAAGGAGCTCAAAGTTGAAAGCTAATTAAAGGACATTTTTCTAGGGTTTGCTACTAAAGTTTTTAATGAATAAATATATATGCAATGGTAATTTCCATGATGTACCGGAAGACTCTATATATACAACTTTGAATTTAAGTAAGAGTGTGTTTTCAAATAGAAATGGGTGGAAATCGAAGAAAATTATGGCATGAATAACAATTTTATATAGCATGTGGATACATTTATCTCGTGATTATTTTTTATTTTTTTTAATTGAAGACATGATCAATTATAAATATGTATATAAGGTTACATATGTATATTAAATCACATATGAATAGGTATATGGTCAAGGCGAGTTTAAATTAAAATTATAGGGAAAATCAATTATAGTGCAAATGAAGACATCAAATCATTTTTTTGGCCTTAATTTTGATCCATCAGGTCATGATACTGTAGGAAACATTTAATAGTAAATAAATTGAACTAGAATATATGTCTGTTTCTTTTATGTGTGAAAATGGATGAAATGGTCAATACTTTTTGCAGAAAACCACGACGGGTGGATTTTTTCATGATTTTAATTAGGTAGTGTATTTTTCTCTAAATCTATTGATTACTCAACACGTGGCCCTTTAAAATTTCGCTCCGTCTTTCAACTTTAGAGAATCTGTAGATTGAGGAAATAAGTAAAGGCAAAAATTAATATGAACTGATCAAACAAAAAGGACAAATTGATAATAGATTTATTATAGCTCTTTTCGAAGAAAAATTATATAAGTTGGTAAATCCTAAACCACAAGTCTACATGTAAGGTCTATAGAAAAAAGGTTTATAAATAAGTTTTTAGATCTGATCTATGTAAGAATTTTCCTATACATCACCGGATCCAATATTCAAGTGTTCTGATTCAGATGCAGGTTTCTTTACCGGCATCGGATAGATTTTGGGTTTGCAATCTTAGGAAGCTTTTTCAAGCGTGGCTACAAACCAAATACAACATCCTTCAACACTCTCCTTAAAGGGCCATTCTTCATTAAAAAAAAAAATAGACGGAAACATATAATTTTCTTTTTTTGATAAGTGGAAACATATAACTTATGCTTACCATATATCGACTTATAATATTGGGTGCTTCAGAGGGATTGGAAAAGTAAGAGAAAGAAAATATGGTTTTAAATACATTATAAGTTTATAACTACTTCTTGAATATATTCGGAGTTTTTGGTGGGGCTCGAATAACAACATAAATAGTTTGATGTTGAAGGTTTGGGATAGCTTGTGTGCTCCCGAGGCTGTCGGTGGACTTCGATTCCCGCGGTCGATCGATTTTAATACGGCTTTGGTATCTAAGTTGGCTTGGAAAACGGCGGAGAAGGCCGATTGTCTTTGGGTTTGGATTATGGAATCTAAATACCTTCGGGGAAAAGCTTCTTGGAGTGCTCTTTGGCCGGGCCTCAAGCTTCTTGGCTATGGCATGATAGTTTACATTGTAGGGATGTGATTGTTAAAGAAGGTTGTTATTCTATCTCCATGGACTCTAGGATTTTCAAGTGGAGTGAGCCGTGGATTCCTACGGCCTCGAACTTTATCCCGTCTCCTAAAAATGGTTTCGAATCTCTTAAAAATCTCTCTTTTAGTAAAACATTTGATGAATCAAGGAAGTAATAGTAAAAATTTGGAGTTACTTAGTGACCTTTTTCCCCCGAACTTGGTCCATGAAATCCAACAAATTCATTTCTCTTCCTCCCCCGAGTCTAAAAAACTCATGCGGACTCCATCTTCATCTAGAGTGTTCTCGACAAAATTTGCATACTCTCTCTCCCAAGCTAGAAGATTTGATCCTTTGGGTGCAAACCCGAGTCCTTCCTTCAAGCGGTTGTGGGCTTCAAAGATTCACAATAGATCGAAGCACTTCGTTTGAAAACTCCTCCATAACCTTATTCTGTCTCGAGGTAGGGTTCGCAATTTATTTTATCTTGATAATGTGAAGTGCCCCATATGTGATTTGAAGAGGAAACTATTGATCACCTCTTCTTCTGGTGCCCTTCTGCAAAAGCTGTGTGGTTCAAATCTAAATGGTCCATTCGTATTGACTCATATAATAATGAACCTCTTATTGGGTTACTCAATGATTTGTTTAATCCCAAATCTCGGTTGTTTTCGGTTGACTTAGATTGTTTGGAATTTCTCATTTTTGCGGCGTTGCTCATGAAATCTATTTGGACATATCGTACTTCGGTGATTCACAACAAGTCTATGCTAGAGCTTGTTCCTTTTATTAAATATGTGGCTAAGAAATCTTATGAACAAATTTTTTTGCTCAAAAGAATCTCATTAACACATCAAAGGCGTCTCCTCTTGGTCATTGTTGGTCTCCTCCGATTGATTTTTTTAAGGTGAATTAAATTTGCTTCTATCAAAGATGGTTTGAGACTACCAATTCTTAAAAGGTGTCAAATTGGTCCTCTCGAGCCCTTATTGTTGAAATCTGCAAATTTTGGGCTCGTTGTCTCAAATAAAAGTTCAAATTCTCTTCTTGTAACTCAAATTTTGCCACCCACAACCTTGCCCCGTGGGCCTTTAAATCCGATTGATCGGATTGATCAAATTGTATTCCTTTTCATAGTTCCGTTAAATATTTGTTGTGATGGAGACCATCCATATTTTGACTTTGTTGAACCGTTTGATTAGTGTGGAATGAAATTTACTTATAAAAAAATAAAAATAAAATATATGTACTGTATTTCCATGACATGACATTATATATGTATCACTCTCATTTGCATTGTTTGATGGCTTTCAGCCGTTAAATGTTAATCCAAGACAACTGCAGTTCTTCGACTATGAATTTGTAGCAATTTCATCCTCCATTACCAATAATGATAGGTGGGGTAAGATAAATTAGGAATAGGCACATTAAAAATAAATAATTGAAATTAATGATTACAAATAATGGTAAAGATAATGATAATTCTTAAATAAGTAGCTTCACAAATATATTCAGTATTTAAAACACTCGCGATTCAAGAAGAAACTGTCTGTATTATCGCTGAAGTACTGTCAAAACTCCCACAAAAGCACAAAGTTGCACCGTTTATGCGCTACAATGTTTCTTAAATAATGTTTACCAGGCCAACCACTTTAAACTCATGATACACAACCCAATAGCTGCACTTGATGTCATCTTATTTGTCACATACAACATAACTAAAGAAAATCAATATGAAATTTCTGTGACAGCTAAATTGCATTGTAGAGAAACAGGGTTAACAGGACAGACTTTATACATAAATCAAAATTGTTTTAAAATGTGCACATGAATCATCTTACTTGTGCACGCTCGTCTGAGGGTGTCGACTCCTGGACACTTTGATCTGTTTTAGCATTTTGCAAATTTGCAGCTTTTTCTGCTTCAGCTTTCTCAAACAAAGCCTGTGTTTGCATGGCCTTCATCATCTGCTTCATTGTCTTCTCCTCTCCTTCAAGCTGCGCTTTCAGTATGTACTCTGCTTCCTTGTCAATTGGCTTGAAGTACTCCTCAATGGCTGCTTCCTGGAGAAATTCACAAATTGTTGTTTAATAAAAAAAAAAAAAGTACAAAATGGTGATGGAGAAGAAATGAATAGAGTCAAGCCCACTGGTATTTGTTATAGTGAAAAGGTTGTGAGCTGATAAAAAAAAAAGTTCTCTGCATGCAGGTTATTATCAAATTGAGCTAGGGAATTGAAAATACGATGCATTATCAAATACAAAATGCAAAGAATATGTTGGCCTATCAATTTAATAAAATATTGATTGAGATATAAACACATGGATGATCATTCAAAGAAGTCATATCCATAGAAGTATGTCCCAATAACCAAACTAAGCTCCAATTTAAATTTGCAACAATGGCCAACTGCAATACTAGAATTTGAAAATTAACACGAATTTCATCTTAGTGTATTAGAACTAAAATACAAGAGTGAAACTCAATAGTAGAGGGGTTCAGCTGACTGATTTTCCTGGGGAAGAGAGAAGTACACAACTTTTATAAGGGCAATGCACTCTTGAACAAAGCCTTTTCGCTAAAGTAGGCATTGATACCTAAGTTGAAGCAACATTATTGATGAGTGAAATGCTGATTGATTGTGCAATCTTAAATCTCAATGATGATTATTCCCATATCTTAAAGTCCTAGCTTTGACATAAAAGTAAAGGGATGTAATAACATTAAAAAAAGAGATAAACTCACTGTTTCTTCTAACTTCTTATTCATAGATTTCATATCCTCGACCATCCGCCGGACCTCCGTCAAAATAATTTGTTCAGGAACCTTCTCGATAGCCGCTTTTCTTTTTTGAGCCTTCTCAAACACAAATAATGAAATGATAAATTTAAGATCAAACTCCGGAAGAAGCCAAAACATTAAATTAAATTAAATTAAAAGGGAAACCTGTTCGAGTCGTTGCTGGATCTGTAATCTGTAAGATCGGATTCTGCGCTCTTCGTAACCCGATAAAACCCTAACATAGAACATCGCTTTTCTACCAAAATCCAACAGCCTCTCCATTTTCTTGATTTTTTTCTCAAGGAATGGGTTTTGAATGTTTCAGATTTGGGGAGATATAATATCTGTTGTTGTTCTTGTTAAATGGAACAAAGAAAAAGAGCAATAAATTATAATTAGTCTAAAGCAAGCAAGCATATACCAAAAACCCTATAGCAATAGCAATTAAATATTTTCGTATTTGAAAAACAAAAATAATATTTTTCTTTACGAAAATCTAATTCCGCCAAATTACCAATCCGATTTGTTGTTAAGGGACACTGAGAATAGCTAATGCAACTACGCTGCAGGAAAGGGTAAGCTATTACTATAAACAATAAAACCCGATCATTAAAATTTCTTCTAAACCATAAAAAGTGTCCAATATATTCCCACTCATGATTTTCAAGTTTCCTTTTTCCATAATCTTCAAGTTTCAAAAATAGGAAAATTGTATATTTAGCCCTTACTTGAGTTTCAGTCGTAACAAAAATAATATTTTTTTATCTTATTTTATTTTATTTGGATCTAAAATATATGGTCCCTTTTTCCTGATTTGATTATTTAATTCTTACCTGACATATTTGGCCCTTTATTTTTTTTAAATTAGACATATTTTATCCTCTACTTTTTTAGATCAAATAAATTGAATCAAGAAGTCAACACATTTAGTTTGCTAAAACGAATGTGGCTTAAAATAACTTTTAAGTATCTAATATAAAAAATTATATACAAGTGATTTTTTTCTATTAAATTAGATATAAAGGACTAAGAACGAAATAATAAATGTGTTGAATATAAAAGTACGATAAAAAAAAATGTCAATGTAGAAAATAAATGGCTACTTCTGTTTATTGTGTGAAAAATAGAATACTAAAACTGTAATTTACCAAAAATAGTGTATGATTTTGTAAAATATGTATGGTCAGTTGGCTTTCTCAAATTCAAATGAAAAATATTTGATTTTTGTGTTATATTTAGCCAGCATAATTTTTCAAAATTAGTAACATAAGCACACGTTTGGATGCTAAATTTTCGGTCTTCGAATACTTATTTAGAGTACAGCTGATCTTTTTTTTTACTAATGCAATAATTGGTGAATGTTAACTGCAAACTTAATAATCATACATTCCTAGTCGTATATTAATTTTAATAAAGCTCTGTAGCTAGAAATCAGTTTATGGAACGCTGTGAATTACTTTATGTTGATATTTCTCTTTAGAAAGAAAAAAATACCATTGTAAATTAATTTCCCTATCAAATTTTATCGCGTCCGATTTAAGGAATTAAAAGGTCGATCATATTTGAATCCAAAATAAGGTAAAATTGATGCTACATAGTTTCTTTTTGAAATTTTAATATGCATTTACGAAGCTGGCTTAATAGTTTCTCACCAAGATTTCATAAAAAAAAAAAAAAGGTTGAACAAGAAATTGATGATTTCTTATCATAATTTACATCCACCAGGTAAAATTCTCAAGTCTTGAGCATCAGTATTTTGTAGTTCTTATTATGTGCAATCATCTATAATTTGTAGGAAATATGATGCTTGGCTAATAGTAATAGTAGTAATTAAGTAATGATCAGAAACGCACAAATTCCCTTGCAAAAATGAAGTGAAGATTTCAGATCAGATGTCAACAAATTAAACACACAGATTGGTTGCATAAAATCAAGATTATCTTAACAATCATCATATGAAAAAGGACGAAATTAAAAGACCAGCTTTTCTTTGCCACTTAAAAGAACCCTGACAAAATTGGTATACATAAAATAAAGCATGTTTCTCTGGTAAGATGAAAAATGACCTTAACCAGCGACATGACAAAATGAGGCTGAAAAATAGAGGGATGTATGTATGTACATTCTCAGAACTGATTATGTATATGGACTAATACCTCTAGCTCGCATGTATGTCAAAAACTGGGATGGTAATTCTGCTAAAAGTGATTGAACAACAGAGATTTCTCCACCTGCAAATTAACACAAATCTTAGATTACTATTATAGTCACTCTTTTAAGGAAGTTTCTTGTCTTATGGGGCTTACTCTGTACATCCCGGAATGGGACAAACTGGACTATATCACGTGATGCAACTCGTCCAGTTGTACTTTCAAGTCTCTCCCCTTTATCTGCATCTAATATCTAATAGACAAACAAAAGTAAGTAAGTCGAGACTCGAAAATATAGGATAGGATATATTGCTTACAGAAACTAATAGTAAAAAACATTCAAGAAAAGATGAAAGCATATACCTCCATTTCTTTAAAGTCAGCTCCTCCAACCCCAACAATAAGTATCGATAGTGGCAGATCTGATGCCATAACAAAAGCATCCTTTGTTTCCTGGAGATCTGTTATCACTCCATCCTAAGATGGTTTGAATATGACAATGGATTAGTCAATTGAGAATAAAAATTAATAGGAAAGATGATTCTGAAATCATTTACTAGATGGGGAAATTAACAAGGATACCGGTTAATTTTTCATAACATTGATGCTGAGAAGTAAAAAAATGCAATACATTAAATATGTAAAGTCTACCGTGATAATCAACAAAATGAAATACTTTCTTTCATTTCTGGCAACAGATCCGCTAGCTATCTGTGCAGCAGTTGTAACTACATGTCCAAACAGTGTTGGTCCTGCTAATGAAACATTGAAAAGAGCATTTGCATAGGCCATCATAATTCCGTTGATCCCTTCAACCTGGCAGAAAACATAAAGAATGGTAACAATGTCAATGAAGTAATAAGAAATACTTAAAAGTGAGTTGGGGGGAGAGAAGTTTCACCTCACAATAATTACTACTGCCATTTAAGTTGAAACAATGTGATACTGGACCATCGATTGGCCGTGCTCCAAAACCCCAAGCAGGAAACTTTTTGTCTGAATCATAAAACTGTAACACACCTCCAACCTCCATAATTGCCTAAATTTAGAAGGTAAAATTAGTTACGCTTTTCTCACACCAGAAACCCTATTATCTTCATTAAGGAATGTCTCACTTTCTGATATGCATTCGGCCTTCCTGAAGGATCAATATAGTGCAAGGAATCGGGCAGGCGGGGATTACCATTTGAAGCTGATACACAAGTAGTGAAGAATAGAGAAGATCAATTCAAAAACTCGAGACCTAAGTAACTTTGGATTTTGTAACCAGTATGCATTCATCATTTAGGGACAGAAATTATGGAAGCACCCACATATAAATGCAAGAAAAAGGAAACAATATGCCTTCTTTGGTAGGAAAGAAGAAGATATGAATACAAAAAAGTCAGATATAGACTCATAGTTGTTCTACATTTGATATTCCAACATGTCTTATTTTACTTGTTATTAGATGTTACAAGAAATCATGGATCAATAGGAACCATATGATTTAGTAAGTAGGCCCATTCGAGTAGGGCTGACATTTATTTACTATTACAATGGAAGTAGACAAGAAAAAGTAGGAGAATGCCTTCACATGTAATAATCTGGCAAACCAAGCCAAAGGTAAGATTTTATGTTGCCAAAACAGTCCAAGTCAATTCTCAGACTCTTTCATTGCCCAACCATGAACTGATTGAGAGAACATAATAACACATATAACTTCATAAGATCGAAGTTATCATGAGGCAATATTTAGTCTTCAAAAGTTTTAACAGAAGATGATAAAAACCAAATCAAACACATTTCTAAGACATTTAAACAAATATACCGGTGAAATCAATGGCAGTCATGAAGTTCAGCTCATAACCCCCAGCCAAGTAATCGAGGAATGTATACTTGATGTTCTCTGTATACTTGTCCACAAACAACTGACTCTTTAGTGCCTATGTGGCAAAATGATGGCAAATTAATAACAATACATCACACTCAAATACAAATTCCAAACTTGATAACTACAACTGTTACCTTGTTTTGGTGATTTTGTCCAACAGAGACTGGGATGAATAAATTCTCGCCACTTCCAACAGAATGTAACTTTTCTAACCCTGCCAATGATTTCTGTGCTTTTCTGAATTATTAGGATAAGGAAAAGGCAAATTCATAATTAGTTCACAGTACTCTGCTTAAAAAAATGATGACAGAATGACAATCACTTACCCCAGTAGATCATGTTTTCCATTGCTATTGAAGTTAAAACACTCAATAGTTAATGGGCTGTCCTGCAGTAGTCAGAAGCTTATTAAAATGAAAACCGCATTGCATTACCCCAAAAATCATAGAAAAGGAATCCTCATCATGGACGTATGAGATAGCAAAGATTTCCAGACCCACACCCTTGTTCATGTTTAATTTTATTACAATTTCCACACAGCAAGTCTAAAATCCAGAGCACTGGATTCTTAGCGTATGGACTCTGTTTTTCATAAGAAGCTTGAACGGAAACTACGTCCAACAAATATTTATGTAGCAATATAAGCTTTAAACTACTCATGTGACATAGTATGGAGTACCATAGCGTGAAAAGTTATATGATTATTCTACAAGTGCAATACCTAGTTATGCAACTTTTTTAGGATAAATATTTAATTACCTTGCTTCCAACTTGCTGAATACTCAAGAAAGTCTGTTTCCATGTTGGATTATGGTCGTTTTTCAAGACTTCAGTTTTGCAAATTGGAACTGATATTCCACTCTCAGTGATTTTTGATATCACCAGAAAGGGGTCCTGGAAAAATTAAACGGCACTACATGCTTTAAATCAGGGTTTCCAACTTCAGAATAAAATAGATAATTGAGAGGGAGAATTATCTTACACTTTTTGAGAACAAATCCTTAGATTCTAAGTCTGAACATCTAAATGTCAACTCTGCCGTCGTCTTTGATGCAACACTTTCTTCAGCATAAATCATGAGCTGACCAAATTTTCGAACATGAGCTGGACCAGAACCTTCTTCACGTGCCAAATCTAAAGTCAGCGTCCTGTTTGATTTCGTGACAATCTATAAGAGAAAATGAGGATCACACAGGTGCAAAAAATAAACCCTACTGATCTCTAGAATTGAAAAGCTCTGAAAGAAAAGATATAATTCAACTGCAGAGAAAGAAGAATGGATACTAGGAACAAATGGGAAAAGATATGCCCGAAAAGCAAGCTAGACTTGTGATTGTTGAGGCGTCAAAAAAGGTAAATTACAAAAACACTTGATCCAAACACAACAGGCATATCCATAAAATATGAAATAAAAATAACCAGGAGTGAAACATTTTGTGGTTAGTCTATTCCAACTTTTG
This sequence comes from Penstemon newberryi var. newberryi, assembly GCA_030819805.1. Lineage (NCBI taxonomy): Eukaryota > Viridiplantae > Streptophyta > Magnoliopsida > Lamiales > Plantaginaceae > Penstemon > Penstemon newberryi. The sequence continues at coordinate 2,945,405 of JAUALY010000008.1, forward strand.
GCTGCGCATCTTTCATGTAGACAACATAATCAGATATGACATCCGAACATACCTCTGATAACGTACAACTAGCCTCACCAAGAAATTGCTGCTCCTCCAGCTTAAGCGCCTGAGCAAGAAAAGACATTTTATGACCTTAATATGACAAATTCAGAAAGTGTACATAGAAATGACATTCAGGGAAATATATATTACTTGTGTACAATTTTCATTCCCTTCAAAAAAAAAAAAGGAAAACTGTATAAACTATATGATACATAAATATTCTAAGAGAATTATGTGAACTTAGCAACAAAAACAGACAAAACTAAGGGCAAAGTCCGGATATGAACATGAATATGCTCTTGATGCTACATAAAACGGGACAAAATAATTGCTCAACATCAGCTTTAGATGATCTTCTGAAATGACATCCAAAAGGTGATTAGAGCATAAAAAACTGGAAACAAGTTTTCCCCATACTTATATCCTTGCAGTAGAGTTAGAAACTTCCATATGGGAATAACAAGAGAAACTTCAAGTTTATTGAAATCAGATCCTTGTTAGTGCATACAATTTCCGGTTAAGATGTGAAATTTGTTAGTTAAACCAAGAAGAAATTAACAGTAAAATGAAATATGCCATTTTCTTCCGTATAAAATGCCAACTGTTTGTTGCAAAATGAAAATTTTGAAGAGAGGAGAGGAGAGGAGAGGAACAGAGGGAGGGAAAGGTAGTGGAAAAGACCAAAGCTAAAAATTCATACCGAGAGGATGAGAGAAAATTAGAATAGATAGTTTGGCTACTGATGCATTCTAAAATAGGAAGGGCACCAGATCTAGAAGTAAATGTGATTGAAATAAATATTTCCACTTCACACGTAACTGAACAACACAATCATGATTCAAGGAATTTCTCAATATCTTGATCACAAATTATACAACTATATTTCTTATCCGATTTTTTTATGAATTAAACATCATTCAGATAAACGGTTTAACCATGCAATAGAGAACCTTCAATGTAATTTCAATACTTTTTTATAAAAGACACACAGATAAGACACTTGATATACCTTTGTATCTATGTTGTGGAACGAAGTGTCTACATCGAAGATATGAAACCTGTAATGGAAATCAGTTCATTGAGGTACATCAGGCTGCAAAATAGGAAATCTTATGGGAAGAAAAATGTATAACGTATGAAAACTCACACCAAATTCTGCACCATCTCAAATTGATAAGTAACTGTACATTTTCTAATCCACTTGGGACTCAATGAATTTAAAACTACTTCTGTGCGGCCAAGCTCTTGAAGCGTACCATCTCTTTCTTTCAAATAAATAACCACCATAGGATCGCTCTGAAATGAAGTGAGAAGGGTGAGGAGGCAAGTGAAAATATTCCTTACAAGAGCAACACTACCACAAACTTATGAGCAAAAGAATCAAAAGGGAAATATAATATAATAGAATAAATAAGTAGGTCCATTTACCACATATTAGAGAAGCTTAATACAATGGAAAAGCAACTTTAAGAAAAAATATTGTGTAGCGTAATTCCGGGACAAGATGTAAAGCAATTCTTCTTGTGTCTCCACAATATTTTATACATCAAAATGAAATTAGATTGGTTGAAGAAATGATAAAATTTATTGAGGGTTCCCAATTACCTTTGAGTTAAATGACATGAAAAAAAAATAAGAGAGCATATTCGTTGCCAGACTATAAAAAATGTGAGAAATTGATAGTTAACAAATTTGACCTAATATATGTAAATGAATCTATGCAGAGCACATAATTGTGAATATAGAGGTAAGTTACAATGAATAAGATTGCCAGTTATGAAAATATATATAATTATATACCTTGGAGAGCACATCCCGATCACGCAAGTTCGCAGCAGATAGAGATAACTGCAAAATATGCAAATCGAGTTTAGAATGGCACTTTATATCACTAAGTTATTTGAGTTTCATTTTGATTGTTATCAGCCACCCTTCATTTGAAGTCACTGAATAAAATCATGTGATATAGGTAGGATGAGATTATGGACAGAAGAACCAGATTTTGCAGCTGGAAAAACCTGGAAGACATTTGTCCTGTGCATTTAACCATACTATAGTCCATATGAATGACTAATTCCCGATTGTATAACCAAAAGAGCATGGGGCTGCATTCCATTGTTGTACTTTGTCTCACAACATAACTCCTTTCCAATGACCATACACATTTTCCTACTCACTGATGACTCCCATCCTCGCAAAGAATCAAAGAGATCCTAGGCATTACCGGCCTTGCCCAAGAACAACCTGGCCTGTCATCAAACCTGGTTGTACAGAGTGTATAATAACCGTCCATTTAATACTAATCTTCAGGTATTTAGCCTGGAAAATGCTATCCTTAAAGAGGAGACCAGTCACCCATTTAACATATTTGAAGTTCACTTAGATCCAAAAACTTAAGCCAATGACTCTCGAGTCAAACAAACGCGATAGGGCACCTGATAACCTACACCCCAACTTTAACTACATCCAATGAGATCAGTCTTGCAATTTCAAACTCAGTATTGCGTGCATCAATCGCAATTGTCTTTCCGATTTCAAGTTAGCCAACTGCAGTATGAAAATTAAAAGCCTACACACACATACAAACACTACGTAGCTAATATTTCACTAGGGAAATGCAAAACTATCTAGCCAGTTAACGATGCATTTCGTGTAGAGAATAAATGACAAAACGGACCTCGATCTGTGAGAAGAGGCCGTTGTAGCCGCGAGACTTGAGGAAAGCGTCAATGGCCTCGTTTGACGCGTTGGCTGCGGAAGTGGCGTTGTTGTAAGAGGTAGTTCCTCCGACCGCCGACTGTCCACCGGCAACGTCGGAACAGCAATTCCCCATCGCCGGAGTTACTTAGAGATCAAAATAAGATATTAGCTTCCAGTAATTTTCTGTTAATATAAATCTCGGGTGCTTGGAGATTTTCAAAGTAGTACAGATAGTGGAATATGAGACGACGACGGCGGAAAAACATAAAAAGAAAAAGTTGAGACGAAGCAGTTAGTAAAGGGTGGGGCCCACTTGTCTGTCTTCATGCTTAATCAATGTAATTAATGGAGTATATTCTTCAAATAAAAAGTTATTAGTAAGTAGAATAGTCTTTATCTTTATTTTTAAGTTCATATATTTATGCCACTTATATTGTTTTTTTCTTTTTTCTTTATTGCTACACTTTTATTGTTTCTTCTTCTTTCCTTTTTGTATTCTTGAAGCATCAATAATTGTTATTTTAATTTAAAGTTTATATAGAAGTCTCGAATATGCACCAAACTTTAATATCCAATTGGTTGATTAAATAAGTAAAAGTAATTTTCATTTTAAATGTATTTAATAATAAGACGAGTTTGAGTTTAAGGGGGCTATAGAGTTAAAACTCTCCTCAATTTACTCAACCACATTCTATTGCAAATTTACGTGTATATGTTTAATACATTTTTTTCTTCTTCTTTTTTATAGAATAAATTAAAAAAAAATACCATAAAAATACTTCATAAAATCCTGGTACTCTTGTAATACAAGTTTATGAAGTTTTTACATGCTAAAACATGTATTCTCGAGTTTTGCTCATAGTTGAATCGAAATAAGTATATTTTATCTCAATAAATTTAGATATGTTATCTAAATAATTAAACAACAATGAATTCCACTAGAAATTACTAAACTCGGAAAAGGGACGTTCACGTAATTATATCATATTTATTTTTTATATGCAATTTCATTTAAAGACGCAATTTAAATCCTCACACGTAACAAATTACTTGAGCATCAATTTTTTTTTCTTAGTCTCAGTTTTGCATGTGTATTGATCGTAATAATACCCTATTATATTAAATAATCTAATACATGCCAATCTCCAACAAAAAACTATATTTATAAAATAACTAAAAGCAATGTTGTATTTCAAAACCTTAAGTTTTATTTTTTTTAGTTAAATAAAAAAGTATGATAGTTAAATTTCGTGAATTGGAGAAAGTTATTCTTTATGTTCATATTGAAGAGATAGAAAACTTAAGATAGTATGAATAATTATGATATTGTTTCTTACCATTTTGACAAAGATAATTGATTTAGGAATATACGTACATTGATTTTTTTTTTTTTTTGATAATTCAATACTTTATTAAAAAACAAACATCATACAAAATGTTCAATCAAATTAAAGATGGGATAACCACCATCACAAAACACATTACAAGGAATTAAATTAAAAGAAATCATAGACGACCAATCTGAAGCTAAGACCCACGAAGCTAAAGCCCATTTACGTACATTAGTTTGCCAAGGATAAAATAGAGATTAATATATCAATTGCTCTAGCATCAGGATTATTGCTCTGGCTATATATAGCCTTATAAAACTATTCATAATATCCAATATTTCAAACTAAATGGGTGAAGTGAATCATAAATAAATTTTCATTTAACTCAAACTCAACTAATAAATTGCTCAGATGAAGTTTACACGATCAAATTCACTCATTTTTTTGTTAAGGACATAATAATAAATATCATAAAAAAAAGGATTATCAAATATTTTATATATGCAATAGATAACCATAATATCTCAGATATCGAATGATACATTAATTTTTCGATTCCTTTTCTTACATGAATATATTTGATTTGGCTAAAGTAATGTTTATTTTCGCCTGTGGCCAGGCACAACTGCACAAAGCTTTTAAATTACTTTGGAAAGGTTAGGCGATTCTTATAGATTAGTTAATGATTATGGAAATGCTTTAGGAGACATAATGACTTTTCGGTCACTTTAGTGTGCAGTTAAGTATAATACTGCATGCTATTTGATTTGATCATTTTCAGGCATGCACTATGCAGGATGCAAAAATGAATATCCTAATTCAGTAATACTCAATTTAATAAGGAAAAATTATGATGTAAGTTCAAACAAGAGATATTGTTGAAGAGTACTTATTATGGACAAAATTGCATTTTTAGTCCCACGAGATTGGATCTATAACACTTTTGGTTCTGCAGGACTGTTTTAGTTTTATACTTTTGTAATTAAGATTAAAAGTATAATTTTATAATGTGCAGTACCAATATGTTCAATTATCCCATTATTTATGTATATAGTAATCACAAATTTAAGGTTGAACAGAGTTATTTTAGAAGTTCCCCTTAGTCTTGAAAAAATAATAATGTAGTGTAATATCAAACCTAAGAATTTATTTCGTTCAATAAATTTATAGCTGGAGCACCACCCCTTGCCTACCTGCCCACAAGCCATAGTGCTCAAACCTGATATGATAATGTGATACGTATTTGTTAATAAATCAAAATAGAAATATCCCACATGATTAGCTGGTGAATAATGTAGATTTACAATCTCACATGCAAGCAACAATTTTTAATTGTCTAGGATCCACTTGCCCAACCACAAGACAATGTCGTTTTACATATGTCCCAACAATAACACTATCTCTGTTAGGAAAAAGGGAAAAGATTAAAAAAAAAAGAAATAGAACTAAAGAAAGATAAAAGGAACAGGCAACATGGGGCTCTCTTTTAGATTCCCAATGCTTATCATTAAAAGAAGTTGTTACAATTTATTTAATTAGAACTATACATAGCTGTCTGCATGCATAAACAATCGCAGAGCTTATGGTAAAACGGAAGCATATTGTATATTGTAAGAGTTCAAATCCTATTATGGATTTGAAAAATATTAAAGAATGACTCCTCTTTTCTGAAAAATATTTACTACGCCGAACCAAGGTATCCACGCTTGGATGTTTTAAGTCCCTTTGAGAGTTGTGTGTGATTTAGGCATGTTTGGTTCCTTCAATAAACTCATGGGTTTATTTCGCATTTCATTACTACAATTGAATTCAATAATAAGATCCGAGATAGATATCTGTCAAAAAAAAAATTTTAAAGTTGTTCATGTTGGAAGTTTTGTTCTAACCCAATACAAATAGGCAATGAGTATACCTCTTTGTCCATCTATGATAATTTGAGACCCATCAACAATCACATGAAGAAAGAAAACAATTTTATAAGGAATCAATCAGTTTTATAAGAAAACAACTAAAATCTTCCCTAGTATCATACCCTTTATAAGAGTTAGGGAAACATGCCACAACCCATGACCTATGGCTCGATCTGACCAACTTAAGTTTTTTTAATTTTTGTTTAGATTGGATTTAACCAAGTCCAAAGGGTCGGTCAACAAAACATAAGGGGGAAAAAAAAGATCGCACTAAATAAAGCAAGGCATATTGCCACCCAATGTTTTGACGCATCTGTATTTTTCCTTAACCCGGCCCCTTTCGACCCGCCCCATCCTAACACCGTGCACTCAAATGCCACTCTCATCCTTTACATTAACTTTTGTGAAGCTGGTGGAACAAGATATACAAACAATTAATCATCAGAGATTTTCAAAGTAAACTGGAAAAATCAGCATATCAACTTGAGATAAAGAAGATTAGGAACATCTAATAAGCACTGCAAAATTAATTTGCATGATTTTAAACTTCATTCTCAGAGTATTCAAAAATCAGCAGCTTACCTTAGCAACTTAGTTGCCCGGGTCCCCGGCATACGGATAATAGGAGGAAGTAATTACACAGTCTTTGGATTTTCCAGCTGGCGGGAATTGTTGTTGCACGACTGATGAAGTATACGGGGGCAAGTTGGTTGAGGCATATGGATAATAGGAGGAGGTGACTGCACTCTCTTGAGGTATTCCAAGTGCCGGCAGTTGTGGTTGCAAAAGTGATGAATTATACTGGGGCAAGTTGGTTGAGCCATATGGATTATAAGAGGAGGTGACACTCTCTTGGGGTATTCCAGGTGCCGTGAGTTGTGGTTGCATGACCGATGAAGTATAAGGGGGCGGAGCTTGTTGGTAAATGTTGTATGAAACCGCATTATCTTTATATTGTTGTTCTCTCTGTACAGGCTGCAGTTGATGATACTGCATTCCCAAATTGGTAACTTGGTTATGAACAGCAGCCCCTCCTTCTGTGGTCCTGTATCTGGAAAGAAACCCAATTTTCTAAATCAGCAAAAAGAAAAAAGACCAAGATTTCACGAGCGAAAGTGGAAAGAAATTCGTCACACTTGATTTAACTTAGAAATAATGGATGACTTGTGTCTTCAATTAAAATACTTGATAGTTTATCAAAGTGATTTCAAGGAGAGAGCAAGTGGATTTATAAGAGACTTATATATAGGTCCCAATTCCTTGATGGAAATAATTGAACAAATCCAGTACACGAAACAGTTAAAAGAGAGTTTTTGAGATGTTTCTACTGCTGTAAGAAATAGAATATAAAATGAGTAACACAGTGAATGAGCACACGTAGAAACTGATAGAAATATTGATATGTGCTAAGATAAATCTATATCATCTAAAATTTTAAATACAACTCAGACTTCTATAGTTGTTCAAAGATGCATTTAGGATATTACAGTCCCATTCATTCAAAATAGTTTTAGTATGCATCTGAAAATGTTCCTTACTAATAGTAGCTATTAGCTAATCATCCACCCAATAATTACATACTTTCAGACAGAAGACATGCATAACAAATTATCATATAAAATAGGAGACATACAGGAAGTCGAAACAAAACTAATTAAAAAATTACTAGCCACCAACTTATGCTCCAAAGTCCAAACAGTTAACTTGATACCTAATTGACTTCAAACCTTCTCCTCCCAAAGCCCCCCAAGACAGTAAATTAGTTAACAGAAGAAAGTACCTTGGATAGGGTTCTTGCACCCCATGGGCAACGCCTCCTGTGTAGCGCGGTTGTTGAGAATAGGCAACAGAATTACTACCTGCTGCTCTGTAGCCTTGCTGCGTAAAGTGCACATTTGGAACATATGGAGGATTTACCGGGGCTGCGTGGCCATAAGTTAAATGTGGAACCCTCACTGTATGTTTAAAGTGATTTTGCATTGATGGAGGCATTGCCTGAAATAGCGATACATTTGGTGGGGCTTGGGGTGCAAGTTGAGATGATGATGCAATAAGAGGGCGAAATGACGATGATAATTTTTTCACCTGCAGTAATATACCATGAAAAAATTGGAGGAGAATATTCAGCCATACAAGATACACAGGACTCCAGTGTTATATAGAGGGGGGGGGGGGGGGGGGGGGGAAGACTTACTTGCTTTCCACTGAGTTCTTGCTTGAACTTCGAACCCTTATAGTTCTCCCTTATAACATGTCTAAGAGAACTCTCAGGCAAGGGAAGACATTCCTTGGAAATTCTGAATTTAACCTGAAAGTGAAATCAGCACATTCAGATTACAAGGACAACAAATACAATGCATCACTGGAACCAGAAGAGTGAAGCTGATCAGGTAATCAACAGCTTCCTTTATTACAACTGAGTACATATGTTAATAACATGATTTAGTCAAATCAGCTTTCCAGGACAAAAGCTTAAAAATATATGGTGATTCAGGCTAAACGTCAAATGTTTGTGCATAAACGGCCATATAAATGACACAACACGACAATAATTATGACTTTAAGGAATAAAAATAAAAGGTAATTATGATCAATAAGGAAAGCATAAAAGCTTGTAATTTGTCATTCTCAGTTTAGATCTTCTTTCAGGTATAACATATCAAGCAGTCCACAGAGGTAGGTGATGAAGAATGCAAGCAGAAAGTAGGTAACTGATTACTTACCCCATTGATATAAAGAATAGATAAACCACCCCTTAAGAAGATGCCATTTCATTACATTTATTAACTCCATGTTCCTAGTTAACTACTTTTAAGTTGATTTCTTACATACACGAGTCTCAGCGTTTGGGTTGAGTATAAAACAATTTAATAGCATACCTGAGCAGGAAATTTTCCTCCAAAAGCAGCACGTTCCAAGTTCAGCTTTCCAGCTGAAGTTGCCTCATATATGCCATAAAGATGCTTTACTTCGAAATCAAACAAAAATAGCTTTGAACCAGGCTTTATCGCCTCCACCACTTCCTTTTTCCCCTTAGGTAGTCCAAAAACACGGTATTGGTAGCATTGTAACTTTGTACTCGAATTGCACATAAATATAAATCCTGGAAGTCGCTTGTGTATTCCATTTTCCTTCTCTACACCATTTGAGGCAAAACTATTATTGTTGACTGCAGGGTCAGAAGTACTGGATTCAGCAGGGTTAGCAAAAGGGGCAGCAGGGTCAGAAAGAGAGGCAGCAAGATCAGCAAGAGGGGCAGCAGGAGCAGGAATGATAGCTTCTTCTGGCATGGTCTTGAGAATCTTTACCCTTTTTATTTTAGCATTTGATTGACCAACATTTTCCTTTTCTTTAAAACTTTCTACCTCTTCCCATGGTCATAAGCAAAATTCTACAAGGGAAAAATATGAGAAATTCATAGATGAAAAGAACAAGGGAAGGATGAGACTGATGAAGTTTAAAAAAATTCTTGATGCTATATAATACTCCTAAATTAATAATATAATGATTTCACATACAAGGATAACTGGCATGCAATTAAAGACATTAAAACTTCAGTGAACAATTAATGTGGCACAACCTCTCTCTGATGAGAAAATCAACAAGCAGCTTGAACAATTAACAATGATATATCCGTCTCTATGGCTACTACAATTTCGAAGTTGGATATTTTACTTTCTGATATATTAGGTTTCAAGTATCCACGCATTTTGATATCCTAATGAGCCACGAACATAGACAAACATAGACAAATATGATATGTGAGTGGACGATGTATTCCCTCTCTGTCCCAAATTCTTTCCTCCTATTTCCTTTTGGGAACGTCCAAAAGCACTGCTCCTTTTCCGTAAGTTTTCTCCTTAAAATTATTTTCTCACCTAAAGTAATGATGTGATCCCACTAAGTGTGGAACACTACTCTCCTCCGGGGTAACAATGTAAACACCTAAAAATTCCACTTCTATCTAAATTATACGCCTAACGAAAGGAAAAGGGACGGAATAATATATATTCCTTCTCTGCCTCCACTCAAGAAACATGTTACTTGTTTCTCAAACTTTTATTAATAAAAGTACTTTCACACACAGCAATAATATAACCCATGTTTAAGGACCACAAAAACTGAAAAGAAATTTTATAATAAGTGATTACTGATTCTTATTGGCTATAAACAATATTTAATAAGCTGAAAGGGTGTGCTTTTATCTTGCTTGGGATCTTTCTTGTACTAGTCAACCTTAATCTCACAGTTACGTATTTATGACATGAGCTGACTAAAAAATCTCATCACCAAAAGCCCTACCCCTTAATATCTTAATCTGGTCCAACCCAAAATTTGTAAGACATTAATGATCCAATATTAGAACCTAGATATTTATAACTATTCCAAAGATCTCAAGAACCAATTTTTACCTCATGAACAAGCAAGTGCCGTATATTCATGCAATCTACATAGAATAGATAACGTGCGGCACAAAGATACCTCACGAACAAGCAAGTACCATATATCCATGCAAAACAAGTAGAAAATAACACGACGACATCACATGATCCTCCCATTTTGTTTTTCACGAATTTATCTTACGCTGTCCTTGCCATAATAAATTTGCAGCTTGCATCCCTGGGTCAATTTATCACCAAATAGAAAGAAAGAAAAAAATCATTTGTTTCAAACTCATATCACTTGAGTACTTACAATCATTGTTTACTCCTCTACCTCAATCTAAGAGCTATTCCCCACCCCACCTTCCATCTACTCCAATTCCATTACCCGCTTAAGAGAATACCAAAAAGTAACTCGAGTTATAAAATTTCAAAAAAAATCTGCGAGTAAACGGATCTGTATTAAAACTATCAACTTCCTGTCTATCTGCACAAATTGTTCCAGGATATTGTACCAAAAACACCTCCTGTAGCTTTAAATCAGCAATCAAACTTGACCTATATACTCCATAGCATGTACTGGAAGAGACCACTGTTAGGGTTAATTTTTGGACAATTGTAATCAGAGTTATGAACATAACAAACTAAAGCTGCAGTGACTATGAGAAACTCCTGTTTCGTTCAAATAAACCGAAATAGTTTTAATAAACTCACCCTCACTCAATCAAACCTTTCAAAGTTTCAAAATAAAATACTCCGTTGAAACAAAGCTCGTGACATCACAGTTTAGAGTGAAATGCAAACCCTCTTAAGCTCCCTACACATAAATACAAAGAAAGAACCCCAATTCAGCCCTAATTGTTAACATAAAAAAATTAGTTGACATTTCATATATTTAACCAGCAATCAAGGCAATTGTCGCATCGGCGGATGAATAAATATAAACGGTTACCATAAGAATGCAAACATACCTTCTAGTAGTCAATTGGTAAAATTACATAGAAAAGATTTCCGTTGTGAAGGTGTAGTAGCGTACAGTAATCTAAAGCAGTTATTTGCAATCAAATTAGGGTTCAGAATTAAGGAAGATTCATATAGGATTCCTCTTTAGCATGTATAACCAATGACGAAATGTGGTGTTATTGGAAAGATATTTTGATTGAATTTTGGTATTTTTGGAAAGATAGCCCGTTTGTTTTGGGTTTTTCAAAATTATTTTTGGAGAAAATTTAATTAAAGTTTTGCCTCAAATCTAAAAGCCCGGTAATTAATTAAAGTGAAATTTCAAATTGCCCTTTCAAAAAACTTGATATTTAAAAAATGCTCTTAAAATATTTTAAATTTGTAAAATGGCATTATCTTCATATGACAAACGCCAAATGTCAAGAACCGAAAATTTAGAAAAAATAAAAAATTACGTATATGGATTTGTATTTGCTTGATATTTTTCGTTCATCATCTTCGGATGATTTGCAATAACAAGGTCGGAGTTGTGTGTCATCCCAAATTTGAAAGAGAGTTTGAATTTGGGAGATAATTTGATTTGGATTGGAGTGTTTGAATGTGAGTGTGGAGTGGAGTGTTTAAATATGAAAGAATTAGCTATAGAAATAGGGGGAAATGGGTTTTAAATTATTTAATGTTACAAGAAAAAAAAACGACATTTTTCTAATTACAATTTTGGGAAGGGCATTTGCCCTATTAATTCAATTAATCTCATACAAAAAGATCCGTGCTTCAAGTGTTCGTTCGTTTCAAATTTTGAACCGAACGGGTGACACTTGTTCGAACTGAACCAATGTTACTAGTTAAATCTAAACCAGTGCTATCGTTAAATCCGAACAAGTATGTCCCTCCATAAACATCCCTTCACCTACTATGTCCATCCAGAAACATCCCTTCAACTGCTATAGATAGGAGGAGAATTTGACAAATTCTCTTATCTCATTTTCTAAAAATCAAAGCAGAATATTATCTTCTCTATATATTTTATACAAATATTGTTTTAGACATGCAACAATTGTCTACTAATTTTGATAATACTTCAAAATAATTATATACATTAAGAGCAAACGTGAAAAATATTAAATATCATATGAAGGCAGACACCTTTCTAAGAGAAAAAGGACGAGAAGAAAGTTTATTTTACCTTTCTAGACCTTGGATCTAATAAAATATCAAACAATCATTGTATCAGAATATTTTTCATTACAATGTTAAATTAACTGCAAACTCTAATAATTATTTTTATTGATAATTTTAAACACAATAATTAACTCGAAGAATACCACATTCAAGAATTAATTAAGCTAGTTCTCAGTCTCAAATTTTAAAATTGTAGTACAAACTATCAATTTCACAATAAAAAAAAAAAAAAAAAGAACACTCTGATTTGTGATTTCGATTTTCTTTTTCTTAGAAAATATTACCTTGTACTTTAGAGATGACGATGTCGAATGAAGTGTTGCCTTCGGAGCGAAGGAGAGACCATGTGTTTGAAAAGGATGAGGGAAATGAAGAAGTGATTTTTTTGTTGAACGTACCCATGATGTTTTTGGAAAATTGAAAGGCACAATTATATTTTTTGGCAATAAATCAATATTAGTCCTTCAACGCATAACCAAGACACCTATATTCTCGGTAAGCAATTTACATCCTATATATTTTTTAAGTTATAGCAATTTTAGCCTTGTTATACTCAATTTTAGTTCTTAATTCGTCGAAACTGAAAATAGTGCCCATAAATTGCCACAAACAAATAAATTGGGTATTTTGTCCTTCTGGTTGCCACGCGGAAGTCATCTTGCCAAATCAACTTAATTTGGAGAAATATAACACTCTAATTTCCTCAATTTCTTCCCCTACCTACTAATTATTAGGATGAAAAAGTTATAATACTTCAATTTGTTATGTGTGGCAATTTATGGGCACTAGTCTTAATTCCGACAAATTTAGGACCGAAATTGCGGGTAAGAGGACTAAAAATGCGACAACTTAAAACATAAAAGGATGTGTTAAGCAAAACATGAAACTATACCATGTGAAATTTATTTTTATTGCAACAAACCTCTTTGTACTCTTAAAGACACTGCATAAAACACCAAATTTGTAAAAAAATAGGTCGTTTTGGAATGACATATTTCAAGAAATTATTTTTTAAATATTTAACGTGAAGTTTATTAGAATCCACCACAAGGATTGGGCTATGTCTACTTATATGATTTGAGTCTAACTCAACTTCAAAAGCTAGCTTAAGAGGTGAGGATTGTCTAAAACATTTTAAGGTGGACTTAACTATTGTTTTCAACCCATGTGGGACATGTAGTCTCAATACTTCACCTTTACGTGTGGGTGAAGCAAGCCAATCACGTAACATTATATAAAGCCCAACCTTGCAAATTTGCGACATGTGAGTAAAGTCCAACACACGAATAATGACACTCTGTGCCTTTGTTAACCGGAGGAATAATGACACTCCAAGCCTTGTTTTAACTGGAGGAATAATTACAACTCAGACCTTTGTTATCTGGGCGAAATGTGTTGGTAGGTAATGAAGTCCATCATGCGTACAAGGAGAAGCCCATCACGGAAGGAGGTGACCCACCTTAACAAGAAACTCTGATATCATATTAGAATTCACCACATGGATTAGGCTAAGTACATATTGTTTGACTTTGGCCTAACTCAACCTCAAAATCTAGCTTTTTGAGGTGATAATTACCAAGACAATTATTCAATACCTTATAAGATGAACTTAACTAATGTAGAGACCAACACAAAGTATTTTCTAACTGGAGCTTGTTGGTAGGAGTTGCATGTATCTCTATATTGCTGCAATTGATAATGATGCTACTGCATTCCGAAATCAGCACCTCCTTCTATGTCTGGAAACCAAATCTTTCGAAATCAACTAAAAAAGAAAAACTTATGGTTCCCCAGTGGTAAACTCCAGTACACTAGACGAAGCAGTCAGAAGAGAGATTTTGAGATGAAGAGGTCTGTATATAGTTCATAAAATAACACATTAATCAGGAAGTAGTTGTTAACTAATTAATTGAATGACACCTTAATAATGTTCTCTTCCCAAGACAAGACAGAGTAATTAATTAAGTAGTTGTTAACAGAGAGAGTATATACGTACGTACCTCGAAATTAACCCCATGGACAACGCCTCCAGTGTAGCCCGCCCGGTTGTTGAGAATTGGCAACATTTATAATAATAAATAGGAGTTGTTTTAGGATATGTCAATCTCTTTGTAATTTTACTCTGATTCAGAATAGTTGTTTTGTGATTGTAAAGTAAATAGGAACGTTGTTGAAGAAAGTAGATCTATTGAACCGAAAACGATGATAACTCTTTTTTTTCATAACATTGTCGTCTTGTATAAGTTTGTCCACATTACAAACATGTGCATCCAATGCACTCTAGTAATCAAAATGGACACGAGCCTTCTCACGTATTTCCTAGCCTCGTCAAGCAAAACACAAAACTAAAGCTGTTGGTAGGTAATATATATTCATTTCACAAAACATCTCATCATCATCATATGATTTTGTGCAGTCCAATGCTGGTGTCGGAAGAAATGGAGATGAGAAGGGGAAGAGCATGGTGCCATGCAGCTTTGAAGACTCGTTTCTGATGAGCTTTTATGGTCTGAGATGGCTTGTGAGCATTATATCTTATATCAAATATGTGAATACAAGGGTCTGCTGTTCCAGAACTTAAATATAAACCATCTGGAGACCAAGCTTGATTTATAAGTGCCGACTGTGATTCGCTACTTTCTTGCTTCCACCCCAACGAATGGACCTCCACCTGCCTCAGTCTCAGATCAAACAGTCGAACTTGTCTTTCTGGTGTCCTGTTATATTTCATATAATAATGCACCCACATTTTATACAACTCAACAATAGAATAAAAGATAAAGATATCAATATTGACACTGAATCTGCAAGTAGATGCAAGTATATGGTGTCCCTCATTTTCACTTTACTCCCTAACGATTTTGCATTTGTACTTGTCCCCTTCAACTTTCTAAATGGTTCCAGTTCGCTACTTTTGGCCACTCGATGGTTGTCCTAATAATCATATAAAATCCCACTTTCAACCGTATGCACTTTTCCACTCAACTCCCTAACAGCTACCACCAAACGGCCAAAAGATAGCACAATACAACAATATAGAAAGTCAAAGGGAATGTAAACACAAAACGATTAGGGAATAAAAAGCAAATTCAACCAAAGATAAGGGGGCAATAAAGTGCAATTTACCCAAAATACTTAAACTTACCCTGTCTGAACCATAAAGAGGTTGAAGTCACAAGGATTAGGTAGAACACTCATGCATTTGTTTTCTATTTGATGTTTGTAATCTGCTCTTCCAGTTACTACATCGAACCCAATAATCCGTTTGTCTGCACCAACCGACATCAAGACTTTCTTATGAAGCATCCCGGCAACTCCCGTGACAGCAGAGGAGTGATGACTTCTGTGTAATGCTTTAGGTCTCCACGAGTCATCTCCTCCATCTTTCTCGTTCCAAAGGATAACAGCATGATCACTACCACCAGTAACAAAACATGCATCATCCCACGGCGTGAATATTATGCTGTTGATAATGCCTCTAGTGTGAGGCTTGTCTTCCAGAAATTTAATTCGCGTTTTCTGTGGATAAGCAATACAAAATTAGCTTGGAATAATTTATTTTTAAGCATTACAAGTTACTCCCTCCGTTTCATATTAATTGGCACATTTGCCAATTTTTTTTGTTTCAAATTAATTGGTATGTTTGGGTTTTCAAAGCATTTTTTTCCAATTTTGCCCCTTTCTCACATGAAACTCACTGGTCACCATTCACTAATAAAAAATTAAAAAGTAGCCATCATTGTAAAGGGTATTTTAGACATTTTACCATCAAAAAGTATGCAATGATGAGGTTTCTTAATCTGTGTAAAAACAAGAAATGTGCCAATTAATATGAAACGGAGGGAGTAACTACTACGAATCAAAATGGTAAATTTGTTTTTAGTCCCACAGTACTGGACCCTCAACACTTTTTGTTCCATATTTCACGTAATTGCACTTTTGGTCCCAAATATTTAAAATGATTTTGGATTTTTGCTCCCTTCTCTACAAAATTGCACTTTTAGTCCAATTGTTTTAAAATACTTTGCCCTTCGGTCCCATAGAATATCGTTGTCTATCACTTTTGGTTGGTTCCATAGGACTGTCCAAGTTTATACATCTGGCACCGAATTAGATGAAAAGAAGTATATGGGAAAAGGGAATAAAATTTTAAGAAAAGTTGGGACCAAAAGTGCAATTTTGTCAAGTAAGGGACCAAATCCAATCTTGTAGAATTAAAAATGAAACTTCCACGAATCAAAATCATTACCTCTTTTCCTTTATTTAGATTCAAAATTGAAACCTGTGAATCCCCACCATCTTGACTATAAACTGAAAATAATTTGTTCCCCTGTGGATGCCAAGCTATATCCTCTGGCCATCTCCTTTGCTTGTCAGATTGACAATCCGTAGCACTTAGAAGATTGGCACTGGAACTGCACTTTATGTAACGAGATCACGTGAAAAACTTATAATACAAGACGAGTTATAATGAAAAGCATATAGTTTGGGAGTAAATCTATTGAATATATTTACTTGCAAATATACCTACCCTCTCCCTTGAACTTGCCACAAGTTGACTACTCCATCAAGTGCACTGCAAAAGCATTCATACGTATGTGAAGGAGTTAAAACCAAAAGAAACTTCATTGTGGGAAAACAAGGTAAGACAAAATTACCTGGTCACAAACAATTGATCATTTGTTGGACATAAGACAAGACTTCTCAGCTTTCTTTTATGATGGCAAGGTAAAAAACAGCTATTCTGGAATTTGATCAAACTTGGTGATGGGCGCTTGCTTATTAATTGAATCACATCTTTATGTTCTTTTTGTTCTGTAATTGATCAAGAAAAACATGTAAATAATAAATATACCATGGACCCAAAAAAAAAGGTCAACATTAGTCATACCAATCTTCCTTTTTGTTCCTCTATCTTGAGTTTCCACGGCATCCTTCTCTGAAGGTATTCTACGAGCTTTGTCTCCTTGAAATTTTGCAATGCTATTGACCTGAGATGGTGCTGGTCCAGTTCCAGTGAGCACTGAACCAGAACCACTGGAAAAATTATTTCCAGAATATTCCAGTTTTACAGGCTGTGGAATATATGGTTCCACAGCAGGAATCAAAGGTTGTGGTCTAGATTGAGTTTGGTTTCGAGAAGAAGCGCCATCATTATTAAAAGGACTCGGTGGTCTTCTTGCAACTTTGAGATTTTCTCCAGTGGAGTTTACAGAATCATGGCCTGGATGCTGAGGCGTATATTGAGAATTGTTTTGAGAATAACCTTCTCTCATCTGAGTAGGACTTGCAGAACTTCTTCCAGCATTTACCTCTGACATACCATTTTTATCAGTTCTGGAAGTCATCACTGGGTCCCGCTGTCGATGACGAGCAAGTTTATTTTGTGTATCCTCCAACTTCTTCTCTGCTTCAACAAGCTGAAAAAACATACACAAGGACATTAATAAGCAACTAGTTCTTGAAAACTATGAGAAGAAAATCTAAATAAAAACCAAGTTTTTCAACAGTATTAGCTAGCACGGCAAAGCCCATACACGTCCAACTCAACTTATTCTTAAAGGATACTATGCATAAACCGCTGATAAGGAACTAGAGATATTCTATTGCCATGTATTCTGTAATCCGATTATCGATAACTGAATCCTTAAAATCAAGAAGTATCTTTTTTATGCATCAGAAACCAGACAAGTCAGCTAAAAAATCCACCGATCACCTCAATAAGGCCCAAGTATAACAATGCTTGTACTTTCCCTGCGTTAATTGCAAAACTTTCAACTCTTAAACTCCGAGCAATTCAAATTAGATACCTCAACCTTTCAAATCCGGTAGAAATGTGTACCTCCATATGGGAAACAATTTAACGTGCAAGAGTATTACCAAGAAACATATAGACAATTGCAATTGGCAAAATAAGATTTGACCTAAAACTAAAATTATATATCCACTCAATAAACAATACCCAAAGCTTAAACCTTTTAACAAATAGTCACAGAAAATACACCCAAAAGAACTTGCAATGCACAAAATTATCAAGATATTACAAGAGAAAAAAAGTGGAAGACATTCTTTAAAAGGAAATAAAATTTATGAAAATAGAACCTGAGATTTATAGTATGAAATACGGTGGCGTAAGTGGTCGACTTCTTTGATGCGATGATCTACAAGGGCGACGAGTGCTTCATCTTGTTCATTCCTAATCTGATCCTCCTCATTTTCCTGTACTACTGGTTCTTCTTGTTGTTCTTCATCTTCCCTTTCGATTTTCGGCCTCTTCGGAAGCGGATACCCGTTCATCTTCTTGATTCCAAAGCGAAGATTATCTTACTCTCCTTACTTAATCAAAGTTTCTGGGGTACGGGGAAATCGGAAAATAAACCGACTTTGGCGTGAGGATGTTATGATGGATTATTAATGATTGGTTTTAATTAGTATTTTTAACTAAGTAAATTGCACTTTTCATACCAAATTTTTTATACTTTTATACATTTTATGATATACCTTTATACATTTTATGATATACCTTTTAAAATGACACAATTGATACTAAAATAGATCAATCTGTGAACAAAATGACACATTTGATATTAAAATTGACCAACTTATCTCACATTTGGTTTGGCCGTTAATTTTTGAACGACAAAGGTCACATGCGTGGCACATCTCCCTTAAGTCGAAAAGGGGGGAGGGGGGAGGAATGTGATTATTCAAAATTTGGGCAGGTGTATTTAAAATTATCGCCGCTTTCTTCCTCCCGTACGACCGCCGGTGGCTGTTAATCGAAATTGGTTGGGGGTTTTTGCTCATCTCATCGTTGTGAATGTATATGTACAAACAATTTAAAAAACCGAGTTGTGAATCTTTCAATTTTCTCAGTTGAAGTTTCAAATTTCGTAGTTCAGAAGACCCGAATCTTCAAACACTAATTATTCATTCATTACTCAATCAATTTGCTTAATTCTTGAACCAATGGAACTCTATAATCGTGGGCAACATTTTCCATGGGGTAATTGCAGTGACCGCTGATGGTGGAGCTCCGCCCAAAAAAATGCGCCTCCCCTTGGGCGGAGCTCCATTATCGACGGCCGCTGCAACTACTCCAAGGGAAATGTTGCCCACGATCATAGGGTTTTATTGGTTCAAGAATTAAGCAAATTGGTTGAGTAAATAATGAGTAATTAGAGTTTGAAGATTTAGGTTTTGGGATTTAGTTTAGGGTTTTAAGGAGGAAGAAGGCGGGATAATTGCAATATACCTACTTAATTTTTAGATATTTACATTTTTTTCCTTTTTTTTTTTTGGCTTAACGGACATGTGCCACGCACATGACATTTTCCGTCCAAAAATTAAAGGTCAAATCAAATGTGAAAAATGTTGGTATATTTTGGTATCAAAAGTGTCTTTTTAAAAGGTATGGTATGAAATATATAAATGTACCAAAAGTTTGATATGAAAAGTGCAATTCCCTCGTTCTTAATTGCTAAACTTGAAAATGAGAAAAGGGAAAAAGAAATTACAGTAATAGAATTGAAATTAGTAAAGGGCGAAGTTTAAACATCTTTTACTGATAGGTTATTTCAGTTGGATAATTCGAAATTGAACTCATTAAATTCCAAAATGATGAAAATACAAACGGAACTTGATTGTTGGAATGTCACTTTAACAGTAAGTGTGTCATTTGTGCAATATCTATTTAGTATGACATGACATAGCGCTGCAAGTTTTTTTCAATTACAATACACAATGGTGGTGGAATCATAAAATTATCTTATATACTTAATTTAGCAAATACTATCATAATTAATATGTTGCAGCTAAGCTGTATACAACTGCTATATAAAACAATAATTTGTCAATTGTGAATGGGTTTAGGTCTTAGTTAATTGGCAACATTTTTTACCATTATAGTTAAACATAATTATTATTGTTTTGAAATTAGGTGACAGAAGGAAATCAAATCTCTCTGGGTCCATTTGGGTAGTTGTTGATCATGTTTGCTTGATTTGTTTTCGAGTTGACTAGGATGATTTCAAGAAAACTTTTACAACATTATTTATACTGTATTTGAATGTTAGATTATGAATGTAATTGAAGTTTGATAAACTATACTTTAAATCAAGTTCGTTCGTTGGAGGTGTCAAATCAATAAATTTTATGTAGTATTAATTCTGGGAAATGGGTATAGACCGAGTTTGGACTTGACCTCCAGTGAAAATAGACACAAATATGTTTTAGTCCCGTCTCCATGAGACTAAACCTGAGAGTCCAAAACCTGGGACATCCCAATCCATAAGATGCCTTGAACTTCTTACATTTGGGTAACAATAGGAAAGACTAAGTATCGTGGGCTTCTCACGCAGCATTTTGTTAAGCTGTTTCTTTGCATGCAATGTTCGGTATGCCAAGATTACATTCTAAAACCAAAATCATGAGTATGATTTATCGCAATTTACATTCTGTTTCTGGAGTAGTTTCTGTTCACTTAAAAAAAAATCATGAAATCTTAGAACTTGTTTTCATCCCAACTATGTTAGCAATTTTTTTAGATAATGATATTTTTTGTTAAAGATGAGGAAGATCTTGAAGTAGTCTACCAAACATAATGAATAAGAAGTGGAGTGTATTCATAATTTAGGAGAATTAATTATGCACTTGTTGCACCACATCACCAAATACACGTTGTGTAGCATGCCAATTGCATAGGTACATGTGGAGTACCAATCCACACCACTGACAACACCATGTTTTGGCTCATGACCTCCATAATTTTGGTTTTGGAAACTGTTTCCACGTGGACTAGAACATGTGCGTGACGTGGGCTTTACTCCACTTGACTATGCAATTGGTTGCTGCATCATGTGTGTTTGGTTAAATGGTGTAGCGGATCCTTAGACATGTATTCTTTTAATTATTTTGTATCCTGCGGGAGTATGAAATCTTCCATTGTCAACATTTCAAGCTATGGATCAGCAATATGGAGCACATCTACAGCAGCTTTGTCTTCCTTTGTCAGATTCTTCTTTCTCTTTCTATCAGACTGAGGTTCCTTTGTTTTTAGGTCATTCCTGAAGGACCTTAGGGAGCCAGCCAGATGATCATTTCGATGCGCTGAAATAGACATAAGCATTCCCAACAATATCAAATGCACCCATCGTATGATATCTCACCAAAAACTCAGATCACAAGCATGGAATTCAAGCAAAATTCAGATAACATAGAACAAATATCTTCAATGGTTGTTTCAAGTTATGGTAGTTCACTCTGTTCGAGAATGTGTGACATGAAACTTCATGTTGCAGAAAAACAGTAAGACAATTGTGATGTTCAATAATCATAACAAAGGGAAAAAGAGAGAATAGATGCAAAACTTTGTAGTTAATTTGAAATTTAGAGCGTAAGACATCATATACTATAAATTATATTGACAATATTACCAGCAAGTATGACATCTTCCATGTTCACAACCTTGCGACCACCATGCTGTGCAAACAATTCAAGGTCCTTTGCTAACTGTTCTGCTTTGTGAAAAATGAGAAATTAGTTATTTACTTTATATAAGGCAGAAGCTGAAGATCTAAAAATGCTAGAAAATCAATATAGACTTGCATCACATGAAACATTTTCAGTTGCAACGGAATCCATATTACTTGTCCACCATTATTGAGATCAATATAGTATTGCAGAATGTTAAAGACATTGAAATAAAATAAACAAATGTTGAAACTCCACAGTGTAGAATTGAAATATAACGACGGAATGAAGATACGTGGAAAAGATTAACTCTGAGATTGTAACCAATCATGTACGAGATTGTGAATTCACAAGTAGATTCAACTTTTGGGGTATCGAAGTATGTTGCT
The DNA here is from genome assembly GCA_030819805.1 of Penstemon newberryi var. newberryi. Lineage (NCBI taxonomy): Eukaryota > Viridiplantae > Streptophyta > Magnoliopsida > Lamiales > Plantaginaceae > Penstemon > Penstemon newberryi. The sequence continues at coordinate 2,967,778 of JAUALY010000008.1, forward strand.
TCAAACATCCTACTAAGCAAATGTGATCAAAGATAGTAACCAAACATTTATCCTTCACAATAACCCCTCAACACAGAAATTACATGTAAGATCCTAAGAAGAAATCGAAAAAAGTAAATTTAGCACAGCACAGGCTGCATGTCCTGCCACGTTATAAAAACTTGCTTCTACAATCCATAAAGCACAGAATTCAATAAGGACTTCAACAAATAGAATTTAATGAAGTAGAAAATAGCCAAACTATCATATCACATATACTTGTTAATTCAATTGATTACTTATTCCACGGAGAAATAATAAATTATGAAAAATAGGAACCGGAACTCCAAATTTCGCCTCATATCATAACACAGATATATACACGGTACTATTCACACACATTTAAGGCTAATAAAAAGAATTATCAAAAAAAAAAACAGAGAGAGAGAGAGAGAGTTACGGGTATATTTGAAGGCTAAATCGGAAATGCAGGCCATGATTGGCTGAGAAACTTCCATGCCGTTTTGCTTCGCTGCTCAGTAATAAGAAAATTTAATTAATTACAGGCTTTCGTCATGAAAGTAGATATAGAATGCTATACCTTCGGCTTCGGCGATGGAGATGGAGCAGAGCCGAAATCGATCTCTCAATAGCTCACTCACCGATTCGTCTTCTTCTTCCTCTCTTTCTAGGTCGCTTGCCATTTTCTCTTTTAATTTTTAAATTTTGATCTCAGTTTATATTTAATTTGTTTGTCATCGAGAAATGAAAATCATCAGATATTCAGATTGTGTTTCTAGAGTCTAGGGTTCATCTTCCTCGTTTGTTTTTGGGGGAAAAAGAAAGATTATGCGCGGGAAATGGAGAAAGGAGCACGTGGACTGGACTGAAACGCGACTTTAACAAGTCTGCATTTTGATGTAAGTGGAGTAATTTTTTTTTATCAATAATGGAAGTGTTAATGAGAACGAAATATTTACTTGGTTTAAATTTTCCTTTTTCTATAATGTATTGTTTGGTTGTCAGGAAAATTTTCCTTTTTTCTCTCACTTGTTGTTTAGCAAATGTGATCAAAGATAGTAACCAAACATTTTTTCTCTCAGTTGTTGTTTGGATAGCAGGAAAGGAAGTTACTATTTTCCTTCAACTTTCCTGCAGGAAAATTTTGTGAAGAAAAAATTTCTCCACCAATTTGATGGGGAAATGCTGGGAAAATCTTGAGAAAATTTTAGAGTAAATTGTAAAACAACCCGTGTACTTTGTCTAACTATCAAAACCTCCTATTTGTGATTTTTTTTTTTACCAAAATCCCCTTTGTGCTTATTTATTATTAGCAAACAAATACTCTCTCAAGTCATAATAGCAATTATACCCCCACAAAATATCGCAAAAACACACATTTCAGACGTAAACAACCCAAAGAAAATGTAATTTTTATCTTGAAACTAGAAAAGTACAAATTGCAAAAGACAATATCAAGTAAATTTTACATAAATCCCAACGAAAGAAAAGTTAAAGATTTTAATCATATATATAGATAAAAAATATTACTTCTTTTTCTAAACTTTCTTGACAACCAAACATCTGCAAGAAAATAGTTTTCCTGATAATCAAACATGTAGAAAAAAATGACTTTCTTTTCCTTTTCTTTTCCTTTCCTTCCTTTTTCATTTTCCTACAATTTTCCCTCACTTTCCATACAACCAAACAAGCTATAATAGTTATGAGTTATGACCAATATCTTGTTATTCCTTTACTTGACCCCAATTGATAACTTGATAATATTATTTGTTATGTCTAACCACAATACTTTTTTTTATTATTTTTTCCAAGGGTATTTAGACTCAATTATTTTTAGGCGTGTTTAGGCACATCGAGCACACATTGCGCAGATTTATCGCATTGTAGAAATTAGTATTTCATCACTCGAAAAAAAAAATTTGATTAATGAGATAGTAACTAGTCAAAGGACTGCAAGTTTTGTTAAGAGCTCAAAATTGGTACATGCAAGTATTTTAATTTTGCGAAAATCTCCCTCTAACCTTTGAACGTTTTCGCACTTTACCTCTTAACCTTTGAATGTTTTCTAACTTTACCCCTTAACCTTTGTAAGTTCTCACTTATCCCTCTCAGTTGTAACAAATGTCTCAGATCACTTCATTTGGACGTTCTCCCGCGGAATCGCGACACATTCAGAGGTTAGGTGGCAAAGTGCAAAAATGTTCAAATGTTGGGTGTCAAAGTGCGAAAACATTCAAAAGTTGGGTGACAAAGTACGAAAAAGTTCAAATGTTGGGTGGTAAAATGAGAAAACATTCAAAGCCACATCATTAAAGTTGGATGGAATATTTTGTTAGATTCTAGAAATTTTGCATTTTAATGTGGCTACCGAAGATATATTTAATAGTTGAGAGGGTTAAGTGAGAACTCACAAAGATTAGGGGGCAAAGTGAGATTTTTCCTAAATTTATCTTGAAACCAATTTTGAAATCTATGGTGTCACATCATTGTTTTTTAGTGCATTGAAGTGCAAAATAGACTGATCATAGTTGTGCAGTTACAAAAATTCTTTAAGAAATAAAAGAATCCACAATTTTGATTTATCCTATTCGGTAATAATAATTATAATGACAATATAAAATAATACAGTAGCAAAAATAATAGTTTTTCCTATGGGAAAAAAATGTTCTAGTTAAATTCATTCAATTTGTATATTTTCCATAATTTATTACATTTATATTCAGGGGTTAATCATCAGAATATTCATTTCATGCATGTAACTGATAAAAACTTTTAATTGCAATCTCTTTTCGAGATGACGGAGAATCTGCTCTATTGTAAAATTAATTGCAAATCTCAAAGATTACATTTGCTGATTTACACATGCTATAGTTACTATGTTTCCCACATTATAATTCTTACTTATTCTCCATTGCATCACATGAAAAATCTTGCAATAATTCAGACAAATCACAAAGTTAAAAGCTTTTCGAACCAATAACTGGCAAGTATCTAAGTGTAAATGTGGACCCAAACAATTTAAAACTAGCACTCTTCAATGCATCATATGCGTGTCACCAAATATATCATATGTGTGTCACCAAAACGTGATATTGATTCAATCACACAAGTATCTGGGGGAAAGGGCAAGGCTGTAATTTCACAGGGAAACTATGAATTTTGACTCCAATTGTTTCCAATATGATATTAATACTAAGAACATAGGTACAAGCAAAAAAAAATGTAAGTAAATAACTGAATATAATACACAAGTGAGAGAACTGAAAGAGATAGGGTAATCTGCAATTTATCTCAACAGATAATGTACTCAATCAAGAAAATCATACGGGGAGGTAATAAAAAATTATGACCTTTTAAGGATAGTTGATCCTAGTCTTCAAGGCACATTGACTTAATTTCTTGCAGTTTTGTTATATTGTTCAAATTTCTGTTCTGTTATATTGTTCAAATTTCTGTTCTAGGATCAACTATCCTTAAAAGGTCATAAAGATATGGTGCTAATTCCACAACTTTGATACAAAGAGCCTCTGCATTCAATCCTTACTTAAAGAATTGTGCCCTTATTAGGATAGTCAATAATCCATAATGAAATTTCAGTAATGTGCCTTAAAAGATACGGAGCACCAAATTAAAGAATTTTGCCCCTATTAGGACAGTGAATCACTAGGACAGAAGGGGCTCTCTCTTAAGACAGCAAAGTATTTAAGGCACACTTAAAACCTATAGAGGAACACAAGTTATAAAGGTCAGGAAATATATATGCCCTAAACTCTCCAACACCTAATTTTTCTAACAAAAAGGCAGAAGAACCATGGCACCAGGGTCGAATGGCATACAAGAAAACACCATATCTCCAAATGATGTGGTTGATGGCCAGCAACAATCTCAAGAAAGGATTGAAAATAAAACACCAAGACATCCTCGATGGACTAGACAAGAAACACTTGTACTAATTGAAGGCAAGAACATTGCAGAAGAGAGAGGGCGAAAGGGTAGGAGGTCCAATTCGGTTTTCGGGCCAGACCAACTTGAACCCAAGTGGGACTTTGTCTCGTCTCACTGCAGGCAAAATGGAGTGAGCCGAGGGCCGGTGCAGTGTCGTAAGAGGTGGAGCAATCTTGTAAGTGATTTTAAGAAAATAAAAACATGGGAGTCACAAAAGGAAGGTGCAGGTGAATCTTTTTGGGTGATGAGAAGTGATTTGAGACGGGAGAGGAAGCTCCCGGGTTTTTTCGATAACGAAGTATTTGATGTTTTGGATGGTAAAAGTTTCACAACGGATGCATATCGACTTGCGCTTGTAACAACAAACACAGATGAAGTCAATGGGGATGGCTTAGATGATGTGGAGGTAGAAGATGTAGATGAGATGGTGGAGGATGAAGAGGCTGAGGATGGTTTGTTCTCAGAATTTGAACAGGTAACCCCGGAGGAAATCGCAAGGAGACGAGTAAAGGAAAATTCATCAAATGGTAAAAGGAAGACTATTCCTTCTCCAGTGCCGATTTCAGGTACATTCTACTCTAGGTTTGGAACTTGAAATTTTAGCGAGGAAAATGAATGAACAACCAAATTGCACTTGTAGTCCCACGGGACTGGACCCTCAGAACTTTTAGTCTTGTACTTTGTAAAATTGAATTGTTGGTCCCAATAATAAAAATGTTTTGCACTTTTAGTCCCATACTTTATAACATTTGCACCTTTGGTCCCATATCAGTTTTGCACTTTTGGTTGCCAATTATATGAAAAGGGAGTGAAGGGACAAAAAGGGCAAACTATTTTAAAAAATTGGGACCAAAAATGAAATTTTGTGAAGTGTGGGACTAAAAATTCTGACGTTCCAGTCCAGTCTGTGGGACTAAAAATGAAAATTTTCCCTCAAATTTTATCAATCTGTGAAAGAACTTTTCGTATTTTAACCCACTAAAATCCAGAACTAAACAAAACTTCAAATGTTCAATAATTTTTTTTTTTTTATACCCTTAGTTTATTCAGAAGGTTCATATAAAATGAAAAGGTAGGTGTGCACAGTCAAAAATCATAGATAAACTATTTGTTCTTGTAATTATTATACATATAATGGCTTTCTAAAAAGGAATAGCTAATACTAATACTTTCTTACTTTTGACAGAGGTGAAATATCAGCCATTTCACCAGGCATACCCAAATCAAGGTAAAATATTTGAATTTCTACTGATATAATTCTATTTTTTATCATAAGCATTACTTAATTCATATACTAGTAAAAGAATATATTGAAACAAAAGTTAATCTAAGTAAATTTCTAATGATTATGATCTCTCTCTCTCTCTCTCAAAATGTACAGAAAGCAAGAGACAACCAGGCTCACATTTTTGGAGAGGTTCGGCTTTTCAGGAGGGAGCAAAGAGAAGAAAGCAATCATGGAGTGACAGTCAAAATATTAATATGGACGAGCAATTGATTAAAGCTCTAGAGAGAAATACTACTCTGCTAAATGAACAGTTTGAATCTCATAAACTGAATTTTCAATTGAATATGGAGCAGCAGAAGGACCAGCATGAAATTTTAATCACAGCTCTCACCAAGATTACTGACGTTATTCAAAAAATCGCCAATAAGTTGTAAATGCAATTTCATATTCCTTAAACCAGAATATTTCCGTACCTTAGAAAAGGTATATGACTAAGTTTGTTTTACTGAATTCCAACTTTTGCTCCCAAAAGCTTTCTGTTTTCTATCGATTGTTAATGACAGTTTGGTCTACTTGATTGTCTAATCTTTGATTCTTACTATGGTGCATTTGTCCCATCTATCTAAAATCATGAGTTATTACAGATTCTACGTAATGTGGGTATGAATCAAGAATCCAAAATGAAAATAGTATACACAATAGACTATGCACACAACACTTGAAGAACCAAAATATCCAATATGTATCCATTGAAATCAGCAAATTGTAACATTTAAATTTATAGAACTATAGACATTAACAAGCAAAAATTTCCACCGACTAAAAGGTAAAGAAGCATAGCCTATCTACTATACACTGTATGAATTGAGCAATCATAAACAGAAAAGGTGAAGGGTGTCATAACATTATAAATAATCTCCGAGGGCTTTCTTAGCATCTAGCCACTTGGAAAGAAACACAAAAATCATATTCTAACCTCGTTTTCTTCACTATACTGGAGTGGCCTCAACAATTCTTGAAAAGTAGAACTGGGTGGTAGTTAAACCTCTCTTCCTTATTCTCCATCCAACCTTTTGCAATGCCTTCTCTACATCAGCTTCAGAATGGAGATATGCCCTTGTAGCCTTTGATGGTCCAGGGAACAATTCTCCGACTCTCTTTAACAGATTGTAATAAAATGTCTTTGGTGCAAAGCTCAGAATCAAGCGTTTCTCGGCTAAAGATGCAAGGTGTGCAATCATAGCATCGGCTTTGTTTTGGGGGTAGTGTATTAAAACATCTAAGCAGACAACTGTGTCGTATTTCCCATCCAAGCTTTCCAAATCCTTTACCTCGAATTTCGGTAACACTAGTCCAGGAGAGAGCTCGTCTTTGCCTCCAAAAAGCTCTTTTCTTGCCTGCATCACAATCAATTGAACTCAGAGATGAACCAAAACATTAAAAGACACTTTAAGAGTATATCACCTAGGTACCATGGTGTCGAAATATCTGTTTTTCCTACGTTGCCTTCTTTTGCATAAATATATCAAGGTGTTGGAATTTAAAAAAAATTAGATAAATAAATAGAAATCCCAGGCAAGAATCCAGCATTCGAGCATGGACCAAAAAGTTTTTGTTCTTGGTTAATTGAAACAGAACAATAGATTAGTTTATAGTCAATATTTTTCATTGATTTACACTTTTTCAAAATATTTCGGAAAAGTTTCCGATACCTGAAACCTGCCAAGGGAAATAAATTTTCATCCATATACTTGAGTGCCACCCGCGGAATCAAAATTTCCATATGTTTCTATCAAGAACGCCGAAATTTTTGTGTTTATGGGCCAATTGAAATGAAAGTACAAAGTAGTTTCCATTCAACATTTTTCTTTGATTTACAAATTTCTCCAAATGTTTCCAAAAAAATTAACGAAAATATTTTAACTGACCGGACATCCCTTTCATCACAAACAAGCATCATAATTTTGTTTCCAACTTCAAATATCATAATCACCAATAACGTAATTTCAGATATTATCCCAGTGAACAACTAAAGCTAATTAAAGAAAACAACTCAAAATCAACAAAAATGTAGTACTAAGTCACAGTAATTCTGACCTGTTCCTGAGCCTCAGCAACCATGGCAGCTGAAATATCACTCGCCGCCACGACAGCACCTTCCTTAGCCAACGGAATCGACAAGCACCCGGTCCCACACCCAGCATCACACACAGTAACCCCACTCAACGGCCTCTCATCCAACAACATCTTCATCACATTCTCCACCGTCTTCGAGTGCCCTAATCTTATATCCTTCTGCACTTTATTCACATCGTCGGTGTCGCCGTAAATTCTCCGCCACCGCTGAAACCCGTCGTTGTTGAAGTACTCTCGCACCACCTCCTTGTCCCCACCGCCAACCTCCTCCGCCTGAAGTTGTCTCCTCTTTTCGGGGTCAGCGAGGGACAATACGGCGGCCAGGGCCGCGACGGAGCCACCGCCTATTACGGCAATGGTGGCGCTGTCGAATGGGTTGGCGACGGCTGATAAATCTGTGGCGGTGGAGAGTGGTGGAATGGCGGAGGTGATTGTGAGTGGCTTCCGGTGGTGGGGATTTGGGAGAGTGAAGTGTATGGGGGAGTATAATATGCTGGAAAATGCCATTTTATTTATGTTTATCTTTTTATTTGCTTTGACGGTGAGTGAGTTGGTTTTGGTTGAGTTTTCTATTTCAGGGGGTTTTTTTTTCTGTAGCTCCGACCGGCGAGAGAGTGGGGAGTTGAAGAGAATTGGAAGAAGATGGAAGTTATTGTTTGCCCCATTGTTGAAGGTATTGGTGATAACGTAATCTGGTGAGGATAGAATTTTGCCACTGTGTATTTTGTGTGGGTCCGGTTCCTTTGTTTTTCATTTTGTGTTAGTTTCTCATTGTTGATTATTGAGAAAACTTATTTTAAGAAAGTGATAAACATTTAGTATATGATTTCGGGAATTGTATTCTATAATGGATAAAAATATATATTATATATTAACGAATATTATTATTGATATTAAAGTAACTTTTTTTGTTCTTTTTGGTTCAAATGATTAGTTGGTAGGTTTAGGTGGATCATCTTATAATAGAACAATCTTTGTTGATTTTTAGAGCTAGTGTTTTTCTAATTTTCTGATATACATAAAAATACGAGTTCATTAAAAAAAAATTATTATTTTTTTCGTATAATCTAATATATCCTTACTTAAATTATGTTATGATTCTTAATGTAAATGACAAAATAGGACAAGAAAAAACTTGAAAAAATACACTTCTATTTAAATACTAGCACTGAAAAAGTATACTTCAATATATATCAGTAGTTATCTTAAAAAAAAATTATACTTTAATAAAACAACATATACTAACCAACAATCTTTTGCAATTGAATTCTAGTTCTTGAAGAAATTTAGTATAAGTTGACGATGCATCAGCTATTACATACAAAAGCAGGTTTGATTTTTCAAAAAATAATAATTCATTAAACCCTTTCTCAACATAAGTCATAAGCACACTCCTCTAAAAACAAAAAACAAAAAATCAAATCAAATCAAATTCTCTTAAATATCATTTTCTTACACACAAAAAAAAAAAAAAAAACATATAATGACATCTTACCTATTAAGTAATTATTTGGTACAACCACTGGATGGATGACATAGTGCGACAAATGGTTATGATTTATTTAAATTAGTTTTGCATATCAATACACGGTGGGGATGAGATCAGAAAGTAACTCTCCCTTATATATAAAGACTCAAATTAAATCATAACCACTTAAATGCACCACATCATTCTTGCAGCGGTTGCACAAAAATAAAAATTACTTATGACTTAACTAAGTACATAATTTTATTTTTGCTAGAGAAGTAAAATATAAAAAATATCCAATAATGTCAAGACATGCATAATCATGAATTTTTTTCGTGAAAATGGGTGAAATCGATAAATAAAATCCATGAAATTGTTGAAATCATGTGAAATCGATAAAACTTAGATAGAATTGGTGAACACGGGTGAAGCTGAAGAAAAAACGAGTGAAACCAATAAAAAAGTGTCCTTGAAATCGATAACAATTCAAATGAAATAGATTAAATCAATAAAACAGTGAATCAATGAAAAATTATGAAGTTGGTGAAAACATGTGAATTAATGAAAATTCAAGTGAAATTGGTAAAAAAAAATCATGTGAAATTAGTGAAAAATGTGTGAGATAGGTAAAAATGGGTGTAATTGGTAAAAACGAGTGAATAAGTAAAAAATGAGTTCGGTGAAACCAATAGAAATACGTTTTAAATCGAAAAAATAAATAAAAGAAATTGACCAAAAACTGAAAAACAATGAAAACATGTTATAACTGATAAAATGCGGGTAAAACGATAAAGAGAAAAATTAAACAGACAAATATACGAGTTAAACCAGTGAAAATTGATTAAACTAATGAATTAAATAGGCCAAAAACGACTTAGGTAGGGTAGGTAATGCCATGCATTTTAAATGACATGGTAAGAGAAACAATGAAATCTACTTAAAAATGGTCTCATATTCATTTGATAAAAATTAGGATTTGTTGTCAAACAATGCAAAATATTTGAGCTAAAGATTTCAAATCAATCTAGTCCAAGTCAACTCATTCAAGTGGATTCTTTGATTTTACATCAATATAATCTCTTTATTGTGTATCATACTTGGTGTCACATTCTTATTACAAATTCACGATGATAAAAATTTCTCATATTTGACAAATATGCATGCAGAACATATTGATTCTGAAATGAAAAATATTTTGATACTTTATTTAAATATTTTATATTAGCTAACTAAATAATTTTCTCATGATCCTAATTTAGAACAAATTTTACAAAATGTCATGACTAAATTTGTCATCATTCTATATTTGATTACAATAATTTAAAGTCACAATATTTATAAATTAATGATTTTATTATAAAATAAAATTCATAAAAAATGAATAAATTGAATATCAACAATTAATGTGCTCAATTTTATGACATAATAAGTTCATTTTACTCTAGTTTACAAAAAAAAAAAAAACCCGTGAAACGAACTCGACACGTACAAACGAATATGTAATTTTCTAGTTTTTATAAAAGGATTCACATTATCTCCTTCATATTTTTAAATCTTAAAAAAAATAATTAGACAAAAATACACTCCTTATATACTATACTTAGATTTAAACAACTTATTCACAAAAATAAAGAAATTTTTTACCCCATTTATTATTGTATATGTAGTTAATTGCACCCATGTACGCGTGTCAATTTACTCCAATGTTATTGTATGTGTTCTAGTTTATTCCATGTATTATTTTATGTGTATGAGTTTATCTCGTGTATTACTGTAACTTTGACACTTTACCCTTTTTATTATTTTATATGAACTAGTTAAACAATATTTTTTCAAGTTGACACTCCAATGAATAAGGTAATTAATTCTTTAAAATATTCACGGGATAAAATGTTCTTTCTCCAATTACAAGTGGGTAACTTAACATTATGCATATATGCTTATCAAATGATGTAAGAATGAACCCATTTTTTTTTAGATATATAGGGCCTGTTTGTTTGGCGTTTGGGAAAGTAGTTTGGGAGAGTAGTGGAGGTTTGTGAAATAATCTCGATTTGCGTAATGTTGTTTGTTTGGGTTTTGAGAGAGTAGTTTGAGAAATAAAGTAGGTGTAGGTTTTTTTGGAAGAGTTGGGTTGTAGGTGTAAGATATATAAGACTTTATGTCAAATCATGTTTGTTATGTGAGATAAATTGTGTAAGAGATAGGTTACTTTATGTCAAATCAAAGTAAAGTTTGTATAGGTTTTTTTTAGAGATAAGAAAATTGTTGTTTGTTTGGCTTTTGAAAAAGTAGTTTGAGAAAATTAATGGATGAAAAATTTATTTCGAAAAATAGAAAACATGTTTGTTTGGCATTTCCCAAACACGAAAAAATTCTGGGAAATGTTCTAGTTTATTCCATGTATTATTTTATGTGTATGAGTTTATCTCGTGTATTACTGTAACTTTGACACTTTACCCTTTTTATTATTTTATATGAACTAGTTAAACAATATTTTTTCAAGTTGACACTCCAATGAATAAGGTAATTAATTCTTTAAAATATTCACGGGATAAAATGTTCTTTCTCCAATTACAAGTGGGTAACTTAACATTATGCATATATGCTTATCAAATGATGTAAGAATGAACCCATTTTTTTTTAGATATATAGGGCCTGTTTGTTTGGCGTTTGGGAAAGTAGTTTGGGAGAGTAGTGGAGGTTTGTGAAATAATCTCGATTTGCGTAATGTTGTTTGTTTGGGTTTTGAGAGAGTAGTTTGAGAAATAAAGTAGGTGTAGGTTTTTTTGGAAGAGTTGGGTTGTAGGTGTAAGATATATAAGACTTTATGTCAAATCATGTTTGTTATGTGAGATAAATTGTGTAAGAAGATAGGTTACTTTATGTCAAATCAAAGTAAAGTTTGTATAGGTTTTTTTTAGAGATAAGAAAATTGTTGTTTGTTTGGCTTTTGAAAAAGTAGTTTGAGAAAATTAATGGATGAAAAATTTATTTCGAAAAATAGAAAACATGTTTGTTTGGCATTTCCCAAACACGAAAAAATTCTGGGAAACGCCAAACAAACAGGCCCATATAGTCTCAATCACAAGTTATTATCACACAAAACTTAACGTAATATACATTCAAATAAAACTACATTTGAACAAACTTAACACACCTCAAATTCTCAATAACTTTTTCTATACAAAACTAACAGTTCTGAGTACAAAGTTTTTGAATACCAACCAAAACATTCACACTAATTTGGGTTTGGTCGAATTCAAATTATGTAAATACAAGAGTAATATAGATTGAAGGTAATAATGTAACTCGTATCAGCTATAATTGATCAATCACAAAACATCTAATTTTTGGGTTGGATGGTTTGACACGCCACCTACCCCACCCCATCACCACCGTAAATAACTGTGAATATAGCTTATATAACCGTGAAATAATCTTTACATTATCTGAATTACCTATAAAGTCCGTCAATTTCCATTTTAATACCCATTTTTGTTGACAACTCATTATGAGTCAACCCACAACTGACATCTGACATTTTTGTTCTTTCCCATATTGAAGCAATAGTTTATGGACAAAGAATCAATTCGTAATCTTCTTCGTGATTATCGCTTTAATTTTATATTATTTAACTTCATTCTCGTCCATTGATTTTGAAAGTTTATTGAATGAGAGACTGAGTGCAGCTGCTGCAATGGCGAGTTTTTTCACTTTAACTCTGTGTGTTATGTTTGTGGTTGTTGAGTGCAAGTACATAGTATATAATACTTCCGGAGGTATTGTTCCTGGAAAGCTTAATGTGCATTTAGTTCCTCACACGCACGATGACGTTGGGTGGTTGAAGACGGTTGATCAGTACTATGTTGGATCTAATAATTCAATTCAGGTACTTCGATTAACCTAATCCGTGAATTGAATTGAACTCTATACATATGTTACAGATAGATTTTAGTGAGTCACTGTGATATTTATATGGATTATTGTTATTATCAAGTTAAATTGGTTGAGTTAATCGAGTTGGAATTCAATTTGTGTAGGTAGCTTGTGTTCAAAATGTGTTGGATTCATTGATTCCGGCCTTGCTGGCTGATAAAAATCGCAAGTTTATTTATGTTGAACAGGTAATAGTTATTGCCATTTGTATGACATGGTTAACTTATGCGGCTCTCCATGAACTGCAAAACGCTTTGTTGTATTGTATTAGGCGTTTTTCCAGCGGTGGTGGAGACAACAGAGTGAAGCAATGCAGAACACAGTCAGAATGCTTGTTAGCTCGGGTCAACTAGAGTTCATGTACTAACTAATTTTATGTTATTAACGAGTGCAAGGAAAGAACTAGTACAGTTTACAATGAATTGCCTTGTGAGCAAAATTGTGTGGTGGGGGGTAGTGTTGTTTTAATTCATTTTCTTCTTAATTTTGCAAATTCAGAAATGGTGGCATGTGCATGCATGATGAGGCCGCTACACATTATATTGACATGATAGATCAGACAACACTAGGCCACAGATATATTAAAGATCAATTTAATGTCACTCCAAGGATTGGTTGGCAAATTGACCCCTTCGGACATTCGGCTGTTCAGGCTTACCTTTTGGGTGCTGAGGTACTTTTATGAATTTGTAAACTTATGTTATGGTCCTGTAATAACATTTATTCAGCTGTCAATAGGAAATTGATAGTGTCGCAGAAGGAATATATTCTTAGCCGAGAGATGAAAAAACTATGCATTCAGTAATTAAACTGAACTTATGCTTCTACATGTTTTAGGTTGGATTTGACTCTCTCTTCTTTGCTCGTATTGATTACCAAGATAGAGCCAAAAGGCTAGATGACAAAAAGCTTGAGGTTATCTGGCAGGGTTCTAAGAGTCGTGGATCATCCTCTCAGGTGAATCTCACATCATCACAACTTTAGAAATCATGTTTGTATATAGCAAACTCTTGATGTGGTCTTCACTGCCTATCAGCTTCTGATATACATACATATTACTGCTTGAGTGAGTTTTGGGAAAGAACGTTTTTAAACAATACCAAGCTATAGGATAGTTTATAGACAGATCACAGTTGTAAAATACACCATTTTAATATATTGAGTGTGGATTGTCTTTTGACAAGAGAACTTATCTTAAAATTGTTTATTATTCTATATGCATTGGACTGAAAACCAAGTCTCTCAATTATTTTTCATATTATTTCAGATATTCACCGGCGCTTTCTATACTGGGTATTATGAACCTCCAAGTGGATTTTACTTTGAAGTCAATGATGATTCCGCTGTTGTCCAGGTAATTCATTAAAGGAACAAAATTTATAGATCTTGAACATTTGCCTGCACAGATTCTGATATGGTCTATCTTTATGACTGAAGGATGACATAAGTCTATTTGATTACAATGTTCAAGAGCGCGTCAATGATTTTGTAGCAGCTGCCTTATCTCAAGTAATTTTTTTTCAGTCCCTTTTCCCCACATTGTCAAATTGGCATTTCCTACATGTTGCTGATGGTAGTTCCTGCAATAATTATGTACTTGGAAAATGTTCTTATTTTCTTTGTCCTTTATTTGTTTCTTGACTTTCTTTCTTCCTTATATTGTTCTTGATAATGTGTTTTGATAGGGTTCGATTTTGAAGTTTCTTAGAATAAAATCTTGCTCCTCTGAAAGTCATTGCCTTCAATTTGTTTCCCTCACAGGCTAATGTTACTCGTTCAAATCATATCATGTTTACCATGGGGACAGATTTCAAGTATCAGTATGCCCAAACGTGGTTCCGCAATATGGACAAGCTCATACATTATGTGAACCAAGTTAGTATCTTTTTTATGTATCCTTTCTGCTTTCATATGCTTTGCATTTCAGATGATTCGTGCGAGTAACCTCAGTATTTGATATGTTTAGTTGGCTATCGTAGCACTTTTAATGGTTTAAACAGCTGAGACTTTTAATGGTTTAATTTGGTACAACGGTTTCAAATAACTGGTGATGTACAGGGAGGGATCCAAGCGTAAAATTTTGAGCAGGACAAACTACTGTAACCTGTAGATTATTAGAGGGTTTCAATTATATGTTTGGGTTTACTATCTCTTTCCCATGAAACATAGAGTTACATAAACGAAAAGGGTAAACATGGAGAGTCCTAGGTCTAGAATTTTAATAGTATTTGAATTCATTTTATTCGAGTTCATGGACCTAAACTCCATGAGTAAGTTTTGGTACAGAAAAGCAAATGCAACTTCCTGTTAAGACTTTTAATTAGTAACAACCGCAAACTGAACTATTACTCTAAATTTCAGAAAGAAGAAAAAATATTAAAAACAAACATGAAACTGAAGATAATACCAGGGGAGGGGGGGGGGGGGGAGGGATTTCTATGCTTTTCAGTTGTAGGTTTTAATAGAAAATGCCCAACTAAAAGACAGACAACATTGGAAAGTAGATACATATGAAACTTTGAGGACACTACCTTCAAAGTTCAAACTGACATATACATGCTATTGGATTCATCCAACCTTGAGCAGCCAAGGTCTCCTCATGCCTCCCTCCTTACGTCGGAGAGTATCCTCGTGCTCAATGAAAAATCCAACTTTATTTTGGTGGAATTGTAATATTACTCAAAGTTACTTATATTGTGGTGTAGTTATTATATATGTAGTCATACAAAGTTTTTAGACCTGCTTGCTTGCAGGATGGCCGTGTCAATGCCTTCTATTCAACTCCATCTGTGTACACTGACGCCAAATATGCTTTAGATGAATCCTGGCCTCTTAAAACCAATGACTACTTCCCGTGAGATTGAGTGTTAAATTGTCAAATATTTTGACATCTTATTTTGCTTAAGTATAGTAATTGAGGCAATTCATGTATCAGATATGCAGACCGTGGAAATTCTTGCTGGACAGGATATTTTACTAGCAGGCCTGCCTTCAAAGGCTATGTCAGAATGATGAGTGGCTACTATTTGGTATATCATGGAACTCTTTTGATATCATTTAGGTTCACTTTGAATGTGAAATTCACAATGCTCGTATGATTAATTAGGCAGCAAGGCAGTTAGAATTTTTGAGAGGAAGAAATAAACGAGGGACCACGACTGATTCTTTAGCTGATGCGTTGGCACTTGCACAACATCATGATGCAGTTACTGGTACTGAAAAGCAACATGTAGCTGACGACTACGCAAAACGGCTTTCTATAGGTTATAAGGAAGTGAGTCTTTTTCAAAACATTGTTGTTCGACATCTTAAAATTATCCAAGTTAATGTCTCAAAATTCACAATTACCTGCAGTCTGAGGAGGTTGTAGCTGCCTCCCTTGGTTGTTTGACACAATCATCATCATCAGGATGCAAGAGTCCCATTACAAATTTCAAACAGGCAGACACTCTGGAACCTTTATTTCTTTTTTATTTGTCTTTTTTTTTTTCTGTGAATACATTAACTTACTTTGAAGTCTTGAGTAAAAAGTTCTAGTTTCTTCCTAACACTTGCTTTTAACGTGCTTCAAATTTGCTCATGGTAATTTTTTAATTTTTTATTTCTTCGTAAATATAGGGAACTTGATCTTCTATTGTAGTTTTGTGGTTGAGTAGACGCAGCATAATTAATATAGTTTTTTATTTTCTTTTCAGTGCCCTCTCCTGAATATAACTTATTGTCCTCCAACAGAAGTTGATCTATCTCTTGGGAAAAAATTAGTAAGTATCACATCTTCTTGTTGAGTTTATTATATCAAAGATATGATGGATGTGTACTACGCTGGCCTTCTTTCACATTAAATAGTATTTTACTTGAAGTAAAACGTTAACTTGCTTTCTGTAGGCGGTACTTGTCTACAATTCTTTTGGGTGGAAAAGAACAGCTGTCGTGAGAATCCCTGTAAGTATTTTTCACTCCTTTCCAATTTTAACTGAGGTGAACTTAGATTGAGAGGATATGTTCAAATTCTTCCTCATATATTGGGTTTTGCCTTGGCTCCTTATTTATAAGAAAAAAGACTAGCTTTTGATACATCAATTTGACATATTTGACCACCAAGCAAAAAGGACAATGGGAAAATGTCAATGCTTCGCTCTTTGGTGATTGAATATAATACTCATGTTACTCATATACTTAACACAGGTACTGAGCAATAATGTCATCGTTAAAGATTCTGCAGGAAAATTGATTCTGTCACAGCTTCTCCCTTTAGTTAACGCATCAATAGCCAAGAGAAAATTCTATGCTAGTGCATATATGGGTGAATCTCCCACCATCAGCCCAATGTATTGGCTCGCTTTTACAGCGGACGTTCCACCTTTGGGTTTTAGCACTTATGTAATCTCAACTGGTAAACCGGCAGGTTGGTAGTCTATTCATGTTGTCTTGAAATTAGTTACCAAATTGATTTCTCTATATGTTTAAATTCTACCACATATGACATATGCAGCTTCTGGTTTAACAAAACAAAAATCTTACACAATGGACTGGAGTCAACCTGATGCTATAGAAATAGGGTCAGGAAACTTGAAGCTTATCTATTCTGGAACTGATGGAAAGCTTATGCGATATATTAATGCAAAGAGCTTCGTACGTCATTTAGAAATCGCTTTGCCTTTTTCAATTTTTCATCTGTTATTGGTCATTCTGGTTCCCATGACCTTGTCTGGAGACTCTGGACTACAAAATTGTAGTCTCCCCTTATTCAGTTTTGTGCTGTAAAGTGTAAAGTGGTGAATGTACCTGATAGTATGTGTATTTTATAATGAAGGTGAACATAGCTGTAGAGCAGTCATACAGTTATTATGCTGGGGATGACGGAAGTAATAAACCTGATTTTCAGGTGATAGCCCTATGTCCTTTTGATTTCCTCCTTAAATTGTTTTAGTCAAGTTTAATCAGTAATTTCATTTACTTGTTGAAGGCTTCAGGAGCATATATTTTTCGCCCAAATGGCACATTCCCAATACGGTCTGAAGGGAAGGTATATACACACCCCTTCAAATTTTGCCTCTAATAATTGTGTGATCAAAGAATCACTTGTTTATCATATATTGCAGACCCCGCTTACAGTTTTACGAGGACCACTCTTCGACGAAGTTCACCAGATGATTAATTCATGGATATATCAGGTTAGTAGCGAATTGATCAATTTATTCCGCAGAGAATGATGATATTTTAGTATTACATTTACGTCCCAAATGGTGAAAGAGTTTGATGTTCTCACATTGGCTTTCTTCATTTGACTTTACCAAGGGTAGGGCTGTTAAAAGAATATAATAGGATATGATTAGCGCTAAATTACAACCAATTTTCATCAAATTTAGATAATGAGCTATTAGTCTACATTCTAGAGAAAATCTAGAGATCTAAAATTAAGTATTATTAAACTATAGTTTGCTATCTTTCTTTTCATTAATGGTTACTAAATTAATGCTTAGATTACAAGAGTGTACAAGGAAAAGGAACACGCAGAGGTTGAATTTACGGTAAATCAATTTTTCTATGTAAATCTTTTTTTTTTCATCTATTTAATTGTCATCTTAGTCTGTTAAAAAAGAGAACTAGCTGGAAAATTTTATTGTGAACTTCTCAAGTATCCTTAATTACAGGTTGGTCCCATACCAATTGATGATGGAATTGGGAAAGAGATTGTAACTCAGATTAAAAGCACGATTGGAAGCAACAAAACATTTTATACAGACTCCAATGGGCGTGATTATCTTGAACGGGTATATTCTGATTCTCCCAGCATTGGATCTTCTTTTCCATATAACATAAACTTTGCTCAACAAATAATCGTCAATATCAGGAACAAGGTGTACATTGTTTTGTTGATGGCAAAATTAGCATATTCATCTACCTGTTTTTTTTTTTTGGTTGTAGATTCGAGACTACAGAGCTGATTGGGACCTTCAAGTAGTCCAGCCAATTGCAGGAAATTACTATCCTGTATGTTTGACATAGAACTAACATTTCCAATTATGTTTTCCTTTTTACTTATGTATTCAAAAGGGTTTTATGTGAAGTACTTTTATATGAACTAAAACCCCGTATTTTCCTGGTATTATCTGACGAGTTTAGACAAAAATAAAAAATTGCTATTAAAACTTTCAAAATTAATGGCCCTTTTCAGAATTTAAATAATGTATATAAGCCAAGAGTACAGTATATTTCTAATTGGTTTACATGCTTAAACCATGCTATGAGCATAGGATCTTTATTCTCTGTTGGCAGAAACTTTTTATTGTTATATAATTAATTTAGGCAAGGTGTCTGTTCTTCTTTTTTTTGATAAGCAGGTGCCTGTTCTTTTAAAGATAGACAATATCTTAATATTCAATGCGAAAGACTTGGATCTTTTGAGGGAATTATATTCACATTATATTTTACAATACCTCACATTATACTTTAAGGATATTTGAATTTTTACTGTTTGTGGTTATCATAATTGTTATTTGTCAAGACCTTTACTAATGCAGTCTGTCGCTAAATATTATGTCTGAATTCGGTTAAGGTTAATAGTCTCATTTTCATTCAGATCAACCATGGGATTTACATCAAAGATAAGAATACTGAGCTCTCAGTCTTGGTGGACAGAGCAGTGGGAGGATCAAGTATTGCTGATGGTGAATTGGAGGTCATGCTTCACAGGTTGTTTTGAGACTTCTAACTCATGTATAATGTTTTTTTTTTTTTAATGGTTTTTTACTTTGAAACTTTTTGACCATTTAAGATAGTAACTTAAGGTCTTGTCTTGTAGGAGATTGCTTTATGATGATGGTAAGGGTGTTGAAGAGGCTCTAAATGAAACAATTTGTGCTCTTGATAAGTGCTCGGGTTTAACTGTAAGCTTACTCTTTTACCGTGATAAAAACCTTCCAGTTATTAATTCCTGTTCTTCAATGGCATGCTGAAGATTTTGTGGCACAGTAGATCCATTTTACTGGCCTTCTCATCTCTGAAAAGAACCATCAAAGAAGTCTATTTAAAAAATATGAGACCACGAGTCCACGATATCCTTACTTTCCAGCATGGTCCATGCATAGGATATAAACATTTATATATTATGGGCAAGTGGATGTAGCAAACAAACTAAACAGCGGTTAACTGGGTTAGTAACCACATTTATATTGATATTTGATGTGGGGAAAAATGAAGGAGCCCATGCAAAGTTTTAATAAATCTTAATGAATTAGTTGTAGGTGTGGGGGCAGTCTACTCATGACCTTTTCTTAATTATTTAGCACTCTTTCTTCTGGGAACTCCCAAAACTTTACTGAACCACATAAGCTATTCTAAACTTTTATTAGAGATCTTGTTTCCTGAATTACTACTAATATCTCTATTGCCAAATTACTGGGTCAGCCGCAGGCAAACTTCTTCATTATCGTGAATTATCGTCAGGCAAACTTCTTCATTATCGTGAATTTCTAGTTTAGCAGTATCTTTTGATAAAGCCTAATGTGTTGTTGATATACTTCCTTTCTGGGATGAACTTGTGTGGCTTCTTTTCAATAAAATCTGAAAATGGAGCAACCATAAAAGGAGGCAAAGTGCCTTTGGGTCAGGCACCCAACTGTAAGGAACGAAGAAATTATTTTCCACAATCCAAACATGTTTAAGTTAGTCCCAGTTCACTTTTTTTTTTTCGAATCAGTGGTAGTTCCAGTAACAAATTTTACCTGGCAAAAATTATAACAACCTGGCCGAACTTTTTCATTGTTTACTTGGGCCTTATGTTTGCCTTTGAGAAATAATTGCTTTTTCTCAAAAAAGGTTCAAGGTATTCTTTTCTTTTTCACTTCTTCAATCAACTGTATGTATGCTTGACTATATCATACTGTATAACATTTTCACAATTTTTCGCAGGTTCAAGGAAATTACTATTTCAGGTTTGATCCACTTGGAGAGGGATCTAAGTGGCGTCGGTCATTTGGACAGGAGATCTACTCACCCTTCCTTTTAGCTTTCACCGAGGAGGTATCTGAGTTGTCTGTACTGTTCTAGTTGCCAATTTGATCAATTATTTTAACTCGGTAGTACATTCATACATACACAGGATGATAAATGGACAAATTTCCCTACACCAACCTTTTCAGCAATGGATCCTTCTTATAGTCTACCAAATAATGTTGCATTAATAACCCTCCAGGTAACTTCACACTAACTGATGATGAATACAAAGACCCTCGAATATTAATGTACTACTCTTTCTGGTGCCTCAGGAGCTTGAAAATGGAAATGTTCTCCTCCGATTGGCTCATTTATACGAGGTACTATGTTCTTAATAATTCAGAAGATAACCTTCGATTTCTTAATTATTGTCTACAAAATATATTGTCTTCTCCGTGATTCTTTATCATTTTCTTCATTTCATCCTTATAATTTTTTTGTTTCTGATATAATATTAGGAGGGAGAGGACAAGGATTTCTCAGTCATGGCAACAGTAGAATTGAAGAGAGTTTTCCCCAATAAGAAGGTGAAACGAAACACGAAGTCAAACCAGTTCTAAATACCGTTATTACCTTAATCAACGTTGATAATTTCGAAACTCCTTCCTATCAGATAAACAAAATCAAGGAAATGAGTCTATCTGCAAACCAAGAAAGAGAAGAAATGGAAAATAAAAGATTACATTGGAAAGTTGAAGGCTCCAATGGAAAACAAGGCAGTGTGTTGAGAGGGGGTCCTGTGGATCCTACAAAGTTGGTGGTGGAACTTGCCCCCACGGAAATTCGAACCTTCATCATCGACTTCAATTCAAATCTTGTCAAATACTAAAGGTTAGTACGATGTACAGTGTTTGTCACAATATCAATAGTCGTAGAATTTATAAGATTTTTGGTGTATATCTTTTTTAGGTGTGCAGTATCTCGGTTTCGGTTCAAGAATAAAGAGTTCAAATAACAGCCAACCCGAATGTCGAAATGTATGTATAATGTAGGCTCGTGCAAGTGTCCATTTTGTAAATGCAACGAAGCTATGAGCGACTCCAGCTGGTTTTATCCTCTTCATACTTCATTCCACGTGATGGTAAATGCAGAATAAACTATTAGTCAATGTTCTTTTGTTGTTCCCTTTATCGTTTTTATGGTTGAAAACGGCCAGTTGAAATTGGTTTCTGTTTTATGATGTACGTACTTTGTGGTGATCAACTGAGAGCTAATAATCTAGGGGCTGGCTTGCTGATTTCTTGAAATTAGAATCGCCTTCAGATTTATTTGAACGAGGCTGTTCTTTCTAGTGATCAGTTGTTTATGAGCAATATCGTTGTCTACTGTTTCTCCCTTCCTCTGGAGAAGCAATATTTTATTAAAAGAAAATAAACAAAAAATTAAGCAAGACCTCACTTGGTAACAACATCCATAAATTTATGTACAAATGTTTCATAATTGGCCACTCCTTTATTTGTGTTTTCCAATTATAAAATAAATATATTTAATTTATCAGATTAAAAAAATCAGAGGCTTTATCATTATATGATTTATAAGATATTTCTAGTTAAATCAATTTCAATTACACCTAAATCTTTTATCCATAATTTTGTTGTAATGGGAGTACGTATTAAGTTATAAAATGTCAACAAATTAATTCAAAGAGTCAACCCGCGCTAAATATCTTTATATTTATTCTAGCCCTTGGTTTTCATCATAGTCTTTGATGTATATCTATAATTAGTAATCGGGTTTTTAGTATTTTGCACCCTGAAATTATAGGGTTTTGGCACTTTGCACTCTGAAAATATAATTTGTTTGGTACTTTGCATCCTGGTGTGTGTTTTGGTGAAAAAATTCATTGGTAGAAGGGTAGAATAGTCATTTTCGAATATTTGTTTGGCACATTGCACCTTGAAAATATAGATTTTGGCAATTTGCACCCTGAAAATATAGATTTTGGCACTCTGCACCTTGAAAATATAGAATGTTGGCACTTTGCACCATAAAAATATAAAATATTGGCATTTTCACCCCCAATTTAATTTTGTTTGGCACTCTGCACCATATAAATATAATTTGTATGGCATTTTACACCCTAATGTGTTTTTCTTTGAAAAAAACTCATGAATGTCGTTGATGGGGATATAAAATGGTCATTTATATACACAAAAATCATAAATATGTTATTATTAATTTATTATAATCATAAGTTATTTTTAATACATTTTCTCTCAGTAAAATTTAGATTAAAAAAAAGGACATTGTCTTTATTTTGTTTTCAAGTATCCTCTGGATTATTTACGTCATATCTAAAAAACAGGTCTACAAATCTAACATGTTATTATATTGCATGATATTGTTTCTATAAGACTCACATGTAATCGATCCTAATTTTTCCTACACGATATACTCTAAAAATATAAAATTATTTAATATAATCAGCATGTAAAAAGAGTTCTCACCTAATCACTAATAGCTAGTAATTTTGTTAAAATAAAAAATGTGCCAAAAATATTAAGTCGAGGTTGAAAATGCAAAAATATTATATTTTTAGGGTGCAAAGTGCCAACATTTTATATTTTCAGGGTTCAAAGTGTCAAATCTATATTTCTAGGCCGTAAAGTGCCATAAATATTCAATAATTACTATTATACCCTTTCAACCATGAATTTTTTTCATCAAAACACACACTAGGGTGCAAAGTGTCAAATAAATTGTATTTCTAATGTGCAAAGTGCTAAAACTTTTAAGTCAGGGTACAAAGTATCAAAATCCTATGATTTCAAGGTGCAAAGTGCCAAAAACCCTTGGTTTTCATCATAGTCTTTGATGTATATCTATAATTAGTAATCTGTCTAGAAATTACCAATGAAGTAATGAAATACAGTATACATAGTATTAAAATCCATGTGAGTCATCTTCTTTCGTGTGGAATTCACTAGTCCTTATTCACACGTTGAGCTTCATTCATCATCAACATGCAGTGTCCAATTCTACGTTGTTGTTATTAACTTGATGATCCTTTACTCACATATCGAAATTCACAAGGTTAATTTTTTAATGGGTGATTTACACTCAAACCCCCTAAGGTTTATCATAATTATAGAAAACTCCCTGTAGTTTCAAAAATTACAAGACACCCCTTACAGGGTATTTTTTGTAAATATTTTTACAAGTTGTAGGGGGTGTCCTTGTAAGACTTGTTGAACCACATGGGGTCTCTTTGTAATTTTTGAAACACTATAAGGTTCCTTGTAATAATACTAAACCTTAGGGGGTCTGAGTGTAAATCACCCTTTTTAAATCCGTCTAACCTAAGATCCATCCGTATTTTATATGTTAACTCTAGAACTATACAAATTTAGGCAGACCTGGTTGATTGTTTTTCTTAATCAAATGCTTTTAAGATCTATCAATTAAAACAATTAGTATTTGTCCGATATACATGTTTGTTTCACACAACTCAGATTTGTATGAGACGAATTCAATATTATTATGTTATTGCATCACTCCATGTATTTGTGGTATACTAACATCATTAATGATCAACAAAATCATGATTATGCCATGAAATTTGAGTTGTATAAACATATGTCTTCTTGCTTGAGGGCGGAGGTTGATTGTTTCAATAATTAATAGATATTAACAACGTTTGATTGAGAGAAGTCGTCCTTCATATCGGTTCGAATTTGTGGTACAATAATACTTAGACGGATTTCAAGTGAGATACATTAAGAATTTAACCTTGCGAATGACAATATACGGTTAATGAAATAAAATTAAGTGTCGCTTGTTTTCTTAATAGGATTGAATGGTATTGACAAATGGGATTTGGACTACACAAATTAACGACTTTTTACCCGTTCACCTCGGTGTGACAACCTAAAATCCTATAACCCACCTTTTGGACTAACCTCCCAAACAAAACCTTAAAACATATTGGATCCAACACTACGACCCGAATCCGGACCCGCTTAAATCTTCTGTAAAAGTGGCATCAGTTTGACGTAACTGACTCAACCTTCAATAGAAAAACAGCCGCCGTTCGCACCCGGCGCATTGTAGAACCGCGCGGAATATTCCGTCATTCTTTCGTCTTTTCCTAACCCTTACCGGAGGCCTACGTTAATTTCAGATCTCAGTTTCAATTCTTTTTTCCAATTTTAATGGCGAAGGGAAACGACGTCTCTGCTATGGAAATCGATGACCAGAACTCGATCTCTTCTGATCAGATCAATTACCCTAAATTCTCCGTCAATGGTACACTTCTCTCTCCTCCTTTTATGTGCAATTTATTGGTGTTTATAAATGATTTTTTTGGTGGGGGACTTTGCAGTTTTGCAGCTGTTGAAATCGGCCCAAATGCAGCACGGATTGCGGTTTGGTGACTATGCTCGTTACCGGTATAATTCACTCGCTGTATCTTATTCTATGGTATTAGAGTAAAGGGTTTTTATTATACACGCATATATACGTATTTGTTAAATTTGTAATCTCTTAGTGGGAATTTTTCTGTTAAATTTGATGTTATTTTGCCTGTGAGTTTTATTAACATTTGATTTTTAGGAGGTACTGCACTGCACGATTGCGAAGACTGTACAAATCTCTGAAATTCACGCATGGCCGTGGAAAGTATACAAAGAAATCTATTAGTGCATCTACAGTGACTGAAGTCAGGTAGGCGTTTGGTCTTGTTTATATATGTAGTTTGTACCATAATTTTTGGAATTTAATTGAAGTTACTATGATGAGCTTTCTTTAGATGAGAGACTTTGCTTCTGTCACCATGAGTGGGTGTGGATTCCTATATTAATCACTCAATGTGCATGTTGATACATGTGCCTGTTCCAAATTAGGAGTTATGAATGCTATTTCAGTTATATCATCTTTGTGAATGGATGTTCTTCTGGTCCAAGATCTTGTTAATTAGGCAATTGTGATACTCTGCATTCTTTCTACTGAAAAAAACTTACTGCCCATCCGGTATCAAATTCTGTCTTCTCTTAATTCACATTCAACAGTTAGCACTAGATAAAAGCAAACCAGTCTTACTTGTCATCTGGTTTTGTAAATACACTCATATATACATAACCTTTTTAGTAGATTCCATTTATTTGGATGCTAGCTTGAAAAACTATATGAAGCAAGTGCCAACTAACTCAGAACTGCACCTCACTTAACTGTGGTTTATCTGCATTGTTAATGACCAGATATAACATATGCATAATTGATTAATAGTGGCTGATTTTAAATTTTATTTGAGCTAATAGGGTTGATGATCCTTCAATATCAGAGTTGAATAAGTATTATATAGATTAACTTCTCTAATGACTGACAATCTTTCTTTTGCATGTTTCTCTTTAAAGAGAGTAAAACTTTGTTTTCGTCTTAATATATTATACTTTCTATTGACAATGAAATAAGAAGAAAGAACGGATAAAATGTGAGTCGTGGATGAGGCATTCCTTATGTCTGTCTTTTAAAATCATGATAACTTGTGGTGGAGTTCTGCATGTTTCTGTTTTTTCAGAGTTTGAATTGTTTTACGATGTGACAATTTGCCCTCATTGTGCGGATGCACCTGGAACCCATTCTAGGTTTCTCCATTTGGTTTTGTATACTTCTGAGAGAGCATGGAGCCATGCCATGGAAAAGAAAACGCTACCAGATGGTCCAAATGCACGGCAGAGGAGCTACCTCATTGGTAGGCTGAGGAAAGCAGTAAAATGGGCTACCCTTTTACAAGAGCTGTGTGCCACCAAAGGAGATTCGAGAACATCTCTAGAAGCAGAGGTGTGAATCACAAGTTAATTAATTGGCTGCTACTACTGCTTTCTGGTGCTTTACTAAATTTTTTTGAAGCAATTTTGTGGCTCACAGTCAGATTTCCGCATATAATTCTTTTTGGTTAACTATTACTTAGTGCTGCAAAATTTTATGTACTTGTGATAGTCAAATCATCCAATTAAGTTAGTTAATATCTTTATATTGCCTTTTCATAAAATTTCAGCTTGTTTTGTTGCCGTGAAAGTTATGAAACTGTCATATAAAACAAATAAATGACCTTTTTTTTTTCTCTGTACTACAAACTCTTGAAATTTGCTCATGGAGTTACAATGATGTTATTTTGATCTAGAAGTGTTTGAATATCTATGGAACTATTCAAGTTGCAGTCTGTTTGTAAAATGTAATCAAGCATCTCCACATCAATTAAATTGCCGATGCCCCAGTAACATCTCCTTGGTATTCACCCTTCTTAATGCACATTTTTTAGTTTATCATTTCATCTGTTTTAGAACTCCTTTCATCCTTCGTCTTTGTTTGTAAGACGAAGTTTAAGAAAACTTCCTTTTGTGAGTCTAAATACTTGACTGATCTTTAATTATTTAACTGTTCCTGATATATTAAATAGTATTCTTACTGAAATCGTGAATATTTTTCATCATGGTGGCTTGAAAATTTACAAAAAGAAAATATATTAACAAGGAATTTTTTTTATTTTTTTTTTAATTTGAGGATTTTATTTGTGTGTCTAATTTGCAGGCCTATGCCTCTTATATGAAAGGGAATTTGTTATTTGAACAAGATCAGCACTGGGACATTGCATTGAAGTGTTTCAAAAGTGCAAGGTATGTTTTTACTTAAAAGAAATATCCATTCCATCGTACTAAAGATAAATCAATAGTTATTCTTATGAAGAATGCAATTTAAACTTACTTGCAAATGTATTTTGCTGTGTTGTCCTCTTATTCATCTGGTGTGCTTACTTGAAACTGCTCCAGAAATGCTACAATGCCCTTACTTATACATGTTTCATGCTGGCTAATCTCCTTGATATTGTCAGGGCCGTTTATGAAGAACTTGGGAAGTATGGAGATCTAGAGAACCAAGTTTTATGCCGGGAACGGGTTGAAGAACTTGAGCCAAGCATACGCTATTGCCTGCATAAAATTGGGGATTCAAAGTTACAAACTTCTGATCTAGCCCACATAGGAGAAATGGAGGGGCCTGCGATGGATCTTTTCAAATCTAAACTGGAGGTGAGTCCATTTCATCAAGTAGGCGATGTGCAATATATGTGTGGCAACATTAGTTTGATAATACTACCGTTTCTATAAAACAGAATATTCTTTCTTTTTCCAAGAATATCATATATATGAAGTATATTTTGCTCACTTATTAGATGATACTCAATCATGTATAGATAGCTTGTGATGTACATATCCTTTTGGGCCCGTTTTCCAAAATTTAACTTAAAAATGAAAGAAATTGAGTATTCACTATTCATGCTGGGATTTTATAAACACTATAGATAGTTCTCATTCATTCTCTTATCTTGTATTTGTCTTCATTGGCAGGCTGTCATGGCTGAGGCTCGATCTCAGCAGGCTGCATCGATGACTGAATTCCATTGGCTTGGTCATAGATTTCCTATATCAAATGCAAAAACTCGAGTTGCCATACTTAAAGGTTAGCTTTCCCACCTAAACCACGGGTTTCATAGATTTCCTATATCAAATGCAAAAACTCGAGTTGCCATACTTAAAGGTTAGCTTTCCCACCTAAACCACGGGTTTCATAGCTCTGAGTACAGTTGGTCTGCTGATACTTCTTTTGTTTGTTTCCTGTAGTCAAGTGCTAGACACTCATACAATGTTCCGTTGGAGCATGATATTGGGAAAATTCCTCCAGACATGATAAGTTTGGTTTGTGGAATCTTAGCTATATCAGAGCTTGGAGCTTTGCATTCTGTCTTAAGGCTTATTACCTATGTACATGGTGTTGCTGTCATAGCCTCATAGTGTAGTGATTTGTATTTGTTTGCTTTAGATGACTGAAAAAGCAAAGCCATTGATATATGTTCTAAATGTGTATTTGTTGTATATTGATGATAGTAATATAGGTTACTAAATGCAATCTGCCGTACTATCTTTTTTTTTGCCATTTTGTGTTTCTGTGCCTCCATTCCTTTTTGAAACCAGATATCATATGCTACAGATTTTAATTTGGTAAATTCTGCCTTGATATTTTAGCCTGAAATGGCTAACTTTCTGGAATATATAACGCAGTAGCCAGTACTAAGCCTGGTGTTTGCATATAATTCCCCTTGTTGCATCTTGCTGCAATGTTTATTAGCATGGGGCTTTGCGAGAATGTTTTTTTATTCATTTCACCTGTATTGGCTTTAAATCATGAATACGAGTAACAGTTTTTACCCAGTCTCAACCTCTGTTTTTGCATGACAATATTTAATCAGCTCAGGAACTGGAGAAAGACATAAGTGGTCCAGCTGCAGATTCGCTTCCTGCAGAGAAAAAGCTAGTCATATTTGACAAAATATTTGCTGCTTATAATGAAGCCAGGAGCTGCATAAGAAATGACTTAGTAAGTTTACTCCCATGTTTTTTTCAACCTAACAACTTTATGCGTTCAATGAACAAGATTGTCTGACACTTTGTAATAAGTTATCTTAAGCCAGGGGATGCATCCCACATATCTTGGTATCCATCCCTCTTTGTCGAGTCTGAATGAAGTACCTTTTTTGCCTTAGGCTACCACAGGTAATTCTGAAAACATGAAAGATGACCTGAGTGGCCTTGATAAAGCTATTGGTGCTGTCTTAGGACAGAGAACCATTGAGCGTAATCAGTTGTTGGTGAGCATGGCGAAAGGTAAGCTCACCAAGGTTCGTGATGACAAAAATGAAAGAGTCACAAAGCCCGAAGAACTTGTCCGATTATATGATCTTCTTCTGCAGGTGAGTGTCTTTCATTATTTTTCCAACCTTGATTCTCGAATTGACTTGCATAATGTGCTTAGATTTTAGGCCTCATAGCAATTAAGTTATTTCTTATTAATATTCTGACAAATCTGAAGTCGCTGTTTCTCTTTCTGTGCAGAATACTTCTGATCTTTCTGATTTGGTTAGTTCAGGAAGAGATAGAAAACCAGAGGAAGTGACCTTTGCAGAGGAATGTGAACTCAAAAGTTCTGTTTTTCGAGCAGAAAGGTTTGGCACCTGTAATTTTTATTTTGTTTTACCCCTCTATGTTGCTTACTGCTCTTGGGATACCTAATTTTAATTTAATTCCTACACTTGAGCTATTGTGGTATGTTAGGGGATATACTTTTTCCTGCTTCTAGAGCTTAATTCTCATCAGGGCCTTTTTATTTTAGATCCGCTTTGTCAGGGAAATATACCATTGAAATTCCAAGTGTGCCAATTGTGTGAAATTTTCCAATCTTCCTTAGGTCACTTGATGAATGAGATTAAGTTGATTCTTATCTCCTTTTCTTCATATCATCGAAAATAAAGTGGAAGCTCTGGACCGCATATGATATTGTAGTTATGACTACACTTGGTTTATGCAGTAAATGTCAATTTTCATTTTACATCCTATATGATTTTGTTTGGCATCTTAAAAATCTCCAACTTTTCAACTCTATATATTTAATACAGCATAGCTTCGATTCTCAGAGATATCACACTTTAGCATTCTTGAGGTTCTTGAGGTGAATGTAGTTCAAAATAAATGATAGACCTCTTCAAAATTGCAGGTGCTTTTACTTGGCCAAATCCTACAGTTTGGCTGGAAAGAGGGCAGAAGCATATGCTTTGTACTCTCGAGCTCGCTCTTTGGTAGATACTGCTCTGAAGAAGCTTCAGAGTTTGAGCAACACTGATCAGGTATGCAATAACATTCACCTTCTTCTTCTTTAAGATACTCGCTTCCACTTGCTCCATAACAATTTGTATGACTCAATCATGTTTTAATTGTATTAGTAATTGCTTTTAGTTTAATTGGGTATTAGATATACAGAAGTGTGGAGATTCTTTCAGTTCACTATTACATTCTTTGTAGAGATCTGTACTTTTTGGTTGAATTTTGAAAAAAATTACTCATTGTGAAAACTTCGAACTTTCTACTGAAATCAAAACTTGTTTTGTTTTGTTTTGTTTTTTATTACCATAACAGATTATTGCCAAGGAGTTGAAGATGCTTTATAATGATTGTCGATCCAATAGCTGTATGGAGCATGCAACCGGAATTATGGAGGAGGAAAAGGCACCAGAAAATCTTTCAAAAAAGATTTCAAATATATCTTTAACTGGAAATGATAAGAAGGTATAATTCAGAGATAAATATGTAATATTGTTCTATTGTACTCTGTAGAATGATTGTCTATTTAAGCAGCTGCTCACACTCTTATCTTCATATTTACTTTAGGTAGAGAAATTGCTTATGGAGAAATTGGATAATTATGAATCTGCTGTGGGCGATCCAACGACAAAGTCGATCCCTCGAATTGAAGCATTCCCACCTGCGTTCCAATCGGTTCCTCGTAATCCAATTGTTCTTGATCTTGCTTACAATTCAATTGAGTTCCCATCACTTGAGAATAGGATGAAGAAAGACAAGAAGGGTTTCATAAGTAGGCTTTGGGGATGAGTATCCTTTGTTGAAGCTGTTCTTTTACTATAGAGAGAGTTCTACCGATAAAAGTCCGAGATTTTGGCCATTCTAGACTTTCTGTACTGTAATTTATTATTGCGTCTTGAATTTTTGTGGCAAACTCTGATAGACGATTTTTACTTGGCATTTGAAAATTTTGGTTCTTCAGACTGTAAAACTACAGGGAGATGTGAAATTGGAAACTAATACTTATCTGAAAAATAGGGCGCAAACCTGAGCAATTTATCAAACAACAATGTTACTTTTTGGTTTATTATCCAAGGAAAATGCAAGATACTCTATTGTTTTATTTGGAACACGAAGTTACACTGTGAAATATTTATTGCATAAAATTTCTTTGTCCTATTAAATATTTTGTCAAAATCCCCATATTACGAATGGATGGGTTGATATTTTATTTTCATGCAATAATAAAAAGTATCTGGAGAATTCTATAGAATAAACATTTCACATGATAGTTTCATGTGGATTTCGTGCAACACCGGGAGTATCTTGTATTTTTCCTCTCTATATAAATAAATAAGAGTTGGAGATTTGAGTTGTCTATTGAGCCCGAGTCAAATTTTTGTTTGATCGATAGCCTAAGCATCATTCGCCTTATCTTCTTTCCCTGTTTCACCCGTTACCTATTATTCTTGGATAATGGTCTTGTTGATCAAACCCAAAGTCCGACCTGGATGACACATTAAAGGAAATCCGTACAAGATGGGAGGATTCTCACACCTACGGACAAACGTGAGATCAAATTATAAGTCAAGGTAAATTGTCGCTGGGTAATTCTTACTAGATCGATTTTATCAAGCCCAAATTATTCACATATCAACTATACTACACTTATCCCGTGATTATATAAAATGATCAATCAAATCATGATAAGTGCAATATATATATATATATATTTATTTTGTTATTGAATACATCTAGCCGAATATTATTTGGACTGGAATTTCAATCGTTAGTTTCTGAGAAAAAACTAATACATAATTTTAAGGACTATTTTTAGCGGTAAAACGTGGCGTCTACATTGTGCTGACATGGCGTCGTTTGTCACATTTTTTTTTAATATAAAATGGAAACAGAAAAGTAAATGTTGAGGTGGCATGGCAACAAAAATAGAGATTGGCGCGCATTGGTAGTCAACAAAAAATTAAAAATTAAAATGAATATGAAGATGAAGAGAGAAGTATATATTGTGTGACAGCCATGAAAATTACACCGCATAAAATGGTACCCTTCTTTCAATCAATTCCCCATTCCTCCTACATTTTCGCTTCCAGTTTTGATACTGAATTCCCTGATTGCATTATGGGGATGTGGTTTTCTTTTCGGAATCATCTGATAAATTGTTAATTTTGCTTTCTAAGACTTAGGGTTGCAATCATTTGAAAATGAGCTTAATTGATCAAATGCAATAGGATATAACATTTTCGGATCAGATGCAGGGGATGATGTATTTCGCAAAGCTAGATGATTCGCCTATGTTTAGGCAACAGGTGAATTTATATATATATGCCTAGTTTATCTTTGTAGAACATTCGAGAATATTAATTCAGTTTTTATTCTTAGATAAACATAATTTCGATGAAGGTTTTAGGTTATTTTTGTTTTTTGCGCATTCAGTTTGGTTTATTTTGAACTATTAAGTTTTCCGAACATTTGCTGGAAATAATATTATCCTAGATATGCATCAGATGATAAAAATGTATAATTTATGTATAAAGTTTCAGACATGATGTTTATGTATTCAACAAAGCAGATACAATTGTTGGAAGAAAGTGCTGAAGTATTAAGGGAGAGAAGCGTTAAGTTTCATAAAAGAAGTCGAAAGTACATGTAAGTTGTTTTTGTCTATCTTACTTCTTCATACCTGTATAATTAAAAATCACAAGTGTAGCTTGTTTGTGCCTCTATCTCATTTTTATTAATGAATATTTATTCTACTTCTAGTTTCTTGGGTATTCTGAATTGTTCTTTATTGACAATGTATGAGAGTTTTATTAGAGTTGCTTCGTGAAAATTGCTATTACCACATTCTTTTTATTCACAGAGATGGGCTTGGAGAAGGATATGATAGGGATATTGCTTTTGCAAGTGCTCTGGAAAAATTTTCAGGACGACATAGTGATCCAATATCTGTAGCATTTGGAGGTATGTTTAATAAAGTTTTCTAACCTTATAAGAACTACTAAAAGAGAGAGCAAATACAGTCAATTACCTAGAAATACGCTAGACTCAATAAACTAACAACATAAAACGCTAGGGCACATGAAAGACGTAAAAAGTTGATTGCACTAAGTTGTAACAAAGTCAAATGTAGTAATACATTTTCTTTTTAGTAGTTAAAGGAAGTCTTTCTTCTTGATGCTGATGAAGTTTAGATTTGGTTTTAGGTCCCGACATGGCAAAGTTTGCAATTGCGCTGAGAGAAATAGGAACGTACAAGGAAATTCTCCGGTCAGAGGTGGAAACTTTTCTCTTCAATAATAATTATTGATTTTTACTCTTTGTTATGTAGTAAAAAATTTGAATGCATTTTTATCCTTTGTGCTAATATTTTTCACTTGTAATTCTTAGGTAGAACAAGTGTTGAATGAAAAACTTATTCAGTTTGCTAATGTTGATCTTCAAGATGCCAAGGTACTTCCTATCTGCATTTATTTTCTATATGGTTTAGGTTGAGTAGTCAAAAAAATTCTTTGGAGCCTTGCTTTAGTGCTGTACCAATGAATGGAAAAATTTCTCTAAAATGATACAACATAGTTCGGTAATTTTTTTTTTTTTTTTTTGTGAGAATCCATAGTTCGGTAATTGATGTCTATATCTTTGGATACTGGAAACGTGGAGAGGTTTACCTGTTGTACATCAAATTTTTGAAAATATTGTTTCATTTTACGTCTAAAGTTATTCCATGTCAAAGATACTATAACTAGACAATTGGATAGGGGATGATACACACTGCATTGATGTCGGTGTTTGAATGCTTGGAATTGGAAATTTCAAATTATGATAGATGAAAATCGATTGAATTGGATAGAAGATTTTAATAATATCTAAAAAGGAATTTTAAACAGATTTATGAAGTACACTTACGTAAATTATTCGGATATGGTTTGGAGTACTATAACACAAAAATATGGCTTAGATTAAACCCTGAGAAGGCTACTAAATGGTAGATCAGAATATATTTGATAGGTAAAAAAAAATTAGTCGAAAATTGTATAACAAGAATATGTTTACATTTCGATATGTCTAAATCATCTTTTTGGCTGTTCTTACAACTTGTGTCTTCAGTGGAATTTTGTTTCTTGATCATAAAAAGTTGTGATATGATGCAGGAAGCCCGCAAGCGCTTTGACAAAGCCAATGTCATTTATGACCAGGTATGAATCAGATATCATTGCATAACAATTGTTATGACTTTATACTGACATTTGTGCTTGTATATAACCAATGCCTTCAGGTTCGTGAAAAGTTTCTATCATTGAGGAAAAGTGCGAGGATGGACATAGCTATTTCCCTAGAGGAGGTAAATGTATTACCACTTCTACTTCTTGCATTGTGCCAGTACTTTTGTCAATTGGCTGCAACTGTTCATATAGTTGAACTCTAATTTGGTAGAGAGACGTTCCAGGAACTTCACAATGCAAGATCAACTTTTGAGCAAACACGCTTTAATCTGGTGTGTAATTATATACATGTACATGTTATTAATTTCAAACTTAGTGGCATCTATAATATCACTGAAACTTGGATAATAACTCAGGTTGGTTCCCTCTCTGCTGTTGAAGCAAAGAAAAGATTTGAATTCTTAGAGGCCGTTGGCAATACAATGAATGCTCATCTTCATTATTTTAAACAGGTTTGTGGTATCATGAATATATATGATGATGTTCTTTGCTGCTGTTTATATGATGGTTTTTAGGTCCCACGTCGTTTCAGGGATACGAGCTATTGCATCAGATGGAGCCATATATTAACCAGGTTCTTAATTTTGTATATGACTATTTCATAATAACAATGCAGGGATAAAAGAAACAATGATTTCGACTTCACTATTCACGCACTCTTTATTCTGCTGCAGGTCTTGGCTTATGCCCAACAGGCAAGACAAAATTCCAACTATGAGCAATCGGCTCTCAAAGGACGTATGCAAGAGTATAGAAGACAAGTTGATAATGAGAGTCGGCGGTCTTTTAGTGGCTCTTCTCATGGTTCCCCCAATAGAGATGTCATGTACTCTATTCCCAGAACTTCTCATAAATTGATAGAGGCCGCGATGCATTCTGCTGCTGAGGGAAAGGTACACCTTAACTATGACCCAAGATTATAGGGCACTATTGCTTTAGTTCGCCCGATTGTAACTTGGGTTTCAATATTTAGGTACAAACCATTAAGCAAGGATATCTCTCAAAACGTTCTTCCAATTTGAGAGGTGACTGGAAAAGAAGATTTTTTGTTCTTGATAGCCGGGGAATGCTATGCTACTATCGCAAGCAATGGAGCAGGCCAACTGTATGCACTGCATGCTAATTGTTATTTGCTTATATAGCCAATTCTTTTGCTAACTAATGATTCATGATCGCGGTATCAGCTTCATGGATCCAGCGGTCTGCTTCCTGCACATAAAACTTCTTCCTCTGAGCCAGGTTCTGGACTATTAAGCCGGTGGCTCTCATCTCATTACCATGGAGGTGTGCATGATGAAAAGTCTGTTGCACGTCACACGGTGAATCTGGTCACATCAACTATAAAAGTTGACGCGGAGCAGTCGGATCTCAGATTTTGCTTTAGAATTATTTCACCAATGAAAAACTACACTTTACAGGTAAAATGTGAGTCCTTGGTGCAATTACTCTAATATATGATTTATAATTGTTAAAACCCCTTCTAAACACCTCTTGAGTTTAGGTGAAATTAAAGAAATACCCACCAACACCTCTCTTGCTTTAAACTTCTCTTTACAATACACCCAGACGACAGTCTGTATATAACGGAAGTGATATCATTGCCATAATTTTAGTAAAACGCCCAATTCACTCCTGGCGACTTTAATTTTGACCAAATTTTAGGCAAATCACTCTTCTATGTAGAGGATTGTATATGTAGTTACATTGACGTGTTGCTTGGTACGGATGCAATTTTCTTGGTATGCAGGCAGAAAGTGCACCTGACCAAATGGACTGGATTGAAAAAATAACGGGAGTTATTACTTCTTTGCTGAGTTCACAGGCGCCTGAGAGGGTAAACATTAATTAAACATCGAATTAATTTTGTTTTCGCTTTTACTGTCATAGTCTGCGATCATCATTTGCTTGTAAATCATTGTCAGATGTTCTGTTTTAGTCCGATTAGTGAAAGTAGTTCCATTGGAAGTTCCTTAGATCATGAGCTAAGGACCATTGAAGAAGATACATCAGAAAAGGATATATCAACTAGAAATTTAATAAGAGCTAGCAGAAGCTATCTACAGCTGCAATGCAGCTCAAAGTATGAGAAGCCAGTTGATGCACTGAAGATGATACCTGGAAATGATAAATGTGCCGACTGCGGTGCACCTGAACCAGATTGGGCTTCTTTGAATCTTGGCATTCTTATATGTATTGAATGCTCTGGCATTCATCGTAATCTTGGCGTGCATATATCCAAGGCAAGTTGTTTGTAGTCTGGACTATTTAGTTCTTCTTAGAAATCTGTAAAGCATTTCACTTGATCTGTTGGGGTTTTTGTCTTGACTTTCCAATGTAGGTAAGATCCTTAACACTTGATGTCAAAGTGTGGGAACCTTCTGTCATAACTTTCTTTCAGGCACTGGGTAATGTTTATGTCAACTCAATATGGGAGGGGTTGTTGCAAGCAAGCCGAACTATTCAGGCAGATGAAATACCAATGCGGTAAATACTGCAATAATCGATATTATTGTAATGTTCTTACTCTTATTTTTATAACATTTGTGTTATTTTATGCTGTTAGGAAGATTGAATCTAACAGATACAAGCAGTTTTTCAGCAAACCAAATCACAGTGATCATATATCTGTTAAGGAGAAGTTCATTCATGCAAAGGTATATCAGTTTCATCTTTCAGTTACATATGTGATCTGACTTATAACCTAAAGGATTATGCTCTCTTTTGATTGCAGTATGCAGAAAAACGTTTTGTTAACAAAATAAAGGACAGTCAGCGTCTTCTTTCAATTGCTGAACAGTTGTGGGAAAGTGTTCGTAGAAATGACAAGAAAACTGTGTACCGTTTTATTGTCTCTTGGGAAGCAGATATAAATGCTGTTGTAATGAGATTGCATGAACAAGTAAATCCTGGTCAGAATTTTAACGGTGTAGATGATACTACTTCAGAGCGACTTGAAGAAGATGAGAACCAGCTCATTGATGAGCTTTCCGATGGCTGTTCTTTGCTTCACCTTGCCTGTCAAACTGCCGATATTGGCATGGTGGAGCTTCTCCTGCAGCACGGAGCCAACATTAATACCTCTGATTTAAGGGGTCATACACCACTTCATCATTGCATTATCAGAGGAAGAATTGGAATTGCAAAATTTTTACTCACAAGGTAATGCTTTTGAGAAATTTTGATTAAATGGTTTTGAAGAGAGTCTAAAATGGTACTAACTAAAAATATTTTTCATTTCCTGGGATATCTATTGCAATTAATTAACTACTCTTAACACTCACAATTTATTACAGGGGAGCCAATCCAGAAGCTGCTGACAAGGAAGGTAGAACTCTTTTTCAACTCGTTGCAGAATCGGCCATTGATGATGTCGAGCTCCTTGCTCTCATAAAAAATGCAAATAGATATTGACCAGAAATTCCATAACCCAAGAGAGTTGTAAATTAATTAGGGATGGCTGCTTAGCTTGCTCAATTGCATGCTTTTCCATCAAAATGGTAGAATCTTTCTTCAATTATGGCATAGTAATTAGCTCACTTGCTAACCATGGTCATCTAACCGTTGACCTAGAAAAGTGCTGTTTTACAACAAGAGATTCAAGGTCGCATCTAATATGCGTTCCTTGTAGATTATGTAACGTAGGATTCCCTGGTAAATAGAAAAATGGTGTGTCAAATGTAGCTTGTAAATTCTGCAGAATGGAGCAAATAAATATAAATGATGGTTGTATCTTGTAATGGTGAATTGCTGTTTATGGAGTATTTGTTTTGCTAATTAAAAAGATAAAAAGAAATAGGCTACAAGGAGAAAGACTAATGAATTCTTAGAAAGCAAAAGGAAAGCAGACAGAACAAGATAAACTCTCTTATGTACAGCCATTTACATCTCAATGAATCTCTTTTATCTCCACAATTCTTGAAGCTGAACCTAAATACTCTCAACTATCTAAAGATGTTGTCTTGTAATCAATAATAAGCTCTCTTATTTAAGTACAGCCATTACTAATAATTGAACTCTTTATGCGGTAGAAACCTGTGGAAAAAGAAACATAAAACAAAGAATCAGACAATGTTATTGGATTTTCTTAAGTGCTGAAAATGTATTAGATAAAGAAAAATTGAAAAAACATAAAAACATACAGATATCATCACATTGATTTCTGGTATGAATCGAATTCGCAAAAGCAGCCCCTGCTGCAGTTTCAAGGGAAGGTAAGAGGGTGAATGTTGGTTGCATTTTAAAGAATGTTGGAGGATACTGAATTTCAGGGATTTTAATCTGGGTTGGCTGTAACAGAGTAGAATTGGGAGCTAAAGGGCACTCGAGGAAATTATGCCTTGTACCCTTGGGATTAAGTATATGATACGACTCATACGAGTATAAAACTCAAGATGTCACTGTAAGTTTCCAAACATAGGTGTGTGTCTGTGTTCAGATGGATATTGATTAACAAGTAGGATGAAATACAACTAATCGCAATAGTAAATGCATTTTTGAAGAACAGTAACTTACCACCGATGTTATTTATATAACAGTTCGGCATGGTAAACCCTCATCAGCTTCCTATACATTGTTGAAATTAAAAATTTGATAATCATCAAATCCTGCAAATTAACAATAACCCAAGTAAAGCAAATATAAAATTATGTCATGCATATTTCTCCAGATATAGATAACTTCCATTACCTGTACCCAGGGCTTCAATATCATCGACCGGTGGGCCTGAGAGCACCACTTTACCTGAAGGAGGATCAACAGCCATCCAGTCTGCAGTCCCTAAGCCCTCTGAGCCTACTTCTTTATCCATGACCCAGTCTCCAACAATGTCCATGTTCTCATATGAAATAGGATCTACAGTTTTCTGTTGTTTGTCATCCAAAGTCCTACAAGACCACTCATCTTTAGTCTTAACCTTTATTGAATTCAACACCTTGAAATTTCAAAAAGAAGAGTACTTACATTTGTTTCAAGGACATGTTATAGTGAACAAAAACGAGGTCACTCAGTCTCTGATGCTCTAAGCAATTCTTCCATTTGTGCATGAGTTCAAGAGGAATTTTGTTTAGCCTATACTGGATCAAGCTGCAACATTGACCAAGTATGCGGACAGCCAAGCGAGACAAGTTAGGGCATCCCCCGCCGTATGTTAACCACCACTCAGCTAAAACAATCAAATTGATGAAGAATGAGTTGATTGCAGATTCCAAACAATGTTAAAAATTAATCAGGATTATTATCTAACTATGCCGCAGCTGCATTATCTTTTTATGCAACCAGGATACGACTTATCACTCTTTGTACATGTCTAGGTACAAAATTGCATAGCAATTGATAATATTTGACTGACAGCAAAAGATGAACAAAAGCAGGCCCCACTGATACACCCACAACATAAAAAATGGTATATATTTTATTAGTTTCAAAAGGGTTATATACGAGGTTAGGGGGTTCTATCTTGTGTTCAAAAAAATGTCTTCAATTTCAGCATATCTTGTGTTCTATCTCACCTGTCAATTCTTTAAGAGAACTCATGGTGGGGGTTCAAAGAGTAATCATCATTCAAAATAGAAATCAAAGACAACTTGTTAACTCCTATTATATGGGAAATAAATGGAAAAGGAGAAGTATTTTTAGAAAGCATACTCACTCGGAAGAAACGTGTCTCTAGCTCTGATAGCCATATTCCGCCCAAGGTCACCAACACTACCATGGTAAGAGGCTGTTTCCTTCACAACTTTGTCTTGGATCTGAGGGTCAGGGACCACTTTCTCTATACAATCATATACTAATGACCTCATGTGGTAATGTGCATCTCCTTCAAGACGGTAAAAGAATTTTGGATTAAAAAAGAAACCTGCTGCATGAAGGGGGTGACGTTGAAGTTGTTTCCACCTATGATCTATGATATTCCAATAAACCAAATATTCATTCTTACTAACAAGTACTTTCTTAAATGTTTCTTTAGCTCGATATAGTCCTGCGTAAACAAATCCCATAGCAGGCTTCTTTTTGCTACCAACTATCCTCAATAGTCGCAAGAGAGGATCTGTTAGCCGTGTTACCAAGGCACATGCTGACCAGAATGATTCATTACTTATATAGTCTAATACAGCAAACCCCTCTGGCTTTTTTGAGTAAGGGCTTTCCATCCACTCCTCAGAAGTAACCATTAACTGTAGATTATGTCTCATTTCTACCATTCGTTTCAATGTCATGAAATCACTAGATGAGCGAGTTATTCCCACATCGACTATTTCAACTCCAGATGTGTATCGTCTCATCATATTCAAAACAAAGTTATTTGTGTAGATATATCTTGAGATTGATTTTGCCTGGACAAGTACCCTTTTTACCCACAAAATTTCTCCTATGTCCTCAAGCATCAAATCAATGCAATGACCAGTACAAGGGGTCCAAAAAACAGTTGGATAAGTGTCAGTTAATCTTTTCCCAACAATAACATACCGATCTTCACTGCTGGTTACCACTTGCAACACATTTCCTACACCAACTTCTTCCACTACCTCCCTCAGCAATTCATAAAGAAAATCTGCAGGATCTATGGCATTTGATATATCTGCAGACTTCAAAAAGATTGTACTTTCTGGACAATAGACCAAAAAGTTAATAAATATTTTACCATTTGCCGAATTTTGCTCGTTTACCAAAATTGAGCAACCGGTCCTTGCCCAAGCTCCTCTACACTTATCAATGTCATTCCTCACTTCATGAACTGAATTCTTCAAGATCCTGCTCCTAAGATCATGGTAAGATGGGCCGACAGCTCCTGGTCCATGAGAAGAAATTGCGACAAGCATTGGCTGAAAATAAGCAGAATTCACAGCATCCATAGGTAATCCAACATCAAAGAAAAATCGCCCGACTGCCATATGAACTGCATTTCTTAGCTTCTCTGAATTCATAGCTTGGAGACTAGTCAAAGCAATCGCGTTGGAATTAACCAAATCAGGGTCCTCCCTAGCTCTCCCATTCGGCTTTCTACCATGAGATTTGTCTTTCCCCACATCTTCTCTATTTGCGAACACATTAGAGTCATGTTCAATCATTTCATGCACGGGAAGCAAATCAATTTCAGCATTCAAATCAGTACGAACTTCAACCAAACTAGTCCCTGGATTTTCATAACCGGAAATCTCCTCCAGAAGTTTCTGTTTCTTCCTCTTTTTCCCTGAAAGCCCACTTAAACACTCGCGCATTTGGCCCCGTACATCAGGCTGAACTTTTAAACAAGTGACACCATTCCCTTTCTGTCCTGCTAGGTGTTCTTTAAGCCTATAAATCCCACCTCCCTTGAAAATTTTCCCACAATAAATACACTTTAGCTGAACCTTGTTCCCATTCTTCAACCGTTCACAGTGATTCCATGCTGGGTCGCGCTTAAGTGGAGTCACCGAAAGTTCTCCATTCACAAACACACCAGATTCATGTTCAAGCATTTCATTCACGGGATGCAAATCAATTTCAGCATTCAAATCACGACAAATATCTTCATTTCCACTACTCCCTGGATTATCAGAACCGGAAGTCTCCTCGGGAAGTTTCTCTTTTTTCCTCCTTTTTCCTGAAAGCACATTTAAACTGTCGCGCATTTGGCTTCGGACATCAGGCTGGACTTTTAAACAAGTGACACCATTCCCTTTCTGTCCAGCTAGGTGTTCTTTGATCCTATAAATGCCACCACCCTTGAAAATTTTCCCACAATAAATACACTTTAACTGAACCTTGTTCCCATTTTTCAACTTTTCGCAGTGCTTCCATGCTGGGTCACGCTTATGTGAAGTCACAGCAACTTCTCCATTTGCAAACACTTCGGAGTCACGCTCAAGCATTTCATTCATGGAAAGCAAATCAATATCAGCATTCAAATCACGACAAATATCTAAAACTTCATTGCCACTAGTCCCTGGATTATTATAACCGGACGTCTCCTCCGGAAGTTTCTCTTTATTCCTCTTTTTACCTGAAAGCCCATTTAAGGTCTCAAGCATTTGGCTCCTTACATCAGGTTTAACTTTTAAACAAGTGGTACCATTCCCTTTCTGTCCTGCTAAGTGTTCTTTAATCCTAAAAATCCCACCACCCTTGAAAATTTTCCCACAGTAAATACACTTTAGCTCAACCTTATTCTCATTCTTTAACATTTCGCAGTGCTTCCATGCTGGATCACGCTTTGGTCGAGTCCCTGCTCCTGATTCCATAATAGACCCCATTTTATAAAATTAGGTCAATTTGTAAATCATACCTAGATACTTAGACATATGTAGTTGTAAAACCTTGGAGAGTCCACAGACTTCTTCAATAAAGCCCTAAAATCAAAGAAATTGGAGTCAAACTAAATAAACGTACACATAAAACGTTCAATACTCAACCAAATACAAACGTAGTTATCTTCGTTAAAGGAATTTCTTTTTAAAGCAGACATTTTCTCACCTTCAAACAAATGATTTATCCATCTCCAAAGAGCGTTAGGGTTTCTTCAATATAAATTAGCCCTTCGCAAACCAAAGATGCTGATCTGAATAGGAATTCTCAACAATGTTCGAAACTAAAATTGGATAAATAAAACAAGAGGCGATGTAATTTAAAGTTAAAATCCGTAGAGCAGAGTGTGTGGAAAAGTAAATACCACTATAGCTCGGACACAAGTAAAAGGGGGAAAATAAACTAAAACGACGTAGTACAAAGTTTAGGGTTATCAAATTTTTACCCCAAAAAACTTGTTGGTTTTGGCGGTGTTTTAACTTTTTTTTCTTCTTCCATTAAAGAGTTTGGAAATTCTCTTTTATATTTGGACTGTTGTGTGTTCTGATTGTGTTTTACAATTCTAGGGTTGCGTTTGACCCAACAAAATAAGCCCAACCCTTAGGCCTAATACCAATACTAGGGCCCAAGGGAAAAATCCTAATTACTAGTCTAGAAATACCATTTTCATATTTTCATTAAATTTTTTTTACCAACAGATGATCGTTCGTCTAGTGAAAATCACTAGTCACTGTAAGATAGTGAATTCAGTTCGAATTCTTGTTGGGAGAGATTTCCACGTGTCGACGCGCCTCGAAATATATTAAACTCTCGGAAAACAAAAAAAAATGTCACTCTTGTGTAATTTTTTAAAGAATTACGTTCTCATCCCAATATTCTCGTTTGATGTTTATGCTATTATGCATGTCTTGTTCGTGTATCCTAATCATTAATTTAAAAAAAAAAAATGTTATCATGTCAATATTCTCATACATATTTATTTATCAGACCCTCCTGTATCAAGTTATGTAACTTTCAGAAAATTTGATATTCGTATTCATCCATGGTAAGTA
Organism: Penstemon newberryi var. newberryi; assembly: GCA_030819805.1. NCBI lineage: Eukaryota > Viridiplantae > Streptophyta > Magnoliopsida > Lamiales > Plantaginaceae > Penstemon > Penstemon newberryi. Next base: position 3,011,694 of record JAUALY010000008.1, read on the forward strand.
TAAAAATAAGTGTAAATTTCATGTGAATTGTTTTAAAAAGTTTTACACTTTGCCTCTAGAAAAACCTTCTACTCTTCAAGAACAATGTTGAAGTAATAAATTTATCTCTACCATACAAAGCCTAGCTTTGGTTAATGGGCTAAATGCTCAGAGGACTAGCTTAAACCGAAGCCCATTAAGCCCATAATAAAATATTCAACCCACTGAAAAGTAATATTCCTATATTTTATTCATGATGAAGATAAAGGGTTTACAATCAAAGGCAAAAGATTTTAGAAGTTGTAATGGACCATTATATTTATACCATATGCCACAATTCCGAAATCCCTATGCATGTTCTTGGGGGCCTCCGCCTCCCCTCCAAAATTATTTGAAATTCCTCATGTAATATATATATACCATAGTTCTTTATATAATATAATAAATAATATATTTAACTTATGAATTTATCATAATAATATGGCCCAATTTCCTCTATATGTGGGTTGGACAATCAATGGGCACTTAAAACCCAATACCAAGTCCCGTAAGAAAAATCGTGAATCATTTGTTTATTTTATACTATATTTTATTGATTATTAATTGCTTTAGTATAATTAATAATTTGATCGTGAATCATTTGCATTAATTAAACGCTCATTATCAGCACAGAAATTGTCGAAAAAATAGGCTTATAAATAAGATAAAAGATGGATTGCGTGATAACTACGAAAATCATTAATAAATTTGATATTGACTCTATTATAAATGAATTTTATGATATCAAAGAATGTTACGTGCAATTTTGATAATTATTTGCTTGCATTCATTAACAATAGTAGGATATTGTTTCTACGTGCAAATACAATATTTTTAAAACTCATGATTCGTTTGTTTAAAAACAGACCAAGTTCAAACACAATGTGAGTACCATACTTGGACCATGGCCCCTCGCAGCCATAGAAAAGTCAGAGACAAATTAGAGTACGTGCAATTATTCATATAGGAAAGTTCACGTGTACAATTAATTTTATTGAAATTTCTTTTGGGCATATGGTCCAAAAAAATTGTATAACTCGGGCGAATGTTCACAATGCAAATGTCAGAAAATTACTCGAGGATGCATGTTATATATATTTTATCTGGCTGCTTGTCTACCTGTTGAGTTAGGATGAAGAAATGAAACAAAATGCAAACTCATAATTTGATAGTTTCTTCATGTTATATATAGTGAACATCTGCTTTAATTATGCTCATTCGGATTTTTTTAGAACTACTTATTTCAGGGGTAAGTGTGTTATGTTTTTCCTTTAATCATATGCATGATAAATATTTGAGTGGAAAAGGTTTTTGACTTTTTTCCTTTAATCATATATATGAAAAAGTGTTAACATTACTCCTCCGTTATTTAATTGTCTCAATATTAGTTTGATTATATGAACTTTTAATATAATTGACCTCGAAAGACAAAATTATATATTCTGCGTATATATATCAATTATAAACTCCATGCTGCAGCAACAAAAGCTAACTTGTATAGTTCTATTATATTTATATATATATATATATAGATTTAAATAAATTAAATGGTCCCCTCATTCTTTTGATGAATAGTAGTCACACATTTAGTTGTACCAGATGTACTAAATGTGGGACATTCCACTTCCACCTCTCTTTGTTTTTCCTATCGCTATTCATTGGAATGGGATTGATCAGATTTTTGGGGGTACAATGCATTACTTTTATGCTCTTCTACAAAGTTACTTCAGAAATGAAAACAAAAAAGTGTAATAATAATGCATTTTGCTTTCCAATTTCACTGCCTATTTGGTTTTATATATTTGTGGAAGTTGAAATAGTAAATAATAAGAAGAAAAAGAAAAAAAAAAGACTCAAAGTTATCTCATTTTGATTCGATTTTAGGAAAGTACTCTTCTTGACATTATCTTTACTAAAATTTAAGAACCAAACATGGTCTTGTAAGAAGAGAAATGTTTTTTCCTCAAAAAAGCTAAAGAGAAATTATTTTATTTTATATCAAGGACTATATATCCTGATATATATATATATGACTATATATTTACATTAAATTAATGTTTTACCTCTTATAGTTATGATGTGTGATCAACCACAATATATGCACCATGTCGGAAAAAAAAATCACAATATAAGCACATAAATTTAACCTTTATATCCACTATGCAGGCCTAATGAAATTGTAATTACTAGCATATTTAAAGTGATTAGAAAAGTGTACGCACGTTGTACGTGTCAAATTGATTTTATAAATAATTTTGATAAATTAGATTAAAATTAAATTTCTTAAGTCATAAAAAAATTAATGATTGATATTCAATTTATATTTTTATGAATTTTTTTTAAATAAAATTATTATTTTCTAAAGAAAATGATGGATTTAAATTATTGTAATCAAATATAAAATGATGATCGGTTTTAGTCATGTGATCTTGTAAAATTTATTTTAAACTAAGATCAAAAGAAAATTATTTAGTTCATTCCATAATAGTAGTTTCCATTTTAAGAAGTAAGAACTCTATTTATTTGTTTTAAAGTATATAATGCTACACAATATTGAACGTCTTTAAATTTCTTATTTTCCGATATTCAAAATAAATTTATAATGTGAACATGACATCAAGTATGATACATAAATATAATTATGTTGATGTAAATATCAACTCCCACGAATGTGAGTATTTCTCTAGTTTAATACTAGCCTTTCTCTAGTTTAATACTAGCAGTTGTAATTAATTAGTTTACTTTCAATTCGATATAGTGCTTGATGTAACGATGTATTTACCATCTCAGAAAAAAAAATTAGTGGGTGGATTTTGATGGGATGAATTTGAAATCTCTAGCTCAAATATTTTGCATTGTTTGACAACAAAAATAATAAAATCATAGTCTTTATCAAATCGATTTTGGTCCGCTTTTAAGTAGATTTCAAATTATGTCTCTTACTTTTATATTTGAAATACATTTTTTTCCTTTCCTACTCCGTTTTTCACCTATTCAATTCATTAGTTTAATTCATTTTCACATGTTTAACTAGTCGTTTTGCAAGTTTCATCCAGTTTTACTTGTTTATTTTGTTTTACAATTTATCCGATTTTTTTTATCGGTTATAACCTAGTTACACTGTTTTCACCATTTTTTATTGATTTTTTCTGGTTTAAAACATTTTTCTTTCAGTTTCACCTTGTTATAGTCGGTTAAACTTTTTTTCACTTGTTTTTACCAGTGTAACCTGTTTTCATTTTTTCACTGATTTCACATGGTTTTTTCCACTATTTTCACTTAGAATTTTCATTGATTTCACATGTTTTCGTCGATTTCATCCATTTTTATCGACTTACATGTATGATCGTTTTCACGGTCACTTTTTTTTTGGTCGGTTTCGCCTGTGTTTTCACCAACTTTTCACCCATTTCAATTGAATTTTCATTGATTTCACATGTTTTAAACAATTTCATGGAATTTTTTTTGGTTTCATGGATTTTCATCGATTTCACCCGTTTTTCACGAAAAGAATTCTATGAAAATTCAAGTTTATGCTTATGACTCCTAATTCAACTATAATTCTTGAGTATGTTTTGACTATTTTACCATTTTATACAATGCCAAAATATAAATCACAAAAGACTATTTCAGTCTGCACAAAAATGTTAAGAATTATACTACTTACTTGTACTTTTATAATAGTAGATATATAATCCAAATTTTATTTCAATATATTATTATCATCCCTAACTATATAGTACTATATTCACTCGAATAACTAATTGAAATTCTCATTCTCCACAATTTTTTTCACACACATTATCCAGTTGTTGCAACGGGGAGTTGAACAGCACTAACAAGAAATCAAACGGCACTATATCAAACTCCCATAGAAATCAACTCGTTAATAATCATAAATTAACATGATTAGGGCGGTTGCTTCAATACCTACCAATAATTTTATTATGAAGAAGATAAGTAAAGGCGGTGTAAACTCAATTTTTTTTTTCTTTTGCAGATTAGGACACAACTACATATGTAACATGTCCCTTTTGACACAACAGTATCAACTATATATTCTATATAGATAATAAAAATTAATACTTTTACATGGTCAAAAGACAATAAATACTATAGTACTGAATGATTTTTTTATTTTATGTTCGAATCAACAAAGCGGCACGAAGAAGATGGGTTGGCCATCATAAACCCATATCGTACCACAAAATTTTCCACACCTAAACATGGGAATGTTGTTTTTAATATTAAGTTAGAAGTAGTTCATGTATTTACATACTATATTATATTAAATGTTATCTTGTGTAAGGTTGTAAGTGGTATTTAGTTTGTGGTCTAATGGTCGAGTGCAAGAATTAACAAAACATGTAAGTTTAATTTGTGAATAAGTAGAGCTCCTCCGCCATTGGCTCCTAATTTTTTTTAAAGAAGCATAACATGTGGAAAATGTGACACTTGGTTAATTTTTACAATTTCTATTTTTTCTTTCAATTATATGGGACTATGAACAATTTCTCAATTCAATGTGTAACTTATACTCCTAAAGCAAAATTAGATCTTTTTTTTTTTTACTTCGAATATCATTAGATCAAGTCCAACTTATTACATTAATATAGTCTTATGATTGATTACTTTGTTGTAAAATTATTAAATCACGGGACAAATGTTGGATGATATTGTTGTGATTTAATCGTATATTTTTATATAATATACAGAGAGAATTGCACGCTTCATATAATATTTTGACATACTTTATATATTTGATATCAAGACTTCTGAAAAAACAAATGTGATATCACAATATTATGATTCTTGACATATTTGGTATCCATTCTATAAGCTCTATCAGCTCTTTCACTTTCTCTAGCAATTACCTACAAGGCATCAACAATTACCTACAAGGCATCTTCAAAATCTTGAAGGACCGGCGTAGTTTTTATGGTTCAAATATTTTACGACAAAATTAAATTTATTAAAGACCGTGAAATTGTGATATCAAATATATTTTTTCATAATATTTAATATTAAAAATGTAAAGTGAAATAAATTGTAGTATAAAAAATTGTAATTGATCATTCACCATATATATATACATACTCAAGGGTTAGTCTCAATACCGCATCAAATTAAATTTTCAGGCCTCTCAAAAAAAAAAAAAAAAAAAAATTAAATTTTCCGTAACAGTGACTTCGAAAAGGAATGATGGATAATATTACTGGAGCCAGCTTCCTACCTAATTCATTTACCAATCATATTATTCATCCAAGTCAACTTAATATGGAGTACTTACTATGTTGATCATGGTAAATATCCTTAATTCAATAGTCAATGATTCCAAATAATTAAAAGATGGTCATACGCCGTACGGAATTCCTCGATGCTTTTTTAGTGCAAACTCCGAAATTTTAAGGGTATGTTTGTCTCTTTTTTCAAAGAATATTTTGTTATTTTTTGAAAATTAAGTTAAATATACAACATTTTATACTTTCAGAAATAAATTAACATATTAATTACTCCCTCCGTTTCACAATATATGTCGTTTTAGAGAAAAAAAAATTTTCCAAAATATATGTCGATTTAGGATTCCAATGCAATATTAATTACTCATTTTCCAATTTAACCCTTATTTATTAAACCGATCTAAAACTTTATCTTATTTATTCAAATGCAATATTAATTAAGGGTATTTTAGGTAAATCTTTAATTTTTTACCAAAAATCAATGTTATTTATTTGGATCTTTAATTAATACCCGTGCAACACTCTAAAACTACAAATTGTGGAACGGAGGGAGTATCTCTCAATTTCAAAACACAATCTTAGATAAATTCTAGAAATTTAATTAAAGACAAGCTCTACATTCATCATAGTTGTTCATAATCAAATTTAGCTAAAACATTACTCCTACATATGCGGGCTGCTGTAGGCCATTGTTGAAACTAAACAATTGAAAAGTGAAACAATTAATTTGTATTTAATTTAGTGGCAGCTTTGAGTTTCACGCAAGCTAACTCTTGGAAAAGAAAATTAATTTGTTAATGTAGTTGCTTTATAAAGTAACTACATTAACAAATTAATGATTCTTATCCTCATATCTGGGCGCATCAATTCAGGCTCATCACACGATAACGTTGTTTATTCATAACATAATATATATATACGTGTATGATGATACTAATAAAGTTGGCTTGGCTTGGCTGCCATAAAATAATAATAATAATAATAATCTAGAGTTAAATTAGTTTTTACTAGTGGAATCCCATTATGTTGGTTAAATAAACATTTTATAATTAATGTCCGACATATATATATATATATATATATATGATACCCTATTGATATATTTCATAAAACAAAAAGTGTACATGTCTTAATTAGGTTTTGGGTTTACTGGAAATTAGTAACAGTGTGTTAGTTACGTTGCCAGGAGGGTAGGCAGCTCGGCCTATAGGAGGCTGAGGCTCCCATTTTTTTAGTAACATATATATATATGTGTATATTTTAGCTAGTCTTTTAATTTCTAATTTAATAAATGACATCGAACAATGCTTATCGGCGGTGCATAGAGTCCGTCTTGAAAATTTTAATTTGATCTAATTCTAAAACAATTCATGATTAATTTTTTAATCGAAATTTATTTGACGAGTAGTTGAGGATAAGCTAATAAGCTAGAAAATTAAACTAACGTATTAGGAGCCAGAGCTGTAGATCAGACCCCTCACCCTCACCTAGGTAAAAAATATTTTTATTTGTGTACAAGATCAGTTTTAATGATACGCACTACAAGAAAATTGAGTTTAAGTGACAAAAAATTAAGTGATAATATGGAAGTTGTCACTCTTTGTATGCATTTAGTGATAAAAATATTAATTTTGTCATAATAATAATGGTGACAAGTGCAATAGTGACAAAATATGTTTTTAAGTTGTCACTAATAACTATTAATGACAAATATATGGTGACTTAAGTTGTCACTATTGACAATTAGCGACACCCTTTTAGTGACAACCTAGTGACAATAAATATTGTCACTATGGTTTAGTGACAACTTTTTGGTTGTCACTTTTGGGGTATCGCTAAATGTCAATAGTGACAACTATTTTATAATTTTTGTCACTAGTATGTTTATGAAAACTATTTTAGTGACAATATTTGAGTTTTTGTCACTTAATATATATAAGAAGTGACACCTTTAACATTGTCACATAAAATTTTATCACTAAAATTTACTTTTTTTGTAGTGACGTACAACACACTGCTAATCGTTATTAATGATGAAGAAAAAATTCACCAAATTCAATTATTGATTATGCTTGATTTTGATTTTGAAAATTTGATTAATTAGGCGGCTTCGGCGTACCTTCAAAATACGATTTACTTTGAGTTTGGTTGTTGGATCTTGTGGGTTCTAAAAAATTAAGATATGATTTGATGGGTTTGGATATTAAAGTTGGAGGCGGGAGGAAAAGATAGTTGATACGTATTAAATCGACTTTTTCTTTATAGGTTTAGAGTTGTATTAGGCATTGAAAGATGGGTTGAAATCAAATTAATTTGGAATTGAATTAACTAGATACATGTGGAGTCTTAGTTCTTGTATAATTTATGTCATATTTGGCCGTTGCAAAAAAATATTTTCTTTTAAGCCTAAAAATTTAATGTGCGGGGAAAAATAAAATAAATAATATGGCGTAAAATTTTAATTTTTTTTTAAATGAATAGAACCTATTTCTGAAAATTATCTAAGAAATGAATAAATTTAGAGTTTGGGACAAAAGAACTATAATGTGAGTTAAAATTAAGAAATTAAAAGTATTTGACCCCTATTTGAGAAATTAATTGAACCTAGTGCCCCAATATGTGGCCAAAGCCGAAGGCAACCAATATATTTATATTTCTTAATTTTAAATTTTGAACAATTGAACTAGTCAACAAATTAACATATTAACAATATTATCATCAATAAAAAGATAAATTTAGATTGTATTGAAATTGAAAATATGAATAAGACGTGCAAACTTGGAAAGAAATTCGGGCAAGCTTATCCTAATTAGCCTATGATTGAATTAAAGTGCGCGATTATTACAATTAGAAGTGATGATGGGGGTAACAGGGACAGGTCATAGGATAAGGGGACACCTTCCATTTCATTTCTAATTCTACTCTGCATCATTAATTTCTTTAATTTGTTTTAAATTCCCAAGTCCCTATCACGCCTAACTATCATAATAATTGCCTCCAAACATTTTCCTTTTTTTTTGTCTTTGCTAAATCTTCCTTAAACATGGGAAGTCGCCTCAACCTCAAGAATATTCAACAAAATCTAAAATGGGTAACATACTCTATAGTTTTTAAGAAAATCATAATACATTTTTTTAATCCAAAAAAACTCACCTTTTCTTTCAACAGTACAAAGCTTGATGAAAACTAGGGGTATGTATATATTGTTGTTGCACATACACACCTATATGATGTCCCGTGTAGAAGACGGACACTGACACGTGTCAGACACGTCAATTGGCGTATCCATAAATAAATAAATAAATAAAAATAAACAATCAAATACAACATCGCCTTCACGGATCTTGTTCATATATATATATAGCCGTGTCCCTAGAGGCATGTTCACTATATGCTCTATCGATTGTACTTTTGTGGCTTGCCTACATAAACGCGGACGATTTTGATGAGGCAGTAGATATCTTCTTCAAATTATTATAACTGAATAAAATTTGACTGACACTCTATCTCTATCTCTACTATTATAAAAGTACGAATAATGTTGTGTGCTTTTGAATTTTTATCCCCATGTAGTTTTTATTTTGACAATAAAATGGTGAAATAAACAAAACAACTTAATAGTTATAGTTGAATTAATTAGAAAACATAATAAGTTATCCACATCTCTCCATTATTATCTCCTATCACTTTAGTTTAGTTTAATCATTTCATGAATAATTAATATTTTAGTATAAGTTAGTAAAAGATTATTATTATAATTAAATTTTATAACAATATAGATAAAAAGATTTAGACTCTTCCTATCCCCACTAGATTTAGCGGGAAGAATCTTGAGTTACCTATATATTCATAATAAATTTGTAATAAGAGAGAAATTAAAGGAATATAACCCAAAACTTCAATCGGGATTCTTTGATTTTCACATTTTATTATGTTATACTAATTTGAGATTTTGTTAAATACTCCTAAGAAAATGTGAATCACAAATAAAAACTATTTTATATATGATGTAATTAACATACATCATAAAATTAATTAGTCACGTGTTACATGAAAATTGGCTTAATTCTACTAAGGTTGGACGTTCTAACGTCATACATAACCGTTGGTCACGAGAGAAAAATTCCCACATGAACTACAAATATGCACTTATATACTACAGATCCACCACGCATCCTGGCACATATGGTTTCCACGTAGCAACAGATGATTGGATTCCTTGAAGTTGTTATCATATCTTCAGTTGTAGGTAATGAAATCCGCGTCTGTGGTGGTACAGTATAATTATGAAAACCCGTTTCTTCAATTCCAATAAGACAAAACGGGGCTGAATGATGACGTGGTGCAAATGACACTTGTCAATCATCAACGGTGGGCAGACTAGTGCACTGCACCCTAGCTAGCATTCAACAAACCGTGTGAAGAAGGAGAGGGAATTACCAAGGGTGACGTTAGAGACATAATACAAAATTGGATAAATACAATGAATATATAGTGAATACATGAAAATATGAACATGCTATTTTTAGCAAATGCCGTGTATAATTGCTTATAGTATTTGACAATACAAGGACTTCAAGCATAATTGATATCTCCAATTAATGTATAGCTATATAAGTTTAATTTGTTTGACTTATATTACCACCAGGCAACAATTCTAACTTGGCCTTCTACCTAGTGATTCATCCAAATCTGTCGTTGAAATCATGGGAGCTTTGTTATTCATTCTTGGACCAATAGCTAGATGATAGTCTTTGCTTCGCTTGTATGTAATTAAATAGTTTAGGTGTAATCAGCGTACGTAGTAAAATATTAAAGTATTCAAAACTCGGTTAAATTTTATTTCCTAATGACTTCAGTCATCATACGTAAGTATAAGCATGTATCGAAGTTTTTATTTATAATAATATATATTTTGGTTAACTAAGTATTCAAAATATTTCAAAAACTTTTCTTAATGTTTCGAAAACACTAGTTTAAATTGAGAAAAATAATAGAATATCAAGGCAAACAAATAATTTTGGAATTAAACATTATGTTCATAGTACCATTGATTCAAAATGAAAAAAATTCACTGATTTCGACATAAACGATGTAAACTTTGATTTATTATTATAAATGAGTTTGAATTATATTTACTATATAATAATTAAATATGGGCCACATTGTTCACTTATAAGTTAATTTTCAATATAATTGTACAATTTTGGAGCATGCTTTATTGTGGGAGTTTAAATGTTGGATTACTTGTAAAGCCAGACCTACCGCTCGGCTGCCAACCCTAAAAATATGAGGTAAAAAAATCAATACGCCAAACCTAAGAATAGGTGTGGATATTCACGTCCTAAAAGAGTTAACACTGTATTAAAGGTCTTATGTTGACCTTTAAACTGGCTGACATTTGAATAAAAAAAAAAAGCAGTATAATGTTTCCACACTGATTTTTTTTAGGAAAAAGAAAAAAAGAAGAAAGAGAAAATTACTAGCTAATTTCAAGAATTGAGATATTTTTCAAATAGTTATATTTTGAGATTATGATGGAATGGTGAATTTCCCGTTTCACGAAAAAGAATATTTTGATGAACGATTTAATTTAATAAATATCTCAATTCAGGAAAATTAATTTGTTGGTAGATAAGATCAAAGCATTTAAAGGACGAGGGTTAACATGTCTTCATTGTAATAACATAAATATGACCATTGATTCCCAACTCAATCACTTATCAATTATCATCTAGAAGAAGAAGAATTGTTCATCAAAATTAATCACACTCAATGTGTAATGTGGAAAATTAAAAGTTAATAAAAATGTCCTTTTGTTTTTTTAATTAACATACTCCAAGATTTAACCACATCTATATACTTAATTTTTCAAAAAAAAAAAATTTAAAAAAAAAACAAACACATAGGGGTAATCTTGTCATTCCACCAAAATTCAAAAATAAAATTATAAGTATATACTACTTGGGTCGAGTGTGGTATTTAAAACCAAACAAGGGGGGGGGGGGGGGGGGGGGTTTAGGAGTTAAAATAATACAGGGGGGTTTTGGGAGTTAGACAAAGCATAGGGGGTGTTTTTATCTTTTGCTCAATAAAAAAAAGAGGAGGTGAAGTTTGACAAAAATAACCTCCATAAGTTACTTTAATTACATATAATACCCCGTTAGGACCCCAAAAAAAACCAAAACATGTATGCATTTTAATTATAATTTCAAATGACACCAATTACATCTAAAGTTGACCGCACCAATTTTTTATATTTTTAAAATCGGTTCATAATAGCCAGGGGCGGAGCTAGATTAATATTTTCTTTGGGGGAGGGGGAATTTGTGTAGTAATATACTATTAAATGAAAAATAAAAAATAAACCGTATAATAAAATAAAAATGGATTTCTCTTGATTGTTTTTGAGAAAAAAATAAAATTAAAAATATTATTAAGAAAGAAAAAGAAATCAAAGAATAACTATTAAGAAAGAAAATAAAATTAAAAAACAACAGTTGAGAAGGAAAAATAGATTGAGATGTTAAGAAAGAAAAAAGACTATGAAAAAGTAAAAAAGTAAAAAAGAAAATGACAATCCTAAGTGTTGAACTGACAATTTTAATAATCTTGCATCACCCAACCCAATGAGGCAAAAGTATTTTTTATGTGAAGAAAACTAATATAAATTTAAAGAATAATGGTTAGAAAAGAAAAAAGACTTCAAAAAATATAGAGTTATGTAACAACCTGGATTCGAACTAGAGACTCTGTACAAAACCTTATGGCTCCTATCAATGAAACTACTATGACGAGAATTCTATTACAATAAATATATCGTAATTTTGAGAGGGGGCTATAGACCCCACGAACCCTTATGTGGGTCCGCCCCTGATTCATGAGTGTTTGGTCCAGTGAAAAATATTATTCCACACATAATATGATGAACAAAATAACCTAGATATGGTTCCCACTTAGGAGATGTGTTCACATAATGCATGTGCTCGATAATGTTTCAAAAAAATAGAAAAGAAAAAGTGTAATGGAATAATGACATAGAACGCTCAGTATTTTTTTGTAAACATGAAAAGTGTTGCTGGTGTAAATGACTTGTAGCACCGTCGTGACCGTGTGCATGTTGTTTTGGTGCAAGCTAGTGTGCTTTTGGTGCATCTTGCACTTACATCGCTATTCAAATAAAACCGTTGGATTTGATTTAATTTTTACAATTATAATCAAACAATCGTGGTTAAATGAAAATAGGATATGATCAAGATGAAATTGGAAGACTTTACATATTGTGAAATATGATTGTTAGGATAATTATACTTAAAATACTCCATTCATCCTTTTAGTTTTGCCTTTTTTTGGATGTTCTAAAACTACATTATCTTTTCTAATATGATTTTTTTTTCGAAAGTACTATTTCACATAAAATAATGATTTGACATCATTAATTTTATATCACTACTTTTAAGGGCATAAATGTAAAGATACCTATTCGAATTCTCACCTAAAACTTCGTGCCAAAACTCAAGGGAGGAAAAGAAAAAGGACGGAGGGAATAATAGTCATAAGGCCATCTCCAGTGACTCCTCAGCCTAAGTCCAGCTTCCCCTCAGATTCCAAGTCCAGCTTCCCCTTTCCTTTTTATAAGTCATCTCAAATGACTCAATCTATCAATTCCATTTAATTCCAATCTTCATCCTTCCCCACTCTCACTTAATAATAATAATTCCATACTCTCACTTAATAATAATAATATTAAAAAAATAATAATTAAAATAATAATAATAATAATAATAATAATAATAATAATAATGTGCAATAATAATTCCTTCAAAAAATCAGAATACTTCTAAATTAGTTTGACATTGACATTAATAATAAGTTAACTTTTTAGTACACAATACTACAACAATTATTAACTCATAAAAGGAAAGTCACCATCCCCGTCATCGCCGTTTCCACCGTTGACTCAGACGACAATGATAGTGATCCCCGTAAATCTCGTAGGGCCCGTGCCAAAATTTATCACCATAAAAAAACGTTGGATTTGGATCTACGATCAAGTCCCATATCCATACAAGATTATATGTTGCATCGTCACCAGATACGATCAGTAGAGGTCAATCGCCAACTTCAAGCCGACTTAGTCGAACATACATGGGCAGCACACCGTCCAACTGGTGGTCGTATCTAAATGGCGCTTGGCCATATGTAATCGTATCTATTTAGATATCTCAAGTTTCAATGTATAAATGTTAGGGTTATATCATATTTAATTTAAGAATTCGTATCTAAGATTCCATAAATCGTATTTAATTTCATATTTGTATGTTTAGTGTGCTAAATTAATTTTTTTTTAAATAAGTGTTAAATTATAATATTATAAATCAAAACAAATCAAGGTTAATAATGTTAATTAAATTTAAGTTTCTTACAATGTTATTAAATTTTACACAATTAATGTTAAATTTCTTGAATAAAAGTTACATTTCTAAAACTAAAATTAACATAAACGTAAAGATATTTTAAAAAAAAAATGGAATTTGCAATTAACAAACAAAAACAAAAAACAAAAACAAATACATAAAAAAAAAAAAAAAAAGGAATATGTGATGCTGGGACGCCAAGCGCGTCCCAGCATCAAGGTGTGAGGCAAGCCAATGTTGGCTTGTTGGCTTGCCTCACACCTTGGGGCGGTGGATCATCCACCGCCCCACCACTCAAGCCAATGTTGGCTTGAGTCAAAAAAGATGGCAATGAAGGCCATCTCCAAGCCAAGTCCAGCTTTGGACTTGGTCATTGGAGATGGCCTAAGAGTCAAATTATTTAGACCATATAATCATCTCACCAAGCAATTTCTGTATTAGAATTCTAATCAAAATATTGTGTCTTTTTCTAAAATAAATTTCTAGAGAAGTATATCATTACGAGTATACGCTTACTAGGTTTCTTAATTAAACTTTAACCTAATAACATTTTAAGGTTTTAATTTTTCCACAAGAAAAGTATGGAGCATGTGTTGACTAGGTCTTTAGTTCAATGTACATAATCTGTTCAATCCCTTTGTAGAAGAAAAAATGCACTGAACAAATAGCAGCTATTTTTTACAGTCACCTATGACCTACCTACCCCCCACCCTCCCTTATAACGAACTACAGCACGAATTAAAGGAGGGACCATGGAGGAAAGTCAATTGGAGAGGAGTGTGCGTTTAAATGCATGAATGCCAACATGTCCCTAGCTAGGTTTTCCATATCCCCTTAATTTCTTCTTCAAAATTAATTTTCATTTACATCAAAATTAATTAATTAGTGTTAGGAAATATTTGATGTACCCAGCATTACAATGCATTCACTCAAGGCATTCCATTGTGAATTGAACCCCCTGCGCCTTCACTTATCTATGAGGGTCTCCACCACGAGACAATGCTGTCAAAATCCTGACCAACACATTTCTTCCCCTAAAAATAACTATTTTTCATTTCAGATCAATTCAAGTCATATCTCAAATTTCAAAATACACAAACTATTATTTTATTAAAATTTTACGAGTAATTGGCACTTTGCATCTCAATATACACAATTTTAGCACTTTGCATCTTTAATTGAGCTTTTGACACTTTGCACCCTCAAATAATACATTCTTTGCCAAAACAATGGGCATTTTGTACCATAGTAAGGTGCATTTCGCTAAATAATGTACAATTCGATGATGCAAAGTGCCAAAAGTTCAATTTAGAGTGCAAATTACAAAATGGTGTATTTTTGGGGTGTATAGTGTCAATTAACACATATTTTATTGTATTAATAGTTCATTAGAAATCAATCTAAATCGAGTTTAAAACTTTTTATTGAACTCCGAAATTAATTTTTGAAATCAAATCAGAATGGATCCCAATTTAAAAGTTTCCCATCTGTATAGGTGCTGTATTTGGTGGTACTTTGGTTGTGGTTAGGCCAAAAATACAATTACGCACAAAAGACGACATATACAAATGTCTTTTTCCTGGCTAGTGGCTACCATTGTAGCTTTTAGACCACAAGCACCTGCAAATGGGCAATTTGGTTGCCTTTCCCCTGCTCTCAACCTTAGGCTACGTCTAATTTGTTGGGTGGAAATAATATGACAATTTAGAAAGTAAAACAATACGGTCATATGTGGATGGGTTTTGGCCCGGTCTTGTGGGTTTCATGAGATCGGGTCAAAACTCTTTCAATTTTTTGTCGGATTCGTGAAACTCATCAAAAACCTATTCAGAAACTTATATTCACACTCTTAAAACCTATATAACTTTGATTTGACATCTACCTACTTTTTTTTCTCCAAACTCTATAAAAAAGACATTGATTTGACACCTACCACCTACTTTTTCCCCAAACCCAACCCAGGTGGGGTTTTAGCTTTTTCAAAACTACAAAACCAATATCCAAAACCTAACCAAACGGGATTTCACCAAAACAACCCAAACCATTTTTTTAAACCAAGACCCGCGAAACCGAACCAAAACCCTTCTAAATAAGACCTCCGATTTTTCTTGCATAAAATAATAGAACATTATGTTATAATTTTTGTTCAGTAATATATTTATTAACAATTTTCTCATTAATCAAGACCCAAATATAACCTTTGTGAATAGTTCTTCAAGTAGGTTGAGTAGTAATGAACGATA
Organism: Penstemon newberryi var. newberryi; assembly: GCA_030819805.1. Lineage (NCBI taxonomy): Eukaryota > Viridiplantae > Streptophyta > Magnoliopsida > Lamiales > Plantaginaceae > Penstemon > Penstemon newberryi. Next base: position 3,027,612 of record JAUALY010000008.1, read on the forward strand.
TATAAGTATGAGTTTGGTCCTATTTGGAAATCTTATTGATGATGGTTTAATTGTTAAATAAATCAAGTTAAATGAGTTTTAATTGAGTTTGAGAACTACTCGAGCTCAAGTAACTTATGGTATATATATATATGTTATGTTACTTTAAGTTTATTAAATCGAGTTCAAACTAAATTTCAAATATTAAATGTTGTTGAAGTTTTGATTTAACATGTTTAACAAATCAAACTCAAATATGCTTCACGAACAAATCTTTGTCAAATTTCAAGGAACGTATATGGTTTGAATTACAACTCGAACGACGAACATAAAAGTTTATAACACACTAACATTGGAACTAAACATATCAATATTCTACTCAAACATGATTCATTTATGGATCGTTTCAAAGTTTATTCAAGAGCTGGTTGTACGTTATGAAAAACAAATTCATCATAATACTCTAATTGATTAAAAAAAAAAAAAGTAAACAAAATTTGAACGATTTATCCATTGTATATCAGATTTGTTGGCAAATAGTCTGACTTATTCTAGTAATAATATAAATAAATAAAGTTGAAATGTTTTACCAAGTTTAAGTTTTTCTCGCATTTGAATGATCTTACATAACGGAAATTATAATTTCAACATTTTGTTTAAATTACTAGGAAAAGACGTTTGGCTTTGACAATCTGGAGGACCCACATCCACTAAAAAATTAGGACAATGACTCTAAGAAATTAATAAAGCAAAAGATAATAATATTATCACCCACTAAAAATTAATTAGCCCAAATTGTAGAGTCATTAGCCCACCCAAACCTACGAGTGAAAGAAGCCACTTTGCCACCTAGAACATCTTAACAGACGACTTAATTAAAAAATCAACTAAGATTGTTGTATTAATCTTTTGTTCATGACACATTAATAACCTGTGACCAAATATTTGATGTTCGAAGGCCAATTGTTAATTAGACACGTGACAATTTTGCTTTTTAAATGAATAAGAGTATAGGTGCAATCTACTAAATTAAGGGCTTTTGTTCAAAGTACTAAAACGAATATTTCTTTAATTCCATAAAAGATTATATTGATATTTAAAGATAGTTAACCTCCGATGTGATCATGTAAAGAATTTAGGGTTGCTTAATTTATAAATTTTAATTTGTGCAGCTTATTATCCATTATCATTCATGATTGTAGTAAGTGCTTGGTGAAGAATTCAAAGTCATAACGAGGATCTAACATGAATTTGATTGTCACCATTAAATTTATTTTGTAATTAGGGTGAATAATTGATTTAGTTAAGATACATAGTTGATCAAAACTAAACATACAATAGAAGAACATTGGATTGATTTATGATGTTGAATTCATTCTATATACCAAATTTTCATTTCAGATTGTTATTAACATCTAATCCTTAACAATAGAAGAAAAAAAATTCAAAATATCGAGTTTAAGACAAAAACAATTATCCGGTGATTTTTAATTTTAGTTGACCATATTAAATTAAACTTAATAGTTTAAAACAAGTCTCCATTTGATTGATTAGGTTGTTCTAAATTCTAATATATCACAATTAATCAAACACGCATAATTTTCACAAACATTGTTTTGAGTCGGAAGAAACATGTATATATATTAATAGTGTACCTAATTTACCACTAACAAGAAACATATGGATGCCTTTCTCAGTTTCTCGAACAAATACGGCTTTTATTGGGTAGATTTGTCTGTACATAACTCATCTCAAGATTGTAATATCTTACCAACCTGGTCTCCCTCTTTTTCTTTTGTAATAATAATTTTACCCATTCAAATATTTTTGTATTAATTATTATATTATTAAACACAATATGTAAAACTGATTGCACAAAACTATAATTGGTACCAAGATTCAATTCAAATATTTAAATTACATAGTACAAACAACGTACTGTATTGACCCCTTATTACGAGGGCAACTATTGTGATACACATACCAATAATTATTTTATTGAGATCAAACTTGTGATCTTGACTTTGATACCAGTTTATAGTTGCACATTCGCCATAACTGATAGCAACAAAACAATCATAAATTTTTAAACTACACAAATATTCAAGCGTCACATTTCGACTGTACAAAGACCACATACCAATCTCCTTTAACTTAGGGACATGTTATAACTTATAATATCCATGCCGACACAATCAAGTTATCAGTAAAATATAATTGTAACAAAAAATATTTTAGACTTGTATCAAATATTTAATACTAATATTAAATAATTCTCAAAGAATGACCGATATACAAGTATGATGTATACTTTAATTAGGCTAGTAAACCAATAATTCAATTAAACAGAATTTGCAATTATGGTATTGACCACGAAAGACACGGAGAAAAAAAAAAAAAAAAAAAAAAAAAAAAAAAAAAAGAAAGCCTCCCGGGGCACAGCTCAGTTGGTAAAGGAGGTGAACTCCGGGGCTCACTCCCCCAGGGTGGGGAGTTCGAATCCTGGGAGGAGCAGCCAAGTGTTGTAAAATCTTTAAGGGAGGATGGAGCAGCTTGGTGTTGTAAGTTCCATGGTAGTAGGCTCCCTTGGGGGCTAGGAGTATAAAGAGTGAACAAACCCTGACCAACTCAGGCACATCCCGCGATTTACTTCCGCACATTGCTGAGAGGCCAGTGATGGGTGGTCCAGGATTCAACCTGGGTTAACAAAAAAAAAAAAAAAAAAAAAAAAAAAAAAAAGAAATACTGGTATCAAATTATCAGAAAATGAAAAAGAAAAAAGTAACCATGGTATTTTGATCCTGGTTAAGAGGGTGAGCGTACTAAACCCATCCTACTTTGCCCGTAAATAGCACGACAGGCACAATTCCCCATATGAGCTGAACAACTTCCCACCTAACGGTAGAGACAAACGGCGCCAACCGAAACCAATAAAATCTCGACACACTCACGGATTCCTGTTTAACGTCGTCAAACTCTCCCTCATTAATAATTTATTATTGTCCCCCCAGACACAGTCTCTGCCACTGGGTATTCCCGGTCAATGCTGCAATGCCCTGTTTGGCTTACCTTCTCTCTTTATCTTAAATCATGACTGTCAAAAGATAAGTCCGTATTGCCAGCACGGGATTTAATCTAGAAAAGAGGAATTAGTCTTCAAGGATTAAATTTTTTTTTAGTTCCAATTAAATATTGGAAATAATTCCCAAATTTTTTGTATCTTTTTAAAATACCAAGAAAAGTTGTAAGAGATTATTAAATTAAAAAAATATAAAAAAATCTCAAGATAAACAAATAGTCTAGATTAAATCGAAAACTCAAATGTTTATATGTTTTCCCGAAAAGGATGAAAATGTCGATTCATGCCTATCCCACAATTTAGCTAACTCAAAGTTGACTTCTCGCTGGGATAAATATCCACACAAAGTAATTTATTACTCACTCTGTCCCAAATTATTTATCGTTTTACATGTTTTCACACATATTAAGGTACCTACTAAATAGCCTCAATTTTAAGGGGAAAAATAAATTATACTTAAAATACCCTTATTCTTTATTTATCTCACCATTAGCTATCGTTATTCAAGTTTTACGTACTTTCTCTCTCTTACTTTTTCTCTTACATACATAAAATATGTAATTATTAGTGTATTGAAATCCTAAAATGACAAATAATTTGGGACAAATTTTTTTCTCTAGAACGACAGATAATTTGGGATAAAAGGGAGTATATCGCAAAAATTATTAAGTCAAGTTTAAGATATGGATGCTTTGAAAAAAAAGAAAAAAGATATCTTTTAATGTTTCCAAACGTTGCCCAAACAATTTTACCGGGTGTAAGTGTAACCAGTTTCCTACGTGGGGTTAAACAATTGACCGCAGTTAAAATCAATAGTAGTTTTCCACTCTAGTTATCGAAAAGCTTCTCTCTCTCTCTCTCTCATCACATACCATTTAGCTCCCCATGCTTGAAGATATACTACTTTCCTTCTATACTTGCCCCATAGAAAAAAAATCTCACAAGATTTCCTCCATATTCGTCTGAAACATCTCTCCGTATTTACGCGAACAAACGCTGAATTCTTTCCTTTTCTGCCTTTTTTCCCGATTGCTGCGCTGTGAAATTATTATTTCGTCAATAATTTGTTCGAAATTCGGGAGATGGTGAGAGATCTGGGTTTAAATTAGTGCGTGAAGAAATGTCTGCTTCTGAGGTGTCGATCAAGGGTTATAACGAAACCAACGACTGTAATTTCATACCGGAAAATGCCAACCCCGGCGCCGGAAAAGGTAATCTTCGTAATAATAGTAATTAGTATTTAATTTTATTATTTGGCTCTGAGTATATACTTTCTGTTTTTTTAGTGGATGCTGAAACGGCTTTGTACACGGAGCTATGGAGGGCATGCGCTGGTCCTTTAGTGACTGTGCCTCGTGAAAACGAGCTTGTTTTCTATTTTCCTCAGGGTCACATAGAACAGGTTTTTATTCTCTTTGATCTAATCTATGTTGTAAATTAATTGATGTCTTAATTTTATTTCCAATTTTTCATTTATTGATAGATTTGGGGTTTATTTAAGAGGGGTTGTTCATTTAATTTAACTCTCAGCTTAATAATTTGTGTAATAGGTGGAGGCATCGACTAATCAGAGCGCAGACCAGCAGATGCCGGTGTATAATCTTCCTCCCAAGATCCTTTGCAGAGTCGCTAATGTCCGTTTGAAGGTATATCTACAAGTTTTTTTAAAAAATTATTACTATGCTGTTGGGAGTGGGTTAATGTGTTATTTCGTTTTGATAATTTCTCATGATTTTGTTGTGTTGTTAGGCTGAGGCGGACACGGATGAGGTCTTCGCCCAAGTTACTTTGATGCCCGAGCCTAACGTAAGCCAATTCTTGGTTGCTTGTGAATATACGCCAGAATGTTATCCTTTTTCTTTTTTCTTCTTTTGAGGAGGTGGCTAAATTTGAACTTAAGATATTTGTTAGTATTATTTTTAATTATGAGGTTTTCTGTTGCAGCAAGATGAGAATTTAGTCAAAAAAGAACCTCCTCCACCGCCTCCACCACGGTTTCATGTCCATTCTTTTTGTAAGACTCTTACTGCGTCAGATACAAGCACTCATGGTGGATTTTCGGTGCTGAGACGGCATGCTGATGAATGTCTTCCCCCACTGGTTAGATGAATCTACATGAAGTTTATCAAATTCCTCCAGAGATCTTTTTTAAAGTGTTATTGATTTGGGTTTCTATGACAGGACATGTCAAGGCAACCTCCCACTCAGGAATTAGTGGCCAAAGATTTGCATGGCAATGAGTGGCGATTCAGGCATATTTTTCGTGGTAATTTTGCAACAGATCGCAATTCATGATTTGATCACCTTTAATCAGCAGCTTTACTATGTTTGATTGAGTCAAAAGGAAATGCAGTGTTTTAACTGTGTTTGGAAATTCTTTACCAGTATTATCTTTCTTAGATAATACCTTTTTTCTTTTAAAAAAAATTAAGGTAAATTATTATTTCTAGAACTTAGGGAAATGAGAAGTTACTCTAGTTAAAATAATTAATGGGCTCTCTAATGCAAGTATTTACCAAATACTAAAGCTTCCATGAAAAGGGAAGGAATAGTGTTCTAGATGTGATATTTTGATTGGTTTGGTCAAGGTTAGTAGATGACAACTAATGGTAATGTCTTGTTTAAAGATAAAGAGAAAATCAGTGTCTTAGAATAAGATACAAACATGTTATTACATGGCAAAAACATTTTTATAAAAAAACATAAACACAAAAGACTATGGGGGAGAGTTGAATTTACCCACGACCTTGTATTATTGCAGATGTGTTTCTCTAATAGAAACCGTTCATGTATGAAACTATGTTTTAAGAAGATTGACTGGGTATCAACTTGTTGAATTTCAGGTCAACCACGAAGGCATCTCCTTCAGAGTGGTTGGAGTGTTTTTGTTAGTTCAAAGAGGCTTGTTGCGGGGGATGCCTTTATATTTTTGAGGTTTGATGCTATCCTTGCATTCGTTTTAACCATATGCATGATAATTAGCCGTATGTCTGAAACCATTGATACACACTTTCAGAGGGGAGAATGGAGAGCTACGTGTTGGAGTTAGGCGTGCTATGAGACAACAGGGAAATGCTCCATCATCAGTCATATCCAGCCATAGCATGCATCTTGGTGTTCTGGCAACAGCTTGGCATGCCATACAGACGAAAACCATGTTCACCGTATATTACAAGCCCAGGTAAGTGACATCTCTCCCTCTCTCTCGGAAATATCATTGCTGCTTCCCTCAATTATTAACCTGTATGCTACAATTGGGCTGTCTTGATGGGTTTGCAATGGTTACCTGTGGATACTGTATTCCTTTTGTTCGTGTTTCTACATTAACAATAATATTAAACTTTGTTATGGTATAGCAATTAATATGCTGCTTCCAAGAAGCATGCAAGTGTTTGCATAACGGAGGTTGGCACCTATATGATTTGTGCCCAGATGTGTTGTTTGAAATGGGTGAATGTTCTGTTCTGGCTTCTAACTACCCTCTGCATTTTGCTGTATATCTGACACAGGACAAGCCCGGCTGAGTTTATTGTCCCATATGATCAGTACATGGAGTCTGTTAAAAACAATTATTCAATAGGAATGAGATTTAAAATGAGATTCGAAGGTGAAGAATCTCCAGAGCAGAGGTAGGCAGCATGTTAGCATCCTAAAGTATGAACTTTAATCTTCATCAATTCAGTAAGCAATTCTCTTATACTATTGTTTTAACATTTTTGTAGGTTTACTGGAACTATTGTTGGTATTGAAGATGCAGATCCAAAAAGATGGTCTGAGTCGAAATGGAGATGCCTGAAGGTATGATAAAGCTGATACATCCCCCCATCACCTCGTTGTCTTGTTAGTTATTTCAATATCTGAACTTTTTCCTCTCTTGATTTTCCTTAAAGGTGCGATGGGATGAAACTTCATCAATCCCTCGACCAGATAGAGCTTCACCTTGGAAAATAGAACCAGCTCTTTCTCCTCCTGCTCTGAACCCACTTCCAGTCTCCAGACCAAAAAGGCCTAGAGCTAGTGTCTTACCCTTATCGTCCGACTCTTCTGTCCTTACTAGGGAAGGTGAGTTGCCTTCTTCGCTTTTTGTTCTTTCACTACCATTATATGTTATGTCTAAATGAAGCTCAAAATCTGTTTAGGTACATCTAAGACGACAGTAGACCCTTCACCTGCCAGTGGCTTTTCAAGGGTCTTGCAAGGTCAAGAAGTATCGACCTTGAGAGGCACTTTTGCGGAGAGCAATGAGTCGGAGTCTTCTGATAAGACATTCCTGTGGAACCCATCATTAGATGATGAAAGGATTGATGTTGTTTCTGCTTCAAGAAGATATGGGTCAGATAAGTGGTTACCTTTAGGAAGACCCGAGTCATCATTCACTGATCTGTTATCAGGTTTCGGGTCACAAATTAATTCCCCCCGTGAATTCTGTATTTCTCCTGGTGATCAAGCAATTTCAAAGAGACAGACACTAGAGCACGAAACAAAGTTTAGCTTAAATGGGAACAACTGGTCTATAATGCCTTCTGGTCTCTCTCTTAATCTGATGGATTCTAGCTTGAAGACTCGCGGGCAAGGCATCGATACTTCTTATCAGACACGTGGGGATGTTAGATATGGTGCTTTTAGAGAATTTTCGATGACTCCTGATCCTAGAGGTGGAGACAATCAACAAGCAAACTGGTTGATGCCTCCACCTATTTCACCATATTCTCAAATGCCACCTGCTCAGTCGAGAGAGCTGATGAAACCCAAGGAAGGGAACTGCAAGCTCTTTGGTATTCCTCTTATTAGTAGCTGTGCACCAATGGAGCCACCTTTGTCACAGATAAATGCAATGATTGAGCCATCAAATCATATGCAGAATGGTAAACATTCTCTTCATTCCCCTGCCTTTGAACCTGATCAAAGGTCTGATCAATCGAAGGGCTCAAAAGTTGCTGATATCGCCACTAGTGAACCGGAAAAGCAATCTCAAACCTTCCCTCATGTAGCTAGAGACAGAGAAAGCAAAGGACATTCTGCTTCAACAAGGAGTTGCACCAAGGTTCACATCTGAGACATCGTTTTCTCCATTTATAACCATTGGTCAAAACTTTTTCCTAACATAAAAAGTCTTGAAATTCAGGTTCATAAGCAAGGGGCTGCTCTTGGTAGATCTGTGGATCTTGCCAAGTTCAACAACTATGACGAATTATTTACTGAATTGGATTATCTCTTTGAATTTAACGGTGAACTCAAGGCTAGGAACAAGAATTGGCTAGTCGTGTATACTGATGATGAGGATGATATGATGCTTGTCGGAGATGATCCATGGGAGTAAGAGACTCTTCAAGCTTTGTCGAACTCGAATTTATCTTGCTTAACCTCGATTTTGAAAAATTAACGTACTTAAATGTTGTTGCTTGCTCATTACTTTGTCAAAAACAGAGAATTTTGTGGCATGGTACGGAAGATCTTAATCCTGACGAAAGAGGAGGTACAACGCATGAGTCCAGGAACCTTAAACTCAAAAGGAGAAGAAAGCTCATCACTTGCAGAAGGCGTGGATACCAAGGATGTGAAGAATTTGACCACTACTTCATCATCAAGCCGGGACGATTGCTAATGAAGCCTTATGACTCATGGATTGGAAGGAGTCTCTTATATATAGATAAAGCTTTTAGTATTCGCAATTTTGAGTATATATACGTATTATACATGACAAGTTATGAGTATGCCGGCCCGTATAACCTTTGTACATAGCCATTCTATTTCAACTTCCCTCTCAATGTAATTAAGAAGTCAATACACAGAGTATAGTATGTACGTCTTAGTATTTGTTCTCGCAGTATGATGATTTAATATTTATGAGTACAAAATTTGTTGGTATCAGCTGTTTTCCTCTTTTTTTTTTTTTTTTTTTTTTTCTTTCCTTTGGGAGTAGGTTTTGTGCAAGAATTCATCAGATTCTTAATGTTTGGTCAATTTGAGGAATGTTTTAGGAGCTTCGTTCTGATGTTATACGGTATTGATGAAGATGCCATAGGGATCCATCATATGTTGGTCTGTCATCGTGCATTTTTCCTTTAACAACTTATACTTTTATGTCTTGTCTTTCAAAAACACAGGGATGTCAATGGAGTGGATTTTAACTCGACTCAGAGAATTGGATTGTATAAAGGATACAAATCGAACATTGAGAATTGATAGATACTATAACCTAATAAAAAAGTTGTTTCCGAAATAGATACATATGTGCTACAGTATATAACAATTATTTATTGTTAGCTTGCAAAATATTCATTATTATTTTCTTTTTATAATCTTTCTCAAGTACTTCAACTCTCATCTATCATCTAACTAACAAAATAAATCATTCTTGGTAAATACTCGAAAGGTAAATGCCTCAGGCATCCATTTTTTATGTTGTTGGAGGTCAATAGGCCAATGAGGAAATGAGTTTGTGGACTAAAATGAATTATAAATTGTTCATGATACAAATACTTGAAACGGCCCTGTATGGAAGAGTTTTGACTTGATTTTATGAGTTTTGGTGGTTTTGGTGAAACTTTTAGATAGAGTTTGGGTATTGTGATTTTGAAATTTGATGTTCGGGTTTAGATAGAAAAAGTAAATGACATATATCAAGTCAATGTTTTTTATAGAATTTGAGGAGAGATACTAAAAGTGATTAGGGTTGCAAGTGGAAATGGGCTTGAGTTTCAAGAGTTTGGGCAAAGGTTTAAACAGGTTTGGTTGAGTCTCGTTATTTTTGTCCAAACTTCATATGGAAAAGTTTTGACCCGCTCGCGAAACTGGGTCAAAACTCTTCCATACAGGTCCTAAATGACTTAGGGATCACGATATTTCTAATGTTGGAGGTCAACAGGCCAGCTAGGAGAATTCAGACTGAGGGGCGAATTAAGATAGTTGTGGACGGAGGTAGTGATGTAAATTTTGAATTGTTCGGATCCAAACCATTATCCGGAATTCGACCAAAATATTAAAATCCGAATCCTCGGATATTGTTTGAGTTTATAAAATTCCAATTTGGCTTACAAAATCATAATGGTGTTCCGGGATTGTTCTTAAACAAACTTGATATCGAGCTGGACGAATCCGATCTTAATCAGACTCATTAACATTCCTAAGTCCACATGTCATATATTACTGGAATTGAAAATGCTAAATGCTTGCTGAGAAGTGAGAATGGAGCAGAAGTTTTCTAAATGTGAGTAGGTTACCAAAACTTAATAATATCCATGACAAGAATAAAATTCATTCATCGACTAATCATTTAGAAACCGGAAATCCAAAGCATGCAAGCTATAGTTCTTCAACATAAAGTATCAGAAGAAAAAAAACGAAAAGTAAATAGAATGTCGGGTGATTGAAACAAATGAAGTTGGCTGAGTCTGAACTGTGCTACTCTTGATAAAAAATATGACTGATGAGCAAGTGAACTGTGAGATCACTCGACCTCGACTGGGATGAACTCAGATCATACCATGAAAGCCAGCTGAATCCAGGAGTACTGCCTTGATTTGATCAGGATTCAGATCTTGCCCTTCTTTGCATTGCTGTCAAAATTGGAACACAAAAATTTTGGTTTACGGAATGAAGGAACGAGTCAATAATCAAGAATTCTTTGGTTAACTAAAACAAATGGGTTACTTATTTAAAAGATCTAAGTTGAGTTGCAAATATAAAGGTAAAATAAATATAATGACACCTCAGCTCGGAAAATATCCAAGGCAAACCCATTGAAGCAGCTAATAACAGCTTGCTGCACGTCTAGCCCAAGGTTGTCCATAGCCCTCATAGTCGACAGCAGAAGCCCTGGTCTCCGCCCACAAAACATATGTATGTTCACAGCTCTCCCTTCTCTTAGCCTCACCTCAACCTGTCGATATTTTCAGATACAAAAAAGTTGATTCTTGTGTTTAAATACTTAAAACCATCAATCAAAAACATTCAAAAGATAAAGATCGATTTTTTTTACCCTTGCTGGTTGTCCAGTTGGGCTAGATAGTGGACTTGCAAATGCACTTGGACAAAGTTCTTCTTTAATACGGTTGGAAAGTCCTGGAGTCGTAGGAGACAAAGGGTAGACACTTGTGGTTGGAGTCAATGAAGAGTTACTCGGATTGGACTCAAGTTCATTGTGGAGGTCATTAATCTTTTGTAAAAGTTCCTTTAAATAGTCGATTGCATCTCCGAGTATTGAAGCCCTGTCCATCTACCAATAATAGAAAAATATAAGTAATCGGACCTTATGTCAAAATACCATAGAGGAATGAGTATAAACCAAATTTTAATTTTAATTCAAATTCAATACCTCATTCTTTTTCTTTTTATTTGATAAATCAACATATATTCAAAAATCATGAGAGAAAGGGATTACAAAGTTTAAATAACGGGACACCTCCATCAGATAAGACCGAACAAGGGAGATCCCTAGAATTAACAGTACCAACAAAACCAGACAACTTGGCCCATTTAGCACAATTCAATATGTCATTGAAGAAATAAATTCTAAAGTGCCTACTTGTCTATTTTTAACTTTCAAATAATTTGTGGTCCATAATGCAAGACATAATTTTGAAAATCAGTTCATATATTCCATGTGAGTATATTAAATGCTATCATACAACTTTAATGACTATGCATTCCTCTCAATCCAAATATACCAATCACTCATTAATAATCAAACACCAAATGAAAAACACACAAAAATAATAACAAGAAAGACAAAAAAGCTCAATGAATGTGAATGAGCCAAACTACTCTCATGGCTAAAACATGTCAAAAACTATGAATGAATCAAACTACTTTCATGGCTAAAACATGTTAAAAACCAATAAAATTCACGAGAAAATCGAACTTGGGGTAGAATTTTCGTTACCTTGCTGATGTTAGGCACAACTGACCTCAACATGTAAAGCCTATCATTGAGCTTCTTACGCCTACGCCTTTCGGCCATCAAATTCTTTGCCGGAAGCCCTTTTTTCTTCCCCTTTTGATCTCCACCCGAGACCATGCTATTACCCTGTGAGCTACTTCCGCCATTTTTACCACTATTCTCCAAGAATTGATCATCAGAAGAATCATAATTCATATTAGATCCATCAATGCTCAAATCATCAATATCATCACCACTAATACTTTTTCTCTTCCTTTCATTCCCTTCGCTAAAGACCCCATTTTTATCATACCCTTCCACATTAGTTCCACTATTTGGAGACTTTAAACTTATCTGATTTAAGCCACCACTTAAGTTCAAAGATCCCAAATTACCAAGATTCTTTCTAAGGGCAGCTCTTTTTTGAAACAGAGTAGGTTGTGAACCAGTTGAAGCAAAATTATCAAGTGGCTTAAGAATTTTAGACCTATTATTATTATTATTATTATTATTAAACAACAATGGAGAGGAACTCTTCCCAAACTCAAATGCACCAAATCCCACATTCCCTTGAGGCAGCTGAATCAAATTATTATTAGTAATAGGAAAATGAGAATTAGGGTTCAAATTGAGTGTGCCCAATTGGGAATTAGCCCCCAAATCATTGAAAGCACTTTCAAGATAACCACTTTCACAACCCAAATCAAAAGGGTTGTTGGGAATCAAAGATTTGGGTTGAAAAAAGTAGTTAACTTGATGATGGGATGAATCATGATTGTTGAAAACAGAGGCTGGTGATGGAGAACAAGAAGCAGAGGAATCCAAGAATGAGATGTCATGGTGGCCGTGCATGGTGGCGGCGGCGGTGGCGCTGTTGGTGGTGGTGGGGTTGGTTATGTACCAGTCATCAACACCATCAGCTTCAAGAATGGATTTGAATGTAGAAAGTGAACCCATTTCAATTTCTTCTCTGTTCTCTACTAAACCACCATTGTTGTTGTTGTTGTTTTGAGCCCATGAAGGTGTTTCTTCATCAACTTTGTTGCCATCCATCCAAACCATGCTATCAACTCTTGACAGCATTCTTCAATGGAGAAATGGAGATGCAGGAGAGAGAGAAAGAAAGAGAAAAAGAGAGAGAGAGAGAGAGAGAGGCTGAGTAGCAGAAGGAAATGGCTTTATCAGAAAAGAGTAACTGTATTTATAATGAGTGAGGCAGTGTGACACATAATGAAGTAGTACTTACTAAAATATTTAAACTTTTCAGGGCTCAAAATTAAATTGAATTATTCGATACTTTATTCAATTTCAGCTTGTTCGATAAATACTTGTTTGAATCGATTCATTATACGTCGAACAAGTTAATGATTTTTGAAACTCGACTCTCGACATATCAAAAAATGAGAAAAATATATATATAAAACTATCAAACTACTCGAGTTCAACTCAATTAAAATTTGTTTTAGTGTGATTATTAAAAAATTCAAAATAAATTCAAACATGCATGAATTTCAAATTCAGTAAAAGTCTAAAATTAAACATAAACTTTGTATTAATCGATACTGCTCGACTCGTTGTGAAGTTATGTTACATAAACACATAGGGAGTACATAATATGTATGTTTATTTAGATGTATACAAAAATGGGAATGGATGAATTTATGCATAATCATTAGATTTGGAGCTTTCTGTAGTTTTTTGTGGCTTTTCATGGGATGTCTCACGTAGGTTGTTAAGAAAAAAGTGGACCTGATTTACTGGTTCCAGTTCTGTTTTTATCCATATTTAGGGGTGCAATGTAATGATTACAGTTCAGTTAAATTACAGACAGTATGTGAGAAGAAGACAAGGTCTGAGTTGTTTAATTTAAAACCAGCAGAAACTATGCTTTTATTATATTTGAGGATTAATTAATAGCGTGAATGATGCCCTTGCTTATTCACTTTCTAACTTAATTGCACGAGTAAAAAGTACATGGCATGGTTCTTGAATAAGAATCATTTTTTTATTTACACTTATATGTATTAGTAAATATTTTTATTTAAAATTTCTATGAGCTCATTATATGTTTGTGGATTAATTTATGTACTAGACATAAAACGTTACATAAAAATGTGAATTGATTTTTTTTTTCCCGATATGTTATGTATCAATTAAGTGACAATGTGAATGTTCACAAGTTATGTGGTCCGAAGATGTAATTTAAATATGTTAATTTATGTAATTTTCTTCCGGTTCACCGTGGACTAGCAAGTATATACTTATATGAGATTAAATAGAAGAGATGAAAAATTATGTGACGTCTGGGCAAAAAGTGGATAGAGTGAATTTTATGTAGTTTGTCGTATTCGTAAGCAAAACGTGAACTTAGTTAAGAGTAAATTATAACACTTACTTTGTATAAGAAATTCTTATCTACTGATGTTTTGACACAGTTTTATGCAATTTGTCGTTTCCGTAACAAAAATTGTGAGTTTAAAGTAAATTATATTACCACTTGCCATTTACGGGAACCTATCTTATGATGATTTGAGTTCATTTTTGTTTTCATGGATTAATATGTTATATTTCCTTGATATGCTTTGGTTAGTTAAATTATAAGAAAAAAATCAGAAATATCTAAAAAATTTGTAAATCAAGGAACACATGTAAATATACATGAAGTATTCATATTTTTGTTTCGATTGACCAAAAAACAAAAAATATTTTCGTATTTTCGATAGAAACATATGAAAATTTAATTCAAGATTATGTTATTGAATCAATATATAACTAATGTGTGTCCATCTATGAGATAAAATGAAAAATGTTTGTACCTAAACAAAAATAAAATTTTTGAGGCCAACAGTCCTTAATTATAATCCCAGTTTGTCATGTCTACACTCTACCGTCATTTTCAAAAATGCAAAAGCTCAAAATTATGAAAGCCATTTAAAGTGGTGATCAAAATTAAAAGAAAGTCATTTAATTAAAATTGTGGAAATTGGATATAAGTCATTGCCGTATGTAACATATAGACATATAGTACTAATGATCAAGCAACTTGGCCCAATATTTATTGCAAAGCCATTCAAAAATATTGGTGCACATATATTTATTTTGTGTAATAAATGTCTTTATTATCGACCAATTACATCAAAGGAATGAGATACCAATCTAGGTGTTACAGTTTAGGCTATATATAAATACTTCGTCTTTATTACTTCTTCATTGTCTCGTGATTTAATTAAAGTTGCTATTCTGTAGGAAGTATAGAGGAACCCATATTTATAAATAAATAAATATATATGAGAACATATTAAAATACATATTTGTTTTTGCTTACTTTAAGTTTGCATTTAATATACCAATAAATTGCATTCATGCATGGCAATAATAAGAGTTTATTTAATTAACTAATGTGATCGGTGTTTATTTTGAAACTTTAAATGAAATCTATTCATCAATATATATTATTCACGAAGAAAAGTATATTATTGTTTCTTATGATTAGTCACTAGTGTCACCGACACATAATACTGTATTTTACTTTCCCAATTACTAAATAGGATCGGTTAAGTTAATTTCGACTTAAATTTCTTATTTATTTTCTTCTGAACAAGAAAAATGCATGATTACCTAATTATGTTGGGTTAATACTTTATATGACCTCCCCGATCTTTACTATAAGACCTAATTATCTAGTGATTACCTAATCACTACATATTTTAACTGTCCCCCAAAGAAAATTTAGATTAAGTATTAGTACTAGTTAATCTTTATAAAATGGTCATTTTTTGTCCAGCTGTTGAGGTACCTGTGAGAAATAGCTGACCAGGTTTCGAGAAATCATGCATGGTTCGACTCTTTTGTTTTTTAAAGTTGAGATGTGTTCTTTTATTTGTTTTTTTCCTTTTTAATAGTTATATTAAAAAAAAAAAAATACAATCTCTTATTTTTATATAATACTCCTATAACACAGTTTTCTCATTATTTTATCTACTTTAAAGCACTTTTTTACCAAAAAATAAATAAAAAACCTTACTAATTGTAAAAAGAATACATTTTTTTTGTAAGCTAGTTTATCAACATTTATCCAAACAAGCTTCCAATTCAGGGATGAGTTATGTGAATAAGTTTAGATCGAATTTCATGGATTTCATCAAAATGCATTTGGCTGAGTTATCCCGCAAAATCAAATCAGAACTCTTTCAAATAGGTCCATATGACCAGGGTTTGAGCTTTACAAACACTCCGAATACATTACTAAGGGGTCAATTTTTTTTATTTTTTTTTCAATTTTACCTTAAATTTATCAAAGTTCTTTAAAACATTAGTTTTCAGAAGTTTCCCCACAACACAACAACTGGATTTGGGCCTGAGTCTGGTTCCAGCCCAAATTTTATAATCAAAATATAACCAAATTACTTAATTTGGATCATTTGTGGAATGAACTAATGTAAATTTACCCTGTAAAATAAATAATTTTCAATTTGTCTTCTAGTAAATTTAAAAAATCACTTTACCCCTTCCTCTTCTTAAAAATTTTAAAGAAATAATTTACCTCCTCAGCCAGAGAGTTTAACTCATTTGTCGAAATTGAGAGTGGGCATGAAAAGTGTGGTTGTAACATAGATGATACATTGTTATATTTATCATAACACGGGGTAAACTGTCATATTTATCATAACACAGGGGGTAAACTGTCACATTATCATAGCACAGGGAGTAAAGTGATACTCATGGTTCAAATTTTGTTTTGAGTATGTATCAATCAGCTACATATTGAGAACTTTTTGGAAACGTTTCGAAATTACTAGGAAAAGTTGTAAAAATAATTAGTAAATTAAGAAAAATAACAGAGTTTGATGCAAATAAATAGTTTCAGAATTACACCTTATTTTCGTTTCCGTTGATTCAAAAACTAAAACTTTTCAATATTTTCGACGGAAAAGATGAAATTTTGATCCAAAATAATACTAAATCATTAATTAAGGAATTATGTCTTTAAGTTTATGTTGATTTTTTCACTTATATACAAGGCGGCATATGCATTAGAATTAAATTAGAAACGATATTTAAATCAATGTAAAATATTATACATTCCACGATCGTGTGAAAAAACAAGAGAAAAAAGGTTCACATTCACAGACAGAAAGTTAATTAATATGTCAATTCAAATGAAATGAGTATCTTTCAACATGCATGGTTCAAAGTTATACTATTGTGCATTTCTGGATCTTTAAAAAATTGTCGAATATTGGGTCAAATATCTAAGGTTAAGGGAGTGCCCACATCACATCAACTCCTAGAAACAAGCCAAACCAAAGTTGAGGAACACTTAAGAAATTTGGTGGTGGCGTAGAAAAATGTGCATTTGCCAATCCAAAAAAACAAAATTATGTCGGCCCAACACTTCTTGATATTTTCCTCTTTTCACATAGATTCTTTCTAGTAACTTATGGTTCTATTTATTCCAAGTATCACTTTTAAGGCCCATGCACCAATTATTTGTCAACTAAATAGATATAAAAAAAGAAAATGACAATGTACGTAATCTAATGAAATTAAAGAATATTGGTCTAAGTTGTCTTGCACAATTTGCTCTACAAAATTAAAAGAAGAATCGGTTGTGTCTTATGTATTGGTCAAATGAAATCGAAAGAAATAATTGTTGACTATTTATCTAGAAGAAGTACTTTCATTTACCTATTTAGAGTATATGGGTCTGTTTTTTTGGCATTTCCTAAACAAAATTTGTGTTTGAGAAAGTAAGACAAACACAATTTCTATTTTTTGAAATAAATATATTATCTCTCAAACCAACAACAATTTTCTTATTTCTAAAAAAAATATGCACAAACTCTACTTTGATTTGACATAAATTAATTTATCTCATATAATAAATATAATTTGACATAAAATCTTACAAACAAAAAACTAGAGCCACCTTATTTTTCAAATCACTCACCCAAACTTCAAACAAACAAATCGAAATTATTTTATAAACTCTCATCACTTTCATAAACTATTCTCCCAAATACCAAACAAACATCCCTGTAACACTTAAAACAACGATTTTGAGTTCTATCTCTATGTACATTTTAGTGCTTTTCTAAAATTGAAAATTGTTGTCTTTGAGTTGCTTCAATATTTATTTATTTATTTTTCTAAATAGGAGTTCTTACTTTGCATATTCCCCTTTGTAATTTCTAGCATCAAGGTAGGAAATCAGCCAATGAGAATGCAAACAACAGATGAAAAATAGATAAATGCAAAAACAATTATACCCTTTTTCTTATAGGACCCTAGCTAAATTGAAAAAATGTTTTTTTCATTTAAAAAAAAAACATATTAGAATTATTTATTTGCATATTCCCATATTTAACTCCTAACATGAAGGTAGGAATCAGCCAATGAGATACAAACATCAGGGGTAAAATAGGTACAACGTAAAGACAATTATGTTTGCAATTTGTACCCATTTCTATCCTGAATTTTCATTTCAAGGACCAACATACAACAACCCAAGGACATAAAATAGCTCCTCCAGAAATTTCCCTGCCGTTGAGATCATACCTAGCAAATATCGCCGTGAACATATAACTGAATCGTAGCCGTCCAATACTTTAACTTTGTTTAGTATACGAATCTAACGGCTCCACCGATTCCACAGAGACTTCTATTTCCTGCATGTAGGTACACGATAGTCAAAACAACATAGCGTATGGGAAAACAGAAACGTAGATCGTGAAGAATAATAAATAAATAATAAATCGAGAATTATCATCCACAATACATCTCTCTCTCTCTCTCTCTCTCTCTCTCTCTCTCTATATATATATATATATATATGCGTCTCTATTCATATCTCTAATTTAGCCCTTCTTGCTTGAAATTCCGGCCTACCATTTTAGGGCCTCTCTCTCTACGAGCCACTTTCTCCGTTTCTTATTAATTCTCTCAATTCATCGATTAATCGCCCTTATTAATAGTTTAGGTGAGGAAATTTCGCTCTTGACCTGATTTAGTTACATGGGTTTTAATTTTATTTGGGTTTTATTTTTCTTTCTTTTTGGTGAAAAATTGATTTTCTGATAAATGACAGCTGAAAGTTAGTAAAGTGGGGCTATATTGTTTGTTGAATTGATTATTAAGTGACTGCTGATGAAGTATGGCGTTGAAATGTTAGCTATTGTTTGTTATTAACTTATAGTGCTAGTTATTCTATTTGTATGGATAAGTCAACACCTTGAGCTTTGCCATTGTCACTTGGTGTTTGATTTGAGTGTATACCTTTATTGCTCTATTTATTTTTATCTTCGTAGTTAAGATTGTTAGTTTATTGTCTGGTAAGGGTTCAGATTAGTGAGTTCTCTTGGGTTATATTATTGTTTTTCTTGTATTTGTATTGTTATCCAATCCAAATCTCTTTTAATTTTGCTGTCAGTATTGCATGAAGTTATTAGGGTATTTGTATGTTAAAGAAAACTCGTGCCCATCTAGTTTTAGATGGGACTTTCTAGTATTGTTTTTATTTTGAAGCTGCTATTCCACTTGATCCACCTGGAACCATTTGGAAATGTACCAAGTTCTTGGTGCTTATCTTAGTGTGGATTTAAGCCATGATGCTCTTTCCATTGTTTCAGGCAAGGCAATTGGTATACATGGAGGTGGACATTTGCACTAAATTAAAAATTGAAAGAATTCACATTTGCTGACTCCCTTTGTTTGAGATTGTTTCTTACTTGAATTCTATATAAAGTTGGCACTTCTCTTGTAGGATAACATTCCATTGTTGTATATGTGTTTAAAGTTTGTACTTTGTTGTAAAAATCAGCATATTATGATTACTATTATCTGCTGTCAAAATTCTTGTTTTTCCGATGCATCAAAATGTTTCATGCTTCAGGCTTTATATTATCGTTACATTTCTGGTCCTGCGTATCTAATTACTACTATCATGCATATAGACCATTGGAGGCATGTCGCACGCTGTAGTTCCATCAACCAATCTGCCTTCTTCAGTTGGATTGATAAACAATGGGCAGTTCAAGGGATCCGACAAAACAAGAATGAGGAGTTTACGAACTACTCTTGCAAGCACGAGTTTACGAAATGCTCCTGCCAGCATGAGGAGTTTAAGAACTACTCCAGTAAGCATGAGGGGTTTCTCAGGGCTACGAGGAGCGAATGCCTTAGACATGATGGGGAAGACCAACCAAACGCTCCAATCAAAGGTAGCGGCAGCCACATATGTCAAGCGAGGAAGAAAAGTAAGAATCGCACCACGAGCCATGTTTGAGCGATTCACCGAAAAAGCCATAAAAGTCATTATGCTTGCACAAGAGGAGGCGAGACGCCTTGGCCACAATTTTGTTGGGACTGAGCAGATCCTGTTAGGACTTATTGGTGAAGGCACAGGAATTGCTGCGAAGGTCCTCAAGTCCATGGGAATCAATTTAAAAGATGCCCGTGTTGAGGTTGAGAAAATAATTGGAAGGGGTAGCGGATTTGTTGCTGTGGAGATACCTTTTACCCCTCGTGCAAAACGTGTTTTAGAACTCTCGCTAGAGGAAGCTCGCCAGCTTGGTAACTTAAGTCTCCCTTTGTGTTTGCTTTTTTCTCAAAATAAACTAGTGAACTTTCTCGCTTCTTTTCCTTTGCCTCTCATGTTGGTTGTAGTTATGACAGCAGCTTTTGATGTTCCAATTATTTTAGCTTCTGTTTCTAATTTTGGAAGCAATGCAATTATCTTATTGATATTTTTTCAGCATGGTTTATTTGATATAAGATGTTGACATTTGTATTTGATTCAGGTCACAATTACATTGGATCAGAGCACTTGTTGCTGGGATTGCTTCGTGAAGGTGAAGGTGTGGCAGCCCGTGTTCTTGAGAATTTAGGTGCTGAACCGAGTAACATTCGAACTCAGGCAAGTAGTGGCTCTACTTCTTTCTCCACTTTTCAAATTTATTTGTGATTGGTTATTCTGACTGACGATGTGTAAATAGGTTATTAGGATGGTGGGTGAGAGTGCAGAGGCTGTTGGTGCTGGTGTTGGAGGTGGAAGCTCAGGCAACAAAATGCCTACACTAGAGGAGTACGGTACCAATTTGACCAAGCTAGCTGAGGAGGTAAGTTTATTTATTAAATCACAATTTATGAGGTTGGATTTGGTTGGAGGCCTTACATGAGCTGTTTCTATTGCTTTTTTAGGGCAAGCTAGACCCTGTTGTCGGAAGGCAAGCTCAAATTGAACGCGTCACTCAAATTCTGGGACGGCGCACAAAAAATAACCCTTGTCTCATTGGAGAACCTGGTGTTGGGAAAACAGCTATTGCAGAAGGACTTGCTCAGAGAATAGCCAACGGGGATGTTCCTGAGACGATTGAAGGGAAAAAGGTAAGCCTGTAGGGACATTCTTTATGATTTTATGTAGTGTTTACTTATTTTATCTTTGAGTAGACATGGGAGTGCTGAATGATGAACCTAGCAGGTCCTTGGTTTCTTTATTTTGGATTTAGTTATGTGCATTTGGGAGATCCACTCAGCATCTTGAATAAACATAACAATGCAGACAGAGATGTGTTTTTCGTGCCAATATAGTGCTCTAGCTTGCGGAATGGTTGTAAATTGTAATCTTGATCCAGAAGAAACACTACTTTCAGCTGTTTATTTTTTTTGTCTGATTTACATACTGTTGATTTCTGCTTGTTCCACTGGCACTGCAATTTTCAAGATTCAAAACTCTTATTTGGTTAAAAGTAGTAATTGTTTCTTTCCTACCAATTCAGGTTATAACCCTTGATATGGGTCTACTTGTTGCTGGAACAAAGTACCGTGGTGAATTTGAAGAAAGGTTGAAGAAGCTGATGGAGGAAATTAAGCAAAGTGATGAAATTATTCTCTTCATCGATGAGGTTCACACATTGATTGGCGCAGGAGCTGCTGAAGGTGCAATTGATGCTGCCAACATATTGAAGCCTGCATTAGCTCGTGGTGAACTACAGGTTAGCTCAGAAGTTATAAATTTTTTCCTTCTTTAGTAGACACAGCCCTTGAGTTCTATTTATTTTATCATGTATTTATAACACCAAATATGACATAATTCAGTGTATTGGGGCCACCACACTAGACGAATACCGGAAGCACATCGAGAAGGATCCAGCACTGGAAAGAAGGTTCCAGCCTGTGAAGGTACCTGAACCCTCCGTGGATGAAACCATTCAGATTCTTAAAGGACTTCGAGAACGTTATGAGATACACCACAAGCTTCGTTACACTGATGAAGCCTTAGTTGCTGCAGCTCAGTTGTCCCATCAGTATATCAGGTAGCCTATAATATTGCAATCATTCATCTATCATGGCACAAACAATACCTAGTTGGTACAAGCTTTCAGCCCTTAACTGTTCACTATCTTTGCATGTTTCAGTGACCGATTTTTGCCTGATAAAGCAATCGACTTGGTCGATGAAGCTGGTTCCAGGGTCCGACTTCGTCATGCACAAGTAGGTTCTTTTCTTATAATTGTTATAATCATTTATAAGTATGATATAAAATGACACTTTCTTCTTTTGCAGCTTCCCGAGGAAGCCAGAGAGCTCGAGAAAGAGCTGAGACAAATAACAAAGGAGAAGAATGACTCTGTCCGTAGTCAGGACTTTGAGAAAGTAAGTAAAAATTTATGATATCCATGCAGTGTAAATGTCCACAGTAGTGAAGATTCAATAAATGCTGTTAAGTTAAGCTTTTAGATCTTGAATATGGAACTTTTAATGATTTTACAGGCTGGGGAGCTGCGTGATAGAGAAATGGATCTCAAGGCACAGATATCAGCTCTTATAGACAAAAACAAGGAGATGACCAAGGCTGAAGATGAGGCAGGGGATGGAGGTCCTACTGTCACAGAAGTTGATATTCAGCATATCGTGGCTTCGTGGACTGGCATCCCTGTTGATAAAGTGTCAGCCGATGAATCTGATAGGCTCCTCAAGATGGAAGAGACACTCCACTCAAGGGTCATTGGACAAGATGAAGCAGTCAAAGCCATTAGTCGCGCTATCCGTCGTGCTCGTGTTGGGCTCAAAAATCCCAACCGCCCCATAGCTAGCTTCATCTTTTCTGGCCCAACTGGTGTCGGAAAATCAGAACTAGCAAAAACATTGGCTGCCTACTACTTTGGATCTGAAGAAGCCATGATCCGACTTGATATGAGTGAGTTTATGGAGAGACACACAGTCTCGAAGCTCATTGGTTCACCTCCGGGTTATGTAGGTTACACCGAAGGTGGGCAGCTGACCGAGGCAGTTCGCCGCCGTCCTTACACCGTCGTACTTTTCGATGAAATCGAAAAAGCTCATCCCGATGTCTTCAACATGATGCTTCAAATTCTTGAAGATGGAAGGTTGACTGATAGCAAAGGCAGAACAGTTGACTTCAAAAACACGCTTCTAATCATGACATCAAATGTCGGAAGTAGTGTAATCGAGAAGGGAGGCCGTCGTATAGGTTTTGATCTCGATTACGATGAGAAGGACAGCAGTTACAACCGGATCAAGAGCTTGGTGACCGAAGAGCTGAAACAATATTTCAGGCCCGAGTTTTTGAACCGATTAGATGAAATGATTGTATTCAGACAACTCACCAAGCTAGAGGTTAAAGAGATTGCTGATATTATGTTAAAGGAGGTGTTTGAGAGACTGAAAACCAAGGAAATTGAACTTCAAGTGACAGAGAGATTTAGAGATAGGGTGGTTGATGAAGGGTATAATCCGAGCTATGGAGCTAGACCGCTTAGAAGAGCTATTATGAGACTTTTGGAGGATAGCATGGCTGAGAAGATGCTGGCACGTGAAATCAAAGAAGGTGACTCTGTTATAGTCGATGTTGATTCTGATGGCAATGTTATAGTTCTCAATGGTAGCAGTGGGGCTCCACCAGAACCGGCCCCTGAACCAGTAGTAGTTTAAATTTAACACTTTGTTTGAACTTCTGCCAATATGTTGTTTGTACTGCTGTTTCTTTACATTTGAATTGGCCATCATATCTTTCTTACTATGTGAAGATACTGGTAAACTGTGGACCATTAATATCCACTATAAAGCATCTTTGCATATCAACTCGTGCAGTGTTGTAGCGAACGCGCTTTAAATTAAGTATTCAGGCCTAGAAAAATATTTGCACGTTGTAGTCTGTCAATGGAAAAGATGCTTTAGATTTGAACAAGCTTTATGATAAGAGGCCTTGTTGATTATGGTGAAGGTGATTTTAATTCTTGTTACTCTTTTGGTGGACATTATATGCAATTAATTTATTTGTACCTTCCAAATTCTACTTCCAGGATATTGATCGAATAATATTGGGTTTTTTGACAAACGTTTATCTTTTGAAATGTTCATTCTTTTAGAGAGTATTCTAACATACCATGTAGGGATTTTGCATTTAAACGTAGGAAACCAAGTCAATATATATACCAAATTAATTTTGACTTTATGTGCGTCATGTTTTGCTGATTTTCAAAAAAAAAAAATTTAATTCTTTCATTGAGGTAAAAAAGATCAATTCAATTGTAAATAACTATGGGTAGAATGTAATAGCATACATAAGAAAATGAAATTAAAGCTGTGGCTAGATGAGTTTTTTTAGCCAAAATTAGGTGAAGTACAACACGATAATTATCATTGTTCAAACAAAAAATACAACACAGGTAACTAGGGATTGTAGATAACTAAGAAGAGTACATCTAATACAAACTTTTTCTAGTAGTAGATGCAGTTTTTGATATTGAATTACCATATAAATGGTGTATATTGCTCCTTAGTGTCTTTCATGTGCCTGTATATAGCGAGACTTCATCAAAAAGTTCGTTATTTGGGTTTCTGCAAGAGAAATCTTGCCAATATGATCAGTAGCATTCACTCGGAGCCATTGAATCATAAAGAACTCGTCCAAATACCTCACGTGCCAAAGAGAAGCTTAGACACTTATTCATCGATCATTGAAGGAGATTGTCTTTGTGTTGGACTAACACTCCCACCTCGACTTATTTTGAGTGCATCCAATGCCTTTTGTATTTCCATATTCATAGCACTGTCCACACTGCCTGATGATAGTTTCTTGTGTGCCTTCTGCAAATGGAGCTTCAATGAGCTGCTGCTCAATCCAGCATTCTTTCCACAGATAGGGCAAACTTTCATCATTGGTCTGCGCTGTTGCCATTCCATAGAAGCTTTACCATGCAATTTTTGGTCCAAGTCCAATAGAATCCTCGCAAAGCCATCGTTAGGTTGAGCTCTGCGGTGAGCTCGTTTCAGGGCATTCCATGCTTGCAATAGGGTAAAGTTTCTGCATTAAAAACAACTTCAGAAATTAATATTTTTCTATTTTAAGTGTCATAGGTATTCAATTGAAATGAGCCACTTACTTTCTGAGCATTAGATAAGCAAGTACTAGTGTTGCACTCCTACTCTTCCCTTCAAAACAATGAACAAGAACTTTCCCACCTATTTGTTCAACATGATCGATAAAATCATGCGCTTCTTGGAAAATATCACTGATGATGGTGTCTTCGTTGTCACATATCTGTTCATAGATTGATTCATCATGAGATAATATGTGAAATTTAAAGACATGTTAGTGAACTAAGATAAAGTATTATCATAAAGTAGTGACTATCATCGAACATATTCAGATTTAGAGTCGCATAATAAATTCTTTAGTTTTTCACAGCAATCAATCGAATCTTCCACTATAACCAATACAAAAGTGAACCAAAAAACATACATGTGTGTCGACATTATTTATGCTCATTAAATAAAGAGACTGAGAGAGTATAATATAGTTCACGTACTGAAAAGTTTTTGTATTTGAATGTCTCGGGAAACTGAGAATCTGCCTGGCCAATTTCATTGGAGCACAGGCATAAAATATGTGAAATTCCTAAATGCTGCAAAGTGTATACAGATCTAGCAGCAAGAGCCCCACCAATGAACATACTGTCTGAGATAGGCGATGGTTTCTCTGTATTTGCTGCATCAGATATTAATCCAATCCTTTCAAGAATGTGCTCGAGCCTGACCTGATATTTACGACAAGAAGAAATAAGATACTAGATTATTTCACCGGCAAAGATGAAATAGCACAATCAAAACTGTCTAAAAACATTGCAGGGAAACCATTACCTTCAATTCATAAGAATCAACCACACAATTGCTATCACTACCTTCAAAAAAACCAGTATTGAAATTATTCTCCTGGCACAATTTAATGGCATCGTTTTTAAGCATATCATTCCACTGTTCAAGCTCTTTGTTTAATTCTGCATCCACCTGAAAAAAGGAACAAAAAAGAACCTATCATATGTCAAAAACCTGGTTCAAGTTAACACATTGCTGCGAAATAAATTCACAATTTCATACCACATAGAACTACACTTACAACAAAAAAAGGGAGTTCATTATTTTTATCTAAAAATATATCTGGAGAACATGTCAAAAGCATTAAGTCATACTTAAAATATTATTATAGCACTTCTATTGGAAGAAAATATATACTTATACGATTAAAAATATATTCCACATAGAATTGAATTGGTTAAACTCAGTAGTATGTCCAGAAAGGGAAAAAATCAATCAGTTGACCAACGGAACAGCTTAACAAAGTCTTCAAACGGAAAAATTATGATTGTGTAATACATCTCCAGCTTTGTTTTAAACCCATGACGTGACCAATCTTGATAAAACTCAAAGATAGTTCAAACTATTCATATAGCCAACTAAGATAACAGTAAGTGAGTCAAGCCATAAAAAATGGGAATACCACGCACATTGTCGTGTAAATGCAATATATGCTCTCAGTTAATGGCAGATAATCAAATGAAACCGGCTTATGTCATGACAAGTTGTAACAATGACCTTAATCAAAATCTCATATGTGATATCTCTGTGACAGAATAAAATTTTTTATTTGTTTTTATTAAGTTCTCTCAGTACGTATCACAAACCTTAGCAAACCGGTGGAAGTCCCGGAGCTTTGATGTCAACCTCAGGCTACGTAAGGGTTCACCACTCCCCTTGATACACTTCCCAGGCCAACTGTCACGTGATATTGGAGAACCACTATCTGGACATTCTCTAAATCCTGAAGATGATGGCCTAGGAGCTGTTCTCTGCAATTCTGAATCATTTGTATCTGAAGTGTTATCACTAAGGATCCGATCCCTGCTAGGTGAAGACGGACAATGGACCTCTATCCCTTTGGCCTGTGATGGGGATTCTGGAACAACAAAATCCTCTTTGTCGATATCACCAAAAGAAGATTTATTGATAATATTAAGAAAAGCTCGCAACAGGCCATCTAGTTTCTGGTGAAGGGTAAGTATGAATATATGAAATCCCTGCAAATCCCTGAGAGCTGCTCGAAATCCACCTCTGAAATAATGTACAACTGAAGCCATCTCACTTTCACTAAAATCAGTTGTTGCATCAGAAATTTCTGGTGAATAACCTAGTTTTCCTACAGTTATTTCATGCAGCAGGTGCGATGCATATTCAGAACTGTTTATGAGGAGCTCAACTAGCTTAGGATAATTTTCTTGGTCATTTGCACGTTTCACTGCTGGGGGTCTTCTAGGAACCCCAGAGTCTATTGCCACAATGTATTGATCGGAACTCACTGCCTCATTCAAGTTGAGACTCCTTATGCTCATATTGCTAGATTTTGGAGAATCAATAATATCAGAAACATCAGAACCCTGTGATACCAATGCAGGATGAGGAGGGCTCAATCTACTGTCTACAGAAGTGGCTCTTCTTTCTTTTTGAAGTGCCCGAATTACCTTTGGTCTATATCTCTTGATTGCAGAATCAAAAGCCGCTTCCAGCGCATCAATATTTGCAGTAGATAATTTTTCAGCCAAGAGTAAATTTGCAGAGTTCCCACGCCACCTGAGATGGCGACAAGGAAGACGGTCTTCATTTCTTATGACAAGGTCTAACATCAATATCCTTCCAAGGGCTGCTGCTGTCCTTTCTGCAACTTCTCGAGGATCAAAAGCAGTTGAACTTTCCAATAATGGAGATCCATGCACATAACTGCGTTTGTGGTTCAGTTGTTAAATGCTACCTTATGATAAGTCAAAATTTAGCATAACAGATTAATGCTTTCTCATTGATACTTTATCGAATCAATAATTGAATTTCCCTATAACATTTTTAGATATTTGAGATTTATCTTTTTGCAAGCTAACTCTTTTCATAAAACTATTTGCAGTTTTGCAGAGAAGATTTAGATTTCTTGTTTCTCTCAATGACTACCTATGTACTTTGGCCAGTTTACTAGAAATTTTGGCCAGATGAGAGTGGCTCACATAGCATAAAAAGTTGTGTTGCGACCGTGAGAAAGAATTGCAAGCACGAAAGTAACCAGGCAGAAGATAAACACTAATTGAACATAATATGCAGAAAGTTCTGTGCGTCCTGTGGTACGTTAATATTTTTGTTATACTAATGTGATGGCATGCACTATAGCACCTGACAGTGTTATACGCACTTCATCAGTAGAAGGCAGCGACTAAGCTCAAGAGCTTCCAGAAGTTCTGAACATGTCATTTCACCAATTTCATCCGCTTCTAGAATAGCAGCATCTTTTGCTTTTTCCGCAGACTCCCTTATATGCAGCCACTCAGGACTGGCATTGTGGATGACTCTTGCCTGCAATTTAATTAACACAGTCCGCATAAATAATTTGTTGTTTAACATGTAGGAGCAAGCAGTTTTTTAAGTAAAAAGTAACAACTTGTGGAGTTCGGACACCTAGCCACCTAGCAAATTCATAGCCAAGTCGTTCTGACTGGGTGGCCATCCTAGATGACGAGAACTTTATGACAGCTGCAGCTTCTTTGGGGGAGGATTCATCATTTTCTGGTTGGTTGAAAAGAGCAAAAAAAACAACACCCCCAGAATTAACAGTTACCTGTACCAGCATTGTAACAGAAAAGCAACAATTAAGAGCAACGATGCAGAATATAATCAAAAGGTCCAAAAAGTTCCAGAGGAACAATTTCTCAATCAATTTCAAATTGCATATGTTAGAAGATTTTAAACTTATACTAAGAGCACACACATTATAGCTCACTAACACAAAAATTAAAGCCCTCACTCAAACTATAGCTAGTCCTAGAGCAGATAATGGTATATTGTCTTCAAATTTGGTATGTTGAAATGCATTTGAAGGGCGAAAAATTTTTTATAGAACAAATCTATTTTTTTAGCATCTATGAGCAAGAAGAGAAAGGAAAAAAAAAAAGAGAGATACAGAGAGAGAGTGAGAGAGAGAGAGAGAGAAAGGGCAAGGCAAGGCAAATAACATCATGAATAGAGAGAAGTAAACAAACATTAGGCATCTACTGTCATCAAGGGAAATATGGTGTACATATCATACAACTAATATTAGGCTACCAGATAAACTTAAAAGGGAATGCATTTGTCTGTTTATGTCACATTATTGGGAGTCCTACTACGCTGTACTTAATATTTAATAGCATTAACAAATCATTACTTACCAGTTTACATTAAAACATTACACAAATCTAAGGAGAAATGACACACAACAAGATCCATCGACAAACCAAAGTTCTTGTTACAAACCTCCAATGCTCTGTTCATCTCATCCTCAGACTGCTCAGTGCTGCTGCTGTGCTCTGTATGATGAAGAGAAGAAAGTGTGTTCCAGGAAAAGGAGCCCGATTCAATGTCCAACATACCAGCATTTCCGAGTCTTTCCCATAAACTAATATCTGTAGTTTGCTCAAGTGGAATAATTTTTGGATCGTGTTTATATTCTTCTAGACTGCACAAAAGAACAATACAGTATGTTTCGGTCAATTAAATATAAAAAAGGGTAACTTTTCAAAAAACCTTTGAAAAAAGTTTAAACCAAATAAACATGTTGAAGTAGAAACTAGTCTATATGTTCTCTTCGATTGACTCAACAATAGAAACTTTTGGTGTCTTCCGAGGAAACATATCAAAATTTTGGCCCATCATAGTAACTCATGAAAGCAAATTTGTATATCAACACCACAGATTTTCACCAGCTGTACATGAAGAAAATATGCACAATTTTAAACGCCCTAAAGACTTGAATAAGATTCCTATCTCCACAGATTTTAAGTAAACCTCCAAAAATCTAGCATATAGTACACTAATTATCCCAATCAATAAGCCACCAATGCTGCACAAGTCGAGAAATGGAGCAACCTTAGGGGCATGCTCTCGGTGCGGTGAGGGAACCCTGAGGCCCGATACTTGCTGCTTCGCCTACGAACAAGCTCCAGCCATTGGGCGAACCGGTAAGCGGGCCCCGCTGTAATGTCCCCCAACATATACAACACCTGCATTTTCTCAACTCTTAAAAACCTAATTTGAATTAAAATAACTGATGATCTATACATACACATATATAGATATGTACACATATATATACCCTTGAAGTGACAGTGAGAGGCAAAGGGGCGTCTCCCTCGCCGTTTGCCAGATCAAAATCTCGGTAGTCTTCCTCTTTCTGCATATATAAATATTTACGTATATATACATATATATATATACACAAATTTGTTCGCTTAAAAGAAAATCAAATCTAATTGTAACAATGGATAACATATTGTTCTAGATCTAAAACCATAATAGACATGGCTATAATAATAATAATAATAATAATAATAATAATAGTAAATCGTAATGATTGGTTGAAGCGTGTGAAAAGTGAGATTGGGAAAAAAGGAAGAGAGAGAAAGGGGAAAATACTTGTAAAGTGTATGGGTCTTCCTCTTTATCAGCGTCTGTCGCCATTTTTCTGTTTTAGTAATTGATTTTTCTCTCTTTTTCCCGCGATTTTTGGGTGGAGAACTGACTGAGAGATGAGTATAGACTGTAGAGTCAAACTGGAAAGGGAAAAGATTCCCTAGCAATTAGTACTATAATATCTAGAATATAATATACTCCAATTCCAATATAATATAACGTGGTTTGTTAACACTAAAACTGCTTAAAGTACACTCCAGAACACGTGTTCAGTAAAATTTTTGAAGGGAAACAATCGGTTTTTTTTTTCCCTTTAATTTTAATACTTCAAGATTGCTACTTAAATATGACCAACGTGATATACAGATTGAGAGGCTACAATTTGGGATAAATACAAAATACTTCCCTGTGTTATGCTAAACCTGCAAGAAACTACCCTGTGAAATTTTTATTGCGCCAAACTTTCTTGTGTTTTTAAAAACCCTGCAAAAAACACCCAATTTGTAAAAAGTAAGTCGTTTTGGATTGACATATTTCAAAAAACCATTTTTAAAATACTTCAAGTTGATCCCTACAACTTCACGTGATATATTTGTAAAATTATTTATTGAAATATGTCGATCCAAAACGACCTATTTTTTACAAATTGGGTGTTTTTTGCAGGGTTTTTGAAAACACAAGGAAGTTTGACGCAATAAAAATTTCACAGGGTAGTTTCTTGCAGGTTTAGCATAACACAGAGGAGTATCTTGCATTTTCCCCCTACAATTTACTATTGCAAAGAATGTTATAGCATCGAAAAGGCTGATACAAACACTTTTGTACCTACATAACATTTTTACGCTTTTTTATGGTGTTCAAAGTATTTATAGCAATAATATAATATACTAGTAAAATTAAGCATAATTTTGCACATATACATCTTTTGGAAATTTCATCACCAAATTGAGACAAATAACACCTTATTATGTGAAAATTATGTTTCATTTCTCTTCTTTTGCCCTTTCGATTTCGTATTAACTGTTCAAGAAGATACACATTGAAAAAGATAAAACTCTCTTTGCGAATTCTATGTTAAAAGTTGATTATGGTACATGACTTCTTATTAACCCATTTAAATTAAGACTTTATTCTCGATTTTACAAGAGTTTGTAGAATAATTTCATCTACTTCATGTTGGATTTATTTTCAAAATATAATGTATAAAGTGGATTCTCAAAAAAATAAAAAAAGTGGATTTTTGTGGGAACTTGTCCCACATTGGAAAGACACGTAGGTTTTTGTCTCTTTGTATGTGAAAAGGCTCTATAGTATTTCAAGAAAGAGAATTTGGTTATATTTTAAATTCAAATTAACAGTTTATTTTATTTTCTTTTAATTTCGAATTTGAATTTTAAATTCAAATTAACAGTTTATTTGAAAAGTTGTGACTGTTAAAATTAAATGTATGTCCAAATTCAAATAATTGTGTCTACCCAAAATAGACACAAATTGTCTATAACAGACAGTGCAATTACAAAAATTAAAGTACTTTTTTTTATTCTCCAGATTACTTATACTATATTTTATTGCAGAAAAATATTATATAAGTTAGATAATTTTGTCAAATTTGTGTGTGGCCTGTGGTTTAATTTTGTGAGTACAAAACAAAATTAATCAATGGGTTTCATTGTATCCTAAAGGCTAATTACAAATCCCTATTTTATATCGTGTGGTGGGACGAAATAAGTCTTAAGGAAAGTGACATTGCAAACACGCCTTGAATCCATTAGTGCAGTCCGTTACTTATTTCCTACTAAATTTATAACACTTCACTTTGATGGAAAGAGAGGCCTGCTTAAATATTCCAATAAAGTGGAAAAATAATTTATTGAATCCACTTGTTTGTTTTTATTTTGTTTGAGTGTTAAATTGTTTGTTCTTATTTTATTAATCAAATTAAATCGTATTGTTCCAATTATTTTTCATTGCAGGTTATTAAAATTCATATTGGTGATTTAATGTGATAAATGTATAATTTAACACAAAAACATGTTTACAAAAATATTATAAATAAAATATGAATCTGAATTTTCTTGTCTAAGTGTTTAAATTATATTTTCAAAGTAATTGAAAAATTATATTGTTCAAATATATATATATAACCACCTATATTATAATTAAATGATTTAGTATTAAGTGTTATTTTTAAAATAAAATTAAAATTTTAATTCAATAAATTAAAATGTCATAAAAAATATGAAAATAAAAGTTAAACAAAAAAATTTGAACTCGAAACTATATTACAAATCACATAAATATACTAAACAAAAAAAAAATTGATTGCTCCCTCCAACAACCAACACCCCCCCCCCCCCCCAATTGGGTTAGCCCTTAGGCCATATCCAGTGGTGGGGTGGGGGCTCAGGGCTCCGGAGCCCTGGGCTGCCCCTGCCCCCACCCCGAGTCTTGCCTAGTCGTCTCCAATGGCAGGGCTCCGAGCCTCATTTAATTTCACTTTTTTTGTCTTTCCCATTCTCACTATTATAATAATAGTTTTAATTTAATTTTTAATATTAATATTAACAATAATAACTATAATATTAATACTAAAATATTAAAATCAAAGAGGGTTGATAATAATAAAATTAAAATTGATTCAAAACACGAGTTACAACATTAAATAAACGACACACACACAAAAAGGAAGAAAATTAAATTGTTTGTCTAAGTGTTTAATTATTATTTCAACTAATTCGATATTTTTATAAATATATAGCCACCAATATTGTAATTAAACTATATAATATTTAATTACAATAAAATAATTTTGATAAGTATAAAAATTCATTCGGGTCTTTGCGGAATTATATTATACTCCTTTAGTAGATTAAAACGGTATATGATATGTCCAAATCGAAGTTCGGTGAATGAAAAATTTATTTTCAAAGATCATCCTTTGAAATGGAAGAAAAGAAGTAGAAGTGGTTTTATCCCACTTTACAATTATTTTCAAAGAGGGAAGTAAGGCCATATGGCCGGGGCTGCGGGGTGGGAGGAGAATAATAAAATCTCAACGAGTGTCCTAATTGAATGAAAATAATAAAATCTAATTCTACGTTGGAACACATAAAAATATTTTCAAATTAACAGAACCTCATCCTCTAACAATATAAGTGCATTTGTTTCTTCAAATTGGTTTAACGTAAAGTATATAAAGTCCATTTCCCCAACGACTATGAAAATGTTAAAAATTATCCTGTTTCTTCATATGGGTTTAACGTAAAGTATATGAAGTCCATTTCCCCAATGACTATGAATATGTTAAAAACTATCCAATTAATAGGTCCAATTTGAGCTGAATCGGAATTAATAGACTCATATTGCAAAGTAAGTTATGAGGTTATAAACATAATTCTACAATTAAACTCAAATAAGAAAAGAAAAAAAAGTAGAAAGAATTACTACTCCAAACAGTACGGGTCCGTAATGGTATACATGAATGAAGAAAATATACCTGAAAATTGTAAACAAATTGTCGTAATGCTTCCAAGTTTCAACTTAATTTTTAATTTTTCATACCTTACATATATACCTATTTAATAATAATAATAATAAAAAAAAACTTTACATTTTCTTGATCTCACAGAACCTTCGGTTCGGATATAACAAGGGATGAAGAAATTAACCCAAAATTTGTATGTAATTTAAATTAAAAAGAAAATTTGGAATGAGGAAGTAAACAGAAGCACCAATTTGGTGCAATATTCACATCAAGGCTTCTGATTCTGTATGTTTGCCATTAGCAATTGAAGCATCACCTATTTCCTTTCGAGATGCTTCCCACAGCTGCTGTTCTATTCCCAATTTCCTCAGCTCTGTTAAACCTCTTTCAACTGTGCCACAGAAAAATATATGTATCATTGATTGAAATCAAGAATTTACAAAAATCTAATGAAAATTACACAAAAACGAATAATTTGATGGACTATCAGTAACATATATGGAGTTTTTCCAGTTTATCTATTTGAAAAGCATTACATAGGAAGAAAAGATAATTACCATCAACTGCGTCATGTGAAGTTGGAGATTGTCCACTGCGATTTATCCAGAATTGAAGTCTCTCTTCTGCAATATCTTCCTCAACACTGTGCGCTTTAGCCCTTCTCCAGAAATAAGTAAGCCAAGCCTGCAAACATGATATCAACACTTTAGAGTTGTCTTGCCTCGTAAGTGAAGAATGATAGACAAGCATAAGTCAGTTTTGTGAGTAGATATGCTCATTAGTTTAGAAGATAGTTCAATCTTACATTAGGATCCGAAGCTATGCAGCACTATTGGCTTGTATCATAAGGAAGGTAAATATTGATCATATCAGCTTTCCTGAATGGAAAGCCACGACTTTCCCTTCCTTAATGACAAAGATGACATGAAGAAAAATGGCATCCTCTCTATGCTTGGCTTTTCTTCAATGATAAATGGGGAAGAAAATGCCTAGCCATAAATATAGTTTTTCTACATGTTCTTAGCATGTATATGTACCTCTACAATTCTATCCTTAGGATCACTGTGTCAGGATTTCAGGTTGCTACGATAAATTATAAGAAGTGTGTTTATGGTAACATATTAGCAAGAGATATAGCAGTGACCGTATATAAAGAACAACAACTAGAAAACGGTACCTCCTTAAATAGAACATCTTCAGACTCCTCTTGACTCACCTCTGCACCAAATAAAGATGTCATTACGAGTTCTTTTAATGATATATCAAAATTAGTGTCATAGAAAGCAAAAAAGATCTTTAAGTTATTACATGAATCATCAGAAGAAACGTGCAGATGAAGTGCAAAGAACAATAAGCACGATGCTTAAATGTTAACTTCATCAATAATATGTAACATCTATACAGCTGAAACAATACAACATTTTACGTCAAAAAAAAAAGTTTTAAGGGAATCATTCAATTAAATGTTCCAGAGCACTGAGAGAATTTATCAAACAAATATTCTAAAAAATCAGAACCAGCTCAGCATACTATGTCATGCTAATAAAAATAAATATCATAATTTGACTTGCAACAAAATGGATTAGTGAATAGAAATGTCAGAGTACTTAAGTCTAAGGAAAGAGGATAAAATTTCTTACCAAATGCCTCCATGAACTTGCGATCAACTGATGATTTAAGATCTACAATACAAAGAACATGTTTTAGGGGATTATTAACCTAATCATTGATAGGAAAAAGAAAGTGCACACAGGCATACATGCATAAGAAGTTCAATTCAAAAAGTTGCCACAATTATTCGAGACTATATGCAGACTTCATATAGTTTATAACTCTATTTGAAGAATAAAATAAATAATAGAAGAGAGATGGTCTTATGCCGTTTGGTTAAGTTTTTCCATAATGTAGCAACGGAATAGTTCAGAAAACTTCAAATATATCTAATGTATCAGAAGACTGAAGAATTACTTATGTCCAGAATGAGAATTTACAATGAGAGCACAGCACGAAGCAAAGAAAAAGTTGAAACCATATGTAGCCTATGTAAATATGTTTTTCCAATATTCTCTAAGTGACAATCAACTGATAATTATGTTCTAACGCAAATAATTAGTGATACACAAGCAGCCAGACTTCCATACTAGCCAATAGCCATACCGGAAAAAGTTTGGCGAACTAAGGTGGATCGTCGGTTTTGGGCCAATGCGAGCACAACAGCATCCTCAACCTTCAAAATATATAGATGAGTGAGACAAGAAGTAAGCTGCAAACTGGTATCCTCAACTTTAATATGGCATTTTTCACAGTAATATATAATCGAAGACTAATTCAAGATAATAAACATGAAACAGGAGAAGTGTATACAGTAAAAGACATATTTAGATTACCAAAGCATACAAATTAAAATACCTTCAAAGAAGCTAGTTCCCTCAAACCCATCTCAACTGAAAGCATACTTTCAATATTTCCTTCCCCTGTTAAATCATTTAAATCACGAGCAAGTTTGTTCCGATCTGAATCACCACCACCTGCTCAATGTCCAAAAAGATAAAGATTACTTAGTTATGGATGACAAAAACACATGCGAAAAACTTAAACCCAATTCTTGCAGAAACGAAACAGTGGAAAAAGAGTTTACCATCCCTGGATTCCTCTTTGGCTTTCTGGCCAGCAGAAATGACAACCTCAAAAGGAAGAGGCGCTAAAGATGACCAGTGCTCATACTTTGACACTGCTATATCTGCACATATACCTGTAGGAATAAGCAACAAACTAATATGTGAAGAAACCTTAAAACAATTGATTTTGTAGACCATACATCATTTAAGAAGTGCTACTAATAAATAAATGATCAATAGGAGAGACAACATATCTTTTAAAATACTATTCTTAATGGAGAAAATAATTAAGTTCATACAACCAAATGAAATAAAAAGAGAGAGCTTCAATAAATCTGATGTAAATATGAAAGAAATTCTTTTAAAAGGTCCTTAGTTTCTTAAACAAAGTAAGATGACCAAAAAAAAAAGCATACAACACTGTTATGTTAGTTCTATTACATCTAGACATTGTATGAAACAGATTACCATAATGTGCAGCTAGGCTCCAATAACGAGCAAGCCAACACCTCTTCAGAACAACCTCTTCCTAAATTGAGATTCCACAAACGATCAAATAGGTCAGAGTTCTGGGAATAGATGATAAGAGAATTATCTAAGAAATAACTACTTAAAGAACAACCATCTCTCCATGCGTCAACACCATTCTCTGTGTCATTGTCCGAAGAGATCTTGCTTCAGCTTCAGCTTCGTGAAGCTGTTCTACAGAAGTTGCAGTGTTGTCTTTTAGGTTCTGAGCAAATTTTCACAATAAGTTAGTCGGAAAGCAAGCTGATATCTAATAGCAGGCAAAGGAAAAAGGTGCCACTAAGAATCATACCTCAAGTTCTTCACGAAGGGCTGCAAGTTCTTCATCTCTCCCATTCTTCATCTGCTGTGCAGCTTTGAGAGCAGCCTTTTTAAAAAATATTTATACACGCATCAGACATATGGCTTACGTATTGCATATATAAATAACATATAGGATATATATCTGCGTTTGTGTGTGTGTGTGTGTGTGTGTGTGTGTGTGTGTGTGAAAGAGAGAGAGAGAGAGAGAGAGAGAGAGAGACCCACATACCTCTCTTTGTCGTAAAGCTGCTTCCTTCCTGCAAATAACTCTACCATCAGATAAAATGTTAAGTAATGAATTACACAGCCAAACAATAACATTTTACCGGCTTAACAATTTAGCTTCCAATGATACACCCTCTCCAAGGGAAGCAACCTGTAAAATTAAAAGTTAACAGAGAAAAACAAAACGAAACAGCACTATTCACCTAAAAGGTATGACACTTTGTTTATATTCAAAAATTGAGATGAGGAAGTGTTAAATTCAACTACTGAATCCACTTCATAAATTCAAAGATTATCTCCATATCAAATTTCAGTGGTGAGTAAGAGTTAAAAATCAGTAATATTATTTTAGCACTTGTAACTCAAATGATACATAGAGAAACTCTTAATGAAGCTTCAGAAGAGGTAAGGAAATGAAATAAAAGATACTCACACTCTCCAGACTATAATATTTTTACTGAAAAGGCTGGAATAATTATAAAATGAAATATGGGGACTAATCTATATCTAACCTGTTTCTCCAGCTCTCGTGCTCGTGCCTCTGCCTCTTCACGTTTTTCTTCTGCATGGCGAAGCTGTGGAGCAAATTAGACATTGTGATCCAACAAGCAGAATTTCCAAGCAAATAGTTCCATTTCCTTTTACTTTCTCCACTTGGCAAGACAGAAAACTCACCTTTTCTAAAATTTCTTCATTCTCCTCTTGTAGCATATCAAGCTGTAAATTGAGTATATGTTAGTTGACCAGAATGTACATAGATTCTTTTCAGCCCAAAGATGTGAGTCAACATTAAAGAAGAAAACCATGGGTCGAAAGCTTATAGAACTTATAGAAAGACGCAGTCGTGGTACTTCCATTTACAAAGATGAAGTGGGTTTAGAAGACATACTTCATCACGAAGTGCAGAAGCTTCATGTTGATTCCCAGAATCTTTTAAGTCACGTCCCACATAAGATACAAACCTACAGTATTTTCAAATAATGAAGGATTCAAAGTGCTGATGTATAATCTGTAACAAGCTATAATCCAATTTCCCCAGATGGTGCTTTGTCACACAAGATGGCCAGCTAAAAATTGATTTCAGAAGGAATCTTAAATTACATCCATGGTGAATAGATTATACATCCATTTGATATTTAAGGCTTCAAAAATGGTAAAATTGGAACCTCTCAAAATCTAAATGGAATCAATCAAATTTCCACTATGCCCATAGACATATTTATCATTTTCATTTGGGATAAACAAAAACAGAGAAGATTTCAAATTTTTGTATTCACACATAATGATAGCATGATTAGCATCAATTTAGTATTTGAGTTTTGATAAAGAAAAATCGAAACATATAGATGGACTTATTTTTTTTTTATTTGAGTGTACCTTAATAGTTGAAAGAAAGAAGCAGAAAGTTGCTCGAATTACCAGTTTGATGATTCAGAAATGCAAGAGGAACTAAATTGGTCAACTTTGTTACTTTACATATTTTATTGCTACATATGAGACCTTCCAGAATGTTTTGAAATATAAATTGAGTAAATTCTATTTTGAGATGTTCCTAATGTGTTCCAGGATGGAGTTAGCAAATCAAAACCGTGTTTCATTGAGACATTGTAATTAAATAAGAAAACAACTCGGCTATTTGTTCTTTTCTATTTGTACTTTGTGGAAAGATTAACACAAAAGGTGTTGGCATAATTTATCTGCATACATACATAATTACGGAATATACATACAAAATATTCAAACAAACGAATCTTTACATTGACCAACCAGTCTATATTTTGAAGTTGGTTATTTCACTTAAATTAAGGGTAACATCGTCCTCATAAGATAAGATAACAAAACTTAGTTTAAACTTAAGAGGTACTACTTTAACCATTTTTTATCAATTATCATTGAACCTGCAATTCCAGGAAATGAGTCAAATTTGCTTACATTGAATCGAATCAATCAACCCGCAATTTTAAGTGAGCTAAGCAATGAGCCAATAAGAGAAATATTAGTACAGCAGCATCTAACATAATCTATTACCCTTTTCCATCATTGGCTGTTGCGAATAGTTGACGAATCATCAAACTATGAAAAGTTACATGGTTTGCTAATAGTAATAGAAGTTACTCAAAGTGAAATAAAAAGAAAAGGAAAAAGGTTGAGATCAAAATTTACCTCTTTTCTCCTAGCCTGTGACTTGAAGCATCCACTGCAGGGGTGGCACTAGGAGTTCTCAAAGAGGGTATACTTGGTGGTGCCACTGTAGTGGTTGCTGTACGCACCGACATTGAAGGTCTTCCAGCTGATGTTGAACGAACTGGAGTAGTGATATCCATAAAGTTCCGACCTAACTACAGACAAGTTAATCTAATTGAGCATATAATCCACAATTAAAGTAAAATACTACTTACTGTATATTACCAAATATAATTATATAAGAGTTTCAATCAAAGCATGACATTGATGGAAAATGCTAACATTATATATTTTGCTAATTTTCTCTCCAGTAAAAAGATAACTTACAATAGGATTAAAGCAATATACAATTCTAGCTCCCTAGAAAACAGTCGACCACAAAAACAATACCGTAGTAAATTAAACAAACAGAGAGCCACAGCAAATCAATAGAAATTCAAGTCAAGTAAACGAAAGTAAAAATTTACCGCAGGCGACGGAGATCTGTTAGGCTTGGAAAGAGAAACTCCAGACAAACCGCCGTTACTATTGCCGCTGTCACTCCTATTATAATTATTACTACTACCAGAAAACAACGTCGGCGGGGGGCCAAACCGGAAACCTAGATCATCGTCCTCGTCGTCGTTACTAGTCCTGGTCGCCATCACCTGAGCCAGGCGCTGCGCCGCCGCCTTGGCCGCGACGTTCTGAGTCCTTTTTATCGTCGACATACCTGTTGTGAGTTTGGCACGAGGATGAGCCGGAGAACCGGCCGGCGATGATGAACCGGTGCTGCTTGATCCACCGCTCCTCTGGCGGGCGTAGACCGGACTCTCAGTCCTGTTTCGATTCATTGATCACAAATTCGACGTGATTGTTTCAGTTAGTAACTTTTATGTGTGTGTGTGTATTTT
Organism: Penstemon newberryi var. newberryi; assembly: GCA_030819805.1. Lineage (NCBI taxonomy): Eukaryota > Viridiplantae > Streptophyta > Magnoliopsida > Lamiales > Plantaginaceae > Penstemon > Penstemon newberryi. The sequence goes on from JAUALY010000008.1 coordinate 3,068,569, forward strand.
TGTGTTATTTAAGAGGTAGAATTGGGGAGTGCTACTGCTAAATATCCGGAGAGACTGGGAGTTGAGATTCTGTTGAACAAACAAGGTAAAAAGCAGTAAAGACTCAAAAAGAAAAAGAAGAGATGACGTGAAATGTTTTTAAAATTTCTTAAATAGTAAAGCTTAAGTACCAATCAAGTCGTTGTAGTATAGTGGTAAGTATTCCCGCCTGTCACGCGGGTGACCCGGGTTCGATCCCCGGCAACGGCGTTTTTTTTCTTTTTCTTGGCGTAGTGTCATATTTGTATGACACATGTCCTTGACTCTTAATTACTCTATATAATTAGTACGTTGTTGTTCCCTTATTCTGATGCTTCAAAATGGCTTAATTATATAATTAGTAGGTTGATCCCTTATTCTGATGCTTCAAAATGGTTAAGAAAAAGCCAGAGTAGTAGACATTGTTTGTTAGGACAATTCAAATGCACAACATGATGATGATATTCGGGCCAATTTTCGTGCACCAACTCTCTCGTTCCAATGTTCCATTAAGATAATCGAGTACCCACCCGTTTACACATATATGAATAAATCAACGAACATAAAAACAAATATGATAAGCAAAATATTGAGCAAAATTACAAAAATCCAATCCCACATTGTGTCTACTAAATGAAGATAACATCTTTCTTATGAAATAAGAATTAATCCCTCCTCCTAAGCTCACATTAATTAAGCTAAATCCTCTAGATCATCAAGCTTTCTTGTCAACAAGTTTGTCTATCAAATCAGCTGCTTCTTGAATAGTTGTTATGTTCTCCGAATTCTCCTCTTCCACACTTATGTCAAACTCTTCCTCCAACCCCATTACTATTTCCACCTGCACGTACGAACCATAATAGAAACCATTTAGAGCTAGCAAATTGGGCTAGCTCATATATATACGAATACGAAACACAGCTCAAATGGTTGTCTGATTGAAAAGTAGGAGCTAATTAAGTAAGTAGTAAGACTTACGGTGTCGAGTGAATCAGCACCGAGTTCTGTGAATTTAGTCTGAGGGGTGAGTTCAGTCTCAGGAGATAAAGCCAGCTGCTTCCTCACAATGCCATTCACTTTCTCCAGAGTTTCAGGCTTTGCCTGTTTACAACATTCATTTAGTTCAATTTAAACATATGCAAACATTTTTAATTGGCAAAACAAAGAAATGGGATTTCAAAAGGACAATTGATCAGCAAACAAGAACAATACAAATGTTAGTTACTATGAATATCTTACAGCACAAATTTGGAGTCTTGAGGTTCTGAAACCACTGCTTCTTCCCCAACTCACCAAACTCCAACTCTTACCAATTCTCTGCATCACAAATCACAAGAAGAAGAAAAAACATCATATATTAAAGTAATTAAATGAGCAAGTACATCTCTTGATTAAAGATTCTATTGCCAAAAAAGTTGTTTAAAGACAACTGAACTAGAACAAAATAATCAATGTAGGTAGCTTCAAAAGACAAATTCAGGAGAAAAATGAAGCAATTAATCAATGAAAGCTTATAGTAATTTTAAACCTGGCTTCTGGCCCTAACAGAAAGCTCAAATGATGTCCCAAATCCAATACAAGTAGCTGAAACAGAGGCCATTACAAAATTTTAGAGATAGAGATAGAGATAGAGATGTGGTCTATAATCTATCTTGTTTTAAAGCTTTATTTGAACTAGTATTAGCTAGGTCTAGGTCATATGTATGGAGAAAAAAAAAGCAAATACAATATATATATATATACATGAGAAAGTTTTTGGCTCATTGAGTGGTTAATATTCACTCTATCAACTGCAAGGCCTATCCAAATGATTTTGATTTGTTATATGCTTTTGATTTGTTATATGCATTCATCTACAAATCCTTAAGTAATTAATGGCTCAGGTAGATCAGGGGGTCGGGTGGGTTTGAGCCTTAAGGAGTAAAGTAGTCAGGGTCGTTTTATACTATACTTCTTGTTGTTGAGATATCTATCTGCTATGGTTCGGTGTAAGTTGGGCCACGCCAACTAGGTTTAGATTTCTCATTTTCAACAAAATATCGGCCCAAATTGTTGGGCCTGTGAAGCATGATACGGACTCAAAAAATTTAACCCATTTAGAATTAGATACGACCAAAGATGTACATCATTGTATTATACTCCCTATATTGATTGAAACTCACATATATGATATATGCATGGGTGAGAGCATAGCGTAGAGCAAACTAAATCAAGAGTCATTCTTTTATCTTTGAATCATATATAGAAGTTAGAACAAGACGATCATCGATGAGGCTATTTATGAATAAATATTTCCCATACACACAGCAATTTACGTACGTAGGATATATAAATCAAATTACGTACAATGGATGACGTGACATGTGTAATTAACATCTAATACTAATTAAATTGACAAATACTCATACTTCATATGAAAGTTGATCCCCTCCATTTTAATTGCCATTTGATTCAATTGAAACATCAATCATACATTTATTTCTTAAAATCATTTCTTTTATAAACAAAATTTAAATCATGTTATGCAGTAAAAAAAAATATTTTAATGTTGATTACATCTACTTTTGAAATTTCAAAATAAAGTTGATATTTATATTGCAGTAATTTGTTCTATGAATATATAATTTGAATTTTCAGAAGATGATGTGAAATGGGCAAGGGTAGACTTGGTGAGTAGTATATTTTTATGAAGTCAAGCCTAATAATTCCATTGGTTACGGCAGTGGGGGCAGTGAAGATGGGATCGGACAAGAACTTGATGCCAAATTAAATGAGTGTCCATAATTTGATGTCACAACCGTTCATTAAATATTTTTTTATAGTAATTAGGAGTTGTTGGAATTTATTCTTTTTATAATAGAGAGTGACATATCAATCGAAAAAGCTCAATTTTTTGAGTGTTTTACTTTCATCTGCTCCTTTTTTTCTTTCTCTTTTGATTTTATAGTGATTTTAATTTGCCATATATATATTATGCAATTATTCACATACCTAGCTATATATTAACTAAAAAAAGAAGAAGAAGAAGAAGAAAATTCCAGCATGCAAACAATATTAAATTCGAATAGCGCTAGTTCTGTTGACGTATACATTTAATCGTGTGGAGTTATTCTGACTATATAACATAATATTAACTAAAAAATTTGAAAAACCAAAATTACCAAAAAAAGACAAAGTATAATAGAACAAACTAGTAATAGAAAACCTACCCGGTCGATCGACATTAAGCACAAAAGAACAATACCTAACTTGTGACTAAAGTGTGAGTGTGTTTAATTTTTAGGAAGAAATTAAGCCACAAGAATCTTTCTATAGACTAACTATTAACCTGAAAGAAACATATAATAAAAATAAAGAAAGCTTAACTGGATAAAGTTAACAAATGAATATTATATATATATATATATATATGGTGAGGAAGAAATGATACAAGTCACAAGACTATATCCAATGTGAAAGACAAACATATTCAGTAGACAAAACAATCAAATTTACGTCTCTACTTTATTTCCAAATTTATGAGTTATTTTCTTCTTGATTTATTCTGGGTATCAAAAAACCTTCATTTATTGTCTCTTCCCGAATCCAAGGGGACACTTGCCATATAAAAAATTATGAGGGAAAAACACTTTTGATACCAAACTTTATTTCAAAAAACACATTTGGTACCAAGCTTTTTCAAAAAACACATTTCATACCATGATTCACAAAATCTTGACACATTTAGTTTTGCCGTCAATTTTCGGATGAAATTCAACATTTGCCGCTCATGTGCCCGTTAAATTGACAATGGGATGGAGAATATGCACGGGTTTTAAAGACCCACACATGAACGACACATGCTAAATTTCGTCTAAAAATTGACGGCAAAATTAAATGTGTCACGATTGTGTGAATCATGGTATGTAATGTGTTTTTCGAAAAAACTTGGTACCAAATGTGTTTTTTAGACTAAAGTTTGGTATCAAAAGTGTTTTTCCCTCAAAAAATTATGCTTGGTGTACTATTCTTTCACACCTTTTAATGTGGTTTATTTTTTTCTCAATCTGTTCTTTTTACTGTCACTTTGAGTAGTGGAAGAAAGATTAAGAAACTTGTTAAATAGCCACCGTTTGAGGAGAAAATTCTTAAAATATCATAACTGAAGTATTGATTGTTTCTCTCTCTTCTCTCTTAATTAGAAGTTAGAACAATTAATAGAAAATGGTAAATCTGGAAAAAATAGTTATTAATTTTACATTCAACTTCCAAAATGACAAATAATATGAAACAAGATCTTTTAGCCAAAACGACAAATAAAATTAAACGTTGAGAGTAGTTAGGTTTATGGGTCTGATTTAATATGCATTTAAGAGTTAATTATTTTCACTAGTGGAATTCAAGTTTGAGAAATAGACAACAATCACAACCGGATCGGTGGTGATTCAGACAGAATCCTTATGATGCTTAAGAGTTAACTATTTTCACTAGTGGAATTGAATTTTTGGTATTGCGGTTTAGGTTTTTAACTATATAATTTATTATTTTAATAAATATTAAATAGATTAATACTATTTTATAAAACTTATATTTGAAAATGTTTTCTTAATTTTTTTTATATTTATGTTAAAGTATTATTTTATTTATTAATATTATTTATAAATCAAATTAGTTATTCAAATAAAATAAGTAAAATTTTCAAATTGATATGCACGTGGTCTTATTCAAGTCAATTTTGAAATTTGGCAACAATGTAGACTAAAATCGTCACTAAATTTGGAGATGTGGGGGTTTTTTGATAGCCTGAAATGTCATGGGATAAAATTATCAGTCAATATATGTAATGACATCAACTTTGCAATTAGACTTAACTATCACGCCACCATTTAACGACAATTTTTAACGGTTGTACCAAATATGTCAAAAGTTGTTAAAGCGCTCTATCAAATGTGAAGACACATAAAGCGGTGTACCAAAAGTGGAAATTGACCTAAAGCGCAATACCAAAAATGCAATTCTCTCGATATATTATATTGTTCTTAACACTGAAAATAAAAAGATATTGTGGTGGTATTTTCAATAGCTTAAAATAATCATTTTTCTGCTTTTACATTCTCCAAAAGTGTTTATGGTGTGATTGCAAACTTAATTTAGGAATTAACTTCTCTAAAAGTAGGGTTAATTTCACATACCTCCCCTGTACTCTTGTTAATTCTTTACCTACCACTCGTGTATTATTAAAACCTTCAATTATCCCCTGCCGTTAGCTTTTCCGTTAGAGGACCGTTATCAATTTTTTTTAAATCTAGCTCCACTTCCCGATTATACTTGTACTTTTATATATCTTATTAAAATCTTCAATTACCTCGTAAAGGCTAATTTATTTTTATGCATTTTCGTTAAATTAAAATCTTAAACTATCTTAACTAACTTCACTTTTCCATGAAAAAATATAGCCACACAATTACTATATTTTTTCGTTAAACATTTTGCTCATTTATTTCATTAAGTAAATTTAACTCATTCGAGAAAAGCACTTGGGAGGTAGCTTCTAGCTTTTAGTGGTTTTTTTTGTTCTCTTAATTTGCAAACACTACACACTTTCTAGTCTCAATTATTTTAAGTGATTTTTCAAGAATCTAAAATTTAAGTAAAAGTTCAAGTATTTGAAAACACCACATATGTGCTTAGTAAATCTGAATTGAGATTAATAAATCAATGTACTTTGTAGGCTGTTATATCGCTATGAACTTCAACAGCCAATCAGATGCTACTACAAATTTTGGGATATTCTCCAAATTTTGTGGAGATTTTCTCGAATGATGTTACAGTTCCAAAACAAAACAAGTAAAATTTCGGGATCCATCATGGTTTACTCACTATAAAGTCGATTAGGGACGTAGATTGACCTTTTTATGTTCATTGCTTATCAATTGAGAAATGCATATATAGTTGATAGAGAGCTACTACTACTTCTTCATGGATTATCTCCTGGGATTTTGGATTGTTTTACTCTCTTTCAAATAGTAGACTTTAATATCAATAGGTGATTGATCTAGTGGAAGGAACTAATTACTACAAAGTAGCGGACTCATGTTCGAATCTCTGTTGGGAAAGGTACCCACTTAATGTGTTCAACCCGTCTCGAAATGGATTAAACCCTTGGGAAATAAAAAATAAAAAATAGTAGACTACTTGTCCTAGTGCCCCCATAAATTCTTGAATTTCTTGCAGCCACAACCGAACTTGCACGAGATTCAACAATTAAAGCTACTGGTAGTCTCGAAGGGGCAGCATCCTCCTATAATAAATATTTAGCAGTATCCGTCTTCATACATTATAAAGCGGTCTAGTGTTGCCTTAGAGCCCGGTCCGGTACTTTCTCATAATTTTTCTTTTTAATTATCTTGTAACTTGTAAGATGTTAATGAGCATATTTGATGGGGAGAATAGGTGGAATTACTATACAAAAAATTGTGTGTTTTGTAACAAGATATATGATGGTAATATTTACTATTTTTTTATGTTCATGATTTAGCGATATATTATTTGTCGAAGTCGTAATTTTGACAAATGTAAATTAAAAGTGACAATATAAAATTTATGATTGTCACTAATAACTATTAGTGATGAGTTTAATGTAATTTTTTTAATGTAAATTAAATTGTTAATATTGCCAAAAATCCATTTATAAATTAACATGCAAATTAGAATTTCATTTAAATTACTCACTCATGAATTTTGGGACAGTGGCGGAAATGAGTGGGACAAGTACTTGATGCCTAATGAGCGATCATCATTTGGTCTCACAAACTTCCACCACTATCACAATCTTCTACTTTCATTCAAGATATTGATTGTTTGAGGTGTTGTGTTTATATATATATAGAAATTCACGAATTGAAAGTGGGTTTGAAAAAAATAAAACATATTCCATATACATAAATTAAATTAATGAAATTTATAATTTTGTTCATCCTGTTTTTAGTTTTATTTGGATGTACAATAGGGTTACTAATTGAAACCAGTAGAAGTCTAATTTAAATTGGATGTATTAATAATAAGTACTTTTTTATATGACCGTGGACAATAGCTACTTCTTTCTTTCGCTCCAAAATCAATACTTAAAATAAATTCGAGCTCCAAAATCACTACTAAATTCGAGCATCAATAATGATATTAATCATGGATCAAAATTTCCATTTTTTTAGTTAAAACATTGAAAAGTTTCTGTTTTTGAATCACTCGAAATGAAAACAAGATGTAATTCCGAAACTATTAATTTACCTGAAAGTCTCTTATTTTTCTTAATTTAGTAATTTTTTTTTTTTATAATTTTTCCTTAATGTTTCCCAAACATTTTTTAAAAATTTCAAAATTTTCAAATATTTAGCTAACCGAAATATATATTCGAAACGAAATTTTGATCCATGATATTAATACAACATTAACATTAAAAATAAAAATAAAGAAGTCACCCAGACTTTAATAAAGTGCACGATGTGTCACTTCTTGAATATATCTTATTTGGATCTGATCCTAATGAAACGGTTTTATTGTCTTCAGTTTCCAACTTATGTGCGTCATGCATTTGCCACGCAAGTTGTGCAACTCTCTTGACATCTATCTTCAATAAAATATTTTTAAATTTAAATGTTTGGTTCAGTGAAAGGGAGCAAATTCATGTTTGAATTTCTGTTGGAAGAGGTTCTCCCTTAATGTGTCTGATAGACTAACACTACTCGAAAGAAATAAAACCATTTGGGAAAAAAGAAAATACTGATTTTATAAGTAAAAGATACCCAAGAAAACAAATGATATACCAAATGGAAAAAATAATCTACCTATGATTGTTTGAATCCATTATTTTCTCTGAAATATCATATATCATGAATAAAGTTGGTGAACTGTTCATTTTATTGACTAAAACAAATAAACAAATGGGGCCCCACCTAATTTTTCAATTCTCTAGTTACAATCGTAAGTTTTTTTTATTTTTTATTTAGAAGTACTTTTCAACTTAAATAAACTATTCTTGTATGAGTTAGCTACTTGTGAAATTAATGCAAACAAAAAAATTAATATTAAAATGAAAAGTTGGTAGTTACAGATTTGAGATAATTACCTACACATTTCCTTAATTGTGATGAAATTACAGAAGAACTCCCATAAGTTTTAATAAATGCCAACACATCCTTTGTCCTTAGTTACAATTAAAAATAACTTGACGGAAAATGTATAAAAACTTTTTTGCTCTTGAATTAATCACTAAAAATGATGACTAATGATCAAAATACCTAAATTGTTGAATGACCATAATAATCTTTCGAAATGGGTAAACCATTTACTAATAAATTAATGAGTACTCAAATACTTTGTATATACTAATATTTGCAATAATTTGTAATGAACAAAACAAATCTTATATTTTCTTGGAGAAATGAAGTTCAACCTTGTTAATAATAAATTGTAATTTCTTTTTTCCTCTAAAAAAAATTAATTTCTTTTTAATTTGCTTTACTAATTCAAAAAAATATTATTTGGATCTTATACTGATAAGTAAAAAGCTAATAGATGAAAAGCTACCAAGTTTACTTCATTAGAATTTTTAGCTCAATTTTAAAAAGAAAATCAATCGTAATATCTATAAAATATTGATATTTTTGAAGTAATATAAGTAATTATATTCTTATGTTCACTTCTAGTATTGTTCCTTTCAACTTTCTTTAGGAAATTATAATTTCTAAGTTCCTAGAATTACGTACCAGTATAAACTTAAAATAGTAGATGATATGCTAATAATTATTAAAATTTCAACTATGGTCTAGATGTATCTATAGTTTCACCAAATTTCAGGGGTGTGCAGGTAATTATTATTTAGAATTTTATGCAAGTAACAGCTAGCACACTGCATATATGCACCAGCGGTTTTATACTTTTATTTGGACAAAATAAGACAACAAAAACGTGTTTTAGCCATTTGCTGCACCGAGTCCCAGCCGTGGTCTGACTTTGAATTGAACCACAGTACAACCAGATCTGTTGAATAGACCAAACTTAATGGGTATCTGCCAATTTAGTCCCTTAACTATAGGTTATATCCACTTTTCACCTATTAACTATCTTGTCTGTCATTGGTCAGGTATCTTGGAATTTGACCGAAATATAACAACTGGTCTCATTCGTACGTACTTTATTTTTTCCTGATTTAAATTATCAACCTTCACACACATTTAGTGATTTAGTTTAAAGTTTTGTGTATGCATAATGCATGTATTATAAATTCTTTTGATTTCCTATGTTTGGTTGAAGGTGTACTCAGTGCTACTCCTATGATATATTCTTCATTTTTTTTTTATTTATTTATGGAATTTTCATTTAGTTAATGAGACAATAAATCAATAATATTGTAATTTTAACACAATGTACGTTATAGGAATATTGTTGAAGAAGTTGATGCATGGTTGATTCATTTTAGGCAGACTTTCTTATGCTATTGAGCCACAGGACTTTTTTTTTTTTTCTTTTTTTCAACAAAATCTAATTTCTAAACTTGTGGAATAATTACATATATGTTCTAGAAATGGGCATACTTTCCGCAACGCTTCATGAACATCAACAATCATTTGAACACATGTACCAACGAGTGTTAGGTCTAGTGGAAGGGATTAATCCCCACAATGTGGCGAATTCAAGTTCGAGTTCCTGTTGGAAGAGGTCCCCACGTGATGTGTTCGACGCCCCTAAAAGATTATTAAGTCAAATCTATGACCTGAATACCGTTGAGAAAAAAAAATCATTTATACGCCTTATAATAGGAAATGAGTAGATGATTCCTATTTCTAGAGTAACAAAATAAATCTCGCGCAAAGTATTATATAATTTACGATTACATGCATATGATATGCAAATACCGCAAATTATTAACAAATTTAACTTGATTATATGGATAACTTTCAAGATTTGATGGTTATGATTTTGGTTCCTCTACATTTATATTGATATATGTTTTGTAGGTGGCTAGAAACTATTAGGATTGTGAATTGAGCCGAGCCTACCCGAAGTTCGATGGCTCGACCCGATTAAATTTGATCCGAATTCGATTAATTGTGAACAGAGCCGAGTTTGAGTCATTACATTAAACTGGATGAGCCGAGCTTGATCCTAATAAGACTCAACCCAAATATAACTCGATTTTGAAATTATTTTAAATACAACAACTATTAATAATTGGTATTAAAATTATAATTTACTAAAAACTTAGGAAATAACTCACTACCCACATATTTCAATTATAATTTTGTGAACCACTCCCCACACATATATCAATTATAAATTTATAACTAAAATATTTACAGGCCAAATGAGAAAATAATCAACATAAAGGAAAAAATATGAAAAGTTAAAATGGTCAAATAGATCGAGAGCTTTGGGACTTTACAAACTTTATGTTTTATATCATGGGTTGCAAATATGAAAATTATATATTATTTTGCATTAAGTAAGAATCGCCTATTTATATGCTAGTTAACCATTGCTAATTATTAATTTCTCAAGTAAAATTTGTTTGTATTAGCAAGCCTGATATAAACTATTACACATTTTCTTTTTCTTTTTTTTTTTTAACACCAAACACAAAAGACTTTTATTAGTTCACAAAATTCAGGTACATATATTTTCTATTACAAACTCAGCCCAGCTATTTACAAGTATAGACCTTACACAATTGTCAAAATGAACTTTTTATTACACATTTTGTTCAAATCATTATTTGGTGCTTTATCAATATATAACATCTTTATTGATGCAAAGTTGACTTGATTTTTCGAAGATTGGTACGGAATTCATTTAAAATTTTGTAGTAATAATACACTTGCATGTTACTCATGCTACATTTTCTCAACAATAAACAATCAAATCTATGATAGTGCTTAAGCTCTAACATACACAAGTGTGCGCATTCAAATTTCCATGTACAATTTATGCAACATAAGTTTCTTGTTAAAATAGTCAAAGAACTAAAAATGTTTGACAATTTTTGTAGTTGACACAAAAATATATAGTTCAAATTCGATTGTTATGAATTAAATAGTTTACAATACATGTAGCATACAATTGTATAATATTCAAATATTTTGATAAGTCACCTAACTATAAACCTAGTCCATCATACATATAAACTTTAAGTTTGCATCGTTGTTGAGTCACGAAGAGATATCAATTGCATACAGGGAAGTATACTTATATACAGAGGCTTTGGGCCTGTTTGTTTGGCGTTTGGGAAAGTAGTTTGGGAGAGTAGTGGAGATTGTGAAATAATCTCGATTTGCGTAATGTTGTTTGTTTGGGTTTTGAGAGAGTGGTTTGAGAAATAAAGTAGGTGTAGGTTTTTTTGGAAGAGTTGGGTTGTAGGTGTAAGATGTGTAAGACTTTATGTCAAATCATGTTTGTTATGTGAGATAAATTGTGTAAGAGATAGGTTACTTTATGTCAAATCAAAGTAGAGTTTGTATAGGTTTTGTTTAGAAATAAGAAAATTGTTGTTTGTTTGGCTTTTGAGAGAGTAGTTTTAGAAAATTAATGGATGAAAAATTTATTTCGGAAAATAGAAAACATGTTTGTTTGGCATTTCCCAAACACGAAAAAAATCTGGGAAACGCCAAACAAACAGGCCCTTTAACTCTGAATTTTTTCATAATCTTAGAATAGTAACTCAATTACGTACTAATAATCTTCATAAGATGAAATAATAAAAGGGTAAACACCACTAATGGTCCTCCTTATCATTAACTTTTTACAGAGTGGTCCCTCTTGTATTTTTTTCCTACGTTAGTCCCCACTATGAATTATTTGTTTCACTTTGGTCATTAATTACAAATGGTCTTTTACTTTTAGTGTTACACTTTAGTCACTCATAAGATTGTTTTGTATCAATTTAGTCCTTCATAAAACTGTTTTGACACTTTAGTTTAGGGGTGAGCAAACGGTCCGATCCGAACCGAAGTTCGGTTCCTGGCCGGTTCGGTCCTATATTTTCGTGGACCGTTTACCGGACCAAAAATTTCGGTCCGGTTCGGTTCGGTCCAAAAAAATCGAAACTTTTTTTTTTTTTTTTATAAAAACCAAAAAATCAATTTTTAGCACAAAATATATATAAAAAAAAAATCTTACAACATACAAACCATACAAAATAAAACCCCTCTTCTATTTATTGAACAAAATTCAATTTATCATCAAATTTATCACCAAAAGTCGTAAATAAAAAAAAAAAAAAAGTTTCGGTCCAACCGGTTCGGTTCGGTAAACCGACCGGTTGTACCGAGAACCGAACTTTTGGAAGTTCGATTCTGGGACAAGAACCGTTTACCGAACCGAAATTTCGGTTCGGTAAACGGTCCGGACCGAATCGTCGGTTCCGGTTCGGTCCGGTCGGTCCGACGGACCGTGCTCGCCCCTACTTTAGTTCACCGTGAACCACCTGAAAATGACCAAAGTGAAACAAATAATTCATAGTGGGGACTAATGTGGGAAAAAAAATACAAGAGAAACCACTCTGTAAAATGTTAATGATAAGGAGGACCATTAGTGATGTTTACCCAGTAATAAATACTACAAAGTAAAGTGGGTGAAAATGCCAATTTAAGCTAAAACTAGACAAGAAAACAAACCGGTGCCCACATTTAATTTAGTACAAGTCACATGTATTTGTACCCTTCCGCGCGCACACATGGCACATGACCATGCCGAAAACGACGCTACGGTATACGCGTCCAAACAAGACCTAACTAACGTGTAAATATATAAAAGAAATAAAAACCATATTTTTGTCAAGCAATACATAATTACTACCTCTATATTATTAAAATGAAAAAAACTCTTGTATTATTCCATTGTTAGGAAAACTCCTGTATCATTTATTAATAACAATCGTTAACCAATCAAATACATTTACCCCTCTAAGATTGTAGTATGTTTACTTGTCCTAGTTGCAAGTATTTTTCATGATTCATAGTGAAAGTGACAAATATATCCATATATATATATATATATATATATATATATATTTAAAAAATTGACAATAATCTCTATGTTTTCTTGAAATATTAAAGTAACTCTTTGTAGTCAATTCTTAATTATAAAATAAGTGAAATGAGCCAATAAATTGATAAAATATGAAAAAAAATTATCAATAAAATGTTAATACATAAAGTTTTTCGCAAATAAAAATAACTCATAAGATTTTTTAGCAATTAAAATCATGCAGGGGTATTTTTGCATTTTGCTCATTTATTATTAGGAGTTCAATTATTATTGTCTCACACGCATTTAACAAGAAAAAAATACAACCAATCAGTTACGTATGTGACCCTACCCCCTCCCCCCCATTCTCCTTCGTATAGATATTTATCTATCTATAAAAAGAGTGGACAGCTAGAGAGATTTCAGTTATAACCAAGCTACAATTATTGCCTACCATTTGTTATCATTCAAGAAAAAACCACCATAACTTCTAATTTTCAATATTCGCATATAATTATTGTAACAATTATATACACAATAATCTTGGAATTTCTGACAAAATTATTAGTCACCGCATAGATTTTTGTGGTGGTTTAAGTAAACCGATTTTAACGGAGAAAACCCTTCTATAAATTCGAGTTCTTTGTTTTTTTTGAGAGAGTTTTTTTTGGCATTCATTACCTTCGAGTGAAGATTCAATTTTATTTAATTTTAGAAAAGTAATTCAAAATTTTAAACATGCAAATCAAGAAGCTGGTGTCTTTGCCTTCACGTACAGGAAGACTTTTGCAACGATACAATCAGGGATTTCGTCAAGTTGTTGGGTATGTATATATCTTGAAATAATTGTTCTTTTTTTTTTGTGAATTTTAATCTTTTTGTTGATTGAAATGGGCAAATTTCTCATGTGGGTTCTTTGATGTGTGTAACAAATTATTTAATTGGCTTCATATTAAAGTTTCTTTTCTGGTTGCTTCCTATAATGTCCAATTCTAGAAATTGAATATGATGTTAGATTATTTATACTCATTTGGGTTTTTGTTATGGGAAATGAAAGAAGAATTGATATGGGATTTTATTTAATCATTGGGTGAAGAAATTGTGCCTAATATTTCCATACCCCCTTTTGAAAATTGTGCAGATGTATACCATACAGAATCCGAAAAACCAGCAAATTTTCTTCAATCCATATTGAAGACTTGGAGGTCCTTTTAATCAGCTCTCAAAAGAGCCCAAGAATGATGTTCCCTAAGGTAACATAATAATACTATTCTTTTTATTTAGGAGCTTTTTCTAATTTTTAATAGTGATTTGACATTGTTTATTTTGCATCAGGGTGGTTGGGAACTCGATGAGGATATCGAATTGGCTGCTGCACGAGAGACCTTAGAGGAAGCCGGTGTGATTGGCCTGCTTGGGGATAAATTAGGCGAATGGATTTTCAAGAGCAAAAGCCAAGAAAAGTACCATGAAGGAACCATGTTTTCCTTGTTTGTCACCGAGGAACTAGATGTATGGCCCGAGAAAGATGTCCGTAAACGTGTTTGGGTATGTCCAAATGTCCGATTTTTCATTTATTTATAATTGCAATAATCAATATGTGTTGTTGTATAACGAATACGAGGTTGGATTTTGTTTTACAGATGTCGGTTAATGAAGCTAGAGAAAGATGTGCACATTCATGGATGAAGGAAGCTTTGGAGGCCTTTGTTTGTCAACTCACTAGTCCTAGGCCAAGATTAATCGAGGAAGAACCAACCCCGACTTCTTGCAGATTAGAGTTCTGCAGAAGCGATGATTTAAGGTTGCTCATTGGAGGACCTCAAAGTGCGGATGAGGATGTCGATTGTTATTTGATTAGTTGAATGTGAAAGGTCATAGAGGCCCGCCCTCGTTGTCCCCTATCGATCGTAGGTGGCCGATTTTCAAGTAAATGAATTGCTTGAAGACGATGATCGAAGAGTTATATTAGGATATAATATATAGTAGAGAATTAATACTATTAGGATTGTAGAGATGATCCATGTACAGTGTTTCTTTCAGCATGATTCTTTTATTCATTAAGATTAATTTAACCTTTTTAGTTGTTGTAGTAAAGTATACCAATGTTGAATATATATATTAGGCCTTATTTAACTGATTATTCAGATGATCGATGTACATGTACATGTATGTATATATGGGTTAATTTGGACATCTACTTGTTGTGGTAGTTTCATTTCATGTGAATGGATCTGACTTTTTAAACCCAAGTTGTTTTTCTGATTGATTTTTCCTCTGAAATTTTGCAACATATATGGATATAATAATGGTACTATATTTTTTTAAATATAATATAATAATATTAATGTGTACGTAAAAAGTCCTCCCACTTTTGATTAATATTTCAAACTTGTTGTGCTTTGTTCAGATTATTTAACTTGATACTATATATCTATCTACAAGATATTAAAATGTTAGGGTGAAGTTTCCACGAATGGTGAAAGAATAGCTAGGGTCCAAACATATTTAAATAATTCTCAACTACAAACTATATTTGTTATGATACAAGCTAAAGATTAATTTTTTTAATTAATAAATGATTGATTTATTCACTGATAATCTGTTGGTTAAACTTAAATTACACAAGAGTTAACAACCCCAAGGGGGTTCACTTAGTTGTTAGGGAGGTCTGCTCGTTCCTTCACATTATAAGTTTGCATTTCTTGATATGGTCCATTTTACATATCAAGAAACTGATATTTCAAATGATAACCAAAATTTGCTTTTGTAAGTATTCCTAAATATTGAAATAATTAATTCTGACCTGACCTTAACACACTTGTTATAAATTAATTAATTATGAGTTAATGCATGCAATTTGGGGTCTAAATCTATAATTAATATTTGGGCTACATGAGATAAACTGCTGTGCTGAATCCAGAAATGAAGACAGGCCCTGTTTTGACATGTAACCTAAAGTAGTGCAAATGAATCTAGATCAAACAACATAAATTTTGTTTGATTTTATTGGCAAAAAAATGGTGTTTCAGTTTAGTTTATTTTTTATTAAAAAATATTCATATCGAAGTATCATCGAACTGAACACAAATAGAACTTAATTTGAGCTCATTCAATCAAATTTGAATTTAGCTTTAATTTTTTAGATTAATAAATGCGGTATAATTTAATTTAATCTATTTAATCAATCAAAAACTAATTAACCAACAAGTAATCGGTCTAGCGAAGGAAAACCACAGTGTCACGAACTCAACTCGAATACTGTTAGTTCCACTTGGTGCGTCTTACGCTCTTCGAAAATCAGCTCTAATAACCGGACAAACCACAAAAGAAAAAAAAAAATCAAAATTAAACAGTATTCAATATTTATAATTAATTAAATTTGAAGGAGCTAGGTCTTAACCGTTTTAAATTACAATTCGGTGTTATTATTCCTAACAATTTTAATTTTAAGAGTAAACCCTTGCTGCAGATAATTTCCATCCCCACTTCTTCCACCCAACGAAGCAATGCAATTATCCCAGAGCCCTAATTCTCACACTCTCAAACTAAATCCTATTAACCCTAACTTTATCTTCTGCAATTCGAATTATTCATCTCCTAAATTCAAAACTTTGGGATTCTCCGGAAGAAAATTTCCGACATTCAAGACCACCTTCAAAGTTCCATATACTAACTATTTCAGCTACACAGGACGGCGCCGTTTTGCTCCCTTCATTGTGGCTGCTAAAAGTTCTTCCAATTCCGATTACTATTCCGTTTTAAACGTCAGTAGAAATGCCACTTTGCAAGAAATTAAAGCCGCTTATCGCTCTCTTGCTCGCAAGGTATATACTTAGGCACATACTTTTTTTTCTTCGTATATACATATACATTTTATAAGTTATTATTTCCCATGGTTGTTACAATTGACAGCATTCTATCTGCATTGGATGTAGTTAATGTTTTATGCAAGATGTTTTAGTTACAACAGCTGACATGTAATCTGTCTATGTGAACCTGTAGCTTATGCTTGGGGTTTATGTATACATATATATCTTACCTTTTAAGCTTACTTGTGGCCATGAATTCTTGGTGGAGTTCATAATTTTGTTGCTTAGCTGAACTTCTGTAGTCCATGGGTTTCTATTGAGTTTTAATTCAATGTTCTTGTGGAAACAGTATCATCCTGATATGAACAAAGGCCCTGGTTCTGAAGAAAAGTTTAAAGAAATTGGTGCTGCATATGAGGTATTATTATGTTCCGGCATTTCTGTTATGGTTAAAAGCTCTGTTATCTTCAAAGTTTTTGTCTCTAAGCTAACCAAAAGTTCCAGGCATGTGTAGGTGAACTTTTCCTTTTTAAGTCATGTGCATATTTTCGTTCCTACTTCATGGAGTATTTAAATTTTATTGAAGCAAATGTTGTCTAACTCATTCCCTTGTAAAATTATTATAAACTGATGTATTTCT
The DNA here is from genome assembly GCA_030819805.1 of Penstemon newberryi var. newberryi. NCBI lineage: Eukaryota > Viridiplantae > Streptophyta > Magnoliopsida > Lamiales > Plantaginaceae > Penstemon > Penstemon newberryi. The sequence continues at coordinate 3,086,038 of JAUALY010000008.1, forward strand.
TTATTTGAGTGAGATAACCATACCATTATCAGAAAATCATTTCTTTTGGTTCCTTTTGTAACTAAGCATCTTTATAGGTACTATCAGATAGTGAGAAAAGGTCTTTATATGATCGGTTTGGTGAAGAAGGTCTACGTGGAGAATTTGATGCATCTACTGCTGGTCCACGGGGGGTAATATCATGTGACTGGCATTTTTTCTTGTTTAATTTGGCAATATAAAATATCCCCCTGTGTACTTTCGTACTTTTCCCTCACTATTTGTTCTAGTTCTCTTGCCGCCTGCTCACAGTTCAACTTATGATTAAGTTTGTATGGTTCAGGTGGACCCTTTCGAAGTTTTTGCTGAATATTTTGGTGAGTCCAATAACTTTTTTGGAGGAGATGGTGAAACAAGAGGCTTTAATTTCAATTTTAGAGAGAAGGGAAGCCAGAATCTTGATATCCGGTAATAATCTAATAAATTTCCTAATATCTTGTAATGACGTTTCATGCAATAAGTTCCATATTACCCATCTTAAAGTTTAGTAATGTTTAAATAGCTATGTGGGCTATGCTTTGTGGAGAAAATTGATAGATGATGTTATTGTTTCATCTCTTAAGAGACTCCTCTTAGACTAGAATATCAAGTTTACCAATTAACCTTCCGGGCACATTAAGCCTCAGGACAGATATTCAGCTTTGGGACCTTAGTGTTCTGAACTGCTGGGTGGATCATGAGAGCTTAGTGCGGATTATCCTTGAAGATTAGGGATGTTTACATAGCTAATGAGTTATGCTTTATGGAGAAAATATATAAATAATGTTTTACTATATGCTTTACTATATAGAGACTCCTAACCCAGAAGATCAACTTTATCAGTTAAAGTTCCTGCCTCATTAAGCCTCTGGACAGATATTCAGCTTTGGGACCTTAATTTTCTGTACTGCTGTGCTGTGGTGGGTCATGAGAGCTTTACTTAGATTATTGTTTCTCTATCTTTCGAGATCATTCAAGAGGAAGAAAAACGCATTTAATTTGTGAACTTCAAATTTACATTCTGGAGTATGCGAACAATATAATGCTTATACTGCTCCATATTGTTGTTCATCTGTAATCTCTTTTTCTTTGGTGAATATGATCTGAACATTAGTAATATCTTTTATGAGCATCTTACTCATAATACTTTTTACTGAAATTACAATGTAGATATGATTTGTATTTGAGCTTTGAAGAATCAATTTTTGGAGGTCAACATGACATCGAAGTTCCATGTTCTGAGACATGTGATGATTGTGGCGGAACGGGTGCAAAGTCCAGTGATTGTCTAAAACTGTGTACTGAATGTGGAGGTAGTGGAGGGGTGGTCAAAACTCAAAAGACACCTTTTGGACTTATGTCTCAGGTACGTGAAAGTGAAAGCACGGATTTTGTTTGTATTCGAGTAAGAGGAAGGGTGTGATTTATGATACAGTCGAAGTTTCTCTACAGCTTTAATCCCAAGAACTACTTCTAAAAAGGGAGAGGATGATAACTAATTTACATGATTTACTCTGTTTGGTTCTACAATGAACTTACAGCTTTATAGGAAAGTTGAATAAGAAATTTGATGTTCTCCTATCTATGGTATGCAGCTCTGTTTTTACTGTTTGATTATTTCAATTCATAATTTCTTTTCATTTTGTTAAAAGGAAAAGCAGTGCAGAAGGAATGATCATAGGAACAATAAGAAGTCTTGGTAGCACTTCTGAGTTCCTTTGACATATTCCTAAATGTGTCCATTTCTGACATGAATATTTTAGCCTCAGTAGGTTGTTGATTATTATTATACTTAAAAAGGTGATCACCATGCAATAGGGAAGGAAATGTGACATTTCCGTATTTTCATGTTTATGGTTCAGTGATTGGTTATAGTAATAGTATATGTTGCACAATGTGAACGGGACAAGTTGATTGCCATTGAAGTTACATGATCAAGATATTCTATTTACTACTTTTAAAGATGTGACACTGTTGACATTTTGAGTTCTTTTAAGAATATATTGTCGTCGTCTTTGGAGTTAATGTAGCACCGATATTTTGCTATTTCTGATCATTTTTCTTCTGTGGTGTTTCTTCAAATGTAATCCTTGGAGATTCATATCTCAAGGAAAAAAAAGTTATGTGATACTAGAGCTTGTAGAACTGACTGGTGTTCAGCTATACACGATATTTTTTTTCCCTCTTTGATTGTATATGTGAGATTTTGCTCTTGAGACATTCTGTTGCTTATTGATATGCACAGTATTTATTTATTGTATAGGCCTAGAAGCTACAAATTTTGATTCCATATCTTGCATTGACATTCTGTGTAGATGATTCTCTGTGAACTCTAGGTGACTACTTGCTCAAAATGTGGTGGTGATGGGAAGATAATTACTGATCGGTGCCGCAGATGCAATGGCCGTGGTCAAGTTCAAACAAAGCGGAGTATTAGTGTGGTTGTTCCTGCTGGCATTGATGATGGTGCTACAATGAAAGTTCGAGGAGATGGAAGTCTTAACAAGAAAAGGTGTGCTTCAACTATAAATATCACTTTGTGAATGAAGTTATAGGCTCTTCTGGTATCTTGAAGTGAATGTTTTGTTGCTCTGCATGCTGGCATGCTGCTATTTCATCAAGCATATATTGAGTGTGTTCTCTGGTGTAGCCTTATACAGTTATACCTCTTCTGAATTGCTATAATATAGGTTTTTTACACCTTCATTAACTAAGTATTTTGCAACGTTTTACAAATGCTGTATTTATTTATGTGTACTATAATGAGCAGAGGGTTAAAGATTAGGCAGGTAATCTTATATTTCAATTCGATTTAATCTATTGTGCAAAATTTAATTTACTCAGAGGATTGTTTTAAAACAAACACATATTCTTCTTCTATTCATCTGTCAGTGGTCTGTAACATAGGGCTCTTACTAATAAGTTTCCAGATGTTAGTCTAATTCACATTTGGTTTTGAGGAAGTAGTGCAAGCAACCTCCCTTCTTTTGGAGATTTGATCAATATATTGTTTCTTCAAGCACCATCACTAATTTCTTCCCCCATTCCAAAACCCTGCACGGTCCTCATTTTCTCACTGTTCTTCACGTTGTATGTAGTTATGCCTTTTACTTGGTTTATGGAACATTTTGGTCCGGCCCTCTTTGGCTAATTGCCCACGGTTAAATGACTGATTTTTTTAATTAAAAAAAAAAACTTGTGTTGCTGTGGACCTAATGCAGTGGTATAGCTGGCGATCTCTATCTGGTCCTTCATATTCAGGAGAAACAAGGGATTCGAAGAGATGGCATGAATTTATACTCGAAAGTAGATGTTGACTATACAGAAGCCATTCTGGGGACATCTAAAAAGGTACTAATGCTTTTAAATTATCCAGCATTTATGCATATGATTTTTCACTTTAGAATCATCATTCTTTGTGAAAATGGAAATACAAGAAAAGGATTTCGCGGACTTTTGAGATTATTCTGAGCTGTTGTTATTTCACCAAGACCTTTAAGAAACTTAAATCAGAGGTATAATTAGGCTAATGCATCGTGCATGCTTCTGTCCATGATTCTGAATTTTTGCTTTAATAAATACACGAGGTTCAGATTTGGCATGCTCATGCTTTATCATCGTAGAAGTCAGTGACTTCGTCCTTTTGATGTACATGGAAAAATCTAATGATCATGTATGTCCAGCGAAGTCATGAAGAACTTGAATTAAGAAACTCTTAATTCTTTTTCAAAATTCAACTAATGATCTTTTCTTAAAATTGCAGGTGGATACTGTTGAGGGTTTGAAGGATCTTCGGATTCCCCCAGGAGTTCAGCCAGGACGCAAATTAAAGTTGCCATATATGGGTGTTCCAAACATAAATAAACCTTCTACTCGGGGCGATCATTATTTCACTGTGGAAGTTCAGATTCCAAAAAGTATTAGGTTTGCATCTATTTGAATTACATCTATGTATCAATCAATACATCTTGTTTGGTCTTCATTTGTAACTATCATTTAAGTCTTGGAGATGATTTGTTTAGTGTCAACTATTTTAGTGATGCAGAACGTGCCCTAGTTGAAAAATTGGCTTCTCTTAGGAAAATTGAGGGCTACACACAAGGTTTCTTTTTAACTCAATTTTTGGTTTTGAATAATTGTTCATTTTTCTCTTATCCGTCTCTTATTCTTATATATATAACTCTTCTATTATGCAGGGACTCAGGAGAAAGATAACATGGACCACACTTCAAGCTATAAAGACCAGAGTGATACCCATTGGCTGAAATCAATCAAGGACTTCTTGTGGTATATTTCATTATTACTCCTAAAGTAAACTACAGTGAAGAATTTCTTGAATTTGTCTATTGTAGACACTTTTCGTTCTTTTCTTACCTTATACTCCCTATAATTTTGCTCTCGTCTCAAATTGAATAATCCGTGTTTGACCATTTTTCCAATTCATAGGAGAAAACAACCTGGGGAAAGATTTGCATCAATTAGCACTGATAACTCAGCATTGTGGAATTACAAAAACCCCCAGCCGAATTTGGATTCCATGGTTGCTGTTTCTACAATCTTTGTTTGGGCAATGACGGCTATCTTTTTAAGCAAATCTGGGTGGTCTAAATTATGGCAACAAAAGAAATAGATATAGAACAAAATCCCCATCCCGTTAAGAAAGTGAAGAGACGAGGAACTGCTGCAGCTCAACCATCCAATGAATCCTCTCGTGTTTAATGCTCATTGTTATGTTTTTGAATTTTTGGGGACTATAATGGTCTCTGGATTAGAAATGGGGAAAGTTTTGCATCAAAATTATTAGTTTACTTATTTAATATCGTGTATGTTCGTTGAAGTTGGATATATAAGTGCAATTTCATGAATAAAAAACACATTATTGCAAAAATAAGAAAGCTGTTATAAAACTTAGGAGAAAAAGGGATGAACAAAGTAATATGTAAAGGGAGATATAAGATTATGTAGTTGTTCTTGTTCTTATTCTTACAAAATGATGAATGAACTCACCTATTTATAGGAGTTCAAGATTACACATGTTATACAAAGAAGAGTGATGGGTGGCTTCATACATGTCTTACAAAGGAAAGTGATGGGTGGCTTCTCATGCATGGTGATACATGGCTATACTTAGAAGCATCCATTTGTTCTTGCCTTGCCACACTTATTCTTGCTTTGACACATATTTGTGTTATGTGTTAATTCCTTATGCAACCAAGTGCAAGAGTATTGTCTTGACATCATACAACTTGTAAATTGCAATGGCATCCATAACTTAAGTTAAATTTCATAATAAAAGCATGATATATAAATGTCAGTGATATCGTGCTTAACTCAGCTAGTAGCCAAAATTGTTAAACTTGGGCAATTAGTTCACCGTATAAGATTAGACATCCCAGCCAGCTCAAGGACATTATGTGCATTAATTACTTGTTAGAAGAAAACATCCACATATGTTTTGAATTGACATATACAATGCCGTTTAGAATTACCCGTGTGGGTAAACTCTTGGGTACCAAAAGAATAAACATCTTGTAGTGGTACATATAAAACGCAACGTTTGTAACCACCATATATATTAAACAAAATTCCTGAATTTTCAAGTTAAGAATCTTTGAAATATGTCATATTTTATCATGTTTTTCGTGCATTGCTCAACTTGTACACAACACAAGTGTAAGTAACAAGATAAATACTCCTACTAAATACTAAATGTAAGTTGTAAAGTCTTGTGTTGTGTAGTGTGTGCTTTTATGGTCAGCCGACAATTAATTAATTAATAATAAAGTAACAAAGCTGCCATTCCAATTCCAACATAAGTCGTCTTTAGAAAATCCATCCTCACATTTCCATCCCAATTATGAAATGTTTGCTCAATTTCTCAACTAAAAAATTGTTCTCATTAATATTAGTCTTGCTTTCAATTATTATTGCCTCTAGTTTAGTTTAGTAGTAGTAGGTAACATGGATAATTCAATGATTCAATCCTCTAGCTAGGTACACTAATTAACATATTGAAATGTTTGATTTGAATAAAAAAAAAAAAAAAGAACAAGTGATGTGTATTATAACTATACCTGCATACCTAGAAATTGCCAAATAGAAAAGAACTAGTTTTTATAGAATATTTGCATTTAAGTTTAGTTATTTTTAAAATTTTGTTTACTCATAATTTATTCATTGTTCCAAGAATAGCGTGTGCTTCTGAGTGTATGGCTGTATCAAAAAACAAGTGAAGTTTTTAATTGAGGGCAACTCTCAACTATCGATTCTCTCTCTCTATATATATATATATGATCTGTTCAATTTGACAAAATTGACCTTTGTTCGGGTTTGGATCTTCTATCCAAACGTTATTATTGTCAAGTGTTCAAACGTTGTCATGTGATACCAAAAGTGTGATAAAAAGGTGGGATTGGGATATAAGATTATTTGCCCCTTGGTTGGATCGAAGTAAAGAAGATGCCTTCAAACCTATTTCAATATATTTTTCACACGACTAAAATTAAAGAAGAATTAATTTAGGTAGATTTCATTGCATGTCCAAAGTTAAATCAAATTAACACGGTTGAGGTTTATAATTTTTCGCTAAAAGTTGTTGTATGTTCGTCATTAAATTTATAATGATGAAGGTTTACTGGACCAAAACTGATTTTCATGGCATAAAACGGGTCGGGTCATATGATGATGTTATTGCAACGGCTTTAATAATTGGATTTCCCTCCATCACCAGGCAGCAAAATGAGTAAGCATCCGATGAGCACCTGCGGGGATTTCATGTTTTTGGATTATCATTCATTCATTAAATGGTGATATATATATTTACCCAAACACGGCACACTTTCGTGTGTGTGTGTGTGTTTTGGGGCTTTTACTACGTGGGATAGGTATTAGTATGAAATTGGGGTCTGGTCTACATGTTTAATTAGTCTAACATCATGGATGCTTTATTGGCAACCATACGAAATACTATGTAATAATTTTGTTGGATTAAAATTATTGTTAAAATTTTTATTTTACGATTTGGATTGATAAAAAAATCACATATGATTTGTTTGGTTAATTTTTAACTTATTCAGATTCTAATCAGAACACCATCTTCTACAATTTTGTTATTAAAAAAATGAAATTGTAATAGCTTGATATTAGAGAGTCGTTTACTAGCTATTTTTTAATATTCTAGATCCAAATCTATGCAATATACTCTCAGAAATCGTTTAGGTCGATTTCTTTGAGATATTAATTTAAACTATGTCTATGTCTAACAAAAAGATACAAATTGAAAGTTCAATTACAAACATATTTGTCAACGACAGTCACTTGAAATCAAATTTTTCATCCTAAATCCGCTTGATCGCATTTAATCAAATAAATGCGGTTGACATCATTTTCAAATCTCAATTAAATGCGTTACACATTTATTTAGTTATGTGACACTGCCTAAAGCAATCATCTAAAAGAGCTTAAATTTATTTTTCTTTGATAAATTCTTTGTTCAAATTATCTGGCATTACTATTGACTATACATAATGGTTAATGCAAGATTGACGGTACGTATATGTATGATTAGAAATGTTAACCATTTTTCAAGTGATGTCGCCAAAACATATCTTTGGTTTAAAATTAAGCAAATCCACACTCTGTTCTACGAAATAAATGCCCTTCGATTTATACTTCTCACTTCTCAGGTAGTATAAATTTCTATATTTCGAATTTGTCATGTTGGGCATTATTATTTAAATATTTAAATTTTTTTAAGTAGAAAGAAAGAGCCAATTAGATTGATAACATAGCACCAAGAAAATATTCATTTTTAAATCTGTAGAAAAATATTAATACTATGGTATTGTCGTCTCTCTCTACTTTAAACATTTGATTACAACATGAAATGTTGAACACGGATGGGAGTTGGCTGGGTAGATCAAACTCTGGGAGAAATGACAAAGGTATTTAAGAATTTGGTTCTTGCCGTAATATGGGTTCTTGTCAAATCAATTAGGCAAAATTTTTTTTGCACTCTTTGGGATGGTTTGAGTTTTGCGTGGGAGAGGAGACTTAGGAACCTAGTTGTCGAGATCGACTCTAATGTTATCTATAAACTCGTCAGAAGACTGATACAAGAGATCATTCGTTGAATTTAGTTTTGGAAGATTTATGACTCTGCTCGATAAGTCATGGACTGTGTTCCTATGTCATGTCCAAATATCAGTTAATTTGTTGGCGGATGCTTTGACAATGTTAGGCCAAACAGTAAGAGAAGATCTACATTTGAACCATCGACTCCGTGGAACTAGTCAAGAGTGATGGACAAAGATTGCTCGTTCTCACATAAAAGAACCCACGTTTAAAAATTGTTACAAGAAGATGCTAATATGAAAATGACCCCAGAATGGCTGAGATTCAGTCCGTTTCCCATTTAACGAAGGCCTAATATTGTACTCCCTCCGTCCTAAATATTTTACTCCCTTTTGGTTTTGCACGGAGTTTTAGATGGGAGTTGAAAAAGTGAAACTTTTGGACATCTTTACGATTTTACCCCTAAAAGTAGTGGTTGATAATTAGTGGTGTCAAATCATTATTTAATTAACGAAAGAGAATATTTTTGAGAAAAGAAATTCCATTTTAAGAAAGAGAATATTGTTTTGGAACATCCCAAAAAGGAAATAAAAACAAAAAAATTGGGACGAAGGGAGTATAATATAAGGATCTTGTGTAAAAAGTATTTCAAATTGGTTGAGGTACTTCTCAATATATAATTTGTTCATGTAAATATTTCTTATTCGATTCAAATTTGAAGAATAGAAGTTCATTTAAATTATATATAATATTCAAATCTCGACTCGTTTGTCTTAAATTCATAGTAGTAAGTATCTTAAAATTCAAGATACGAATCGTACGATTCGATACGATTTCAGGCCTTGGCGATTCGACTCGATCGAAAGAATCGTCGGGTGTTTGTTTCGCACCGATTCGTTTGCGATACGATACCAATCGTACTATACACAATACATTTGCGATACGTACGATTCTTTGACTTTAAGTGTTTTTTTTAAATACAAATAAATCTAATACATTTGATAGAAAATGGTCAATTCGAAACACATACAAAATGCCTAATATTTTTTCTCTTTGCTAATACATGTATGTCGCAGTAACTTGTTATATTTTATGTGAAACTATTTATCTCATGTGTTGTTATGTGTGGATTGATAGTTTTGTCTTTTTAGTATACTACTATGGAGTTCTAACTGCAATGACTGCATAATTTTGTCTTTTTAGTATAATAATATTGAGGTGTAACTCACTACAAAAAATTTAAATTTTAGTGACAAAATAGTAAATGACAAAGTGACAAGAATTTAAATATTGTCACTAAAATGATGTATATAGACACACCAGTGACAAGAAATGTGAAAAAGTTGTCACTATTGACATTTAGTGATACCCCAACAGTGATAATTAAAAAATTGTCGCTAAATTATAGTGACAATATTTATTGTCACTAGGTTGTCGCTGAAATGGTGTCACTAATTGTCAATAGTGACAACTTAAGTTCCATACACTTGTCACTAATAGCCATTAGTGACAACTTTAAAATATATTTTGTCACTATTGCACTTGTCACTATTTTTATTGTGACAAAACTTATATTTTTGTCACTAAATATATGAAAAAAGTGACAATTTCAACAATGTCACTTAATATTTTGTCACTAAAATTCATTTTTCTTGTAGTGACTATACGGTCAATCCAGTTATTTTTTTTTTTAGTTTTGGAACATTATTTTATTATTTCTTATTGATGATTAGGTGTACTTTATGAAATTTGAATGAACATAGAGTATCACAGTGTTTATACTTTAATTGGTTGTAATTTTATTTTGTTTGATTCTTTGATTAAAATTTTATTTTATCTAGGTAACATTGATATTGGTGGTGATGTGTAGTCTATATTTGAGAAAATTATCATTTAAAATTGATATTTCGATGTTAATTTAAAAAATTCTATTATTTCTTTTTATTTTGTGACATGAAAGTTCAAACATGGAACTTTGATTTTTAATTAAATGATGTTTTTTACTTTAATTGGTTAGTCTTTTACATGTTTTTTTATTTCTTAATAATGTGGAAGATATATTTTATACAACTTTTTATAAGTGATTTGTATCTTACGATAAGATACAGGATACACAGTTCGATACGATATGAGGGCTCACCGATGTGCGATACGATTCACGGATGAATAACTATAATATATTTGCCCTCAAAGAAAAAAAGGAAAAACTCTTCCTCGGCCATTTCTGACTTCTTCCTCTATTCACAATGACACCATGTATAAAGTTATTGATATGGGTTAATGCTCCATGTATGATTTTTATTCTATTCACATATAAAATAAATGGTCAAATTTAGTTAATCCAGTATCTTTTAGTAGTATAAAGTTAGAAATTGATCCTTTATTTTCACTGCTAACACATTTACATAAGAGGGGTAAAGGTAATAAATCAATTGCACTATTATCAATACAAATAAATAACTGACAAATTCTACATTTTTCATTATTCCACTACTACTACATCCAAAGAACTTTTGATACAACCAAGAAGTTCCATGACTGGGGAAAAAATCATAAATAAATAAAAGAAAAAAGAAAAGCAAACAGATACTTAAAGAGAGGAACCTCAATTATAAAAAAAAGGATATGATATAGATTCAGCCCCAGGCAACCTACTTTTGACCTGTATCGTTGACCAAAATCACTACAAACTACAAACACCACCTAGGGTTCCCTTTCACTCTTACATACTTCACATAAATCTTTCTTGAATTCTCATTATATATATGAATTAAACAAAAAAATAAAATAAAATACTCTCTCTTTTCACAAAGAGATAGTTTTGAGTTTTGATATTAAAAGTTAAAAACATGAGATTATTCTCTCTTTAGGATTTTCGTTTCTTGTTGATTTTATGATTAAGTTCAACCTAATCACTTTTCAGTTTTAAAGTTATGAATTTTTGTTAAGTGGCATTACTAATTAGTATTTTGTCAATCATACCAAATGTAATTAACACGAAACAAAAATAAAAAGTTTAATATTAAATCGACAATTCTTAATTTTTGACCCATTTTACCAAATCTACCCAAGATTAGTGATGTTGGTAGAACATTTTTTTGTTATTTACCTAATTTACCCTTCATTTAATAAAGACTTGGTTGACCCATTAGATTCCCAACTCCCCTTTGCAAGCGCACTTTTGGTCCCTCTTATGGTCTGATTTTATCACTTTCGTCCCTTTTAAATTTTTCGTAGCAGATGCGTCCCTTTTATCAATGTAGTGTAACAATTTCATCCCTCTTAAATCTTTCGTAACAGATTCGTCCCTCTTGTGTTAATGTGTTACATAATGGTCCTCCTTATTATTAACTTTTTACAGAGTGGTCCCTCTTGTATTTTTTTTTCCACGTTAGTCCCCACTATGAATTATTTGTTTCACTTTGGTCATTTACAAGGGGTCTTTTACTTATAGTGTTACATTTTGTCTCTCATAAAATTATTTTGTGTTAATTTAGTCCCTCATAGAACTGTTTATTTATCAATTTAGTCTCTCATAAAACTGTTTCGGCACTGTAGTTCACCTTGGACCACCGAAAAATGATCAAAGTGAAACAAATACTTCATAATGAGAACTAACATGGGAAAAAAACACAAGATGGACCACTTTGTAAAAAGTTAATGATAAGGAGGACCATTAGTGGTGTTTACCCTTTATACCAGTATTAAAATTGGTTGCTGTTATTTTTGTGAATTAGTTGCTGTTATTAAAGATTTATATAAATTAATGTACATGATTACAGATTTGCAAAATATTTCCTACCATTTGTTATTATTAATATACAAATATGATGATCAGGATTAACAAAAAAAACAATAACCATGGGAGGTTAATATTGTGAGAGAGGAGGTGGAGATGGAAAAGGGCGAAAACGCCCAAAAGCAATTTTCTGTTGAGAATGAACAATGGTGAGTTGGAGTAACGAATTTTCGATTTAGAAGGACAAATTAGGTAATTTCTTAAAGATAGCTCTGACAGTGACAATAGTTACTGTGGCAATAGCGCTAGTCAATTTATAATTTATAATTATTATTTGTCATTTTAACCCGCCCGAATCTCTCTCTCTCTCTCAAAAATCATTAGACCAATAAACCCCACACTCACTCACACTTTCCTACAGATATAGATATAGATATAGATATAGATATATAGAAATACACATATATACATACAGACATAATCACTCCTCAACCAACAAAACAAAATGATTCTCCCCCTCCCTCTCTAATAACTCCTCATAATTAACACTCACACCAAAAAACACACACACATATACATATACAATGCCGCCGCTGCTTCTGCTCCTCCTCCTCCTCCACCTCCTCTCCACCACCACCTCCTCCGATCTCTCCACCGACAGAGCCGCCCTCCTATCCCTCCGCTCCGCCATCGGCGGCCGCACATTCCTATGGAACACCACCCACCCCACCCCATGCAACTGGTCCGGCGTCCTATGCCAAAACAACCGCGTCACCGCCCTCCGCCTCCCCGGCGCCTCTCTCTCCAACTCTCTACCTCCTAACACTCTCTCTAACTTAACTCTCCTCCGCACACTCAGCCTCCGCTTCAACCACCTCTCCGGTCCTCTTCCGGACGACCTCTCTCAACTCACTCAGCTCCGAAACCTTTATATTCAGGGTAACCAATTTTCCGGACCCGTACCCGAATTTATCTTCTCCCTTCATTCATTAGTCAGGTTGAATCTCGCCTCTAATAACTTTTCGGGTCAAATACCAATCCGGTTTAACAATTTGACCCGTTTGAGGACTCTGTATTTGGAGGGGAATCAGTTCGATGGGGTTTTACCTGATATCGAGCTACCAAATTTGGAGCAATTCAATGTTTCTTTTAATGGTTTGATAAATGGTTCTGTCCCCAGAGGGCTTGAGGGGATTTCAAAAAATGCATTCTTAGGGACTTCGCTTTGTGGAAAGCCTCTTGATAATGCTTGTGAAGGTGAGGATTTAAACGGGGTTGGGAATTTCGGGAAAAGGAGGAAATTATCCGGTGGTGCAATTGCTGGAATTGTGATTGGATCTGTTGTTGGGTTATTTTTGTTGCTGTTGGTTTTGTTTGTTTTGTGTAGGAAGAGGAATGGGAAAAAGGGTAGTAGGTCTGTTGATGTTGCTGCGGTTAAAAATCAAGAGAGTGAAGGAGGGGAAAAGCCAATTGTGGAGGCCGAGAATAGGGGGATTAGTAACGGGCTTTCAGCTTCTGCTATGGGGGCTAATGGGATTGTGAAGAGTGAAAATGGAGGGGCAAATGTGGGCTCTGAGGGTGCGAAGAAATTGGTGTTTTTTGGGAATTCTTCGAGAGTGTTTGATTTGGAAGAGTTGTTGAGGGCTTCAGCTGAGGTGTTGGGGAAGGGGACGTTTGGAACAGCGTATAAGGCGGTTTTGGAAGTGGGGACTATTGTGGCTGTGAAGAGATTGAAGGATGTGAGTATTTCGGAGAAGGAGTTTAAGGAGAAGATTGAAGGGGTTGGGGCTATGGATAATCAGAATTTGGTGCCTCTTAGGGCTTATTATTATAGCAGGGAGGAGAAGCTTCTTGTCTATGATTATATGCCAATGGGAAGTCTCTCTGCACTTTTACATGGTGAGTCTTGTTCTAAAGTTTTGTTCTTGGTGATTGTATTAATATATATTGTGTTGGCTTCATATTATGTGCACAAGATTAATGTTGTATTAGAATTATGATTACTGAACTTTTTGCAAACTGGTGTAGGATTTCAAACTTAGCTTGCAATTAGATCATGGTTAGTCATTTGGATTTAACATATTATTGGGTAAACTGAGCAATGTGGTTTACAAATTTGTAAGTTTGTTATTCTTTGTTTATTTCAGGTGATGTTTGTTTGAGACTCTAACTCTGTTTTGTTCGCTAATCATTTCATGTTTTATATATTAACTGTGCCTCTCTATGTTTATATGCTGGCTACTCATATAAACAGAGCAATTGAATTTTGTCAACTTGTTTAGGTAGAGTTGGTGAGATCATTGCGTTTATTCTCTAATAATGCCCCCTCCATCTTCATACTTGTATGATATTCAGGACTTTGCACGTGTAATACAATCTCATTGAGGAGTTGAATTTACGTTTGCCTATTGTATTTGAAAAGTTGCATTAGAGTTTGTTCAAAATCAACATTTGACGTTTGACCTATTTATGTTCTTGATGTTTCATACTTTGGCATATTCAACTTATACAAGTATATGATTTAGGTTCATTGATTATAAAGTAACACTAAAAAGAAAGTAAATTTCTTCATTTAGTGACAATATATGTGGTTTTATGGTGTTCAGGAAACAAAGGAGCTGGTAGGACTCCATTAAATTGGGAAATCAGGTCCGGCATTGCTCTCGGAGCTGCTCGTGGAATTGAGTACCTACACTTCCAAGGTCAAAATATTGCCCATGGGAACATTAAATCATCAAATATCCTTCTAACAAAGTCCTACGAGGCACGAGTCTCCGACTTTGGACTTAACCATCTAGTGGGACCACCATCCTCTCCCACAAGAGTCGCAGGCTATCGTGCACCAGAAGTGACCGACCCTCGTAAAGTTTCCCAAAAAGCCGATGTTTATAGCTTTGGTGTGTTGCTTTTAGAGCTTCTTACCGGTAAAGCTCCCACTCATGCTCTTTTGAACGAGGAAGGAGTAGATTTGCCGAGATGGGTTCAATCGGTAGTTAAAGAGGAATGGACTTCTGAAGTTTTTGATCTCGAGCTTCTACGGTACCAGACAGTCGAGGAGGAAATGGTAAACCTTTTACAACTCGGAATCGACTGCACTGCTCAGTATCCAGACAATCGACCTTTGATTTCCGAAGTTGTGAAAAGAATTGAAGAGTTAAGACGATCGACTTTACGAGAGGATCGAGAGCAGATTGACCATGTTAGTGAAACAGATTAAACGTTGGAATAATGATTCAATGTGGATTAAAAATTCAATCTTTTTAGACCAAGTTTGATGTACTTGTTTTCTTGTATGTGAGAATCAAAAATTGAGAAGCATTTTCTCTTTTCCCTTTTCATTTTTTTTTTTTAAATTTGGGAGGGGCAGATATCATGTTCCATTTGTTCTTGTTGGGTGGATAATGGTTGATGTAATTATTACTTCAGCTTTAACTTTTCTTCTTTTCTGCTTTTTTGAATGGACTTCTTTATTAGTACTGTAATTGAGAACTGTATTTTTTTAAAATGGTTTTGTTGACATGGTTCCAATGCCCTTTTTTCAGTTTTTACAAGGTGTAAAGTAAAACCTGCACTTGGTAAAGAGAGCCCTAATTATTGCCTTTATTTCTGTAATTTAAGGAAGGCCTTGGTTAATTATTCCTTTTTTAAAATAATCTGCTTCTTTATTTTTTCTGCGAAATTGGGAGTTGGGTTGAGTTTGTTACAAATCATAAAGTAGAACCTGCAGCTTGAAATTTTGGAACCAATGTTTGTTCTTTTTTTTTTTTTTTTTTTTTACCAGTATCAATAATTATCCACAACCATAAACCAAAAACCTAACTAGAAGAAATAAAGCATTTGCAATGAATTGGAACTGTAAGTGAAGGTGACATGTACCTGCAATGCTCACAGATAAAGAGTGTTGTTGGGAGTTCAGAAAGTGTGATGCAAATTTATTAACATGGAAATGGAAATTGGATGGTCCACCAATCACAATTAAAGCATACAGTTTGATTTTCAGTGGTCCTCTTCTCTTGTATTTTTGGTGATTTTTTTTATTTATTTAGACTAATCACCAAAATTTTTTATTTTTATTTTTGTTTTTGAGGGTGTTTTACTAACCCTTCTTTAGTTAGTGTGTTTTTGCAGTGAGGAATGGAAGCAAAGAAACAAATGTCTGATGGGATCCATTTGAAATATGGGTTTTTAATCTTGTCCTTTTTGTATGTTTAATATTTTGGCAAATTGTTGTGCAGCTGTGTTCAGTGGCTTTTCACATGTGACAAATCTGGAGACTGAGTTGTGAGTGTTGTTACTGGACCCAAATGAACACTCTGTCTGCCTTTTGGCTGAGGCAATTATTTGAAGGGAATTTGTGGGCTTTCCTCAAATTATTATGGAGAGTGCCAAATTCAAGAAGAATAGTAGTTAATCTCTGCAATCTAACACTATTACTTAATTTATTTTATCTACTAAACTGTATATTTTCAGATCGAATCAAAAAGAAAAGTGCATTGAGTATGAGGGGGTCACACGGTAGAATTCGAACAAAATAATTACAAAGCACTACCATTTGACCCAATCAGCCACAATATCTAACATCATAAGTGACTGGGTTTTTGCACAAAAATTAATTTGAGACTTGACCGCCTAAGAACAAAACAATACCAAGTGTACTCTAAAATTAATCTACATTTTGTTGAACGCCGAAAATTATATTTGACTACACGTGTTTCTTTGAAGTTTAGGTTTAAAAGGAAAATCGAACTATTTAGGATAATGATTTTTGTCATTATAAAATTGGTCAGAACAAATTTAATGGAATGAATTGTTTTAGATCTTTCCAAAATTGTCATCCTATTTTTTATAGAGGGAATTGCACTTTTCATACTCAACTTTTGATACCTTTATATATTTCATATCATATCTTTCAAAACGACACATTTGATACTAAAATTGACCAACCTTTTTTACATTTGATTTGACTGTTAATTTGTGTATATAAAATATCACGTGTGTAGCACATGTCCGTTAAGTCAAGAAAAAAGAGGAGGGGGGAGGGGGTGAAATGCAATTATCTAAAAATTTGGCAGGTTATTTGAAGCCGACAACCATAGGCAGGGGCGGATCCAGGAATACGGGTCAGTGGGGGCTAAGCATAGAACAACTTTTTGATAAGTTTCCCCCGAAAACACCAAAAAGTTTTTGTATTTGAGTCAACCAAAACGAGAATATAGAGTAGTTTCTACTTCAACATATTTTTTTTATTTACAATTTTTCCTAAGATTTCTCGAAAATTTTCGAAAAATCTCGAAAAGTTTTTAATATACAACTGACTGAAACATACGTCAAATATGAAACTTTAATACATGGGGCTATAAGATTCTAGGATAAATTAAATAATCGAAATATAATTTCGGATGACACCAATTATATTCACAATTAATCGCACCAGTTTTTAATTTTCTGAAATCTGTACATAATAGCCAGGGTCGGAGCTAGATCAATTTTTTTTTTGAGTGGGGGGTGGGGTGTGAAGGTGTTTATGTAGTAATGTATTAAATAAAACGTATAATAAAAAAATCGAATTCTCATTATTATTATTAAAAAGGAAATAAAATTAAAAAAAATATTAAGAAATAACAAAAATCAAAGAACAATTATTCGGAAAGAAAAAGAAGTTGGGGAACAATTGTTGAGAAAGAAAAAGAAATTAAAAGAACAATTGTTGAGAAAATAAAATAGATTAAAAAAATAATTGCTAAGAAACAAAAAAGACTATAAAATAAGTAACAAAGGAAATGACACTCTTGAAATTTGAACACGGGACAATGTTGATAAACATGCATAACCAAACCAATGAGCAAAGGTATTTTTTATTTATAAAACTAATATAAATTTGAACAATACTTCTTACCAAAGGAAAAAAAACTAAAAAATGTGCAAAAGTAGAATGCAAGGATCGAACTCCGGTTATCATTCCAAATTTTCAGTACCTCATCCAGTAGGCAAATGTTGTTACTATGTTATGATTACTACTAATAAATATATATTATAAATCTGAGTTGGGGCTATAGACCCCACTAGCCCCTATGTAGGTCCGCCCTTGACCATAGGGGAGGAAGGAGACGGTCATAATTCCAAATAACTTGCCAAATTTTTAAATAATTGCATCCCCCCCCCCCCCTTTCATTTTTTTTACTTAACAGACATATGATGCGCACGTGACATTTTTCTTCCAAAAATTAACGACCAAACCTAATGTAAAAAATGTTGGTCAATTTTAATATTAAATGTGTCATTTTGAAAAGTATAATATAAAATATATAAAGATACCAAAATTTTTATATGAAAAGTGCAATTTCCTTATTTTTTATATGCACTTTCTCCACTCATTTTCAATTGTCTCCCAATCCATGAAATTGTCAACAAATTTCCAACCATTAAAACAACCAAATTTTTTTGAAGAATTAGAGTTAGGAAATGCCGCCATCCAAATTCAAGTAATGTTATCATCAATATCCATAAACCCCCAAATTTTGTGATAAAAATGATAATTACTTACACACCCTCCCTCACTTTAAGTTTGACTAATAATTTTACTTACTATTCGTTGATTTACCTTTTTTTTTTTTTAACAGAAATAGGAAAGAATTAATGTATAATAATACGAGAATATATATAGTAATATAGTATAGTAATAAATATAAAATTGTAATAATAGTAATTATGAGGTGCAAAAATAGACATTTTACGCACGCTATTTCTATAACAGCAACTAACGGCCATGGACAAATTGGTGATCGTTGAAATCTCTAAAAAAAAAAGAAAGGGTGATTTAAGTTCAAACCCTATGAGGCTTAGTCATATTATGAGAAATCTCCTGACGTTTCAGTAATACAAAGAGATCCCCTATAATTTAATAATCCTAACGAGGACATCCCCTACAACTTGTGAAAATGTTTATAAAAGCATCATGTAAGCGATATTCTTGTAATTTTTGAAACTACAAGAAGTTTTTTGTTATATCTATAAACTTAGAGGGTCTGAGTGTAAATCACCAAAAAGAAAATCTCGAATAACAGAGGTTTATATAAACAAGGGGCTTCTTAATTATAGTTCACGTTGGAAGTAATTGCGGACAGTTTATATCTCATAACCAATCAAATATATTAAAAAATTCAACCATGACCTGCTAGATAGGTAAAAATTGCCAGTCATATTTTGTATTGATTTATGGTGTAATTACCGTAACACCCTTGTAACTTTTTTTTTGTTGAGGAACAAAAAATTATAGTAAAAAAGAGATGAAGCCCCCATTTTACCGAGTGATGACAACCTAATTGAACCAGTGTTTTAAGGAAGATGACAAAAGAACCATAAGGAATTCGGTTGTCATCAGTTGACATATTTTTCAATGCTAATTATGATGGCAATTACTCCATTTCTGGCACGCAACAAATAGGGCTGTCAATGGGGCGGATTTCAATCCGGATCCGATCTGAATCCAATCCGATTTATTAGTATAATTGTTTGATTAGTGATCCGATGGACCAGATCCGATTAATAAGATCCGTAATCCGAATTATATGGAGTGAATATGAATTTAGGCTGATCCGGTCCGTTACATATACGTATCCGATATATATTACTATATGTTGTTTATATATTATGTATTTAAACCAAAATAAAAATAGAACTATTATATGTTCCACTAAAATCTTTTATTATATTAAAAATAATATTAAAAAGAAATGCATGAGAGATGTTGGTGGACTGACTTGATAACTAATTGAGCCTACAACATATTAATTTATGCTATTTAATAAGAAAAATCAAACAACCATTCATTCTTCAATTTTTGTCTTCTCTTCCATTTCTCAATATTGAGTTTTCTTATTCTTTGTCCCAGTTTACATCTTTTTTACTTATATATTTTCTTTATTCCTTTGTTCTAATTTTTATTGTTTATATTTGCCCACCATATTCCATTTTCTATAATTTTCAGGCAATAGTTTCGATGAAATAAGTAAAATTTTATATTTTTAATTCATGATGGCAGAATCTACAAGTGTTTTGATCCACCGGATTCGGATCCGGTTGCTAATATTCCATATTCGAGCGGATCCCAATCCGGATAGAAGAAATGGAAATCGGACTCTGATCCGAATCGGCCCTGATCCGGTCCGAGTCCGACCCATTGACAGCCCTAGCAACAAAGTTGTTACTCCAAATTTAATTAAAGTCCTTGACTTTTAGATAGATTTATGTAAACCTCATGAATTACATAAGTCAATTAATTGCTAATAATAGTCAAATATAGTAACTTCCTAATTAAAATTTCCTAAACAATAGTAAATACATTGCTCAAGTAAGTTGCAGCAAAATAAAAAATTGGGACCATTTAAACTACTTGATCAAAATATTATGTAGCAACTAGCAAGCTAGGGGCGTGGATAAGGGTTTATATATAATTCATTTCCCTCACTCTCACTGCATATATATTTTCACAGTCTTAGTTCATCATCACCATATATACTATTGTTCATTTGTTAACAACGGATTTCACAAATACAGTTGGTGTATTTTTACTTTTATATCCTCAAAAATAATGGTCGAGACACTACAAGAAAAACGGATTTTTCCAACGGATTTTCCGACGGATTTTTCGGAAAAATCCGTTGGAAAATGGGTTTTCCGACGGATTTTTCCCGTCGGAAAATCCGTTGGAAAAAGCGGCGTAGGAAAATTTTCCGACGGGGTTTTAATGACGGGTCTACCCGTCGGAGAATGCGTCGGAAAATTTTCCGACGGGTTTTCCGACGGGTTTCCCGTCTGAAATTTAAATGACCTAATAAGCTTTTTTTTTTTTTTTTTTCGGGTTTCCGACGGGATAACCCGTCGGAAATGGGCAATTTTTATTTTTTATTTTTTGATTCCGACGGGTATAACCCGTCGGAAAAAAGAAAAAAAAATTATAAAATTAATTATTTTCCAACGGGTTATAACCCGTCGGAAAAAAGGAAAAAAATTATAGAATTATTTTCAGACGGCCCTAACCCATCGGAAATCATTTAAAAAAAAATTGCAGCAAAAATTCAATTTTTTTTTTAATTTCCCCGGATTTAATCCTATATCAATGAAATCAACAAATCCCACATATATCTTACAAATCCAACAAAATATCAATGAAAAAATTCATAATCATAAAATATCTTACAAAATTAAATTAGTCTCAACCATCATCACAAAGTTTCATAATAAAAAAAAGTATTCAAATATTTCGGAAACTATAACAAAATCTAATTAAGTTTTAATCATCTTAGGTGGGTTTTCTCTTTGAGCTTGTATGTATCCCAGTATGCCACTAAATCATCCCAGTAAGATTGAATCATCCATCTTGGCCTGATATTTGCATGTCGATGTCTTTCTAATTTTTTCCTAAGCGAATTTACGGCATGATGATCAAATAACTTTCTCATAATAATATCATGCTCAGGTGCCCAACGATATTTTCTCTGCAAGTGATTAGATAATATTTATATAAATAATAGACTAATAAACAATATATTAAATTAATTAGATCAATACCTGGAAAAAACTAAACCACTTATCCCTCTGTCTTTCAGTGGCATGAGTGTACGAGCGCCACGCGCCTTCCCAACCATTTTCAATACATTTCCCAGCATGACGAACAATATATATATATGATCATCGCCATCAAACCTACATCGGATAACAAAAATATTTTAATTACGTATACCAAATTAACATTCATAAATAGTTTGAAAACAATGAAATTAAGTACATACTCCATATAATCTTCGCCAGGAGCAATTAGTTGCCTCGTATCAGCAAGGCCCGTACTAGGACCAGCAATCGAAACAACCATCTGAAATAATGTGATTACAAAAAATTGGAGCCTATTTAATTAAGCAATAATGTGATAATTTAAATCAAAACAAATGTAAAACTTATAACTAATTAATTAAGCAATACTTGAAATAGTAGGCAACATAGTATAGAATAAAGTACCTATTTGAATGAAGGCATTGTTCTTTGCCTAACTTTCTTAAAGGCCTATTGGCTTTCTTAATTTCCAACACCATAACTATATCCAAAATTACAAACATATATATAACTTCTACAACATCATCAAATTCCTACTACATTCTTTAGAAGCTCTAATTGCTAATAAATGCAAGTTATGATAATGAAAAACAGAGGGGCATAACTCATAAGTTCCACCAAATCATCATCATCATAAGAACTTCAAGCGTTAAGAAAGGCAAAACATCATCATCCACCTCATGAACTTCGAATAAAGGTGCATACTTTCCTAATCCCAATTGATTCAACTACACTAACAATCTCAAATCATATTCGTTTCCATCACAACTATAACCAAAACAATGAAACAACAAGAAAAACATAATCCAACAAAACACAAGTCCAAAAACCTCCAACAACACAAGTAGGCAAATCGAAATTACAAAAACCTTCAAAGCACCCAATAAAATTAATCAAAATTAAACAAAACGGGTAAATGACGAAGCAAGGTAAATGACGAATAACCACATGCATATATATGGTGCGTAAACTTAATATGTACTATTGTAACTAATACTATAATAAAATTGATCCTAGTTGCCTGCCTAATGAACGCAGAGGCAGAGCCCAATTCTCCATTTTATTTTTTCAATCAATGCTTTATAAATTGATTGCTCTATATATATAAATGCACTACCTACCAATATGTGAACATCTTGTTATTTATCATGGTGAAGAAAAAAATAAAACGAAAACATTGTTCAAATGATGCCTCAAATTCATTTCTTTGTAATTAGGTGGACCTATCCAAATCAGATATCAAAGTAACTCAAAAAACCGAAAAAAGAAAAGGTTACCTTACCTGCCATATTCATTATCAACCATTAGTTATCCTAATTTACAGCAGAAAAGCATTCATTTCATTTGTGTTTAGAGTTCATTCACCATTGTTGTTTCCACACCCAAATATCCCTTATATATATAATATTACAAATTAAAAAAGTTGAATGAATGAAAAGTTGAAAATCCCCTTGAAACAACGTACACATCAAACAATTAGTGAAAAGTAATTAAATCTCACAGTGGGGAATTCGGGCTGGGCTAAGGGCTTCAATTGGCGTCGGTGGTGCTGCGGTTCCGGAGTGATGCTACGGATTTCGTGGATGTGCGAGGCGGTGGTGGGTGGGGCGTGAACCAGACAGCCTGCGGGAGTTGGAGGTTGTGCGTGAACCAGACGGCTGCGGGAGGCGGTGGTGGTGCGTGGTTGTGAACGACGCGGTGGAGGTGGGTGGGGCGTGAAGGAAGTGGCTGCGGGGATCTGGGTTGTGGGAGAAGGTGGTGGTGAGTGGTTATTCGGAGTGGTGGTGGGTGGGTTCGAGAGGAAGAGAGCGGCGGCTGAGAGGGAAAGAGTGAGGGGAAGAAATTTAGAATATGAAAATGGGTTAAAAGCCCTAATTTAGTCCCTGTTTTCCGACGGAATTGCGAAATCCGTTTGAAAATATATTTTTTTCCTTTTTTTTTTTACTTAAATTATTAATTATTGTTTTTTTGTTTTTTAAATTAATTAATCAAATTATTAATGTTAGAAAGAAATTAATGTTATTAAATGGTTAAATTGAATGAAAATTGGTGAAAAATAATTCAAATCAATTAAGGCGAGTTTAAATTAAATCGATCAAAAAATGGTTTAAATTAATCAAATTATTGCCAAAAAATTAATTGAATTAAAAAAACGGTTTAACCAATCAAAATTGATGTTATTCGAATTCAGATCGATCAATTCTCGATTTGTAACTTTAATTGACCAAATTCAAAATTCTTGACCATAGGGTTATGTACATTGAAGTTATTCGAAATGAAATTGATACTTGTCTGAGAATTAATTAATCAGTCACTAATTCAAAATTGTTGACTATATGGTTATGTACATTGATGTTATTCGAATTCAGATCGATCGATTCTCGATTTGTACGTTAATTGACCAAATTCAAAATCTTTGACCAAACACGATATGTAAGATTCAATCAATGGAGTTAAATTTACATATACAGTTATACACCACTCCTCTAAAGTTTGTTAAATTTACATATACACCACTGATGTTACAATAACAGCCAAAGACCTCCCCCTCTACCAAACTCCCTTAATTAAAACTTTTAACAAAATGATACTTTTACACATGTCCTCTCCTTCAAATTATAATTAAAGAATATGTTAAAAATAAAATGACAAATAATCGTGCTCAATTGAGTCAATCAAATATTAAAGGGTCAGTTAACTCTATGGGAAAAATCGTTTATTCAATTTGATTTAAAAAAAATTAACTAAAAAAAACATTGTTACACTCTTTGTTTTTACATTTTCACATAAATAAGTGTTCATTAAAAAAAATCACATCAGTGCCCATTAGGCATAATACAACGGGTACAATAATGGATAATGTTGTCGTGAAATTGATCATTTTCACTAGAAAACGTACGTGTAAACATGGCCTATTGATTAGATTAACTAAATTCAAAATGCCCTATTGATTATTGTTGAGCCTAGGCACATGTTTAGAATATAATTGAGGTAGAGGTTCAATAACGAGGGAAAAACACTTTTCATACCAAATTTTTATTCAAATTATACATTTAATATTGAATAAACATATTTGATATCATAATTTAGGCCTTATTGACACATTTTATTTGACTGTCAAATTTTTAACAGAATTCATCATGTGTGCGGCACGTGTCCGTTAAGTGGCACGGGTATTACACGCGCAAGGGGTAAAATTTCATTTTTGATATCAAACTTTTACCTACTTTATACTTTTGGTATCAAACCTTCGAAAAAGACACATTTAATACCAAAATTGAAGGCCGTTTGACACATTTGCTTTTACCATCAATTTTTTTGGACGGGAACGCCCACGTGGCCGTTAAGTCACCAAAATTGCACACTTTTTGCACGTGATGTGCTCGGGCAAGTAGTATTTGGACATAATCTTAATTTTTGCCATAACTCCTTCATTACAAGGCCATATTTTGTGTTCTTTATATTGCTGAAAATCTTTTGACGAGAGCTTTCTAACGGTACAAGTTTAAATTCATGAAATATAATAGATAATTCTTAGATAATTAACAAAGTTTTGGTTCTATCTTAACAAATGAAATTGGAATTGCGTTTCATGAACTGAAACTTGTACCGTTAGAAAGCTCTCTTCAAGAGCTTTCCAGCCATATAAAGAACACGAAATTTGGCCTTGTAATGAAGGAGTTATGTCAAGATTAAGATTAGATCCAAATACTCGTTCGAGCATACCACGTGCAAAAAGCGTGCAATTTTGGTGAATTAATGGCCACGTGGTCGTTCCTGTCCAAAAAATTTATGGTCAAAGCAAATGTGTCAAACGACTTTCAATTTTGGTATTATATATGTCTTTTTCGAAGGTTTGGTACCAAAAGTATAAAGTAGGTAAAAGTCTGGTATCAAGAATAAAATTTTACCCACTGCACGTGCAAAATCTGTGCCACTTAACGGATATGTGCCGCACACGTGATGAATTCTGTTAAAAATTTGACGATCAAATGAAATGTGTCAATATGACCTAAATCATGGTATCAAATGTGTAATCTGGACAAAAAATTGATATCCAAAGTGTTTATCCTCTCTTTATTTTATTTTTTTGATAAAAGAGAAATCATGCATTAGAAATTACCGAATCGAAAATGTTTGTTACAAGAGTTTGGGGATCAACCCTATCACAAAAAGCTTCCAAGGGAAGTGAACCGATAGTTACATGGGTTTGTCTATTATGAGATAGCTGAAAAAGCTATCTCCAATAAGATATGTGATCTTCACCATTAAAATTAATCAAGATTAAATCCAGATCACACAATTTTGTCCAAGGTAAAATTGATCAATTGAGCCCTTTATTTTGTTGGACAAATCTGAAAATGCAAATTTACTTTTACACCCTTATATAAATATGAGTAACAAGCACAAAACAAATTCTCATTTTTCTCCATTTTCCATGTACATCTTCTCTCTTTCTTTAAAACCCTAGCACCACCGGTCCACCACCACCTCCGCCAAAGATTTATGTTGGGTGACTATGTCCGGCCACGGGACGACCATTTTTGGCTTCGGGTTGCCGGAATTGCCGGTCACGCTAAGGCCAGATCTGGCCTTCGCGTGGTCGGAACAGGCCAGATCTGGCCCTCGTGTGGCCGGAACCGGCCACGCGAAGGTGCGGCGCTCCGACCACGCAGGCGGCGGCGCCTTCCACCCTGATGGCGCAGGATTTGTGGGGAGGGTGAGAGATCCGGTGGGGTGGGTGGTTTAGGTGTGGAAGATAACTTGGATTTAGGGTTTTGGTGTGTAGAAGAAAATTAGATGAATTAAGAGGATATTTTTGTCTTTCTAAAAATAAATATTTTAACATAATTGAAAAATGGGACACTTGTTATTCCATGAAGGGCTATCTCAATTACATAATATCCAATAAAATCTCTTAATAGAATGCCCCTAGTTACATAGCCATTCCAATTAACGATTTTGCCCCATTTGGCTAGAAATGAGCGGATTTATTACCAAGACGGGGGACTTTTTTGATCTTCCAATTAGGCCAAAGATCTGGCAGTAAGGGCGTCGGCATGACTTGACCATTCGAAAGAAGGAGCTGAGCTTGAGATCATCATAACCGCAAGGAGGGAATCGCTTTCAAAAATCACTTTTTTGCATTTAACGGAGTTCATGAGGGTGAAAGCAGGGCAACAATAGTGAATGTAGTAGGATCACAATATTCTTCTCCACTATCTTCACTTCTCATTCTCATAAACAACTCAATTGGAATCTTCCTGCGCACATAACCCACAAATAGCTAGCAGTCCAAGAAACCATATTTCTCTGCGGCATTTCATCAAATATTCGCTTAGCGACCCTATATCACCATTCAAAAGATACCCATTTAGCAAGCTAGTCCAAATAGCAACCTATGGTACTAAACAAACGTTGAGCCAAGTCGATTAATTGATTTTTACCATACATATCAATCAGAGCATTATATATGCACACTAGGTCTGGGGTTTTCAAGATACTTATGAAACATGCTTCCATTTATTAGGTCCTTAAGCAGAAAGAGCAGTGACTATGGATTGAGAGTCGGGTCAACTCGGAAAACAGCAGTAAAGCTTTTGCTGGTTGTTTGATATTAAGGTAAAGATTTTGAGGAGATATGTCCCAAGAGCCAACATATATCTGGGTCTGGCATTTCTCCATTCGGTTCCCATAATCATAATCTGATTAGCAGCTTTGTTAGTTTGTTCTTCAACTAGGGTTAGAATTGAGCTCGTTTAAGATCATCCATGACGACGATGTGCTGGGTGGGAGGCTAGGCTACCGTAAACGAAATTAAGGTCTATTCAATTTCATTAATTAATTCCACAACGCTTCTGATTAATTTCCCATTTGTTTCTTCTTTTTTTCTTTCTTTTATATATACTAAAAATTAATGTTGTTGATAGATTGTTGGAAAAGTGTGGATGTTTTACTACAGCTTATGGTGTGGAATTGCTGAGTATCATTGGCGAAATGTAGGACACACATGCAAATCCAATTTCATTCTATTCTTTTCTTGTTGATTTTACCAATGGTTGAAGTGTTCTATATATAGATATTAAATTATAAACATTTAGCAGCTACTGTAAATTTTTATTTATTTAGTTGTTAACTTGACCCTGATCTTAATCTTTTAATATAG
Source organism: Penstemon newberryi var. newberryi (assembly GCA_030819805.1). Taxonomy (NCBI): domain Eukaryota; kingdom Viridiplantae; phylum Streptophyta; class Magnoliopsida; order Lamiales; family Plantaginaceae; genus Penstemon; species Penstemon newberryi. The sequence goes on from JAUALY010000008.1 coordinate 3,113,643, forward strand.
TATATACATACTGGTAATTAAATTACATGTCAATCCCATATAAGCAGCATAACCAGTTGAATGACCCTGCCATTTCTAACACAAACTATTAACCAATTGTTGCTTTAGGTGAATTTTCTATTTTGCTGAATGGTAAATGAAATTACACTGAGGAAGAACTAGTGGAATATCTGGACTCGTACGAGAATGCAATGACTGATTGGGCGTTGCAGGTTGCACCAAAAATTTGAGGAAGTCAGATTAGCCCAATTTCGAAAAGCTTTTTCTCAAACTTTAGATGGAGATATATACATCATACATACATGTACATGCACTAGGCAAATTGCACCGCGCAAGTATTGCCCAGATCTAGTAGCTATTTACTTTATACAAGTATGGGCCTGTTTGGGAAAGTAGTTTGGGAGAGTAGTGGAGGTTTGTGAAATAATCTCGATTTGCGTAATGTTATTTGTTTGAGTTTTGAGAGAGTGATTTGAGAAATAAAGTAGGTGTAGGTTTTTTTGGAAGAGTTGGGTTGTAGGTGTAAGATGTGTAAGACTTTATGTCAAATCATGTTTGTTATGTGAGATAAATTGTGTAAGAGATAGGTTACTTTATGTTAAATCAAAGTAGAGTTTGTATAGGTTTTGTTTAGAGATAAGAAATTTATTGTTTGTTTGGCTTTGAGAGAGTAGTTTGAGAAAATTAATGGATGAAAAAATTATTTCGGAAAATAAAAAACATGTTTGTTTGGCATTTCTCAAACAAGAAAAAATTCTGGAAAACGCCAAACAACAGACCCATAATTTTTTAGAGCATTCATAGGAGTATTTTTTAAATGATTCTAATATTCTCTCTTAATGACTCTCAACATATATGACTTTAGAGTTAATAAACACATATATGCCAAAACATTGCATGTTATCTTTTATTGGGCTGCCCATTTAAACTTATAATGGACCCAAACTGATAAATCAGCGGGTCAAAATACTAATCCGGCTTGGCGTCTGAGTTGATACATGAGAATTGAGATTATACTAGTAATAATAAATTAATAAATGCACTATAGTTAGAAATTATCAAGAATTTCTAGTTTTTGAGACAATAGAATAAATTTGGAGAAAAAAATCAGCATTTAATTTATTTTTTCAGAAGACAGCATCTAATAAATAATGAACATAAGGAGCTAGCACAAAATTTGTAAATAAGGTAGTCTTTATCACAAAAACTGAACACTGGAGAACTTGTAAAACCAAAAATATTAATAAAATGTTCCCGGCCCATTTTGCACAATTAATAAAATATAAACTTGACTTATTCCATCAATTCCTAAAGTCTCCCAAATATGAAATAATACTATAATATATATTATTATATTTGGAGCTTATTGGGTAAAAAAAATTCTGAAAAAAAGTAATTTTGTTAGATTTTATTGTAAATAAAATTTCATAATGTGGACCTAAATAACTATATTCAATCGTATTTGATTAGCTAATTATTTTAGGTTTCCAATTAAAAGTTATCGACTAAGGTTCAAAAGATTGACACACAAAAATATATAGATCATAGGTGGGGGTTAATTGAATAACATTTAAATGTGTAAATAGTAAAGTGTTAATTAATATTTATTGATGGACTGAATATTAATTAATAAGAATTAAGTAGTGCAGTTATTCTTTGATGTAATGTGCACGTTAGTCCCTGATCGATCTAAGAAATTTTGAACTGCTTGAATAATTTGTTTAGTTATACAATGAACTCCGACAACTCTTCTCATGTATTCCTCTTTTATCTCGTTTTCCTTGTTTGCAAATTGGTCTTGGGCATGAAAGATAGTTGTGTTGTATGTTTGTGATCCTTGTGCTTTAAATAAATTAAATATTACTCCCTCTCGTTTTATATTAATTGGCATATTTCATATTTTCAAACAGATTAATAAACATCATCATTACATATATTTTGATGGTAAAATGTCTCAAATACTTTTTATAATGATGGTTACTTTTTAATCTTTTATTAGTGAGTGGTGACCATTGAGTTTCCCAACTTAAATGTGAGAAATTGGCAAAACTGAAAATAAAAAAGATACTTTGAAAACACAAACATGTCAATTAATTTAAAACATTTTTTTTTTTTTTGACAAATATGTCAATTAATATAAAAGGGAGGGAGTACTAATTTCACCCTTTACCTTTTCATCATTATCTTCTAAAAACTCAAGAATCCAAACAGAAGTTGGGTATCAATAATGAAATTTGTGACTGTAGTCCACTAGAATGAAATTGGGGGCAACAGCCACAGGTGCATAAAAAGCATTCAAAAATCCAATCCAATCCAAATGGGCATAAGTACCCAGAAAGAGACAGATAATAGACCAACTATAGTGATGAGGTCCAGGTTGATCTTCAGCACTTTAAAACCAAAAGCTACCCCCCACAATAACATAAATTAGTACTATATAATTCACATGGATCAAATTTCTATAGTTTCAGTTGAAAATTTTTAAAAAAAATTATTTTTGAATCAACAGAAACCATCTAATCAATTCCGGAACTCTTTGTTTGCATTGAAGATTTAGTAATTTTTTCACAGTTTTTCCTTGTGTTTCCGATATTTTTTTCTAATATTCAACTGACCGAAACATACTGGAGAAACAAAATTTTAATCAATAATAGTTTCGTAACTTTCATTGTTTATGTGCTTGCATTCTTTATCTCACGCACAGACACACAATGCACTCTATAGATTTAGCTTTACTTTTGTTATACATTTTTTTTGTTTCCCAAGGTTATCAAGGTCCTAGACATGATTTATTTAGTTCATATCGAGGTGCGTCGGACATACATATTATGTAAAAATTTGAACCTAAATTCACCGTATTATCGGAACTAGCCCCTTCCAGTAGTATTAAATATGGGGATTGAAACTTGAAATAACATTGACCCATTGGGACAAGGAGCATGGGTTTGTGATCTCCTTTTTATCCCATTTTCTCTTTTTCTTTTTGGTTTCAATTTGTTAAACAATTCTGAGAAGCAGAGTACCCTTTTTAGTCTCCATGTGCACCCATCAACTTTAGCTGCACTAGTGGATCATTTCAATGAAAGACAAAAAAAAATCAAAAAAGTAAATAAAAGAAATTAAACTTGCTTGAATTGAGTTTTATTGAATTTCGAGCATCACATATCAAGCTTTATGTGATTTTCCTTAATGGAAATTTCTGTGGGGATAGATAAAAAACAAAAAGTAACATCCGATCGAATATATGTTACACGCAGAACACGCAGTGGGAGGAAAAAGAATAAAGGACACAAAAAAGGTTACAACCAAGAAAGCTTCTTTTTGAAATGACATCTGCTTTGTTAAGAAGGATCTGAAGAGAAATGTGGGAGTGGCACTCTTTTTATCTTATGCATATGGGACGTAATAAAATCATCCCCCAACAAACCCTAATCATGAATATATGAACAATTAATATGGGGTCCAATAATTTTGGAATCTATCAATTATTAAAATTTAAAGCACTTAAGTGGAAGTTCCTAAATCATTTAATTTGAGAAGTTCAAACTCAAATTGGAAGGCCTAATCTTTGAAATCGTGTGTTTGATAGTTAGAATTCAGCAAGTTAGCATTTGAATTGGTGAATACATTTAATTTGAGCTATCCTTGATTCTTGAATTTCTATGAATAAAATGTTAAGAAAAATATTTTTCTTTTTCATCAAATTACAAAACATTGAACTACATTTATTATTAATTTGCATTTTATTTATCATTTACCCACCCAAATCCATAAACTAACTCCCATAACATTAGCATTTGAAGTTGTGAGTACGAAATGTAGCAAAAGGACACAATTGTAATTTTGATAGTACAACTTATAATAGCTTTTTTTTTTTAAATATAAAAGTCAGATCGATATTTGTAATTAATTTTATGAACTATCAACAATATGAAAGTAATGCAACCTCTTATTTGGATAGTTCATCTTAATATGATGATTGAATACCAAATTCATGTATATATATATGACGGTAATAAATGTGTATATGTTTCGTATATATATTTTGGAATATAAATATGCTGAAACTCTTATAAATAATGAGAATTCCTGTAACGTTGTATTTATTATTGTTGTTTAAAATATTTAATTATCCAAACACAATTGAAATTGTTGTTTGAATTATTTGAGAGATGGGGATAGAATTGTGATAAGTGAAGAAACAGAGCATGTGAGTGGGGTGAGGCACCTTTAAATCCAAAAAGAGAAGTTTGCCTGCGAGACTCCAGAAGTCAAAGACCCAAAGCATCAAATCTTAAAGATTAAAAAGCTACTTTCCTAAAGAGCCAAAACGTGCAATTATACGGCCGGTTGGGCTTCATTTTACCTTAAGCATTCAACTCTTTCAACACTAGCTAGATGAAAAATAATTCTTTTCATTCAATTGTATGATCATATGTAATGTATTGACAAACTAAGAATGCAATACGATTCACGTGGTTTCAAAATGAAAAATTATTTCTTTTTGTGTATATATACATTATCCGTAATTGAGAATTATTGCAAAATTCACAAATATTTTGAATTTTATTTAATTAAATTTAGTATAAAATTACTTTTGAAACTTGCTTTAGTTAATTAAATGATTCTAATTTAAATTAGTTTTAAAAATGAACTCTCATTTTTTATACCTATTGCTGGAGTGAAAAGTTTTTATAGATTGCAAAACATTGTAGCAAGTTGTAAATATGTGATTTGGGTCTAATTTTTCAGTACTCCATTGGTGTTGCTCTAAGGCTCGGATTAGCCCATCTGCCCAGGTCATGCGGATTAGATTAATATAGCCCGAAATTTTAAATAAACTTTTATTTTTTCGATCAAATTAAAGTATATAAATTAATTTGAGTCGGAAAAAAACAATGAAATACAAGTCCCACATTAAGATGATTATCTAGAGGAGCTAGCCAGGCTTGAGAGAGAGATGAAATTAAATAAAATTTGAAAAGATGCCTCCACTCCACTGATTCTGATGCATTAAATTAAATTCTGAATGAAATGAATGGAGTTTGTTTGTGTGTGTATTGAGAGTGACGACTGATATCTCATCTGATGAACAACCATTCAATTCAAATGTGGCACTGAAAAACATGGTGAGAGAGAGTATTAAGTATTAACAAACATTTATACCATGTGAGTAGTACTCCTATATATTTGCAGAACAAGGACTCATTTTCTCTGACCCATTTGCATACAACAAGGACACATACCCAAACTTGTTCTATCTATCATCTATGTATGTATTTTTTATTTTTAATAATTGTATCTTCTATATATATATATATACTATCATGCAATGCAATGCAATGCAATAATTCTATAGCTAGCAGTACAGTTGTTTATTTAATGCCCTCTTGAATTTTTCTGACCACCTATATAATAGTCCAAATCTAACACAACCAAAACCTAAGCCTAAGGATACTACTGATGATCGACTAGTATATATATATATATATATTCAAACACTAGCTACTACTCATTAGTCATTACATGATTTTGGCTTTTATTTGTTGGACATATACTATTTTAGAAGAATTAAGGGAAATACAAAATGTACATTAGTTATGCCTGAAAGAAATGTAAAATATTTGAGTTTATTTTCATGTTCTAACTTTAAAAAAATCAATATATCTCATCCTATATGTATTTACCTTTGTCCATTTTATTTTGTTTTATTTGGTTTTCAAATATTTCTTAGGACTTGATTTAATCACATTCTTTTTTAAAAAAGAAATGTTTTAGCATGCATATGAATAGGTAGCCATTATTAATTATAATTAAAGAATAGAAATTGACAAGTAAGAAAAGGAAATCAATATAATTATTGTACGTACATGAAGAGCTTTTAATACAAATCTAAATACTCATGCAACTTTAAATACAAACACCTGACCTGATCATACATCTATCTAGCTCATTAATTAATTACTCGTAATTAACCGGCCAACACACCCCACTAAATTAAACTTTCTTCCAATACATAATTAATTATGTCTACATTCGATCTGTTATCATATTAATTAACTTTGATCATCTTTTTTAACTTCCCATTCTCTCAATGCAGCTGATATGTAACTCAACGAAGAAGAAGAAGAAGCTTCTGGTCGGAATTTTTGCTTGCAAGAATGACAAGTGATTTGTAAAATAGTGGATCTCATTTGCTTAGACGCGTGTTCTTTAAGCGCTTGCGCCTTTTCCAACTCCGCCTGCGCCTGCTGTCGGATTCTTTTTGCGTTGGCAAATTCTTGCTCCGCCAGTTCGATCTGTCTCTTGGCCTGCTGACGCGCCTCCTCCGAGTAAGCCTTCTCCGCCATGGCTACCTCCAGGCTCGGATTCAGCTCGCTCATGGTGGTGGTGATGGTAGTGCTGCTCCCTCGCGGAGAGCATCTCCCCATGGCCATTTCCGATGAGCCAATAGAGAGTTGGAGCTGAGTCGAGTGATCATCCTCGACTTTACCTGAGATTACTGAAACAAATTAAATTGTTTCTTAGTGATAAAAATATTTATATATTCTAAGGAACGTAACAAAAGAAAATTAAGTTGTTACAATGACAAAAACTATTTTCAACTTGTCATTAATTGATAACTTCGGTTTTAGTAAGTGTGACAATTCAAGTTATGATTACCAACTATATTTTTTACGTTGTCAATTTTCGTGAATCACTAAATAACGATTATTGTCATTATATATATATGAAAATCATTTTAGTAATAAATTTGAAATAATTTTCAAGTAATAAGCAATGACAAGTACTTTATCATCATATCGTTTTCTTATTAAAAAAAGAAAAAAAAAAGTATTTTCTTATAGTGATGTGTTAATACCAGAGCTAGTGGGTTTGGTGAGGAGCTGGAGTTCAAGATTGGGAGGCCGGGAGTTATTCTTTGGGGTGGAAACGACACCGCCACCGCCATCATTAATATTGGTCAAGAATTTGGGATCCATTGGCTTAGACAAAGTTAGCGTTCCGGCCCATGGTGCAACGCTGAGATTGGTGTCGCTAGAGGGACTTGGGCTGGATGTCGTTCTTGATAAGCAAGCTGCCGGTGGTAGTTGAAGAGGGTGGTGCGATTCTGGTCGGAGACGCCCCATACTACAAGCATCCTGATGCTCAATGAAACTCTCCACTCTGCGAAAACCATTAACCAACCAATTTTTTATATTTTTTCTTGAGAAGAGGATGTAATTTCAATTTCAAAGTGTCCACAAATCTCAGCGAACCATAACAACGAGATCTTTTTCTTTTTGAACACTCCCACAGAATCTTAATTGATGATAATGATATATACAACAAGGGTGTAATGATTCTAAATGTAGTAAAAAAGTAGAGCAAATTAAAGGACATTTTGAGAAACAATGTATATTGTGTTTGAGAGCCAATGTATTTATTCAAGATGAATATGGGGTACAAGTCTAAACAAGAAGAGAAAGAAATCATATGCTACTATATATCATTTGGATCTTGACTTTCAAACAAGCACAATTATTAAGCTAGGTTGTCTTATTTCTCAAAAAGAGATCTAGTAAAAAGCCAACGTATTCCAAAAAGAAATTAATTAATTAACTATGATGTTTTGAGTAGATAGTGGGGTTTGCATTTTAAGGTTATAAATAAATTAAACAATTACAGGAAGAAGAACAGCTATAGCATCTTAATGACATCATTTTTTTATTTAATTAAATATGACTGAAATAATAAAGTCAAACACATTATTAAAAAACTATATATATAGATATATATACTCTAGATCTATATTCCATGCATAAATAATTAGAAAGAATAACCCACAACATAAGTCCTAATTAAATCTTTTGGACACCAATGCTTAACTGTAAAGTAGTTATATAATTAATTAATTAGGCCTTGGTGGTGCTGACATGGGTCAAAACCTAATCTATTAAGATTTCGCCGGAATATTTCTTGGATTAATATGCTAACACTGACTCTTGTGTAATATTGTAACAAGAAATACAGACAATGAGAATAAATTAAACAAACTCGCGCGAAATTATATATATATATATATCGATCAAGACGGAAACAAATAACTAAACATTCTGCACTGAATACAATACAAATCTTTCAAAAGACACATCTCCTGATTTTATTCCGTTAGAATATTTTGCATTTATAATCAATAAAAATAATTAATCAAGAACTAAAGAAGCAAGAAAATGCAGCTAAGACATATTATTTGAGTTAGTAAGTGTATGTATCATTCAATATATAGATCTAAATTTGTAACCAAGATCATTCGATATATTAAACATTTGAGATTGGAAGAAATTAATTAATTAATTACCTGGAAAAGACACGTCCACAATCACAAGAATGGCCTCGAGTCCCACAAGTTTTGAGATGTGCTTTATAATCGGATTGAACGGCATAGCCCTTAGAACATTTCTCACAAACCCATTGCTTCTGATTACTATGTTTACGGCGGAAATGTTTCTTAATTCCCACAAGGTCGCCGAGCGCGTGGCACGGGTCATGGTGCAGACAACTCGGTTCGGGGCAAACGAAAACACGCTTTCTCGCAATTGGAGTCTCGCGTTTTAGCAATTTCCACGGCACTTTGTGCCGTCGCCGATGCATCTGCAGATTCTGGTCTCGCTGAAAACCTTGGTTGCAGATCTCGCACACGTATCGATCAGATTCTAGAAGGGTTTTTGGAGATAGAGAAACCACTTCTGCATCTGGATCTATATATATAGTAATTAAATTAAAAAACAAAAAACAAAATAATTAATTAATCATATATATATATATATATATAGGTGATTGTTGTGTGTTTGTATATATAATTATAATTATTTACCTGGAGTCCCGGCGGGTCGTCTTTTTCTTTTGCTACTGGTGCCGCCATTTTCCGAACCAAAAGGCTCGGAGGAAGGGGAGGGATTAATGTTGCTTAACATTTATCAAACTTGTAAGGTGTATATTAGAGTACTGTTTCTCTGAGATTCAGCCCTTTGTTGTTTTGATTGGTAAAAAGAAAAAAAAAAAAAAAAAAAACTAATGGCCGGAGAAGAGAAGAGAAGAGAAGAGAAGGGGGGACTAGGGAATATACAGCTTAACTTAGCTTAGCTTAGCTAGTTATAACCATGGTTGAAAAGAAAAATAGTAGTAGTATAATGGAAAAAAGGCACTTTCTTTCTCTCTTTCGGTAATATAATCTAATAAGCTCTCTTTTCAGCTTTTCTATTTTTTAAAAATAAAGAAAACAAAAAAATAAAAGTGAACAAATAGTAACATCACCTTTTTCATTGTTGCTTTCTTTTGTAATAATCTTCACCTTCCTCAGGTATTGTTGTGGAGTCACCCTTAAAAACTAGTTGTAAAGAGAATGAATGATAAAAGAGAGAGAGAGAGAGACAAGAGAGGGAGGGGGTATGGGGTATGAGGGGTATTGACCCAATGACAGTCGTACGTAGACCGAAGAGAAAAAAAAAAAAAAAAATACTCCTACTACTGTAAAAACATCCATATCCCCACAAAGGAACAAAAATACACTCATTATTTATTTATATGGGTACAGACACAGTAAAATTTGCATGCATAAAAACTACTCCCCTCCACTAGAGGCCAAATTAAATGCTTAGCCTTATTATTATTATATATATATATATAGAGCATAGAGGTCTAATTTTTTTGTCTGTTTCATTCATATAGGCATAGCAGTATTCTATTCTATCTCTATAAGTCACATATTCACCCCTTCTCTCTTCTCTTTCCATCTTTCTCTCATTCAGTCATTTCACCTTTTGTTTCTATATATAATAGGAGTAATAATTAGTAGACTCTAATTTCGGGTGTGGTCCATCTAATCTAATTAACTGGAGTATTTGTTTGCTACGTGTGTAGTAGTGAATCAATTAACCAATGAGAGAGTTTCTTTTGGACAATTAATGTGTGTTTAACTTCACCAAGGGGAATATTGCTTTTTATGTCTCATACAATTGGATTATCAACATTTAATGCTCTTAATTATAAAGTTGCCTTTTTGCTCCAATTTTATAAAAACATATTACACTTTTTTATCTCACCTCATCTCGAAAGCAAAACCGGGTAAAAATCACAAGGAATTAAACAAAAATGCTAAAAACATATGGGCTATTCTTTGAGATCTAAAATACAAAAATATTTAACGAATTGTGACTAAAATTACTATTTTGTAAAGTTTAGGACCAGAATCACAAAATATATATTTAAGAGGAGACAGATATGCAATTCTTTAAAGTGTTGACTAAAATGTAAAATTTCTTAAAAATATGATACCAAATATGTTATTCTATGAAATTTTTAATACCAAATATGTTATTCTATGAAGTATGATACCAATCTCGGTCATAGTTTAATCCTATAAAACTAAAAATGTAATTTTAACTTAACTCGTAGATCTTGAGAGAGCGTACTTTATGACAATATCATGAATCAGGTAAATTTTATTTTACATCCACTACCTTGTTGTTTGCCCTCTTCAATAGGTAAGCTCTTTATTTAAGTGTTGGAAACCTCCCACAAGAAGTACTCCCTCCGTTTCATATTAATTGGCACATTTGTCAAATTTTTTTGTTTTAAATTAATTGACTTGTTTGAGTTTTCAAAGCATTTTTTATTAATTTTGCCCCTTTATCTCATTGGAGTTGGGAAACTCGATGTTCACCATTCACTAAAAAAAAATTAAAAAGTAGTCATCATTATAAAGAGTATTTGAGATATTTTATCATAAAAAAATATATAATGATGATGTTTCTTAATCTGTGTGAAAACAAGAAATGTGTCAATTAATATGAAACGAAGGGAGTATAATTCTATATATGTAGGACAATTACAATATTTGCCAAAAGGAAAAAGGTTTTGGGGGATCGACCAAATACTATAGGACATTATCGAATTATTGGCATGAACTTTATGCCTGTGCTTTTTTACCGCATATTTTATTTATTCTTTAGCAGGTAAATACAAGCACTATTAAATAACGTCCCAAAAATATGAGTAAAAGTAAAAATTGTGACACAATCGAATAATTTCCCCGAACAAACGCATCAACTTAACAGTGGCAGGCAACAAAAAATTGTCTCATGTAAATGACATTTGGTGATGGGTTGGTTCAAACTGGGCCCTAATTGCTCAATTCAATTTCGCCCCACTAAATTATTAGCCCTGTGGAATAAATATATGGCGTAAACATTAACATTACATTTTTATTTTTATTTTTTTCCATTTTTTCCCAAGAAATTCTTTTATTGCTTGCAAAGGTGCAATGATGAACCATATCAAACAAGAGAGAAAATTAATGGGCCTGTTTGTTTGGCGTTTCCCAGAATTTTTTCGTGTTTGGGAAATGCCAAACAAACATGTTTTCTATTTTCCGAAATAAATTTTTCATTCATTAATTTTCTCAAACTACTCTCTCAAAAGCCAAACAAACAACAATTTTTTTTATCTCTAAACAAAACATATACAAACTCTACTTTGATTTGACATAAAGTAGCATATCTCTTACACAATTTATCTCACATAACAAACATGATTTGACATAAAGTCTTACACATCTTACACCTACAACCCAACTCTTCCAAAAAAACCTACATCTACTTTATTTCTCAAACCACTCTCTCAAAACCCAAACAAACAACATTACGCAAATCGAGATTATTTCACAAACCTCCACTACTCTCCCAAACTACTTTCCCAAACGCCAAACAAACAGGCCCAATAATTTTCTTACACTTTTCTGACATGCAACCATACAGGGCTTAATGAATTATATAAAGTTATTTAGGATTTAGGAATTGGACAAGATTTGAAAATAATAAAATTTGGACAAATTTTTGGCTTGCGCAAATTCATTTTATTAAGGGCGCAGTAATTAATTATTATAAAATCGAGTAAAATATATGGCTTTTGATTATTGAATAATTATTGTTAATAAGATTTCAAGTAAAATATATGATCATATATAATTCAAAATAAAGTTAATGCGCTAAATGACGATCAAAATATTGTAAATTGAAAAGAAAAAAAATCTTTCGCAAATGTCTTATAATAAGAAATTGGTCTTCATTCTTTTTATTTTTCTTTCTTTTATATATAATTATTAATTCTTGAAGATTCTTTTACAAAGATATTAGAACTACTATGAGTACTTTACTTCATAAATAAATGATAACTGGAATTTTGTCAATCTCACAAGCAAAATATGCAGAAAGCAATAGGCCAGCTCAGATACGTGCTTTGTGCGTGCATGAATATACATGATCAGAATGATTGTGCGGCTGGGAAATTAATAAATAGAGAAAATGATTATTTAAATATGGGTTAATTAAGGTTTCTTTTGTAGATATTATTGTTTGGCTTTACGTAGAATGGGATGTGCGAAACATCATGGAGTACTCGAAACAATCATTAAATAAATCTAAAGTTAACCTGTGATCAGTCTTAATAAGAAAATATGATAATTGGCAATTATATTAGTTGAACTTTTCTTATTAACATCTCTACCTTAATTACATAACTATAAATAAACAATAATCATGAAAAAATATATATAAACTTAACATATTCAAAAATATTTGCTACCCAAAGATAAAAAGCCATTAATATTCAGAGCATGGATCAAAATTTCGTTTCGAATGTATGTTTCGATCAGCCAAATATTAGAAACTTTTCGAGACTTTTCGGAATTGTTTCGGAAACACTAAGGAAAAATTATAAAAAAAGTTACTAATTTTAGAAAAATAACAGAGTTTAAGGCAAATAAATAGTTTCGAAATTACATCTTGTTTTCGTTTCGCTTGATTTAAAAACGGAAACTTTTCGATGTTTTCGACGGAAAAGATGGAAATTTTAATCCATGATTCAGAGTTAGATGGAGAGCCTATAATTTCTTCACATTATATATGTATGTAGTGGCATGGATAAAAGAAGAATCTAAAAAGAAAAATTAAAAATGTGCTCTTCCGACACCAAAAATGTGGCCTCTTGTTTGGTGGCTGGCTGCCGGTATCAAAAAGCACTAGGCCCCTCCTCACTTCCTACTTCATACCCTCCCCATACCACTACCCCAATTAATTTAGTCTTATCTATATTTGGGTTTAATTAAATTAGTAATATAATCACCCTTCTAAATAAGTAATTAAGTGATACTATAGTATCCAGTAACACTACACTAGCTAGTAACTAGCTCTCCTCTTGAAAAGGACAATAATGATTTGGTATATTCACGAGGTGCTGCAATACAAATAAAAGATCGTATTTTATTCTTAAATTTAAAAAAAAAGTTCGCTACGAGATCTCATTTTTTTTTTTTTGATAAAAATACAAGATCTTATCCTTAATATGTATTGGACTATTGGTACATCAAAATTAATTTGGAAAAAATAGTTGAAGTATATTTTATAACAAAAAAGGATCAAATTAATTAACTACTGAATTAAGAAAAGTTTTGTGTAGGAATCAATTTTGTGGTTAATATATATAGTGAAGAAATTAACACTCAATTAGTTGTAGTAGTAAAGTAGTAAATAAATAAATGAATTGATGATGAAGGTGGTTGTAATTAAGAACAATTGGGAGAGATGATTGCTAAAGACATTCTCTTCTGATGGTTGCATGTGTGTGAGAATCAAAATCGCATCATGTCCCCATTCTTTCAACACAATAAAATAAAATTTGGAAGTACTTCTTTAACCCCTTATATTATTTTATTAATTTGTCATTATTCTCATTAGATCATTATACAAAACAAACACACAGTACGTATTTCCATCATATCCACACACTCACACTTGAATACTACGCATCTTTTAGAGAATCGATGAAATTTAGATCAGAATATCTATTACAAATATTGCAATACAATATAATGTAACAAATTGTAAATAACTACTTAATCAATATAAAATTACACAAATGCCCGCACTGGAACTTGAAGAGACCTCTATAATTTCGAGACACCAATTTTACCATTAAGACAATGTCTCATTTTTTTTTTTTAAATAATAAATTTATCATCAATCATTACATCAGAAATTATTTTAATGACTGTTCAATTACAAAAAAATTATAATTAATAAATCACTATAAAATATTAGTATTAAACTAGAGAAAAACTCACACATTAATGAAAATTGAATCAAATACCTCTTAGTAGTGGGCAGTGACGTAGTCAGAATTTTTTTTCACATTATAATATATTTAAAAAAAAAATTCAAATCTAACTATAAAATCGAATAAATCTTGTTCAAACTCAATAAAAGATGTACTCATATAAAGGTTATTTATTTTTATAGTTTTCCGCATCCAACTGCATATATAAATGTATGTGGTCAAATCTATAAAAAAATTATTTATTTGAAAAGAAAATGAATTATTAATACATATAAACAATTTTTAATACATCTCCGTAAAGCAAATATTTGATATTAATATCCAATTTCCGAAATTGGATATCAACAACTTAATTAAAATTTCATTGGTGATTTGTTGATCTATGCGTCGACATCTTCCTCGACTTCGAAACTATCATTCATTACGGATAAATATTACGAGTTCTACACAAAATAGAATTTTTACCTAACAAATAGTTCATTTCTGCATTTCTCAACTTTTATAATCTTATTTTGTATTCTTAATTTAATTTACTTTATAACACTTTATTGCTATTTTTTTCTTTTAACAAATTAAATGAGTTTATTTATATCTCATGTAACTAAATATTGGACCATTTACAGTGTAATTTTTTATTATATTTATTGGGGTCCATTTAAATACAAATAAAGTCAATACAAAAGATATAATTATGCATTACACAAAAATTATAACTATATATAAAACTTTGAAAGAATTATACCTAACATGAAAATTTCACTGGGGTCATTGCACCCAGTGGCTTGGTTGTAGCTACGCCACTGGTCATGGGGCATCAGCTTTGCCAGTGACTATCACTAAGCTACGGCATCACTGGCGGCAATGTCTCATTACCAACATGTAACATTTCTCAAACAAAATATACGAGTAAATTAATTAGTTACACGAAGATCTCGTGCTTTCATTGACTAAATACAGTATAAAAAGAAATAGTATTTTATTGTCGTTGTTGATCGTTTAACTCAATTTCATTAAAAATGTATATATATATTAGTGAATAATTTAGTTTGTATGTTTAATTAATACAATTGAATCTTGATTTAAACCACATAATAAAATTTGGTATTTTTTTTCAGCTAATTAGCTCTTGATGTACTTAATGAGTTAAAGAGAAGAATTATATTGGTGAAATTTGCATATAGTAAAAATCTGAGGGTAGATACAAGACACACTTATGCGTAATATATATATATGTATAAAATTAGCCTGTAAAATAGTTATTGCATAAGATTTCTATGAGAGTGGAATTCTATGCGATAAATAATTGGCAGGTTAATTACGTATAATTTTTGCATTTATCTTATCTTATCCCCTTAATTAATTAAACCGGGTAGACAGTCATTTTCAGATAACAAGACTAAACGAAGTAAGCCCAATTCAGGACCACAGAGACAAACGTACTATATATTCTTCTTTAAAGACAATTTCATTTTCAGCTTGGGCTTATTTGGGATCTCATTTCTCTAACGAAAAACCCACTTGAAGAATTTATACCTTTATTAACACTGGGCTCCACTGAAATAAAATTAATCTTCTTTTCAATATATATAAATTCATTAAATTATTTCTCTCTCTGGCAAAATACGAGTATGGGTTAATTAGTTGGTTTGAATGATAATAACAAAAATTTATATCTAAGTAATTTATGTAGAAAATAAGGTAAAGATCTTAGATGATCATTTAATTTAATTGAAAGAAGTCACCATCTGAAAAGTAAAATGAAGTAAGAATATTTTTAAAGCTAGGAACACAAACAAATATAAGAAGCAGAATGCTAGTTTATTGTGTAAACCTCGTAGACAAAAGTCATTTTCAGAATATATGACCTGAACCAAAAATGCCAAACTTAGGACCACAGACAAACTTACTTCTCAAAATGATTATATATATATATATGACTGGGCAGGCTCTGATCATATATATATAACATGGAATATTAGTGGAAAGTGACCCAACCCACGTCAATCTTGACCTAATTGGGCTTAAATACATCAATAATTTGCAAGAGCTAGCCCAATTTGACATTAATCATAAGCTGAAATCAATTCAATTGTTTATATAAATAAAACAAATATATTCTCTCCTAGTTGTAAGTTGTAACAAGATCACAGTCGTGTAACTTATGCATGCATCATGAGTTGTACATGACACAAATTACCCACTGGAATCAAGAGATATAAATAAATTACTCATAATTAAAAAGCTCAAAGCATCATAAGTTTTTCTTTCTTTCTTTTAATTTTCAGGTAATTCCTAGCTAGCTCACACAGCATTAATTTCTAACCCTATGAACAATGCCATACAAAATTCCAACCACATTGCAACAAAAATCTTGTAAAGGCATCCAAACATGGATTTCCCAACATGAACAAAATCCAACAAAACTTACCTTCAATTTGTCCCAAAGGCCAAAAACCAAATCTCGATCCCTTGTTGTAGGAATCGTGGCCGATTGAACGTAAGCCGAGGCCGCATGCTTCACCAACTCATTACGAATACAAATGCTCGATGAATCAAACGAGCCTCCGGGCTCATTACCGCTCGATCCATGTTGTGGTGACGTGCTATATATAATATCCTTCAAGCTTGTGTACCTTGGAAGATCATAACCCGAACTCTCTCTACTAATCGAAGTCGAGTCCAATCTACGTTTGAACGAAGGTGAAATTTTCAGTTCCATTGAGTCATAACTCCCTATGTTACGTACGTAGGAGGATGATTTGAAGGTTTTTATATATGTTAAATTTGTGGGTGTTATATGAAGGGTTTAGTTGAATTTAAGTTTCTTGAATTAATGTTATGAAGATTACAATGGCTTTTTTTGTTGAATAAAGACCAAGTTTTCAGCAGATTATGTGTGGACAAACAACACGAGTTGCCTAAAAAAATGTGGAAATATTATGACCCTTGGATATCCTAGAACCAAGGACATTGAATCGGACATTGTTTTACCTAGTCCAATATAGGCATAATGATAATACCTGCACTGCATGCAGTAAATATAGTTGCTACTTGTGTGGAAAAATCATTTTGCTAAACCAACTGAAGGAATCGAATCTGGTCAAACAACACATTATTAAAATTTTATTTGATTTTCTTTATTAAGTTTCAATTGAGTCCGGTCAAACAACACATAAATTCTATTTGATTTTTTTTGTCGTTTTGGAGGATTGTACACATATTAAAATATTTAATAAATAGCCATTTTTTAAGGAAAACCCCCAAAATATCATTTTAACCAAATAATCACAACATTAATTATAACCATTAACAAGGAGGGTAAAATTGATAAAAAAAAAATAATTAATTTTACTTTAATTGAACTCCAAAAACGATAAATGAAAGTAAATATTTTTTTTGCCAAAGCGACAAATAAATAAAAAAACAGAGGGAATATGTAAGCAAGCTAAAAAAAACTAAAAGTGAATCTAGAGCATCTTCGATTTTGGAAGGAATTATTGGTGATTGATCCTTTATTTCTCAACTAGGGGTGACAAATAGAAGGGCCGGGTTGGGTCTATGCTGATAAAAAAAAATGGGTAAATGAAAATGGGTCAAAACTGATTCGGGCTAATTAGCTGGTAAAAAATGAGTTGGATTGGGTTGCCCGATATTTTTTTGGAGAAAAGAAAACAAAATCAAAATAACAAGAACTCAAACTAAGACAAAAATTTAAAATTACTGTGCCTTTTTAACAAAAAACTACGCAACTTACATATTTTACATTTTAATATATATTTTTATTTAATTTTTAAATTGGTATTTAGTTAATTATTTTACAAGATATAACATGTTGCATAAATTCTACTATTAATATTTTGGATAATTGAACTACAAACTTAAATTTTTTAGTAAAATTATAAAAATTGATACGTACGGTTATTAGTGACCCCATTAAAATTTGGTTAAAAGTTGAAAATTTTCTTTATTAGTAATATTATGAATAGGACAAGCGTAAAATTGTCATTAATTGATGGGATGGGAGACGTTTTGTTTTTGTTTTTTGTTTTTTATTTTATTTTGTACATGAGATTTCTGTAATTTTACCAAAGCACAAGGGAGTCAAGTGTATTTTAGCTAAAATTTAATTGTTATTATAATTATACATCAAAATTAACAAAAATAACACTCGAGTTTATTTTATTATTATACATCAAAATTAACAAAAATAACACTCTGAGTTCCGCGAGCAAAGATAACATTTAAACAGGGGTAATATTAATAAAACTAATAGGAGTTTATTTAATTCGCCAACTAAAATTTTACAGGATAATATTTCTTTTGTAAAAACCTCCACTCCATATATCAAATTCACTCTCTATCAGTCCCACCAAAAATCCGAATGGCAAAGCCCCATGCCATTTGCCCAACCAAACCCAAGGAACATCAATAGTTAGTATATGATAGCCAATACAGTATATTCTTTAGTAAGCACTAACTAATACCATATGAGCAAATCCATAATTCAATAACAAAGTAGTATCATGATTAAGCCTTTGAATTGCATAAGCTTAACTTAGAAATAAATGTAAAGAAAGCAAAGTACCTGAGTTGATGAAACATCATATAAAATCAGATCTCCTTCAGCCCTATTTAAAGATTACTGCAAACATGTTCAAATTCGAAAAGATTCACCTATAGTGTGCTGCCGGAAGTCCACAACTCTTTAGTTCCAAACGTAAATGAATGTTTCTCTTACTTGCGCCACTAGCATATATGAATTCATTAGTTTCTTTATTCTATAGTTAATCAGAACAACAATCTAGTGATTCATTAAAGTCCTTCACCATATATGCATTATATTATCACTTAGCTTCAAACCAAGCTGAGCATCTGCAACATACTATAATGGTACTGCGATTAAGGACGTGAACCAAGAAATGAGACCATTATTTCAAACACGAGATCATTTTCAGAAAGTAAACAAGGTGCCATAGTTGCATAGAAATAAATCAAAAAATCATTCCCATATCTTGTCGACAGACAAGGTATAATATTTTCTTGAACCAGAAAAACATCTTATCCGAGAAGCCAAAATTTCATAACAAAAAAAAAAAAAAAGAACTAACTCACTCATGGTAAATCACTAATTAGAACTAGTGCCTTCAACTATGTACAGCGAAAAAGATAGTCGCATCAAATTAAGAGCCAGAGCACCATTATCATCACATAATTATCGGATTGTCACAAACTTATTTGTTCCATGCTTCGCCCAGTAATTTCTAAGATCGATTGGGTTCGAGAAATTATACCCTTCAGATGAAAGTTTCTCCAACACCTTCTTAAAAGCTCCAATACTCATTTTTCGTCCAGCTATCCTTGCACCACGTCTCTTTGTGCTCATAGGCAGGGGATACATAGACAAACTAGTTGTACAGCAAGCTGACTGCCATCCACCTGATCCCCACCTATAACACTGCTGTGGAGTCCCAGTACACGAGCAAATTGGTATAGCAATTCCAGAAATATCCATGTTTATTCCGTTAATGACAAGTTCAGCTCGTTTCTTGGGAGCTCTTGCTCGATGAACTGAAGGGACAGTCTCGTCTTTTGGGGCCCTGGGAGCTCTAATTCTTGGTTTCTTCTCTTTTGGGGGTGACTTTGAGACTTTACCTCCACCTCTCTTCTTCAAAACCCCACTACCACTACCACTTCCGACACTACCATTATCTCTTTCCTCGAGGACTTCTTCTATTTGCGAGGGGATTATAGTTTCATTTTTAGGTAAAATAATCTGCTGAGGCATTTGAACGGAATGAGCGGACGAAGCCTCGGGTGGAACCCCATAATTTGGTTGATAATAACCATGGTGGTGATTTCCTGACAAGACATTGAGATATTTCTCCCTGTTGTGGTTCATCCAGTAGTCCATGGGAAAGTGGGGCTCGGAAATGCCACCAACACGATGGTGATGGAAAGGCCCACCGTTTGTAGAGGCCATTACGGATGGTGGGTGGGTGGGGTGGTGGTCACAAATTCCACCACCAAAAAGAGGTTTTTCCGCCACAGAGGACATTAGCTGAAGGCCTAAATGGTTCTTCACAGTACTATTTTGAGGATCGAGAAACCCCCAATTTCTCAAATTCATATTTCCATTTCCATCCATTTTAAACAAATAAAATTCAGCACCCTAACAATTTTTTTATTGGAAAATCGTGGTGATTTTAGTACACTCTACAGTCCAAACAAAATTTCACGTGATACAATGCCGTTCTTATGATTCATCGTAGCAAAACCTACAAAAACCACAAAATAATTCAACACGGAAAACAAATCTGGGGTAAGGAATCAAACACAAATATAAAGCGAACAGATAAATATATTAAAATGCAGGGGATTTGGGGGGTTTTACGGCAGATCTCCGAAAAAGACTGTTGTGATATAATTGTACTAAATAAATATTTCAAAGTTTAATAATTGAAAAGCAGCAGAGAAATAAAATGGATGAAGAACACTTACTGAGAAATATTGGGTCGGCTGATTTAGGGTTTTCTATTTTTCTATTTTAATTTTGAGATTATAAAGCCTTTTTTTCTTGGGAAGAGAAGAGAAGTACTCTACAATAGGTTAAAACTTAAAAACGTGATAAGTTAAAATTGTCATGCATGAGTACACGTGCCACTTTTTCATGAGAAGTTTTATCATTTGTACTTGGCATTCATGGAAAATTCTTACTCACATCGGGTTTGGCCGAACTCAAACATTTGCTTTGTGATTGAATGTAACTTCCAGGAGAGTGATCAATCACAAAGCAAGTGCAATACACTTACTTGGTGGTTGGATGAGTTTGTCAAGTCAGGCTTCAACAAGAATTTTCCGGCATTCATTTCTCTTTTCTTCATAATATGATATATATATATATGTAATTTAAATTTTTAATAATATTTAATAAATTATAAATTTCGAGAAATTGTATATCTAGTGCTCTGGATATGCTACGTCTAAAAAAAAAAGAAGTTCTGCTTAAGTGCAGTATTTTACACAATGTAATAGTAATACAAATAATAACTAAAAGAAACAAATTATTTCTTTTTTATATTCCAGGTCTCACACAATACAAATTTGTAACGGGATTACATAAATTAAGAAAAATATATTTATGTGTAGGTAATTACATTTTTTTTCTTTCCTCGGAAATAGTATTATTTTATTTTTCGATTTAGAATTATATTGATAAAAATTATACAAATTCGAGATGAGATATACCATAAATTGTTCCTGAAGTTTATAAAATATTTCATATCTACTCGTTACATTTAATTCTAAATGTTGCATCAAATTAGTTTTAACTTATAATGTATACAACCACTAGTTAATAATTTTGTACAATTATTGTTGTCGAGGCAGGGCTAATCTGTAAACTTACAACAAATCGGAAAAAAAAAGTTTGTGTTTTTTTGTAAGTTTTGCTTTATCCATCCCATTGACAGCCCCATTTATTTATTTATTTATTATCCTGGATCCACTTATTAGGATCTTTTACGGTGATGATCCGGATCTTTATTTATTCATTATTATCTTAAATTGACTGGACAATGTTATTACGATCATGAAACAACTTTTATGTAGAGTTGGAATTCAAGATGCAGTCACAATTCACATAATGGCAGGCCCTTTTTTTTTTCTAACAATAAAACTGGCAGGCCTTGACTTTTCAAACATTTGGGGACCTTTCATATAGGGGTGATTCAAGTCTCGGCCCAGTAAGATTGGGCCAATAGCCACTTCTAACCCGATCTCGGCCCAGTAAGATTGGGCCAATGGCCACTTCGAACCCGATCTCGGTCCATCTCCGCAAACCTAATAAAATCCTAGCTTATAGTAACAAATTTGACAAACAGCGCTGCTGCAAGGAATAACAATGGCGGCTGTTAAAAGCATTGTCACACTCGGCAGCAAGGGTTCATCACTCTCATCCACCGACGTATTCGCCGTTGCAAATGATGTCGCTCGAATCACCATAGACTCATCCGCCTTCCCCCATCGCTCGTCCTCTTCCACTACCAATTCGACATTCTCACTCCCCAATTTCTTCACCACCGAAGAAATTAGGGCTTCTCTATTCCTCCTACTAAACAAACTCTTGCTCCTTTCCTCTCCTTCCGCCACAGCTCAAATCCTACAAATCCTCGAACGAAATGAGCTAACTTTTGATTACGCACTTGACGGCGTTGCACATGCAGTAGTCGATTACACCGCCGCCTCAATTGACGGCGTCTCCGCCGTTATCGATCACTGTTCTGCGGCTTTGTCCGCCGTCAGTGACGCCGTTGCTGCAATCTCATGTGAGGTTTTGCGAAGTGATATTTCCCCCTTCAATTTGATTGATTCAGGCGACGGTTCGTCATCGAAGGATGCGGTCGCTGTGGCGGCTGATTTCAAGGTATTTTTTAACGGTTCTAAGTTGATTAATTCGGGCACGAAGTTTCTAGACGGTTGTGTTTCCGAGATTCCTTTGGTGCACGGTAGTTTTAGGGAGGTTTCGAGGTTGCTTCATTCGAAAGCTAGGGTTCAGTTGAATTCCGGGTTTCGAGCTGGTTCCGTAAAGGATGTGTCGACTGCATTGTTGACGCTGGCGCTGTCGTTATCGAATTTGGGGGATATTAGTCTTCGCCGTGCACGGTTCGTACTTGAGAGTTCGATATCTGATTTTAATTTGAGTGGTTGTTTGTCGAAATTGTTAAATGATAAGTGCCCGGGGGTTGATGTTTTGGAAGAGTTGCTTGATTCTTCTCAAGCTGCTCTCAGGAAAAAGGATTACCTATTGTTCATGCATAATGTATATGAGTTGTTAGATGTAGTGAGGAGGATTGTCTCTTGGGAAGGTATAACTGCATTTGTTGCGCTTGAGGGTAGTGCAATTTTTGTTGAGAAAATTGTAGGAGATAATGGGAGTGTGACTGAGCCTTTGAGTGGGGATAATGCCAAAAGTGATAAGAAGGCTGAGAAGAAAAAGAAGGTGGTTCTAGGGAAAGGGACTGCTGCCTTCATGCAGTTCATCAAGGAGGAGTTGCTGCGCGGAGCAACGACAATTGGCTTGGAGAAATTTGCTTTGGATTTCCTTGAGTTGTTGGACCCAAGGAAATCAGGTTTTGACGTTCTTCTAAAGAAACTAAAAGATATTGTAGAAAGTAACGAAAGTCGAAGGCTTCCCAAGCTCCCAAAGGGTACTCGTGATTTCGCCAAAGAGCAGATGGCCATCAGAGAGAAAGCTTTCTCAATAATAGTCAATGTTTTCAAAAGTCATGGAGCCATGGCTTTAGACACCCCTGCCTTTGAGATGAGAGAAACCCTTATGGGGAAGTATGGGGAAGACTCAAAGTTGATATATGACCTTGCTGATCAGGGTGGAGAACTCTGTTCACTTCGTTATGACCTAACAGTTCCCTTTGCTCGATATGTTGCAATGAATGGTTTGACGTCATTCAAAAGGTATCAGATAGCAAAGGTATACCGTAGGGACAACCCATCGAAGGGCCGATACCGGGAATTTTATCAATGTGACTTCGATGTTGCTGGTCAATTTGAAAAAATGGGGCCAGACTTTGAGGTCATAAAGATATTGACAGAGTTGCTTGATAAGTTAAATATTGGGAATTACGAGGTAATTTTCTTAATAGGATTGATGCATTTGTATTGGATGGGGATTTTATATGGAGTATATTCTTTCTGTTTATATTGGTAGTTGGCTCACCGAAAGTGAAGCTGGTGATATATTTGAATTGAATGCTTTTACTATACTAGGATTTATGAATATGCAAGTTATTTTTCTTGTTAATTTGTTATTATTGTCCTTTTCAGGTGAAGCTGAATCACAGGAAATTACTTGATGGAATGTTGGCTATATGTGGGGTTCCACAAGTAAAATTCAGAACTATTTGTTCTAGTATTGACAAGTTAGACAAGCAAACATTTGAGCAGATAAAGAAAGAAATGGTGGAAGAAAAAGGTTTAACTGAGGAGACAGCAGATAAAATTGGAACTTTTGTTAAACAGAGAGGTTCTCCAGTGGAATTGCTATCTAAGCTACAAGAGGAAGGCAGTGAGTTCTTAAAGAACAGAGAGGCAGAACTTGCATTGAATGAACTAGAGATCTTATTCAAAGCTTTGGAGAAGTCCAAGTGTACAAACAGAATAGTTTTTGACTTGAGTCTTGCAAGAGGGTTGGATTACTATACTGGAGTCATATTTGAAGCTGTTTTTAAAGGGGTTACTCAGGTATCTCTAAATATCTATGATGCATTCTTTTACTTGAAATATAAAATTTCTCAAATATTAATGGTTCTTGAAAACATAATGTTGATATGCAGGTTGGTTCTATAGCCGCTGGGGGACGTTATGACAATCTCATAGGAGCGTTTGGCACAAAGCAAGTTCCTGCAGTTGGGATCAGCTTAGGAATAGAGAGAGTGTTTGCAATAATGGAGCAACTTCAAAAAGATCAAAACCAGGAAATTCGAGCAACTGAAACTCAAGTTCTAGTGAGCATTCTGGGTGATGATTTAGCATTAGGAGCGGAACTTGTGAGCGAAATGTGGGATGCGGAACTGAAAGCAGAGTTCATGATCAATAAAAGAGTGAGAAAGCACATCGACCGGGCCATTGACTCGAAGATCCCTTATATGGTAATTGTAGGGGAACAAGAACTCAATGAAGGTATAGTAAAGCTAAAAGATGTCACTGCTGGAACTGAGGATAAGGTCCCTAGAAATCAAATTGTGGAGAAGCTTCAACAACTGTTGAAAAGCACGGCATCTTAGAATCGCAACATGAAATACATTAGTGAAATACCCTAAAGGCTAAAGCTAACAAATTCTTGCTCTATATTTTGATGTATTGTACTATTTATGCTCATGTTTCCTTTTTGATGAATACCTAATGAAAGATTTGTACCTGTTTCATTTTTTATGAAGTCAGTATACCATCTTATTAAAGACTGAATCTTTATGTTTTCTTATGCTTCTTCCCCTAAATATTTTAGAATTTGGTGGCTGATAGATAAATGGGTGGGTCGTAAACGAGGCTGACCCGGTTCAAGCTGGCATTATCACACAATAAATGTACATATACAAGTCATGTACTTGATCACTGTAAAGAAACATTATTTACTTGTAAATATTTGATTTCAGTAGAACTCTACGAGTAGATCTAGTGCATGTTCATCCCAAAGTGCATTATTGAGTTGTTCATCACATACTGTTCATGGTTATCCTATGATTCATATATATATTTGTATATGTCCATATGCAATATACTGATTTATTTGTTTGTTATTAGGTTAAAAAGGGCTAAAACCTTGGCTAATTAATCAGAGAGAATATTTGTGTTCATGAACTGGGACAAGCTGACTATCTTCCACCTCTCTGGTGAATGGTTTTTCAAATAATAAATAAGTGACAGTTAGCAGAGAATAGAATAGATACATTGGTTTTGTACCAAGTTTCGTTCATCTATTTATCTGTCATGTCCAAAACAGAGGGAGACACTATTATTTACATATAATAAGTTAAATGTAATTTATACTAAGTAATGAATGGGTACAAAAATCATATTAATATCGAGATCTCCTAATTTTATTATTGGGATTGATGGACCAAATGCATTTTAGATTGTGAATACATATATGCTCAATTGACTATAAGAAAATTTAGTTTGAAGAATAGAGATTCTAGAACTCACGAACACAAAATGTTTCCATAAAACTTACCTCAACTCAACTCTAGAATTTTAGTATGCAAAAAGAATTTTAGCGAATGCCTCCCATGATACAAAGATTAGTACAACTAATTAATTGTCAATTCTGAAAATAACTAAAAAGTATTGCAATTGCACATAAGATTATTTATGTGAGAAAAATGGATAAATTCTAAGTGTAGAGACTAAATAAAACCAAGGGGCTAACACAAAATTTGGATGTGAGAAATATGCCGAAACAAATAGACCTTTACATTAATTAGTTCGTAATTCTACTTTAAACGATGGCGGATTAAATTAAACCCTTATTATGCTTCTTGCATTTTAACTACTCTCAACTTTAAATTATATGAGACTCTAAATGTTAATTTTCCTTATAAGTTTTATCTTGAAAAACTTTCAACAACTTACACAAATGTCATTGTGTACAGTACATTCGAGTATAGAAATATGAATTAACAAAAGTTCGATTAGGTTATGACCTATAGGGACATGATTCTTTTTTTTAAACTTATAATAATATATATATACTTGGAAAAATATCGAAAGTGTGGATACAATGTAGCCACAATCGCCATACAAGATCTAAGTAAAATACTGTCTCTTACATGTAATTACAGACACAAAATCTTGCTGTCAATGTCGATTTTATGTTAACCCCATAAATTAAAAATCTCTATTCACCTCAAAAGAACACATGTAATTAATTCATTAATTGCTTCCACGTTCATTCCCCCTTCATCACTTTCTTCAAAATCATTATATTATATATATATATATAAACCAAGAACAAGAGAGATATACATACATATATAGATCAAGAGAGGTAGAGAGAGATGGTGGGAGAGAACAATAATGTTACACATGAAATGTACAAAGAGTGCCTAAAGAACCATGCAGCCAGTCTCGGAAGCTACGCCACAGATGGCTGCGGAGAGTTCACATTAGACGACACTAATTCCTCAACCGGTGGCCGCCTCAACTGCGCTGCATGTGGCTGCCACCGCAATTTCCACCACAAAGTCACCCACGGAGGATCGAGGAGGCAGCTGACAATGGCACAGTCGCCAGAGACGTCATCAGAAGGGGCGGGAAGCAAGAAGAGGTTTAGAACCAAATTTACGGAGGAACAGAAGGAGAAAATGTTGGGATTCGCGGAGAAGTTGGGTTGGAGAATGCAGAGAAAAGATGGTGATCAGTTAGATGAGATTGAGAGATTTTGTAGAGGAGTTGGGGTTAGGAGGAAAGTGTTTAAAGTTTGGATGCACACTAATAAGATCAATTTTCGATTGCATTGTGGTGAGTCCGACCGAAATGCAGCTTCTCTTACTGATGATTAGTCGATTATTAATTACAGTACGTATGTTCTTCTGAACCTCCCTTTTTTCTCACTTAGTTTTGTCTGTGTACGTCGGTCTGATGTTCCCTGTATTGGAGTAAGATTAATGCACAAATGTTTCTGTGCCTTTGAAAACAGGTTGATTAGAAAAAAATATATATATCGTCCTAGTTTAGATTCGTTTTGGTCACATCCAATCAATCATGTAACGTGTCCATTTGCACTAGTTTTTTTTTTATCACATTTCTACATGTGTTGTGATTGACTCTTATAAATTGGTTATTAGAATTTACATACATTGAACTAAATCCACTTAAATGATTTGAGTCTAACTCACCTTAAAAATTGGCTCAAGAAGTAATGATTTTCCAATTTCTTATAGAATGAACTTAGTGTTGATTATCAATCCATGTGAGATATTTAATATCAATACGATGCAATTACAAAATGAAGTAATATATAATTTGGGAACATAAGAATCTGGTTTGAACTAGTGTTCTAAAAAGAGCAGATTATAATACATCTTGATCCTACTTACCCATATCAATCCAATTAAAAACAAATTTCATTGTGCATTACGCATATTGTGACTCTTCTGAATGTATTATTTAATCACAAAACATATTTTTGAAATTATCCGAAACAAATATTCGAAGATTGAGAAAAATTATCACTTAGAACGACCATATATTAGTCAATTAAAAACAAATGTCATTAGCATATATAATGGGCAAGGGTAATTTGGGCAGAACAAATTATAACTTTGACTAATCAACATTGAAGGGGTATGTGTTACAAATAATATTTTAAGAGGTAATTGATACACCTCCCTACTTTAGGGGAGGAGGGGAGTGGGGGATAATCTGTATTCAACCCTTTTAATTATCACTTATTCTAAGATTTATCATCTAAGTAATTTACTTATATTTATACTAGTTATCCACAATAGACATATCCTCGTGCATAATTTTTTTTAAGCACAAAAATTAAGATTTCTTTTTCGGGGATTGATCCAAAAAAAAGTGAGAAGTAAATTTTATTAATGTAACGGGAGAAGTGGAAGAGTTAAAAATAATACATAATTAAATAACTCTAAATGTTAAGGGTAAAATAGAAAATACAAAAAATGGTGTAGCATGACGTCACTTCTCACTTTATACAGTAGTAAATATAAAGCCCACCACCTCATTTGCACAACATTAATTAAATTATAAAATTGGGCTTCAAAATGTACTCTATTGTGAGTTGTGACACTTACGTATCGGCCTTTTCTCACCCACAATAGCCATTTGTTTTAAGAACTTACATTTTTGCTCAACTAGTTTACTCAATCATATAAAAGATAGTGTATGCACAAGAGCACATCAATTCACATTTAGTTTCCCCGTAAAGACGAAGTGATGAGAAGTGCAAGATCATTGTATATAGTTCAGTCGCTCATAGTGAGTCATACAAAAGAAAGGAGTATCAAACTCGAAAATACTGATGATCTTGAGTTAATAAAATTTGAGTACCTGCAGAAGTCTAGTAAATGAATGGCAAAAAAAAAATCTGCCATCTTTAACATAAGATCACTCAAATCACTTTGCAAGCATCATTCTAACAAATTCCTCGTAATTCACTTGGCCATCACCATCAACATCTGCTTCTCTGATCATCTCATCAACTTCCTCGTCTGTCAGCTTCTCTCCGAGGTTGGTCATCACATGACGAAGCTGCA
Organism: Penstemon newberryi var. newberryi; assembly: GCA_030819805.1. Classification (NCBI taxonomy): domain Eukaryota; kingdom Viridiplantae; phylum Streptophyta; class Magnoliopsida; order Lamiales; family Plantaginaceae; genus Penstemon; species Penstemon newberryi. The sequence continues at coordinate 3,142,589 of JAUALY010000008.1, forward strand.
TAATGTTTAAAGGAAAGACCATGAAAAATTTAAAAGAAATATATGCTAGAATTGATATCAAAAACTGTATACAAAATGACGACGACATGAGTGAGATGGAGAGTCAAAGAGTAAAATTTGGACATACCTCTGCAGCAGAAATGAAGCCATTTTGATCTTTATCAAAGACCTTGAAAGCTTCTTTTAGTTCCTCCTCCGAGTCCGTATCCTTCACAAACAGAGGAAAATAAGTTTGCTTGTTTGTTGATCTTTACTATGTCCATGGATCTTCGATAAAACAACAGGCACTGATTTTAGGGTCAAATTTCTTTACCATAGATCTTTACATGTAAATGATGTGATAACCATCAGGAAGTGGAAGTATCAACATTAGAAAAAAACAGTCTAAAGCATGAAGGTAATCGAATACATACATACGGCGTCCCCAACTATCTCTGAAAAGAATATCATTTTAAATATTAGCATATCCAACAAAGCTAAAAGTGAAATATTTTGATAGTGAAAGAAATGCAGCCCACCTATTAGGCACTTCCAGATGAGTATAATTAAGATACACAATCAGCCAACCAATCATAACTAGGTCATAGCATATTAGAGTCTTACAGACTGTACACTACAGTAACATATTAAGATGCCAAAGAAGAACCGAAGTTACCTTCATCTTCCGAGCCATCAAATTCAAGAACTCAGGAAAGTCAATAGTACCATTTTGATCAGCGTCAACTTCATTGATCATATCTTGAAGTTCAGCTTCAGTGGGGTTCTGTCCAAGAGACCTCATCACTGTTCCCAACTCCTTAGTAGTGATACAACCTATGAAAAGATTATTTCAGTAATATGTGAAACACTAGTTCAAATGTAGGAACAGAGAGGCAGTTGAGAAAAAGATGTAACACAAAATGTTGCATATAACACCATTTCAATCCAACAACATGTATTAGCAACAAACACAAACGAAAAATTATATACAGAATTAAACAAAATTATTTGTTTGCTCTGAAAAAAATCATCATGAAGAGAATTGAATAGTTTATAGAAAAATTCCTCCTGCATTCAGGGTTCCGCACAACATGTTTGCCAAACTATCCATCTAATCGTTTTTATAGATTGTAAGAAATTCTTAATGAGGGAATGCGATAGCAATTCCCAAATTAATTGATAAACCAAAGATGCTGGATGAGTTAGAAGGGTGGCGGTGGATGTTGACTCATGTTTCAATGGCCAAACTGCCAGCGTTCTCACTCATCTTCTAATATCCTTATCAGAGATGATCCATTGTATGTCTTCCCTTTATCATCCATTAAATAATACTCACGAATTTTTTTTTTTCGATTTGCCCACATTGCAAACCAATAATAGGATATAACTATTTCTAGAGTCATAAATTTTACGAACCAAGACTCAAAAATAAAAACGTATATGATGAATTTATACATAGATTAGGAAATCCTGAAATCCTAGCAAGCCAGGTGCTTGAGAACCCAAATTCATATAAAGGAAAATGCATATAAATCCATATGTTTGGTCCATCACAAGATTGTTTGCTCTAGTAGGGTTGAGATCCAACAAACCAAACCAAGCAAATCGTGATAGCAATCCAAACAAACATGACCATGACCAAACGAAATGAAATAACATGGATAATCCTGTAAGAAGCAAATTCATCATACATACCAATAAACAAGACATTGATCCAGAACCACAAAAAAGAAACCAAGAGTAGAACTGATAACAATGTGATGGAATCACTAATCTCATAAAAGAAGAGCAAACAGAAGAAGATAAAAAAGGTAATACCATCGCCATCCTTATCGAAGAGGCTGAAAGCTTCCTTGAACTCAGCGATTTGCTCCTCTGTCAATTGTTCTGCCATTTTTCTTGATTAAGATTTAAGACTGAATTATAAAGAGTGTTTTCAGCAAAGGGTTTTGATTTTTCTCTGCGTTTTCTACTGGTTTAAAACAAAATGAAGAGAAAAAAAGCTTTTGGGAAAGTTATGTGGGCCCGTGATTATTACTTTTTTCCTTTTCCGGAACCGTGTAATTCGTGAAACTGGATTCTCTGAAATCCCGTGGAAGGAGAAAACCGTGGGACTCAAAAATGGGATATAAAAGAAAATTCCTTTTCCAAAATTATAAATAGTAAAATACTCCTAAATTATCAAAAACAAAAAATTACTCCTAGTATTTTAGATATTTTTTTTATTGAGTATTTTCAAAATAGTTGAAATAACTGCAATATAATATACTGGGTATATTTGTTTGGTGTTTGGGAGAGTAGTTGAGGTGTTTGAAATAATCTCGATTTGCGTAATATTGTTTGTTTGAATTTTGAGAGAGTGGTTTGATAAATAAAGTATGTGTAGGTTTTTTTAGAGCGTTAAATTGTAGTTGTAAGATGTGTAAGACTTTATGTCAAATCATGTTTGTTTACGTGAGATAAATTGTGTAACAGATGAGTTACTTTATGTTAAATTAAAGTAGCATTTGTATAATTTTTTTAAGATAGAAAATTGTTGTTTGTTTGGTTTTTGATAGAGTATTTTGAGAAGATTAAAATACGTTAAATTTATTCCATAAAGTAGAAAATATGTTTGTTTCGTTTTTTCCAAACACAAAATAATTTTGAAAAATGTCATGCCCTATACTTTCCTGAATAAGTAATCACTCAAAGTTGAATTAGAAAGTTCAAAAGTGTTGTTTCGCATGTTTTAAAAGTTTTGAATTATTTGAAAGAAGAAAAATCATTGGAACATTAAACCAAAAAAAAAAATGACTATAAATGTTTCATGAAAATTGAAATTACGACTTAGGGTTTATAAATGTGTTTATTCGATTTTCATATTGAATTTTGTTAAAAAATTGTAAGGTCACTCAATTTTGAAAATGTGTAAATATACTGAAATACATTTCTATTTAATGATTGGCAACAGTGTAGTGTAGAATACCCGTTAATGTAAGCTACCAAAAATTTAATAAGTAATAGTGTACATGTTAAATGTTAACTATCATACATTCATACTTAATACCCAATTGGTGAAATTATATACGTACGTTAAAAAAGGCCTCCTCAAATTCATTATTGTTTTCAAAACCATTTTTTTTCCCTAAACTAATTGACGGTAATTTAAAATTTTGGTTGTTGGAAATTTGCAAGGTTGAAACCTTGAGTTTAAATTTACATCCATTTTAACTAAACACACGAAATATTTTTATTGTTGGACCAATCAAAATGAAAATATAGAGTAATGTATATTTAAACATTTTTATGTATTTTCCATTTTTTTTAAAGGTGATTAAAAAGTTCCTAATTGTAACAGAAATTTAAGTGCGTCTTTTTTCTTTTTTTGAGAAAGTATGGTTGAAATGTTTGTTAAACAAAGTGTATTACTTTCAAGGGATGTTTGCGTAACTTTAAAATGTTGTGAAAGACTCGACGCGGCTCGAAAGGTATTAAACCCTTGAAAAAATAAAATAAAATAAAATATTGTGAAGTCTCTCTATAAAGCCTAAGCTAAGCTAATCCCTGCTATTAATGAGAGAGGCCCTAAATTCTAAAATTAGGCTGAGTTTTCTGTTTTCCACCACTTTCCCAACATATTTATAGCGCGAGTTGAAGGACAAACCCGCCATTAATTTAATTTTCAGATTTGTACTCCCTTTTGAATATACAGCGGGAAGGAAAAAAATCAGGCGGTGAGCTTAGGAATGGAGACAAGCGGAAGAAATTGCCAAAGAGAAAAAAATACGTCGAGAAAAGAGGTATGCAGAAAGTTTTATTATGTTTATCTTTTGTAGCTGAAATATGACTATTCCGCATCTGATTTTGAAGGCAGATACTGGAAAAGAAGAGAGCAATTGAAAGTATAATCAAAGCTGCTTCTTCGGTAAAAGATAATCTCTCTTACTTCCCGCACTTACGCCACTACCAAACAAATGGTTCGTCTACCGCGTTCAATTTTTTTTTTTCCATTTAATTATCAACTTAGAAGTGCAATTTGATGCCGAATTAGTTTTTATATTTTCTGTTTTTTTCTTTTTTTATGATCGGAGAGCACATTAACACGTGACGCCTAGTTATCGATTCAGTTTCAGATGTGAGGGAATTTTTTGGATACCTAAAATGTTTTGTTTTTTAAAAGTGCATATGCTGTAGCAGATGGTACAGTTGATTTTGTAGTGTTTGGAACAATGTGATTTTCTAATATGCAGATTTGATAGTTAATTTTATGTTACTGGCTACATAGGAATTAAAATGATATTTGAAATAAAAGATTTTTCTCTGTTTGGATTTCTATTTTTTTTTTTATAGGCTGTGTATTCATTCATCTTGTTCTTGAAGCTGGAAAAAACTGGTTTAAGCAGTGCATTGGTCTTGTCAAGGGAGTTAACAGTAAACTTCTTTTCATTCACAGTTTTGTTATTTATAATGCTTGAAAATTGTGTTCCTAGGATTGTTTATGCACTTGGAGTCCGGACGTGGCAGTAAGCTCTCACTTGCCACAAAACAGTACATACAAAATCTTCTTAAGGTAACATAATGATCTTACATATAGTCAATCCTGCTGTCATATTTTCAGACATATACAACATGATGCTGCATATCTCTCTGATAATTTTGTGAATATCAATTCTCTTTTATAGTTAAACATGGAGACATTTTATGGACCTGAGTGGCCAGCTGAAGAAAAGATAAAACGAAGGGAAATGATCTCAGAGGAAGCTCGCTATATATTTTTGCATGAGATCTCAAATGGAGATACAAATAAAGTGTCTGAATTGAAGGACAGTGAAAAGACGTGCAGTTGCAAAGGCCCTATTGTTGGATTTGTACATTACCGATTCATTCTCGAGGAAGAAGTGCCTGTCGTTTATGTTTACGAATTACAGCTTGAGCCTCGTGTACATGGAAAGGGATTAGGAAAATTCTTGATGCAACTAATCGAGCTTATTGCTTGCAAGGTATGATACATTATCTTTTCCTTGTGGTTGTTGATTATTTCCCATATGAACTTGTGAATACCGAAGAGAGAAAACAAGGTTTCTGTGAGAGAAATTTGAATTAACATATCAGTTAATGAATGTCACAGATGAGGCTGTACGATCTACAAAATTTTCATATTGGCATTGTTTGTGAGGTTTGACAGCACTCTGTTTTAATTGAATTCCTTAAGATACAACATGAGTGCTACTTATTTTCTGGTACTAGAAAAGTGTGATGACCTTGATTTTGCAATGTAAATGCTTTTCATTTTCGGGTACCAGACATGTATCGTGACCTTGACTTTGGTATGTTTAAGTAACTCAATCAGTATTTCCTATGTTTCAGAATAAAATGGGTGCTGTGGTGCTGACTGTTCAAAAATCAAATCTGTTAGCAATGGACTTCTACATTGGTAAACTTAGGTAGGTTGTTTACGTCATCATAATTTCTTTTATTTGCAATCATTTGAATGGTCAATTTATTTTTCTTTTGCAATTCTTAAAATTAGTTAACAAAAATGTTATATTGTGTTTCAATACTTCGTTGAGCATGAAAAGATATAATGGTTCAGAAGCCACTTCACACGCACCTTGTGTGTCAAAACCATGCTGTTGATGATGATATATCAGAACCACTATAGAGGGGCTTCATCTTGTGTATCCCCCACACCAAGCCCTGGAAATAGTTGATCACTTTTATACCCTTAAGGTTTATGCTCCCTATTACCCTAATCACGTACTGTAGTCAACTTTAGTTTGACCCTGTATATTTGTACTATACCGAAGTCACATCACCAGCATTACAACATTCCTCGTCTGTCAGACTGTAATTCTTGATGACATTAAATGCAACATGGCACTTTATTGAAAATTCATCACTTTTATTGTCTAAAACATAGCATTGAAATGAATGAAAGGGGCTGTCCTTAATATTTATTCATGGTGCACTCCAAACTACTGGTTGAAATCAATCAGGAGATTCTGTGATGAGCTTACATATATGCATTAAAATTTAAGTTTGGGACTTACAGAACGCAGATTCTTAATAATTTATGCCTGGTGTATGAGTCAGGCTATTCAGGTCACTGAAAGGAAAGAAGATTCAGATTTGAGTTGTTACATTCTAATGTTAAAATTTGAAGCATAAAAAAGCACATTTGACACGTACGGTCTGAGTCATCATATTCTGGTCAATAGTTTCTGTTTCATTTGATCTGAGATCTTTCTCATGAAAAAGTCTATTAACTTTAGTGAAGCAAAAAGTCTGTAAACCTATTCTTGACATATCATGCCGAGTGCCATATAATATTTTTCTTGCAAAAGTTATTTTAATTTCTAACACAATACAATATACTCTGTTGCATGTTTTACAGCATTTATTTGCAAGGAATGTTGTAACACTATTGGAATAAAAATCATATTAACCCAATCTACTTCTTTTATATTTACTCTCCACCAGCATTAAATTAAAATACTGCTAACCTTCAGCATTTTTATATTTCTATCTTATATCTTGTGGTGCAACAGATATTGTGGGTGCTCATTTAATCTTTTGTAGGTACAACATTTCTGCAATATCACCATCAAGAGTGAATCCATTGGTTAGCACACTCTACAAGTTTTGTCTCAACTCTCAATTCTTTATTCTTCAAAATTTTCATATAACATTTCTGTCTCATCATTATCATTACTCTTTACAGTTGGGACTAGAGAAAAGCTACAAGATTCTTTGTAAAACATTTGACCGTGAAGCCCAAGCAGTCTTGGAGGTATGCTAAGTGAGTACAGAATAAACATAGAGTTTTTATAATTTTTAGTCGCACGTGATTTAGAATTCAAGTATACGAGAATGTTTTTGGATGCAATGTGGACATCATTTCATGTAGAACCACATAAACTACTTTTGTTAGCAGTACAGCTGGGACTAAAAAATGGTTCTTGATCAGTCAAAAGCATCAAAAGTGCTGTGTTGCACTTAAAATGACCCAAAATTTTCTCATACATTTTGTGTAAGATATTCTGTGCCTTTTAACTGGCACTCTCTCCCACTCCCAGTCTCCCTGGAGATTGCTTCTTTACTATATCTTGCTTTTTGAAAATGTCTTGAGATGATGTGGGGATACATATTGCATAAGGTTGGCATGTTATGAGTTGTCAAAATTTAATAGTACTTTTTTGTGCTTATTATTTCATAATTCGTCATTTGAGGTCCCTTAACACTACAACTAGTTTTGTTAGTATTTGCTTGTAAAATTTTGCAGTACGTAAGCCATGAATATTGTTTTTTCTGTGCCCTCAGAGGTGCGGGGTGGAGGGAGATTGGATTCTCTTATCTAACAAGGCTTGGTCTCGAATTTCTCCTTAATGTGCAAGCCATTTCTATTCAGATTGAATATTTATGCTTTTTTCATCTTTTATTAAGAAGCAATCACTTCATTGTGATGTCATGCTATTTCTATTTTCCTTTTTTTTTTTTAGTTTCCTAAGGGTTTAATCCCTTTCGAGGCGCATCGGGCACATAAAGCGGGAACCTCTCCCAACAGGGTTTTTTGTAGTTTTTGATATTCCATTCTTCTCTTTTTTCCAGTTTGAGTCCTTGGTGGTGGGAGTTGGGGATTTAAGTTTGCTTATTCACTTCACTATACAAGTGACCATAAAATATAAGAATTAGTCATTAATGCTTTATGCAAAATGGTCTGATCAATCAATGAATCTGTTAGACAAAATGCTTCCTGGTCCTTTTAAAGGTCTAAGTCCTTGGCATACGCTATGAAAATTGCTCGAACAGGTCTATGATCAGATAGTCTAGATTCAGCTCTGTTGTACTGGATCTGCTTCAGTCCCTTGCCAAACCAAATTATTCGGTCACACCTACACAATTTTTTGCATAATTATACTGAGACAATTTGCAATGAAGTAGAGGAATGAAATTAATGGGGAAAAGGCGAGTTACCATGCAGGAGCTCTCCTCCTTTCTCCTTTTCTTTTGATATTTGATCCATAATACTCATCTGAGTTTTTATTATATTTGTATGTGGGTGCAAACTCAATTTCATTCTCGTTCCAGCCCTCAAATACATGACCTTTGATCAGCTCCGCTTTCAGCTTTATTTCAGAATTGCACAGTCGGACGTAAGGATATATACTAATTTGATTTGAAATTTGCTTATTGTTATTTTAAACTGTATTCCTGTTTTTCTTTACCTGATCATTTTCTAGTAAGATGATCCACTCTTTATTCTTCACCAAGTATCTTGTTGTAGCCTCTGGTAGGTAAATCCTGTAGTTCAAGTCGCCTAGCCAAATCACCCGACTGTACGATATGAAACCAATTTCGTATTATTAGGAGATAGTGTATTTTCCCAAACTGAGAAACAAATTGATTGAGGTAAGTAAGACAAGTTAGCTATTCCTTTAATAACGATCAAACAAATTGAATGTGTTTTATAGAAAAACCAGCATATCAAATTATTTTGTATATCTAGCCAAAATGTTATCAAGTGGCTGATGGTGGAAATATCTTACTTAGAGAAGATACAATGATAGAAAAGAAAATGAGCAACCAAAATGAATAGGCTGTATTAACCACATTAATATCATAGCAATAGATTCAGTGTTCATACTCATGATCTAGGATTTTCTTAGGGAGATGTTGCAGGGGTTCGGCAGGAAACAGGGTGCGTGCCAATATATTAGCAGCATCTGTATTTCTTTGTCTCTCATCACCTTGTTTTTCGCCTGAGGCCAAGTGACTGCATACAAAACAGAAGCTTGTTTCATGCAAGCAGAATCTGACAGAGACTGAACCCTGTTATCAAGTGTAGATCCTGTTAGTTTCTTCTTATCCCCTAATCATATCATAATAAACACATAATGGATAAAAAGTTGGAAGAAATATTGGATACCCTATTTGATAGATTACATTATGACAAGGTTCTATTTCTTCTTTAATATTATTTCTCTGAAAGAATAATATATTTTGTGTCTATATGACTAATACTATGTTTATTACCTTGTTGCCCAGGCGGCCCAAGATACCACAGCCTATGCATGAAACACTTGGATGATTGATATAACCATGCAACTCTTTTCGTACCCACACAGTAATATATATACCTACCATCTGTTTACTTATTATGCATTCAAAATCTGGAGTACTTGAGTTGATGCTACTGGTTGTCTTTAGAGGATAAATTCGTTGAGTCTCTACCATTTCTGCCTTCTGTAGTCTGTCTCCCGTTACCATTCTCTTGTTGAGAGCTTCTTTAATTAAAGAATTCCATTTCATAGAAACATTACTATTTTCTGGCACTAAAATATTTCCAGCATTGAGAGGCACAATTTCTTGAAACCTGCCAACAGTTGTATGCCTCATTAGTTATCACAATAAAACTTGGTTCTACTCTTTTCCTTTCCACTATGATTATTTATACTTATATCTTATCTTACTTTACGCGCTCATAAGGGTTGAGATTACCCAAAAACATAAATGTCTGCTGTGCTGTTTTGATTGTCGAGCAACTCCTCGAGGTCTAGATTATCTGGTGGTGAGATGCCTCCTACATTCCAAGAGCTTACAGACAGTCTTTGGTAGGGGGAAAGAAAAAGCAGCAGTATGGGATGTTAGGTTTATCACTGTTTAAAATTCTTTCTTATTTCATTTACAAAGTTAATACGTAGAAATACGTAGGTTTTTTTCATTTGAAACACTTTTTGTACCAATAAAATAAAAAAATAAATATGTAGGCAAAAAAGTTACATATGTTTCTAGAAGAAATTATGCAGAAGAATAAAGAAGAAAATGTTGAAATTATAATGGTGAAGAGTTGCTCTATGACTTATGGAAAAAGAAATTGCTTAGTAAAGACTCGCACTTGAAAGTTTTTTGAGCAATGAAATACTTGTCGGAACTTGAATATGCTTGATTTGAGCTTTGTATTTGTACTGATGTTTCTCGTAGATTATCGGAGTGTGTACTGAAAATGTTGTTGGTGACTCTCTTTTTAAAGATCTTACTAGCTGCCATGTTGTGCCTCGCGACCATAGTGTCGGCACACAGACCTTAAGTCATTGTGTAGTGGTTTTTATAGATGGATGTTGATTAAATTTATCAAGTTGATACTACCCACATAAGATATATAAAGGGGAGCGAGACTGAGTGATTAGGTAGGACCTCACCGAATCAGATATTAATAGGGGGGGGGGGGGGGGTAATGGAAGAGGAAAATTTTGATTTGGCATTATACAAAGGGGTTGTTAATTTTTGTCCCCACAAAAAGAAAAAGACCATTAGTTATAGAAAAATAGATTAATGATTCTGAAGACCTTAGTTTTAGTTGTAAAATCCTTGCCCAACCCAGACCAGGCCTGACTTGGCCAAACTCAACCAACCACAAAACAAGTGTTTGCACTCGCCATGTAATTGGTCACTCACCTAGGAGTATTATCCAATCACAAGCACTTGCTATGTAGAACTACCATTTTCTCACTTTTGGTTCTGCTTAGTACAAGATAATGGAAGAATTATGCGAGCAATGGATGTAATTTGAATCACGCTGAACCAAACGGCTCTAAGCTATTCAATTTAGAATTTCCATTTCATTTGTAGTTAACTGCATGAATTCTATATTACTAGTTAATTCAATGGTGATACCTTATCTTCCTAGTCCCATCTCTTTTCATAGGGTTAAAAATCTCTCGTCTTGCTTTCACCGTATTGGAAGTTAATACACGACCCCTTTATCACACACTAGCTTGGGTTTGGCTATTTTTTGGTGCTTTAGTCGCCTTTTCGTGGCTCCCTTTGTTATGTGCTTGAGATATCCCTATTTGGTACTGAAAGCTGCCTAACATGATGGCCAGTTGGATTTGGCCCTGTTCCTCTGTTTTTCATTTGAAAGTGAGAGCAGAATTAAATGATTTGATACTTCTTGCGATCTAATTGTATTATTTCTGCAAGCATAATTGCTAGAATGACATGAAATTGGAATCAAAATTGAGATAGAACATATATAATTGTTTCACTGTTGAAGAGGAAAAGGGCGGACACTTATTTTGAGTATGTTTTGACATTTTGTTGGTTCAGAAGAGCAACATACTTGGAGATAAGTTTTTCCTCCTTCATGTAAAATCTATTCCTGCTTACTTGGGTAGTGTTAAATATACAGTGAATACATGGTGCCTCTCCAGATTTTTCCCGATAAATGGGGTCGAGAATTAAACCAAGTAACTCAATATTTGGTTTGAGCTTGTTTGAGATTTTGTTGGAGTTCGACTCGATAAGTTGAAATAAAATAAATATAGTAAAATATCATGTTATTTCATATTTGGTTCGGGTAAAACCGTAAAAGTTCCTTTGAACTTGATTAGCTTTCAAATAAATTAACTTCAAATATTATCATAAGAATGATAAGAGAATCAAATTAAATTTGATTCGACTCTATTGTATTGACAAACATTGCATTCACGCCTTCCCACTTGTTTGATTGGTGCTAATTATGAAAGCCGGTTAATTTAAAATTTTAAATATAGTCATGCGCACTCGGTATTTTACTTGCAAAAAAATTAACATATCAACATGACATAAGTGATTACGTACTCTAATTTCGTTCTAGTCAATTTTCATGCCGCATCTGATTGGCTGGCCGGAAATATATTCTGTAAAATATTGATGCTCAAAATGCAATTATTGACCAATCTAATTGGCTGTCGAAACCAATTAATAAATAAACCAATCTTCTAGCCGATATTTTCAAATGTCCTATGCAGTCGCCAGTATCAGCTAACATTAGCTCTATGCCATTGGCGTACAAAAATCATTTCGTAATCTTCCAAGGACAGATATACTCTAATGAATAAAGCACGAAGTTTGGAGGACCATTTATTAATTTAATCTAATGCATTTTTAATGTTAAAAAAAAAAGTGACAAAAGGTGATGATGGAAATTGATCCTTAGGCGGGGGACCATTTTCAGTCAATTTTAGTGGTGAACTAGTTCCAAATAAAGTTTGTAATAACGACATAAGTCCAATTATAAACAATTAAAAGTTATCATTGCATTATATATTTAATGACGTGTTCCAACTACGGCATGTTTTACGCTTTAAATTACTCCCATTCTTTCAAATTAATTGGTACATTTCATATTTTTTACACAGATTAAGAAACTCAATAATTAGTCATTTTTCTAAAATAAAATAAAAATATTCTTTTAATGATTGCTTTAATTAATGTCATAGATCTTGTGAACTTTATTTTATTGTGTAAACCTAGAAGTAAGAAAGGGGAAAATTGAAAAAAGATGCATTGAAAAACTAAATGTGACAAGTAATTTGAAACATGATTTTTTTTATAAATGTGTCAATTAATTCAAAACGGAGGGAGTATTAAAATCGTAGTTGCATGGGTGCCAAATTGTGATGCACCTTTTAAGATATTTTTTTTGGTTTGAAACTTTTACGATAGAATTTTTAAATATTAAACTGTGCGCCTACATGGTGCGAAAGTATGATGCAAGTGTTTGGAATATTTAATTTCAATTCAATCTAGTTTTAAATAATTCATCTGGGATATTTAATATTTTATGGTTTGATCCGATAGAAATGATCTATAATCATAAATAAATATAACAATAAATTGGAGATATTGTCGATTTATTCTCCTGTGATATGCATAATATTCAATTTATCTCATATGATTTGAAAAATAACATTTTATCCCCTTTAAAAAATTTAAAGGAGCAATATATCTCATTCAATCGGAGAGTGTAACTCACACGTCGATATTGAGAGCGAGCATGAAAAGTGTTTTGTTACATAGGTGGGTAAAGTGCAACATTAAAGTACCACATTTATCATATCACAGAGGGTAAAATCATGGATTAAAGTTTCGTTTCGTAGGTGAGTTTCGAGTAACCAAAAATTGAAAACATTTCGGAAACGTTGCGAAAACGCTAGGAAAAATTACAAAAATTAGAAAACACTCCGATAGTTATGAAAATAATAAATAAAAATCTCTAAAGCATAATCTAACTTGAAATACAAGTGCAGAATTAATGCAAACAATTAATAATAATGTCCTTTTCAAATCTTGCAAACCATCATCACCAAACAAGAATAAGTGCTTGTTAAAAATTGAAAAAAGAATTGCATTACAACTAAAAGCAACTACCAAAAAGATTACTCATTGTTAATCTAGAAGATTAGTAGTGACTTACGACTCCCAGAGGCGAGACTCAAGTTCGAATCCTATTGGAGACACCACACTGGGGAGGACCTATACCCTTTGCACTCTTCGGTCCGAGCTGTAAATACACAGTCTAGTAGATAAAAAAAAAAATTACTTAGACCCAATTATAAATCAAGGAGTTGACAATAAATTTAGACCCAGAATTTCAACAGTTATTGTAATTAAACCATTCAACTTATTGTTATTTCACAAGAAAGCATAAAGAGTTCATCTCCACCAAGAATAAAAAATTGATAACAATTCATACCTTGTTTGCTTGAAGCCCAATCTCCTTCCGTGAGTTGTAATGTTTGCTTTGATTTGTTCTGAATTGAAAGACAACTCGTGTATTTTAGGGCTGAAGAGGTTTGAGATTTCTGGACTTTGAATTGAAGATTTGGAAGGCATAATTTCGAAAAATTGTAGGTAAGTCAATATTTTTGGGAGATATTTTCCTTCTTTCAAGCGATTTCTTCCGAAATTTTGGTTGTACAAATTTTTTGGAAGGTTTTTGGAAGGAGGTGCAATTGCTATTTTCGGTGGAAAACTCGGAAAAATTGTGGGTTTCCTTCGGAACCCTGTAATTTTAAAAATGTCTTGCGGAATCGTTTCGATTTGTTGAAAAACCGAAAAGTTTCGGATGTTTCCTAGGAAAAATGCGAAATTTTGATCCATGGGTAAAATGTCACTTTTATCATGACATGGGAGGTTAAAGTGCCACATATAATAGGAATAGTTTTCTCAATTCATATATTTTTTAAGTTTAAAAATGCCAAGAAGACAGTATGAAACTTTTATAAAATTATAGAGGGGTAAAGTGCTCTTTTTTCAATTAAAAATGATAAATTGCCGTCAAACTCCAAAAAATATGTTATGAATACAAATTGGGAATAAGGTAAATTGAAAATATTTAATTGTGTTCAAGAATTTAGGGAAACGAAATTTGAATATTACAGGAAAACCTTATCTACCAAAAACAATTCTTAGGACAATTTTGCCTTTTCCTTGAGATATTTCAACTGTCGTTAATTTCAACGAACAATTATATATTGTCAATCTAAGAGTAAGAACTTAACAAGAGTTTTGAAACTGACTTGCCGATGATAAACTTATTTATCAAGAAAGGAAGAATATACCAACATTAATACCAGAAGAATACATAATCCACATTAATTAATTGTCTTAAATTATTTGAACGAATTCTCAAAATTCGACCCTAGACACAATGTTGTTACATTATTAATTAGTGAAGACAATTGTTCCATTGCACCCATAACCCTAACGTGTTGAGTTCATTGCAGATTCAGTCCACTAGTCAACATTTCTGACTCTCCGTTTGTTTCCCGGTCCCGAAACCGGATCATATTCGACCCCAACTCATACTCACAATCTCCTTCTCAACCACTCAATAATACTCTCCGCAATTTCTTCCTTCTCGGGTTCGAAAAGCAGATCATGCAACAATCCTTCGTATAACTTGATCTTTTTGTCAGTCGAAGAAGCCTCGTTGTGCAGCTTCAACGAGGCTTCTGGCTCGGTCACTGAATCATCCGTACCATGAAGTACGAAAAAGGGTACGGTCAACTTTCTCAAGTTCTGCTGCAAGTAGTCAGTTATTCGGAGAATCTCGTAGCCCGTTCTGATCCGGATAGATCCGGTGAAAACTAGAGGATCCGAATATTTGGCCAGAAGGGCTTCTGGATCTCTTGAAACTGCAACCCCCATCTTGTTTGCTGCAGTAAATTGAAACCTTGGCAACAAGAAGGAAAATACTGGGGCAAGCACCTATATATTATCAAGAACATTAAAGTCCAAACTTTTTTTAAAAAAAAGAAGATTACATAAAATAATAAAAAATTTGCATTTTTGGTATCACAAGACTGGACCTTCTACACTTTTAGCCCCACAAATTTTAATTTGTCTTGCACTTTTGGTCCCACGACTCCTTCCTTTCCATTCGAATTGGGACCAAAAGTGCAAATTGAGACTTTTCTATGGGACAAAAATGTCTAACAAAGACTATCTCATGAACCAAAAGTGCAAAATATTAGTGAAATATGATCAAAAGTGCAATTTTATGAAATTCGGTATAAAATCGAAAAAATATTTGGGGAAAAAAGTACAATTTTGCAGGGCCAATAGTAACAATGTCCAACCCTCTAGTACTAAAAATATAATTTTGCCAAATGATAATCAATATGGGGAAAGCTTAAGACAAAAAGTATCCTTACAGCAAAAATCGGATGGGACGGCTGAACACCCACAGCAGGGGAAGTCATAACTATTCCAGCCACACGTTGTCTTACTTTCGGATCAAGCACTGCCTGTAGATCATTTAGATATATGTTTTTAATAAACAAACTGAGTTTTAACAACGTAAAGAATTCACGATCTTACGTAAAATTAGTATTACCTTCAAGATTATAGCTCCGCCGGTTGAGTGTCCGAAGAAAAAGCAGGGAAGTTCTGGATTTTCAGCTAAAACCTTGCTGAAAAACATTTTCTGTACTCAATTGATGAGAAATTAATCAATACAGATGCTACATTTGAAAATAATTTGCGTAAAAAACTACTACTTGTTTGCATGAAATGAAGGGCATAATACCATATCACTAACTGCATAGTCGAGAGAATGAACATATGCGTGCAGTCCATCGCTTCCACCGTGTCCTGCAACAAGGTGTAAAAGATCGAGGCATGAGATCTTTTGCATAAAATGAAAACCACTGCGATAAAGGCCACAAAAAGAATGTCTTTAATACAGAATAAGCACTATGTTTCTATTGGACTTGTGCAGAAGAAGAGTCATTAACACTCCAAAACTCGGATACACAAAAGACAATTTTGGTCATGTATATAAAGACGCTGAACTGAGTCATCATATTTTCGGACCTGATAACTACAGTTATATATAGGACATGTCACTAGATTTAAGACAAATCAATACAAGTTTCATCGTGAACTTGCTGCACATTATTAGTAGTCACATGGGGTTACACTAGGCACTCGACTATTTCTAATGTTCAAGAGGTATCAGTGTTACATTGCAATATATACATTTTCGAGCTACAAATTTACTTTCCTTTTAGGCTTCATTTCGATTTGAGATAGGATTTGGAGAAAATATACTACGTCGATTTGAAATTCATCATGTTGGATAAAAGTGTAGATAAAATGGCTATCTAAAGATACATAATCAAAATGATCCAAATGGATTTGTTTCTATGGATTTGAAATGCTGAGCTCCATATCCCTCAATCCAAATGAGGCCTTAGTTTTCGAGATTTTCAAAAGCATGGTTATCCTCTATACCAACCTTTACATGCAAGGTAGATGTAAAGACTCGAAAAAACAAAGCTTACTTATGGAAGGCATCACGTGTTACTTTTACACGCACCAATGGCTTCCTGGTTGCCCTGCAACATACAATGTATATGCATAGTTGAAGACTATATGGTTTCTACACTAAAAAAAAAAGTACACACAGAAATGCTTCTGTCTGCATATATAGAA
The DNA here is from genome assembly GCA_030819805.1 of Penstemon newberryi var. newberryi. NCBI lineage: Eukaryota > Viridiplantae > Streptophyta > Magnoliopsida > Lamiales > Plantaginaceae > Penstemon > Penstemon newberryi. The sequence goes on from JAUALY010000008.1 coordinate 3,159,311, forward strand.
GAAAATGGGGTCGACTATACATTTAGAGAATACAAGAAAGATTATGTTTTGATGTTACACTTCATGACTTTTTCATTTTATAATTTGTATGAAGCTTGTTCATAGCTCAACAAACAACATTTTTTTCCCATTCTAGAAGTGAGATTTTAACATGATACTGATTTCTTAATTAACTTGTTTTTGCAATTTTAGAACAATTTCAGGGGTTAAATAAATAGTTTCAACTCACCAATCCAATCCATTCCATAAACCTTGAAACCATTTGCATTCAGTTTCTTGGCAAAATCATTGTATCTCCCACTGTTAAAATTATATACAGAGGTTAAGAACGATATTTAGATGGAAGAAACTAATGAAATAATATTGCATTAATTGTAAAAATACGATATACGTATTAGTTTGCAGACCTGTGTTCATTCAGGCCGTGCAAGAGAACAACCATGCCCCTACACACCCAAAAAAAAGAAGAAGAATTACAATCAACATCTCATCCTGAAAATTAATTACACTCATATTTATTGAGCAAAACTAAAATCAGGTTATTGGTCCTACTATTCTTTTTCTTCGGTTATAAGAAAAATTGTATCCAATAACCAATTAATCTTTCATTTAAACATGATTATTATGCGACATTAGTTTTATAAGAAGAAACAAAATCAAGTCCTTTTTTTGTAATTTCTTGGCACAAAATTTAGGCACTTGTCAGAGAATAAAGGCATTAGTCTGGAATAATTGAAAGTCTTGCAAAGACAATAGCAATTGGCAATAGTTACATTTGAAGAAATTCATCTTATCTTTACCCATGTCCTGCTACATAAAAAACATAATGCAGATAAATAGATATGGTCACCCCCACAAAAGCCACTTGGGTTTTTGCGAATATTGGGATGCGGTCCAGATTCCAAAAACAAGATATTATTCCCTTACATAGCATAAGAACATTCCTGTCAAATCTTTGGAATTAAATTTCCTTTATATATAGATATATTCTTTGCAGCTAAGTAACATCAGCTACTTGTATGTGAAGATAAAATACTATCATTAATATTACACCTCAGAGAGTTGTCACGCTCGAAATATTTGACAACAATAAAAACAAAAAGAATAACAGAAGCATATTATATCTTGTACTCTAAAGAGCAGCATTTGTTCATAGCGAAAAACTTAAATAACAACTACATCAAATTATTAAAAACCATAGTCACAGAATGACATAGTTGAACAAGATAACAAATTAGAAATAAATACACCATTAAATGACCATAATCAACAAGACCCTCCTCATTAAAACATAAATTACATGAAATAATGATTATTTATAGCAACCAGAATGCCTTAATTAATAATAATAAATGAACTAGAAAACCAAAACCAATCATTGGACTTACCAAGGCAAACATTAGTTACTCATAATTGGAACCCTGAAAATACACCATTTTGGCACTTTGCACCCTGAAATTAAAATTTTGGCATTTTGCACCTTTTGAATTGCAAATTCTTGGCCATACAACATTTTGCACCATATAGCCAAAGAATATGCAATTTTAATGGTGCAATGTGATAAAATTTTAATTTCAGAGTGCAAAATGTCAATTACTCCAATCGAAACCAGACATAATACTATAATAGTTCTAGTTTTTATTCAATTAATATTTTTCTTTGAAACACAAATTACAGAAAATTTATCTGAGTTAACTGATAAAAACATAAAGCAAAAAAATAAAAAAATAATCCCTGAGAAAAACATTCATTTACCTGACTTGAACATTAACAGGGGACCACGACTGAGTAAAAATGGTGTCACCTCTCGACGAAGTAAACAACGAAAACTCCCTAACCGTATCCTTGTCATCACCGCCGTCCTCCTCCACCCTCTTAACAGCCAACGCCCTCCTGGCGGCCACCTCCTTGTCCACGGCCGCAGCCACGGTCTTCCTCGGCACCATCGCCGCCGGTACCCTCACAACCTTCCCCGACGACGGCTTCGAGTTCTCCTCCTTCGCGCCACCTTTCTCCGCCGTATCCGCCACGCTCCGCCGCCTCCCTCGAAACGGCAGAAGAAAAACCAAGAAAAACGCGTTTATCAACAACCATAAACTCCTCAACACCCGCAACGACAACAACGCGTTGATTCTACCGCTCGCCCCTGACGTCAGCATTACGGCATCGTTTGATTTATTCACCATTTGCGTTCTTTATCAGCTTAAATTAATTAACTTGTCGATAAATGTTTTAAATTTCAAAGGGGTATGAAATTGGTGTCAAATTATAAACAAGGAAATGCTAAAAAGATTGGATGAATATCGAATTGAGCTCAAAAAATTATGGAAGCAGGGGGGGAAATGAAAAAAGAAGAGAAAAAATTTCCACTTTTTTTATTTCTCCTAACAAAAATTAGATAGAAAACCTTGATTTGATAATCGTCGTGAAATTGGTCAGTGCTCGAGGAGAAAATGTCGGAGGAGGAATATATAGGTGCGAGAGAGAAAGTCGGGTCAATGGAATCCGAATGACGGTATATGGATTGCCACGTTTTGGTATGTGGTGAATATGCGGCGTTTTGATTTATTTTCCTTCTTTTTACTCTTTTTATTTTTTAAATAAATTAATTGAATGCGTCAAATGATAGGTTTTATAGGACACGTGCTCCCGAGTGCAGGAGCGTTGTAGCCTGACACGTGGGCGCTAGTTAAGGTGTCAAAAATCATCTTGTGTTGTAGATAATACGGAAAAATTATTCTTTTCGTACCATATGATAGGTTAACTTGTACTTTTGGTATCATTGGATACGAAAATATAAATTTGGTACCAAACGATAGGTTTTCATTTAATTTTGGCACAAAACCCAATTTTTCTACAAAGTTAATGAGAATTTACTCCCTTTGAAATGCATAATGTTCAATTTATCCCCAGTAAAAAATTTAATGAAGCAATTTACCCCCTCCAGTCGGAGAGTGTAACTCACTTGCCGAAATTGAGAGTAGACATGCAAACTATTTTATAACATAGGGGGATAAATTGTCACATTTATCAAAACACGTGGTATGAAATGCCACATTATCATAATAAAAATGGATAAAGTGTCGCCTATAAAAATATTAGGGAGACGATGTGAAACTTTTACAAAATTTCAAGGAGTAAATTGAACATTATGGGCCTGTTTGTTTGGTGTTTCCCAGAATTTTTTCGCGTTTGGGAAATGCCAAACAAACATGTTTTCTATTTTCCGAAATAAAATTTTCATCTATTAATTTTCTCAAACTACTCTCTCAAAAGCCAAACAAACAACAATTTTCTTATCTCTAAACAAAACCTAATACAAACTCTACTTTGATTTGACATAAAGTAACCTATCTCTTACACAATTTATCTCACATAACAAACATGATTTGACATAAAGTCTTACATATCTTACACCTACAACCCAACTCTTCTAAAAAAACCTATACCTACTTTATTTCTCAAACCACTCTCTCAAAACCCAAACAAACAACATTACGCAAATCGAGATTATTTCACAAACCTCCACTACTCTCCCAAACTACTTTCCCAAACGCCAAACAAACAGGCCCTATGCATTTCATAGGGGTTAAATTATCATTAACTTTGAGGGAAAATTGGATTTGGTACCAAAGTTGCAGTGAAACCTACCATATGGTACCAAATTTGTATTTTCGTATCCAATGATACCAAAATTGCAAGTAATTTTATCATATGGTACCAAAAAAAAGCAATTTTCCCCTAGATAATACTATCATATGATAATCATGGATAAATAAAATTTCGATTAGTAGCAAAGAAAATAAATCACAATTTTGTAATACTTTCTTACTCTTATTTTTTAACAATTCTTTTAGTTCGTCAAAATTATTTAAAAAAAATTATATTTCTATTTAACTGCTCAAAACATATATTAGAATAAATTTTTGACCACATATAATGATTATACAATCAATTTTTAAATCTTATGTTTTTGGATAATATGAGTCGTAAACTGATTTGATTTTAGCTCTGTTGTAAGTTTCATTTTTATTTGAATGACATATTGCGTGGAATGGATGCATATGAGATACTTTCTTGTTTGGAGGCCTAGACTAGACTCGAACATAGCCACTTAATTTGTATGGATGGGACCCACCTTCCATGGGAACTCTTGGTGAACTGAACCCTCTAGAATTTGAATAAGGTAAACGTGTTTGGCTGATGAAAGAGGAGTTTGAACATTTCTTCCATGAAATATTGGAAACAGATTAAAATTTGAAAGAGTTTTATTATTATTGTTAAATTATATAATTTCTGTCTTTGAAATTCAAAAGACAAGATATTTAATTGTTGAATCCCACTCATTATAGATATTAATTAATATAAAAGAAAAGCTATTTAATTGTTGAATCTGACTATTTTTACTTGAACTTAAAATTTTGACATTCTCAATTTAGTAATTATGTAAGAAAGTTATAAACAAAATTTCTGTTATTTAGTACTCATATAACACATAAAACACACTTTAAAATGTCACAAATCCATAAATAAAAGAAAATTAAAATCGTATAAAGTTGAAGCTATCCTCCTTAAACTACTTTTAGAAACTGGAAGAATTTGTAGATTTATTAAAATAGGTTTGTGCCACTGCCAGGCTAATTAATCATTGTAAGGAGTGGTGTTATTTTTCTCATGTAGGAATGCTCTTCTTTATTACTCGTGCTAAGCTAAGCTTACTAGTTACTATGTGATGAGAGGATATTGGCCAACAGATTTAGTTGCAAATTCACAAGCCAACTTTGGGCTAATAATCTGCTTCGCATTGGCCCAAATTTAAGTGGTTGCATGATGTATTGGGCCAGCGGCCCAATAAGTGGCAACTTTGGGAGTTAAAAAAATACTGGGGAGGTTTTGGGAGTTAGACAAAGCATAGGGTATGTTTGTCTTTTGCTCCATCTTTTATTATTCATGCTGAATTGCTGATATCAATTTGAAACATAAATCAAACATGTTAAAAGAGTATCTTTACAACAATACAAAGAACAACTTGTTGCACCAAATCTAATATTCTCGCTAGCTTGGACTCTTATCTTATCATCATCAAATATTCCATCCCTCTTTCTTGGGGGACCTAAGTTCTATTCTAAATTATTTACACCAATCCGATCTAAGCTACAATTAAAATATATACTCGATATATATAACTACGAAAAAACTATTTACGTATCTGAATGTAGCTGCTTGGATGCAGCCCATCTATGTAAAACTCTACCAAAGACATCATAAAATACAATCTCCAATTTTTTTTTGTTCAATCGGACAGACATGAACCCTTGCCCGTCATAAAAGAATTTAACACCTTCATCGTTTGTAAGCTTCACGTCTCCCCTCCACGCCTTTGAGCCTGCTCCACTCGTCAAAAATTGAATCGGGCTGCAAATAAATAAATTTAAACGTATTAATTTGATGAGCTCGAATAATTTAAAATTTAATCATCCAAGAAGAAAGAAAATCGTACCTTTTATGGTCACTAATGCGTTCAAGACAATGATCGTGTCCGTTCATGTAGAGATCCACATTGTAGGCCTAGAGTTCCACAAGAAAAAACACATAAATAATTTTTTTATTTTTATGTTAATGTAAATGTGCTTATTTTTTACCTGAAGAATGGGAAGAAGCCTTTGTACAAGTTCATGAGTGTCACCATGATGTCCTATACTTCGGATGGCATGATGACCCACAACAATTTTCCATTTTGCTCTTGATTTCTTCAATGCTAATTCAAGATCCTAATTTTTTTTTTTAAAAAAAAAAATTGAGTTTACTTAAGTCAGACTTATTTTGTGATTATATAACATGAAATTATCATTCTAAAAAAATGGATTACAAGTTACAACTTATAAGTCGACCCAACCCAACTTGAATCAAAATCAAAACAATGTTAATTTGAGTATTTCAAATAGAAATGGGTTGAGTTTATTTTGAGTTGAATTACATTTTGAAAACTTAATTAATTTATGTTTGACAAAGTTAATAATGGGCCATGTAAACATAAAAATGAAGGTAGATTTATAGTTTCGACCAATTCACTTACTTTCAATACATTTGCAGTGTAACTCTTTATAGGGGTCACACCACGCCAATCATATGTATGCTCCGGAATTGTAAAATAGTCATTCACAAAAGGAGTGGTGTCCACGAAGAATAATTCAGCAATTTCTGAAAGACAAAGGAGAAAATCAAGTAAAATATTTTTTTTTTTTTAAAAAAAAGGAAAAATCATTGAGAAAATTTACCTGCATTAACTACAAAAGACCTCAAGCAAAACCATCTACTGTCTATTTTCCTAAGAGAAGAGCTTAATTGCGCCACTGCATCACCCCTGTAATCATGGTTTCCTAAAACTGCATGGTAATTAAATTTAATAGTAATTTATAGATTTGTGAAATTAATTAACCAAGATGAATAGATTAATTAAATTACCGCTAAACCATTGCTTTTGGAGGCTCTTTGCAGTAAAGATGTTTGAAAAAGAATCTAAAAAGTTTGGATCATTTTCTCCCTTCAATCCATCGTCATAGAAATTATCTCCAGTTGAAACTACGAAATCTATATCCAATTTTTCTCCTATTTTTCCCATCTGCCGCAAACATCAATGATCAATCAAGGCTCTGTTTGTTAGCAATTTTTTATAAAGAATTTTCCATATACAACATTTTCTTTCTAGCTATGAACATAATAATAATAATAATAATAATTTTAAAAAAATCAAATATAAGGAGGATATATACCTGAAAAGCAACTTCAGATTGGTTGAAATCACCCCTTCTTCCCCAATCTCCAACAACTAAAAAGCTAAGGGTTCCATCAGTACCTTTAATTGGCTGTTTAAATTTCGGAAACTCTGCTGATATTATATCAAAATTACATAATAAACGGATCAGAAAAAGCCAAAGGCACAGAACCATGGCTTTGTTTCCGAACCTCTCCATGGCTCTGTAATTAATGAAAAAATGGATTATTTATTTATTGAATGAATATATTAACACTTGAATTAAAAAACACAGGCTAGCGTTTTGTGTTTTTGAAAAATACTATAAATAATGGCTTCCAGTATATGTATAGGAAAAGAAGAATTGTAGTTGTTGGCAAAGCGAGGGATGTGCAATGACATGAAAATATTAGTGCAAGTAAACATAGAAATGAGGTTGTGGATTAAATCCAGATATAATAATAATAATAATAATAATAATAATAATTGGGAGAGGATTGATTATGCTGCGCGCGAATATGCGGATGGATCTCCAATGGGAATAAAGGCGGGAACCTAGCGAATATTCGATACTCTCTGAATCTCTCACGGGTTGTTCCTCAAAAAAAAAAAAAAAAAAAAAGAAGAATCTCTCACGGGTTCTAGATGAGAAAAATTGTTTGGTGCAGCGATAACATAGCAATTTAGGTCCTTTATTTTTATCGGTTTGTGGGATCACGACACTTAATTTTCTGGGTCAGCTAAGTACATCATTTATCTTTCTTGTACTGTAATTTTGGTCATCTTTATCGAAATTTCTTCGTTGTTCAATAATTTTCAACTGGGCGATCAATTTGAGGATTTTATCAAAGGAATTGTCACGCGTCGAATTATTTTCACATCTATTCTTGCTAAAATAATTTTTATGATAAACTAATAAACTGATTGCCCAAATTCGAAGCATGGATGCCCTAAAGAATTACTCCTACAGTCCTAGGTGGGTGTTTTCTCATGGAAGCTTATTATGTGAATCGAACATAATTTCATGTGAATTGCTCTACACGTATAATGTAGAGCAACACGCAAAATAGATTATATTTTGATTCTTTAATTTAAGGAGTAATTGACTCCATAATTTCATATGGTGTTGTACAATCAAACTAATCTTCTTCTCATTGTATCATCATCCATTCAGCGAATGCACAAAATAATATATTCATTCATCATAATCAAATGGGATTACTGCAATTTTGATGTCACAACTATAGTTCACTGACATTTCTACCCCGTAACTTTTCGGACCGACACATTTTGTGCCACAACTTTAACATCAATGACAATTTTGTTGCCAATTGAGGCCCAATTTCAAAATTGGCCCAAAATTCTCCCATGTGACATGAAAATTGAGGATTTTGATCATTCAACGCTTTTTTCATTAAAAAAAAAATTACTAAAATTCAAAATCCTGACTTTTCCTATAAAATTCACCAAATATAATCAAATACACTCCGCCATCTTTTTCTTCTTCTCAAGTTTTGAAGTCTTCAAACATTTATCCTTTAAATATAATTGCTGTAAATTATAACGGCACAAAATTACTTCATGAAATGGTATTTAAATAAAAAAAAAATTACAAAGGTTTATCTTAAATATCTTATAACAAATTAAAGAAAAAGAAAACTAGAGAGATTATTATCCCGGAGCTAAATGCAAAATTATTATTTGTACTTTGCCTAATTGGCAAGACCCTCCCTGTGTTATTTTAATAGCCATTAAACAATTCATTTAATTATTAAAATAATTAACTTCGAAAATTTGAATGTTATTGGTGTGTGGCAGCTTCACTACTAGTTTTGTGAGTGATTTTGGTGCGGTCAAATTTAGACAAAAATCTCCCTGTGCATAAATGTAAGAAATGTGGAATGTAACAAATAAAAACTAATCAAACCGCAAAATCACATACGTAGTTATTGCATAGTAAAAGAACTTGATCACGTTCTACCACAATGTGGGAAGATTCATTCAAGCACCAGGCTAAACAAATAATATTAACCACTTAACCATATCATCAAAGCCTAAGCCAAGATAAACTCCACTAATTCGAAGACGCATATGCATTTTACATGCAAATCCCAACTTAAAAATATGACCACCAAGTAAAATCCAAACTATAGTTACTATTTACATGTCAATTAGAGCATAAACGAAGCTTAATTAATTTGCAACGAAATGGTACCTCGAGTCAACATAGCTCTCAACATCCCAAAGAAATGAACCAAAAGTCACAGCTTCAAGAACGAGTCTCTTCAAACCGCCAAAGCTAATCTTGATCTCTTCATCTTTAGAAGAAGAATCACTAGTTCCTTGAGGAGTGATAACTATATCCGGTCTACCAAACAACGCCTCTGTATGCCTCTCGATAATACCAATAGCCTCTTTAGATCTAATGGTTGCATACCTCTGAAGCGTCTCCCCATCAAACGACATCACGTAACTTCTCAATCTTGATGGCTTTATCCCACTAAAACTACCCCCAGACGAGAAAGACACTTCTTCCGGGTGGGGTCCAACATTAGGTCTCGTTTGTTGAATATCACTATCTAATTCATCGTCGATACCTTGTGGAAGGACTTTCATGGTTTTCTCCAACTGAAACCTTTGATCTATACGTCTAAGGAAATAACCGTACATGACAGAAGCTGCGTAAACTTGTCCAACTCTTTGTTTGCTTATTTGAGTTACGGAATTTGAATCACGGTTTCCAAGAATGAGGGATAGGTGATTCTGAATCATCTCATAAGCTTCGGGTGAGTGAAGGCCCTCTAGCTTGTTGTCTTCTTGGGTGGGCCACGTGTCTACTCGCGCAGGATTGTCTGGTGATGACGGTGTTGTTATAGTGGGAAGCAAAGAGACATTAGCATCCATGAATTTTTGTACCACAAGTGCATATAGTATCTCTTCCAAGGCTTTTTTCCTTTCGTTGGCTTTCACCTCCGCGATTCTCCTAAAATTACAAGAATCCCGTCAAACTATTAGTTCTTACTCTACCATTTGCAGTTCAAGCCTTCAAGGATGAGTGAAAATTATTTCTAAAATTAAAAAAGAATTTGGAGGCAAAGAAATCCAAAGAGTCCATACATTGCTATGTTTGGTTCCTCCTGTAGTTTAGTGACTAAAACACCACCAGGGAAATATATTTCATGCATTAATATTCATTTTCCATTCTAAAATCCAAGAACCAAAGATAGCGTTATTCTTGGTTAAAATGCATTTTAATCCCACAAAACTGAACACTCAGCACTTCTAGTCCCGCACTATAAAAAATAGTACTTGAGGTCCCAATTTTTCAATTTCTTTTGCACATTTCATACTCCCTTCCATCCAATTTTGGACCAAAAGTGCAAAACAGACACAACCTAATGGGACCATAAATGCACAAAATGAACAAGAGTGGATAACAATTAAAATTGAAAAAAAAAATTAGTTAGGACCAAAATTGCTTCTTTTGAAAGTGCATAGTGTCTAGTCCTGTGGGACTAAAAATGCAATTGTGCCTTCATTCTTTAACTAAGAAAACACCAGCTTCCTAGTAAACTGCACTACCCAAGGAAATACACGAGAATTTAAACTGAAGTACTATTACAAACCTGTATAATACTAGTTCAGTACCAGATGCAGATGGATCTTCCTTTTCAATATTCTCCGAGTCACGTTCGGTTTGAAGCTGCTCAAGCTGCTGTTCTACTGCAGCAGGGATAAGATGTGGGTGGCTTACGAGAATCTGTGACAGAAATTGACCAGTTGGAGATTCCAGCTCAAGTGGAGCAATAGGAGCAGCAGCTGAATTGCCAGAATCTGAAGGTTGCTGCATAGATGCTCTAATTGCAGTACCCTTCCTCTTCATAATAGTACCAATTTTTCTGTTGCCCGACTGTACACGAGAAACTGATGGTCTTTGCTGCAAGATATTAACGTAATTCATTAATCAGTTAAATACATAAACACTGTAAACTAAGTTAAACAGATACTGACATTCGAACTATGGATTGGATAGTTTTTGAGCAAATCCAAGAGTACATCGGTAGATAAATAAGCAAGGGAAAGAATAATTCATCCTATTGTGATTGACCACCACAATATCGAAAATAAAGAACCCGAGTTCAATGGGACAGAACTGTATTTATTAGCATGAAAAGAAAGAATTCGCATCCATTTCATTCCCTACCATATGTTATAGAGCATATGTTCACTCATCATATTACTACCCTACCAAACCTGCTCAAAGTTTTCACATATGGTATCAGGCAAGATAACATAATTATTCTCCGGCATTTATTATCACAACAAACAATTGATCCCGAACCCTCTCTCTCATTTCACCAATCTTCATCAAATGAAAAATAGTTTTAAAAAAAATATCCCAATTAACTTTCTGATATTGGTTTAACACACTGACTACAAATTTCTTTCAATCAAGCTTCAAAATATATAGAACATAGCGTTAAAAAAAACAAAAAGATCTTTTACCAATCCCAAAAATCATGAAAACCCGCCAGACAATAAACAAAGAAACCACTAACAAAATAAAAGAATATCAAATTAGAAGTACTTAGCAAAACCCATATGCTAGACAATAGAAACATGAGTACCTGAATCCAGGCGCTAGATAGCAAAGGGTCGGGTCTGGTTGACGCAGATCGAGCAACCCAATTTTGAGAAAGACCGCTGAAAGAAGACCGAAAAGCGGCCATTGTTTCCATCTTCAATCAATAATCGCCAATTAAAAATAGAATAATAGACTGATCTTGATGAGAAGATAACGGAAAAAGGAGTTAAGGTTCTTTGTAGAAATGAATTTATGATTTATGAACAGGGGTTTGAATATTATCGTGACTGATAATTTAATGAATCCAGAGGAGAGGAGAGGAGAGGAGGATTTTATTTATACACGGCGTCATGAAATGTGACTGTGGTGTTATAAAGACTAAAAAACCTCTACTTATTGATACAAAAAGGTTATGGAAAGGGTAAATATGGTGAGTTTGTATCTTTTATGTGGAGTTAAGTATTTTGGTAGGTGAGTGGAGAATGGGCTGGTCCGTCCTGCTCTCGAGATATCTGGGCTGGTGGGCCCATTTGTTTGTTTGTTTGTTTTCTGCTCCATTTTATTTTATTTTATTAATTGTGGATAGGCGATGACGAATACGTGGGTGATTAAAATATCACAATTTTTGCTGTGTGGGCCATGCCAAAACTGCGCGTCTTGTTTTGACAAATTTTACTTCATTCAACAAATAATTGTATTAAACCAATTTCTACGTTGGAGTGCTGTATTATTATTACTATTATTATTCATGTCGTCCAGAATTAATTAGACTAGGAATAATTTTTTTGTTTTCTTTTTTCTTATTAAGATTATGGAATAGTTTTTTTTTTTGGTTTTAATTCCTTTTGACTTATTCGGGAACCTCCCAAGAGAAATTCATACTTGTCGTTAATGTATCAATAACTCAATTGACATGCACAATGAAAAATTGATGGGCCTGTTTCGATATTAAAAAAGCCCAATTTAAAAACATGTCAAGGCCCGATAGATTTCTATTGGTAACAATTTCTTTCTCTTTCTCTCTTCTCTTTCTTTCTTTCTTTCTTTCCACCTGTGCTGTGCTGTGCTGTGCTCTCGTCAATCAAAGTAAAAGAAATGAAACTCCGTTACGCAATGGTTTGCTCGTCGAATCAGAATCGGAGCATGGAGGCTCACGCGGTTCTCAAGAGAGAGGGTTTCGACGTGGCGTCTTACGGCACTGGGCAACACGTTAAGCTCCCTGGTCCTTCCGTACGAGAACCCAACGTTTACGATTTCGGAACTCCCTACAAACACATGCTCGACGATCTCCGCCGCAAAGACCCCGAATTGTAACATTAATATTTTCTCCTCAATTACTTATCTACATTTAACCACCATTAACTCAGAATATGAACCCTAATTTCCTTATCTTTACCTTGCAGTTATTCAATCTTGGTTTTAATCAACTTTCAACTTAATTTGATTGTTAAATTACCAAGAGTGACTTGATATTTTTACTTCAAAAATATCTTGTTTAAATGAACGATTTTGGGTCAAATATCAACTGGTTTGGTTTAATTTTAAGCTCTACTTGCAGGTATCGGCGAAATGGGATATTGCCTATGCTGAAGAGGAATGTTGGAGTAAAAACCGCTCCTCAACGTTGGCAGGAAAATGCAGCTGATGGTGCTTTTGATGTTGTACTTACATTTGAAGGAAAAGTTTTTGATATGGTTGTTCAAGGTTTGTTTTTTCAGTATATTATTCCTAAATGTTTGAAATTTCATTTCTTCATTCCATAGTATTGCTTCTTCAAACCTTTGTGTTGGATCCAAAACACTTTGTTTGTTCAAGTGTCAAAGTCACAAGAAATATATATAATTGCGATGTAGCATTCGTGATGGATTGAGCTATAAAAAAAAAGGTTGAGTAGTCAAAGGAAAATTAAGGGAATCATTGTTTTAAAGATTCAGATTTTGTTGTTGTATGAATGAAACACTAAAAAGGTGAAAAGAAAACTGACTAGCCTCGTGTGTTAAACATTTCTCATTATGACATTGTGCGCCTTAACGGTATACAAGGTCGTTTTAGAGTGTTTGTTACATGACAGCATAGCTCATATAGACTTGTGATACTATAATAAGTGACATGGAGATTCATCAAAAAAGGCTTTTAGAAACAAGATTATGCATGTATCCTTCTTAGCAGCGTTATGAATTTCTACACGTAATCTTTCAGTGAAAAAAATATTGCAGATTTACATAATCGGGATCACGTGCTTATGAAGCCCGTTTTAGTTATCAATTTAGAAGTAAAAGATAACCATGAGGAGGCAGCTGTGGGTGGTAGGCTTGCTTTACTATTGTGCCAAGAGGTGAGTAAACTTTTCTGTGAGCTAAACAAATTCCAACTCGAAGAATCTTTGAATTCTCACTGATGAATATACTACTACAATATGCAGCTTGATGCCACTGAAAATTGGGAGGATTTCATTGATGATATCATCATCAATTTTGAGAGGCAACACAATAGAAAGCTTCTCTACACCATCTCTTATTATTGATCCACCATGTTATTATAGGGTGATTAAGATGTTTTCTTCAATTTGTGACCCTAACACTGACAATTGACAAGTCAGACTCGACGTGCCTGATTTTTCTTGATCCCCCTGTACTATTACGGATGGACAGACCTGGATATGTTTGTGTTCGAGTTCAATCTGGTGAAGTTTTACGATCTGCTGTCCAAAAAGTTTGGATTATAGAACTATAGGAAGATGTGGGGTTTAGTGTGACAATGACCATGTACTATACAGATCTCTTATATCAAGGGTGATGATACCTTAAGAACATACAAATGTACTCTTTCAAGTTCCTAATATCTGCATTGTTCACTTCTTGGGGTTCAGCTTTTGTTCAAAGCATCACCCTTTTCTTTTCTTTTTCTTTTTCTGAGAAAAAAGCATCGCCTTTTTCTTATGTTACCTAATTGCTTCTTTCACCTTGTTTTGGTTCTGATTTTAGCTCATTTTATTATACATTACAAATCAAATTGGAGCAACATTTACTATTGGATTGCTCAAAGTTTGGCTAAATGGGAAGATAGTAAAGACTTGTATGGTTTTGTTTCCTTCAACGATTTCATCTCTTTCCCCCAAAAAAAAATTTCAAGTAATCAAAATTTTATACGAATCGACAATTAAGACAATCAGTATAAGATCATTTAAAATATTTTGAGGGAAAAATGCACTTTACACCCCCTCTCAAAGTTACATATTTTGAACTTTACCACCCAAAAGTATAAATTAAATAAGCACGTATAAAATTAATTGCACTTTTTCCCTCAAATAATTTTAAGCCAATTCCGTTCACCAAAAAACATAGATATGCGTCTCACTTGTGTATTTTAAGGGTAAATTAGTTCAAACATCGATTTTCCGACAAATATTTCACTGACGCGCATTTTTCCCTCTCTCTTTACAAATAAAGTTTTTTCTACTTAACTTTAGATTTTTGGTTCACAAGACATGAGTCAAGTATTTGGACAAGTAAGAAGTGATTTGACTAATTTACCCTTTGAAAATTCATGTGAGGGGCACATGTACATTTTCCGTCAAACAAAAATTGTATAAAATCATTTGAGGGGGTAAAGTGCAACTAATTTTATTTTTCAGGGGGTAAAGTGTTTATTTTGTACATATGGGTGGTAAAGTGCCAAAACATGTATTTGTTGGGGATAAGATTTTTGTCAACTTTTTGATATGAGATTCATAAATCATATGGAGAATTTTGTCAATTTTTTCAAAAAAAAAATGGGGAGAAGGGGGTGTATTCCCAATTTTTAAACTTACCAGGGGTTATTGGTAACCTTTTAGGTAATAGGGATATTTTTGCTTTGTTTGGTGGGGTAAAATTGTTATTTCTACTTGAAAGGAGTTTTCTTTGTTAACAAAAAAAGTACAAGGTTTTGTTGCTAATAAAAATAACATAGGTTTTTTTTTTAGTTAGATAAAACACAAGGGGTCTTTTGAATTCACTCATTAAAAAGGATAAATTTGTCTTTAAGAAAATTAATTATTTAAAGTTAAATTCTAAGAGGACATGTGTCACCAAGATAAATGATATCTCATGTGCTTCCCATCCCTCAAAATCTCATTTTAGACAGACCCAACTTATATACAGTTTGTTTAACTATAACTCGTTCATTAAGATAATACAAACATTCTTAAACTCAATGTTTCTGTTTTCTACTTTTCATAAATATAGAGAGTTTAAATACTTTTAAATTAACCAGAATACATTTTCGTTGCAATTTAAAATTATTTTACAAGAAATACACACTTATAATTATTTTTGAATTGTCACTCCTCTTTACAGCAAAAAACGTTTAACCACGGCACTTTTTCTTTTAAATGTCGAACAAAACAACTTTTCACATCAGATAACATATCGAGCAAACCGTAGAATGATATTAAGTGCCTAAATAAACCATATTTCCCTTTGGTTAGTTAAACAAATACATGTAAAACAATCCTAACTCCAGCAATAACATTCGTGCATACACACTATTGGAAACCGTAATTTGTCGGCAGCGAGTTCATACATAATACCCCTAGTTTCATTTACAGACAACTAAACCTATGTTCCTTCAAAAACTCGAGTCGGATTATATGATTCAATAAGAAGGCCAAACACGGGATAATCACTAGCACTCGCCACTCGCACACTAATTTAGCACAATAAGCAAAATGATTATTGAATCCGTGCACCTCCCAATCATATGACGATATATAGAAGCATAGCTCTATACAAGATTGCCAATCACTTCTTCAGCCAGATATATAATGGCCATTTCGGATGGTTGGTACTTAATATCCCTTCTGATAGCTTAAATGACAGTTCTAACCTTTTCACGATCTTTGAGCTACCTTCTCCTGCCATAATAAAGCCCAGCACCAGAATGGAAAAGAGTGCGATGACGTGATCCACCCCTACTATGTCCACCATCCCATGTATGTCCTCTGTTCACAACTCTGCCTCCATTTTGAGTCGAGTTTACTTGTTGCGTGCCTCCATTGATCAGTTCCTCCTCCTCTCTATCATTGTATTCTAAGACAAGCCGTTTTATGTCTTGTTTTTCTTCAAGCTCGGCTGCTTCTTTCTGTTTTGTGCTCTGCACAAGTGAGCAATCACGAGGAATATACATCTGTTTCGTCTGTTGTTTGTTGCCACGCTTCACAAGAACCTTCACCCGGACCTCCTTTTTACCTCCTGTCCCTTCCTCTGCTGTCTCCTCGCCACTTTCACCTTCAGTTCCTCTCCCATGGTTTTCCTTAACAGGCCCCTCAAACACATTCATCGGTATCATCATGTTGATTGTTGGGCGTGAACGTAACTCTAACTTTCTCGAATCCAAGCTCTCCTGTACCAATTCAATAATGTTTGTTACTCGTGTAACGAGTTAATGGTAATTTACCCTCCTGTGATATGCATAATGTAAAATTTACGCCCTGTGATTTGAAAAAGAGCAATTTACCCCCTATAATCTTATAAAAGATTCGCACCGCCTCCCTGACATTTTTAAACTTTAAAAAAAAAAAACGAATTGACAAAATTACCCCTCTTATACAATGTGGCATTTTAGCGCCTCCTCCCCCCGGGGGGCGGTGTTTTGATGCCCACTCTCAATATCGCGAGTGTGTTACACTCTTTGTTGGAAGGAGGTATATTGCTCCTTTAATTTTTTTAAAGGGGGGTAAAGTGCTCTTTTTCAAATCATGTTTGGGGGGGGGGGGGGGGGGGGGGGGGGCATTGTGAATTTTCCAGGGGGGTAAATTGACATTAGCCCCTTGTGTAACTGTACCATAACATCCCCTAAACACAGATTATGAAGATTCAACATAAAAATATAAACAAGTTCCAAATCTTGCCTGCATTAAAGCCCGCATTTCTCGGTCAAAATCAGCCATCTCCTGAGGGTCTACCTCTGCCGTTTTCTGCCTAACATGTACCTCATCATCTTCATCAGAAGCTTGATCACCTCCATCATCATAATCATTTTCACTTTCGGCAGCCTCATCTTGATTCTCTCCATCAGATTCATCATCATCGTGATCAATGATGTGCTCGATTGTGCCACTCCCAGAATCACTATCAGTCTCCCCACCAACTTCTTCACGTGATTCACCATTTTCCTTGATGCCATTCAACAGACTTTGTCCATTCAAGGATAAATTGCCAGAATTCGTCCTGCTAGGAGGTTTCTCCGAGTCCGAGTACTTTTCGCTCTGAGCTTTTTCTGAAACTCTACGCTCATGCTCATCAAGCTCAATTAAAGCGGCACTGACCTCTTCAATTGTTGAATAGCGGGTCATTTTTGGCCGCAATTCAACAAATAAGTCCTGCAAAAAATTTCTTTCATAAGCTCGCTGAAAAAGAATTATAAATTGGAGAATACCACAATAGAACAGCAAAGCAGTAACAAACCATCAATCATAATTTGCATTTCAAACATGCATGCTTTTAGATGATTGGAAAAACTTCATCAAAATATGAGTCAAGTTTGATTAACCTAGGGGATTGATAGAAGAAGGGGGAGGATCGGGCACAACCTCAGATCTATGACAAAAAGCAACAACTCCTCGAAACAAATACTTATTTCATTTTTACATATGCCCACACATTTGTAACTTTTATCTTATGATGAGTTAAAATATGTTGCTAATTCATTTTTTATTGGTCAAATGACCAACTCGTTTTCTCTCTATCCATCTCAACCACATGCTAGCCTCAAGATTTTCGGATAAGACCAAATTTCAGCTTTCTCTGATATCCAAGCTTCTTGACATAATCTCTAAAAGGTCCAAGATGCCATCATTTAACTTGGAATACAGAAGTAGGTCATTTAAGGGCAAAAAGTTTCAGTACACAACTCATTAATTTGTGGTTTCGGTACAAGAATGTGCACAAAACAATTGATTCATGTATCTTCATAATGCATTCATTCATGTGAGATCAATAGCTATTTCTGACTGCAATGAGAAAAATGAAACCAGAATATAATAGAAGACAAGAAACAGGAGGTAAACCCAGAAAATAATGCCCTCTTAAACCCTATTATGACCAAAAAGATAAAAACAAACCAGAAAATACTTATGTTATAATACGGACCTGCAGGTCAAACTCAATATCAAGGGGAAGGGCACCTTTGCCCAGTATGTATCTTTGGAAATTAATCAAGAAACGATCAAGCTTCCTCTTTGATGATCCTCGATCAAAATAATGCCCACAGGTCTCAAGAAGTGTGATAACCATTCTGATTCGAAAACAGTCCTCTGGAGGGTCCAGTGTATCTTGCTAGAATCAGGATAGAAAAGCATATCATATATTGCTTAAAGTTCAAAGTTACCATACAAGCAAATGACTACAAATTATGGAATACATTCAACAAAGAGACCAAAGACAATAAACTTCACAAACACACTAATATTTTCCGAAATCAGAACATAAAAGATAGTCAAAGTAATTTTTTGAATTCATATAAATGAAAAAAGAAACACAAGCATTCTAGTTTCTCGCTTCAAAGAATGGGATTATTGTTTCACATGCAAAATCAGCTCCCACTTATTATATTTAATGTCCTTCGCAATCCATAATGAAGGCTTCACTCGTACGAAGAGCCTAGGCAACATAGTTCACTACTCAGAAATCAATTAATTTACAAAGTAAATAATTTCTCTGTTCTGAAATGTAAGGATGCCAACATCTCAAGGAACGCGGTACATGGTTCTAGTTTCAACTAATACTTCCATGGTCATGTGTTCTGAGAAATTCCAAAACAGATTGGTGATGTGACCGGGATTAGAGACCAACTAACAAATTGCTGCTCATCCACTAGTTAAAATCTATAGCTTGTCATGTATGTAACAGCAATTACAGAAATATTAGAGAAAAAGTTGAATTGTAAACAAAAAAAGAATGCAACAATTTTTAAACAAGGGAAGAAAGGATGTTTGTGATGGTGTGCAAGCCCGGAAAAATTTAGATCAATATTACTATATTTAAAAAGGTCATTCAAAATCAATCCATTAAAACCAACTTGCTAGAAATATTAAGGTATTATAAAACGCAATAAATAAGCAGTCGCAACAATAAGTTTTAACATAAACACATTAGTCATATAGAGCTTCTTCACTTCATTCTCAAAGCAGTGACAAAATTGGCCATGAATCAATCTTGTCAAAGACGCGGAAAAGAAAGTGCATTACATTATTGCAATGTCAGTTTCATTAAAGAATAAAGTTATTATAGCAAGTTATTAATACATACCTCCATCGTCCCATATCCAAAAGCAAGAACCAGATAGAGTGTATCAAAGATAACAGATGAATCTACAAGTTCGTAGTTGTAAAGTTCACCCAAGAAACGCATGTAAGCAATGCGTAGTTGCTGCATCCCATAGTCATTCAACTCTAATCCTAGCCTGATTTCCTCCAAAACCTGAATGGAAAATATAACTACATATCTCAATATAATTTCACCCTACCAAAATATCTACAGCAAAGTTTATCATATTTCTCCACAGTTCACCAAGTACACATGCGAGATTCACAGAAACCATACATTGCAAAAGCCTTGCTTGGACCGAAATGCAAAATCACAGGACAAAAAAAATTGTTAACTGTGAACTATGTGTCTGTGAACTGTGGATACTCAGAGGTTGGACTTGCTTTGTTGAGAAAGGTCGCAAACTTGTCAGACCGAGTCATAGGAAGGAGAGTTTATGAGCACAGTCAATTACAAGCTTATTAATAAATGGAAATTTGTAGGCGATCTCAGAACCTCAATAAGGTAGCAGAGCAGAACCTCAATAAGGTAGCAGAGCATACTTGTTATCTAGAGCAAGGTTCTCATAAATCTAGAAATCTAAATCTTGCCAAACTACCAGAGACATCTTCCCCTTAGTAATGTCGCTGTGATAAGACAATTTAAAATAAAGCCAAAGGGACGACCACATTTCTTCCCATTAAAGCAGCAAATATTTCAAAATAAAAATGCCAAGCAATTGATAATTACTCAGGTATTGAACAACACACCTCGTCGACAACAGCAACCGCGAAGTCATCATGATAACGACTTAGACCAGCAGTGAGGGAAGCAATCAAATGAATCTGGCCATATTTTCCCTTTTGAACCTTCAAAAAGCACTTCAAAAGGTATGACTCACATTCATTCCAAGGTAGCTTGCGTAACTGTCTCAGTACATGCTCAATGGAAGTCTTATCGAGATCTGAGAAAAGAAGTTTCCTAATATACTGCATAATACACCACATACAAGGTTAATCCGATTGTCCAGTCAGATAATATGGCAAAACATAATCTCTGAAAAGAAAAATCACCTGATGCAGAGGTGGACGAACTTTGGAGACTCGTGCAGATCTTTCTGGTGGTTTGCACAAATAGTAAGCATTTTCTACTAATGTACTCTGACGGGGATCCAAGTTTTTGACATTTTTCAAGCGCATCAGTATCTCTAACATGTTTGACATGCGTACAGTGGTCTCAGGGGACCGGTAGAGAAAGCGACCACATGTCTCAAGGAGATTGCAAGCAACATCAATGTTATGGTGAGTGAAATCATCTAAGCAAGCCTGATATCATAGAAAAAATAGCCAGCTAGTAAAAAAGAAAAATGCGTCCTGGTCTGCAGATAATTAAAAAAAAAAATAACATGCACAATCATTTGAAAGTCACCTGTGAGTGAGATCAGTTGCAACAATAGAATATAAATGATTTCATTATTTCAACATCAAAAAAGCTAAAAATAGAGAATGAGTTGTGTATGTCGCAAGAAAATATAAAGTTCGAAATGATGGAACAGACGACTCATGTAGCCAACCAACCACACAACCGACTCGATAAATTTTATGAGTTAGACAAATAAGCCTCCCATAACAATTCAGAGCATAAATAAGTATATCTGTAAGTAGCATAAAGTATAAATTTGGAGTTTGTGAGTGAGTGGTGGGAGAGAGTGAGGAGGGGTTAGTGGTGGTGTGGTGAGGTGAGGTGCTGGGTGATATGGGGTGTGTGTGTGTGTGTGTGTGTGAGAGAGAGAGAGAGAGAGAGATGCAGCTCCAACCATGCATATGCAATATACTTGTTTCAGCATACCTTTAGACAACTAAAAACCAGGCCAGCTGGGGCAATTTTAAACTTGCAAAGTTCTCCAATGAATCGTATATTCCTGATTTTTGTTTCAATGTTCATTTGATCCTGCAATGTTATAGAAAAAATATTATGTACTGGATAAGAGAAAATAGTACTTCAGTATGTGAATTGCTTCAGCAACCTTTTTATTTATTAAAAAGTTAAATTCTTCCTCCAACAACTGTAACAGCACAGTAGACACGTCCTTCATACAAGTCGACAGTGTCGCAACCATGCGTGAATAGTATGGCAACAGCTCCAGAGATGTCCTCGGAACATTGAACAAAGCCCTCACCAGCTTTTTCCTATTCGACTTTGAATTTAAATAGCAAAACTCTACCTGAAAATTAGTATGACCATAATGAGAGCTTATCTTCACAACAATTTACCAAAAATATAAAAGATAAACAAAAATTGCATCAAGTTGAGCAAGCAAGAAGAAAATTACAGTCAACTGATCAATCAGGTCACGGCTCACAGAGCTCGGAAGCTTATGCAGCAAAGCTTCAAGATTTGTTCCCTCAAGACCTTTAACTCTATCCTTTTCATTTTCTCCTCTTCTTTCAGCATCCTTCTCTTTCCCCTTCTCTTTGTTGAGGTCTTTGACTTTCTCTTTTTCTTTTTCTTTCTCTTTCTCTTTCTCTGTCTCTTTCTCTTTTTCTTTCTCTTGTTCTTTATCTACATCTTTGCCATTTTTATCCTCCGGTACAACTCCAGAATCAGCAGAGACCTCAAGAATTTCTTGTGTGGCTATCTGGCCTTTGTCTAATTCAGGAACCAGATCCTTCCCCAAAAAAAATCATGTTAGAGGATTGAATTACCATATTTTATACTGAAGTCTCAACATTACAGTATACTAAAAATAACATGGGAAAGCAAAGAGAAAACTCACAAAGGATAAACCATATTACATGAACTCAAGAATCACGTTATGCATCTTAGCTAGGAATGTAATATTGAAATAAATAATTCATTCAATCTCATTCTTCGTAACATGACATGGAGAACAACTTTGAATGTTCCCACCATATTAATAAGTCTACATTTCAAGTAAATGCTAAATAGGTGTTTGATGTGCAAATCTTTAGAAAAGAATATAACTGAAACTTCCTAAACTTTTTTTAAGATATGACTTGCAATTGAAATTTTCAGTACTCGCTCATAATGCTTGCTAGTGAAGGGGCAAGTACCAGATAATCAGTATTGGTGAATGACAATGTCATAAGGAGAACCAGGAGCTTATTCTTACAGAAAATGCCAGATGAGGAAGTTACAGGAAGTGACTTGAAAAGTCGACCAAACAACTATTCTTGAAGAAATAAGAGCAAACTTCTTACAGTTTGTAATTCTTGTGTCTTTGAAGATTGCTCGTTCACCTTGGATTCCGCCTCTCCTAGCAGCACAGCAGGAACAAATGCTCTAGACAGGACAACCAATCAACAAAATATTAGTACACCTCATTTCCTATATGAAGACCACAAAAGTTCACTTATAAACCAGCCACCTAAGATCTGGAAGGCATTCATAGAAAGCTCTAGTATCTTCATCATCCCACAAGGCTTCAAGAGCAGAAGAATCTTTGGCAGAAATAGGAGATGAAATGTCATCCCCAGATGTGACTCTAGTTGTATGACCATCCTCCGGCATTGCAGGAGGTTGCATATCAAGTGCTTCTGCTAAACTACAATACAAAGAAATTAATTAAGAACCACTGATGCAAATAAAAGAAAAACTATGTAAGTAGAGAAATAAGCACAAATAAAGAATGGATGCGTTTGAATGAGAATCATTGACATTGTGTTTCGTTATGCAAGAATATGAGGAAAGTGAAGGAGGGTAAATATTATTTTCATGCTTTAAGAATTTGGATTGCAGGAATTATTAAAATTTCCCACAAAACTCATTTGCAAGACTGGTGAAAATGCAGAAAAGCTTCATTTTTTTTGTGGGGGAAATACTTCCCCCATAATTTCCTCATAACCATTTGAAGCATAATAGTACCACATTATAATATCAATTTACAATCTAGGCCAGGTTTGCAAGTAACTTACGATGAGATGCCACGACTTATATTGTCATACGATTTCCGCAGCTTTTCATATGAGGACGCATTATCCTCACTCAATTCACCTTTAGCATTCAAAGTCTTTGCATTTTCATGCTCCATTTGGCGAAGAGACTATGATACAAGAATTTAAATGACACACCCATCAATAAAAATTATCACATGTAAAAATATCCATTTTACCAAAAAAGAAAATAATATGTAAGATTATAACACCAAATTCCAACTCCATAAATGTACTGAATTCCTTACAGCATGTTCTGCCTGAAGAAGTTCCACGGCAGCATCATAGTAAGTTTGAAAAGCCTTCCGGAAGAATTTTTTTTGATCTGCTGTAATATTGAGGCCCTTGAAAAACTGTGGAAAAATATCGTTACCACCACAAATACGTCAATAAACTAGAAAATGCTTATCAAAATATACACTCCCAAACTCAAAAGTAATTTTTTAGATTTCCACGGTCGCAACTCCAGCAGGGAATACACTGTCAGACAACTACAAGTCCTCTTTCTAGTATACCGAAGTAGAAGAACCACCTTGATCAATGAAATTTTGTGAAATTCAAGTCATTTGCCAAATTGGCCGATAATTTGGGCCCATACTGTAGTAGAAGCAACCATATTGATCAATGATATTATATGAAACTCAAGCCATTAGCCAAATTAACCAACTATAGTTCGTATCCATCAGTGTCACTCTGAGACGACACACTCATAGTCATCTCGTATCACTACTTGAAGACAAGCAATAATTGAGATCTGGATGCATGATACTAAGAATATCCACTGCAAGAGGGGTGGGGGAGGTGTGCCATAGCCAAAACCTACCTATACACCATTTCACATAAGGGTCATCATGGAAGGAACTACAAATGGCGGAACCTCCTTCTTTGTTTACCGTAAGCATTATGACAGTTTTCAATCTTTAGATGACACAGGTACTCGAACAGTTGCAGTAAAGTTCCGGTCTCCGATTTAACAAGATGGGCCAATGAATAGTAAGCCAGATCAAGACATATCATTCATCGATTCACGCAAACAAAGCTAATCATAAACCTCGGCGCAACAGAAGAAGATATATCAAATAGTGATGGCAATTTTATCATACCATTAAATCAATAAATAGAAGTTGTACCTCTTCAAGAATATCTTGTCCAGTCAGTGGAAGTCCTAGCAGAAATCTTCCTTGTCGAGCAAAACTAGCAAGAAGAGACAAATTTGTCTGGGTTGCATCACGATCCTTCAAATGTTCCGTGCTAGTGAGATCCTTAATGATACTTACGAAGATGCTACAATCTTCTACAACTCCAACAAAGTAAAGTTCCAATAGAAGTTTTAAAGTACTTCGCTTCTTCATGGCCCTTGAATTCTTATCTGCTTCTAAATCCTCAGCAAATTTCCCCGGTAAAAAAACTTTCAAGAGACCTTGAACAAGACTGGGCGAGAAATCTTTGTACCTCTGATGAAGCAAAGAGCAAATCTGTTTGCAGATAGATATGTAATTAGATGACATACAAAGGGATCACAGAAGTCCAAGTAAAACATATGTAAAGATTTCGAGCAAGAATCGCCTCTTAATTGGATTCTTATGATGATAACACAATCCTTTCAAAATGGAGACAGTTGAAATCATATCTATAATTAAATTTCCATGATGTAAAAGCATATTTAAAACTCATCCATATCATTGTGCTTTAAGAAAATAGAATTTAAAATGTAGGACTTGCAAGTCTTGAAAGCTAAAAGCCTTTCTCAAATCCAAATTCTTCAATCCAAATGCAGCCTTTAGAGTAAGAAAACTTATGTGGGCCATTGTTCTGAAAGAATGCAAGCCTATAGACTGGATAAAATAAAAATAACATTATAACCAAAAAAAAGTAACACCATAGAACCCATCTAACAATATTACTAGCAATACAATGAAGCAGAAAAATTTCAATATCATAGCTATCTTCTCTAAAGCAAAAACTCTGAGTGCTCAGCAGGACTGCTACTTCTACCTTTTAATTTAGTATAGCACAATATGAACCTACTATGAGTAGAATATCCACAAGTAATTGAAGACGTTTTTCTATATTATAAAATACACAGCTTTTGTGCTCTGTAAGGGATGAGTATTATTATTTACATCCTAAATTGATAGTCAAATTCATCATGGCCTCATTGAAATCAGCCAGAGTTCAGTGGCCAACCAAATACTTAGAATGGAAAAGAAATTCAAAAGGAAAATAAAGGATCAGAGTGCCCAAAGTATCACAACATGAAGGTTGCAACTCAAGATACCAAAGATTTGCATTTGTTGTATTGTACAGATGCTAATCCAAGAAGGTTGTAGAGAAGACTTAGCATGCACAGTACATTGAAAGCAAATCATCTAGATCAACACCTACCTGTACAGCAGGTTGTATATCAGCAGTTTTAAGCTTTGCTTCAGAGATGGCAGTTACTGCTTCACTGACGAATTTGCTTAAATTGACACTGCGTAATTCATCCATTAAACCTTCTCGCTGCTCATCATTGATCTGCTTTAATTTTTTAATGACAGCAGTGTTGCGCTTGATGCTAGAATCCAATGTCCTGAGAAAACTGGAATCTGAAATAGACAAGTAGCTAAATTGACACTTGTTTCAAGAGAACACTACATCCCAAATAAGAAGAAACAGGTCAAAGTAATACGCTGTACTTCAGGATACAATATTCGTTCCTTCACTTGACATGCTTGCTTTTTCAAATGAAGCATGTGAGTTAACTTCCAAACAAAATTAGGGTTTTTTCCAGATAATTATTCTTCTACCGATTCAATGTTCCCTGCCATTATCTTAAAGAAATTCACTAAGCTCATTTCCATCTATGATCAAAGTTACATAGTAGACGTTTTATACTTATAAAATCAAATGCGGCAAATTTATGTTAACTATTCGAATGAGCTATCAAAATAACCAATTGCAGTGTGGGCAAATATTACAATTCAAAAACCCCAATCCCGTATTAACATGTACTAAAGCAAAGAAGCCAGCAAAAGAAAAAAAAAAAGGTTGCTTGGCTATTAAGATGATACGAAAATGAAAATCATGGGCTTCAAAAGACAGTGGAAAATTCGATAAGCTAGCTTTTATTGGTATTGCACATTCTCAAGGTTTTTTAAGCTCTAAATAGATCAAACTAACCAGGTCTTTCAGGATTTAAATTACTCTGGCGTAGCACCATCTTTGCTTCAATAGATTTCTTGAATTCCTCTAGACGAGCAACAGCTTCCTGTACCAAGTAAGTTCGTTAATACACCTATTATCATACAGTATGAATCATCACGGAATGGGAAAAAAGAAAAAATACTATGAAACTTCTTACTCCGGCTTAGCCAAATGAACAAATACTAAAAAGAAGCATGTCGTTATTACTCTACTGTAAGTAATTCAAACAACGAAGGATAGAAAAGAAAGAGAAAACAAAAACTGAGACCTCATCGTCGTGTTTCTCCTGACTTTCGCCACCAATTTCATCGCCGTGTTCCATATTCTTCAGTATCGGCAAAGAAACCAAAAGACGGAGGGAAGGGTTGGGAGATTGGGGGAGATTTTGATTCTTTTTCTAATTTGCTAATTAGGGAAGTGAACTAAATCTTTATCGGACATATGAATGATTATATGATAATGATAATAAATAAATATACTTAACCCTCCTAATTATGAGAAAGCTATGGTGAATTGGGGTTTAATTTGGTCGAGTTTCTTAATTTGTTTATGGTCTTCTTTTCTTTTCTTTTCTTTTTTTTTTATATTTTCTTGATTCTTGACAACTTACGTTTATTTAGTCTTGATTTACTTGGAACAAAAAGAAAAATAAAAAGTCAGGTGTTTATTTAATTAATTAAAATTTTAAATTCACAAAATGAATTTCCCAACCCCGTCCTTTTGTTTCTCTAGTTTAACTTGATCTATAAGCTATATCAACCTCCATTTTTTATTGAAAATTTTGGTTTCCAAAAGGTAGAGTTAAACTTAAAAATTACAAGTTCTAATATTATAAGGAAAAAAACATATTTGAAAAATTACTACATAATCCTCATGTTATCATCTTAAGAATATATTTAAGTATATTTCTCATTTTTAAAACACGCATTATTAAAAAAAAAAAAAAAAAGGGAGAATACAAGGAATAGTGCAAAAAAGTCTTGAATATACGAAAGTAATGAGAAGTAAGAAATGCAAGAGACTGTATTTATTAGTATATGTGTGGTATAAATTAATTACAAATAAAAAAAAGTATATATGGGATTACTTTGTAGATTTATTGCTGTTCCTCCATCAATTTTATCTTTCGTAGACATTCAAGTTGTCAACTTAAAAGATTTTTCGTTCAACATGTAATGTTGAGACGAAATTAACTTAATCTTTTAAGTTGTGAGGCTTAAACTAATAAATATGGAAGTTCCTGGACCTGGATATAGACCAAAGTCGGATAGTTGCTTGATAGCTCAATCTGGTTATGTTAACAAGTAGGTATGAAGTCACCATGTGGATACTATCTAGGGGGAATTTGTATTCATATTTTGGAAATAATTTCATGTTTTAGATTTTAATGGAATGAAATCGAAGGTGAATCTCTGTCCAGCTCGAGGAAACCTCTCGGAAACCTTGGCTAATATCCATCTCTCAATCCCAAAGTTTCAATCAGAATTATGCATTACCGCGCTTCATCCATGCATGAATCATGAATAAAGAAGGGATAAAACATATATCAAATGTTTTTAATAGAACAGACAAACGATAGAATAAAGCCTCAGTAAGGAGATGGTCCTTTGACTGGCTTAATTTCACGAAGCAGTAAAGTAATGGTGCATGTTGATGGATTTTGACCCGATCTCGCGGATTTCGCGAGACCGAGTCAAAACCCTTCCATATGAGTTTTCGTCAAACCCATAAAACCATCATAAACCAATAAGGAAACTCACGCTAAAACTCTTTAAACCTATAAAACATTGATTTGATGACACCTACCACCTACTTTTCCCCCCAAATTTCACTAAAAAAACATTGATTTGGCACCTACCATCTACTTTTTCCCTAAACCCCAACATCCAAACCCAATCCAAATGAGGTTTCAACTTATTCAAACCACAAAATCCAACAACCACAAATGAGGTCTCAAAGGTTTCATCGAAACCACCCAAACCATTTTTTTAAAACTGAGTCCCGCGAAACCGAGCCAAAACCCATCCAAATAGACCGGCCTCCGGGAAAAGGATAATTGAAAGGAAACCCATAACCCATCCGGAGAAAGATGTAAAGTGTATTGGTACAAAAAGGATTAGTTCCTCTATTCTTGATGATACATATAAAAGAAAAAGAAAAAAAAGAGAGAAATTACAACAGATTATTGATAAACTCCTCCATACATCAATATATGAAACAGCTGCGGTCACAATCACAAATTCATAAAACTCAGAACAACATACAGACATCTCTACTCTTCCCATAAGCAAACAACTAGCCTCACATCAACTATGTTTGGAAGAAGAGAACACATATATATGAGTCATTACTCCTCCTTGTACCTCTTCTCCACTTCCTCCATGCTTTGGATCTCCTTATGATACTTGCAGATGCGGTATATGCACCTGCTTCAACCAAAATTGTAAGAATAGTGGAAATAGAAGAACAAAACCAAATATGAAAACTGAAATTGATGTTATCTATTTACCAATAAAGAAGGCATGCAGAAATGCATAAGACTCCGTTCCTCTGAGCCTTGTAAATCTGAACCTCAACACCAACAACAGAGATTTAAAAAGGAAACTTGCATTCACAGATTTATGCAATAACTCGAACAAAATGAATAAGAATAATGAGCTATAGATGAATATGTGATATAGGACCAATAGTTCCAGAATTAAAAATGGGTTATTAAAAATACATTAGAACAGGGAAAGAACAAACAAAAAGGAAAGCCGAGGAATAAGATTAAAACACCACACAACATATTAGTTATACTCGATTCATGTTAATAGACAATTCCACTAATTCAACAAGTTTTTTAACCCTTGCTGATTACTCGAGCACGCGCACGTCAGATAATTAGTAGTGCTAGGCTGCTTGCACATAAGCACGTATTATAATATCAAGCCTTGATCAAAGTAATAAATGGGAGGCACATCTTATGTAATCTGAGATTGACTGAGAACAAAATACAGCTAGGACGTGGTCGTTGCATTGGCGTTTGATCTTAGTTTCCGATGAAAAAGATGGTGTTACAATGGAGAAGAAATATCATTATGCAAGGAAAAATTAAGACGCCCCCAAGCAGTGATTTTAGAACTTTCATCACTGTATGCAATTAAAAAACAATGGAACCTGTTTGAAAACCATCAGACTGCACTATAACAGCAAAGACTACACGAATTCGTTTTTTCTTTCGTTCCTGTTGTTATTAGGGATTGAGACTTACACTCAGAATTCTAATTGATTAGTTCATATTCATTCAAAATTATACAGGAAAAAACATCAACTGTAGCAAAACCCTAATCAACAAATTCATATAGAATGGGAGAACTTTGAAGGTAATTACCGATTTCTCATAACGATCTCTCTCAGCAGCAGTGCAGATCTCCCCAGTACACATCAAACGATGCTCATTCTTCCAATATATATCTAATAACATCAACGAGAATAGAATAAATCATTACAACACAAAATTAACAATCAATTCAGGAAAAAGAAATACAACTTACCGAGTAGCTGAAAGGCGGAGAAGGGTATAATAAAGAGAGACGGCTGAAGAACAAGCGATATTAGTGATACGATACGAGATTTTATGGCCTTTGGCGACGGTAGTGTCAGTAGAACTGCCACCGCTGCCTCTGCCGCCACCACGTACGCAAGTATCATCCATTGCAACGCCATTTGTTTTTCTGTTCTTTTCTTTTTTGGTTGATTTGTTTTGTGATGAGATTTTCAAAGTATCTTTTGCTTAAGGGGCAAGGTTGCAGAAGGTTCTGAATCACTGGAGATATTCTTTGTTGGAATTCTATCATGACTCTTGCCTCAATCTTGAGTCACCCAAATAAATTGATCTTAACCATTCAAAAATAAAATTGAATAATCTTGTTCATTAATTATGTATAAATATGTATCATCCCCATTTTTGTGTATTACACCAAGAAATTTAATTATTATTGTATTGTAAATAGTAAGTTTACATTGTTACCCCTTAATAAAAACAACACAAACACTTAATCGGACAATAATGCCCCTCTCATTTATCTCCATCATTTCTCTCAAAACCCTAATTCCCTTCTCTCCCACCTAGCAGTCGTCACCGCCGTCCAAATCTTTCTCTTCTCTTTCATTAACCCGATAGTGGGTATCTTTCTCATAAAAAACGGTGCAAATATACATACTCCATCCGTGTATACTCGAAATTGGATCGTCGGAGCCTCCATGACTGGCTTTACGGTGGCCTCCAAGCCGTTTGTATTTACCCTTCTATCCCTAATTCCCGCCGGAATAAGGGTTCAGTGTTCACGCCGATTCCTCAATCTCAGCCCTGATTCCGTCAGTGGACGGAGGCGGCACATCGCCGCCTCTCTGGTCGCGGCCAGAATGACGCAGCCCTTCTCCCTCAGTTTTGGTCTCTGACCAGAACACTGAGGCTTCACCGGTGCAGCAGTGAAGCTTCATCTTTTAAGAAATGAATTCTTTTTTTTTTAAATAAGAAATGACTTAAAATATTAAATATTTAATATTGTACAATTATTGTAGAAAAACATTTCATTATGAGAATAATATATTTTTGTAAATACAAATATTTATTTTAATGTTATATTTATCTAAAAGAATTATATATTTGAATTTATTATTTTTATTAGCTTTGTATTTGACTTGATAGAAAATCTAATATAATTTCAACCCAATTATTAATATCTAATATACTTGATATTTGAGCTAAAATCTAATATATTAAGGGTAAGTTAGGAATTTAGTAAAATAAAAACTAAGGGTATAATGGGTATTTCAATAATTAATTGGGATTGTAAACGAATTTATTGGGTTGTAATGTGGACACGTGTCCAAATTCAATTGGTAAAAAATGATGTTGTTGGTGACTCTCTATGAAGTGAGAGTCACCATAAGCCTGGGAAAATTCACATTTTACAACCAAAAGTTTATACATTTCGCATATAAGCCCCTAAGAGTACGTTTTTGGCACTTAACTCTATAATTTAATTAACTATTACACTTTATGAACATGATATAGTAGTATAATATTAAACTGAAATGTATAATTAGAAAAACTGTACATTACGCCATAAAACTTAGATATGTGTACAATGTATAAGATCCAAAAATTGACTAAAGCCTTAGAATGATGTCATCTAAAACTAATTTAGACGTGATTCTAAAAAAGAAAAAAAACTAATTTAGATGTTGGTAAGAGTATAAATGCAACTTCTATTTATATTTCATGATGTTAAGTGAGAAAGATAGGCCTCTTTGTTTGGTGTTTGGGAGAGTTAGAGGTTTGTGAAGTAATCTCGATTTGCGTAATGTTGTTTGTTTGAGTTTTAAGAGAGTGGTTTGAGAAATAAAGTAGGAGTAGAATTTTTTGAAAGAGTTAGGTTGTAGGTGTAAGATGTGTAAGACTTTATATCAACTCATGTTTGTTACGTGAGATAAATTGTATAAGAGATGTATTACTTTATGTCAAATCAGAGTAGAGTTTGTATAGATTTTGTTTGATGATAAGAAAATTGTTGTTTGTTTGGCTTTTGAGAGAGTAGTTTGAGAAAACTAAGAGGTGAAAAATTTAATTAAAAAGGTAGAAAACATATTTGTTTGGCATTTCCCAAACACAACATAATTTTCAAGAAGTAAAGTGCGTATTATAATTTTTTTTGGATATAGCATTTGTCCTTGGGTTTATGGGCTATTGGGCTTCCCATTTCAATAAATAAATATAGTAATTATAATTTCTATTAGCACATTTAAGATGATAAATTGGCATGCAATTTCAATTGACATTGTTAGAGAGATGATGAAAGATAACTGTATAAATGATAGTGGACTTTTGACTCTGTGCTTGTGCTGTCCATATTAAACGACGACCAATTTTTCTTGAAAAAAAAAAGATCGACGACCATTTAACTAACTATAAGTTGCAACAGGATATTATTTAGGGACTAAATTTTTTTTCCCCTAACGGTTTAATGCGCGTCAGATATATAAAGTGAGAACCTCTCCCATAATTCGCTACTTACTTTGTAATGACTAGTTCATTTCACTAGACCAATATATATTTTTTATTAAAAAAAATACATATTTGAAGTTTCAAGATGGGTGCTTGTGAATGTTGACCTATCATAAGAAATGGAGTACTACTCACATGTTTCCTCCTAAGTGAAAAAAAATTAACAATTAAATGAAAAATGAAGATACCAAAAAAGTTGATATCAACACATTTGTTCATACATTATCAATCTCCCCAACTTAATTACAAACATATAATTCCAGTCTGAAAAGAAAAAAAATGTTTATTTAAGGGTGAAATACAAACCTATACATTAAAATAAATATATCTTTCACAAGCATTATGGTATGAATCAATTAAGGCCTAGTTTCACTAAATCGCGAAATTGAATTCAAAACAATCTAACTTGCATCTATTCTAACTCAAATGAAATCAAATCTAAAGCCAAATAAAATATATTTTTCTCAACTCAAATTCCATTATTCAAACCTCAATACTCAACATAATTCAAATTTTCAAAATTCACAAAACCCATTATTCCAACATAATTTAAATCATAGGTCTCATCGAAAACATTAAAACAAATTTTATAAAAATAAAAACTCATTGAAATCAAGTAAAAATAGATCCATATATATACAAATCTTGTACTATACATATATTTAACTCTTCCACTACCTAACAAACTAATTACCAAGTCGAATCACATATATATCAATTATCATAAAAGATCATTTACGCCAACTAACTAAGTCTGTGAAACGCGTTGGATCGTTGACTTAGCAGCGAAACTCCCAAAGTCAACCATCTCTAGCTATTTTATAAATGTTCTTCATGGCCTCCATCACTTTCCACCACACGCATTAATTAAATTAATCAGTAATCTGTAATCACATGGGAAGAGTCACCACCCAAACTCCGGCGGCGGCGCCTCAGCCCCTCAACCACTTCAGCCACCCCCACGAGCTCCACCCGATCCAACCAAATCAGATCCACCCCACCACTCTTTGTTCCGGATGCAAACTCCAAATATTATCCAATGGTACAACCACCATGTACGCATGCATACCATGCAACTTCACCCTCCACCAATCATGCGCCAAGCTCCCCCAACTCATCACCCACCCCTGCCACGCTGGATGCAACCTCACCCTCCTCACCGTCTCCTCCTACCCCGGCGGCGTATTCAGCTGCGACGCGTGCAGTCAACGCGGAAATGGGTGGAGCTACCACTGCACGCGCTGCGATTACGATCTCCATGTAGCCTGCGCGTGTAAGCCACTCAAGATCAAGCACCGAGCTCACGTGTCGTGTGAACTCGAGCTCACTTTCAAGAACCCGTATGTTAACACACAAGGATTTTCTTGCGATATTTGTCGTAGGGTCGGGTCGAAGCAGTGGTTGTACCGGTGCCATACTTGTGAATTTGATGTTCATTTGGATTGTACTACTCGTGTGCCTCCTCAGCCTATGCTACAGCATCATCATTCGTTTCCGGTTAATCATACGCAAACTCAATTTGTATCGCCTCATATGATGCACAGTGCGAGTACAGGTGGGATTGGGAATCCGAATAATCAATTTCAGGGTCAGGGTATTAATGGGCCGGGTCAAGTATATCAGCAAATGAATATGGGGAGGCCTATGCAGAATCAGCAGCAGAGTTTGGGGAATAATTTGATGATGGCTGCAATGCAGGGATTTGTAGAAGGGGCGTTTCAGGAGGTGGGGCAGACCGTGGTTCAAGAGGTTATTGGCGCCGGATGTGGTGATGGCGGCGGTGGAGGTGACGGCGGCGGCTGCGTCGACGGGTATTGATTTTGAAATTTTTGTATGCAGAATGAAGATTTATTCTTGTGTCAAATTTTACCTTTATTTTTCTTTTGTCCTTTTATTTAGTTTTATTTTCATAAGTTGAAAATTAAGCTTGGAAACTGAAGACAGCATCAACCTGCAGTGTTGGACATAAATGTATGAAGATAGTTGTTGTATTATATGCAAAGTTTATATCCATTTATCATGTGCCAAGATAAAACTTCGTTTTAGATAGATATTGTTTGATCAAGAAAAAACTTAAAAATATCACATTTTTTAGTACTCTTACATAAAATTTCACAACAAGGACAATGAACTAAAACTTCTGATTGTAATTTTTGGGGCTGAGAAAACCATGTTATACCGGTGGGTCCGGAAAATTGAATGAATCAAATGTTTGACACTGTGATAGCGAAGGACAGGGAAGGCTACAAGATAGAATTACATTAAACTATTATCATAGTTGAGAATAAAAAATAAAGTAGTAATCATGTTTCTTTCAGTGCAAATTCTAGCTTCCTGACTAGACTAATTTATTTTCATTTATAATGCTTATAGATTAAAATCCCATACCTTTTCTTCTTTGTATAAGAATCCCATAAAGAACTGCGGCTCTGGCTACTTTCCCATTTAATAGAACGAGCTTCATTCAATAAGTTGTTTAGTTTCAACTATCTTTCCGATTTTAAACTTCATCGCTCGCTAAAAAGAGCTTTTCTTCTGCTGAAATTAAGCTTACTTCAAGAATCTTGCCCCCATTCTCTGATAATATGCAGCAAGCACCATGCATGCTTAGCTGCTCTTTTGCTATCGTAACGAGCTTTTCAATTGTTTCCGGAACCCATAAAACAACTCCAATGCTTCTTCCATCTCTGTGATCCCATGGATATCCAGAGAAAACTGTGCACTTCTTTTTTGGCAATTTATCTGTCAAAATAACGAATAATTATTTTTTTCTGTCTTTAAGGAGAAAAAGAATTAATCCAGCCATTGTATTGCTCACAACTTATTTGACATGTCATAGTACCTTGGCTTCTTTCATATGATTTTGAAAGTTCAGACATCTGAGTACTCTCTGTAGTTTCCAGTAGTTTAAGTAGATCCTGATTTCCGCCTATGCGAGCTTCGTCTAGTGGGGTTCGACCCCATCTGCAAAAATGTAATGTCCAAAAAAGATGAGCTAAATTTCGAGGGCTCATAATCTGTTGCTTTCAATTTAGAAAATGACTTGATAGTTAATATGGATTTTATTTCATACCTGTCTGTTGCAAAGACAGAGGCTCCTGAATCTAATAGTATGACAGACTCTCGATACAAGCCTTCTGATGCAGCTAGGTGTAGCGGTGTACGCAGGTCATAATTTTTGGAGTTCGGATTGATTCCATTAGCCAGGAGTCTTTTTAGAAAATTCAAGTCCTTTCTAGCGACTGTCTGACAGAGACAACTTCCTGGATTATCAATCGATAAAGAAGCCCCTGCTTTTACTAGTAAAGAAACTATGCTGTCGTGGCCATTCTTGATTGCTTCAAATAGTGGAGACTTGCCAAAATTATCTACCAGAAAAGTAACACTAAATTGAGTTCTTCTTCCTTGGTTAGTCTTTATTAGACAAAGGGATGATGATTGCGAAGAAACTCTACACGGTCATCAAGTTAAAAAAGTTACCTGTGAGATTGATCTCCACTCTTTTTTGGATAAGGAACTGAGTGATATCTTCGTATCCCTTGGATGCAGCAAGATGCTGAGACAAAATAATTATGTACTCAGAATGCTTCAAACCTACTATCGATTTAATGCAGTAATAAAAAAATGTAAAGTGACGGAGAGTGCAAATACTACACAGTAATAATATATACTATACAATCTAGCGGAAAACATGATGTATCTTAAGAAAGGCAATAACAATCATCATTTATTAAATTACATTATGCATTAGCATATCAGATTACCAGTCTTCACATACCAGAGGTGATTGTCCATTGTAATCAATTTTATTAGGATCTGCTCCTGCTTCAACTAAATGTCGTAGCCGGTGAAGATCTCCATCATTAGCAGCACAATTCAATCTCGTAGTCAACTCCGTTTCATGTTTCTCTATGAGCAGTGTGATATCAGACTTCAAAATCTTGTCCCGAAGGTTAGATTCTTTCCCCTGCAGATTACAAATAGTATTCATAATATTTGAAAAACATTTAGTGGATAAACACCCGATTTTTTCTCTAGCGAATTTCTGGAATTGCATCCTTATAGTTTCATTTTTATATCATGAGAGCCAGTTTAGTTCATAAAAGTGAAATGTGGAATATACAAATAAGTTCTCCCAAGTTGTTGGTGTTTCCCACAGCACAGAGTACTTATTTTTATACCACAAATAGTTATTTCAAGGCTGAAAAAGATGTGCAATGGTTATGAACAGGTAAGTTGTCCCAAGTTCATAATGTTTCCCGTGGCACCCGGTGGTTTTCTTTTTAAGCATAAATAGCCAATTAAGTTACTGAAAGTTGAGAAGTGGAACAAAAAAGAAGTTGTTCTGATGAACAAGAGCACAAGAATCAACTTACCTCAAGCAGATTATTAATGATTATTCGTCCATCAGAAAAGTATATGTCAGTAACATCTATAAGAGATTGCTTGTCAATGCGTAGCAGCCTTGAAAGTTCACTAGCTTGGACCATACGAGGTTCAGGGATGCCACAAAGAACAGAAATATCGCCAATTGAACTGTAAATTGGTATTCTAGGAAGAGATCCTTCCAGTTGAGTATCTTCAGAATTTGCAATTTCATCCTGCACATTCTCTAGCTCGGTTAAAATTAGTTAGTAACAAAACGTGCCCTAGGAAATTGAAGATAGATACTTTGGAAATAGGATTATAAATTTTTTTAGCTTAATACCGAAATATAACAAATCTGAATTCAAAATTTATTCATGGCGAGACATGAATACTTCATATTGATTATGGTCCACTTTTCGTAATATAGAACACTGCAACGAGGGTCCAATAACTTATACAAAGCATACCAGTTTACCATCACAAAGAAAATAAAGCTGATCACCGATGCCTCCTTCTTCTACAATCACTTCTCCGGGAAGGAAAAATTCTTCATGTACTTTTATTGCCTGCAAAATGATTATGGATTATCCTTTTCAACGATAAACAGATTGAGTCAGGTAATCACTTTATTGAGTGTAAAGCAAGTACCAACTGACAGCAAATAGACTAGCTTAACTGCAATTAAGTAGTATGTCTTACAACTTTCTCGATGAACCCACTTGAGCAACCTTTGAAAAGAGGGACCTCCCTCACATAGGGTTCATATAATTTCTTTGATATCTACAAAAGACAAAACGAAATCGCAGAGTAGAAAAGAGAAAAAAGTTTAGTATTATAGTAGGAGTATATTCAAGGAAAAATTTTCATGTAACAGTAAGATTGTTTGGAACCTTAGCTCGTGTAGCAAGTGGAAGATCCTGAAGAGCAGCTGCATCTGTATAACTGCTTTCATACTGTAATCGAACATGGCCTTTGATCTCTTTGTATATATTCTTCCCTAGCTTGTTTCTATTCATATATTTAATCAGTTCTGCCATTTTATCCCTGAACTTTTCAGTCTTGGATCCTTTAACAATCAACGCTGTCATGTTACCCAATAAATAAGCACCAAGAATCATGTCAAGTGACACATACATCATCACAAATATCATTTCCCTGGTATTGACAGCATGAATTTCACCATAACCTGCATCAAGGGACATGACAATAATTGAAAGTAAAACAGTAATAAAACCTTTGTATTGTATTGTAGGGCATGCATCAAAGATCATTTCTACATATTCTATCTAACCGAAAGGAGCTTAATTTACCAACAGTTGCCATGGTCACGACAGCGAAATAGAGTGCTGTTATATAGCGCGTCCAAAGATCAATGTTTCTGAAGTTTGTATAACTATAGTCACCCAACTGTAAGCTTCCTATCCACGTATAACCTTCCTTGGATGGAGGCAGAGTGGTAGCCAGATAGTAAAATATACAAGCGGCTGTGTGTGTACAGTATAATTCAACAACAAAAAGCTTTATAATTCTTGTAAAGAGATAATTGATGCGTATGTCTTTCTCCAACTTTTCAAAAAATTCCGTCACTCTAAGCGCCCGACTTAGCCTAATCCATAGCATATACCTTACGAGCTCCTTCCTCCCAGAAGCCTGATCAGGTACGACACTCAGATCAGATAACTTATCACAACAACAAGATTTAATGCATGCACAAGTATCACAGATCTAAACAAAACAATTCTAAACAAACTCTGCAATAAGCCGAGAATGAGAAAAATAAATCAACAATCCCAACGCAACGCAAGTTTGTTATAAGTTGCTTGCATTAGTCTGTACCTTGTATATGAAATCCCATGGGAAGCAACCTAGAAAATCGACAAGAAATCGAGATTTCAAGTACCTACAGCACAGGCCCCATCAAAATTAATCGATGTAACATATTAATTTTTTTTTTTTTTTGAGATGGTGAATACATTGTTACATCAAACACTATAGCGAATCAAAACAATTATAATGATATCAAAGTAAACTAATTACTAGTATTAAACTAGAGAAAGGCTAGTATGAAACTAGAGAAAATACCCACATTCGTGGGAGTTGAACCCATGACCTCCTGGTCATGGAGCCTCATCCTTAACCACTTGACTAAGGCCTCATCGGCAACATATTAAAATTAAGTACCCTAACATCAAATCAATTTCTAACCGGAAGGCAATGCGGTTGAGATCGTAGACCAAGCAATAGGAGTGAGGGTCACGATAGGCGATGAAGAAGCAAAGGACAATGTCGATGAAAAACACGATTTGGCCGGCGATGTCGAGAAGGAAAAGATTCTCCGGCAGCCCCCTGAAGAATGCGAATTCCAGTGGCGTGAAGAATGAAGAGTATACTGCCCATATCACAAAGAAATTCGTCCAGGCCACGTACCACCTGCATGCATTTCATGTAATCAAACCAAACTTTACAATTCTTCTATCTTTTTTCGTGTTAATTACTGTATTAATTGAGTTGACAAAAATAAAAATGTAGTTAAAACTCTATATTAATTTCGTCTCAAACAAAATAGATCGATAAAGAATATCAGTCATTTAGAAACCACCACACAAGTTGGGCTTGTGGACTGAGGTTTTGTAATTGAACGAAATATCAACAATTTTCTACCCGAGAAAATTGATTGGCAAAATTGACCATAATCAAACACTACATTTTTTATTTTATTTTCAATGATGGGTTAAAATAAGGGTAATTATTATCCATATTGAATTTAATTCAATTTCGAAATATTCAAGTGACAAATATGATATATTTGATTATAGCATATGAAAGATCTACCGGAGAAAGTTGATTGGGAATAACTAGTACTCTAGTACTGCCAATATTGACTATAGCATGTAAATCTACCTTAGATCTAACATGACCCAACTCTAATTTTATTTTATTGAAGTGGGTTAAAATTAAGGTAATTTTGTCCATATTGAATTTAATTCAATTTGAAGTATTCACATGATAAATATAATACATTGGTTTTAAAAAAAATGAATAAACTTCTTGTGGATTTAGATAAAGTTTTTAGGAGAACGATTAATCACAAGCCAGATGCAATGCAATTGTAATTGAATGAGTTTATTCACGTGTATAACAAATACAATAACAATTGTCTTTGAAAATTGAAATAGACATGTTGTGGAATTAGATAAAATTTCTACGAGAGCAATTAATCAAAAGCCTTAGATATAGCACAATTGTAATGAATGAGTTTGGTCAAACTAAATTTAAAATTGAATTTTGACCAACCTAATTTGAACATAATAAATAAATCTTTTTTTCTTGCTAAATTGACCCGACTCATGGACAAAATCCTCAAATTAGCTCAACTCATCTTTAATTTTTGACCCGACCAATTTGTCATCCTAAATCATAAAAATTGTGAAGGAGTGGACTAGCTAGAAAGGGCAATTTTTTTTATGATTTTTAAAAAATACATTGTTTTGACATATCACACATAGAAATCGAAATTTTGACACTTTGCACCCTTAAACATATATTTTTTGGCGAAATGCATTATACATGAGGTGCAAAATACTCATTATTTTATCAAAGAATATGCAATTTGAGGGTAGAAAATGCCAATATTTTAATTTCAGGATACAAAATGATATATTTCTTGGTATGTAAAATGCAAATCACTCCGAATTACCAGTTTTCAGGGTGAATAATGTATTTACGGGAATGGTCTCTGTCAGCGGTGAGATCTCTACCAGTTCCGCCCCTGCTATTGCTATTGCTATTACCAATAGAGTCTTGTCTAGAATAGTAATTTCTCAATGAGTTGAAAGGATACATATTTCTCCATGATGATGATTTTGTAGAGAACGTTTCTTGGAGATCCTCAACCTTGAATTCATTATCTAATTCTGACTCATCGTCCTCCACTTCTCTTTCGCTTCTTCTACTTCGAAATTGCATCTTATCACTTTCTTGATTATAATTGATAATCTATATATATATATATATATTATATAGTACTAAAATATATATATGTATAATTATATAATACTTAATATTATATATACGTACAGTACTTATGTATATTTGGTTATGCGGTCGATAATTTTTTCCTTTTGGTACATGTGTTTTGTGTTATTATTTTCTACTCGGGTGAAAATGTCATCTCATCCATTTTGTAAGAATAAGTTGCAAAATTGAGTTTTTTTACAAAATCACACCGGTTGAGTAAATCCTTCTAATGATCATCTTTACTTTTTATTTTTTTATTTTTAGAACATAATACTTGTCAATAAAGTTGGATACTTTTGGAATTTAAATCGATAAAAGGGTGAAACCTTATTGGATTTATTGTTTGTTCCTTCTCATTCATCTATATGACTTTATCTGGAGCATTTTATGTTAAAAGGTAAACATGACACCACTTCAATATTCACAAATCTTGCAAGAAAAATTTGCATTTTTAGCTAGTCAACACTTTTTTTCGATCACACTTTAAGTATTGTATTTGGTTTCAACTAATTAAAATATTTTGTACTTTTGGTCTCATCTCATTCTTTTAGACCAAAAGTGCAAAACTAAACAATTATAAGACCAAAAATGATAAACATAAATTATTCTTTTAGATCAAAATAACAAAATATTTAGAAAAATTGGACTGCAAAAGTGCAATTTTGTAAAATGTGGGATAAAAAACGTGTAAAATATTTTCAAAGACGGGGACAAAATTTTAATTCTGTAAAGCATGAGACGAAAAAGAATATGAATTTTTTCTTTTGAGAAACAAAAAGTATGAATATTCAATCATATGAAATTGAAAAATATATTTTTGCCATATTTATTATTAATAACCTTTAAGCTGATTAAGATTAAATTTGAACCATTTTCTAAGCATCACACCAAGTCATAATTTATGGATGTGGGGGATCTACTTTTGGGTTCATTTTCACAAAATTTGCATGATTCCAAAGCTAAAGATGGAGCATATATATCTCATGACATTTTCGCCCTTTTTTTAATGTTTCTGCCCCTTTCTAGTATTTAACATTTCAATAGAGCTAAATGCAAAAGTACCCCTGTATTTTATTTATTTGGCAAAACCCTCATTGTTATTTTCATTAGCAGATCCCTGCATTTTTTTTTTTTAGAATTAGTAAAAAATCTCATTTGAAATTCCTACATAAATCAATAGGGTGGTTATTGTTAATTTTTTAAGTGAAGAGAAAGGGTTATTACCAATTTTTAAAGTTAACAAGACGATTATTGTCAATTTTTTAGGTGAATAAATGAGGTGTTTTCACATTTTCTTGATCATGCAAAATATGTACTCTGACATGGAAGATAACTTTTTGCTAATAAAAAATATCACATGGGATTTTAAAAACGAAAATGACATGGGGGGTTGTTAATTAGGCAAAATATTGTGGGGAATTTTGCATTTCGCTCCATTTCAATAAGAGGTGAAAGGGTTGGGAATACGACTTTTTTCTTTAGTTAGTTTTAGAGGAATCGTGTAGAACCCATGTACAGGACAAATAGGAGAAATAAGGAATTGGATGCTCAACAAAAGAAAATAAAGATCGACATTATTTCCTTCTGAGTGAGTCAGAAAGCCTTTAAGAGAATCAAATCACATCATAAGATCGATATATGTGAGACTATTTAAGAATGATTAATTTTAATTGATTTTGCTACATTTTATTTCAATATTAATTTAATTATTTCTCATTTTCGAGATGCGTGATAAACAGCCCAACTCATTTCCTATACCTTCTCATTTGGGAGAATATTTCCGAAACCAATTTCAGGAATTGGGCTGCATCCCATTTTTATTATGAAAAAACCCTACCTATACACTACTCTATCCTCTCTCTCTCTCTTTCCTCTCTCTCATTTTATGATTTCTCCTCTTCTCTCCTTCCCTCAAACTGTATCTTTCTCTATGTCGATTCACGGACCAAACAATGGTTCTTCTGAGTTTTTTTTTTTGTGCTTCAAGTGCCCTTTATTTTCGACTCTTCACTTCAATCACTTCTTCCAACTCCCCCTTCCCCCGTGATACTTGGTCGTGGTTTGTGTCTATATATGTGTGTTGGATTTGTGCTTGAAATTTCCTGAAACAATAATTTGGATAGTTTTGAGCAAGAAATAATTTAGGGCTTTTTTAATTGCACACGAGCACGACGGAGGGACCGTATGGATCTGTGTGTGACTCAAGTGAGTGGCCGTTGTCACCACCAAGAGGGAAACTGAAGGTACTCTTCAATTTTTGGTGTTCTATTTTTTGAAAATCGATTTGGTGCTCTGTAAAATTGTTTTTGCCGTTTCATTTTTTCAATTGTTGGGCTGAAATTTGGTAATTTTTGGAGTTGTTGCCGATTCATGTTTTGGTGTTTAGGGTTTTGTTTATATATCTGAAATTTTTGTGATTTGTGTATATATCTAATAATGGTAAACTATGGTTTTTTTTTTGCATTGTTGCTATTTATGTGTTTAGATCTGAAATTTGTTGCTGGAAAACCAATGTAATTTTCGTGAATCTAAAAATGGTTAACTTGCCTTTTTTTTTAATGGTTGCCAATTTCTGTGTAAATATCTCGGAAAATGTGTGCTGAAAATTGGACCTGTTTCTTTCGTGAATCTGGGAATGGTTAACTTGAGTTTTTTCTGTAATGGTTGCCAATTTCTGTGTATATATATCAAATTATGTGCTGAAAATTGGGCTGTAACTTTCGTGAATATGAAAATGGTTAACTTGGGTTTTTTTCTTTAATAGTTGCCAATTTCTATGTATATATCTCAAATTGTTTGCTGAAAATTGGGCTGTAATTTTGGTGATTTGTGTATATTTATTAATTGGTTAACTTGGAATTTTTTCTTTGTCTGTGATAGTTGAAATGGCTGTAATGCTATGCTCTAATAT
Source organism: Penstemon newberryi var. newberryi (assembly GCA_030819805.1). Classification (NCBI taxonomy): domain Eukaryota; kingdom Viridiplantae; phylum Streptophyta; class Magnoliopsida; order Lamiales; family Plantaginaceae; genus Penstemon; species Penstemon newberryi. Next base: position 3,203,422 of record JAUALY010000008.1, read on the forward strand.
GTGATGTAATTGTTGAAATTTTCTGAAAATTATTAGGTGCCGATTCAAAAAAAAATCGATATTGTTTCATTTTTATAGTAGGATATTACATAGTTTACCGCCATGCTTGGGGTTTATTCAACAAGATTGAGTAAGTCATTCCCCCATGGTCGTATTAGATTTTTATGGTTCTTCTTTGTTTTTGTTTCGAAATGCAATTGAACATGATATCACGTAATAAATGGGTCGATATTTGAGTTGCTCACACCACGTCTATTTAAAATATTTTTGTTACATATGTGTGTATTTTTATGTTAGATATATTATTTCCTATTTATTGACTTAAATTGTTTATATGTTATCCAAGATTATGATATGTGATATAGTTAAATAGATATGCTATAGTTTCTTATTTGCACACGAGCACATTGTTAAATTAGATTTTGTGTGAGCAACCTCATATTAATTTGATATGCATTAACCTTGGTGAAATTAATTTTTCAATGGTTTATGAAACATATCATACATTATTTTATAAAAATAATTACAAGGTCTATGTTCTTAAACATGTTATGTGATTGTAGTACAAGCCTATTCTTTTGTTAAAGTGTAGTATTTTATATTAGTTTTTCTGTTATAACTTTGATCATCAGTGGAGTATAGGTTGTTGTATAATATGTAAGAATTTTGAATTCAAATTCAAATTATTAGAATTTTAATTTATTATGTTTTATGCTCACTGTTTTATTCATGTTACTTTACAGGCAAGTATTATCTCATGAATTCTTGCTATACAAATTTTCGATGGTTCATGTCCCCCTACCGCAGCCAAAGGTACCACTTGGAAGAATTTCGTAATCACGAACCAAATGGAGAACAAGAATTGTTTAACCAGATGCATGCCAAACTTCGTAATGCAATTGAACGGAGCTTTGGTACACTGAAAATGAGATTTTCAATATTGCACGGTCCAATGCCACAATTTCCTATGACTACGCAAATCGATATTGTAATCGCGTGTTGTGCGATCCACAACTTTATTCGCAAATTTGCCGTGGATGATGAGCTTTTCTGTTATCATAACGATGATCTTGAATTAGAAATGGGGTTAACCGGAGAAAGTCGGTCAAATGTGACAAATGATGAAATACAACTAATGGGTGATATAAGAGATGCAATAGCGGAAGCCATGTGGAATGATTATCCCGCTTAGATTTATTTGGATGAATTATTTTATCTATTTTAAATTTTGAATGTATCATTTTATTTTGAATTATGGTAATCTGTAGAACACGCACTTTAATTTCAGTTGATTAATTTTGCGTAATCTACTTTATGGAGATTATGTCGTAAATTATAAGAATTAATATTACATATATTTTAAATTTATTTTTCTTTAAAATCATAAATTATTCTTACTAATAACTGTAACAGAAATGGCACCAAGGCAGAGAACAATCCCCGAAGCATTCGCCAATGCACCATGGACTATTCACGAGGAGTTTCGCGTGTTTTTTGGGCTTCGAGAGTATATTGTTGCTGGCCTACCGATGACGCGAGCGGCACACGATGACATTATCGAATATGTCTTCATGTTTATGGGAACTTTTGACAAAAGACCAATACTCAAGTCGTCCCTACGTACATGTTTTGATGACCTTGTGAATCGTTTTAACACATTTACAAAGTTGCGAAACTATGAAGGCGTCATAGAAATGGGTGGGCCTGAAATGGTCATCATCCCTATCATATTCGCCCATTAGCCGCCGCGGTAATTAACAATAGCCAAAATATTTTCGTAATTATATTGTTACTATTATAATATGTCGGTATGTATCTAACTTGTGTATTTATTTGCAGGATATTCCTGAATGTGAGCGCTATTTTAGCTCTTCTGAGGACCACTATGAAAGGATGAAAAATATCTTTGGTGGTACTGAGTATGATGAGACTGTCGTCATAGAGCTCTCCGAAAGTTTGAACTCGGATCCTCCTGTTCTTGATCGTCGTATCCCGCGAGGAGCAATAATTTATGATGTCTCGAGCCAGACATCATATTCGAACGATGCGCTTTCCATACATGAAAGCTCGATGCCAAGATATTACATTAGCGATGCTTCATCACACATTGGTCTCGTTGACAACTGGGAACGTGCAACATTGTTGACTCGGAGGCGGTTGGCCCGCCGTCGAGGGAATAACAGTCATGATGGGTCGGATAACACTACTGGTCCAAGCCCATCTTCGTGGAATTAGTCGCATTCATTGTAAAATTGTCGTTAAATTTTATTATGCTAGACAATATGAAGACAACTTAATATGTTATTTCCGTCCGTAGATTAATCTGGATATTGTGTAATAACTATTAGGTTTATGTCATAATATTTTAAGGATATTGTGTAATTCCTGGCTAATTTAATATGTCATTTGAATGAATTTGTCGGTAAGATAAAATAATTAAAAGGATTTATTATAACATTTTATACAAAAAAATTCGAAAAAATGAAAATTAAGTAGTAATATTTTTTATTATTTTAGAAAGCATAAATAATTAATTATAAAATATTATTTACCACATATATTACATATAATATATATATATATATATATATATATATATATATATATATATATATATATATATATATATATATACCAATAAATTAAATTATATATAACTAACTGATGTAACATAAAGTCTTACACTATCTTACACCTAATTAATTAACTCCCTACAACATATACCTACCAAAAAATAACCTACATCTTCATTATTTCCCAAACCACTCTCCCAAAACCCAAACAAACAACATTACGCAAATCGAGATTATTTCTCAAACCTCTACCACTTTCCCAAAGGCCAAACAAACATGCCCTCAATATTCTGGACATATTTTCATTGTATTTTAGTAATTATTCTTTTTGTAATTTCGGAAGCGTTTGGTTGGAAAATAGGACTAAGAGCTACTAAATCGGTTTGATAGAATAAAACAGTTCTTAGAAATTTAAAAAATCTATGCAAATTCACTCCATAAACTTCTAGTTCCTTCATAGATGGTTCAAGGGTACCAGACAGAGATATGATATGTACATGACGAGTCAACTGGTGCAGCTGAAGATAAGCTAGTTAATGGTCACACTCCACTAATTGATGGAAATTGGAAATGTTAAAAGGTCCACCAGATAGAGACGACCTTCAATTAAATAAAATCGTTAAGGGCTTCGTATGGAAGTAGTTTGATTAGGTTTGGTCTCACTTAAACTTAGCAGAATCCTATTTGATAAATAGTTTGAAGACGTCTCAATCCGAACTCACTTGGAATGGTCTATGGTGACTCACATCTCAAAGTGAGTCACCAACAACCATTTTGAAACCCCCTGTAAAATTATCATTGTACCCTAACTCTTTATTTGTAAAAGTCCCAGTATACCTTTTAATTTAAAAAAAAAAAAAACTAAACTGAGCACCTCGCCCCACCCCAACCCCGCCCTATCCCCCAAGCTCCATTACCCTGGTCTGGGATCGGTAATTCCAGGCCTTCCCGACTGCCTGGGAACCGTTTGGGTGGGTGGGTGGGGTGATCGGGGTTGGGTTGTGATCTGCCTGGGAACTTCTCGCGACCTTTCGTCGGCCGTCTTCATCCTCGTCGAACTAGGAGTATGAAGGGAGGGTGGTGGTGGTGGTGGTGGTGGTGATGATGATGATGATGGTGGTACGGATTAGAGTTTGGAGAGAATTTGGGGGAGATGAAATGGGAGAGACATTTTGGTCAATTGAGTATTTCTATAAAAGGGTGACAATGTAAAAGTGTTATTTACAATGTATTGTTTCTTAATTTTATTGGTGTAATATACAAAATATGAGGATGGTATACACTTGTATAGCATGTACAAGTTTTAAAGCATGAAGTACAAGCAATGAAGTACAATTATGGTGACTCTTTTATGAAGAGTGAGTCACAATAGAATGTCCCAACTTAGTTTCAACCCAAATCGAAACCTACAAAACTCTACTTGAGACCTATAAATTATTGATTGGACATTTATCATTTCTTTTTTCACACATAAAATTATTGATTTGACATGTATCACTTACTTTTCTCCTCCAAACCCCAACAACCAAACATCAATTTAAATCTCATTTCAAGTTTTCAAACCCACTAACTATTAAGTATTTAATAATATTTCACTATCTCAATATTACACTGAAATCATTATCCAAATTAAGTCTCAAAATTTCGTAGAAAATTCCGAAACCACCTTTTCAAATCAAACCAAGACATAACCCAACTAAACTACACACTTACATAGCAAGCTTGGACAGGGGAGAATAGTTGGGCTTAATTTTAAAAGAAAGAAAAAAGGATTTTGGTTTAATTTATTGTTGTGCTCTAAAGAGTCATATGGTCGGTTTTGGCTCTATTTAGTCTTATTATGGTACAGTTTGATTTGAAGCTCTTGCAACATGGAAGGGATTGAAATTAGTCATAGCTTGCGGGTGGCCGAACTGAAGGAGATTGCAAATCAGTTTTTGATGGAATCTATTGTCATTCTTCCTCATTCATTGATTTTCGTATTCTCGTAGATGATATAAAGCGCGAGTCTTATAAGTTTGTTGCATATCATGTCTTTAGAGACAAGGTAACGCGGTAGCATACTAGTTAGCTAGATTAGGTGAGCATGAAATAGATGTTGGATCTGAACTTTCAGATAATATCTTGAACCTTGTAATTTGCGATTGTCTTTGCGAGTGAAATTCCAAATTTTTCTTGAAGAAAATTGGTAAAATCGATTTTGGTTGAAAATATTTTCACAAGAAGTGAATTGGTTCAATTACAACTAAGAAATTCAAGTTGATTTCTTGAGCAAACTTTAGAAAATTAAAGTGGGAGAAGAGTTTCGTCAATCGATACCCAAATATATTGGACGCATGGATTAAAATTTTGTTTCGAGTGTATGTTCTCAAATATTAGAAACTTTTCGAAACTTCTAAAAAATGTTATGGAAACACTAAGAAAAAATTACTAAATTAATTAAAAAAAATAAAAGAGTTCCAGACAAATAAATAAATTTTGAATTATATCTTGTTTTAGTTTCATTTAATTAGAAAATGAGAACTTTTCGGTGTTTTCAACGGAAGAAAAAGAAATTTGATCCATGAGAAGAACCATTCAAATATACGTCATCAAAAGTGCAATAATTTCTTGCCCATCTCCAATCTCGATCTGTTCACATTAATTTAATCTTCTCTTCCTATTTTAATAAAGGTATCCACATTTTTTAATCAACGCTTTTACTATATATAAACTCTGATTCCAAGATATTCAATTTCATCCCCATCTGCCACCGAAAATTCGAAAACAAAGAAACCAAAAAAATAAAAAAAGTAGAATTATTGAGTTATGGCTTCTTTGGGATTTACTCGCCAGATCACCAGCTCGGCGATCGAGTTTCCGGCGACTACTCGGAGGCAGAGATGTGGGTTTAGTAAAAATCGAATTGGGTTTAGAATATTGTGTTCTGAGAATCAAGTTTCTTCTACGGAGCCCGATCTTAGTGTAACAGTCAATGGATTGAAGATGCCTAACCCGTTTGTTATCGGGTCGGGTCCTCCGGGTACCAATTACACTGTCATGAAGCGGGCTTTTGATGAAGGTTGGGGAGCTGTCATAGCTAAAACGGTAAATAGTTTCTTTATGATTTTGATGCTACATTTCAGTCCTGAATTACATCAATTCTTGAAATTTCTCATGGATGTTATGTATATTTTTATATCATTGCTACCTTTATTTGGTATCATAGTGCCCTGTATCGTGAATTCTTGTTTGATTACATTACATACAAATTGTTTTACAGTGTGATCTCTTGAATTTAGCTCATTAATCATTGATGCACTCAATTAATTTCTTAATGTTACTTGGTTTGTCATGATATGTGGACTAAATTTGAAGCTTGATTTCTTGAATTTAGTATATTGATCATTGATGCACTCAGATTAATTTCGTAGTGTCACTTGGTTTCTCATAAGATGCGTTTCTTGAATTTAGTTCATTGATCTTTGATGCACTCGATTAATTTCAGGTGTCACTTGGTTTGACATAAGACGTGGAGAAATTTTGTAGCTTGATTTCTTGAATTTAGTTTATTGATGCACTTTAATGATTTCATAGGTGTCACTGGATGCTGCAAAAGTTGTAAATGTAACACCTAGATATGCTAAATTACGGGCAGCAGGAGTAAACGGATCAGCAAAAGGACAAATCATAGGCTGGCAAAATATCGAGCTCATAAGCGATCGGCCTCTAGAAACAATGCTAAAAGAATTTAAACAATTGAAAGAAGAATACCCAGATAGGATACTTATTGCTTCGATCATGGAAGAATACAGCAAAGCTGGATGGGAGGAACTCATTGACAGAGTTGAGCAAAGTGGAGTTGTAAGAAAAAAAAATTAAATAGTGGCCATAGATCTATAAGTTCATTTAGTCCTTTCAAATATCTATTTTTTTTTTCTATTTTTGATACAGGATGCTTTAGAAATCAATTTTTCGTGTCCTCATGGTATGCCGGAGCGTAAAATGGGTGCTGCGGTGGGTCAAGATTGTGCATTGTTGGAAGAAGTTTGTGGATGGATTAATGCTAAAGCAACTGTTCCAGTTTGGGCAAAGATGACTCCAAATATTACTGACATTACTCAGGTTTTCACGTTTTTCGTTTTTAATTTGCCATATATGCAACTGCAGAATAGTTCTACTTATATGGAAAGAAAAATAGTAAGTGATTTAGGAATTCCTCTAATGACACTGCCAATTTCTGTTTGATCATGTCACCTAATTTCTGTTTTTTTGGTCCTATGATATGCCTTGTGAAATGAAAATAAGCATATTAGTCCCCTGTGATATAAAACCATTAGTACTTTACATCATTCCTCTTGGAGGTGTTGCTCACTTGCTCTATAATGCGAACCCATCCATGTGATATGCGTAATGGGCACTTTCCCCATTAATCTGATATTCAATTTTCAACTTTTGGCTAATTTTGATATTTCAATTTTATAGCCAGCTAGAATTTCTCTGCAAACTGGATGTGAGGGGGTAGCTGCAATCAATACAATAATGAGTGTCATGGGAATTAATCTCGATACATTGCGACCGGAGCCTTGTGTGGAGGGGTACACTATTTTTTTTTTAATATAATAATTACGTCCATTCATATATACTAACTTGTGTTTATAAATTTGATCATTATATAATTTGTATGTATTACTACTTAGATACTCAACACCTGGAGGCTATTCTTCAAAGGCAGTACATCCTATTGCACTTGCAAAAGTGATGAGCATTGCACAGATGATGAAAAAAGAATTTGGAGATAAGAAAGATTATTATTCACTTTCTGCTATTGGAGGTGTCGAGACTGGTGGTGATGCTGCAGAGTTCATACTTCTAGGAGCAAATACAGTCCAGGTTAGTTAGTTGATGTGATATTTAATTATTTCAATCATTCTTGAAAATTTTGAAAAAGGATTTCAAGAAAATGACACTTGAATATTAGATGGATTTCATATTCATCATTTTGGTTAAACTCGATTAGTATCATCATCTAACAAGAATAAATTCCTATAAAAGGTCTGCACTGGTGTGATGATGCACGGATATGGTCTTGTAAAGAAGCTTTGCTCCGAGCTACAAGATTTCATGAAAAAGCACAACTTTTCATCTATAGAAGAATTCAGGGGGTATGTGCTCTCTCTCTCTCTCAAACACTTTTACTAGCAATTGCGATCTCGTTTTGTTTATTTTATTCATATCATCATATGAGCAGGGTTTCGCTTGACTACTTCACGACACACACGGATCTGGTGAGGAGGCAACAAGAGGCATATCGCGAGAGGAAGGCAATCAAGAAAGGTTTGCAATCTGATAAAGACTGGACTGGAGATGGCTTTGTGAATGAAACTGAGAGCATGGTTTCAAATTAATTTGGTATATGTTGCAGTCTTTTTCGTTTTTAAAAACTTTAATATCAATAAACTGGTCCCGTGCATGTTGAAATGAGAGTAATTTAGCATGAAATGTGGAATGTCTTGTTCGTATTTGCATGTACAGAAGAGAAAATAATGGAATAATTGATGGTTTTTAATTTATTTATTTCTGGGTTCTTGTTTCAATAGTATTATTGCTTGCAATGTGATGTTTGACAATGACAATGATGTTTCGAATCCTGATATCTGTTATGTTGTGCTTAGTACCCATCACACATAGTGCATCCAATGGGTCGGATTGGATTTGATCTATCTTGATTCGTATCATATTCATTTATTTAACAATCAAATTAATTCAGGTTGGATCTTGTTAAAGTTTTCAAAATTTCTGATCGTGTTTAAATTTATTTGGATGAATGGATTTTGGTCACAGAAAAAAAAAATTGAATTCGATGAAATACCTACTTCCGTATCCGTCTTAGGGTGAGTTTGGCCCAGCGGTGGGAGGTCTTAAAAGCACTTCTAGATCTCCATTGTGATTTTTGAAGTGTTTGGCTCCAATTATAGAAATTGCTTTTAGTCAATCGTGATTTTAATGGTGTTTGGCCCCTAATATCATAATCACTTTTGGGATCTCCAGAAGATAAAAATCAACTTATTTCAGAAGTTACTAAAGTGTCTTAGGGTGAGTTTGGCCCAGCGGTGGGAGCTCTTAAAAGCACTTCTAGATCTCCATTGTGATTTTTGAAGTGTTTGGCCCCAATTATAGAAATTGCTTTTAGTCAATCGTGAAAGTGTTACTTTTGCAAAAGCTATTATCCAAAAGCAATATTTTTATAATTGAATTTTATCATAATCAATTACTGTTAAAATCCATTTTAGTAAAATTAATTCTCCTATAATTGATTTTCGAATCGCTAGGCCAAACTCACCCTTACACGAGCTTGTCTCATTCAAGTATTAACTTTGTACACATTTTTCTATGTATAAATTTTCAAGCATTTTATATTTCATAGGATATAACATTATAAATCAAATTATATAAGGATATATATTATCCTTTAATTTTGAAACAAGAGATGAACAAACAAATTTATAAAAATGGGTACCCCGAGTCCCGAGGAATATTCTTGTTCAAGCTTAACCTGACAAAACTCATCCAACCACCAAAAGTAAGTGTATTACACTTGTCATATAGTTACTTTGGGTTCGATCTAATCCGATCTGGACAAGAATTTCCCGAGTCAATCCCGACACCGCCAAAATGAAAGAAATAAAAAACATGTGGCGGTACAGTGAAGAATTGAATGAGTTAAACTTGGTTCAGAAAAGTTGTACAAATAAAGACCAAATAGATTAATGAAGAGGGCCCAAATGAATGTACATTATAGAAACAAACCAATTCACGAATAAATTTCGTGAAATTATAACACATCTCAATCAATTACAAATCTATTATTATTATTGAAATATATTAATTGCAATAGGAGTCGGACTTGTGAAATGTTCCTTTCAATAGTGTAAAAGAACAGTGTTATCTGACTGACGTAATAGCTCATTGCATGCATCCGTCAATTTATACCGTCCGTCCTAGCTCCCATCCAAACAGCACTTTAATTATTTTTCCATTCTATTAACTATAAATGTGCATCACCTCTGTACTAAATTTCTACCCTTTTTATGGTATACATATTTGGAATTAGTTAGAAAAAAAATATTAATTGATTACTATTAATGGAAAGAATACGCCAAGGAGAAAAGATACACCACCACGACGACGACGACGACGACGACTTTGATGGTGAAGAAAGTTCAGATCATAATGTGGAAATCCTTAAAAAGGAAATTGCTTGTCATACTTTGTATCGTCCCTTAATTGAGTCTCACTTGGAATGTTTGAAGGTTTGTTTTTTTCTTGTCTTTTTTATTATTGATATATATATATATATAGACCACTTAATTCATTCATTGTATTCTTTTTAGTTATTTCTATTTTTTCATCTATATATATATATAATTAAAAAAAATTTCTTGCAGCTTTGCTTAGACAACAACAACAAAAATGATCTTCAGTTTGAGCCAATAAAGTTAAGTAACCAATCAGACCTATTAAAGCCTGGTCGACCAGAGCTGGACCATTTTATGGTAAGATTGACATTAATACGAGTAAAAACAAAAGAAATTGTGTCATTTTTATTAGAAATATGCCCAGTTTTTATCGAACTCGTGAATTGACCAAAATACCACCCATGCACGTATCACTCACAATCACGTTATTAACAATTTGTTAAGTGAACATGCGGAATATTGCAAATTATTTACATAAAAAAAGTGTTTCTTGTTTGAAAGCGTAATTAAGTAGCAATAGTGTACGTATTTGTAAAAAATTGCAGGAAGCATATTGTATGATCCTAAACAAGCTAAAGGAAGCAATGGAAGAACCTCAACAAGAATCCATGGCGTTCATTAATTACATGTATTCTCAACTTAATGAGCTAGTGGACATTCCATCCTCTACCACTTCTTCAGTCACCAATTCTTCGAGTAAAATTGATGATTGAAGAATATAAGCTGGGACATTAATATTTGCCCCATACTATGTTGATTTAATTAAAATGTACCTGTTCCTTGATGGAGTAATATCAAATTATCTGTCATTCTTATCTAACTTTGAGATATCATGCATTTTCCATAATTCGAATACCTAAAAGTACGTAATTGATAATCGACAACAAATATTGTGCCTGTATAGAGAAATATCTTTCGGTAAATTACGGATACTTTATGAGGTAAGACCTAATTATAAAAATCTCTTCCGCGTACAATAACCCGTTCAATTTAATGGAATGCAAGAATCCCTAACGGAAGATGTGAACTTCCTGTTATATCTTTATAATTTTTTCTTGTACTAACTAGAAAACATTTACGGGGTCTTTGTAAGAGCTTTTGGAAACAACTTCTGAGCTTATTTATGCTCATAAGCTGTTTTATAGTGTTTGCAACAGTCGTTTCTACTTCTGCTTCTTTTAAAATAAGCTGAAATAAACTGACAAACTATAAGCATCCCATGAGGTGTTTCTCCATTCCGATGATATTTCCGTTATTATTTAGAAGCGGTGTTAGAAAATTTGAGACAACTTTGTCCTTAATATTCTTCAATTACAATTAAAAATTTGGTTTAGAAATCCAATTAAAATTTAAACTAAACATATAATTCATTAAACTAAAAGAACATTTTACTACCATATTAAAACCTGATGCAATTAATATTGTAATGAAATATGATGTAATAAAAATTTGATTACAACTTATAATAAGCTAATAATTTATTAACCTAAAATGATTTTTTTACAGCGACCTAATATTACGTATGCATTAAACATCTTAATAAAAGTTTTTTTTTTTTTAGAATCAAAACATGAATCTTAATAAAAGTTAAACTGAATAATAAATTATCAAACTAATTTAATAATGTAAAATGGTACTACTAAACTAATAATACTTATGCATCATTAATGTTTTTATTTTATGCATCATTATTGTGTTTATATGTTTAACGAAATCAAAAGTAGACAGTGGACACATAATTTTAATTAACTACACAGAAAAACATATATTCTATAACATAAATTAACGAACATAAACGAATAGCAAATTGTGATCTATTAGGTAATTTAATTTAATATAATGCTATACACATAAATTAACAGAAACTGAAGTAATTAATACATATGACATGAATTAACAGAACGTAACAAAAAGAATAGATAAAGAAAAAAAGAAAAAATGGCATAAATTATTCGGATTAAAATGTGGATTTAGGTTTTTGTTAACATGAAGAAATTAACCCGATTTCTTTTGTAAATAAATTATTTATTAACAAGAAATTAACCCGATTAAAATAACAAGAAAAGTGACCCCGAAAGCTGGTTTTTCTTAACTCAACAAAATTGGCCTATAGTTGTTACTTCATTGAGGGTAAAAATGAAGACACTATTTTTATTGCTTTAAGTCGATATCGGAGTGAATTTGCAAACACCACCAACTTATAGCTAACTTAACTCACAAGCACTAACTTCTACTTATCCATAAGCTTTTGGAAACACAAATATATATTTAGTACATCAAACTGTGTTCAAAAAATTCTTATTTGATTTAAACAAAACCTTTATTAACTACAGATAAAAGATTTGATATTTACCAATTACATGCCATGCCACTCACATGAGTTTTCCGGACATAAGCCCTAAGGCCATCTCCAATGGAGAGGGCTAGCCCCGGGGCTCCGGAGCCCCGGGGCAGCCCTGCCCCCCCCCCGAGCCCTGCCTGGTCGTCTCCAATGGTAGGGCTCCGGAATGGAATTAATTCCATTTTCTTCCTTTGCCCACTCTCACCTATAATTCTGATTTTAATTTTGTTTTTAATATTAATATTAATAATAGTAATAATTATTAGTACTGGTAATTAAATTATTAATTATATTAAAATATTAAAATTAAAGAGAGTAAATAATTAAGTAAATTAAAATTAAAGAGAGTAAAGTTCGAAGATGTTGAACCAAGAAGGCAAACGTTGGATAACTACATGCTGCGTCATGAAGCAATTCGTTCAAAAGAAACCAACCGTAGACTTCAAAAAGACTTAATAGCCCATGTTTACGCAAAATACGGTTAAGCATGAATGTAATTGTTTGAATTTACTTTTCTTGTCTATTTTAATATGTATTTAAATATTTAATTAGATTAAGTATTAATCTAAATTATGTGTATAAGTGTTTAATTTTATTTTTAACTAATTCCGTATTTTTAAAAAAATATAGCCACCACCAATATTGTAGTTAAATGATTAAATTTTTAATTACAATAAAAGATATTAAAATAAAATGGGCTATTTATTTATGAATCATTTGTCCATAAATAAATTTAATTACAATTCTAATAAATTATTAATGATTTTAATTTTAAAAAAATAATTTTATTATATTAAACAATCAAATTAAAAATTGGTGACTACATATATTTTTTAAATACTACTAAATATACAATAAATATACTAAATAAATTTTATTAAATAATTCAATTCTACATATTTAATTTAATTTAATAGGGAAAATTAATTTTATTAATTATTTAAGTATATATATATTTTTTTCTATTTTAATTTATTAAATAAACAATTTTTAAAAAAAGAAAAAAAAAATAAATCGGACCAGTCAGGGGACGCCAAGTGGCGTCCCCTGACTTAAAGAGGGGCGCGTGCCAGCACGCGCCCCTCTTCTTCTTCACGCGGCCACGGGCCGCAGGCAGGGCTCCGCGGAGCCCTGCCTCTGCCCCGTTCCAGCCCTTCCCTCGCCCCGCCCCGCGCCCCGCCTCCACTGGAGATGACTCCAGCCGCCGCCCCCGACCCCGCCCCGGCCCCGGCCATCTCCATTGGAGATGGCCTAATGTGAGCATGCTATAAGCCCTAAGTAGCAGAAGCAATTAAATATGTTCAATTTTAATTCTTCTTAAATTGTAAGCTATAGCCAAATCCAAAGCCCACGTTACGTACACGCACCAAGTATTCGAATAATAAAACATATGATCCATCCAAAACAAATGTTTGTACATTTGAAATTTTACATTGCAGAATGGATGTATAAAAAGATGTTAAATTATGGATGTGAACTAGATGAATGAATCCTGTGTAATTGATCACTACCATTTACCTCTATCTATATAGGAAAATTAAAAAGCAAGAATCCTCTTCTCACAAAATTCTAAACCAAAACTTTCAACCAAATATTTTCAAGCCATTTTAGTTTGAATCTGCCTATAGATATGTATGAGGAACTCAATGTACGAGAGCCCACTTGGCGTCTTATCTTCTACCAAGTATGAGAAAAACAACATCCCTGAAAAGAAACAAAAATATAAATCATAAAACGAAAATCCATCTGTGCATATATCTTCAATGTCAATGCAAGGATAGATCAAACTCTGCAACAAGACATATCTTGGTATACTTCAAAAGAAAAAGCTTCCAATTTTAAACCACATAAACTCGAAGAAACCTCTTTTCCTACTGCCGAAAGACCCCATGCTTCTCTTTACTCCTTAATTCAACTTACATTTTGCTCCTCTACTCTCTTGTATCTTTATTTATTTCTTAATTTAATTTAATTTAATTTTTTTTTTGGTGGGTTTGAGAGACCATGAAGATGATCACGTAGGAGTTTGGTAGTATAAGTTAGAAAAAATGTGCTATTTGTGGTGGAAAATGATTTTTCATTCACTAACCTGAAGAATCACCCTTTCTGCACAGTCTCAAGCTGGAGAATAAAAACAAAACAACAGGGGAAGAAGTGCGTGAAAATAAGTTTGACATGTCATAAAACAAATCGCCGCAAGTAATAATAAGATTCATACCGTAGGTAGGAACTTCGCTGACGCCTTATTTCATTTACTATGGCATTCAGCTTCTTTGACAATGAATTGTCATATTGCTGCAGAATAAACTGAAAAGGGAGAGCAGTAAATTTTTGCAACAAAGATTAATACTATCAACGATTCTTTTTTGGCTACTAATATCTCATGTTACCTTGTAAAAAGGTACTCCTATATAAACTTGAATAAGGAACTAAGGAGATGTTGGAAGAAAAAGGGAAGGAAAAAAGTAACATGTGAACACAGACATTGGTAACAAAACATCGGCAAGTAAATCTTTTCCACTTAAGTAGGTGCATTGAACATGTATAAGATATTATTGTTAACCTTCTTTCAAATTCGAAAAATGCAGACACAGACATCTTTGCTGAAAAAATTCCAATATATGTTCTCGAAAAATGCAAACAATAATAAGAATTTTAACAATATAATAATACATTAAAAGTTATCTCCAATCAACAAGCTTGTAAAAGAATACCTGATTAGAAATTTCTTCAACTAACGAAATGCCAAACAACTGTTGCAAAATATTTGGATCAACAGAGCTGCCAACATAAATTAAACAATCTTCGCCATTCTCAAGAAGATATATTCCCTCATCAGTGAGGTGCTCACTGCAAAGTGGAATAATAGTAGGAATAACGGAATTATCGGACTCCTGCCAATTCAGCTTCAAAAAATGAGAGGAGCAGAAACTAAAACCTAGAGTGACACCGTATTATAAATATTCATTAATCCATACCTTCTCCTCAAGGTCATGAATGGCTATCATCCTAGGGTATACCAATGGGATTACCAAAGGAGTTGGTAAAGGGGAAACGTGATTAATCCAAAAGGACCTATCATCAAGTCTCCCGTCAGAGCGCAATCCATTGCTTTTTAGCAAGGCTGAAGAAGGCATAAAGGAACTGTTAGAAAACCAAAATGTGCTGCAGACGCTATGAGAAAATAAAATCCAAGAAGGACTACGACACTATAGAAGTCAGAGCAAATATAAGCACAGGAACAAGAAAGCTGAGTATTTTTTTGAAATAACACACCATTTTTACTAATAAAGATAAAGTACAAGGGGAGAGCAGAGGTTGCACTAGAAAGTATAACACGGTTCA
Source organism: Penstemon newberryi var. newberryi (assembly GCA_030819805.1). Taxonomy (NCBI): domain Eukaryota; kingdom Viridiplantae; phylum Streptophyta; class Magnoliopsida; order Lamiales; family Plantaginaceae; genus Penstemon; species Penstemon newberryi. The sequence goes on from JAUALY010000008.1 coordinate 3,218,919, forward strand.
GGTAAAGGAAATAAAATCAAACAACATAGAAACGATCTAAACTACAAGGCCACCCAATCCGAAAGTAGCAGAATTATTTGACACGAAAGTGGTCCAAAATGAATGAACCGAATCCATTTTATTTTATGAAACCATACTACAAAAGCTAAACAGGGTAAAATATCCAAAGAGGTGTCACTGATAGAGTATTTACTATCTACATTTATTTTCATCTATTATCAATTAACAGAATTTCATTCTATTTTGTAGCTTTCCATGGCCACATTTTTAGGTGTTTCTGTTGGAGCTTTTAGAGAATTAACAACTACAGTATTAGAACAATTAGTTCTTCCATTTAAACATTATAATAAATTTAATTACAATTGCACTACTATAGGTAGAATCAGATGAAACCACGACTACTGTGAGTTGGAACCATATGAACTTGGAAAGACTTACTCCAGTTATCAATTAGACGAGGAAATATTTTACTATGTTTAATTTTCTAGGTGACAAAACATACCAAGTGCATAAAGAGGCAACAATCTAAGTGCTTCAGGCATAACAAGTTGTCCATTAGACGATACTGTAGCACAGAACTTGCGATACGCAAATAAAATGTTGATGCAAACGTTTGTAGCTTGATCTCTGACTTGTGCAGGAGGAGCTGAAGGAATTTCATTAGCCGCTACAAGTAAAACATATCAAAGTAGCATATTCAGTAATACTATGGAAAGAAAAAGGCAGGATTAATATGAAATGATTTCTATGTGCCAAAAGAAGAAAGGAGAGAGCAGAAGCCATATCTATAGTCATTCCAGGTACAAAGTACAAACAAGTAATAGACTGATACCACCAGTAAATTACAAAATGAATAAAGAAGGTTCAATAAATAATAATTTCAAAGTACCTTGCTTCAAGATGCAGGCAAATTGGGTATCTAGGTCAGCAGAGCGGAACAGATTACTTAGCGTGTTGGTGCAAGACAGAGACAAGGTGGAAACTCGAATTCTTCGTTGGCCATATACAGTAGTGTAAAGAAGAGCGCACTAGACAAATAAACAGGTGATTAGATGACCTAGAAGAATCTTCCTTCACTAGGTTAAATAAAAAAGATTGCCACATATCAGGTAAAATTTCAATGTAGAATTGACAATTGCAGTGAATATTAGTTACCTGAAAAGCACACTCCGATCCTTCCTGCAATTTATCATCGTGTTTTAGGGACACCATTATTGTTTTGTCACAGTCGATCTGTTAAAATTGAAGGTTAATAAGAGTGGAAAAGGTCTGTCCCAGATAATAGAAGAGGGAAAGACAATGAGAGACAAGTAAAGTTTATTCCTAAAATAAAAATATTTTATTCAAGAACGCAATAGAAGAATTTAAAATGAACTTATGCAACACTATGTTTAACTGCAGCTGTGGTGCACTCGGATATTTATTGAAAGCCATGGCAATTGCAACAATGGTTCCTTCAGATTATACAAACAATTTTCTCAAACAAAGAAATTACAGAGTAGACTAATAATTTATACATGATTAAACTCCTTATATGTGGATGCGGTTAATAATATTACATAATATGGCATAAACAATTAGCAACACGGTAGAAGCCAGAAATGTCTATCACTATGTTTGCTTTTGTTTTCATATTTCAATAATATTTGGATAAATAAATAATGTCGAGACAATTGCCACAATTATAGACCCAGTCCTATTAGCAGTGCTTGGAGCCTTGGTAGTAATTAAAAAATGAAAGTGCAGATTTCAAGGGATCCAGGAATTATGTGTTTAACTTGTGATGTTAATATAACAATAAAAAGGCTAATAACGACTGTCAATATTATAGAATTAAACATGTTCTTTTATAATAGCTTGATAGCCATTGCCAAATGCCAATGAACATCAGGATCAGAACTTCAAAATATATTTTTAGATGCACAAACACAAACACAAACCCCCAACACCCCCCCCCCCCCCCCCACACACACAGAGAGAGAGAGAGACATACTGCTGGTAGATCAACATCGGTTGGTATGCGCTTGCAGAAGTTTCCAGAATATTCTTGAACTTGAATACCCTACTCAGACAAGCACATATTGAACTGACCCTGTTAAACACTCAGCTGTTCTCCAAAAAAAGTTGCATTCATTGCATAAAATTAAAGATAAAAAATCCGAAAATACTTGAAATTCACCTGGCTGCATCTAACACGCATCACTGCCTCAAATCCTTGGGGCCTCGTAACATTCCACCGAAGATCATTGTAAAGCTTAGCAGAATCAGACAGAGCAGAGAAAGGATAATAATAGTACACCTGGTGAGAAAGTTGAAAGGTCAAAAACAATATCTGAAATATGAATAAATTTCCTAAATGATAATACAACCCAGATATCTAAGCAAACATATAAAAGGTTTGAAGGGATCAAACAAAAGTATGCATTCAATTCCATCATGGGGGTTATCATGATCTGCTAAATAAGGAATGCTCACTCATAATACTATACTGTAAATATTTTGCAAGTTACCTGGCCTCCTGTAGTTCTTGGAACGACAGAGAGAGAAGCAATATCTACATATGTTTGAGTTGTAATGAACAAGTCAACACAGACCTGAAAGTGTAGAGAAATAATAAATAAATGACAAGCACATATATTATTTTGATACAAGCCTGGCCAAAAGCAACGGTATTGATTTTGCAAACGCCAAGGGTTGGTAGGACAAAATTTTAGTCTCACCTGGTACTCTGCAAATTCAATGGCCATACTTTTTAGAGTTTTGTCTACTGGCTGGAGTAATTTGAGAGCTTCCTGCAATTCATGGACAGATGCAATTTTAAAAATGTCTAATTTCTCGTGGTATAAACTATCAGTTCTTAATGCGCCATAACCAATGCATACAAACTCAACTGAAAGATATAGAGGAAGAACACAAATACAAGATTTAAAAATCGCATAGATAATTAAATGGTTTATAACACCATACAGATTGCTAAAAAATATCCACTGATTATCAATTTGATTGATGTATTTGGAAGAATGTAGTTAATATCACAACTAACTTCAAGGAACACATGCAAAAAAAAGAATGGAACAAACCAATCTATATGCTCCCCACCATTTTCATGAGATGATAAATAATGAGGAGTATATATACCAAGGAAAACAGAAGTTGTGTAATTTGACCTTATGAACATTTTACCTATTGAATTCTTATAACTTTCTAAACTAACATTTTCTCTTGTACAAACATAAAAGTATTCAACAGTAAAATGACGACGAAATATTAAATCATAGTATCAATTAACTGCTCCCCTTATCAAAGAGTAGTGAAACTACCGCTGACAAATACAAATTTAAAGATCAACTACGTAAATAATGTTTACATGGTACACCCAGCCCTGCGCTAAAATTGCTAGTAACTGCAGAGAATGCAAATTGACTATTGCACTCTAATTTACACTCAGACTCAAAGGTGAAAAAAAAGTAATCTGCTTATATGTGAGAGGAAGATTAGGGAATGTAATAAAAGCACAAAGAAACAGAGAATTAACTGGCACTATCACCATAATACGTATGAACATTAGTCAAGAAATTTAAACTCAATGAATTTTTTTAAGAGAGTAGTTTTTTTTTTTATCCTACATAAAAATATAAGATACAGCATTCTACCTTTTCTCCTGCTGATGCATAACATCTGCCTTCTGCTTCTCTAGAAGAAAGGGATCCAATGCCAACTGACGGCAAGACTGCAACGTAGCAAATTATATAAATATAATATTAGACGAGTAAAGTTTAATTCACTCTAACATCAACAATCAAAGAGGTTAGAAATCTGAACAACTCCATTTAATGAAGTGTTGTAGTAAATGCCAAAAACCTATGAACCAATGCACTAAGAAATTGAAGAAGAAATTTATAATACAAGACAACAAACAGCACATGATGAAGCCAGGATTGTTTATCCTCCATGTGTCATGTGTAAATGCATCAAACAAAACTTTTGTGACATATAAAACAGACAAGTTGAAGGTGATAAAGTTTAAGCTTAAAGGAGGTTATGCTTGAATACTTGTCTTTTATGCCTTTTTTTAATTATAAGAAATATGTCACCTTACCTGACTGGAAAACAAGAAGTTTGCCACCTGTGCTTTTCATCGACAGGAAAGAAGCCTAAGGTAAGAAAGAAGATAACATATTATGTGATCTGGATGAATTATCAATGATTGTTGATCAAACGGATACAGCACTACCACATTTGCATACCTTAACTGCAGCACCAAAAGCAGAATCAGCAGTTCTATTATTCTGAAACATTGAAGGAATGCTTTCCAGCAATATCTCTAAGTGTTGACGGCACTGCAGTTAACAAACTATTTTGAATCATTTGGGCTCTCTCTCTCTCTCTCCCTCTCTCTCTCCCATATATGTATAAACAAAAGCATTGATACCCACGCATGGATACCTCACCTCACCCACTAAGATGAGAGAAAAACAGAGGAGTTCGAGAACGACACAAGACTGAAAGTCAACATTTGCACACACGTAAACCAACAACAGAAAGAAAATTATAACCAACCTCAGCAAGTTGAATAATAACATCACTTTGGAGAGGAGTGTATACATCTTGTATGTCAGGGACTATAAGCATCGACGGCTGCAACAGAACACAACAAAAACAATGTTTAGCATCCACAGCATCAACTTTTAATTCACCACTCATTGAAGCCATTATCTTGCTCGAGGAGATAAGGTGATTAACATAGTAAGCCTGGGGATTTGTGTACCAGGAAAAGTAAAAGACTAAAGCAAACACAAACCAGTAGTATAATATAAATCATGTCCAGGGTTGAAATTGTGTGCAATGTTTTAAGGACAATACAAAGTTTAATCAATGACCAAAAATCTGATAGCTCTCTGCGAACCTGCTGTAGCGCACGTTTTAAGCTGTAAAAGTGGATGGTGGAGTCAAATGTAGCAATGCCCACCATTGTTTGTGGACCATCCTGCAGGAAAAGATAATAAACCAGAATAAAATTTCTCTTCCACCGAAAAGACACAAAATAACAACCAGTTTTGGTCATCTTCACTATGGAAAACAAGTTTTAACTTAGTGAGAAACTTAATCTTATAATAAATATCAAAATAATGGGTAAGATGGTTTAACGAAGCTATCTGTAGTTCTATGTCTGAAAACAAAATATTACAAGTATTTCTCTCTGCAAGATTAAACATAAGTGCATGCACTTTTTTTTCTGAAGCCTAAAACGTGAAACTCTTTTAAATATAACACAGTGAGATTCGAACCCAAAACCTGTTATTGGCTCTAGCTCGAGTACCATACTTAATAACCGCCCCTATGTAAAAGTTTAAGCCTGGTAAAGTGAAGAAATTTAATATATTATTGTCACTGACACGATTTGAGTGCAAGAGGTATGAAACCTAGCATGAGATAATTTTTTGTATAAGCGGGTGGTGGTGAGGCTTTGACACTAGACCTCCTTGTGGCTCTGATGAGGTAGTTATCTAAAACTTGAGCTTTTATAGAAAAGAGACATAATATTCAATTATCTCTATAACACACCTCATTGGCGGTAAACTTATTTGAAGTTTAGCTCATGGAACTTTTTTATTAAATGAGATTCAAAATCAAGACATCTTAGTCTTAGTCTAGCGGCTCTGATACCATATTAAAGACCACCTCATATAAAAGCTTAAGTTGGAAAGATGGTAAATTCGGAGACATATATTACTTCGTTGTCACTAACAAGCAAAATCCATATGACAAGACACTCAATAGTTCAAAAGCAAACACATTTTGAACAATATCCAAGGGGACAGTTAAAGACAAAACCAATCTTAAGCCAAAATATATATATATATATATATATATCCTCCTAATTACAGCTATAAGCTATTCATTTTGAAAATCGGTGTTAAAAGCACTCAATACCAAGCCCGAACAAAGTAAGAAACAATGAAGAAATGATACTCGTCATATGCCAGTAGCCAGATGGAGAATGCTCAAATAAAATGATAAAGTAAGTAAGAACATACAGGAAGATCAGCTATAACTTGGTTGATTGCACTGCAAGCTGCTGCAGTAGCACCAGTTTGTATGGCATTCATGGATACATCAATAAGGAAGAAAAAAACTGCAGGCATTGGATCTCGCACCTGAAATAACATAAGCATCAAATTATATGACGAAAAGCATAAGAATGAAAAACTGTAACATCTGATGCACGAATAAACAAAAGGGTCACAGGATCAAAGCAAAATTATGTGAGTCGAAAATCCAGATTTTGTATTCAACAGCAGATGAAAACCAAGGTTAATGCAACCATGCTATCCCTCCCCCTCCCCCCCCCCCCCACAAAAGTATACACAAACGCCCACAAAATCTTACTCCATATATATATATATATATATATATATATATATATATATATATATTTTTTTTTTTTTTTTAAACAAAAAACCACTTGTATTAAAAGAGTCGTAATAAAAGGGAAAGTGCAGAGATTGCACTTAAGAGCATAAACAGCAGGCATAGGGTCAGACGAAATGAAAAGTAAACAAAATCTTATTAAAAAATAAATATTGGCATGTAATCAAGAATCTACCAGGTATGAGAAGAAATATAGCTGAGTGCTAATTAATAATTATCATGGTGATAATGACCAATATATTCCTCATAATTCAGTTCAACCTAAGACCATTGATATTCCTCATAAAAAGTTTACCCCCAAAGTTCTATTTACAGAGATTTTCATCCCTACCAAGTCCCATGCTACATTCAAAAGGTCACACCTGGTACTAACCATGTATTCCTTGGAAGCAACAAATTCAACTGTTCCTCTGCATAACTCGGGCCTTTCATCAGCATCTCTACGCCGGCCATCTGGCCCTAAGTTGCAGTGATAGTCACGGGGGGTTTCATCTGTAAATCCTGCAAATACACAACCGTAGTTTGATATATGCTATATGAGCCCACAAGTTGGGCATAGCAAAGCATTGTACAAAGATACTGCACAAATGCCAGAAACTACATAATCACATATAATCTAAAAATGGTGAACTTTAAATATAACATTCAAGTATAGAGGATTCGGGGTTTTCTACAAATTCACAGCTCCGATCATTCATATTCAGACTCAATATACTTTCAATAATTTCTAACTTTGCGAAAATAAATGAGGTCACAACGCAGTTACCGTGCTAAATGAAGCACTCATTTATAACTACACAGAAAAAGGATTAACCATTAATATTTCACAAATATTAAACAAAAAGGTTATACTTACCACACAAGTTACAAATGAAACGCCTGCCTTGATCAATAAACTTCATGAAAGGATTAATGTAACCTTTGCAACGAGAACATCGAACAGGACCACTTTCCCCAAAGTCAACAACCTAGCAAGCATATTCTCAAGTCATATCCGAAACAAAGGCCAAGTGCCCATGAAGAAAATAATAGAATTCATTGTTAACATGAAGTCCTATGGTAAACCAACAGGTACTTTACATAATAGCAAGAAGAGGTAAATAAGTCCACCAAATATGACCCACTCACATTGCTACCCCCTTCCACAGTTATATGCTGAAATTTTCTTTTAGGATGACAATAAATAATGTTTCATAAAGAGCTAGCAGAAATTCTGGTTATCCAATACTACAGTCCAAATTGCTCAGTGATCCCTAATCCTATATGCAATTTGGTTTATCTAAAACACCAAGTAAAGCAATCTAAAATGTAAATTTTCTGTAAAATTGATCTAAAGGATTGCTCCTTGTCCTCCCTAGTAAAACATTAAGCTACATCTGATGAGTTAATGTTTTACAAACTGGGCAGGTAAAAACAGTACCAAGCAACAGAGCATACATAAAATCTTACAACCATATAACTAGGCTTCCAAGGAGATATTGTGCAGATCAAATTATGCATGGGACTAACAAAATAGAGTGCTCGGAGACTTTTGATTGGCTATCAATGCCAAGCTACAGAAGAAACTTCCACACTAATGCTACAGACTAGAATGAAAAACTTAAGAAAGAATCTTTCAAATTACTTGGATGGGCTCCTCAGACGGATGTGAGAGAGCTAAGGGCTGGACCAACAAAGCCAACTGCATTGCAGATGTCGACAGAAGGTCTACAGTACATGGTATCTAACAAAACAAATAAATGTCGATTATTTAATTGCAATAATCTCATGGAAAAAATCAAAATGATTTAGTTAACGAATGAATAATAACAAAAGATAAACATTAGTTGCTGGAATTTATAGTGAACAATGAGGAAATTTGATACTTTACCTGATTAATGGTACACCTCATGTAGCGTGGGCTGCAATTCCCCGTGTCTTTGACTATATAATCACTAGTTGCAGGCTTGACCAACGATATAATAAACAAAAAAATCAGGGAACAATACACTCTAAACATGATGTGTAATAACTAAATATTCTGCTCAGTTAGCAGTTTAATCAGGTAATAAGAGCTTGCACCATAGGACTAATTCAGCTACATTAAGGCATAACTTCAAAAAAAAAAAATAATACTCCCTTTGTCCCTAATTTTTTGCTCCTATCTCCTTTTTGAAATGTCCCAAAATAAGATTCCCTTTCTAATTTCTACAAATGGATTTTTTTCTCCCAAAAAAACGCTCTCACATAAAGCAATGATTTGACAACACTAACTCTCAACCACTACTTTTTAGGGCATAAAAATAAAGATACCCAAAACTTTCACTTTTTCAACTTACCTAAAACTCCGCACCAAAATTAAGAGTTAAAAAAGGGGACTGAGGGAGTAATAAATTATGCAAAAAAAAGTACTCCTAGTTACCGGAGGAGGGTTCGCCTGATTTTCCTGACGAGTCTCGTGCAAAATAACAGTAGAACTTGGGGCAATGCGAGGAATCTGGTTAAGATCGATTTTTGATTGACCTGTTTGGCTCAAAGCCATAGATTGATTTGGAAGTTGTGGTGGTGGTGGCATTCCAAACATTGGCTGCTGCTGCATAGGGCTAGCAGTTGGAGGTGGTGGAACCATCTATACGTCAATATTAGATTTAGAAGATATTCAGTGAAGAAAATTGTTGTTACTAGTTGCTAATTAAGTGACTAAGTAGTGTTGCACCACAAAAGCCAAACACAAGAAGAATTAGTGCATTGAACTTAAAATTCATTAGCGCAATACTGCTTAATGCTACTTCTTTAAATGGGAGACCATCTAGTTCATAGCCCTAATTTGATTTTGCTCTTCGTTTTTCATTTATGTATTCTCTTCCACTTGTTGATTTCTCCTCCGTCCTGCTTATCAGTAGTCTATCAGGCACAACATTATGATCCATGACAGCATAATATTTTCCTTAAATTGAAAATATTATGTCTAAAATGGGCTGGTTCTGGAAAATGAAAATGATTCTTTTATGCTGTTTTGCAAGATTTACTGTTAAGATTTTGAGGGGGGTAGATGTGGTCAAAATCCCACTTTGTCAGAAGGCAGCAGATATACTAGAACCTTAAGACTTCCACTAATCTTCACTGTCCCTATAAGAAACTACTGCTTCTAATACTCTAGAAATCTGAAAGCAAAAAGTTGACGGAAAATTCTGAAAGGAAGAAAATACATAAAAAGATTGTGTTTCTGATGATCAATCAACACAAGAATAAGGTCCTAGCTTGTAAGTGCATATTGTTTACCTGCTCATCCAACACTAGGTTGATACCTCTAAAATGCAAATTACGCATAGCTCCTACTCAAAATTGAGCAAACCATACGCATTTTAAAAAATAGTATATCATGACTTTTGATTGCGTACATGCATCCTCATATAAGGAGCTAATGCCTTAGCTTTGAAGAGGTAAAATGGTATTTTAATCTTTTATTCTACAAATAAAACTAAACTAACTTTATTTAGCCAATATAAGTGCAAGATTTGGTTTGGAGGTTGCAAGAAACAAATGGTAAACCTGGCTTGGATATTATCTCATCTTTACGTATTGACAATAAGGTAAGATTATTGGTTTCATTAGCATCTGTACTTTTATATCCTGAGAGGCAGGCTGGTTATACTGACATGTTTATTCAGCCATGATTCATCCAAAAGTAATTTATACATGAGTCTTAAAGCTGGTTTACATCAATAAGGAAGTACAATAGGTTAACAAACAATGATAGCACCATTTAAAAGAGAATTAACAACTGAAAACCTCACCTGCTGCGGATGCGGTGGCCACGTCTGCATCCCATAAGGAGAACCTGATGATTGAAGCATGCCTGGAACTGGGGCTGAAAATGGCATTGAACCCGGAGGAGGTGGCATGTTTTGTGGTGGGCCTGAAACTGGGGGACCCGGCTGCCCCATGGTAGATGATGCACCAGAGTTTGGTCCACCAAAGCCAGGACGTATTTGTGGTGGATGAGAAGGGCCGGAAGACAACAATGTCGGAGAGTGCGGAGGCCCAACTGCTGGTTTTGGCATACTACCCACACCTGGAGGGAACCGTGGACCATTTTGTATCATCCCAGAGGCAAATGCTGGTGGTCCATTACCAACTGGGACAGATGTATTCGTGTAGGACGGAGCGGAAGGCCCTGATGGCAGAGGAGATGATGAAAAAGGTCCTGGACGAGGGCCCGAACCAGAAGGTAGCGAAGCAGAAGGTCCTCCAATCGAAGAAGGTAATGCCCCAGGTGGGGGAGGTCTTGATGCAAAAGGCGGAGGAGGCTGTGATCCCATTGGTGGGCCAGTTGGTCTAGTGGACACCATATTTGGAGGCAATGTAGTTTGAGCTTGCACACAAGGAGGCACCGGACCTCTTGGAAACGCACCAGGCGGGGGTGGGCCTGGTCGGCTACCAGCAAACGACGAAGGCTGTTGGCCGAATGGTGTCGTATTTGGAGGTCTAGAGGCATTACCACCAAGATTACTCGAATGCTGCTGATTAGGCTGACTAACTTGTAGATTTTGCATGTTATTAGCAAGTGCATTAGGGTTATAATTTGGGGGGAAACTCCTCGGCCTAGGTCCCCCTGGAGTTGCCATCAATTCACCTAATCAGAAATCTGCAATCAAAAGCCCCAGATCTTCAGCAAATATAAAATCCACCCCAGTTCAGTCCAATCAATCTATATCTACGTAACCAGAGTCAGAGAGCTCACAAACGAATGCAAATGAAACAAAATTCCTATCGAGCAATAAATCAATCGAATCATGATCAAAATAACACAAACCTGTGATGTGGCCGAAATACCGGTCCGTTGCAAAAAAACCGACCGCTTTCCGGCCAGACTTCGATCTGGAAAAAATAAAATATAAAAAGAGAACCAATTACATTAGGAAAATAGAATAAAAAAGCAAATAACACTTGTAAATCAGCCTGCATTTTGTGAGTTAACGACTAGATTTTACCCCAATTAAGCGTGCACGGTTATACCTCAAATTAGCGCGACAAAGTTCAAAGCTTTTGGGTAGAAGGGGTTTAGAATCAACTAATGCCAGTTTTATATATGGATCAATGTAGAGGTGAGCGAGAAAGAATGAGAGACAAATAAATGGAAAGAAAATCTAGTTTTAATTTTAAGTAACCTCTCCTTGTAATTTGATTTTCTTGATTTTCTATAACGTATCAGTGTAGCAAATTGGAATAGAGTGGTGACGTGAAGTCACGTGATGGATAAAAAGCCGATCACGTGACCTCGCCATAAACATTTGATTAAAATCGGTTTAAATAGGTATATTTGTATTTTTCACTAGGAAGAATTCTTTTGATAAATTTATGTCGGGACTTTAATAAGAATTCTATATAAGTCTATGAAATAAAATTTTATTATTGTACGCATGCATGAATTTTTACTAAAACCTCTTTACTTTATATAATATTTTATATGAACTATCAACTTGAACAGTTTAATTTTCCGTTGAACCACCATAATTATGCCCTACTAATTTATGCTTCTTATTATTTTATTTTTGCTTGTTATTTTTGGGGGGAAAAGTTTTGACAAGAAGATTATTATAATCTAGAGGGGTTATGGGCTCACCAACTCAAGTACGAATTGGGTCGAGTTTTGGACTACTTTGAGTTTGGACCATATATATGTATATATATTGAAGCATACAAATAGAAAGATACAAATTTAAAGGGTGTGACACAGAAGTTAGATGCTCGTGGGCCGAGGCCCATTTCAGAAACTCTTTTAGAAATTGTAAATGGAGACCAGTCCAACCCTCGTCCGAATTTTAACATAAGATATAACGAATTTAATCTGATTAAGAGAATACATAACTTTTTTTTTTTTTTTTTTTATCTTATTTAGATGTAAATGGTGAATTTGTTCCGTTGAAGATTTGAATTTAATTAATCGATAATTTTATTATATATATGTACTAATAATCAGATTACATTAATAGTGTTTTATCGCTGATTTAACAAGACATGAGGTAATATTTAATTCATAATTTTATTTTTAAAATATATAATTTCAGTTATTAATGATTATGAATTTCATTTTTATGCACTATTTTTCAACTATATCTGAAAAATTCTTTGAAGCAAATTGTTGAATAAATCGAGTAGCAATAATTTGTGTTGTAGTTCAATAGATTGTAAAGAGAGTCTGAACATAAGTTGAAAGATAATGTACGGTTAACAAACTTCTTGTTAAAATTGATATTGGCATAATTTTTGAAAATAGAAATTTTATCAGACTGGAAAATATCCAAAATCCGAGTAAACCAATAAAATGTAATATTGGATTTAGAAACTTTAAAAATCGACAAGAAACGAACATAGTCAGCATGGCCCACAAAAAATGTTGGACAACATAAATAATACCTAAAAGTAAATGCAAATATAATGCCGATATCTAGACCAATTTCATCAAAGCTGCCTTGCCTTGTTTAACAATTAAAATTAAAAGAGATGAAGTAAAAGGGAAAAGAAAATGCATTCGGGGAATCCATCGACTCTTATAAGTATAAAAAAAAAGAAAAATATAAGTGGTCTCTTGCAATGAGACACGTAATAAGCCACTTACTTTGCAAACTTTTGTTGGAAAATTTGGTCAAGGCAACTCACCTCATAAAATTTGCCTTTTCAGACCTCTTATTTTTTCTTGCGTATCACGTTCATTGACCAATAAATTTGAGATGGACTAAAACTTTTCTAAAAGCAATAATAGAAAGTTCTTTTGAGCGGCATATGGGAATAAGTTTATTTAATCATTATCTAATAACTGCCCAACACTTCTCTCTCTTCAAAAAAAAAAAAAAAAAGGAACACGTGCCAGATAATTAAATATATGGTAAAAGAAAATAGTAATAAAGAAAAATAAGTTGTAATAGTCAGTCTTGCAATTCAACGTAGACCAGATAGGAAACAATAACCAAAATTGAATTCTTCCAACTATACAAGCATGCGGACTATTCTTTACCCATCCCACATTAGCATCAATGGATTCAATTATTCAAATATTGAGATGTAACCAAAAAATAGAATACACTCTAACGCCGTGTGAGTTTCACTATAAATACAACGCCAATTCTCTAAAATGACTTAAATGAGCGCATGCACAAAAGATAACAAATACAGTTCTTACCTAAATCGGATTTGGTCAAATGCATCCAATCACAATATAAGTGCAAGACACTGATTCTGCTTTTTTTCTTTATTTCTCGTCTTTCTATTCTACAAAAACAATAATATCTTCAAGCTAGAATGGCTTTTCCAGAAAACACAACAGGGCAATCTTTGATCCCGAGTTTCCTTTACTCAACCTCGATGACTTCGAAGAGGATGACGAATTTAGAGCAGAATAATCATTCTCCGGCAAATGCTGATATTAAACGAAATTTCATGATTCCCGCACCTAAGGAGAGCAAGATAGAGATGTTCTCCCCCGCGTATTACAAAGCATGCACAGTCGGAGGAATGTTGAGTTGTGGCCTCACTCACATGTCTATCACCCCACTTGATATGGTCAAATGCAATATGCAGGTTAAGCTTTCGTACTTACTACTACTTCATGTCTTTCTCATAATTAATTTTTATATATTATGTAGAACTCGTTTGGTTGCAAGATGAGATTATGTCTTTTATCAACTTTTATCTATTGCTTGGTAGTATATTAATAAAAAGCAGGTCGATCATAAACAATACAGAACTCACTAACACAAATTCAATCATGACAAGTTCAATCCCATCATTATAATCTCCATGAATCCACAACAAATCCAGGCAGTGAAGTTTGCCTCGTTTTTCTAATCATCGGAATTAATCTATGCTTTAAACACTGCAACCAAATAATTCCAAAAATGATGCTATCTTCTGATTTAATACGAAATAACTAATTATTTCACCATTATTCTTTAGCTGCTATCTAACAAGTTTTAGTTGATAATTTTATCAGAGATACATGCTAATAGTTTATCAGAGCATCTATTACCACAGATTTTCAACTATTTTAGTATTAATAGGACCCTATATTGAGTTGTATTTTTTATATTTATATATATATATATATATATATATATATATATATATATATATATATCATGCATAACGATACAATATAGACTTTTGGATACACTACCAAGAAATCTATTAGAATTCACCACATGGATTGGGTTAAGTCCATGGATTGGGTCTAACTCAACCTCAAAAGCTAGCTTAAGAGGTGAGAATTGCCCAAGATCTTATAAGGTGGACTTAACTATTGTTTTCAACCAATGTGGGACATTTAGACTCAATAAAATCGAATTTCTAAATTATGTTTCGATGGATGTTTTACATGATGATAATGCCTATAACCAAAAATATTCTTTGTTATTCAGATTGATCCAACAAAGTACAAGAGCGTTACCTCAGGGTTTGGAATTCTTCTAAAGGAGCAAGGCATCAAAGGTTTCTTCAGAGGTTGGGCCCCAACCCTTGTAGGATACAGTGCACAGGGAGCATGCAAGATGGGATTTTATGAATATTTCAAAAAATATTATTCCGACATTGCTGGTCCTGAATACGCTACCAAATATAAGACCCTTATCTACCTCGCCGGATCTGCATCCGCTGAATTCATTGCCGATATTGCCCTCTGCCCTTTCGAGGCAGTTAAGGTTCGAGTGCAAACTCAACCTGGTTTCGCTAGAGGTTTGTCTGATGGACTTCCCAAGTTTATCAAGGCCGAAGGAGTTTCAGGGTAATCTTATGAATTTCATATTTCTTTTTAGTTTCTTCTCTAAATTGAAACGAGTCCCTAATAATATATCCTACAGGCTTTATAAAGGAATTGTTCCTCTTTGGGGCCGACAGATACCATGTAAGCCTACCTTCAGTTTGTTCTTTACAAAATTACACTTTTGATCACAAATTTTTAGATTGTTCTGCACTTTTGGTTCTGTAGTTCCCTTTTTCATCCAAAAGAATAACTACTAACTATTAAGTTCATTGCAGATACTATGATGAAGTTTGCTACATATGAGAATATTGTTGAAGCTATTTACAAACACGCGATTCCAAATCCGAAAGACGAGTGCAGCAATACCTTGCAACTAGGTGTTAGTTTCACGGGTGGCTACGTGGCTGGGGTATTCTGTGCTATTGTATCACACCCTGCTGATAACTTGGTGTCTTTCCTTAACAATGCTCGAGGGGCAACAGTAAGAGATGTAAGTTTTTATAACAATCACATTCCTCTTATAGAAAGTTTAAGGTATTATATGTTGTCTACTGCTTATGTTCTTTCGTGTCATACAGGCCGTGAATAAGCTAGGCTTAATGGGTCTGTGTACTCGTGGTCTCCCTCTTCGTATTTTCATGATTGGTACTCTTACCGGAGCACAATGGGGAATCTATGATGCGTTCAAAGTTTCTGTTGGGCTGTACGTTTATCTACTTATTTTTCTAATGTGTTTGCAACCCATTTTCATTTCTTAGATTCAAATGTTATTGATATATATGTCTTGTTTTTCAGGCCAACTACGGGTGGTGGAAATACTCCTGCTCCTGCACATTAGTGAAGTAGATTATAGATGAAATCAAACTTCTTTTCCCTAGCTTATTTGTCTATACATATTCAGAATTGATTTTTATAAAAAAATTGCAGCCATAGGTAATAATTGATTCAAGATGTTCTTGATTCTTTGTCTAAGGCATAATTTATGGTTTGTAATTGTGTGCAGCGAATTAAGCTCAGACGAACTTATATCGTTTGAACTATAATATAATACTATCTAACAGTGGCACCAAATCCTTTTTTATATATCTACTGTCCCTGGCGAATTGTCATAGACGACAAACGCTTACATACTAAAAGTTGGTTAATTAAGAGAACCTGCTTTAAAACTTGGCTATATTACTTAATTTCTTGCAATTAAAGAACTTGTGCACAAATGTATGAAATTATATGCAAACTAAGCCTCTGTTAAGATAATTGCAGGATAAGTACTGCAGACAACTCGTCGATCAGTTATTTCACACACAGTCATTATAATGATGCTTGAAAATTGCAGTAATAACATATACTATCATTGTGTAAAATGCAGCAATAAACATTTTTTTGTGCTAAAACAAATACTTCATCTTATTAATAAAAAACGAATAATGTAAAGAACAAAAAACCATGTGTATTAATTTATACAAATAAAATAGTTTTTTCTGATATATAAAAGGGGAAGACAATATGTGAACCTGGGGAAATTAAGCAGTGGCGGAGAGGCAGATGAGGAAGGTAATGGAATCCAAAGCCAGTTGAAATGGCCATGGAAATTCAGTATTTCACATGAGATCAATTTAGGGTTTATGATTTTTTTTTTATAAAGGGTTTGTCTCTACAAATAGAGCTGGGTTAGTGGGTTTGTTGGAGATCATCTGTTCACTTAGCTCAATGACCATTTACATAGGCATGACCCCATCCGGACAAAAAGTTTGACCCATTTCTAAGTTTCACATAAGTAGTTAGCCCAAGGCCCAGTTGAGTTTTTGTGTTAAGGTTAGCCACTTAAACGTGGGAGATCTAATAGGCTTATCTCAATATATTTTCCCGCCTCCTAAAAATGAACAAAATAGTAAGGGTATGTTTGTTTAACATTTTCAAAAAAAATATTCGTGTTTGAAAAAAATAAGACAAACATCATTTCTATTATCTGAAATAAATTTATCCTCTCAATTTCCCCAAACTACTCTCTCAAAAGCCAAACAATCAACAATTTTTTTATCTCTAAAAAAAGACTACACAAACTCCACTTTGATTTTACGTAAAGTAATATCTACTACATAACTTATCTCACATAACAAACACGATTTGATATAAAGTTTTATACATCTTACATATACAACATAAACTCTTTTAAAAAAACTACATCCACATTATTTCTCAAAACACTCTCCCAAAATTCAAACAAACAACATTACGCAAATTGAGATTACTTCACAAATCTCCACCACTCTCACAAACTACTCTCCCAAAGCCAAACAAATATGCCCATCCATCAATATTAATTTGAAAAATTGTATATTTAGGTCTAACTTAGTTAAAAGTTACAGTAGAGATATTATTCTTGTTCTTAACATGTTGGTGGTGTTTTCAACAGCTTGAAATAATTAATATTCTGCCTTTTTTCTTCAAAAGAGCTTAGGTGGTGTTTGCAAAATTAACTTCTCTAAAATAAGCTAAAAATGATGGAAAAGCAAAAGCAATTGGGAGGCATATTTTAGCTTTTGTTGGTTGTATTTCCTCTTAAATTTACAAACACCACCCACAATTTTTTATCTTAAAATGCAAACATCACTTAAATTTTATTCTCAACTATTTTTAGTGATTTTTCAAAAGTTTCTAATCCAAGTAAAAGTTCAACCATTTGAAAACACCACAATTAAACCATAACAAAACCCTACCTCTTTTTTTTAATAGGATATCCGATTTGGCTCTTTGTTTATACTCGGGGTTTAAATATGCGATGTTATCGGATTCAATCGGATATCATCTTAATTTTTTGGATTCAATAGAATATCAACTTTCGAAATTCAAACATTTTCTAAAATAAGTTTGTTAATGTTAGCTTACGTGTTCAAACTTGATTCCTCTTAGTTTCATATTAATATTATTACTTATTTATTTATTGTAATTTGTTAATATATTCAAATGATATTCTTATGTATAAATTATATAATGCACTATTTCATTACATATATATATATATATATATATATATATATATATATATATATTACATAAATCATCTGTCTCTATTTTTTATTTTGTAGTAATTGATATCGGATGTGGCGTTGTCCGATTACTAAAACTCTAAAGTTCAGAAGTATGTCTAAAATTAATGTTTCTTCTTCGCTCTCTCTTTTTTTTTTTTTTTTTTCAAAGATATAATCATTCCATCAATATTTAATATCATAAATCAATATCACATATTTAATATCATAAATCAATATCACAAAATTAAAAAGTATATTTAATTACAATCAAATCAATCACTAGACAATAGTATTAAATTAGAAAAAAATCCACATTAATAGGAGTTGAACCAAAAACCTCTTAATCATGGGCCTCGGCTAATTCATTGCCAATTAGTATTTCTTCTTTAGATTGATCACCGGTCCCCAAAGTAACAAACAGAGAAGATTAGCATAATCCTTCACAAAAATTACATGCACAAATTGATGAGAAAAGAAAATATGATTCACCATCAAATATAGTAATATAGTATATATATATACATTTTTATTTACACTATACCATCAAAGTTCAAACAAAAGAAAAAAAAATAGGATCAATGCCAATTTATCCCATGTGAAATGCATAAACTTCAACTTACTCCTCAGATATTTGAAAATGAGCATTTTATGCCCTTGTAAAAAAGTTAAAGAAGCAATTTACCTTCTTCCAACGGAGAGTGTAATACACTCTCCGAAATAGAGAATATGCATAAAACGTGTTGTTTAAAAAGACAAAAGTGCTCTTAAGGGGGTAAATTGTCACATTTATCATAATACAGGGGGTAAAGTGTCACATTTATCAGAACACAAAGGGGGTAAAGTACCACATTTATCATAACACATGGGGGTAAAAAATTTCACATTTATCATAACACAATGGGGTAATTTGTCACATTCATAAGTTGACTGGGTCAAAGTATAGTATATAATAAGGGAAGTTTTGTCAATTCGTATTTTTTCAAGTTTAAAAGTGTCAGGGAGACGGCATGAAACTTTTATAAGATTATAGGGAATAATTTTTTTTTTTTTTTTTAACTTGTATGGAGATAAATTGAACATTATGCATATTATTGTCATTAGTTAAACCGACCATCATATACGTTTGTGCACGGGTTGGTTGCACATAATATGGTGCAACAAATTAAATCCATTTTTTAAACACCAAAAATGAAAATTCGATAGTGCAGTATTACTTATTGTTTAAAGGGCAAAAGACAAAACTATTTCCATAATTAACGGTCGTTAACAAATTTGTTCCACATGTATTCATGTTAACAATTTTACCCCGTAAAAGTCACAACAAATCTAAAGTCCAATTTTGCGACTTTTTCGGCCCAATTGCAAGAGTGAACATCACGCGCGGGCTAGTTGAGTTTAAATTTGGGGATGTGGCCCACGCGTGATGTTCATTTTCGCAATTCGACCGAAAAAGTCTCAAATTGCTTCAAATTTGTAATTATGGAATAAAATTGTCAGCCCTAATACTTGTGGAGCAAACTTGTCCGCGACAATTCAATTTTGCCTTTCTCCCTCGTTTATAGTGACATAAAATATTTTGATGTATGCTCTAGAATTGCTTTGGGGACCTTTTTCTATTCTAAAACCAAGTATCATTTTCCTTCACAAAATCTGTATAATTCCATATCAATGGTGAAGTTGATAGATCCTATGATAATGCAATTAAGCTCTCAATTTATTACAAGATCAAATATAGATATATAAAGATCTCAAAATCAGTGATGGAGTTTGATTTCCGCGTAAAAAGATAAGTGTCTTGATGTTGATCCATCTCTATACATATACAGCAAACAGTTTTATTTTTTGGAAGTTTTCATGCAACTTCTTCGAAGAAACAGTAGTCACTGTTTCTATTAGTTTTTGTTTTGTTATGTAATTATTAGTTTTTGTACGTAAATATTTTTGGATTGAACAGTTTTTGAAAATCAACTACCTAGAAAACAGAAGTATATATGTGCGAGAAAAATTCTTGCCTAGATCGGGTTTAAGCAAGAATGTCTGCTTTTGAGGAAATTACATGGATCGGGTTTATGGGAATTAATTGTATAAACCTTGTGGTCAAAAAATTCATCACATCATCAATTGTGATGAATGACATGACTACAAAATGAATGATGCATGTGATAAATTTCCAACCATAAGACCTATATATGCAACTCTCGTAGACATGCTAGCTAGCTAGTTGTTTCCTGAATGGTACTACAAAAGAAATTTGGCTAGGAAAAAAAATGACAATCCAACTGAAATTACTCTGTTAATTCATAGATTTTGTTTGGATTATTTTGAGCCAATGATTGATTTAATGATGTATTCATCTTCTTAAAAAAATAATTTCGAGTAAGTAATGTTGAGCTTTTTTTTGGAAGTTTTATACTCCCTCCGTTTCATAATATCTGTCACTTTGAAGAGTTTTTCTTGTGCCATATTATCTGTCATTTTATATTTCCAATAAAGCATTAATTACTCTTTTTCCATTTTTGCCCTTTATGCTCATAATTTTTCTCAAACATTAGTGGAGGATAATTAATTAAAAGGGTATCTTAGTCTTTTTCATTTTTTTCCTCTTAGAATTCAGCTATATTCAATGATTTTCTTAATTTGTGTGCATACATGTGAAAAGACAGATATTTTAAAACGGAGGGAGTAGTAGAATAGTTCTTGGATAGAAATCTTCACTAGTGGGCCTTTTTGGAGACATAGGCGTGCCTGGAGATTTCATTGTCAAATTAAGGGCCTGATGCATCACATAGCAAGAAATTAGGTGGAATATTTTTAATTCATTATGATGGTTCATAGGCGTTTAATGTAAATTAGGTTGTTATAGTATATAATTTAAAATTTACTAATGAAGTCTTATTTATTCATGTTACGATTTGATGGGAGATCCCATAAGTCGATAGGTCTTAACTTCAAATCATTTTAATAGTTTGTTGTAAGATCTCATTAATTAATTAGCAAGTGTCGGTTTCTTTTCACTTTTTGTTAATTAATATTACAATTGATCGGTTAGGAAGTGTTTTGGAAACTTGTTTTGTGCCATATTTTTGGTGAAACAATTTTTTACATTAGGTCTTGCAATTTTCCGTCTTTTGACAATATTTTCAATCCGGCCGGCTTGTGAACCAATATGGATCATTATTGCAATACTATTGATCTTTTAGGCACGATAGATAATATCATATCATAATTTAGTTCTACTTACAATTTATCTGTTGGATGTTACAATTGCAGATCGATTAATTAGCTTCAGAATCAAATTTTGGAGTTGTCTAATTATCAATTCAATTGCACTAGGAAAAGCCATAGCCACATGATCGATCTGGTCCAAAACCGACATAAATCAATCCCCCTTGAATTCTCATGAAAATGTGTCCATATTTTAAGCGTGAAAAGAATTTGACAAGTTGGTACGTGGATAAATTACATGAATTTCAATGGGAATTGTACGTACCTTTTCCTATAAATTAATCTCAAACAGTATTGCAAATGGATATTATATATATTAACTTAATTAGATGTTTCAGTGAAATCCATTATCATATGCTTTACCAATGTCAAATCTCAATCAAAATTAATGTTTGGGCTATGCTACTCTCTTCTTCGTATGTCACCTTGAAATATACACACATACATTTATAAGTATTCAAGACGTACTATTCCAAAATGTGGCTATAGTTATGTTAAGCATTCTTATTTTTTTTTATTTAACCTCAATTGGATCTCAAATATTTTAGCTTTATTTTTCGCCTTAACTGTTTTACAACTGACTTGACTAGTGTCCCTCAAAGAAAAAATGTCTGGGATACGAGGAAAATGCATATTACTACCCCGTGATATCGAAAACCTGCAAAAAACTACCCTATGAATTTTTTTGGCACCAGACTTTCTTGTGTTTTCAAAAACCCTGCAAATTACACCCATTCTCCGTTAATCATTGACACCGTTAATTTTTAATTGAATTGCCTAAATTACCCCTTATATATTAATAAAAGAATTATATTTTTATTAACGGGGAAAATGCATATTACTACCCTGTGATATCGAAAACCTGCAAAAAACTACCCTGTGAAATTTTTTTTGCACCAGACTTCTTTGTGTTTTCAAAAACCCTACAAATTACACCCATTCTCCGTTAATCATTGACACCGTTAATTTTTAATTGAATTGCCTAAATTACCCCTTATATATTAATAAAAAATTATATTTTTACAATTACAAAAACTCTCACTAATTTTTCTCTCTCGCTTCTCATATGGAACAAACAAAGAAAAGAAGAGATATTATGTGCGAAGTTTAAAAGATACAAAATTATGGGTATAGTATAAAAGTATAAGGGAGTTTGAACAATCGTTTAAAAGTACAAGAATTTTTTGCGCAAACATGAAAAAATATGAGTTACTTTTCTACAAACATTAAGAAAAACATAGAAGTTTTTTGCAAACATTTCAAAGCATAAGGAAGTTTGACGCAAACTTCCAAAAGTACAAGGAAGTTTTTTGCAAACGGTGGAAAACACAAGGAACTTTTACGCAAACTTTAAAAAACACAAGGAAGTTTTCTGCAAACTTTAAAAAACACAAGGAGGTTGTATGCAAACTTTAAAAAACACAAGGAAGTTTTCTGCAAAGATTCAAAGTTACAAGGGTATTCTTGTCATTTTGAATGAAAAATTACGTCAGAAAAAAAATCGCATTTTTGGCGCGTAGAATACACGCGCGTCAAAAAATTGACGGAATGGGTGTAATTTGCAGGGTTTTTGAAAACACAAGTAAGTCTGGTGCAAAAAAAATTTCACAGGGTAGTTTTTTGCAGGTTTTCGATATCACAGGGTAGTAATATGCATTTTCCCCCTGGGATACTAAAAGATTGATGAAAAAAATGAGCTAAATGCAAAAACACCCCTTGTATTTAAAACCTTGTTTTGTTATTTTTATTAGCAAAAACCCGCTTATGTTCTTTAATGTTTATTAAATTTTATTAGCAGAAAAACTCATTTGAAATTCCTTCATAAATTATAGGGTGGTTTTTGTCATTTAATTAAGTGAATATGGGGTGACATGGTACAAAACAAGAAAAATATTAAATTTAATCCCTAAATTTAAGAAAAAATTGGCTCAATAATCCCATCCACACTATGTATTGATATGCAAACATTAGTTTGATCAAATCTCAATCGTTTGTTGTACCACATCATCCGTGCAACGATTGTACTAAATAATTTTTGGTTCTTAACAATTTTCTCCAAAATACAAATTCATTGATTACAACTGTGGTACGTGGTACAAACAACAATGCAAAAACTGTTCATCCATTTCGGCTATTATTCCTCTCGTTTTTTAAACAAAATGGTTTTTTGTCCTTATATTTATTAAAAAGAAAAAAAAGGGGGTTTTGTCCGTATTGCTTCACTTCTCTCATTGGTATGTGAACAAGATTTAGAAAAGTTTCATAAATGGAAACGACAAATTACTTTTTTGTGACATTTCACATGTTTAAATATTTTGCAATAACGTATTGTCCTCTAAGAATTAGAAACTTATAATAATATAATTAATTAACATGTAGTATAAAATTCGTGGAGTGAGTTGACAGCACTTTGTTAATTCTACACAGAAAAGATGAACCAACTCATTGAATTCAATTAAATATTTAATGCTATGTTATATGTTATTATAATCTGAATGAAGTCTTACGTTACGAGGATATATGCCTAAAAGAAAGTACGTGACATGGTGTGAGTGAAAAGATAAAAAAAAAGAATATTATTTATTGTATAACATCATTACTTTTAAAAGGCAAAAGATTATCTGTCATATTTTAATATAACATGTCATGTATAAATATACATAAATCTAATTTGAGACATTTAATGCATCGATAAAAGTGAAATTATATGAGACATAAGTAAGTATGCACCCTTTTGAACAGAACCCCTTTTTTTTTTTTTTTTTTTTTTTGTCTAATTAAAATGCAATGCTTGATCAAATCCACATGGTAATTAAATTAATTATTTTCTTTTAATTAAATTCGTGGTTGTTCTGTTGAAATAAATGAATCATCGATTCGATATCGTGTTGTTTCTTTAATTAATTTTATGTACTAAATTTAGGTAGATCTCCAGGTGGTTCTGGATTGTGAATGTAATGTGACGTATATGAAGTGCATCTTTCTTCTTCGATCTGCAACTTACATAAGTTGATTTGACATATCCGTTATCATATTTTTCTCTGCTTCATTGGTCTCTTTCTCTTTCCATTGGTGGCCATATATGTACTTTCGTCACAACTGCTGCTGGCATATATCTTAATGGTCTGTTTGTTTGAGTTTTATTCTTGTTTGATCGGTTTGGCTCAAAGTTTCGAAGAATATGATTTTATGAGATCCTTTCGGTTTACATGTAAATAAAAAAAAAAATATTAATTTGTTTGGATGTCTAAAGATGCATGAAATTAAATGAATAGTGGATCTAATTTTTTTTTAGCAAAAGACAAAAACATCCCCTGTGTTATTTTAACTCCCAAAAATCCCCGTGTTTGGTTTTAAATACCACACTCGACCTAAGTAGTATATACTTATAATTTTATTTTTGACTTTTGGTGGAATGACAAGATTACCCCTATGTGTTTGTTTTTTTAAAAAATTATTTATTCTTTTTGAAAAATTAAGTATATACTACTTGGGTCGAGTGTGGTATTTAAAATCAAATACAAATGGGTTTTGGGGATATAAAATGACACACGGGGAATTTTTTGGGAGTTAGACAAAGCATAGGGGGTGTTTTTGTCTTTCGCTGTCAGGGGTAAAATTGTCATATCAAAAGCAAAATGTGAACAAATACTTGCAATTTTGGCGTTTGAAACACACTCTTTTTTTTTGGGGTGTATTTGGCACTTATTTGAGATCACAGGGGTTATTTTGGGAGTAAAATAATATAGGGGGATTTTTGGGAGTTAGACAAAGCATAGGGGATGTTTTTGTCTTTTTCTCAATTTATTTTAGAAGAATTGATAGATTTTTTTCCTATAGATTATGGAAAGTAGAAAGTAAGGTATATATAATATAGTAAAATTTGAATTATTATGTGAATGTTTTCTTTATATAGATTATGAAGAAAAAGAAGGTAAGCGACATGTTTATTTATGTCAAATTAAATTAGAGTTGATTTTATTTATTTTTAGATATTAGAGATTTTTTTCAAACGATTATTATAAATGTTAAAATTGAGAAAAATACATATATAAGATGGGTGTAGGACGAATCCAAGACATTTAAAGTAGTTTCAAACTTTTAGGTTTTTCAATTCCAATGCTTCTGATGGAGTCCAATATTTAGTTTGTTTCAAACTCTTAATAGTTATTTTGTTCGATAGTTTAATTTTTATGTTTATTTGAAGTTTATAATTTTCCTATAAATTACAAGGCAAGTGAATAAAATAAGACATATATATACTCTGTTTTAAAAATGTGTATATATATAAAAAAAAAAACACATATATATTTTAGACACTTGAGTTCATCCAACATTAGGTTTTCCTTATAGAAAAAATCATATGTTTAACTTCTCAATGAAAAGCTTTTCGAAAAAGAAAACAAACGATACCTTATCATTTATTTGATATGACTTCTCCCTATATTAAACATCCTATTTATTTCAATTTGTCTAAACTATTGCATGCTGTATTATTTTGTTGTTTTTACTTTTGACCCTTAGTTTCATTATTTTACCCTTTTCTGTTTAATTAGCGTTAGCATATGTAGGGTTCTCATGTGGGGCGGATTTCAATCCGGATCCGTCCGAATTCGATCCGATTTATTAGGATAATTGTATGATTAGAGATTCGATCCTGATTCGTAATGCGAAACACATGGAGCGAGTATATATGGAGTTAATTAGGCCGATCTGATCTGTTAAAGATCCGTATCCGATAAAAAAATAAAAAAAATGATATATATAATGTTTTATAAAAGTAAGTACCATTAATAATATTTCGCTGTCAATTTAAGAAGTAGTAATTTATAACTCGTTTATAAAAATATTTAAACCAATATTTTCATCTAAAAATATGAATATTAGTAAAGAATGTTTGAACATGTGAGCTATAATTAAATAAAATTGTAAAATTAATAAACTTGTTTTAGAAAAAAAAATGTTAATGTAGTTTTTTAAATGAAAATATTATTGGATCCGAAAAAGATTCGATATCCGGACAAATCCGACCAAAATTCATTGAATTAAAAAAATTTAAATCAAAGCACAAATCGAACAAGATCCGAATCAACAGAATCTGATCCGATATAAATGAAGTCAGATCTGAACGAAGTTGATCCGACCAGAATCCCGACCCATTGACATCCGAAGCATATGGATTTTAGAATTTGAAGTCTATGTCTCTAGTTTACGGTCAAACAAAAAATATGGTCAAGCAATTAATCTTAGAAAAGAAGATAGTCTTAATGGGATAGGTTGTCTTGTAGTAGTAATAAATTAATTAAGTGAAGGCTGATGAATTAATTTCACTGAACACGAAAAAGACAAACTGACATTCGATCAGTAGATTACAGTAATAATTAAGTGATCAGTACTGTCAAAATTTGGATTTATAACTACTAATCAACAGCTAGGAAATTAATTAATTAATGCATAGTCTTGTCTGAAGATCTATCGTCCTGCGTATCTTTAATACTAGGTCCTACCCGGCTTCCCCATCCAATCCATCCCTCTTCTTCTACACACACTTAACACACACACACTCTGCGTGCGTACGTGTAAGTTTTTAAATTGTGACTAATTTCAAGTGCCGACGCTAGCTAAAACCTATAAGTATTTGCTACGTACTATTTACTTTTACAAGCTTCTAATTAATTTCACTTGTTATGTAGTCAATCCTCCTCCTCCTCCTACAAAAATCCACTCCATATTTATATGGTGGGGTTTATATATATGACCATAAATTAAATAGGATTGAAAATGTAATTTTTCCCTGGACAACATATTACTTCTAACATGTGCACTTTTCTTAATATTATGAATGTTTATTTGTGGCATCTTGGCTTACACTCCTACTCTTTTTCCCCCTTTGAGAACTTGCCTTCTACTTAGGGCTGTCAATGGGTCGGACTTGGACCGGATCAGGGCAGATTCGGATCCGAGTCCGATTTCCATGTCTTCTATCCGGATTCGCACGGATCTTGAAAAGTAACAACCGGATCCGAATTCGGTGAATATCCCGGATTTGGATAAATTATCCAGATCCGTTTAGCATATTTAGCAAAAAAAAATCTTTCATTTTTCTTGAAATTACTTGTAGATTCCACCACCATGAATTAAAAATGTAATATTTTACTTATTTCATCAAAACTATTGTCTGAAAATTGTAAAAGATGGAATATGGTGGACAAATATAAACGATAAAAATTAAAAAAAAGAATAAACA
Organism: Penstemon newberryi var. newberryi; assembly: GCA_030819805.1. NCBI lineage: Eukaryota > Viridiplantae > Streptophyta > Magnoliopsida > Lamiales > Plantaginaceae > Penstemon > Penstemon newberryi. Next base: position 3,246,589 of record JAUALY010000008.1, read on the forward strand.
AAAATATGAATAAAAAAAGATAGAAACTAGGAAAAAGAAGAAGAATACCCAATATTGAGTAATGGAAGAGAAGAAAAAAATTGGAGGAAAAAATAGAGGGAAGGTGGCGGCTACTACATAGATGAATGGTTATGATTATGATTTTTCTAATTAAATAGCATAAATTAATATGTTGTATGCCCAATGAGTTACCAGGTTAGTCCAACATCACTTCTCATGCATTTCTTTTTTTAGATTATTTTTAATATAGTAAAATATTTTAGTGGAACATAGATAATTTTATTTTTATTTTGGTTTAAATACATAATATATAAACAATATAAAGTAATATATATCGGATAGGGATCTGTAACGGATCGGATCAGCCTAGATCCATAATCGCTCCATATAATTCGGATTACGGATCTTCTTAATCGGATAAGGTCCATCGGATCCCTAATCGGACAATTATCCTAATAAATCGGACCGAATTCGGATCGTATCCGGATTGAAATCCACCCCTTTGACAGCCCTAGTTCTACTACCGTTTCTACATCTCAATCCATGCACATTAAATGAGGGATGATAAAAAAGAAATAGGGTCGGACAAAGTTGGACCCGCCAACGACCCAAATAGAACTCACCAATTGTGATCCATTTTGATAAATTGAATACAAGTGTGTGCATTTACGTGTGGGTTTTTTTTTTTTTTTTTATAAGTGTGGAATTTTTTTTGTTCAAACTTTATTTGACAAAACTCATCCAACCACAAGTACATTGCACTTACCATATGAATACATTGGATTCGATCAAACCTAATTTAAGATGGAATTTTCAGTGTGTGTGGCTCAATGTTATTAAAACCGGATTGAACCGTCCGGGAATCGGTTCAACCGCATTGGCCTAAATGTAATCCCAGACGTCTAAATGTAACATGACATCTTTACCATTTGAGCTAAACAATATTTGTCAAATTTTTAGTATAAAAATTTATATATTATAGAAAAATTGTAATCAAATTTATTAATATATTAGATTATGATAATTAATTCAAATTAATATTTTACATATTATCAATGATAGTTTTACGACATAATTTTTTATTAAAAGTTTTTCCTATTTTCAACTATATTTTTAGGATAAAGAGTGTCAAAGTTTGAAAGTCAAATCGATAGATTATGCAAATTTAATTTAAATATTAGACTTTTATACATAATCATATTCTAAAATTATTAATCTCTTACTAGTTTGTAAAACTAGTGGTCAATCAGATCACCGATTCAAGGTCCGGTCTGATTCTAAAATCATTGGTGTGAGTAGACCAGTCAAATGTAGAGAGACTTAACTGCACAGGAAAGAATCCAAACTATAATTTTGGCATAGTTTTCCCATTTCCTCTCTCCTCGTGCTTATATAAACCATATCGAGTCTTCACAGACCCACAATTTCGATCTCTTTCGGTCTTGTAATAGAAAGAAAGAAAGAAAGAAAGAAAGAATTCATTCACAATTTTCGAGAATCTCTCTCTCTTTCTCACATCACTTTCTCAAACCTTTCCTTTTTTCTAAATTCCAAAGCACTAATAAAATTAAATTAACATGGCAGCCTTTTCATCCTCATTTCAGCACCACCACCCTTTTAATCTCCTTGACTCTGTTTTCCTAGTGCCAAACACTCCCTCCACCATTGATAAAATGTGTGGCCTTTTAGAGGAACCAAACAATGCTAACTCCACTACTACTGGCTGCTTTCCTTACCAACCTCAAGAAACCTTTGATCAGGATATTGACCATAGTACAAAAGTCCCTGCTCTTAGCAATAACTCTGTTTTGAGCTTAACAAACAAGAACTCTACTATGGATTCTTCATCAATAGTAACTGATCGTAACACTCAAAAGGTCATCACTACTCCCATGAACAAAAAGAGGAAATTCAAAGAGGTTTCTTCTGCTCAATCCAAGGTTTTATTTGTTACTTCTTCAATTCCTATGCTTCCTGGATTTCGAAACTATAATTAAAGTTTTGACACTTTACACCCTCAAATAAAGAAAGAATATGCAATTCGATCGAGTGTTCAATGTGCCAAAATCATATATATACATATATTACTCCCATGCATGCATGTTTATGTATTTTGATTAAATTAATGTTTTTTTTTTTTAATGTAATAATAGGAGGTGGTAAGAAGAGGGGTGAAAGGAAAGAAAGAAAAGAAAATACTAATAATTGGTGATGAAGAAAAGAAGAAGTCTAAAGAAGAAAAGAAAATTGAAAAGAAAGCAACAGAAGGCTACATTCATGTAAGGGCCAGGAGGGGCCAGGCAACAGATAGTCACAGCCTAGCTGAAAGGGTATTAACAATTCAAATTAAATCAAAACTACTTAACCAATTAAGTTTCATTTTAATTACATATTCATAAATTTCAGGTGAGGAGAGAGAGAATAAGTGAAAGAATGAAGCTACTTCAAGCTCTTGTTCCTGGCTGTGACAAGGTCGACAAATTCAAATTTTTTATTTTCCTTTTCCTCAAACAAAAAAAATATATATATTTTTTTATTTTTTTAATTTCTGACATATATGTTTGATATGACTTGAGTGATGAATAGGTAACTGGAAAGGCCCTCATGTTGGATGAAATAATCAACTATGTTCAGTCCCTCCAAAATCAAGTGGAGGTCATTATAATAATCTATACTTTTTCATTCTTTTTTCAAATTCCCTATTAATTTTATTTTTATTTTTTGTTTTATTAAATTGCAGTTTCTTTCAATGAAGCTTGTTTCTGTGAATCCAATGTTTTATGACTTTGGAATGGATTTAGAATCATTTATGGTTAGGCCTGCAGATCAGGTACATATATATATATATATAATGTTAATTTTTTTAAAAAAGGAAAAATTGTTAGTATATACATGCTTGATTTTCTTTTATTTATTATTACTCCAATTAATGTCACATCAAATTAATTTTGTGTCTGATAAATACATGCAGAATTTAAATTGCTTGTTGCCAACCATGCGGCCAAACAGCCCCACATCAGCGCCCAATGATTATTCTAATTTCTTAGATGATAATAATTCTCTTCTGTTTCAACACTCCCAAGATCCAAATTCTCTCCCCAATGTACATATATTAATTAATGTATTCATTTTGTTTTTCAATTTGCAACTCAAAGATACAATTTTTTTCCGCAATTTGCATCCTAAAATTGAATATTTTTGCGGCAAAGTGTACACAGTACACTACTATATATAGGGTGCAAATGGCCCAATATATTGCCAATAAATTGCAATTCGAGGATGCAAATTTGTGACAAGATTTAAAGTTTCAAAACAATGTATATATTTATATGGTTCTCTAGTACTATAATTAATATATATCTGAAATTGACCAATAAATTAATAATTTTCAGGTTAATAGACAGATATTATGGGAAGTGGATGAGCAAAGACAAAAGATTATTAATCAGACAGGATTCAGTAACAGCTTCTTTCCATTTCATTAATATATATATATATAAATCCAACACCTGGATGCCCTACGAACATCTGGTTAGCCCTCATTCACTGCCTCAAACATTAATTATCACTCCTTTATTTTAATTATATATCTTGACACGACCTTTATTTTCATTTTTATTGTTAATTTGTGAAATTGTACAGATTAATTTGACAAGAATTTGATCGAGCAAAGGATACTAAAGCTCTTTAATTATTTGAAGCCTGGTTATCAAATTCCTATGAAGAACACAGCAGAACAAGAATAAGAAGAAGAATATCAAAATATTGAATATGTATGACCTTTAATGTCTTTTTGCTTTTTTTTTTTTTTACTGTCAGTCTGTTAATACAGTTAATTTTACCGTTACCTTTATATCATCTCATCTGGGTTACTCGTATGACCTTTAACTTTGATTTGATGTTATATTACTGACATGACTAGTTATACGTACGTACCTACATTTCTGTGTGGCTGTACATTGTGCAACTTTTTGTATGGGGATTTGGGAATCTTTCTACCATTGTGCTGATGCTTCTTTCGTGATTTTATTTTATTTTTTCTTTTCTTTTCTTTCTAATTAATTGATTAATTTTCGTCAAAAACAAAATAAATACAGTTTACTTACAAGGGTACCCATCACATAATAATTTTATTTTATTTTTATAAAAAAAATGGGCGACAAAGGAATCAAATCAAAAGGCACAAACATCACGTTTGACGTCTATATTTAAAGAAATATTATGGACCATACAACTTTAGGATTTTGGAATGAAGCGTCATTTAAACAATCAGGTCCATTATTTTCAAATTTCTCCAATATTTGTTCTAATTATCTAATTTATATTTACTCTGGATTCTTGATTCAATCTTAAAAATTTTGTGTTATATATATACTCCACGAATATTTAAAATATGATTATTTCTAACTGAAATCAAATACAAGAAGAGAGACTAAATCATATCCATTTGACCATTTCCAATTTAGTTTAAGTATAAAATTCCCACATATTAATTATTGATATGTAGTCCATTACATAGATCTATGTCGTGCAGTAGTGTGTATGAAAAAGAATTGCATCTGCACTAAGATACTATTTCAAAATAGTATGAAAATGCTCTCAAATATTATAATAAACACGCATTTTGTCAATGAGGTCGTAGCATGTTGGTAGGGCACTAAGGCTGAGGCCCCATAACTAAGAGGTCATCAGTTCAACTCTCATTCAATTTTAATACTAGTTGTTTGACATTTATCTTGTTATTTGATTTATACTTGAAAATATTTATGATTTGTTAATATTGATGTAATTTGTATCTAGAAAAAAAAACACACATTTTGAAATTTCGACATGTCAGATGCTAATACAATTAATCAATAAGTTGGACCTATATCAAATTTGGCATATAACACGAACCAATTGGCATTAATAAAAGCATGACACGTGATATGTGTATGGAAACAACTCTTTAAATTCTAATTAATTTGAATATTTAAACAACTACAGTATGTTCCTTTAGGGAACAAGGGGAAGAAGGGCATGTTTAGACCCATCTTGAACTCTTATTTAATGCATGTATAAAGTAGTAAAACATGTCATCTATTAAAGTTACTATTGTCCTATCAAATAACTTTTGAGTAAAGTTTTAATCATTTTATATGTTAGATCCAATTAATTTTATATATTGGATAATGATGGTCTTAGCCAGAATTATTTAGATTTGAAACTAAGTTTGGCTTATTGGCTTATCCTGCTCCTCAATTTGCTAACATTGTTTACATGTATGAACTCAATCAACTTTGCCAAAAGAGAGAGAACAGACAAATCAATGAGGTGACCCATATATTTAATTTTCATGTTTGGGATAAATTAATATATAATTTGGACAATTGGCTCAAAGTGTATGTGACAAAATGGAGACATTTTAACATTTCTCACATGTATAAATAATAGTATATATAGGGCCTAAATTACTGTATCAGCAAATTAATAAATAATTTTGAGTAAGCACATATATATATATATATATTATTCAACGATTTATTTACTCTTTTCTTCCTTTTAACTTTTCAGGTCTTGCTTTCTTTCATTATCAATTGTGAAGGAATTTATCAACAATTTTTTAAAGATATACTGAAAATAATTTATATTTCTTATTTCTTATTAATAAATAGCTAGTGGCTGCAAACCTCATATAGGATAAGTGTGATCTATGGTCGGTTCATCATGAACATTTTTTTTTTAAAAAAAATACCTTCTTCACCAATTATTACATTTACATCATAAATCATTTCAATCATTGTTCAAGTACAAATAATAAATAATTACCAAACACTAATATTAAACTAGAGGAAAACTCACATTAGGTTGAACCCATGATATTATTGATGATAATATCTCTAGATAATAATAATAACGTTTTGATCTTGTTCCTGAATATCAATAACAAAGTCAGAATACGATTTATAATCTTAAATACGAACTAATTAATATAAGAATTAAAATTGAACAAGCGCACCAATAGTGATTTGCTGCGATGATTTTGGTTTCCATGTCGGCAAATTAATTTTGGATATTTTAATTTCCATCGACAAATAAATGTCATTCATGTTCATTAATTAAATTAGTGATTTGACATAGCAACGCATATGTAACAGGTATGGATTTGTTTATCATAATATATATACTACTACATAATATAACTTGTTAATGCAGATTCCATAGGCAAGTTACATGATCGCCTTCCATCTTCTTCTTTCTTTAATAATATATCAATTAACGTATTCAAAATTCTAAGTATATATCAACACAATTAAAACTAATTAATCATGCACAAGTATAAAATTAAAATCAGATCTAAGTTTCAGATAAAATTTAAGATGAAATTGAACTAGCGGTTGAACCTAATTATTACATGCATAATATTTGAAATCCGAACTTCCACTATTATTTAAAAATGTATTTAGCATTTTAAATTATGTAATAGTTTTTGCAACTCAATCAAATAATTGTATAAATGAAACAAACAAATAAAAACTATATATTCCGAATGCTATAAAACGGACGAGAGGCCTAGCCTGGTGATGGAGCTAATGCCCCATAATTTAATACTAGTCTTGTTAGTGAATATTATTTGTATTTGTTAATAGTGATATCAAATCACTAAAAAAAAGAACTATGGAACGGAATTTGAAACGTGTCAAAATCTAGAATGAAGATGCATGTGAAAAGAAACAAGGTACATTAACAATCCAAGAGTTAGGATCCCAAAAGGCGAGGTCCCTCTCCTAACACAACCATTACAAGTACTCATGACCTAGAGGCTTCATTTCTTGATCACTTTAATCTTACATATGATCATATATGTCGATAATGCTTATGACTCATCATCATATATATGTAATTTGGATGGATATGTGTAAATATTTATTTTTCCAACCATTGGTGAACGTGGATGCATCCATGGCCATATTAACTTCTTTATCTTAAAAGCGTGTTATATACCTCATATGGAACATGCAATTGTCAAATTGTGTTTTCTCCTTTTCTTTTCTAACAACATTTGTTTGGAAGAGTGAGTAATCAATTTCTAAACCATTTTCTTCTTAATTATGACCAACTATACGTGTGCCCATAATGCATGTATAGTTGAGTTTAATTTGTAATCCTTTATTAATGTCATCAATGATGGGACCGGACAATACCAAAATAAAAAGTTAAGAGAGTACGTGTATATTGATTGACTTGATGAAATTAGAATTTAGTCTTTTCCAACATTCAAAGATCAGATGGCCGCTCTCTATCGAGTTTAATTTTATTCAATTAATTAATTAATTTGTTTGTTATGTGGCAGAGGAGAGCAAATTGTTCTTCACTATTATTATTATAATAATTCTGTCCAATACCATTGTCTCTCTTTCAATATATCCACTCAGACAAATATTGGTAAAAGATATGCAAATAAACATAAACCATTTCTTAAAACCAGATTTTCTTTTGGCCACTGAATTTTTAATTTGTAAAAGAAGAGTAACTGATTTTTTTATACTTATACACAAAGTGATGCCTCATCCACATGGAATAAGAATACAAAATGTGACCAATTTATAAATATATATATATATATAAGGGTTACGACCGAACTCATGTGCATCCAATCCACTGAATATAGAAAGTAACAAAATATATCTTACTTAAGTGGAAAGTAACAAACATTATTAATTTCAATAACATCAGACTATAGAAAACAAAATTACACTTGCATGAACTTGAGTTTAAAGTTACACCTAAAACGAAGCTACAAACAACATACTGTTTCAATTTGAGACAAATGTAAATATTTAATTTAGGACTAAAACAAACGTACGGGTGCACCATTTCAGATTAAATTCAGCTTTAGAACTAGGCTAACAAGTGGATACAAGCGCGACACATGGGCTAGACCACGTTGGGCTTATTCAGAATTGAGTTGGAAAAGTAAATACTTAAAAACTAATTAATAATATTTTTGAAGCTCAAACCCGAACCCAAACCCAAACCCATGTATGTACTAACGTAACTCCTCATGAAGAATGTGTGTTCCCAAGCGCCCAAACCCTTTACCAAGGAGGCATTAATAAGATGAAAATTGTTCTCTCCATTCATCAATGTGAGATGATCAAAATTTCCAACAGTACATGTAACAATTGAAAAAAAGAAAGTAGAAATACATACTATTATGGAGTAATAATTAAACTTAAATTCTATTTAAGAGTGTGTGTGTGTGTGTGTGTGTGTGTTTTGAATTACAGAAAAGGATGGGCAATTATCAAACTCATTATCAGTCCAGTCCATGCAGGGGGGCGGGCGGTTCAGTGCGGGTCCAGTCTAGGGCGGCCGAGGGTGCAGACTAGCTAGAGTTACGGCCTATGGGTCCGACCCGGCCATTTGATGGAATATGGTGAGTTTGGGTATTAAATTGTTTTGTCTCCTTAATTTGTGTCCGGAGAAAGAGAGATGGATTGAGAAGGTGACATTGAATTAATTAATAAGGTTGTGTCCTCATATGATAGCATCTAAGGCATGGGTTGTCCTAATATAGGCTTCATCCCCACCTTGCTTTTTTGTCTTCAAATACTACTGTGTTTTAATTTGTTTCCATTTTATGATAATGGTCCCTTGTTCTATATTATGTAAAATGACGAGAATAACTTAATTATTATTCATATGATATACAAGTTGGTATAAATCGAGTCAACATTTTCTTTTATTAATTGATCAAACAAATACAAATTAGTAGGAATTCCATCAACAATTCTTTGGGGGGGGGGGGAATCCGGAAATTGGACATTAATGTATATCATCACATTCACATGTATATGATAACCAGGCAACAATCTCTAACTTTGAAATATCAACAAAAACATAAGAATTATAATTCGTGCAAGATACCAACGGGTCACTACAAATTAATGAATCCAAATTCAAATTCCTATTGAGAGAGGTATCTACTTAATGTGTTCAATTAGCCTCGAAAGGGATTATACCCTTGGGAAACAAAAAAAAAAATCGGGCAAGCTAATTAACAATAAAGAATCGAATTATTAGTAATAAAAGAAAAATCGAGCTAGGAAAGTCCTTAACACAGGACCGAGTGGATCGAGTCGCGGAAAATCGAAGGAACCAGTTTTAAGGAATTCTATATATATTTGGCCCTCATGGAATTTAAAAAAAAATCATACTATTATTAAGTAATGTTTTCTACTAAGTTGGGAGTTTGAAACATTTTCTTTTATTTAATTTTTCTCTCCTTATGTATGTAAAAAATGTCTTATTATATGGTTTATATTAATTTGGGCCACTGAAATAAATCATGATGGAGGAGTGAGGACAAATTCATTTTATTTATTTATATGGAAATGTGGAAACTTAGAGCCCCTGAGCTTTTTGGACCACTGCCATTATGCCTTCCTGCACTCCACAGAGAGGGAAGCAGCTCGCCTCATAAAGGAGAAAAAAACAGACAACATAATCCGACAAAATATTTGAACATTTCTCATTTTTATTTGCTAGATTAATTATAGATACATACAACATTTAATGCAATCATCATTTTCCTTCTTGTTCTAACTTCTTAGGTATGTACTAATTTTTTTCTGGAAAAAAGAAAATGGTACTAGATTTCACCATTTTACAAGTTATTTAAATACTTTTAATATTAATTTAGTGCTGATAAATATATAGAAACAGATCATCATGTACAAGTGATAAGTGATAACCCACCTCTTTCATGCACTAAATTAGATATAAGTATCACTAAGTCTAAATTTATGATGACATAATCTTCATGTCCCACGACAAACTGATGATATGTTAAATTTCAATAACTATTCCCAAGTGATAGCTCATCCTAATCCAGAATTATATTGTCTCTGGCAAAGATATATACTTAATATTCTCACATATTTGTTTCAAACAAATTAACTTTCGACTCCCTAGACAGTGTGACAGTGTTTTGGCAGTATCAGTATCAAATGGGACAACATTTTATTTAGAAAATATTCAAAGCTAATAAAATACTCAGAACATGTGCAATGTCTTGAAACCGAACTTGACTAACAATTTTTGTGTTCTAGTCAGTATCTCAAAGTGATTATGTTTACACATTTATGCTCTGTGTCATCTATCCAACTTGCTGAGAATTTGCAATAATAATCCATTTTCATTCTCTCCCATGACATGTCTCATGCAGATTCAGGTCAAACCAGAGCCAATTCAGAAGTAAAATAGTGTTTTGTTTGGTTTTATTTGCACAAGTTGGGATCTGTTACGGAAAGTCTGAGACTCCTGAGCCAAAATACATCCAAATCCAAACAGGACCTCAACTACCCAACGTAATACAATCTCAATAATCATCCAGTGTCTAATTGTGGAAGGGAAAAAATGCTTGATTTACTTCTTAAATTCTCATAGATAACACATCTTAACAACAAAAATATGGAGTCCAGTGAGATATTCTTATACAAACAAAAGGGACAATGTGGAAAAATTGGCGAATTGTTTTACAGGCAGCAGATATTTCTGAAAGTAGAAAATAATTGGATAATTTACTACAGTATATTATACAAGGGCAGAATCTGTGTTTATTTTGAAGGCCATGGAAATAACAAATGGAATTTGCAAGTGGACAGCAACACTTCAGTACCTCTGCTTAAATGAGATTTATGGTGAAAGAGACATAAGGATGTGCATCTGCATCCCCTGCAAAACCGCCCATCCCTCCTTCGTCCTCAGTTTTCCAGTATGTGCTGCAAAGTAGTGACACATAGAAGACAAATTATATACCAACAAAAGCTTTCTTCTAGTCAAAGAATTAAAACGGGACCATCAAAGATGTGTGGCTTTCAGGAGGATATTGTTAGGCTCGGTCAATCAGAAAACGTTACATTTGATTCAAAAAACGGTGGGCGTATACCAAACAATCCCAAAAAACCATTTGCCAGGAAATGCTATTAACTTTTTAACACATGCAGAGCTTTACACTTGTCCCTTCTTTCAAAACTTTCTGCCAAGATAAAGGGGATGTGCGATGAATTTCCGTGTTTATTATCTATCTTAAATGAGATACCTACAAAATAATGAAGTGGCAGGTTGACATTATATGCAAGAAACATTCTCTAGATCAGATTACATGATTCGGATAAATCTGATAGGAGTCTTAGTTCCATGAGATCACAGGTCGACAGAACTTTGTCAAAAAGAGGCTAGAAAAAGTTAAACGAAATGGATAAAAAGATCATAAGTGACTACCTGTTTGAATTGCCGCATAGGCCCTCAAGAATGGAACGAACTTTCTTCTCGCTTTTCACAGAAGGTGACAATACAACTGACTGATATACAAAAATTATAGGATGTCTCAGCATAAAAAGTTGTATTAATAAAAATCCATTCAATAGATAAGAAAAAAGAGAAAAAAATTAAACCAGGAGAAATTAAGGGTTAGGAACTTAATTACCAGAAATGATGGAGGCAGACCATATCTCAGAACGCTTTCTACAAAGACACGTACAGCACAGAAGTGCATCCAGGAGCTAAAAACCTGCAAAATAATGCATACAAAACTTTGTATGAATTTCATTATCTACATGCTGTGAATCTAGGATTACTAACAATAGTTTCAATTTCTTCTATTTATTTTTATAGCATGCAAGTAGTTTGAGGAGTAGGCATTATAGAAAAAAGCTTGTCGCAGGAGAATGGCAGCGACTAAAATGAAAGTGCAGCAACATGTTTTTGCATGTTTTGTGGGAAAATTTAGAAGATGATAAAATACGGGTGTTGTGAATAAGTGTCCTTCAAGGTAGGGAAAAATCCAAATATGAAGTGAAAGAGCCATAGAAGAGGTCACCGCTTCCAGAGAACGTAAAGTTGTAGTTTACATAGTGGCAATAATTGCCATTATAATGTCAAGTCGCGATTGTATAAGTAGAATTGGTGCCCAAGTATAAAGAAGGAAAGACAGTGTCCTTAAGTGTGTTTTACTTAACTTCTAAAAGAGACAGAAAATAAGATATAAATTATCGGGTCAATCATGAACTTTGAACAAAAAACTGAGAACATCATGAAATATGTAATACATTGTAAACAACTGACTGCATATTGAATAACTCCAATAAAGTTTTTTTCTTCCAATACAATCCAAACACAATAAATATGAAGAAATTTAAGAAAATAGAATCAACATGTTGTGAAAAAAACCTAAAAATCCATGGAAAACAAAGATATCCATGCACAAGGCAAATCTGCATTTCAAGTTTAATGCATAGTTCTAGGATAGCAATCAGATCAAATTTAAGAACCCAAAAGCCGACTACATGTTTACCATAAGTATTCAATATGCATTAAAACAGAAAGTTAGATTCCTAAAAGCATTCGTGGAAGATCAGAGGAGTTGTATTTATGCTAGTGACAATGTCGGCAAAAAATGGTTCAGAAATAAAGCCAATGGGGCCCCTTAAACCATTTTAGGGATTAGTGACAATGTCCACAATGTCAATCTTCCTTCTGTGCTATATTTAAGTACTTAAACACAAAGATCTTAGAAGAATTATATCAACATAGCAAATACATATGGAAAACTAAAATTCAGAATAAGGATACCTCTCCATAACTGTTATAACACCATTGCAACAGAGAGCTTCTCAACGCTTCCTGGTCGTGCATCAGCTTGTCAAGCTCCTGCTTCCGACTCTCTTGGGTTTCTGAATTATAGTCGAAGTCACGTACCTATAACACATGACAAATGAAGTATTATTGCTGAAGGGGCCTTCATCCAGAATTGGTACTTCAATCATATAACTTGAACAACACTCTGTATTTAGTGGAGCAAATTGCTTTTAAAAACAACAGAAACAAATGGCATGAACGACAACTCACTTGGAAATTTCTTTCGCGTGCCTTAGTTCTAAAATTGTCAGCATCACGATTAAATAATGTTACTGTATACAGCGCATACTCATTATCCTCAACTAATTTCTTGGAGGATCTGGGGACCTGAAAAAATAATTTGAATCAAAAGGAGGAGCTTACAACTTCAAATGATAGATATCCACCATATTTACAAAAATTAGTATAAATTTCATTTCCAAGCAAGCACCATTTCAATTTACATGTTCCATATGGGAAAAGATGCATATTCAGCCGTAGGTTTTGACCAACACAATGAGTAATGTGCAATCAGTCTCAGAATGTAGGCAGGGCATGACTGAAAGAACAGCGGGATTGCCTCATAATTAGTAAATGCACTCACCACATATGTTGTCAGTGTCTCATAGCTTGATAACCAATCTTTCTGAGAATACTTAGGAACAATTGCAAGAAGAGTTGTCAAGTGTTCAGAACTAATGACGTCTTGTGGCTTTACCACATCGGAAAGGTCACGAACAGCTAAGCTGCAATGAGAATTTATTGATATCAGCTAGAAGTGCAAGCATGAGTTACAATAAAAGGCATTATAATTTAACAAAGTAATGCTTTCAGGATGCAATAAACGAACAATTGCTTCAAACTACCACTAAATTCGACCCGTTCTCCGAATCCTAGGTCCAGTGAGCTTGTATGTATGTGTGTGTGTGTGTGTGTGTGTGAGAGAGAGAGAGAGAGAGAGAGTCATAGATCATAACCATCACCCATTGCCCACGGAAAAAGCCTTATGAGATGAGCCCCGGACTTCAAGTTAGAAAGTTATCTCATTAAAAAGACTTATCTAATGGAGCTTAATCATGCAGCAGCCAGCAATCTATTAGTAACAGAGTTTAAAAATAAATTAATACTCTTTCAACATGGAATTACAAATTTTATGTAATCTTAAAAGTATGAGAAGAATCTTATACACCGATTCGACATTACTCCATCTATTAAGCAAATAGACATCTCATGTTAGATATACCATCAATTTTGCATCTTTAAAGAGAATTTGTGTACACTTATACCTAGACTTTTAGATCACAGAAGTAAATTTGAACTCTTGATGATTTGTGCGTCAAATTAGATTGAATTCCAAAAAATCATTGGGAAGTCCATCTAGAGGACTGAACTTTTGTGGCTTAGGAATTTTTACTTCCCCAATAACTGCATAAAGTGAAGTTCGAATCAATCACATACCTTCCAGACTGTTTTCGGTTGATGGCATTGAGTTGGCTGCGCACATTGCTATACTCAGCAACACGAACCTGATACAGAAAATCCAGAAAGCTGTAATATGATCCTCAAAGACTTAAACACAAGAGATTCCAACATGCAAACCACACTTGGCTGTCTAGAAGGATATTATGAATTCATAATAAGAAACATAAAAGAGTCGAAAAGTGAGGATAATATTGTACTGCAGTGCAGAAAGTGATGGCAGGTTTAAGGAATTCCTAAACATTAAAATACTGGATGCAGGAAAGAACCAACTATTTTGGCAGATCTTTACATAATACAACATTTTGAACAATAACAGCATTACTTGTGTGATATGCAGGATAACCTTTCCAATTTTCAATTGAGCAAAAGACAAAAACACCCCCTATGCTTTGTCTATATCCCAAAAACCCCCTCTGTTATTTTAACTCCCAAAAACCCCCCTATGATCTCAATTAAGTGCAAAATACACCCCCAGAAAAGAGTGTGTGATTCAAACGCCAAAATTGCAAGTATTTGTTCACATTTTGCTTTTGATATGAAAATTTTACCCCTGACATCGAAAGACAAAAACACCCCCTATATTTTGTCAAACTCCCAAAAAAACCCCTATGCTTTGTCTAACTCCCAACCCCACCCCACCCCACCCACCCCGGTGTCATTTTAAATCCCCAAAACCCCCATGTGTTTGGTTTTAAATACCACACTCGATCCAAGTAGTATATACTTAGGTTTTCAAAAAGAATAAATAATTTTAAAAAAAACAAACACATAGGGTAATCTTGTCATTCCGTCAAAAGTCAAAAGTAAAATTCTACTTGGGTTGAGTGTGGTAATTAAAACCAAACACAGGGGTTTTTTTGGGAGTTAGACAAAGCATAGGGGGTGTTTTTGTCTTTAGCTCATTTTCTATTCATAATTCCAGCTGCCATGTACTTTTATGCCCTTTGGAAGCATGCAATTTATATGTAGAATGATTGTGAAAATAGAACATTACGGGTATCTTGTAACCAGCTATTCAATTCAGTCTGCTGTAAAAAATTCAATGGAAAAAGACAAATAATTTTTAAAGTTCTTCTTTCAGAAAGAAATTGAGTAGAGATTTTAATATTTAGAGCTGAATACCACATTCCTTGACGATAATGTTGAGAACTATCCAGTAAAATATATGAATTACTAACTGTTTATTTGAAAAGATTACATTACGAACCAAACCAGAGAGGGTTTAACAATTTGGTGGGTCAAGCTATTTTTCAATATAGTTTTAAATCTTCAATTCAACTAAGAGGATTGCACAATAGAGAAGATTCCACATTAACAATACTACCAGTTCTTAATCATCACTTCCAAATAGTATCATGTCTATACTTCTGCTTATGATCTTTCACAATCATAAAAGGGTGGGAAATAAAATAGGGCCAGAGAGATTTTTGCTAGGAAGAATATGATCACCCTAGCCGAAGGGACTTGTACTATGGTTAATGATCAGTGTGGATACAGAAGCAGTAATAGGAGGTAATAGTTGTGAGAACGTTGTAGTTAATAATCTTATCTCAAAACGAAGAAATTAATACTAATATGGAAATGAAACCTTTAAGATTCCATTTGTACTGTTTTCTTAGCAAAACAATCACTGTCCTACTCCGTCGGAATACTGAGATTCATAGTATCATAAACCAAAAGATGTTCCTAACCCCATCTAGAGGACTCTAACTATAAAGTTCTTATTGCAATCCTATAACATGTGTGTGTGTATCATTAGTACAAGTCAGGAATATGTCACGACACTCCATGGAGTCAGACTTAAACTTACCGCAAATAGACCATCGTGAGGGCAACAACACTAAGTATATACAAGCAGGTTATCAAGAACTTCCAATTTAAATTTGAACACAAAAATTGTGACCTTAACTTAATCAACTTAGTTTTCAGGCAGCAAACTAAAATTTCTGAGGCTTAGGCCATAATTATATACTATTAGCTTACTGATAAAAAGATGTTCCTCTAAGGCTCTAACATAAATACAATTATGCTAAATTGCAAAGATTAGTCGATGACAGGTCCAGCTTGTTATAACAAATCGTGTGGAACTTGACTAATTTGACCAACATTGAGGCCCAACCATGAAAAATAAAAAGATGGCAGCATGGGTTTGCGATAGAATATAATCTTTTTCGCCATTGCATATGCACCCCCATAAACAACAAGAATAGTAGACTTGCACCTCGAAAACTCAAAATAGGTACAATAAACCATGAAATTATATTTCTCATTTCACCCGGTAGCCATTTCCTATGAGATATTGACCAAGAAATGTAAACTCTTGATTTTCAGTTAGAATTTGAAAGGCAAATTGTGTTCTTGAATATTTAAGAACACAATTTGCCCTTCAAATTCTAACTGAAAATCAATTTACCCCAAGGATTTCTTACCTAATAGTGTCTCATTTTGAATAGTGTCGAACCTTGGGGCTTGCGTATTTAAGAACACACTTTACCCTTCAAATTCTAATTGAAAATCAATTTGCCCCAAGGATTTGTTACGTAATAGTGTCTCATTGTTTGCTAACTTCATTAATGACATTTGTTCTTGTATAGATAGATTTTGATGTTAATGGGAAGCACCCCCTTGGTGTTTTAATGAAATTTACTTAACCTTTAAAATAAAGTTCAATACTATTCAAATCCACAATCACATGTGGTTCAGGAATTATTTTCACTATTCTCACTTAAATTATGAGGAATTAATATAGAAAGATATGTAATCAATTGAATCATTTCTCCCAACAAAATAAAAGAAACAGAAGGAAAAAGAAGGTTAATAATATCAAGAAAAAATGATTTGGTAATCGGATTGAAGTTAATTAAAGAACATATATACTCAATAAATTAGATTGTAGTTAATTTCAGAAAACAAGTTCATGATTAATATAGCTATATTTTATTGAAAAAAAACATTTATATTAAATTAAGGGCAATCACAGATCTTTCTTAATTAAATTTAATGAAGGTTAGTTGAGGACAAATGTTTTTGGTTTAATTTTATTTAGATTTTAAAGAAACCGCCATTATAAATAATCTAAAATATGATATTATATCATTTTTAATAATTTCAGGAAAGGAATATCTTTAGCTAAGCTTTCAACTTTCTAGAGTATAATACTTCTTTTTAGTTAAAACAATACTTTTTAGATGTTATTGAATCTCCAAACTCTGCACGGAATAGGCAAGGAATGGAAAAGTTGTATTATTTCAAGACAAATCAACTCTTATGGTGTGAAAATCTTGTGAGAAATATAATTTTAGAATGTATTTTTCCTTTTATGTCCTTAAGTGCAAGTCGCCAGATGAGATATAAAAGTTATGTTCTACAGGGACTGTTTTAAGAATCAGTTGCCTGAAATTATCATTCGTCTATGTTAAGAAGATGCATGGTATAAATGGTAAGCAATAATAGAAGAAAGAAAAAGAACAGATGAACTTGTACAAGCATAGATCTTCTTGCACTAGCAAGCATTAGAATCTTGATTCAAGAACACAACTAAAGGAAGTCCAGGTAAGTTCTATTACGCTTATCTTTTTGAATTCCACCCCTAAAATCAATAACTAGAATTGAGGAGAAATAGGAGCCCCTCCCAGCTGCCACTTCATTTTTTCGTTTTTCTAGGTTTGTAGTTTATTGGTAGTTATCAGGTGCAGAATTATTAGTTCACTACCAAGATCCCCAGGAAATATATTCTAGTCAACAATTTAGTTTCAATATAATGTTTATCTAGTCAACATCTACCATAGCTCAAAAGCTTTTATTGACATTCAACAAATATAAGACGTGATTAACTGAAACAAGCAAGCACACCTTAAAATCATCCTCAATCTTGGCAATTTGTACATGAATTCCATTTACTGTCTCCTTAAGTGGTGACACTGTTGGATACTTTGCCTCATCCCACACAAACCTACACATATCATAGCAAACACTTCAGCAACAAAAAGAAAAAGAGTCACAAAAAAGCCAATTAATCATTCTTCTTACCTGGTGAGATAAGAGTCAACAGGAACTCCATCAACAGTAAGCGAGCTACTCAAAACTCCAGATATCCTCTCCAAATCCTCGATCTGTCGTCGGATTTTGTGTGACACGCCTTCAATAAAGCTGTTGGCCTTCGCTAGGTCATCGCTGAGTGCCAGTAGCGAATCTAGGGTTCCTACTCGCAGATTCGGAATGTTGAACTGCAAAATTCAGAAAGAATAAAAATATAAAAATTCTCTTCGTTAACAAGGAAAACGCGAAAATTGGTGCAAACTGATCTGCTAATTGAAAAATGATCAAAAAAAAAGTGACGGACTCTGTAAAGAGGGGTGTCGAACGATTGTTTGGAGATGGATTCTTGGAGGCGACTCCATACGGACGAGGCGGAGGAGTTTTGTCCGATGGGGAGAGACGCCACCCAATAGCGAGTCGCCATCACCGATTATTGTTTCAGCCAAATTATTCTGCAGTAGAAAATGAAATTTGAAGGAAGAGAAATTGAGTTGAAGGGGGCAAGCTAAATGCTGCTGATCTGATGAGTACAGGTGCTCCACTTCTAATCAACTGATTATTTTGCAGTTCCAGCCTCACGGTTGTTTATTAATTCTTATTTTTCTTTTTATTTCAGTTTAGCACTATCACTTAAATTCTAGCTCAAATTGGACCATATTTATATCTAATCTATTAATATACTCCCTATCCAATGCACAAATTTGGATACAGTTACATAAAAATTATTAGTTTTCAAAAATGCCCCAAATTATTAATTCAAAAAAACAAAAAGCCCCAAATTTCTTCGAAAAATTATCTCTTAAAAGTTTATCTAAGTTATAGGTCTTCAAATGTAACTTTCAATATGACATATTCACCATTTCCTCTAATTATTTGCAACTCTCAACTATTCAAAGTTGATAAAAGTTGTTAAGGAATTTGAATTCATTTTTTGTATTATAAATGTATCCAACTGGGCTATAAACCCCAGTGTGTAATTGAACTTATGCTAACTCCATCGAATATTATTGTTGTTCTAAATAGAAAATGTCACAATTGATACTGAGAAGATAAATATTCATAAAAGTAGAACAAGATTTGTCAAATAATATGTAAATCGTTACAAATTGTGAGTTATCTAAATAATCATTTTCACAAAAGAAAAAAAAATACAGCACTGGTTAAGATAATATGAGTTAATACCTGTTAAATTTTTAAAAGAATCAACAAATTAAAAAACTTTTTAAGGTAAATACAGAGAAGTCTTGGTTCAGGGGTTAAATCGTTAATATACAGGAATTCGTGGGTGACTCAGAAAATAACTAAACCCCTCTCGCACTCCGCCAATAACATTTCGTTTCTAACAAAATAAGTTCCTCTAGATCTACCTAGAAAAAGAAGAAAAAAACGAAATTCTGGGATTCATTTATAACGGGATTCCTGTTCAATTTGAGTGGAATTGTCGTTTTAATTTAGAGTTATTAGATGAGGCTGTTGCAGCTGGCCTTTGTTGTTGCCTTGGCCTCTGGACTTGCAGCCATTCTCATTTACATTACCGGTGTTTCCAATACTGGTAAGCATTTTGTTTGTTCATAAAAAATGTACTGTAGTTTTTACTTTGACTTTTGGTTGTATTTGGATGGATTTTGATGTGATAATATAGCAGATGGGTCCTTCCATCTTTCAAGTGAAGATCTAAAAGCATTGAAATCTCTGCAGAGTCATTTCCAGAAGTGTGTGGTGAGTTCTCTTTTTTAATTTCTCTCTCATTTTCACATTTAAATTTCCACACCATGTAATTCTTCATTTGAAACTTCTGAAATTTTGATGAAGATAAATGTTTTTTATTTATAATGTTGTATTTGAGTGTCATAAATTTGTTTAAGTGGGAATCTTTAAAATTCTTGTTTGGCAACTCAATTTAATAGCGTAAATGGTCAAAACCCTTCTTAGGTAAGTAGGGATACATGGAATTAGAATCCTGGTCTACCGTTTCGTACTTGATAGTAATTGATAGTTAATGACATTCATACAAGTACCATTTTGAAGATTTGAATGTGCACTTGGCTACCCAAAATCCTGGTCTATTTATTTGCCTGCCAGTGCAAGAACCTCTTTGTTGTGATTTGTGTTTCCAGTGGCAAAAAGAGAGATAATGAATTAATGAAATCATCAGCTAATTTAGCCTTCCCTTTATTGTTTTAGTTGTTCTATTAATGGTTTAAGATGGTATTTCATTTTGTTTGACGTATTTAAGGTTAATGTATCCATGGCCTAACTCTAATTTCACTAATATGATTTTACAATTGTATATTTAAGATGGTATTATATGTCACACCATGCAGAATACAAATGGACTAGGTTTACAAGCTGTAGCTGGCAGAGATATTTGTGAGGTTTCGTTGAAATTTCCCAGTGACACAATCCCGAAATGGGTAGGTTTCCTATGAATTAATTGATATCTTTCAGTTATAAAGATAAACCATATATGTATCATTGTGCTTTTCTCACTTAAACTCGGTGCTTAAACATCAAAACAGAAAGATCCCAAAACAGGCGAACTTGAAGGCGTGTCTTATGATTTTAATCTTTGTGAAGCAGTAGCTACATGGGAACAGGTCAGTTTTTTAACCACCGAATTTACTAAGAACATTCATGTAATCTTTAATCTCATTCAATAACCGCAAATCTATCAGAGAGCTCAGCATTTTATTTTATTCGTTTCTCATTGAACATTAAAACATGTTAGAAGCTAATTCTGCATCCATTTTCTTTCAGTTAAACACATGATCTTTGTTTAGAAGCTACTTGTCCTATATTATATTTCTGGGTATTAGTTTATGTGCTACATTTGATTTGTTATTTAGTGAGGGACTTGCTCAGGTGCGGAATAGTACCACTATACTAACTCGGGAGTTCATTGATGCTTTACCTAATGGATGGGAAGAATATGCTTGGCGGAGAATCAATAAGGGAGTGCTCCTGTAAGTATCTTTATTTAGATGCTAAACCCGAGTTCATCAAATAAATCATTTAGTAGGCCCATTCAAAGAAAACATAAATAAGCAAAAATATTGATTGAGTAATTTGCTTGTAGCTCAAAGTTGTAAATGGATGCTGAACTTTTCTTATATAGTCCATGTGGTCCATATCTGTACTCATTTGATGCAGGAACCAGTGTAAGAATAGAACTCTGTGCATGGAAAAACTTTCTCTGGTGCTCCCAGATAGACCACCTTATAAACCGAGGCAATTTGGCCGATGTGCTGTTATTGGTAACTCGGGAGATCTACTGAAAACCAAATTTGGCAAGGAAATAGATAACTATGACGCAGTTATAAGAGAGAATGGAGCACCTATAGAGGTTGGTATCCTATGTTGCGGTCTTCCTCCTAATAAACCTAATAAATTGTATTAACCTAGACTTGCTACTTATCACCTTAGTTTTGTTCAGAAATTTACAGAATATGTGGGTACAAAAAGTACGTTTCGCCTCCTTAACAGAGGCTCAGCTAAAGCTCTTGATAAAGTTGCAGAATTATATGGTACTTCACAAATTTCATAAGTCTTGAGGCCTTATATGGTTATTTTTCATATGCAAGTATACTAACAATACTATATATACAGATAAGGGAAAGGAGGTCTTGATTGTCAAAACAACAATACATGATATCATGAACAAGATGATTCGGGTGTGTATATGTTCCATTTTCTTGTGTAAATTGAGTTCGATCAAATCCATGACATCTACCCTAAATTTTCAATATTTACCTTTTGATTTTCTAGGAAATTCCCATTTTAAATCCAGTATATCTCATGTTGGGTGCATCCTTCGGTTCAGCTGCAAAAGGTACTGGGCTGAAGGCTCTTGAATTTGCTCTCTCCATCTGTGACACCGTTGATATGTACGGTTTCACTGTCGACCCTGGTTATAAAGAATGGTATGTACACTAGAAGAAGCTGAATATATGTACCATTCATTTATTTATTTATTTGAAAATGTTAACATCAATAGAGCTTTATTATAATATCAGGACCAGATACTTCTCCGAGTCTCGACAAGGTCATACTCCTCTGCATGGTAGGGCTTACTATCAAATGATGGAATGTCTTGGTGTAAGCTCTAAACTTAACTACTTGGTTTTTCCTATGAGTACCAAGAAATTTAAGTTCCCATAAGTACAGTGTCTAATTTTTTTTTGCTTATGTTCTATAAGCTTATTAAAATCCATTCTCCAATGAGGGCTGATCCAAATCGGATTGTGAAGTGGTTACCTAGCCATAGCTTGATTACCGCTGCCCGAGTTGCATCAGAGAGATTGTTGAGGTAATTATTTAACTAAGTTATTTATTTCTACTAATTGTAGCCATTGATGATTTGAAGAAATATTTTGTTACTTACATTTTACATGTGTATTAAGATTAAATATTTTGAGTCGTATGCACCACAGGAGAGTCGGAGCTGGATCTTCAAATCCACTATCTGCGTGTTCCATTATCGGAAAGCAACAAAGAGGGAAATCTGCAGTGGTTTTAAGCTCAAGAAAAGCATGTATTGAGCATAACAAATATGTAAGAGGCACCACTATGTATCCTTTGGAGCACAATCCAGGACATGGTCTACTCTGCACTGTGCCATCCACATGAAACCGTACACTATTAGAATTATATACTGTACTGTGCCAAGTGGGGATAAATGCAAGAACTCCATTGTGTTATGCAAAACCTGCACAAAACTAAGCTGTGAAATGTTTAATACAAACCCCCATCCGTACAAATTTTGGCAGCCTATTTTGAATTTATTGGGGATCATGTCAAGATACTCAATAGTACAGGGGGACTTTATACAATAAACATCTCACGTGGTAGTTTTGTGCAAATTTTGCAATAAATTGGGAGGTCTTGCATTTTCCCTGTGCCAAGTTCCTGAAAAATACTTTTTGTAGCTTTTATAATGAACCCTTGCTTTCTTGATTTCTTACATAGTTATTTGCAATGGTCTAAATTTCAAAATTATTTGCATTCTTGGTTTTTTCCGGTTGAAAGTCATAAAACTCTTGTGTCAAGCAAAATCTACATAAAAGTAAAACTCACGTATGTTATTTATATTTTTTATGTTAAATTGCTACCTGGTTTAGTTTTCTTTGCACATTTGCCAAAACCTCCCTTTTATCACAAATGCTAATTGTGAAATTTTTTCTCTTCGGTGAAATGCATAAAATCCTGTTTTAAGAAAAACCCTGCATAACTCGAATGAAGATTCCCATGTTATTCTTCTTCTTTTTTTTTTTTGCTTAAAACCCGATACTTTATTTTTTTGTTGCATTAAAAAATCCCTTTTGTCTAGAATTTTACAGTGTATAAAATATTTCAAAACTAAAGTTCAATCCATGGATTAAAATTTTGTTAAATATGAGAAACTTTTCGAAAAATATTTGGAAATTTTCGAAACCATTTTTATTGTAAATTAAATAAACATGTTAGGAGTAGAAACTACTATATATATATATATATATATATATATATTTGTTATGATTGACTCCAAAACAAATATTGTTGGAGGAAAATTTATCGATATTTTGATCCATGATCCAATCACACATGTAGCTCATGAAACTCACATTTGGAAAAGTTTGGATGGAGGTGGGCGGATGGGGTTTTGTACTAGAAAGAAATAAAATTAGGGGTTTTATGTAATCAAAATAATAGATTGGGGTTTCATGAAAATTTTGCTAAATAAGAGAGGTTTTATGCATTTTACTATTTTTCCAGTGGACACAGAAACCATGAGGAGATGTAAAACTATACATTTTGGGTTACAAGTCCCATCAGATATTCTCTTTGCTCTGCTCTTTAATACTTTAGTGTTTCTGTTATGGATATTGAGATCAAATAAATGAATGTTTTGGGAACATAACATAAAATTGTAAAGGAAATCCGACTAAAACTTTTAATGTTATGTTGTACTTACTTACTTCCTTCTCAAGAATATTTCCCGAAGAACCAAATTAAGAAAACGTGTCTTCCCCCTATAAAACCAACAGAAACCTCTTTTCTTCTTCTCTCTAAAACAAACACACGCCGCTCCAGTTGATGGACAAAGAGAAAGAAAGAATGCAGAGCCGCGGCGGCGATGCGGCGGAGAATGTGGGTCCGGCGAAGAGGATACGGCGGCCGAATGTCAGACTAAACCAGCCCTATTACGAGAACCCTCGCCAACGCAAGCTGCAGCAGCGTTGGAACGCTTTCAAGAAAGATTTGGAAGTGGCGAAAAAAGAGAGAAATAGAAAGAATGAAGATGAAATGGATTCTGATGATGATGTAGCAATTGTGAACTGGAAAAGGGATAAGGGTTTTGATTCGAAATCAAAAAGAAAGAGGGTTAGGCCCTCCTCCAGTTTGAAGAAATTGGGTGACCAAGAAAATGAAGAGTGTGATTTATCTAATAGTGGTGAAAGTGGGAAAGAAGTTGAAGAAGAAAAAGAGAATTTGGGTGTTGTTGATGGGGCTAACAAGAATTCCAAACCTGAAAAATCCGACCCGTCTAGCTCTCGTCGATTGATCCCTGATGACAAATTGAGTGGTGATGATGATGGTGACAACAATGTAGGTGATAATAACAAGGCAATTAGACAAACGGGTCAAAATCAGGAAATAAGGATTGATAGAGATGGAAATGGTGTGGAAGTGTGGTTGAATCAACTGGGATTAGGAAAGTATGCACCTTTATTCGAAGTTCATGAGGTGGATGATGATGTTTTGCCGTTCTTGACGCTTGAAGATCTTAAGGATATGGGCATTAATGCAGTTGGGTCGAGGAGGAAAATATTTATTTCTATCCAGAGGCTCGGTAAAGGGTTTTCGTGAATTTTATGGATGGATAGTGTTTTGAGGTTAAAATCATAACAAAAAGTTGAAATTTTGATAGATATGCAGCATCCTTAGCATAGTTTGGCCCTTTTGGTTTTCATGTGATTAATCGTTAGGCGTATATATGTAGATGCTATATATCTCGTTATTACAAGTTTATAGTGGTATATATTTTGCTCTAGTTGCTCTGATTAGTCATCTCCTGCTTCAAATTTTAGTTCGACAATGTTAAAACCAACTTCTTGGAGCTCTTTTGTAATGACTGATCTATGCTGAATATACTAATGGTAAGTGTTGCTTTCTTATGATGATGATGATGATTTGGTGGAACTTATGAGTTATGCATCCTCTGTGTTTCATCATCATTACTTAGCATTTATTAGCATTTGAAGCATCTAAAGAATGTAGTATGAATTTGTTGATGTGTTTGTAATTTTGGATATAGTTATGGTGTGGTGTTGGAAATTAAGAAAGCTAATAGGCCTTTAAGAAACTTAGGCAAAGAACAATGCGTACGTACTTTATTTTATACTATGCTGCCATTTCACAGTGAGGCTGAGAAATTGGGTTGGGTTGTCTGTATTTTTTGGTGGTCTATATGATTATTAGAAAAGGCATTGTCTAGTAACAAAAGTGGTATAGTTCAATGCCCTTTTTTTGGAGTAAATGCATTGTTTTTCTAGCTTTTGCATACCAAATGCATCTTATTTTAATTTTTCTTGTGACAAAGTCGAGAGTCGAGTGGTGCACATTGAAATGGATAAGTGCATATACATTTTACGGTGTTAAATCGCATTGGGGGTGTTTGTCTCACATATCTAAAATCCGTTTCACAAAAAAAAATTTGAGGTTTTAAAAAATTTCTCGATTTTTGTAATATTGTACTTGTATCGATTTTAATAATGATTAGGTTTTTTTCAAAGATTATGGAAAGACAAAGATAGTTTAAGAGATAAGAAATTTTATATCAAATCATGTTTGTTATGTGGAATTTTTTTATTTAATAGTGTAAAAAATACATTACTCATGTCAAATCAAAAGAAAGTTTAGAATTATTTTTGATATATAATTATTTTTGAAAATTGAGAAATAATAAGTTATTTTTAAGGTATAAATACTTGTTTGTTTGGCATTTCAAATATTATTAACAGCTCTACACAGACTATACCAACTCATAACATGAACGTACAAAAATAAAATAAAATGTCATAACCATATTTAAGCCCACTGCAAATACCAAAATTCTCCATTAATGAACAAGAACGTAAACCAAACCTTATGTGAAATAAATGTCAGAAAAAGAAAGACTATAATTTAACAACTTATCATCACTTGACTTCTATCAAATTACAAATTTCTGTACAACTAAATAAACAAAACTTCACAGGGCACATCATCTAGGCACTAAGACCAGCAAATAATAATAATAATACTTACTAATATTGCTTAACATTGGAACTTGACAATCAATCTTCTTACTCCAGCTTAACTCTGTTAGCTTCCTCCAGCTGCTGTTTCTTAGGTTCAGCAGGGAAGTATTTTATACCCACCATATCACCTACACTGCTGATCACCTGATACAATCATCGAGTTTTAAGTATATAAATAAATTAAACGTTAAGATGTCGGCTTAATGAATTGTTCTCCGGTACACCATACCTAAAATTGTATATTTCAAAGAGATTTTTTTTCTTTTTTGGTGAAATTTTGGTTCAAAACATAATCTTGAAGGTAGCATTAAATCATATATAATATACACATTAGAAAAATATTGGACTATTGATGTAAAGGCTAGAAAATGTCTGAAATGGAATCCTGAATTCTGAAATTGACAAGTAGAACTGAAATTCCTACCTCTAAAGCTTTAATGAGGTCTTCTCTTGAATGAGCAGCAGAAATGCAAATGCGAGCACGGGCCAGCAGTAAAGGGGTGGCAGGGAAAGCAACCGTCACAACAGCGACCTACATTATGTAATCACAAGTTATGCCATGAAAAGAAAAGAAAAAGATGCAACCAAAACAGATGCTGTTCCATACTATTATGGATTATATGTCAGAAATGAAACTAGACAAGGCATTTGACAAGGGGGCAAGAACAAAAATGCGTACATTGCGTTTGAGGCACTCTCGAGAAAAAGCAGGAATCTTTGCTGGATTGTAAAGCATTATTGGCATCACGGGGGAGTCATTATCCCCGAGAACCTCAAAACCCATTTTATGCAATTCGGATCTGAAAAAGTTGCTATTCTCACGTATTCTTGCTAGTTTTAGGGCTCCTGCATTGACAAAACGCATCAAGTGTGAGTAGATCGGACAGCATTTCTTATTACCAACCCGAAGCCAGATAAAGTTTCACCTCTGCTAGAACCATCTTCTCCAAGAATAACCTCAAGAGCCGAAATAATTTGCTGTGCAGCTGGTGGTGATATTGATGTGGCGTAAAGATGAGCAGGACAGGTGTATTTCAAATACTGAATAAGTTCCTGAAAAAGGCACCACGAAAAATGAATCAAGAATCACATGAAAATGAAGGAAAAATATGCACAAAAATGTACTTTCTAATGTTATGCAGAATGAAGAAAGTAATTGGCCTATTACTACACACATCAAGATTATACATCAGTCATGTTAGATTCTTGCCCTTAACTAATTAAATCATACTTCTTGAAAGGACATACATATATGCCATATGTTTGTCATTTATATCTGATTTTGCAGAAAAGAAGTTGCCCAGATGAAGAACCATCTTAATCACAGATACAATCTTTCTAAAACTATGTGTGGTTCTCCATTTATTACTCTGAACTATTTCTCTCAAGGTCTTGTAATATAATAGTATAAAAACCCAGTTCTTATGTAGAAAGTCCAACTGCTCATGCATATGCTTTTAAAATGTAATACACACATATACGTACATACATATTTATAAGAATACCTATAAAATAATACTACATTCACCAACATGCTATATTTACACACACACACACACACACACACACACACATATATATATATAAAAGATATTCAGGAGATGAACCTTAGATCCTGCAATATAACCACCACATGATCCAAATGATTTTGTAAAAGTTCCCATCAAAATATCCACATCTGCAGTGTCAACTCCTAATAGCTCACATACGCCCCTTCCAGTTTTCCCAATAGCTCCAATGCTGTGAGCCTCATCAAGATAAACATATGCCTGACACAGAAAGAGAATCGTGTAGATGATAAGATGATTCAGTTGTAATCTTGAACAAAATCACAGTACAAGAAACAGTAAAGATTCTAAAAAACCAATCAATTGTCATTTTGCAGGGCTCAGAACCCGATATATCAAAGTCCCTCTTTAGAAGTACAAAGTAGTAACTGACAACTAGGTATTGTTATTCAAAAGTCCAGATCAAGTAACTGACAACTAGGTATTGTTATTCAAAAGTCCAGATCAAATTATTATAGTTATTTATAAAAAAGAGAGCCAAACAACCATCTGGACTATTTTGATTCAAAAAAGGTTTATAGCTCATCCACACAAAGAGAACTGCAAAGTTTTTATAAGAAATAAGAGAAGTTAGCAATTAGCACCCATAAAGAGATGTCATCTTGCATGGATATCTACCTTGTATTTCTTGCATATGGAAACAATCTCAGGAAGCTTGCACAATTCTCCTTCCATGCTGTAAATTCCCTCCACCAAAACCATTATCTTTTTCCAGGGTCTGTGTGTTCTAGGCTGTCCTTCAGCAATTTGTTCCCTCAGAACCTTCTCTAAATGGGATGGTGCTACAGAAAGGATGATTAGCAATAAATGAATAAGATTATTATCTAATAAAAATAAATGGTTTTAGAAGGGAAAAGTAGAGATCAAGAAATTTTAACTTACTGTTATGCTGGAAAACTCGAACAGTGGCTCCAGACCCTCGAGCACCATTAACTATGGAGTTATGGTTCAAAGAATCACTGATAATCAAACCTCCCTGCAAACGATTATATAAATTTAGGGCCGACACAAGTACAAGACAAAAGGTTCAATGTTAGTCCAACAACTGCTTGTACCTTTCCAATTAATACAGGAAGAATGGCAGAATTTGTTGCATAACCCATGCCAAAAACTATGGCAGCAGGTTTTCCTACAAAATTTGCTACACACTCCTCCAATTCGGCATGCAATGTTGTTGTGCCTGATCGCATGGTCACCCATTAATACTAACGATCAGTCATCATGATTTCCAAGAGAAGGATAATAGCAACTCAGAAAGCATGTTTACCTCCATCAACCCGAGTACTACAGGTGCTAGCAGAAAATTTCTTCAAGGTTTCAATAACACGAGGAGTGCAATACTCATCTGCCGCAGCAAACCCCAAATAGTTATATGAACCCAAGTTGAGGCACCTCTGAACTCTTGTAGTTCGACTACATGCAACATCATTAAGTGAGGATAGTGTTTTAAATTGGAGAGGCTTTTATTTTGATTTAGAAATGAAATTACCATTTGAAATAGTTCTATGTGAAACTGACGCTAATAGAATCATATTAATATGCAACGATGTTTGGCCTTGGTGTGATAGAGACCAATCCATCAAGTCATATATTCATAGAGCAGGCTTAAACAAATTCAGAAAATATTAAGATTGTAGACATGGAAATAAATATTACTTTAGTGTTTTGTTGTTGTCTTTGGAGACACGCTCCACCACATCAAACCAAGCATCAGGAGGGCTTGAAATTGGTCGGTTAAAGCAATCCTGCAAATCACAAGGGCATTAATTATGCGAAGTACATAATCTCTAACCAATGAAACGAAATATTAAGAATCCCACAAGGCCCTGTTTGGATCTTTTGAGAATTTTCAGGGTCTTTCGGAAGACAAAACAAACACATAAATTTTTTTTTAAAAGTAATCCAATATTTATACTTTACACCCTATTAATTTGACATCTAAAATCTCATTTTCTTTAAAAAGAGAAAGAGAAAAAACTCTTAACTAAAACACCAACAGAAACATTTTTTTCCGCTGTACCCTATTGGTCTAACTTTTTGAAACTAATGCAAACACTTTACACACTAATTCCGAATTCTTGAAAATTCTCCCATTTCTAAAAATACTCGGAAAAACTGACCATACGAGCCCTAAACTGTCTTCAGCCATCGTCCCAAATTAATGAAACTCCAGCCTGGATCACCTTTGATATTCTAGCTTATTTCAAACAGAATATTAAGTTGGCAAGAAAATGATTGAATAACTTTCTATCATTTCACATAAAGAAATTTTTGGCATTAACAAAAATCCAAAAAGATCAAATTAAAATAACAAAATTTAAAAAAAAAATGAAATCACTAATTAGATCACCAAAATAAACCAAATAATTGAAAGGAAGTGACAAGCAAAAGAACCTGAATTCGTAAATACAATCGCCGAATGTAGAAATCCTCCAGCCCCAAACAGATCGGCGCATAACCCTTCCATTACAAAAAATACCAAATCAACATTTCAAAATCAATTGAACGCCGACATCACGCAATTGTACTCGTTCTTTACGAGCGATTGTACGACAGGCTTACCTGGAGGGTGCTGTGGGACCACCAATCGACCGTCTTGCGAAAGAAATCGCGCAGCTGGCCAAATGCGAAGAGGAGGCCGTAGCTGAAGTAGGTGGTCAAGGCGGTGAGATAGGGTATTGTGATCATCTTGAAATGGACGACGGCGATCCGATCTGTCCGCGGCAGAGTAGAGAGAGAGGGAGAGAGGAATTCACGAACAGCAACAACAAAGTATGGAGGGAGAAGATTGGTTTTGACCCGTCCTCTCTTTCTTCTCTTTTCCGCTATTGGTTTAAGAGTTTTTTTATTTTTGAAAATTAGTAAAAACTCTGGTAATTTACACTCTGCCCCCTTTTCTTTTGAAAATTCACATTTACCAAAACATATATGGCAAATTTCACCCCAAGAAAGAGCATTGTGAGAACAAAAAACCAAGGGGTGTATATGGATCGATTTGACCTAGTTTCAATGAGTTTGATTTCAGAACATTGACTTTGGTGGTTTCGGTGAAATCTTTAAAATGGAATTGATTTTGAATGTTGGTTATTAAGTTTTTTAAATAGTTGAGATGCGATTGGATTGGGTTGGAATGTTGAAGTTTCGGGAAAATTAGAATGTATATGTCAAAACAATTACTTTTACGGAATATGAGATGAGAAAGCTATGCGGTAATATTTAATATGTTTTATTTGATTTTGAGTTGGGTCACTTGTAGGGCTGAGCACGGTTCGGTAAACCGACCGAACCGAACCGGAACCGAAATTTCGGTCCGGACCGTTTACCGAACCGAAATTTCGGTTCGGTAAACGGTTCTTGGCCGAGAACCGATCCTTGGGAGTGGTCGGTTCTCGGTAAAACCGGTCGGTTTACCGAACCGAACCGATTGGACCGAATTTTTTTTTTTTTTTTTTTTTTTTAAAAATTAGTGTTTTTCAATTAAAATTTTGGAGATTTATAACTTTTATGTTTGAATGGTTTGTATAAACTTAATATTATTTTTCAAAAACTATTTACCTCTTTGTATTTGATTAAGATTATTTTATGTTTGAGACTTTTATGTTTGAATGGTTTGTATGAATTTTGATGTTATATTGAATGTTGTGGAATAAATAGAAGGGGGGGGCTTTTTTATATGGTTTGTGTGTTGTAAGATTTTTTTTTTTTGTATATTGTGCAATAAATTGAATTTTTGATTTTTTAAAAATAAATAAAAATTAAACATTCGGTTTTTTTGGACCGAACCGGACCGTTCGGTTTTTTACCGAACCGAACCGAAATTTTCGGTTCGGCAAACGGTCCGCGGTCTGAAAATTACCGAACCGAAAAAATACCGAAGTTCGGTCCGGTTCGGTTCGGTTTTTACCGAATGCTCAGCCCTAGTCACTTGAGTCTCGTCTAAATACAAGTTGAATTAATTCGACCTAACTTTGAAATTTGACTAAACCAAACCAAAGCAGATCAACTGGCCATAGGAAGTCTTAGATTTGAGGGGAAATAGTTAATTTTAGGATTAGAATTTTTCTATTGTTTCTCATTCCTTGTTTTTAATTAGAATATGTTTGGATCAATAAGAGAGAATATAAAGTGAATAATGAAATTAAATAAAAACATGCTTTATATAAAAGGAGTGCATCTGTTTTTTTCCCTCAATTTGTTTGTTATGAACGAGTGTGATGTAATTAAAAATTGTCTTGTCCCTTTAATTGTTACATTTCTTGTACCAACGATAATAAGTTATTAACTGAACCAAACAATGCTTAAGGCAGAAGAGAAACCCCGGTGAAATTGACAACAGCCCACCAACGTTGATTTTATAAGAAAAACAGAGAACCAAACAAAAGACAGACTATTCGTCCAGCCAGCAAATCTGCTCTGTTCCATAATATGTTGTTTCATTCATGGTCCTCATTGTTGTTTGTCTATCTGCTTATCATTTCAATTCAAGTCCATTTATGCATGCGCAAGAATCAATCAGCTAACTATTAATAAGTTTTGTAAAGTTTTTCGAAAACATTTAGGAAACACCAATAAAATTATGAAGATATTACTAAATTAAGAGATATGAGAGTATATTAAGGTAAACAAAAAGTTTTGAAACCACACCTTATTTTTGTTTCCCCTGATTCAAAAACTGAAATTTTTCGATGTTTTTGCCGAAAACAATGGAAATTTTGATCCATGTGTGAGTATATCCAATTCCTCAAAATGATGCATTCAAGGATCACTAATTGCAGACGGTTGAGAATATTATTAGATAAAATGTATTCAGGCAATTGTCTAACCCCATTACAGTATAGTATTTGGTAATACAACAAATTTCTTGATGTGTTTAACACTCAACTTTAAGATTGTGTATCCCAACAAGTCTAACAGCTAAGAAGCATATTTTTCTTGAAACCTAAATCTAAAGAACCAACAACCTAACAAGCTTAGTAAGTTGGCAATCAATGTTTTTTCTTGTTTCCACCATTGGGCTTTGATGTGAGAATGTTTACAAAAAGGATGATGAGAAGAACCGCGGAGACATGTGACCCGTACTTTGTCAATAATTTCTGCAAAGAGAAAATCAATAGTAGGTAAGTTCACGAGAGATGTACAAGTACGGTAAAAACATAGAGTGAAGGTTTACATATATGTCAACAAACCCCGAAAACGAGATACTATTGGCAGATCCAAAGGGGAGTAATTACCTTTGCCTGAAAGTATTTTTGTCCGTGGTCATAAAATAATTCCATCCACAAACAACAGAAAGACGAAAATTATTCAGTTAGTTTATCAAGATATTATAAATAAATGAAGGGGAGTCGAGACTAGTAGGATATAAAAAATAATCTTACAAGTTGAATATTTTTGGAGCCAGTAGGTTCCAATAGAATTTTCACAGGCAAAATAGGTGTCGAATATGCTTCCTGTAAATAAACAGGAGATATTATACGAAACTGCTTTTATCTTTTTGGGAGGTTAGCTTTTGGAGTAAAACGAACCTGAAGCTTAGGCCTAGTAGGAACTCGATATGTTATCAAAGCAGGTGCACCATAGTAAACTGTTTTGGTTTTAGATTCCAACTCGAACGAATGGGACACAAGGGAGCCACTGGGATATAATAAAGCAAATATAACTCACTTACAAAGGGTTAAAGGATGAGTATTCTGAACATATCTAAGAAGAGAATTCCGAAACTTACGCATCAAGCCTTTCCCAGGACTTGGATGTGTTGCCAATGATAGAGTCAAAGACCTCTTGAGCCCAATTATCATCAATAAGGGTTACATCATATGCGGAGCTGCATAGAGGACAAGGAAATTAGTTTCCACATCCAAACACCTCAATCAAGTGCATAGTATTTTGTATTGAGAGAGCCACGACGAATACTGAAATAATTAATATGCAGACATTACATGCAGATGGTCAATCTCAAACAAATATCTAGAAATGCGAACATTGAAAAGATTTGCAGATAAAGTATAATTCACCGTAATTCATACTACCAAATCCTAAAAATAGAACATAGACTGCATAAAAATAATTCAAAATTAAATACACAAAGGTCTCCACGTTTAAAATATTTTTCGATTTTATTAAAGGAATCGATCAGCAACAACAAGTCCAAACAACGAATCAGTAAATAAAAAGCAAAACAAAAATTATGTTAAAGATTAGCAAAATGAATTTTCTTAATAAATCAACAAATTGCATTTATATAAATAATTAGGGGGAATGTATACGCGGATCCAGTGTTGTAAATGTCGATGGACACAGAAATCCTTTCGAGGTTCGCATTCAGCTTCTTGTGAGAAATTCTTTTATGTGCAACGATAAATGGAGAATTATCCTTTGATTCTACAAACACCGACGAACAAAGAAAAATCAAACCTAGAACCGCTACAATCGCCATCGGAAACGCTTTCGCCATTGAACTAGTGAGCAGCAGTCGAAATATTTTATTTTATTTTAATGGAAAAAAATGTTAGGAAGATTTATATATGGGGGGAATGAAAGAAGGAGAATATACGTGGGCTTTACCTACTTAGCAGCAGTGGGCTTCAGTAAGGCCATTGATTTTGGGCCCAAACTAAAACAAGCCTGTTATTAAATTCTTATTTCTTTTTCATTCCTAACAGGCTTGTTTGATTGAAATATGTTTGATAAGTTGGTTTTTTTTCTGGACAAACAATTACAATATATCAAAGAGGAAATGGTCTAGCATGATAAACAAGAGTCTGTTAGGATAGCCAACGGATGACGCCTAGAAACAATTTCTATAGGTTTCTTTAGAAAAAACCATTATATAATTGAATGGATTTAGGCAAGTCATCCTTGGCTACCAAACAAGACTCTTGATTTTCATACAAGACCTTTCTTCAGCTTTCATGTTCTGCTCAATGCATAAACAAGTTCATTTATTTTATATATATATAGATAGATTGCAAACTAAATAAATGCATGGGCATTGACATTGTGCATAATTTGATGATCTCCTTGAGGGAGAATAGATTCTTGAAGCATGTGTGTCATGGACCAAACCAACCAGACCATATGTCCAATTTGATTCTGCAATTAGGTACATTTTCAACCCAAAACAATGATAAATCATTATCAGGGGTTGTAATAACAAGGAATTTGATGCCATGTTATCCACTGATATTGGGCCACAAATATATATCACACATTTTATGTTTTGACTTTCTTTTTGCAAATTCTATTTTTTTTAATGTCAAGTCAAAACTCTATGCTGTTTTACACTTGGTCAAAATTCCTAGTTTTAGTAATTAGGTAATATTCGATCGATCCATCTTTTGGTTTTTAGTCTTTCGTTTCACAGATGACTTTCATGCATAAGCATTGGTTCATAAGAAATTAATCAAGCAATATTAATTAATTAATCAGTATATTAGTTTACGAAAATAGATCGATCTTGAATGATTTTTTGTCTAACACATACTTTTACTGACCACTGAATTATAATTAAGTTTAAGAGGTTATATGTTTTATTAATGTTATAAATTAACAACGGGAAACACTCAACTACTACTCCAATGACTAATTAAAAATAAAAGTTATGCTAGCTAATTAATTACCATGCTTAGATTATTATTAAGGAATCTTAGGCCACTACAAAAGGATGGAATTTAATTAAATGTAGCAACAAGATAAGATTCACATTTCAATATGTTACTATCCTTTCTGGAAAATTCGTACTGCTTAATTGCAAAATAGCACCCTACTCTAGCTAGTTGACCAGTGCTGAATTAAAATGACTATTGTCTAAATTACACAAGGTCAATTAATTCACTTATTTTCAGGGAGGATTCTCTATCGAATTGAAAGAAGATGAAGTACCTTCACTTTATACTACGTTTATTTAAGAAAAGAAAATTAAAGCTCATCTAGTGTTCTGTTTGACTAATTGGACTGATTAAAGTTTTTCCTACGTATAACAATATTATGAGTTAATTTGTGGGGTAAATCGTAAATACAATATATATATATGTCGCATGTTTTGTCACTCCAATACCTCCATTATGGATGGAAAACTGAGGCATCTAAAGTTGTGTTTAATTATCTTAAACACAACTTCTACTTCCAATAATTTATAACAAATTTTACAAAAGAGACTTATGTCAAATTTTCTCAAGCAATTAATGACTTTGGTTTTTTATCCCTATATAATTGCTTACAATTTACAAATATGCAGCCTTTTGGTAGCATAAAATTGCTTACAAAAATACAAGTTTCTAGTAGGATATATTTATTTATTAAATCAATTTAACTATAAACATAATTGTAAATATTTTCACTGAATCAAATAGCTCTAATGAAATATATATGTAGTTAGATAAAGAACTTGACCAAAAAAAATTGATCATCGATCAAATCCCAATTATATAACAAACAGTATTTATTTTAATGAGATCAAATAACTCTAACGAGACACATGTGATTAATTAAATAATATAGCCAGTAATTTGATCAAAAATTCTTTAAAATGACTAATGTATGCCTTAATCACAATTTCTTTTATATAATTTATAAACAACTCTTATGCCATATAGATTGAAATAAGATAGAATAAGAACAAAGGCAAGGATTATAACACTTGGAACTTAAATGTCTAGTGATATGGTGTAAAACTAATTAAGTTGTCCCGAATATTATCCTCACATGCCATTTGTCCACTTGACAATGGATGAAAGTACACTTCAATGACCAAAATTTATCTTTCTTGGTTTGACTTAAATCATACTTGAACCGTTGAACGTAGTCTTTGCTTTGAATTTTGAGATTTGACATACTACAAATTAGCATGTGTTGCTTTCTGAATCCATAAAACTATTCCAAGCTTCTTTGTGAAAAAAGGTGCCCAAAAACAAGTTGATTTTTTTCTTCGAATGAACGACAACTACATAATTACATTAATATCACTAAATTATAAAATATATTTGATTATAATTAAATTTTAAAGAAAACCAATTGTAAAACACTAATATTTAATTAGAAGAAAATTTCATATTAGTGAAAATAAAACTTGATATTAGCTATAGCCTTAACTTTATCAGAAAACTACGGTCTCATTGGCTACAATAAGTTGATCTAACACTCCTCATTTTGAATTTCTTTATTTTTCCTTTCATTGGATTCAATAAGACTAACTTCAACGGCCGAGGCTAAAATTATAATTTAAATCCAAGACTAAAAAAAAATCAACAAATTTTTTTTTAATATGCAAAAAAATAGATTAAGCATGTATAAATAAATAAAAAATAAAAAAGTTAAGAAAAGTTAAGCAAAACAAATTGTTTGCAAATTATTAAAATTTGGAATCTTAGAGACCTAAATTATGAGTTTTAATTGTTGGGGGAAAAAACTTATGTATATATGAATAACGATAATTTGAAATGTTAAAATATATATAGATATAGCCTCCCTCTCAGCCATTGAAGAAGATCTAAAAGACGTTGTTATAAAGTAAAGGTGTAAAAAAAAAACAGTAGCCATTAACTCACTATCGAGCCAATTCAGATCTTACTTCATCCCCGATTGACTCGAGACGAATTTTTATCACTGCTTTGGATTAAATAAGTACAAAGATTGATAATTACTCTCTCAAATAAGTAACTTAGACAATACAACAAAGCTGATAGACAATACGACAAACTGATTTGTGAAACTTGACACGTCCGCAACTCAACAACTTTTTCATTGATGTGTTATGTTTCCAGTCCGCCCAACTCCCATTTAAGATGCCCTATTTTGAGATTTATTAAAACTCATATTTGCATCCATACATGTCAACCGCTTGAACTATGTGTTTATGAATAATTTAATACTCTATCCGTTTCATATTGTTTCCATACGTTTCATATTGGGTATTTGTCGTTTTGGCATAAATTTCTTGTTTCATATTATTTATCGTTTTAGAAGTTCAATGCAATTTTTTTTTTCTAGATTTACTCTTACTATATTAATTGTTCTAACTCCTAATTAAGAGAGGAGAGAGAGAGAAATAATTATTACTACATTGAAGATATTTTTTAGTAATTTTTATTTTTATCTTCAAATGATGATTATTTAGTAGGTTTTTTAATTTATGTGTCACTACCCAAAATGACAAGTAATATGAAACGGATGGAGTATCATATAGGACCTTACTTTCATTAATTGGATAGCCAGTGCATAACACGACATTTTCAGTCCATGATTTATTCTTGAATTATCTAAGAAAATGTCAAATTAGTTATTACACTATTTTTCTTTATCCAGGAGCGAATATGAGTATGAAATAATTGGACGAATTTGTGTAGTTAAACAAATCAATGGAGTGTTTCGTTATTTTTATTCCTTTCTATCAGTGACCCAATTAATCTAGCTAACTTATTCATGCTTAAATAATTTAAGTTTTCCCCTTTTCGGTATTTTCTTGTAGTGACTAATGTTAGTTGTTTATGTAATGAAGCTTAAACTAATTTATCAAAAATAAAAAATAAAAATTGACCCAAACCATCTTCATCAACAAGCCTATTACTCCTAACATTATTTATATGTCTTAGTTAGCCTGACTACAATTCCCAAGCCCAGCTAATAATTATAGTCTAATTTTAGCCCAATACACTTTTTAAATGTAAAGTCCGATGAAGTTCGCAATTTTTTCGCAATTAGATTACTTTAAAATATATTTGCGCAAGTCCTTTTTTTCAAAGAGTATCTTAACACGTTCACTTTTTCTATATTTATTTATTTTCTCCCATTATAGAACTTTATTTTGAAGAAAACGGTTTAGTAAATAAATGTAACTAGTAACTACTAATATATAAATTAATTAATATATAGATACGACTGGGTCACAATATTAATATTAATTAGACCATCTCCAAGGGAGCTCTTATATGTCAAATTATAAGATTTTCACAAAAGAGGTGCTCCAAGGGACATGCTATAATTTAAGGGCCATTTAAATTTTTAAGTTTGGACTCTCAAATTTGAGAGTCCAAAGCCAAATGTATATTCTGTTGGGATTCGGTAAGATAAATAGCCCTTAACGCAGCGGAATTTAAAATTTTAGGACCTCTTACGGAATCTTGCCAGGATACTAAACTGGATGTATATATATGAATAATAAAACGACTGGAATAATTCAGATCTAAATTATACCTGTCTCCTTGCAAATCCAAACTGTCAGAAAAGTCGTTGTGTTTCTCTCTCGACTGGTTCGATCCCAAGCTCCTAGTAGCGCCCCACGTGTTGCGCCTCTACGGGTTGATACACCACAATATCACGAAAATTAATATATCCTAATCGGCTAGAACATAAGATATATTAATATCTAAAACTAGAGAACAATATGGAGCAAGAATCGAAAAACGAAAATCTCTTCCAAGTGGAAAAGAGGTTCGGCCGATTTGGTGTGAGAGAGAGAGGGAGAGAGTTTTTCTTGACTTAGTATTTTGGCTCTTCAGTTGTGTGTATGAGATATGACATCAAGTCTCCTATTTATAGGAATCTCATAATCCTAATCCTCCTAGGATTAGGACTCCTAAGTCTTCTAACTCTCCTACATGGGTCATGGCCCTTTTAATTGGAAGACCAAGTCTTCTAATTAATTCATGGCCCATACTTGATTTAATTAATTGGGTCTTTATTTAATTTCTCAATTAAATAGCCCAATTAATTTATTTCTTTCTCATTTAATTAAATTAGACTCTAAGTCTATTTAATTAAATATTCCCATAATTAATTAAATCCAATTTAATTAATTAACTCACAAATTAAATTCCAATTTAATTTTCAGTCTTGATCCAATTCCAATTGGATCTTCTTCGCTCCAATTGGGTCGACCCAGTCGACCCAGTCACCCCAATCGACCCAGTCGATTTAGTTAACTCAGTTGTTCTCCATTTTTCTCGCTTTCGCTTCATGTGTATTGTGTATGCCCCCGTAGGTTCACCACATAATTGGCCGTGGGTTATAATTAAATATTCATTTAATTACTCGAGTATTAAATACTCTAAATCAATCGAACACTCTGTCGACTGATCATTTCAAAATTAGCACCCCTGCCAATTTGGGAATTCTCCCACACTCCACGGTCGATGTCTGGCCACAAGCCCACGGAGCCCAATCACTGGTGAATTAATTCAGTGAACCTTTTAATCATTTACAATTTCCATATACGCTATAATCTCTCCATCGATCGATCTCCCAGTCAAGACTTAAGGGCATGGATTTTTCATCGGTTCCCTTTTAATTGGTTTTGACCTTATGCATTCTGATCTTGAAATAATTCTCTTTGACTTAATCTTTATGAGCTACTTTCATAAAGCCGTCAGATACCTCGGCCAAGGATTTTACCAGAATTAATTTCTCACAGAAATCCATAGGAGAATTTCCCAACCTATCAAGTCGGGTCAATGGATCCTTTGTTGATGATATGAACCTGCATACGAGTCCCTCTATACCCAACGTGAATCCACAGAGACTTTCTGGTAATCTCCAGTCGGTCGGAACTCACATCTAAGTATAGACGTTCTCGCACCAGATAAACCCTATCACCTCAAGTATTTAGGGATCATTCCTCGTATACTATTGTAAATTGGAATAACTTCAACTCCGATATGCGACTACCGCTTCCATGGTGAGTTATTTCCTAATTGGGGTATTCAGTGCACTTGCCATCCCAGCAAGTCACCCACTTATGTGTATCGACTATCCCAGTCACGCTCGTGGACCCCAGCGTTCTCCAGTTCATCGGAGTATACACATTAGTGAGAGTCTAACCGAATCCAACGATGTCCTATCTCGATTGGATTCTTCGACTCTTGCATATGTTCTAGATCACGGCCTTGGAGATCAGTCCACGGGTTGTCCCATAGCCCTGTGATCTAAGGACTTCTATCCTTATGCGTAGATAATTATTACATAAGATAAAGTTGACCATATAATAAAAATGCATTTATTAATCGAATTGAATAGTTCTTTTAATTATTACTAATTAAATGCAGCCAAAACAGTTGGCTTGCAGGACACTATTCTATCATATTCTAATTTATGCAGCAAAATACAACATTATTTTGTACTTTTCTGCAAAAATATTTAGTGTAAGTTCTTATTAAAAAAAATTTACGACATTATTTTGTACTTTTCTGCAAAAATATTTAGTGTAAGTTCTTATTAAAAAAAATTTACGAATCTCGAGATATAGTTTAGATTTATTTCATCTAAATTCATATTATTTTTCTTAAATAATTTTTTTAAATTTAATTTTTATTATTATATCAATAAATAATAAATACTAAATATATATCATTATTATTTGTATATATCATTATTATTTATGTATAAATAATACTTAAAAGTAATTTGTTAAAAATATAAATGAATTGTTGGAGTGAAATGTTGTGGTTATTTAAAAGTAGAATTTTAAAATATAAACGAGCTGTTGGAGTGCAGAGTAAAAAGTGGGAATGTATAACACTGTTCACCCCTTAAATTTTAAGATAAGAGGTCTGAATTTAAGAGTTCTGTTGGAGATGGTCTTAGTACACTTCATTTGGTACGAACAAGTTTTATACTCCGCAAGTTGTAGTGGGCAGGTTATGTACAAATGACCTCTTGATTTTTATTTAATTTTCCTAATTTTTGGTATGGCTAGAAAGATTTTTCTTAGCACCTACGAAAAAGTACTCCTATAATACTAACAAATTAATAAAGATTTTCTAATATAGTAATAACATATTCACCATCTAAAAAATTTACAAAAGGAACTTTTGGGTGGATCCACTCGAGCACTTTGCTTTTATAAATTAATATTTACTACAACTTAGATAGAATTTAATTCGATCATACACACAAAATGATACTTTATAAATTCAATCTTATTACAACTTATCATTTAAATCTCATCTCATAAACCTCATATACACTAATCCTCGCCCTAAAATCTTATTTTTAACCTAATAAGACTTTTCTAATATTATTATTGCATATATAGGAGGTTTTAAGCAGAATACATGTAAACAAAGTTAAAGAAATAAAGACCCAATCAAAATTTAGAAATATTAACCAAATTAAATCCATCCAAAATAGGCTAATACCCCTCTGGGTTGATCTAGACCTACACGTTCTTCTAAACTTTCGAATAAAGCAAAATGAATAGTACGAAAGTAGCACTAGTAATAAAAATTGGCTGTATACGATACTGGTTAAAAATAAAATAGCTATGAATTTGGATTAAAAGTAGAATATTTGGGGTTTTTTTTTTTTTTTTTTGATAAATAGTAGTAGAATATTTGGGTTGACCTCCAGTATCATTGATGTAACAGTATCTTTAGTCGGACCTTTCCAATGTGTCATACTATCATTTAATACTACTGTACTAAATATATCAACACCTTTATTACTACTTTTTCATTATTATTATGTTACCTTTTCACTCACCACACCTCTCTATTCCCGCGTTTTTACTACTCCCGCAAAAAAAGGTCAGTTTGAAAGGGCTTTTTAGGAAATTCGATGGATGATTGAGTTATTTCTGCCTGTGATTGATGATGAACAGCTGTGTTGAGGTTCAGTGGACGGCAAAGGGGAAGATCAACTTTAGGAAACTACCTGTCAAAGGGGTCTCCGAAAAGTAGAGTAATTATTTTTGGGCCCCAAAAATTCCGCTACTCAATTTCCTACCCATTTTCCATTCACACCTCTACTCTGACTTCCATTTGATTTGGCCCGTTTACCGATTCTTTTGTATCTTTAAATAATAATAATAATAATAATAATAATTCTCCCCGGTGGTAGTAAAATATTACTCACAACTAATGTAACAAATATAAAAATTCCATAAATTTGGTCAAATTTAATTATTATGACAATATTACTTCCTAAGAATGATATAGAATATTATGTATTAAATAGTTCAACGGAAAAGAGTCCCTTCTATTTAATAATAATTTTAAAAAAAAAATACTTGTTTAATCAGTATTTCAAAAGGTATATATATAACTACTGTTAACAATCTCATACTCATGATTAATAAATCTCTAATGATTTAGGTTAATATAAATCACTTTCGCATTTTTCGTAAATCCCACCCTCCTTCCCCTTCCCCAGCACACACACACACACACACACACACACACACACAAAGAGTAGTAACATACAATCTTCAATACCGCCATGAAAGAAGCTGCAGCAGTAAATGAACAACAACAAACACTCACGAACATACACATACTCCTCCACTCCCTCTTAAACTCCACTCCTCATGTCCAAATCTTCAAAGGAAAATGGTCACAAATAACCACCAAACTCACCACCCTTCAAACCCGCCTCTCCTCCGACCTCCACCTCCCCACCACCGCACAAAACCACCTCTCCTCCGACCTCCTCCACTCCCTCTCCTCCACCTGTTCCGCCGCCGCTTCGCTCGCCGCAGTTTGTTACTCTCCCAATCCCCCCGCCGGAAAACTCAAGACCCAAAATGACGTCGACTCCATCTCCGCCAAACTCGACTGTCACATAAACGACCTAGACGTGCTCAAGAAAAGCGACGATTTTGCTCAAAACGCCGCCGTTTCGGTCTCCTCTAGTTTAAGGGAATCGGTTCGGGCGGAGGCTCGAGAATTGATGACCA
This sequence comes from Penstemon newberryi var. newberryi, assembly GCA_030819805.1. Taxonomy (NCBI): domain Eukaryota; kingdom Viridiplantae; phylum Streptophyta; class Magnoliopsida; order Lamiales; family Plantaginaceae; genus Penstemon; species Penstemon newberryi. The sequence goes on from JAUALY010000008.1 coordinate 3,290,283, forward strand.
GGCTCCAGATCGGGTCAACCGAGTCGAAAAACTCTGCCCTCGATTCGCTTTTAGGGCTATTACAGGAAGATGATAAGAACGTGTTAATTGCGGTGGCACAGGGGATAGTTCCTATACTCGTGCGTTTATTGGATTCGAGCTCTTCATCTGAAATCAAAGAGAAAACAGTCACTGCTATTGCGAAAATCTCGAGTGTCGATTCAAGTAAGCATGTTTTATTAGCTGAGGGTTTGGTGTTGCTGAATAATTTGCTAAGGGTTCTCGAATCCGGAAGCGTTTTCGCAAAAGAGAAATCGTGTATTGCTCTTAGAGCTTTAAGTAATTCCAAGGAGAATGCGAGGGCAATTGGGTCTCGAGGTGGGATTTCATCGTTATTAGAAATTTGCCAACAAGGGACACCCAATTCGCAAGCATTAGCAGCTGGGGTTCTAAGGAACTTGGCTGTTTTCGAGGAAATTAAAGAGAATTTTGTGGAGGAAAATGCGGTTTACACTTTGTTGGGACTGTGTAATTCGGGTACTGCTTTGGCACAGGAAAATTCGATCGGGTGTTTGTGTAATTTGGTGCGTGGGGATGATGATTTGAAACTGTTTTTCGCAAGGGAAGGTGGAATTGAGTGTGTTAAAAATTTCTGGGATTCTTCTCCCTCAGTTCAAAGTCTTGAGGTTGTTGTTCAAATGGTGAGAACATTGGCTACTTGTCCAAATATAGCGGAGTTTCTCGTTTCCAAAGGGTTTGTGAATCGAGTAGTTGGGGTGTTGAATTGTGGGGTTTTAGGAGTAAGAATAGCGGCTGCAAAATCCTTATACGATTTAGCATATAACAATAAAACGAGAAAAGAGTTAGGAGAAATGGGGTGCATTTCGTTCTTGGTTACAATGTTAGATGGTAAAGCTATTGAGGAGAAGGAGGCTGCTGTAAAAGCCCTATCGATGATAATGAATTACGTTGGAAATCGAAGGATTTTTAGGAAGGAGGAAAAGGGTATTGTCTGTGTTGTTCAACTCTTGAATCCTTCAGTGCAAAATTTGGAAAAAAAGTATCTTGTTTCATTATTAGCTTCCTTAGTGCATTCCAAGAAATGCCGTAAACAAATGGTGGCGGCTGGTGCTTGTGTTCACTTGCAGAAACTTGTGGAGTCTGATGTTGAGGGTGCTAAGAAGTTGTTGGACAGTCTAGAACGCGGGAAGCTGTGGGGAGTCTTTGGTAAGAGGTAATCGGAGTTGGATGAGGTTAATAATCTTTATGTACAATAATTTGTTTGGTTTCTTTTTTACCTTTGTGTTTTGATCTTTATTTTGTTAGTTACTTTCCACATTGTTCATAAGTTGTGTAGTTAGCATTTGTGGTAGGAAAGTAAATGTGGTTATAGTCTAATTTGCTGATGAAAGTTTGTGTTTAGGAAATTATTTTTTTCTCGGTTAGGTGAGCTAACTTATGATTAGGGACTTGTTTTCTTCTACTACCAAAATGCAATAAAATTAATAAAAAGTCTCCGGTTTGAGCTCACGCTTTGCTGTATTTAGTACTACTACAACTAGAATATGTTCATTTCCTTTTCAGCGTTGCTTTGTATGTTGGCCTTCATTTTTACTTTGCAGAATTGCTCATAACTTCAGTCATTTTGAGTTTATATTTATGACTGGAAATTTTATTGTTTCAAATTCCATAATCTCAAAATGGGATTTAGTCTTCAATAATTGATAGCAAATTCTACCAGATTATTTAGGCTGTGTCTGTGTGTGTTAGTTGTTGAGGGGGCTTTATTATTATTGTACTACTCTTGAATTATTTCTTTTTTTGCAAATAGATTTGTTATGTGATGTTTGATTTAGTTTGATGGTCCTAATATGTGGACTATTGGCAATTATAAATGAATTGAAGTTAGTTGTATGCTGTGGAGTGTGGACCATGCCAGTTGATTTTTAAATAAATTGAAAATTAAGCAGTTGATTATTGTTTAATCTCCTAAGTTTTATAAGTGAGATATTGTGATAATAAGTTGTGAATATTCTTTCTGCCTTCTCTGTAGCTCAATTCTAGCTTGTGACTTATTCTAGTGTCTTGGATTTGTCTGGTTGGTGGTAGTAGGGCTTTGCCATGTGCATTTGTGTTGTTGAAGACAGTTCATTTTGTGGTGCTAGTTAGGGCTGTCAATGGAATGAATTTTAACTCGAATTAGGATCTTTACCAAATGGATTTCCATCCAATTAAAAAAAAATTCGTATCTTATATCGAATATGGATTCGACTACCCCATTCTGTTAAAGATTTGAATTCGCTAAAAATAAATTGTATATATACATAATATTTTATTTTATTTGTATAAGTAAACTTTAACAATGTTGAAGAGTTTAACCATAAATAATCTCTTAGCTAATCCATCGAATAAGTGGAAGATTCATTAAACTCATGGATCAAAATTTCTATCATTTTCATCGAAAATATCGAAAAAGTTAATCAACCAAAACTAAAATAAGGTGTAAATTTGAAGTTATTTGTTTGCCTTAAACTTTGTTAACTTTTTTATTACAAATTTTCATAGTGTTTTTGAAATATATTCAATTTTTTTTTAATCTTTCGTTGATTGTAACATACTATCGAAACGAAATTTTGATCCATGATTAAACTGTGAAAATGTTACCCTGCCATAATGTGATGTGCATCAAATGCCAATTACAAAATAACTCATCTAATAATATTTAACATCCAAAAATTTGTCAAATAAAATGCGCCCCATGTCGTAATATCACAAGTACCCCCGTCCCGGGCCACCGCAAGGAAAACTATACCCGAAATCCTTACTAGTCTATAGACTTTATAATAGTTTTATTCATGATCTCATTTTAAAGTAATAAATCTTAAGTAACAAAATCGATGTTACATTATCATACATACATTTGCTTCCTAATGAGATCAATAGTGATCAGTCAAATTAAATACTTAGTTAAATAGGTTGGTGATTGATTTCTCCTACTTTGAAGTTTAATGCAATAAAGAAAACTTGAACTTTATGAGTTGAATGAATGGTTATATTGTATTAAAAACTTATTGTAGAGGAAGATTTTGAGGTATTTGAAATTCAACTACACAATGAATTCGAATTCGAACAGATTAGGATCTTAAACTTAAATGGGAGGGATCCGAATCAAGGCTAATATGTAATATCTAACCCAAGGCCCAAACTCGAATTAAAATAATTAGATCAGGATTTACATATGAATCAAAGCTAACTTCAATGTCATGGCTAAAATCTAATCTGAATTTGACCCGTTGTCAGTCCTTGAACTTGGTTCAGATGGGTGTACAATTTACAAGTAGTCCCATTTTGGACTTTGCAGTCCAATTGGATTTAGGCGGACTTATAAAATGTTGAATCCCGATTAAACGGATCTCATATCATTATTACGCATGTCTTTACGTTAGTATGACTTTATATTCTGTGGCCAGATAAGACAATTTGATTGTAATTAATCCATGAAATATATATTAGGCCATGTTTTGGAGTTTGGATCTAGCGCTGTCAATGGGTCGGATTTTGGTCGGATCAGATTCATCCAGATTCGACTACATTTATATCGGATCCTGTCGAATTCGAATCTTGTTCTAGATTATGCTCGGATCTAAATTTTTTGAATCCAGTGGATCTTGTTCGGATAACGGATCTTTTTCTGATCCATTAAAATTTTCATTTAAATACTTACACTAATATTATTCCTAAAATAAGTTTATTAACTTTACCATTTATTTAATTTTAGCTCACATGTTCAAACATCATTTACTAATTCATATTTTTAGATGAAAATATTGGTTTAAATAAATTTATAAACGAGTTATAAATTACTTTCTTCTTAAATTGACAGTGACATATTATTAATGGTACTTACTTTTATAAAACATTATATATATATATATATAATTATTATTATTATTTTATTTTTTATCGAATATGGATCTTTAACGGATCAGATCGACCTAAATCCATATTCGTTCCATGTGTTTCGAATTATGGATATTTATAATCGAAACGGGTCCGTCGAATCTCTAGTCGGACAATTATCCTAATAAATTGGATCGAATTCAAACGAATATGGATTGAAATCCGCCCCATTGATAGCCATCTACAAATAGTTTTATTTTGGACTTATAATCGAATTGGATCCCGTATTAACCATTCCTTTGTATTATATTAGTATGACTGATATCTTTCTCAATTTCTCAAAAAAGAATAAATATATTTCTCACAGAAAAAGGAAAATAGTAGTATGATTGATTTCTCTTGTGGGCCAGATAAAATAATCAGACATTCTGCTTGTAATGAGTCCATCAGTTTTGGGCCGTGATATGGAGTTTAGGTCACCAAACAGCTGATAATGTAACATACTTTTTCCCACCTTTATTTTTTCCTTATATTTTCCCAAAACACCATTTCATTTCCTTAAACGAAATTATTTTTTTGAAAAATACTCTCACTTAAAAGTAATAATTTGACACCACTATTTTATACTTTCCACCACTACTTTATATTTATATGGCCATAAGTGTAAAAATAATTAAATTTTTTACTTTTTCAACTTTTATATAAAATTTCGTGCCAAATCCCAAGGGAGCTAATAAAAAAAAAAGACGAAGGAAGAATAGTAGAATACAAGCCCATCATATAATGGGCTGTCAAAAATATTGAGAATACGGGTCCAAAGAAAATGACAGAGAGAATACAATTTATAGGTTCCATTATATTATATCTAAAACAATTAATGGAGTATTATAAAGTAAGTATGCCACATAAATACTCAATCCTATTCACAGCTTACAGCTAATATACATCAATTAATATTTAATGCAAGATGCATGCATCCAGGTTTGATGTATTCGCCAAACTAGTTAATTAAAATCAGGAACATTGTCCATATAAAAAAAATTAGGGGCCCAGTTTCGATCAAAATGGCGGCACTTTCATTATTGAACAATTCTTGAGCACAAAATTTAATTATTTCTGCCCAATTCATTAAATTGGAACTTAGGCGACTTCATTAATTATGCATCATTTTTCTACACATAGGACACATACCGGCTAATAAATTGATCACATAAAATTCTTTTTTTAAAAAAAAAAAGACAACCAGAATGAATTCTTGATAATTATCAAATTAACTATTAGTATCAAATAAGGCGTCTATCTGAAACTATACTTGAAAACGTTAAATACAACTTATTTTTCTCTATTTAATCGGATTTTCAGTAATTCAATTTTAAAGATCTTTCCTTTACTACCTACCCACACATTAAATTCATCAAAGGCTGGTACGATGTACTTCCTCAATATATAATTTAATGCAGTATGTAGCAGTACTTATAATTAAAAGGCAGTACCACTTTTCCTAAAGGTGTCCTGCTCGTGCCTTTATCAATATGCTACAATTATTTGAATCAGTTTCTTTTTCTTCTGTTTTAATTAAATAAAATATCAGAACTAGCTTTGCTTTGTGATTTTGAGATGCACTAAAATGTTTTCATTAGTTAAACATCTTCTATCATTCGTTTTGGATATTTTAAACTAAATGGGCAAATTGAAAAGCGACAGACATCTAAATCTAATTAGTAATTAGTGAGATTCCTTTCATTCAAGAGCAAAGTGATTATATTATCCACGAAAGCCAATGTATGACAAGTTTTACGTTTAAACTTTGCATTCTAATTGGAATTTGTTTCGATTATATTAATTAATATTATTCATAGAACAATTATTGCGTTTTATACTTATTCTGCAATTAGATATATTTTAACGAGAACAAGAAACCATAAAGTAACTCTCTATGAAAAATTCGACATTGCTAAACTCATCAGACCAAAAAAAAGATAGATACGAGTATATTTGTACATGTCTCGTGATGGGTTAATTTCTCGTAAGTTTATATTGCACATGTCAAATATACGTATTGAGTTAAGTCGAACTTGCTATAAGCTAGCTGAAGTTACCCTTTAATTCTTATAAATATTTCTTTTCGATGGTAACACTTTAGAAGAGTAAAAAATCACAAAACAACATATTCAAAGTTCATTTATAAGAAAAAAAATTCATCGTTTTGTCTATGTAATGATATTATAACCAAATTAAATCCCATTGGACATAAACTTTCTTATGATTTAGGTTGGTGCTATAAGAAAAGACCACTAACAAACTAATGATTCTTTACTCAAAACATAGTGATGCAACTCCAAATATTCAAGAATAACGTGAAGAATGAAACAACTTAAACACTTTAATAACAACAAAACAAAAGTCGATCGTTTTACATTAACAATTTAATAGACAAACATATATACTAAACTTGCACTGTATTTAATCATAAAACAAACTCCAAACTCTAGAAATAAACTTTCTTCATTATAATCTTGAATCAAACTTGGCTTTGTGGCGATTTTTTAGCAGAAATAATGGTGAGGGTGAGATAGAGAAGTATGGCAAAATAAGACAGCACTGCAGCAAAAGTAATTTTGTGGCAGAATTTGGCAAAATGGTCACATATTGGCATCCAACCGGTGTAATTGTTACCGTATTTTCCTATGTAACCTACTGCAGTCGCGGCAGCGCACCCGGCCATTAGCAATAGCAAAACAATCTGCATATATAATTTAACAAATCAATTTTGATTAAATAAAAAAATTAAAATTAATTTGTATTTTAGTCTTGCCCTTACCAATTCAATATTATTGATCAAGTAAAAGTTCGTTAGTCCCGCCCGTAGGCTTGACTTTCGGCACTTGTAGTCCTATACTTTATAAATTACACTTTTGTTCCCCACAATTTAAAAATTGCACTTTTAATTCCAATTTTTTCAAATATATATTTTGCATTTTCAGTTTGCTCCTAAAATTGAATGAAAAGGCGGTTATGGGACCAAATGTGCAATATATATATTATGTTAAAAAGATGCGAATGATTAGTTAATTAGTTACCAAATCATGCAGAAACGTGTAGAAATAATAGGTTGGGTCCACTTCCTTGCTACCGAGGATGAAGGCAAGAAATAGTGAGAGAACCGAAAAGACACATGCTATCAAATTTGCAAATGCAAAGAACCTGCAGAATACATACAAAAAAAAAAAAAATTAAATTAGGCATACAAATAATTATGATTATGACATTCAAAAAACAAAGAAAAAGAAAAAGAGATTTTATTGAAATGATGATAAATAAAAATTGAATGGTTAATTTTTAATTATTTTTTTCAAGGATATTCAGATTTTGGAACTGAATTATTAATTTGATTAATTATTATATATGCATGCGTCTTACTTGAAAGCGGAAGAATAGTTGTAACGAGCATCGAGTTGAATACCAAAAACCACAGTAGATTGCTTGGTGGTGAGCATAATCCATGTTGCAGTCAAAGTTGCAAAAATTGCCAAACATCTGAGGGAAATTTGGGATACAAAGTAGAATTTGTGTGTTTTGATGAGAACTGGGTGGTTTTCTGGGGATTTGTTAATTGTGCTAGCCATTATATATATATATGAATATTTTTCTGTCTTGATTATTTAAGGTTCGAGAAGAAGTTGTAATTGCAAAAACTGCTGCCCGAGTTGTAATGGCATTTAACTATTTATAGAGAAAAGTGGTGGGAGTGGGACTGATTCATGGGGAACGTGGTTATAGGAGAATAATTTTTTCTTTTTTCTTTTTTAATTTAATATATATAGTTACGGGTATAGGAGAATTGGAGAACTATTTTGTGTGGCTCTTCATATGATGCAGTATAACATAGTAATAATATACGTGGAAATTGGATTTTGGAGTACCACAATATATATATACTTTAAATGTATAAAATAATTTATTTTATTAGTGTTGTGGGTTAACATAGTTATTTGGTGTATCAACTGCATGCACGAATAACGTGGTGCAATAAATAAACAATGAGATTTATCAAAAAAAAAAAAGAAAAAAATCGCATAATGGGAATGAGATTTTGAAATCTAATTAGTTATTTATTTAATTAATGACTAAATTCAATTTATTTCACGATATCATCTGTTCATCAAATATACCAAGTAATTCTTTTGGCTACTGAACTTTTACATTGACAACTTTATTTTAACATTTGCGTTAGATCTTTACACAATTTGCATTAGATCTAGGGGTATTACTCATGATATTTAGGGAATTCTACAAAAAAAAAAAAAGAAAAAAAAAATTCTTAGACAAGGTCCAGGAAATTTGGCTAAACATTGTGATAAAAAAATCACCACCTTTTTAATTTTGAAAGTATAATTTTGCCACAATTAATTATGTGGTGAAGTCTTAATAACAATTGATCATATATTTTTCCAAATACTACCACATATATAATTGGTCTTTCTTACAACAAAACGTGTACAATATACTAATAAGTATTTGGTGGTGATGGGAGTGGATCATTTCAAGTCCGAAAAAAGAGGGGTAGTCCGAGAAAGAAGGGGTAGGTTTCGAATTTATTACACTTGGACTATAACTGTCACTCTCAGTCAGAGCATGGAAGTAGGGATCTATTATAAATAAGGGAAAATTTTTGTCCTGGTTTGGCCCAACTCATCCAACCACCAAGCAAGTGTATTGTACTTATTTTATGATTGATCACTCTCCTGGGAGTTATGTCCAATTCCAAAGCAAGTGTATTACACTTGCTTAATAGTTACTTTGAGTTTTGGTAAGTATTTTCCATAAATATGTGTATCTATCTAATTGAAATTCATTAGTTAAATCCGTATATGAATTTTGTTCCCTTTTAATTTGTTTGTTTCCCTTTCGTTATGGTTGGCTACATATATACGCATGCATCATTTTGCACCTTGGTGGAAACTAACAAATATACGTACTCCTATCTAACAAATTTACGAAACGTGATATTAATATATGGGATGATTAATTAGGCTTGGGTTCAGACACTAATAAGACAGTAATAGTAAAATTTAATAAATTGTTGTCAATAATTTTACCTTCACAACGTTAAATACATGAGTACGTGACAAATAATCATTGCAAGTACGTTTCTTTAATATTCAGTTCCTTATCAAACAAGTTTTATGCTTTTCCTTGGATGACAAAAGTCCTTTCATCATATATTTATTTCTAGTAAGTATAAGTTTTTCCGTCTTTTAATTGTTCCATCACATGAGGAGGTGTCCTTAATTTTGTTTGTTTTCTCATGCATATATGCTTAATCGTGATTAATAATGATATTGCTAATTAACTTCCTTTATTCATGAAAAGACAAAAAATTACGCCGCGTATATATATAATTGGTATGATTTGTTAATTGTCAACACCAAACACCACCTTATCATATAATATAAGTAACATTAATGCATGCCTATTAATGACTTGCCTAGCTTTTGTGTCCCTCCCCCGATGGCAATAGTCAACTTCAAGTATTTGAAAGAAGTTGGCAATGGACCTTAATATAGGATAGATGAAGTGTTTATTTTTTTTTTTAATTTTTGATAATAGTTCATTAAGATCGAGACAATTTATTTCACAATGATAAATTCAATAACAAGATCCCCCTTCTTTTGTAAATCGGTTCATTGTCGTCCTCCTATTCTTACAATTCATAGGGAGTAAAATAAACGAGTTATGTTATCAATTGAGGGTTTTGTTGATCTTTTTGTTTTGGTATTAAAATGAAGTTTCAGGGTTTTTTGCACTTTGCACCCCCGAAACATGGGAAATAGGCACTTTGCACCCCCGAAACTTAGATTTAGCACTTTGCACCCTCAAAATATGAAAAATACAGCACTTTGCACCCTCTTTTATTTTCAGGTAAAAATTCATGGGCAAAATAGATAATTCAATTATAAATCTTTGGCACTTTGCACCCCGAAATAAAATTAGCACTTAACACCCTCAAATTAAGAATAAATCAGCAACTTGCACCCCCAGAAACAATAAATGGGCACTTTGCACCCCGAAACAAAATTAACACTTAACACCCTCAAATAAAAAAAAACTCAAACCCCTCGTTTTATCCGGCAAAGTTGACTATCGGGGTGAAAAAAATCTAAGGCAAAATAGATAATTCATTTTTTTTCCTTAAATTTTGTAAAATACAATTATAAATACTAGAATACTCATTTCTCTCTCCATCTTTCTTTTCATCAATATACATATCCATAAATAACTATATAAAATACAAATGTTCTATGTTCAGCATGAGGCAACAGGGTCTCCAAAATCTATGTTCAACATTATTGGTGAATGCAGTTCACGAAGTAGACAATGGATTTTGTTATCTATTTATTTTGAACTTCTAGTTGTCTATTTTCAACATCAAGTTTGTATTTGATATTTTGAAGTAGACAATGGGTCTTTGAGAAGTTTACTTGTACTTTATTTATAATTGTATTTTACAAAATTTAAGGAAAATAAATAAATGTCCTATTTTGCCTTAGATTTTTTTCACCCCGATGGTTAACTTTGCCGGATAAAATGAGGGGTTTGAGTTTTTTTTTTTTTTAGGGTGTTAAGTGTTAATTTTGTGTTTCGGGGTGCAAAGTGCCCATTTATTGTGTTTCGGGGGTGCAAATCGCCAATATTTCAAGTTTTGGGGGTGCAAAGTGCCAAAGATTTATAATTGAATTACCAATTTTGCCCATGAGTTTTTGCCTAAAAATAAAAGAGGGTGCAAAGTGCTGTATTTTTCATATTTCGAGGGTGCAAAGTGCTAAATCTAAGTTTTGAGGGTGCAAAGTGCCTATTTTCCATGTTTCGGGGGTGCAAAGTGCAAAAAACTCGAAATTTCACTTGCAATTTGAGTGCATGTAAATTAAACACCCGTCGAGAAATGAGATAAAAAAACTCATTTTAATTACAAAAATAACATATCTATTTTTTTTTTTATAATTACCTTTCATTATACAAATTACAAACGATCAACATGGGAACACCTCAGTGTAAATCAAAAAGCCGTTGCAAACACCCCGTAAACAAATTATGGGCTGCCCAAATAAGGTTCCTAAAAATGAATTTTCATTTTCATTATTATAAAACGGGGCCTAAAGAGTAGGAGTCCATATTTGGACACGTGGCCTGTGATGAAAGGGAGTCCGATCCGATTGCATCAATGGGCTGGGCCTCGGCATGGCCAAGCATAACTAAAATCACGGGCCAAATTGCTGCCTGCTTGAACGAGTTCTCCTTTTGGTGTCAGCATCCATATGTACGTATTTATTCATCAAAAAGATAATCCATATGAACATATTTAAATACTTTGGACTGCATAGTCATATCAAACAATTTATTACTTAAATAATAAGAGTGATAAAAAAAAAAAAAATCTTAAATGATTATTTAGTGCTCAACTTTTGGGAATCTTCATCTTCTTTTTGTTTACATCTATAAGAGCATTCACTCTCCTTATCTATTTCAAAAATAAATATTGTATTTTATTTATTAATGAATTAATTTTATAAAATATATACATATATATATTATTGTTAATAAATGGTTGATCAAATTAAAAAACATGGCTTAATTTGTGCCTATGAACTCTATAAAGTTAGTGTTTTGCTCCTATTTATTAATTACGTATTTTCAGGTAGAAAAAAAGAATCACGACAGTTTTGTAAGAGAATTATAAAGAAATTTTCTTACTAAGCAGATAAATTGCAAAATTATTCCATTGGCTTTTATAATGAAACAAATATTAGCTGTGGATTGGGCGATTAAATACAAGAATAAATCCAAAAAAAGGAATTTCTACAGTCACTGAAAATAATGACACCGTTTAATTCTAATAAAGGGAAAAAGGCAAAAAGCAATTACGCTTACCCACTTTTTCTCTTTTGGAGAAAGAGTGACAAAACAAAACAAATCAAAGCACAAAACTCTTCTCTTCCCTCTTCCCCTCTCTCCCGAAACCCCAAGATTTCAATTTTCCAATTAAAAAGCCAAAAAGAAAAAGAGAAAATAAAAGTAGTTGTAGTAGTAAAAATGGTTGATTTTGCCCGGGTGCAGAAGGAGTTGCAAGAATGCAACAGGGATTTTGGGGTATCAGGTATAAAAGTAATCCCTAAAAGTGAAGCTAATTTGACCCAACTGCTTGGTACAATCCCTGGTCCTCTTGGTACTCCTTATGAAGGCGGCACATTCAACATCGACATCAATTTGCCTGGTTTGTGCTTCTTTTCCTCTTTTCACATTAAATTTATGTGAATTTGGTTCCACGTGTTTGTGGGTTTTGTTAAAAACTGAATTCTGAGGAGAAAAAATATTTTTACTGAAAGAAAAATTAAATTCCCATGTTTTTAATCTGTTGGGTTAACAATGATTTCTTGAAAAAACAAGATTACAAGAATTATAGTGAAGTTCATGTTCTTGTGTTGTACATGTGTACATGTGTTGGTTTCTGGTGAATTTTGTGTTTATAATAAGTTCATGTGGCTTGTTGTGCATACTGTGTTTTTCATTATTGTTTTTAATATGGATCCTAATAATTAATAAACCAATGCTCAGATGACTTGCAGTAGATTGCACGACTGTGAGCTCTATTAGTAATGGATGCTTGTAAAGTGGAGCAATATTTTGCTTCTGTTTCAAAATGCTGCAAATGTATTTTTCAAAATTTTGTAAGATATAGCACTGAAAGAGGACTCAAGGATACACCATTAATATTAGCATGGATATCTTCTTCAACAAATAGCTTTTCTATTTTTATGTGGTTGTATATGTATCTGGAAAGAGACAATATTTTGATGGACGCGTCAAGGAACTGGCAAAACTCAAATCATGTAACATTCGGTTGTAAGAAATTTGTGTTCGAGGAATTTGAAACTATGGATAAATAGAAAGCAAAAGAAGATTCTAAACTCAATAAAATAAAGGGAAAAGGATAAGAGATCGAGTTTTGATGTATATTTCCAGCAAATGGAGAAGTTTCACAATTCAGTATATTATCGTCGAGTAACAAAAAATTGTAGAAAATCGCTGAATGATTTAGATGAAATGATTTGTGTGTGATTTGGTCTGTATATATATATATAAGCATTAACATGTATCTTCTTTATTTCATCTCATGGAGGCTCTTGAAAATTTTGGGCTAATAAACTTAGCTTAGCTAGCATTAGATTAAGGCGGGGAAAGGGACCTTAAAAATTATGCCTTTTAGGAGGGAGCAGATGAGTAATGTTCTTATGAGAGTGTAAAAGGGATGAAAAAGTTGTTATTTATTAGTAATTCTAAACGAAAAGTCTCTAAAAGGAAAACAAAAAAGAAGACAAAAACACAATAGGCGTATAGTCTTTTTGCTCTTGCTGCCTATTTGCCCCACTTCCATAAGTTAAAACTCTCAACTTGAAATGTACATTGTATGATCTGCACAGAAAAAAAAAAAAAAAAAAAAAAAGGAAATAACCGTTGGTTATCCTAAATTTCGAGCAGTCATGGAATGAATTTTGTTTGATGTGTGTCCCAAACTTGATTAGCTTGGATATATTTAATTATTTTCTTCTCTTTGCAGATGGTTATCCTTTCGAGCCTCCCAAAATGAAGTTTGCCACTAAAGTATGGTATGATGAAACAATTTCTGTTTTAAATTAAATTTAGTTGACATAATATTATACTATGCTCCTTCAATTGGATTAATTTATAGAAAATATAAATTATAAACCTTCAAATTGGACTTTGGTAAGGTAAATGAATGTTGGCTCTTGCTTAGCTTCTGGACACTCTTTTACAATATTATAAAATTTAAGTATCACACTATGAAAAATTATATACACTTTCCCTGATTTTGTGATATATTCATTTCCATCAAAGGCATCCTAATATAAGCAGTCAAAGTGGAGCAATATGCCTTGATATACTGAAAGACCAATGGAGCCCTGCACTTACATTGAAAACGGCACTCCTTTCTGTCCAAGCATTACTCTCCGCTCCTGAACCCGATGATCCTCAAGATGCTGTGGTAGCACAACAGTATCTTAGGGAGTACCAAACATATGTGGGCACAGCTCGTTATTGGACTGAAGCATTTGCCAAGGCTTCATCTCTTAATGTTGAGGAAAAGGTAGCTTCGCAAAACTTTTTTACAGAACTCATTTGGTTGGTTGCAAAGATTAGATGAGATTAAGGTCTTATATCAACCTATATCTCGTTTGGTATTGTTGATAAATTTAGCTGGTAGACTCATAAATAAGTGATTACCCGCCACTTTTAGGCACTAACGCGAATATAATTTTCGTAAGACCAACCTTGTGGTAATATAATAATTATTCTTGCTAGGTATTATTCTATTCTTCCTACGAACGAGTTCTCAGTATAAAAGTGTCTACTTTTATCGATTTTGATTGCTGTATTAATTTGGATAGGTGCAAAAGCTTGTGGAGATGGGATTTCCGGAAGCTTTAGTAAGGAGTGCATTGGAGAGTGTTGGCGGTGATGAAAACTTGGCTCTTGAGAAGCTTTGCTCTGGTTAATGCAGCTCCAATAATGGAAATTATATGTTATATGAAGAGGAAGAAGAAGAGTGGTAATTTGTAAACACTTGAATACAATAATCTTTTCTTCTTTTACCCTTTTTCTATAGTTTATAGATTTCATATTCTCTTTTGCTACCAGCCTGCCTGCCTCTTAACTGGTGGTGAATTTTCTAACATCATTGCATTAAGCATCTCTGCTTAAAGAAACCAAACTCAATTGGAAAGAAAATTGTTCTTTGGTGTTGAGGATTGCGTCTCCTGTAATTTCTTGTATGGTGAAAAGTTTTTTTTTTTCTTTTTTTCTTTTTATGAAGATATTAATGTGAAGTTTTAGTTTGATGTGGTGCATTCTTAGTTAAAAGATCTAGAAAATTTTCATAGACCCGATCTAGATAAGAAATTTCCTCATAACACCATACGCATTCGCATGTATGTGTAGGGATTTGTTTAAAAAAATTAGTTCAAGTTGTAAGATTGTAGCCATTGATCAGCATCAATGAAAGAAACATCTAGAAACAGTGAAGCTTGAGTGTCATTAAGTTTTTGGGCATAAGGGACCCTCAACGTTGTATTAGCTCCATCCCCTGTGCAGTTGTACTCCCCATAAAATATTGTCCTGAAAAAATATTCAAAAAAATCAAATTTCAATTATTCAACAAAGCCTTCAAAAAATCTACTGATTCATGTTCCATAAAAAAATGGGCTCCCTCACTTTTGGGCATTTGGGGAAAAGCGCCCAAACATTTTAAGATTTGACTACCGCCACCTATCAAATTTTTTGGAAAATTATTGCCTAGACCTAGTCTTTCATAGATCATACATAAAATCTTGCAAATATGTTTGGTGGATGAACTAATTTTGTTCATGGTCTATGAAAGACCCGGCCTAAGCAAGTATCACCCAAATTTTTTGGTCAAAATTCTTATAAAATGAAATAAATGTCCTTGATCTTCACATCTAAATAATATTATTGACTAGAAATATATTTATTCCCATTTCTTTACTTTTCCCTTTTTTGTTTCCTCTTCCTTGTTATCTTGTTTTAAATTATTTAGTTTTTATTACTCACTGGTCTCTAGTTGGATCGTTGAAATCGTTCCATCCCTCCGGTACTATGATATCAGACATACTTGTACTTAAAAACACAACAGTTGAGAAAGGTCTCCAAGCTCGGCCTAGCCAAATTCTTCCAGTGCCTCCTATGGTGCAGTTGACGAATGCAAAGCCACTATTCTCATCCTTGGAAGCTCGGCCTTGTGCGGTCACTGATCCATCTATGACTCTTGCGCCTGGTGCCACCGGGCCCGCTATGGACGTTATATGGCAATCCTGCAAATTGACGTGTTTGATTAGGGAAAACACGAGAATCAACCCACGTAATATTTCACCAGTCATCGATGACAACAAAATGAGAGAATTGCATGTTTGATACCAAACGTATTTACGAGCATGTGCGACTGGATACGACCATATTTGATATCATAATTTGATCATATTCCTAATCACAATGTGATATAACTGTCAATTTTTTAACAGAAGCGGGTATGTACGTCTACTAACTCCCCTAAATTTACTTATTAGCGATGGATTTTATGTTATAGGGAGTTTTCATCATTTTATTAAGGGCGAAATGCTTCTTTGATCCTAAATGATATGTACAACAAACTTGATTAGTCAAAAAATGTAATATCTATTGGAAAAAAAAAAAAAAAAAAAAAAAGAGAGGCGTCTTTAATAACAATTGTTGTGGAATAGTTCAAAAATGTTGGCCCAAAATATACGCAAAGTAGTCCAATCATCATAATATCTCATCAATGATAGAAAAACTCATTGACGATTTATGTCATGCAGTGTGCATGAATAAGAGGTTGCCCATTAAATTCTAAAACCACAATTTAATGCTTCCCACCTAAGTAATTTATGTTCCCCTCATAAAAATGGTAAATTTATGTGAATCTTTTGTCCATATTCAAATTCAATGACTAGCTATATCTACAGAGTGTTGATTATTAATATCATGAAATATAAATATTTCAGTAAAAAAAAATAAAAAATAGTGAACCACAAATATCCGAATTGAATTTTAAATTAAAAAAAATAGTGAAAATTCAGTTCGATTAGATTTGGCCTGGCTTGTATAAAAGAACAACCTCAATACAATGTACAAATATTATGGTGCAAAATTGTTAATTCTAAAATTACCTCATAAAATGACTTTGCATTCCCAAAAATAAAGTCTATTGAACCTTGGATATAACAATCCTTGAAGTAATGTCGACCCCTATCATCATGTAGTGTGTCCTGCGCTCCAAAGAAACCACACCCCCAAAATGCAGCTTGGTCTCCTGCAATTCTAATGGCCACGGCCTGCGCCCCCATGATTCCTGGACCGGGAATTGGAGCCACGTTCTGTTACAAAATTATAAAATTTTTGATCAAAATTAGTGCCTAAGCCTCAATTTAATTAATCATGTAGATGAATTAAAATGTAATTAAGTATTTTGAATGTACCATAAAACTTATATTTTTTGCAATAAAATTGGCTGCAAAGACTTGAACAGAGCCACTGTAGAATGTGCCGTGAGAAGAGTTGGCCGTGTCATTCCACACCATTGCAGTTGAGGTATACCCTTGCCCTTGAAATGTGATATTAGGCTTAGTTTTTGGAACAATCACCTTTTCACTGAATTAATTCACAATTTGGAAATTAATACATTAATTGAAGAAGAATTTATATGTAGAGTAGCAAAACATGTACATTGTGTACTCACAAATAGATTCCGCTATTGATCCAAATTACGGTCCTTTTTGTGCTCGTAACATTAATTGCATCAATTGCTGATTGAATCGATGTGAAATTGCAACAACCATTAGAATCAACACAAAAAGTTGAAGTTGTGTTCGTGTCTGGTGGGGGAAAATCGGGTGGAAAATCATCGCAAATGGTTGTGGTCGTTTTCTTTTGATCATTAGGATCATGGTGGTGGCGGCTATGGCGATGAGTAAGTGAAATTAGTCCCGGAAGAATAAAGGGTAATGATGAGAATGTTTGAGGGATGAAAATTTGAAGATTAATGTATTTGAGGTAATGTTGGTGTAGAGCCAAGAAATTTGTAGATGCTAAGGATGCAATAAGGGCAAAAACAATGGAAACATAAATGACTTTAGGACTCATATTTTTTGGATTGGGGGAGAAAGAGTGTGACAAGAATGAGTATAAAATGGAGGGAGTAGTGAACAAAAATAGCACTTGAAGTATAAGGTTGATTGGCATGTCTTGCAAGGTACATTGTCCCAAACAACCTACCAATCTTAAAATGGATATATATATGCCAATACAAATATTAATGTCCTTATAACAAGTAGACTTAGGAGGGGACTATAAGCAGACGTAAATTAAAGTTGATAATCAATTTGCATCTCATATTCTTACTCTTTATAGTTTGGTGTGAAGTTTTCTGTAGAAGATTAAGAAAATATAAAAATATAACATTAAAACAACTATTTTCTCCTATGAAGATGTTACTATTATCTCCTAGTGAGCTGGGGTCGTCTAAAATGAGATTTTGAGGGGTGGGGAGCATATAAGATAATATTTATCTTGGTGACATGTGTCATCTTAAAATTTAAATTTAAATAATATATTTTCTTAAAGACAAACTTACCCTTTTTTAAATCTCTTTAAAGACAAAATTATCCTTTCTACATGTCTCACACTTAGTCGCTTCTTTTTAAAAAAATAAAGAAAAATTGGGCCTTTTTTAATCTTCACTTAATCGCTTCTTCTCCAAATAAAGAAAAATTAGGGTTTTGCTTTCTCTGTAAAATTTGAAATTTTGAAGAAAGAAAAGAATGGCTACTACACGGTTATCCATATTTTTTTACCAGAATTGTACCCAAAATCTAAAATCTTGAAGTTTCATCTTTAACGTTGATAAAAAAAACAAAGAATCAATTCTATAACCACTACGTGTTGTCAAAACTATTAACAAAATCTGCATAACCAGCTCTCGTATTCTTTATAATAGTTGTTCTTTGGTTGATTGACCATAACAATAATTCCTCGTATAAACCCTTTTCTCCATTCAATGCAATTGCCAATATTTAAATAAAAAATCTATACATAAATTCACCAAGTCTATTCATAATGCACATAAATAATATCAAAATTCTCAGGTTTTGTTAATGTCATTACGCTTATACTGCACTGGTTACATTCAAAGGAATAAATGTCCAATAAAATAATAAAAAATACTTGTCTTTTTTATTTTTTAGCTAATAAAAAACCAATTCTACCAACACCCCTATTTTAAATTTCGCCTAGGCCCCCCTAATATGTTGTACCGGCCCTATGCGGACAAGGTCTTTCCGGCTCCCCTCGTGTCCATAAATGCATCAAACATTCGTAGGATTTTTAGTAGCATTCTAATGCCTTCTTCTCCACTGCAATCACCATGAGCTTCCTACACAGAACAATGCAAACTAATAGAGTTATGCAACTATGTGGTTTCCTATTTCGCATTTCAAGATTATAACTATTACTCACCACAATCATAACGCTCTTCTTGAACTATATTTTGGAAACAAATACCCAAAAAATATCGTACAATAATGCATGACAGAGTAGAACTGTTCCCACCTGAGTATTTCAAGGGAAAAAAGAGTCACGTCGATTAATTTTCAAGAATCACAAGTGATAAGAATTTAACCTCTTTTGACTAATAAAGCAAAAGTTAACTAATGAGCTTATTTGATATTGTAATGTCTGAATCGATAAAAAGAAAAAAAAATTAAAAGAAAAGTAAGCAAAGTTAAGAAACCATTCTCATTTAACAAGCCAAACCAAAGCAGATGAGAAATGAACCATGAGCATCATAATGGTGTCTGCAATCATCATAGAAGTGTACGGTTCTTTTAAATATATAAAAGTACATGAACCTATCACCAGATTAGAAAACTTAAAAGACGAGATAATATGAAACACAAGAAGATACAGAAGAGAAACATTAAATCAACTCTAGCATTCTGGACGAAGATGGATGTAAAATTGGGTAACAACATTGATACAGTGAACAATGAAGGAATTAGTTGTTAATTTTAGGCTTAAAATGATGAAAGTTCAGTTACTGGAAAGTTTCATAAAAGGACAAAGTTTTGAATTCTATATTCTTAACATAAAAATTCTACACTTGTAGAAAACTAAATGCCAAACATATGTCATTTCTCTCGCATGCTCAAGAATTCAGTGACGTTAAAAAGAGGAAAAACCATTCAATATTAATCCCATATATGTTCATCCACTTTGAATTAAAAAATAAAACATTGAAAGTGAGACCCGCATTATGCACCAACATAATCAACACTTGCCATTCTAAACTCTCCAGAACACAACTAATCACCACATCCCAAACCATGTCACAACCCTACCGAAAAAAGTTACTCCTGTTTGTTCACTCAAGAAGCACCATACATAAGATACACTTATAGGAGCCTCATCACACCCATAAGATTCCTAGTAAGAATAATCGGTAAAATACTAACACCACGAAGGCACATAGGCAAAACAAAAAATCAAACATAGTTTTCAACCTCCAAATCTCATCCAATAAATATTATGACTTGCACTTAATAAGTAGGACATTTTCAAAATCTAAGATGAGACGTCTACCAGCAAACATACGATAAGCTTCACAAAAGCACTTTATAAACATAAGATTATAAATGTCATTTAGTTCATCGCCAGACAAAATTCAGTTCCATTAAAGTCAAAGATTAGGTTCCCACAGCTTGATACCCGTAGACCCATCATTACATTCATATAAGCGAACCAAAAGCTAATTTGGTGCTAAATGACAATAAATTATTCATGAACTATCACATATTGATATTCAAAATTTATTAAGATGCTGAAGTCCCAGACAGTCAGACATCACACTACGTTCTACGGTAACATGGGAAAAAAATTAGCAGTATATCTCCGACCATAGTTCTCGATCCACAAGGCATATATGAGCTAAACCAAAAAGACCAATAGCACTGTCAAAGGTATGACCTATGTTAAACAAGTCAAAGTCGCATAATTCTTACAACATAATCCAGGTGTGCTGTGTGCGCATAGGAATTACACTTGAAGCTCCAAGAATAACACAATTATCAAGTGTAGACCCAAAATCTGCTTTCCACTTAAGCAAAAAACCCTCATCAATCCCCAATATGGGGAGCTTGATTTCGTTGAAATTCTTCAATACATGTGTAGGCGAGTGGTGTGTAAAGCTGTTTTTCTCGATTTCACTGTCGAAATCTTCCGCGAGCGAAGGGAGTCGGCGAGGCGAAGGAGTGATCACCTGAGATAAAGACTACAGGGTTTGAAAGTCCAGAGAAGAAGATGCGGATTAGGGAGGAGATCGGGTGGCGGGATTTATCGGCTGTGGAGGAGGAATCGTCATCAGGGATGACACAATCAACGTGGACGATGACGTTGTTGACCTGAGGAACTAGGGTTTGGAATCGCTTCGAAACATCGCAGCGTCGATCTAGGGCTTTGACATCGCCGATTTTGGTCAAGATTAGGAGGAGGATTGGGTCGAGAGACGGTCGAAATGGTCGATGATTCCGGGTGGATTCTGCTGCCCAAATCTTTTCAAAAAATATGGATCTTAAGGTGTGAAGAACAATGGCTGAGGAGAAAAAATACACTGTCAACACAAAAAATAGAAAACTAATGAAGGAGAGAGAAAATTGTCTCAGAAAAATACATATTTATGAAATGGCAATTTAGTAATTTAAAACGGGGCAATTTAGTAATTTCAGATTTTCTAATTTTTTGTAATGTTCGATTATATGTCCAATGCCACGTCATCACAACACATTTTGACCAAAAATTGTGGCTCAAATTTATCGTTGATTTTTTTTTGTGGTTGAAATAGGGTATCTTATATACACCCTTGTTCCACAAAATCTTATATTAGAAAGACCCTAGTGAGCTTAATGTTCTTTAAATATATGTTTTACTGTATTTTTGCTACGTAGTTTTGAATTACCCGGCCCACTATTGGTATATGTACTATTGTGTCAATATTCCGCTGCTTAAATTATTCTTATTTAATTAATGTCATGCATTGTGATGTTTGATTTTTCAATGCATCTTTTTTTAATTTTATTCTTTTTTATTTTTAGGTTTACACTATAAAGACCAATGACATTAATTAAAGTAATCATTAAAATGATATTTTTGATATTTTATATTTTATGTTAGAAAAATTATTAATTATTGAGTTTCTTAATATGTGTGAAAATGTCAAATATGACAATTAAAATGAAACGGATGAAGCACTTCATTTCCTAAATATAGTAATTATTTTTCTAAAAACGACCCTCTCATTTAAAATAATAATTTGACACTACTTATTATAAATCACTATTTTTAAGGACAAAAATATAAAAATATTTAAATACTCTTCCCTAAAACTCCGTACACAAAATAAAAAGAGTAAGTAATGGAACAATGGAGTATATATATATATATATATATATTTAAAAGTAGAGTAGTGATTAATATCTTGAGATCTAGATTTTGGTATATATTCATTGAAATAGTTTATAGGAATTTAGAGTCCGTTGCATTGAAATAGTTAATAGGAGTTTAGTGTCTGTTTGCTTCGCTTTACACAGAGGCATTTTAATATTTTCTGAAAAGTTTAATATATATTTTTTAAAAAGCTATTTATTTTAGTAGTCTCTCAATTTTAAAAAATAAACTCTTTTAAAAAAGTATCTATCTTATTTCCAAAAAACCTATAGAAAATCTACTTTGATTTGACATAAATTAACATATCTCATGTCCATTTATTTAACATAACAAATTTGATTTGACATAAAATAATGTATCTCTTACACTATTTCTGTTTTTTCAAGGCCCTATTTGAGAGAGTTTTGGCCCGGTCTCAGGTCTCAATTTCAAAAAAAAAATGTTTAGGTAGTTTTGGTGAAACATTTGAAACTCGATTGAGTTAGATTTTGGATATTGAGTTTTGTGTTTTTGAAAAAGTTAAAACTCCACTTGGAGAAAAAAAACAAAAAAAATTCCACTTGGAGTGAGTTTGAATATCGGGATATGGAGAAAAAAGTAGGTGATAGATGTCAAATCAATATTTTTTATAAAGTAATGGGTGAAAAGTTAGGTGGTATGCGTCAAATCAATAATTTATATGTTACGGGAGTTCAAGTTAGGGCATGCGAATATATTTATGAAAGGTTTCATAGAATTTTCCAAACTCCATTTGAAAGAGTTTCTTATCAAAATAGGGTCATAATTTCTTAGAAAGACCTACAACTTTCAAATAACTAAATATACTATTCATTTTGTCTCTAAAAACCCAAACAAGTTAAACAACCTTTTTCTAAAAACACGAAAATCGAAAATATATAAAAAGATCTACAAAATGAGAAGGAAGTGTACAGTTTCATTAAACCTTAGGGATGTAAATGTAATTAGACCTTTTCTTTTTAACCAACTTCCTTTTTCACTGCTCCAGAATCGAGCAAGAAAAGACTGGTAACTTTTCATTTCAGTACACAAAACAATATTCGCAGTGCAGACTGTAGAGAAAGAAGGAGCCCTTTTTGGGTGAGTAAGTAAATAAATAGTTTAGCAGAGGTAGCTGAAATTTTGAAACTCAAAACACAGTCACACACATTACCCACAGAGCAATAAATGCAAAGTTGCCTCCCGGGGCACAGCTCAGTTGGTAAAGAAGGTGAACTGCGGGGCTCACTCCCCCAGGGTGGGGAGTTCGAATCCTGGGAGGAGCAGCCAAGTGTTGTAAAATCTTTGAGGGAGGATGGAGCAGCTTGGTGTTGTAAGTTCTATGGTAGTAGGCTCCCTTGGGGGCCAGGAGTATAAAGAGTGAACAAACCCTGACCAACTCAGGCACATCCCGCGATTTACTTCCGCACATTGCTGAGGGGCCAGTGATGGGTGGTCCAGGACTAAACCTGGGTTAACAAAAAAAAAAAAAAAAAATAAATAAATAAATAAATAAATAAATGCAAAGTCACAGACTACCATAAAACAAATAAATCTCAAATTCTTCATTAATATTTAATACTAGTAATTTATTATTATTATTTATTTATTTATTTTCCTCTGCCACCTAGCTGTTTTTTCTTACTGAATTGACTACTCCATCCTTTTGTTAAGGGATAAAGCCATTTTGTTGGCATTTCTTCATTACTAAGAAAACCTTCTACACTAAGGAATTGAAGTCAAAATTGGTGACTCTCTTGAAGTTTGTAGAAGAGTTGAGGAGGTGGAATTACTTAGCAAAGAAGTAATCTTCATTGCTAAGTAATTAAAAGTCTACAAAAGTGGCTAAGAAGATAAGGAAATTGAAGGAAGAAGAAAAATTGAAATTGACTTCTTCAATTACTTCCTAGCTAAGAAATCAAAAGAAGAAGACAACTTGAAATTGTCTACTTCTTCACCTCCTCATGACATCTATATATATGTTACATTAGTTGTAACATTGGTAGTGTGGAGAACATAGAATAGAATCCCATTTTGAGAGCAAAATAGGGATTGATTCCCACTTGAAGAATAACATTGAGAGAGTGTTAGAAAAATAAAGAGAGAATAAAAGTGAGGTTTCTCCTAATATTTAGTGTCTCTCCTTTGTTATAGAAAGTGTTGTAATCCTTTTGCTATAATAAAATCCTTCTACGGTTTGCTCGACTCCAATTGGTTTTATCTCATTTTTACAAGTTTTCTCATTTCTACTTTAGTTGTATTGAGGTGTCGGTACCACAACTTCCTAACAGTGGTATCAGAGCATCGGGTTTTTAGCCGATTCTTTGTGCTAAAGTAAGATCCAGTTAGTGGTAAAAGAAGACATCCTCAAAGATGGCGGCAAAGTACGAAATAGAGAAGTTCAATGGGAATAATTTCTCATTATGGAAAATGAGAATGAAAGCAGTGTTAAGAAAAGATAATTGCTTGGCAGCAATTGGAGATAAACTCGAGGGGATCACTGACGACAAGTGGAATGAAATGGATGGCAATGCTATTGCTGATTTACACTTAGCATTAGCTGACGAAGTGTTGTCAAGTGTGGCTGAGAAGAAGACGGCAAAAGAGATTTGGGATACACTAATAAAACTATACGAGGCCAAATCACTACACAACAAAATCTTCTTGAAAAGAAGGCTTTACACCCTTCGGATGATGGAGTCAACCACGGTGACTGACCACATCAATACCCTCAACACTTTATTTTCACAGCTCACAACGATGGGGCATAATATGGAAACGAGTGAACGTGCCGAAATTCTACTTCAAAGTCTTCCTGATTCGTATGATCAACTCATCATCAACATAACAAACAGTTTAGAAGTTCTAACCTTCGATGATATTGCAGCTGCGGTTCTTGAAGAAGAAAGTCGGCGTAAGAACAAAGAAGATAGAATAGGAAGCTCACAACAAGTTGAAGCTTTGACGATGATGAGAGGGAGATCAACGGAACGTGGCCCCAGTGGGAGCCAAAACCACGGGAGATCGAAATCCAGAAGTAAGAAAAATGTCAAGTGTTATCACTGTGGCAAGAGAGGGCACTATAAAAGTGAGTGTAGGTATCTCAAGAAGAATGAAGAAGTTAAAGGAAAAGGTTCTGAGTCATCAAAAGCTCAGGGTTGTGTAGCAAGTACGTCGGATGATGGAGAAATTTTATACAGTGAGGCAGCAACAATTACCGAAGGCAGAAAAAGATTCACTGATGTCTGGCTTATGGACTCAGGAGCGACATGGCATATGACTCCGAGGAGAGAATGGTTTCACCAGTACAAACCTATCTCAGGAGGATCTGTGTTCATGGGAGACGATCATGCCTTGGAGATTGCTGGTATTGGTACCGTCAAATTAAATATGTATGATGGTACAGTTCGCACCATCCGAGAAGTACGACACGTAAAAGGCCTAAAGAAAAATCTATTGTCTTTGGGACAATTAGATAGTAATGGGTGCAAAACCCATATTCAAGACGGGATTTTGAAAATAATCAAAGGCGCGCTTGTTGTGATGAAAGCAGAAAAGATAGCTGCAAATCTGTACATGCTTAAAGGAGAAACACATCAAGAAGGAGAAGTGTCTATGGCATCAGCAACTTCAGTAGAAGACTTAACGATGATGTGGCACCGTAAACTTGGCCACATGTCGGAACGAGGCTTGAAGATTCTTGCTGAACAAAAGCTTCTTCCAGGGCTCAAAAAGGTATCATTATCATTTTGTGAGCATTGTGTCACTAGTAAGCAGCACAGATTAAAGTTCAACAGTTCAAATGTTAGAAGCAAAGCTATCTTAGAACTGATTCATTCCGATGTTTGGCAAGCACCGGTTATGTCCCTAGGAGGTGCAAAGTACTATGTGTCTTTTATAGATGATTACTCCAGGAGATGTTGGGTGTATCCAATCAAGAAGAAATCGGATGTGTTTTCTGTTTTCAAAACATTCAAAGCGCGGGTGGAACTTGAATCTGAAAAGAAGATCAAGTGTATGAGGACAGACAATGGAGGAGAATATACCAGCAATGAATTTGATAACTTCTGTCATCAAGAAGGAATCAAGAGACAGTTCACAGTGGCATACACTCCACAACAAAATGGAGTAGCAGAGCGGATGAACAGAACCTTGTTAGAAAGAACAAGAGCTATGTTGAGAACTGCAGGGATGGCAAAATCATTTTGGGCAGAAGCAGTCAAGACCGCCTGTTATGTGATCAATCGGTCACCATCAACCGCAATTGATCTAAAAACGCCGATGGAGATGTGGACTGGTAAGCCAGCTGATTATTCTCATTTACATACATTTGGAAGTCCTGTGTACGTTATGTACAATGCCCAAGAAAGATCGAAGTTGGATCCAAAATCCAGGAGATGTATTTTCTTGGGGTATGCTGATGGTGTTAAGGGGTACCGCCTGTGGGATCCCACTGCCCACAAGGTGATAATCAGCAGGGATGTGATATTCACAGACGATAAAATACAAGAAAAAGAAAATGATAGCATGACCAAAGAAAAACCAGATACTACTACAGTTGAAGTTGAAGATAAACAAGAACAAGTTCTAGATTCTTCTGAAGCAACACCCGAACATGAAGAACAAGAGCAAGCTGAGTTGACAACTCCACAAGTTCGACGGCCAACTCGGGAGAGAAGACAACCAGCTTGGCACTCAGATTACATTATGGAGGGAAATGTTGCATACTGTCTACTCACAGAGGATGGAGAGCCGTCAACTTTCCATGAGGCTACAAAAAGTCAGGAAGCTTCTTTGTGGATGACAGCAATGCAAGAAGAAATTGAAGCTCTCCATAAAAACAAAACATGGGATCTTGTTCCGCTACCACAAGGAAGAAAAGCCATTGGAAACAAATGGGTCTACAAGATCAAACGAGATGGCAATGACCAAGTGGAGCGGTATCGTGCTAGATTGGTGGTGAAAGGATTTGCTCAGAAAGAAGGTATTGACTTCAATGAGATATTTTCTCCTGTTGTTCGACTAACAACAGTCAGAGTAGTATTGGCGATGTGTGCTACATTCGACTTGTATTTAGAGCAGTTAGATGTGAAAACTGCATTTCTTCATGGAAATCTTGAAGAAGAAATATATATGCTCCAACCAGAAGGTTTTGAAGAAAAAGAAAAAGAGAACTTGGTTTGCAGGTTGAACAAATCTCTATACGGTTTAAAACAGGCGCCGAGGTGTTGGTATAAGAGATTTGATTCCTTCATCATGAGCCTTGGATACAACAGACTTAGTTCAGATCCTTGTGCTTACTACAAGAGATTTGGTGATGGTGATTACATTATTCTGCTGTTGTATGTTGACGACATGTTGGTAGCAGGCCCCAACAAAGATCGTATTAAAGAATTAAAGGCACAACTGGCTAGGGAATTTGAAATGAAGGACTTGGGACCAGCAAACAAGATTCTAGGGATGCAAATTTACCGAGACAGAAATAATAGGAAGATTTGGCTCTCTCAGCAAAATTATCTGAAGAAAATCTTGCGGCGCTTCAACATGCAAGATTGTAAGCCAATTTCTACCCCTCTTCCTATTAATTTCAAGTTATCCTCAAGTATGAGTCCTAGCAATGAAGCGGAGAGGATAGAAATGTCTCGAGTACCGTATGCATCAGCAGTGGGTAGCTTAATGTTCGCTATGGTTTGTACTAGACCAGACATTGCACAAGCAGTGGGAGCAGTTAGTCGGTACATGGCGAATCCTGGTAAAGAGCATTGGAGTGCTATGAAGAGGATCTTGAGATATATCAAGGGTACCTCGAATGCTGCATTACGTTATGGAGGATCAGACTTTACTGTCAGAGGCTATGTTGATTCAGATTTTGCAGGTGATCTTGATAAAAGTAAGTCCACCACAGGTTATGTGTTTACTTTTGCTGGAGGAGCTGTTAGTTGGGTTTCGAAACTGCAGTCTATCGTGGCTACTTCTACGACGGAAGCAGAATACGTAGCAGCTACACAAGCTAGCAAAGAGGCAATATGGTTGCAAATGTTACTGGAAGAGCTCGGACACAAACAAGAGAAAGTTGCTCTATTTTGTGATAGTCAGAGCGCTTTGCACTTAGCAAAGAATCCAACATTTCACTCAAAGACAAAACACATACGAGTTCAGTACCACTTTGTACGAGAAAAGGTGGAAGAAGGAAGTGTGGATTTTCAGAAAATCCATACAGAGGACAACCTAGCAGATGTTCTGACAAAGCCGTTAAATAGAGACAAGTTCACTTGGTGTCGATCCTCTATTGGCCTAGCAGAAATGTAAGCAGCATGGATATAGCAAAGTAGAAAGGATGAAAGCTACAACAAAAGTGACTTTAAGTGGGAGATTGTTAAGGGATAAAGCCATTTTGTTGGCATTTCTTCATTACTAAGAAAACCTTCTACACTAAGGAATTGAAGTCAAAATTGGTGACTCTCTTGAAGTTTGTAGAAGAGTTGAGGAGGTGGAATTACTTAGCAAAGAAGTAATCTTCATTGCTAAGTAATTAAAAGTCTACAAAAGTGGCTAAGAAGATAAGGAAATTGAAGGAAGAAGAAAAATTGAAATTGACTTCTTCAATTACTTCCTAGCTAAGAAATCAAAAGAAGAAGACAACTTGAAATTGTCTACTTCTTCACCTCCTCATGACATCTATATATATGTTACATTAGTTGTAACATTGGTAGTGTGGAGAACATAGAATAGAATCCCATTTTGAGAGCAAAATAGGGATTGATTCCCACTTGAAGAATAACATTGAGAGAGTGTTAGAAAAATAAAGAGAGAATAAAAGTGAGGTTTCTCCTAATATTTAGTGTCTCTCCTTTGTTATAGAAAGTGTTGTAATCCTTTTGCTATAATAAAATCCTTCTACGGTTTGCTCGACTCCAATTGGTTTTATCTCATTTTTACAAGTTTTCTCATTTCTACTTTAGTTGTATTGAGGTGTCGGTACCACAACTTCCTAACACCTTTCTATAGTACAGTACAAACAAATATTAATGTATGTTCCGTTGATCTCAGTCCACAATCCACATTTTCACACACACAGTTACTCATTGATGAGTGAGCAATAAATGCGGAGTTGTTGTTGTTGTTCTTTTGGTTGTAATTTCCAACTGATAGGGGCAGATGAGAATCTAAATAAGTAAGGTGAGATAAGAACTGTTGGTTATGGGCTGTGTTCTAGTGAAAACAGTCATTCGCCGTAAACGCCGTGATTCAGGACGCGCCGCCGTGAAGGAGAAGATCCAGGAGTTTCCGGAATTTCGCTTGAGAAGAGGTGTCTCCGCCTCCGCCGCGGAGGCGGAAGGGTGGCCGTCGTGGCTGGTTGAGGTTGCGGGGGACGAGATCAAGGACTGGAAACCCCGACGCGCTAACACCTTCGAGAAACTTGATAAGGTATTAATTATTCAATCTGCATTTTGTTTACAATTGATGCAAGGGATACGGTACCTTTGTTAATGCGGAAGGCACAATACCTGGTTGAGTCTTTTCACTTTGGGTGTAATGCCAAAAGTTTAATGTATTCTCAAGGGAAGGTATAGGAGCGTAAACGCACCGATTAAGTTCAAGCTTGATTTGAATTTTTCTTATCGAGCTTGAAATTGTGTTTGAACTTAGTTTAACAGTCAAACGAATCGAGCTCTAATTTATCGAACGAGCTCAAGTTGATTTTCAAGCAATTTGATTTGTACATTTATGTTGTCAAGTTTTGGCTTATCGAGCTTTAAAAAAAAATTAAAATTCAAAATTTTGTTCAAGCTTGTCGGATATGGCATAAGGAACGAGCTCAAACAAGCTTTTACCAAAGATCTCGAGCTATTATCGAGAAGTTTGGTTTGATTTTCAGCCCTAGGTATAACTTGTACAGCACAATGTACAACCATTTTATCATTTTTTTTTGGTTTGGTTGTGCAGATTGGGCAAGGGACATATAGCAATGTGTACAAGGCTAGGGACTTGATGACAGGGAAGGTGGTAGCACTGAAGAAAGTAAGATTTGATAATGTAGAGCCAGAGACTGTAAATTTCATGGCTAGAGAAATACTTATTTTAAGAAGGCTGAATCATCCTAATGTTATCAAGCTTGAAGGTCTTGTTATCTCAAGAATGTCAAGCAGTCTTTACCTTGTTTTTGAGTACATGGAGCATGATCTTGCAGGCCTTGCTGCTGTCCAAACTGTCAAATTCACCGAGCCCCAGGCAAGTTCGTTTACGTACTTTTTGTATGTTCGATACATTTTTAGTTGTTGCAAAATGAATTAAATGATTGGCTCGATGTCCATGTTCCAATATTGTCATTTTGATTTTAGAAGTGAATGCATGTTGTGCAATACAGTTTGTTTTGTTTGAATGATTATAACATCCATAAAGTTCATTGCATTGTTTTGGTATTTCTTCACCTCTCAACTACTAGAAAAGAGGCCTAATAGGTGTTTTCTTGGGTGCAATAATGTAGTTCCCTTAATATAGGCTAGAAAATTTCTTGCAAACTATTGCAACCTCGGATATACTAATGCACTTGGATTTATAAGTTCCTCTTTGTTTAGCAAGGTGCTATAACTTGTGCATTTGCCTTTTATGACATTATCGCGGAGCTTTGCTAGGTTCTGGATTTTGGTTGCCTGAACTATAGTGATTCAAAAATCGCTGTATCTTCTCCTCTGTTTCTTAAGCTGACTGGCCAGAATTAGTATATGAATTTTGCATCCAACAAAGTTCAAGTTAGCATAGTTTAAGGTAAAAAAGAACAACTGGATTAGAAAAAACAAGAACAAAGACCGTCTTTTGTTATGTAAAGCAGATATGTTCAATAGGAAAATTTCCTTTTTGTACATTATTTCTGAAATATAGAATAAGATAAACAAGAAGCGTCTGTGATTTATATGCATTCAGCACATTTTTCAACTTTTAAACAGTTGTTTGGAACTTAAAATTGAAGCTGTTAAGTTTACAGAGAATACAATTGCAGCCTCTGGTGTCTACAACAAAAATTTAATCAGATTTTGGAAGCTTAGACATTTTATTTTAGAAATGTAGTTTATCTTCTAAAAAGGGTCATATGTAGATAACATTCTTCTTTAAGTGCTTCGATTGGCAAACTTTAAATAAAATATAATGCTGCATTTCTTACTCGATTTCAGTGTAGCTCATACTCCACAAACAAATTTACATATAAATAATACTTGAATTGCTCGTTAGTTACTATGCTATGTTTCATGGTGCAGGTCAAATGCTATATGAAACAATTACTTTCTGGTCTAGAGCATTGCCACAACAATGGAGTCCTACATCGTGATATTAAGTGTTCTAATTTGCTAATTGACAATGAAGGAAACTTAAAAATAGCTGATTTTGGGTTAGCTTCTTTCTTTGATCCTCAACACAGGAAACCAATGACAAGCCGTGTTGTCACCCTTTGGTACCGTCCTCCCGAACTTTTGCTAGGTGCCACTTTTTATGGTGTTGGTGTTGATTTGTGGAGTGCTGGCTGTATTCTAGCAGAGTTGCTAGCTGGAAAACCAATACTACGGGGTCGAACAGAGGTACTTTTATCTAGTTTCATGACTTTCATCGAACTTTATTCTATTATTTTGTCAATATACTTGTTTAATCCTTTAGGGTATTAAATTTGTTCTATAGATTGAGCAACTACACAAGATATTCAAATTATGTGGTTCTCCAACTGAGGATTACTGGAAAAAATCAAGATTCCCAAATGCAACTCTTTATAAACCACAGCAACCGTATAAGCGTTGCATAGTTGAGTCCTTTAAGGATTTTCCTTCATCTTCTCTTGCTCTGATAGAAACTCTTCTGAAAATCGATCCTGATGCACGTGGAAACGCGACTGCAGCATTGAATAGTGAAGTAAGCAACCTTAAAACCTTATACTTTTAACTGTATTGGAAATCTTTTCTCATTTTTTGATATTTGCGACCAGTTTTTTTCCAATGAACCATACGCTTGTGAGCCATCAAGCTTACCTAAATTTCCTCCAAGCAAGGAAATGGATTTGAAATTAAGAGATGAAGAAGCCAGAAGGTGCTTTTTAACTTTCTTCACTTTTCTATAAATAGCAACTCTTTGCCAATACCTTATTATATGCTAACATCCTTTCCTCCTTTCTAGGCGACGAGGTTTAGTCGAAAAACCTCAAGTTATAAATGGTAATAGAAGAGTACGAGTACGTGACAAGATCAACCGTGCAATTCCAGCTCCAGAAGCTAATGCAGAACTTCAAACAAACTTAGATGTATGTTTAGATATACTTATTACTCTCATTTTTGCGACAGTTTTATAGTCGATTAACTTATATTATTGTGCAGAGATTGAGAATAAATTCAGATGCTAAAGCCATGAGCAAGAGTGAAAAATTTCCACCACCACATCAGGATGGAGCAGTAGGCCACCATCCTCAAGATGGCCCTGTATCATTTGGTGCAGCAGCTGATGCTTCATTTAGTTCTTCGACTTTTGATAAAAAATCATCAATAATCGTTAGTTCAAGGAGGAAAAACAATAAAGAAGAGCCCGAAGGGGCTCTGTCTCGAAGATTCATCAATGCATTCTATCCATCTTCCATTGGTTGGTCAATGGATTTCAGGTTCAACCGCAGACGAACAGTTTCAGGGAATTTTGGCGAACAAAGGTAGAGAAGGAGATAGTAAACAAGTTTTGAAAAGTTAGGTGTTTTTACAATCACAGTTATCAAGTGTATTATGTGTATTTTCTTTTTCATTGTAGACTTTGTAATCATAATTGGGATTCTTTTGTGTATAATCAAAGTAATTTTGATTCTAAAAAATGGTGGACTATCGAGCATATCACGTGGTTCGGTTATTTGAAAGGTTTGTGTATAGTTCAGGTTATGTATCTAATCAAAGTTCTAACAATGCCTCGTATCATTGTTTTTCGTTGGTGATTTTCAATCAAGGGTCAAGGTCATTCACACAGTTATCTTTATTCTAGTATTATCCCTTTTGAGCACTATCAAGCATATTATGTGCGCCTAAATTCGTGCATTGCGGGGGACTAGTATTTTTCATTAAACCAAGCACCCGTTGATAATCTAATATCAATCTAATACTCCATGATATAAATTTCGGTCACATAGTGACTTTGACGAGTCAAGTTTTTTATTTTTTTCCATTGGGAGAGCAAAAACCGAGATAAAACTCCCTGAATTTAATTTGGCTCATGAAATGGTTATGCATGAAGAATAAATGTATTCTGCCCCTGAAATTTTATCAAATCACAAAAGAATTGCACTCATGCTTTCGATTCTTCTTCTGGCATTCTCTCCAAATCAGTTAATTTTACAGATTAACATTCTCCAAAATTGCCACGAAAAGAACATCATATGTCAGAAGCTTATTTCCTACGAAAACTTATTGTTTATGTTCCTAGCAAGAGTAAAAACTTGTCAACTCTCATGTTCGAGGAATCATTCGAACTTTTTTCAAGAAATTGTAATGAAAAGTACTCGCCGTACAAGCGTATAAAAGAATAATTTTAACGGCAGAAATCTGAGAACAAACCAGCTCTTTCTTCCTGGTAACTCTATGCAGTTGCAGCTAATGAATTCGACCGGTAACATGCCCTCTTTACGGCACGAACAATGTCGTCAACCTGACAAAAAGATAAAAGTTGAGATAAGGGCAAGTAACAAATTTTGGATTAGGTAGTATTAACAAATGTGATATACTGATGTCAAATAAACTAAAAAGTTTTGTTCAGAAAGAAGAACAAACCTGTGGAACGGCCAATCTCTCAAGATTTGCAGCATAGGGCATGGGGACATCAGCCCCAGAAATCCTCTCAACAGGTGCATCAAGATACCCGAAGCTTTCTTCAACAACAGATGCACTGAAGAGCCACAAATGAACATAAGTATAAAACGATAGGAGGCGTAGATTACACATACACACATCTAGGTAGAGGGGGAGAGAGAGAGAGAGAGAGAGAGAGAACCAGATCTCAGCGCCGACGCCATGTTGAGGGAATCCTTCTTCGACAGTGACAAGCCTATTGGTTTTTCTAACAGAAGCATTTATAGTAGATCTATCAAGAGGGCGGATAGAGCGAAGATTTATAACCTGCAGAAAACAAAAGGAGTCCAATAAGACTAAGATTCAGAGAACCCTTCTTTTCGGTTTTAAATCTATATAAGATGCAGAAAACATAGTTGAGTTTATTCTTAATTACCTCAGCACTGATTCCTTCTTTTGCTAGAATTTCAGCAGCCTGCACATATTAGATTAAAATCAATTCAGACACAAGACGTCACAGATCAAGATTGCAGATTTTCATCACATTAACTAAATTCCAATGAAGTATAGAATAGGTTTAGTTGAGTCACGTTTCACAATTTCACTAAACTATGCATCTGAAATGTGTTCAATCAACAGTCGATTACTCCTATTATGATTTTCTTGACTAAATTGTTGGAAAAATTACCAGAAAAGATGCAAATTCGCAGTAGTGAACTCTTAGATTTTAAGGCTGCATGTATAAGCTTGACAGTTTTCAAATTACACATGATCATCACAGCAAGTAGAATTGCGGATACTGGGAACTAAGACTGGTATTATGGTTGTAGATACAATAATAAAATCGATAAGATAACTGACCAGGTATGTTTAAATTTTGGAAACATACAAACGTAAACAGTAATGGAACTCCAAAAAATGCATAACATGCCTCCATAACCATATAAATAAGCACTGAAGCCACAATGCTAGCGCGTAGTTTGATACTATTAGAGCTGTCATAAAATTCACTCTCTTTGATACCAAATTCTCGGAATTATAAATATCTATTTTGCAACATAAGATATCACAAACCAAACTTAATATCCATGAGTTTCGTAGAAACACAGCACCTCACTTTGTTTCTGTGCAAGTTGTTTTTTCTTCAGAGGTCTACTTTAATACTCCTTGTTTATAGTTCAATAAAGAGAAACTTGTGCCATACGAATCAACAGTTCGTCATTCATTCACAAATAGAATTACAGACCTGGAGAGCATAGCCAACCATCTTTGAGAAAGTAGTAATTGTTACATCCTTTCCTTCACGTTCTATCTGTCAAAAGATTCAGTGAACAAGAAATGATAAATATTAAGATACAAACAGAGTACAACATACTCTAGAGTCTTGTAACACCCCAATCCCACATTGATTGTGGATGAATTGTTTGAATGGTTAATAGAGACTTGACCTACTTCTACTTGTCAACATGGGCTTAAGCATTTTGGGATAGTGGACTAGAGCCCAACAATGTTGACAAGGCCAGAAGTGGATCAGGGTCTTTACAAGTCTAGAGGGTATACCTTAGCTTTACCAATAGGAAGACAGAAACTGGAGTCAAGAACTTCAGCTGATACAGGAAATGATTCACCATATCTGTACACCAAAAGTTAATCACTGAGCATCAGCATATACTTCTTACAGCAATACATAAAATAGAGATTGATACCAAAATCATAAGTATGAACACTATACTACTGACAGTAATTCATTTTCGAGAAACACAACAGGATCTGGATCCCTTATGGCAGCTTTAAGCAGGCCGCGAGCATCTTCTGCAGAATATGGAACCAGTACCTTTAATCCTGGACATGCACCAAACCATGCTGCATAACACTGCAAATATACAAACTCTTTTGAGTGAATATTGAGTACTTTTAGTCCCAATTATGAATGTATTTTGGAAAAAATGTGAGAATCTATTCTCCATTAAGAAATCTCATTCTTGCACAACTATCAAACTTATCTGGACAGAGAGTAGATTAATTATGCAAATTCCTTGTGCAAAAGGATTATTTGCACAGAAGCATATGTACAATTAAGGAGAAACTGAAAACATGTTATACCTTAATTATGTAAATAAAATTATTTAAAACTTATGAAATTTTAGTATTCATGTGCATTTAGAGCAGTACATACTGTGAGTCTGTGACGTTTAGTTGGATACATCATGTCCATACACATATATACATAGGTCTTACCATTCTTACACGGTAATAGCTATATACACATACTCATATTCATATATATACATAGGTCTTACCATTCTTACACAGTAATAGCTATATACACGTACTCATATTCATATATATCCATAGGTCTTACCATTCTTACACAGTAATAGCTATATACACGTATTCATATTCATCTTATTTCCCTTATGTTTCCACTTCTTTCTGTATCTATTATCTCATATTTCTCAAGAAAATGGAAGAAAACCACATAAATATTTAAATCTATAAATCTCAGATTCTTGGTAAACAAACATCTCTCAAATAGTTCACTCCACAAACTTCTCAACAAATTTATCCGTTTTTTTTTTCTTTTTCATAACCAAGAACCCCAGCTGCCACCTGTGACTCTACCTATTCATCTTTTCTTAGTATTCCTCCATTTTGTAGAGACAGAAATTTAGTAAAATAA
The DNA here is from genome assembly GCA_030819805.1 of Penstemon newberryi var. newberryi. Lineage (NCBI taxonomy): Eukaryota > Viridiplantae > Streptophyta > Magnoliopsida > Lamiales > Plantaginaceae > Penstemon > Penstemon newberryi. The sequence goes on from JAUALY010000008.1 coordinate 3,326,745, forward strand.
ATTAATATAAAGTGGACTAGCTAAGCATATACAAGGACTTCTTAACAGTACACCAAATCTGAACTCTGAAGATCGCATTGAATAGCATTTAAATTCATACCTGAGAATGCTGAGCACCAACACCGGCAGCAGCACCATTTGGGCCTCTGAAAACAATAGGCACTGATATCTGGCCAGCAGACATATAATTTGACTTTGCAGCAGAATTGATGATGTGATCAATAGCCTGCAATGGATGTCTTAGTCAAATTCATAGCTTTACCTTAACTCATTTCTCTAGATTAAAGTATTCAAACAAACCTATTCATGTTCAAATGTAGCATCCTAGAAAACCTTCCCCAAGTTCTCCTCAACCACCCCCACTTCCCAACAAAGGGGAGAAAAAAAGTTTTTCAGCTTATAGCTTCCAAGTGGAATTAAAAGCAAAATATAACATTCGACAAGAACCTATGCAGCGAGACTGGTCACTGAACTCCTTGGTTTAGTTCTTGTTATTAGGGTCCCCAAGCTGACTAGATTATGAATCATAATCTGTTGTTACTGTAATCTCTGTTCTTAATATCTAATGTAAAAGGGAATCTAGCATTTATATTCAAAAGAATCCAACAACTATTTCAAAGGCCCAAATTCGTTTGACCTCTACAATGTGGTTGACAAATAGTACTCAAACTGGCCAATATTTTCTCCATACCAATGTTTATCAAGCAAGTTCAACGTGAACCGCCAGTAAGAAGTAATATAACAAAAACTTAACTCAATAAAGTATGTCTCATCACTTAAATTTTTATTTTGAACTTATCTCATCAGTGATTGTTTTACTAGAACAAAAAAGCCTATTGCTTGGATATGAAGAAAAATGGATACAGGAAACACTAGTGGAGCACAAGAACAGAATGTTAAACATATCCATGAACAAAAATAGAAGAAAACTTGCAGGTTGTCATTGGTGGAAGGTACTACAACCTCAAAAGGGATTTAAGGAAAATTGATGCATTAATGAACAAAATCGCAGCAGAAAGGAAAAAGAGAAGTTCTAACCTGCATTGAGAAATTAAAAGTCATGAACTCAATTACAGGCCTCAGACCATAATATGCTGCACCAACTCCGATTCCAGCAAATCCAGCCTATGAAAATACTACGTAACTTAGAGTGATACTTTTCTGCTCATTTCGTTCAAATAATTTGTAAGTATGGGATGATGACCAACCTCGGTAATGGGAGTGTCGACGACCCTCTCAGGACCATATTTATCCAGAAGACCTTTAGTGATCTAATAAAGAACATATCAAATGAAAACTAGCTCGTAATTTAGAGAAATCTTCATTAAAGAATTGAGGTGATAATTCATGTAACACTCACCTTATAAGCACCCTGATACTCACCAACCTGTATAAAGGAACAATATATCATGAAACCCAAAAGAACAAATATACAAGAGAGAGAGAAAAATAATTGGGATCAGCAGACCTCTTCGCCCATTAAAAATACTTTGGGATCAGCAGACATCTCTTCATCAAGTGCTGAATTTAAAGCATCGCGCACTGTCATCTGCAAGAACTTGTGAAAGGAACATTGTTTACCATAACTACACACATATGTACATACATATTGATTTACAGATATTGGATAATGCCCCTTAACAATTGGAAACAATCATAAGTGAGTATGTTTGCAGTTTGCAAAATATCCCATACTATTTTATAGGTCTAAACTGAGAAACCAACTTTTCATACATTATAATTTGTAGTACTCCTCGGAAGAGGGAAGTGAAAGAACATTTACATCTAAAGTTCCTACTAAGGTGAAATTCAATAAATCGTTAGATGCAGAACTAAGTCTAAACACACAATTTTGCAACCAAATGAGATAATTATTACCTCCTTTGCAGTGGAGGAAAAGGCCCTGGACGCAATAACTCGAATTCCTTGCTCCAAACTCTTTCAAACAACAAAAAACAAACGATTTAAAGTATAAGTCACGTTGCTGTTCAAAACCGCTACCAATCAATCAAATGAACGATGTAAGATGTAATAAAATAATCTAATTGTTATATTATACCAAAGCAGGATTGCCATTGCAGGCTACTCTTCTCCTAATAACCCCCAACATACTTTCTTCGAGAAACTCCCTGGATTTACATCAAACAAAAAATACATCATAAATACACATAAATCAACAAACATACACAATACCTATATAAATAATATAAATACGTGAAAATACGCGGAATAATCAAATAGGATCGGAAAACAAAATATGGTTATCTGAAAATGAGAAACAATTAAATTAGAAAAACAAAGAGATACAAAGAACCTGATTGTTTGATGTATTTCGCTCAAGGGAAAATTTGGATCCGAATATACTTTCTACTTTTTTTGTGCGAAGGAGATCGAGAATTAATAGTAAAAGAGTACAACTCGTCTTTGTTGGGTTGGTGGCCCCGGTCAGTTTCAACGGGTGCTGTAATGATGCTCAATATATGAAAGGTGGGATTCTATAAATATGAAAATTTTGATAGAAAAACCAAAAAAAGAAGTAGACAGAATTAACAATATGGATGCTGTATTTAATACTTGCTCCAGTCCATTAATCTTTATTTCTTGATACTTTGACCAATTAAATTTTACAAAAATATAATAAATAATTTAATTAATATATTTAATTAATAATTTAATAATGTCATATGACACTATGTATATTAATATTTAAAAAGTTTAATATGCAAAAAAATGTAAATAATTTAAAATAATAAGTTACTTAAAATATTGAAAAATTTGACCAAATACTATAACTAATGAAGTAAAACTAATGGGACGGAGAGAGTAATTAATAGTGACCTACAAAAGGAATTATCATATCCACGTTTAATTTTATTAGCCTTAAGCATGGATCAATATTTGATGAAAAGAATTAGCATAAATTTGAAAAGAAAAAAACATTTTTTAGTATGTTGAGAATGAGAGGGAAAATTTTTATTGATTAGAATATTAGTTTTTAGAGATAATGGAAATTTAAGATAATCATAATAAACTTTAAAAAATATGATGAGACAAAAATATCCTCCATTCATCATCAGCACGTCTTCGTATATATAAAAAAAATTCAACACAAAAAATAAGGATTCTTATTGAGGAATTGATAAATTGTTTTTATTTTTATTTTTTGTTAATGAATATAATAGGAGAAGTGGAGGAATGAAAAAAAACTATGTAATTAAATAACTTTAAGGGTAAATAGGAAAATAAAAAATTTGGTATCTTAAACCTAAAAATAAATGAAGCAGTGAACCAGCTTACCCATGTATTATTTTGCGTGTTTACGTAATACTTTTCACCTCCACATTCAATCTCAGTCAAGTGAGTTACATTTTTCAATGGAGTGAGATAAATTGATCCTTTTTTAATTTTGATGAGAGGATAAAAAACTCCTTCTTAATAATTATGCATTTGACATGAGGTAAATGAAATTAACTTTTAATTTTTTATTGGTAATAACATTTAAGCTATTCATATTATTAACATTTATAACATAAAATCTATAAAAGAAAAACATATTGAACTTAGTAATTTTCGTGATTGTACAATTTTTTCTTTAATATGTTTGTAAATTGATTACTTGTGGATAAAATAAAACTATTTTCATCTTTAGTTGAATTAATCAGATAAAATTCTCATTAAAAAGAAATATGTAAATTACATCAAACATGTATCTTTATTTTAAATAAACTCACTAGAGGAAAAAAGTTAATTTCTACAAGACTTCACTAACTTAATTGGAGATGGATAAATTGACATATTACAATATAAATATAATTGTTTTTACTTTAGGAATATCAATGTAGAAATATACTCCATAGAAAATAAAAGTAAAACGAATAATTGACAATTTTCCCAGGCTCACTCTTTCGTCATTTCAGACAAATTTTACGAAATGATCAATGTAGTTTTGTGGAAAAGTTGATTTTAAAATACCAAAAAAACAATATAGAGAAAAAAACTATTAAAAGTTGATTGACATTTATCCATTTCCAAACTCCCACGAATAAGAAATAAAACCATCTTTATTTTAATTTATTTATCTTCCTCTACAGACAACAAAACTGTAGATTGTATAAGATTCTACAAGTGTTGAAGACTGCACATTTTGGACAAGAAGAAAGTGGGAGAAATTGTAGGGAACGCACAATGCAGATGTATATTAACTGTAGAGGGATGAGGCTATAGAGAATATTCAAATTGGCCTTTTTTTTCCTATGCGACCCTATTGTTAGATTTAGTAATTTCTTTGCCTTTTCTGGGTGCGGAAGGGTTGGTGATTTAAGTTTATTCACCCACCCTACAAAATAAAATATAATAATTTCTAAATACTAAATGAGGCATGCTTGGTAGTTAAACAAGAATTATCTTATCTTATTTTCTTTTCTTGTTTATTTACTTTTCAAGTTTTCATAAAAATGTCTGGAAAGAAAATATGTCATTTATCTATGTCTAAAAATGTGACACAATACAAATAATATTATTTCGGCCATATTTTTATACAATTGTTGCACACATTTTTAATAAAGTTATTTATTTTTCATACATACTGAGTATCCGGGGTACTAGACCTATATAATTTAATCATTCTCAAGATACTATCGTACACACTACGTGGGAATTCTTCTAGTCAGAAATTCTAGTTAGTTTCGCCACATTGTGATGACTAGCTCATTCTACTAGACCAAGCACTCGATAGTTTTTTAAATTTAGTATATGAATCAGTAATGTTGTCAATATAGTGAAGTTTAACACAAACTCGACCCGATTTGTCATGAATTTTGAACGATTAGAGATCCAATGGAGTTGATACGATAAAAAAGATCCATGATCAGAAATACATGGAGTGAATATGAATCTATGTTTGATATGATTTTATGCATATTTAACTAAATAACATGAGTTTGTTCTGATACATTAATATTTCAATGTGATAGCTGAACCATTTGAAGTAAGTAGAGAATGTGTTTCTATATTAAAATTAGTGGATTATGAAGAAGGTTTGAACATGCAAGTCGAGTTAAATGAAAATATAACATAAAAACATGTTGTGAAGTAACATACGGGTGAAAATTTTGAAAGTTTAATTTTATTGAGTATAAAAAAAAATGTGTTATTTGAATGAGACTCAAAAACCTCAAACCCTAAACAAGATCCAAATCTGACCCGATATAGGTGAAATTTGATCCGGACCAAACATGTCCCTACATGAACACGACCCCTTCACAACCCTAGTAATCAAAAATTGAGTTTTTTAAATTATATAAAGTCACACTAAAATATTTTTTTTTTCTTTCTTTTCAGACGGAGTCAAATAATATTTTATAGACAATAACTTTCATTATGAAAGAGCTAAATCCAAAAATATTTCATGTGCTTTGTTTAATAGAAAAAAAAAAAAAACTTTGAATTTATGTTAGCAAAAACTCTCCTGTGTTATTTTTTTATTAGCAAAATATCATATTTGAAATTCTTTTATATATCAAAAGAAAGGTTATTGTCAATTTTTCAAGTGAACTTTCAAAGTTAAAAATAGGATCATTGTCAATTTTTGTAGGTGAATATAAAAGTTTTCTTATTTTTGTGTACATATATAATTTTCATTTTTTCTACAAAGTGTGTCCTTCAATACTTCGGCTCGGGCGAAAGTTTTTTTTTTTTTTTTTTTGCTAATTAGGCTACGCATAGGGTTATTTTTGAATTAAAATCCATTATGAAAGAATTTCTCCACAACATTGCGGCGTTGCAAGCATATTTAAGCTTTTAAATTGAGTCACCTTAAATTATTTGAAATCCCAATTCACTTTCCGGCATTTTGGAAAGAAAATATTTAGACGAAACTCTTTAAATCTGTAATTTATGCTATGGGCTCCTGAAATCCTTTCTCCAGTCATAGGGGTTAATACAATCTACAGTTTCACGAAAAAGAATTCAATGAGTGATTGATTTCAAAAGACAAAAGCTACGATATAAATCACTTGTATCTATCTGTGATTCAATTACAGTTGAGCTATGCTGCTAAGTATATGTTGGAACTTTACAAATGACAAAATGCCCTGTTTTCTAGTGTAATTAGTTGTTGAATCAAGCGGTTGTACTTTTGCGGGCGGGGAGAAGATGGGCGTGGTGGTCGTGCGAAGAATGGGATGGAGTGTAGCACGATTTCACGTTCAATCCCTTGGGTAATTTAAAGCTCCTCCTTTTTCTTCCTCTCTTAACATTTGTTTTCACCGATGAATGCTGCAATTACAGCATTTATTAATAATGTGTAGGGAAATGAAAGATACTTCCTCTGTGAAATGTTTATTGCACAGTACTAGCACGAAATTACTGCATGAAATGTTTATTGCATAGTAATATTAAAAGTTAAGCATGAAACTACCTATTGTATAGAATCCCCGTGTACTATTCAAAGTTCAACATGAAACCCCCCATTGTTAGAAATAGGTCGTTTCGGATCGGAATATTTCAAGGAATTATTTTTAGAATAGTTCACGTGAAGTTGCAACATGAAGTATTTAAAAAATAATTTCTTGAAATATGTATACCGAAACGACTTAATTGGTACTGATGGGGGTTTTCGTGCCGAAATTTTAAAAACCCAGGGGATTCGATGCATTCACACGGTAGTTTCGTGCATGTTTGACATAACACATGAGAATATTTTGCATTTATCTCGTAATGTGTATATAAGAATTTATGTTTGGGAATGTGAATAAGAAACTAAAGCTGTTCTGAAACAAATCCGAGTTAACGAATCATAATAAAAAAAACCCATAAGGGAGTTGTTGGCTTCTCATATTTTTATACTAGAATATGAAGGGTTCTTAATTTTCTGAATTGTGCTAGTACTTGCATTATATTACTGTGTTTTTGGGGAAGGGCCTGCGTTACAAAATTACCTTTGGAGACATGGCATCAGCATCACTTGGAACTTTATAAGCATCATTCTTACCTGCATTGCAAAAAGTACCCAATTAGAAAGCATGAATGCATGATGTTGATTCTATGTTATCAAACTTATTTCGTTCTTCTTTTTGGTTTCCTAAAAGTTAAGGCCAGACTGATCTCTTTTGAGGCACTGTAGGCCAAATAAGTGAGCACCTCTCTCAGCGAGGATGCAATTTCACCTCATTATGAGAGGCTATACCCTTTCCACTAAACCAAGTACAAAGGTAAATGCATCCATGAGATTAACTTACCAATATCATTGTGGTAATCTTTTCCACTATCCTTGAAAAATACTCGAAAACTAGGCGACCCTGCAAAGGCGTCATCGTCATCATGGCCAATCATTCTCTCATCATCATAATCATCATCCACATCCTCATAATCCTTTTCAGTAAATGCATCCTCCTCCTCCTCCTTCATCTTTGTATCTTCCTTTGCCTTTGTGCTCTCTTTGGGGCTATTTTTACCCTTTCCTTTGGAGCTTTCCCCCTTAACCACCTGAGGCTTCACGTGTTCTTCACTAATTGCAATGCTACTTCCCTTGCTAGGAGCCTCTCCTTTTGCCTTTTCGGTTTCTTTTCCCTTTGAATCCTCGGGTATGGTTTTTGAGGCCTTCAAAGTATGGTGGTGGCTGGAAGTATTGTTATCGTCATCATCCATGTCATGTAAAAGCGGCTCTTTCTTGGTAGGAGTGGAATCCTTTTTAATGGGGCTGTTGTGCTTGTGCACCGGAAACTCCTCTTGTCGTTGGAGGAAAATAGGCCAGAGCCTTGCCGGCACCACCATGCCATTGGCATCTATCCTCGAAACACCACACCCCATTATAATGTATATATATATTATGTATGTAAAATTTGATGGAGCATGGTGCCAAGAAAATCGAAACTATATCTTCAAATGGAGTTGGAAATTATTGAATTTAAGGTTTCTTTTGTCTGTTTTTGATGTAAAATCTTGAAACACCAATAATCTAAGTTTGTGTTTAAACAAATAAGATTGTAAGATTTAATTAATTACTCTTGTTGAATTTCCCCTGAGATGGTTTTGCAAAAGTTTATCAGAAATACAATGGGTCAAATTTTTAACTTGAATTTTTGTGGAGACGTCTGCTTTTATTCTGGAGGAATAATTGCAATTAATGCCTGAAAATTCTTGAAAGTCTATCTGAATCTAGTTAGATAAGAGGTGAGGAGGCCCTTTCTCAATGATGGACGGCTAAAAGTTAGTTAGTTGCATAATATATTTAAACTCAATAATGATATAGCAGTATATTCTTAGAGTTAAATGCAAAAGTACTCCATAATTATATTTATTAGCAAAACCTCCTCGTATTCTTTTTTATTAGGAAAAAAAAATCCTTAAATTATTTCATAAGTTAATAAGGAGGTTGTTGTCAGCCTTTTCAGTGAAAGGGGGTTATTGTCAATTCTCAAAGTTAACAAGAGAATTATTATCAATGTTTTAAGTGAATAGGGGTGTTTTCGCATTTTATGGTGGGGGTATAATTATCATTTTCTGCAATATATGTACTCCGGCTTGGGAGAGTTATAAAACTAACACATGAGTGTTTTTGCCAATTAGGCAAAATATATATGGGGAGTCTTTGCATTTCACTCTATATTTTTATTTTATTTAACTCCATATAGGCCCATAAAAGAAAATAGATATAATTGATAAGTAACTTTATTTTCAATATTTGAAGGCTTTCTACAAAGTCTGTTCCGAGAACCTCATTTTATTAGCTATGCACACAAAAATTACTGAATCTTAACCCACATGCCGGAGCTTGGTACACCAGCATGCACAACAAACAGCAGATAATATCCTGAAGGTGCAATCTCAGCCGTAGATGGCCCAATTGCATCAACCCTATACACATTGTTATCAACACATGTAACCTGAACCCCCTTCATCAAAACCATCCTCTGATTCATAGAAAAAGAATGTGTATTGAATGAAGGCGCCACTAGCCTAACCGTAACAACACCCATTTTCATAAACCTTTGTACCGTAAACGTCAAAGAAAATGAATTCTTGTAGATAACAATCTCATCGATTTCGATAATCCTCGGCCTCAATGAGTCGTACTGAGGTGATAAATACGGTGGCGAAAATGATTCAAGGCTTAAATCCGTCGGAAAATCAACACCAGTGAAGTTATAATACACATGAGGATTACTGCCTCCTACTAAAATCCGACCGTCGGTTAGTAAAATCGCGGTGGAGTGGTAAAGCCGAGGTCGTGGGGAGGTGGCCATGGTTGAGAATCGGCGATTTGATTCTTCATTCGGTTTGTAAATCAGTGGCCGTGTAATGGGATTCCTCGCGGATTCCCATCCCGCGGTTCCTAATTCTGCGCCGTTGATTATGATCACGTCCCCGTTGGGTAGTAGAATCATGTCGCTCATTACTCGTGGCATTGGCATGTTTTCCATTTGCCATGTGGGATTTCTATCATTGATTTTCAGGCGGCCGCACGTGGAGCTCGCTCGTAAGAAGGTCCCACGTTTCACGAGCTGGAATGCGTTCCTTGGAGCACCACCGCAAATCATGACTTCGGATTCAACCGGGGTGGTGTTTTCGTTGATGGGGAGTAGAATCGAGGATCCCGAGCTCGGGTAGTTTCTCGGATTGCCTCCTGGGATGGATGGGAATTCACGGACTACCCGGTTTTGGTTGTAGTCGAACACGATGGATCGTGTATTGGCGAATACAAACAAGTTTCCGTCTGGTAATAGGTGGAGAAACGGATATAAGTTGTTTTCATTTTCGTCCCTAGTTTCTCTGAGAAAATTAAGCCAAATGGAATTCGAGGAAGAGGTACGAGAATTTCTCGGGTAGAATTCGTAGTTAAACTGTGCTCTTCCTCCAACTATAATCACACGCCCATCGGGCAGTATCTGATTTGACGCATACCATCTACGTTGTGTCAGAACGCCAGGGAACTCGACCCAATCGCAATTCTCTCCATTACACGGTGCCAAAGTACGTACCACATGATCGCCATCATTGAATCCTCCGGTTTGTACTAAGGTTCCGTCACGGAGCACTGCACCCGAGGAGCACCAAGTGTCGGTTTGAACAGTTAAAGCTCGGAAATTATTTGTACCAATGTCATAAAGAATGGAGTGAGCAGTGCAGTCCGTTTTGAGAACATCGTCATTCGGGTCGTACCTGCAGCGCCCACCCGGGAGGGAAAGGTTTGATGGGCCGAAATCAGTTCTATCGAAAATGACAACTTTGTTGTTCTTTAGAAGTTGCATGTGCATTGCTGATATGCCTATGCTTTCGTGTAGGAGTCGCCATTCCCCTTGGAGGGTCGGAGTCGAAGCTAGAATTTGGCTTGTTGCAGGATAGGAATGGATGATAAATAAGAGAGACAGGAGAAAGAATGTTTCCATTTTTGTGGAGATTAAGGTATGATTTAGGATGAAGTAAGTGAAGCTACTGTTTGGTCTAAGTTTGGTGTTTTTTTGGTGATTGAACATAGGAATTGGTAGATTAGCTTAATAAATTTGATTAGTTTTATAACATGAATTATGATTAGGCAATTGAATTGTGCAAACTTTCAATGAAGTCATGAATTCAGCTTTGAACAAGGATAGATCCAGTAATTCATCCAAAGTTCAAAGAAAATGACACACGTTAGAATCGCCTACTCACTTACTCAGCATGTCTTTTTAGGCCTAACCTCTTGTTAGCTAAAACCTAATGAAAACAATTTAATTGCATGCAACTTCAATTTTCTTTTAATATTTTCTTTTAATTTTTAGCAAAACTGGAAAGCCTATGGACCTGGCCAAAGAACTTAATTTAAAAAGAAAAAGGGACTAGGAAATATATGCTTTTGCGGATGATAATTTTGTTAATTACTTTTTACTTTTTGATAGGAAAAATAGTTTATTTAAGAAGGGTACATGTGCAGTTTTTCTTAAAAGATAGAAACATATGCTTTGCTTGCTGCTTATAACAACCTCTTTTTCTAACTAAAATCTAGTTCCTTTTGATGGAAAAGGCAGTACTAGATTCATTACAAGTATTAGGTTCTGTCCCTTTGTTTTAGTACAAAGTTGACTTCATTAATAGTTTCCTTTTTATTTTATTTTCTTGCAATTTTTTTTTGGTTTGTCCAGTGTATTCATGTCTCTTAGACATGACTTAATCCCTTTCGAGACGCGTTAGACATATAATATGAGAAATCTCTCTCAGCTGGGACTCTAACATGAGTTCGCCCTTTTGCGAAGACTAGTTTCTTCCACTAGATCAATCACATGAGTTCTCTTATTGCAATTGAGTCCATAGATCTTGTGCAAGTTCGGTTAATACTATATTTTAAATGGATCCCGAGTTTAGATTGAACAACGTACGTAAATAGTTTAGATATCTCATTCAATAACAAGATGAAAATTTTATACAACATTAGACATTTCTGCGACTAGTTTCGCGATTAGAACTACTAGAAGACACCTCGGTGAGAGCACTAGAATCAGAATCCGAAGAAGAAGAAGCGGAAGAAGAATCTGTATCACTTATATCGCCCACCATTGAATCATAACTTCTAAGCCTACCATTATCATTAACTTCACTTCTTTTCTTCAAGAATATATGGCACAAAACCCAATTCCCTACTTGAACCAAAGAACCCTGCATTATTTAGTACTATATATCAGTTTATTTCCATCATTATAAGCTGTAAGTTAAATAATGCAAAGGAAGTTAATCAATTACCTGAGGATTATTTTTCTGCTGGATGTTAGAAGCTGTGTTTCTTGAAACGGCAATGCAGTAAACATGCATGATCCAGTCGGTTCTTGAAGTACGAGGATACTTCCCATTGTGGAAAACCAGTGTCTTTTTTATCCCCAGCATTGGTACCCTTTTTGAACAAATGATTTGTTTGTTTGAACCAGTGTCCTTCCAATAACCACCACACGTTGCTTTACTTGTTCGATTAACGTTCCTATAGTTCGTATCTTTGTTGCTAAAGAAGTACCTGTCTTGGTCCAAATCACCTATGCATACATACATAATCAAATCATTGTAAGAATACTTATCACAACTTAAGTACTATTCACCAATTAAAAAAATAAGTGATGTCATGAAAGTTAAAAGAAATACCAGGTAATTCCCATGGATCAAAACTGAAAATGTTGATTTCAGGAATGATTGAAGCAGGCAATGGATAGGAAAGTACTTTACGCGCCAAGTACTGGAAGACGATTTCTTCATCCGTGGGCTGGAATCGAAATCCAGGAGGTAATTTGCTCTCTCCATCTTTAACAAAATTCAGTTTGTCCATTTTAATTTCTTTTTGGACGATTGTTTATAATCCCTTGTGCAAATTTAGGATGTTGTGGAAGTGCAGACACACGCACAGAGGGAAAAGAAGGAGAGTTTTTAAAGAGTGAGAGGCTGTTTGACTTGCATGGAGAGTTTGCTCTTAAAGTTCTTTATATAGATGCAGGGCTGGTTGTGACTTTTTACTATTACCCTTTCCTTTTTAGGAATTTTTCTAAAAGAGATTATCAATAATCAAACAATATTTACATTTGAAGTTTGGTAAGATCACGTTTCAATAAGTAAAAAATGATAAAAATACGTGTAAATATATTTTCTTTTTCTTTTTGTGTTTAAGATATTCGGGTATCGGGGTTAACTTTCGCACACCTCGACAAATTTTTGGAGTCATTTGAACATCCTATAAGTTCAAAGACCAGTTAATTTTCCATTATGGTAGGTGACAGTGTCGACGACTGGTGTGGGTATAAACCCACCCACCGCCATACTTAGGTGGTATAAATGATATAATTCACCAGTGTGTTGTAGGTGGCTTCAAGGATTCGAAATCAAAACCTCTAGAATTCAATGTGTGTTTAATTATTAAGCTACTCGAACTCATCTAATATTCGACTTGATTAATAATCAAAGCTTGTTCGACTATATTTGTTTTGAAAAGTTCTCAAAATAAAATTATATCAAACTTAAACAATAATATAATTAGAATCATTTACACTTTTTATTGTTCTATCAAAAATAGTGGTTGTAAAGACTAAAGACGTGATATTCATCATTTATATATTTGCTATAAACAACAAGGAGCTGCGATCTAAACTTGGGGGAAAAAAAAGCAGAAATATTTTCACCTTATTTCTTGGTAACTAAGAAATACATGTTTGTTATTTATGACATTATTAAATTACTAAATGTATTAGCTTTAATTTCAATCGCTTTAAATTATGGTATCTGACATTAAAGTTCACTGTTCCACATCTTTTATTAGGTGGAATTCACATAAAGAGTGAAATATGATATATACTTTTATTGGTTTATTTTGAATAATTTGGGTTGAAAGCAAAAAAGAATGAAAAAGTCTTGTGCTTTCTTGAAAAGTAAATCCATCAAAAGATACTAGGGTTGAAGGAGGGAGGATTGACTTGAAATGGAATGGATATGTGCTTTCCTTCATGAAGAAGATGTTGCTTTTATTCTTCATTTTATTAAGGTGATAAAGTCTTAGAAGCTGATTACAAATGATCAAAGCAAATACGTGCAAATATATAGTTTAAAGTTTATGTTTTGAAAATCAATCTTCATTTGTTGCTTTTAGACTTTAATTAGTAACTAAGGCATAACTCTTTTTTTTTTTCCTTTCTAATTTCCTTAAAGTTGTTTTTATTATGCTATGTATTATATTCAGAGTGACCGTTGTATATTTGTTTTTTTTTAAAAAAAAAACTACTTTGTACTTAAAACAATTTAAAAATTAAATTTTGCATCTTCAACTTACGACATTTTTGCACTCACTAAATAATTGTTGCGGTTATTTACCTTCATCAACTTTTCAAATTATTCTAGTTCAGTTGGGACGTTTATCGAATAAAATTGAAATGAAAAAATCGCGTTTTAGTCATTAATTTCTTAACTGCTTGCATTTCACTTCCTAAGTTTGCACTTAACTCTCTAATGCATATTGTTTTATGACCAAAAATCCAAAATAAGTAAACTACAACAAGAAGTTAATACAAATGCAAGATAATTGTTTTTCTTTTTCGCTTTACGTCTAAGCCGCTGTTTTGGCACATTTATGTTGTCTTGAGCTGTGAGTCTAATTTTGGCACTTTGATATGTATTTTGCTTAAACATTGAGTAGTTGAGACATCTTCTTTTTCTCTTGCTTTGACTTTTGAGGATTAAATAAAGAGCGAAAGTCAAAAACACCCCATGTGCTTGGTCTAACTCTAAAAAAAAACTCTGTGTTATTTTAACTCCCAAAAACCTCCCTGTGATCTCAAGTAAGTGCCAAATACACCCCAGAAAAGATAGTGTGTTCCAAACGCCAGATTGCAAGTATTTGTTCACATTTTGCTTTTGATATGACAATTTTACCCTGACATCGAAAGAACAAAAATACCCCCTATGCTTTGTCTAACTCCCAAAAAACCCCACATATGTTATTTTAAATCCCCAAAACCCCCTGTGTTTTGGTTTTAAATGCCACACTCGACCCAAGTAGTATATACTTATTTTTTCAAAAAGAATAAATAAATTTAAAATAAAAACAAACACATAGGGGTAATCTTGTCATTCCACCAAAAGTCAAAAGTAAAACTATATTTGGGTTGAGTGGGGTGTGGATCCTCTATACCACTTTTGGTGTACCATACTTGTGTATCACTAATAAATAATTGCCACATGTACATGTGATAATTATTATAATTGTCACAAGATTGAGTGTGGTATTTAAAACTAAATACGTGGGATTTTTTGGGAGTTAAAATAACACAAGATTTTTTTGGGAGTTAGACAAAGCATAGTGAATGTTTTTGTCTTTTCCTCATTAAATAAACCATGATTTCTTCACCATATTTTATATATAAAAAAATGCAAGTTAGAATGTGAAGAGTAAATAATCTTTTGATGCGAGAGAGTGCATTTTTTCAAAATATTTAATTTACATTATGGCTTAAATTATCGATCTCTTTTCTTAGTCGATTTTTTCAAAGAAGTGTAATCATTATCAAAGTAACAACTAAAATCTACTATTTTTAAAAATAAAATGTAGCTTTTTTAATAATTTATGTTTTTCAATTATTAAACTAAAGGTAAGAAAGAAATGGAGTGATAAGTGATTAAGTATGTAATATATTAAATTATGCATATTTTATTGTATTACGGGTATACACTAGTCGTATTCAATGTTTACAAATAAGGGGCCGTTTGGTAGGGTGTATGAGATTAAGGTGGATTAGATCAGAGTCGGATTGAATGCCATATTAAAAATACGTTTGATAGATTTGATTAAGTCATATTACATTAAAGCAATAAACTGTAATATGTTTGAGGAAATTATGAGTTTAAGCATATATTAATATATTTTCACTACTTAATTGAACATATTATGTTAGTTAAAATATATCAATTCATTGAAGCCATTTATATAATTTGTATAAGAGTAAGAGTTAATTTTTAGTTCGAATGCCTCCATGTTATTTGTAAATTTATATGAATTTTAGTTTGTGATTTATTTATATAAAATGTGTTTCCATTTTCAGAGATTTAAGAAGAATTTATGATATTTAATGATATGTTAAAATATGTAATATGTAAATTTAAGGTTAAGTGACATTTCATCGAATCCATATTCACCCGGATTAACTAATCCACCCATGCATGGGAGGATTATAATCTAGTATTAATACCGGGTCATAAGGATTTAATCCATTTGACCCGATATTATAGCAATGCCACCAAACGTTGTATTATCTCATATTGACACATATAATATGACTCAATACCCCCTATTAGATCTTACCAAACGACCCCTAAATTGTTGGAGATGATTATCATATTATGCATGTCATAATATAAATTTAGTATATATAGTATTAATTCTACTAAAACTATTTTAAGTAATAGTTAGGAGTCTTGATGATGAATGTGCGACAAACCGGCGGTGACCGTGCAGAGAAGTCACCAACTCGACCCGACCCACCGGGTCGCCCCAACCCGAATCACCCCGACTTCGTGACAATTATCAACTTTATATTTAATTTACTATTCTATTTATTATTATATTATCCACCGCGGCAGCCGACTGCCGACCCTCGGTATCGTTTCGGCCGGCCGACCCACTGAAACCCTTATTCCATTTTATCTCTCTAGAATTCACATAATTTTCTTCTCAGATCCAACGTTGATCTATCTAATTCCCCATCAATGGAAGACGACGACGAAATTCACTCTAATCCTTCTCCAATTTCTAATGGAAGGATCAACGTCACGGTTGCAGCGCCTCCGCCGCCGCAGAACACCCTTACCCTAGCTCTACCAATTCAACAGCCTCAGAAAGCTCCCGGCACCGGCGGCGGTAGAGAGGATTGTTGGAGCGAAGACGCTACCGCTGTGTTGATCGACGCCTGGGGCGAGAGGTATTTGGAATTGAGCCGTGGAAATCTGAAACAGAAGCACTGGAAAGATGTAGCTGATGTTGTTAACAGTAGAGAAGATTACATGAAAACACCAAAAACTGATATTCAATGCAAAAATCGCATCGATACTGTCAAGAAGAAATATAAGGTTGAGAAGGCTAAGATCGCCTCCGGTGGTGGACCGAGTAAGTGGCGGTTTTTCGACAAGCTTGATGAGTTAATCGCTCCGACTGCTAAAATAAACTCGGCTAGTGTTAATAATATGTATCAAAGATTGCCTATGGGGATTCCTGTTGGTATTAGATCAACATCAGCTTATGCACCTCAACAACAGGTGCATAAGAGGCCGCTCGAATCTGATGAAGAGTCAGAACCGGAGAATTCTGCGGATTCATCTGATGGTTTGCCTCCGGAGAGTTTTAAGAGGCCAAGGTTCGAGAGGGAAACTGTTATGGTAAATAATGCATCTAAGACAAGGGTAAGGCAAGGAATGATGAATGAAGATAAGGAGAGTAATTGGGCGAATTCTATGAGGGAGGTGACTCGTGCGGTTTTGAAATTTGGAGAGGCGTATGAGCAAGCGGAGATTGCCAAGTTGCAGCAGTTGGCGGAGATGGAGAAGCAGAGGATGAAATTTGCTAAGGATCTGGAGGTGCAGAGGATGCAGTTCTTCATGAAGACACAACTGGAGCTTTCGCAGCTCAAGCATAGGAGACCTATGAACGACAATAATCAGCACAGGATTATCAATAACAATGGTGTCAATAATAATGATAATAACAATAGTGATAGTAGTAATTGAGGATTTTGATTGTAGAACTAGGTTGTATCATTAGATTTAGATTGGCTACTTAATGGGTTAATCCTATAGTTGATGGTATCTGAGTATGATAAGCTATTGCCATTTATGTATATACACTACTATTGTGAAATCCTCAAATAAAGCTTGTTTAGATTCAACCCTTGTTCACCGTTTCAAAATAGATTTAAGTGTTTCTTTAGGAGGCTTAATTATGTGGATGAGTTGCATAAAATGTGTCTGCAGTTAGCTGATAAAGGAATGTGTAATCAGCATTTACTCAAACAGAGTTGGACTGATTAGTAAACTAAATAGGAGTATATTATTTTTTGGCCACCTCTTTCGATCTATGCATATGATGGTTTAATATGTACATGGAATTATCTTAACGGGTCACTGGAGTTTATAACTTGTTATGCAGCATATGTAGGTTTGGTATTGACATTGCTGCTTTCTATATACATAAATGCTCTACAAGAGTATCAAGAATAGATGTCCCCAAGAGAAAAAGGAAGATTTTGAGATAATGGCTACTTGCGAATGACTATTGTGGCGATTAGGGCTGAAAATCAAACCAAGCTACTCGAATCGAATTCGTACGATAAAAGCTCGTTTGAGCTCGATTCGTCACACAAATCAAACAAGCTCGACTACACGTAAAATATCAAGCTACTCGAGCTTGTTCGATAAATGCTCGTTTGAGCTCGGCTCGTTTAACAATCAAACCGAGCTCAAACACAACATTTCAAACCGGTGTGTCGTTCGACACTACTCGGATCGATTACACCCCTAGTAGCGATGTTGGTTCCGTAGGCCTTATTTCATTCACTTATATTATAGCAGGGTAATTGTGTAGCAGCATATGCATTGATCTTTAATATGTATCTTGGCTGTTGGTGATAAATTTTCCTTGAAGAAATCTCAGCTGCTAATAGCATTTTAGTCTTCTTGCAACGATGGACACTGTCAATGTACCAGATTGATATTTATAATGTCAAGTCTACTTGCAATTATTTTGATACTTTGTTGTTTGAAGGTTAGATGTAATTCTACTATTGATTGTCTATGACATTTGAAGATTTAATTACTTGCGGTATTTTCTATGATTTCATTATATTTCATGAACTAAATGTTTAATATTCTGGTAATTAATATACCCCTATTTATCAAATATGAAAAAAGGTTTTAGTAATAAAAGTTTAAGGATGATTATAATATATTGTAGTTCACATAAAGGTAAAATCAATGATCAATGGATTTGGTTACTTAATGGTAGTATTAATTTTTTTTTTCCCCAGGGTTAATTTCTTCCGAGACGCGTCGGACACATTAAGTGGAAACCTCTCCCTATAAGGATTCGAAAGTATTAATGTAATTTGATTACCTAATTATATAAGACTATAAATTTCAATGAAATAAAGACTCTATAAGATCATTACGACTCCAAAAAGAATCCAACTAATTGGCGAAAACAAGGGACAATAAAAATCATTAGAATTTTGTAAAATTGGGGGATGAAATGTATGCATGATGTAAAATTCAAGAGTCGTATTAAATTCTGGATTCCAACAAATATATTTGACCAAACTTAGTTGTAGTGTACAAAGACTCGAAAATATTCATCCAATGTTTAATCTAAGATATATGCTATTTAGCAAATGTTACATGTAGCATTGCCGCTAATATCTGCTAATAATATTGTTTATATCCTAGAAAAGACTTAAAACTCACTGAATATTATTATACACTATTTTGAATTTCTTGTAACTTGCATAGATAGTAAATTATGTATTTATTTTTAAAAATATTATATTACGACCTTTTAAATTAATTATTTAAATGTTAGATGCGTAGGTTCGACGTCGACTTTGATTTGTCAAATTAGCTGAGTTATTGGTTTCGGCGATAATTTTACGATCTGGGCCGCTCGAAAGTGGGCTAGCCCACATAATCTGCCCAATTACAATTGCACTTCCACCAACATTCCAAGTGCCCTTGATTTTTTTTATTTTTTTATTTTTATATAATTCCTTCAACTTTTATTTTATTAGTTATAAAATGACCTGCTTGCTGAGTGAGATGAAAATTTCACAAACACATTTTTCTTTCCGCTTCTTCACTCTCCCCATATTGAATAACCCTAATCTCAGAAGCTGCCATAACAGAGACACAAGGTATGATTTCTGCATCTATTTTCTTAATTCTTATGAAGATTATTTTTGCGATTTTAAACCCAAATTGGATGAATCTCTCCCTTTAGTAAGGAAAAATTTGTTTTTGCGGTTGGAAAGTAAACAACACACAATAAAGCACTACTTTTCAGAACCCTAAAACTTCAATTGATGAAATTGTATGCGTTCTATTCAGGGATCACACCCCCCTTTTTTTGGTTGTTAGTTTTCTCCTCTTGTGTGTTTGATTGACATCAATTAAGCTGATTCTCTTTTTATTATAACTAGAAGTAGGGTGGTGGTTGAACTATGCATTGATAAATATAAGACTACGATCGATGGGTTTGGATTTGTTGCCTCTAGTTCTAAAGTTTGACATTACATTAAATTCTTCTCTTGGCAGGAGGAATGTCTGCATATGATAATGTTGTCAGTGGGAAGCTGAAACTTAAGGGTAAGGCTCTGGATGTGAAGGCTGGTGGAATGAAGAAAAAGAAGAAGCAAAAGAAGCAACACGAGCTAATCTCTGAGGCCATAGAAAGTGAGTTTTTTTTTTTTTTTTGTTTATACAAAGCATCGCATGGACAAAAATTCTTTTATTTGTCCGCACAATGCTATAGATGAAGCTCACCTTTCCCTTTTATGTCATTTGCCCTTTTTTTGGTGAAACAGTAAAGTGGACTTGGTTTGCATAGTTTTCCTTGTTGAAGCTATTGGTTGCCTCATTCCATATTATATAGCTATAAAGAAATTACCTGGGGGAAGTATATTTGAGAGGAACTGTAATTGGCATTTTAGTGGTATGTTGTGCATTTCAATCTTGTTATAATCCCACCAGTTGTAATCCAGAAATTATCACGAGTTAAAATGATGTGTTTAGACACACGCACACACTAGTCGTTTTAAACTTGTATCTTTGCGCTGAACCTTTTTAGTTTAAATGTCAGACTCGTAGTTATCATTTCTTCGATTTGTATATCTCAGACCTACTGCATTAGATTTTGTTGAAGCCTTTTTGGGTTTCCGACCAGCGTGCATAAAGATACTTATAGGTATAGCCAATGTTCAAATTTGTAAGGTTGTTTTACTTTAGAGGTGATATAGAAACTCGATTCATTTTATTTGTACACGGTAAAAAGGTGCAAGCGTGTGGATTTAGCAATAGCTTTAGTGATCCTTTATTTTGTTTGTCATTTGGAAATTATATTTTTCACTGAAAATTGTTCATACAGACGGCTTTGTTTTTTATAATATCTGAGTAACATGAGAATGGTGCACTCTTGCAGAGTGATGATCAGGGAGTCTCCTGCTCTTGTGCACACTTTTAAATGTTTTTTTCCTTTTTCTAGCTTGTTTCTCGACTCTCGCCTTTAGCCCTTCTTTTATTCACACTTTGTATAGGCGGGAGTGAAGAGCTAAAAGCTGATTTGAACAAGGAAGAAGAGTGTGTTGATGCAAACAAACAAATTGAAGATGGGAGATCCGCCAGTTGGGATGATAATCTCACACCAGCTGAGAGGCGGTACATGGAACAAAGAGAGAGAATATACTCGCATAAGCTTGCAAAGACATCTGATAAATCACACCGTGACCGTATTGAGGACTTCAATCAGTATCTTGCAAATATGAGTGAGCATTATGACATTCCCAAGGTTGGCCCTGGCTAAGTAATCAATCAAGTCTAGATTATCTTGTGGACTATCGTCTTTAAGAGCTACTGTTCCCATATGGCCATGTATTGATGTCTTCTAAGTATTTTGTTCATGTTCAATGTTTAATATCTGTTGATTTTTAAATTGTCAAAGAAGATATCTGTCGATTTTCTATTGTTGCATTCCTTTCTTCCCCTTTCCAAGTTACTTTAGGTTGTATACTTGTTTATATTGCATTCTCTTGACAACTTTAGATGCTGATGAACGTGCCGGCTTTCATATTTTTCTTGATGTATTTGCTCTGTGCTCATTATTAATTTTCAAAATATATTTGGAAAATTTAAAAAACAAAACTACATTTGTTGTTTTCTTGATGCCATGGAGATTTAAGTTATATACCGCTGTCTGAATATCCTGATTTATTCGCTAGTCTGCATCATCATAATACAATTAAGGAACACCCGCATTTCAAATTGTACGCTTGATGTTATTGTTCACGACTATAAAGAAAAATATTTAAGTTCTTGAAAGTCTCCAATTTTAGATTCCTGTTATATTTTATAATTCTCCCCTATATTTATTAAAAATCAATACAAAGATGTTCTAGCAACCCAGATGGTGGAAGAACTTGGAAATTTGATACTTTAACAAACCTGCTTGATCGGGACAAACTTGAAACTTGTAGCAAATAGTGAAGAAAAACAGAGCCGGTACAAACACGAAACTTGTAGCAAATAGTGAAGACTTAGGAATGTGAAGATACTAAAATAAATAGGATATATATATATGGTGGCATACAATCAAATATTGGTCTTTCTTAAATCCATGGACATCTCAAAAATTTTACAGCTACAATTTATTAAAGCAACAAATTCAATACAAAAAGTTTTCCGACCGATGCCCTCTTATTACTAACCAAAAAATCATGGGGCATTAACAAAGTACAAGATAAATAGAGCTACACAAACAATATTAAACATGAGCAGAACCATCATCTCACGGAAAAGCCTCACAATTACATGCCTTGTCACATTTTTCTTAGAAGAACACACAAATAATCGAACCCAGTCTACCCGCCAATTTAAATGGATGGTAATGTATTAATTTAATCACCGAGTTTCGTCCTCGAGGTTGCGGAAACCAGAAGTTAAATCATCATAAAGTTTCTTGAATTTAGCAACCAGGGTGTCCTCTCCTTCTGCTGGATCCTCGAATTTCTGAGAACTGGATTAATAGGAAAGAGGATTGATTAGTATTAGCAGAGTATTATACCCGAAATGGTGTAAATTAAAAATAGCACACAAGTTTCTGGTCCTTGTCTATTATTTAACTTACACTAAACGGTAAAACAAATCTCCCAAACGATGCTTGATCAGTGTATAAGTTATCTTCTGACCATCCATACCAGCTCCTCGTTCCACCGCCTGCAAACGAAAAATCAATAAACTTCTAGTTAGGTCCATGATCTCCAACATTGGTATTTTCTGGAGCTCAATATCACTGATAATGCAGCGTAAGATAACTTACAATACCAATGATATAGGATATCTAAACTAATCTAACGCCTATAATGCTCAGAACTATAATGCATCAGACATTTGGCTTGAAAACAATAAATTGAACTATGCAAGATGATTAAAGACTATCAAATAAGGCTTTCAGTTCAGATTTATTACAGATATTTCATCAACTTTTTTTAAGAAAAATAGATAGGGAATAAGAAAAAGGAAACCATGCGTTGAATACATTACCTGATTAGCCAAATTGTAGAAATGAATAATGTTGCGCATCATCCAAACAGACTTGTAGAATGGGCAATATTTATCATATCTGTTGCCAAAAAGAAAAAAGAAGCATATTACTCAGAATATTACATCATGTGAACAGAAATTAAACTTAAAAGAGTTAGCAAGCACTAACGGAGTAAATGCATTCTGGGCGAGATAGTCCTCCCTCAATAGCTTTGCAGTTTCAAGGGTAATTTTATCTGATTCAGCCAGCGCATCTTTTCCGACTAGCTGCAAGAAGCAAATTACCAGACCTTTAATTAAAGCATTATAGCAAAAAACTCCAATATGAAGGTGAAGCCTTCCATTTTCTCTGTTCATTAAGGTAATATAACCTCTAGCATAGTGAATCGATAATAGTAGATTTAGGACAACACATGTGATAAACACTAAGCAGTTTCAGACATATGTGACAATTATCGAATGGGTTTGTAACACATACAAGAGTACAAGTCAATGTGTCAGTGGCAAAGAGGCCCAGACGGGGAAATTGGACACAAAATATGGCCTTCTTGCCCAGCTATCAAGAACAAATGAAAGGACCTTTTTCTCATGAACTCTGACTTGTATCCCCAAATGAATTTATATTTATGATGGTTGACCTTAACCACACAAACCAGTTCAACTCACAACAGAAAACACATTCCTTCTGGAATAAATTAGAGGGTTGGCCTTCACATGCTAGCCATAACTTAATGACTAAGCTTTATTGATATACCCCGATCCTCATGCTCAGCACTGATAATAGATGGTATATTATTCCTCTAAGGACCCCAGAAATAACTTCCTCTTTGACACACTCAACCATACAAAAGGGTAGATATACATATTAAGATAAGAAAAAAAGCAAGGGAATACAAACCAAAGTTAGCAAATTACCTGCACAATTTCATTCAAATCATCCTCTCGCTGCAGTACTTCACGTGCTTTTGTCCTTATGTCAATAAAATCTGAATCAAACTTCTCATAAAAGGATTCCAGTGCCTGAGAAAATTAATAGTTTCAGTATGTGCATACGTAATTCAAGTAAAATAGAGATTTAAGAATTCTCCACTCTAAAAAAAAGGGGTTATAAGGATATATTTGAAGGAAAAAGAACTAACCCCTGAATACTTTGAGTAAGAAATCAGCCAGTTTACAGAAGGGAAATGTTTCCTCTGGGCCAATTTTTTGTCTAGACCCCAGAAAACCTAAAACATGAAAACAATGCAGAGTTAGTATAGGCTAGTGCATCGAAAATAAATGTTTATGCCGCTCGCTATCTTAATTTTACCTGAACAATACTGAGTGTTGCAGATGTAACAGGGTCAGAGAAATCTCCTCCTGGTGGAGAAACGGCGCCAACAATGGTGACACTTCCAGTTCTTTCAGGTCCACCAAGACATTTAACTTTACCAGCACGCTCGTAGAAGGATGCCAAACGTGCCGCCAGATAAGCAGGATATCCACTGTCAGCAGGCATCTCAGCCTGCACGACAAAAGATTAAATATGCACACAATACTCTGCCGATAAAATGATTACAGGTATCTAGAACTGGCTGCAAAGGAAAAGTTTAATTTATAATATTGAGTTTTTGTTCCCTTTACTGTATTCTATATTAAAAATTATGTCTCATTTTCCACTTCAAACAAAAATATTGACCACTAAGTTTTAGTGACTTCAGTACTCTGACAGGTTGTCCCAGCATATAAACCAAATATCAACAATCCAAGATGATAATCAGAAGAGGTAAAGGATAGATACAAGGGCGGGCCACTACCAGAGAAAGAATGCTCAAATAAGCCAATGATTTGATATATGGTGAAACAATATTATGTTGCTTACCAGTCGGCCAGAAATTTCACGCAATGCCTCTGCCCAACGAGATGTTGAATCTGCCATCATACTGACATTGTAACCCATATCTCTAAAATATTCGGCAATAGTGATACCTGAACATCAATTCAAGCATAAGATGTATTAGCTATGCCATAAAACAAAGACATGCTTTCAGATGTCAAACAGAAGAATCACGGAAGATGTATGTAGGCTCGATCCATGCACAGTATAACCCAAGCACATCTCTCAAGTCTCAAGAGTTTAACCAGAAAAATGTCAAGAATCAGTTTTTCTAGCAAGAGAATAATTTGAAGTTGGTTGCTCAAGATTCGTAGTCACATGTATCTTCCATTTACTGGAAAATAGTGGTTCATGGACATGTCAACCAAATAATTATAAAAAGACATTACAAATTCAAGTGCCTGATAAAGAATAAGGGTATCAATATGAACCGATAGTAACAAACAACAGAATGAGGGGATTCTCAGTTTCATCATACCCATAGGCGCATCATTGTCACAATCACTGTCACAGTACACTTGTAGAAAGGCAATAAATTGATGCTCTTCAAACAGGAGTACCTTTGATACTCCATGTAAAGATTGAAAAATAGCAGTTTATTAAGTTACACCTTCAAAGACCAAGCCATCAAAGTGGAACATGGTTACTAGAGGCACTGTTGGGTTATGGGGGTGGGTGTTGGGCTGCCTCTGTTGTGAAAGATACGACTCAAAATATTGAAAAAAGGTCCTGGCGATGGAAACATAGAATATATGGTTGGTTTTATTTAAAATGTGTTCATATGTGTAATATTTCTTATCATTTTCTTAACAAAGATTTAATTCTTACAAAAGAATATTAAGTTCATCACAGGGAACAAAAATTATACGTAATCTTGAAAAACCTATATGGCATTCTCTGTGTATACCAATTAAATAAGATCTCAGTCTTTTGAAGCTGAATGTGACTCCATTTTATAGAAGAAAATATATTAAGAATACAAGTATTTTTACCTGTGTAAATTGAAGCCTCACGAGCAGCCACGGGCATATTTGAGGTGTTAGCTACCAATGTCGTACGCTTCATGACAGATTCCTCCCGACCATCAGGCAGGGTCATAGTCAATTGAGGGAAATCCATAAGCACCTGAAGTTGATATCAAGGTCAAACAAATTGTAGATACCATATGAGCTGATTAAACAAGAAAGCAAGGCCTGTACCTCTGCCATTTCATTTCCTCTTTCTCCACAACCAACATAAACAACTGTGTCAGAGTTAGAGTACTGCATTCACATTAAAGAAACAAAATAAAATTATTAAGGAACCAAAATTATAAATAAAACAAAGAAGCTTGTGTAACGAAGTTCACCTTGGAAAGGGCTTGACTGATGACTGTCTTTCCACAACCAAATGCACCAGGAATGGCACAAGTACCACCAAGCACAGAGGGGAATAGAGCATCAAGAACACGCTGCACGGAACAAAGTTATCAAATCGTTCCACATTCTAGAGAGCAACAATTCATGGAAAAATCTGAAATGTTAGGAATCATAATAATCACCTGTCCAGTCAAGAGAGGAGTATCAGCAGCAAGCTTTGATGCTACTGGCCTAGGTGTACGCACAGGCCAAGTCTGCAGTACGTAGGTATAAAAACTGAGTTTTTCACATTCAACACAGATATTAAGCAGTCAGTGAAATTCAAAATTATCCATCACTATAAGAAATACCTGAAGCATGGTAAATTTCTTTTTGACACCCTGAAACTCTAGCTCAAGGACAGTGTCCTGCAAAAAGTCAAACGATTAATGTGACACACAACTTATATTTCACCTCAAATATATTACAGGCGTGATATACACCAAGTGCTCTACTGGCATGGAGACAAACCTTCAACGAGTATTGGCCAGCTGGTGCAACATAGGTTATCTTCCCCATAGCATCAGGCGGAAGAGCAACATGATGTTTCATTAAACTGTTCTCGAATACAGTCTGCATATGATTGGTGCACAAAAATTAAAAAATGCTTATGACTGTGCAGTAGTATTGAATCAAGACAATATTCAAATCTCTACATGGATAATCTTATCAAACTTACCGCATATAAGTCACCACCTGTCAATAGGTCTCCCTCGCCTGCCATTAAAAAAATACTAAATTAGTAAGGATGCTACTGAGTCTTGGTACATTCTTTTAATTGACAATAAATGGATGGTTTTCAGAACCTATTTTTGTAGGTTGAAATTCCCAAAGAGTATCTTTGTCGAGTGCTGGGACAGATACACCCCGAGGAATATACACATCACCAGATTTTATTGCAATTGTTTTTAGAGGTCTCTGCATGTGCAAAATAAAACGAAACAAAAAAAAAAACACCAGATTAGGCAACACTGTGGACCTCTAGCCAGAAAAATACATATACCGCACAGAAGACCAGGTAGATTTCAAAAAAATTGCAGGAGCAGAACTTAACAAACCTGAATACCATCAAAAATATTTCCCAAAATTCCAGGTCCTAATTCCACAGACAAAGGCTGTCAAAGTAGGTAGATGAGAACAGGGTTTAACGCTTCTTAGTCCATAGAAAATCAACAAATTTTTCAAAAACCACAAGTTAGAAATGTGACATAAATAACCTTATGCGTTCGAAGAACAGGATCATTAACCGTCAGCCCAGCCGTTTCCTCGTATACTGCAGTAAAAGCGCAATAAATCTTGTAATCAAAATCTAACAATTATATTCAACATTTCAAATCTAAAGTTGACTCCTCCAGTGTTTGACTGAAGGGTGTTTACGGGGTTTTTTAGCTGAGGAACAGAGGGAGTAGGGTGGAGCATAACAAATGGTACACTAGTGTGGGGAAAAACTTGGGCCTGAAGTGGAAAATTTCGGCTTCAACAGAATCAAAAAAATTGATGATCTTAGAAACACTTGCCTTGAATAGTAGCAGAATCACCTTCCAACCGAATAATTTCCCCAATAAGATTGTCGTGTCCAACACGAACTAGTTCGTACATAGCAGCTCCTGCCATTCCATCAGCAACAACCACTGGTCCAGAAACCTACGTGAAACATTGATGCTTTTTCAACATAACAGTCCACACAGTTATTAAATGTGCAAACGACTTTATAATCCTAACAATATTAAAAACAAATTTGTAATCTGTTTTGTTAGATCATTGGTGTATTTGAGGCCCCAATTGTTTACTATATATTGATCAAAAGTACTCCCATAAATTATACAATGCCCCAACAGCTCCTTATAAAAAATGAGGCGATGGTATAGAAAAGATCTTTTGGTATGATTAATTTCAAATGAGACAACATCGACCAAGGGGACGAGAAAAACAAACTTAATAGTATATAATAACAGCAAAAAGCTCATTGAAGATTATGAAACCACCAGAAGTATTACACCTCGTTGTATTGTATATTCTCCCAAACCCAAACCTCAAATGAGACCTTATAACAAAACTCAGGCTTCTTCAAGTAATAGATCAAATGACACTATTGACGTGGATTATTATCATGATCACAATCAAGCAAAATACTCAAATCAAGGGCACCCATGAACACAGATATAATTACTGAAATAAAGTTAGATTTAGTCAAATTACTGTATAACTTAAAGAATCCAACATAAACGAATTCCGGTATTTAAGAAACACCAATGGAGCAGCATAGTAGCTTTATCCGGGTTGGATCAAACTAAAATTAAAGATACGCACCAACAACGCCAGCAATTTTAACCGTCAAACACTGAGGACACTCACCATTACTTAACAGCTAAACGCCGGTAAATGAAATCTAGTCAATTACGCCAAAAATCTAAACTAACTTATACCAGCTACCAAAATAATATTAACTCCGGTAGATAATAACTGAAAATTTGTGTGAAAATGAAATAGAAGAAAGCGCAAATCAATGAATAGGAAGAAACCTTGCGAACGTAACCATACTCGCTCTCCTTTTCGGCATCCTCGAAGGTTGTCAACGGACCTCCGTACACAGCCGGCATTTTTTCTAGATCGAATACACAAAATTAATCAGTGATTGGAAATTAATACAGAAAATCAGATCCGATCGGTGATGAAGCCTACAAAGGACTTCAAATCCAAATCACGCACCGATTCAGATATTATTATTATTATTTTAACAGTACGCGAGCGCTGCGTGTTAGAGAGAATAGAAAGAGATGAACGTGCAGTGATTGATGTAGTTAGCTGCTAGTTATTTATTCAAGGGGAGGGTGCATTTGCAAATTTCTGTAATGGAAGATAAGGAGGTGAGATTGTATGCTTTTGCTCTACATGGACTTGTATAGAGCTAACCAATCACCTTGTGCCATGTGATATGCAATGGGTGATCCGGTCGGGCAATAATTGAGTAGAATAATTAATTAACGAGATATTTCTTCCTTACACTTGTGTGTGTTTTTGTTTCCACGTTGGGAAATAGGGCTAGTCTGGCCTATGTCACATATTCTTTTTCTAAAAAAAATTGACTCTAGTATAACTAATCATAAATGTATTTTTATCATAGTTCATCAATATATGTATATGGTTTCCAATTTTCGAAGTTGATTTTAGATAAGTAAATTTAAATTTATTTTATTTGTAAAGTGGATTACAAAACTAATGTAATTCGGTGCTATACAAGTGAGTTTGGTCTAGCGGTAGAAGCACATCTAGATCTTCATTGTAATTTTTAAAGTGTTTGATTCCAATTATAAAAATTACTTCTAGTCAATTGTTATTTTTATAGTGATTGGCCCTCAATGTCATAATCACTTTTTGAATATCCAGAAGGTAGAAATTAACTTATTTAGAAGCTTCTAAAGTGTTACTTTTGTAAAAGCTATTATACAAAATCAATTATTCCATAATTATTTTTTGTTATAATCAATTATTGTCAAAATCTATTTTAAAAAAATTAATTCTCGTATAATTATTTTTCGAACATCTAGGCCAAACTTAAGAGTTTGTATGATTATATTAATAAATTCTAAGATTTTTTTCTATAAGACAAAATTCAATTTTTTTTGAAATACTATGAAAGTGCACGTACGTTGTACGTGTCTAGTTAATTTCGTGAGTATTTTTTGTAAATTAGAGTAAATTAATTTTATTATGTCGTAAAATAGAGCAGATTAACTCGTTTTTCACATATTTAATTCATTTTCACCGGTTTAACCTATTGTTTAGCCGATTTTATTCATTTTTACCGATTTAATATGTTTTTTTAACTGTTTTACCCATTTTTTCTTGTCAATTATAACTTATTTTCACTGTTTACGATTTCGTCCTTTTGTTTTTTTCGTTTCAAATTATTTTTCTATCGGTTTCACCTTATTTTGTCGGTTAAACTCTTTTTTTTTTTTTACTAATTTTTCACACGTTTTTATCATATTAACCTCTTTTCACCTATTTCGCACATTTTTTACAATGATTTCACATGTTCTTTTCACCAACCTGATTTTTCATCAATCGGACACTTTTTTCACCGACTTTATTCATTTTTTCACCGATTTCACCTGCTTTTCATTGATGTTGTAGTTTCACCGGTTTCATCCATTTTCAAGAATTTGACCCGAATTTTCATCGATTTCACATGTCGTTTTCGATTTCAGGGGCACTTTTACCGGTTTCACCCAAATTTCCACCAACATCACCAGTGTTCACCAATTTCACCCGAGTTTTCATCGATTTCACATATTTTCAATGATTTCATAGAATTTTTTTTTATCGATTTCACCGTTTTCCACCAATTTCACTTGTTTTTCTCGAAAAGAATTCCATGAAAATTCGAGATTATGCATATCTTGATATTATTGAATATTCTTCATATTTTTCTATTATAGCCAAAGTAAAATTATATAATTAGCTAAGTCATAAGTATTTTTTATTCTTTCATAGAAAGATGCGATACAATTTTAACTTTTTTGTAACATAAAGATATTTAAGAGAATTTTATTTTAAATTTTAGTATTTAGAGTACTTACGACTTATGTTGTACTAAATCTTTAAACTAACGTCTTCTTACTTAAATAAATATCAATGCTAATATATAATAATTTTTTATCTATATTTTAGGGGTTATTTATAATAATAGTGTACTTTTATGGTTCTTTTTTATTTATTATAAGAGAAGATTAAAATTACAAAAATTGATGTAAGAGAGAATTTATAAATTTTAGGAGTTTATATAGAAGATAAATATAATAAGACTTCATGTCTATTTATACTCTTTAATTATTTTTATATATTTACCATTAAATTAAATAATAATTCAAACAAGGGTATTTTAGTCTGCACAAAAGAATTAAGAAATATTCATGCATTTATAATAAAAAAAATAGTAGAGATAGAAATGATCATGTGAGCATGTCTTAACTCTTAATAAATCATATACACATGACTATTTTAAAAATGCAATTAAAATGATTCAGTTATATGGTTTATTGGTTTTCAACAGAATGGGCCTCAAGAGCTGGTAGTTGCAAGATGGGCCTTTGATCAAACAATTGAGTGATTATTTCTAGCCTTCTAAAAAAAATTCTAAGTGAAGTTGGAACTTGAAACATTGTTCAAATAGTTCCTTTAATTCTTCCAGTATTGCTCTCTACAAGAATGAAAACATTGATTATTCTTCTTAGTTGTCCATTAACGGTTACTCTTTGGTTCATGTAAGATAATTTCACTTCTGATATCACAATTTATCGTATTTCAATAATTTAGTACTACAATTATATCGTTCGACATATTTGATATTACTATTTGACAGGACGTTACACATTTCATACTTTAGTCAAATTAATGACGGAATTGATGAAAAATTGTAGAATGGGTCCCATAATTAAAGATTGTTGGAAAAGTTTGCACCACATATTTTATTATAGACAAATTTACCCCACAATTCACAAATTTGAAGCATTTCAGTCACAATTGTAAAAATAGTTAAATTATTAAATAAATTTAATATATTATTATTTAATTTCTTAAACCAATTAGATTTTGTTCAAGGATGGATTCCGCCATCCCGTGACTGGCTCACGGTAAAGATCAATGATGCCTACAAGAATGGTTTGGTGGCACTTGCAGTCATTGTTCGAAACCGTTTGAGCTCTCTCAATTTTCGCCAAAGTCTTTTGTTTCACAAGCCTTAACGCCTCTTTTGTATAAGCCGAAGGTCTACGTAATGCTTGTAATGTTTTCATAGACTGGTCATTTTGGGGAGAAATTAGGAAGATTTGGGCCTTCTGGCCTAAGTGAAGGGTCCTGGGATGCAAATTGGGTCGCTCGTCATTTTGTTCTAATTGGATTAAAAACATTAACATAGATTTCTTGCAGATTTTTGCTTTTTGTGATCGGGCTCTCCCGTTGTAAACTTGATGGGCCTGTTTGTTTGACGTTTGTGAGAGTAGTGGAGGTTTGTGAAATAATCTCGATTTGCGTAATATTATTTGTTTGGGTTTTGAGAGAGTGGTTTGAGAAATGAAGTAGGTGTAGGTTTTTTTAGAATAGTTAGATTATAGGTGTAAGATGTATAAGACTTTATGTCAAATCATGTTTGTTAGGCCATCTCCAATGGAGAGGGCTAGCCCCGGGGCTCCGGAGAAATTGACACTCAAAAATCACCTCTTGAAATGGAAGAAAAGAAATGCAATTGGTATTTATCCCACATTGGAAGTGGAGTGAAAAAACTTGAGGTTTATATATGATTTGTCAATATAGTTGTGTAACTACTTAGCTACAAGAAGTCTCTTCCATCGCGCGCAGGGGGGGTGGGGTGCAAATCATGGATCCAAATTCACTTCGTCTCTTCAAGACTTGTGCGAGCCCGAGACCTGCGGACACGAATGCAGTCCAATTCTCTAGCTTTCGGACAAGCCCAATTTTTATTATTTAGAACTTATTAAATGCAAAAAAAATTATCTATACTAACAAATTTAAATTAATTGCAATTCTAATAAATTTAAAAAAAAATAATTTTATTATATTAAAAAATCAAATTAAAAATTGGTGACTACGTATATTTATTAAATATATACAAAAATATATCATAACACATTTTATTAAATAATTCAATTCTACAAATTTAATTTAATTAGGGGGAAATTTTAATTTTATTAAAAATTACTTTAAATAACAAATTATATATATATAAAACAAAAATTAATTAAACAATTAAAAGAAAAAAAAATAAAAACGAACCAGTCAGGTGCCGCCACTTGGCGGCACCTGACTTAAAGAGGGACTTACACGCGCCCCTCTTCTTCTCCAGGTCGCCCACGCGACCCCGTGCCGCCCCGCCCCGAGCCCAGCCCCCACTGGAGACGCCTCCCTTCCCGCAGCCCCACCCCGCCCCCAGCCCGGCCATCTCCATTGGAGATGGCCTTATGTGAGATAAATTGTGTAAGAGATATGTTACTTTATGTCAAATCAATGTAGAATTTGTATAGGTTTTGTTTAGAAATAAGAAAATTGTTGTTTGTTTGACTTTTGATAGAGTAGTTTGAGAAAATTAATGGATAAAAATTTTATTTCAGAAAGTAAAAAATTTGTTTGTTTGGCATTTCTCAAACGCGAAAAAAATCTGGGAAACACCAAACAAATAGGCCCGATCTCTTCTTTTGCGCAATTATATGGAGTATATTTTTGTGTTATAATAAGAAATAGAAAAACAACAGTTGCCCTCGAATGCTTTCCGAAATATTGTATGGAAATTCATTTTTCATCAAAATTATATATTCACGTTTTTACTTTTTATCGCCTCCAAGCTCTAAAAACATGAAACAAACGAACGACGGCACATTTTAATCCAAATCTCATTCTGAAAATTGGGGAAATGACACTCACGATATCGCCGCCGTCTCCACCTTTCATTCCACCACCAATTCACACCTCCTCCCAAATGAATCTCAAATTAAGCATTTCCCTCACCGCAAAACCCTCAACATTTTCTTGCTTCCTTTCCAAAACTCCCACACCTCTCAGAATCAAATCCACAGCTTTCCGAGCCTCATCTTCTCGAACAATTCCGGCCCGCGACCGTTCAATAGACTTCGGTAAATACAAGGGGAGAATGCTCGGAACCCTACCTTCAACTTACCTGAAGTGGATATCAAAGAATCTAAGAGCCCGCGACTTCGAAGAGTGGGCGAAAATGGCGGATGAGGTTCTAACCGACCCGGTTTACAAAGACCGAATCGAGTGGGAGTTTGCCGAGAAAGTCCTTAATGGAGACGTTCTGACTACTTCTTCAAACCCAACCGGAGATTCAGTATCGGAATTGCTGGAAATTAGCGAGAGATTTGGTTGGGACAATGAAGATAAGATAGGTTGGAGTAAGATTGATTTTGGTCTACTGGGGACATCGAAGAGTGGAAGAATTCCTCGTGTGAAGGCGGAGAAATCTAGGGTTGAGTTTGGGGGTTTGGAGAAGAAGGAAAAAATTGATAGTGTTGATTTTGAGGAAGATGAACGGAGAAGGGAGAGGAGAGAAAGGACGAGGCAGAGAAGAACAAGTTCTGCTGCTGTTGGTACAACTACGATAAGTATGAGTGATGAAGGTCAAGAGCAAAAGAGAGGAGAAGATGGAGCGGTATTTTTAGCTCCGAGTCCATTTCCGGGTCGGGAAGCACTCCTGAATAAGGCCCGTAATCGGCAAAGACTGTTTTAGGGTGAGGTTGGAATGATTGCCAATCAGGCCGTACATAAAGCCTCAAAATCGAAAGGTCGTGGTTCAATATCCATTAATGTGTGGTTTGATCCTAATTTAATACTACTAGAGTTTGGTGATTAAAATTCTTTATAAATTAATTGTAATTCAATAGATTATTTCAATGTATTGATGTAATAAAATTAATGTAATAATGGTTTCTCTAAAAAAAGTTTGGAATATTGATTATAACATAATTGATTTTCACGTTCATTAGTTTTTTTAGTGAATCAATAACTTAATTACATATCACGGGATGAAAAATCTATTCAAATTATATAAAAAAATCATCAACCAACCATTAGTTTTTGGAAAATTTAGAGCTTTGTTATACTGCCTTTCCGAATTAAGATATCACCGGCTACTTGGTTAATGGATTGTTTACTAGCTTTATATTTCAAAAGTTTTTTAATCTATTTTACAATCCATTCATTCTTAGAAAATTACAAATATGACCCTAGACTTTGTAAAATTTTGTATTTACATTAGTAGACCTATGAGTCTAATGGATTTCTCC
Source organism: Penstemon newberryi var. newberryi (assembly GCA_030819805.1). Lineage (NCBI taxonomy): Eukaryota > Viridiplantae > Streptophyta > Magnoliopsida > Lamiales > Plantaginaceae > Penstemon > Penstemon newberryi. The sequence continues at coordinate 3,361,625 of JAUALY010000008.1, forward strand.
AAACAATAGCAAAAATTAAAGCATTAAACGAAACCGAATTCAAATATTCTATTACACGAATAGGTGGATGATCACGATCTCAAAAGATAACTACGGGGTAGGAGTTTAAAGCTACATGACCACTTCAATTAACAATTTTTTTCCATTTTGCAAGATCATGCATTAAACGAAGCAAGCTCTTCCTACACATATATCAATAGGCAAGACTATTGCTATTTTATGACTATTGATTAATTTATTCATATTTGTTTGTTTATATTCAAGAAAATGATATCTTCTATTCCATCACGCACACAAGGTGGAACTACTATTGTCTCGAATTTAGTTAACATGTTATTGCAGCATATCTCGTTATATGTATAATTACAAGAAAATTTTCGTTTGAGAGAGAAAACTCTTTCACAAATTTTAAGTTGAAAAATAGATCATGTTATAGAGGAAACATATATTCTATTATATATAATAAGTAATTCATGAATTCAAAAAGCTACTGATCAATACATGAATTAAAAATTACAAGAATTTAATAGCATATTATAATATATAATATTCTTTGATTTGCGATTATAGATTCATTGAACTAAAAAAACTATTGGGCACACAAGAGTTCAAATTACAAGAATCTATTAGCAATAATTAGTCATGAAATATCTGTTTATTCTCAATAATAGATTTATTGTTTTCCAAGGACAATATTAAAAAGAAAAATCTCTAGGTGGATGATATTAGTCTTTTTCTTCTTCTCTTAGCAGCAAGGTATAATAAGGTTGAATGGGGTGTGTGACTCTTTTGTGAATGGGGCTCTTTTAATTTCTTCTTAAAATTATTTCTGGGTTAATAATGTTGAATGGGGTGTGTGACTCTTTTGTGAATGGGGCTCTTTTAATTTCTTCTTAGAATTATTTCTGGGTTATTTTATTACTTTGGATAGAAGAATATTGTAGAATTAATATTTAAAAATTCGAAACCCATATAAATTTAAATGATTCAGATAAATGCTCAAAATTTATTATTATGAATAAAAATAGCATAAGTTTAACAATTATTATAGAATTAATGTCTCGACGGACATAAAACACAGGCACACAACTACGAGTATTGTTTCACATCCAAGTTTAAGTAATAATTTTAGGGAAAAATTTCACCCTCCCTAATCTCTGAACATTTTTTCACTTTACCCTCTAATTTTTAAAAGTTTCCACTTAATCCCCTCAAAATTAAAAATATCCTAGATCACTATCTTTGGATGTTCGCCTGTAGAATCTAAGAGAATATTCCGTTTTTCAGACTCAACGTGACTTTAGTCAGGAACAAGATAGATATTCAAAGGTTGGGTGGCAAAGTGCGAAAACGTTGGTTAGGTAGCAAAATGGAAAAACGTTCAACGGTTGAGTGACAAAATGGAAAACCGTTCAAAGACATCTCATTAAAGTTGAATGTAATATTCTATTAGATTCTGATTTTTCGCATCTTAAGGTAACTACATGAGATATTTTTAATAGCTAAGGGGGTTAAGTGAAAATTCGTAAAATTTAGAGTGAAAAATGGAAAAACGTTCAAAGTTTACGGGGCAAAGTGAAACTTTTCTAAAAAAATTATATTTTGTTTCTATTGATGCAAATTTAAAACAAAAATTTAATGTATTTAAGAAGACATTTTTTGGTAAAAATAATTATTCTAAAACATGAAAAAAAGAAATTAATTAGGACGAAAAGGACGAGGAAAAGAAAAGGTTGCTGCAACGAGTGGTGCTCATTGACATGGATCATGCACTCACAACCCCACCAAAATTCCTCAACTCCTCAACTTTGATTGGTTGGACTTTCCTTGAAGTCAAAGAATCTACTCAAATAATACTATTACTCATCCTTGGTGGGTCCTACACACAGTTACTGGCGAAAGCAGGCATCCACAGGTGATCTCACCCCTTAGAATTTATACGTTGTGAAAATTGCGTCTCATCTAGTATTTTTTTTCCTTGTGCATTTCGTACGCATAATAAAATAAAAATACTCAACTCTGCTAAACCGCCTCTTGTTCTTCTCTGTGTTGCTGTAGAATCTACTTTCTAAATACTACAATCCAACTTTTCTGATTTAGCTGTGGTAGTGGTGTGCCGAATTCAGGTACTCGTTTATATATTAGTATTATTACTATTTTTTTTTTCTATTTTTTTTTATCGGTTTGATAAATCTTCATCATTCTAGGTATTGAAACCCAATTCTTCCTAATATGATATTGTAGTAGTATGCAGGAACTCAAAAAGTATGTAAATATACAGTAGTAGTTTGATTTTGTCTTTCATCAGGGTTATGTCGGTTTGGCCTGCCGCCAATTGAAGAATCTTCATCTTTCTAGTCTAGGTAATTCAACCAAATAGTTCGAATTTCAGGTTAAGAAATATACTTTTCCTTTTAGTTGTGCAATTACAGCAGAGGCTTGTAGGATATTAGAATTAATTGGTTGATTGAAGAATTTATAGTTTAGCAAGTGCTTTCTTCACAAATGCATGTCTCATGGTCATCATGTGTTTATATGGAAATTGATTTGATCAGTCATTTCTCATGCTAGATTCATTTTGTGACAGGGGAAGTTTTAAGTTATATAATAAAGCCATTGGGACTGGACTGATAATTTTGCTGCTAAATTTATTTATTTCTCATCTCTATCGAATCATATGAACTTTGTCTCCAATCATTCTATTGTCCAATCTCTGTAAGTCCTTTTCTATCCTAATATCAAAGTCTCAATCTTCTCCTGAAATAATTAAATAAATCTTTGTTTCGTGTTCTGTTGATTTGGCCCTTTTCTGCCCTTTTTTTTTTGTTGTTGTGATTTTCTCAATTTTTCTTATTGTCATAGCTAAACTATATTTGCCAAATTCTACTGAATGGAAGAAGAGAGAAGCAAAGCCACATTACTTCCCATTGATTGTCCTTTTGCAAAGTTGCCCGATCATCTAATGATAGAAATTTTTGTTCGTGTTCCCTTTTCGGATTGGGGGCAAGTCTCAAGCGTAAATAAGCACTGGGCAAATTTGTTCCGAGAGGAATGCTTGTGGAATGCAGCTCTAGTGAAGTTTTTCCCTTTGGCTAGTCTAGCTAAAAGGTGGCCAGGGCCTATTCCCCGTGGGCTGAGCAAAAGGTACTTCCCTGCCCCTCTTTAAATTTAGCTACATAATATGAAATGATCATTCTACTTTTAGCAAATCATCATCTTTCAAACTTCCAACCTTATAGTGTTGATGTATGTTTTTCAGGAGGTTTTCTGCGTTATATGCAAGTAAATGCGTACTTCAATTAGATGACGAGCTAAGTGAAATTGCAGGGCATACATACTTGTATCTGAAAGAGCAACTCGAAATTTCAACTATGCCTCCTCCATCTGGGATACTTCATGGAACCATTATAGGTGCAGTTTTCAACTCCACTAAATATAGGAGTATCTTGTAAAGTTGATATTCTTCTGACTCTAAATCAACCTAGTAAGCTTTTTTTATGGTGGCAGATCAGTTTATTGCATGCGGCAAGTCAAGAGACAAGGCACATGAGCTTGCTTCGCTGATTTGGTTGGCTGTTATTGAAAACATGGAGGACAATCATCAAACGTTTCTATTACTCAAACGCCTTGCATTTGAGGGAGATGTAAGCAAATTCTTTGTATCAACTTGTGTGTGTCTGCTTTTTTTTTTTTCCGAATACGAAAGTTCCTTCTTTTTTCAATGCAAGTACATATTTTCTGTAGGTATTTCTGCCGTATCCGTACTCTAGATCATACAAAGTCCAGTGGAGGATATTTGAAAGGCTTTTTACAGATTTTCGCGATTGCTTCCCTCAATCAGATTACTATGACTTAATGGCGTGCGCCAAACAGAGATTTCAGCCAATACCAGCTACATGGCTTGGTTACTAGATTTACACTCCTTGGTGAAGTTGGCAGTTTGTATCGCGCAATATTGTGGAGGCTCATTGGTCCTTCAGTTGGAGGAATGCTGAATATCTTGTTGCTTGTAAGTAGATTTATTAGCAGATGATTCTGTGGATTAAGCTTTTGTAGTTTTGATCTTTTGATTACTCGTGTACTTGAAATGCACCTAGAACTGTAAATATTGAATTATGTAATGTTGCACATTCTGGAGCATGATCAATAATTTGAATTTGAATTTGAATTTGAATTTGAATCTGAATTGCTTGAATGGGTGATTAACTATACCCCCTTGGATACATTTCTTCGACCAGTTTTCTTATGGGCAGAGGTGATATCCGCACAAGAATTTTAATGAAATACCTATTATAATTTATACTCTTATTTAATATTGACTTCCACAAAAGTTTAGGACAAATTGAAACCACTAGGGACGCTTATGTAATGTTTACATATCAAGTAATCCAGGTCCAAGTCACATCAAAATGAATTTGTAATATGGGTGCATGATCCATGTCAATAGTATCTAATTTGGTGATGTATCAAATAATCGAGCACAAAATGACTAAATTGGGGTTTATCAGGAACAGTTTTCCGAGCTTTCGGGATACCATGGGATCTTCGTAAAGCTGATCATTATGAGTGTTCCAACAAAGTTGATTCAGAGATTTAATGGCAAAAAGACGGGGATTAGTTAACTTGTTATTTAGTACGAATCAATTAAAGATAGAATCCCTAAAAATTATCCAAGAAGTCCCGGAAGGATTTTCAAGGTGATCCTATGAAATTTTAGAAATTGACATTTGATAGAATAAAAGATCCCAACTGGAATTATTTTGAATTTCAATTTTCAAGGTGATCTATTTGTAGTATTTTTTATTTCTCTTTTGCGAATTTTATTATTTTATATCATATAAATACTATATTTCTTGATTTATTTATTTGATCTAATTTCAATTTAATAAGTTGCAAAGGGACAGGTGTTTCTAGGAGCTATTACTTGTAATTTCTCTCATTGGTGAAATATTTTGATTGTGATACTCCTGTCTAATGTTATCTTATTTAACAATTGGGTAAATTATGAATACCCTTATGAAGTAAGGCACAATTATAAAAATCTCCCTCACATATTGGGTATTATAAATATTCTCCTCAGGTTTGTCACCTTCTTACAATTAACCCCTTGTCCCTAAAATATTCCGATTTTGCCCTTGGGGTTTTTTGTAATGTTTGTAATATCTTATAAATTTTAAAATTTGGGTGCTAATTGTTATATCTTATAAATTATAACAATGATAATCATATATTCACTACCAATATATTTATATAATTTGTAATTGCCCATAAATTTATTAATTTAATTACTGTAATAACAAATTAAATAAAATTTTAATTATATTATATTTTCACTAATTAAATATTTATTGCATTAGTAAATACTGAATTTATAATACAATATAAACTTTATTAAATTAAAATATTTGATTTGTAATACAATATAGATTTTATAAATTTACTAATTTGAAAAATAAATCCATTTAACTAAATGCGTAAACAATTTGTTCATATTTGAAAAATGTTATTATTAAAATTGTATTTAATTTATTTGTTATAAAATTTAATTTTTAATAAATATGTAAATACCTCTTTTTGTGCAATTATAAATTGTATCAATTATTTTGGTAGTAATATATAATTATCACTTTTATAATTTATAAGATATAACAATTAGCACCCAAGTTTTAACATTTATAAGATATTACAAATATTACAAATAACACCCAAGGGCAAAATTGGAATATTTTTGGGACAAGAGGTTAATTGTAAGAAGGTGATAAACATGAAGATAATTTTTGTAATTAAATCTTAACTCATGGGGTATTCGTAATTTACCCTTAACAATTTAAGGTCAAGTAATTGCGTATAATAGAAGATTTTAATTCCATTAAATTTTACTATGCTTTATTTATTTCTGGATGTAATAGAGTCTAAAGTTGTTTGTATTTCAACTTTTTCTTTCACCCAAATAATATTTATTTTATTTATCACTTTCAGCTAATACTAATTGATGAAATATTAATGTCGAAGTTGATTTTCTTTCTGTGCATGATATTACAAAATGGCGAGGTATGTTATAATTGGGAAGTTTGTGGCTGTCGTGAGAGGTGTAAACGAGTCGAGTATTATCAATTATCAAACGACACATTATCAATTTATCGTATTGAATGTGCATATATGTCTCGACAAAATAAATGGTAAAATTTTGGAAAACATACCAACATTTTTCTTTTTGGTATTATACAGGACATTAGATGAAATTATTCATACATTAATGGTAAAATTTTAAAAATAATCATGTAACTTTTATATCCTTTAAAAAATAGTCATATAACTATGAAGGACATACATTTAGTTCAGTAACTCTCACTTAATTTTAATTTTAGACATATGCATAACAAATTATGTCCTTTCAACTTTCATTAAGTTTCAATTTGTATCCTACAATTACAAGTTTCATCCTCTAACTTTCAATAAGTTTCAACTTTCATCATGCAATTATAATTTTTTTCACTTATATTAGGACCAAATTGAAATTATAGGACGAAAATTGAAACTCGTTGAAAGTTAGAGTACGAAATTTATTATGTATAAGACTAAAATTAAAACTGATAAACATTATGTGCGATCAATATAGTTGTAGGACTAATTTTGGAAAAGTTTCAAAGTCATAGGACCATTTTTAAATTTTTGCCGAGAATAAATCAAGCCCACCTTTTACCCAAGCTGATTTTGGTACGAGCCCGTGATGAAAAGTTGGTGCTTTGTAAAAGTACATCATGATGTCCAAAGAAGAAATAATCGACTGCTTCCATGACCCATCTTGTGTTGTGTATGGGTGGGTGGCAAGATCGATTTCATTTCTGCCAAAAAGTTGGTTTTGACTATTCCCATCATGTGATTTGAATAGTACCGTACGAAACTATTTCCATATGAGTTGGAATTTCTCCATTTAGTTTTAGGCAATTAAATAAAATTTAAACTCATGTACTCCATTTATCTTTTTTTTTTTTTTTATTTAAATTTTGACACGAAACTTTAAATAAAAATTAAATACTCAGAGTATATCATTACATTTATACTTTTAAAATATTTATTGAAAATATGTGGTGTCAAATCAGTATTTTAAGGATGGTTTTTTTAAAAAAAAATCTATTTTAGGAAAGAGATTTTCATTATAGGACATCTCAAAAAGAAAATAGGAATAAATATTTAAGAATAGAAGAATATATGGTAAATAGATGTAAAAGTAGGAGTACTCTCAACATAAATTTCCAACATAAAAATACAAGTATTTGCTATATTTTTTGTTAAAAATAATTTGTTATGCAACAAAAAAAATGAAATTGTTTATTTGATTCTAAGTAGTAAGGGTGTATGTGGATGGATTTTGGCTCGGTCTTGCGGATTTCGCGAGATCGAGCCAAAATCCTTTCAAATAAATTTTCGTCAAACTCATAAAACCATCAAAAATATATTCAAAAACTCATTCAAACTTATAAAACATTGATTTGACACCTACCACCTACTTTTTCCCTCAAATTTCACTTAAAAGACATTGATTTGACACCTATAACCTACTTTTTCCTCTAAACCCCAACATTCAAACCCAATCCAAGTGGGTTTCAACTTATTCAAACCACAAACCCAACAGCTAAAACCCATCCAAATGAGATCTCAAAGGTTTCATCGAAACCACCCAAACTATTTTTTTTAAACCGAGACCCGCGAAACCGAGTCAAAACCCATCCAAATAGACCCCAGGAGATCGACATTGTTACATATATTTATGATGTGGTGAAATACATGAAGAATTTTCTAATTTGAAATTTTACATATCAATACATGATGGAGATGATATCTTAGAATCAACTATTTTTTAAAATTAAAAAATTAAACATAATATATTTCATAGATTACACCAAGGTCATCCGTGCCACAAACATTATAGGTCTATTTGGATGGGTTTTGGCTCGGTTTCGCGGGTCTCGATTTAAAAAAATAGTTTGGATTGTTTCTATGAAACATTGGAGACCTCATTTGGATGAGTTTTGGCAGTTGGGTTTTGTGGTTTAAATAAGTTGAAATTCCACTTGGATTGCGTTTGGATGTTGGAGTTTAAGAGAAAAAGTAGGTGATAGGTGTCAAATCAATGTTTTTTTAGTGAGATTTGGAGGAAAAAATATATAGTAGGTGTAAAATCAATGTTTTATAGGTTTGAAGAGTTTAAGTGTGAGTTTTTAATGGTTTTATGGATTTGACGAAAACTCATTTGAAAGGATTTTCGCTCGGTCTATCGAAATCCGCGAGACCGGGCCAAAACCCATCCACATACACCATATGGTTCCATATATATCCATTTTGGCTTGTCTTCAGTGGATTTTGATTTCAAAATTTTGGTTTGGATTGTTTCAACAAAACCTTTGATTACAAGTTAGATTGGGTTTAAATATTGAATTGTGGGGTTTAAAAATTTGAAATGTTATTTAGATTGAGTTTGAATATAAAGGTTTAGGAGAAAAAAGTAAGTGGCAATATGAATCAAGCCAATGAATTTGTAGAATTCTTTTCTTTTTCGATATATTTTATAGAGATTGAAGTAGGAAAATTAGATGATAAATGAGAAAAATAGGTGATTACTAGTCAATTTCAATATATTTCATTTAATTTTGGTTTGAGTTCCATATAAGCATGATCGAAACCCAAGTTTAATTGAATCCAGAACCATGCCATTTTTCTTACATGATAAGGCACACAATGATCTCCTTGGAGAGCTTCTCATATACTCCTTCATTTCAAATTAATTGACATATTTTTAAAATTTTTATGTTTCAAATTACTTATCGCATTTAGTTTTCCAATGTATTTTTTTTTAATTTTACTCTTTTTTACTTTTAGTTTTACACAATAAAGTAGAAAGATCAATGTTATTAATTAAAATAATCATTAAATGATATTTTTGATATTTAAAAAAAATAATTATTAAATTTCTTGATCTTTGTGAAAATGTGAAGTGTACCACTTAAATTGAAACGCATGGAGTAATATGTCTAGAAAAAGATTAAATTATGATTAGTGGGAAACCCAAAAAAAGAAGAAATAGGAGACGAAATACGGTACTCATTTAGAAACTAGGAGACAAAATCAAAAGCATCATTTTCGCGGCTTGTGTATCTTTAATGGTGGAGAGCAGACTACACACACTGTGTGTGAAGAGTAGAGTGTGTGTGTTTCTGACAATATTCTCTGCTGTGATCCCTTCCCCAATGTAGTCGAATCTGATCTTTAATTACTGCATTTCATTTACACACAACAACAAAATATCGAGCATCTGAAATGAAATCAAATGTAGAAAACCACAAAACCCTCTCAAATCAAAACTCCCTTTATAGTTTCTCACATACATTCTTCCTTCCCCTTTCTCTCCGTCTCTCTCTCACCTAGGGTTTCAGCATTTGATTTGACGGTGTTAATGCGGCAGCAAATTATTTTTGTAAGTGGTGTTTGAGCCCCTTTTTTTCTGCAGCTTAGTCATTTCTTTAATTTTCCCTTTTTTTACTATGTTTGAAGATGCTTGATTTGCAGATTGGAAGTGTAGATTACTCTCGTTAAGAATATTAAGTATGACGTTGAGTTTCTCATTTTTTTGTACCAAAAGAAAATCATTAGGCAGATGATTTGTCTCTACCCTTTCCTGGTGACTCATAGTCCTAGCCATCGTAGAAACTATGGGCTGTCATCAGTTTTGATTTAGTATGCCTCTTCTGCAAAGATTCATTTAATTCTCTTTAGAAGTGAAGCTTATGTGGAAACTCCAACGATTCTTTATTTTAGGTTGTGGATCTGATGCTGATTTTCATGATTCTTCAATTACTTTAAATCATTCTAAATAGATGCCTTTGCAGGATTCTTTTCTGTTTTACACATTTAGAAAAAAGGGTATTTATTCTTTGGAGATATTAGGTCAAGTGATTTTGTCTGCTTCTATGATTGTTTGGCTTCAAGTCTTACATTGAAAAGAAAGAATAAATCTGTCATGATCAGGTGAGAAGGATTTGTGAATAAGGAGCGAAAGAAGGTGATAGAATCGGCCATGGATTTCTTTAAACTGAAGAAGTTTAGGAATGCCCACAAACCTAATGCCAACAATGGTACACAAGATCAGCCTGTAACACAGCCAGAGGAGTTAAAAAATGGGAGTGGTGATATATTAGGTAAAACAGTCGATGCCGATTCTACTAATGCTGAGATGGAAGATGACGATGATGATTTCATTACAAACGAAGTTAAGAGGAGGCTGAAAGAGCTGAGAAAAAACAGCTTCATGGTATTGATACCCGAGGAAGTTTCTCCAGCTGATGAGGAAGAAGAAGAAGATGAAGAGGGGGAGACCAGCTCCAGTGAGTGGAGGGATGTGGAGGCTGAGGGGCGTCAATTCTGGTCTGGTTTCGATGCTGTGTATGACATATACTGTGAGCGCATGCTGCTTTTTGATCGCCTGAGTTCTCAGCTACTGCTAGAAGTTGGTAAATATTGCTACACTCTAAAGAAGCTTCATTCTTAACTGAGAGTCTGATAGTATGTGAAAGACTATTTTTCTGTTTTCATGTGTTCATGGTCTTTAGCTTTACCTTTTAATATCTCGTTTATTGAACTTGTATCATAATTTAAGTTTATTTTTAGAAGAAGATTAGTTCACAAGTCCTTAGATTTAAGCATGTTAAATGAGAAATAAAAATACAAAAAATGATGCAGAATATCCTGGTGAATTTGATGTAAATCTTCTGAAGACCAAAGTCCACATGCAGTTTCATGATTCAATCCTCTGCCTTCATAATGTAATACAATCAACTTGTGAGGAGGGTGTGTTAGAAGTTAGAACATCCCTATTGGGAGAGGTTCCCACTTAATGTGCCCGATGCGCCTCGAAAGGGATTAAACCATTGGGAAACCCAAAAAAAAAAATATCTGCCATTCTAACAGTTTTGTCTTTTAACTGAGGTGGTTTCCAGTATGGTAGACTTGGTAGTAAAGTACATTTAAAGTTATACATCCTTTTGAGCTTCTGAATGTGCCCCAACGATCCATACCCGGAATTGATATAGAAATCTGAGCTGAACCTAAGCACAATTGACAAGCTAGATACTTATCAATAGAATTTTGTAGCATCCATTGAACTTGATAATTGTTGGGTGTGACTACAGCTTTCAGATAGATCTGCTTTCAATTGGCATTTTGTTGCAATGTCAGCGTATATCTATTTGTGTGTGGGATGCAGTACACCTTATGTTTCTTTGTTCATTTGCTCATTAAAGCTTAAAATCCTGCAGGTTCTCATGTTCTTTCAACTCCATCGCCAAGATCTGTCTCTAAAAAGCTTGCTTCTCCCCTTCGATGCCTTTCCCTAAGAAAATTTGAGGAACCAGAAGAAGAAATTGAACAATTACAGCAGCCAGTGAATGACCCATATCTTGATCTTGAAACTGCATATGTGGCTCAAGTGTGCTTGACTTGGGAGGCACTCCACTGCCAATACACGCAATTGAGTCAGAAAATATCATGTCAACCTCAAAGTCCCATCTCTTACAACATTAGTGCTCAACAGTTTCAGCAGTTCCAGGTCTTGTTGCAGAGGTTTATTGAAAACGAACCTTTTGAAGTGGGCTCAAGGCCAGAAATCTATGCTCGAACGCGACAAACATTGCCCAAACTACTTCAGGTTCCAAAGATCCAAGGTATGGATGTAAATACTGTAAGGAAAAATTAAGAGCTTGTTTGTCTTTTCAGGTTCGAAATTTTTCTGACAAAAATATCTCTCAATGGTTTTAGCTTCTGATGAGAAAGACATTGGAGATGAGGCATCAAACATGGTTCTTGCTCCAGAATTTACTAAAATAATCGAGAGCACAATAATGAGTTTCCGCCAATTCATAAAAATGGACAAGAAAAAATCAGGTAGTGTGCGTTATAAATTTGGAAATCAGAATCAGATGGCCACACCAGTTCAACAGATTCAATCTTCCCTTGAGAAGGTGAAAGTTTTCTCTAAAATAAACTACAATATGTGATATCAATAGTATTGCTTGACATTTATAATTTGAATCTTGAAAATTGCAGAAAGCAATTAAAATGAAGGAGACGTGGAAGAAGAGGAACAAGATCTATAAAAAGAAACTATGGCCTACTACAACAGAGGACGTAGAAATGTTACTTGGACTTATTGATGTGAAAATCTTGTCGAGGGTTCTACGTATGTTGAAGATCAGTAATGAGCAATTATTTTGGTGTGAAGAAAAGATGAAGAAATTAGCTTTATCTTCTGATGGCAAATTGCAGAGAGACCCTTCCCCCATCCTTTTCCCTTGTTAGTTATTTACTAAATTAATGGAACTTAAGAGATTATTGGAGTACATGAATTAGTGGTCTTTAAATATGAGAAGCATTAATCTTCTTACTGTGAAAATATGGGGATTTATTTGAATTAGCACAAACACATACATGCGCATAAATGTTTTATGAATTCAAACACATACATGCATAAATGTTTTATACATACGTATACTACATACAATAAGTCTATAAGGTGAAGATAGGGACCTAGACAGGATCAACGAGTGATCAACAAGGCCCATGGTCGAGGTCGATTTAAGTTGTCTTGAGTCCATGTCATAATTTGTAGAGGGGATATGCATTTGTGCAAATTTTGTAAAGGAAAGGTCAACAATGAACAGTCATTTTCATGAATTTTCTCCTCTAAGTTCATCTCTTAAGAAGAAAATAGTTTGTCATATAATTCTTTTTCCCAACTTGATAGTGCATGATTATGTTGTCATTTTCACCTACTATCTAAATTTTAATTTTTTTAAAGGCAACTTTTCTTTTTTTCAAGGTAAAGATAGGTCAACATACATGACCACAATTAGGTAACGTGTACTATCAAACAAAACACGCAGATGCTATTACTATTCTTCAGATTATGATTATATTATTGCAGAGTAAAATAATAATTTAACCAATTATGAAGACATAAGATAGGAAAATGAGAATTGACTCATATTTTTCCTTCTTGTTACATAGGATACCTCTTATATTTTCTTTTATTATCCTTGACAACCACAAAGCAAACTAAATTGAAGTATATATCATCTAGACTATAGATATCATAGTTAACAAACGTGTTTATGCATTATATTGAGTAATTTGCATTGTGTATCTCAGAAAATACTTCAATACGACACTTTGTATCCTGAAAGTAAATGTTGACACTTTATACCTTCAAATTGCATATTTTTTGCAATACAATGGACATTTGACATGGTATGGTGTATTTTGCCAAAAAATATGTAATTCGATGATACAATGTGCTAAAAATTTAATTTTGAAGTTTTTATTATTAAATTAATTGTATTTATATGGTGGAAAATGTCAATTACTCCATTATATGACATAATTTAATTAAAAATAAACGAATAATGAAAGGAAAGTACAACAAGTATTCGTTTATTGTAGCACTTGCCAATTTTTAAATCTTGGTTTGGACAAACTACAAAGCATCAAAAGTGCCAATTATTGATACTCTTCAATTCTACAACTACTAGCACAGATTAGTAATTCTAAAACATGACGTAAAAGAAGAAATGATAAAATGAAGACCGCTAAAGGTTTTCAGAGTAATTTCAAGTAGCCATAGTCTAGAATGATACATTAATAAAATAGTTTTTCTAATATTGCCATTATTAAATTTTAACTGTAGAGTAGTAGTATTTAATTTATTTAAATTTTAAATAAAAGTTAGAAAAAGAATAAACTGCAAAGTCGTTGACACTGTGGTGGGTTTAGGAAGTGACATATGTATTTTCAAACACACCGAAGGACGAGAAAAACTCTTTTCTCTTTTTCTGGGTCTTCTGCCTCTTCACTTTTATTCGGGGTTTTGAATTTTTGCAATTTATTTTTATTTATACTTCATCAGAATTTCCTGCAGACTTGAACTGGTGAGTTTGATCATCGATGCTCTAAAAAAGGATGGTACTTTTTATATGGTTTTATAATAACCGTATTTGTCTTTTTTTTTTTTTTGTTTACAATTATTGCCTTAAATGGTGTTTCATCTTTTGTTTTTATACTATTTTGGTAGGTTTCCGTTTAGGTTTGCTGTTTTTTTATACTAGTATGTGTGTAGAGAAAGTAAGTATTTACAGTTTTCTTATAGTTATGGTCTAACAGAGCAGTATCATGTTATGGCTGTTATGCTAATTATATACAATTACACGTGTATTCCGTTTCGATTACAAACGAGTTTAAGCCTAGCTCAAGTAGCTATGTAAGCTAATTTCTTATTAAAGTTCTAGTTAGCTCTATCGACTTCATGTGTTGTAGGTACGAACTACCCTGTAATTTAGCCTGTTTATTTTCGGACAATGCTCAACCCTGTTGTTTTTTATTTTAACTCGTTCTTGTTTTCTCTAATTGCTCTAGTTCATGTTGTAGACATGGTTGTTTCTCTTATTAAACTTATTCTAAATGAATAACGTGCTTGTGGTTGTTTCTTGTGTAGCATTTTGCTGTCTAAGAAATGTGCAAAAAAACCATTTTTGCTTGAGGAGGTGATTCATCATTAACCAAACTATTATGGCCACGGAAAACCCCATGAGAATTGTGGATAACAATAGATCCGTAAAATGGGCATCCTCCAGGGGCACGGCATCTTTTACATCACCAGTAAATAGTGTGGCAACTGACGAACTTGGATTGATACATAGAGGGCATAATATTCATAGAGATCAAAGTAACATTGCTCCCAATCGTAGTGGTAGTGCACCTCCAAGCATGGAGGGCTCATATGCGGCTTTTGGTGATCTTGCAAATCAACAGCAGTCGTCCGGTTTAGAGAATTTTAGGTCAGAAGAAAAGCTGCGATGTGGCCCACATTTGAACCCGAGATTTCCTGCACCTACTAGTAGTGGACCTTTCTATAGGCCTAGGAGTTCTCTTTCGACTCATGAGGAGGAGCCTGATGATGATAGCTCCCCCAAGGGACCTTCAGATGACGTGGCTGAAAGTAGTGGTACCGTTCTTGGGCAAAACACGTTGTTGTTTACTGGTCGTCATAAAAGTTTGGTTGATTTAATACAGGTATCTGATGAATTTATTTTAGTATGTCATTTTAAACTTTTATGCTCATTGCTAAACTCATATCCATTGCATATACATGCTTATCACCTAGTTGTTTGTTACGAGGCTTAAGAAGTAGTGTTTTACTTTCTTGTGTACTGAGAAGACTCTTTGTTGAATCTTTTACAAATTCTCTTCTGTGCTTGACCAACACAGTCAATGGATTCTACCACGACGCTTTTCATTCCTTTTCCGATTCGTGGAATTAAGAGATCTTTGAAGAACTAAAAATTGTTTTATTGATAAACTCGATTGCTTGTAATATTTACTAATGTTATAGTATTAGTTGAAACTAATGCCGGCATGCACTTAATATTTAAAGATGTTGGACAGATGAGTGTCATGTAATGTGCAGCCATTGTCTTCTTGAACACTAAGCAGTTCTTAAAAGTTAAAAGACTCATGCACTTTGTCTAATACAGTAAACAATATGAAGATATAAATTACTTTGACATACTGTTTGAGGAAAGAATAGCAATGTGGGAAAGGGGCATATTCTTATTTGTGGTGTCTCCTCCAATTTATAGGAAGATTTTCCTCGAACTCCTTCACCGGTATTCAGCCACACTCATTCATCAAGCTACGTGGAAGAACCATTAAGCCATGATATTCAGAACCTGTCGTTGGATTCAGAACCAATAAAGGATCCTTCTGTGAGCCCTGGTCCACTTCCCACGCAAAAGGATGAACTGACTAGTAAGGATGGTAGTTCGACTAGTGTTCTTTTGAGTGATGGTATAATTGTCTCAGATGTTTCCAAGAACATTCAGAAAGTCGAGGATGGTCAAGATAACCAGCAACTAGGATTTGATGAACAGAATGAACTACATCAACAGAATACTTACTCTCATCAGATTGCAGGTCGCAATGTTCCTGGATATCAAAGCCAAGGAGCAAGAATGACCTCGGTTGAGATGCAGCCGATTCTACAAGCTCCTGGGATCCCACCTCCTTTATATGCAACAGCTGCAGCTTATATGGCTCCTGGAAATTCATTTTATCCAAATTTCAATGCATCTGGTTTATATACTCCACCACAGTACGGCGGATATACTATGGGTTCTTCGTATGTCCCCCCGTATCTCGCAGGATATCCATCTCAAACGGGTTATCCATTGCAGTTTAATCCCGTTTCTGGACAAAGGTTTAGTGGTGGTCCCACTGGAGAAACCATCTCAAAAGGGTCTACTATGCAGAACTCGGAAAGGTTTTATGGCCATCATGGACTAACTACACACCCCACCTTTCCTGATCCTCTTTCAATGCAGTATTTCCAGCAGTTGGTGCAAGATCCATATAATGTTCCAATGCAGTACAGCCGTTTACCGTCACCTAATATAGTTGGTAGCCAATTCGATTCTTTTACTTTACGAGGTGATCAGAAATTTCAGTTTCCCCCAAGTGGCAATCTGGGCATTCCGAGTCCAAGAGGCCTTAGTAGTCCTACAGGTCTGGGATTTGTGCCTCAGTTTCACACGTCTCCTCTGGGTAGTCCCGTGATGCCAGGGTCTCCGATTGGAGGCACTGGAAGAAGATATGATGTTGGATTTTCTCAAAGTTCGGCTAGAAATGTTGGTGGTAGTTATCCTAGGTGGCAAGGACAAAGGGGGACCGACTGCATTCATGACCATAGAAAGCATACTTTTCTCGAAGAACTGAAAGCAACTGGTGCACAAAGAATCGATTTTTCCGACATTGTAGGTCGTATTGTTGAGTTCAGGTAGTCTTTAGCCTCTCGATTTTCAATTTTCATCCTTTATAGTTGAGCCAAATCATCATTACCAACAAACATAATGTTCGTGTGTATCTTCAGCATCGATCAACACGGGAGTCGGTTTATTCAACAGAAGTTGGAAAATTGTAGTGTTGAAGAGAAAGAGTTAGTTTTTAGAGAAGTTCTTCCTCATGCTTCAAAATTAATGACAGACGTCTTTGGGAACTATGTTATTCAGAAGGTAGTTTCGTCAGTTTGATATATGACCCAGTTTAACATTAATTGTTCCTTCTCTATGTAGCATTCACCTGTATTTGATTTGTGAATTTGTGGTTATAGTTCTTCGAACATGGGACATATCAGCAGAGGAAGGAACTTGCAAGTCAGCTATCAGGGCATATGCTACCTTTAAGTTTGCAAATGTATGGTTGTCGTGTTATACAGAAGGTCTGTGCAAAGTTTTATCCGTCCTATCCTAGATATTTTTTATGTTATTAAAATTGTATATATCATGTCTTAAATGTCACTATTCTTAGATGAAGTCTTAGAAGCATATATGAGCAAACTATTTCGGTTAAACTTTGGTCTTAAGTTCTGAAGTTATTTACATGTGAAGAACCCCTTACTTAAGAGACTATAACTATATTCTATCAATGTGTAAAGTGTAAACCAGTACCTTTCTTTTCAGAGAAATTATAATTAAATATTAGAATTTTGAAGAATAATAAAAAATTCATATCTTAAAGCCCCAAGTATTTCGTGTATGCTTTGGCTTTATCTTTTTTTTTTATTCACTTTCACAATTTCAAACTTTTTTGTTATTTCTATCAGAGTAAACCTCCGTTACCTTCTTTAGAAGTATGGAAATTATGTAACGATCTAATTCTCCTGATTGCTTGTATTGGTGTCGAGTGACTGCATCTGTTTGAGTCAAATTATAGTTGTATTTTACGGTTTTACCCCAATAATTCAAACTTTTTTGAGTTATATTTACCTCACATATGTGGAATTGTTTTGTTCTTACACTTCAGGCATTGGAGGTCATTGAACTTGATCAAAAGAGGGAACTTGTGCTCGAATTTGATGGGCATGTGATGAGATGTGTACGAGATCAAAATGGAAATCATGTTATACAAAAATGTATTGAGTGCTTACCTACAGACAAAATCGATTTTATCATCTCCGCCTTCCGTGGCCAAGTGGCTATGCTATCTACTCATCCATATGGTTGCCGAGTCATTCAGGTAATTATTTTCCTTTTTTCTTTTTATTGTAAAATTCTACTCAGACATCTGGTTTCAATAAAATGTTCGGTTGACTTCGTTCTCTCGAGGAACTTACTTTAATTAATGAATCCCTACTCCTCCCTTTGCAGAGAGTTTTGGAACATTGTTCTGATGACTTACGATGTCAATCGATAATTGATGAGATTCTGGAATCTTCTTATGATCTTGCTCAAAATCAGTATGGCAACTATGTCACTCAGGTCTTTTGTCCCTTCTTTGTCGCATTTCTTCTATGCTTTTAGTTCAAAGGTCAATGTCAACATAAAAATTGGATTTACTTTTGCAGCATGTTTTGGAGAGAGGGAAGCCATTAGAGAGGAGTCAAATTATCAGCAAATTGTCTGGGAAAGTCGTAAGAATGAGCCAGCATAAATATGCCTCGAATGTTGTAGAGAAATGCTTGGAGTTTGGTGATGCTTCTGAAAGGGAGCTCTTGATTGAGGAGATTCTTGTGCAATCTGAGGATAACGACAGTTTATTGGTCGGTGAATCTAATTTTCGACTAGAAATTAATTCAAAAAAAGTTCGTTTTTGCTAGAAAATCTTCATATCGATTCACTTACGTGTCAACTTTGCTGTTTTAGGCGATGATGAAGGATCAGTTTGCAAATTACGTAGTCCAGAAGATTCTTGATATTAGCAACGATAGACACCGTGAAATATTGCTTAATCGAGTCCAGATTCATCTCGATGCCTTGAAGAAATATACTTACGGGAAACACATAGTTACTCGGTTTGAGCAACTATCTGGTTATGGTATGGTTGTCTAGCTAAGCTCGTCCTTTATCAACCTTGCTCATGTTTTTTTTATTTTTGAGAATGTTAGATAGCATAATTATGATTATAACTGAATGACTTATGCAGAAAGTGACACCTCTGATACTTAGGCGGCCTTTAATGATGATAATTTCTTACGTGCCGGGACTCACCAGTTCTATCGGTGTAAAATGGGAATGGATGTTTTCCAGTGATAACTTATGGGAGGAACTGCTACTTTTAGAAGTCAGGTTTATATCGCAATATTGTTATACGTATATCTTCTGATAAATTATAAATATGTATTTGAATAATTGTAAGTGTGGGGTGAAATTTAGATATTTGGTATCTTGTTTTGCAACTGTGTTCTTGTTATGTGAATGAAGCTCTTTTAGTATGTTGAAAATAGAATTGAGCCACTTTTTTATGTAGGTTGTTTTCTACATAAAAGTGAAATTTGAAGGCATATTTCGTAATATTTGAAGTCCCATTGTTCAAAAGATGCTCCTTCCCAATTGGAGGGAAATGCCAACTCGACCTTTCTGTAAGAAAAATTGTAGCTGCTTAAATACAGCACACCAATCAAGATTCTCGAGCATCAAATAAAGCACATTTCACTATATATCTATTGGAAATTCATTTTCAATCAACTAAGTACTAAGGATATTTTGAAAAGCTTTCATAAACGTTTCGAAAATATTAAAAAAAAATTGTCAACTTAAGAAAATTAATAGTCCAAAGGCAAATAAATGATTTAAAATATACATATTTCAAAGACGTATATTTTTCGACATTTACTACGGGAACGATGAAAACTTTAATCCATATATTCATCAAAAGTGAATGCATAGAGGGACATTAATCCATAGTTCCAAGCTATTCATACTATTCACCTAGACTAGAGATTATATAGCGAGACTTTCTTACACAGTGACACTCATTTGTGTGTTTTCAAACAATTTTTAGAAACTCGCCCCAGAATGCCTATCTGGAAATTATATACAATATCATTTTTTTCGAATTTTCCTCCCCCAAAAAAATGACAATAGTTAGAAGAAGGTTAGAAGTATGCTCACAGAAATCCTATGTAGATTTTTACCAAAGAACTATAGATTCCTTAAATAGAATAAGATGATTATACCCGCAAAAACAAGTTTTTTGATGTCGAAAACATGATCGACGCTCAACATTGGATGTCGATCTTTATTGGATTCTAGGATGTCCAAGAAAATCTATTATATCGACTCGTATACAGTTGTATGGCTATGCGTCGCCTGGCAACAGTAGATGCATCCTACATTCATAAAAAGTAGGAGAGGATATAACATTAGGGGCCTAAAATTTATTAATTTAGAAGGTAATACAACTTTTGGGTATTAAGTATGCTACCTTTAGTAACTGCCTTTGATTTCGAAGGTCAAGCATCATCATCAAGCAAACATACAATCCACAATCATACCTGCCATATATGATACATTAATAACAAAGAAAATTAGGAATTGTACATATAGTTATTTGTGTCTTGTAATAATCAGTACAGTTACCCATTATTTTGTTTCGGAACCCATGCTGGATTATCATACACGAATTCATTGATTATGCTTTTGACTTTGAATTTGTTCCGTGCCCAAATTTTGAGCAAGCGTTCAACTCGTTGAACCTGAAACACAAGATTTAACATGTTAAATAAGCGGATATTATCAAATTAACATTACCATTGCCACTCTTACCACTTTATTGACAATCCTTTTTCGATACTCTTCAAGTGCATCTACTGGGGTGGAATCACAAATCGATATTGTTTTTAGCTCCAGATCAATGACAACAAGGAACCAGTGCTCGTGAAGATCATTAATTGGAATATACATTTGGCGACATCTCTCCAAATCAGAAGTGAAACTTTGAGACCCATCAAAGAATGTCTTAATGATCTTTTCATCAGAATAATGTTCTATCAAACAAAGTTGCTGCAAGTACAGAAATTGAGAATTGAATTACAATTTACAATATGTTTTATTCATGAAAACGTTTGTCAAACTTCAAATCTTTGCGCACACTTATATACTATAATATACTATATAATAAGTCAATATAATTAGAAGTATCGAACATACACTAAACATAGCTGGGAAATACCACCGATCTTGGTACATATTTTCTTCTCTATAAACCAACGTGCAGTTATAGGCAACACAATCAATCACCTACAAATGAAAAAAGATATCGTATAAATAAGTTAAGCGGTATTTACAAAACATATATTTTATTTCATAAACAAATTATTTGCTTACGCTCCCATTTATATAAGTTGCTGGCTTCAAAGAGATCATGTTTGACCTGTTGCACCGCCAATTTCCAAAATCCACTACACATTCGCTAAACAATTCAAACAAATTAAATATAAGGATCATTGACTCATACATAACGAAGCTCAAATATTATTTGGATGCATAAGTTTTGTTTCACCTCATATCTTTGTCTTCATCGAACAAATATTCAATGATGGCATCCTCATCCGCCATGGGGTTGAATGGACCTTTTCTGTCATCCAATCCACTTTTTAGTTGATTGTCAGAGGACGAAATGTCAATAGTTATTTTTTCACTAGCATCCTTTGTGTTTGTCTGATCGAATGGCAGATGATGAGGTTGGAAATCGGGAAGGGGGCTGTGCCACCTGTCCGATTTTGGTGTACGCAGAAATGTGGCATGCTGATAGCCTCCTTTTCCAGCTAATGATGGATGCAAGTTGTTAAGGACTGGTCCAGAACAAAATTTTGGTTCAGAGATTCTTGCAGATTGCTCCAAGTTTTGCGTAGTTGCACGAGGAATGGTTTCATTCAACATACTGGTACTTTGAATTTCTAGGAAAGACTCCTGCAATTGAGGAATTATGGTGGCGATATGCCCAATTTCCTTAACACAATCTTCACTTCTACGGTGTAGTAAGTCATTCATGGTGTTCATTAATTGCGTGACTTGCCGCTCCATACCCATTACACGTGCAGTTAACAAGTCCAATTGATGTTGTGTGGAGAAGTCGTTGGATGAAACTGTTTTCTTAATAAGAGTCGGTTCCACATTATTAAGATGACAATTTGTGTCATTTTTCCAAACCCTTTTCATATTGTTTCCTTGTCCCGCGAGTTTAGTTTTCTCCCCAGCTAATTGAAATAAATTGGCATCTATATTTGACATATCTTTACCTTCATTAACATTATCCCCCTCGGCTCTGTCTTGATGGACAGGTGTTGTATCCGTTGGATAGTTCTCTGTGGTGTCAGTGGTGAAGCAAGCCTGTTAGTAGAATAATGGTATTAATATCATAGTATGTTAATATTACATATTGATCGCTAAAGGTTAATAGTAATACTACATATTGATCAGTAAAGGTATGTACCTCTGCATTCAAATATCCCCCATACTTCTGCATATCTGATGTCAACAGACTAACTCTCCGTCTGGTGAGGTAGTTAACGAATGGTAACTCAAAGCTCGGATTGATGTAGTGAGGTGACCCACGTGGGCGAATAATGGCAAGGAAGAAAACCTAGAACAACAAATGAATGGTTGTGTAATTATGCAAGTTTTAAACGAAAAAATATAATTTAATTAGTGTATAAAGTAGGAATTGTATTTATACCTGGAAGAAAAACAAACATCCACGTACATATGTTTGTGAATTATTTTTCCAAAGTCTGACCCCTTCATTCAGCTTTTCCCGTACGAATCCCGCCCAGTTTAATTCTTTGATATAATCCAAATTGATGAGAAGGTTAAGGTAATGTGTAGGAAGGTTTTGATAGCACCCCGGAAACAAAACTGTGCCAAAAAGAAAGAACATATACATAACCTTGAATTCGTCCCCACATCCTTTGCATTTTTTAAGTCTCTCTGACAAATCTGCCGTATCTATTCCCCCCCTTGTAACATTGAACATATGTTTATATTTGTCCAGTCCTTGGGAACTTGTATCATCCAGTGTAATGTTTTGAGTTGATGTAGGGATTCCAAGTGTATGGTAAAATGCTGCATCGTCTACATTGAATGAATTCATGTGGATGGTTAGGTTATTTGTATCCGGTTCGTATCTATCAATAATCCACCTGACCATCACCTTATCCACCTGGTCGAACTGAAGCTTAGTAAAAGAACCAAAACCAAGATCCTCTATTGCTGAAATTTGGTGATTATCAAGGACATTGTTTATCTCCAGAAGCTTACGAAGGGAAGTTCGGTGTTCGAATTTCTTAACCTGATACATTTAGTACGATGAATAATTGCGCATGTCAATCTAGTGAACATATTATGCATGTATATATTTTTAACTAACTGATAGAACAAACTAGTGCAAACAAATTATTAACAGTGAGTTTATTTAATATCTTACCACAGTTTGCTCCAGAAGTTCATGACATTGCTTAATACGCCACTCATCATACATTGCAAACGGGTTATCCACATGGGATTTGGTGCTTGTTGCGTTTCCACTCTATAAAAAATGTGAATATGCAAACTGTCGAACATAGCCTTCGGCAAATAAATGACAGTGTTGGACATTAACAACCATGAACTTACTAACCTTATTATCGAACACAAAATCCATTAATCCTTCACCTTCATGGGTGCGGTTAACTTGACTTTCATGAGTTCCTTTCTTCGTGCAAGATTTAGTGGGAATTTCACCTCTAGGCTTTTTGGAGTTGGGCAGGGATTGTATATGTGCATGGGGTGACTTAGTTTCGAACTTCTCTGACTCTAGATTACTGCCATCATGTGTGGGTTCGATGTAGGATAATTTCCGCTTGAGATCTCCGGTTTGGTTGGCATTATCCCTACCAAAATTCGGAAGGACATTAGTAGTTTGAACTACTTGTAGTGACTGGAACATATCACATGAAAATATTTGGACATATAAATTGGGATGAACATATTTAGAGAAAAAAAATGTGTTCGAGATAGCGACAAATTTTTATTGCCAAATCAATCTTTTAGACCTATATAAGTTGAACTTTAACCTTAAAATAACCTCCACCAGCCAATTGTTCCTTAAGGTATATAATTTGTAGGTCTATATGGTAGGTGGTATGACATCTTTACAACACAATAACTAAAAGCCTATTTGTTATAGATATAAATTATCATTCCATCTACACACATTTCAAAGGTGAGAGACACTATCTTTAATGGACAAATAAAGACGAACACCACAAGAATCAACAATAACATATTTACATCACAAATAAAATTGAAATGTATACGTACCCACAAACTTTGCCAGCTTCAGTGCCTGTGGGAGGATCTTGTACACCTTTATAAGAAGCCTGAGTGTCGACTTCAACATTACTTGCATAATCTTCAATTCCGAGCTCGTTGTGTATCACAGATTTTTCTTTGACACCCTCTGCTAATTTTATAACCTGGTTGAGGGTTTCATTCGATGGTAAAAAAGACAGCTTCTTGCTTTCTTTATTTATATGTGTTGTACTGACATCTCCTCCTTGAATCCTTTCTAACCGTATCTTGTTCAACCAGTTATAGCCATCCTTCCGTGTGAAAGAAAGTTTCCCAGCACCTCCAGCTAATTGCTCCATAAAATCCATAACCTGACTGGGCCTGTACCCATAATCTGTCATTAGACTCAACATAGACTTGTCGGACGATGACATGTACCTGTACACATAGAAGAACTCTTAAAATATGATTTTTTTAATACATTAAGAAAAGTTTTGGGAAAATTGCATATAACACAAAAAACTACGTCATTTACAACTAGTATAAAGTTGTACAAATGTGTACCTCTTAGTACTAGTCTGTAAAGGATGATTGTGACGAGATTCGAACCTCGTCACATTATAATGCCCTGAAAACCGGTCATGCGCTACACGAAAGCTAGCTTTACAACCACATCTTGTCTCTGGTTTTGGCTTGCGACCATAGCCCATTTTTTGTGGCTGGCGGAACCCTTGACGCGTACAAACCCACTCCTTATTTTTTACAAGTTCGCCCCCTTTCTTACATTTCGTACTAGCTTTCCTGACCTGAAAACCTGCTAAGTTGGCGTATGAAGTATAAAAAATTTCCGCATCGTCAATATTTTCAAATATTAATTGGTGTACCGCCTCCTCATCCACATTCCTGCTAACATTATTAAGTGAATCACCTCTGGCTTCAACACCCTGGTCATGTTTATCCTCACCGTTACTATCATGTTGGCAATTGTCTTGCTCCTCATGAATAGGTCGACTTGCTTGCTCGTTTCCAAAAACAGATTCTATCATCCTCGCATTTGTTTCTATATGTCCTGAAAAAGTAAGCAACGCATAAAATATTGAAAGCACAAAGGGTACGTCTTTGCAATAAATGGAAAATCTAAAAGTAAAAGACGTTGACCCATCAGTTAAAGAATTCCAAATAATATAGTATTTTTGTAGACCTTTAGCTTCGATAACATTTTCCACATTCTTTGGAAGTATCTCATAGCAAATTGAACAATCATCTACATTTCTGCCCTTATATGGACTTCGGGTTTCTAGATATTTTCATATACCTTGTACTACCGGTATGCTATATAATGGATTGTCAATAATGAATCAATATAAGAATTTGATGAAATAATTAAAGTATCATGCCATCTTGAAGTAATTGCTTCATATTTCCCAATACATTTTCTACTGTATAGCGTGTAAGTAGTTAAAGCAATCAATGCAATATCTTCAAATGTCAAAACAATTTACAACAACTCCAACAACAAAAAGTAAGAAACACTGTAAAATTAGGGCTGAAAATCAAACAAAGTTACTTGATACTCGACTTGAGCTTGTATTCAATGAAAGATCGTTTGAGCTTGGTTCGCCATACGTATCAAACAAGCTTGAAAAATATTTTTGTTTTATAACTGTTGAGAAACAGAGTTGGGTTCGTTTAACAATCAAACCAAGCTCAAAACACAATTTCAAGCTCGATAAAAAATTCAAACCAAGCTTGTTTACACTCTTACATATAATAAAAACTTAGAAGAATATATTCTACATATACAAATTATCTTAGAGGATTATTCTTAAATATAATATCTAGCAGCATGATTTCTACCTGTTACAATTGCAGAAATTGACAACTAATTGAAAATAGCAAAATCCCACTCGTATAAAGAGCAAAGTTTCAAATATCACCCAAATAGCATTTGAAGATGAAAAAACAAAAAACCTGATTCAGGCGGCTTCCCGAACGTACTTGCGGTGGACGAATGCATTTTAAATCAGTTCAAAATCAGTGGATTTATAGGGCTATACGGTTTGGCGGAAATCAGAAATTAAATAACATAAAAGAAAAAGGAGAAGGGTTTGCCTTGGGTAAGGAACCGGTTGTACTTTTGTGAATGTTAGGTACCTTCATCTTTTGCCTTAGAAATTATAGCGTGTAGATCTTAGCCATTCAAAATGATACACAAAGGAAAGATGTAGGTGTTTAGAGGTGAAATTCTTTTCTCCCCTCAATTTAGAATAGGAATCACATTTTACCCCTCAATTGTCAAATTACAACACTTGACCTCTTTTTAAGTATACTAGTATTTTTCAGCACGCATTTTCTCGTTCTTAAACTTATTTTTGCACAAAAAATACAATTTATTTTAGGGTTTGATTCAAAGAAAATAAAAGATAAATTTTATTAATGGGTGCATTAGGAAAAGTGAAAAAAAAAAGGTTACTAAATAATTAGGTAACTTTAAAGTTTAAATATTGAGAGTAAAATAGAAAGAAAAAAAATGGTGTCTCTTGACATGACTTTTTTTGTTATAATAGTAGCACATCATTAGCATGCGTTCTCGCGTGCATTAAATTTTATAAGCATAAAAAATAAGTATTTCTTTTTAGAAAAAAAAAAAAGTAAAGTTAAATTTTATTTAAAGGGTGTAATGGGATAAGTGAAGAAATTAAGTTGATTTAAGAGTTAAGGGCAAAATAGAAGTATCAAAAAATTGTTATACCATGACATTTCTTCTCTTTTTAATAGTATATAGATATTTAAAATGTTTGACTATAATTGAAGGTTATAATTAAATTTACAAGTGTACCCTTCAATTAAACATACAATATATCAATAGTATCTCTCCAATCACTTGCGAGTTTATTGAAATGAATATGGTTTTGGAGATTAACATTACCAACAAAATCCAACAATTTGACTTATTAAGAAAAAGAAAAAAATGAATTGAGCTATTTCTTGCACATTCACATAGAAGATTAACTCTTACTCGAATATATTATTTTCGAAATAAATTTAACATGATACTAACAATTTAAATGGAAAAGACCTCAATTCAATATTATTTTCCCTAAATGGGTCAAGTTGTAAGGTTTGGTTGGTAATGTCAATCCTAGGGACCTCCATTCAGTTTTTTGCGATGAAGATGTCCCATTGTTCAAATTCCGTGACCCGTTTTATTCACAATTTCTAAATGAATGTTATATTATAAAAAATATATGCATGAAAAAATAAATGCATAACAAAGAATTTTTTATTTCAAATGTATAATGAAGTGAAAAAGAATAATTATTAAAACAAAGTTAGACTATGTTTACCTCACTTTTGTCAAAACAATCAAACTCTACCTCTATGGTTTTCTATGTATGCATGTCCACATGACTTAACCTAATTTAACTTGTCAAGTAAGAGATGAAATGATGATAGACGAAGCAATCAAAGTTTATTGATTACTGTAACCATTTTAGGCTAGTTTATATAGCCGTTTATTACATTAATTATTACACTTTCTAATACTTCTTTAATTTCCTCCATTAAGAAAAACGAAACACAACAGTCGCGCACTAAGTTATTGATGTTTTCTTCTTCCTTTACATTACAATCGAATGTTTCTTAAAGACTGGATTTTTATCTTGAAACAATCTCTGAGAAAACAAAGGTACAAATTAAATCGAATGATTATGGAATTTAATTAGATAATTCACTCTTCAACCAAAATTTTAGTTGGTAGACATCAACATGGCACCAACACCAATTCATAAATAGCCTAACTGGAACGAGTGCTTGAATAGTGCCCCTTTCCACTGCCTCGAACTTTAAAAGATTGCTCATCTTTCCACTATGGTTGATCGATTTAATACCTGCTGAAAAGCATCTAAACTAGGAAGAATATGCCTCGGAGAGACAAGGTGCCATTATTTCATACTAACGGAGTTTCCGACCTTCGAATATGCAGTGTTTTGCATTATGTTTTGCTTCCAGTGAGAAGTTTTGAAGAACGTCTCCTCTCAACAAGTAATAAATCTTTCCAAGCTTCGTAAAACATCCAGGTGATACCAGAAGAAGGCATGACCTTCAAACAACTAGCAGCCCAGCCTCTGTAAAGACCGATTAAACCCTCGTCTCTGATAACTTCTGAGAGTGTGGCTGCCATATTAGGTGGGCATTTGCCTCGTAGAGCTCCTACCATTAGTCGTTTTCTTGCAACCTCCAAAGGAAAACTAATCGTGCTAGCTGTCAAGCCTGAAAGATTTAAAGCACTATTTTGAATACTAAAACGAGATTTTCTCAGTGCACACAAGTTGGAACAGTTGAAACCGAGAGTTTACCAGAAAGGGCTCCGAGTAGGAGCATCTCTGGGCGAGTTAAAGTTTTCTTTTTCTTTGCCGAGCAATATGACGTCTTCATTGTCTCATACATGAAATAAAAGCATGTGCTGTATGGAAGCATGCCAATCAATGTGGGTGAAAGTCCAGAGTAAAAAGCACGAATTCCACCATTCTTGTAAATCGTACGTGCTGCGATACTTAAATTGGGATAGATCTCAGGACTCACGGTTATTCTATCCTGTATAATAAAAGAAACGACCTCATTAGATGAAGATCAAAAGCCCTTTTATAATAAAAGAAAAGGGGAATTATATATTTACTTATCAATTTATGCATATACCTTCAGAACTTCAAGAGGATGACATACAAGCGTACTAGCGATTCCAGCAGCTGCACCACCAACAGCAACAGGGGAGATCCAGGACAGAGAAAAGGTGAGAGTGAGATTACCAATTTGCAACTTCGGATTTTCATGTAGATTCCAGTTCTCTTGTGCTGCTGCCATTGCTCGCTTGACATATTCAAATGTTCCAAGCTCAATTGCCTGTGTGGGAACTATACGCAGCATATTTATTGCGTTTCCAGCCCAGAGACCTTGCCAACCACCCTGCTCAATAACTTGAAGAAAACTACCATGAATGTTTTTTGACCCAACACCAACCACCATTCTTGTCCTGCATGTTTCAAATTATCAGTTTAGATAAGATAAA
Source organism: Penstemon newberryi var. newberryi (assembly GCA_030819805.1). Classification (NCBI taxonomy): domain Eukaryota; kingdom Viridiplantae; phylum Streptophyta; class Magnoliopsida; order Lamiales; family Plantaginaceae; genus Penstemon; species Penstemon newberryi. The sequence goes on from JAUALY010000008.1 coordinate 3,390,839, forward strand.
AGGCAAGGAGGCGTCTATGCATAATATAAGATGAAAGTCAACATTCAAGCATCAGAAAATCAAAGGTTTCATTTTCAAGAACGCGACACGATAAAAACTAATAGTAAATGATTCTAAAACATGGTTCAATTAATATATGCCAACTGAGAAAAGGTAACCGACCCTCAACTGGCTTATTTATTAACATGTGCCAGAGTATAAAATAATGAAACTTGTTTCTTACTATTCATTAATATAATAAATTATTGAAAAATTTCAGATTTTTTTTCCTAATTTTAAAGTTGCAATTACAAACACAGACACTGCCAAGAGTAATATATTCATGTAGTATAGTATAATGTTTATGAGAGGAGACAAGGTTGATAATTACTTATCCTCAGCAGATTCTTGAATATAGTATTGGCTAAGTACATTGCCTACCCTAAGTAAAGCAGTAGAAGCATCATATGGTAAACCAAACTACTGAACGGATCATCATTGCAAGTCAATCAAGTTTCTAGGGTTATGAAAACAATTAGAATGCAACCAACCTGATTGTCTCAAGAGGAGCAAGAATGGCTTTGGTCATAGCCCCTGCTAAAGCCCCACTAAGGAACTCTCCAACTTCCCTAGTGTTCACGAAATCCTGAATCCAATCAATCAAGTTTACTTTAGTCACATTGCCTAAAAGCTTCTCCTCTGGACCTTTGCCAGTAAACATACTGAGAGTAAACAAATTGAAGCTCCATAGTTGCCAGTTAAGTTGCAAAATTGTAGATAAACTAATTGTTAAGACAGTAGTGAAGGAATCAAATAAAGTAGATTGGTAAAGGATTAAGGTGGTGTTTCACTTATGCTTAATCTGAAGTAAAAGTAACAAGAAAAGGCCTTTTGGTATAAGCAGGTTCTATTTACAAATTAATGCAACTTAAAATATTGTTTTTTGGGATTAGTATTATTTTTTTCTAATTTCTGCTTATGTTAGGGCATTGGCATAACTTGAATTAAAAGACAAACATCACCTAAGCAGAATATTTAATTCAAATTAAAAGTATCCTCTAAAAAGCAACGGAAAGAAAACAGGATATACCCAATCTCAGTTGGTCAGAATCATTTTTTTCTTAAAAAATGAAAATTGAATAAATAAAGAAAGAAAGGAGTAAATTAAACATACCTGAAGTGCTCGTCCAAGGTCCGGAACACGAAACTGAAGTTGGAAAGGCGACGATTTTTTAGGGTGTTGGAATTGGAGCTGAAGTTCCTCTTTGGGCACCACCATTACTCCATAAACATCTTCCATGACACAGTAGCTCTTCTTCTGCGATTCAGATGGAGTAAATGAACTAAGGTTTGAATTCAAATTGTAGAAACAAATTCAATTTATATTTATAGAGTTACGGAAAAAATAAAAATGAAGCACGTGATGGATTAGATACACATGGTAAAGTTGGAGAAATGAGATGAGGAATCAAAGGTAGCAAGGTAAGAGAAAGAGACTTGCCTTCTGGGGAAGCTGGGCCGGAGTCTTTTGGATCATCTCCGAGCAACCCCACTGCGGAGAAATTGAAAGCAGATATTTTTGCTTTCACTTTTTTCCTGCAAAAAATGGGAAGTAACTTGCTTGCCTTTTTGTTGTTGTTGTTGGAGTATAATTTAATCGCATTTCTAGGGTTTCTTCCTTGAAGTGCTAAAACCCTGCCAATTGCTGTGCTCTTCATTCTTTTACTTTTCTGGGAATAATCTCTATTTTGCCCCTTTACAAGAGCCTATTTACTATTTGGTGACTCTAGTCTTCCTTCATAATCAATTAAGATCGATTACCAAAAAGTAGAGACTAGAGAAATATGATGATAAAGGTCTATATACGTTTCATAATTTAGAAAAACCCAATCCTTAAAACGCTTAAGTTTTTTTTTTTTTTTTTTTAATTAATCATTAATATATCATTGAAAAGAAGAAGAAGACAAGTTGTTGATATTTCCACTTTCCTCAATTTCCAATCTTAATTTAATTATCCATGTACATGCTTCTTTCTTTTTCCGCGATAAATATGTACATGATCCTTGATTTTTACTTTTTTCTTCTTGTGGCTATCATGACTAAAATTTTCATTTAAAAATTATGTTTCATTAAGATAAATATTATAAATTTTTATAGGTAATTTGACATTTTCATAGCATACTTAGATTTGTTTTATTGAACCGAATTAATTAGGTTTTAGTTATGAAATTACGTGAATTTCATTTGTTGAATATAAAATACAATATAGCAATTTAAATTAAATAGATTTTTTTTAGAATAAAAAATACATTTTAAAAAAAAACTATAAAACAAGAAATACATTTTAAAAATTACAATAGGAACTATGAGATCTATAAAAGAAAAAAAGAGTTTACAGGAAAACAAGAGTCTAGAAACTACTCTAAATCTTTGTTGTATTAGGTCTAAACATAATTTTCTTTTCCATATTTTGGTGGTAATATATATATATATATATATATATATATATATATATATATATATATATATGTATATATATAAATCCAATATAAGGATATAGTATTGTCAACGGACCTGGTTTGGGTATTGTAGTTCTGGTCCAACTTTATTTATATCGGGTAATTTCATTCTGCTTACTCCTAACCATCGGTCTTTGTTCTCGTCCAATTGAATTTTGGATGTCTTTTGAATTCAATGAACTCTCAACTTTCAAAATTCTTGATGATATCTTTTTCTAACAAGTTTATCCATGTTACAATTTTATTCAACTTGTCTAACGTGTTCAATTTTTTTGCATAATCCATTAGGCTTCAACATAAAAAAAAAAATATAAATTCACTACAAATTTAAGGCCCTGTTTGGAACCTGTTTGGCCCAGACTTTTCGATTTTTCGCTGGGCCAAACCAAGTTTGGAACAATTTTCATTCTTTCAGAAAAATGAAAATATTAAAACAAGCCCAAAAATTTCACCTTTCGGCCCAAGATCTGTGACATGTTTCTGATTTGACAACTTGCATTAAAAAGGCAGCAGAGCGGCGTACTACTTGCAATATAATATGTATATTATATTTATTGGATGTATATATACACAGTAGACTAGGACTAGATATATCTTAAAAAATTAACTTTTTAATCATATTTTAATTATAATACAATATAATATTAATTAAATTATTTTAAAATGATATGACATGACATCTATTAATTAACTTCATCACAAACTTCAACATTTAAAATATAAATCACAATTTTCAACCAACTTCTCATTTAATTAATATTATTTTACATACAAAATATTCCAACCAAAATACATCCAAATCTATTTTCAATTCTTTCGCACAAATTTCAAAAAGAATCTTCAAAACTCCCAACCAAAATATTTTTCAATGAAAGTAGGTGAAACTGAGCCAAAATACATCCAAACATGGCCTAAATGCTTGGGACCCTTTCCAAAATAAATCTGTAACTACAGTAGAAGCACATTTAGTCCTTAATCTATTAACATATTTCAATTTTAGTTCTATGATTAATAAATATTGTTCCATAACTTTTAGTAAATTTTATTATCGTTATGCACTTATAAATTTAAAACTAAATGTTATAAAACGAAATTTGTTATGCATATGAATAAAAATATAATAAAAAATAAAAAATAAAAAACTAAATTAAAATTTAATAAATGAAAGTCAAATAAATAAATGCGTATTTAGTCTAAATACAAGGCTACTGTTAACAACGATCTCAAAATTACATGATTATTTTCATAATTATACCAATTTTTTTAATAGCAAATTGGGCGCAATGTTGTAAAGTTGAACATAAGAGCCTGTACCAACGTGGTTGGGCAATTGGTAGTTGCGATCCCCGATGTGAGACTCAAGTCACCAACACTGGGGAGAGAAGGACCTTCGGTCCGACTAGAAACCTAAGAGCCTGTAAGATTGAACTACCCACTGAATCCATTAATGGTAGAAAAAGTTCAATATATATATATGCGGAATAAGCTTCTGAACCTCTCGGCGGCGGTCCGGCACAAACCCCGGTCACAGATCCGTCGTCCGCCGCCCGCTTCCGTAATCCGTGTGTCGAACAACATAGCTCATTTGGGCCGCCCTAAAAAGGGTCCGAAACCTCGGCAGCTGCTATCTTTGCCCCCATTCCCCGGCCACCCTTTGCCCGGTAGAAAATCCGCCTCGGCTACACATGTCACCGCCATTAGTTGGCTCAAGTACTACCTTGATGACATCCCTCCTCCACTTATTCAGACTCATTTCAAGAAAGGCCTTGTTAGTTTCCTAACATTTCATTCTCTTTAATTTTCTCTTTTGTTTATTTTGGTAAAGTTACTTCTTTAATCGTTGTATCGCCCGTACATACTTGATAAGAAGAACACTCTAAGTTTCTATACTTTAGTTTCACATGGTTATTGGGTTTGTCAAATGAAAGTGAAAAAAAAAACTAAAATCGGATATCTACTATTTGATGCAAGTAAAACATTCTAAAGTTCTGTTGTTTAATAGGGGTGGTTGGGAATTTATAATTAAATAGTGTTAATAAACTATTGAATTTACTTTGGTCCTTGATTATGCTTCGCGCTCTACCCACGTACTGATGAAGCAATGTGATTTTTATTTATATAGTTGGTATTAGATGATGAAATTGAGAGTTGTGATTTGGCAGAGCTAGGCGCTTATTCTTTATTGTGAAGCTTAATCTTAGAACTATGGTTAACTGGCAGAAGTTTTATCTTTAACCATGAAAAAATGGAAGTTTATAATTTTTTTTTTCTACAGGTGCAGATGGAATGTCTTGATTCAAACGGCTCATCGGGTTGTTACAGAGGAGAGAGAACGTCTATGAGAAAGGTAATAACGACTTTAGAGAAAACTCCGTAACCTAGAGCACAACTGAAAGCGTGGATATCTTCATATTACATCTGTTCTTTCTTTTTGTTTTGAGTTTCAAATACTTACTTGATACTCATATGACTTAATTAACAGTTGTAACCAGTTAATGCACAGATTAAGCACAGTGACATCATGGAGATTGGTGACAGAGTTCATGTCCCAGTAACAGTTGCTGAAAGTAAAATCTCCAAGAGGTTTGATGTTATACCAAGTGGAACACTATATCCAAATGCTGATGAGATTCAGTACTTGCAGCGACTTGTGAAGTACAAGGCAAGTTTGTTAATTAATCATCAGTCCTTTAAAGCTTCTATCTCTGTTAGATATGGTTAGTTCAATTTTAAATTCACGCTGATTGTGGTCTTAGTCAATTAATCTATTGCCGCAAATTACAGGATTCTGCATTACTGGTGTTAAATAAACCTCCCAAACTTCCAGTAAAGGTTAGTTTTATATTCATCGTAATCAGGCATCTTTGCCGATGGTTTTGTGCTTGTCTTTATTGTATATTCTATAAACAGGGAAGCATGGCAGTTCACAACAGCTTGGACGCTTTAGCAGCTGCAGCATTATCATACGATTATGACGAGGGTCCAAAGTTGGTGAGCTTATGTCTTCTAATGGTTGTATACTGGATTTCTGGTCCATTTTTGCTTGTTTGGTTTGCATAAATATATACTCCTATATATTAATTCCGTGAAATTTTGTGGTAACTGCTCATTTAGGTGCATCGTCTTGACAGGGAGACTAGTGGCCTCTTGCTAATGGGAAGAACAAAAGAAAGCATTTCATATCTTCATTGGTTGTTTAGTGATGTAAAGAAAGCAAAGCCATTTTCTAAGGTAGTCCCATTTTAATCAGAGCTGGTTCTGTTTTAAGCATGTTATTCGTAGAGCTGCTTATGTCACAGAGCAGTATGAAGTGTTTGCCAATTATTCTCACTTCAAATGACTTATATGTGTCATACTTATTCTTCTTTCCTGTCTCTATTTCCTTTTATTATGTTGTTTCAAGGCTTGGAATGATGCCTGTGAGGCAACATATCAGAGGTATTGGGCGTTGGTTATAGGTACCCCCAAGCAAAAAGAAGGCATAATTTCTGCACCACTAACAAAGGTTTTCTTCTTAAACTTGAGAATAACCTCCCAAATCTTTATTTTTCTGATTTCACTGTTGGCTGTAGGTACTTCTTAATGATGGAGAAACGGAGAGGGTGATTCTTGCTCATAATTCAGGCTTAGAGGCTTCCCAAGAGGCAGTTACTGAATATCGTGTGATTGGCCCCATGATAAATGGATGTTCTTGGATTGAATTGCATCCACATACAAGCCGTAAACATCAGGTTCCCATTAATGTTTCATCTTTTGGAATATATGTTCCACAACTTCGTATGAATTTGCTACCCTATATGGACTATATGCTATTGAAAAACTAGTCTTACTAAATGGATCTTGTTCTTTCTAGAGCTGTTCGTAATAGTATTTTTTTTTTTTTAAATTCAGCTTCGTGTGCATTGTGCTGAAGCTCTTGGTACTCCAATAGTGGGCGACTACAAATACGGCTGGTATGTTCATAATAGATGGAAGCAAATGCCTAGAGTTGATATCGAGCCAACGTCTGGAGAACCCTACAAAATGAAGAGACCCGAGGGTTTGGATGTTCAGAAAGGTAGTGTCTTAGCAAAAGTTCCCCTTCTGCATTTACATTGCAGAGAAATCGTACTGCCAAATGTTGCAAAGTTCATTGAGCTTCACAATCAAAGGCTAAGAATCTATGATACAAATACCGAACATGATTTGGAACCAAATTTGCTCCGTTTTGTGGCCCCACTGCCTTCTCATATGAAAATCAGTTGGAATCTCATGTCCTCTTACCTGATATGATAAGGATAACGTGTTACCTGATATGATATGATAAAAATGTACATGTAGTTATTTTTGTGGTTGATTTCCTTTTTTTTTTTTTTTTTTTTTGTTTACTAGGTGGTTGATTTCCTTGTGTAAACTAGAAACTTACACTAATATTTTAATATATACTGTCATTTGTCCTTGTTCTTTAGTTAACTTCACAGAGTGCAGAGAACATGTTGTAGCTATTGGTAGAATTTTGAAGTACAACACGTTTTTCAGAATTTAAAATGAGTTACATGAACATTAAGAGGTTTAGAAAAAACAGACTCCAGCCAATGTCTGAACATTGGGCGCTACCTATAATAACGTCTACTAAATGGACGAATTCTATTATAATTAGGGCATTCTGAACTTGAAGAAACTAGCTTTGAATTAAATCACACGTATATGATTCAATGAATATAACTCAATCATCGTCAAATTATGAATTCACAACTTTAATGTTTACTGTACTTCATGCGTACCTTAAAAAAGACAAAACAATATTTACTTTTTTTCCTTTAATTTCCACACGATTGGAAAATAAAAAATTGATTAACATATTCAAGATAGTTAAGTTTTTAAAGTAAATTTTTTGTTAGATAGGATATAAATTGATGATTTTTTGGCAAAAAATAAAATTTTTAGGTAAAATAATACATAAATTGATGATTTTCGGAGATAATTTAAAAAATTCGACGATAAGGACTGAAATTGATGACGGTGACACCATAAAGTCAGGTACCACAATAAAAGACCAATTTTAAAATGAGACAACTTTAATAAAAAATATAATTTTAACACATATTCAAGATATAATGATAGATAGTTAAGTACGATAAAATGCATCCATTAGTCATTAAATTATTGAAATCGTCAATAATAAGGGGAGATGGTACATTAATAAGGTCTCTGCAAACTCCATCATATAGGAGTATATAATTTGCTTGCCATAGTTAATTCGAAATCTTTACGTGTGTAGAGAAGAACACCCAAAATCAAATTTGTTTTCAAATACATTTTATGATTTATCATTTAATCAGTGTCCAAGTGTGTAAACAAAATTAAAAAATAAAATTTATTCCGAAACCATATACTACTACTTTAATGTAGAGAAATTACAAATGGGAAACAGAATTAGTGGCAGCATTACAAATAGACGTTTAATGTCTGTTTCTTCCTCCCCGCGCTGCCGTGGTTGTTCAGTTTAAAAGTCACACCGCTATCAGTTCCATTTCGATTTCGAAAGCAGCGCGAAAAGTCGAAAACCCTAATCCTTCAATTCAATGGCGAAGAAGGAGGTGACTAGAAGAGAGCTATTAGAGCAATGGAGTGCTATTGAGCAACAAGATGACGATGAAAATGGCGGCCTATCTTCTGTTCATCCAATCAAACATCGCCGTCTCCGCCAACTCAAAGAACAATGGTTCCACTCAGATTTCCCCCTCATTCTTCTATTTCTATTCTTTCAGATAGAACTAACTTGTAATTTATTTGCTTACCACTAGAACTGAAACAATTGACTACTTTGTACATTTTTTAATACCTTACGAAAAAAACATACCTTACCTCAAATTTTTTACTGGGAATACTAATTAATTGATCATCGCTTGCATTGAAGTCACTAAAATTATAAAAATTGTTTGATCATTAGGTTTAGACCGAAAATACTTGGCTAGTAACAAGGGTCACATTTGAGTGGATTGCTATTGTTATTATTTCCCTTAAATTTGTGCTACAGATAAATTAACTAATGCCCCATCTGCAGGTTTTCAGATGCATTCACCTTCTTGATATACTTGCCAATAGAAAATCACGTTTGGTGTGGTTATTGGGATCTAATGGGGCCTCTTCTAGAGACATTCTACAATTATTTCAAGGAAGAATCCCTTGATTCTCCTCTCAAACTTTTGTGGAATAGAATTTCTGGAGAGATGAGGCGTTGCACTCTATGCATCCATCAGCATCATCAAGCTCAAGAGATGTATGATACAGAATACGAGCACAGTTGCATCAGTCCTCTTCTTAATGTGTTGCATACACTTGATGAAGAAAGAATAAGCCAACACCTCAAAGATCTGAATGCTAGAATATTAAGAGGGGAGTATGATCCAACTAATGATTATGGAGAAGTTGTTAGTGTTATGTTTGAGGTATTTATCAAAGTCCCATCTTGGTTTGTCCTTTTCCATTTACGTCATTTTGTTGTATCAAAGCTCTTGAATGTCCAACTCATCTAAAAGCTTAAACTCTTAGAGAACAGAGACATTTAATATTTATGACTTAACATGAGGGCTGTATATATTTTAGGCAATCCTGACACATGGAAGTTAGAAATAGGTGGCAGAGAGATTCGGACACATGGCCTTTTCTTGGCCTGGCTCTGATATTATATTGAATGTCCAAGTCATCTAAAAGTTTAAGTTCTTAGAAAGAATAAACATTTAAAATTCATGACTGAACAAAAACATATGGGAGAAACTGGATTCTGCTCAACTAAAAATCATTAATACAGTATGGTGGTTCTTATTAGTGAAAATTTCATCAAGGATGCGATGCATTGCTTGCCATTTGTTTTTGGCAGTTCAACATGACAGGTGGTGCAAACTTAGTTTGCTTGTTAAAGAAAGAAGATCAATGGAATGTGTAAAGACAACAAGGTAAACGAGTAGGAAACCATCACCTGCATGAGAGTAAGAAAAATCAGGGTAACTTATCCCAATAATGCTTTTGAAAGAAACTTGTAAAAATAAGAGAATATCCTTTAAGAACACTATCAACCAGGAGATGGACTTTTTGGAAAGACAATCAGCTATTTGACAAGTTAAAAAAGAGCTACTGGGAAAGTAACGTTGCAAAATTGCTGTAAGATGACCAATAAACTGCTATTCAAAATTGTAAGTTTCATGCTTTGTTGCATGGGGGAAGGTCCAATAGAACTTATCTGAAGTAAGAAAAAAGCACTCGGTGTAGGTTACTTTATCTGGTTTGATCAGACACGTAACGGAGACAAACTTGAAACGGTATATGTTAGATACAGCTAGTTGAATAATTGTAAGCAGAAAACGGTTCAATCTCTTGCTTCAACATGCTGCAACTTTAAAGCTTATGCTGCAAACTCTGGATTGCTTATCATGAAACATGCTGCAACTTTAAAGCTTATGCTGCAAACTCTGGATTGCTTATCATGCAATATTATCCTTCAGTATCAAGTGATTCTATATTTCTTTGTGATTTTCACATCAATTTCTCACTTTTAGTATTGTTCTTTGTTACCTAGGTGAGCATATACATTGTGATTATAATCATTTCAAGGGTTAGGATGATAGTCTGGGGTTCAAACCTTAAGCTTCTGCATCAAATATGAGTGTTTTCAGATTAACAAATAGATGGAGCATTCTCTTTTACTGCAGGGTGGGGTGTACTTATCTTTTGGCACTTTAGTGTAGTAACAGTTAAACTCTAAACCAAATCTCTGAAACTATATGGAGTCAAAGATCTATATGTATATAAACAATTTTCTCACTGGTTGTTATCTACTCATTAGTTTTGGGCCTGAACCAATTCTAACTTATGCTGCTGGCATTCATATAATGTTACATGTACTGGATTTGAAATGTAACATGTAACATGTTTCATGCTCTGCTTTACTTCTTACCTATTTTTTTTGTGATGCTTTTTATGTTAATTGCACTTGTGTAATAGAGCTAGCAAACATTGTTGCCTTCTGGTTATTTTCATGTTGAAATTGCACTGTATGAATTATCTGTCGATTTTCTGTTAAGTCCATCAGCTGGAAAATACTGGACTGATGCCCTGTCACTACTCTCTTCCTTCGATCTACACGAATAAAATATGATTATAATATTTATATCCTCATAACCAATTTTTATACAAGGTATTGATGTTCCCCATCTTGTTGGATGACCAATCGTTGGCCACTGAGTTTCATGTTTTTATTGAGGCGATCGATAATTCTCATGAATTGACTTTAGATGGACATCAACAGTATCCGGTATGGCTTCTTAGTGATTACTGTCCTCTGGCCTATAGTTTTTTTCTTTAGTATTTACCTTTTATTTTCTGCGGGTAGTGCGATTGAATCCAGTCTACCTTCGTTTGTTGTATCAGGGAGTTTATGCATTGTTTTTTTCTCAAAGCAGAAGAGTGCGATCTATAGGTCTTCGGCTGGCTGGACACATGGGTAAATTGAGGTACCCTTTCCCTCATACTTGTGTTGAAATATGTTATTCTCGAGTTTAATTTCAGTATTTGCAAGTTCTACTTGAAACTACATTTTAGTGTCTTCTGTGATTCATCGTCATCTAGGTTATGAATTTATGAGCCCAAGAATGGAGTTACTCCTTGGATGTAATATTGATGCCAAGTTTAAATTGCATAACCTTCTATTACGAAGATCGTGTGATAATACTCTTCAAGGGAAAAATAGTGAATGGCTTCGGTATTTGTAGAACATCCATATTTTAAATATATGAAGGGTATTGATATGTTGATAAGTTCAACATGCCTTTGTAAAGTTCTCCTGTTTTCTTGAACATAGTGATTTTACCGTGTCGTTGTTATGAAGGTTTTTTGAAAGTTCAAAGCATGATATTTCCCTTAAGCCCTTGAAATTTGTGTTTATTTCTTTTTCTGTTGGATGCAGGATATCTACTGACTTGGATCCATTGCAGAATTTACTCAAGAAATGCATTTCAATATTGGAAACAGATGTTGTGAAATCAGCTATAGAGACATCAAGGCCCAGGGTGCAACTGGATCGAATAACTGTATGGCTTGGAATGAAATCATTGTAGGAAGCAGTTTCACTTCTCAATATTTGTATATGTATCCATGTTTTGTAATTTATACCATTTTCTGTTTGCAATTTGAAGGGTTGGATTCTTGGAGCCTCCTGCATTTGAAGAAGGGATTTTAGATCGGTATCCCATTTTTCTTAGTATCGTGCTAAACCATATTAGTGATGATTCAGTTGAGTTTTCTCATGCTGTTAACTGCCTGAGACTTCTATTTGAAAAACTTGGTAAATGATTTTTCCTCTGGTAATTTTTGTTCGCATTTTTCTTGGCAATTTGGGTTTTGATGTTTTAGTCACAGGATATAAACTCTGGTTGAGGGCGACATTATCTCCTGGTGTTATGAGAAATACACTTCTGGGTCAGTGTTTCCATACACGAAATGAGAAAAGCCATAAAGAAATTTTTGATCTTTTCCAGCCTTTTCTGCAGGCATGTTGGTGGTTCTTTTTCTGTCTTTAAAATTTTTCTCTCCTGTTCTTCTCTATTATGTGACACTGAATATGATATGCTTTATTGACTATAATATGTATTTTCCTTCCAGTCTCTTGAAGCTTTACAAGATGGAGAGCATGAAAAACAGAGAAGGCATTTTCTATACTTTCTCCTGCATCAAGTGCCTGTGAGCAGTAATTTCAGCTTACTGATGAGGAAGAAAGCTTGTCAGGTTCTGTTCCATCGTCTAAGACATCTTTGCTAACACATGTTATTTGTTGGCTGCTGTATGTTCATCTCGTTAGTTTTCCCTTTCAATTATGTATGCAGATAGCTCTTCTCATTATTCTCCGAGGTTACAGGATGGATCCACCTTGCCCACCTTTTGAATGTGCACACATGTGGTAGGGGCCCATTGGCAATGTGGCTGTGAGCTTTATTTTGATGTCTTTACAAGTTATGTAATTTTTAGTAGTGATCGGCTATCTAAATATACATTTTATGCTGGTCATCTCAGTTGAGAACCTTTAAGCTTATTCCTTGGGCTAATTGTCAAATTTTCAGGGGACCTGCTCTCGTGTCATCTCTAAAGGATTCATCCCTGCACAGTTCTCTTCGGCAACCAGCATTTGATCTTATTCAAACTATCATAGTATCGGATGCTTCTGCCTTAATGTCTATAATTTTGAATGGTCAGTTACATCCAAGTGATAAACCAATCAGGACTCATCCCGTTGATTTGGAAGATGAAGACGAGATTCTTTCTGGTCTCCATATTAATGAGAAGGAAGCTAGTTGTTGGAAAGACTTCATTATGCTGCATAAAATAGTCTCACAAGTAGATGGGAGTTGGATGTGTGTGCCCATGTTATGGTTCGATGTCTTAGTTGAAATTGATCCTATGGTGCTGCCATTTACCTTTTCCAAGGCTGTTTTGTGGGCTTTTTCTCGGTTTTCACTGATAGAACTGGAGAATAGCACAGAAATGGCATTATCTGTTAGGAACTGGTTATCAACCTGTGCTCAAGAAATTTCACATCTTTTTGGCTGGAAGGTTCCCTCTGGTTCTGATGATGGTGGGGATGGAACAGAGTCAAGAAACTCTATTAGAACTTCAACAATGTGCGTGCCTTTAGTTAGGACATTCAAGAGGTTAGTGCCTTATTCCGAGATGTTATGTGGTAGGTCCTACAGTATGAATATTACTTGCTGAGAAGTTATAGCTGTATGCACAATGGGCGAGTTTAATGAATCCCACACTCTGGAGCTATTTTGCAGGTTGACTGCTCATTACATTATTAGAATGGATCAAGAAGAGCTCAGGAAGCAGTGGACCTGGGAACCAATGATGAGCAACAGTTTGATTCTCTTTCTTGTGGATCCTAATGATGTAATTATTTGTCATTAAAGTAACTTTGCTTTATGTCCTTGAAAACCTGATTATCTGCTTTATATTTTGGACTTCAAAAATTTCAAATTTAAATTCGATCATGTTCACGCTATTCATGATTAATTTAGATTAAAGTCGGAGGGCAATTTCTCTGTCTTATTTTTGCAGAATACTAGACAAGTAGGTCGGCTTATCCTTGAAAAAGTTTCCAACATGCGTGGCCTTACTTGTGGCATGCAATTTCTTTGTTCTACACCGCTTTCATTATTGGCTGTCTTTTTGGGGCTGAGGCATGCTCTGAAACTGGTAAGATGGGGAAAGTGGGTCTGATATTTCTTTAGTTGTTGGGAGAATTGATAGAGGTCACTCGATCGTTGACTTGTCATCTGATAAAGGTCACTTAACTTTTGGTTACAGTTAGCTATGTAAATTTTTTAACAGATGATCATTGAAATTTGTTTTGCTCATGTCATGAGCTTATGCCTTATTGGTTTTAACCATTTCATTGTGTTTTCTTCTCTTCCCAATTTTTCTCTTTTGTCGTTAGTTCTTGAGATAAGTTGGATAAAATCGCTTCAAAGGGCAGCTTGTTTCCCATATTTTCTCTGTTAAGTAACAAAGTTGTTTGAAGCTAAGATCATTATGTTTCACTGATATAGAAATGCCAACAATTTTCAGGTGCAGTTGAATTCTGTTCTATCAAACTTCCGCAGTTTACATCATATTTTTTTTGTCATGTGCAAATTGCTGAAAGAAGGGAATTCATCAGGGTCGATTGGATCCCAAACTTTGTTAGATGTTTCTAATGCTTCAAAGTTTTCATCTCAAGGTGGATTTCTAAAGCAACCTGTAGTTGATTCTTCACCTACTGACTGTGATGGACATTCATCGACTGTTAGCTCCACATTATGGAAGAACTTTTGCTGCTTATTATCCCAGGTTGCGTGGCCTTCAATTCTGAAATGTCTGGATGGAGGCAAACCTTTCACAGATTACACAGTATCTCAGGTCTTCATGTTCATGATTCTATTATTGTGACATCTGTCCGATTATTCTAACTCTAGTAGAATGACTTCACTTTTTTCCTATCCATTTTGATATTTTAGTTGGTATTGTCTCATTACCTTTGCTCTCTTTAATTGCCATGTGCATGTGCGCCAGTCTCTTGTTTCTCCTAGATATCTTGATAAAATGCAGTATATCAATAGTTACAAAAGCTTAGATGGTCAGCTTATGGATCTTGAGCAATGAGTGTTGGTTTGACTGTATTTTGCCAATAACTAATACCTTCACTGGATTTTATAACGTTGATGCATGTTATACACTCTTGTTTAATATTTTCTTCAGAGTACGTTTCTCCAAACCTGTTTCTGCTACTTCAATATAGTTTCCTCACGCTTCTCTGTTTCTTGTTCAGATGACATGCATCCGTCTGCTTGAAGTCATGCCGGTTGTTTTTGAAAGACTTCCCAGAAATTCTAGCATAATGTTGGAAAGTTTTGATAACATAAAGTGGCTTCAGGATTTGGCTGATTGGGGAAAGTCATCACTTGCTGTTGTGGTAAGATATTGGAAACAGACATTGACTTCTTTGCTTGGTCTAATTAAAGAGTCCTGCTGTAGTAAATCTGCTTCAGCAATTAGTGATATTGAGAAACTTATCTTATATGGTGAGCTTCTCAGCTTGCACATGATCTGTTTACTAATCCATATTATTAGTTAATAATCACTGCCACATCTAATGTTTGCTCTTCATTTCGAGTGCAGAAAAAGTTTCGATTGATGAAGTGAGTAAGCAAGTTGCACACCTTTCTGTTTCGTTAAAAAATGAAGGTTATACATCGAATAAAACTGGTTTTCGGTCTAAAGATTCCAAAGAATCATTGAATAGGATAACCTGTTTAACAGAAGAATCTGAATCTGTGCTAGTTGATGAAACAAAAGTGGATCTTATAACTTCTGAACCTGGAATTGACCAAGAGGACCATGTCATTGTTCTCTCTGATGATGACAAAGAACCCGAGGTTTCTGCTCATGTGGAGGGACTCTCTCAATTTTGGTCAATTAAAAGTATAAAAGCTGATAATTCTGCTAGTACAAAAGTTGTTGGGAGAGAATTTAATGCTGACCTGAAGGAAAAAGATTTTACCTCCCATGACGATGGTTTTGCGGTTTCACCTGAGGTTTGTCATCAATCAGGTTCTTTTCATTATGCTGATGCTGTTACTAAAAAAATGAGCTCAGACAAAATGGGAGACAGACAGGCACCTAAATCCTCTGTTATAACAGAGCAAACAGATAGTAAGAAAATAAAATTGCAAACAGAAGATGATGTAACAGATTGTTTTTTATCACCTGAGAACTCGAATTTGAAGAACATATCTGATGAAACTGTCTATTCAAAACAATCCGAGTCTCAAGTTTATTCCTGTAAAAAGGCCGTTTCAGATATAACTTCTGCAAGAAAGGTTCAACACAGTGTGAACAAACCTCTAAAAGGTACTGATGAAGTCGTAAAGGAGGTAGTTCGTGATACTGATGATGATGCATGGCAGTTTTCATTTTTCAAACCACCAAGCCGTCTGCAGGGACTAGTTACAAAACCAAGCACAGGTCCTAAAAGGCAAGTCATCCAGCTTGCGTCACCTGTAAAGAACAGACCTGGATCTATGAGGATGGATGGAGGTGTGAAAAGATTTAAGTCTCCTAGGCTTGATGAATGGTATAAACCCATACTTGAATTAGATTTCTTTGTTGCTGTTGGATTAGCATCTCTAACTGACAAAGACCTACAAAATCCTGGCAAATTAAAAGAAGTCCCTGTTTGTTTCCAATCTCCTGATGAATATGTTGAAATTTTCCGTCCTTTGGTACTTGAAGAATTTAAAGCGCAGTTGCAGAGTTCCTATCAGGAGGTTTCTTCTGCTGAAGAATTGTGCTGCGGAAGTTTATCTGTGCTGTCAGTTGAGAAAATTGATGATTTTCATGTTGTTCGCTTTGTTCATGATGAAAACAAGTCCACTGGACTGAAAAGCTTGCTGGAAAATGATCTAATTTTGCTTACAAGAAAACCTCTGCAAAACTCTGTTTGTGAAATTCACGCTGTTGGAAAGGTATTTCCCTATTTGAAATGTTGCTATATGTCAAAATATTGATTAGAATGGCCTGTGTGGCCCGTACTAAGGGCTTTGGTACAGTTGCTGTTTAACTAACTTCTTGAGTGGACATTGTTTTCCTAGATTCACTCAGAAGGTATATTTAGTTGCACAAGTTACTGAAATCAATTGATCAGAAAGCCTTGGTCTTCCGCTCTATCAATTCCATCTATATCTTATACATAAAATAGGTCCTTATTTATAGAATTATTTTGTGTTATGGGTGACAAGAGTTACCTATTTATGATGCTGAGAAAAACTTCCTGCTTGCATAAGTTTATTTGATGGATGAACTTTACCGTACAACAGTCTCTCATTGTCTTCCTGGTTCAGGCATTATTTAGTTGTAGATTGTGATTGAGTAGTCTTGTTCATTTTTTCCCTTGATTTTATGGTATATGGATCAATAAACAATGAAGTTGGCCAATTTGCATGATATGTTCTGTTCTAATGTTTGGTTTTCATTTTGCTTTCGCTTTACGTCTATGCATTAATAGGTTGAGAAGCGTGAGAAAGACAATAAGAGAAGATTAAATATCTTATCCATCAGACTGTATCTTAAAGGATGTTCTCGTCTCAATCGAGCTAGAACACTTCTTACTGAACGAAGCAAGTGGTTTGTTAGCCGCCTTATGAGCATTACCCCTCAACTTCGAGAATTCCAGGCATTGTCATCGATAAAGGAAATCCCTTTGCTTCCAATCATCCTGAACCCTGTAAATCAACCTAGACGTCAACATAAACCAAGAACTGCAAATCTTGGTAAATTGTCTCAACCTTTACAGCAGCTTTTTAATTCGTCATACAACGGCAGTCAGCTGCAGGCTATTAATCTTGCTATTGGTCCGATTGACGTGAAGAATGATTTTGAGTTGACTCTTATACAGGGTCCTCCAGGTGTGTTATATATATTTGCTTCTCGTTTTGTTTTTCTCTCCATTTCCTCTACCCTTGATCCTTGTATGGTTATCAACTAGTCCTTGCATTTATTATTTTCTTTATGGGTAATGTCAGGAACTGGGAAGACGCGAACTATTGTAGCCATTGTCAGCTGTTTGCTTGCCCTTTCTCAAATGAAAGATGCCAACAGATTAAGAAATGATGGCCCGGTTTGCAGCAATAGCTTTGGCAATAAGGAAAGGATGAGTCAGTCTGTTGCAGTTGCGAGAGCCTGGCAGGATGCAGCATTGGCTAGACAAATAAATGAGGATGCAGGAAAGAACAATAAATTCCCAGGAAGCTGCACTAGAGGCCGGATTCTCATTTGTGCTCAATCCAATGCTGCAGTAGATGAGTTGGTTGCAAGAATATCCAGTGAAGGTCTTTATGGTTGTAATGGACTGATGTACAAGCCATATCTTGTGAGGGTTGGTAATGCAAAGACCGTCCACCCGGATTCTTTACCCTTCTTTATTGATACACTTGTCGAAAATCGTCTGGGGGAGGAAAAGAGGAATGCACATGTTGAAAACATGAGTGAGACTGGTGCAGACACTTTAACAATTATACGTAATAATCTGGAGAAGTTAGTGGACCGCATAAGATACTACGAAGCCAAGCGGGCTAACTTACAGGAAGGAAATTTAGACTCTAAAAATATGATTGAAGGAGACTGTGAGGATGTCAAGGTATCTTCTGATCCAGAACTAAAAGTAAAACTAAGGAAATTATATGAACAGAAAAAAGCAATGTACACGGATCTAGCCAATGTTCAGGCAAGAGAGAAGAAAGCCGGTGAAGAAATTAGAGCCCTAAGACATAAATATCGAACGGCTGTATTGAGGGAGGCTGAAATTGTGGTGACTACACTGAGTGGCTGTGGTGGAGATTTATATGGGGTGTGCTCAGAATCAACATCAGTCAATAAATTCAGTCATTCATCTGAGAATACTCTTTTTGATGCTGTTGTGATTGATGAAGCTGCTCAAGTACAATATTGCTTTCCCCCTTCATGGCCTATCCTTATTCTCTTTGTTGATTATCCTTTTTAAAAGTCATGAATCCTTGTTCATCTCTTTATTTTCTATGCATTTCGTAATTATGTTTTTATTTTTTATATTCTAGGCCCTGGAACCTGCCACTTTGATTCCTCTTCAGCTCCTAAAATCAAGAGGAACCAAATGCATCATGGTAATCGGTTGATACCAAACATTTTTTTCATCGTTGTTTTTTAAGAATGCTATGTATCATTAACATAATCTTTTCTGACAGGTTGGTGATCCAAAGCAGCTTCCTGCCACAGTTCTCTCTAATGTTGCCAGCAAATACTCGTTTCAATGTAGCATGTTTGAAAGATTGCAGAGGGCTGGCCATCCTGTGATCATGCTGACCCAACAGGTAGTTCAAATTTCCAGATTATGTTTTAAAATGAGAATATTTCTCCATTCTTTGCACTTGCTATCTTTAGAGGACCAATTAATTTACTTTAAACTTGAATATGTAATCATACTAATTCTATCAGGTCTTATGATTTTTATTTAAGAAGTAAATCTCATTGTCCCAATTGATTTAAACATAGCGCTGAATGTTCTTAAATGATCTCTTCTACTTTTTTTCTCTCTGCTCTAGATTTGTGGGTCAGTGTGCCAAATAGCGGCTTATTTATCTGTGGAGCATCTTTAACTGATAATGGAATCTTACTTCATATGGTTCTTTTTGTATTTTTCCATCTATATTGAAGTATAAGGAAGGATGAAGTGAAGTATTCATTAAATTTTGGCCTTTAGTTTGTTGAAATTTGTGGAAGCCAGTGAGTTCTGGAATTTTAGAACTTTTTCTCGGGTGTAATTTTAGTTATTACTTGCAGCAAAATTTGTACTAGAAGCGCTACATTAAGGTCGTCTTGTTTGCTCTGAATCAGCTTTTGTTGTCATCCTGAGCATTTCCATCCAGTTTGTAAAGCTTTCCTCTATTGTGGATTTCTAGTTAATGTTTATTTCTCTCATTTATTTGGTAATATTTCCAGTTCTAGTTATTGCCATTTAAGCCAATTTTTTGCTTACAATGTTGCAGCATGAACTGATTGCTCAAAAAGTTCATATCTATGCAGAGTTCCTACCTATATATTCTTTTAACCTTGCAGGAATAGTTGATTTACCTGAAACTCTCTTTAGGTAGCTTGATGATAGACAGTAACCCTTGGCGGTTTGCTCAACTTCATTAGTTTTTTTTTTTTTTTTTTTTTTCCAAGGCAACAAGAAACAATTTTATTTTCACAAGTAAATTTGAGTACATTTGTACATTAACAGTTGAAATTCTGTCCTAACTCAAGTAAAAACCATCCTGAAGGATTTACATGTATTCCTATTACAAAAAGTTACATTTTTCTTCAATATGTTGTGTCTTTAAGAAAAACTCCTAATCCTCTTTTATTCAACAAATCACATTCCCTTTTCCATCAGTGTTGTCTCAAGCTGTTCTTCCTTTTCTGTCTCCCCAAGGTAATGAAATTGGGCAAATTCCAATCTTGTTTCAATATTGCTAGCACTTAACTTCATTAGTTCGGTACAATAACCTTGGCATTTTAGTAATTAAAAGATTGTTTTAAGATATAGCCATTTCATATAGCCTGCTATATACTAAACCTTGAAAACTTGATTTGAAAAATGGAATCATTGGATAGTGCTTCTAGAGAAAGTATTCTGTTATCTCCCAGCATATTAAGCCATTTTCATTTCTGTTGTTTACTGTACTTGTCTTGCTTCTCTCAGTTGAAAAATAATAATAATCAAACTATCTGTAAAATTACCAGTACAGGATGCATCCAGAGATATGCCGTTTTCCTTCTTCACATTTCTACGAGGGCAAATTGCTGAATGGGGATCAGATGTCTAGTAAGGCTGCACCCTTTCACGAGACTTGTTCCCTTGGTCCCTATGTATTTTTTGATATAATTGACGGGCAGGAGCTGCGTGGTAAGAACGCAGCTGCACTGTCAATGCACAATGAATGTGAGGCTGATGCTGCCGTTGAAGTATTAAGGTTTTTTAAGAAGAGGTATATCCCCTCAATCTTCCTTTGATTCTTTCTTCAAAGATTGTGTGATTAGGACATGGTTATCTTTGACAGGTACCCTTCAGAATTTTCTGGTGGAAGGATTGGCATCATAACTCCATATAGGAGTCAATTATCACTTCTTCGGTCACGATTCTCCAGTGCATTTGGATCTTCTATCACCTCTGAAATGGAATTTAATACAGTTGATGGTTTTCAAGGTCGAGAAGTTGACATCTTACTACTTTCTACTGTTAGAGCAGCAGGATCTTGCTCTGAAACACCCAGGGTTAGCTCTAGGAATCTTGGATTTGTTGCGGATGTGAGACGGATGAATGTTGCTCTGACTAGGGCGAGGATCTCTTTATGGATTTTTGGTAATGTAAGAACATTACAGACAAACCAGAGTTGGGCAGCTCTTGTGGAAGATGCAAAACAAAGAAAGTTGATTGTATCAGCAAAAAAGCCGTACAGTTCCATACATAGGTTTGGTTTGGAAAACAGATCAAGTTCAGGAAACCCTTCAACAAATCAGTTGGAGCCAGTTGAAAGGGTTAAAGCTGTTAGCGAACGTGCAACTATGCCGAAGATTGTGAACCATACTTCGGAAAGGAAGAGAAAGTACGTCAGTGCTGTATCAGGAAGTGTCTGTCTTACGAGTGAAGAAGTTTCTCCTGTAGCGAAGGATGCTGCTAAAGATAACAAAAAAAGATTCAAAGATGGAAAGAGATTTACATCGAAGGAGGAGGTCGCATCTGTTGAAGTTCCATATAGTGATAATAAAGTGTCAAAGACTGCAAACTCTAATTTGAGAGAATATCAAGAGAATACGGATAATAGCCGGGCCGAAAGAGCGAGTGCCAAGCGAAGTAATGTGGTACAAGCTGATACTGGAGAGGCAAAAGATAATGATGATATGAATCATTCAGCTGATACTGGAAAGATGAAGATCAGAAGTCGAAAACACCTGAAATCTGCAGCCGGTGAAAGGCCCACAAAAACTATTGAGCATGATCAGGGGCAGCAGAAGGTGAAAGTCGGCACATCCTCTTGTGAGAGAAGCTCCAAGGAGAAGAATGCTATAGGATCTTCTAATCAAGCTGAAATAGTTAAAAATTCAATTTTGAAAAGGAAAGAGCAGCGTGAAGCTGTTGATGCTCTCTTGTCATCAGCTCTTATATCTTCGAAGAGGTCAGAATCTTCGCTCAAATCATTGTCTGTGAAGAAGAATCCCTCGACACAAAATAACATAACCCGCCCAATTAGACCACAAAAGCCACGAAAAGGTAAGCCCAACTTTTTTTTTGGTCATGAATGTGGAATTCTTCTGTTTAACTGCAGTGCTACCTTGGGCTATTCCTTGGCTATTCAGCCATATTTCTATACTACCAATTACTGGAATTATGCATGAATGCAGATTTGTTCCATTGTTCATGGAAACATTGTTTTGTCATGAAAATAATTGCTAATAGTTAAGTGATTTCTTGTTATACCTCGAAATCAATGTCATGCCATAAGTAATGACTTTCTATCAGGCATTTTGATTGTCACGCGTGTAATAGGATCAGTGAAATTGAGAACTAATCTAGGATTATTCATGTTTTTAGCTTTCATATGATCTTTAAGGCTTTGAGCTTTTCATGTCATAAATTGGTCTTCGTATTTGCACCCTGTATCCTTATAGTTTAGAATTTATCATCAGATCAATAAATAAAACCGTGAACTGGAGAATTCTTCAAGATCTAGCAAGCTTAAAGATGCCCAAGACTTTTGAAGATGCTGGTGATGAGCCATGCTCCTGATGTATCAAATTGTTTATCGCCATGTAACATATATTGCATTTATCATTTTGCTCTGCCAGGTAAGTGCAACTTCTTTTTTTTGGCGGCTGGCGCATAACTTGTCACTTTTTTCCCTCATCCTTTTGTTTCCTTGTTGATGGTGAAGTGATTGAATGGTACAAAAACTGAGTTTTGATCCTTTCCTTTTCACTTTTGTACAATGTACATACATTATTTTACTTTCGAAAATTAGTGGTGGGTGGTCCCGTCCACTCACATTTTTGCGCTTATAATGATACAATAATGAGCATTATTTCTCCACTCATTTCAGCTTTGATCTGTTAGTTACAGTCCCTTGCTTTAGTGTCTTTTCAGTTTTCAACTTAATACATAGCTTTTCATATTTTCACTGCCAATTGCCTTTAGAATAATGTTAAATCTACGTGAATCTATGTTTTATCTGCTTTGGTCAAGGAAAACGTAACTTGTATGATTAGATACACATATGTATATTTGATCACAGCGGTACATGGGGCCCATAAAAGATCCGATTTGGTTAGTAGGGATACCCATACACATAAAAAGAGGGAAAGCAAAAGCAGTAGTTAATGAAGTAATCAGAATTCTGAGCAGTGACTCCATTATACTCCTATTATTTGCTGCCTGCATTTCATAGCATTGATGAAAGTTACATAATTCACTGTATACTGTATTGATTGAAGAAGTTTACACAAAGCAAGACCCAATCCATTAAACTTTGCTAATTTCTAGGAGTCTCCCAATTGCTCTCTCTCTCTCTCTCTCTTTGTGTATATATAAATATATATATATACTATATCAAACACACACAGTCACACACACACATATAGTCTTCTATCTTATGGTTCATGCTGGCATGCAAATAACTCTTTAGGAAAAATCATTTGGGTTTCATTCTGAACTTATTCTCTCTCTTTTTCTCTGCCCTTTTCTTCTCCACCTGACAAATGGAACAGAATTGTGGTTTCCTTTTACTTAATCCAACAACTTCCATTTGAATACCTAAAAAGAACCCATTCAAGTGATATTTTCCTCTCCATGTTATTAAGTCTTGACGTAAAGGTTGCACTTGGGTGGGTCAGTGCATCTTTAAACGGGTCAATCAATAACATGTTGGGTCAAATATAATAATGAAGCGGGTCGTAACTGGATTTGGCCTGTCGTATAGGTTGGGTTTAGTTCTATCCTTGGCATTCTATGCTATTTTATTTGATCATTTGTTAATTAAACAGATTATAGTTTGATTCTTTCTAACTTTAGTCCCCCATTACAATCCAATCCAACGGTAATATTTTTAGGATGGGTTCGACCCGTAGATCTAATAAGTGCAAAAAACAGAGGAGAATCAAACTTTAAGAATTTACATGATCTTGGACCAAAATTCCAATCATTTATTTGTCCTTGAATTCCAACCGCCTCTTGGTTCCAGGCCCTCACCAAGACAGCTATAGAAAGATGAAAAATCTTCTACTACTGTTCTAAAGCGCTTACTTTCTTAAAATGAGTAAAGGCCTCTCGTGAAGCGTA
Source organism: Penstemon newberryi var. newberryi (assembly GCA_030819805.1). NCBI lineage: Eukaryota > Viridiplantae > Streptophyta > Magnoliopsida > Lamiales > Plantaginaceae > Penstemon > Penstemon newberryi. The sequence continues at coordinate 3,414,752 of JAUALY010000008.1, forward strand.
TTCGCGAAATGACAATTTGTAGTTTAAAGTCTTGATCATGGTACCTGTTCTATTTCCTTTTCTTTATTTGATATAAACAATTTGTTGGCTCATAATACATAAAGTATAGTAGGATTTTGAAAAAATGCAACCAACTAGTACGAGCATGCCTGTTTTGTTGACTTTGGCAAATTAGATACTAATCGATTATGTTCTGGTTATCTTAAAAGACTTTTTTGATTAAACATTTTATTCTTTTATTCATATATAATATTGAATCCCATCACATCTACCCTATTATGCAGATTAGAATACTTGATATTATTATGTTAAGATAATAAGACGTGTATGCAATGCAAAACTTTTCACAATTTGAAGTTTATATTGTTGTTTAGTATTTTTTGAAGTTTGGTTAAACTTAAAGATCATAGATTACGAATTTACAAAAAAGGTTACCTTACCCCGTTTGACTAAATTACGGTCATTTGAGATTTGTTGGTTTGAAATAAGATAGTTAAAAACACAATCTCAAGGACACAAAAGTCAAATTAAACTTGAATAATGTACGTTTTACTAGTCTTTCTCACGTTTATCCCCAGACCCAGATGAATTGAAGAAGACAGTTGATTGGGCAATAATAAGTAGCAAGTACCATTGTAAAGGAAATCGAATATTTGGTAGCTTAAATACCATTAAACCAATTATGAGCAATATATGGTAGCTAAAATGATTAGATTCAACTGTATACGAGATGCCAAAAACCATATAGTATATATGAATATGCAACTAGTTTTACAATGATTACTATGAGCACAAGGCCTACTTGAATAATTTAATTTGTTTGTTGTATAAGTATATTTATTTATATACAAGTTTGTATGTCTCTATGAATAAAGAAATGGGCAAATCACATGGAATTCTTGAGTGCCATCTTCCACGATCTTAAGCAATTTAAAAATACAATAAACAGCAGAAAGTACATGGTAAGAAGAATTAAATATACAATAAAATCAATTAATGGCATTAAATGAAGATGAAAAGTGCAATTTCCAAGAACAAGTTGGGACTACTGACGATCAATATATGTAAATAAATGTATTTTGTATTGTCAAAACTCAGAAAAGAACCCAATGCCATGCTTTTGCCCCCAATCGGCATTTGACTGAGGAAGCAGTTACTATATGGAATACTAGTATTTAAAGCTAGATGGCCTGGCCAGGAAATAGAAGATACAGTTACTAGATAAATGGATGAAAATCAAACCAAACTATTCGATACTTAGTTCGATAAATTAAACTTCGTGTGAGCTCGGTTCTTTAAACAAATCAAACAAGCTTGAACAAAATTTCTCGTTTGATAACTTTTGAAGCTCGACTCGAGCTCGACACAATAAACTAAAAATTGAAAAAATACATGTAAAATATCAAGCTACTCGATACTCGGCTTGAGCTCGTTCGATAAAAGCTTGTTTGAACTCGGTTCGTTAAGAAATCAAACCAAGCTCAAACACAAAGTTTGAAGCTCGATAAAAATCAAACCAAACTTGAACAATGTGTCGTTCGATACTACTCGACTAGTTTACACTATTACAATAGACTTTCTTTTCCATCTTCGGGATTGGTTAATCTATACTTGATAAAGAAAAGAGTTTATATATTTTCCACAAGTGACAAGCTATTAAGTGAACAAGTGAAAGTTGTTGTTCGTTGCATGTATTTGATAATAATAATAATAAATGTATGACAATTTAAATTGTCACTATTAACAATTATATTAACATACTGATATTTTTAGTGAAAATATATTGATGTTAGTATTACGTGTGAATACCATTTTAGTAAAAAACTTTAAATAATTATCAATTAATTAGTGATAGTTTTTATATTATCACTCCATATTCTAAAAAATTGTTTTTTATTTTGTGTGAAGGCAGTCGAACCATATAGAGTGTATGTGGATGGGTTTTAGCTCGGTCTCGCGGGTTTCGAGAGATCGAGCCAAAACTCTTTCAAATGAGTTTTCGTCAAACCCGTAAAACCATCAAAAATCTATTTAGAAATTCAAACTCAAACTCTTCAAACCTATAAAAACATTGATTTGACACCTACCACCTACTTTTTCATCAAATCTCACTAAAAAAGACATTGATTTGACATCTACCACCTATTTTTTCCCCTAAACCCCAACACTCAAACTCAATCCAAGTGGGGTTTCAACTTATTCAAACCACAAAACTCAATAGCCAAAACCCATTCAAATGAGGTCTCAAAGGTTTCATCGAAACCACCCAAAATAATTTTTTTAATCTGAGACCCGCGAAACCGAGTCAAAACCCATCCAAATAGAGCCATAGGTGTTAGAAATTGAATAGGATAGCTAGTATAGATAAAATATTAGTTAAAATTGGATGGCACTAATCTAATAAAAGTCAAAATGTAATTAGTGTATATGAATGAGTTATTCTAAATTATTTAGTATAGTAGTACATAGCTTAACTGACACGTACAACATTTTAATATGTATATATATTAATAATAATGGACTACCTACAAGTACAATCATGAATCAGATTGGTACTGGTGCCCAATGCCAGGCTTTGAACAACTAAATCTGGAAAATTTATTCATAATAATAGTAATAATATAAAGTTTATTTCCCTCTTTCAAAATACATGTCTTTTAGTAAAAAGAAAATATTTTAAAACACATACCGTTTTAAAATTTCAAGAGAGATTTATTAATTTTTTTTTTTGACATTTTATTCGTTCTAACTAATGACAATAAGAAGTAACATATTTTTTTAATTTCTTTTCAAGGATAATTTTGTACTAAGATAATTAATAGTTTTTTTAATAATTGTACAACAACCTCAAACGAAATATATTTTAAAATGAAAGGAGTAATTAATCAATTAATGACATATCTATCAATAATAAAATTAAAAAAAAAATACAAATTTAGAACCCTTAATGGATTTGTGATTTTGAGGCAGTCAGCTCTGAGATGCATGGCCCAAGATAACCGACAATCATTGATGATTAATTATCTACATATATTGTACCTTACATAAAAAAAATGAAGTTTTCGAACAAATATCGACAATAAATTGACAAAATTGCATTTTTAGTCTATAAATATTCAGTAATTTTAATCCTCTAATTTTTTAAATTGCATTTTGACTCTAGTTTCTTATAATGTTTTGCATTTTTGGTGCTATTGCTCCATTTTCCATCCTACTTTCGTACTTTTTGGTGTCATAGCATATTCTTTCTACTTTTGCATTTTGATAGCAAAGAGCTGCCTCAGTTCTACTATTAGCCCCAGTTGAATTGGAATAGAAAAAATACAAAAGTGTAAAATATTTTTTAAAATTAGGACCAAAAATGCAAGTTTATGAAACGTGGGACTGAAATCCCTTAGAATTGAATCGTATGAGACTAAATTTGCAATTTTATCCGGGTAAGAAAGAGGGGTAGGGTTGGGGTACCCCTCAATTTGTTTCTCTCAATCTCTATATATATGCATCATTTCTCAATAGCAAGCCCACTTCATGCAAACCGCAACAAACATAAAACACCTCTAATCTTTCCCTTTTGCTTTTGTACCAATACACATACATAAAGAGAGACTATTACTTTATTATAGTATATAATAAACATGGATTCATCAAGAAAGTCTAACAAAATAAGAGACATAGTTAGGCTTCAACAACTTCTCAAGAAATGGAAAAACGTTGCTCACAACAGAAGCAATGCCACCGCCACCACCGCCAGCGGAAACGGCGGAAGCAAGAGCATTAAGTTTCTGAAGAAAACACTCAGTTTCTCAGAAAGCTCCTCCTCTTCGTCACTAATGGGCTCTACAGCCGTCCCTAAAGGGTCCATTGCTGTATCCGTGGGGAAAGAATCGAAGAGATTTGTAATCCCAACTGAGTATTTAAGCCACCAAGCATTTGGGATTCTTTTAAGAGAAGCTGAAGAAGAATTTGGATTCCAACAAGAAGGTGTGCTTAAATTCCCATGTGAAGTTGATTTGTTTGAAAAGATTTTGAAAATATTGGAAAACAAGAAAACACCAACAGAAACAGAGGAAGTGTCCTTTTTGAATGATCAATTTGGATTGATTCATAATGATCATAAAGAATTTATTATTGCCTGTGGTAATGATTATTCACCAGATCATAGTGAATTGAACCCATCTCAATTCCACATTCAAATGTGCAGATGAACATTTATTTAATTAATGCCACATTTTTTTAGTTTTCCCTTTTGATTGTTCTTGACAAAATTTGTATTTTGTTTTTGAATCTTGATTACTAAATTTTGTGATCGAAGGCTGTGGTTGTATTATTGGAGAGGTTTAAGACTTGAAATTGAAGTTAGCTAGAAGACAATTTGAATAAATTGCTCTGTTTTTGTATCTCTGTTTTATTGTATGCAAGAGACCGCTTTAGCGACGGAAAAGATGTGTCTTCTTTTATAATTTATAACAACGGAAAATTTATACTACGGAAATATGTATACTGTAGCGTCGCTTTAGCAACGGAAAGATTCGTATAGCATCTTCCCGGACTAACATTTTATATGTATTTGTAATGGTTGGATTACAAATTTAAGTGCAATTATCATTTACTGTCAAATTAATTGTGCACTTGCCGATGAGATCGCAGACCAATAGGACAAAAGGTCTTGGGTTTGCCTCCCACTAATTTAGGAATTTCTTTAGTTTAATAGAAGTTTTGATAAATTATTTATCTTTCTACTTTGATAGCGATTGAATATATTGATGATTGAATGACTAATGTAATAAAGATTGAATATTTATGATACAATGACTAATGTAATGATATAATACCGTTTCTAATACAAAAAAAAAATTAATTGTGTGCTTCATTACTTTCTAATGTTGATGTTTTAAGTGTTTTTGAAACCATGGTTTAACTAGTAAATGTCGACTAATAAATTAAATTTCTTCCATCTCTAAAAAGTTCAAATATACACCACGGTATTTTTTTTAGAATAGATCAAAATTTTGTTTGTAGTGTATATTCGGCCAAGTTGAACATTGAAACTTTTCGAGAGCTTTGTTTGTGGTGGGCTCATATTTCAAATCCCGCGAAAAGAGATATTCATAATATCCTATGCGTTTTAAAAGTGATTTAAGTAAGATCTAGAACCTAAAATAACTTTATGAAAAAAATACAGCATCTTCGACCACTTTATAATTGTGAACAACTTTGGTTAACATAAAATTAATGTGAGACTAATTAACTAATTGTAATTTGTAAGGATTAACTATGGTACGACTATCTTAAAATTAATTAAATTTATATATGTGTACATTTTTAAACTATGGCAACTAGGCCCTCTCTCATCACTTCATTACTCGATCCGCATATGATTGTTAACAACTTTGACTAATGTAATTAATGTCAGAGTTATTAATTAATTTGGGGATTAATAATGGTACGACTATCTTGAAATTTATCAAAAAGGACGACGTACGAATAACGAAGTAGGAAACTGGATCCGACCGACAAAATGCGAATTTCATGGTTGGATCCGCATTTGAATGTACGTACTTACGGATGGAATGCTAATAATCACATGGCTTACCTTTATTGCATTTCACACTAAATAATGAGTTTAATCATGTGATTTACATATACAAGAAAAAAAATATAAAATATTAATGTCATTGACATGTGCATTCAAGAGTTGTACTTTCTACTACTCCTACAAGTAGATTGATCTTACGTAGTTTATGTTTGACTTCTAAGTAATCATAACCGAATCGGGTCAGGCAAAACCTGCTCGTTCAAGTTTGATTTATTTTTATTATCAAAATTTGAAACTCTGTTTGAATTTTATTTGATTTGAAATAAAAAATTTAAACATGAGTTGTGGCAAATAAAAAAAAACAATTTAAAACAAGAGTTAACACAACTCATGTAAATCAAACTCAAATAACTTAATATTCTATCTTTTTTGACTCCACAATTTGAGCTCGAACATAGATATAAAACTTAACAAACAACAAGTGTTGTTCAAATTTGATTTGTATGTATAATATAACAAGCTAATGTGAGTTTTTCTTGATGAAACTCGATCGAGTATGATCAAATTTTCGGTTCTGGATTGCTGCAAGAGGTCTATGTTAAGTATTCTACTATAATATATACCTTGCTTGGGCTTTTCTATCTTCTGCAATATATATGTGTTCCTTTATGTCTAATCTATGTGTTAGTCAAAATTCATTAATCCAATTTTACTTTAAATGGCAAAAGACAGTGATCAAGATCAGAGGTAAAAATGTAAAGATGAAATTCATGAAACGCAGAACAAATAGTATTTTTTTCCAATACAAATCTTTCCATACAACTTGTTGCTTTCAATGTACAAATCTATTCCAAGACTTGAACGTTAATTTTGCATGCAGCAAAACAACTTTCTAATAATTGCTCAAAATCTTGTTCATCACAAGGGATCCTCAATCCTCCTTCCTGCTCGTACCCGAATTCCTCAGCCGCCCTGTCCATCTCGACCCTGAAGTCTGGCACAGAGAGGAACCTCGTGGGGATCACAAATCTCCTATTTTCCGGGCCCACGTACACGGCCATGAATCCCTTCGGTATAATACCTGGATTTCTAGTCTGCTGGCCATCGGAGAGTAGTAGTATTTGATCTCCGGCAAGTAATGACAAACGCTCCTCCTGCAACTTTCTTGCACTCATCGAAGACAAAGCTTTAGATTTCTTGTTTTGCACTCGGAAAACGTGTTTAGGTGCAACTTTTACCGCACGGTATACCATTTTCTTCATTTGTCTCGAATTCATGGCTGGCAAACGTTTATCCGACAACTAAGTATCTTTGGTTTAACAAATAAATGAACGAATCCTCAACATCAAATTATCAATTAGCAGAATATAACTATTGTTAAGAGTAAATAAACAAAAAGATGATGCGCACATATATGTATTATTAGATACTCCTATGTATTATGATAAACAACAGGATCTTGAAGCTGATTCAACAGCTTTTGCTCTCAGAGGAAAGGCAGCATGGGGCAAAAAAAACACCCTTTCCCTGCAAGGTAAATGAGCATAAATAAATTTATTTACGACTCTGTTTTAATTATGTAAGAGATATTTTGTTCTTCTATTTCCTTTTGTTGCAATGCAACTTGATTTTGTTTTTGATTTATGTCAAAATATTAAGGTTTGGTTGAGTGTTTCACAATGTTGCTGCAAATGCATGCTAATTTTGTCAGGTGGTTTTCCAAATTCGGAGCCTCTATTTTCGGGTGTCTACACATTTCCATAAAAGTAGTCAGTGAATCAAAGCCTAAATTTTCTGTAAATACTAATAATAGTTTGCCTCAAGTCAAGTGATCTGTGGGGCATTTTAACAAACACATTTCAGTGTGTGTTTTGAGGAATTGTTCAAACTAGTATATAAATGAACTTTAGTTGAAATTTGAATCAGGACTTTCACAACAATAATCCTCCTAGATAAAGATACGTATAACATTTTATAGCCACATCCTCAAATTAAAGATTATGATACAAACATATGCGATATCGTTAACTATTGGTAAAAGTGAACATATTACCTTACCTTGTCTATGAAAACCAACTGGATTAAGAATGGTAGCTAGCTTCTAAGCTCACTTAAATTTTCCATCACATATACCTAGAACAGAAGAGTAAATGGGATGCAAAATTAAATCAAACACAAAATAAAACTAACTTAGTGAAAAAAATTACTCTATAAAACAAATTCAGGAGCTTATTAATTAGCAATTAGGAAAAAGATGTTAAGGTTCTTCAATCATACTTTCAGTAACTGATCATCAGTAAGGACAAACAATTTCAATCCTAAAACTCTCGGCCTTATACAAAATAAGCAAAACAAATTCATAAATAATTTTAAGGAATTTATTGGTACTTAACACCAGGAACTTTTGCATTGTATTCTAACACACAATAGAAAAAAAATGTATTTTTATATATATATACACATTATATTTTACCATATGTTTAAAAATATACTCCATTAGTTAATTACTTCGTTCATAATAACATTGATATATTTCACAATCCCATTTTTATGCATATTATCATTTCATAACATGAAATAATTTTGATACATTGAAGGGCGGATCTTTGTATAGTATTGGGGGGGGGGGGGGGGGGGGGGCTAAATTTTGAAATTTCCTTATATATAATTATATAGGTAATTATATTTATGTATATGTAGTTATTATTTACTCCTTAAGTATGAAATAAATTAGGTATCTTCTATAATTACTCCGGTTCTTTTTCAAATGAGATTGGGATTGGACCCATAAACTAAAGCCCAAATTAAATTCCAGCAATAAACTAATTGATTGAGGATTTTTTCTTTGATATTAACTAACTGATTAATGTAACATATATTTGAGTTAAGGAATTGTGTCCTATTTTAGTTTCATTTGAGATATATAAGTATGATAGAAATCATCATTTATTTCTATTTTTTTGCAGATACTAGAAAATAAAATATTTTATTGTGTTGTGGGAGTACAACTTTTGTTACTAAGAGCATAAATAAAAATCATGACCAAATTCAATTGTTAAATTGTATTTGTATTTAAAATTCAATGTATTATTTATTGACAATCTATTATGTGTTACTACATATAGTTATTATTTACTCCCTACATATAAAATAAATTAGGTATCTTCTATAGTGACTCGGTTCTTTTTCAAATGAGATTGGGATTGAGCCCATAAACTAAAACCCAAATTAAATTCCAGCAATAAACTAATTGATTGAAGATTTTTTCTTTGATATTAACTAACTGATTAATGTAACATATATTTGAGTTAAGGAATTGTGTCCTATTTTAGTTTCATTTGAGATATATAAGCATGATAGAAAATCATCATTTATTTCTATTTTTTTGCAATACTAGAAAATAAAATATTTATTGTGTTGTGGGAGTACTACTTTTGTTACTAAAAGCATAAATAAAAATCATGACCAAATTCAATTGTCAAATTGTATTTGTATTTAAAATTCAATGTATTATTTATTTACAATCTATTATGTGCTATTATTATTATGGGTTTATCCAAATAAAATAATTCAAATATTTATTTTTTATGAATTACACTATTTAAGTTCGACCCCCCAACTCTCGGATCTTGGATCCGCCCCTAGATACATTCACATCAGTTTAATTATTTTTCAAAATAATATGCTAAATTATTTGAAACGAGTGATGTAATATGCGGAGCGTAAGATCTTTTCTACGATGAAGCTTGATGAATTCATAAAAAGTTTGAACTCTCTAGCTAAATTAAAAAATTGTAATATTAGCAAACTTATCTTAAAAGAAATTATTGGTGTGAAATTTGAAAATTAAGATTTAAACATTCAATGTCAATTCGAATTCACACAAAATCCAATGGACTCAAAAATTTAAATTACACTAAAGATACAAATTTGATCGAAAGTCAATTGAGTCTGATTCAACACATTAAAAGTCCTAGGTAGGCCAAACCCATATCTGGGCTCCTATCGCAAATTTCTAACTGTTTGGCCCAAAAGAGTCGGATTTGTTGAACAATATCATATCCAAAAAGCTATACACACAAATTTGATCGAAAGTCAATTGAGTCTGATTCAACACATTAAAAGTCCTAGGTAGGCCAAACCCATATTGGGGCTCCTATCGCAAATTTCTAACTGTTTGGCCCAAAAGAGTCGGATTTGTTGAACAATATCATATCCAAAAAGCTATACACGGGTTGCTTTTGCTACCTTATTTGGTATCCTTTTTATAAAAAAATCACACTTTCCTCCCGTAACTTACACCACTGTTCCACATTCCATCATGAACTTTCAAGTTGCACGTTTCCTCTTGAACTTTTGACCGTAAAAGTGCTCAGAAAGAGTTTGGGGAAAAGTGCAATATTAATATAAATTTTGGGGTGGACATTGTAAAAAAATTAAGTTCCTAAAAAAAGTGCAATTTTCTCCAATAAAAAGATAAATGATCATAGGAACTTCATAAGGTAGTATCGGACATTTTTAAACACGATGTGTGTTTAAAATTTTAGTTTTTCTTTTTTCTTTTTTATAATTTTTTATTTATTCCAAGATCCGGAGTAAAATGGACCTTACCTCTCATCTCGGGGTGAGGCAAGTATCTTAAACTATGTTGTACTCCATTTGATTGTAATCAATAATTCCTTTTTTTTTTTTTTCTTTTTTTTTCACAAAACCAGGAAGGTATCTTTTTGCAATTATCCCCATTAATTAATTAGAGGGAGTTGTATCTTTCTGTAATTGCCTTATCCAATCCAATGCACCAAAAACCCCAAGTAACAAGAACACATAATAAATAGTAGGGTTTTATCCCCCTCCATCCATCCATCCATCCCCAAAACCATACTAGTAATTCCTTATTCTCTCAACCGGAAAATCAATCAAGCGAACAAAACAATGTCTCAACTCCCACAACCGCCGCCATTAGAAATGAAGAACAACAACAAGAAGAAGAGTAAAAAGATGCCGAGCCCTCAAGAGCTGGTGTCCCACTACGAGAAGCAGGGGATGGAAACTCAGGACGCCTCCCTCAAAGTCATTCAGGATTTACAAGGAGCACTCTTCAGAATCATCTCAGCCAATCGCAGCCCTAAGTCTGCTGACGTCACCTCCGCCAAGCTCGACGCTATCCACTCCCGCCTGGTTCAGGTCGAAATGAAGGTAGATTCAAAACCTAGTTACCCACAGGCACTCGCCATCGGCGTTGCCGCCGCCGGTGTTTGGAACGCCGCTGGTCTAATTTGGAATTCCGTCCGACGGGCCACCTCTTCTTCCCCTGATTCCTCATAGGTATACATACATTTACATTCGTGAATTGTTGTAGGAATTCATTGTTTTGATAGATTGATTGGTATACGTATTTTATCCATGTTTGATTGATTGAGAAATTAAGAGGTTCTACTTTCACTTCATTTTTGGTGGTGGTGGTGGTGGTGGTGCGTTTTGTTCATTTGCTTATTTGATTGTTTAATTAATTATCTATCCATAAGCATGAACATTGAAGCCTGACTGACTAATTTTCTAGATGGTGAACTCATACATAATTGACCTAGAAATCTTTTACTACTTGCCTATGATTTTCAAACAGTAAGAAACCTACTTATGTAGTGGACTCTAAAACAAGCCTACCTGCTTCACCTTTCCCCGACAATCTAGCCCATGTCCGCCGCTTGTTCCATCTCTTCCCAAAAAAAAAAAAGAAAAACAAACAAACCTGCTGCTCTTGATATATATATTTTGATTGCATTCACAAAAAAAAGTGAAAAAACATAATGCTTCAAAAGAAAAAATAAACTCCCAAAAAAATTCACTCTCAATAAAAATAATTAGAGATCAAACTATATAAACTCTCTTTGCATGGCCTAACTATTGCAACAGAGAACGGTAAAACATAAAACGAGATATTGTAACAAACGAATGAAATTTGTTCAATTTAGTTCCTAAATACTAATTCGTGGTGAGGATGAGATGGTGATGTACTTCTCCTTAAATTTAGGGACTAGATGCAATCTTCCCCAATTGTTGCACCGCATCAACCATGTAGCGGATGCAACAATGATCAAATAATTCTTCTTCTCTTGGATGAAGTTGCGTGCATTGTACGATGCTCCTTATTCCTTGTTTGGACCTGCCTTAATCTCTTAATATGTTGTTTCTTTGATCTCCGATACTGGTTATGGTGACTACTAGCATTATTGGCGCCCCCAACATGGATAGTCCTTGGTCTTGAAGGGTAGGCAGAAGTATGCTTCCCTTCACTAAACAACTTCCTCTTTCTTGTAATGATTGAGCTCTGACCAAAATGTGAAATCTTGTTCTTCTCTTCAGTCAAACTATATCCAAGTTCGACATCCCTGAAATGGCGACGGCGTCTGCGGTTTACCCGCTTTACGTTTGTCAGTTTGTGCCACAGAAAACAAGTCATGTCTTCTAATGCATACCAATATGTCTTGCACAGAGCACACGACATGTTGCATAAACTCTTGGCTATGCATTGGCAAATCCCAATCTTGAACAAAAGGTAGAAGAACACCAATACTGGATTAAACATAAGGATTAACTTTCAGCATTTTAAAGACAATAGGCAAGGAAACATATAACTAATTATTTTAAGAGTTATTTGCAAAACACTCCTTTGTAATCGGTAATTGGTGGATACCGACACGAGTTTATTTTTGTTAAAACAATTTAAAGTATATAAATAATTAAGTTTATTCATTAATTCTTAATTATTTCATATGATAAGCCATGAGTCAAGTTTGTCTCTTCACCGCATATTTCCACTCTTCTGTTCTTATTTATTTACTTTACTTTACATGATTGATGGGATTGAATATTGGCTGCTAATTTTTTTGGCAGGGGTGATGCGCTAAGTTTATTCGTATAACAGTTGCACAAAATATTTTTTGTCGTATATAAAGTACACTGACTTGAGATATGGGTTTGCATTACAAGAGACATAGATGAATATCCGGCAACAATATTATTATACTGCCAATTATATCGGCCGTAGAGATAATTTGCAATTTATAGCAATTTAAGCAATGGCAAGATGAAAACAGAGTATACGTACTTATATAACAGAGTCCAAGAATCATGAGCAATTTCAGGAGATAGGAAACGCAGAAATGCTCGACAAAACAAGCAACATCCCATGTTCCAGAACAGACATCTCTGCAAAATCAAAACAATTGTTCTTGAATTCTCTGTCATAATAAATCCAACTGGGTTTTAAAAAAATGAAAAGAAAATTGAACATACTTGCATGATGCTCCAAAAACGGCTTTAAATGGAGCGGTAAAAGCGTTCCCGAGCAGAGTTCCGACGCCGTCGGCAGCCTTACTTGTGACGGACCCCATTAATTGGTACTAATTAGTAATAATAACATATAGATAATCCATTCAATTTGTATGTATTCGTCTTGATTGAGGAGGAACGGATTTTAGTGACGGTTATCCTTTTTATTTGAATTGAATTTTTTTTTTTTGGAAGGATTTTAATCACGTATTCTCAAATTTCTAAAGCATATTAAGCATGCAATCTTAATACACTTTTAGTTTATATATTTTCTATAAGGTAGATAAAATAAATAAGAATTCACATATTAATGTATAATGTCGGTAAAAAAAAAGAAAAAAAAAGAATGGATCATGTCAAGATATAAAATAAAGTAATTTTACTTGTTATAGTAATAAAAATAGTTTGACTTCATAATTTTTCTTCTTATCTGGATAATTTTTATGTGTTTAAAATATTCGTAACTATATCTACAACCATTATACATTAGATTTTCTTTGGGAAAAGATCAAATAATTTTGATGTATTTTATTTGTCCTATAAATGACTGAATCTAGTGGAACAAATTATAATTTCGTTATAACTAAATATGCATCAATAACATGAACCAAAGAAAACCAGACTAAGTTGCTTGACTAAACTTATGAATTGAATTCCATTCTTTCCAAATTAACAAAAAGACGAGAACGCAAGGATGAATCTAGCTTGTGCAAAGTGCACACAAACTTAACTCTACATATTCTCTACATAGGAAGTTTACATATAAACATTAATTCTACCTTACACGACCAGGGACAAACAACAACAACAAAAAAATTAAAAAAAAAGAATTACTTCATCAAACTCGATTTGTACACAATTATAATGAGCTATCTATCGTTAAGCACATGCATAAAAGATTTAGTTCAATGCCAAAATCATTACTTTTTTGTATCATAAACATCAACCAACTGATACTTCGGTTCGTATTTGAATTAAAATCCTCCAAGGTGATCTGTAGACGATAAGGATGACTCCTGAACTTGTTCGATCTCGCGCGCCGCCTTCTCTAAATCCCACCTTTCCTCCACATCCTCCAAGCAGCAAGCTTTTCCAATCTGCAATAGTTTCTCCATCTCGGAACCGCAGTTGTTCTCCGCCTTCATTTCTTTGTCGAAAGCTTGAGTGCCATCCTCCACAATGCCGTTGATCCAGCCAGCTAAGTCGGGGCCATATGGAGTCGAACCTTGGCCGAGGTACTTGGCCACAAACTTGCCTGTCACTATCTCCAGTATCAAAATCCCCAAGCACCAAACATCAGTTTTTTTGGAGGTTCGTCCTGTTTGGGCATATTCAGGGGATTTATAGGCCACCAAGATTTGATGGACTTGGCTCGGGTTCACTACCGGCACTAGAGTGTAGTCCATAAGCAGAGGATTGAAGTCCTTGTCCAAAAGCACGTTAGACGATTTCAGGTGCCCGTGGGCGACGGTTAGGCTTGGAAGCTCGTTGTAAAGATGGACCAGCCCCTTAGCAACTCCTTTAACAATCTTTAACCTGTTTGGCCAGCTTAAACCGGACTGCTCCTCCGAGTGTTTTCCTACAAAGCATCAGATAATATTCACTACACTAATATATTCTAAAGTATCTTCACAACGTATAGTAAGAATTACAAACCGTGAAGGTGTGTAGACAGGCTGCCATTGTACACATAATCGAAAACCAGAAGCTTCTCTTCCTTGCGATATAAGTAAGCGACTAAAGGGAGCAAGTTGGGGTGTTTGAGTCTACCGATCCTTCTCATGTGCTCGTGGAAATCTTCTCTAGCTACACTGTTCATTTGCTTGAACCTTTTCACGACAAGGGCCTCACCATCCACAAGCACGGCTTTATACGACGCCCCAAAGTTACCGCTTCCCAGCACTTCAGCTGATGCTCTCATCAGATCCTGGAGGTCAAATTTTTGTCTGTCGTCATTCACGAACGAGAGTTTACCTGGCTGGTTCTGGTCGGGTTTCTTTGGCACAGCGGCTCCGCTAACCATTGTTTCACTAGGCGGGCCTGCCCCCTTGTTCGATTCTTTGTAGGATGATGACGTGATTGGTCGTCCGAGTTGTGGTGTTGGGGTCTTTCGACTCTGGCGGTACATGAGGGCGAGTAGTATGATCAGGCTTAATGCCAAGAATACAGATAAGACAATTATTGTTGTTCTTGACTTGTTTGAATTTGGTGAAGTATCATTTGGAGTAGAAGGGGTATTTGAACCTGCTGGAGATGGGCTGCTGGGAGGACGAAGAGATGGGTCCAAATCGTCGGGTGGGGCAACTGGTGGACCGCATACTGATCCCAGAGGCTGCCCACATAACGCTCTATTGCCTGCAACATAAGGGGTCGCCTAATGTCAATATGACAGAACAAGATTAAAAATTTGTTTATAGTGTATATATTTCAGTAAGTCAAATATTAAAAACTTTCTTGGAAATATTTTCAAATACACCAAAAAAGAAAAACATATATGGAAATTTTGATCTTATCCTAAAATCAATTGTTATGCTGGTTCATCAGTCACCAATTTAGTCTAGTCTTTTACTAATTTGGGCCAATTATAAACATTTTATACTGAGAAATTGGTCACGAGAACGGAATTGGCAGGAAATCATCCATTTCCGAATTTCCTTTCCAAACAAAACATTAGGTTTATCATTGATTCCTCTTTTTGTTCATTTCCAGCTCCTAAATTGACAAGAAATAAAATACTCAAAATAACTCAAAACATATATTAGGTTTATGGCTAATGTGCTCGTTTTACATACATACCTAATAAAAGTGTAACTAGTCTAATTTACATATGAAAAGGAAATGGAAATAGGAAACTGGGAGCTCGTTCGGTTGACTTTTCAGAGAATATTTTCATAAACGAGAGAAATGAGAAAATTTTAAGAACTTCTAAAAATGTGTCCAGAAATTTGGTGGATACTGGCCAAATGTCCTTAATCAGCCAAAAAAAAAGAAGAATGTTGTGACTGAAAAAACAAACGAGACCAAATTGAATTAAAAATAAAAATATGGTACGAAAGGTAATTTTCCCGCCTTAATTTGCAAAACATAATACTCCCGCGAAAGTATAAATATCTATACATGTGATGAATATATGCACTCCCATGTATTTGGTGATTTCTTAGCTAGCCTACATACCTGCAAAGGAGCTCGGATCCAATTTGGCTAACGGAGCAGGAATCGGACCCTCCAATTGATTATTGGAGACATTAAAAGCTTGAAGCGATTCAGAGCTAATAGCAGGTATACCCCCCGTGAATTGATTATTCTCAAGCCTCAGTTCAATCAATTTCGGCGATTCAACAGACGAAGGAATATGCCCTGTAAACCTATTATTCGCCAAATGAACTTTTTTCAATGAAGTCATCCCCCTAAAAGCATCATCCCCAATTTGCCCCGAAAATCTATTGTTCGACAAGTACAATGATTTTAGGGCACCAAGTTTCCTCCAATCAGGCATTTGCCCTTCGAATCTATTGTTCATGAAGCTAAGACCTCGCAAATATTGCAAATTAATAAGAGAATCTACGTCGATTTGGCCTTGCAGATTCATGTTCTCGAGTTGTAATCCCCAAACGTAGCCATTGTAGCAGAGAACGCCAAGCCAGTTTCCTTGAGAACCTTGGGGAGGACATGGAGGTACGTTAGGGTTCCAATTGGCTAAAGCTGGATCTGAATTTGCTAATGAGGATTTGAATTTGAGGAGAGATTGAGCTGCATTTTCTTGTGCTGAAACAAATATGGATGAAAATGATGATAACAAAGTGAATGTGATAATTAGAATTGGTGACGGTGTTTTCAAGCGTGGGCGCACAGGATGGGTTGCAGCATGCGCGCCCCTTGACATTGTTAATCTTGATGATTAACTGCAATGGTTATGTTTTTTTTTTGTTTTTTTTTGGGTATGATGAACTATGTGATATATATGTTAGGAACTTGATAGATGAGTTTAGTTTTGTGAAGAAGGCATATGGGGAGGGTGGATTGGGATTAAGAATTTGTTTTATTGATTTTTTTGGTATTTTTTTCCCTCTCTCTCTTCTTAGTTTTTGGTTTCTTCTTATTCTATTTGTTGGATTTGTCTCTCTAAAATTTTCCTTGATTTTTGGTAGGGGAGAGAGACAAAGAGAAAGAGAGAATGGAAGAAAGAAAGGAAATCCATCGTGTGAAATTGATGGTAAGAGGAATAATTTTTTATTTTATTTTATTTTATTCTCCAAAATTTTAATGCAAACCCGACTTTTTGGGAGATTATTTGTGTGCATGAGCTATATTCGGATGCAAAAGTATAAGCCTTCAATTTTTAAGCTTAATGAGAGGGATGAGAGGGAGGAATTTGATTGCATGCATTGTGGGAGACTTTTGTCCACGCTCTCAATTCAAAGAGATTCAACAAATT
Organism: Penstemon newberryi var. newberryi; assembly: GCA_030819805.1. Classification (NCBI taxonomy): domain Eukaryota; kingdom Viridiplantae; phylum Streptophyta; class Magnoliopsida; order Lamiales; family Plantaginaceae; genus Penstemon; species Penstemon newberryi. The sequence goes on from JAUALY010000008.1 coordinate 3,432,055, forward strand.
TAAAGTTTTTTTATATATATAGGTCGTTTTACACGGGATATTGAACAATTACATAATATGTGTATTATAATTGTCTTACTTAGTGTGCTGAATGAATTTATACTAGAAAGTATTATGCATGTAGTATTTCTTCAATTTTAACAACAGTCCGTTTTCAACGGAGCTAGTTAAACATGTGCTTCAAATAATTTCTATAGCATATCATTTTGGCATATGCATATTTAAGAAAGTAGTTATGGTTAAATCGAGCAATTTTTCATATTGCACATGCATATGAAGGATTGGCATAAAATAGAGCTCAATTAAGCATTAAAATCATATATTTATATAATATATATTTGATACATTGAGATTAAATAAAACTAGTGGTTATGTTATGATATTGTTGATTTAGTCTAAAGTTTTCAACTATATGACTAAAAATTAGATGGTTAAATGCTACCTGCGAGAAATTATCAGAAGAAAAAAAATTCTACTTCCGAGAAAAGATAAAGCCTCCAATAGGAAAGTTTGAGATGGTTGAGCCTTGAACTTTTTAAAAAGAAATAGTTGTTGATCTCTTAGGATTATTCTGCGTCAAGGTACAACAATGGTTGAGGTCTAATAAAAATAACCAATCCCCTTGACATGTTAGAAAAGGTGTTCATTTACAAGCCCGACAATATCTCTATGGGATTAAAGGGGTGTTTGCATATACTTTTAAAAAATATTTTTTTGCTTTTTGTGTGCTTAAAATACTTTGATAGTGTTTGCAAGTAGGTGTTTTTGCTATTGCTTCTTCAACTGAAACGCATGTATAAACAGATTGACAAGAAGCAGCTAAGGAGGTTCTTCTTCTATTGCTTTTTCTAGATAGCATTTTTGTAAAATTAAAACTTTTTTTTTTCACATATTCACAAATATTTCATGCTTTAAAATAAAAGTACTTATTTTTTGCTTTTACTTTAAGCCACTACTTTTGGGTTTCCAAAAGCATTTGCCTTGGGATAAAAATACATACCAATAGCACTGTCCCACAATCCAGAAATGCAAAGCAATTATGATGGTAGCTCATCACTCATTGAGTAATAACGAACAAAAATTAAAGCATACATGATAAACTTTTACACATTCAATATATAAAGCTTCTAAGATATTTTAAGCAATAATATCAATAAAGAACTGATAAATATTTTGTGCAGATGAACACAGAGACTGATATCAATATGCTGGTTTCATTTCTAAACCCCAGCACACACAAGGTAATCTTCTTTTTCTTTTCTTTTCTTTTTCTATTTTGGTATTATACACACACCAAAAAAAAAAAAAAAGATGTTTAAATATGAGCAACATACGAGTTACACAAAAATTGCAGAAACCGATGGATCCCCCAATGTTCCTTCCAACCTTAAGTTTCTTGGGACATAGCGACCAACCGTTGAAAGACATTAGGCACGTCGACGATCTGTATCTATATTCACAGCCCCATTGAACTTCCCATATAACCAGTTTTGCACTTGAAGCAGCTTATAATTGCACATATGCCTCGAGCATCATTAAATTAATCGCAACTTAAGAACCTTTAGTGCATTCAATCTATCCTGTCTGCTTAGATAAAGCATTACGTTTCGTAAGCTTGCCTAACATGTAGGCCATAGCAACCTTGGCACCCAAGCTTGAGTGACCTCTAGATAAGCAAACAACACCGCCAAGGAAAATCAAACCATTTGCTATTAATTTATTCGAAGGCCTTCTTGTGAGTTTCCTCATTCTGGATTTGCTAGTCCCTACTTGGTGAACAACGCTTGCCATTGAGTTTTCTTGATGAACGGTGTCATTTGTTACTTCAAATTCAGGTGGGACCTATGTGAAAATAATGGCATTATTGACAAAGAAAGATCAGGCTCTGAATTGCAGCAGTCACGAAGAGAAAAAAAATGCAAATAAATAACAGCTCTATATTAAAAAACCGCCATTAAGTAAATGCTTAAAACTGCTAGGAAGTTGGATAGAATGGTCCAACTTGCTTCAGCTAAGGCTATTGTTCATTTTGCATCATAAATTGATAAGTATGCATAAACAGTATATTTTTTTTTTTATCTGCTAAACAGTGTATTTACAGCTCGGACCGAAGAGTGCAAAGGGTATCGATCAAATAAATGGACACTTAACATTTTTCATGGAGGGGATCTAAACTTATAATAAGAAAATGAAAAGACCACTAATGTTAAAAATCTTCCAAAAACCAAGTAACTCCACTAATTAGTGTGAGCTTGAATTATAATGCTGAAAACAAAATATGGATCAGGCTATGCTTTGAAATATTTTCTGAGCATACACCTTTCATAATAGTTTATGAATCACACCATGAAGCCATTCGGAATCTAAATATCAAGCAAAACTGCTGAGAATTTGAAAGTCTAACCCCCGTTCTGAAGTTTTTGACAGGCTATCAGCATCTAATTCCTCTATGCCCATTTCAGTATAGTTGAGCTTGCATTATCAAAAGGCAAAATATAAGAGAGACAATATCTGCCCAACTTTACATGATTTTCTCATTCAACACTTGGCCCCTGAAATTTGCATTGTTTTTGGCCACTTAACTCCATATGCCTGTTTTGGCGGAATATTTCAACGATATTCTCACTTGAGCAGCACGATAGTGGGGTGTAGCATAAGACAGAATATTGGGCTGGGTATACCACCAGAAGCAAGCATATGCGGTTAAGTGGCAAAAAATTCAAAGTTCAGAGAGCAACGTGATAACTCAAGTTTATGAGGTAAAGGGAGAAACAGCGGAAAGGTCAAAGAGCAAAGTGAGATGCTCTCAAAATATTCAATTGGAAAAAAGTGAAATTGTCAATAAAAAACATAGAAACCTTGGCTTCTAAAACACCATGAAGAAAGCAATTGTCCTTATTAGACTACAATAAAAAGCCTAAGATGGAATAAGGTGATGGTCTACCATGAAGTTGTAGTACAAAACAATATGCTTCACATAGGCAAAACAAACCATGTATAAGTTCTCTGGTATAGCTTCATAAAGGTCATTTGCATCCTTACCTTTTGAATAAACATGGCGGCACTAGCAGTTGAATTTAGTTGGCGTTGCTTCTCAGCAGAGTATTTACGAAGTGCATCATTCATCTTGCATACATAACTCCATATGCCCTTAGCAAAGGCCAGTTTTCCCATTTCCACATTCAGACCAGCATCTTCTTGATGCACCATTTTGATCTCACAGGCATTTCTACCAGGCACTGCAACACAAAAATACAATGAGAAAACACATATAAATGGCTGAATCCTTTAGTTAAGAGAGAACAAGAATTATACCAAAAGGCCTTTACATAGGTCATATTCATCTACATCCTAAAGGTCATCTGCCTACCTCCCTACCTCCAGAACAAGAACAAACTTTTCAATGATAAGAAACACCTTGACCCTAAAAATCGCAGCAAAGTTGCTATTTGAAAATTTTACCTGTCTGCAAATAGATCGCTACAGAACAGGCTTTGAATATCAGTAAAATCTTGAGATGAAAAATCACATAAATTTATTTCACCAAGCAGGTTTAAACTGGAACAGAATATACTAAACAAGCAAAGGAAGGAGAAAGATGTTAAAACAGAGTAATGACATAGATAGAGAATGGATGAGGGTGCTTGCAACCACATGTGAGGCACAACTTCAATTTAAGTGCATGGGTATCTTTTTGCAATGTCTAAATGCAAAGACAATCATTTGGTTGAGCTGTTGAGGTAATGTACAAAAACAGAATATTAAATCGTGTTAGTAACCTGCCTTTCCGGATTCTCCAGCCAGATCTGAAAACTGCAACTCTTATGTACCTTTTCTGTATATTTGGAACTGAAGGATGTTCACATTCCTAGATCACATAAATGTATCAGAACAAAAAGCATTAGGTAGAAGCTCGGAGACAAATATGAAAAGGAAGTATATTAAAATAGCAAAGCTAGGTTTGACTTTACACCAATTCCAGCGTTATAACTAAACCATCATAATTATTTAACTTAAACAAAGATAAATTCCCCAAAGAAGTACCTTCAACTATACTACGAGATAAGATTAGAAATCAACAGGATAGAATGACATATAATTTGAATTCATCTTGATACCAAATACATTATAATTCATACCCATTCTCACATTTTTTTTTTCAAAAAACTTGACCCAGATAATATCAAACACCTCTCAGAGTGACGAAACCACTATAAGTTCAGCTGAAACGTGCATTAGTAGACTGACAAAAGATTTGACCACAATGTAAGACATTTCATTAAAGAAAATTCAGCAATTAAGCACCAAAACCACCAAATGCAATCATAATTTTGTGAAAGTGAATTCCATGTAAAGCTTCAGAAGTAAACAATAAAGAAGTTATTGACCGCAACTTGGGAATGAAGCTCCTAATTTGACAAAAGCAAGGGGGAGTCTAGCATGAAATAACACTACAGCGGATGACTCGATCAGTACTCTATGTTGTAGGTTATCAATCTAGCAAAACTAGGTAGAGAGATACGCATATCGACTTTAACAGAAACCCAAAACAATAAGATGATTTCCAAACCTTACTGAAGCAGTAATATGATCCATCTTTTCCTTGCCAGACTCTCCAAGCCAATACATACTCTCTAGGAGTCAAGAACGGGAACTTTTTAATGGTTCGGCCAATTTCGGTACCACTATCCTGGTCCAAATGCAACTGCTCATGCTGAACCACAGTCTTGTCCCATTGCGTCCTGTAATCATTATCCATGTAAAAATTCAACAGCACCTCAATAGGGCAGTCCTCAAATGTAGTCACACTCAAATACTTCAACGGTCCACCATCCTGAAAAATAGTACCAGTACATGTCAGATAAAAAAAAATGAATTCTGATGGGTGAGAGTTAAGAGAAAAATAAAACACCACCTTCGGTTTGCAACACTTGGCCTTGTACGCAAGAGAATTACTGGTCTTCTCAACCACGTTTTCCCATACAACATCGGCGTTAGTAGGGGAACTCTCATCTAGGTTTTCAATCAGATTCTCCAAATCCAAATCGGATACAATTCCAGCACTTCTGATAACAAAAATGTCCAGATAATCCATTCATGTTCAAAATTTTCGTTATCAATTTCCTATTAATTTATAGATACAGAAAGAAATAGGGTTCGAGTGTTTTACCGTAGTGGCTGAAGAGTATCGCGAACCGATCGATAATTAATTTCTGGTTTTCTGCTTCCTCCTCCTCCGAAACTGAAGCGAAAGGTGAAGGTATAAGCGAGCAAACGCCAAATGAATATGAGGAGGAGTACGGCTAGGGTCCATGTCCATGCGCAATTCCAGCTATCTCCATCACTCCAGAACTGTTCTTCTTCACGCATGATGTTTTTTTTTTAAACAAAACTATTCGATGAGGAAATCCGATTCAATCCCTAATTAAACAATATACTCTCTGATTCTGAAACACAGCCACACCTTACTATTTATATATCTATTACGTATATTACGGCCGCGCAAAAGTTGAAATGACTACTTCGCCCCGTGATGTTTACGATGTGGGGGCACTTGGCCCCTTGCGCAAATATTGCGTTTTATTGAGTCGAATAACGTAACCATATACGACGCAGGAGTGAAGGCCAAGTCATTATGAACACTTTTCCTCCATTGAATAATTTTATTGTTTATCTGTATGGTTCTTTCACTCTTTGTTTGTATTAGAGACTGATTTATGTGGTATCCTAATTTGTGGTCTGGAGCTTACCTGTCGCCCCCACAATGTGAAAATCCACAAATTTTTGGTCGAAATATGAGTTCTACTTTTAAACAAATATTTTATATTAATTTTGAGCGAATTATACAAATGTTTTGGGTCCTTTGCATTATAGTCCATTTATATTAAACTTCCTTAAGATATTTATTTCATTTGTGTAAATGCTTTATTGCAAGCTCCTACTTCTACTAGTGTTGTGTAGGAAAACTTCAATTCACATACTTTATCAAACTTATTCAATTACGAAATAAATGAATAATATTTGTTATGGATTGGATATTCTCCAAAAAATATTATCTCAACACAAACAAATGTAATGCATTTGGACAAAAAATACTCTTAGTAAAATTTCAAAAAAGTAACTCGATCGGGAGAAAAATATATGTATACGTAGTTTTTAAGCTAATTACTTTCCCATGAATGTTACTCAAATTACAAAACAAGTGCAGTAACCGCACTTGAGTTCAACTAACTGACTCTGAACTAGAATTTAGTCACCTTCTCTGCAAAGATTTAGCAGAAATTACGGACTAAATAGCTCACTTAGTCCAACTCTTTGTAAGACCATATTTTTTGTTCCTACTATTATTTAGGATAATGCAACATAATCCAAAGTCCAACTCTTCAGTATGTTTCGACGCTCCATAATCATATATATATATATTCATCCATATGCATTGAGCAATCAAAAGATTTACTCTGAAATTTTTACAGGGTGCCTATATATTAAACTATAAAAAAAACTAGTTCATATCATTGCCTCAGATAAAGCCTAAATTTGAGCATATTTTCCATTTCCAAGCCACATTACTTGTGGTTCCAGGACAGAAAAAAAACACTATTTATGCATACTTGCAGAATACAAAGTACCTATTTGAGATTGTATTAAACTTGAACAATCTAGTACTACTGTACCCATAGCTTCTTCCCCGGAGGCCAAGGCAACATCTTGTCTAGGACCAGCTCTATCAGCCGCTGCAATATTCTTGCTACATTCCTTCAATTTGACACCGATTTATAGATTCAAAAACCGAAAAGTGCTTTCTTACAATGTTATTAGGCCCTATTATACAATATACTGTTCTCGCCCAAGACATCAAAATAAAAATAAAAGATAAAGATAATTTGAGTTACATATAAATGAAATTCTATATTAGCTCTATGGACGTGTGTTTATTGGTCTTAAAGCTGTTTAAATAATGAGTTTTTCCTATTACACATGCTTTGCGAGTGTCAAAATCGCCAGTATATATGCACAAGAGTGCCGTTGTACAACACTAAAACCAAAACAATAGCTGATTCTCTTTCTTCTGAATGATTCATTAGAAGCATAAAACTTCACAGCCTCAAATTTAGCAGGAACAACAATGCCAAGGAAAGGAGAGGGTCATACAAATGTACCTCCTCATTTTGAAGAAGCTAAACTATTGGCCAGTTCACGGCCCTTCGTTTCAAATGGAAGAAGGCAAACACATATCCCGGAGAGAAAAATAACACACTCAAACAGAAAGATGGCTATAGTTTGATGACATCCATGAATAAGACTTACTGCCACCAGAGGACATACCATTCCACCGATTCTTCCTACAGAGCTCGCCACTCCAACTCCTGTAGTCCTCACAGATGTTGGATACAGCTGCAGTAACAAGGAAAAGAAGATGCAATAATAAACAAAGTTGTGTGAGGATCAATAATTTAAATCTAAGGATAAATTGCTCAAACTACATTTGACGTAGAGTGAAATTACAATGAGACCCCCTCATGTTTAAGAAATTATACAAACCACAATGAGGTATGCAACACACAACATATACAATTCTACCTTTTAAAAAACTGAAGAGTTAGCTGAAAGTACATAAATACCCTCTGTCCAGCTGAAAGTACATAATACCTTCAGTCCTCATTTACAACAATACTAGTTAATACTTTTAGGCCCCCAACTATAGACTACTTACGAAGACACCATGACTTTTTTTGGAACAATGATCACATAAGGTTTCTGTTACATTACATGAGTATTTTTGTTAAGAGCATTGGGTCAAAATCTGAAAATAATGATCAATGGAAGTGAGTTGCATACCTCAGAGATAGTTTGTGTAATTTCATAAAATGATGTGTAATTACCCTATATCAAATTTTAATAGAACATGAAACGAAGGAGTTTGTGTTACCTCGGGAGCATAAATATAAACAATTGTGAAGGTTGCTGTGATGCAAATACGAGCACCAAAGAGAAGAGCTGTTGTTAAGCTCTGAGGTTGATGGAATACCAAAGGAAGCAGAAAAAAGAAACAGAGAAAGAACATAGATGACATGGAGAGCTTGCGGCCAAGTTTGTCAACCATTGCAGCCGATATGAGAAGTCCAGGAAACTCTGCAAGAAAATAAAATTGTGCATGACAATCATCAAACTGTGATCCAATATTCATGTCAACTGAAGGAAACAACAGGAGCACAATTCAGTTACCTGCAAAACTCGTTATGAAAACATCTTTGTAGCTAATATCTTGGTGATTATTCGATTGCATATCTTTTTGTATGCATTTGTTATTATTATTGTTCAACTCTGTGGTCAGCAGAACGAGCCCATAATAAGCGAATGCATTCCCAAAAAATACCATCCATAAAAGTAAACTTGATCTAATCAATTCTGGTGAAAGAAGCATCAATAGTAATCCACTCTTCTGAGAATCTGTACTTTTAGGACTCTCACAGTCATTTTCACTTGGTGATACCAACTTTGTTTCTTCTGATGCATTTATCATTTCTTCTAGTTCAATGTGGTTGTCAGAAACGAGGACTCCTGAAGGAAGTTTTTGTCCATTTACTCTTGCAATTTTCTCCAAAACAGCTAGCGCTTCACTTTTTCTACCTTTCATGCATAGATATCTGGGAGACTCGGGTGTCATGCTATAGAATAAAAGCAACAGTGAGGAAGGAAGAGCAGACACTGCAAGTAGCCATCTCCAACCCAATCTTGGCATGATAAACTGCAATTTTTTTATTTCTTTTTAAAAGCTCTTTATAGATATGGGAGCGTAAAGAACCGGTATGTGTAAAGATACCTGTGTAGGGTTAAATTCTCAAGATTGACAAGTTCTACTTTAAGAAAAAGAGAAAATCAACAAGGCATAAATATGGAAAAACAATTACTGTTTTGAGAGGATTAGATAAAATAAGAGTCGAATAAAAACACATCAAACTTCAAGTTACCATAAATACCTATATAAAATGTCCTTGAGGATTTTTGAAGAATATATTTTTTCTATGGCCGTCTCTCGTTGTCTTCTCCTTTTAAAATTTTCTTTACCAAGATAGGCTCATCTCGAGTGTGCTTGAGCCTTGAGATATATTCTGAACTATTTTTTTACCACGTCATAACGTAACTTATTGTTTCACAAGCACAAGGGTGCCAAACTAACTCGCTATAATTTTGCTGATCAAACATGTTAATTTCCATTGTTGGCTAAATCAGTATGCAGTAAATGTATTCTACTACACCAAACACTTGAAAAATCATATTTTCGGCAGCACCAGAAAGTTAAACATACAACAAGAAAAATGATAATCATTAAAGTTCAATAAACCTACAGAGACCTTCACCAAATTACTGAAAGAATAAAAGGCTTGGCTTACCCAAGCAATGGAAGCTTCAAGAACTGTTCCAAGAGTCCAGAAAGCCGAAAACACTACCATCCAAGTGCCTCTCTTTGGAGCAGGAATAAATTCTAGAAACCAAGAAGAAAGAACAGGACCTCCTCCTAAGCCAACACCAACCAAACCACGGAGAATGATCAACAAAGTAAGATTTGGGGCAAATGAACTTAGAAAACCAGCTCCAGAAGTAATGATTGCTGTGACAAGAAATCCTTTCCTAAATGGCAAAATAAGTACAAATAGTTTACATCTCAAGCAAAAGGTGAACAAAACAGCAAATAATGGAATATGAATTCACGTTGGCATCCTAGGAGTGGAAAATGAGGGTTGTGCACTGGTGCCAGAAGGAACAAAAATAATTTATGCAATGTATTTAACTATAATATGATGTAATGTATTACTTTTATTCTATTTCAGTTGAAATTAAAGTTTATATCTATACCACCATATCATTTATATATCAACTCCTTCCTAATTTGAGGAAAAAAACTGATGCAGAATCAATTTTGAAGGACAAGCTCATTTATGCCTCAAAAGGTCTTTGATTATCTTTCACTTAATAGCTTATACGAAAGGAGAAAAGTTAACAATTGCCCCAGACAGGCAGAATCAATTCTAAGCAGGCGAAGATGGTGTAAAGGGTACTAATATGGACATATTTCATTTTCCTAATTATATTCTGCATTTAATTTGGCAAAAAACAATATTGTGCAAAAGAAGAAATGTAAAGATGAGGTTTGAAGTGTGGATTTCTGAACAATAATGTTTTTGTAATTCTCAGTGCAACAGTGCAACTATTACAAGTGTCTTTGACAGGGAAATGCTGATGATGGTACTAAAAGTAGAGCAACTCATCGCTTTTCATTTTTATTCAGTTTGCCTATTTATATTGATTAATAGCAGACATCTTATATAAACTGATATTTACACGGACATACTAATAGTGCTATACACATTGGGAGAACTATAAGAGGAATGGAGTTTTTCTAGGATCATGAATATGTGACTTCTTACCTCCTTCCATAGGTATCTGCAACAACACCCCATGAGTAGGCTCCAATCAACATGCCAGCAAAAACTACGCTAGTTATCAAGCTCTCTTCGTGAGAAGAAAGACTCCATGTGGATTGAACAGCTGGTCCAACAAAAGAGAGGAGCATCATTTCCATGGCTTCAGAAACCCAACCCATCCCAGCATAGATGAGAACAAAGACTTGGAACTTTCCAAAACCCAAAGCGTTAAGTGCTTCATCAACGGTGTAGGTTTTGCTATCATCTTCCATCTATGGAAAAGTATAAAAAGTGACATAAAAAATCCCTTGCATATCGTTACCTTATTAAGAACATATATTCAACTATCCAAAAATATTAATCAAGGGATACTGCATCTTTGTAAGTATAACTTTTATTCCAAAGAAGCCAGCTTTAGCTCTAGGATTGAGTTGAAATTAAGTACAGATTAAATATGCCCCCACTTTCTGATCCTATCATTTATTAGGATTGCCCTTGACTTCAGCCAACAACTTATATTCTTTCAGTCTGCAATGCTCCTTTTTCGTTGTGGGCATCCCTCATTTCCTTAAAAGAATTTTTCTCAAAATTAAATCACTTCAATCTGATATTCTTTTTTTTTGGTTTCCCAAGGGTTTAATCCCTTTCGAGGCGCGTCGGGCACATAAAGTGGGAACCTCTCCCAACAGGGATTTGAACCTGAGTCCGCTACTTTGTAGTGACTAATCACTTCCACTAGACCAATCACATGTTGGTATCACTTAAATATGATGTCACTAATTCTCAGACACTATTTTGAATAGCAAAAAGATATCTAAAAAAGTCACTTTATAAACTTACATCTAAAATCCCATCTCCATTCAAACAGGGGAGGCAGAGTTAGCTTGATTCTTATTTCATTTCATAATTTTTAAAAAAGGACAATTTCTAATATAGAAAAGGAATAAGAACACACAAACGAATAAAGGTTCTTATGTAAGACAAAATACTTATATGACATATATGCATTTAGAAGGATCATGTTTCATGCCCATCAGAATATTTGACAAAAATGCTGCTGAGTTTCTCGGTGAAACAATTGGAATTCTATTAAGGTAATGAATGACAACATAAAAATGAACACTACAGACTATGTCAATACTTATATGACATATATGCATTTAGAAGGATCATGTTTCATGCCCATCAGAATATTTGACAAAAATGCTGCTGAGTTTCTCGGTGAAACAATTGGAATTCTATTAAGGTAATGAATGACAACATAAAAATGAACACTACAGACTATGTCAATACAATTAGCACAATAGTGTGTTAACAGATAGCATTTCCACAATCCAACACATAAAGTACCTAAAATCCTTGTATCTGGACAATGTCTTCTTTGCAATCTTACAATATGTGTCAAATGGAAAGTTTTGAGCACGTATGCAAACACCATAATATACCCATGTAAACAGAACAATGTATTATTCATGACAGGACGAGTGAAAATCTCAATTTTCAAAAAATTCAATTTCACCAAAATATATTAAAAAAAAAATTTGTGATTGTTAGTGAGAACAAAATCATGGTAGTGATACGCCTCTTCCACGATGAAATCATTATACAAGCGTACTCACAATCAAAAGTCCGAATTTGACATCTAAATGGTTCGATGTTTAGCCACATCTGAATGCGATTCATTAATAAAATTTAGAGTTCAAATCAATAAAGCATATATACTTACAAAGCAGAAAAACAAGCACAAAAAGCAGACCTGGACAAATATGTATAACCCGCGCACAAAATATGCATCGCAACACGTAGAAGACCTGAAAACGAGAGAGAGGAATTAGACATGGAAGTTACCTTGATTGGTAGCTAAGAAAGTCAAATTTTGACGGGTATGATTTCCAAAATTCCTGATTTCGGGGCATTTGAATGTGGAGTCAACATGAAAAATTGCACAAAGCGCCCTGCCTTTTGGTTTAGTTGTAAAAGAACTCCCGTTAATTAGAAAAAGGAAAAAAGAACCCTTGTTCGTGAAAATTATATACAAAATTCCCCATCCGAAAAATAGTTAATATCGTGCTCAAACACTACTCGTTTATTTAAAATATGGTCAGACTATTCAAACTTAATATACATCTGTTGATTGATTTTCGTTTAAGCTCAATGCTTTTAGAAATGAAGCCGTTTCAAACATAGTCTCAAAATATATAATTGATAAAAGAGTATATAACATATTAACCCGACTTGTTTATTTATTGATCGTTAAGCATCTATTATACATTTTACGGTCAATTATTTTTCCTACTTTGTTATTGAAAAGGACCATGATAATGAAAAACCCAATCCATCAATTGTACGGGCCCTTTTAGGCTGATTTATCATAGTCGTTAATATTTTGTTAAAACTTGATTGTTTCGGTTTAAGTTTTACTCAATAAATTAAAATAATAATGTATATATAATACTAAAATAATAGTGCTCATATAATTTTTTTAAATTCGATTTATTTGAAACCAAATTATTAAACAAAAAAAGATAAAATTCAATAACAAAATTAAGCAAATTTAAACAATTATTAAATAAAAATTAAACAATTATTATTTGAATTTCTGATTGAACTTTTTTATTTTTTGAATAAGTTTATGTCATTTACACCGTTAGGGCTGTCAATGGGCCGGACTCGGACCGGATCAGAGCAGATCCGGATCCGAGTCCGATTTTCATTTCTTCTATCTAATCCGGATCCGAATCCGCTTAGCATATTTAACAATAATTTTTTTTTTTCATTTTCCTCCAAATCACTTGTAGATTCCACCATCATGGATTAAAAATGTAATATTTTACTTATTTCATCAAAACTATGGTAGAAAATGGAATATGGTAGACAAATATAAACGATAAAAATTAGAACAAAAGAATAAACAAAAATTTAAATAAAAAAAGATAGATACTTGGACAAAGAAGAAGAAAACCCGATATTGATAAATGGAAGAGAAAACAAAAATTGAAGGAAAAAGTAGAGAGAAGATGGCGGATTTTACATAGATGAATGATTAGGGTTTTAATTTTATTATTAAATAGCATAAATTAAATGTTGTGGGCCCAATTAGTTACCCAACTAGTCACACATCACCTCTCATGCATTTATTTTTAAGATTATTTTTAATATAGTAAAAGATTTTAGTGGAACATCGATAGTTTTATTTTTATTTTGGTTTAAATACATAATATATAAATAACATATAGTAATATATATCGGATACAGATCTGTAACGGATCGGATCAGTCTAGATCCCTATTTGCTCCATATAATTTGGATTACGGATCTTCTTAATTGGATCAGGTCCATCGAATCACTAATCGGACAATTATCCTAATAAATTGGACCGGATTCGGATTGAAATCCACCCCATTGACAGCCCTATTTACACCCCACTTATGGGCCCATCTAAATTGGTATTGGAGTTCATGGGCCGGAGGCGTTCTATAATTAAACTGATTCTCATTTTAGGGACTACAACAAAAACAGAATCTTGACTCTTGAAGCCCAAAAACTGGATAATTCGATAACACAGCTTCAGTATTAAAGCTGTTTCTTTTTTTTTTCTTTTAGAATTTAAAGCTGTGTGTTTTGGGGAGCAGAAGCTACGAAATTAGCTATGTCGGCTCGATTGCTGAAAAAGGTGCTCAAAGAACAAGAAGAAGTAGAGCTGCAACTACAGCAGCAGCGCAGCAGCGACGATGATGATTCGGAATTCACCGATTCCCCCGCCGCACCTTTTCGAAACCCCTTCGATCTTCTCGATGACGACGACGATGCTGACGGTGAAGGTGATGACCGCCGCCATGGCCACCAATCGTCCGACGAGGTCTGCTTACCTCATTTGATTGCTTGCCTTTTCTTAATGTTTCCGCTGTACCTTCATGATTGTTTTTATGCAATCGAAAGAATTTCAGGGATGGGGGGGGGGGGGGGGGGGTTAAATGAAAGCAAGAGTGGAGGAGTAAAAGGGGTTATCAAAGCTAATAAGTAACATGTTTTTATCATGGATCAATATTTCGTTTCTAGTGGATGTTTCGCCTACCTAAATTTTAGAAACTTTTCGGAAACACTAGATAAATTGTGAAGGACATACTAACTTAAGAAAAATAAGATAATCTCAAGGCAAACAAAGAGTTTCGGAATTACTAACTTATTTTCGTTTCCATTGGTAAAAAGAATGAAAGAAACTTTTCAATGATTTCGATGAAAACTATGGAAATTTTAATCCTTTTTAATAAGATAATTTTATCATAATGGCATAAACCCCATCTACATGCTTATTAGAGAGGTCAACTTGCCTCATTAAGGAGTGGAGTCCATGTGCTATAGTGAGTTTTAGTTTTAGACATATCTAGCACCATACTTGTTGGAGAATCATATAATTTAAATAAGCCTCGTTTGTCATATCTTAATTTAATGGTTTACTAATTTTTCTTTCAAGCTTTTAGGACATATAGTCATATAGTTGAAGTTCAGATTTTAATTGTAGTCTTTGCTAGAGAGTTAACATAATTGAGCTTTCTTAGGACTTCTTCTCGTATTTGATGATTGAGTTTGGTGGACATATAATAGAGGTTGGGATTTTAATTGTAGTAAGTACTTGGGAGTTAACAAAATTGAGTTTGCCCTAGGACTCCTTTCCGTATTTGATGATTAAAAGCCTATTTGGGCCTTTGAATATATTAGGACTTCTTTGATACACATTCTCTGGTATCCTGTGATGCATATTGCATCACCTGTCGATTCACAAATAAATAAAATCATTCTTTGATATTTTGCTGGATGGAGGATTGAATAATGGCAATGGAGCATGGAAGAGGCTTTATGAGGCTTTCTCACAAACTTTTTGAATTCAATTTGCATTATATGGTGCATTATTGACGTTATGGTGTGTTTGTTAGTTAAGGCAGCGTGACACTTCAATTTTGCAATATATACCACCTTGGTACCATCATATTTGTCTGCTGTTCCCCTAGTGTTTATTATATTGTATTTGATATATTTCCCTATTCAGCAATTTTTGAAGTAGGCTACAACCCTGAGCATAAGAATTAGTAGAATGTGTGCTAGAGTTTTCAAGTACACTTGTAAGGCAATCTAGAACCATGTTAACTTATCTGGTATAATTGATATAAATTTATTGTTTATCATCTTTTACGGCTAGAATGATATGTAGAGTTGCTTACCCTTTTGTGTTACTTTACTGTCAGAATATACATTTTTTTTCTAGTTTTTGATGAGGATTGAAGGTAATCTTAAATTTGCTTTGCTATTCATGTTAGTACTTGGTTATTACCTGCAGGAAAAGGTCAACTCTGCTGAGACATCAAATCGTGATACTATACACAAGAATTCCTCCATGGTGAAAGTTGTTGTTCACACAGTTTCGGTGCCAAATGTCAAATCAAAGAAAAAGAACAAGAAGAAAAAGAAGATCAAGGAAGATACATGTCGGAGCACTGAAAATGCTGAAAGTTCTTCTGATCTGATGTTGGAAAACTTATCATTGGGAGCTAGCTCTTCTAGTCGTCAACGAAATAACAGTCTTCCTGTGAAAACGAAGTTAACAAAAAAAGATAGCCCTGACAAAATGGTGAAGAAGCAGTGCAAATCCGCTCTATTACAGGTTGATCCAAAATTTCTCAATGCAGAAAGTGAGATGCGGAGGATATTTGGTTCAAAGGTAGTAAATTCACATGAAAGAAGTCGGTTACCTACAAACACTAGGCAGATGCGTGGTGGGAGACGAGGGATTCATAACCTCAAAAAGACTATTATTGTTTCTCCATCCGAACATTGGCCACGTTGGGATGGATCTCTATCCATGGAAATTCTGGAGATGAAAGATGGTGTCCACTATTTCAGGTAAGTTTCTTTGTTTTTTGGTATATAAGTGTCTTTCCTTGTAACCATTTGAAAGTAGTTGATTTTTTTCTAATATTGTGGCAGAATTAGGGGGGAAAATATGATTCTTTTATTGTATATGAGTTACTAATATAATTTATCAAGTGATGTTTGAGAAAGATTAATTAAAGAGTTTATTGCAGAAATAAACATCAGTCAGGGTGCACTGTTTGAAAAAAAGCTCAGGAAATAGGTCTTCCCAACAAATTTTGGCCATGCCCATGACTTAGTACTCTTTTGTTATTTGTGAAGTTTTAGGGTTTGTGGAAATAATTGTAAATAAGTTGTTTTTCTCACTCCAATTTCTGTCCATTTTTTTATGGCTTCCTCATTTCCTCTTTCACATAATTTAGTTGTCATCTCCACTGACGATTACACTAACAACTTTTTAATTTTAATGTGTTTGATATTGCAAAAATGTTGAGTATTTTAATGTCCTTAAATTTTCAACACACAAACACATGTATAGAGTTCTTGGCCCTGTTGCATCTATAAGAAATCGTCAATTAAGAATTTAGCATATCGTGAAGTTTGAGTCTAATCAATATTTTACATAGGAGTGATGGATAATGTAGGAAAGATGTACAACTTTAAGACTACTTTAGAATTAGACTTGCGGTGCGGTGCGGTGCGGTGGGTGGCCACAAGTTCCAACACCTGCATATATTATTATATGCTGGATATTTTTTCACAGAATGTACATTTTATTCAGGTCATGATTCTGACCACAAGAAACAACAAACTCAATGAGTCTACGTCTATGTAAATCCAGTTGTTAAGCCCAATGCGGGCTTGCATTAGTTTTAGAAACACTTGCTCGGATAGATTGACTAAGAACTCAGAAGACAGTAATAGATTGACTACTGATAACTATAATATCATTGAGAATACATTGGCACTTGCTAAAACTCCCAAAATTAATGTTCTAAGTAATGGATTGTTAAAGAACGAAAGTTTTAATTGCTAAACAAAAAGGTAAAAAGGAGCAACACATATACTTAGTTCAGTTCTCAAAGACATAACTGGAGAAGACTTTTTTTTTCCCGAATGCAGTGATTGACTTCTATCAGTCTTGAAAGTAAGGCTACTAATTCATTCCATGAAATGTGAACTACATAATATTCTTGTTACCTATTTCTTATGCAAGCCTTAAATTCTTTCTGCTATTTTGATTGTGTTTTAGATATGTACATTCATCATCATATGCCCAAACTCAGAGAGCTTTTGAAGCTGCCAAGGCTATCCATGATTTAAATGGTATTGCAAGCATTCTGTTGTACCATCCTTATCATATAGACTCATTGATAACAATGGCGGACTACTTCAAATTCACGGGTGAACACCAAATGTCAGCTGATGCAATTGCAAAGTGTCTGTATGCTATGGAATGTGCATGGCATTCACAGTTCGCTTCCCTGCAGGATTGCCAATTGAAATATATCCATGATGCGAACAAGCCATTCTTCTCATCACTTTTTACACACATGAAAAACATGGATAGGCGTGGCTGCCATAGATCTGCCCTCGAGCTTTGTAAGCTGTTGCTTTCTTTAGATCCAGATGATCCAATGGGTGCTAGACTCTGTATCGACTACTATTCTTTGAGAGCTGAGGAGTACACCTGGTTAGAAAAGTTTGCTGAAGAATATGGACATGATAACTCCTTGTGGCTGTTTCCTAATTTTTCTTATTCTCTTGCAATTTCTCGGTTTTACCTTGAACGCAAAGAAAGTTCAAAAAATAAAGAAACGGGTAGTGAAAAAGCTTCTTCTTTTGATCTAATAAAACAGGCTCTAATGCTTCACCCTTCTGTATTGAGAAAATTGGAGGATAAGGTACCTCTAAGAGATCGAATGTGGACCAATGTACTCAACCACAGTTTCTTCAAATCAGAGCAAACAGAAAGTGCTTCATTGGATCACCTAATCTCAATATATGTTGAGAGGAGTTACTTGATTTGGAGGCTCCCTGATTTGCAAAAGTTTGTATGTGATTCTGCACTTTTAGTGATCGATATGGTTGAAAAGCAAGGAGACGAGGCTAGAGACTGGGCTTGTGTGAGGAAAGAAGCTTTTTCATCTGAGAAAAATGAGTGAGTATATTGTTACTTGGTCCCTATTCATCCATTCTGCTACTGATTGATGCTTGTTTAAAATTTGTTCCCCTTTGCTTTATTAATTAGGTACTCGCATTTATTGGTATCGGATTTCTCTGATTCGATGCCAACTATGCCGCCAGAGAACTTGCAAGATTTTATAGTTGACGCAAGAGGTGGCCAAGAGTTTGCCCACATTCCTGAAGAACATGAGATCCATGACGTTTCAAGTCGAAATGCTCTGGCTGTTTTATTTGAGTCTATGTTGCCATGGGTAAATTATGGAACCTTAGATGGTGATGATGCCCAACATGACCTCCATGAGCAAGGCGATGAAGAATAGACATAGGGTTTTTACAATCTTTTATGGTCTGGAATTTTATGCCCAATAACTTGATTCATATTTTGCCCTTTACTTAATAAGAGAGTTTTGCACATTCGTCCCTCAAAAGAAATTCGTAGCAGATGCATACCTCTTATCAATGTAGTGTTTCATCAATTCATTTTTCGGCTATTACACGACGGAGAAAATCTCACATGCAAAGCAAACGTATTACTTGGAGGGCATTTTTGTTCCTTCACCTAATATTATAATTCCCACTTTCTATAACACAATATAGTGGTTCATTTTGGTTCCTCTTAATTCTTAAACATGTAATGTAACACTACAAGTCTTGTGAATTTAAAAGCAAGACTATTGCAATTTGCATGTTTATATCCCTAAAAACTATGTATTAGACAATTTGACTAAATCTAAAATTGATAACTACATATTTTACCTCCAATAATTTAGATAAAATTGTGTAATTGTTAAAGTTTCAATAAATATAAATAATTGAACTAATATTGGCCCGAGCTAGCATCTAGTGCGGGTCGTGTGCTCGAAAATTTGAGGTTTTTTGACATTTGGGGTTAATTTTGATAAGGTGTAAGAGTTCATAATTTCATATTAGCCCCTACACTTTAATAAGTTTAAATTTATTTATAAAAATGGAAAGGAAAAAAAACGAGCAAAAGACAAAAACATCTCCTATGCTTTGTTTAACTCCCAAAAAACCCCCTGTGATATTTTAACTCCCAAAAACCCCCATGTGTTTGGTTTTAAATACCACACTCAACCCAAGCATAATTTTACTTTTGATTTTTGGTGGAATGACAAGATTACCCCTATGTGTTTGTTTTTTTTAATTTATTTAATCTTTTTGAAAAATTAAGTATATACTACTTGGATCGAGTGTGGTATTTAAAACCAAACACAGGGGGGTTTTGGGGATTTAAAATGACACATGGGGGGTTTTTTGGGAGTTAGACAAAGCATAGGGGGTGTTTTTGTCTTTCGATGTTACGGGTAAAATTGTCATATCAAAAGCAAAATGTGAACAAATACTTGCAATTTTGGCTTTTGAAACACACTCTCTTTTATGGGGGGTGTATTTGGCACTTTTTTGAGATCACAAGGGGGTTTTTGAGAGTTAAAATAACACATGATAATTTTTGGGAGTTAGACAAAGCATAGGGGATGTTTTTGTCTTTCGCCCAAAAAAAACCCCAACCCCACCCCTATGTAAATTGATTTAATTTTAATAAATATTTAAAATAATTATGTATAAATGTTTTAAAAATATAAAATTGATTTAATAAATATGTAAATAAGATTTATTGTCATATTTTATAGTAAAATATTGGCAAAATAGCATTTTACGTCCTTAACTTTCACTGGTCCGCGGAATCAGAACACTTAAATTTTCGGCAAAAAAATACATCCTATAACTTTTCTATACCCGCAATTTTATTCCACTTGACCGCAATTTCAGTCAACAATTCGCCGGAAATTGCCAACTGGGCAATTAATTTGAGGATTTTGCCAAAGTGGTTGGCCTAGAAGTCGTGTTTTGCCCTAATAATAACATAAAGGGGGAAGAAAAAGAGGGAACTTATATCTAATTTTCCCTCCAATTTTATCTGACGTGGCATTGTGATGTGGAAAAAAACTGATGTGTGGCGGCCATTTTGGCAAAATCCTAAATTAGTTGCCTAGTTGCCAATTATTGATCAGTTAGTCAATTTCCGGCAAATTGTGGACTGAAATTGTGGTCAAGTGGACTAAAATTGTGTGTATAGAAAAGTTATATGACGTATTTTACTTGTCGAAAAATTAAATGTTCAGATTTCGCGAACTAGTGAAAGTTAAGGGATGAAAAATGCTATTTTGCAGTAAAAATATTTATATTATACTACATATTTAAGTAAGAAATAAATTTATGGTTATATTATGAAAATTTAAATATTTCTGTAGTCCCCTAATCCCTACTCCTGCCGCTAAGTTACTAGGTTGCATAATAAAATAATGTAATTTTGTTGATAACCTGTATATTAGGTACATGTAGGTATTAGTTTTGCAATATTACTTAAAAGTTAAAATATTGTTCTTTGATATCACAAGCTTATGCTTAGTTTTAATATAGTATATTAATTTGTTGTGTTTTCAATATTTTCATAATTTTATTATCAATTACTTAAATGTTGTTATTTATCATTCATTATTTTTTGTGTAATTTTATAACATATTAAACAAACTTCGGCCATTAACTTGTGTTATTTTATAATATTAAAATTAATCTTTTTTCTAGTAATAATAAAAATTCAAAATTTTTGTAGGTCAAATTCGTTAAATTACGTAAAAGTACACTTCGTAAGTAAATATTCTACAACCAATAAAGAACACAAAAATAGTATACTTCTTAGGTCATTTTCATTAAATTATGTAGAAGTACACTTCGTGAGTAAATATTTCTACAACCAATAAATTCACATAAAAAGTTTTAGAGATTTTTATGCAAATTAAATAAGTGATGTAATAATATTTTCTTCTAAAGAATTCTATATGAAAAGAAGAATATTCTTTTAGTTATACTTGACCGAAGCTAGCTAATCACTATTTTATGAGTAATAATGCAAAAGGGTTTTATTTCTATATACAAATAATATTTACAACTGTTTCAAAATTCAAATTTATCAAAATAAGAGCAATAATATAAATATGCTCAGATAATTTGATGCATTCATTGCAATAGATTATTGCAATAGTTGGGTTTCACTACGAGCCTAATTATACAAACCGTAAATTGGTTCCTTAAAGAATCCATTAAGTATCAATCACTTTTATCAAGCAAATAGTCAAAAAGTTGTATGTTTAAGAGTGACAAATCACAACATTCCACAAGTACTCAAAATGTATAGAATCTCACAAATATAATTATGCAATATCTCAATCATATCAAGAAGAAAAATAAGCTAGCTAGTATAAGAATCACATATATATACTACCTGCTTCCAAGTTCTTTCTCTTGTAATGATCAAAATCATGATGATGAATTTTGAGTTGCTTCAACCAAGAATCGGCTGCACAATGAAGATCAATAAGTTTTTTATAATCGCCTACCACGTTATTTATCCAAACATCCCCTTGCATCTTCAAAGTTGATAGTCCAAATGGAGAAAGGCAAATATTTTTGTTTCCAAATTTGGCTTGTGGAACTTCTTCTATCTCAAATGGATAAGGGACATACACGTCATTGTTTCCTTGAGTATCTGTTGATGACAATATTATTGTATATATGTTACTTTAATTTTAATCAATAAATTTATTTTGAATTTTATTTTTATGAAAGATTTTTCGGGCTATTAGAGATCTATCAAATAAACATGTTTTTATAATGTTCTTAAAAATACTTGAAGCTTTGAAAGTAATGAATTGTTTAACATTTTTTGTTATGAAAATTCAAATAATTTCGTTAGTGTCATCCCCCTCTCTAAATTATCAGTTTGCATAATAAAATTATGTTGTTGATAATCTGTATATTAAGTACATGTAAGTATTAATTGTGCAATATCACTTAAAATATTGTTACTTGATATCAGTAACTTATGCTTAGTTTTAATATTTTATATTAATTTGTCTGTATTTTCAACATTTTAAATAATTTTATCATCAATTACTTAAATGTTGTTGTTATGTAAAATCATTCGTTATTTTCACCCAATTAATAGATTAAATCAAAGTTTGGCCATTAACTTGTGTAATTTTATAATATAATAAAATTAATCTTTATTATTTTAAAAACATACATATAAATAAACTAACACGTGCAATTTACGTGCATTTTCTAGTAATAGTAAAATAGAATTTCTTAGGCAAATTCATTAAATTATGTAAAAGTACACTTCGTAAGTAAGTATTTCTACAACCAATCAAGAACACATAAAACGTTTTTTAGATATTTTTATGCAAATATAATACCCAAAATAAGTGATTTAATGAAATTTTATTCTAAAGAATTTGATAGGAAATAAGAATAATTTTTAATTATACTTGCCCGAAGCTAGCTAATCACTAGTTTATGAAGAATAATACGATTATAATGCAAAATGATATTTTGCTATGTATAAAAAATATTTATGACTATTTCAAAATTCAAATTTATCAAAATAAGAGCAATATTAAATATGCTCAGATAATCAAAGACATTTGATGCATTCAAATAGATTATTGCTATCAGAAGAGAGCTTTTATAATATATACTTTGAAATCATGATTAATATATAGAAACACGAATTTGGTTAATAAGACCTTTTTTACGCATTCAAGGTCACATAGGAGAAAGAAAAATAACTATTATGATATCTCAGCATTTAAATGTTTGTTTACGTACCTTGAAAATATGAAGATAAAGTGTGAAACGTTAGGAAGCATGTTGACAAGTCTTCCACCCTTCCTTTGAAAGGAATGTGGTAGATAGGACTCATGGTTCCCAATAACACAAAGTTAGAGAAGAATATAATATGAATGGGCTTTGAAAAAAGGGGAAAAAAACAATGTATTCAAGGCAATTGATATATTTGTTGTAGAAATAACTTGTTAATATTTATTTATCATTGTATGTAATCACTTGGACCAATTCTACAATTTCTTGACAAATCATATGGTCGTGAGATTTGGTCAGATTAAATGTTTTTGGCACATTATTATTATTTTTATTTTAGTGAAAGCCTTTCTCAATTTTAAATGTAATTTTTCCTAGTGGTTGTTTTCATGGATATAAGATAATGATGTCTAATTTTCCATTTTAAAATTCACATTTTAAGGTCAAATAAGAAAACAAACTAAGAAGACAAAAAACATTAATGAAAGAATATTGACCCTCAACTAAAAAGGAGAAAACCCCAAACTTCAATTAAGGCATAGACAATGGACGAGATAAAGAGGAACTTTAAAATCGAAATAAGGAATGTAAAGTTAATAAGTATGACCGATATTTTTTGAGATGTCAGCATTATGGGAATCGTTTTATTTTATGGACGGCTTTGTTTTCTCTAATAATACTATAACTCTATTTAGAATTTGATTCAATGGGACTAGGCATAACTTGAAGGAACACATTTCAAGCTCCTCATTATAAATTTATAATAGTTGGTTAACTGTAAATTATATAAACGACAAAGAGTTTATGTTTGATTGTGGTTTAGAATATTAAGAATAGGAATTGACAAAGTAGATTATCACATATTGAATTTAAAATTGCAATTAACAATAATACGTAACAAAAATTTCTAATACGCACCATGCAACGGACATCCAACTTGCTGGAGATAAATAGACGCTTTTCAATAAAATCAGCCCAGGAAAAGTCTCCACAAGTTCATCAATCTAAGTTTCAAGGTACACGTGTCACTAATACGACAAGTATATACATAATTAATGCTACAATACGTAACTTTTGAGACAAAAATATATGTGTACATGCATAGATGTCCAATGAAATTAAAGCTCATTAACAAAGTATATACGCCATTAATGTGACAAAACATATGTGTCACAAATGAGACCAAAATATGCGCCACGACTATAGAAATAACGGTATAATGAAATTAATGTCCAGGCAAGATTTGTTACCTTATCTGCAAAAGGAACCCTCCAATATGGAGAAATTGTTTCATCGAATTCAATGTAAAGGCTGCCAACAGGATCAAATTCTTTTGTCGGCCACAAACTATCGTCGATGATGCTTGAATTGATTGCATCACTGTTCCATGAAGTGCTAGATTTGTTAGTAAAAGAACTTGATAATCTATATGATATAGTTACATCAGTTGGACATTACCTCTTTATATTTTATGTTTATAAAATATAAACATAAAATATAAAGGTGAAATCATTTGGTGCTAAAATATTAGTTATAGTAAACAAAAAACTGTTAGATTAACCTGTTTGTATAGAGTTGGAGTGCAGATAGATGTGGAGTGTAATATTGCACAATAGCCTCACCACTGTTAAGCACAACAGGGATACCTAGGCCATATGCACTCCATTCATCAAAAGATTGCCAGAGATCTCCAAGCAAGAAGTATTCCACGTTCTCTTCACCGGCAGCTTGTTGTACGACCTAACATACAATCAAAACGATGATAAATAAAGAGTTCTACATTAAGTTAGCTTGTTTATTACTCCAACTGATTTAGCATAAATAACACAAATTTTGCATTGTGTTCCAAAATTTTAAAATATGTTACATTGTATTCCTATCTCTCGATTTGCATCCAATTTGATATAAAAATTGCAACATTGAACTACTATCAAACCAAAAGTGCAACCATAATAATATTATTTGAGACAAAAAAAAAATGCGCAAATTGGATGGAAAGGGAAGAGATAGGACCAAAAATACAAAATATGTCTAAATAAATGATACCAAAATTGTAAAATTGCAAATTTGTATAGCGCATAATCAAAAGTTCTTTGATTTCAATTATATAAGACTAAAAATGCAATTATGCCCAAAATTGAGATTTAGTATATAATGTATTTAAATATTACAAATAGAGAAATTTTTATTTATTAAGAATGTTAAACAATATCCATACAATAAAAGAAATATCATTAAGAACATTGAAATTCTTAATAAAATAAAATGACTGCATTCTCTAATTAAGCCACATTTACTTTTAAGTAATTTTATATCGTTTACCATTTTATAGTATGACCAAAATACATAGCTCACAAGTATCCATTGTTGGAAATCTACTCATTTTAAAAAGTGAATCTCTAGGTAGATAGTTTCTGGTCAAAAACAACAAATACATTTCAAAAAATATAAATATATATGTCGCAATTAATGCCATTTTTAGGTTTACCAAAAGATTGACCATGGGTAAGAAATAAAAACATAAGTTGTACAAGTACATATGATTCATAAGCATCAAATATATATTGTATAGGTACGTACATATAATTCATTCAGTTGGAAAAAATGCAAGAAAATGAAAACACAATATTAAAATAAATTACAATTATAATTTTCTTTATGACATAGACAAGTACCATGGAAAGTGGCTTGGAAGAAACAATTGGTGTTACGGAGTGAAGAAAACTTTCCAGATTTGATTGAATCCTTGAACGAGAAGGAGATGAAGAAGATGACATTTTATTGTAATGAAAGATATGGTGTTTGTTAGCTTGTTTTTATGTTTGGCTTGGAAATATTTTGGGTACAAACAACGTTCTTTCACAACTAGCACCCTTCCCAGCACACCTTGTTTTTATGATGTATAATGTACCTACCAATAGTAACAATCTCTAAATTAGATTCACAAAATCTGAAAAGTTTTTATTTTTACTTTTTAAATTTGTACCATTTTCAATGAATAGAAAGAAAAAGTAAGAGGTAATTTATAAAATCGAAAGTTAAATCTTATAGTATTTAAAACTTTAAAATTCACACATATAGTAATCTTTTATAGCAATTTAGAGTTAATGCATTTTAGGCGAGCGAGGAAGAAGAAAATTGAATAAGACTTACCTTAACTGAAAATAAAGAGGACATATAATTACTAAAGAAGGAAGAATCAAATGATGAATGACAATGAAAAAACTAAGAAGACACAAATAAAATAGTAACAACTCATCTCATTTAAGGATTGTCTTATCTATAATTAATTGTCACTATTTATTAGTGAATTATCTTGGCAACAACTATATTAATTTGCCTTTAATGCAACCATCCATTAATAATTAATTTATTACATTTTAATTTATATTTTAAATATTTCTTTCTTTACAAGTGTAATAGTTAACGCAAATTGAAACCGTCAAACAAAAAAGATAGAAAAGACAAAGTAGGGACCCATTATTGGTGATAATTAAGAAGAATCTTAAGCGAGAAAGAAAAAAAAAGCTATTAAAAATTTGGTCCTTAAATTAAGATAAAAGAGGAGCGTTTGAAATTCATAAAGTGTGTGTGTGAGCACGCACACATATATATAATGAAGTGTTTTATTTCACACACACACACACAAAATATAGAGAGTGCACAAGAAAAAAGTGTTATTTTAGCACCATTTAATTAACAACTTTCTTTCTCAAACCAAAAATAATCCTTATAAACATAAAAATTAAGGATATGATATATGGTTCTCCATGAGATGATGACATTCCAATGACAAAATTATATTGATAAACTTTTGGCTTTCCCGCTTCAATCCTATTATTTGTTATTTAATGTTTTGCTCTATAAAAACATACAATTTATCATATTTCAAACATCATTCCTTATAAAAGCAACTTTTATATATATAATATATATATAACATACTTTAATTCTTTAATTCTAGCTTTTCCTTTTAGTGCCATCTACTCATCTTACATTGACTGACCAAAGGAAGAAATTAAAGAATGATATTTTGAAATTAATCAAAAGGTGATGCTTATTTTCATCTTATTTGACATGTAATTAAATTTTTAACATTTATTAAAATCACGATAAAAGAAACATTAATATAAAATAAAATATGGTTCAATTTTATCAACTTGAAGAAATTACATAAATAATAAATCAATTATGATGATAAAAATTTCATTCAATAGATAATAGCAATCGGATAAGTATTGAGAGACTAATAATTAATAAACTAACAAATGTCCAAAAAGAACAAAGGACTAGTAAGTGATAAAATTATAAGAGATTGATTGAAAATCTAAAATTTATAGCAGAGTGAAATAAAATAAATGTGGACAATAAACGATAAACTATTTTTTTTGTCGAATTTCCTTTAAATGTGGACAATAAACGAGATTTTTTTTTATCGAAATTCCTTTCTAACGACTTAACATCAACCACCAAACTTAATAGGCATAGTTGAATGTTATATAGAAAGACTTAAGCTAAATGTATGATCATTTACGTCAAATATAATCTATTTATATTATTATGTCCTTCAATATTTCATGTCATTTTTGTAAAATAGCAAATTTAGGGAATATTCCATGGAATATCCTCTCAAAAGTTAAAGATAATGGTGAAGGGGTTCAATTTTAAGATAGTGACAAAAATGCATGAGAAGGATATTTGTAATTTAGTCTTACCTTAGATGATATTTGTAATTTTCGCCAAGATCTATTTCATCACTATCAAAGTACAAAATTAAATTAACTAACAAGACTGATATTACATTAGAGAAATACCAACACTAATGAGAATCGAACATAAAACTTTTTTGTCTTGGTATCTCAGCTTTTATCGCTATTTCCCCATGTTCCTTACCTTCTCATTTGAATGTTGTTAGTGGTCAACATTTCGTAAATGTTCTTAGCATGCAAGTTAGATTTTTTTTTTAATATAAAATACAATATTTAAAAAGAAATATACGGCAATGTGGACTGCACATTTTTTGTTTGTTTTGTTTTCCTTAATTTATTTTGCACACTAATCCAACTAAGTCAGTTGATTTATATGGATGTTTCGACATGTATATGTTATTCTCCCTTGATGTTCTGAAGTATATAGCTACTTAAAGTATATTATTGCATAAATTAATTTTTTTCATTTATAATTAAATTTATACCCAAACGTGTTTTATTACCATCGCCAGATAATGGTAGCATTAAGATAATTGTTAGTTTTTTCACGATTATTGACATTCACATCTTATTATTGTATAATTACGTAAAAGTACACTTCGTAAGTAAATATTCTACAACCAATAAATAACACAAAAATAGTATACTTTGTAGGTAAATACTTCTTAGGTCATTTTCATTAAATTATGTAGAAGTACACTTGGTGAGTAGATATTTCTACAACCAGTTCACATAAAAAGTTTTAGAGATTTTTATGCAAATTAAATAAGTGATTTAATAATATTTTCTTCTAAAGAATTCGATAGGAAAAGAAGACTATTCTTTTAATTATACTTGCCTAAAGCTAGCTAATAACTATTTTATGAGTAATAATGCAAAATGATTTTATTTCTATATACAAATAATATTCACAACTATTTCAAAATTCAAATTTATCAAAATAAGAGCAATAATATAAATATTCTCATATAATTTGATGCATTCAATGCAATAGATTATTGCAATAGTTGGGTTTCACTACAAGCCTAATTATACAAACCGTAAATTGGTTGCTTAAAGAATCCATTAAGTATCAATCACTTTTATCAAGCAAATAGTCAAAAAGTTGTATGTTTAAGAGTGACAAATCACAACATTCCACAAGTACTTAAAATGTATAGAATCTCACATATATAATTCTGCAACATCTCAATAATATCAAGAAGAAAAATAAGCTAGCTAGTATAGGAATCACATATATATACTACCTGCTTCCAAATTCTTTCTCTTGTAATGATCAAAATCATGATGATGAAATTTGAGTTGCTTCAACCAAGAATCAGCTGCACAATGAAGATCGATAAGTTTTTTATAATCGCCTACCACATTGTTTATCCAAACATCCCCTTGCATCTTCAAAGTTGATAGTCCAAATGGAGAAAGGCAAATATTTTTGTTTCCAAATTTGGCTTGTGGAACTTCTTCTATCTCAAATGGATAAGGGACACAAACGTCATTGTTTCCTTGAGTATCTGTTGATGACAATCATATTGTATATATGTTACTTTAATTTTAATCAATAAATTTAATTTGAATTTTATTTTTATGAAAGATTTTTCGGGCTATTAGAGATCTATCAAATAAACATGTTTTTATAATGTTCTTAAAAATAATTGAAGCTTTGAAAGTAATGAATTGTTTAACATTTTTTGTTATGAAAATTCAAATAATTTCGTTAGTGTCATCCCCCTCCCTAAATTATCAGTTTGCATAATAAAATTATGTTGTTGATAATCTGCATATTAAGTACATGTAAGTATAAATTGTGCAATATCATTTAAAATATTGTATGTTATATCAATAACATATGCTTAGTTTTAATATTTTATATTAATTTGTTTGTATTTTCAACATTTTAAATAATTTTATCATCAGTTACTTAAATGTTGTTGTTATGTAAAATCATTCGTTATTTTCGCCCAATTTTATAATAGATTAAATCAAAGTTTGGCCATTAACTTGTGTAATTTTATAATATACTAAAATTAATCTTTATTATTTTAAAAACATACATATAAATAAACTAAACACATGCAATTTACGTGCATTTTCTAGTAATAATAAAATAGAAGTTCTTAGGCAAATTCATTAAATTATGTAAAAGTACACTTCGTAAGTAAGTATTTCTACAACCAATCAAGAATACATAAAATGATTTAGAGATTTTTATGCAAATATATACCCAAAATAAGTGATTTAATGAAATTTTATTCTAACGAATTTGATAGAAAATAAGAATATTTTTTAATTATACTTGCCCGAAGCTAGGTAATCACTAGTTTATGAAGAATAATACGATTATAATGCAAAATGATATTTTGCTATGTATAAAAAATATTTACGACTATTTCAAAATTCAAATTTATCAAAACAAGAGCAATATTAAATATGCTCAGATAATCAAAGACATTTGATGCATTCAAATAGATTATTGCTATCAGAAGAGAGCTTTTATAATAATTATTTTGAAATCATGATTAATATATAGAAACACGAATTTGGTTAATAAGACTTTTTTTACGCATTCAATGTCATATAGGAGAAAGAAAAATAACTATTATGATATCTCAGCATTTAATTGTTTGTTTACGTACCTTGAAAATATGAAGATAAAGTATGAAACGTAAGGAAGCATGTTGACAAGTCTTCCACCCTTTCTTTTAAAGGAAGGTGGTAGATAGGACTCCTGATTCACAATAACACAAAGTTAGAGAAGAATTGAATAGGAAAAAGTTTAGGGAAAAAAACAATGTATTCAAGTTATATGATATATTTGTTGTAGAAATAACTTGTTAATTTACCGTTGTATGTAATCACTTGGACCAATTCTATAACTTCTTGACAAATCATATGGTCGTGAGATTTGGTCAGATTAAATATTTTGGCATATTATTACTTTTTTAATTTTAGTGAGAGTCTTTCTCAATTTTAAATGTAATTTTTCCTAGTGGTTGTTTTCATGGATATAAGATAACATCGTCTAATTTTCCAATTTAAAATTCACATTTTAAGGTCAAATAAGAAAACAAACTAAGAAGACAAAAAATATTAATGAAAGAATATTGACCCTCAAATAAAAAGGAGAAAAACCAAAACTTCAATTAAGGCAGATACATTGGACGAGATAGAAGAGGAATTTTAAGATCGAAATATAGAATGTAAAGTTAATAAGTATGACCAATATTTTTTGAGTTGTCAGCATTATGGGAATAGTTTTACTTGGTTGATGGCTTTGTTTTCTCTAATAATACTATAACTCTATTTAGAATTTGATTCAATGGGACTAGGCATAACTTGAAGGAACACATTTCAAGCTCCTCATTATAAATTTATAATATGTGGTTAAATGTAAATTATATAAACGACAAAGAGTTAATGTTTGATTGTGGTTCAGAATATTAAGAATAGGAATTGACAAAGTAGATTATCACATATTGAATTTAAAATTGCAATTAACAATAATACGTAACAAAAATTTATAATACGCACCATGCAACGGACATCCAACTTGCTGGAGATAAATCGACGCTTTTCAATGAAATCAGCCTAGGAAAAGCCTCCACAAGTTCATCAATCTAAGTTACAAGGTACACGTGTCACTAATACGACAAGAATATAGATCATTAATGCTACAATACGTAACTTTCGAGACAAAAATATGTGTACATGCATAAATGTCCAATGAAATTAATGTTCATTAACAAAGTATATATGTCATTAATGTGACAAAACATATGTGTCACAAATGAGACCAAAATATGCGCCACAGACTATAGAAATAACTGTATAATGAATTTAATGTTCAGGCAATATTTGTTACCTTATTTGCAAAAGGAACCCTCCAATATGGAGAAATTGTTTCATCGAATTCAAAGTAAAGGCTTCCAATAGGGTCAAAATCTTTTGCTGGCCACAAACTATCGTCAATGATGCTTGAATTGATTGCATCACTGTTCCATGAAGTGCTAGATTTGTTAGTAAAAGAACTTGATAATCTATATGTTATAGTTACATCAGTTGGACATTACCTCTTCATATTTTATGTTTATAAAATATAAACATAAAATATAAAGGCGAAATTATTTGGTGCTAAAATATTAGTTATAGTGAACAAAAAATTGTTAGATTAACCTGTTTGTATAGAGTTGAAGTGCAGATAGATGTGGAGTGTAATACTGCACGATAGTCTCACCACTGTTAAGCACAACAGGGATACCTAGACCATATGCACTCCCTTCATCAAAAGATTTCCAAAGATCTCCAAGCAAGAAGTATTCCACGTTATCTTCACCAGCAGCTTGTTGTAAGACCTAATATACAGTCAAAACGATGATAAATAAAGAGTTCGACATTAAGTTAGCTTGTTTACTACTCCAACTGATTTAGCATAAATAACACAAATTTTACATTTTGTTCCAAAATTTTAAAATATTTTACATTGTATTCATATCTCTCGATCTATATCCAATTTGATATCAAAATTGCAACATTGAACAACTATCAAACCAAAAGTGCAAACATAATAATATTCTTTCAGACAAAAAAAATGCGCAAATTGGATGAAAAGGGAAGAGATAGGACCAAAAATAGAAATTATGTCTAAATAAGTGAGACCAAAATTGTAAAATTGCACATTTTTATAGCGCAGAATCAAACGTTCTTTGATTTCAGTTATGTAAGACTAAAAATACAATTATGCCCATAATTGAGATTAAGTATATAATGTATTTAAATATTACAAATAGAGAAATTTTTATTTATTAAGAATGTTTAACAATATCCTTACAATAACAGAAATATCATTAAGAACATTGAAATTCTTACTTAAATAAAATGAATGCATTCTCTAATTAAGCCATATTTACTTTAAGTAATATTATAATACCATTTTATAGTATGACCAAAATAGATAGCTCACTTCCCTCACAAAAAAAATAAAAATACATAGCTCATAAGTATCCATTGTTGGAAATCTACTCATTTTAAAAAGTGGATCTCTAGGTAGATAGTTTCTCGTCAAAAATAACAAATACATGTCAAAACATATAATTATATATGTCGCAGTTAATGCCAATTTTAGGTTTACCAAAAGATTGACCATGGGTAAGAAATGAAAACATAAGTTGTATAAGTTGTACAAGTACATATGATTCATAAGCATCAAATATCTATTGTATAGGTAGGTACATATAATTCATTCAGTTGGAAAAAATGCAAGAAAGTGAAAACACAGTATTAAAATAAAATTATAATAATAATTTTCTTTATGACAAAGACAAGTACCATTGAAAGTTGCTTGGAAGAAATAATTGGTGTTACGGAGTGAAGAAATCTCTCCAGATTTGATTCAGTCTTTGAACGAGAAGGAGATGAAGAAGATGACATTTTGTTGTAATGAAAGATGTGCGTTTGTTTGCTTGTTTTTATGTTTGCTTTGTAAATATTTTGGGTACAAACAATGTTATTTAACAACTAAACTAGCCCCCCTTCCCAGCACACTCTGCTTTTATGATGTATAATGTACCTACCAATAATAACAATCTTTAAATTAGATTCACAAAATCTGAAATTTATTTATTTTTACTTTTTTAATTTTTACCATTTTCAATGAATAGAAAGAAAAAGTTAAGAGGTAATTTATAAAATCGAAAGTTAAATCTTATAGTATTTAAGACTTTAAAATTCACACAAATAGTAATCTTTTTATAGCAATTTCGAGTTTTAATGCATTTTAGGCGAGCGAGTAAGAAGAAAATTGAATAAGACTTACCTTAAGTGAAAATAAAGAGGACATATAATTACTAAAGAATGAAGAATCCAATGATGAATGACAATGAAAAAACTAAGAAGACACAAATAAAATAGTAACAACTCATCTCATTTAAGGATTGTCTTATCTATAATTAATTGTCACATTTATTAGTGAATTATCTTGGCAACAACTATATTAATTTGTCTTTAATGCAACCATCCATTAATAATTAATTTATTACATTTTAATTTATATTTTAAATATTTCTTTCTTTACAAGTGTAATAGTTAACGCAAATTGAAACCGTCAAACAAAAAGATAGAAAAGACAAAGGAGGGACCCATTCTTGGTGATAATTAAGAAGAATCTTAAGCGAGAAAGAATCAAAAAGTTATTAAAAAAATTGGTCCTTAAATTAAGATAAAAGAGGAGCGTTTGAAATTCATAAAGTGTGTGTGTGAGCGCGCACACATATATATAATGAAGTGTTTTATTTCACACACACACAAAAAAAAAAAAAAAAAAAAAAAAGAGAGTGCACAAAAAAAAGTGTTATTTTAGCACCACATTTCATTAACAACTTTCTTTCTCAAACAAAAAATAATCCTTATAAACATAAAAATTAAGGATATGATAAATAATTCTCCGTGAGGTGATGACATTCCATTATTCCAATGACAAAATTATATTGGTAAACTTTTGGCTTTCCCGCTTCAATCCTATTTGTTATTTAATGTTTTGCTCTAAAAAAAATACAACTTATCTTAATTCAAACATCATTCCTTATAAAAGCAACTTATATATATATATATATATAAAATTCTTTAATTCTAGCCTTTTCCTATTAGTGTTATCTACTCATCTTACATTGACCGACCAAAGGAAGAAATTAAAGAGGGATCTTTTGAAATTAATCAAAAGGTGATGCTTATTTTCATCTTATTTGACATGTAATTAATTTTTATACATTTATTAAGATCACGATAAAAGAAACATTAATATAAAATAAAATATGGTTCCATTTTATCACCTCGAAAGAAATAAAATAAATAATAAATCAATTAAGATGATAAAAGTTTCATTCAATAAATAATAGCAATGGGATAAGTATTGAGAGACTAATAATTAATAAACAAACAAATGTCCAAAAAGAACAAAGGACTAGTAAGTGATAAAATTGCAAGAGATTGGAAATCTAAAATTTATAGCGAAGTGAAATAAAATAAATGTGGGCAATAAATGATAAACTATTTTTTGTTGAATTTCCTTAATAAAATAAATGTGGACAATAAACGAGAAATTATTTTTCTTTTATCGAAATTCATTTCTAACGACTTAACATCAACCACCAAACTTTTTATACATAGTTGAATGTTATATAGAAAGACTTAAGCTAAATGTATGACCATTTACATCAAATAATCTATTTATGTTATTTCGTCCATCAAGATTTCATGTCATTTTTGTAAAATTGCAAATTTAGGGAATATTCCATGGAATATCCTCTCAAAAGTTAAAGATAATGGTGAAGGGAATCAATTTTAAGATAGTGGTGAACATGTCTGAGAAGGATATTTATAATTTAGTCTTACCTTAGATGATATTTGTAATTTACGCTAAGATCTAATTCATCACTATCAAAGTACAAAATTAAATTAATTAACAAGACTAATATTGCACTAGAGAAATACCAACACTAATGAGAATTGAACATAAAACTTTTTTGTCTTGGGATATCAGCTTTTGTCGCTATTTCCCCATGTTCCTTACCTTCTCCTTTGAATGTTGTTAGTGGTCAACATTTTGTAAATGTTCTTAGCATGCAAGTTAGATTTTTTTTTTTTAATATAATAGACAATATTTAAAAAGAAATATAGGGCAATGTGACTGCACATTTTTTTTTTCCTTTATTTATTTTGCGTACTAATCCAACTAAGTCAGTTGATTCATATGGATGTTTCGACATGTATATGTAATTCTCCCTTGATATTCTGAAGAATATTGCTACTTATAGTATATTATTGTATAAATTAAACTTTTTTCATTTATAATTAAATTTATACCCAAACGTGTTTTATTACCATCGCCAGATAATGGTAGCATTAAGATAATTGTTAGTTTTTTCACGATTATTGATAATCACATCTTATTATTGATATTCTTTTCCAGGGACTTATTCACAGAGTTTATATAGCACACTTAAAGTATAATTATTTTCCAGGGACTTGTTGTATACTTAGTTGGGGCATTCTATTACAAGATGTTGTTGGACAATGTGTAATTGAGATATCTTCTCAATGAATGCAAATTTAAAAACCAACAAATTAATTACTAAAATATGTTTTTACCCTTTTATTAGTTTACTACTTTTCCCTCAATTCTAACACCAAACAAAAGATCCCCATTTCAGCTTTCTTCCTTCTCCCCGAAAAATTCATCCATTATGCCCCGAAAACTTGCACCTCGCTGGAAAATCGAAAGCCCTCAGGAAAATACATGTTTTATTTTATATGAATGCTGGCAAAATTCCAGAAAACAATGCTGGCAAAATTCCAGAAAACGTCACAAATTAATCATAGATTTTGAATTTTCGTCCCAAACTATATCACCTCATCGAATTTTGTCCCGTAATTTAATATTTTTCATCGTCCCACCGTTAATTATGAGACGAAAATTGTGCATGTGTCCGTTAAATTGCCACATGGATGCTTACATGTCATGACATGACAAATTTTAGCATGAACAATTATACAATATTGCAGAATTCGTCTTAAACTAATTATAAGATTAAACTGTCATTTTCATTAAATTAGAAATTTAATATTGGGACTAAATTCATGTAAAATGATAAATTACGGGACGAAATTTGACGAGTTGATATAGTTTGGGACGAAAAATAAAAATTAGTAATTAGTTTAGGACAATATTCCAAAAAATATATTAAATTACAGGACAAAATTCGGTGAGTTGATATAGTTAAGGATGAAAACCCAAAATCACTAACTAGTTTGGGACTTTATCTGCAATTTTGCTGTTGTATGCATTACAAATAATTTTGGATTTCCGGTTGGTCATTTAATTGACAAAAAACTTTAACTTGTGTACGCAACCTGTTTGTAAAAAAGTCAAGAACATTCTTGTACTGTAGTTGTAGTTGCTTCAGTTAAATGTATAATACCCTAGATCTAATTATTGTCGTTGTTGTGCGACTGAGAGGGGAGAAGGATCTTGGTTGTCGGGTAATGAGGGAGAAAGGAGGAACGGTCGTCAGGGCAGTCGCGCGGGGAGGAGGTTGCCATGGTTTCTGCGCGAACCGCCGTTGCTGGCGGTGGTTAGGCTGCGAGGGATGTCTGCATCTGATGCCACCTTTGCTAGGGGTGGAAGATAGGTGCAAAAAGATGATGAATTAGGGATTTCTTCAATTTTGAAAAAATACACATTGACCCCTAAATGTTAGATATTTATTTAATTGGGTCCAATTTGAGTTGTTAATTGACTTTTAAAACTTCTCATCAAGTTCAATTTTAATCTGAATATTTCACTGTTTGAATCTTCTAATAATGTTAATTTTGTTACATTTTCTGCCTAAAATTAACTAATTAAGAATACATTTACTATTATATATTCTAACTTTTTTTTCTTACAATTTGTGGAATATAAACTATTTCGCAAATTTAGTTCACATGAAAAAACAATTATATTTTTAAATAAGAGGTATAAAATTAACAATTATATATATATATATATATATATATACTCAGAGATTTTTAATTAGAAGGACAATTTAGTTTCACAAGTTATATTGACATGTTGAGAATCACATAAGATATTAAAAATTAAATGGACGTTGATGTATTTCCATAAGTTAAATATTTTACAAAGTAAGAATGTGTGAATATGAAATATATTTATTTATATTTTTCATTGAAATATTTTAATTATAAATTGCAATTAAAAATATTTATACTTTGTGAGGTAAAATCAAGATTACACTCTTCTATATATTTAATCATTTACTTTCAAATACTTATGAGATGTCATTGAAGACGTTAATGTTGAAGGGTGGAATGTGGTAATCAAATATGATGTTTTGTAACTTATACATTTACCATTCATTTTTTCTTCCGTTTTTTAAGAATACCGGCCACTCGTTTCATATATATATACACATCTTTTCCCTAAAATATTAGAAAATTTGTGGTTTTGAAAAATATATACATTTTTTTTATAAACAA
This sequence comes from Penstemon newberryi var. newberryi, assembly GCA_030819805.1. Taxonomy (NCBI): domain Eukaryota; kingdom Viridiplantae; phylum Streptophyta; class Magnoliopsida; order Lamiales; family Plantaginaceae; genus Penstemon; species Penstemon newberryi. The sequence goes on from JAUALY010000008.1 coordinate 3,469,952, forward strand.
GTGTTTAATTTCATAAAATACTGTTAGTATCATTCTTATTATATTTTAAAGTTTTAAGTTTAAATTTTTTTAGGAGAAAAGTTTTTTTCATACGGCCGTAATAGTTTTCTTCAAATACTTCACTTGTTGCAAATTATTGATGAGTGGTTATTGATGAAAGTGGGGGATAAATCATAAAATAGGAAAATGGAAAGCATGAGTGTGTGTATTGCAATTTGGTTTCTAGGTTATGTGAACCGGTCATCAATTTTTTTTTTCTTTTTCCGTGCGTTATTATGAATATAATTTTCGATCTTTAAGAGTAAAGATTAATATGACTAGTACTTTTTTTTTTTTTATCGGACTTGCTCAACATAATTTGGGTCCATCTAAAATGAGATTTTGAGAGATGGAGAGCATATGAGATAGCATTTATCTTGGTGACATATGTTCTCTTAAAATTTAAGTTCAAATAATTTATTTATGTAAAGACAAATTTACCCTTTTTAATGAGTGAAACTCAACAACACCCCCTTATGTTTTGCATAACTATTAAAAAAAAAACCATGTTATTTTTATTAGCAAAAAAACTCTGTACTTCTTTCTTATTAAGAAAAAATATCTCTCTCAATTCGAAATGACAATTTTACACCATCAAAGGATACAAAAACATCCCTCTTAACCTAAAAAATTATCGATAACCCCTGATAACTTTAAAAATTGGCAGCAACCCCTCTGTTTTTTTTTAAAAAAATTGACAAAAACCTCCACATAATTTACGAAGTCCACTTTAAAAAATTTGACAAAAATCTTACCCCCCCCCCCCCCCCCCAAGTTACATGCTGTGGCACTTTACCACCCATATGTACATAATAAGCACTTTACCGCCTCAAATGATTCTATTCAATTTTTGTTCGACGGAAAATATACATGTGCCTCTCACCTGAATTTTCAAAGTTAGTCACAACACTTCTTACATGTCCAAATACTTCACTCATGTAAAAGAATCTAAAATACGAAGTGAAGTAGAAAAATATTTTATTTGTAAATAGAGAGGGAAAAATGTGCGTCGGTGAAACATTTGGGAGAAAAATTGATATTTTGATTAGTTCACCCTTAAAATACACACGTGAGGGGCAAATCTGAGTTTTTCGACGATCGAAATTGGCATAAAATCATTTGAGGGGGGAAAGTGCAATTGATTTTATACGTTCTTATTTTATACTTTTTGGTGGTAAAGTTCAAAATATGGAATTTTGGGAGGGGTGTAAATTGCATTTTTTCCTAAAAATATTTCAAATGATCTTATACTGATAGTCATAATTGTCAATTCACATAAAATTTTGATTACTTGAAAGTTCAAACAGTATTATAATACAAAAGATATTAAAATTATTTGACTTGAGTTAAAAATTTAGAACTAATTCAGATTGTCAAAGCAGAAAACCGTAATCATAAAATGAAAGAGGGGTTGTGTGGGATTAGAGATAATTTTTTAAACATATTAATTAAAGGGTTAGTAGGTAATTTAATATATGTTTATTTTTTTAAAGTGTCCGATACCATGTTATCATTGTACATTTTGATCAAAAATTATGGTTCAGATTTGTTTTTTATTTTTTTAAGTGGTTAAGATGGAGTATCTCATGTACACTTCAATTCATAAAATCTTTAGAAAGATCGACATAATTTAGGCAAAGAATTTGATAGTCTTTTCTATTTCATGTACTCAGAAATTCTTAATATTAGTGTTCTCTCAACCCCAAAAGGCCTTTGATTGTTGATTTGTTGTTATGTTGTGATTGTTCTCTTTTAGAAGCATTTTGTTGTATAAAAATTTGATACTACTGTAGTACTATTCTTTTTACACACACTTTTTCATCTTTTAGTAAAATGAAATGTATTATAGTATTACTTTTTGGTTACAAGTATATTATTATTATTATTATTATTATGATGGTTCAAAAGGAAAGTACGATAAGTTTTAGTTCACCAAAATTGACAGCTAAAAGCCTAGAAACGTTCCATTTGGAGATAGCGCGTTTTAGTTCACCAAATTGAATTTCATTTGACCAATAGAATATGGAACTTGAAATTTTCTCCTTTTCCTGATAGATCGATTTCTGTAAATAAATCATTGGCGATAATTGGGAGTGAGTTCTAGAGATCGAATCTTTGAAGATTTGGTGAAACAATGGTGCTGCTTCTGCTTTTAGTCTTTATTCTTGGGGCGGTGACTGTTGTTGCCACGGAAGTGGTTGCACTGTGGATTTTGATTCGCCGCTTCACTCAAAAAGTTGAGAAACGAGAAATCGAAGCTAAGGTTGCGGCATCCGTTGCTTCCCCCGGCGATCTCAACCCTAATTTGTACGATAAGCAGGTAATTAATCTGATTTTTCATTATTTTATCTATTGATCTCCTGATCATGCTTATAACTATTCGAAACTCCGTATCTGTGTATCAGAATTTCTACCTTTCTATGCTCGTGTATGGATGTCTTTTTGTCTCTGAGATGAAGTGGGCCTATTACTATTTGGTTTTGAAATTCATTAAAGGATCACGTCCGCTGTGAACGTCTAATTTAATCTCATTGCTGCATTAGGAAGTGAAATTTAGATGTAGATGTGGTATATGCAAAGATAAATATGGATGGATGGAATAACCATACTGTTTCCTACGTTCTACCCTCATGGTTTGTGGAAACAGCAATTCTGCTGCCGGAATGAGAATGAAGGCAGGCAATTCCATAAGTCCGGTCTATGCCTTGGATAGGGGATAGGTAGAGTTTGGTGGTGTATTGACAGAAAGTCCACGAAATAGGACGGTTGTGGACCTGGCCGTTGGAAATTTATGGAATGGAACACGATTGAAAGAATTCAGAAATTTCATTGCCACGGGATGGTGGACGGCAGAATACTGGCATGGATGTCGTTTGAAAGTAGTCCAGATTAGAGCTTAGCTGCATATACAGCTTATCATGTTCTATGCCAGTGTATTGCCTGCATGCTTATTTGAAGTGTCATAACGTTATTATTTTTTTAATTTTTTTTAAAGTAGTTACAGTTGTCTAGCCCTTTGCTATTTTCATTGAATTGTCCTTTTGTATTCAGGGGGATCTCTGGATTCTAGAGCCCGAAAAGGTTCCAAAATCTGGGCTTGAGGACAAACTGCCAACGGAGCAAAGGAAGAGAAAGGATATCTTGGAGGTCACACCGGTCCGTAAATATGCAAGAATTAAGGATCATTATCTTATCCTAACCGAGACGGATGGTTCCTGTGCAGAGATTTTTCTAAGGGACTGCACAGTTTTCGCTGTTTCCGCTACAAGCTTGTCCTCAAGAAAATGGTGATTTGACATGTCATAGACACTTTATCTCAATGTACCATTTGGTATTGGTGATGTGATTTTTGTGCCTTCCCTTTCTGTCTAAGGACTAATTAGTTAATGATGGGTTTCTGGATACTTGATTCAGTCTATTAAGTTTACTTGCGAGTATAGCACTGGCCTTTTAGGAAGAGACTCGAGCATTCTTGTCAATCTTGTCATTGTTCTGGTTAGGACATATTTGCATACAAGGCAGATTGGGTTCCAGGTAAAGCCTTCTTGTTTTAGTGGTTAATCTGAAGTCAAATATGTGTCTACGAGTTCGATAGTGAGAATAGATGACATAACAATGGGATCTTGGTTGTTTGTTGTGTTGATGAACGGTGTCATAAAACAGTAACCCTTTTGAATTTGGACGTTGTTTTTGTTGGATTAGGGTGCTGGATGGGGGTATGTAAAAAAATTATTATGATAAGGATGAAGAATTTGAGTGTTGATATGTAGATTTGCCACCAACATAAGAAGAAAGAAGAATCTTTTACCTTTACAGGAATTTACATCACACCTTTAACCATGAACTCTATTGATTTAAAGAGATTATTTGAGTCCTTATGGACACACAATGTTAATTCCTTTACAACTTATGTTGTATATACAATAATACAAGATCTGTAACTTAAGATTAGTTTTCTTTTTCTTGTACCAGGGCCAAAAGGTATCCAATTAAGGTGGAGAGCAAGGGTTCAGCGCTATATAAGGGACATAAAATTTTTTACATATATCTTGAGACATCTTGGGAGAAGGAATCCTGGTGTAAAGCTCTTCGCCTTGCATCTTGTTATGATGACGAAAAAAAATTATGGTTTTCCAAGTTGAGTTCGGAGTTTCACAGTTACCTGGCATCACTGAATGCAGGATATCCTTCATTCATGAAACCCTTTGGAGTTTCGAGCCCTGAATTAATGGATAAATCAGTTAAGCTTGACAATTCTTCATCCAAGGTTCGTCAGTTCCTGAAAAAACTTACAAAGAAGGCTTCTAAAAGTGGACAAGACTATAAAGCAAACGGGATTCCAATTTCAGGCCATGAAGATAGAAAACTAAGTGAGAAATCTCGATCATTTCAAGACTCAGTCCTAGCCAATAGCTTAGCAAAAATGGTCCCAACAGTGAAGCCACCTAATGTTTCTTTTGATGACATTAGTGTGGCATCATCGATTTTAACCTCTACTGAACCAGGAAGTGAGAGTCATCATTCTGGAACGTCCGATGCAGATTCCGACTACAGGAATTTCGATGAAGGAGCCTTGTGTTTGAATCTCTTGATTTCCCGTCTGTTCTTTGATGCCAAAAATAATCTGCAGATTAGGAGCTCTATACAAAACCGGATCCAGGTTTGTGATATCTATTTTTCCCGATTCCACAAGGTTATGTCATTACATTTTACACAATGTGCCACTAATTATTTTCTCAAATTTACTTATGAACTAACTTGCACGTAGAGTGTCCACTTGAGGTGCGGGTGATATCTATTGAGTTTATTTGCATAACCGTTTTGTTATTTGCCTCAAAGTAATATTTTAGTACTGTAAATGTGCGAAATACCTTGAGAAAAATATTTATACAAGTAGTTAGGCATATGAAAATTAATGTAATTTCCTCCGTTACGTCTGAAAATTTACAGACTGTCATGGAGATGGGATGTTAGGGTCTCATGTGAATAAAGTTGGTCCTGCACATCTTATTTACTATATAATTTATTTCATGTTAAATAATAGCATTATGCGTAGATTTAATTGTTCATCACATAATATAATCTCATAGACATTCAAGTCGAGCTGGACATACACCTTATTGATTTTAATATTTGTTGCCTACAAAAATGTTTTGCAAACGTAAAACTGATAGATGTTTCGCAAAGTTCCTTGAAGAAAATGCAAACTATTATAAAATATTGGAGATCTCTTATGAATTATGAAAATATATAGACTTCATGCAGGGCTATTATGAATTGTTTTAATATTGCAATTTAAATGGTTGTGTTTAAATTGGCGTGTGGGTATGTTATCACTAATGCCGTTTAATTTATATTTATAGAGAGCATTATCCAACATGCGAATCCCCAGTTACATTGGTGAAGTCACATGTACAGCTGTGGATCCTGGTACTCTACCTCCACGCATTCTTGCGATGAGGGCCCTTCCCTCAGATATGAATGAGGTGTGGGCATTGGAAATTGATGTTGAATATCTAGGCGGCACGATTCTTGACATTGAAACGAGGCTTGAGATTCGAGAATTAGAATCTCAAGGGGAGGAAACACGTCTTGACACTAACTCTGTTGGTGAGGTCGCCTCTGATCTGCTGGAAGGTTTTGAATATCTTGGAAAACAATTAAAGCTTTCTGAAGAGACAATAGTTGATATAAAGCCAAAGGAAGAAGAAGATCATTTCCCAGGTCTGTAATTTAAATGCTTTACTTAATTCCTTATCTAGTTTATGAGTGTACTAAGTATGTTGTACTCTACGGAATACAGCTTAGGCACTTGAGTTTTGTTGTGGCTGTTTCTTTAGTTAATTAGTCTAAATTTTTCAAAATTTGAATGCATTTTTTATTGTAAATTTGTAACATTGAATTCAACGTGTGGATACTAGTTCAGTATTAGATAGATAAGTAATTAGACACTTAAACGTCCAGCCTCACCGTTTATATGAATTTTTAGTCTTCGGCATTAATGGTGGTCTATCCTGGAGCATGGTGCGAAGAAAATTTATAATCAGCTAAAATTTTGGTTTCTATAATTTGCTTTTTCTCATGAATTGTGAATTCGAACAGTTTGGGTCTTTCCCTGTATAGCGCATTTTGATCCACTCAGCTTTGGTGGTTTCAAACGATGCTTGGACTAGTAAGTAGTAAGAACATTTATTTTAAAATTGTGCAGAAAAACCATGAATCTCCTATGCATGCTTGCAGTTTAGATTATACATATACTGATTACCGAGTCAAACTAATTGTAGCTTCTAATTTGCCATGTAAAAACTGCCAACTGAATGAAAGTAGTTTTAGAATTTTTGATTGAGAATACTCCAATATGATGTATTCTCGCTGAAGCCAAACTTTCAACCCAATCTGTTGGATTCTTTTGTAGTTTAGGAAATTGAATCTATTGCCAAGCATGGACATTCCTACCAGCTTCAAGCAGCTCAAAGCCGTTTTGCTTATGCTTCCGAATCCAAGTTTTAATTCCTGACCACATCAATTCAATCCAAAATTCCTTTATTTATCATCCGTTTCCTTGTTTTTTTTGCTATAACCTACTTTGACCTTGCGTCTTCATCATCTGAAGAAGTATCATCAGATTGTCTTTTCACTTCGATTTGTGACATAGTTACAAACCTAAACAAACAATAATTCTGGTCATTGAATAAATAAAACTTTGACGAATAACTAATTGATTTCTTTTCTTTCAGTTATTCTTTACCCCGTCCTCTGTGCGTTCAGTAGTTTCTGTATAGCATAATTTTTCGAGGATATCCCATATGCTTCTCTTCTGTATGTAGTACTTTATTTTATTTTTCTGGAAAAAAGTTATTTTAAACATGGTGATACTTTATGTTGGCCTGTACTATCTCTTCTTTTCATTGATTGATTCAATGCATCACGCTTTATAATGAAAATTCTAGTACACAATGGAATATCGTAAACCGTTGTCTAGAACTTGCACTAGCATTTTTTTTAGTTTCCCAAGGGTTTAATCCCTTTCGAGGCGCGTCGGGGCACAATAAGTGGGAACCTCTCCTAATAGGGATTCGATTAAGTGGGAACCTCTACCAACAGGGATTCGAACTAGAGTTCGCTAATTTGTAGTGACTAGTCCCTTACACTAGACCAATCGCCTGTTGGTTGCATTAGCATTATAGGTTAGATGTTATGGTAATAAATGAAAATGACCGTGAATTAGAAAAGGGATTGCATCGCCGTGTTACTAAATCTCCTTGTAGAAGGCGAGTTCAAGCCTAGTTCCAAAAAACATTTAACATTCAGCAGGTAAAAGGGCTTAGTTGCTGAACCATACCACATAGTTCCAGCAACAACAAAAGCTGCAAAAAAGACAGCTGCGATACTACTGGAGAGTACGGTTTCAATATTTCCCATACGCAATCCTTTGTATAGACGTTGTGGTGGTCGGACACTAAGATGGAATAGCCCTGCTAATATCCCCAATGTACCTGCTGCATATGATGAGAAGCTATTCCTCCCGGCACTCTCACATAGCGAGCGGAGAGTACGGAACCTTCTGAATCAGATTACTCGCCTGGGAAAACCAGTTCTGCAAGCCTGAAAGATCCAATTCCATGAGAATTAGATCCGCTATTGCCAATTCCCAGTCCTGTAGGCCCAATAGACTGAAATGAGTGCTTCTATCCCTTGACTCGCCGCCTTTAATAGTCCGTCCGTCAGGCTTTTGCCCATTGCGGAAAATTCCCCACTGCTGCCTCTCGTAGGAGTCTGGGCCGTATCTCAGTCCCAGTGTGGCAATTGGAATGGTCTTAGCTCCGGAATATTCAGACAATAAAAAGAAAAAGGAAAAAAAGATTGAAAAAGTAATGAATTCCATTGAGTTTCCTATACTTGATCGAACTTGCTGCTTTAATTTAAGAGCAAGTTGGTCTAGCTTCTTACTCTTTCACCTTTCAAAGAAGTCGAAATAGAAAGGGGTAGGAAAGATGCCGGCCGATAAGATCTCTGAGATTGACCAGCCAGCTGGGTTTGTTTGGCTATTCTTTTCTATTGAAAAGGAGTCGGCTGTCTGCGCGAGTCACCTTCTTATATGCTCCGCTGGACGACACCGACACGGCCATTAATGAACAAACTAGAATCCCTCAGACCCCGGATCTTGGCTGATATCTAGGAGTTCCTCTCAAGCATGGGAAAATCTCTAAAGCCAGCTAGAAGCCTATCAGGTATTGTAAGGACCACGTGTCCCATGGCATGTTGAAAGTAAGAAGGACCTGTGTCTCAATAGAAATATAAACAATTTAAACCAAGTTGGCTAGGTTTTCTTTTAATCCTCCTTTTCTTACGCCTCATAGTTAATTGGTTGTAGACATGCTAACTTATATACATGTTAAGAGCTTTTTCATATATGTGCCACATTGCTAGACTTTTAATGATAGTTTATGAATATTATTTTTTTCTCCAAAACCTGTAATGTCTTTTTACCAAAAGCAATAAATCAACCTGCCTCATCGTTGGAAACTTATCTCAACTTTATAACTCTGTAGATGAAACTGAAAATTCCAAAAGCGCCGGAGGTGCATCATCTCAAGTTTCTAAATGGAAGTCTTTATTACATTCTATCACCAAACAGGTTTCACAGGTTTGTAGAACATTCATTCTTTGCTAGCTTATATATTTTGTGTATTCAGTTCTCAAGTCAACCTCTATAAGTTTGCTAATGAAGTCATTTCATTAAATGTTACTCTTTATCTTGCTATTTTGAGTTGTGTTTTCAAAGTGTGTTTTTTTATAGTTCCATTCAACTCTGTTATGAAAATGTCAAATGAAGGCTGGAAAAAGCACCCATGTCAAAGATGATTTAATTTAATTTTTTCTCATTTTTCTCTCTTTCTGTATGCACTAAGTTAGTGGCAGAATTGACCTCCTCCAAATTTTTCCATCTGTTAGACAAACTAGCCAAAACCCCACTATATTTCTCTATTTAATATGGAATGTCTTATTGACAAGATCATGCACAACTGATGTCTCTTGCAAAATATCATATAATCTCATCCTGTTAGAAGCTCTTTCCCGCATTAGATCTTGATATAGTAATTAATAGTGTTGTCTATAAGTGGATGTACCTCTGAACTTGAGATGGTTTTAGCTTTCAACTCCCACACTCCCACAAGGCCACAAGCTTATAAAGAGCCCCGCTGAGTTTAGCTTAGTAGGCGTATCAAATTAAATGGACTTATAATTGCATTATGATGCTGGACAACTTATATGAGATTTGTTAGCTTCCTCACTCTGGACCTCAAACACAGGCTGGCATTATATTGAAAATAAGACAAATTTCTTGTTCATGAGTCATAGGCTTTTACATGCCTTCTTTTTTCTCCATGATATATTCATAGCTGGCATCAGGGTTGCCATTTTCTAAATGTATACTAATAGATTTTTGAAGTTCCAATTTCTTTGAAATTTTTAGACTCCTACTTGGTAAAATTTTATGTTCAATTTTCTTTGGTTGAAATGATTCAGTTTTGTGCTCACGTAATACGGAAGGTGCAGGAAACCTCTATTCTTTTTTTTTTTTTTTTTTGATAAATAAACCTCTATTCTCTAACCCTTGGAAAAGCTGTATATTCTCTAACCTGGTTTCTTTATTTAATCAAGGTTCCTCTCTCATTGGGGATAAGGGTTTCTTCTCTTCGTGGAACGTTGAGGTTGTGCATGAAGCCTCCGCCTTCAGATCAAATATGGTTTGGGTTCACTTCTATGCCTGATATTGATTTTAACTTGGAATCTTTTGTCGGGGACCGTAAAATTACTAACGGGCATCTTGCATTGTTCCTGGTCAATCGATTCAAGGTGAGAATCTTATATCGCGGATCGCACGTTTGCATATTTTATATGTTATTTTTCTGTTCAATTCGTTATATGAGTTTTCTATTAGTCAATTCTTCTTCTGACTTTAGGAAGAAAACTAGTTGGTTTAAGTTTCTATTAATCAACACCGCACTGAGGTTTAGCAAGTTACCAAAAAACCTCAGGTATCGGAAATTACAAGAACATTCCCTCATATCTCCCCATATTCTGCAAATTTTTCTACCCATATATGCATGTGAGGCAATCGCACTGCTTTGGTTATCTGTTAATTGATAATTGCTTGAGGTTGGGAACTGACTCCACCACCTTTCTTTCAGGCAGGAATTCGTGAAACAATGGTTCTTCCGAACAGAGAAAGTATTGGCATTCCTTGGATGTTAGCGGAGAAAGATGATTGGGTCCCTAGGAAAGTGGCTCCATTCATGTGGTATAAATCAAGCCAAGATTCTTCTAATAATTCAAAACGAGTAACACCCTGCTCCCAACCTAGCGAAACTGCACATGCTGATGAAACCAGCCATGGAACCTCAGAAGTCAACCTTGAGAAATCAAAAAATATTGGTTCTATTTCAGAGGTGAAGAGCGACTCTTGTGCATCCTCATCAAGATCCATAGACGAATCAACATTCACTAATGGTTCCTTTCAAGAACTTAAAGCCCCACTATTAGAGAAGAACAAACTGCAAGAATTTGGCCCAAGGATCCAAGAGGATAAACCCGATATTCAATTGCATTCTCGTTCAGTGTCCTTTGCCGATAATAATAATACAGAAGAGGAGGATGCAAGACTGAGGAGATTAGGTACGAGAGAACGTATGCGTGGGTTGGGGAAGAAAATGGGAGAAAAGCTTGAAGTGAAGAGGCGCCACATTGAAGAGAAGGGACGAAGTTTTGTTGAAAGGATGAGACGAGAGTGAACTTCAGGACATACCCTGGTTCGATATTGTATAGTTCTGAGAATGTCTATTGCTCTCCACTTCTCAGTTTCGAGAAATCTATTCTTGATACTTGTGGGATATAGGAAATTCCTTTGGAGATCAAATTGTAAATCAAATTCTATTAACGTAAATAGTGCATAGCACAAAAGAAATTAGATTTTAAAGTCTTTGCTTGTTTCAGATTATATCAAATACCCGGTAAATAAATTGCTTTATTTTGTATACTCCATTTTTAGCTTGGTTTTACGGAAAAAATTATCCCGAGTTTGTTAAATTAACAAACTGGAACTTGTTTGTTTATGTAACTAAATTACAGACTACAGAGGTTGTTCGATAGTGGTTCAATCTTTCTTGTTAACATTAATTTATAATATTCACTGTTCATTGATGTAACTCTCAAACCTAATATGTAGACATTACAATGATTTCACGATTTATTGAAACATTAGTTTGTGGGCCAACTATTATGTTTAAAATAACAGATTAATCCCTTTAAAGTTTACTTACACCCCTATTTGGCGTATTTTAAGTAGTTTTTTTTTTTTTTTGTTTCATTCACATTTTGCTCTAGTATACTTCATACTTGGTAGTGTCATATTAATCGAATTTTGATTCAAGAGAGTTTTATTTCTAAAAAGAGAGTCTTGATTTTGAGCCAACACGTGTATGAAGGTTTCTGACCTTCAGATTGAATGGATTTTCTTTAATTAACTAGAATTTCATGAGTAAATTTTATAAATTATAGTAAAATTAGCTTTATCATGTCACAAAATAGCATAAATTAATGACTAATATTCAATCTAATTATTATTAAAATTATTATTTCGTTTAAAAATGATGACTTTAAATTATTGTAATCAAATATGAATTGATGATTGATTTGTTCATAAGATCTTGTAAAAGAAATTTCTAAAATAAAATCATAACAAAATTATTTAATTCATTCAATTATAGTAGTTTTAATTTAAAAATCATTATTTATTTGTATTAATTTGAAATAATATCACGTCATTTGAAATGTATTTGTTTACATACCCAAGCCGTTTTTCACCTATTTAATTCATAAGCTTAATCCATTTTTCACGAGTTTAACCCGTCTTTTTACCGATTTTATTCACTTTGCATTGATTTAATATATTTTCCTCCGATTTACCTGTTATTTTATCAGTTTAACCTACTTTCATTACTTTTCTCATTTTTTGTCGATTTCTTTTGTTTATCCGATTTAAACTATTTTCTACCAGTTTCACCCAATTTTTCCGGTTAAACTATTTTTTCTTTTTCTAGATTTTATTCGTTTTCACCTATTTCACACGTTGTCCCACTGATATATACTTTTCACCAATTTCATCTCATATTTCATTTATTTCACATGTTTTCATCAAATTTACCTTTGTTTCCTGATTTACTGATTTCACCAATTTTAAACGATTTCATTCGTTTTCACTAATTTCATCGATCTTATCCGGTTTTCACGAATTTCATTTAAAGTTGTCGAAATGCATATGTATTTAGCGATTTCAGATGGCCTTTTTACCGTGTTCACCAATTTCACCCAATTTTCTTTTATCATTTTCACATGTTTTAACAGAATTTTATTGATTTCACCGTTTTCCATGATAAGATCTCCATGAAATTTCGAGTATCACCGATTTCATTCATTTTTCACCCGAATTTTCATCGATTTCACATGTATTTACCAATTTCACGATTTTTTTTTTTTTACAGTTTCACACATTTTTCCACTAACTTTACCAGTATTTATATTCGAGGTTATTCATGTCTTGATTATTAGAGATTATGCATGTCTTCATATTCTTGATATTGTTTATATTTTGCTTCTCTAGCCAAACAAAAATTACGTAGTTAGATTATGAATAAATTACAAAAGTTAATATAAGAGATAATTTTTAGATTTTAGGAAACTCAATTTGTAATTATACCTCTTCATTTAGTTTTCTTATTTTTATTCTATTTATAATGAAGTGGTTATATTGAAGTAGACTTCTTTTTATTTTAATTATCTTTTAAGTAGGGGTATATTAGTTTTCACAAAAAATTCAAGAAATTATTTTTGATGAACCCATAGTTATATATGTATATAATATAGATATAGAATAGATATCAACAGGTGATCGATTGGTCTAGTGGAAGGAACTAGTCACTACAAAGTAGTGAACTCAGGTTCGAATCCCTGTTGGGAGAGGTTCCCACTTAATGTGTCCGACGCGCCTCGAAAGGGATTAAACCCTTGGGAAACCAAAAAAAAAAAAAAATAGATATAGATAATAAGATATTCTTTAACATAACACCTAAAAGTAACTGCAGAATTGAGAAATTCATCTGATCTTTTCTGCAGATACTCGAGAAAAGATGATCATGATCTTAGATAACATAACATTGCATGTTTATGAGCAATGTGTACATACATCAACTAACTCACTTTGGAGACAGTACATACATTTTGCAGTCATGGGAAGCCACACCAGCCGAGAGATGTCCTTTTACTCTGCGGGATTTATGCTGCGCGCAACAATAATAAACACAACATTCATGTGACAGTGAATAATTGGAAACAATATTTCAAGAAGAAGATGTGCTTTTATATTACATTATTATTACTTCATTTAAGCCATAACTACTCGAGAAGATGGATTCTTACCGCCCATAGGTCTCGTGCATGTATAGCTCTTGTCGATTGAAGTCCCAACTCTCCCCAATGAGCAGTGATATTAGCATGTGAAGATCCTCTGTTCCATAACACAACAGCAATTCTGTTTTCACTCAAAGGTCCACTCCACACCTGCACCCAAACGTACCTATAATATATAATATGTGTATCTATATATAGACGATTATGTTCGTTTCATGTTTATGCAAGTATATATTACCTCTAAATCTCCATCTTTCCTGATCTTTTTCCCTTGAATTCCAAGCTTATCTGTTCTCAAAGTCATATAGTTAATCAATATTAGTCCCTTTTTTTGCAGGAAAAAATAAAAAAAAAAGGTTCCTATATATGGCTCTTTAATGTATTTACATTTACCTTGGTTGACTGCAATGACCTCTTTGTTGCTTAGCAATGCCAGAGTTACATTGTTTATCGACCTAATATCGCAGCCTATGATCAAAGGCGCCTAATCCCACAAAACAAAATACATGTTAGATCAATGTAGCTATAATTCAACTTGTGAACTATTATTATATACTTACTTTTACTAATGCCCATATGCTGAAATGTGATCGATATTCTTCAGTAGTCATGCCACCGTTTCCAACTTCAAGCATATCGGGGTCTACCAAAATCGTAATAAAGTCGAATATTAAGAAGCTATAGAGATAGAGCCATAACGTACGTGTCATACAGTCTTACCATTCCATCCACCTGGGCCAGCATATGACGCCCATTTGTCGTTAAGATCAGCCAAAGAAGTCATGCTACCAATGTAAAATAATATCAACGAAACGAATTGCTTGGTAGATGAACATAAAATAAACTCACTACTTTTACTTTCATGGAATTTTGTTGAGTTCGATATGACAATTGTTCGTTAAGCTATTTGATTTCACCTGTCCCAATTATCACTAATGTCACCAGTTGTTCTCCAACTGTTCCCAAGAGATTTGGCCCAAGTTGCAGGATCTTCTTGTCCCCTACAATTACCAAAATCAAGATTGTAATTTGTAATCTCTTGCTACCATATTCATAAATGTCATGAGTAGCACAAAATGCATGTCAAAATTGTCTACATAAGTTAAGATATTAGGTCCACTGTCATCAAAATGTTTCACTTTATCATAAAAAATCACTGTGATAATGTTACATCATAGACATGTTATTAGCTAAAGCTATCGATTGCTATTACGTATATAGCTCACCATTCACAAAGAGAGAAAAAGATGGACCTCCCGGAATTTAATAAAGCCTTTGCCATCGGAGGATACCTAGTTCACCAAGAAAAGAATTCACTATAGCACCATATTTCATTTGTAAAAACAAATAAGACATGCAATAATGTACCTTTCCTGAGCACTGATATTCTTGTTGTTACAATTGTCGTATTTCAAGTAATCAACACCCTGTTTTGGAAATTAAACCGATGATAAACATAGTTCGTTCTTGTGTAAATGCACAACTGTTACTAAATGAATAAAGCATACCCATGAGGCAAAAGTTTTTGCATCTTTCTTTTCATGGCCTAAAGATCCAGGCATTTGTTTGCTACATGTATGCGTTCTGCAAATTATCATCAAGATATAAAGAATATATGAAATGCAACATACATGTTTCTCAAAAAAAATAAAAAATAAAATGCAACATACATCTCTTAATGACATTTCTATTCCATTATATGTTGTCTAATCTAATGTGAGTTAAAAGCAAAAATACCCAGCATCAGAATAAATTCCAAGTTTTAATCCCTTTCCGTGAACGTAATCTGCCAATGCTTTGATTCCAGAAGAAAATTTAGATGCTTTTGGTACCAATTTTCCCTGCATTTTCATATTCATCCAAATTAGTATAAACGAGAAAACTGAGGATGTAAAAATATATACCATAACACCGTAAAAAAAAAGGAGTAAAAAAGCATACCTTAGAATCTCTATTTAATTCAGCCCAACAATCATCTGAGGAAACAAAACAATCAAGTTACATACCACAAAACAAGATGTGAAACTAATTAATAAGAAAAATTAGATTCACCGAGGTTTATATATTCATATCCAAGTTTAGCAAGCCCAGTCGAGACTATTGCATCAGCTGTCCGAAAATCAAACAATAAATTAAGCCCTTGATCAAAACTTAACAAACACATTACTAATTAAACATATCAAGAAAAGGCATCAATCTGCTCACCTGTTTCCCTAATCAACTTCTCTTCGATATCGCACTGAAAATGATTCCAGCTGTTCCATCTAAAAAACACAGACCACACGGAGTAATTATGTCTTAATTCACGGAAAATTCTTGACCATGCCTGATGATGAGGTACATTCCCAATCACAAGGTCTAGGAAATATCTCCTAGACCTGGTGTAGTCAAGAATGTCCCCAAATTCACATCAACACAATATTAATGGTTTTTTTTATTTTATATAATGATCTTACCCCATCTGAGGAGTTCGACCAAGCCCGTTCTCCAAAAGTTTCTTCCTAATCTGCTGCGCGGGAGAATTCATCGGTCGAGCAGATGCGGCCATGCCAATGAACCAGATGCAACATAATGCAACAATCAATGGCAATCCCATATTTACACCCATACCTGTCTGTGTGGGTGTGTTTGTATCTAATGAAATTTATTTGGCTCAATTGTGTATATAAATAAATATATATATGTAGCTATAGTATGGCATTCACAAAAGATGTAGAGAAAGATGAAAACTAGGAATGAAGCTAAAAGCAGAGGGAAAATTAAAGGGAGCCTTCTTGCTGAAGCTGGATCACTAGAAGACAACGTGTTTATCAAGGCAAACTAACATTATAGTAAAATCAAACCCCTCGTACGAATAAAAATACTATAAAATTTTAATTCATGACTAATTAATCTTAAGTAAGTTCATGTCACGAAAATTAACTCTCGTGAGCATGAGTTGCACGTGAAATTAGGTCGTATGTTTCTCCAAATCAATTTTAAATTATGAGCTACAAAATGATAATTTAATTATACCAACTACGTAGGTACCATGCATTTTCATAAGATTTTTTTAAGTTTGGACTAATGATTGTAGTTTTTATATTGTGCTCATGTGATGTTCAAATGATTTAGGCCAAAGAGACGTCGATCAAAGCTTCAGAACTTTAAAGGTTATTGGTTTAAGAATTTGTCTAATTTAAGTAGTTGTTTGTTATATATTAATTGTAATTTTCGTTGCAAGAGGTTCTCGTTTTGAAAATTGATCATTAAATCATGTCTCAAACTTGAATAAAAAAATTAAAATATATTGTTAGTACTATTCATTTGTTATTCTGATACGATGATGTAGTAATACATAGTTCCGTTAAAAATGTCGTTAAAGTTGTCCGGAGTTAATAGGAAATTTTAGAATTTTCTAAAAGACCATCCAAACACAATTAATTTGTTTTTAGAATAATATCTCTAAGAAGAAAAAACCATAATTATTATAGTTCTTAAAAAAGTTCTACCTTCAAACCTAACCCTATTCATTTGACAACTATAACAAAAACCTAACAAAATTAAGAACATCATGATTACCAATAAACTTGTCAATATTACAGAGTACTCCCTCTCCGTTCCTCAATATCTGTTGTTTTGCAGAAATATTTTTGCTCCAAAATATATGTCGTTTCAAGTATTACACCTAAAAAATCGATCTTATCTATTCCAATGCAATATTAACTAAGGGTATTTTTGGTATATATATATATATATATATATATATTTTTTATCAATTTATTTATTTGGATCCTTAATACCCGTGCATCACCCTCAAATAATGGAAAGGAAGAAATATTATTTAATTTAATACTAATGAATCGGTTTGAAAACCCGGCAATTCGATTGTATTCAAGTCCCAATGGTTTGAAATCTCCGCTCTTACACACAGCACAGGCAACATCAACATCATCATCCTCGTCTTTATCACGCATTTTAATGAAAAAAGGAAATCTGAATAATTGCTAGTAGTAGTAATTTGCAAGAAACAACTCGTGATCCCTTCCCACCCACTGCTTTGATGCTTTCTGCATGCGTCATCATCTCTTGTTAGTATTATTTAATTTCTTTATCTTTAATTTCTTGTTGTATTCATCAGCATCGTCGTCTCTTTGCACTTTTTAACGCAATAATCTGTTGAGCCTCAACAACCCAAAAAATAAAGTTCCACTTTTTAAGGCAAAGTTGGAAACAAACGAGTAATTATATTATTATATATGAGCCTCCTAGCCCAAATTATTCAATGTTGACCAGACCATGACTTAAGTAGGAATACCGACTAGATCTATATTTCACATTTTCTATATATGTTAAAGCTTAATAAATTATAAAATCAAATTTGAATACGCCAGCTAGTTGAATGATTATATCATGTTAACAAACTTGTTATATACAATCGTAATATATATATATATATATATATTAAATATTATTAGTCTTCTTGACATTATAAGACCTTGGCTGACTGGTTGAGGTAAGACCATCTACAAGAGCACTTCTAAAACTCAAATTTTAAGAGTTCTGTTAAATTTTACAAAAAAATTGTCCTCCAAGAACACTCTTGTAATTTATGAGTCCTTAAAAAATTTGAATTTGGCACATATATGATATTATTTAATAAAATAATAGTTAAAAGTAATTTGTTAAAATATAAACTAACTGTTGAAATAAAGTTGTGTGTTTGTTTAAAAGTAGTCTCTTAAAATATTAACTAGTTGTTGGAGTACAGAGTAAAAAGTGAAAGTGTAGTTCACTACCTATATTTTAAGATAAAATACCAAAATTTAAGAGAGTTGTTGGAGATGGCCTAATGGGTCAGGAGTTTGAACCCCACTACTTATAGTTATTCTATGATTCTTCCCTTCTTTGTAATTTTTTAGTGTTTTTTCTTTCTTAATAATAATTGTTTTTTAAATTTTTTTTCTTCCATAAATGTCTTTCGTTATATCAGCCCTAAATCGGCAAATCCCAATGATGTGTTATGGTATGTATTTTTGGTACTAAAGCCTAGGGCTGAGCATTGGTAAAAACCGAACCGAACCGGACCGAACTTCGGTATTTTTTCGGTTCGGTAATTTTCAGACAGCGGACCGTTCGGTTCGGTTCGGTAAAAAACCGAACGGTCCGGTTCGGTTCCGGTTCGGTCCAAAAAAACCGAATGTTTAATTTTTATTTATTTTTAAAAAATCAAAAATTCAATTTATTGCACAATATACAAAAAAAAAAAAATCTTACAACACACAAACCATATAAAAAAGCCCCCCTTCTATTTATTCCACAACATTCAATATAACATCAAAATTCATACAAACCATTCAAACATAAAAGTCTCAAACATAAAATAATCTTCATCAAATACAAAGAGGTAAATAGTTTTTGAAAAATAATATTAAGTTTATACAAACCATTCAAACATAAAAATTATAAATCTCCAAAATTTTAATTGAAAAACACTAATTTTAAAAAAAAAAAAAAAATCGGTCCAATCGGTTCAGTTCGGTAAACCGACCGGTTTTACCGAGAACCGACCACTCCCAAGGATCGATTCTCGGCCAAGAACGGTCCGGACCGAAATTTCGGTTCCGATTCGGTTCGATCGGTTTACCGAACCGTGCTCAGCCCTACTAAAGCCCATCTAACTTTCAGCTCCAAATTTAATGTTTATTTGGGCTTATTATTGAGCTGTGAATGGATTATATTATTAAATTCCCTTGTCTTGACTCCTAATTTTCCTTTTCTTCTATTTAATACCGCTCCTCCCCTTTTATATTATTATTTATAGTTTTTTATTGTGACCTTTCAAATAAAATGCCTTGACCTCTATCTTTGTCTCTCTTCCACCCAATTACTCTCACAAAAGTTGTCTTTGGATATTATTTCTGTAAAGTTGGCAGTAACTCTTTTTGTAACAAATTAGGAGTAGAATAATCAATAGGAAGGGTAAATTTCAAAAAAAATAAAAAGAATTGCATTGAACTTGTTAAACAACAAATACATAAAATAATATATTTTGTAATATGAAACGGAAAGAATAATTGATTGATAAATATTTTTCTTTATAATATGATTATAATTATGAAATTTGTATCTTGTTAGTTACTATCAAAACCTTTTTTTATTAACTCATAAAAAATAAAAATAAAAAAACACCCTTTTTTCTTTATGATCGGAATTCGGAACCTGATTTTCATTAAAACCTAAAAATTAGATTCATAAATCCGCTTTATTCGTGAATTCAAAATTGGGATACTATACTGCACTCTTTTTTCTTTCAACTCTGGAAGTATGAATAATTTCGCCATTTTCAGTTTGTGAAGAAAAAATCGTCAAGCACCCAACGTTAGGTTTTCCGATCATTGCCAATGGCAGTTTGCTTCTACTCGAATTGCCTCGCATTCACTCAACACCGTAGTATTGTACCGAATTTCAGCTGCAATAAAGTAGAGAGGAGAGTGAATCTCACCCGCGTTGTGAGGCCTGGGATTGTAAAACCTTGCACTGAAGCTGAGACAAGTGATGGGACTAGGGTATTCGTAATGTCGGACTTGCACACGGATTACCCGGAGAATATGAGCTGGGTCAAGTCTTTATCGCAGAGGAGCGAAAGTGTGGTTTTGGTTGCCGGCGATGTGGCCGAAACTATGGACAATTTCGTTCTCACCATGTCTGTTTTGAAGGATAAATTTGAGCATGTATTCTTTGTGCCAGGCAACCATGATCTATGGCTCCGCAGAGACAAAAGTCATTATGTAATTGTTCTTATTCAATACTTTTTCACTTTAACTTATTATTATCTTCGAACTTCATGTTTGGCTATACTTGTTCAGCTTAGTTTAAATTTTATATTGAGCTTGAATAAGTTCTTATCTATCAAGCTCGAATGAGTTATTTTTTATCAAACAACCTCGATTCTATTCGAGCTTCAAAAGTTACCGAACAAAAAAATTGTTGTTCAAGCTTGTTTGATTTATATCACAAACCGAGCTTAAACAAGTTTTTATCGAACGAGCTTGATTTGATTTTCGGCTCTAGAACGAATCGATCACTAGATGGAATTTGGAAACTTCTTCTGTAACTGATATTTTATTTCACTCTCTTTAGTTGGGTTCTCTTGATAAGCTGGATAAGTTGCTTGATGCATGTGGGAGACTTGGAGTGGAAACTAAACCTACCACAGTTGATGGTTTGGGAATCATCCCGTTGTACTCTTGGTATCATGAGGTAAAATGTGTTGTTTAGCATTTGCAGTGTTAAATAAAATCTGAATCACTTATTCACTGTCAATAACTTGGCTTTCTTCCAGAGCTTTGATGGGGAAAGGGACATTACTGGATATCGGATTCCATCGTTGGAGATGGTGATTAACTTTCTTTCTCCTAGTAAGGATTTCATATCTCTGTCTTTCTAGACAGGAAATTGGAAGTACTGATTTAAGTTCTGTTGAGCATTCCTACCTATACTCGTAAAACTTAGTTAACAGGCACTCAGGCAGTGTCACGGAATAATTGTATGTACATATGTCAGTAATGAAATAGGTTAAGGCATATCAACGAATTGGCCTTCTCCATCCATATGTTTGAAAGTAATTACATTAGTGACCTCTACTATTTTCTACAGCTAAAATATTAAGTGCTGTGTTGTAGGCATGTAAAGACTTTCATGTATGCAAATGGCCTGACGGGCTTAAAAGTGAAGAGACTTCCCTTGCGCTGTATTTTGATTCTTTGAATGACGAGAACTGGAGCAGGGTCAAAGATATACAGTGGCAATGCAGCCATATAATTTCTTTTTCCCACTTTGTTCCGAGGTCAGTGAATTACATTGTTCGAGTTTTTATGACAACGTACAGTGTTTCCTTTCCAACAAGTTTTTGTTGCACAGACCACTGACCATGGTATTTCATCCTTTTCATATGTTACATTTACATTCACTGGTGATATTTGAACAAAACATTATGCCTCTTTACTTTTTAGTGACTCAGAAGCTAGGTAAAGTTGATATTGTTTATCTTTTTATTTGTCAAATTTTGGTCAGATCTAACCCTGAGCGTGATAACAAGCAAGTAATATAGAATGAGGTGCGTTTTTCTGGAAGATTATACTTTCAGAGTTTGAAGTTCACTAACATTGTATAAAAAATTTGATTCATAACTTTGACGAAGAAAATTATACTTATATGTTATTTAGAAAATATGGATCTTATTTTTATTTGGCTCCTTTTATATATCATGATTTTTATTTATTTTTTGCGAAGACACTTTTGGCCTTCAGGAATGAGAAGTTGATTTAACTTTAAGTTAAACTCTTTGATAATTTGTTGCGGAAATTATGTCCATGTAGTAGACTTCTTTACACTATTTCTTCCAGCATTTGTTTAGTTTGAGATTATCGAATAGCACGTTTAAAGCTACTTCTCGTGCATGGAATAAATTTCACGTGTTCATATTCATAGGTGATTGTATGCTGATTATTCCTGTGTGATTTTCATATTTATTACATGACTTCCTGAATGCTCATCTCACTATATCTTTTGTATTTGAGCAGTGTTTGGGAAGTGTTATGTTAACTATTTAGTCTCAATGTAGTCTGAAAAACATTAATGCACTAGTTAAAGGCAGAAGAGAATATACAGATTCCTGCTACCATAAGCCCATGGCATCAGCATGTTTTAGATGACAATATCTTTAAAACAATTTCTCTGCAGGCAAGAGCTATGTCCAGAAAAAAGAATGCTTTTCTATCCTAACCTTCCGAAAATTATTGGCTCTAAATATCTTGAAACTCGAATTAGATCTATACATGGAGCTGAAGGGAGTGCATCAGCATGTCATGTTTTTGGTCACACTCATTTTTGTTGGGATGCTGTGGTCGACGGTATCAGGTAGGGGTACACAAGTCATGTAATCATCTTACCATTTATCGCAAGAAAGAAACCATGATACTTTGCATTCACTAAGTTGAATTCTTTTATGCAGTAGTAGTCAAATGAGCTTATATCTCAAATCAAACCGATGCTTAAAATTGTTACCAAGCTAGAACCATCTTATTCAAACCCGAAACTCATACATCCCTTCTCTTCTACTTCACAACTCAGAACACACTACTCTTATAGAGACTACTCCTGCGCTTCCTTTGAAGTTTAAACCAACATTAAGATTACCCACCCTCATAAAGCCACTCAAATGCTCCCTATAGATAACATTCAAATGCTCAACATCTCAGGTAAACCTACAAATAGAGACCAAATACATCGAAGTTAGTGTTGCCCATGACCATGGATAAATGGATAAAGAAGACCGTTTCCATTTAAACTTAATAGAACGAGAATGGATTTTCTGTTGCATTCTCTTTTCAAAGTGTCACATCACATATAAACATTCATGAACAAATGTCATAATATATAATTATGTGATGGAAGATCTTGGGTTTTGCTTATTTTGATCTGATTACTGGTTGAATTTAATGTTGTGAACACCATAACCAAAATGCAGGTATGTGCAAAGCCCACTAGCTTACCCCAGGGAGCGAAAAAGGAGAATGAATGGAGGTGAAGACTGGCTGCCATTTTGCATTTATTCTGGTGGCAATTTTGCAGAGAAACTCTCCCCTTGTTATTGGTCTGATTATTACACTGTCAACCCCAGAACTCCTGAAATCACTCAACTGGCCCCTTGGGTCTCCAAGTATTACACTAAGATACGATGATTGCTATATATAATTATATATATATGCAGCATCTACACTCTAAACCTCCTTTCCCTTGGAATAGTGAAATTTGTATGCCACTTGTACATTAATTTCCTGCCCTCAGTTATGAAACAATTTGGGCGTGCTTCAGCCGGGTCTGGAAGAAATGATTCAATTAGTGATCAGGAAATCGGCTCAGTACATTTTTTCCAATTTTTCAAGACAGCGAACATTAGGTCTATCTATGCGTATTATCACAATTGTGCTATATGTATAATTCCTAGCTAGGCAAAGCTGCACATTGTCATTTATTTTTGTAATTTTTTACAATCAAGTACTACAATCAAACAAACAGATGTAGAATCCTTGCAATCAAGATTACCAAAACTCTCAAATGTTCATAACTTACAGATACAAGTCCAATCAAACCAAGCAAGGATATTATAATTAGAACAAAGCCAAGACACAAGACCTAGCAGTTTCATTTATTTATTTATTTATTTATTCAGCATGTGCAGAAGTTAAAAACTAGTAATCTTCAGGTGCCAGAGGCTGGTGATGGCCTGTATGTAGTGGAGCTTCAGATTGTATGATCCCAAACTCGTAAATAAGACCCGAAAGCGCTGCACCAATAAATGGACCCAACCAATAGATCCAATGGTCTCTCCACCTCCAGCCGAGCAGAGCAGGCCCAAACGCACGTGCAGGGTTCATCGATGCTCCTGAAAAAGGCCCTCCCACAAGCACATTAGCCCCAAATATGAATGCAATGGCAAGAGGTGAAATGGTGCCCAAGCTTCCCCTTTTCGGGTCGATCGCGGTTGCAAAGACAGTGTAAACGAGCCCAAAAGTCAGTATTATCTCCATCAGCAACGCACTCAATCCTCCTACACCAGCTGCCACTGAAACCCCTACTGGCCTCTGCCAAGAAAACAAAAACATTGCAAGCAAATATAATAAACTAATGAATTCAAGAATGGAAAATTTGCATTTTTACTCCCACTTGACTGGGTTTCAATCATAGGAGACCATAGAAATTCAATTTTGTGATTGAAGAATGATTAGGTTGCATGTTCATTAAATTTTA
Source organism: Penstemon newberryi var. newberryi (assembly GCA_030819805.1). Lineage (NCBI taxonomy): Eukaryota > Viridiplantae > Streptophyta > Magnoliopsida > Lamiales > Plantaginaceae > Penstemon > Penstemon newberryi. The sequence continues at coordinate 3,494,255 of JAUALY010000008.1, forward strand.
CCATGCCATCGGTAGCCAGACGCAAGAGGACGGAGGCTAAGATAGCGCCCAAGAGCTGAGCAATCCAGTAATAAATTGCACGTAAAACGGAGACCCTTCCGCCCACAAGTGCACCTAAGGTGACTGCCGGATTTACGTGCCCGCCAGATACGTTCATGCTGGAGGCCACGGCTGCAAAGAGCGAAAGCGCATGGGCTAATGCAATTAACACTAGCCTTGATGCACCTAAAACCGAATCCCCATACATCTTATCTGCAAATAATCATACATTTTAATCACACAGAAATTTGTTATGTGAATGTGATGCACAAATTAAAAATAAATTAAAAATATTGGAGTAGTGTATGGGAATTTGAGCTAATTAATTAATTACCAAGAGCAAGGATAGAGCCTTCGCCGGCAAAAACAAAGATGAAGGTGGAGAGGAATTCGGAGAGGGTGGCCTTGACGGAGTCCGGGTGGGTCGCCTCTTCCGGCTGCCCAAAAGCATATCTACGAGGCATCTTAATTAATTTACTATCTCTATCTATCTATATTATGGATATATATGATCAAAATAACTAAATTAATTAATTTGTCTCTTAATTGAACTGGAAGGAAAGTAAGTAAGTTGTTAATATTTCTGCTGCATGCTATTATTATATATATAAACAGAGAGGAGTTCGATCGAGTGGGGGGATGCTTAAAGTAAATTAGAGAAAATTGAGTGGACACTTGGGAGATGAAGTGCAGGAATTATGACACGTACAGTACATGTGTGCGTGCGTTGGCTGCCTGTTCAATATCTATTATATATATATATTGCTTATTTTCAACTTAACTACGTTCTACAGCATTTATATGCGTTGTGGTCATCTATTTTTATTTTTATTTTGTTTAGTTCATGTATATCACACTACTACTGCCTACTGGTCATGAATTTTCGTGTAGTTATATTACTTTAATGTATTGTAACTATGTATAAGTCAGTATTCTTATCTGATTTGAGTATATCTGAATTATACAATCTCATCTAATACCAGCAGGTTGATATCGATCAATCTTCAAAATTTTGTAAAAATGGTTGTTGAGAGATAGATAAAGGGTATTTATTAAAGCTTAAAAGTAAGTTTAAGATTAAATGGTATGGGAAAATTATTGTCCACAATGAGTTTGTCCAACCCAAAAGTCTTATGGTTAGCGTTATATATTTATATTGTAATTAAATGATATTCACAAAAAGCAACTAATCAATTGCTTATTTCGTGATTGATTAATTCAATCAATTTAACCAAATCAATTCTGAACAAGGAGTGAGTGTCACTAAGCAAAAATTAGAAACGGTTTGCAAGTGTTTTTAAGCTTACATTCGCACATGTATTTTAGTTATGAGTAAATAATAAGAAAAATGAAATTCAAAAAATTTGAATATCCTCTTTTAATTTCATTCATTTTTTTTTGGGTAAATTACGAATACCCCCCTGAGGTAAGCCCTAATTACAAAAATCCCCCTCACGTATTGGGTATTACGAAAATTCCCCTCAGGTTTGTCACTTTCTTACAATTAGCCCCTTGTCCCTAAAATGTTCCAATTTTGCCCTTGGAGGTTATTTGTAATATTTATAATATCTTATAAATTTTAAGACTTGGGTGTTAATTGATATATCTTGTCAATTATATAAATAATAATCATATATTCACTAACAAAATAATTGATATAATTTATAATTGCCCATAAATTTCAATAAATATTATAATTTATAATACAATATAAACTTTATTAAATTAAAATATCTTATTTATAATACAATACTATATAATTTTATTAAATTTACTAATTTAGAAAATAAATTCATTTAACTAATGTGTAAACAATTTATTCATATTTATAAAATATTATTATTAAAATTCTATTTAATTTAATATTATACGATTTAAATTGCTAATAAATATATAAATACCTTTTCCTTTTTTGCAATATTTATTAAAACTTATAGGCAATTATAAATCTTATCAATTATTTTGGTAGTAAATATATAATTATCTCTTTTCTAATTTATAAGATATAATAATTAGCACCCAAGTTTTAACATTTATAAGACATTATAAACATTACAAATAACAACCAAGGGCAAAATTGGAACATTTTAGGGGCAAGGGGTTAATTGTAAGAAGGTGACAAACCTGAGGGGGATTTTTGTAATACCCAATATGTGAGGGGGATTTTTGTAATTAGGCCTTACCTCAGGGGGTATTCGTAATTTACCCTTTTTTTTATCTACTAGACTGTGTATTTATAATTCGGACCGAAAGAGTGCAAAGGATATAGGTCCTCCCCAGTGTGATGTCTCCAGTAGGATTCGAACTTGAGTTTTGCCTCTTGGGGTCGCAAGTCACTACCACTTGGCCCAACCACCTTGGGTCTCTTTTAATTTTATTCACACCGTCATAAGTATATTAATTAAACATTTCTAACAGATTTGAACTCAATCATATTCACCACATTAATATGTGAAATTAGTGCTCAACAAGATAAACATTTTTCTTAGTGTTTTCCTTGCTAAAACCCAAAATAATTCAAAATTTTAATACAAGCATTATAATAGAAGACTTTAATACTTTGAGTTCTGCATGGAAAAAATCAGTGTTCGTAAAATAATTTATATATGAAAGCATTTCAATGTTACTATAGTTGTTGTTATATAGCCTTGTGCACATTGTCTATTGAAAATTGCAACCTTGGCATTGGCTTACCATTTGTGGCATCGAATTTGCAAGAACTAATCTAACATAAAATCAAAGATGCTACATGTAACAACTTTTGAACTGCTATTCTTTGATATTAAACAAAATTTTAAAAAAGAACAACATACAGAAAATTGCTGCATCCAAATCAATCTTCATCATCAGAACTCTCATATGCTACTAGCAAACTTTTAACTGGGTTGTCCACATGTGTTTCCTCTTCCACTTTGCTACATTTAGCGGGAGACTGGTGTTTCCCGGAGGCCTGTTCTTTCAAAACTGCAGAGGATTGATCTCCATCGGGATGACTAGAAACTCTCGGCCTCTTAGGTTTAACCTCCACCACCCTCTTCAGTAAATCTTGCTGCCTGATTCCACTCTTTGGCTTGGGCTCCACACGGAGTGGCAAGGGAACCAATGCTGGGGAGGTTTCAGCCACAGCCTTGTGAGTTGTGGTTAAGGAAAATTTACAGAGGGAAAGTTAAAGATCTTTTTTATAAAAATAAATGGATGGTAGTAACATAAATAATACCAATAGGAAATAAAAAAGGATATTTTAAATGCAGCAAATGCTCGTTTCTCAGTACGGCGTAGAAGACGTTCTGCATCTTCCTCAGCCTCCATTTGCTCCTTCAGATAAAGTATATCATCGCTGTCCAAAGCTGCACATTTAAACTCAAGAAAGCTTCAGAACGAATGAGAAAGTGCCATTATCCATTGTATTTCATTTCACAAACACAAATACCCGTGTGTGCATAAGTAGAGAGAAGATGCATAGAATAGAACTAATACCGCCTCGTCCATGAAGGTATCCTCCACGTTCTCCCGCATTTTCTTGCATCTGTACATATCAAGCACCCAGTGGGAGAAGCCAAGATCCCTGCCGGCATATGTTATTACAAAACTTCCCAAAATTCCAAAAAACACACAAGGCTCAATGATGCAACAAAAAACAATTTAGATAAAATGTTCTCCAATAAAGTTCACTTTTCATAGCAGAGCTTTCAACAAAAAATGACATTTTCCCTTTCAATGTCGAGCAATCGCCAAATATACTTACACTACTGTACAGTTTGACATAATGGAGGCATTCTCTAGCCCACTAGAAAAAAAACTGATGTCCCGCATAACACAAATGAGATTTCAAACATGAAAGTCCGCATGGCACAAGCCTCCATTAATCAGGTTCTGATTTTTAGACTAAAAATCAGCTCATTTTTAAGACAGTAATAGTATGATATCACCCCGAACTAAAAAAATTGCATAGCCAACCAATGTCTTAATCCTAAGCATGTGTATAGCATAATGTATTGCAAATATCAACTAAATCAGCAGAACTCACTGCCCCTAAATGTTTTACCATGTGAGTATCCAGCAGAAGTTATGCATACAGCATCGCATAAATAAATAACCACAAAGCTGGTTGATGAAACTAGCACTATTTCTTCTTTCTATATCAGCAAGACGCTCCATAAAAGGTCCTAGCTAAAAAATATCAGAGAAACTGTGCATGGAATTGGATATGTAGAAAGTAAGAATGTTGACCTTAATATCCTAATACAAAATCCATATCACCGGAGAGGATTTGCTCGATCACTAACAGCTTCCAGCAACATGTTCCGACAGTTACACAGTCTACCAAGTCCATAGTTACTTACTACCTTGTGTATTTAAAAATAAAAGCTAAAAACATGAGATTTTTCTGAAGTTTCTGCTCATGTACCACCTTACATAAACATAGGCTAAGAATCCATCGCCTCTTTCAAATTATACCAGATAGGTAGTATCCCTAAGGTCTAAACAGTCTCTAGACAGAGAATACAAGGCATACATAAGAAGATCATACATGAATTAATTAACTCCAAGACAATTAAAAAGTAACATTACTTGCAATATCTTAACTTACAATTACTCTTAAGAGATTGAGGAGGAATTTTGATAGGTATCATTGTCTATGAGTCTAAAGTTACCCAAAAACGGATACATAGATACATACTGGCAATCCAATTTCATTCATGAGAGAAAACCTAAGATTAAGATAGGAAGGATTATCAGGATTCGCTAACCTTGGAGACCATACGCCGGAAAGTAACTTCTTCGTCATCGATTCTATCCTTTCCCTTCCCCAATTTATTCTCTGCATAAATAAAATCAATCAATTGATCGATGTAAAATTTAATTTCTCATTAAATTAACAAATTTGGCGGGGCGTGAAGAAAAACAAGTACCTTTAGGATCGGTAAGGTTTGTGTACTCGCGAACTTCTCTTCCTGACATTACCAAAAAAATAATTTGACTAATTTCTCCAAAATTTGCAGAACCTCTATTGCGCTTCGCGAAACTGTAGCAATTAATTTAAGCTTTTGAATTGGGAAAACAAAAGGAAGACAAACTTCTAGGGCTTTTTCTATTTCTACCCCAAAATGAAGAAGGCGCTACCATTTTACTATACCAGCACTATAACATGGCGAATAAGAAAACGCGATTTATTTTGGGAGTAAAAAACGAAGAAAGCCCACGAAATAGGCCCACCAGAAATTGGATCCTTATTTAAAAAAGTACATATATATATATATATATACTCTAATAATAATAACTTGGGTCCTTAACTATGACAAGGAAAATCATTGAAATTTCCAGTTTTCATTTATATATTCATTCATTTATTTCTTTCTTATCTTTCATTTTCATGTCGGTTTTCACTTGAAATATGATAACTCTTGATTTACTACCAATTATAATATTATTTTATAGGTTTTTTAGAAAGAAAAAAATAGGAATCAAACATATATAAACCACAATGGGTTTGTTAGATTAATTTGGGCTCAGTGTATGGTTTAGCTCAATTGTTATAGTTCAACACATGCCACATATTTTTCAATTTTCACCATGAAATCTCAACTTTCAAAATTATTGAATTTAATTGATTAAATTAGAGTAATTAATTTGATATTAGGTATAACTACAATTTGGGGAGTGGGACTGATTGTTGGGTGAAGAAGTCCATTATGGTCCACAGTGATTTTGGTTCATGATCTTTGGATAATCATTATTATGATGATAATAATAAGATCATTGTCTTAATCATGTTATAGAATCGGGGATATTTAGTGATGGAGGAATGTCCCATCTCCCGCAAATAGAATAACTAATAAAATATGTGCCTGGATTATTTAATTGTCATGTTAGGACAAAAACTATTATTACTGTGTCATTTGAATAATACTAATATTTTTTCTCGAGCAGACAAACTGCGATTAAATTATACTAGTATTTTACAAGTTTAGATTACTTAAAAGAAATGTAAAATTATACTACTATATTTACTTTAGTAGCCAAAAAGAAAAGGCCGCGTTGACGACAAAGTAAAAAGTCCAAAGCATAATCTTAGGATTTTATGGCCAAAGAAGCCAAGCTATACTACTGTTAAAACAAAATTGATGATAATATTCAATTTGTTCTATTTGTATCTGGGACCATAAAGATAAAATGCAAATGCATTTTCATTAAGAGCTTTAAAATATAAAAATATTATTGAAGTTGTACACAAATTCTTTCACTACTTTAAAATCTTTTACAATAGAATTCATTGATGTCAAATTCGTAACAATTGTCTTCTTAATATATGTTATTTAACAATTGGCAAGTATTGATTTTACTTCGTGTTTTTAAGCCTGTTTTTTGAAGTTATTTATTGTTTTATATAACATATAAAGATAATATAAAAAGTAACAAATAAAGTAATACAAAGATATTATTTACATCTGTTCTACATAACATGTAAATAATTAGTATGAATTAGATATTGCTTTACTTTACAAGTAGAATTGTGAACTATAACAAGTCATATTTAACTTTTAAGCAATTAAAGAATATTTTTTTTTGGGTTTTTCAAGGGTTTAATCTCTTTCGAGGCGCGTCGGACACATAAAGTGGAAATATCTCCCAACATGGATTCGAACATGAGTCCGCTACTTTGTAGTGACTAGTCCCTTCCACTAGACCAATCACATGTTGGTAACAATTAAAGAATATGTTATTCGAGATTCTGCTTCATTTTAAAAAGGGTAAATTACGAGTACCCCCCTCAGGTAAGGCCTAATTACAAAAATCCCCCTCACATATTGGGTATTACAAAAATCCCCCTCGGGTTTGTCACATTCTTACAATTAACCCCTTGTCCCTAAGATGTTCCAATTTTGCCCTTGGAAGTTTTTTGTAATGTTTATAATATGTTATAAATTTTAAAAATTGGGTGTTAATTGTTATATCTTGTAAATATAAAAATAATAATCATATATTTACCATCAAAATAATTGATATAATTTATAATTTTCCATAAATTTCAATAAATATTTCAATTTATAATACAATATAAACTTTAATAAATTAAAATATCTTATTTATAATACAATATAATTTATTAAATTTACTAATTTAAAAAATAAACTCATTTAACTAATGTGTAACAATTCATATTTATAAAATGGATTATTAAAATTCTATTTAATTTAATATTTTACAATTTAAATTGCTAATAAATATATAAATGCCCTTTTTTTTTGCAATATTTATTAAAACTTATGGGCAATTATAAATTTTATCAATTATTCTGGTAGTAAATATATAATTATCTCTTTTCTAATTAATAATATATAATAATTAGATCCCAGGTTTTTATATTTATAAGACATTACAAACAATACAAATAACACCCAAGGGCAAAATTGGAATATTTTAGGGGGCAAGGGGTTAATTGTAAGAAGGTGACAAACCTGAGGGGGATTTTTGTAATATCCAATACGTGAGGGTGATTTTTGTAATTAGGGCTTACCTGAGGGGGGTATTCGTAATTTACCCTTTTAAAAATGATGAGAAGCAAAACAAATGCATACAATAAACTAAAGAAGACTTATTATTAAATTATTATATTATTATATTAAATGAATACTTGATAAAACTAATTATATTAATTACATTAATTACATCACAAATTCATATAAGAGGTTAGAGATTAAAATCAGATACAAATTAATTAAAAAAAATCACTTTGGCCATAATCCACTGAGAGATAGGAGTAAGTTTGCAGTTGGGCAAAAACATTTGAAAAACAAAATAACCGTTTCATGTAGAATGATTATGAAATGATGGTGTGCAGCCATTTTTGTCTTAAGTTTTTTGTGGAACTATTTAATGATAAGTAGTATTATTTACTCGAGTTATCCTACAGATGAACATATTTTTTGTATAGTTAATTTTGATTGATGCACTAAAATATAAAATATAAGTAGTAATACAAAATCCCAATGCCTCACTAAAAGCCAGCTTTTCGTCGCGCAATTGATGTATGATTAAAAAAAAAAAAAAAAAAATCATTCCAAATTATTTGGAATTTTGTTTCAACATTATTGATGGAAATTTATATTTGGCACAATTTATTTGTTATTAATTTCTTTTAACAACATATACTATTCAACGATGTTGATTTTTGATGTGAGTTCATTTTAATAATAAGTTAATAATAAGAAGCATATATAGAATGTAAATTTATTTGACTATAACTCTTTTTTTTAACAGTCACAAATTACTTATTATTTGACTATAATTGTTCAAATAGATAAGAATTTTTTTTTAATTTATCAATATGTGTATTTACCGTTCGAACTGAAAAATAAATAAAAATTATAGTTTAATAAACGTAAGTATAAACACATTTAAACAATGTAATTACTAGTTAGCACTACGTGCGTGAACTCCGGGGCTCACTCCCCCAGGGTGGGGAGTTCGAATCCTGGGAGGAGCAGCCAAGTGTTGTAAAATCTTTAAGGGAGGATGGAGCAGCTTGGTATTGTAAGTTCCATGGTAGTAGGCTCCCTTGGGGGCCAGGAGTATAAAGAGTGAACAAACCCTGACCAACTCAGGCACATCCCGCGATTTACTTCCGCACATTGCTGAGAGGCCAGTGATGAGTGGTCCAGGACTCAACCTGGGTTAACAAAAAAAAAAAAAAAAAAAAAAAAAAAAAAAAATGAAAAAACCGTGTATCATGGAGACACAAGTAGGCCTACTATTAATTAGCAACACCTGTAGAGGCTTTGCCCCTTAAACATCTGACAATTGTGTCATTTTCCACATTTTTCCTCATCAACAAACAAAATTTGGACCCTCAATTTTATAAACAGTTCCACATATTCGGTCTCTTAATAAAGTCTGCCTATTAATAAAGTTGTTGATATTTGTTTGGGATGGACCCACATCCCTCTGTCAATAGCTAAGTCTTATCAAATAAAAAATGTAACTTTTGGTTTTTGATAAAATGAAAAGTAATTATTAAATAAAAAAAAGGAAGAAGATTTTTTTGCCTGAACTAAAAGAAGTACAGCAAATTTCTAGCATCAACCCAAATAAATAAAATGGAATGTTCACGTATTGTAGACTTCTCATATTATTTTATTAAGAAAAGTGGATTTAGTTTTCTAAATTGACTGAGTCAAATGATCGAATAACATGAAATCTATATATGTTTTTTTGGTCCTATAAAATGAAATTGGTACAATTTTGCTCATTGGACATTTAAATCAACAAAGTGCATGTTTACTCAAAGCACACAAAATGTATTTCGAATGAAAAAAAAGGCCTTAGAATGGGTATGGACCTTCTGAACGGTCTTTCTTTTATTAGTGGTTGATTTTCCTCACGATCTCATGCCTTTTTATTGAGAATTTTATTTTGCTTAGCAGTCTCATTCCAAGGTTAATTTCTTTTAACCTCATTGGATGTGCCTAAGTCCAAATTTAATAAATGTTTCTTCTGAGAAAATTAAATCCATAAAATTATATACAATTACTTTCTTTGATCAATTAATTTTCAACGTTGTTGGTACATGATTAACTGTCTTTGTAATAGATCATGAAGATTTAGATTTAAATATATAAACTACAGATAATAAGGTTATTAAACCCATATAAACATATAGTATTTGGTTCAAATTAAAGATTGACATTGAATTACCATTATAATTAAAATCATGATATAATTCTAACAAGTGCTATTATATATTCTAAAATTAGGAATAACATTTGCGTGGTAGCCCATTTTGTTTATAGAAAATATATCTTATAGTTATAGAGGACATCCGAAATCCATTTTTAATTTTTATGAACTGAAATTACTAAGTTGATATTCTGTTGATTGCTGCAAGATAAAAGAATGTTGACCTTTACCCAGATATTATCACGGAAATAAGTTATTGTTTACATTACATGATAGTGATACTGAACCCAAATGAAGCCGATAAAAGTAAAGTTGCAAAAAAGCAGGAACCAACTTTTACAAAATCTCCTGCATGTACGGGTTGCATGTGAAAATTAATCCATTTTTATATCACCCCCTAATTTAATTTTATATTTTTGTTTGCACCAACAATTTCCTTTAAACCAATTTGTGGCCCTTCTGTATAAACTATACACCTATGATATAGGAACACGAACACGGCCACGACAATACAATATGAATAAGAATAAGACACACACAAATTTTTAAAAAATTATAGGATAAAATATGATTAAAAAAAAAGATTTTTTTATCCACACACTTATATATCTTTATCCTGTAAATTACATACTACCAGGGGCAAATTTAGGAATTTTATGCAGGGGAATTAAGTAAATAAAAAAAAAAAATTCAATCAAACATTTAAACTTTAAAATTATATTTCATTCACAAGATACAAAAACGAGAAAGTGAAGTTTGACAAAAATAACTCCTCAAGTTACTATAATTACATAAGTTACCGCGTTATGACCCCAAAAGAACCTAATACATCTACGTATCTACTTAACAATTGACCGCCACAATTTTTCATTTATGAAATCGCTTCTTGATAAATTCATTTGAAATATTACTAAATATGTCTCTATCTATAAATACAACTAGACTATCATTTAGCCATTGATCGCTTGTTCGGTTGAGAAGTCGATTCTTCGTTATCTTCATAACCGAAAAAACCCTCTCTACTGATGCAATAGCAACATGGAGAATAAGTGTCAATTTTACAAGTTTGTAAACCAATGAGAATGAGACATGTCTTTCAGTTGCAACGATCTTTTTAGCAAGATTACCAACTCCTTTCAAATTAAAAAAGTTTTCACTTGATTGAACATTTCTAATATAATTTTCAAGTTGATTGGGCAAGGTTGAGAGTTCAAGAAAAAGGAAGTCATTAGGATAAGGTTCGGCAAGACGAACAAGTTTTCCTTTGTCAAATGCCTCATTGCCTCAAAGAGATCGGATGGGTTTAAGTACGCAACACAAAGAAGCAACTTTGTATTTACTTCATTGAAACGGTTGTTAACTCTTCATTTGCCTATCTATAACCGAATTCAATCTCAACTTTGTAATGTTGTTTGATGATTCACTTATTCAACCTTCGTCTTGACCTCCCATATGGAACATAGACGTACATTACTCATACAAGGAATTTCAGTTTCATGCTTGGAACTAAAAGAAAGTAACTTCCTCCAACAAAGGTCTTTATCCATCATCTCTTCTCACTTGAAATCGATCCTTAGATAATTTGACTAATCTCAAAGCATTCACTACGTCTTGATCATTTTTTTGCAAAGTTTGAGAGAAGTCATTAGTAATGTCCAGTATCAATGTCATCAAATGTAGATTGAAGACAAATAAAAATGATTGAAATATTTATACTAGATTGCTTGCTTCCCCATTATTATCGATGGACTCCTCAACTATGAAGTCAAGAACATTACAAAGTACAAAAATACAACAACAAGGACCCATACAATTACACTAATATTCAAACAAACCATGAAATATAAGGAAAAACTAACATTTCGATTTTCAAAAAGAAATTTGGGTTAATGGGTGGGTTGGGAATTGATATCTGGATTGGGAGATGATGGAAATTAGATTTCGGGTTTGTAGTTTGGGTTGAGATGTGTAAGAGTTGAGATGATTAAGTGCGTCAAGTTTTTATTTTTGAGTTTAATGAAATAAATTAAATCATTTTGTTTGGGCTTGTTATTTTATCCAAAATTTAGTAATACTATTAATATAATTAACTTAAAAAAATAGAGTGGAGTCCACATACCCCCACTAACCTCTATGTGTTCCTTGTCAAAAAAAAAAAAAAAAAAAAAACACCTCTATATGTGTCCGCCTCTGATTATATAATCTACAAAATATATTAATCATATAGTATACCAAAATTTATGTAATAAGATTAACAAATATACAATAAATTTTAAATATCGAAGAATCATGACATGCCCAATTTAATATACAATTATTACTAAAGTAACACCAAAAAAATGAACTATAATATACCCTAATTTACCAAATACATTAAACACAATAGAATTACTAATTGAGAATTTAAAAAAAATTATATTTTTAACCCCTAATTTCTAAATATTTCAAGGAAACATCCGCGTTCAACACTCTTTTGCGGTGTTCGGGACATATCCATGCTCGTATCAAGGTATGTCACCTGTTGTATAACATTTATTTATTTCAATTTCGAGACATGCTACATGATATATCAAATATGTATTTGAACCGTGTTAAAATAAAATAATATTCTTCTCTTCGAATTGTCCGACGCTCCATAATAACTTTTTAAAATGTAAAAGATAATTTTCGATAACCCCCCTCCCCTCACTAGTTATTTTCACATTTCACCCCTTAATGAAAAACCCTGTAATTTGCTGGTTTAACTCAGGTCAGGTGTCTGTAAAAAATGTCAAAACAATGGCGCGTGAAACAGTGGCAGAGGAGACATAAGATATAAAGAGGGAGTGAGCTGGGTTGAGAGTAGTAATGGAGCCCACCACCCATGTGCTCTCCTCCTGTCTCCACCAGCTCCTGCCTCTCAATCATTACCACTCCTCTTCTCTTTTCTTCTTCTCCAACTCTACTACTGAAGAAACTCAATCCATCAAACCCTAGCTAAGAAGGAGAAATATCGAACTAGTGTTGTTTTCTCCTGCTTAATTAATTAATTTATTCAAATAAATTAGTAATTTTCTACTACACTAGTAAGTATGTCAAATTCGGCAGCTAACGGCGGCGGAGGAGGAGCTATTGTTGATTCTTCTTCTAATTCCGGCAACAACGGCGGCGTTTTGGCCGTGAAGAAGCCTCCGGCGAAGGACCGCCACAGCAAGGTCGACGGCCGGGGGCGGCGTATTCGCATGCCGATTATCTGCGCCGCTAGGGTTTTCCAGCTCACTCGCGAGCTAGGGCACAAGTCCGATGGGCAGACGATTGAGTGGCTTCTTCGCCAGGCGGAGCCGTCCATTATCGCCGCCACTGGCACCGGCACCACCCCCGCCACTTTCTCCTCCATGTCGCCTGCTATCTCCTCCGCCCTCGACCATAAACCCCTACTCTCACATTCACATTCACATTCACTTTCTCATTCGCTCCTCACCCCAACCCCCTTCATCCTCGGTAAGAGACTACGCTCAGATGACGATGATTCGCATCACCAGCACATCTCCAAGGACGAGGTGGGCCATGCCGTCTCTGCTGCCGGAGGATTCTGGGCGTTGCCTTCTAGGTCAGACTTTGGCCAACTCTGGAGCTTTGCAGCTCCTCAGCCGGAAATGGTGAGTAATTCGCAGCAACAACACCAGCAGCAGCAGGCTTCATTGAGGTTCTTACAGCAACATCAACAGATGGGGATTGGGGAAGCGTCGGCAGCTAGGGTTGGTAATTACTTACCCATAGCTCAAGTACAGGGACACCACCTCAATTTGCTCGCATCGTTATCGGGTCACCCCCCTCATTCGTCCGAACAACAAAGGGATGGGGAAGATGTGAATTGAAGAAGAATTTAGTTGCTGTCGATTGTTGTTGTTTGGTCTTGAGTGCCTTTTGTCAATATTGCATATGAATTTGTATGATAAGTCATCCTCATCAGTCGTGCTGGTTCTTTTGTTGGTTGGTTTGTTTGGGTTGCTTGTTGTGTTTTTTAAAGAGACAAGGCAGACATCTCCAATCTTATAATTGCCCGCACTAGTATCTGTAGAATTGAGTTGTTTGATTTTATTCATTGCAGTTGTGATTTTTATGTCAGTGGTGGGTATTGATAATTTGATATCCAGTGTTTGTATTTAGAATTCAGAGTGCTGTTTGTAGGTTTGTTTGATTGATTGAAACCCTCCAATTCATGTAAGATTTTTAGACTAATAATGGAAATTGCTTCTGATTGAGTTGCCTATAAGGGTTTGCTCATTCTTTTAGCTTGCTTACTCAATTGCGTGGTTTGAAAAGATTGTTATATTCAAACAAACAGGTTATATCTCTCCACGAGTAGTTTTTGCAAGTTGAATGGCACATGCGCTCTTTGTAGATTTGGAAATGTGTTTGATTGCTGTAGAAGAAAATCGAGGTTTTGATATCCTGCTGCAGGAAGGTCTCAATTCTCCGAGTGTTAAAGGATGTCCTAATCTTACGTTCTCCGAGTAAGAAGTTACTTCAAAGGTTTACATTATCATGGTGGATGGCATGCAATCTTATAATGATATTGGTGGCATCAGTTTTGATTCTACAAGTCAGACATAAAGATCTATAACCAGCAGTTCTATGCTTAGACCATTTAGTGAACTATTATTTATGTTCTATCTGAAAATTATTTTAGAATATCTGCTATCTGTGTTTTTTGGTAGGAACTCACTCAAGGGTAACAAACTCAGAAAATTGAATCTTTGATATGGAATTAACTTTAAATTTGTCATTGAGTGAGATGTGTCAGGTATAAGTTCTACTCTACAAAGGCTAACTGAGCTGAAGGTCAACTGTAGTACTTCGATTTAGAGATGGTTGAAGTTCCAGGTTGGACAAAATTGGAGCTTCTCTGCAATTTTTCTTCTATAATTTGTTCATGCTCAGAAGGATTTGCTCTGGTTTTATATCAAATTTCACATTGATGTTCTGGAGGTTTTTGATGTTTTGGATGGCAGGTTTCAGTGATGGAAACAGAAGTACATCTCTTGCTGAAGATCTTGTTGCTGCAGCAGAATTTGAGTATGGATCCAAGATTTTCTCGTTTTCCTGTCCATGTAAGCCTCAGTCCCTTGCAGTTAGTACTTCATGTAGCTATCTATTGAGATTGAAAAAACCTAACATTCATTTAACAATTGAACCATTATTCTTGTTATCAGCAGAATGAATGATTTTAGACCATTGGGTATATGGATATCAAGAGAAGTTTGCCTTCTCAATTCAACTTATTTTGAAAATGACCCGAAGTAAAAGGTTATGAAGGTTGATTTATTATGGATAGCCACCTTTATTGCACCTCTTTGGTAATTGAGCTCATTGTGTCTTATGTTTTATCTGTCTTGAAACATACTTGAACATTTATTTCAAGATAATATAGCATGATCTAAATTTTGTTTCTCTGGAACCTTCAGTATGTGACAAATGCATTATACATGAAGAATATGTGCACCGACCTTGCACCAAATAGTTTTGGGCTTGACAATAAAATGGTCGAGGCTGGATTATTTGGAGAATTACAGACACTTCTGAAGGCTTCTATCTCTCTTTAAGGTAATTGCAATTTTGCTGCGATGCAAAATCAATGTAGTAAATCCCTCCTCCCCCCCCCCCCCCCCCCCACAACACACACACAGCGGCATTATATATGCATTTGCTATTGCTTGTTGATTCCTTTCATCTTTCTGCTTCCATTTTTTTTTATTGCTCTGAACTTTTGATGGCACATCAAAGATTTGGTGTGATGGATATCTGAATTAGAACCGTTTAAAATTTGATTCTTGTACATGTTAAACCAGATATTATACTAAACGTCTGGTTTATATGGAAGTATGAGTGTTGGTTCATGGCAAAACAACTCTCAGTTTTAAAAAACAGAAAATGGTTCCAATTCATGTGACGTAGTGCAACGGTGTGCTTAGCTGGAGAATCACATAAAAATTGTTGATGGGGAAGACAATAAGAAATTAAGAATTGGAATTTGATCAATTATATGATATATCCAAATAGAAAAAGATTCATATAAAATCACGAATATTGTGATGATCCAAAAAAAAAAATTAGTATGCTTGTAAATTATTTTAACTAGAGATAATGAATTCTTTTACATGTTATTGTTACTTCTATATGCAAATAATACTATATTATTTATGGATTTGAATCTAATTTGGATGCCTGGACTTTTTTATGATTTAAAATTGGATAATAATTAAGGATCCAATCGTACTAGAACCAGGATCTGAGATTTCATTAAATAAATCCTGACAGACCTGGTCGAACTGGACCCTCTATAGCCCTGAGTATGGATGTGTGTTCTGGAATTTTTTCCTGTTTTTACATTTGGCCTCTTTTCGACCTTGTTTACTTTCTTTCTTCTTGGTGTTCTTTCCACTTCTATTTCTATTACGAGGGACCAGACCACAAAAAATGATTTCACAAAGAATTGTACTTATTGAACATGCATTCGTACGATTCACAAAATTCATAGTAGTTTTGGTTTGGTTAAAGACTATTTAGCATTAATTACATCCTCAAAATTATGTTTTTAAGTCAAAAGTAATTTACATATCAACATATCACACACAGACAACAGTATGGAATTTTGTATATTGTAACCTCTTGCAAATTGCCAACTACTTCACTTCGTTTTTCACATTCGTGGAATCATGATTTATCTTAGTCAGTTGAATTTCAAACCCATTCACTAGTCTAGCTGATGGAAAGAAAGACATTTGGTCCTCCTTGAGCTGCCTCCACCTATAATCAAAGCACAAATTATGGCCCATGTGTCTTTTTATAGCGGGTATCATTTGATCTTATTTCTTCTAATTTATTAGGAAATGAATGCAACAGTACCTAAATGTGGTGAGGAAATAATGAAGGAAGAGTGCAATTTGAAGGCGAGCCAACTCAGCCCCTGGACAAAACCGAGCCCCTCCACCAAATGGAGCAAAATATGGACTGCTCCTCCAGTTTCTCTTCTCCTTTTAATACCAACACACAGCACACATTCTATTATGCATTTAACTCGAGGAAATCAAAAAATGATGATATAAGTAACTATATTTCTTGATGCATGTTTATTCATGGTGAAATGAAATATTATTAGTGGGATTGACTGCTAATTATTGCTAACCTGATTTTCTGGAACCATCCATCTCCAAGGATTGAAAGTAAGAGAATCCTCATAAATATTTTCGTTTAAGTGGACTGCTGAAAGAAATGGTACAACAAAGCATCCTCTGGGAATAATATAATCTGTAAGCAATATATAACACAATGAAGCCTGATTAATTAATTTGATGATATTCAAATAGAGCTAATGTTAAAACAAAGTGTAAGCTAAAAGAAGTTGATTGGGTTGACTTATTTGTTTTAACGCTTGCTATTCTATAGGGAATTAGTTCTAAAATCTTGCATGAAATGCTACCGCTGGGATATAAAATACGACAGGTGAATTACCTTGGTATTCTACATCTTGTATGGCTTCTCTCATTAACCATATTGCAATACCACCTATTCGAAGAGATTCGTCAATTACCTGTTAGAATGATATATAACATATTAGCGTGAGAGGGTTTGTGATATGCAATTGAACTCCACTGTTACTGCCGAAGCTTTTCATGATGAAATATGTTATCATGACTATACATTAATCCAAAGTTAAGTATGATTATTTGTATAGACCAAAATATCAGTCTAATCTGCAAAACCTCAGAAAGTTGGTATATATTTCTCAGACATGAGCTGATTAATCAGGTGTATGAAGAGACGAGAAGAAGAGGCCTCACACATTGAGTAAAAGGCATAGCTTTGTAATCTTGCCAATCGAGCATCTCCCCATCTGAGATACCCTTTTTCTTTCTAAGGCTCTGCTGCTCATGCTATCCTTGGGAGAGAAAAAAAAATGAAATCAAGGGACTAGAGTAACTGGAGAAGAACTAATAAGTTTTTGTTGTATAAATACTCATTGAGAATCGATGATATTCATATGGATCTTTGCACTGTACCAGCAATTGTTTCATGGCTCTTGGAGACTGAGTAAGGAAATAAACGGCAAAGAGCATGGTTTTAGCTGTTGTCTCATTTCCGGCAAAGAGAAGGTTAATAATGAAGTCAGCAACAGCATCATCAGGTAAGCTTTCTTCCTCGAGTAGCCTTCCCAGCACACCGTTGCCAATTGTTGGAGAGGATTTTTGTCTATGAATCTCTATTGTCCTGTTGATCTTGCTTATTATACTGTCCCTTGCCTATTAAATGATCAGATATCTCAAGAACAAAATTAAAAAAAGAAAAAAGAAGATTACCACTGTTGGCAAACTAAGTCAAGAATTATGTACATTTTTACTGACTTATTTGTTGACATTAGCTTAGAAATGTTAAATTTGGTACTCCTTATATGATGTTGACTGGTAACTGATGACATTTTATCAACACCAATGTATAAAAAGGTTAAAATTTTCATTCAGACATGAAAAGGCAAGGATTGAAAATTGTGCAAAAATTGATTTGAATTTTACTTACTTAGGGACATAGTTGACAATATTTTTTAAAAAAAGGGCTAATTTATAAATGCGTGAATGGTTTCCGATAATCACCTTCATTGCTTCATGATAAGCAAAGCCTGGCAATTTGATTGGGACAGAAAGGCAACCATCAGCAAAATCAGAGAACAACTCAGCTATCTCGTTCACTTCTGACTCGGAGGACATTCCCAAAAGTTGATTGACCATTAAATTGATTGCTACCTGAAATGATCCATTATAGATGGTATAGTTTCAAATGATTTAGCCAAAGTCACAAAGCATATTAGTTTGCCAGCAGAATACTTATATACCTTCCTACAAACGTCTTGTAGAAGAACAACTTGATTGTCTTGGATATTACTCATGGTCTGTTTCATAACTATTTGTATATCCTGCAAGAAATGTAACTTGAGTTTGTCTAATCTCATCATATTTGAGGCGATAGAATGGAGTTTTCTTTGCTGCTCTCCTTGTGCAGTGATAACCCCATTTTTTCCAACCAAATCTCTGAAAGATTTGGGATAGCTCGACTGGAATAGTTTTCCTTCGTTTTGCATCACAAATCGATTAAATGCTGGATCAGCCGATACAACTGCCCATTTTCCAAAAAGACTGCATGAAAATATCTTCCCATATCTGTAAATCGAAAATATCAGCCATATTGATTGAAATTTTATTAATCTTTGTATTTTTCTAGGTAGTTGGTCATGAAGGCTTTGATTAATGGAAGTGCATCAACTTACCTCTCAACTTGTTGCTCCACAAAACGAGGGGGATGAGAACTCGCAACAGCATTGTACCAGCTAAAACTATCTCCGACGATTGGCCACCCTCTTCTTCCGGGAGGTAACTTACATTTCCCATTTCTTGCAGATTTTTTCTTATAATATAATAATTTTTTAAGAAACACAATGGCCAGAAGAGAGCTGATAATATAAGGCCATGCTTTATGAAAATCTTGTGTCATAATCTAAGAACGATAGAGAATCGAGATAAACAGACAAGAACCTGGAGGAGAATTATACAGATTTTAGAAAGTGAAATTTGATGATCATTAGTTAAATTCTAAAATAACATAAAGAGTTGAGTAACTGCCAAACAGGCTTCATTGACTCTTCATGATTATTATCTGTCATACCACGTCTAGAATGTGTAGCAGCTTAAGTTATTCCTTATATAATTGTTTATTGATGTTCATATACAAGAAGAAAGGAATTGTTTTCAAGTTTTCACTAAAAAATGAACAGTTGTATTCTTTTTATGTTAGTTGTGATACCCCTCTTTTTAGTTGAATTTTTGCGCAAATATTGTTTAATACAACATGATTTTTTTAACATCTAATCCACTGAAGGAGTCAGACCAAGGATCCAAAATTCCAAATTATTTTAGCAGGAGCCTAGATTGAGAGATTCTATCTCCAAATTACTGCAGTGTGTTTATTTTTAGTTTCTTACAGAAGTTGCATTATTTTGAAGTTAAGTTGGGGAGTATAATTAACACCCTACAAATCGATCTTTACAATAAGATCCCCTTGTGCCTATTTACAATTGATTCATCAAGGGTAGTCTTGGATGAAGTCTTGGGATTTCATCCTTACAATTTCATTTCATTTGCCTAGAAGGGTAGTGTTTTCGATGGCATTTTGATTAAACTTATTTATGATTGATTAAAACACGGCGTAGTAGTATCATATTGAAATGAGCTCAACACTGTGATGAGATGCCGTACTACATTGAAACGGACCTAAATGGATGTGTAATTACGACATAACAATTGAAACATAATGCGGTATTTCACTGAGATGAATACAAGAAATTGATCTAGATATAGTAGTATTCCATAACAATGATAAACTCATTTGTATTCTAAGTAAATTTAGTAGTGAAGAAGCAAATGTCATGTACCTTGTTAACAGACCAAGTAACTTATATCTCTCTAAGCAGAAGTGCACTCATTCATCCTCCTGTAATGTAGACATCGTGAAACATGCTTCTTTAATTTATAGTATGAAAAATAACAGCTAAGCAATCTAATTGTCTAATGCTTCCAAAACACAACCTTTTTTCTTTTGGTCTATTTTTTTCTGGAAGTAGGGTGAAAACCAAGTGGAAGACCAATTGAACATTGCTTCAACTTGAAGAGTTTCTCATCACTATATTATCTAATTGAATCTAAAAAGAGAAGCTTGACTTATAATTGTTTACAATGGATTGGTGCCCACTTTTCAAGAATATTATCTAATTAAGTCTATAAAGAGAAGTTTGACTTATAATTGTTTACAATGGATTGGTGCCCACTTTTCAAGAGCCATATTGTATTTAATTTTTCCTTGGCTGCACTGGCATTCTCTTTGACCATCAATCTTTTTAGGGCTCGAGGGTAGACAGAAACATAGTTTATTTTTTCTTCAGATGGATAGTCCGGACATTTTCTTTTTGATAAATGGGTAGTCCGGACATTGATTGTCTGAATCCAAGTTATTTATAAAATAAGTTTACTATATATCTTCTGTGAACGGCTAATATTCGTAGGAAAATGATTAATTACAAAGCAAATAAACATGATGCGTGTTATGTGTCCAACCCAGTCAAGTTTACCAAGATTCTCATCACTATTTTTTCAGTTTTCTATGATTAATAGTTTGTAAACGTTACATAATCATTCAACTTAGTCTATTTGTTCAAAATTTCTTTATAATCCTCGAGTTCTTTAATAACATGTTTTAAGTTTTAACCATTTTGTTTCAAATGATATAAAAGATCTTTGAAAAGTATTGATCTGTAATATTAAGGTATTAAAATTAATTCATGATATTAGGTGGTAATATGTGTGAATTTGAGATCATGAATGACATCTTAACATGAGTTTTGTTAAATTGATGGTTAAATATTACTAATGTTACTTATAGAAATACAATATTGTGTTTATAAATGTTTTTTATTTATTTATTATCATTTGGATCTTAAACGGCTAGTAATATATCATACTGGATAAAAATTCAAAAAAATCAGATTCAAACTGAATTCGAATTACAAAGCAGTTCTATTGACACCCCTATAATTTACAATGTAATCAAGTAAATTATGAAAGTATATTCTTATGAATAAACTATAATAAAGACCTACATTAGTGGGAGCAAATACCTATATTAGTGGAAGGTGAGAGGTCCTGGACCCTCAACTTTGCCGGTGATTACTATTAGGCTATGGCCTCATTAGTTTATACTTGACCAGTTATTAAAATGATTTTTGATGTAATAATTGATAATATATATTTAAAAAAATCGTATAATCTCTTTACAATTTATTGGCTACATAGCAGTGCTGTATAAATTGTAGTCATTGCACATCTATATTCTTTCATTTCAAAAAATATATAGAGGAAATTTTTAACTTTTAATTTTAGTTGGAAATAATAAGAAAAATGATAAATGATAACAAAAGATTAAGTACAGAGTACACACATATGATGTAAAGCGATTACTGCCATTTATGTTAATGATTTACTTAGTAAAATAAATAATATTGTATATATATGTGATAAACAAAGTAAACTTCAAAATTTTATTGTAATTTTTATAAGATAGATAAGTATTTTCATTTTTTTTATCAATTAAAGTGGGTATTTTTAGCTCAGATTGAAGAGTGAATTGATATATGTCCTCCGCATTGTGGAGTCTTTAGTAGAATTAGAACTTCAGTTTCGTCTCTGAAGATTGCAAGTTATTACCACTTGGTTCAACCGTTTTGGATTGTATATCATACTTACTAATCATTGCCTAAGTGCAACTTTCATTGTAAATTTGTATATAGATTTTTAAAAAAAATGATTGTAATTTTTAGCAATTAAAGCTTGCAAATCACGTTGAGAAGACCTAGTTTGATGGCCAAGTTGTGATTGTAAGATCCTTAGATCCTGGGTTCAATTCTAATCATAAGTGTAAGTTTTTTTCTATTTAAATGTTAAAATTATTATAGAACATTCTTTGTATTTGTTGAGAATGAATATTTTTTGTATTTGTTGGTTGGGCATTTATTTGATTTATTAATAATAATTCATTTACCGCTACTTAAAAAAATAAAAAATCTACAAATCACAACAATAACGCCAAGCCAAAATCGCTTAATCATAAGAGCGACTTCACTGCAAACTTGAGTAGCCAAATATATCCTACTACAATTGAGAAGAAAAAAAAAGTAGAGCCGCAGAAGAAGGGGAAATACAACAACCGTTCGAGGTAATAAGCGAAATCAATGGCGTTGATTACAGTGACATCAGTAGCAGTTTCGCCGCCGGTGAGCTGCACTTCAAACTTTCCACTTCTTATAATCTCCAACTAATTTTTAGGTGTAATTTTTTATCTGCTGT
Organism: Penstemon newberryi var. newberryi; assembly: GCA_030819805.1. Lineage (NCBI taxonomy): Eukaryota > Viridiplantae > Streptophyta > Magnoliopsida > Lamiales > Plantaginaceae > Penstemon > Penstemon newberryi. Next base: position 3,516,898 of record JAUALY010000008.1, read on the forward strand.
CGGCAGTGTTTATGGAAGGGTGTTGAGCGAGGAAAACACCTGTTTTCGCCATCATTATCATTTACATCTAATGATTTGTTTAGGAGGAATGATTCAATGTCAAAGGGTGGTGGGTTTGAGGTGAGGGCTTGCTTATTCAACCCTAACCAACAACCCATTCTCAAAGAGGCTCTCAAGGTATATTTAAACACTCATTGCAACAAATCATTTCTTAATGTAGTGAAGTATATTAAATAAGGATTGGTTTCTGTTTCTTTGTATTGACCCCAATCTCAATTATTCCTTTGGGTGTTGACTAGTCCTTTTAGCCAATCTTTTTTTATTTTGCTATGAGTTTGGTTCGGGTGGTCGGCATACCTCAAGATTCTATATTTATTCTATTTCTTATGTTAAATATGAAAAAACAGTTTATTAGTTTAATGCTGGTGTGGGAATATTAATTTTCTTTTGCCTTTTTTGGTTTAAGAAGAAAGGAGAGTTTACTTTACCTTGCGAAGTATAGACCTTTTCGAAGTTTGTTGCTGCCGAACGGAACTGTTAGAGATATACTTTCCTTAAAACTGAAACACAGTTTGACCGGAATTTAGGTGAAGCTTATAACTCTATTCCAGTCTTGTTATTTAACCTTCAGCTCAAACTTAGATTGGTTAGAGACTCAGAGCCGTGTTAGGCCGAGTTTGCAAGTTTCTAGCCCCTTTGAGCTTATTAAGCTTTCTTTTTAAGTATTTATGTATTCATACCAAGACAAGTTATTCATACCAAACGGTAAAGTCTAATTATGATCAAGCTTATTTGGGTTGAATAATTCATCAGCAAATTAGACCTGAGCCTGATCATTAGCAAAAACTTCAACTAACATTTGTAAAGGAGATCCATTTTCAATTATTTTACGTTATAATGTATCTGCATCCGAAATTGTAGTTAGAACTTGGTGAAACTAGTCTCTGTGTCTAGTGATTTTGTTAAGTAGTGAGGTGAATAAGAAAGTAAAGTAAGGAGGACAGTTAGAAAAAATACGCTTGTATTCCCCTGGGAGAAGACTTTTTGCAAGGGTGAGGTTTAGCTGTTTGTAAAGATGATTTTTCCATGTCACTTTTTCCAAGCCAGTCAAACAAGGAAAAAATTTGAATATTGTTGAATACTATAGAATATGAAATATGTTGATGCATAAATTGACTAATGCATTTGGTGATTTTGTTTCATGAATGTGTATACATTGTGTTTTCATTCTTCAAGCAAATAGAGAACAATGTTTTCTCTATTGTTTTTCTACCAGGAATGCTGGATCTAAATGGAGCCTAAAGAATGTGATATTTCTATACTTTTAATATTGTTAACTGGCCTTCTTTTATCTTCTTTACATTTCCAAGATCTAGTTAGAACATATGTTGGTTCTCACGATTAAAAAGTTATCTTATTAATGGTGATATATTAGAAGTACTGTTATCCTGTCTTGCCTAGTATAGTGAGTTATGCTACATGTGTTCTTATTTCCTTGTGTTTTTCCTTCTTTTAGGAGAGAGAAAAGAAGATTTGCAAAATCTATAGAGAAATTATATCGGCTCCCAAAAATAATGATTTCAACCCTTTGTTTGAGATGTTATGACCCTTCAGATGTACTGCCTTGAGAATAAAAAAATTCCTATTCTTTGACTATACCACAATCTACCATCCTTTGATCACCGTGGATGGGTGATGCAATTTATGTCTGGTATAATAAGTTTACATTAATTAATTGCAGGAACTGAGTCCTAGATGCTTGCAGATATGCTTGTCAACAATATCCCGATGTATCTTGTTAGCATGTTCTATTTGTTAAAGATTTGTTTTTTTGAGATGTGTTGCTGCTTGCAAGATCTAGGTAGGAAATTAGGATAACATAATTTGTCTTTTGGACATGGGAATAAGAATACTTGACATAACCATGTACTTGGTCCGTCTTGCCTCCATTAGATTCTCTGCCCAGTAGTTGATACCAATCATGCATGCTTCTTTTGCAAATGAGATACCACTGCCATCGTGTAGAGTTTTAAATTGGACACTATATGCGACTAGTCTTATCATGGAAATGAAATAAAAAAATTCCACTGCCAATTTCTGAAGTCTTCTTATTGACATGGTGATCCTTCTTGTTAATATTCTTTTTTAAGCTTGTTGTAACAAATTTACTGGGATGAACTTGTTATCTTCACTCCAGAATCAGTAGTTCTTTTCTAAAGGGCTTTAATGCATCTATTTTCTAGGAACCTGTTGCTTTTGTGGGAGGGATATTTGCAGGACTTCTAAGGCTTGATTTGAAAGAAGACCCGTTAAAGGAATGGGTTGTCCGGACAGTTGAAGCCTCTGGGATTACTGAAGAAGAAATCAGTAAAACTAGTGATGTTCAAGAAGAAGAAGAAATACCAGTACAGATAGAGATAGAATGATAGCTTCTCAAGTATGTCTATTACACTCAATATAGTTTCAATAAATATACTATAATCGTTTGGCTTTTGACAATGCTTAAGCTTTGAACTAACATAAAATATCGTTTCACATTTTACACTACCCCCAACAAGAATATATAATGCCCTTTTGCCGTAAAAACATATGGATGCAATGCCTAGGCTCCGGCAAGTAGCTAATCAGTAGAAATAACATATCTGGATGTCTGATACTCGTCATGCCCATCTAGTGACCGATGGTGTGAATTATCTTGTTTGTGAGAGGATGACGATGGGGTTAAGGAGATGTTTGATTGAGATGTAATAGTGGGTCGGCCTAATATATATAAACTGGCAGACCGCCTATTAATGAGTATCTTGCCAGCCCAAAATACAATTTGATATTTTAAACAAGAGGATAATGGAATGGGTCCAATAGTAAAATTACATCACTAGCCTAATTATCATTGGCTAGATGTTATTCTACCAAACACTTTATTATAATATAATCTCATCCCTCTTATCGAACGTTTCCTTAATTTAATAGGTTTGAATATCAATTTCTCAAGCAAATGTCTCCTAATAAAAATGGTCTTATGTGATGAGTTCTTAAGTCTACCGAAAAGGCTGATAAATGCATAACTGTGGGTCTTATTTTATGTATTTCATTGAATTGATATCTTTTTAGATGAATGATAGAAATTCTTTTATGGAAGATGCAAATGGATTATATACAGTGCAGTGGAGTTGAAGTTTTACTGGAGAAATGGAATGCTCTGTACAGTATAATATATATACATGGGATGGGATGGAGAACCTGAAAACGTGATTGCATTTATTGCTTGTGTTGGGTTGGTGATTACTTATATGCACGTGAGCTGGCCCTGTGGTCATTATTTTCTGCCGGGGTGGGCTGTAAACTGTGGTTGTTTGGTTCTTAACTATTCAATTCAAACCCAGTTTTTTAGAAAAGAAAAACCCAAGAATCTGAAATTGGATATGAATGATTCATTCATCATTCATGTATTAAACTCACTTTTAGATAATATTTTATACTAATACTATGTAACAAATAAATAGTAGCTTAGATAATTCAATTATGTACATGTTAAATTTGATTTTTAAGTTTCAAATTCACGTGCTAAACATGATTTAGTTGAATTCAATATGAATGAATGTTAAGAAACTTTAAGACTGATGCAGTGCATCACTATGAATGAATGTTTCTAATTTAAGGCAAAGCGATATTCAGAATTCAATAGTTACTGTGTCTTTGTTGAAACTAATTTAGTTAATTACAAATTTGCAACACGTTAAATTAATTAACTTGGAAGATAGAAAGGACACGGACAATAAATTAATATGCATGACAATGACAATGACAGAGCGTGATTCATTAAAATTCCAAGACACGCTTCAGAATCTGCTGCCCAGTCCAAACGAACAAACAAACTAAAAATCTTCTTCAATTAATTATGTCATCACCTCATCCAATCCAAACCGAACCCATCTCTCTATATTTAGTATGTTTCGAATTTACCAATACTACAGAATTATATTCTCTCTATAAATCACCCACTCCCAACCGCACACATGGTTGCTGCCTCTATAATTGCCATCATGTACAAACATTAAATCTGATGAAAAGAAGAGCGGTTTTTAGCCGTGGACGGATTTAGGCTTGTTAAGATATTTTAAGAAGTTTTTTTAGTTAGGTTTTTTTTTTTTTTTTAACTTCATGATAATTAAAAGTATATAGTTAGTTTATATAAATAATAATTATTAACATAAGTATAGTCATAAATTCCTATAATATTGCTCAATTTCTTTATGTATCGGTTCCGAGTTGGGACTTTGTTTATAAACCCGAGCATGAAAAAGGTTTACCGCAACTAGATTATAAATAATTCATACACATTATCACGTGTGCTAAAGAGTTCAAACTAAATTTGAACAATACTCGATTCGTTTACACCTTTATTTACAATAAGGCATTTTCTTTGAAGAATTTTAATATTTATTCTATCATAGATAAATTTCATGATTTAAACGTGTTCTACTTCGATATTTTATTATTATCTTCGAAATTTAGATTCAAAACTCAAAATAGTTCTTATATCGATAATGCATTTCGTAGTGTTTTTATTTTTGTAAACTTATGCAAATAAAGTAGTTTAAGTATGTTTCATTGATAATAAAGTTGCCCCCTCCCAACTCACCTATCCTAGATCCCTCCCCTTTTTCAGCCATTTGTCTTTATAAAATATATCTAATGATTAATAGCACCCACAATGATATTTACATTTACAATATTTAATTTGCAAAGATAAAATTAATCCCAATTTATATGTTACAATTTTTAACAAGTTACCTTCCACATATAGATCTTGTGCTAAATATAAAAAAAGGATACTGCGATATTTTTTTTTTTAAAAATTTTATAAGAACATATTATTCTTAACATAAAAAATAATAAAAAGGTGATGAAACTGATGTCACATTGTGGTGTCACTTGTTAGGTAGTAGGATATATATGCGTGAGCTCATATAAATTTTAAATTTACAAATTTGTAAATATATCTATATATGTTATATAAAATTGTTAGACCATAGATTATAGTGGAATAGAATATTCGTGCCGAATCAATATCGGATGGGATTAGCTGTTGTTTTTGTGCAAGAAGATGAATTGCATGTTTGGAATGAATATTATGAGAGTAAATTGGACCTGTTTGTTTGGCCTTTGGGAGAGTGGTTTGGGAAAGTGGTAGAGGTTTGGGAAATAATCTCGATTTGCGTAATGTTGTTTGTTTGGGTTTTGGGAGAGTGGTTTGGGAAAAAAAGTAGATGTAGGTTTTTTTGGTAGGTTTGAGTTAGTTAATTAGGTGTAAGATAGTGTAAAATTTTATGTCACATCAGTTAGGTATATATAATTTAATTTATTGGTGTATATATTATATGTAATATTTGTGGTAAATAATATTTTTTAATTAATTATTTGTTCTTTCTAAAATAATAAAAAATAAAGAAGATTAATTTTCATTTTTTCGATTTTTTTTTATAAAATATTATAATAAAATACTTTTAATTATTTTATCGATCCGACAAATTCATTCAAATGACATATTAAATATGCCAGGAATTACACAATATCCTTAAAATATTAACCTAATAGTTATTACACAATATCCAGATTAATCTACGAACGGAAATAACATATTAAGTTTTCTTCATATTGTCTAGCATAATAAAAATTAACGGCAATTTTAGTAGCAATGAATGTGACTAATTCCACGCAGGTGGGAATGGACCAATAGTGTTATCCGACCAATCATGACTATTATTCCCTCCACGGCGAGCCAACCGCCTCCGAGCCAACGACGTTGCACGCTCCCAGTTGTCAACGGGACCAATATATGATGAAGCATCACTAATGGCTTGAGATTGTTGACTGAGATGTTTCGCGAAGAGAGAAGGGAGAAGAAGAAACAGTGCGGCTTGAGATTGTTGACTGAGTAAGTAGACTAGAATTTGTATAGAAAATGGGCTAAAGTAGGGTAGGATTTGTAAAGAAAATGGGCTACCAGCCGCTTTGGGAAATAATCTTTAGAGTAAATTTTTTGGGAAAAAGTTGGACTTGTTTGTCTCGCCTCTCGGAAATGGGAAATAATTTTCCGAGATGCGAGACAAACTGGCCCATTAACCCAAAATAAATAAAAGTGTTATCCAAATGGTATAAAAATGTAGATGGTGTTGAATATTGGTGAACCGTATTTTCGGTAAAGCCATCAACATCAACTTTATCATTAGCATAAGAAAGCGATTAGTAAAAGTAAAGCTAATTACATACAATAACCATGGAGAAACTTACATATAAATCCAAACTTGACGAGAAGAAAGAGAAGCAGGGAGCTACGAACACTAGCAATGGCTTCTTCTTCACTTTCGCTCTTGTTATTTATGTTCATTTTAGCCTCCGCATCTACTGTAGCTTACAATGTAAGCTACGACAGCCGTTCCCTCATCATCGACGGCCATCGGAAACTATTCATCTCCGCTGCTATCCACTACCCACGCAGCGTCCCCGCCGTCAGTCTCTTCTCTTTTCCGATTCATCGTGCTCTGTATTAGTCAATTTATTGTTTGTGGCTAACATTCATACTTTTTTAATGTTAATTAATAGATGTGGCCGGGCCTAGTAGATTTGGCGAAGAAAGGAGGCGTGGATGTGATTGAAACCTATGTCTTCTGGAATGGTCATGAACTCTCCCCTGATAATGTGTGTGAAAATGAAATTTAGCTCTAATTAGTACTGTTCATATTCTCTGTTAATTTATTTAGTATTGTGTTGTACCTTTTGTTTTAGTATTACTTTGGCGGAAGGTATGATCTGGTCAAATTTTGTAAGATAGTTCAGCAGGCTGGAATGTACCTAATTCTTCGAATTGGACCATTTGTCGCAGCAGAATGGAATTTTGGGTGTGTCATTCATCCTCATAGACTTGTAACTTTAATTTATTCTTAACTTATGGTTTTACTAGGCTCTGCTGTTGTATCTACCTTTTGAAGCACGGTATGCTCAGGTTTAGAAATTTATTATGTAGCCTTCTCTGCAGTATCTGAAATTGTTAATTTGACAATGTGCTAATTTAGTAATATGTTTTTTTGATGTGTATATGTAATTATAGATTCATCTCCTTTTCAAAATATATACTGCTCGTGTATGGATCTTCTAACAAGTAAAGTGCTGATACAGGGGGGTGCCTGTTTGGTTGCATTATGTGCCAGGAACTGTCTTTCGAACTGATAACGAACCTTTTAAGGTTTGGCACATCCATTCCCATTCCATCTTCTTTTGATTAATAAAATATGTATGCCTTTTATATCTTGATTTGTTTGGACATTGTTGCTTTAAGAATTTTCTATTCAGAATTTTAAAATTGTTATTTCTCATTACCATCGGTCCTGGAATCCAGCATTACATGCAGAAGTTTATGACGTACATTGTGAACATGATGAAGAAAGAGAAGCTGTTTGCATCACAGGGAGGTCCTATTATCTTGGCACAGGCAAGTCTCTTGTTATTCTACTTGTGCTACTCATCTCAATCTCAGCTCTTTTGCTCAAAAGCTTTTAGTAGATTCCCGAAATCACGGTATGTCTCTACCAAATAATCAACTCTCTTGCCACGATAATGTATATTTCTATAAAGTAGTTCTCTTGTTCAGATGTATTTGTACAACTTCAGTAACAATTACAATTTTTTCTTTAGAAATAGTCAACTTAGTCATACCAGTGCTGTGATTCAACACTCTGAGAAGCAAACTGTTACTCTCAGTCTTTATCTTCAAATATATATTGGATAGCGAACACTAGATCCTTGAAACGACATTGTAATTACTTTTTAGCACTAATTGCGTGCTTTTCCTCTGTCGACAACTTTTTTTTTTTGTACAGAAATTCTTGTTGCTTTTTTTCTTTCTTTTCGAGGTGATGGATCACCATTGTATTCAGTTACTTCATTGAAGTGCAGGTGGAAAATGAGTATGGGTTCTATGAGACAGCTTATGGTGAAGGAGGAAAAAGGTACGCTCAGTGGTCAGCTAGCATGGCCGTTGCTCAAAATACAGGTGTACCATGGATTATGTGCCAGCAGTTTGATCCTCCTGATACTGTGGTAAACAAGTCGTCGTGTCTTCCATTTTTGCCACTGAGATATTCAAATGAAGTCCATAAAAAATTTATATTGTATATTCAAAAAACTAAATTTCAATTTGTTAACTTTCCAACTTTGCGCAATGTTATCTAGAGCGGAATTGCTAACTCTTCTTTCTCTCTTTTAGATTGACACGTGCAATTCATTTTACTGTGATCACTTCAAACCAATCTCTCCACATAAGCCCAAATTTTGGACTGAAAATTGGCCTGGATGGTACGTTACCCTTGGCTTGGCTGTCATTTATTTCAGTTGGTTGTTCAACTAAACCTTATCTGTTTCCAAAGTAAGTAGTTTTTGTTTATATTCATATGGTGTATGTATCCTGTACATATATCAAGTTTCTCTTTCTTAAGAGATGCTCGTACTTATCCTTTTCATACGATCCCTGCAATTTATGTAATTACTTAAAAGTTTCAAGATGCTATTGGAATAGCAATTTTTTGGCAGACCTTGATGACTATACAATTAACTCTGGAAGATCCAGAATCAAAGCAACCAATGATGTTTGTTCTAAAGACAACTTTGTATTCATCTCTATGCTTCTATTCCTTAAGTTGTCAATTTATAATAGAAGTTAAGTGAAGTGAAAAAAGATGATTCTCTTTGCAAAGACAAGGTGAAAACGGTCCTATGTTATTCTTTTCTTTCAATTTTGAACCCACCCATTTATGAAACCCTTTAATATATCAGGAACCTGAATGAGATTGCTTAGAAATTTTGAAAAGTTAAAATTAATTGCTTGCTGACATCAGGATCATCTATATAACACATGGAATGCCGTCAGCTTTGAAAACCCTGTCCCAAAAACATGTGAAAAAATTGAAATACTGCTGTATTCCTTAAGCTTGAAAATTTTCAGGTTTAAAACATTCGGAGCAAGTGACCCTCACAGACCTCCTGAAGATGTTGCTTTTTCAGTTGCTCGATTTTTCCAAAAAGGAGGGAGCCTACAAAACTATTACATGGTATGCTGATATTTTTTTTCTTCCTTGAATGGTAGTTCCCTTCCTTCCTCTCCTTCAAGCCCTCTTAGCTCATATGGAAACATAACGGAAGCAAAAAATGATTGTTAAATGATAATATGTGTTTACTTGGGTCAACCTTCCTTTTCAGTATCATGGTGGGACAAACTTTGGGCGCACTTCAGGTGGACCATTTATTACTACAAGTTATGACTATGATGCACCAATTGATGAATATGGTAAATCTTAAAATCATCTTCTTATTTGGTGCATACTCTGTTTTAGCTTCTGAAAGGATCGCAGTTGAAAAATAATTTCTTTGTTTGTCTTTCTTGGTATATCTCTAATATGCGTGATATGGTTTCCAGGATTGGCTAGATGTCCAAAATGGGGGCATCTTAAAGATCTTCATAGATCTATAAAGTTATGTGAGCATGCATTGCTGAATGGAGAACCAAGCCTTCTGTCACTAGGCTCCTCACAAGAGGTGAACTCTGTTCCTTTTAGGCTTTAGGCTGTGATTCTTCCTTGAGTATTTTTTTATATATCCTTCCAATATGTCCAAGGGTTACTGAAGGTCTGAGGATGGAATGCTTCAACATTAAAGATCATTAATTAATCAGTTGAGACAATCATTTCTTGTGGTTCTTTACAAATTTATTTATGAAAATGAACAGCAAAGTGAAAGCTTTCATGCTATGAGCCGGGGTTCAAAAAGAAGGTTTTCGCTTGAAATCGTATTTTTGATTCTTTCAGTAATCACTCACCGTAATGCTAAAGAACATGAGCTAGTACCTCCAAATACAAAGTTGAGAAACCAGGAATTGGATGAATGGCTACAGAAAAATGACTTCCTTATCTGATAGCACATCATCCAAAAAGTCAATTTAATGAGGAGAGTACAAACTTCAAATCGACACTAACATGTGAGCTCACTTCACAGTGTTCAAAGGCCAGGCATGGCAACTGGTCATTATGGTGTCCCTAATGCAAATTTTCAGTATCATATTCCTATGAGATCATTTTGCCATACATTTAGATTGTTGGATGCTGGGTTGCCAGCAATTGTTTGATGATGACTTCAATCAGTTTCTTAGTCCTTAACTGAATGAATATTTTTTGTAGGCTGATGTCTATGAAGTTCCAACAGGAGCTTGTGCTGCCTTCATTTCTAACATGGATGATAAAAATGACAAAACCGTAGTGTTTCGAAATACATCATATTACCTGCCAGCATGGTCTGTTAGCATTTTACCCGACTGTAAAAATGTAGTATTCAACACAGCAAAGGTAACTTTTAGTCTTTTGACTAGCTTCATGTAGTCAAGTTTTTGTTTTTTCACACAAGTATTTTATTAACTGATCTTCATTATATCCTTTCCCTTTTGATTAAAATAGGTTGGTTCTCAAACTTCTGTGGTTGAGATGATACCAACAGATTTGCAGCCATCAGCTACATCACCAAATAAAGACTTGAAAGGTGTTCAATGGGATGTGTTTGTGGAGAAAGCTGGGGCCTGGGATACTGCTGATTTTACTAAAAATGGTTTGGTTGATCACATTAACACTACAAAAGATACTACAGACTACCTCTGGTACACAACAAGGTCTGTCTTTATTTTAGTGATTATTACATACTATTATTACTTAATCATGTCATCTTGTGTTGCATGGAAATTTCTAGTTCCAAAATATCGAGTGTTTGCTTTGGCAAAGCATCAGGATCTATTGTGTTAAGTTCAACTTTGTATTCCATACTCCAACATGCCTCATGATACAATAATGTTGTGCTTTTGGTATATTCATTAAGATATATGACCTTTAGTAATTTTCCATTTTATATAGTACTATTTCTTTTATAACCATATGAAGTTGCTCGATTAATTACTGAAGTCCTATATTCTTTTGAATTTTGAATGATTCAATGTTGTTATTGCATGGACATAATAGCTGACCTGAACTAAAATGACTTCTTCCATTTGTTGCAGATAGCATATTATGGTTGTATTTATATTAGAATGATTCACATGCATCGGCCTTTTCTGACTTTATTTTACATCAAAACAATGATCTGAAATTATCTGCCTACTCATATTACTTGATCTTTGAGATGGTCCTTATTCCCAATTCACCAGAATTTCTGAAAGGTATATCATCCAGCAATGTTGGTTTTCAGGGAAGTTAGTAATTACCAACTTCAGAGTGAATTATAGCTAAAAGAAATAATCGATGGATTTTATCGTGAACTTTATTTATGACGCATCAATTTACTTGGCGGTATAAAGCTAACACTCAGATCTTCATCAATGGCAGTTTACATGTTGATGAAACTGAAGAGTTCTTAAAAAAAGGAAGAAGTCCTATGCTTTTAGTTGAATCGAAGGGTCATGCTATGCATGTTTTTGTCAATCAGAAACTTCAAGGTTATTTTTCATCTCTTGTTTACTGTGGCATTTCGTCACAAGATATTCTGTTGATGCATGAACTGTTACTATCCTTTGTAATAGTGTTTGTTTCTCTTCAGCTAGCGCATCTGGAAATGGCACAGTGTCTCACTTCAAATTTATAAGTCCCATATCTCTCAAAGCGGGAAACAATGAAATTGCTTTATTAAGCATGACTGTTGGCCTACAGGTATTTAGTTATTACCGCGTCACTCAGTTCCAGAAGTTTCCCAGAATCGCATAAAAAAATTGAGTAATAAGAATATAATTATCAATTCAATTTCCAGTTATATGCTATCAAAGCTATATAGACGAAGGGCTCTTATTGTGAAATATAGTTAAGCCTAAGAGTAGTAACTTTATCAACTGCTTATATAGGGTGTTTTCAGTTTGACATCATCTTGTATAAGTAGTTAATATCTCAGATGCTCCTTTTCTCAAAGTACCTCTTAAACAGACTTCATTTCTCTATAGAATGCAGGAGCATTTTATGAATGGATTGGAGCAGGTCCTACCAGTGTCAGAATTGAAGGGTTGAAGAATGGTACGGTAGACTTGTCCACGAGTACCTGGACCTACAAGGTTTATTTCTTATTCTTCAAAATCTTTTCTATCGTTAATAAGGGTTAAGAACCTCCAAGTCACACCCTCTAGACTTTTTTATTTAATGCTGATCAAATGAAAATTTTCATTTCTATTATTGTGTTTTCAGATAGGATTGCAAGGAGAACATTTAAGGATATATGATACAAACAACTTAAATGCTGTAAAGTGGGAATCAACTCCAGAACCACCTAAACAACAGCCCCTTACATGGTACAAGGTAAAAACTTTGAAAAAATCTTGATGAAGCTCCGAGTTACAGTATCGCTTCTACATGATTTTTACATTTGTAAATTATTAATGTTAATGCCAAGAGATACTCTGCGCTATATGCAGGCTGTGGTGGATTCTCCGCCCGGGAATGAACCCATTGGACTCGACATGATGCACATGGGAAAAGGGCTGGCTTGGTTAAATGGAGAAGAAATTGGAAGATACTGGCCTAGAAAAGCATCCAAATATGAAATTTGTGTTCAGAAATGTGACTATAGAGGCAAATTTAGTCCTAACAAATGTAACACAGGGTGTGGAGAACCAACACAAAGATGGTAATATCACACTATATATTTTGCCTAGAATAGACTTAGACTGTTTTGACATAACTGAGGTTCTATCTTTAGGAATATATGAACTTACATTTGATTAATATTGTCTTATTTCTCCATGGATTAGGTACCATGTTCCAAGGTCTTGGTTCAAGCCATCAGGAAACATCTTGGTGATCTTTGAAGAAAAAGGTGGAGATCCTACACAGATTAGTTTCTCAGCGCGTAAAGTCTCAAATGTTTGTTCACATATCTCGGAAGATCATCCTTCCTTTTACTCTCAGTCCTTGCAAACAAGTTCGACTGGAAGAAACAGTAACAAAGCAACAGTTAGTTTGAAATGCCCCACGAACACACAAATTTCGGCAGTCAAATTTGCCAGTTTTGGAGATCCTGTAGGGACTTGCGGATCATACGTTCAGGGGCAGTGCCACGACCCTAATTCAGTTTCGATGGTTGGAAAGGTAACAACGTGACATTGTTTTTCAAAGGTTCACAAATTAATGTGGTCTGAAACCTTACAGAAACCAAATACTCCTATATGCTATTTTGCTTATAAACGACTTGGCTATATATGCCCCTTTGGCTCGTGTGGATTTTGATATAAACCTGACGTTATCGTTTTGTTGTCCTTTCTGCAGGTTTGCCTACACAAAAACGACTGTGAATTGGAACTAAGCAAAGAGAACTTTGACATGCAACTGTGTCCAAGCTTGGTGAAGAAACTTGCTGTTGAAGTAGTGTGCAGCTGAGACACAATCTATTTTGGCTCTGAATTATTAACACAAAATTCTAAGACTATTCAAATTGAACTCAATCCACGCTAATATGTGGCAGGAATTAAACCTGCTGTTTTGTCTATTATTTCATCTGCTTTTCATTCTCAAATTTTGACAGAGATTCTTGCAAGTGATACCAATTGTACTGAATTTTGTGACTCAATTATAATTGCTATTTGTTTTAACTTTTATGCAAAAGTATAATTGTAAGATGAAAGGCAGGGGCATGTTTGTTCGGTATTTGAGAGAGTGGTGGATGTTTGTGAAATAATTTCGATTTGCGTAATGTTATTTGTTTGGGCGTTAATAGAATGGTTTGAGAAATAAAGTATTTGTAAGTCTTTTTTGGAGGACTTTAGATTGTAGGTGTAAGAAGTGTAAGATTTTATGTCAAATCATGTTTGTTATGTGAGATAAGTTGTATAAGAGATAAATTACTTTGTCAAATCAAAATAGAGTTTGTGTAGATTTATTTTAGGGCTAACGATATTGCCAGAACACATATTGTTGCTGTCAAATAATTTTCTTCATTATAAATAATTTGCCCTTCTCTTTTTCCTTTTTTTAATATTTTTTTCATAATGACTAATTTACCCATTTATTATAGTAAACTTTTTGTTTTGACTGAAAACAAGAATATTTTTCACATATCTATCTATCTCTTCTCATTCCTTCCGTAACATTGCCGGAATCTGCTCCACCCACTTAAACCACCAACTGGCAACTACTATCGTGTATGTTCTTCTTCTTCTTCCTTTTTTTCTTAAAAAAAAAAATTGATGTAGTTATGAGTTATCAGCATAAAAATATTTCTAATTGAAATTCGATAGCAATGAGCAAATATAACATGTGTTCATCATACAAAAAAATTCTAGTTGAGATTCGATAATAATGAGCAAATATTCTTGTGCTCATCAACAAGATCCGTAAAAATCTGGATGGATTTTAAACTTCATCTCTATGGGCTTCCCAGCCTTTCCAATAAAATCGATGACAATAAGTTTCGAGGCCTGCAAAATTGTTTAGTTAGTACAGTACGTCTAAAATCAAATTTTATGAGAGTGGATTGGATTGGAGCAGGTCCGTCCTACCAGTGTCGATCGGATGAAGAATTTCACATTAGACTTTGTCCACGAGTACTATATATAAGGAAGGGGTTAAGTACGGGAAGTCTATCCTGACTCTCACTTTGCTCAAGAGTCAGGATAAGACATGCTTTAAAATTTGTACATTAAGCTATTAAAATTGTACATAGGTGTACGATGGTATAAAATGTGGGGTAAATGAGTACGAGCCCACAAATTAAATCGTACACCCCTAAATTGACAATAATACCTTCTCAATTTAAAAAAAAAAAATCTTCATCTTCTCCAACCCACCCCACCTCACCCCACCCCACCCCACCCTCGCCTCCCACCACCTTCCCAGGCCGTCGGGACGGCCTGGGATCACCGGTTCCAGGCCGGCGACGACCTGGGGAGAAGTTCCCAGGCCGTCGCCGGCCTGGAAATAAAGCTTGAGGCCTGCGACGGCCTCAAGTCGGAGGCCATCGCAGGCCTCAAAAGTTTAACTCCAGGCCGGCGACGGCCTGTGAACTTCTCCCCAGGTCGTCGCCGGCCTGGATCCGGCGATCTGGGAAGGTGGTGGCGGCGGGGTTGGGGGTTTGGTGGGGTGGGTTGGGGTGGGGTAGATTTAGGGTTTTTTTTTTTAAAAAAAAATATTTTATTAAAACAAAGTAAATATTTTATATTTATATTTAATTATAAAAATTAAAATGTTAATGAATATGTATATTTTTTTTAAAAAAATTGTTATGTTATATTTATGTATAATTTAAAAAAAAAAATTTCAACAAATAAGTTCTTTAATTATTTCATATCAATAAAACTTGATTTGATATATGTGTAATATTTTTTCTAAAACATTATTGGCTATTATAAAATTTTATAAATATGTACAATATTTTTTCTAAAACATTATTGGCTATTATAAAATTTTATTATTTTTAATGTTTTTATATTTTACTTGATAGAAAATATAATGACATATTCAATTTATTTGAATTTATATACATAAACATTCAAGAGATGAGTATCTCTTGAATGTTTATGTATATAAATTCAAATAAATATTAACATTCAAATTTGTTTTTATTATTTTTAATGTTTTTATATTTTACTTGATAGAAAATATAACGACATATTCAATTTATTTGAATTTAAATACATAAACATTCAAGAGATAATTTAAAAAAAAAAAATCGTCTCTTGATCACTCATCTCTTGATCATTCACTCATCTTTTGATCACTCATCTCTTGAATGTTTATTTTTATAAATTCAAATAAACATAAACATTCAAATTTGTTTTTATTGTTTTACTTGATAGAAAATATAATGACATATTCAATTTATTTGAATTTATATACATAAACATTCAAGAGAGAATTTAAAAAAAAAAAAAACCATCTCTTGATCACTCAGCTCATTATCATTCAACTCATAATCACTCATCTCATGATCACTCATCTCTTGATCACTCACTCAGCTCATGATAACTCACTCAGCTCATGATCACTCATCTCTTGATCACTCATCTCATGATCACTCATCTCTTGATCACTCAGCTCATGATCACTCATCTCTTGATCACTCACTCAGCTCATGATAACTCACTCAGCTTATGACCACTCATCTCTTGATCACTCAGCTCATGATCACTCATCTCTTGATCACTCACTCTGCTCTTGATCACTCAGCTCATAATCACTCATCTCTTGAATGTTTACGTATATCAATTCAAATAAACATAAACATTCAAATTTGTTTTATATTTTACCTGATAGAAAATATTTTCTATCAAGTAAAATATAAAAACATTAAAATAATAAAAACAAATTTCAATGTTTATGTTTATTTGAATTTATAAACATAAACAAATTTGAATGTTTATATATATAAATTGAATATGTTTAACTTAAAAAGATACACTTTCATCAATTTTTTCAATAATTATCGATATATTTTAAAATTTTGGAGGACTTGGTGTTACATAACCATCTAATAGAAAATTTGATCGAAATAATGACCGAATCATTGATTTTTTTTAAAATTATAGATATATTCAAGAAATGAGTGATTATTTCGATCAAATTGTCTATTAGATGGATATGTAACACTAAGTCCTTCGTAATTTGAGAATATATCGATAATTTTTTTAAAAATTGATGATTCGGTCATTATTTCGATCAACTCAATAATTTTTAAAAAATGATGATTCGATCATAATCCTGATCAAATTGTCTATTAGATGGTTATGTAACACTAGGTTCTCCGTAATTTTAAAATATATCGATAATTAAAAAAAAATGATGATTCGATCATTATTCCGATCAAATTGTCTATTAGATGGTTATGTAATATTATTTCCTCCGTAAATTGAAAATATATCGATATATTTTAAAATTACGGTGATCGAAATAATGACCGAATCATCAATTTTTTCAAAAAATATCGATATATTTTCAAATTACGGAGTACTTAGTGTTACAACATTTTCAATATTTAATGTTACAATTTTTGACATATATTTTTACAATATCAACTCAAGTAATTGCAAAGTAGTTGAAACGAACTTGATTACAATTTGCAAGTATCTTTTATAAAAAATATTGTAAATATGTACTCAAGTTTTATTGTTGTGATGAAAAAAGTATTTACAAAAATTCTTTGTTGGAACTTTTTTTTTTTAAATTATTCATTAATTTACAATACAACAATTTTCAAATTATAAATATTTATTAACATTTTAATTTTATAATTAAATTTAAATATAAAAACATTTATTTTGTTTTTTATTAAAAAAAACAAAAAAAAAAAACCCTAGAACCCAACCCACCCACCCACCCAACCCGCCGCCGCCGCCACTCCCTCTATCCCAGGCAGTCGGAACGGCCGATCCTAGGCCGGCAACGACCTGGGATCAACGATTCCAGGCCGGCGCGGTTTCTCCCCAGGCCGTCGCCGGCCTGGAATTAAAATCCCGAGGCCTGCGACGGCTTCAACTCGGAGGCCGTCGCAGGCCTCCGATCTGTTGTTCCAGGCCGGCGACGGCCTGGGAACTTCTCCCCAGGTAGTCGCCGGCCTGGGATGGTGGAGGGAGGCGGGGCTTTGGTGGGTGGTGGGTGGGGGGTGGGGATGGGTTGAAGAATAAGAGTTTTTTTTTTTTTTTTTAATGTATGGGTATTTTGGGTATTTCATGCTTGAGTAGGGTATGTACATGGGGACAAATGGCACAATTTGATTAGAGTTGCTCATGACTCTCTACATCCAAGAGTCATTATAGACAATCCCGGGTTAAGTACCTCCACGTCACACCCTCTAGACTTTTTTATTTAATGCTGTTCAAATTTTCATTCTCATTTATAGTTACTTTTTGTTTTACTATGGAAAAAAAGTAATTATAAGGCCATCTACAATGGTGGGGGCTCCGGGCCCCGTAGCCCCGGGGCTGCCCCTGCCCCCACCCTGAGTCCTGTCTAGTCGTCTCCAATAGCAGGGCTCCGAAATGGAATTAATTCCATTTTGAAGACTTGTCCACTCTCACCTATAATTCTAGTTTTAATTTTATTTTTAATATTGATATCAATAATACTAATAACTATTTTAATAATAAAATTTAAATATTAATAATATTAAAATTGATACATAATAGGAAATACAACAAACAAGAAAGGAAATACAAGAAAGAGGATTAAATAAATGGCACACACACGGAAATAAAATATTTTACGGATGATTAATGATTTGTCCATAAATAAATTTAATTACAATTCTAATAAGTTATTAATGATTTTAATTTAAAAAAATTTAAACTTTATTATATTAAATAATTCAATTAAAAATTGGTGATTACTTATATTTATTAAATACTAGTAAATATACAATAAATATGCTAACAAATTTTATTAAATAATTAAATTCTACAAATTTAATTTAATTTAGGTGTTAAATTTAATTTTATTATATATTTCTTTAATATAATTATTTTTTCTTATTTAAAAACATTAAAAAACCAATTTTATTAATAAATTTAAAAAGGGTCCAATCAGGGGATGCTACTTGGCGTCCCCCCTGACTTAAAGAGGGGCGCGTGTCTTCTACTTCCTCTCGCCCACGCGAGCCCCGGGCCGCGGCCAGGGCTTGCGCGAGCTCCCTCGCCGCCCCGGTTCCCACTCGGCCCCGAGCCCCCAGCCGCTGGAGACGGCTACCCTTCCCACCCCCGACCCCGGCCATCTCCATTGGAGATGGCCTAATTAAGAAGAAGGGTTTGTGACTATATATGTTCTTTAACAAAACATGCACCCACTTTCTCTAGGTTGTATATATATACATTTTACGTAAAATCAATAGAATAGATTTGACTTAATTTTCATATTAATAAATATTAATTTGGAAAATTCTTGTCACACTTACTTGGGCTACATCTGCTCAGTCATATGTCAACTGTATTTGAGAGGAATTTGATTACTTATTAGGTTTTAACTAAAATTATGGTATCAAACATATTTAGACGTTTATCATGATTTTGTGTTATTAAACCAACAATATTTGAGACTTTTCTGTTTAATCTACTTTTTTTTCGAATAAGTACATCATTTTTTTTAGATCTTGACTCTTCATTGCCAAGAACACCTAAGAGTAAATGGTTCTCAGTTGTAACTTTCCATTGTTGTCCCTAAGAGTTTCAACTGTTGTTTTTGTTTTCTCATTTTTTGATCCATTAAAGAATAACAAAATAAATAATAAATTATGAACCATTAAAGTAAAAAAATTGTTGCAGTGTGAAAGTAAAGGATTGAAAAAAGAGGCTTGAATGAGTAAAAATGCACAATAAGTAGCTCTTATAAAGGATGTGAGAGGTAATTTGGGAAGAATTTCTAATGGATCTTCGTGGTTGCAAAGAAATAAGACGACATTGTCTACCACATCATCCTTTCAAACACACTCATCTAATGGAGGTGTTAGTCAAATGAGGTAAGTAAAGATTTCAATAGTAAAGGGGAATAAGTTGTTGTTTTTCTATAGTAAAGGGGAGGTAAGTGAATTTAACCCTTTAATTAAAATAAAATTAAACATTGAACATTAAATTATTTTAAATATCAAGTATTTGGTATTCCGAAAACTTAAATATCGCATTCTAGTTTAACATTTTCAGATAAGGTAATATAAGGCTCATAATATTGCAGCTTTATCAATTCCAAATAAAGTTTAGCAAATCTATTTATGAGATTGTAATTTCTAAGATGACTTATTAATGAAAGCTATTTGTTACTCTTAGAAAAACTTTAGCAAATCTACTCGAAAGTAAAATAAAAGAGGGGCATTTATTTTGCTCACTTTTCTGTTTTCTACCAACTAGCCAATGGGCAAAACAGTCTTTTAAAGCTTTTATTTACACAAGCACAATGAATTGCGAAGTGAATCTAATGTGCACCTGTGGACAAATATATAAACTTAATAATAAAATGGGAATTTTATATTATTGATTAAAACTGAAAAAGAGGAAATAGGGAAGAGGAGGGTTGAAGAAATCTGTGAATCTTGAGGGTAAACAGTGTTTTCAGTCTCCACAAATTTCTCCGCTCTTCCCCTCGCCGATCGACTGTTCTTAATCTTTATTGTACAGATAGATAGATACACATCTGTATACATTCACAAAGTATAATAGCCGCCGTTGAATTTACTGTAATTCAACGGAGAAAGGAACCGATTTGCTTCTTGATTGTTAAAAGAAGAAGAAATGGATTTGGACCAGTGGATAACAAAGGTGAAAGATGGTCAGCACTTGTCAGAGGACGAGCTTCAGCTTCTGTGCGAATACGTATGTACTTTCGTGCATTGTTTTTCAATTTGCTTTTCATTTTAATTTCAAGAAAAAGAAGAATCTTATAGTGAAATGAAAATTGGGAAAGGAGTGTGATTTACCAATGACATTACCTTTAGGTTTTAATAGTTAGGGTTTTGCCATGGGTATTTGGTTTCTGCTGTGGTCAATGGGGAAACTTTTGGGATTGGTTTAGTTAAGTCTTACGAGGGTTACCCTTTCAACCAACAAAAGATTTGTTTGGAATGGGGGCTTTACAGGTGCTTTTATTTCTTTTGTTCTTTGGCTTCATATAAGGGTAATGTTAGCTAAAAAGCTTCTTTATGTTAACTGATAGTAATATTTACTGTTTCTTTGGTGACTTGCTGATCTACTAAAAAACTAATAATGCTATGCTATAGGTTATATTTTTTACATGGAATATCTTCTGGATAATATTCTCCAAGGAAAGTTGGCTCTTTAACATTTGTAGTTCTACAAGAACATTTGTAACAATCGTATCTTATTTCTCATTTATTCAATAATGTCTTACATTATTTTTTGAATGAGGTGTCAGTAATCCACATATAGTCTTACAATTCTGGTTCAGCTTCTGTTCTTTTGAGATTGCTGCAGTGAGAATCTTTGTAATTGCATAGTTGAACAACTGAGTTATTAGTATGTCTCCTTCATGTAGAATCACGCTTTTGCCTTTTGTAATGACTGACTCCAACTGTATTCTTGCTTTGGAACGTTGATACATCATATTCCATCCATAATTTGCAGCTTAAACTTTTGTTTGTTGATCTTTGATTAATCAACTTTGAGCGCAGGTTACGCCAATGCCAAGTTAGGGCAGTGATTTCCTAACTCATACATCTTAGTTGCTTTGCACAATTTCTTATGATATTTCCTGTAATATATAATTACCCGACTTCATATGTTACTCCAGTTTCCAACATGTCCTTTGCTTTTTTATTTCTCTTTCTCACTCTCTCTTTCTCTCTATATATATATATATGTTTGTGTGTGTGTGTGTGTTCTTTTTCTTCTTTTTGATGCTATGTTGGTCATTTATGTTCTTGGATTTGATCTGTTAACTTTTTCAGGTCAAGGATATCTTGATCGAGGAGTCAAATGTTCAGCCTGTGAACAGTCCTGTCACAGTTTGTGGGGATATCCACGGACAGTTTCATGATTTAATGAAACTTTTCCAAACTGGAGGTCACGTGCCGGAGACAAATTATATATTTATGGTAATAATTGTAGAATGTGTCTTCATATATCCATTTCGTGGCCATTTTATGTCTTTTGTAATTGCAATTGTAACTATTTATTTCTTGGCAGGGAGATTTTGTTGATCGTGGTTATAATAGCCTAGAAGTTTTCACCATTCTTTTGCTTCTCAAAGCAAGGTGAGTAAAATGCTGGGAGATTTTGCTGATTCTGTGTATACAGCTGTCAATTCGCTTGCGCATCATTATGCTTTTAAGTTGCTTCGTCTTATAGCAATTTCACTGGATGAAGTTTAACGCGATCATTTAGTGGGCTGAATCGATTTTTTAGTTAAACTTGTATAAAACTATGTCAGCGACCAATACTGAGTGGGAATCTTCAGTTTTATTGCATTATCCCATCAATACGGAGCTGCCATTTTAGTTTATAGCTGGTGATTTGGTTAATGCTCATTCTGTTCTAGTGCAAGATACTTATGTAGTAGAAAGAGATTGAAGGATTTTGCAAAGTACATCAAGTTCATGATTGGTGATGGTTCTCGGGTTAGTTTTTGGCATGATGTTTGTTGTAGTAAAACCGCAGCAAAAGAACTTTTGAGAATCTCAGCAAATAAAAACCGATCAGTGACAGAAGTGCTGAATAGAGCTAGTCCAGAAACTGTATGGGAACCGTCTTTTCGAAGAAACTTTCAGGATTGGAAGATGAACGATGTTGTGGTACTCTTTAATCGTCTCCATGGGGCGCAATCACGGGAAGAGATGGCAGGGCCGTTTCAAAATGGACTCAAGGAACTTTTAGTGTGAAGTCTTTCTTTCAAGCAATTTGTATATAACAGGGGGGAACATTTCCCATGGAAAGTAATTTGGAAAATCAGGGCCCTTTGAAATGTGGGCTTATTTGTTTGGGAAGCTGCTCATGAGATTATCATGAATGGGGATAGCCTAAGAAAACGGGGAATCGTTCATGTCAACTGTTGCATTTATGCCAAAAAGATGAGAAGACCACAAAGCACTCATTATTGCATTAATGAAATATATTCTTTGACCTATTTGGTTTAGTTTATGCAATGTGCATACTGCATTGGGTAATTCCAGTAACGGTTAAAGATTTTTTGTACTCTTGGATCTTGTACAGGAGAAGACGGAAGGAGGATTGAAATTTGGATGTCTGTTTTGGGTAGTTTGGAAGGAGAGAAATGCTAGCACTTTTGAAGGAAAAGAGAGATCAATACCGTCTTGAAATGATTCTCTGAACATTCTATTTTTTTTTGTACTAAGGAGGCTTTACCTGATAGTTTTACTTCTTTAGCTAACTTTTTAGAGGATGTTCAGTCTTTTATAGATAACTAAGATCCTTTTATGTAGACGGGAGTCACCCCCCCCCCTCCTCTCGGTGCTCATTCATAATAAAACTCTTTACCTTTCAAAGAAAAAATGATAGATATCTATTATTTTTTTATTAAAGAAACACTGAAAATCAGTTAGTTACACAACATTTTCCTTAAGAATAACAACAATAAAACATTCCTTACTAATAGCTGACACACTTGTTATTAACTTTTTTTTGGGGATATGTGGATTGAACAAGATCCAATTTCCGAACAAAACACATTTTTGAGCTGGTTATTAGCTGGTTCTCCTTATATTTTAGGCGAGCTGATATTTCTCTTTTCTTTGGCTAGGTACTTATATTTGTTTTTTGCATTTCTTGCCTGCCAGATTCCCAGCTAACATTACTCTCCTACGAGGAAATCATGAAAGCAGGCAATTAACACAGGTAATCATATTGTAAACCTCGTTGTTTATGTTACCACAGCTGAAATTGCTAGAAATCCATGAAGAAGTCGTTAACTTAGCTCTACGCATACATGATAGTAAGATACTTCATTCATGGATACAATTAAAATAAATATGGTGATAGCCACCAAAGTTGTTCATATATGCATACCGAAATGCAGTCCTTGAAAAAATGACTCATTTGGATTTTCTTTTTCTTACAATAGTTCTTTGTAGTATTTTAGTTTTTTGCTATATACTCCCTCTCTCTCCGCGGCCTCTCCCTCTTTTGGAGGTGTGTGGTGCCACAATTTCCAATATTTGTGTATTTTTTTTTGGTCAAAAGTATTTTGTTTTTAAGGGAACGTTTACTTTTTTAATTTCTTTTTGTATTCATTGTTGCAACTATCTACCAGTATCTAGAGATGTTATTTTATTATAGGATGGAAGCTCTGATTATTTATTCTCTTTTATGTTTGCCCCAGAATTACGACTTCTAAAATTTCGTAACTGAATCCCTCAACAAAATCATATAAAGACCTCAGACTTTTGATCTAAGGTCAATTATTCTGTTATTTGCTTTGTTACTTAAATTTTAGTTATTGGTGAATGCCAGTGATTCCTTGAATAAATATGTGCAACAATTGAGGACCCTAATTTTCTTTTTGAAATTTAAATGCGGAGATACTACAATGCCTTTTCCCGTATTAGAACCTTAAGTTTTCTTGGATAGAAGTTCTTAGGCCTCTTGGTGACATGTATTCATTTTTTTCCTTTCACTAAAGACAATCATAATTCAAAACAAAATCATCCTCATGACTTCAATAGCCAATTGCTGATCACAGGTTTATGGATTCTATGATGAATGCCAAAGGAAGTATGGGAATGCTAATGCTTGGCGATATTGCACGGATGTTTTTGACTATCTAACTCTGTCAGCAATTATAGATGGCACGGTATGCATTCTCTCTCCCAGAAATATCATTTTAACTAGAAAAATGTGAAAAGCCTCACCCTCTATACCATTAAATTGTTTTTGTTTGTGAGATATATGTCATGGAAACTAGATATTTTGATTTCTTTTCTGGAAGGAAACTGATAGAACTTATGACAGTCAAATTATCCCATTTTATGGTAGTTTTTTTGTTATTATTATTTTCTCTTCGTTTGCTTGCAGTAATAAGTCTTTTTTTTAATGCAGGTACTTTGTGTGCATGGTGGCCTATCGCCTGATATTAGAACTATCGACCAGGTCAGGTTCTGGTAGTTTTTAAGTAGTTTAATTTTTGTGCACGTTCATTGCAATATCTCTCAAATTTGATGTAAATATATTTAGGGATGTTTGTGAGATGAGTGATGGCATGCCTTTCCTATGAGAACTCAGTGTTGAGCATGTGATGCAATATTCGTAACTTTCAATTTGTTCATCATGAAAGGTGGCTTCATGTTTCAGGAGTGGTTTTTTTAATCTGTTTTTTTCTTTATGAAACTCTTCAATCTATTGGCATTTATTTTGATGGATCCGATATAATTGTGTTGTGTTATGCTTGCTGTGCCACAAAGAGTTTATAGTGATAGTATTATTATGAACTGTGAAGTCATATTTGCTTCTTCTGTGCAGATTCGAGTCATTGAAAGAAACTGTGAAATCCCCCATGAAGGACCCTTCTGTGACTTAATGTGGAGTGATCCTGAAGATATTGAGACATGGGCAGTCAGTCCTCGAGGAGCAGGCTGGCTTTTTGGATCCAGGGTTACATCTGAGGTGAGTCAATGAGATGTCGGAAAATGAACTTTTTTATCAAATGTTGCATCACATGGAAATCAGATAGCACTAAACAAGAGATCATGCTAACTTAAGTTATTGTTTGTTTGCAGTTCAACTATATTAACAAACTTGATTTAGTTTGTCGAGCCCACCAACTTGTCCAAGAAGGTCTAAAGTACATGTTTCAAGATAAAGGACTTGTGACTGTGAGTTGCTAATTCTATATCAAGTACTTCCTAGTCCGATATACTATCTCTCATTCTGCAAATTGTTGTGTGTTTATATTTTTCTCATTGTCGTTGTGAACTATGTAGGTGTGGTCTGCACCAAATTATTGTTATCGTTGTGGAAATGTTGCATCCATATTGAGCTTCAACGAGAACATGGTATGAGTGTTGCTTGATTTACACCCATATAGTTTTCTCTCTATAAATTATGGTTTCATCTGCATTAGTTTGAAAGTTTAATTGAAACCGGATTAAATTAATTCTAAATTCAAATACCTCTCTATAGTCTGACTTATGTAATATATCTTGATAATTAATGGTTTCTACCTCTCTCCCTGCATTAGGAGAGAGAAGTGAAGTTTTTTACGGAGACCGAAGAGAACAACCAGATGAGAGGACCAAGAACTGGAGTACCTTATTTTCTTTGAATGAAATTGTTTGCTTTAAAATGCAGTATAGTTTTGATGAAGGGATGGATGTTCAGTTGTTCAAACTTGCCCTGGTACTTTTATATAGTTGATGATGTGTATTATTTTGAATAGGTTTCTGTTTGTTGTCATTCTTCTGTTACCTTAATTGTTTTAGTTTAATGATGAACTTTGCTTAAAATTGGTTATGTACAATTAGTACCATTTGCTTGAAGCTTATATGATTTTGATAGTCGTGCATAAATTATTACTAAGTTTCAAATTTGAAGGCTTTATTTAGTTAACGTAATATCAAAACTAAATTTCGTTGGACTCAAAAACTACAAATCACTTTTGTGTTATTCAATTGCATCAATTCAATATATTTACTAAATAAAAAATATGGATTTTGGCTAATTATAATTTCATATAACCGATTCTTACAATATTAGGTATAGTAAATTTAATTTTAATTATATTGGAAGTATATTTTCAAATTCAAATTCGTTTAAAATACTTATTTCATTGTAGACCACTAGTGTCAATTAGAGAAAAAAGAATTGATCGTGTGGTAAACAAGTTAAGTTTGATTTAATATCTAGGGGTCGTCTAAAATGAGATTTCGAGGAACTGAGAGCATATAAGATAGCATTTAACTTGGTGGCATGTGTCCTCCTAAAATTTAAGTTTAAATAATATATTTTCTTAAATACAAAATTACTTTTTTTTTAAAGTTTTCTAAAGACAAAATTATCCTTTTTTATTCTCCACTTAACTTAATGGCTTCTTTTCAGCAAAAATAAAGAAAAATGAGGACTTTTTTAATCTGATTACATCGCTTCTTCTCAAAATAAAGAAAAATTGTGTGATTTTTCCCTCTTTTGAATCTCTCTCTAAACACAGCGTTTTACCTCCATTGTTGGCTAAATTTGTTCAATTTTATTTCTATTTCTACAAGCTTAGAAGTTGGTTGTGTCATTTGCAATCGTTGATTAATGATTTTAGAATGACTTTACTTCCATTGTAATCAGTAAATTCTACTTGTAATATGAATATGAATAAGGGAAATCGGAATCTTTTTCATCACTCTCAAAAGTGAAAAGCTTAGAAGATATGCCGAAATAAACAGCTTCATACGGAAAGAAAGTGAAGGCATGTGGAAATAGATAGAAGTCTTACACACTTTCTAAGGCCATTATATCAAAGAAAGCTTCAAGGGGTTCTTCTGCTATCATCTTTTCCAAGTAATAAGAAACACATAGATAGTTGTATGAGAAAGAGATTGTAAATAACAATTTTTTGTAGTGATGTTTTTCTTTGTTCTTCATCTTCCAAAGTGAAAAGAATGCAGAGGAAAAAAGTGATGCAATAGATAGTTGAAGTAGAGGCCAAAACGATTGTTGAATATGCCAATTTTAATAGCATCAAGTGAGTAAGCAGTAATATTGTTGTCTAGCCATTCTGTTCTGCTCGATTTCGCTATCGAAATCTTCCGCGAGCAAAGGGATGCAGCGTGGGGAAGGAGTGATTAGTTGAGATAAAGACGTACTGCAGGGGTTTAGAAAGTCCAGAGAAAAAGATGCGGATTAGGGAGGAGATCGGGTGGCGGGATTTGTCGGCGGCGGTGGAGCCGACGGAGGAGGATTCATCATTTTGGTTGAGCCACATAAAAAAATAGAAAAGGAACGAAAGAGAGAGAGAAAATTGTGTCGGTAAAATGAAATACAATTTATGACAGGGCAATTTAGTAATTTCGGATTTTCTAATTTTTGGTAATTTCCCATGCTATGTCCAATGCCACATTATCACGGGACATTTTAACGGAAAATTGTAGCTCAAATTTACTATTGACTTTTTTTTGTCGTTGAAATTGATTATCTTATATACACAATTGTTCCACAAAATCTTATATTAGAAAGATCCTAATATTTTAGAGTTTACGATTATGTCTAAACTTAGTCAAAAGATTGATTCTAACCCTGAAGCGTTCTATTTTTTTTTTTTTTCAATGAACTGAGTTTTAAAGTAGGATATAGTCAGATAAGATGAAAAAAATGAAATTAAAACAGGTTGACCTAAATGCATAATGGGTTGACCAAGCCTGAATTAAATGAACAAGTGAATTGCATAATGGGTCGACCTTGCCCAAAATGACTGGACAATCCATTCTTCCCGATCCGTTTCTGATCTAGAGGTCAAATGGTTTCCTTGACCCGGCCCATTTCTGGTCCGTCAAAATCCAGTCAAACCTACCCAATTATCATCCTCAAGTTCAAAGTTCAAACACAAGCACTAAGATAAGGTAACACCATTTGAAACCTTTTTCCTAGATAAATATATAAATCAATATTTAATAAATTTGTTTCACTCATCAATATTGAAGAACTGCTTCTTTGGGTGATTTTGAAGTTTTAAAATATGATCAGTTGACATTTTGTACTTTAATAATACGTTATATATTTTTTTTTTACATTTTGCACTATGTAATGAAAAATTCAAATATTGCACTTTAGAATTGAATAATTAGAATATTGACATATTGTACTTTAGAATTGTGCATTTAAAATATTGACATATTGCACTCTATATCTTTTTGGCAAAATGCAGCTTATTGGATACAAAATACTCATTGTATTGTCGAGTAGTAACATATAATTCGATAATAGAAAGTGTTAATTTATTATGTACATAAACTCCGTTTTCATCAACAAGTAATTGATCTAGTGGAAGAGATTAGTCACTTCAAGATAGCGATTTCATGTTTTAATATCTAAAAAAAAAAAAGCACCAAAAATTATTAAACCTTTTTAAAAAAAAAAAAAAAAAAAAAGCGCTCGTTTCTGCCTTTTTATATATCCCTCACCTACCACAGTTGCCGCGTAACATAACCAAACTCAATTACCTACCACAGTCCAGAGGCAACTACCAAAATGGGGTAGGGTGGTTGATCATACCATACCAGCAGCACATACATTCCCTTCCCCTTAAACCAAACCACCTCCAAAGACAAATTGCAATGTCAAGGGGTGTGATCAGCTGCAGAGCGGCTGTGGCATGGAGCGCCGGAGAGCCACTGGTGATAGAGGAGGTGCAGCTGAGCCCGCCTCAATCGATGGAGATCCGAATCAAAGTCGTCTCCACTTCTCTTTGCCGCAGCGACCTAACCGCTTGGCTCTCTCGGGTCTGGTTGCCTCACCCTCACCTATGACCTATCCTATCTCTCCCCCAATTTTCCATCTAAGCAAAAAATACTCCACTGTTTGTTTAATACAGTAGTTGATACTGTGCCCTAATTGTGGATATTGAGTATAAGCATTGTCTTTACTGATCCAGACAGTTGCTTGATTTGCTTTTCATGGATTAGTGATTATGATATAAGTATTACGTAGATTGGTATTAAAAAGGGTTACTCCTTTAATCAAGGGGAAAATGCACAATACTCCCCTGTATTATTGGAAACCTGCATAAAAAATTGCACCAAATCCCCTTGTACTTCAGATTCTCTGCCCACTCTTCCCTTACTCTATTATTTGCCTAACGTCGTTAATTTTTTGTTGATATACCTAAATTACCCATAGATATAAGAAGATTATGTTCTAAGTTTATAAAGTACAAGGGTATTATGTGCTAAGTTTAAAAATTACAAGGAGATTATGTGCTAAGTTTAAAAGTACAAGGGGATTCCGTGCCAAGTGAAATTAATTAGTGTGGGTAATGAATAAGGTTATTATTGTCATTTAGGCTGAAGAAACCAAAGTCGCTTGAAACACACGCTTGTCAAAAAACTGACGGAAGTGGACAGCTGGGGGATTTTATGCAGAGAGTCTGAAAGTACAAGGGGGTTTGGTGCAATAAAAATTTCACAAGGGATTTTTGTGCATGTTTCGTATAACACGGGAATATCGTGCAATTTTCCATTTAATTAACTATGTCATTGTTTTTGGCCATTTCAAAAATTTTGTGTTTGCTTGCTTTACAACTCAACTGGCATTATTCCTCTGCTACTACTTTGCATTACTAAAGAAAATTAACTGTAATTGGCATTCCTAATCACAAAGATATGCTTGACTTGGAGGTTCAATTGTTGTGTCTTCACATTGACATTTTTATCCTTTTTTTTACTTATTCCTTTTCTCTTGTTCTCTCTCCCTGCCCTCTCTATATGTTCTTGTGTTACTTTTCTAACTTAATATTTGGAGTTTTTTCTTTGGTGAAGCCTAGTACAACTATTTCTTTGCACACACAAAAAAGAAGAAGTCTGACACATCAGCATCTTGTTGTTTTTCAGGCACCACCACAATTATTTCCTCGAATATTTGGCCATGAAGCATCCGGGTGACTTCTATATCTCCTTCCTTCAATCTCAATTATACTATCAAGGGTCTTTATGCTACCATTACATCTTATAGTGACTGTTGAAGTTTTCTGAATTTTGCGAGTAAATTGCAGCTGTTAACCTTCAAATTTTCATTGAATATAAAATTGAAGTTCCTATTTACAAATACTCAAACATTAATAGTTTGATCACGAATTTTTCTATCTGGGATTGAATAACTTCAGATTGAGTATTCTATTGTGAAATGAATGCTCTTGTTTCCTTTTTTCATGTCCATGAAATAATGATCCTCCGTCTAAAATGATAATTCACTGCATGAATGTTGATCACGCGTTTCAGGATGGAAAATGTGAAGATGATTAAGATTTCCATCTTTTCAACTCTCACCTACATCTTCTTAGAAATGGAAATTAGATTATTAAAACATGGATAGTGCGAATCTTATAATGCAAAATCCCTTACTAAATGCTTGTTCTCTTCCGAAATTAAAAAATGCTGAACTTGTCGATGAAACTTTGTAGGATTGTTGAGAGTGTGGGTGAAGGAGTGACTGAATTTGAAGAGGGGGACCACGTGCTTACTTTATTTACAGGAGAATGCATGAAATGCAAATCGTGTGCTTCAGGTAAAAGCAATATTTGCCAAGTGCTTGGGTTGGAACGTCAAGGGTTAATGCACAGTGACAAGAAAACACGCTTCTCTATAAAGGGAAAGCCCATATATCATTATTGTGCTGTTTCAAGTTTCAGCGAATACACAGTTGTGCACTCTGGATGTGCTGTCAAAATCAGTTTAAGTGCACCTTTGGAGAAAATATGCCTTCTCAGTTGTGGAGTTGCAGCAGGTACTTATCATACTTCAGTTCCAAGGGTTATGATATGAACTCAGTTTTGAGGATCATCTCAATCTTGAAATTGTTATTTTATTTGGTTGTTTATTGTTTGATGTGTTGTAAGGTAGTGTTCCATACTAGGACAAAATTATTGTACACACTCACTTTTCTAACGGGTAGAGCTTAATATACATTTATCATCACATGTTTTTGAAATGATTGTAAAGAAACATGAATTTGCCTAAAAATTAGGTCTAGGTGCAGCTTGGAAGGTAGCAAATATCACAGAAGGATCAACTGTAGTTATTTTCGGTCTTGGGACTGTAGGCCTTTCTGTAAGTATGTGTACTGTTTTGTCATATAATTGCTTTTATCAAGATTCAAACTTGTGGTTTTTTTTTTTAATTTTAATATCTAGATCTCGCCATTTTGCTACTTTATATCCGCATAGGTTGCACAAGGAGCTAAAATGAGGGGAGCATCTCAAATAATTGGTGTTGACACAAATCCAGAAAAGAGTGAAAGAGGTATTGCCATTGTTATTTTTGGATATTTACTATTTTATTTGACATGTAATGTCATAAAAGATCCTCTACGATGTTCATTTTATTCTCTTAATCATTCAGCAAAGGCTTTTGGAGTAACAGACTTTCTGAACCCAAACGACCATGATCAACCAATTCAACAGGTGTGTTCTCATATTTTGATTAAGCAGCAACTTATATAATCGATCTATAGGATTCCGGAAAAATGATGGGAACATGCAAGAGTTGGGATGCGTTTGGTGTAGTGAGACTGAGAATCATGCTCCACTTATAGCAATCATCACTAGCTAATTCATGAAAGAATGTAAAAAGACTGTCCAAATAAATACCCTTGAGCCAAAATTCTTGAACTTATTCTTCCAAACTGCAGATTTAAAATGTTCATGCTGAATCTTTTACCAGGTCATCAGCCGTATTACTGATGGTGGGGCAGACTATGCATTTGAGTGTGTAGGAGATACTGGAATCATTACTACTGCATTACAGTCTTGTTGCAATGTACGGTTTTGACATCAATGATTACTTTTAGATTCCCTTATTCCTTTGAATCTGTGCAATTAATTTCAAATGTCTTATGGGTATTAGGGATGGGGTTTGACTGTTACCCTTGGTGTGCCGAAAGAGAAGCCGGAGATAGCAGCTCACTATGGACTATTTCTGACTGGAAGAACACTAACGGGATCTCTGTTTGGTGGATGGAGACCAAAATCAGATATCCCTTCATTGGTTGATATGTATCTAAGGAAGGTAACAAAACAATAAATCTATTTTGAATATCCATTCATTTCCTGTTGGGCTTAGAATCATATTTTGCCGGACCTCATTGTAAATTCTATTTGCAGGAAATTGAGATTGATGACTACATCACACACAATCTGGCATTTGAAGATATAAACAAGGCATTTGACTTGATGAGAGAAGGAAAATGCTTGCGTTGTGTTATCCACATCTGATTTTTCTGATGAAATCTAATGGAATGGATAAGTGATCATCTGTAAACTGTCATGGCAGTCTCTACCAACTGACCAAGTATTTCATTCTTATTGCTTGAGTTTGATACAGAAACAGATTATGAAGTTTACGGCAGTACATGTTCCTGTGCTTTTTATACTTGGTAAACAAATTTTATTTTTGAAAATATTGACATCTGAATTTTTGTAAGATATTGGCATGTGTTTCTATTCAAGAATCGATTTCTTTTTAGTGTTTGAATGATGTTACTTCTTGCCTGGCCGGCAATCAAATTTTCTATTCAGAGAGTTATTTGTGATATATGACAAAATTTAACTGAAAAAAGATAAGTTATGTTACCATTTGCTGGCAAAATAAAAAAAAAAGAGGTTATGTTAACAGTTGAGGGTATAATGGATATTATAGTCTGGATTTCACCCACCCAAACCCAGATTTTTTCAGAGACTTGCGGGTAATATTTGTAGGAGAATTATTAATCACAATGTGTGTGTGGCATGTTTGCTTTTGAATTTAAAGACGATTCTTTATATATATATATATATATATATATATTATTTTTTTGTCAGTAATATATATGAGTTTGGACTCGGATCTTCTTGGTTTTGTAAAATTTTGAATCATACTGGATAATCGTTTTAGATAGAATTTTGGATAATTTTTTCTTCTACAATAGATTTCCTAACGACATATGCTCATGAGCTAAACTTTTTTTTTTTTTTTTTTTGGGTTTCACAAGGGTTTAATCCCTCTCGAGGTGCGTCAGACACATTAAGAGGGAACATCTTTCAATAGAGATTTAAACATGGGTTCGCTACTTCGTAGTGACTAGTTCAACATGGGTTTGCTACTTCGTAGTGACTAGTTCCTTCTACTAAATCAATCACCTGTTAGTTAACTAAATTTTTTTTGTTGGCCTTAAAAATATATCAATTTCGAGCACACTTCCTAGGGTTTTTTGCACTTTGCACCCCCGAAACATGGGAAATAGGCACTTTGCACCCCCGAAACTTAGATTTAGCACTTTGCACCCTCGAAATATGAAAAATGCAGCACTTTGCACCCTCTTTTATTTTTAGGCAAAAACTCAAGGGCAAAATAGGTAATTCAATTATAAATCTTTGGCACTTTGCACCCCCAAAACTTGATAGATTGGCACTTTGCACCCCCGAAATAAAATTAACAATTAACACCCTCCGAATTAAAAATAAATCAGCAACTTGCACCCCCGAAACATAATAAATGGGCATTTTGCACCCCGAAACACAAAATTAACACTTAACACCCTCAAATTAAAAAAAAAACACAAACCCCTCGTTTTTTCCAACAAAGTTGACCATCAGGGTGAAAAAGATCTTAGGCAAAATAGGTAATTCATTTTTTTTCCTTAAATTTTGCAAAATACATGTCACAATAATTGCTATTATTGAAACGATCAAATATATCACGTTATTATGATTTCAATTCTTTCAATTATAATCACATTATATTTTAAACAACAAACAATTATACTATTCGAATTTCAAACCTCATATTTTAATTATGTAATTTGTTCTTTTGTCCTCACGATTTTATACTTCAAGAGATTAAAATCTTTTAAATAAGTTATTTCGATACTGAAAGAAATAAAATGAAGAAAAGTCAACATTTTTTTCTTAATTAATAGAGAAAAGTCTTTCACCCAATTTCTATGACAGTGATTATGAATTTTCCATCAATTTTTGTTTTTGTTTTTTGTTTTCTTCACATATCTTAATCTTCTAATTAATTTCTCAAATCTCGTCGGATTCTGAGACCCTATTACCAAATCCATGGATGTGTTTTTCAGTTAGACGACAAAGTTCCATCCAACATTCAATTTGCTAATTTTTTTTTTTTGAAAAAAAAAAATTCAATTTGCTAGGTTGTTCAGATTTTTTTAACCCTGATGGTCAACTTTGTTGGGAAAAACGAGGGGTTTGAGTTTTTTTTTTAATTTGAGGGTGCTAAGTGTTAATTTTGTGTTTCGGGGTGCAAAATGCCCATTTATTGTGTTTCGGGGGTGCAAGTTGCTGATTTATTTTTAATTCGAGGGTGTTAATTGTTAATTTTATTTCGGGGGTGCAAAGTGCCCAATTTCTCAAGTTTTGGGGGTGCAAAGTGCCAAAGATTTATAATTGAATTACCTATTTTGCCCTTGAGTTTTTGCCTGAAAATAAAAGAGGGTGCAAAGTGCTGCATTTTTCATATTTCGAGGGTGCAAAGTGCTAAATCTAAGTTTCGAGGGTGCAAAGTGCCTATTTCCCATGTTTTGGGGGTGCAAAGTGCAAAAAACCCCACTTCCTATATTTACCAAATCTAGTTGAAAAACAACATTAATAACTAAAGAAATGATTCATATTCTTTAGATTGAAATAAACGTTAAAGTAAATTTCGTAAGTAAAAATTATATAATTAATTTTTTTTTAATCATATATACTGATTTTTTTATTTAAAGTTCGATTCAATTTTTTTAACAAACAAATCAATTTAAATCTATCTATATTTGATCATTGCAAATTTTCATTATAGTTGTTTTAAGTTTTAACCAAGCCAGATACTGATTTTCCCTTTCCTGAAATACTAAGGGCCTGTTTGTTTGGCGTTTCCCAGATTTTTTTCGTGTTTGGGAAATGCCAAACAAACATGTTTTCTATTTTCCGAAATAAATTTTTCATTCATTAATTTTCTCAAACTACTCTCTCAAAAGCCAAACAAACAACAATTTTCTTATCTCTAAATAAAACCTATACAAACTCTACCTTGATTTGACATAAAGTAACCTATCTCTTACACAATTTATCTCACATAACAAACATGATTTGACATAAAGTCTTACACATCTTACACCTACAACTCAACTCTTCCAAAAAAAACCTACACCTACTTTATTTCTCAAACCACTCTCTCAAAACCCAAACAAACAACATTACGCAAATCGAGATTATTTCACAAACCCCCACTACTCTCCCAAACTACTTTCCCAAACGCCAAACAAACAGGCCCTAATTCACTGATTAAAAAAAATACCAGTTCATTATTTAGATCGTTTGCTGATATCTTATAATAGTGACTCAAGTAAATAATAGGATTGGGCTTTTGGGCTTGAGTTGGCATAAAATCGGGTGTAGACCGGCCCAGAACCTCGTCTTTTTTTCTTTTCTTCAGTTTTTTCAGTATTGAAATTTGCATTCTTCAGCTGTTGCGTTGGCTTTAGACTGCAAATTTTCGAGTTAACGCTAAAAATAGTACCTACTCAATTGAGCATAATAATGTCCGCCGGAGAAGAAGAATCCGTAGTGGCGGCAGCGGCGGCGCGGCGAGAGAGGCTGAGAGCGCTGAAAGCTGCTCAGGAGCTTCTCAGCACCCCTGATGACCACGACTCTTCTTCTGCTAAACCTCAACAATTGGAGCGCGAAGAAGAAAAAATAGATAATCAGGAAGAAGAAGAGGAGTAAGCTTCCAAGTACTCACTTTTTCTTTTAATTAAAATTAGTAATTCTATAGGTTTAATAAGAGAGTGCCAAACCTTCAATTCTAGGGTTTGTAGCCTTTTGAATGTAAGATATTTTTTTTCTTAACAATTCATAAATATAGATAATAATAATAATAATGATAAAATGGAGTGAAGTGTTGGTACACAAAAGTTATGATTGACAAAAGATCCCTACACATGTTTGACTATATTACGTTCTTCGTGAATCCTTGTAATTGGTTAATTATCTGAAGAACATAATTTGTATTTAATTACTTGCAGCAATGTCAATATGAAATTCCGTAATTACCTTCCTCATGACAAGCAACTTCAAGACGGAAAACTCGACCCGCCAGTACTTCCTAAATTTGAAGACCCTGTCTTGGCAGCACCTCCTCCAGAGGAAAAGAAAGAGGTGTTTCATCAAGCTCTACTATATATATGTGTGTGTATTAGTATACTTTTTGTGCTAAGCTAAGTAATTGTTCAGGATCCCTTTCTAAACATTGCACCGAAGAAACCAAATTGGGACCTGAGAAGGGATGTACAGAAAAGACTTGACAAGCTTGAAAGACGCACACAGAAGGCTATGTTGGTGCTCATGGGTATGTGATCTCTCATTTGCTTCAGTAAGACTTACTATTAGCAAATCTCTATCTTGAGTTTCCAAATGTTGTGTTGATGACGTTAACTTGTGGTGATCATTATATAGTGCATTTGAATTTCTGTAGTTACTGATCAATAGGTCTTAATCTTCTCTACTAGTTTCATGATTCTCGGAGAGAAAGTGAAATAGTTTAGATTAGTTACTTCTTCAATCACATGCCTAAAACAGTCCCCACATTTGTTTGAACTATGTGTGAATAAGCCTAATACGTTCTTGACATTTCCGACAGTACGTTGATGCATAGATGGAGAACAAACGAGATCACTAATTCCATCTTAATCAACCAAGTTATACAAATTCTAAACAGTTTACCTAACATAATATGTCACTCCTCTCAGGGAACTAGTTCTAGTTTGAATTATCACGAGGTTCTAGATGATGGTTTAAAAAGTGAACCTTTTGCATCTTTACAACAAGTTATGGTTAATTGTTAATGGCAATCATGTGTTTACTTTTTCGAAAGTATAGAGCTATTTTGATCAATGAAGGTTTCTGTTAAAATTAGTCCAAAGAATGTATTTTATATTTTTCTCGGAACAGTTGTACCCCAAAACAAGATGACCTTTTTCCATTCCTGTAACTCTTTTAAGTCCAAAAGAGCCAAGTAGATAAGGTTAGTGTTTGTAGAGTAAGCTTATTTTGTTTTCATCTCTAGTTTTGATTGTAAGCATATTTAAGTTCTAATTCCCAGCAAATACATGTCTCTTAGTAGATGTATCAGATTAATTGTCAACCCAGGGACCAAGTTACTCTATCAAAATCAAATTGTCACTTGTCTGCTTCTAAAAAACATCAACTTTTGGTGATTGAGAGTTGCATGAACTATACAATAATTAAAGATTTTCGAATTATAAACACCACGTTGATGAGTATAAAAGCCGACATGAATACTTGTAAGGATTACATGCCGATTACTGGACTTATTTTGAACCGTATCTTGTGCAGAGCGGGAAGAAGCCAAAAGGAGAGTAGGAGAAGATGGTGCAAATGGCGTAGAATGAATAGAAAGTAGCGGAGAAGACTGAAACTGTTTAAATTGTGCAAAGTTTCAATTGATTATTTGAGAAGCATTGAATCATGGATTGTGTCTGTATTCTGTAACACTAGCAAACATGCAATTTCTTCATACTCAATCAAGATATATTTGAAAAGATGGATACGTAGAATTCAGCCCAATTCAACAAGAACCATTTATTCTCATATACTACACGAGAGATATTTTGACAATCATAGCAACATAGACAAAATTTGCCTGATTATAGTATGACTTCTTCTAAAGTGATTGACCATTCGTATTCATTTCTAGGCAAAATTGCATGTTTCATTCATCAAATTTCTGTCATGTATCAAAAGGAGAAGACTTTTCTTCTTTTTATTCTAACTTAAACATATTCTTTCTTTCAATCTTTTAGGTTCATATATCAATTATAAAATTAAAATTTGAAAAATAACACGTCAACTAGATAGACTGAATATGTCTAATCAAAAAGAAAAAAAATGCTATCTTCTTCGCCAAAATATTGAATGGTTAAATCTTGAGGCATTAAGATCAAATCTGTCGAGCCAAAATGATAAAAATATAATTTTTAGTGCAAATTGTAAGTTAGCAAACTAAATGAAACATTACTCATTGACCTTGAACTCTTTTATAGTTCCATAACCACGGGAAAATACTTTTGATACCAAATTTTTGTTCAGATTACATATTTGATACCAAGCTTTTTGGAAAAACACATTTGATACTATGATTTAGGACATCTTGACACATTTCAGTTGGCTGTCAATTTTTTAATAGAGTTCATCACGTGCGCAATACGTGTCCTTTAAGTTGCACGGGTTTTACACGTGTATGAGGTAAAATTTCGTTTTTTGCACGTAATGTATTCGAGCAGGGAGTATTTGAACATAATATTAACTTTATCATAACTCCTTCGTTACATGGCCAAATTTCCTGTTCTTTATATGGTTTGAAAGCTCTTGACGTGATATTTCTAACGGTAAATCCCCCCCCCCCCCCCCCAAAAAAAACAACTTATGAGGTTGAAGAAACTAAAAGCTACTAAGGAAAAGATTATACATAGCAAATGTTCTCATGATGACACTAATGGGATTTCCTCATGAAAAGAACAATGGAATGAATATATGAATCAACATATTATTATTAGCTTCAAAAGACGTGGAGGAGTAAAGAATCCATGAGCTATATTATAAGCACAAACATGGCTATGAAACAGTCAATTCCCAAACCAAAACCGTTAGAAATTTAGAATAGATTTGTGTTTGGGCA
Source organism: Penstemon newberryi var. newberryi (assembly GCA_030819805.1). Classification (NCBI taxonomy): domain Eukaryota; kingdom Viridiplantae; phylum Streptophyta; class Magnoliopsida; order Lamiales; family Plantaginaceae; genus Penstemon; species Penstemon newberryi. The sequence goes on from JAUALY010000008.1 coordinate 3,555,778, forward strand.
ACCATAGAAGAAGATAAATATCATCGAGCAATACCTGCTGCCAAAATTTTACCATCTCACTTTTAATGCAATACAAATAAGGCAATTTTCCTTAAATCTTGATTTATTTCCTAATTTAAAGAAACCCAAACCAAGAAGGGCTACAACCTTTATTCCTTTCTTGAATCCAAAACGCGTAAATCATATAATTAGGGAATAAAATAAACTTATCATCAATTAACCAACTTAAGCTTATCTTCTTTTCCTACATCACTCCGAAGTCAATGACAATCCTAATATTTGTATGAATCCTTGTACTAACACAAAACCAACATCAAGAAATTCCTCTATATATATAAATTTGGATATCCATTGCTTAATTCACATCGATCACATAGTAAAAAACCAAGAAAACAAAATCTGCAATTAATATACGTTGGTCGTGATGGCCTATGTTTGGAATCATCAAAATCCTCCACAACGTCAACCAAACCAACCCGCAACACCTTATTTTCCGTCAACCATGTTTGGAACCATGCGGCCACCTCTGCTTGTTGCTCAAGTTGATGCCCATGCACACAATACTATTCCTCCATTTTCCATATTCCCGATCATGTCACAACAAACATATTTCGACCATGCGCGCAACTTGAGCTTTACGCATTCGTACGGAGTTACCCATCCAAGATCAAATTATGATATTCCAACTCTTTTTGGCCCAGGTGGTGGCCTGATTAACTAATGTCAACTCCGAGGGACGACCTAATTCCTCTCGAGAAGACGATAATCTAATGATGTCGTTTGTTCTTGAAGAAAGCAGAAACCAAGAGAATCCGAGCCCGACCGATGGACTTTCGTTGTCGATCATTGCGAGAAATCTCAAAACAAGAGATTGTAATTTTGTTAGACAAGGGGACGATGAAGATGTAATATGTGTTGTCTGTCAGGAGGATGGTTTGTGTCAAGAAAATGAGAAAATCGGCACTCTCGACTGTGGGCACGAGTACCATCAAGATTGCATAAGAAAATGGTTGCTTCAAAGGAATTTTTGCCCTTTTTGCAAAGCTACATCTAGATTGAACATTTCGTCTCTTAGTACGTATTGTCATCATTGTAATTTTCAATCTTCTTATATATTGAAATTTAGTTCTGCATTAATTGATATTGTATTATATATGATATCCAATTGTTCAATGTGTAATAAACAAAACATTCGTTCCACGTTAATATTATAACTCATTCAAAAGTGAAATTGGTATGTAAACAAGTACTAAGAAATTCGGAAAGAAATAAAAAAAAAAACAGTACTGATTGTTGACTGTAATGCGCGCATAGCTAGTTTGATTATTTGCTATTGGCACCATCATCTTTAATCAATTCTTTTTAATTCATAATGAGGTAGTGGTGGATATATACCTATTATTAGTTAATTTGAGATCGATTCTATGATGAAGCACCCCTAATTAACTGTATGTGTATGTCTAAATCATTATTAGCCCTTTAGTTAATTTCACTCTCTTTTCCACTTGCTATGAAACCTTTAACAGATTTCTCTACTTTAATACTAGTCTTGGTACGTAGTTTATTTACTTTTTTACTTTGATGGATATTTAATAGTCTACTTTTTTACTTTTTTATATTTAATTTTGTTGTAATATATATGATTTATTTGTTCTTTCAATCTAATTTGGTATCATATGTCACTATTAAGTTAGTATATTTTCAAAGAACGGGTGCACACAATTTTTATAGTTGTTTCCTGAATTTTAAACGAAATTAATCCAAATCTTCAATTCCTAATTTTGGTGATAAATATGCAATAATCAATTTTAAAATTTAGTTTAGATATTCAATTTTAATTTTTTTTTTCTGGGGGGCGGGGGGTTTAAATGTACAAATATCAGTTTTAAAATGGAGTTAAAATACTGAAATCCTAATTTTGAGGGTAAATATATAATTATTACTTTTAAATTTCAACACAATACCCAAATTATCGAGGAAAAAACCCTCATGTTTGATTAATTTTCGCAATTGGGCCTAGGATACCAAATTTACTTTAAATTTGTATATTATGGTATAAAATTGTCAAATCGAAATTAAAACTTATGGGGTACGCTCACGCTTTAATATGAGAATATTTAACTTTTTTTTTTTACCCCAATTTATAAGCATAACTCTCATCGTAGCGAAACCATAAGGCATAACCTTAGTTCAAATTGATAAACCTAATGGAGGGGGTGGTGGGGGGAGTAGGGGTAGCTGGAGCTCCCCAGCTGCCTCGACAGGCGCATCAGTGCGCCTGTCAGCTGCATAGGCGCGTGTGCCTAGACAACAATTAAGGGGTGTCACTTGGCGCCCCATGATTTAATTTTTTTTTTGTTTGTATTATTAATTAATAGTGTAATATTTATGTGTTTTGGGATATAATTCCTTGTTCAAATTTTTTTGTTCAACTTTTATTGTTCACATATTTTTTATATTTTTAATTTATTAAATTAAAATTTTAATTTTTTAAAAAAATGACAATTAAAACTAAATCATTTAACTAAAATATAGGTGATTATATATTAGAACAATATGATTTTTGAATTTAATTGAAAATATAATTTAAAACACTTAGACAAAAAATATCCAAATTCATACTTAATTTATATATTAATAATTTATTTATAATATTTTTGTAAACATATTTTTTTGTTGAAATTTTAGTTAATATATTTATCAAATTAAATCACCAACATGAATTTTAATAAATTGCAATGAAAAATATTATTATTATAGAATTATTATAATGGTAAGAATGAATAAAAATTAAATTGAATTAAATGAACATAATTAAATTTGGATAGACCGAAGGTGGGGGCAGGGGCAACTGGGGAGCTCCGGAGCTCTCCCCCTGCCCCCAACATTGGGTTCGCCCTAAGTTAGCAAACTAAATGCAACATTACTCATTGACCAACTTTTTTATAGTTCTATATAATTCTATATCATGTTTCTCGAACAGGAGAGTAACATAAGATGTTAAATCAAATAACTAATAAAGTCTTCCACAAATCCTTCACCATAAAAACATTGGACAATGTTGCTAACTTCATTATATGAGCGCATGAAATTAATACTACAAATTATTCCTTTTGTTACTTCCAGTCCCAGATGAATATTACACACAGAAATTGAATTCTACAAGCCTCTACTTTAAGAGAATTGCAACTTCTTTGAGAAATGGAGAATTAAACATTCACTCAACAGTAAAAGTTGAAAGAAAAAGAAAAAAAAGGAATGCAATCTTGAACCTTTGAAACACAGCAGCCCAACGACATATTAACGACTCTTTTACAACCATTCGAGCCCCGCTGTGAACGCAGTGTATTTACCAGTACCGGCATTCAATGATGCCTCATGGATAGCTACCCTTTAGGCTGGTAAGAATTGGGGTGGCCCTTACTAGTTGCTTCTTCATTCCAAGAGGCATCTACATGAGGAAGCTGATATTCATCGGGTTTGAGGGCCAAAGCAAAATCTGGCAATGTTGGTGCTGTTTCCATAATTCTACAGCCCAGAAATTGTGATTAATATATGATCAAAGAATTGAAGTAATACATCTCATATGAAGATGTAAATAACATAGTGACTTACTTTTCATAAGAGTACAGATCCTTGTTGATTCGAACCTTGCTAGAAGTATCCTTTGGAATCTTTTCAGACAAATACTTCATGGTTCCCCAAAGAGGTGGATTTCTGCAATAGATAAACCGAAAAATATGTTAATTTTTCATTTCACTATCCTTTTTGTGTATTATATTCTATATTCGTCACGCCCACGCCCTGCCCCACCCCAACTAAAAAAAAAAAAAAAAAACTTTTATAATTATAAATGTGAGGGAGTCATGGAAGGGATATAGTAAAAGATTACCTAGAGATGGGAACAGATGTATTGAAAGCTTCACATGCTTTCTTGCTCTCTTTGAGGTACTCGTCTGCTGCTTGCAAAGCAGCAACAGCCATTCCATGAGACTTCTCTGTATTCCCCTCGTCTAGAATTAGACCATGATAGTAGTATGCTGCAGCCTAGGAGAATATCAAAATCGTAATATCAAAAGAAAGATCAAATATAAATCACATCAAAGTTGGATCTTTGCCAATAGAAAAGAAATTTACCTTAGCTTCAATATATTTCCACTTGACAAAAAGTCTATGCTTTTCTCCCCAGCCATTAGCTAGTGGAAGGTTCATGATGTTATCTTGCGCCTAAACGGTGACAAAAATATCTTTTGATGAAAACAAAAGACAATAATTCTTGCTAATAAAATTTTCAGGAGTCTGACACTCTAACAAAAGCGAGGAAACTCCAACAATTTATGAGGTTGAAGAAACTAAAAGAAAGCTACCAAGGAAAAGATTATACAGCATTTTCTTATGATGACACTAATGGGATTTCCTCATGAAAAGAACAATGGAGTGAATATGAATCAACATATTATTATTAGCTTCAAAAGACAGAGGAGTAAAGAATCCATGAGCTATATTATAAGCACAAACATGGCTATGAACCAGTCAATTCCCAAACCAAAACCATTAGAAATTTAAAATAGATTTGTGTTTGGGTAACCATAGAAGAAGATAAATATTATCGAGCAATACCTGCTGCCAATATTTTACCATCTCGCATGCAAGTCTTCGTTTAACAGCAAGCGTGGCTTTAGTACTGTCAATTGCAAGTCCAAGCTGAATATCTACACCCTGTTCAAGAAACAGAGTAATTTCTTTTTTTATTACAATTTGCAGAAACAGACGAATTTCATGCCCAAAGAATTTTAACTTTATATACATGAATCAATCAAGCACCACTAATCTAGGGGCAAAAATGACTTTCTTGGTGGTGTTATATAGTTCTAATACTCGAATAATGAACCAATATACCTGGCCTAGTGCTTGGAGGCAAAGTGCTCGTAGGACTCCTTCAGCAAGGTCCACAGGAAGATTTTGCCTAAAAAAGAAAGAGTGAATTTATAGACCCCATGAAGAATATTCTTCTAATTGGTATCTCGAGGCATCAAAAAGATACCTGAGTTCATTTGGCATCTGAGGGAGCACATGTCGAACAGCACAATCAAGGTAACCGGCTGCCTTTAAAAAAACATCAACAGAAGATCGTCTGCTCTCTGTTGGAAAAAGACACATATAACCTCAGAAGTAAAGAAAATTATTAGAATTATACAATTCAGAAAAGCTACGTATACTACGCTAAAGAAAGTAACTGCACTTACCTTCTGATACCTTAGATTGATAACCATCATTTGATGTTCTTGGAAGAAGTAACAAATTAGCTTGTGACAATGCTAGTGTTGCCATCAAGTGCAAAACGGATAATACTTCATACCAAGCACTATACATTGCCGTTTCCTGAATGTATATAATAAAATTGATAATGAGATGATGAGTACTCTAAATTAATTTGATTAAACAAGTAAGAAAGGTTATGCTTGACAAGTTGAAATCCTAATTTGACCTCAGCTTCATCCTCTTGATTGATCCAAACAAATGGTACCTTGTGTTGCATAGGACTCCCTGCAAAATGCAAAGGAGTAGTAACACTTAGAAATATGAACATCAACATGTGATCCAGAGATCAAAATCAAGCCAAGCTACTCGAAATTCGTCTCGAGTTCATCAATAAAAGCTTGTTTGAGCTCAATTGGTTGTCATACAAATTAAGATGGAACAATATATTTTGTTTCATAGCTTCTGAAAACTCGATTCTAACTCGACTTGTATAAGCTTAAAATGATAATATACATGTAAAAACGTCAAGTTAATCGACTTGACTAAAGCTTGTTTAGAGCTTAATATGTCAACTCATTTAACCCATAGCACACGCTATTAGGGCTATTAACTACTATGTTTACAACCCTAATCAGAACAGGATTAGAATTGAACACACTTACCATCTTTAACCAATCCCAAAAGAACCGGCAAATAGTCTTCTAAAGCATGAAGAAGATCACCCAACGTCGAACCTCCTGTAAGAAAAGGACGATGCAACATTAACAACAGACAGCATCAATGAAAACAAAACATTTCAAGAAAACACATTTATAGTACTACTAACCGTGTTGAGTAGCGGTTCTACGTCTGGTTCTTGTAATAGTTGGACCTTCTTGCCCAGCCATAACTACTATACGGGTCCTAAGGGCAGAGAGGCGTTCCACTAAACTCTTACTTAGGTGATCACCTAGTGCAAGAGAAAAATCGACAGGCTTAGGGATCCGTAAACCTGGAACATATACAGAGACTTCCCCAATGTTTGACGGTCTTCTCCTATTTCCACCTCCATCCTTTGGGGTCGATACAAAGCATCCCATGTCCGAGGAGATTTCTTCACTCTAATTCAACAAAATTGATTGACACTAAGGAGATTGACCACAATAAACATGGGATTATGGGAATAGTCAAAAGAACAATTTCTTGTATTATGACATTTAGGAGGTTAGAAGGAAATGTGAAGTAATCACAACTTCTGAAAACTGAGCAAGAGGTCAATAATAAAGTGCCAAACTCAATAAATGAAGACAGCTAAAAGAGGCAGTTGGTAACTCACGGGCATAGCTATATGTGTCAAAAATTAAAATAATTGAGGGGAGTAAATTTGCTTACCAGGTTCTTTAATTATCAAAATATTAATAGCTGGGTCAATTTCTGCAAGAGAACAATATAATCAAAATGTAAGTACAAATACTCATACAAAAAGGGAAAGAAAGTAAAAAAGAAAAAAAACTGATTTATCTTCATTGTCACAAGAAAGGTATGACAAATTGCCAACTCTCTTAATGTTAGTTGCCTTAAAAGCATTCTTCATCAAGTTTAATCACTATTTAACTCTGAATTATTAAATAAAAAAATCCCACTATCTCTTATTTTCCTCAAGAGAGAAGCTTTAGATTCAAGTAACAATACGAGTAAAGTATCACCAAACACCAGAGTTTAACAAGCAAGCAGATTTAAGCCTTCACAAGAACCAAACTAAACCCAGTACCCAGAAAAAATAAGAGAAAAGGGAAAGAACCCAGTTCAATCATTGCTAATTAAAACATAAAGAATGAGTCAATTTAGTTGAATATTAGAAAAGGGGAAAGTAAGTCAATATATCGTACCTCAAAGTAACACAGAGCTGAAAAATTCCATCAAGCAAGAAACTGTAAGAGAGAAAATTATCATAAACAAAAAAGGTGTGATCTTTTTCGTTTTTGGGATTGATTATTTTGTGGGTTTTCGTCAAAAGAATTCAGACTATCAAGGAAAATCGAATCGTATCAAATTCAAATTCAATTTCAATAGAATTGATTCTGCCACATAATTCAAAATGAACTACTCTCGAATTTCAATCACACAAAGATAGAGATAGAAAGAGAAAGGCACCGGATGAAATTTATAGCGCTATATAGAGAGAGAAAAACTTGAAAGCTTCAATCTTGAACGTAGAGTGAAATTGTGGATAAGTAGTCGTAACTCGTAGCAAGAAAAAGAGAGAGAAACATAAAATTACAGGCTGTGTCTTTGTTGAGAGAGACAGTGACGAATAAAATTACTTATTTTGCTTTTTACTGTAATTTCTTTTTTCGTACAAGTCTTGAGTTAGACTAAATTAATTCAAATGCAAATGACAATGAGAAAAGTGGCGAAAATAGACTTTTAAAGGTCAAATTAACATCTCTTTCCTCTATATTTTCAATCACACTTGAAAGATTTCCATAATCTTAGATGGGATTATGAAATTTAACCATTGTCACTTTCTATATTTTGTTTTCCTATCGCTCAATGTATCACTTTATAATGCAATAATGTAAATAAAAATTGTTTGCTGCGTATCCGTGTTTATATATGTTCCCATTTTGATGTTTAGTGAGTTCAAGATAGTGTTGATTTAGTGAGTTTTGGATTTTTTGTTTTACTAGAAAATTAGACGTTTGTTGTACATGTTTAGTTAATTTTATGAATTATAGGATTTTTTTTTTTACTAAAATTATTATTTTATAAAAAATGAAGGCTTTAACTTATTGTAATTAATCAAATAAAAAATGATGACTAATTTACTAGTTATGAGATCTTGTAATTTTGTTCTATATAAGTTCATAAGAAAAATATTTAGTTAATTCCGTAATAGTAGTTTTTATTTTAAGAGCTATATTTATTTGTCTTAAGAGCTAAACATCAATGAACGTCTTTAAATTTATATTTAACCAATATAATATTACTACATAAAGTATTAATATATTTTTCATTACAATAAAATACAACAATTAATATCATTTGTTTTTTGTATTTGTCAAATATGATAATTTTTTATCATCACGGATTTATAATATGAATATGACACCAATCATGATAAAATAAAGACAATTATGTTGATGTATATATACTAAGTGCCAATTTGGGTGGGTGGATTTGGACATGATGGATTTGAAATAATGAAATTCTAGATTTTGATCAAATGGATTTGAGTCCATTTTTAAATAGATTTTAAATTCTCTTTTATCCTGTCATTTGAAATGTATTTTTTGTCTTACCTAAGACAAATAAAATTAATTCATTAGTTTAGTATGTTTTCACTGGTTCAAGCCGTCTTTTGGCCGCTTTCATTCATTTTTTACCAGTTTAATATATATATTATTATTATGTTAACCTTTTTACCCATTTTTTACTTCAGTTATAACTTATTTTCATTGTGTTTCCCTTTTGTCAATTTCTTTTGTTTTTTTCATTTTAAATTATTTTTCTACCAGTTTCACATTTTATTTAAACTATTCTTTTATTGATTTCACTCATTGGTACCAATTTATCCAATTTCACACGTTTTCACTTATTTCAAATGTTTTTCACCAATTTCATCAGAATATTCATTGATTTCACATGTTATCACCGACTTTTCCTATTTTCACCGATTTGATCCGTTTTTTTTTATCGATTTTCAATGATTTTACCATTCATCGGTTTCACGAATTTCACCCGAATTTTCATTGATTTCACATGTATTTACCAATTTCAAGAGCAGTTTTTCATCGGTTTCATCCATCTTTTCACAAACTTTACCAGTGTTCACCAATTTCACCCGATTTTTTATCGTTTTCACCAATTTTCATCAATTTCATTTGTTTTTTCACTGATTTAAAGAATGTAGATGCAACTGCATATTTATCATGTATATATCTTTTTTGATAATAAATATTTGTCGTGTAAATTTCTCATGTTCTTACTTCTAAAATAAGTATATATTAATATCGACCCCAAGAAAAACATATTCTTGAGAATAAGTCAAGCTAAGAAACATATGTGTGCTTATGCACACACATATATAGGACATAAATAATCGAATTTATAAGATTGTATAGTGTCTTTGTATAAATTTATTAGTGTTGAATTATTAATTCACAATAGCCCAATTTGCGACAAACGAGTTGAATTACACAAAATGGTATTTAACTTGATTTAACCCTTTTCCATGGAATTTGAGGTTGCATTAACTGTTAAACTTGGTTTGATCTTTAAGATAATCAAACTTGAACTACTTAGATCAAACAAAGTATAAGTTGAGTTTGAGTAACTTAATACTACAAACTAAATATTTTGTCAATTTGAGTTTATTGAATCAAACTCAAACTGATTTTATAAAGTTTTCTTTAAAAAAGAATGTTGATCGAATACAACTTGATATGTATAGTAATGACTTCGAATGAGCTCTATGAATCGAAATAGAATTAAAACTTAATAAAAAGCAATAATTGGGAGATAACAATAGAAAACTTTCAAGCATTCCTTCATGATTTCTTGCGGACAAAATTATGCATTTAAATAATTGCTTCAAGACACAATATATGTTAAAATGTGTACAATATATAGACTTACGTTTTTTGTCGATAGAATATTATCATTCCCTCATGGATGCTAAGTTGTTTCTTTTGAGTAGTTTAGAGTTTATTTCATTCTTGGTAGATCTAAAAACATACTAGTGCTACATTACGATAATATAGATTAGTGTTAATTAATCACACTTGCAGCCATAAAAAGTGATAATTAAAAAACAGGCTCATGTAGAAGCTTAGGTGCATGTCACAGTGTTGTGGTATGTTCTTTGTCTATGTACTGTCCATAATTGGGATTATGATATTAATTCTTTTCTCTTTCTTGTTTTCTTCAAAAGATAAAATTAAAATTTTGACCAAACATAGGATATTCCCGTCATGTTTATTGAATTTTATTCTACATTAGGTGAATAGTGATAGACCCTCCAATTAATTTAATTTTGCATAGATCGCCTGTGCTCCGGCCCTAGTATAGTAGAAAACTATAATGATCTGGGTATGAATTGACCGTTTAATATCGACATTTGAACTACCTTTATAAGAATATTATTAAAAATCGGATCAAAAAAATTATTTATACAAGAAGGAGAAAAAGAAAAATATTAATTTAAAAAATATATTTACTCCCTTTTGAATTTGAAAAATAAATCAGAATAAGTTGGAAAAGTTTAAGTTTTAATAATTTTACATATTTGTTCTGGATAGCAAATGATGGGTTTAAGAGGATGGTCTTGAGAAGATTTTTTTTTTTTTTTTTTAATTGTGTTATTAATCTTCTGAAGGTGAAAAGGTAGCAAATTAAACATTGTAAGAGAAGTATTTAAATGGAAGTCAAATTTAAGTCTTATTTCTTGGTTCAGTTATCAAAGTTGACCAGTACTTTGACTACCACTAATATAAACAAGTGGGAGAGATTTCAGTAAAGTATTTAATAATACTGAATTGGGGTCTACTTACATCTACTTACATCTGATCCGATTTAATCTATTGAGGTTGGATGTCCTATACATGTGGCATTCATCCAGCATCCCGATGGATTAAATCCACCTGGATAGGTATGAATTTTTTCAGTAGAAGTTTGGGTTTTGAGTAAATTTCTCTCTTATCAATATTATGACTGTGGATAAAATAATCTGGTAAATTTGTCTATAACACTAGCTTTGATATATATTTGTTAATCCTACAATATGGAAATCTAGTTAGGGATAGACTGGGAGGAGTGATTCCGATCAAATTTCTTTGATGCTTAAGTAATGTAATTATTTCTTGAACTTGAAAGGTTGAAATTTGTGTTAGTGATAGTGTAAGACCTCCGGCGCAACCAATTATCTCATAATTAATTGATGTTAAGATCGAAACACACATATCTTAGGACAATTATAGCCAACAATTGCTCTCGCTGGAAATCGAACCCGTAATTTTGGCTCATATACCACTTGTCGAACCCCAAGGGCAACCACTTATCCCAAAATTAATTGGTGTTAAGAAAGACGTACGGACATCCTAACCTTATAGTGCATTTACACACAAACATGCACGACAATATATAGACAGTGACTTGATCACACCAAGCCTTCATATGTAGGATTCTCTTCCATGGGACAATTACTACCAAAATTCTGATTTAAAGTATTCAACGGTTGAAATCTGGACAATTGGACAGTTTGTTGGCAACGCATTTCAGCAACAAAGCAAAAGACATGTGTTCGTATCACATATCATGATATGAGAAATCATTATAATAAAATGAATGACCAATCAACATCTTGAAAAAAATACCAAACCCCTTGTAAATAAATATAATCGTGCTTGAGAAGCCTCTGTCTTTGCCTTTTATATATAATATCAGCAATGTCTAGTTACTCTCACTTATATCAAGTAATAGTAATGTATTTTGTACGTGCATAATTTATGACATACACATCTTATTAATTAATTATGTATCTTCTTGTTCTTATTCTTTCCGTTTCAAAATATCTGTCGTTTTAGAGTTTTGCGAGGATATTAAAAAACTTAATAACGTTGTGGAAATTGACCACATGTAAGAGAAAACATTCATTGGACCTCATCTTAGAGGACTGTAGGAATATGTTTGCTAGTTTTTTTTTTTTTTTTTTTATTTTTTTTAGAGAGAAATGATCATTACATCTATATCACTGACTTATAATCTATATATTGAATTACAATCAAATCACAAAGAAATCAATAACTAAACAGTAGTGTTAAACTAGAAGAAAAACCGATCAACTCAATGGCAAACGATTTGACCAAACTAGAACACATAATGAGCAAAGGACTACACTGGAAATAAGAATCACCAGACTTCAAATAAAAGCTAATAGAAAAAATAATAGGCAATGATTGTGCCATTCTGAATTTTTTTTAAAAAAAAAAATCTATAGCTTACTTAATATATAAAGATATTACTACATTATTATGTATTATCAATATAATTAGGTGATGTTTGGATATGAATGGTGTGCCCTAGCTAGTCCATGAATTTTTGTAATAATTCATGGACTAAAAAAATGACATTGAATATTTAGCTATACATCTATTTTTCGTAGTGCCACTTATATGTATAACGATATTTTTTAACATGTCACAGTAACGATGTGACTAAATATAAAAAGGGATTATTGCATTTTTGGTGCCACAACTATAGCCCATTGGCATTTTTACCCCGTAACTTTTCGGACTGGCATATTTGGTGCCACAACTTCAACATCAGTGGCAATTTTGGTGCCAATTGAGGCCCAATTTTGAAATTGGCCCGAAATTCCCCCATGTACGGGCCATGTGACATGAAAATTGGGGATTTTGACCATTCAACACCTTTTTCATGAAAAAAAAATTCCACCGACCAAGAACTAGGCTACTTGGATGTTTTTATTTGGGGAAGAATAAGAAAGCGGGTAACAATTTAATTAAGAGAATGTTTGGTGAATTTCATAGGAAAAGTTAGGATTTTAAATTTTGGTATTTTTTTTTATTGAAAAAGACGTTGAATGGTCAATTTTGATATATTACTAAATCACATGGCCTGCATATGGGGGAATTTCGGGCCAATTTTAAAATTGGGCCTCAATTGGCACCAAAATTGCCACTGATGTTGAAGTTGTGGCACCAAATGTGCCAGCCCGAAAAGTTACAGGGTAGAAACGCCAGTAGGCTATAGTTGTGGCACCAAAAATGCATTAATCCCAAATATAAAAATGTAACTATCATAACAATATAAAGTGTCATAATAATAATAATAATAATGTCACTAAATAGTATGATTAACATTTATAGTCAATAATATTTTAATTTATTTTTTCTTATACTATTTTATTGTGACTTTAATCTCATAATGTCATTAAGTTTGATGCCAATTGATCTTTTATTGTTGTAGTGACTAATGACAAGTAATTAAATGACATCAGAGAAACAAAATTCATAGATTGTGAAAATTAATCATACTATCATTTTTATATAACAATTAATAATTAATACTACTTCTAATTATGATAGTGATATTTTATATTTAGCTATACCTCTACAAATTGTATATCGTATGTGTAATGGAAAATTGAATATGTCGACACATGTACGGTTGTGGAATTAAGATATTTAATGTTACTAACAAAATTATAATTGGTATTATAACGTCTAATAAAATATCATTTAGCAATAATTCTTTTTATTTATCAAAGTGATTTAAGTCTTAAATCAGATTTAATCCCTTTTTAATTATTGCGGGTGCAACACTCTCAACAGGAATCTAAACTCGGTTTTATTTATATATCTTCTCTATACACATTAGCATATATATGAGATATTTTCTTAAACTTTCATATACAGTATTATTATTTTCAACTATTTAAGCCTTGCTGGACATGAATATATCAGAACAGCAATCTACTCGACCTAATTCTTGATAGTAGGTGGGTTGGCTTGCTACGTGTCCACCAACACGGTTGACCTCTAATAATTGACTACAAAACGTGGCACCAAGTGAGTGGTTCTCTGTATCAAGCCAAAAAATGGCGGGAACATGACGGGACATTTTGTGAAAAACCACGTGCTATATATATAACACAACTACACCTCCTTCGACCGCCACGTGTCCGGGACATATCACTTTTATTGATTCTTTCTCATTTACTCCCTCTCATATGCATAATATTTAATTTGTCTCCTGCAGTTTGAATAAAATCATTTTATCCCTTGTAAAAAATTTAAATAATCAATTTACCTCATCATTAGAAATTGTACCTCAAAGTTGCGAAATTAAATGTGGGAGTGAATTTTTTTTCTTAAAAAAATTAAAGTTATCCTTCTCTAAGTAAAATAGTACATAGTAAAGTGTCACGTTTATATTAACGCAAATGGGTGAACTAATATAACAATACATAAAAAATAATAAAAGGGGGTAAACAGGTCCTTCTAAAATAATACAATGGAATAAATTGTTTCATATGTTTTCAAGTTTAAAATATGTCTATGTATGTAATAAATACGGGTCCATATTATAAAATACAGGGGAATCTCTTTCATTTTTTTCAAGTTTAAAATAAATATAAGCAATATAATAAATACTAGCCACCCACGCAAGCATTTTCGAGTGCATAATTTTTTGTGAGTGCAATGCGTGCTTTAATTAAATTAAAAAATAAAATTTATAAATAATATGAATTTCAAAAAGCCAATTATTGTTGCTTAACTTGTATTTTATGAAACACTATCTTAATTATTAGACAATTTAGATTATTCTGATAAAGTGGGTCATGGAGCAGTTTTCATGGTTGGAAGAGTGCAATCAAGTTTTGTGGAATTATTTTAGGGGGAAAGAGGCAGACGGTTGTGAATGACGGGGGAACAAGAAACTAACAATGTTTTTGAAGTATTTGAGTGGGTGGGTGATTATTAGTCTTATATTTTATCTGGTGGAATGAAAAGAGGATAATTTTGGGAAGTCAAAATTTTGGTGTAGCGGTATCAAAGCCGTCTTTTTGTAAGTGTGACATGACTTCCCTTTTTAAATTGTATAGATATAATGAAAGATATTTTGTGAAATCTTATTTTTGGAGGTTTAAAATGTTAGTGAGACAATATAAGTCTTTCCTAAAAATAAATGAGGACAAAATGCATTTATTTAATTCTAGGTGGGGTAAACTAAATATCACAAGGGTTTAAATGCTATTAAGCCCATTTCTATGTAATGGGGAGAGTATTTAATTATTTCCATTTAGAATCGTTATCCAATGGGTGGCCAGATATAGATATAGATCTTTGCACGGTTTAAATGGCGATGATGTCATGATGACGTATGAGGAGGGACACGTGTAGGGTAGAAGAAGATTAGACGGCTGGCTGACTTGACCTGGTTAGGTGTTTGTTGGGTCGGCCAATGGACCTACATGTATTTGCCGTAAAGGGTAGATTTTCAGATGCCCATTCTGAAAATATCCACCCCTTCCACAAAGTCTATTCTTGTTTATTTGTAAAGTTTAATAGGAGTATTTTTCTGGGTAGGAATTTGTAAGGTTTATATACTCAGTCATTCAATATTTTTCGAGTCTTTTTTCTATTTGTAATCCATTGAATCCAACTCATTTGGATTTGAGGTTTTACAAAATGGATTATAGTGATGTGCAAATACTAAAATGGGTTTGGATAAGATCTTAATCATTCAAAAGAGTTACTAGTAGTAGTAGATTTAAAGTGATCCACAAAAGAGTATTAACTTAGTCCACGATTAAACTCAAAATCGAAGAGCGGTCTGATACAACCGTCATTCACCGAATTCCTATAGAAGCTCATGTGACATCGATCTATTCGAAAGCAAATCATAAACTCAGTATGCCACTAATTTAACACAAAAAAGAACAGATTCACAGGCTAAATGATAAAAATAAAAAAAATAAAAAGTACATTATAACATGTGTACCCAATCGCGTATTAGTGAAAAATGCAAGTAAAAACACAATGAAAAATGCAATGACAACTCGAGACTAAAAAGATGAATGAGGTGAAATTGATAATGGAAAATCAATAAGAAATAGGGTTATTCAGTGTTTTAAGAATATATGTCAGAGAAATATTTGGAAAATAATATAAATTTGAAATTTCTATTTCTCATGCAAAATCTTAGGTATTTAATAGTATTTTATTTAGTTACCATATTTCTAGCTAAGAATATCCTAACATCTGCTGACCAATCATTTTTTCCCTAAACAACAAAAAGAGATTCTAGGAATTTAAAAATTGATCAAATTTTTTATATTTACAAATTGGATTCAACATATACCGTTGTGATGTTGTCCTACATCTTTTCATTTTGAATTGTAATTTATTTAGAATAGATGTAAAATTATATAAAAGAAAAAATAAATCAATAATTTGTGTACATATTTTGGTTAGTTTGCTTCGATATATATCCACGGACTAAATAATCTTTTATGGAGTTATTAAATTCTAGACTTTTAATTTTCTCTATTGAAATTGATTTTCAGTGACTTATTATTTGTTTGTTCGAAATATATAAAATTTGAAAATCAAATGTAATCACTTCAAACAAAATTAAAGTAACATCTCACAAATATCATTTATGATCTCAATTAAATTAAACAATTGCATAAAAACGAATGATATAACTCAGTATGATACGAAGTTTTTGATCCACCAGTGTCTCAATGGATTCTCACTCTCATCCATCTCCCATTATGTCGAATTTTCCCCTCCTTGAATCAAGCTGAGTACTTTTAGGTGAACAATGTAATAAGAAATATTTTCTCATTTTAACTACTTGTATTTTTTCAATTTTCTCGAATTCCTTTTCTTTGGATACTTTATTCTTTTATTCAAGTTAATGTTCTTTTAACAATTTTATCCTTTTTCATTAATGATGGATATGAGAAGTTACATATTTTTTTATTTATTTTTTAAGGTAGTTTTGTACTATAAAATTTTTATTCTCCTAAAATTTAAATAATTAATAGATTTCTTAATTTTTTTGCAATAACATTAAGTTACGTATATTTAAGAATGAAAAGAGTATTATTTATGGGATGTTACAAGTGCGCGCAAATAATTAATGTGACATGGATGTAGTAGCACTACAAAAGGCCCCGATAGAATGTCCCAAGAGCCATTCTTGATTTGACTTATTGGGATTTTCTAACCCATTTCTTTTATTAACATTAATTATACCACGATCACAATTAGTTGCTTCTATCATATGTATTGAATTTCGTAATATCACTATTTTTTTGAATTGGTATTACACCATTACATTAATTATTGTATCATAAATATATAAAAATTTTATTATTCTAAAATTTAGATAATTAATAGTTTCTTTAATTATTGTGCGACAACCTTAGACGATATGTATTTATATTTTGAAATAATGAAGGGAGTATTAGATAAAAGAAATACCACATCAGTGAAAGTCAATCTCAAGACGTCTTGTCCTACTGATTTTGGAGCCATAGTTTTTGCCACTAAACTACGATCTTATCGACGTGATTTAACTACATCAATATCATAAAACTCCAAATTTTCATAACAACAAATTTGTGTGTTTTATAGTGAAGACTCACGTAACGTTTTGGAAACTTACAAACATAATTTTGAAACATGTTTGAAAATGTGGAAATTGCAAGGATAGCGAAAGCTCCAATAAAATATTAAACCGTGGTGAATTTTTGCACAATGTCAATGAGTGTTAAAAGGATGTATCCAAACAGTCAAACACGATCTTTGCAATAGCTGTGAACCAACCTTTTTGGTAAAAAAAAATATAAAAGAAGAAGAATTTGCCATTGTTTATGTTCCAAGCGGTTGAGAATACATTGCAGGTGTAGTGTTTTAAACAAAAGACTGATCTATTAATTTTGAATGTTACACGTGACAGGTACTTGCATATGTGATATGAATGTGTATATGCTGATTTTTTCTCCACAACATATGTTCTTTGACGATGAATATTAGGCAAAATAGTATTTTACATCCTTTAACTTTTACTGGTCCGTGGAATTATGACACTTAAATTTTCAGTAAGCAAAATACGGCTGATAACTTTTCTATACCCGCAATTTTAATCTACAACTCACCAGAAATTGCCTAACTGATCAATAATTGCCAATTGGACAATTAATTTGGGGATTTTACCAAAGTGGCTGCCACACGTCAAGTTTTTTTCATACCACCATGCCACATCAGATATATTAACTTTTCGGATTGGGTACTAATTTATCTGATGTGGCATGGTGATGTGGAAAAAAATTGACGTGTGGCTACCACTTTGGTCAAACCCTCGGTTAAATTGCACAGTTGGCAATTATTGATCAGTTAGGCAATTGCCGGCGAGTTATGAAATAAAATTACTGTCAAGTGGACTAAATTTACGGTATAGAAAAATTATATGACGTATTTTACTTGTCAGAAAATTAAGTGTCCTGATTCTGCTTGTCGAAAAATTATCTATCCTGATTTCGCAAACTAATGAAAGTTAAAGGACTGTAAAATGCAATTTTGCCACAAATATTACAATTGTCTTGAATATTAAGTTATTAAAAAATATGTAAATTAGTGACCGAGTAATCTAAACCATAGCTATTATTCCTTTTGCCGCTTGGAAAATTAATTATCATCGTCATCATCATAAATTTAAATTCGTAACTACCCCGTCGACCGTTTAAATTAAATGGGCCCAAGACCAATAATGAAACCATAAAGCCCAGTAAGATTTTAAATACTGACGGAAACCGGGAACATGAGAACCCTATATAGTGAATCCCCCAATTCATTTTTATTTAAAAAAGAGAATCCCAAAATTCAAATTTCAAATCTAAAATTCTCATTCCATCTAAAAATCACTAGATAATCGTACTATTTGTTAGGGTTCAACAGATTCAATTCTTGCATTGTATAGAACTTAAATTTCCGACTGACAGACAAAAATTGTATTATCTGATCATTAGAAATTGGGTTTGATTTGTTGTTTCTTTTTGTTTAAGGTTTGGCAGAAGCATGGAAGAAATTGCAAAGACTGTTTCCGTTGTTCAGTCTTCTTCTAAATCTCCAAAAAAGGAAGGAATTATCGAAACCCATCACCTAGAAGAAGAAGAGACTTTTTCGTCTCCCACACCGGCGAAAACGAAAGAGCCGTCGCGATGTCAGAGAAAATCGGAAATAGTCGAACTTCCAGAGAAGTGAGCTTCTTACTTTAAATTTTTGACAGAGTTAAAGAAAAACCCCTAAACTGAACAATATTTGTTGTTTTTGTATTTTCAGGTATGGGAACTTATTGGATTTTTTCAATCGCATGTCTAGTTCATTGAGATTGCTCAATCTACGTAATAAGACGCCCACTTTTCAGAATATTAGCAGTCAAGTTGAAATACTGACAGAAAGGTAATAATAAGTCTGCCAATTATGTACTTATTTTGATTAGCTTAATTGTGTAGGTTGTTTTGTTCTATTTGGAGTTGCCTATATAAGTTGTTAGGGGACTACAGTTGACCTCTGAACTCTAACAGGCCTTGTTCTAAGTCGATCATTGACTGTTTTGCTTAATTGTCTCACAACAATATGTCTAGACCGGTGGATTTTATGTTGCCCTTTTTGTTTCATTGTGGGATGTACTCATGTGAATCAGATAAAATTGTGCTAGTACTTGAGATAACAAAAAATAATTAAATAGTTGTAATTAAATCTGAGAAAGTGTCATACTTTTGCTTTGCAAATTGCACTTCAGACTTTATTTAATTGCTGAGTGGGTGCTAATCTTTCTTTTGTTTCAAATTTGTGTCAGAAAATTCTTATTCAAGCATCTTGCACAGATGAAACATGTACTTCCTGAAGCAATTCAGGTTGATAAGATTCTCTTACATGATGAGCAAACCAAGTGTATGATTCCGGATATGAAGGTTGCTTTGGTATTTGACATTGTAGAAGGTCATTGTGAAGAATCTGTGTTTGTGGCTCTCAGCAATCTTTTCTCTTCCAGGCTTAGAGAGTTTTGTATCAGTCATGACGAGGTAATATCACATATTTCACATAATTATGTTGTAAATAGGAAAATGCAGTCAATGTGAATGTAGTGCTGAGGTAATATCTCCCTGATTTACATAATTGTGCTGAGGTAATATCTCCTTGATTTACATAATTGTGCTGTAAATAAGCAAACAATATACATTGATCTCTTATTTTTATATAGTTCGAAATATTTTAATTTTTCAATTCATGGTATAAAACCAAACTGATACTTCTAGGATATGGAACCAGAATCGAACTAGTTGAATGGATTTGGTTCATCTTATGGTGCAAGTCACCTGCCTCTGCAACCATGGGTATACAATAGCAAATTGGATGGAGATAAATGTTCATTATAGGGTTGAACAAACTTTGAAAATGTTAACCTTTAACTTCCATTGGGTCTTATCATTCCTTGCACAAGCATGGTTCAGCTTACAGTTCTTTTGTCATAATTGAGATGCGGAGCAATGTTGATTTGTGTTCTTTGACTAAATTATACGATGAAATTATGTCATTATTTTTCCACAAGCAGGATTCTGATGTCCCTGAAGCTGAACTACCTGAGCCATTCAACCAGAGAAATATCACGATCAAGGAAGAACCAATTTCTCACGACTTGTCAGCTTCGTGTGAGACAGAGATACTGAATCCATCCCATTTTCCTCCTTCTTTCAAAAGACGCTTTTATCACAAGGCAATTGCTTCAGGGACAGAGCAGTCTGATCTCCCTTCAGATATTAAATTTGCTAGTGTGGCTAATGAAGATAATGAAAAACCAAGGACATTTCTCAATTCATCTTCCGAAGCCAGTGAGTATGAAAACACCCCCATTAAGCTTCCTTCGAAAAGTGGCAGTATACTCGTTGAGACACCTGTACAGTCTACTCCAGCGAGACCAATTTCACCAAAATCATCAGTTCTTACATGTGAAGACGACAAAAAGTTTACTGCAAACCAAATCAGCCAACAGCCCACTACAACTGTTAAGAAATCATTAGATTTTTATAGCATGAGCAATGAAGACACTACCATCTCACATAAGAAAACATCTGTTTGCTTGTCTGACCTTGTCCTCCTAATTCATCAAATATTTAAATCTGTCAAATTTTCTCCTATTACAAAGCAAGAACTTGTTCAGAAGATTATTATGTACGATTTCGAGATCGATGAACAAAGTAAGCTCTGATGCTGTGATGTCATTCTCTTTTCTTTCATTGTTAACTCCCATTATCTTATTTCTTCACAGAAGTTTCTGAGTCTTATTTTTTGATATGCTTAGGTGAGGTTGAAACCCAGATGGAGCACCTTGAGAAATTGGTCCCGGATTGGTTTTTTAAGAAGTTGGCACCCAGTGGTGACTTTCTGTACAAGTAAGTTATTCTCTTTCTCTTAGTTTAAGATGATGCAATTTTTGGCTCACTTATTCTTTTCCTTGAGTTTATTTTTAGTTAGCGACCATTTATGTATGAGTGGACTTTAACTTATTAGGACCTTAGTTAAATCTGTGAAGTTACAAACCATCGATGTTTTTTTTCATAGGTTAAGAATTTTTTCATCTAAAGGTTCAACTCTGTGCATATTCTACTTTTCCTATATACTCACAAGAAGATGGCCTTACCTGAGTTTTTGTTCATCTTTGTTGATTGCAGTGTGAAGAAAGTATCAGACCTGAACTCCATTTGTGAAAGAATTAGTGTTGTATGATCGAAGGTCAGCTGAAGGATATGAACTACTTTAGTGTTAGTATGCACCATAGTGAAGGCGTGTAATGATAATTATTTACGATTGCCATCAGTAGACAATGTGGATTATGGGCCATTTGTAGGCTATTCTGAATATTTAGAATGACCGATTTGGTTCCTGCGGTTTTTTGATATAATATTTGAGAAAAAATGAATTTACTGGCAGGAATTATAGCCAGATATTAAGACCCAAATCATTTGATTTGTGAAAATTTGGTTAAATGTATTCTTTCAGTACTAATGCTTTCTTAGGATTCCTTCTTAGTTGGTCATGATGAAATTTAGTGAGATCTTTTTGTAATGTGTTCCAAGTATATGCAAATGTATCTATTTTTCGGACCAAGTAAAAAGATCTTTTACAAACTCAGGTTTTGAGAAGAGAAAACACGTAGTATATGCAAATTTGATTCATATCCGTAAAATGTTTTATTTTCACTTAAAACTTAAAAGCAAATAAGCTCTAGTACATCTAGACGGAGCAATCTTTGCATATTTTGAAAAAAAAATTCCAAGTTTATTTGTTTGCTTTTTCAGTAAGGTTAGAAATTTTGCATTTACAACACCAAACCACCTCCTTTGAAATTCATAAAATCTCCGTTAACCATATAGAAGAAGCACCAACATGGACAGTATATCTATCCTACATTACATGACAGAAGAGGTAAGAAAAATTGGAAGCATCAAACAACCCTAAACAGGTAGACCTTTAAGCCATCAATTTTTTCCGAAATTTGTTTACGCAGTTGGTGCACACGCTACACATATTTTTAGAGCAATAAACAAAATAAATATTATATTTCTTTAATTATAGAACACATTTGGTCAAAAAATAAATTATTTATAGAACACATTATAATCCATAATTACATCCTATGCATTTTATCGGGAGGAAAAAAAACGGAAAAAGTGAATTGTGAGATTTAACAGAAAACAAGAAACTTGAATTCATTGCAACATGGATCAATATATTACCAACTAAAAACACACTCAGTGTGCTTTGATACTGATGTTACATTTGCTAATTGTCTTCTTAGAGTTGTGCAATGTTGGTGCTTCTGTGACCTATGTTATGTTGAGTATCCTCCTAAGATAGTCCAGCTGCTCGAATTCACCATTAAGTTCTTCCCACTGCCACACATTACAGAAGAACAACGCATCAACGTTAGTGAAACGACAAAACAATATCTACCAACAAGTACTATTATGGCGATTGTCAATCAAACTTTAACTGCATTTTGTTTGAGAATTGGAAAGGTTAGATATAACATAACAGAAACTACTCAATCTTTAACTCCAAATCGATATGTAAAAGCTCAATGATGTTTGGCTGATTCTACTAGTACCACCAAATTGAACGTATCTTGGAAATCTGGATAACACACAAAATCTTTGATAGACAGATTAAAAGAACAAATATTACTTACTTCTTGATGAGGCACTGAAACAAGTTTCCACCCAGCAGCAGAAATGAAACGGCGTTTAAGCATTGTATGCCCGAGTGGTACTCCTGAAATGGATACAAATGTAGAAAAAATCACATAATGCTAACATATTTTCCAGGTAAGTTTCTACCAATATAATTCGGTATACACACCAGAGTTTCTTGAAAAATGAGTTGGCCCATCGATTTCCAGAGCAACTTTTTGATCAACCAAGACTGCATCCAAAGTGTACCCCTCTACGTTATATTCTTTAACCCAATCTAGGCCAGTACTAACAAGCAAACGAGCCACTTCCTTCTGAAACGAGGAAGTCACCTTCTGATTAAACCTCTTAGTTTTTCCAGCACGTGCAATTTTGTTCTCTAGCTCATTTGGCAGCGATAAATCAAGATGAGGGCACTCTAGTTTCAAGCACTGGTTCACGAGATAAACCTGAGAAGCAAACATGATATCTTCTCTATACTGCTCAGAAATTTGTTGCTCCTCAAAATGGCTCAAAGTTTTCCACACATGGGAAAAGAAAACACGATCCATTTGCCCAAGAACAGCGTATGACCAAGATATATTACCTAACTGATCTCTGACAAACATAAGAGTAGGAGGGCTAGAAAGTTCGGTACTTTTTACTCTTCTCTCATCATCAAAATTAAAAGTTTCATTAACTGAGCAGCACTTAAGTTGGTTTATGTCTCTAAACACATTGTCGAGAGATTCCAATAAAGCGCCTGCAGGCTCATGTAAAGAAGCAAAAGCCCACAAAACTTGAGCGATTTCTTGTTCCTGAAACGTGTGAATTATATTTGAAGCCCTCTTTGATAACTCAGAAAAGAGTTCCGGAGCAGAGTGCTGCATAGAAGCAAAAGCTCCAGCTAAGTTAGCAACGTTTTGCGAATTGAACTCAGATGCTTTAGTCAATGCCACCTCAGCAACCCTATCCATTTCCGATATATAAAGAAGCTCGCCACCGATTTTCGAGAGGGCCCATGCAATGTTAGAAACACCCTGAGCCGAGCACTCGGGTAAAGCACTCATTGCCATGCCCACAAGCATACACATCTCCTTTTGCCGTGCAAAACCCAACCTTCGAGTCCTCATCATCGACACTTTCTCCATGTTCTTGGCAATCCTATGCAAAGCTGTGGCAATATTAAAAGGCGAAAGAGGTGAAGGGCTAAGCCCTTTCATAACCGCCATAATAATGTCACCGGTAACCTCCAAAACTTCCTCAGCAGTCTGCGATTCCACGATTAATTTATTTAATTTAATTTCTTTTCCACGATCAGAAGGACCCGAGAATTGTGAAAGCCTCTGAACAAACGTTTCCATGGTCTTTCCCTTTCTTTCTTCGAACATCCCACCTGCAATCATACCCACGGTTCTCCTAAGATTATTAGCCTCATCTGAGGACTCCACATCAAATTCTGCATCATCTAAGCCAATATCGAGATCATCAATATCGTTAATATCATCATAAACATCTACGTCTTCATCAAGGCGGTTTGCTTTAAGAATCTTGGGTTGCTTTTTCTTCTTCTTCTTCTTCTTCTTCTTGTTCTCACGAGTAACTAAACTCTCCATTTTAGCGGTCAAACCTCGGGCCTCTATAGATTTCAAAGCAACTTTCCTAGCTTTCACACACCAGTCCATTGGACTAGATTCTTCCAAAAGCCTTGAGTTGGGCTGTTTTTTCCTCTTATCAGGGGATAATTTTTCAATTGGGTTTACCTCTCCAAGAAACTCTGCCTCCCAAGTTGCAGTACTAGGAGTTGAATTCAACTCCTTTTCTTTTTTATCGCTCTTTTCATCATCCTCATCATTATCGATGTAATTAGCAGTTTTAACAGATAAAGAGTTGACAATTCTTGTGCTATAATTTCTTCCAGAATTTATGCAACAGTTCTTTTCGAAAAGGGAACCCAAATGAACTTTTGAATTAACGATTGGGAATGAAGTCCTAAAGGCGATTGCTTTTGTTGATGCTAACTGCAAAACGGGGAAGGAGCTCAATAAAGCTGATGTTTCCATGTTTTTACCTTTCCTTTTTTGTTCTTTTCTCAACAATTTTGGCCAAGTATTTCAAAGATATGGGTATTTTAATATATGAACTCACCAAAAGCAGATAGGCAACCTAATTGAGAGCTTTGATTGTTGGCATCCACCTCTGCCGCTCAGGCCAAGTTGTTTTCAGTGATTAATCTGTGTTTTAAAAAAAAAAAGAACTTGGAAATGGATAAGAGTACATCTTTTCCTTTTCTCAAGCTTTGCCCCAATATCGTGGGTTTCTGCGCACTTTGCACCCCCCAAACATGGGAAATATGCATTTTGTACCCCAAAACACATAATTAGCAATTTACACCTTTAAAATACAGAATTAGCACTTTGTACCCTCAAAACAGGAACAATTAAGCACTTAGCACCCCTCCCATTTTCCGGCAGAGTTGACCATCGAAGTCCAAAAATCTAGGGGGCAAAATAGGCAATTTATTTTTGGATGTTTGGTGCATTGTTGAAACATGAAAAATTGCCACTTTGCACCCAAAATAGAATTATCACTTAGCTCCCTCAAATTAAGAACAACTCAGCGACTTGCACAATGTCGATTCTTTTCACGTAATGTAGTATTGTATAATTTTTGTTTTATATCTTCTATTACTTTTGATTCAAATTTGATTTATATTTTTTATATGACTTGACATAACAATGTTGATTTAAACAAAAGTATTACAATGTTTATACTAAGTGTAATGTTAATTTTCTTTAAATATGGTTGATTATGTCTACAAATTAAATAAAACATGCTTTTTTACTTGAGCATAAAATTTATTGATACTAGGGAAAAAACACAAATTATACATAAGATTTGGGGGAAAATTATAGATCACCCTTCAAGTTTGGGAATTACACAAACTATAGCATTGGAGGTTGAAGTTCATCCAAAAAAATTAACTAAATTGCTAAAAGTATCAAAATGCCTCTCTTTATATTATGTAAATTACATGTAAGAAATCACAGACTTCATGAGTATTGGTCTTAATATTTACACTAAACTAAGGGTTAGTATGAGTAATTCGATCAATTATTAATCTAAATTTGCTTTCTTACTATAATCTGAATATTTAATAGTTCAGTTATTTAAAAATATGTAAAAAAATAAATTTTTTTCTTTATTTATTCATTTAAATATGCATATCAGTTAGGTAGATTTTTTCTAATTACTTTATTTATTATAATATTAAATTAGGTATATTTATTTTATTTATTATAACTTCAAAATGGGTATTTTTATTTTATTGAAACTTCTATATGAGTATTTTTATTTTATTTATTTAAACTATGTTTTTACTATTATTTGAATTTTTGTTTCTTTTATTTTAAATATTTATATTTAATATTTTTAGTTTAATTATTTCATAAATTCAAAACAATTCAATAAAATAATATGAATATACACATATAGAATTTTCAATAAAATAATAATTTATTTTGACAATTAACTAAATAAATATACCTAATTTAAAATTATAATAAAAAAATGTAATAAAAATTATTTTTCTACATAAAAGATTATTAATTTAAAAATAAAAATAAAAACCTATCTCGGTCGTCCCAACACATCCCCAACACCCGTACAGAACCCACCCCATACCTTTCCGTTCTCTCACATGTTCCCCTTCCGTGCGCCAACTCGCCACGATAGATTTGATCACAATATAATGTCGCATAGAAGATGAAGGGGTGGATTATTTTAATATTTAAAAATATAGAAAAAATATATCAAGGATATTTGTCGTAAATACAATACCTCTGAGGTAGATTGAGTAATCTCTCAAAGTTTGAGTATGATTGCATAATTACACTAAACTTGAGGGATGTTTTCATAAATTTTAAAATAATAAGAAAGGGTATTTCTTGAATAAAAATTACTTTATAATGCCATCAACATGTAACGTCACGAATAAGCACCTTAAGATGATAAATTTAATTAATCCAATACATATGGGGTAGTTCAAGTATTTTCCCAAACTTAAAAGGTGGCCAATGAATTTACACAAAATTTGAGGAATAGTTCGAGCAATCCTCTCTTAGTATTATTGAGTTTAAGCATTGTCAATCATCATATAGTCCATATTTCATGAAGAAAAAAGATATCCGAAGCAATCATTTTGATTAGGTCTAATAAAAATATTTTTAGCACGGTAAAAAAATATTGAAGTTGTAATTTTCATAGACATGAATTTGTAGTGATCATAATACATTGTAATTTATTTATGTAAATTAAAATAAATTGATATAAATAATTTGGGTTTGTGCATAGCACGGGGATAAGCTAGTATTTTTATATGGGATGATATTTTCTCTTGTACTTGTCCATTGAATTTTGCAACAACAGTGCAACCTCTTCAGTAGTGTATAATCTTTCGGAATCATCAGATGAGTGTTCCTTCTTCTTTTTGTTACTTGATTTCTCAGAAGCTATCAAGGCAGAAGTTGAAGTTTCATCCAATCCAATTTTCTTCATATCAAACTCATGTGTTATCAATGATGAGAACAACTGATCTGTCAATGAGATCTTTGATAAATCTCTTAGCTCCTTCAGGGGAAAATGCAAGACTCCCCTGTGTTATACTAAACCTGCAAGAATCTACCCTGTGAAATTTTTATAGCGCTAAACTTCCTTGTGTTTTTAATAACCCAGCAAAAACACCCAATTTGTAAAAAATAGGTCGTTTTGGATCGACATATTTCAAGAAATAATTTTAAAAATGTATCACGTGATGTTGTAGGAACCAACTTAAAGTATTTTAAAAATAGTTTCTTGAAATATGTCGATCCAAAACGACCTATTTTTTATAAATTAGGTGTTTTTTGCAGGGTTTTTGTGAACACAAGGAAGTTTGACGCAATAAAAATTTCACAGGGTAGTTTCTTGCAGGTTTAGCATAATACAGGGGAGTATTTTGCATTTATCCCGCTTCTTCATGGCTATAATCTTCATGTTCCAGTTAGATGGAAGAGCTTTGAGAATATTGTTTGTGATCTCCTTATCAGTGTGAGTCTTTCCAAGAGCAATGCATTCACTGAGGGCGTTGTTGAATCTAGCATCCATTTGATCTATGGTTTCACCATGCTTCATCTAGAAGTTGTCAAACTTCTCCAGAGCCATGCTTAGATTGTTTTCCATAGTAGCTTCATTTTCTTTATTTTTTTCACAAAGAAAATCGCATATTCCCTTTGTTGTTTTAAGATGGTGTACTCTTTTGAACCAGCAGTCAGATCGAGCTTATGGCTTTAAAAAGGATATATTTTCCAACTTTATCCAAGTTGTGCTTTTTGACTTCTTCATATGTCATCTCTTCCAAGCTTTTCTCTAGCATTTTGCCTTCTCTAGCTGGATTCAGTTTCAGAATCCTGATTGGACCATGTGAGATGACCTTCCACACATGGCCATTATAAGCGGACAGAAAAATTAAAGTTTCATCCTTATCTTCCATTCGCTCAACTCCATGACATTTATCTGAGGTAGATATATATGAGTATGCAGTAGTAGGCTGATGTTGTAGTAGGCGAATCTATATCTCACATTACATAAATCTATGGAATATATTTATTATTTGAAATATTTTACTCCAATTTATACGATATATAAAATACAATTTCATATTCACAACTTGAAATCATGTCCGATATGTTCAGAATACATAAGTAGTCATTGATTGATTTTTCAAAAATTACGGGGTAGAATTTTTATTGAAAAAATCAAATTGAAATTAGTATAATTTTATTCTATTGATCTAATTAAAACTCATATTCCAACACCCAATTAAATTTTTTCTGAACCGATTTTTTCAGTGAAAGATGAGAATAAAAACTTAACCTCCAATTATATTATTATATTCATTTTCATGATGTTTTATATCCTATTAATTTGAAAATCAGTATTGTGATTTTCATGTCATAGTTTATGTATTCGTATAACACAAACATAAAAGTAAAATCTCTCAGTTATTATATTTGTAAACACGATTTTATGATGATAATACATAAAAAAATTATGGTAATTAATAGAATAAATAAATAGCTTAATAAAATCATTGTTGATTTGAAGAGTATACGTAAGTACTAGTAAAAATTTAAAAATAAAGAAGGCACTGTTATTTAGGTTGGAAATTAAGGAGAGAGATAGATAATTAATTCTTCAAGGCAGACTTTCGCACTTTGGTTGGGGGGGCAACTATGAAGTAACAATAATTGCTTTGCCACCAACACTTTGCTCCGATAAGGCAATATCGCTACATAAGAAATATGGTTCTTTTTCTATATATAGTATTCACTATTCACCAAGTTGTATATATAAAAATATTAACTTATCATATATCTTAAGATACTTATTTTTATTCATTAATGATGTTGATACATGAGTTTCATAAAATATAAGGTATGGACCAAAATTTTCATTATTTTCATTGAAAAAAAGTTTATGTTTTAAATCAATAAAAATAAGACGTCTCAAAACTTTTTGTTTCTTAAATGTTCCAAAAAGATTTTGATATGATTTAGGAAAAATCCAATATTTAGCTGACCGAAACATGTTATAGAAACGAAATTTTGATCCATAATTAGGAATTTAGGCATTGAGTTTTATGAATTTTACAAATTACTTTTTTCAGAATTCGTTGGTAAAAAGCCATTATTTGGAAATAATCTTGTTGAATACTTAAAGGTCAAGGGTTCAATTCCGCTAATGTGAACTTTTTTCCTAGTTTAATACTAGTGATTGACAATTGATATTTTTGTAATCAGATTGCAATTCAATAAATTTCTGATTCTTACCAACCCAAAAAAATTATGATTCCATGATATTGATATTGATGTAATAATATTTATGTAGCTAACGTTTCTCTCAATAACCAATGGATAGAAACTTTACGTGCAATTTCATTTCAGACCAACTATGGAAGCCTTTATTGTAATGGCTAGGAAAAATTAACTAATCAAGGCACATAATGATGAGAAAATATGGAAAATTGATCGAAACCAATACTAAATCTGTCTGGAGTGTCGAGTACATAAAATTAAATAAGAGCCAGTGCAAAATAATAAAAAAAAAAAATAGAAAGAAAAAAAATCCTCAAGACTTAAATGATAAGCACAAAGAGCAATATTATCATAAATATATCTAGTTTCAATCAATCAAAGTGTGAAGAGGTTTGTGTGGATTCTCACACCCCAGTCGGGCATGAAGTACTCCTCGTCTTCTTCCACCCTGATGGAGTCGTCTTCTTCTAGCTTCAACTTCCCCATTTCTCGTAAGATGTTGCATGGCTGCTTGTAATACTGGAGGTATTCTAGCCTGTATATAAATATTCTCCAATCAAAGTCATTTGGTTCAGGAGCTACTCTATAACCAAGACTTTGTAAATTGATGTTCCAGTAAGGAGTCCATAACTTCTTGTTATTGACATCAGAAGACAACTTCCACAGGTCTAAAATCGGGGGCGGATATGGCTCATTGCAAGTTTGGGGCTCATCTGGTTCTTTCACGAGATACAACTCATCTTTGAGTTCCAAAATATTTACATTCCAATATAATACTCCTTGCGGTACACCAAAAGTCGAAAAAACTTCAGTCTCAACGTCAAAGGAGAGAATACAATTATTACCATTTTCATCACATGCGGCCCAATAAAAAGACCCACAAACAAACACACCAGAGCCTTCAAGCACGCGGCTGAGCATAATTGTGACCTCAATGGTTCTCCATGCATTGTAATGCAACTGAAAGTTATCGTTGGAAATGGACATAGTGAGGACCTCACAAACCCATGTGTCGAGTGGGTTTTTGTCAACCATGTGCACCATCATGTATTCATCCTTGGATGGAATATAGCCAAAATCAGAGGTGTGAAGTTTAAAGTCTGATAATAAAAAGCAAGGGGGATTGGGCAAGCGAAAGAATTGTCGGGTGCTAGGATTATACGAGAAGAACCTCTTTGTTCTATCGTCGGCAAAGCACACCAACTTAGCTTGGGATGGAAATTGCATGATCCTTAGACAGTTTGAAGAAATTGGGAGAGTACATTGTTGGACGACTTTTCCATAGAGATCGAAGGTGGTTAGATAATAATCATATAGGAAACCAGGTTCGTAATTTTCGGGGTATTCCGAACGATGAAAAGCTAGAATTAACGGGGGGGAAGAATTGTGTCTTTGACCATGTAATTTTCTGAAAGAATGAGATGAGATAAGAGATTTCCAGTGTCTGCAAACACACATAAACCTTAAAAGACTCTTCAATGGCAACCTTGATAGTATCTCCAACACTACATTCCCAAGTAAAAATGGGCCCCCATGTTGAATTCTAACATCAGAGCCCTGATTATGTTGCTGCTCCTCTTTCTCCATTGTTTGACAAACAACTAGCATATATCACGTGCTGTACACAAGATAATATTTTTTTTTTATCAAATTAACACATATATATAAATATATATATACAAAAATATGCATATTTGACATTACAACCTTGAATATATTCCTTATCTTCCATCGCCAATACATTTAAAGAAAAAATTAGACATAGACATGTAAGGAATAAAATGGATCAAGTTTAGGAACAAATTTTGTTTACTTAAATTAAAATGACAAAACACCAGAGTCCCAATCGAAATGTAAAACATCAAAACTGGAACAACATAAACATGACTTTACCAACATTAGAGAGTTATAATCACCCTACACACACATTTACAGAAAATTTGGGACCATATCTATTCCTAATACGTGTATCTTCTAGGAAAAGAGGGAAAGATCAGTAAAATCCGCTTGCCCCTCTCGAAAACTGGTATAGAAATTTTAGATAAATTGGCATCATTATTCAGAAATTCTAAAAGCTTCATCTTTTTAGAGGAAAGAAATAAATTCTGAACAGATTTCTAGTAGCATCAATTCGTAGAATAGGAATTTTGATTTAGATATAAATATATCCCCAAATAGCAAACCGAACCCTAAATACACGAATTTTATAAAGTAATCCACGCTACAACCTACACAGATTATGAGATCTAGAACTAATCCTGAACCAAACGAATATGATTTTCCTTAAAGCAGAATATACATGAAAAATGACAACAATAAAATCACCCAAATTCACCCAATTATAATTCTAAAAGAAAGCTAGTTTCACAAAATTAAATTCGATTTTGGGTGCATACCTTCAAAAAAAATTGACTTGGAGGCGAAGGGTAATGAGATTTTGAGCTATTGCTTTTGTTGTGGTTCTAATCAATCTCTCTTTCTTCGATCTCATCCATTCCTTATATGTTTTTTGCTAGAGACTGTTTCCTGTTAGGAATCAAATTTCTGAATAAAAAATTATATATTACTTTAAATTATGTGTATTCCTAATTTGTTTTTTGCTAGAGATTGTTTCCTGTTAGGAATCAAATTTCTGAATAAAAAAATTATATATTACTTTAAATTATGTGTATAAGGCCTAGCCCATTAGGTTTAGTTTTTTTGATAATTTGAGATCTGTTTTGGGGGCTCAATGGTCTTATTCTTATAGATAGCACTCTTCTAACCTCTAGGCAAGAACAGCATTTTACGTCTCTTCATTTTAGTCCACTTAATTTTCTGGCAAGTTAAGTGTGTTCTATAACTTTTCTATACTTATAATTTTAGTTCATCTGATTACAATTTTAGTATAAATTGAGAATTTTGTCAAAGGGGCTGCTACGTGTCAATTTTTTTTCTGCACTTAGCTCTGTCACATTTTTTTTTTGGGCCTCAAACTAGCTAAGTCTTAAATAAAAAAAAATAATGAAGTTTAATTTCGATTAAATTAAATTAACTCGACTGGTGTACATCTTATTTGAGATGAGAGTAATAAAACCCATTGTGTTCTCAAGTCAGGGCCAATGCGGGGGGATGTAGTACAGGGCAACCCCACTCAAATTTTTTTTTTTTTTTTTTTTTTTTTTTAATATAGTGCTTGTAATTAACTTTGGGTCAAATTGCTATAAAAAAAAAATCATCCCCTCAACGATAGTCCTCTAGCTCCGCCACTGTTTTTGAGCTCTCATATTTTTATATGTCAATTGTATAATATATCTATTTACTTAACATTATTTAGGTTAGTGATTAGGGGAAGTCTTAAGTTAGAAACTTAGGATTAATTGTGTTGAGTACACATTAGGAACATCCCTGAACATATATATATATATTTTTAAAATTTTTAAATAAACAATAATTATCTAAATTATACATTCATCCTCTCATTAATTTTTTTTCATCCAAAACTATCCCACTATCCCCCAAAGTTCCCCAACTATCCCACCACCCAACTCACCGCCCAATGGTAGGAGCTCTACGAGGCAAATGCCCACCTAATATGGCAGCCGCACTCTCAGAAGTTATCAGATACGAGGGTTTTATCGGTCTTTACAGAAAGATTTATTCCTTGTTGAGAGGAGACGTTCTTCAAAACTTCTCACTCGAAGCAAAACATGCATAATGCAAAACTCTTCATATTCAAAGGTCGGAAACTCCATTAATATGAAATAATGGTACCTTTCGCATTATCAGTTTGTTTTGCATGATTCGGATCCCATCCAACCAGGTCTCCCGTCTACCGATCCTCAATCTCAGACCTCGGGCAGACTAAGGGTATGAAACTCAATGTTATTAAAACCGGACCGGACCGGCCGGTCCGACCGGTTCGACCGTGAACCGGATGATGGTCCGGTCCGGTTTACCCCATAAAACCACTTGTCTCAAAAACCAGAGTGAACCGGGTTGAACCGGTCCAAAACCGGTGAACCGGCGAACATAACTTCCTTACCATTTGAGCTACATCATTTTTGTTGAATTTCTAGTACAAAAATTTATAAATTACAGAAAACTTGTAGCCAAATTTGTTTATAAATTAGATTATGATAACTCAAAATAACATTTTACACATTATCAATGAAAATTAATACTCAAATAATAATTTTTATTAAAATTTATTCTATAAGATATTTCTTTCCAATATTATTTTTAGGATAAAGAGTGTCAAATTTTGAAAATCAAATCGATATATTATGCAAGTTTGATTTTCAATATTAGACTTTTATGCATAATCATATTTTAAAATTATTAATCTCTTAGTAGTTGTATTTTTAACTTACACTTTTAAATTTTTATAAAGAAATAATATTTATATGAGCTTACAAATTAGTATCATATTACAATTATGATATAAGTTATATAAATATTATGTGATTTAATTTAAATATATTCTAAGATTTTATATATTTTGAATCAATTGTAGGATAATGTTTAAATTTTATGCATATTATATATACTTTAAAATTAAATATATTTATTATATCGACGTCATTCGATCCGACCAGCGGTCTGACCGGTTCGACCAGTAAAACCAGTGACCAGTTGGCTCACCGGTTCACTGTCCGGTCCGGTTCTGAAAACATTGATGAAACTCACCAACTTATTTATGCTTTACTTATTAACCAGTTTGTTATTACATATAATATACAATATATTATAACATATAGTACACTCAGTATGATTTATTTTGCGTCATTTTGCAGACTTCAATTATTTCATCTGTTTTGAAGCTCCTTATTTAGTAAGAAGGGTAAAATTGGTAAAAAAAACATTAATTTTACATTGAAATCCTAAAGCAACAATTAAAAATAAACAAGAAAATACTATTTCAAAAGTAATACTATTTCAACATCTATTATATCAAAAATATCAGAATGTGCAATTTCCAATAGTAATACTATTTCAACATCTATTATATCAAAAATATCAAAATGTGCAATTTCCAGAAGTAATACGATTTCCAAAAGTAATACCATTTCAACATCTATATTATTATTATACAGTATAAAAAATATCAGCATGTACTTGTATTATGAAACAAGAAATTCCTACCAATTCAAGAAATGAAAATTACTGCTGCACTGCAGCTACTGGTGGTGGTGGTAGAAAGATTACGTCGTAACCTCGTGGGTAGCGTAAGAACATCAAACCGTCCCCTGAACAAGAATAAAAAATATACAGTATAAAAAATATCAGTATAAAAAATATTATTATACAGTATAAAAAATATCAGCATGTACTTGTATTATGAACAAGAAATTCCTACCCATTCAAGAAATGGAAATTACTGCTGCACTGCAGCTACTGGTGGTGGTGGTAGAAAGATTACGTCGTAACCTAGCTCGTGGGTAGCGTAAGAACATCAAACCGTCCCCTGAATTTATCCCGTTGGCCCTAACAAAGTCGATCCACCCCGCCCCCATCTTGTAGCGCTCAGCAAGTTTTGTCACTGTTACTGGAAATTCACGTTCATTCATGCGCAAGAACACTTGTTGTTCAGCCGTTAGATGGTGTCTAGAGAAACGAACCGGAATGGACTGAACAGGGCAAAATTAAATTAAAATTCGTTTTGAAAATCCTAAATTAAATTCAATATTTTGAACTTACCAATGAAGCGTGATCGCCTACGGCGCTGGGTGGGACCCTCTTACTTAAGAAAACCGGCGCCGCCGCCATCAATGGAGGAAAACAAATTGAAAGAATGGGGAATGAAAATGGCCGCGCAGTAGAAAGAGAATGTGTATGTGGAAATACGCAGCAGAATGATACAAAAAGAACAAAAAATTTCCGTTCCGTATACAGTAACACTCACAGTCACAGAGTTTGTGCTTTTCGTTTTTTTGTTTAATTAATTAGTCAAAATTCATTACTTATCTGTGTCGACTAAACAATATATATGGAGTATTAAAAATTTCTTCGAACATAATTTTCGTCTCAAACTTCATTTATGGTTGTACATTATTTTTACAATCATATACCTACTAGTGTAATTTTGATAAATTTTTTGTATTTTTAGTCGTATAAAATTAAATGAATTCCTAATAGAGTGAATTGCATTTTTCGTCCTCCTTACAGATCGACTTTTGCACATTCGTTCCTCTTAAATTTTTCGTAGTAGATGCGCCCCTCTTATCAATGTAGTGTAAACCATTTGTCCCTCTTAAATATTTTCGGTTATTACACGGTGGAGACGACCTCATGTGCAAAACATGTATATTTTTTGAGGGCATTTTCGTCCATTCACCTAATTAAATCCAAAAATATATAAAACATACTTAAAACCTCCAAATTAAATCCAAAATACATAAAACACACTTACAACTTCCACATTTGACTAAAATAGATGTATTTTGTATTTAATTCGTGAATGGACGAAAATGCTCTCCAAGTAATGCACGTGCTTTGCACGCGAGGCTGTCTCCGTTGAGTAATAGCTTGAAAAATTTAAGAGAGACACATCTACTACAAAAAATTTAAGACGAACAAATGTGCAAAAATCGACTCGTAAGGACAAAAAGTGCAATTCACTCTTCCTAATACATATATGATATATAATCCTCTGAATTTCTAATATATATATTTATATATAATATTCTTCAACGGCTAGTTATACACATGTACTAACACTTCGATCCTTCACTTTGGATGTTTCAGTAAATTAAAAATTACAAACATTTCAAGAA
Organism: Penstemon newberryi var. newberryi; assembly: GCA_030819805.1. NCBI lineage: Eukaryota > Viridiplantae > Streptophyta > Magnoliopsida > Lamiales > Plantaginaceae > Penstemon > Penstemon newberryi. The sequence continues at coordinate 3,592,395 of JAUALY010000008.1, forward strand.
TTTTTTAATTTTTTTTTTAGAAAATGTAGAAAATCATAAATCAAAGAAATGAAGTGATGTAGAAACTAGTATGTATTTTTGTTTCTAATCGAGAACAAACAAAAAAATCAATATTTTCGATTGAACGTATCGAAATTTTAATCGACAATACTTAATCCATTCCCGAGTTCAATTTGTTTTAAGTTTAACCAAGTCCATTTGAAATTGTTATATGCACAATACTTAATCCATTCCCGTGTTCAATTTGTTTTAAGTTTAACCAAGTCCATTTGAAATTGTTTCATATAACGTGAATAAAAGTGGAGTAGGAAAGACAATTGGGCATTCAAGACTGTTGTCTGATCAACATAGAAGCTGAAACATGTCAGAGACCCATGAATGGTTACTCGTTCCATTTCCATTTCCATTTCCATTTCTACCTTCACCAATTCTTACTTGATTCATTCTATCTTTTCACAATTCATACCAATGCCACTTTGGTTAGTAATTTAATAGTCCTGTGAGTTGCTCCAGAACGTCGATCCGATTTTAAGTGCACAACAAACTCAAATACAAAACATGACTTGTTCCAATCCAATCCATCAAGCAAAAACTGGATGGCCATTTGAAGGGACGAAGGAGGTATTCTGTCTCCGTATGTTCTTTATTCTGTTCTTCCGTAGTGAATTAGGGTCGATTCCTGCCTTATGAGCTGCAACAACTCCTATCGCCTCCCAGTAATTTGATACCTTCACCTGTAATACAAGTACTCCATTCAAATATTTTATTGTACATTCAATCCTCAATTGTGCATCTTGATTAATTGGGTCATTTTCTAATGAAGTTCATGCACTTTCACTTGAAATCAATTATACGAAGTCGGTAGATCATCTAAAACTGTGAGGAATACAAATGTAAAGAAAATAGCATTTCGGAAGGCTATTCAGAACATACCGCTTGAATGCCAAGTTTATCGGGTGTATCACAAAGGACAGTTTCATTCTCCTCGACTGCAATTATAAGTGGCTGCAATAACTCGGTGTATGCATTATACAAACATTAGCTACAACAAATATTAAGCTTGACGGTGGATCCGTCCTTCGGAGGCATCTAGGTAATTATTCCTTCTTTTCGTTACGAGAAAGAGGTTTAAAAAATAAATAGTTGGAGAATGCATCATACCCTGTTTGGTTTCCTAGTAGCAAATGCAAGAGCAGCATCTCCTCCACATGCATCAATTGGTAGAATCACACTATCAACATCATTTGCCACTATACAGTCCCTTGAGAACGACTCAGAGTTCCGAACCGAGTACTGAGGTGCAGTGCTAAGCCCAGCAAGCACACATGGCAAGAATGTGTATCCTATCTGCCAGATAAAAACATCAAGATAAATGCTTGCTTGCGATGAAACGTACTTAATTTTTTTAAAATACTAAAGAAAGCAAAATTCATTAACTATAAAACGAGAAGTACACCTCTTCAGCAGCTGATTTTGGAGATAGAGAAGGACTCAGTGAAAAAGGTAACAACGCAGGGGCATGAGCACAAGGAATCCCGAAATTCTTCACCACTAGATGGCTTATAACCGCCTCGACACCGGCCAAATGATCAATTCCCTTCAGCCACAAGAGAATAAATTAGATTGAGCTGTGAAACAATGAACTGTTTACAGATCAATGACAAAAGAGATGAAGCAAAAGCATACGCAGCCAAAAAATAATGCATAGTACCATCCCCTGTCGATAATCGTCTACAGCATCATCAGTATCGTCATCTGGAAAGCGAGCCACAACTGCAACTGCATTCACTCCAGATCTCTCTATTAATGTCCCCACGGCCCTTATTAATGAATCAGGGCGTTGTATCCTCCCAGTGGATTGTCCATTCTTTGGGTCCACCCACTTTTCCACCTAGCAAGGTAAAAAATACTTAGCCACTCCCTTCACAGCACAATTCAAATACACTAATTTATTAACATAAGGCTCACTCATTTCTATTTCAAAAGCTGAATTTGATATACATAAAAAAAAGTTTTACAATGCCTAATGATGAGTGGTCATTCATTAGTGATGTAATTAGCTTCAACAAATAATATGGCTGCAAGAGGTTTTGAGTTATGCATAATTAAAAGCAGTTCAGAGTTTTTTGGCATGTTAACAGATCCAAGTTCATGTGTGTACCTGAAGAGCAGCATCAGTCACAGTATATTCAACAACAGGCAAACCAAGAGAAGCCCTTGTTGCATCAACCACCTGTAAATGACGAATTCGGAGTTCTTCCTCTATTCCAGCATCAAGAACCAGCCCCACCTACACCTCGCATTATGTAGACGTGACATGTTTTTGATCAGTTGATAAAACAACGCCCAACAACATACAATGTCCAGCAATATATATGGTGCATCAAACACGAAAGCATACATACCTTATTCTGATGAACTGGTTGTAGTGACCAAAGGCCTTCGGAAAATCTATCTAGAGCATAACCTTCGACATATAGTACATTTGGCATTGGCCAGTAAAGCATTGCTGCATTAAGAACCTGTAAGAATTACAAATTCACAAAAAGATTTGCAACCCACTAATTCACAGAAAAATGCTACAACTTATTTCCCCCTTCTTGGTCACTATATAATTTTTTTCAATTTTCAAATGTAAGTTCTTTCCATTTATTAGATAATAATAAAAACTAATACAAGACATGATTTAATGATTATTTTTCATACAAACAAAGTCTAGTTTATTGTACATTAACAAAGGAAAGCTTACATTTGGATGAGAAATGAGGCAGTCGACAACAGAGGAAAGGGCGCGAGCTACCGGCAAAGCATCCCCTGCATACCCACCAATGGATGCTCCTACCCCGGTGGGCACTATCATTACACTTGTGTATGGTCTCGTAAACTGCTCCACATAACAAAAAAGTACATTTATTTTTTCAAATACAGTTTTGTGCTATATACTAATACTAAAACTGGTAGTGTGTTAAATGACCTTGTTTGGTGATGATTGAAAGCTCCAACATGAGATTGTTGGCCGCCGGGTGGCTGGTTTCTGGGGCTTCCGCCGTAGACTCCGCCCGCCGGCGACGGAGTGGAGTGGATGGCTGAGATTAAGGCTTGTCATATCAGTACCCTTTACTCTAATTTATCTCCCTAAAGATAGGTAATAGTCTATATATAATTAAGGGAGTTAATATTTAATTATTCTGTGTTTTACTTTTAAAAGACAATTTAGCCCGTGTAATAAATCAAACGATAATATATCTCAATATATTTTTTCAAAAAGGGTTCACCGTCGCCTCCTCGTATCCATGGATAATATATCTATATGTGCTTCATCGGTCTCATTTTTCGTTTATCAGTCAACTTGATTAAATTTATAAAAATTATAATAAATAATTTAATTAATATATTTTATAATAAATTGATAATATTAGATGATATCATATTGATATTTAAAAGGTTTAAAACACCACAAATATAAATAATTTAACATGATAAGTCAATTAAAAGATTAAAAAGTTTGATCGGATACTATAGCTAATGAAGTAAAACTAACGGGGCGGAGGGAGTATATTATTATTTACATTATATTATTTCACTACCCTTTATTCTAATTTGCTCTAGTTTATGACATAATAAAATTAGAGTAAAATTAACTATGAAATTAGCCAAACACATATAACGTGCAGTTTTCTAGTAGGCCAAACACATAAGAGGATAGAATGTCTCCTAGATAATATCACATGGGATAAAATGTCCATTATAATAATTTAACATGGAGGCAAAGTAAATGAAGTGTATGATTATATTGGTAATTTTTTTAATCAAAATAAGATAAAACGTTCGTTATTATTTTTCCTAGGGGGGATAATATCCTTATTTTCGTGTAACATGGAAGTGCTTGAAAGTTAATAATCTATAATATTATAAAAATAAGTTATGTCATTGTGTAGAATTTTTTTAATATTCCTATTTTGTCCTTAACGTTTTAATTAATTTAACTATTTACTTTTTAGATTATTTACTTATTCTATTTAAAATTTACCTCTACTTTTTTCCATAAACAAACCTTATTTTATGTGATAAAAAATTTATATGCGCGCGAAAATGCGTGTTGATAAATTAAAGCACTCTGAAACGCGTACTGAGAATATACTACTCCCTCCATTTTAAAATATCTGTCATTTCACATGTATGCACACAAATTAAGAAAATCATTGAATATAGCTGAATTCTAAGGGGGAAAAATGAAAAAGACTAAGATACCCTTTTAATTAATTATCCTCCACTAATGTTTGAGAAAATTTATGAGCATAAAGGGCAAAAATGGAAAAAGAGTAATTAATGTTTTATTGGAAATCTAAATTGACAGATAATATGGCACAAGAAAAACTTTTCAAAGCGACAAATATTACGAAACGGAGGGAGTAGTATTATTAATTGACCTAACCTAACCTACAAGACCATTACTTAATTATAGGGACAATTTTTTTTTTTTTTATTCTTTTTTTGAGAATGACAATTATTGGTAACTATTCCATTAAAATATGACTACATTGTAATTTACGTAGGAGTAGTATAGATGTGCGCATTATTTAGATTGAATAGATGACACAAATACAAATCCATAAACTCCAGTTTGCTGATTCTTTTGATAAGCTGAAAAATCTTGTGGAGAAATTGGGAAGCCATTACAATCTCCTCAATCAAATCCTCGCCCACTCCATCACACTTGGAATCTTCCACCATAATAATTTTGCTTGCAGACTGCTCAATGCTTATGCGAAAATTAGCAAACTAGTTGAAGCACGTAAAGTGTTCGATGAAATGCCAGACCCAGATGTTAACTGTTGGACCTCTCTTCAAAATCTCTACCTCAACATCAAACAACCCACGAAAGCCTTGCTGCTCTTTTCCGAGTTGATAGTGTCTGGTTTACCGAAACCCGACTCTCATTCTGTTGTTGCTGCTCTTTCTGCTTGTGCGCGGACTAAGGACCTAATAAATGGAAGTATAATTCATGGGATGGTGTATAAGTATCTTGAAAAACCGAGGCCCAGTGTGCATAATGCTCTAATTGATATGTATGGTAAGAATCAAAGAATTGACTTGGCTCAACGTGTGTTTAGTAGCATAGATTTTAAGGATGTTGCTATTTGGACTAGCTTGCTAAATGGATATCTTTTGAATGTCGATATAGAGTCTGCTAAGCGAATATTTGATGAAATGCCACAAAGAAATGTGGTTTCTTGGACTGCTATGATTGTGGGTTATGTGCGCAAGAAGAATCCAATTGAGGCATTGGATTTGTTTATGAGGATGAGAAGTGAAGATAGTGGAGAAGAATGTAATCCTACTACATTCACCATTGTTGCCCTGCTTTCTGGTTGTGCTGATACTGGGGCACTTAATTTAGGAAGTTCAATTCACGGGTACATTAACAAACGCTGTGGATTTGTTTCGGATGTTGCCGTGAATAATGGGTTGATCGATATGTATGGGAAAAGTGGTAATCTTGATTCAGCTGTGAACTTATTTAATGGCATAAGGAACAAGGATTTGTTCACATGGACTAGTATGATTTCTGGTTTGGCGCTACATGGTAGAGGAAGATATGCCCTTCTGGTTTTTGATTCCATGGTGGATTCTGGGATGGTCCCTAACAAAGTTACTTTTCTATCGGTTTTATCAGCTTGTAGCCATGCAGGATTGGTTACCGAGGGGGAGAGGTTATTTGAAAATTTTGTTAATAGATACCGTATGAAGCCGCAGATTGAGCATTTTGGGTGTATGGTGGATCTTTTTGTTAGAGCAGGATGTTTGGAGAAAGCCATGCGGTTAATCGAGGGGATGCCCATGAAGCCAGATGCTGTAATATGGAGATCGCTTCTGGTTGCTTGTTTGGGACATGGGAATTTGGAGTTGGCTGAAGTAGTAGGCAAGAAAATACTTGAACTAGAACCTGATGATGATTCTGTGTATGTGCTTCTCTGGAATTTGTATCGTTCAAAAAACAAGTGGGAGGATGCTTTAAGGGCAATGAAAATGATGAGGGATCAAAGAATTAAAAAAACACCTGGATGTAGTTGGATTGAACTGAATGGTGTAGTTCATGAGTTCCTTGCTGAAGCTTCTGGACACCATCTTAGTGTTGATATGATGGTTGTTCTAGATGGAATGGTTAAACTATCAAAATTGGATGCTGACCAACTTTTCTTTGTAACATGAGATTGCTGATATTGATGTCTTCATCTATGATGAGACAAGCCAAAACACTAATGAGTAAAGAAGCCTCGGCTCCCAAACATGTTAGGTTAATTAAGGATGAAGCAAGCAAAAGAACTCCAGTTAGCAAACAGGTTAGACTAAATGCGCATTTAATTCGAGTAACTTATTCATTTCATTTTCTCAGGAGCCTTATGAAGATGTATATGAATTCGAGTAACATCTTTATTCACTGAAAAGTAGCATATGATCCCGACTCAATGTGATTGCAGTGTACTTTTAATGTACTAAACTATTGATTGTAATAAATGCTTACATCCTTTTTCATGTGAGGCTGCTTGACTTTCAAGTACAAAACAAATAAAATACTCAAAGCAGATCAAAATTGACTTCTAAATGGTCTGTAGCCCACTTGCCACTTATATGTAGTAAGTGCTATATTTGTTTCCATGTATGCACACTGGTTATCTGTATTTTTTAGTAATTTCACAAACATATAACTGCATTCTTACATCCATTTTGGTCGATTTAGACTCGGAATTAAGTTAGATATTCGAAATCCTGATCTGGACAGTTGACTTGGATATAATATTTATTAAGTCAAAGGTCAGCGTTCAATGTAAATGCAGGCATACAGCCACATAATTTTTGTCAGTCAACCTTTTTAATCAACTTGGAGCAGCTATAAAAGAAAATCCTCTAATACTAGCTGCTCACAAAATGAAGATAACTAAGCTCTACCTCCCTTTTATTCTATTCTCCATTTACACTAATTATTTACTCACTGCAGCTGCCCCAGAATCTTCTCCGGTTCTCGACATCGCCAAAAATAACCTCCAAACAGGCTCTAAGTACTACATATTGCCGGTTATACGTGGCAGAGGTGGTGGGCTGACTCTAGCCCACAGAGGCAACAACACTTGCCCCCTTGATTTGGCCCAAGAGCAACACGAAGTGGAAAATGGCCTCCCGTTAACTTTCAGGCCAGTGAACTCCAAAAGAGGAGTTATTCGTGTGTCGACTGATCTGAACATAAAGTTTTCTGCGGCTCCAACTTGTGTTAAATCAAATGTGTGGAAGCTCGATAACTTTGATGAAACAACGAGACAATATTTCATAACGACAGGTGGAGTTGAGGGGAATCCAGGACGTGAAACCATAAGCAACTGGTTCAAGATTGAAGAGTATGAAAGTGATTACAAGCTTGTGTTTTGCCCTACTGTTTGTAATTACTGTAAAGTTATATGTAGAGATGTTGGCATATTTTTGCAAGATGGAATGAGGCGTTTGGCTTTGGGAGATGCACCTCTTATAGTTATGTTTAGGAAGGTGTGAACTTGTTCTTAATGATATCGTTTGAATGCTGCGCGCTTATCTAAGTTGTGAGGATTGATATTATGCATTTCAATTTTATATATATTTATGTGCTTTACATAAACTATTAAAAAAAATGTGACATCTATTATCAATACTTGCACAAATTAATGTGTTATTATTTCATCCAAATGTGATTAGTGCATTTATCAGTTCGTATATGATCTTCTTTAGAAATAAACGAGAGGATCAAGAACATCGGTATGATTAGGTTTTTCTAAATCACATTTAATGACTATTCCACTTTAATTCCTTTCTGTTCTTTGCCTATATAAAGCCTTAGTTAAATTAATAATATTGTTGTAAATATTATATATTAGTGGGTATTCCTATTACTTACTTATATAGTACTTATTTTGTAATAGTTATCCACTATTGAACATCCCAGATTATGTGGGACTTGTAACATCTCCATGTAATTGACTTTGTTATTAATAAGATTTTTTCCCTCCCAAATAATATCTTCCAATTTACTTTACGTATATTTTTTTTTTGTATTCTCATATCTCTATTATACAGTTATTATATTGTTATTCAATCTTTTTACAATCACTAAATCTAAGAGCTATAATAAATAATATACAAAAAAATATGATGTGCCATTCTAGATAAGGACAGTATAATTAACAAATCAAGTATATCCAATTTGCTGCATTAAAATTTTTTAGTTGGATGAGCAAGAATCTAATATTTTTCTTTTGCAGATCATCGAAAATTCTAATTTAGGTTGAGAATTTAGATCGGTCCACGCCATTCCCACTCAATTATTAGTATGATTATACATTATTGTTAATGCTCAGATGAGTATATCGTGTTTGTATTGTTGCCCCACTATAATTGTTTAAAAGCTTTTGTAACAATTTTTTTCATATTTTTTTTATTTAAAATTTGGTGATTGGATTGCATAATGTGCTAATCTAGTTTCTCTGGTACGAAAATTGATATTTCCTGGGAGGTTATCCCGTTGTAATATGCTTAATAAGATTATTTATATGAAAATAGACAAATTACTCCCTTGTGAAATGAATTATAATAATGAATGTTTTACATCCTTCCATATCCCCATGTAATAATGCGATTGAGTCATTTTGATTGAAAAAAACAATGTTTTGGCGTGTTGCAACTTGATTCCCAACACAGCTGATGAGCACTTGAATGCCTTAGCATCGGGGGACAGTTGCCATTAAAACAGTATGTTGTGATAAATGAATTGAATGGCATATATAATAATATACCAACCCCCAACCATCATCAACTCTCACGCTTCATAAAATCTATTTTAGCGGAAATTGTTTTCTTTTTTAATAACATTTTATCATTTATTGCACCACGTCATATCATATCATATCATATGTAATGTAGTGTGAATACAGAAAAAAGAGTATCTAGAAAAGGCATTTTCATTTTCTAAATTAATATTGCTATATTATGGATGGTTGGTGGGTGGGTGGATGTGTATTGCTGCATAGCACTTAAGAAAGAAAGACAACCAAAACGACGAGGCGTGGTCTAGTCTAGTGATAATGTTAGGCAACTTAACATTAGGATTTCAATGTTGACTTTTCTGTTCTAATAAATCTGTATCTGCAACTTTGCATTGTCAATAAATACCCAAAACACAAACACAAACACAAACACAAATAATCATATCCTACTATTTGTTTGTTTCTTTTCTTTACGACCAAACTCAGCCTCTACTCTTTTTGCATGAAAACAAAATGAACAAACAAACTGTTATTTTGCTGCTATTGTTTGCTTTCTTCTCTGTTCCTTCCACTACTATTGCTGTTCCTGCTTCAAGTAAATATATATAGTGATTCCAACATTTTTCTACATGTTAGTTAACATACATACATACATACATACTAGTATATCATATACGGACTATTTCTTTATTGCAGGAAGCCTCAAGCCACTCACTGTAGTAACTCACATTGTATCCAACCAACATCTCAATAATCACTCAACCCAGGTTATTTTTTTCTTCTCTCTCTCTCTCTCTCTCTCTCTCTCTCAAAAATATATATATATATATGCATACATGAGTTTGTATCTGAAAAGAATTTGGTAATTCAAATGTGCAGAGGAAAGGAAGAATGGATATGGAAATAGCAGATTACTCAGAAACCGGAGCTAACAACCACCATGACCCAATCCCACCCGGAAGCTCTTGATTTTATTTTATTTGGGATATAATTCTACTTCAAAATCAAAACCGACTTAGTCTAAATCGGTCCACCCAATAAGGCTCAACATTTTCCTACAAAGTATGAATAAATGAAAATTGCTCTCATTTAGCTCCTAATCTATCAGGTTATGTAAGCATATTTCTTAAAAATGGTTAATTTCTTCTAGAGGTTCTTTTCTGGCGTATCGAATGGATGTATCTCTATTTTGTGTTGAGTTATATAGAGATTTAATTTTTGAAAGTGGTTTCTGTTCTTTTGAATTTTAAGTGGTAAATTCTTTTGTCCAGCAACAAACAACAAGAAGATTTGAGAATCTATCAAAATAAACTAACATTTTCCTCCAAAATCTTACACTACTCTCTACATATACTGCAAGCAAATGCTTTGAATTCTGAATTCAATGACAAGTAGCACTGGATAAGATAGAGGTCGATACATATTGAAGAAAAAGAGAGATTCACCTATTTGGCAATAACTTCTTTGTGAGCTTTATATGAAAGAATCACATTCCACACTAAGGCAATAAAGTTGGCGGCAAGGACCTGTAGAAACGACATAGATCCAGCGAGGAACGATTGGTCAACATTTCAACCAACAGCCAAACGAAGAAATTCAAGTAGGCTTCCAAAATAATCAAACCTGAAATTGCTGTGGTACAAATCGAAAGTTGAGGAACTGGAAAGGTATCCATAGTTGCCAATTCGCAAGCACCGATGAGAACCATTCCTAAAACAAAAATTAAAAGTTGGCTTCAAAGCTTCCAATATAAACAATCGACTCTTTTCATCTAGGTGAGGTGGGTTTGGGCCGGGTTCAGAATGGGTCACTTTCTACCGGCCAAAAATGGTCCACGAAAGTCGACCCCTTTTTTAAACAGTTTGTATAGTATATGCATCAAAATCATCCTTAACAATACCTGTTTTAGCTTTGGGATTACAAGTGATGGCCTTCCCTCAAGTGTTACCAACGTAGATAGGAAAGTCCCGATGAAAATGGGAGCGAAAATAAACTGCATATCAATAGAAGCATGCAAGAGGTTAAATAGGGTATAGAGAAATTATGGGGATAGATGTTAAACATATATAGTGTATGTAATCAAGCAACAAATATGTTACCTGATCAAGGAGAAGCCGCATGACAGCACCAGAAGCTCCAGGGGTAGTGATCAATTTACTCAAATACAAATACCTAAATACATAATGGCAGGACTCAATTCAAGTACCAAAGTTGATAAATGATAGTAGAATAAATAGTTGATTTGTTTACAAGCAATAAAGTTAATCCCAAAGCAATACCAGAAATGCAATGTTGGACCGACCAAAACCAGCCCCAAAAGTGTGAAAATTAATGTCCTCTTCAAGTCTAGAGATGGAACTTGATCAATCGCAAGCTGAGGTGCAATGGATACAAAACTAAATTAGTTTATTAATAAATTGTTCAGCTCAATACAAACAAGAAATAACAAGTATACAAGTTACATAAACAGAAGTTCGATAACTGAAGCATGATCAAACCCAGTCTTCCAACTAAATTGGTATTCTTGAAATCAAGTTCATTACCATCAAACCTGGTAGAAGGTACTTAAAAAGCTGATGTAACAACCAATTTAGACTAATGATCAATAAAACTCATCACTTAAGATTTAGTTAAAATAACTTTCTGGGTCTACAAGTAGCAATCTTTCATCTTTTTATATGACCACATTTGTGCCTATTTAACTTGACACCTTAAAGTATCATTTGTTGAAGGAAATCCATAATAATAGTAAAAATACCAAATACAGCAAAACTCAGAACTTGCTGAAGTTGTTCAGCTACTTCATCACGAAATGATATTTTTAGCATTCGTTATCCAGCTCCATAATCAAAAAATCTAATCGCTTCATCGGAAATTCCAAACCATTTATTTCAATGACTTGTAGTATATCTCAAGTCAGAGGACAGATAGTTACCTGACAGACGAGATCACCAACCAAAGTTAACAATGCTGATGTAACAGCTTTTGTCATCATAGGGTACTTGGCAAGAAGAGACATATACCTGCATATAAATAAAAAGTGAGATGAGATGATTAATACGAAAACAATCAAAGTGGCACAGCTGAGGTCGTCGGAGTTTTTTCTTTTGCTATATAAGTATAAAATTTTCATATCAGTAAGGAGAGAGTTTACATGGCTATTATGAACATTCAATTGATTGCTAAGTATCCTCACAGTTTTTGGCCTGAATTTTTTTCAAGCAAATATCTTGCATAACCAAAAGTATACAAGAAAAGTTACATGGCTACTTCAAAATTCAAGTGTCGCATAATCAACCTTAGTGAAGTGACAACTGCTTTTTTTAGCCTTCGTATAGTTAGATAAGTAAAATAATTCTGTTATTTTCTGGGCTAGAATTACCTATCATCCAACAAACAAATCTAAATTGTATTATAACTTCATCATTATAAGAAAGATTGAAATTTTTAAACAAAAACTCCAAACAATTTTGGGAAAAGAGACAACTTTGTAAGCATACTACTGTAGAGCAAAAGAAAACTACTTCAAATTACAAAATATCATTACCAAGAAAGCAAGGACCAGTTACTCCCACCACTCCCGCCACCACTCCCGCCACCTCCACCACCAGAATTTCCAGACCCACCACCAGCTCCGGCACCGGAGCCGCCCCCACTCGAAACCCGCAAATAGCGAAGACCCAAATTCTGAATCCCAAATTGAGAACGACTAGATACTCTAAACCGATTTGCAGAAGGCATAGAAATTTTGCTTGCAAAGCTCATATTCGTGTGAACTGGGTTGCACACCGGAATCCTGCTTCGTGTGTTTACATGGGCGGTGGACGTGCGAGAGAAAGCTGACCATCGGAAGAAGACATGGGCTTTTCGGGTCAGGGTTGTCGGGTTTGCGGCTATCGTCATAATTCTGATGCCGTTTCTTCTTCAACGGATAATACTACTTTTCTGCTGTCTATTGCTTCCAATGAGAAATTGGGTTTTTGAGGTTTTAGAGAGGTTATGTTTGTGTATAGGGAAAATACATATTTAATCACCCAATTTTAATTTTAGTTATACAATGGTCATCTTAATTTCATGAATAGCACATTTAGTCATACAATATACAAATAGTAGCACAATTCATCATCAAATAAACTGCAGAATCACCCATTTTAATTCTAGTCATACAATGGTCATCTTAATTTCATGAATAACACACTTAGTCACACAATATACAAATAGTGGCACAATTAATCATCAAATAAACTGCAGTAGACAGAGAGATAACGGAAGTAGGGGTGCACATGGTACGGTATTGCGGTTTTATTAGTTAAATTCATACCGTACCAATTCTTGCGATTTTTAAATATTCAATATCAAACTTCACTTTTGAACACCATACCAATGCATCCGGTACGGTACGGTACGGTTTTGCTGTTGTAGAAAAAAAAAATTGCGTCTTACTTTTTTCCTCTTATAGTCGATTGATAATTGAAAGAAATTTCTAATGAAATGAATTGGTGATGTTTTTCTTTTCTTTTTACATAATACTTTATAAAGGAAAGAGTTTTATGGACTAATATCCTTGAATTAGCCTAAATAATAGTAGCTCAATAAAAAAATAATGACGATAATTTATTTGTCGTTTGTTATTTCTTTTAAAGGTATAATTATTTACTAGTTTGTCGTTTATGCGTCAAATTTTATTTTTGGACTTTTTGTAAATGAAAAACTTATTTGTAACACAATTATATGTTCTACATGACTAGTTGAGTAAATTTTTTTGAGTTATAATTACTTATATTATATTATGTGTCATAATTATAGGTTGGAAGATAATAAATGTTATATTTAATTGCGTAAACTAGAAAATAAATAGTTTATTTCTATTTACTGTACGGTACGTTTTTTTGCGGTATCCAAGTTCCAAAACCTATACCATACCAAAAAATTCGGTACGGTTTTCATACATACTTTACCTACGGTTTTGAGAAAAAAAACCTAAACTTCGGTACGGTGTGGTACGGTCTCGAAAACCATGTGCACCCCTAAACGGAAGTCCCACTTTAAACACCAAAGAATCACATTTTTCAATTTTGCATCCTCCAAAGCCTTAAGATCACTTTAAATATGATTACTAATTTTATTGTAAAAGTGCAATGTCATTTATAGTGTACACTAGGTTAATAAAGACTCCACTGCAAGATTTGTTGATTTTACATTATCTTTTGTACTAAATCACATTAATTGTCACTTAAGTTTAAACATTTAACACTTTTATCTTTCGTGTCAAAAAATCTACAAACAGATATTCCTATTACAAAGTATTGTTACATCGACCTTATCTCTGATAATTTTCTGGCCAAAATGACTTTATGTGCCATTTACATGACTTGTAAGAGGATAATTCGGGTACTTCGATTCTTGAATTACACTTACCCAAACTCAAACATCACAACAAAAGATTGTGCGTAGTCAAGCTGAGAAAGATTTTTACTAATTTGAGTTTGTAAGTATAATTCAGGAGATGAAGTACTGAATTATCTCTCTTAAAAATCATGTGGATGACACGTGAGGTCATTTTGGTCGGAAAAAAGTGTTAGGAGAGACGAAAACATAAAAATCATGTTATCTCTCCGTCATTTGCCGCTTATTTGATGATGAATTGTCCCACTATTTATAAAGTGGGTGACTAAATATGCCATTTATGAAACTAGGGTGATCATTGTATGACTGAAGTTAAAGTTAGGGGATTAAATATGCATAACATTCAATTTATCCTTGTGATTTAAAAAAATAGTATGCCCTATAATCTTATATAAGTTCATAGTGTACTCTTGATATTTTTTAGAAAAAAACACGAATTCACAAAAACTATCACTCTTATGTACTATACTTTGACCCCCCCCATCAACTTATACATGTGTCATTTTACTCATCTATGTTATGATAATGTGACACTTTATCCCCCTTTATTATGATAAATATGACATTTACCCCTGTATTATGATAAAGTGGTACGTTATCCCCTATATTATAATAAATGTGACACTTACCCCCCACCCCATGTGTTATGATAAATGTGTCATTTTATTTCAATTTTCATGTCAACTCTCATTTTTGGTGAATGTGTTACACTGCCCGTTGAAATAAGGTAAATTGCTTCTTTTAAATTTTCACGGATAGATAAAATGTTATTTTTCAAAGCGCATGAAGATAAATTGAACATTGATAAATTGACATTAACCCATATTTTTTTATTTAATTATTAAAATTGTCAATACTTTAGCCCAGACACACGTCTCATAATAATCTCTCAAAAATGTCCTAAAACTATTGTTAAACAAATATTCATCATTTCTCAAAAATGTCTAATAACGTAATTTTCTTCGAAAATATATATCTAATTACGTCATTTTAAAATAACTATTTGCCTCTCTCGAGTCTGAACCAAACTACGAACCCAATACATTTAAAAAAAAAAAAAAAAAAAAAAATTCCGGAATGTACAAAATCTGAAGAATAAACAATAACCAGAGAATTTATCTATTCTTTAAGTTATTTTTTTGGTTGAATAGTTTCTGCTTATTCGTCTTTTATAAGTCATAAACTCAATTTTTTGCTAGGATTTTGATTTAAAACAAATGAGGGTAGAATGATTAGGGTAGAATGGGTAGTTATTCTTTTGAGTCAATGAATTAAAGCGTATGCTTTAGTTAATTGAATAAAAAATAGGAAAACATTCGAAATTATTTTTGAAACATTAGAAAAAAATTCTAAAAAACAAATAAGAGCGTGCATGGAAAATCAAATTTCTTAAATACATCTTATTTTTCATTATCAAATATTCAAAAAAAAAAAATTATATTTTCAACGAAAATATAAAAAGTTTGATCCATATATGTTTTTGAATTAACACTTGCGTGGAGTTAAAAACATTAATCCAATTGGTGGAATACAAACAAGTTCTCGAATGAAAGTTTTATATTTTTACAGAGGTAGAAGAGTTGAGATTGGGCTACGTCCAAACTCCAAATCAATCTTCGTACACCCTAATTACATAATTTACACTTTAAACTGACTTTATAGTAGTAATTTTGGAAATAAAGTTTCCCACATAAATAGGAAATATCTATATATATATATATTAGAGGGAAAAACACTTTTCATACCAAGCTTTTTCAAAAAACACATTTCATACCAAAATTTCAGAACTTTGGACACTTTTGCATTTTTCGTTAAAAATTGTGGTATGAAATGCGTTTTTCGAAAAAGCTTGGTACGAAAAGTGTTGAGTTGATAAAAGTTTGATATGAAAAGTGTTTTTCCCTCATATATATATATATCATGTTTCCTATTGAAATTAAAATCCTAATAATGACTCGTTTATTTTCCTTTTTCGAGTAGAACTGTGTCACGCCCGAACCCTGACCTCAATTCTTTTTTTTTTATCTACTAAACTGTGTATATACAGCTCGAACCGAAGAGTGCAAATGGTGTATGTCCTCCCCAGTGTGGGGTCACTCACTATATATACATATAACACTCATCAATCTTTCTTGTAAATTAATTTCGACCTTCCAAAGAGTAAAAGAAAGAAAAAGAAAAAAAAAAACATGTCTTCCTCTCAAGCAAAACCTAGTTCTTCTACTTCCTCCTTCGAATTACAAAAGAATTCAGAACTTGATACAATGATCATGTTGAAAAGTTATGATGGCAGGGAATACTTTGTGAAGAAATCGGTGATTGTAAAGTCCGTCACCATCAAGAACCTAATAGACGACGAATGTGCTGGAGATGGTGGCGTCATCCCCCTCCATAACGTCGACGAAACAACTTTGTCACTCGTGGTCGATTATTTGAATTAACATGCAGAATTGCCTGATGAAGGTAGCGAAATCAAGGCTTTTAATGTGAATTTTGTAAAAGATTTGAGCCATGAAAATATGGCTAATTTGATTTTGGACGGGAATTATCTCGACATTAAGGAGCTATTGGATTTGATGAGCCAGAAAATTGCAGATTTTATTAGGGATAAACAAGTTGAGGAGGTTCGCAAGATTTTCAATATCGTGAATGATTTCACCAAGTAGGAGGAAGACGCGGTTCACAGCGAGAATGCATGGGCCTTTGAAGATATAAATAAAGATTATGAGTTTTGTTTTCTTAAGATTTTTTTTATGGAGTAAGTAAATTATATTTTCAATGATTTAATAATAATAAAGTGTTTTGTGATATGATGAAAGATGTTAGATGAAATGAATTATGATCTCCAGATTGTTGATGTTAGATAGATAGTGTTAGTTAAGGTTTTGAACTTCATTTATGTTTTTCTTGTTCTGTAATTTAGATAAAGAGATTAGGTTATTGATTAAAATATAGAAATTAACCCAAATCACCACGAAATTAAATGAAGACATTAGTTTACTGTTCAATAAATTGGATTTTTTTTATTCATCATACTTTTGTTGAACGGACTCGAGTCGAATATTAGTTTAATTTCAACCCTGGTCTTTGGACTAAAAAAATTAGAGTTTTTTTTTTTTTTTTGGTGGTGTTATAAAAGATTGATTACTATCAATATATCATTTTAGAATGTAATTATTGGATCACTTTTAGCTGCAAGTTGAGACATGAAAATGGCTTCATATGATACTACTTTGTTGTTAAACTTTATTAGTATAAAAATTGTAAATTAATATATACAAATAAAATGAATGTGTATATATTATAGATTTTTAACGGATTGAAATTTAATAATTCAAATTCGCTCTAGTTATCTTAGATATAAAGAACTGAATCAAATTAAATACAATAAAAAATGGTCAAAAAATATTTTTTAAATAAACAAATTAGTTTAGAGTAACTAAAATATTGCATGTTATGTTTCTCTTTGGGATCTCCCAAGTAACTCTCTATCTTTCTATAAATAAAATTACTTTTTTCAAAAATATCCATATACATAAAGCACTACTACTTTTAAGAGCATATATGTCGAACATACCTAAAAGTTTTACTTTTTTAGCTTTTACCTAAAACTCCGCCCCAAAATAAAACTATAGAAAAAAATAGGAATTGATGGTACGAGTATGTTAAAGGTGGTGATTCTAGCACTTGGAAGGGATTGTCTGAAGCACCAAGTCAATTGAGCACGGTTTCAGATGGCGCATGCATCTCATTTCTTTTTGGTTTGAGCGTCGCGCGGTTGGGTCTCTATCTTCTGTCTGATGTTATTGGTGATGAGGGTACTTGAACCCCCATTTCAGAGGACATCAAGAATAGGATTATTTTGGTGCCGATTCCATTTGATTCTTAAATAGGCGTCATTCCCGCATTTGGGTGGTTCGAGGCAATAGGAGCCAGATCAGACTAGTCATTACAAATTTTTGGCATCTTTAGAGATTTTTTTTCTACGATCGTGTCTGGTCCCTGTTTCCCCACTGCATGTCTATCATTTTCTCATTCCAGGTCATGAACTCTGAAAGTGAAATTAAAGGATATATTTTAGTTAATTACTGATTTCTTTAACGATTTTATGTTTTACTGTTACTAATAAGTCATTAATTGTACTCCGAAGAGGGAAAAAGAAAAAGACATGTTTGGTTTTTGTGTTAGGAACATGTTTCTCTCATTTTTCTTCAATTCACAATTATTATTATGACATTGTTTAGTGTGAATTGAAGAAAAATGAGATCAGATCGAAGATCATGATATAAAATAAACTATAAAAGTCCATTAGTCGTGTTAGCCTCTAATTTTACACAATAGTCATTGATTTTGACATCCAACTATATTGAATAGCTAGAATTTAATTTCGACTGTCAATCAAATTAAATTGTCCATTCGAGTTTGATACATAGAATTTCATTTGAGCTTAGTTTGTCATACATAACAAATCACCAATAATTAGTGTTCTGTCATTTCGTAGTATTTAAATCTGGTTCGAACTCAAATATCAGTCTAATCATCTTGATTAGATCAGCTTCTTCGAGCTCATTTCGTTTAAAAAAAAATTAACATTAGTAGGTAATCTCCCTAGCTAAACTGGTTCAGTTGACTTAAAAATTCCAAAATTTAAGGTCACTGCATAGTCTATTGTGGAATTTTTTAGCACAATTTAATGCTTGATTGGAATATATCCGAATCCACGTGCCCTTGACTCAAAACATGTGGTTCCACTCATTTCTATGAGTGTATAAAAAAACCCTCCATGCATCTTACCATTCCAATACCAAGAACTCACATTTTTCCATTCCAAAAAGTAAGGAAAACGAGATGGAAAATGGTAATGAAAAGAATAATGTGGAGGGTACTGTAGAATCAGAAGAAACAAAAGAACATGTGAGGAAAGAAGATGAAGAGTTATCAGTAGAAAGAATATTTGACAGCAAAGAGGTTCCTTCATGGAGGAAACAGTTAACCATAAGAGCTTTTGCTGTGAGTTTGTTGCTTTCAGTTCTGTTTTGCTTCATAGTAATGAAGCTGAACCTCACTACTGGAATCATACCATCCCTCAATGTATCAGCTGGCTTATTGGGATTCTTTTTTATCAAAACTTGGACAAAAGTTATTGAGAAATCTGGGATTTTGAGACAGCCCTTCACACGGCAAGAAAACACGGTCATTCAGACTTGTGTCGTTGCCTCCTCCGGCATCGCCTTTAGCGGTATGATCACGATTATTATCCTCGTGTGACAAAAAATGTGACCGAAGTTGGCCATGATTGATTAATTCCATTGTTTTTTACAGGAGGATTTGGAAGCTATCTTTTTGGAATGAGCGAAAGGGTAGCCAGACAATCAGAACATAGCAGAGATGTGTTCGATTATAAGAATCCATCACTCGGATGGATGATCGGCTTTCTGTTTGTTGTTAGCTTCTTAGGCCTATTCTCTGTCGTGCCTCTACGAAAGGTATTCTTTATCAATTTGGCAAAAAATTGAAATGTTAAATTTGACTATAAGTAAGTGAACTTTTTTTTTTAACAGATTATGATCATAGACTTCAAGTTAACATATCCAAGTGGTACTGCAACAGCACATCTTATTAACAGTTTTCATACTCCTGAAGGAGTCAAACTAGCAAAGTAAGCCAATATCTCAATTATAAAGAGTTGAGATTTATTAGCCTTTGGAGATTATGATATCGAACTTGTTCGTTTTTTCATTTATTTCAGGAAGCAGATAAGGGCGTTGGGGAAGTTTTTTTCGTTTAGCTTCTTGTGGGGATTCTTTCAATGGTTCTTCACTGCTGGTGATGACTGCGGATTTGCAAGCTTCCCCACATTTGGACTAGAAGCATACAAACACATGTAAGCGTACTCAAAGATAAACATGTTTCTGTTCCTTTAGTCTTTAATGAACCACTTATAGTATGCGAAAAAGTAAGCAATTGTCATACGTTCCTGTTAAAACTACAGGTTTTTCTTCGATTTCTCAGCAACCTATGTCGGAGTTGGGATGCTTTGTCCACACATCGTAAATGTATCTGTATTAGTTGGAGGAATTATTTCTTGGGGTATAATGTGGCCACTAATTGAAACTAGAAGGGGTGATTGGTACCCTGCTGATCTCAGTGAAAGCAGTTTACAAGGGCTTCAAGGCTATAAGGTACTTTTCGGTTATATAAACGTATAGGTGGATATAGACTCATCAAGGTAACTAATACTAAAACTTACTTAGGTGTTTATCGGCATAGCAATGATACTAGGCGATGGCTTATACAACTTTTTCAAGGTGATAAGCCGAACTATAGCCGGTTTATCTGTAAAATTCCACGAAAGAAGAATAAACAAGCAAATCCCAGTTGCAGAAAGATCATCTTCATTCAAAACTCTAAGTTATGATGATGAAAGTCGTACCCAACTCTTCCTAAAGGATCAAATACCGACATGGTTCGCCATTGGAGGGTACATAGGCATTGCCGCAATTTCTACTGCCACACTTCCTCATATCTTCCACCAACTCAAATGGTACTACATAATCGTAATTTACATCTTCGCCCCTGCCTTAGCCTTCTGTAATGCCTTCGGGTGTGGTTTAACCGATTGGTCACTAGCATCCACATATGGGAAGCTAGCTATTTTCACGATAGGGGCATGGGCTGGTTCCTCACAAGGAGGTATTCTAGCTGGCCTAGCAGCATGTGGTGTAATGATGAATATAGTCTCCACAGCTTCTGATCTAATGCAAGATTTCAAAACGGGATACTTGACATTAGCTTCGCCCAGATCAATGTTTGTGAGCCAAGTAATAGGCACAGCAATGGGGTGTGTGATTTCACCTTGCGTATTTTGGATATTCTACAAGGCCTTTCCTGACCTCGGGTTGCCTACGAGTGCTTATCCGGCACCTTTTGCTACCGTGTACTATAACATGGCGAAGTTAGGAGTCGAGGGCTTTTCTGCACTGCCTAAAGATTGCTTGCAGTTATGCTATGCATTCTTTGCAGCAGCAATTTTGATTAATGTAATTAGAGATGGTTTGGGGAAGAAAAGATCGTGGTTTGTTCCACTTCCGATGGCTATGGCGATTCCGTTTTATTTGGGGTCGTATTTCGCTATAGATATGTGCTTGGGGAGTTTGATTCTTTATGTTTGGCAGAAGATGAATAAGGCAAAAGCAGATGCATTTGCACCTGCTGTGGCTTCTGGTTTGATATGTGGTGACGGAATGTGGACTTTGCCTAGTTCTGTACTTGCACTGGCTGGAGTGAAACCTCCTATTTGCATGAAGTTTGTATCTAGAGGAACTAATAGTAGGATTGATGAGTTCTTGGGATCTTAGATTAATTTACTTGGTTAGTGTATATTTACAATAGTGAATAGTTTTGGTGATTTTTCTTCTTTAATTAACTGCTATATTTTGGTATTGAAGTAGATGTAATTTTATGTGATAGTGACGCATAAAAATCTTTAAGAACTTTGTTTGTATTTGTTTCAAGTCTTGCAAAAGATTTTTTTCTTTGGAGAAAATGCAAGATACTCAAGCTTGCATGAAACTACCATATAAAATTTTGTTTAAAAGTGATTTATTGAAATATACCGATTCAAAACGACATATTTTGTTCAAATAGGGGGTTTCGTGCTGACTATGTATTAAATAATTTCACAAGTTAGTTTTGTGCATGTTTCTTATATATAAAATAGGAGAATATCATGCATTTATCTCTTTTTCTTTAAGAGTTTTGCTCAATTGCTAGTGCTGATTTCCTTTTCCTTTTGCCTTCCAAAACTGACTCGTATAACTAAGAGATGTGTGTATATTCCAAAGCAAAATAAAAGAAGTTAGCTAGGAATGTGAATCTCACAAACCGTTTTGCAATATCATTTCTGCATGTAGTTCCATTTTGCAAAATCGTTTTTCCAGTTTGATGTGAATCTCAGTCCAATTTGCAATGTGTTTCACCTAAACGAAATCATATCGTACCACAATACATCCAAACGAGGCCTTTTAGTTTGGTGCAAATGGCTACAATTGGGATATGATTTTAAAAAAAGTGTAAAATTGCACTTTACCTACTTATCTTTTAATTTTTTTTGTACTTTACCTCATAACCACTTTGCATTTATACTTGAACCTCAACTTTTTAAATTATTGGATTCAGAACTTCCAGAAAACTATTGTCACATCCAGAATATAACAATCATTAAAAGATTATAGTTTACTCCCTAACATTTAACTCTAAACTATCAATTACTTCATACTCTACTCTTTAATGGCCGGCCAAAGAATATGACATAGCAATTTTGTGAAAAGGTTGAGTGGGGGCAAGTACACGTATGAAATGTTTAGGGATCAATATGCAAAATAGCCAACAACTGGACAAAGTGCGATGTTTTCTTAAAACAAAAAATGGAAAGACCATATATTCTCTCAAGTTATTTGAGATTCAATTAGTTTAATCCATGAAGAAAGAGAAAAAATTCGAGATTAATACGAAGAAAGTGACTTCTGGCATAAATAAAGATGATAATGACATCAATATAGAATACTAATTAAGCATTTCTCAAATGGTAAACAAGTGGCTTGTATATTTGGCTTTTGGCTTTGATAATCACCTAAATAGTTAATAAACACAATAATCTAGAATGTATAACAGCGTTACCCCCAAGTTCTTCTGATGAACAACATACTGATCTGTTTACATGCGAGTGATTTATCGTAACAAACAAACCTGACGGGGAATTATAAACATTGCATGGTTGTGATGTAAACATTATTTTGTCGGTTTCCGGAAAAATATGTAATAAAACCTGTAAATTATGCAAACAACTCCACTCACAAGATTCATCTTATATACATAAAATCATCCCAAGATTCAGTATAACTAATATGGGCATAGAAACGGAGAATCGTAACGAAGACAACGTACAAACTGCAGTGGAATGTGCAGATGATGAAGAAAAGAAGGAAACGAACAAGAAAGACGATGAAGATTTGACAGTAGAGCAAATATTTGAGAAGAAAGAAAAGGTACCTTCATGGAAGAAACAACTTACAGTGAGAGCCTTTGCAGTGAGCTTTCTTCTGTCAGTTATGTTTGCTTTCATAGTGATGAAGCTGAATCTCACAACCGGCATCATACCATCTCTAAACGTTGCTGCTGGCTTGTTGGGATTCTTCTTTGTCAAGACATGGACAAAATTACTCGAAAGATCAGGCATGTTGAAGCAGCCATTTACAAGGCAAGAAAATACAGTCATTCAGACCTGTGTCGTAGCTTCCTCCGGCATTGCCTTTAGTGGTACAATCTTCAGCCTTAAAATATATAAAAACCCTCTCTCCCATTGCCAGTATAAAGTAGAGGAAAACGAAAAAGAATTTAAATTAATTACTATGTGCTGATGTATTGAACAGGAGGTTTCGGGGGTTATCTATTTGCGATGAGTGAGCGTATTGTTCATCAATCAGACAAGAATAGCTTGGACTACAAGAATCCAGGACTAGGCTGGATAATTGGTTTTCTTTTTGTGGTTAGCTTTCTGGGACTCTTCTCCTTGGTGCCACTGCGTAAGGTATTCTTTCCGAACTTGCTACTTAGCAGTAAATCTGCACTCACTGAAGGAAGAAGTCTCGAGTAGAGTTTTATGTGTTACTAGCATCTAAGTGTGGTACATGGGGATTGTGGGTTGTTGGGCAGGTTAAAATGGATTAGGTCAAGGAAACAATTTGTTCATTAACAGTACGGGTTTCCTAAGGTTGGGTAGGAAAAGGGTCAGGTCATGCCCAGACCGTCCCTAACCAGGTCAAACCCCCAAAATTGACATTGAATAATCTGTGCTCAACCCAACTTAGCAAACCCAAAAAGGTTTTGGGTTTTAGTCAACTTGGGACACTGGTCACTCCAAGTTCTTAAGGTCATTTTGCCAACTCTGAAACATCTAGTTACAATAGAATTAAGTTAAGACATATCATAGTATTCAAATTTTTAATAATACTGTATCATGGAAACTGTTTCCAGGTCATGATCATTGACTTCAAGTTGACATACCCCAGTGGCACTGCAACTGCACATCTTATTAATAGTTTCCACACACCTGAAGGAGCTAAACTAGCCAAGTAATTTGCTACCAAAATTTCTATAATTGTTTTTTAGAAATTTTCACATATTTTTCTAACCAAAATTTACCCATTTCATTGTCTTCAGGAAACAGGTCAGAGAATTAGGAAAGTATTTCTCTATCAGCTTCTTATGGAGTTTCTTCCAATGGTTCTTCACTGCTAGTGATGATTGTGGATTTCAAAAATTCCCAACATTTGGACTTAAAGCATTTCAAAATAAGTAATATCCTTCATCTAACGTAGCAAAATAAACTCTTCAATGAATTATTCTTTAATGCAGGCATATAATAAGAAATTACTTACAGGTTTTACTTCAACTTCTCGGCTACATATGTTGGAATTGGCATGATTTGCCCACACATTGTCAATGTGTCCCTGCTGGTTGGTGGAATTCTTTCTTGGGGCATAATGTGGCCTCTGATAGAAACTAGAAAAGGCCATTGGTATTCTGCTACCCTTGATCCAGATGACATCCAGGGGCTTAGAGGCTACAAGGTGAGTTTCTTAACACAACATCCTAGTTTTTCCACATTGCCTTCTCGCATCCTTGACCTCATTCATGTTTCTCTCTGAAATCAAATAGGTATTTATAGCCATTGCTATGATACTTGGTGATGGCCTATACAACTTCACCAAAGTGCTAAGCCAAACTGTATCCGGCTTGCACAGCAAATTTCAGGAGAAAAAGACTATGCATCTCCCAGTAGCTGAATCTGACTGTCCTTCCCCAGCCAAGAATCCTCTATCTTATGATGACCAACGCCGTACTGAACTTTTCCTTAGAGATCAAATACCAACACGGCTTGCCATCGCAGGCTACGTTGCCATTGCTGCAATAGCAACTGCAACACTTCCTCACATTTTTCATCAACTCAAGTGGTACTATATCATAGTGATTTACATCTTTGCACCAGTGTTAGCATTCTGCAATGCATTTGGATGTGGATTGACTGATTGGTCATTGGCTTCGACTTATGGGAAACTCGCAATCTTTACAATTGGGGCATGGGCTGGCGCCTCACACGGTGGGGTACTAGCAGGTCTGGCGGCATGTGGAGTCATGATGAACATAGTTTCCACAGCTTCAGACATAATGCAGGATTTCAAGACAGGTTACATGACCTTGGCTTCACCTCGGTCCATGTTTGTGAGCCAAGTGATCGGCACAGCAATGGGATGTGTGATTTCACCTTGTGTCTTTTGGATATTCTATAAGGCTTTTCCTGACCTTGGCTTATCTACAAGTCAATATCCTGCTCCTTACGCTATCGTGTACTATGAGATGGCTAAGTTGGGGGTCGAAGGATTTTCTGCACTTCCAAAGGAATGCCTTAACCTCTGTTATGCCTTCTTTGCAGCATCCATTACCATCAATTTGATCAGAGATGCTCTTGGAAAGAAGAGGTCATGGTTCATTCCGCTCCCAATGGCAATGGCGATACCCTTTTTTTTGGGTTCATATTTCGCCATTGATATGTGTGTTGGAAGCCTGATTCTATACATATGGCAGAAAAAGAACAGGGCAAGTGCAGATGCTCTTGCACCAGCGGTAGCTTCGGGTTTGATTTGTGGTGATGGGATATGGGCTCTACCTAGTTCTATACTTGCTCTGGCAGGCGTGCAACCTCCCATATGCATGAAGTTCCTGTCCGGGGGAACGGAATAAGGCCGATGGTTTTCTAATCCATCCTAGGGCACGTCATTATTTGAATTCGATGTCTTCATAATATCTGTCTGTCCTGTACATATCTTGGGGTTAGAATGTCTAGTAATCCATAAGTTTAAGTTGTTTAAGGTTGACAAGTAAGGAAGACAAATGTTTGACTACTTTTACTTCAACTATTTTCACTGCAGTTTCTTTGTACTTGTAATATAGAAAAAAATGTTCCCTAATCTTTTTGTGGCTCCGGTGTCTCACTCTGTTTATGTTATGGCAAACAATCACGACTTCCCCATTGTGTATAACTCGCAACAGAACATTTTTCAGCATACAAACATAACATATGGGAGTGTTCTTTAATAAACCAATGCGAAGTCCAAGCATTTTTAAGCATGCTTCTACTCTAATAATGAACAATTTTAGTCCAGAAGCGAGACCTTACCTAAAAATGGCCGAAGGAAGATGGCACACCGATGACCTTTTTCAAACAATATCACCATTTTTAGATTACTAAATTACAGAAAAAAACATAAGGAAAAGAAGAATTTCCCATTTTATAACACGAACTCCAACTTAAAGATCCACAAAATCGGAAACAAGTTTCTAGGTTCATGCCCTCTAATTTACAGATTCATGTATATCCTGCCAGAATGCACAAACTAATTATAAACGAGAAACTAGAACTAGTTCTGAAACGAAACAGAATATGAACCAGTGGTAGGATCTTTGACAGCTTTGAAATTCTCTACACTCATTCCAAAATGACCCAGAATGGAATTGCCCATTTCTTTCAATTTCCCTGCGCATAGGACAAAGTTAAGCAGTTATATAGTTTAGCCTTTGAATAACAATGGCTTCAGTAAATTGCAGAAGTAAAAACTCGGGTCTAGCTATATGTAACTTTCAGTTGTTACACAAAACACACACACACAGAAACAAGTTAGGCTTAAGAAAGGTCACAGAGATACTGGCTCACCAATCATTTCTTCCTTCATCTTTTCACGTTTCTCATCTGCCAAAGGCTTTAAACGAATTATAGCTCTTCTAGCTTGGTAATTTGACTGATCCAATTCCAAGATTTTTGTCATATCTGCTAGAAAACATAATTTATGCTGTAATCTTTCATACACACACACAAAAAGGGAAAAAATTCATACACACACACAAAAAGGGAAAAAATAAAGAACCATAGTTTCTGATGTAAGGCTGAAAAACACTCACAAGGAATCAAATCCAGATGTATGGCAGCTTGCTCTTTTGCATTACATGTATGTGGTGATTTACACAAAAGGAATGTATATTCAAATTCATTTACTTAATCACACTCACACCCACACAACAAAAAAAATCCCTCCATGCAGGCAAGCTCACACAGTAACGGTTTGAGCTCACAAAGACAGGTTGCTAACAAGTAAAAGCTAATTATGTATCTTTAAGCAATTAGGACACTACAATTTCAATGTACAGTGTTTTACCGGCAATGGCTTCGTCATATTTTTCGAGTTTTTCATGTGCTTCAGCCCTTCTGAGCAAGACCTTTATATAAGTAGGATTTAGTTCCAACGCCTTTGTGCACTCCTTGGTTGTTTCTTCAAATTTTCCCTACACACAAATTTGGTAAATTATGAAAACCATAATATTATCATAAACCAAATTAGATGAGAGAGAAGCAAAACATAAGATATTGACAGCATTAATCAGTAGAGATTGAACAGGTTGAATTGAGGCAACCCTTTCACAATCACACACACAGGCATAATACGAACACACCCAAGGTAACCAGATTGCACGCCAAAATGCAAGTGCAGAAAAAGGGCGAGAGTGTCAAAGAGTCAGATTTAGAACTAACGGAATTTGAATGCGTCTTTAGAACAATAATACATTTTTATCATATTTTCTGTTGATACTTATGTAAGAATCATTGAATTGTCACTTTTTTCTACTCACATGCCAGCTTTCAACAGGACTATTAAGCATATTGACCAATACATCAGCACACATCATTTTGCAAAAAGAACATGACAGAATTTGCAGTGTCTCAGAATTATTCATTCAGAAAGAGAATTACTAAGAAGACAAAAAGTTCCCTCCCTAATTTTCGTCAATTCGCATTAAAATAATATACTCCCTTCGTCCCTAAATTTTTACTCCTATTTCTTTGGGATGTCACAAAATAAGACTCTCTTTCCTAACATAAAGTTTATTTTTCTCTATTATTTGACACCACTACTTCTTTATCGCATAAAGATAAAGTTATCTCAAAGTTTTACTTTTTTTACTTACCTAAAACTCCATGCCAAAAGAGAAAGGAGCGAAAAATAAGAGACGGAGGGAGCAGAAGTTATGCCACAAATGCACTCTTAAGAGAGTACGACATGAATTGACAGTGTCTTAAAATTATTCGTTGAGAAAGAGAACTGTTAAAAAGAAAGAATCCAATCCAAAAAACTTGTATTACATCCAAGTAATACATGTTATGCCACAATACACTTTCAAGCTTGCAATACGCAAATTAGAGCACACACGTGGCAGGATATAGCACCCAATCCTTGTCTAATTGAACAACTCAAATGTTCTGCTTGGGTAATTGGATTGTTGTAAGTGCTCTTTCCCAAAATAGGTAAAATACCTAAGGAAATGAAATTGGTCTATTAAAATATCACTATAATTCAATTTTTCTATTAAGTTAAAGTTCAACTGCATGATCATCAAATGAGTTTATCTATTGGCAGACATGAATGTGATATTAAAGCCCAACAGCATAAAATTTCATGTATCATCATTAATCCGTGTTTTCTCACACTTTTTTGATGCCTTGGTACTACGTATACATTATCCATTTCAAGGTTCTACATTAATTGATCCAATGGCTGAATGCATTTTCAGTTACAGAAGAACTTCAATAAAAATATTAAATACAGCTTCTTGTCAGCTTAGAGCAAACCGCTATTATGGATATCTAATAGCAATTCACATTTCAGAGCCTTCAGGAGCTCTGTACTAACAGTACAAGGAAATTTATCATAATAAAAATAGGCGGTATACCCGTCAAACTAAGAAGTAAATTATTAACCTTGATTCACAAATAGAAACCAATGATAAATGACTGAAGAGTTTTTTGTGGTTCCAGAAGGAAACTAAAACTTTTTAACAAAGCTCCACCTCGGATAAAGATATCTCTCATATAGAAACCTCATCAAAGAAACATGTATGCACGGGTTAAGCAGAGAATATGGACATACCAGTTTAGAGAAACAAGCTGCACGATTTGCATGCAATATTGAACGAATTTCGACAGATGACGGCCCATGTGGCGCAAGTTGTAAAGCAAGCTCATACTTGACTAGTGCCTCATCGTAAAACCCATCTTTAAATAATGTGTTGCCTTCGAGTTTTGCGTCATTTGCTTGTTCCGAGGCTTCTTTCTTACCAAGAAAAATAGGAAAAATAAGAAATTTCATAAAATGGTAACATTCTTTAGACTCCTGGTATAAAACCAGAAACGAGAAGAGGTGGAAACAACCGCAGTCCGTACGTGACAAAAACATATACAATATACATTTTTATTCCAAGAATTGTAAATGGAAAACGAAGTCCAAAAACTTTTCACATCTTCTCAAGGCATCCCATGTATATTTCCACATTTGCTTTTTCTAAGGGAAACGATTATGAATAAACAGTATACACTTGGGTGTTGCTAAATGTCAACCACATATTCTAAAAACACAATACTGAATAATTTTATCTAAAAAAAGTAGTTCAATTTCCCATGAACAAAAAAGTAATTCAGTAATACTAAAACAAGAACAAATAGTTTAACTGTATCAAAATCGTTAAAAACAATATCATATTATACAGGAAGATATTAGCTGGTTTAATATGTACTGTACTGGCAAACTGGACATTCAACTTCATCACATTCATTTAATTTATAGAGAAAAAAAAAAAAAGGGAAATTCGACAGCAATACCTCAGTGAGCTGACTTGACTCTGATTGTTGTTCCATCTCTTGTTGACTTTTTTCACCGTCATTACTGATGATGTTCTCATCATTTGTACAATGTTTTCTATTACTGGATTGTTCTTCATCGCCGGCGTCGTTTAGCTCCGTGTCACTTGCTGTCTCGTATGCATCTGAATCACATCCCGCCTCCGCCGATGGAGGTGTTTTCTGTAAGATTTCTACAGTTGTAGTTGATTCCTCTTCAATCAGCACCATTTTTAACAGAATCAGAATCGTTTCTTGCTACTCCAGAAACCTCTCCATCGACCGGGTTTTATGGTAGCTTAAATATTGCTTCTTATTTTGGGCCGGAACATTAATTCCGGCACTCTTCGCTTCTTAAAAAGGTCCGGCCCAACTATTGTATAAGACGAGCACGGCCCATTTTACATTATCAGTGGGTCCTCAATATAATTACAATGCTACTATTAAAGTTTAGACTTTAGATGGTCAAATGTGATTTTATTTTTCTTTAAAGCCGATGTCCAGTTAAACATTTATTTTTCTATATCTACATCCCCTTTTTATTGAATAACTGAAATGTTGGAGAAATCCACCTATATAATCAATTAAAACCCAATTTTCTTTTATGTTTTTGTATTTCTAAAATACTCTATATGGATAACAATTAACTTGCAATATTTTTTATTGCCAAATTTAATATTTTGACTTTGTTTCAAATTTAATTGCATTAAAGATGTTGCATATTAGAATCATAACATGACTAAAATTCTCTTTCACAAGGGTGAATTAAACAGCAAATGATACTGATGTAGTCTTAAACAACTCTGTGTAAATTTGTATGTTCATAATATTTTACTGTCTTTAGCATTTTATTGCTCCCAATAGTAACAAGTAAGATGTGTAATTCTCATTACAATCAAACAACATTTCAATATTGGTAAAAGTAGGTGCCCCATACAAAACAATAAATCATGAAGTAGTATTCTTGATACAAAAAGACAAAGTCATGATGTCCAATCTTCATCACTCGATTCCAGATCCTGAACAATTAGTTAAAGCAATATGAAGGATAAAGACATAAAAGTAATATTCTGCACAAAGGTTTTGGAATATCGATGATAACTTTTCCAGACAAGAAATACCACATATGCATACTTTTGTTGCGCATACATATTTACTGGTGTGATTTGGATGACTTTTGTCCAATTAAATCTATGGCATTTCTAAAACATAAAAATATTCAGACCTGTGATGTGCTGGAGAACTCTTCTATGTCGTCGTCGTCAACCTGCATAGCCGTAGTCTACATGAAAAGATATTAGCGCCATTA
Organism: Penstemon newberryi var. newberryi; assembly: GCA_030819805.1. Lineage (NCBI taxonomy): Eukaryota > Viridiplantae > Streptophyta > Magnoliopsida > Lamiales > Plantaginaceae > Penstemon > Penstemon newberryi. Next base: position 3,623,683 of record JAUALY010000008.1, read on the forward strand.
TAAGATGTATAGTTAACAAAACCATATGATTCAACAAGACGATCTAGGTATCACTGGATCCACGCAATAAAAAAGTTAGTGATCTATCAATGAAGACAAGATTTTCACAAAGGCCTTATAAATTATAACACAACAAAAATTGAATCCTATTATGTATATATTTAAGCCCAATTCAGAATGCAGATAAATTGATACCAGCATCAGATTTGGTTGCTTAAAATTTTCGATTTCTGATATTCCAGAATTGTATACAACATCCACTGTATATTCTGTGTGATTTATATTTAACATATATTCAATTGAAAATCTAACATAAATTTAGAAAATATACGGATAAATGAAAAAAATCTTATGCAAATTCTAATTTGAAGAATGAACGTCCGGATAATAGAAAGTTATCCCGTCTTAGATTGATGTAAGAAGAATGAAAGATGTTAACTGGGGAATGGAGGGGAATAAAGCATACAGAAGTAAATAAACCCATGATACTGCTAATTTAAAAGCATCTTTAAATGCTCAATTTTAGAGCCAGTGGGGGGGGGGGAAAGGAATCATCAGAGTGGACAGAAAGCAACTATAACACAATGACATACTGAACATAACAAAGAAGTTTAATACAGCAAGGATATTTTTTTTTTGTTTAGACTACCTGTCATAATTATAAACGATTACCCACATGATCATTGATGCAAAATTAAATAATGAAATTTCACAACATTATGACACCTTTGAGGACTGAAGCAAACTGATTGTTACTAGGAATTCCTATAGGCAATAATACCCCTTGTAATTCACACTCCTCATACATATCGTTTCTCGAGGTGTCACAAAGACCAGCTCTGCATGCAAGGCCTATTAAATTTATAGAGGAGCTGCACCTATATGCCTGAGGTTTAATCTTCATTATATTGTCAACAACTGACAACTCGACATTGAGATCTTATCTAGCTAAACTGGCAATACCATGCTGAAGAAACTAGAGGACACGTGGCAGGTTAAAAATTGTGAAATTGATAGTTTACCTGAGATGAATCATTAGGATCAACTTGTCCTTTCCTTGAGGATGATGTGCCTGAGGCTTTGCTTTTCGACTTCCTTTGGGAGACAGTAACAGAATTGAAAAGCTCCGTCTTCTGAAAAGAATTGTTACTCATTTAGTTCAGATGGAAAAAAGACAATAAGTAATACTTTTGAAAGTGCTAGGACATTCGGCATAAATGTCACCAAAAGATTTTATCCTCTAGAATAATCTTACTTTGGACTTATTTATCTTCTCTTTCACTTCCTTATGTGCTTTCTGAAAATTAACAATACGGTGTAAACATGTTAATAAAGCAACATAAAGGATGTCATCCATTAGTTTCAATACTAGCATAACTTCCATGCTATGCACGAGATCACAACCTATATAGAATTGTTATTTTAAAATTGACGATTGTTGAACTTCACAGGTTAGGATCAAGTAAGATATAAGATGCTCCGTATTAAAGTATGCAAGACTTTACCTTCTCCTCCACCTTCTTAAACAATGTTGATAATGTTGTTTGAACAAGAGACGTGTGATTGGTATTAGAGAGACCCTTGGTTTTGTAAGTCCCCTTATTTTTTCCTAAAATTGGATTATCTTTGGCAGCATCCTGGTCACTAACCTCATATACTATAGGGGAGGAACTTTCCGTCTGTGTATGTCACTAAGGAATTCAGCTTTCAGAAAATGAGAAACATCTTGTACAATGATAATACATTTTAAAGAGAATTAAGATCCATACGATCTACAAGCAGAGAAATCAAAGGAGAAAAGTAACAACAGTTCTAACTCAAGAAATATTGAAAAAAGATAACAAGGATATGTATAGGAGAATTGTTTCTTCTTATTTTGGTATCGACTTTCTCATGCTCTTCTTCAGAGGTTGCATCTCCACTTCCAATAAAATCATCCCCAGATGATGCTTCGACAAAACTGTGTATAGACAAACAATTTGTTACTGGATTACCTAAAGACGTGGAGAACATCTAGAGAACTGTTACACAAGAAGAGTGCTGATGAGACCTCCATGGAAGTGACACAAATTAGGAGCAAAAGGACAAAAGAGCAAAAATCTCTGCATTACAAAATTTTCTAATATAGACTACCCCATTACTATACTGTTCAATGTACTCTGTATCAAGAAACTACACAGTTGGAATTTCATACCATTTTGATAAATGCCACTCTCACTGTCTAGGTAGATTGTCTTACATTTCTCTAAGAACGAACTAATTTCTAAATTGAGAAAAGACATCAGCAGTAAAGGACTAGGTACAGTAAGAATATAATGTCAAAGGAGAACATTGAAACAAAACCATAAGATCAATAAATAAACCTCCTTTGTGAATATGTGTAAGCTATCCTACAAGAATGACCCTGAATTGTCTCAAAAGAGAAAAGGCGTTCCTACTGATATATAGAGCACAAGGTGCCACACATAAATAGATTGAAAAGTGCACAGGACCCAAATGAATTTAAGGAAAACCATTATTCACCAAGGGATGTAGGAAAATGTGCATCAAAATGCCACTTTTAGTTCGTAAGCAAACTACCATGTTCTTTTTGATTGACAGGAATGTGGCATCTTATTTTAGCACCTATGAGTTGTCAAGCTACATCATTCAAAATAAAAGATTGGCATATCAACATAAATGAGTAGAATATATCAAGTTAAGGAAAGCAAAGAAAATACTTGAAAGTTTTCCCAGCTGCTCTAGCCGAATGCCGTGTCGGAGTCACTCCCACCAACTCTTTCAAATCATCTGGACTGTCAGTTACATCTTCCTCTGGATCAGGTTTAGGGGATTCCCTTTCCAAGCATTTTATAGATTTTTTTCCAGAACCTTGTTTACAGTCACGCGTCGCGCCTATCCCACCCTTGAAATCATAATCTGTGTCTTTTTCCTGGGGCCAGGACAGAGGGATTTGTGTCATTGATATCTTGAAGTAAATATGTTTGAAGTTCAAAGTCAGCTGGAACTTCTTTTCCAGTAACTGGCAAGCATTGTATCAAAACAAAAAAAAAAAATTAACTGCCAAGCAAAATAAATGCAAAGCTAACCAGAGTCAGCTCTTTAGGAAACTCAAGCCGTAATTCTTCTGGATTCTCATCTTTTCCTCCGATCCACCAAGCATCCGAAAATACTATCTGGTAAGTAAGAAGGCAGCATATATGACTCTAACCCTAAAAAGAAAAATAAACACACGAAGTAAAGGAAGAAAAACATGTATGGAACTAAATCAGCTAACCAGCTTTTGCTCTAACACCTGAGGAGGCACTGCAACATTTGTCGGTCTTTATATTAATCGTACAATTTAAAGCTAAAGGGCAAAGGAGGAGAAAAATAGCCGCATGTCCAAGACTCCTATCAGATTTAACCTCACATGTCACTGGGGCAAGGAGCAGCAATGTCCACACAGAATTCCAAAAACTTTTCTCTCAAGATTCGTTGCTTTCACAAAACTTTTTGATGAATTGTGAATACTGAATTTGGAAACTTCATCCTTGTCCTTTTATTTAACTATTATCATTTCTCTTACTCCATTAAAACGGAATAGCCTACTGGAATTTTTATTTCACAAGACATTTTGGAATCTATTGCCTTCTTTGGAGCTAGTTATTATGTCAAAACCTCTCCCCGAAATAGAGTAATTGTTATCAAGCACTAGTCATGAATTTTAAAATCAGCAGTTTTTGGAAATGATAAGCAAAAAATTCTATCGGAATCTCTTGACAGCTACATACATGATTTTCCCAAGTCTACAATTAGGATTTTATATGTTGGACGAATGTTAGAAAAAGATGTCATGTATAGCTATCCTTAAATAACTAAAGCTGCAAACAGAAACACAGGTAGACATATGTTCATTAATTAGACAAAGGACAGTAGAATTGCAGGATGAGCTTGAAAACATTATGATAATTGCAAAATGACTTTCCTGACTAAAACATGTAATTTCAAACGTAAGTAAGATTACAATCGAGAAGAAAACTAAAAGGACATAATAATGAGAAGACACTAACCATATTGTCAAAGTAGTCATCACATGTTACATTCTTCCCACCTTTGGAAAATTGCAGTGTCAAATACCTATTCTTTGGATAAATGATTGTGCCAAACAACTTCATTTGACCCTGCAAAATTCAAGAAATTGAACACCAAAAAGCGAAATTCTGTTTACTGCCAACTAATTAAGAATCTGTTCTGACAAATGCCTAATAAGGCAATTCATGATTTTTTTTAAATAAATTAGTGTCACTCTCACCAATTACTATTTTTTATAAATAGTACAAGCTTTTGCTACAATACTCCATCCATAACAGCCAATAACATTACTTATAATGTTCTCAATCTCCAAAATGGACAAACCCAGAATAACAAGCACAATAACAACCCATTCTTAATTCATATTCTTTTGCATCCACGCGTTTGGTTCTTGGATTTTAGTGAGGAAAACCCTAAGGAAAATATTTTTATTGCATCATATAGAACATTGAGCTCCATTTCTTGTTCATTTTTCATAGGAGTACTATTTTTCTCATTTTACTCACTGAAATCCAAAAACAAACCATGTCCTAAGTTATTGGAAAAATCTAATTTCTGGATAAATTCTTCGAACACAAATAGGGCACCACAAAATAAAGGAACAATGTACTCAAAGGGCACAAATTCGTGCATTCTCAATGTTTTCATTCATAGTTCATGTTTGATTACAATACTACGAATTTGAAGAATCAGTAACAAAAGCAAGTGGAATTAAATAAAACCTGCGGGAAATCGAGGTAGAGAATTGGGTTTTTGGTGCCGAGGTCTTTGAGCTCCCCAATTTTGCCACCAGAAATCGGGCCAAGGAGACCAGGGAATGAGAACAAGTACCTATTCTTCCGTTGTGATTTCCTCAATATATCCTTACCGTGATGTTTGATCACCGTCTTCGACGGGCCGAGTGCCGTTGACGGGCCCACTTTGGCAGGATTTTCGGACAAAATGTTTTGGGAAAATGCCAAATTTTTCAGCCTCAGTCTCTCTGCCGCCACCGGGTCTGCGGCGGCGGCGATACTTTCTTTCTTCACGCCACGAGCCATGTCTCTACCACTAGCTAATCTCTCTCTCTCTCTCTCTCTCTCTCTCTCTTAAGAAGGCGGGAACCTCATTATTAATATTAAGTTGATTAATAACTTGTAAGTAAACTAAAAAAAAAAAATTAACACTTGCGACTATTTGAGCTCCATTATCTTAACCTTGTTTCTTTATGTTATTGTTTTAGAACATGTTTAGTTCATTAGTTGTATAAATTCTAAACATAAAGTTTTGATTAATTATTTATTTGAATTTATCGAACTCGCTTATTATTTTTTACAACGCCCAAAACAAGAAAATTCCACAACAAAATACCTACTTAGCATTATGGATGATAACTTTTTTTGCATATTGTAGTTTTTTTTTAAACCTTTTAGTAATTTTTAGAAAATACTATTTGGGCAAATTTTTAAGTCAAAGAACATGTAAAAGTAAAAGTTAATCTATTTCTGTTTTAGTTGGCCCAGAAAAACAAATATAATAATTTTTGATGGAAACATATAAAAAAAATATCCGTTTTTAGGGGTCCAATTCCATATTGAACATGTGCACAAGCAGAATAAGTCCAGTGTTAGACAAAAAGCATAAAAGAATTAATCTTTTAGTGATGATGAATATGTGATGCTTTGTACAGAGAGGGTGATTAATTGATAGATAAGAATTAATTAATTGTTGTATGTTTTTATTTTTTATTTTTAAATGAGTTTTCACCAAACCCATAAAACAAAAAAAAAAATATATTCAGAACTCACACTCAAACTTTTTAAATCTATAAAATATTAATTTGACACCTACCACCTACTTTCCCCCCCAAATCTCACTAAAAAATACATTGATTTGACTATCAATTTTTTTGTGGAAAATCAGTGTTTCCAAGTGAAAGAGTTAACAATTTTGGGTGCTATATTTTGCTCTATGTTGGATTTCTTTGCATTCATCATATTTTCACTTTCAATAACTGAATTAGTTTATTACAAATTTTTGTATTTGGAAATACTTTTGACATGTCCTTGGTGGATCAAGTTTTTTCCCCCCGTAGCAATTACAGTGTATTACACCGTGTGGAGATAGTTAATGGAAGTGTGTATCTACAAAATGCTATTTGTTTATCCCTAAGCAGAACTTAAAATTCCTTGTGGATGTTCCTGATTTATAAAAACAATGCACATGTTAAATGCGTTGAGCACTTTCCCCTATTCTGTTGCCGCTTTGTGGAATATTTTTCTATATCTCTTCTGTTTTACACTCTTTGGATAGACTAAATGAATGCATTTTATAAGTGTTTGTATACTACTATACTGACATTTCCTCTGTTCTTTATTTTTTTCATAAAAGTAAGCATGCATATTAGGAAGTTTATTACATACTGGATTAAGATAAGGTCAGTCACAACTCTGTTGCGAGAATTGATCTTAGAAACTCTCAAGCTCTCCATATTGCCAATAAACAATCATCAATTTTTATGATTCTTTGTGTGGAATGGTTAACACAAGTTTGTGGAAAATTGCGTTAATCAAACATTGGTGTATTGCTCCTTAATTATTTGGCCTCAAGAATATTGATGGTGTACTGCATTTTCGCTGAGCTATGCTTCTATATTTCCCTTTACTGAACATGGAATACGAGAATTTGGAAGGTGGTTCAAAGGAAGTGGTTATCCAATCTAATCAGAGCATGGAGGTAGTGGTTCTATATGGCATGAAGATTGGTTGCACCTTCTGCTGCAAAATGAGACTTGATATATGAAGAAGGAAGAAGCATTTGGTGATTTTTCAAGGTAGTGGTGGTCATATAGTTTTGTTGGCTTCAATTTCTTGGAGATAATTTTCTCAGCATTTGCTCAGTTATATTTGTGTATATTCAGAGCTAAACAAATGCAAAGAATAGAGTATCTCTTCCTGCATTTATGCAGAACATACTGTATCTCTGATTGGTATGATAGTGCACGGTGCAAGTCGAGAATTATCAACTAATTGATTTGTTTGTTATTACTGGTGTATATACCTTTATTAGATAAAACTGTAAAATTACCGGCCATTTCTTTTTCTTTTTGGGATTAGTATAATGGTGTGTACTTTAAGTTTCAAGATAAACTACAGAAATGTCTAGGCAGAAAGATGGTGACTAAAATAATTAAACATCTCAAATATAACAACACTTGATGACCAATGCTCTTGTATTTAATGTCTAAGTTATTGCTAAGTGAAGTGCTTCGGGGGCCATATTTTTGAAAGCTCATACTCTCGTTTTGGCTTATCAAAGTTTCTTGGAAGTGTCCCTTGTCACTTTGACCATATTTATTTTCTTGTATTTTTTGCATGAACAGAGTTCATTGGATCAATCTCAGCCTTTTCAGAAGAACGTTTCTATTGCGTTGCTTCTTGGGGCATTTTACTTGCTTAGCAGATATGTTACCCATTGTACTTGGGTTACATCAGAGGCATACTCATCTCCATCAATTGTCTTAGCTGCCAGGGGTGCCCATGGGAACAGAGTTATTTTTTATGACTACCGTGAAGCATACTTTTGGCTGCGGCAGAACACTCCTCCGGATGCACGCCAAGGTGATGTCTTGGTGGGATTATGGTTATTAGATCACCGCCATGGGGAACAGAACAGTGATTGTAGATAACAACACTTGGGACAACACACATATCGCTACTGTTGGACGTGCTGTGTCATCTTATGAAGACGAAGCTTATGATATCATGAGATTACTAGATGTCGATTATGTACTAGTTGTTTTTGGTGGTGTTACTGGTTATTCTTCCAATGATATAAATAAGTAAGAGCTCCGTCCTCTGTAAGTAAAAATTCTTTTCTTGTTTGCAGTGCACAAAACTAAGTTACTTATTTTCTCAAGTATCCTTGTGAATTTCTTATGACAAGCAATCTACTTCAATTAGTTGTGTAATCCTTTCTTAAAGAATAACCAGCTTGTGCTGATAGAGATTTCATGCAGATGGAACAAATCTATAATGTTATTTAAATTGATCTCATCTAAATTGTTATGCAGTAATCTTTCGTACATTCATGTCATGAGTTATTATTTGACTTATTTCTTTGGTGCTACAAAATTATATTTGTAATACTGGAATTAATTTTGTTTTGATTGTCCATAGAATGCTTGCATGACAATGTATCAATTTGTTTGGATTCAGATTCCATTAATATTTTATGATACTATGCAGTCACTCGAAACAATTTCTTTGCTTCTCTTGTTTTTTTTATGACATTTGTCTCGAATTCTCACTTTAACTTCTTGTTTTAGGTATAAGCTATCTTACTACCGGTTCGGTGAGCTGACAACAGAATATGGAAAGCCTCCTGGGTGAGTTACCTTTCCCTTCATCTCCCACCCCCTTACTTTTGGTTTGCGAGGCTCTATGCTAAGTTCATTTCTATGGAAAGTCAAGTAATGCTTAATATCTGTTTTCGGTCATAATAAAGACATGAAATGCCTCCTCTGTTATAGACTGGCAGACCACCTAAGAGAGATGATGTTATAGTAAAAATATACTAACCATGTTATAAATTCTATGAAACATGAAAATACACTTGCCAAAGAGCCTTTGGTTGTGCATTATTTTACACCTATTAATACACTACAAAATAGAGAATACTGGGATTAGAAACACTTGCAATTTCGTCATAATTATGTATTGCTAGTATTGCCAATGGTTGTCTATTCCAATTGCAGTAATATTATTTGGATTAACAATTCAAAGAAAGATCATGCCTTGTTATTATGAATGTGACTCTGAGGTAGATGTCAAAACTTGTAAATTCAAAATTACGAGTTGCTCAAGTTACCATTGATTGTATGTTTCAATTTGGCATAAAGGTATTCTTTGATCAGATGATTTACCATTAGTGTTTTTGTTTATCACAGATACGACAGAGCATGCGGAGTAGAAATTGGAAATAAAGATATAAAGCTAGAGCATTTGGAAGAGGCATTCACTACATCGAACTGGATAGTGAGAATTTACAAGGTCAAAACCCCCAAGAATAGGTGGTGAATAACACACACACACACAAACACACTCTCCCTCTCATCTCTCTTGCGGACTAACAAATACAATAGCGTTGAGTTTATGGATATGTTAAAGTAGATAGTCTTACTTAGATATCCATTTTGTAGCAATCAAGGTTCCAAATTTTCTGGATATATTTTTGTTCTTTCAGATTTTGTAATTTATAGTCACATTCTACCTCATTAGTCTAATCAAAAGGTGGTTAGAATTTCACAGCCTTGTGAACTGCATATCATATGGTCTGTCTCATGCATTAAAGACTCAGACCAGGATACGCACCCTGTCCTGTTGACAGTCTTAATGAAATTCAAAACAACACATGGAATATTTTTGTTATGTTTTTTACAAGAGAGATTATGAATGATGCTCCCTGTCAAATAAAATCGTTCTATTTGCCTGTCCATTTGCACCATAAATCAAATCAGTTTGTCAAGTGCGCATTCTTACCAAATAAAACAGTAATACTCTTCACTCTCAAATCATTGGCAGGTACTCTCACAGCACATTGCAATGGAAATAAAGGCTTCGTATGGATTGATATTGACTTAGCTTAGTAGTTTTGTGAAATTGAGCCAGCATTAATTCAAATAATGTTTGGATATGAGTTTCAAGAAACCTAAGTTTCAACCATCTATTGAAATTAATGAAATTCTAAAGCTTTAAATATATTGATTAAACACTTGTCTATCTATTTTGTCTTTATAAAAATCATTGATTTAACATTTATCAATTACTATTCCATCACAAGTTTTGTTAGTAAACTCGATACAAATCATATTTCAACTTTTAAAATCACAAAACCTAACATCCAAACTCGATTCAAATAATGTTTCAATGGTTATGCTAAAATCAGTCAAATAAATTTTCAAAATCAAAATCAAATAAAATCGAGTCCACATTAACCCAAACTTTCTTCGTCCAATGTTTAATTACTCACCGCTTACTCCCTCGAGTCGAACGGAATCTCAGGTACATATAGGCAATTTGCTGTCAATTTTCAGTCAAATTAAACGCCGCACATGCTTATGATTTCATCATGCTTGAGGGACAAAATGTTGTCATGTCAACTTGCCCCATGATTTAAAAGGCAGCTGTTCAAGACTGACACCAACATGTAGCACAGCTAAACACCCAATGACCCAACAAATTTTTGCCCAACCTAGTAGCCTGCAGATCGAGGAGGGGTAGAACACATGCTGGTTTTGGTGAAATAATTTGAAATCCACAGCACATTTGTTAATAATTAATCTAGAAGAGGCTAGAAATCATAAGATTTCAGCCAAAACCATCTGTTTTTTTGCATCACATACAATTACAAGAATTATAATCTGAAGATCATATTTAACATTCATAAGTAAGTAAGGAAATCTCTACATTTGACAAAAATTAAAAAAAAAAAAACTGTAGTATCATTTCATGGAGCATCAATGAAATATACACTTAAGTTACAACAAACTTTCAAGCAAGGTATTTCAGAGAAATTCTGTTCAAAAGTCTAAAGAAAAGTATTTTTATTTAATGACTACCGAGCAACCAGTATAACTTCTCCATCTACAACTGTATGTATACAGATCTCCTCTGTTCAACTTGGATACAATACATATTGATAAACACTTCTCCAGTGTCTCCCTGCAAAGAGAGAGAACAGTTCAATCAAACAAAGGTATTAAAAAATCCAAATACCATTCATCGTTGGATGCCCTGACGCTCAAAATCCACATTTAAGAAACTTCAAAACCTTTAATATTAATCTTTAGATATGTCTACTAATTTGAAACAAAGTCAAATTTAGTCATCGTTCAGTTAAGGCATAAACTACACCCAAGCTCAGTAAGAAAAGATCATTTTGCGTAATGTCTCACTTGATGACTCCAAATATAAGTGGCCAGTTGACCAACTAGGAAAAATTAGGGCATAGTGCATCAGATATTCTTTTAGGATTCAATGCTCATGTCATTACAGGAGGAGAAGGTTGTGAAAGTCTTCAGGATTTACATTACACCGTTATTTAACAAGGTGGTATTTTGCGGATAGGACATTCAGAAAGTGATCATTCCAGAAGCAAAATTAAGCAATCAGCAGCACAGTATACACACATAAATGACTATTCAACAAAATGATCACCTTTGTAAAAGAGCAAGTGGTGAAGTATCATTATCATTCTTTCCAGAAAAAAAAATGTTATAAGTTGAGCAAGACTGGGTATTGTCAGGAGAAAGCTATCTGGTGAATAAAAACATCTAGTCCAAGCACACTTCATACTCTTAGCTTCAGAAATAAAAAGAACAATATGGTCTCCGAGCAGAGAAAAGCTCCTGGTCTTGATATAAATTTTGATGTCTATAGACTGAACTGGGATATCATTGAAAATGATTTATTAGCTGTTGCCTGTGCTGTAAATAGCAATGTACAATATTTTGTGCTTAAAACTGCCACTTCCAACTACTTACACAAAACAGGTTAGCATTTTACTAGAAAGAGCTGTAAGAAAACTAATCGAGATTCTAGCACCTTCTGTCTAATGGTTCAGGTAGATTCTGCTGGTTATCAAGAGTCCCAAGATCTGTTACAGAGTAGAGTGAAAATAAAAAATCAAGGGCCATATCCAGGTTTTAAATTAAACACAATCAAACCCTATGATTTAACATGTGACTGTCCTTTTTGAGGTCCTGATATTTTCCTACGATGACATATAAGACGAGTCAAGGAATATATAATGAAACACACTTCCCCTATAAGCAGGGTGTTAAACGGAGATCCCAACTTTCCCGAGTTTTTTTTTCTTTGTCAAAATGGAAACCTTCTCATATTAATTCATCTGTATTTGAAGAAAACTTCCACCCTCTATTATACACATGTAGTAAACATTGCACATGCCATGAGTATGATTTGATGAAAATTGTTGAGCACTGAACAAATATGATATGTAGTAATAACAAATATGAATCATAAAACGGTTGCAGATATGACCCAGGGCAAAAAAATCATCAAATGCTGAAAGGCATTAATGAGTTTCATACTACATGGTATTCAATTGTACTGGGCATTAGTATGTATTTTATCAGATAAAGTTACGAATCAAATCCAAATAATAGTCAAGAAGTTTTTTGGCCAGGATCCAACTTCAAACATATAGAGGTTGAAGTTGGAAAGAGTAAGACAAATTATTTGGAATGGCTTAAACGCAATTAAAAGGAATAAAGCATCCATGTCAAACCATACTAGTTTAAATTGAGATAAAGGATATATCATGATGAAAACAAAGTATATCCAACAACCAGAATTTCTGGAAATTCACATTTCATAGAACAGCTCTAGAAAGGAGTTGCAATATCTGAGGAAAGTTTTTGGTCAAGAGTAAAACAACTGCTCATGAGTGCATGGAACTCAAATTAGTTTGTAATTCAGATTGTGGGCCAAAAACAATTTAATGGGTATTCAGCAGTTACATCGCAATGCACTTCATCATACTCATTTGCTCATAAATTGTAGATTCAAGAAACTATATAATCACAGCACATTTCTCTGTCACAGAAATGCAAGTCAAACTGGGCAAATACATGATTTTGTATAACTTATAACCAGATATGTTCACGGTAGGTATTTCATACTATAGACTTTACTTCAAGCAACACAAATAAACAACCATATGGTATCAAATCAAAACTTCTCCTCACTTCCATTGCACTGAAATTTTAAAGTAATGCTTAATAAAAGAGTAATCACCTCAACATTAAAAGTATAGTACAGCGCCAAGATTCTTCAGTCAAGGTCCTCCTCTCTAGCATGCCCTCCTCCTCCTCCTGAACCGGTATTGGGTGCTCCACTACTACCGTGGTTGGCATTGTTATTTCCCCCATCATTACTCCCAGCTCCTCCTTCCCCGCTGTTGCTCGTCTCTGCTGGTGAACCAGACCCTCTAAAAAGCCATGGCAGTGATATTCTAAACCGCCTTTCCACTGTCCTTGGACTATTATTGCTGTTATCTCTATTCTCTTGAATACCACCACCACCACCACCACCCAAACCCAAACTACTATTCTGAATGTTCCTACTACCGTTGCCATTCGTTTGTCCCGTCCTTCGGTTTTCATAATCCGGATCATCAGTAGGTAACTCATACCTACAAACAGGACAGGAATTATGCAGCTCGAGCCAAGGAACAATACAATCTTTATGGTAAAGATGCTTGCAAGGAATCTGCATAGCGTCCTCATTTAACTCGAAGCTATCTTTACACACCGCACATTGGGAAGAATCCGAAGCTAACATCTGCTCCGTTATCTTTATAATAGGTAATCCCTCTACCGCAGACTTGGATGCAGGTGGCGTACCATATCGATTTGGATCGTTTTCCGCGATCTGCTGAATCAATTGCTCCAGACCAGGCCCAATAAAATAATCCCCAAAATTCGTCGGCATCCGAAAATCACCTCCACCACCGCCTAATCCACCACCCCCTGGGGATTCAAAAACAAGCTGAATGTTTGCCCCCCTCGACTGAAGACTATTGATGTAGTCATTGAGAAAGGCAAATGGATTAAATTCATTGGGGGTTGAATCGGCAAAAATTCTCGACATAGGATCATATCCACCACTTCCACTCCGGCCTCCGCCGGGAAAGGAGAAAGCTGCGGCGCCGCCCGAGGAAGCGGTGGGAGAAGAGAAGATGAAGGGGAAATTATCGCCGAAGAAGGGGTTGGGGACAGGATTAGGGTTATCGGGGTTTGAAGGGGGAGCGGTGTCGGATTCTTCTAGAAATCCGCCGTTGCAATTGGGGCAGACGAGTTCTGCGGTAGGTGAGGGTGGAGGCGTGAGCGTGACGTGGCTCTCGCATTGGTAGCAGAAATATTGCTGCGAAGCGGCGGCGGCGGCGTATCCCGGAGTTCCGGCGGAAGACATGGCTTATGTAAGAGAGATTCGCGTGTATGTATAGGTGTAAGTATAGAAAGAGAGAGAGAGAGAGAGAGAATATTCAATCTACGAAATGATCCAACATTGCTTTTATAATCAGTACGATTTCTTAGGGTGATTTACACTAATAACGGGGAAAAGAATCAAAGTATTTTCTACTGTGAGCTTCTGTCCAGTTTCATCCGGTGTCATCGCTATTTCAACTATGATTAAATTGACAATTAAAAATGGGATTTTTGCACGTCACCCCCCATTTTTTTTCAATTTTCGCACATTTCCCCCCCAAAACGCCTTAAATATGACCGTGCCCCCTAGTTTTATGTATGTTTGTGCACTTACCCCCCCCCCCCAAATTCCGGCCAGAATTTTTGTGCTCTTACCCCCCCCACCCCACCAAATTCTGGCCAGGTTCAAGCGGATAGTTGGTAAGATATAACGCCCCATTTCAAACATTCGCCCAAATAATTTCTAGCAATGAATCCGACCCCAAAAAAGCCAGTTTTCGAGTCCACCGACGCATCTACATTAATCATATACCAAATCCACCAATAAAATATTCAAAACAAACCAAATTCTTTAGCATTTGTTTCAACGACACATGAATGGCAAAAAGAATTTCGATTAGAGCCCACCTCAGTCGATAGAAAGAACATTTCAACGACACATGAATGGCGATTTTATGCTTCGCTGCTACAAAGAGTACAATTATCTTCTTGATTCACTTTTCTTCGACGAAGTGTGGCCTGAAATGGAACGACATTAGCACAAAACAACCAAATAAGAATTCTGATTTTCGGCGGTGAAATAATAAATGGAGAAGAAATTGAGATAACCTAACTGAGATAGCCCCCAATTTTTTTTTCTCACTTTCAATTCACGTTTTTAACTAAAGTTTAGATTTTGTGGGAAACAAGGGTAATATTACCTTTTTGCCCTCTTAAATATTGTGTGTTTTGCACGTGCTTTAGTTACGGTGGAAATCTGGCAAGAATTTGGTATGGGGGGTAAGTGCCCAAACATACATAAAATCAGGGTGCACGATCACATTTAAGGCTTTTTTGGGAGGGGGGGAGGGGGATGTGCGAAAACTGGAAAAAATTGGGAGGTGACGTGCAAAAATCCCATTAAAAATTCATTATTAATTAGATCATTATCCACAAACATTATAGCAATGGTAATTCAGTTATTTAGTGACGATTTTATTAATAAAATTGTGAAATGGTCATTATCAATAGGGATAAAAATAGAAGAACAAGAGAAACAAAATCAAGAAAATGACCAAATGTCTATGATTCTTGATTGATAAGGGCATTGGGTTAGGGGCAGGGTCCAGGTTCTGGAGTCCTGGGCTACCCTTATCCTTGTCTAGGCGTCTTCAATGGTAAGGCTCTGAACCCCAATTACTTTCAATTTAATTTTTTCCTCACTCTTACCATTATAATAATCATTTTTATTTTTATTTTTAATAGTAATAGTAATAATAATAATAATAATAATAACAACAACTATTTTAATAATATAATTAAATCAATAATCATATAATACTAAAATTTAAATATTAAAATTAAAGAGAGCTGATAATAATAAAACTAAAACTGATTCAAGAGAGGAAATTTATCCATGCGACGGGATAAAGTTGGAAAATTCAGTATCAATAACACGAACTTTGGATGACTATATAATTCGTCATGATGCAATACGATCCAATGAAGCCAACCGTAGGCTTCAGAAAAACTTAATCGCCCATGTGTATGCAAAATACGGTTAACAATGAATGTTAATTGTATGAATTTACTTATCTTGTTAATTAATATATGTATTTAAATTTTCTTAATTTAAGTATTAATTAAATTGTTTGTATAAGTGTTTAATTATATTTTCAAATAATTCGATATTTTAAAAAATATATAGCCACTACCAATATTGCAATTAAACGATTAAATTTAATTACAATAAAAAATTAAAATAAAATATTTAAAAGAAATTATTAATTTCAAATATTAATTACAATTCTAATTAAATATTTTAAATTATAATTCTAATTAATTATAAATCTAATTACAATTCTAAATAATTATTAATGATTAAATTTCAAAGAAATTGTATTAAATAAATTCAATTCTAAATATTTAATTTAGGAGGAAATTTTAATTTTATTCTAATTAAATAATTAATAATTAATATTAATATTTTATTCTAATTAACAAATATACTAAGAAATGTTTTTAAATAATTCTAATCAATTTAATTAAATCAATTTTTTCAAATAATTCATTAAAAGAAATTGTATAAAAGTAAAGAATTAAAGAAATTAAAAAAAAAAACTACTCAGGTGATGCCACTTGAAGCCACCTGACTTAAAGAGGGACACGTGCTCCAAATCCCACGCGGCCCCGAGCCACGAGGAGGGCCGCCCCGTTCCCGCCCCGCCCGTCGGCCTCTGCCACTAATTTCCGTTTCCCTGCCCACCTCCACCTGGAGATGGCCTAATAAGGAAGCCAGTCCCAGAGCTCTTTATCTTTGTATAGAAGTTAGATAAGGAAGGCCTAAATACAGGGCCAATTTGTAGAAAACCAAATCTTAAAATATTGTCTGTCAAATTTTTGCTAAAAAAACCTTATAATGTCTGAAAACTAAATATGACTTGACAAAATGTCCAAATCTAACCAATCTTAAAAAAAGTGTAAATTTGCTACTTTTCCAGTAGTATTATCAGACAACAAAAGCAAGTGTATTACACTTTTTATTTCAAATTCAACCGAACTCAATATGGACTAAAGTTACACCCAAAAGTAGTTATACTCCTATGACTGATTGGGCTACGAACATAACCATATTTGAACCTTTCTTGCTCTCATCTTATGAGTGATTGTGGTCAACTTCTTCAGATAAGAGCCACGACTGACTCATCCCTTCAACTCGGAAAAATAATCAAATTTTCAACCGATCATTGTTTATCTCAAGCCAACTGGATCCAGGCATCTTCTTAATATCTCTGTTTTCTATCCGTTGTCTTAAAGACCCCACACTACTCCAATTCTGAAAATCAGCAAATGTATTAGACAACAACACATACGTTGAAGAATCATTCTCATCAAGAGCCAATACACGTTCCGCTGCACGTCTTGCAGTGTCCATATCCCCATATACCCTACACGCACCAAGCAACGTTTGCCAAATAAGAACACCCGGTTTCAATGGCATTCCTAAAATTAACTCTTCCGCTTCTTTAATCCTTCCTACCCGACCAAGAAGATTTACCATACAAGCATAATGATCTTCTAGAGGCACAATACCGTAATCTTGGCTCATGGACGAGAAATACTTCAGTCCACTCTCAACAAATCCTCCTTGGCTACAAGCATATAGCACACATATGAAAGTAATATGATTAGGCTTTACTCCTTTTAACCACATCTCTTCGAAAATCTCAAGAGCTTCTTTGGAATGCCCATTTTGGGCATACCCCATAATCATCGTTGTCCATGAAACGACATTATGCTCACTCATTGATCTAAAAACCTTCAATGCCCCATCCATACATCCACATTTTGCATACATGTCGAGTAAAGCATTGTATACACATACATCAACATCATCCCCTAGTTTAACCATAAGACCTTGAACTTTCTTCCCTTCCTCCAAACTTGACAAATTTGCACATGCGTTGAGCCCAGTTGCAAGAGTGAATTTATTAGGCTTCATACCAGCCCTCCTCATCTCCCCAATGGCCCAAAGTGCCTCGATGGGCTCCCCACCATTCAAACACCCTGCTGCCATCTGAGTCCAAGAGCATACATCCTTCAAAGGGATCTCCACAAACGCACGAAAACCATCACTAAGTTTTTGGTTTTTTAAGTACATATCCACCAAAGCATTCCCTACGCATTTTTCACTCCCATGACCGGTCTTCACTAGGTGGGCATGAACTTGCAACCCCATTTCAAGATTCGAAAGCTCAGCCAACCCAGTAAGGACAGTAGCAAAAGTAAATTCATCGGGTACCACACCTTCACCAATCATCCTATGCCAAAATCCGGGTAAATCATCACAACTATATTTCAAGAAACCGTCAAATAAAGCATTCCAAGACACAATGTCCTTGTTTAAACACCCTTCAAACATCTCCACAGCTTCGTTTAACATAACATGCCTAATCAAAATAGTCAAGAACACATTCACTAAGTAAACATTGTTCCCAAATCCAAGCCTAATGATCAAAGAATACACTTGGAAAGCACAGATTAAGCTTAAACTCTCGGTACAGGAGCAAGCGTGGAGCGTGCTTACGAAAGTAAACTCATTAGGCATAATCCTACTCTTATGCATATCGGAAAACAGAGAAAAGGCATCAACTGGAAAGCCCTTTTGTGCAAAACCTGCAATCAGGGCCGTCCAAGACACCACATTTCTTTCAGGCATTTCGTCGAACAGTTGGGTACCATTTTCAATGTCCCCGCATTTCACATATGCATTCATCAAATGGTTGTGGATGAATAATGAATTTGACAAGGCCTCTGATGTTTTAATGAGTTTTGCATGAATTATTTTGGCTTTTTTTAAGTTTAAAGTCTCTGCACATTGGCGTAGAGTGGTGGCATAGCTGGTGGTTGCTGTGTGAAACTTCTTCAGTTGAGAAACTAACATCAGTCAATGTGTGTGCGCGAGTATTATGTAAAGACATAAAGTAATAAAAGTCTTAATACTGATAGATATTGTCTCCGTGAGCACAAGATTTATGTAATGACATAGATTTGGTGAAAAATGCATTCTTAATTGAATGATTTTTATATTCAATATGTTTTTATCAATTTTAATGGTCAATTGAATTGTATTGATTGTAAGACCATTTTCAACCGACAAAGCAACTAGGTATGAGGGGGGGTTTGTTGTCGACCTTCGGTTGGAGTTGACAAAAGGAGGAGGGGGGATTGGGCGGACAGGGCAGACAGGGGGTGTTGGGCAATTGGGCGTTGCATACGCACCCAACATATGCTTGGAGGTGTTCCATTGCTTAACTTTTTTTTGTTTTTTGTTTTTTAGTTAATTTTTTTTTGTAAATTAGTTTTATTTATAATAATTAATTTTATATATTTTTAATATATGAATTGTAATTAATTTGATTTATTTTTAATAATATTGTATTTTTTTTTTAGATTTAATAAAGTGATTAGTTTAAATTGTGAAATTTAAAATATCTATATTCATAAAATTCATACAACTAAAAGAACTAAATATACAAAAACAATTTTTGGTTAATTTTTATTTTTATATCTTTAATTTTCAAAATAAGAAATATTAGATTATGATAACAAAAATACGTCTTAAGTAGATTTGTTGAACAAAAAGACTCAATTTAAAAATACACAATAGAACTTATTGTTATTATTATTATAATTATTCAAATAAGTGAGAGTGAGGAGAGTAGAGAAAATTGTGAAATTGAATTAAATGGAGGTTGATTGTCCTTCGGTTGGAGGTGAGTTTTTAATTGGGCAAATGGGCAAAGGACAATTGGACAAAAAGGGGGTCAAAGAGGCAATTGAGTATTGAGCTCAGTTGGAGATAGCCTGATAGTCAATTGAATTGAATTTATGTGCATTCATAGTAGTTTTTGCCCAAGTTCAATTTGAATACACTTCATCAATCGTAAAACAAAATCGAAGAATTTTCCTTCATTGCATAGGGTAAAAGAGGATGAAAGAAGCAAAGTATATTAATTTTGTTCACGAACAAGAATATTTTTTTACTATTAAAGCCATACACATTTAGTCCTATTTTCACAAATTATAACACATTTATCTTTATAACTTTAACACATTTATGATTTATCTTTCGAACTTAATACTTTGAAGTATTATGTAATTTATCTTTTGATCATGTATATCTGACCATCCAACTAACATTTTCAATCGTGTTTCTTTTGATTTTATAAAATTAAAAGATGGACTATGTATAAATACAAATTTGTATTTATATATGTGTATTTCAAAAATTAAATAACAGAATATGTTACATCATCATTTGACATGATATCAAAACATCTTTTTCTATATATATAAGTAACCACAAAGTCATTTAATCATTCATTTCTCATTCGATTCGTCAGTCGTTTTTAATATACTTCATAGCAGAAATGTCCTCTCCACAGTCACCGTAGCAACTAAAAAAATAAAAATCAATGATTTCTCCTTTTAATCTAAGAAGATTGAACCCAAATATATTTTTGTTTTGTCTTGTTTTAAATGGGTTTGTTTTGTGGGAATAGAGATAATAATGAGTATTATTTAGTCTTCATCCCTAAAAAATATGACTTTTACTATGTGAAATAATAAGAATATATTGGAGTTTGAGTTAAACTCCACGGACTTACTGACCACCGAATTGTTAAATTTATCAAATATTAATAAACATGGACCTCCTTCATATAAATTTTATTTTTAAATAGGAGTTCGTTAGAAGAAAATTATAAATTAAATTAAGATTATACATATACTTGCTATTATACACATAGGACTACGTATATATTTTTGACTAGCAACAAAAGTTCAGGGGGGTCCATGCACCCCTCTCTTGTGAACGTGGCTCCGTCGGTGGGGATCCATGCTGACCACCCCGAAGCAAACGCCTATGCGGCGAAGTTGGTACATCGAGGAAAGTCAGAACTTTCATTTAGGTCAACACGCCCAAAATCTTCGAATATCTAAAATAAGGCCACGAGACTCTCAATCAAAAACTTTTATGCGGTTGTTGATACCACAAACATCATTATTACAACATTTTCAAAAATAACATTTAAGCACTTAAACCGATTCAAAATAGAGCAAGCTTTTTTTATCCCACAGACTTCCTCCATGGGTGCACTAGAGCAAAAACAGGACATTGAAGAAGCGAAAAGATGGAGACTAAGGAGTTACGGATCAAAACAAATACAAAAGCTTTGTCATCACGAAACGCTGCATCCGAATTCACCTTAAACCACCCAACATTCGGTGGAGGCCAGATCGAACCGAATAAATCTACAAATTTCTGAAAACATTGGAAATGTGCACATTCTGCATTAGAAGTTCAGAAAACAATTATTATATTGGAGCCGAACCACAAAATTTATATAATAATAATACAATCAAATTGATAATAAAAATCAGTAAGTGATTGATATAGTGAAAGAGACTAATACCATAAAGTGACGACCCATATTTGAATATCTGTTCGGAGAAATTACCATTTAATATGACCGATGTTTCTCAAAAGAAAAAAAAATTGATAATAAGAGGTTTTCTCAAAAAAGTTTATGATAAAAAGACATTTAATCTCAAAAAAGATAAAAGACTAATTTTGGGCACTTCAATTTTTCTTTTCAATTACTAAAACTTCAGGATTTTCCCGAAATTGCAAAGAGCGCGTGGAGGAAATGGCATCGCGAACGCTGATCTCTAGGGCGAGTAGAATCAAGACGAAGCTCGAAACGGCGCTGCAAGCCGCCGTTTTAGAGGTGGAGGACGTCTCCTACCAGCATGCCGGCCACGCCGCCGTCAGAGACATGGACGGAGGTGCAAACGAGACGCATTTCAACGTGAAAATCGTCTCTAACAAATTCGAAGGCCAAAACCTCGTCAAACGACATCGCCTCGTCTACGAAATCCTCTCCGACGAGCTCCAGTCGGGGTTGCACGCTCTTTCAATCACTGCCAAGACCCCTAAAGAAGCTGGCATCGGTAATTAGTGGTAATTACTATTTCAAATGAATAAAAAGTAATTTATGTTGGTTTTGTTTATTTAATTGGTTTATTTTTGGTCGTTTTGATTGCTATCTTCTTCAGTTACGTTTGCTTTTTTTTTTTTGGCTTCTACAGTTCAGTTTTGCTCATAGATTGAGAAATCCTCATAGATTGAGAAATCCGTATCCACTAAGTTGATAAAGATAGATTTAAGTTCAACTTGCTACTCTCTTTCCAGATAAAAGATTTTGATACTTCATTAAAATATTTCAACACTCTAATATTGGTCCCTTTAAAATAGAGGTGTAAACAACTAAGAAGCGCATTCTACACTAGATTATTTGTATAGTAAGTGTACAATTTTTTGGCTTAAGAAATATGATGAAGTGATGAACTGTTATTGTTTAGCTGTCATATGTATTACCTTCGTGAGTTCGATATTTGAATGTAGACAAGGAATCCGGAGCCAACTATTTGTGGTTCATTATGGATTGGGTATCTATGAATGAATAAATGTGAATTGGATTACCTATTGAATTGTTGTGGAAAAACATTGCATTATATGCTCTGTTTGTCAGTTGAATTTGAAGATTATACACCAAAAATGACTCTCATATGATTAACATTGAATTAATGATGCTGAACTGAGATGATCATAATCTGTATAACTATTGTGGTTAGCTCTAGACAATATCCCACGTTGTAGCCTGATTCATCTTTCTTTGCCTACTTCTTTCTTGAAGATTCATGCATTTTTTCAGTAATGAATTGACGATCTCTGTCGAAATTTATTTTTTTGAGATATGCAATAATGCTGCATTCTTCAATGATATGATGTGTGCACATATGTTTTGCTTTACTACCACTTTGGTGGTCTGGATTTGGAGCCTTTGCTCTCTTGGAGTTGCTCAATTACAAGTGACTCAAGGAATCCGATATATATACATTAATGTAGATACACATGCATGTATCTAAAACCACTTTCTAGGAAATACACAATATTACTTCTAAGAGACTCTTCAATTAAATTCATGTATCAGAAACATTTCATTATTTCCAACAGATACTAATAAAGTCCCTATTAATGCCATACTTCTATTTGTATTTCTTGATTATCTGTTGGAACTTGAAAGCCTTTATCCATGATATTAGTTGGGTTTGCTTTCCATGTGAGGCATAGGTTGTTCACTATTGAAATAATCTGGTGCTTAACTGAGAAATTGACTTTCTTTCGTGTTCTTGTATTTGTGGCTTGATATATCCATATTTTAGTTGTTTATATACACTCTATAATATGTTTATCTTTTGTTCTTGAGGCTTTTCTTTATAACCCTCTGTTTTGTTACAAATTTGCCTTCCCATAAAATCCTTTCCACATAAGTTCATTTGTTCTGCAGCTGATGTGTGTCCTTGAACTTGCAGGGTTTTCTAAACCACCTGGTGACGTATGAATCTGTTCATTGGAAATGAAATGTATGCCTTAAAAGAAGACGAATATGGTTTAGTTTCATTGAGCTTTTTTTCTCCAAATCATTGCACCCTCCCTACACCAAAGATTTTATACCTACCTGCACCCAGACATATGTACTAGAGTGTTGGTTTATCAGTTTTACTATTATTTTTTGGTGCTGACAAAAACATCGACACGCTCCATGGCATGCTTATTGAATATAAATTTCGATCTTCATTGATCATATCACTCCATTTATATTTGTTTGACTTATTTTAAATTATTGATTTGTTAGCTTGATTCGGACCATGGAGTCTTTTGATCGTTTATGAATCCAGAATGGTCGGATCATATTCAAACTAGTTCCACATTTAAATTTAACTCATAGACAATCTGTGTGCATCAATGGCTATTTGGCTCTTGGTTCAGTCATCAACTCAATGCATAGGCTAAACCCTTATTTTATTTTGTTCTGTGTAATTGTTGGACCGTTATTAGACTGACTTTTTTAACGGTTTGAATCATTCAATATTGTATCCAATCTCATTTACTTTTGATTTTGATTCTTTGCTTGAAATTGTGTCCAAATCTTTTATGTCATTTCCACTCCAAAGGATTGTTTCAAATGACATCCCTATGGGCCTTATCTAAGCCTCAAAAGTTGGGTTTTTCAGAATGAAAATGGGCCAAAATTTGGCGCCAAATTTTTTACTGCACTTTTGTGGAAATATTGATTGAATGTTCAGTTTTTAGAAAGAAGAAAATAAAATAAAGAAAAATAGAAATAAAAGTTCCATCATTTTGAAAATTAAAAATACCTGTTCTCGGTGTCTTCTTAGTAAAATTTGCATAACTGTATATATAATTTATACAACCACCACACATAAATATAATATGTTGCAGATGATACAATTCTTTGTAACGACACAATGTTCATATAATTTAGAAGAATTTAATATTCATTTAATAAGATGCACTAAAACATGTATAATTGAAAAAAATATTCTATGTATATGTTGTGTTGTGTTGTTTAATTTAAAATATACATATATATAATTATAAATATGCAAACCCAAGCATGAATTAATAATTACAGGTGCTGCCGCATATGAATAACACAGTATCCCCCTTGGAATATATATGTGAAGCCAGCTTACGATGAATTGCGCTGCTGTCCTAAATTAATTCTTACAATCAGAAGAGGATTGTAAGTGATTCACATGCAAAATGAGGCAGATGATACCATCCAGTCCAGTTCAATATATATAAAATGGCAAAATATATATATATATAGTGAAATGTAACAATGTTATGTGAGGATTGTTTTCATTTTATTTTATGTACGATGTATATATGCATCTTGTTGGCAATATGTATGGTGTTGTGCTATGATAGTAATAAGAAGTCCAACGGTTACTGGGAAACAGAGCTACAACAGAACTTGTAACTTGTAAAGATTTCTGTTTTGGACTAGTAATTTATTTATTTGCATTTTTTATGCATTCACTCAAAACCAGATAGTGAAAACAAACTTGAGGGTTCTTCAGATTTTGTTTGTTGTTTCTATCATATCATTTTCATTCTCAGTATTTTCACTTAAACTGTGTGTTAATATTAGTATTTTCTATTGCTCTTATGTCCCTTTACACGTTACCCCAGACCAGTTCATCATCTGTATAAATTTGAAGGAGTTGGCCTCATGGAAAAGCCATTTAATTGCTTGAAAGAATTCGATGCCTCATTTTTCTTTTTAGGATAATATTTTATCTTACCTTTTGCTTAAATGTATTCTTGCAAAGTAATTTGATAAATTAGTCAAGTCAAAGATAAGCTCGAGATTTGATTTGAGGATTTTTTTTTTTTTTTTTTTATTGCCACTTTCGTCATTTTCTATTCTGTTAATATTCAGCCGACTTTGACTTCTAATCTGATTAGCCAGTAGTATTATTCTAGCTGCTGATTAATTAATCATTACAGAAAGACTTTCTTTAAGTCTATTTGTCGATCAATAGAATAATTCCTCCAAAACACAAAACCCAACTCAGGAAATCAGTAACAAAATGAAATTTAAAAAATATTACGAGTGAGTCAATTTCTTAACCAAAGTAGCTGAAAGAATTAATAAATTCGGAATGACTTCAGACATAGCAAATATTTTGATGTCATTAATGATATCACATTATTGTGGGATAATTTTTATAACATAACATAAATAAATGGAGTAATAAAATTTGATTTGATTAGTCTTCCCTATAAGTATGGAATTGGAAGCACACCATCTCGTATAATTTGTTTAATGTTCTGTTTCAATTACATATCTATTCATGGCCCCACCATTAGGTAGCTAGGTGTTTCTCATTTATATTAAGCATTAATTTTGTACTGGTTCCTTGCTTGTAGAGTACTACCATTTAATCTTGTACAAATATATTTTAGCTAAAGTCTAACTTGCTTGCATCTATTCAATCATAATAAGTATATATTTGCATGTGTATGACAACCATTGTCAAATGAAGCGTTTGAACAGAAATTTATTCTAATTAATTGCGGGTTGCATCGTTGTTGTAAGTTAGAACTTTTATTATATGCTTATCCTATAATTGGTATCAGAATCAAGGTCACAAGTTCGATTACCAGTATCAATTGTTGGGGGAATGTATTGTTGGTTTGGGTACGACAACAATTACTCTTGTGGTAGAGGAGCCGGATGTGTGGTCATGCACAGTTGAAACGTGCTATGTGGGCCATTGTGTATTTAAAAGATTTAGGTTACTTTGTTATTGTAAACTACATGGTATCAGAGTCAATGTCACATGTTTGATTATCAGTGACAATTGTTGGTTTAGGTACAAACAATTGCCCAGGTGGTGGACGGGCTTGAGATGTGGACATGCACAATTGAAATTTGTTATTTAGGTTATTGTGTAGTTTGAAGATTTAGACCGCTTCTCGGTTATAAACTATAGCTTTTAACATTGTGACATACATTAGATCTTAGAGAATATATACACACATTTTGTTATTAATTAGTCTACTTTGAAAAATGGGCATTTATACTTAAATTATTCACAAAATGTGCAATTGTACACAAGTTATTCTGGATACAAATGCACATTTATTGAAGAATTTTCGTACAGTCAGGTCCATTAGTATCCGAATTATTTTATGTCGAATTTAGTGACCATAACTTACTTGGAAACATCTAAATCTGCAGTCCTTATCACAAGAACAATTGCATGTACATAAGGGTTTCGTCCTCCAATAGAAAATGCTTTCTAAACTTTGGTAGCTATCTTATTTGCTTTCTTAAGATTATTAAACTAATATTTTTAAGTCAATAATATTAGATCCCACCCTGATATTTTAGTTTCAATCGATTAGAGCATGTTTGTTTGGTTTTTTTCAAATTATTTTGTGCTTGAGAAAAACGAAATAAACGTGTTTTTATTTTCTGAAATAAATTAATTGTATCTCAATTTTCTCAAACTCTCCCAAAGGTCAAACAAACAACAATTTTCTTATCAATAAAAACAATCTATGCAAACTCTACTTTGATTAGACATAAAAAAACATATTTCTTACACAACTTATCTTACATAACAAACATGATTTGACATAAAATATTACACATCTTACACATACAACCCAACTCTTCCAAAAAAATCTACACCTACTTTATTTCTCAAATCACTCTCTCAAAACTCAAACAATATTACGCAAATTAAAATTATTTCACAAATTTTCAATACTCTCTCAAACTACTTTCTCAAATACCAAACAAACTATTGAGACAAAATGTCCCACATGGAGGAAATCAATAATAAGTCTACCTTAAGGCTTGGACAATCATCAACTAATCACAAGTTAGCTTTTGAGGTTGAGTTAGGCCCAAGACAAACAATGTGGACTTATCACAATCAATTTTAAATTGTTCTTTTAATTATCTACCCTTCATTTCTCCCTAGACTTTGTTTCGCAGAGAGACACTTGGAAGAGCCACTAATTGATACTGCAATATTGTATATATATGCATATACTTCATTTCTCCCTAGACTTATAACAATATGCATATACAAGTTAGCATCAATTTTGTTCAGTAGATTATTGTTAAGAAAGAACATAGTCAATAATTAACTTCCCACAGACACACTGACCCTTTTTCTTTACGGCAGTCAGTTTGGTATTTGCCTATTTGAGAGAGGATAGTTTGAGAGAGAAACGAATGTTTATAAAACAATATTTATTTAAATTTTGGAAGAGTGATTTTGAGAAATAGTAGATGTTGGTTTTTCGGAATGGTTGAGGTTGTGGGTGTAAGATGTGTAAAACTTTATGTCAAATTATATTTGTTATATGAGATAAGTTGTGTAAAAAATTGATTACTTTATATCAAATCAAAGTAGGTTTTGGGTAGAGTTTTTTTTAAAGATAAAAAAATTGTTGTTTGTTTGCTTTTTGAGAAAGTAATTTGAGGAAACTGAGATAGGAAAAATTTATTTCAAAAATAGAAAAATATATTTGTCTCGTTTTTCTCAAACACGAAATAATTTCTAGGTAATACGAGACAAACATCCCTTCGAATTTCCAGTAATATTTCTTGAAAAGATCCAATCAATATAATTTGATAATATTGTACGTATTATTTTTCTGTAACTCGTCACATTATCCACAAACATGTTATGAATCATCTAATTTTTTTCTTTTTTAAAATTACTCTAGTGTACAATCCAAATGAGACAAAAAAAAAAAAAAAAACACTTAACCATTTTATAAAATTCAATTAAAAAGAGGTCTCAAATTTAATTAAACCCCAACTAATCAATCCTTAACTTGGAATCAAAGTGTGTCCACCCCACTAAGAAAATAAATTGGATAAATGCATACAATGTAATTAAGAACTATAATCATAGTTTTAAATCTTATAAGAAAAGCATGCTAGATGGTAGATACATATAAAATTATAAAAAATAATCACGCAGCTCTTTGTCTCATAAATTGGTAGCTTTGACGCAGATTAGATTATGCCACTCCCACTACTTAAAAGGATCGGACCCCATTAATTACTTGCATGAAAAAGCCTATAAATTTACACTTTAGCCTCGGCATGACCTTTCCTCAATGGAGTGGAGTGTAAAGGTATATATACATAGCCCAGCCGGAATTGATGGCCCGCCACCATCACCGGCCACCACTTTGTACCCTCACGGTGGGGTCGTAATTAATTAAATCACGTGGACTATGTAATCTCACGGGTGAATAATTGTCAAAATGTTGTTCGTTCGTAATTTTTATTAGCAAAATATATTAAATGTTGTGTTTTAATTTCTAGAGTGACAATAACTTATAATTTGATTGATTCTTGAACACCTTTATTTTAAAGTAGAGACGGGTCTATATGGATGAACATGAAGATCACCGTCAGTCACTCCTGATTTAGATCTATTTTGTATCAAAATATATCATTATGATGTAATTTTTTTTTTCTTGTAAGTTTAAAATATCTTCCTTTATTTCGTCCTTCTTTAAATTTAGATCTTCGATAAAAAGAAAAGATAAATAACTTTAATCTTTCCATAGGCTTCTTGCATATTCTAATGTAGAAGTGGATCACTTAATTATTCCAAACACTAATGCTATATGTTTCTCACTAGCACTACGATCCTTTAACCTAGCTAGCTAAACCTCTTTCTTGAACCCTAATCCCGTTGCCAAAGGAATAATTGTCAAATATCCCACGTCTCAAAAGTACAATAAAGTTAGCTCATTGCCCCCCATAAAGCGTATTTCATATTTTGCCATATAAGTTAAAAAAAATTATTCATTTATAATTCCTCTCCTCTTATCTGATTCTGACTCCTGAGTACCCTTATTTAATTTATTAAAGAAATTAAATTCAGCTATTATTAGAAACGTTGCCACACATTAATTGCAACTTATTCCATTATTGGTGTCCCCAGCTGCGAATTAAAGAACCATTCCCTTAATAAAGTTACAATGTACCTCCATCTCCAATTCATTGTACTAGCTTATTTGTACACCAAGACAAATTTCTTCTCTTAATTTGCTCATATTTGGGTGAACACAAAATCCATCGAAGTTAATTAGGTCCATTTGTACTTAAATATTATTTACTTTGCACATTATTTGTGATTGTGTAACACTATTTAAGAAATGATCAACTACAAAACATTTTAAATACACTTTAATTTTTACATTGATAAGTCAAATTTCTTTTTTCGAGAGAAATTGCGAAAACAACATCACATGATTAAATCTTTTTTATTACTAGCATTCAAATAATGCACAACCTACAAATACAAAGAATATCCAATACTAAAAATTTATAAAGAATATTCACTAACCATACTAGTATTCCATTAAATTAAAAAAGATTTCATACTTCTTGTCGGATAAAACAAATTAAAATAACTACAAGAGTTTCAAATAATATCATTTACAAATAAGAAGTTATAAAATTGTTTTTAAATTAAAAATTACAAACGGTGGAAGGGTCTCCAAAGGGCCAATGACTAATCTCATCATTCGAGTAAAAATTAAATTTAAGAGACCCAGTCTAATTAGATTTGACACATGATAATTAGTTGTACTTCTTTTATCGAGTTTGGGTAAGATTCATACCAAATACTGTCTAACTAGATTGGGTGCATTTTTAAAGCGACACGTAATTAATTTACATGCAACTTGTGATAAATGGGAGATCATTTTCATCTGACATTGAATCAATATGTCAATTAACACATAATCACTTACGTACCACAAATTAAACGTATCAAAATCTACAAATATAAACTACCCCCCCACACACACACACAAATAGATCCATTAGTTTTATAAGTATCACTTATTAGTTGCCATGGAAAAGGGTGTTAAAGAATATGCTCAGCTGCAATAATTGATTTTTTTTTAATTAATTGCATTCAACAATATGTGGAAGCTCAAGCATCATGAATTAAGTGTAATAAGCATATTCCATTAGAAGATAAATCAAATTAAGCATCCTTTTGAAGTTATAATGTGAAAGATGGAGCAAAATAGTTGTATCTTGTTCAAGAACATATTTGATATGATTTAAGTGTATAAAATATTGGAATAACACTAATTATATGAATCTATGTATGTATATAAGACATATATAAATTAGTTAAGTTATACTATTACGAAATATGAAATTTGAATGATTGTTTTAGTGAAATGATAATTACACAGATAAATTTATTTGAACATTATAAACTACAAAAAAAAACTAACAAATATAAAAAATAATTATTATCAAGATTAATATTAAACTAAAAAAATATTCACACTCCTGGTGAAATTCGAATTTTAGAACGTGCCTCAGCTTTGTCATCAGACTAGACATCCACGGGTAAAATGGGATTTCATTTAAAAGTAGCTAAACTGTGAAGAGACAACTTAACTTGATTGACTTTGTTTGCACCTCTAATAGTTATAAATCATTTAAGAAAGACCAAGACGATAAATAATCAGCCTAGCCGGAGAACCTATGCATCTATATTCTATAGTCATGATGCATGATAATTTATTTACAACACAATATCTTGATAAAATTTAGTGTACATTAGCTGCATAATAATAATAGGCTGTTAAGAAAAAAACTGAAATAAAAGGACCCCTTAATTTGACAACTTAATAAATTTACCCGTACTTGATGTTTTTTTATTATTATTTGGATCAAAGTGAGAAGAACCTAAGCTAGATGGTCCAATTAATTTGAACGTTACAAAATAATTCTATTCTCTTTAGATTTGTTTATCAAATTTAGTATTTGACGCAGTCAAATTAATTAGCAAATACATATTTCACGACATCTTGGTGCTAACTATTACCAATGGATTTTGACTCACAAACTACCTTATTATTTAAGAACTGGCTTGTCCCGTGAAGATAGCTTAATTAATATATTAAATTCAAAATAAGTGACCAATTTCGTGGAAATTTACTAATCAATTAACAAGAAGTAAAATGATTTATATCTGACGTACATCAATTCTCGATGAAAAATAAATTTACTATCATGCACATAAATATCTACTAGTACTTGACACACAAGTGGAGCTGATTCATGCAGATAGAGATAATATCATTTCGCGAGTTCATTACTATATATAGTCAATGGAGTTAATTATAAATTAGTGATATAATCGTTTATTTTATTTTCAGGGTACATTTGGATTGAATTTTCGATGATATGTCTTTTTTGAGTTTTCATGTTTATAATATTTTTGAAGAGTTTAACCAATAAGGTAATAAGGGCACATTAATATTACATACTCCACTTTAACTTGTCGTACATTTGATCTGTATTTTGAATGATATAGATTCATTTTAATATAGTAGGTTGTTGGGTGTTAATTAATTTGTTAAGTTTCATATAAGGTAAACATGTTTTAAATTATTTTCTCCATACTACATATTCTCAAATATCATATGACAAAATGGCTTTTTGACATGTTCATGGTGAGTTTGGCCTAGCGATTCGAAAATCAATTATAGGAGAATTAATTTTACTAAAATGGATTTTGGTAATAATTAATTATGATAAAATTCAATTATAAAATAATTGCTTTTGGATAGTAGCTTTTGCAAAAATAACACTTTAGTAGCTTCTGAAATAAATTGATTTTTAGTTTCTGGAGATCCCAAAAGTGATTATGATATTATGGGCCAAACGCCATTAAAATCAAGATTGACTAAAAGCAATTTCTATAATTGGGGCCAAACACTTCAAAAATCACAATGAAGGTCTAGAAATGCTTTTAAGAGCTCCCACCGCTGGGTCAAACTCACCCTCAATTTCATAGGTAAAAGGACGGTTGCTCCCTCTTTATATATTTTCATGACTAGTCCGAATCTTTTGAGGAGGAAAGATCGATCTAGTAGTATATATAGGCTTGTAAAAATGACTCCAGAATTAATTTATCCAGTCCATGTGTGCAAAATTAAATTGACTCTGAAAGAAAAGCTTTAATATGAACTTCCACTACAACATAATGTGACTGTGACAAAATTAGTAAAAATTAATAATATATAGAGTAGTATTTTTAAAAATACCTTTCCGCATGGTAGTTGATCAGCAGAAATATCTGGAATATGATCAATTTAATTACACTCCATTAGATGTCATCTTACCACATCACTATGACAACAGAAATCAATAATTAATCTTCAAATCAAAGACCAAAGAAGTTGAACAAAAGTGTCTATAGTCTAAAAAATCTTTACCCACTCTTTAAGATCATATCAGATCAAATTCAAAAAAATATTTGAACA
The DNA here is from genome assembly GCA_030819805.1 of Penstemon newberryi var. newberryi. NCBI lineage: Eukaryota > Viridiplantae > Streptophyta > Magnoliopsida > Lamiales > Plantaginaceae > Penstemon > Penstemon newberryi. The sequence goes on from JAUALY010000008.1 coordinate 3,656,226, forward strand.
TGTTGCCAATAAAAAATAAAAAATTCAAAACTTAATATCCCACATCTTATCCATCAAGCAATCTTAAAAAGGACAGGAGACACCAAAGGTCAGGATTTAATCAAAGACAAAAGTAAATTACCAAGTAGTTTAAGAATCTTAATTGTTTACTACATATATATATCCCTTCTTCAGTTGTCTCTCTTCATTTTCATCAATGCAGAAAAAACACTAAAGCCTCCCCTCCCTTTATTAATTACTTTATTTCATGGCCATTTTGTTTGTAGACAGTTTATCAAGAAAGAAGAACAGAATGTTTCTGAGTGCAGTAAAGGCCTTAGAGGTGATGCTTTTATCAACAGGCCTAATTTCAACTCTGATTATGGTAAAGAAAGGAGCAATAATTCCTTACTCATGTGAACTTGTTTTCTCAAGCCTAATTGGATTTTGGAACTCAATTAAATGTTTCTTCTTCTCTTCTACTCTACACATTTGCATCGTCATCAACTTCATGGTTGTCTTAATAGCCCTCTCCTCCATGTTCCACGGCCACGAAACCACCAACCAAGACGACGACGACATTAGAGTTGATCATAATATCGATGTTTGTGTTAGGGAAAATCTCAAGTCACCACCACCACCACCAGCGCCGCCACCACCACGAGACATCCCCGTAGTCGAACCACCACCTCCTCATGATGTGACCGAGGAGGAAAAGGACACAATGGAGGCTACATGGAAGTCAATAACAAAAGGTGGAAAGCAGAGGACTAAAAAGAAACAACTAAAAAAGACTGAGACATGGGAAACAAGTGTTAACATGCGAAGGCTGGACTCCGAGGAAGTGATGCCGTCGTCTCCTAAATGGAAGGAGCTGAGGAAATCGGAAACGTTTAACGATGCGGTCTCGATTACACGGAGAGGGGGGCTGATTAGGAGGGTTCCTTCAATAAGTATGGATGATTTCAATAAGAAAGTAGAGGCTTTTATCAAGAAAGGTATTGATAATATGAAGTTACAAAGGCAAGAATCTAATCAGAGGTTCTTGAATATGATCAATCAAGGGCTTTAGTTGAATACCTAGCTATTTCATAATATGAAATTACTATGTATGTATGTCTGTATGTATGTATATATTGTTTGTACAAACTGGCTGGAGAAGAATTGAATGATCTTGATTTTTGTAATTTTATGCTTCTTAATTGTCTTTATTAATTTCCTACTTATAATATATTAGTCATTCAATTCTATTATATATGTTGGAGTACTAGATTGATGATATTCATGGTTAGTACCACCAAGAATCTTTTTTATATCATTTGCATGTATTTCAAGCACATGATCTGGCATTTAATTTGGAGAGTGACATTATATTTCAACATAAGGGAATCAATTCTTCTTCCATGAATCAAGGATGGAACTGAGTTAAGTTTTCTGATTGTTTTTAAATCGTAAACAAATTTGAATTATTAGCTCGAGATGTTGTTTTAAGTTGAGAAAATTGCAAAACCAAGAAAATGTACACTATTTGAGAATGGGAACAACTATAGCTCGCTGACGTTTTTACCCCATATCTTTTCAGCCTGGCACATTTGGCGCCACAACTTCAACTTTAGTGACAATTTTGGTGCAAATTGAGGCTTAATTCCAAAATTGGCCCGCAATCCCCCACGTGCAGGTCACGTGACATGAAATTAGCCCGCACGTGGGGGATTTTGGCCCAATTTCGGAATTGGGCCTCAATTGCCACCAAAATTACCGCTGATGTTGAAGTTGTGACACCAAATGTGCCAGCCCGAAAAGATGCGAGATAGAAACCCCAACAAGCTATAGTTATGACACCAAAAATGCAATACTCCCCATATTGTTTATCCATATAAAATCTTATAACATTTAAATGAAAGAAAAATATCTTATTAATCACAGAAGAATAAAGACTAGAATTTCAATTTCAGGAAGAAGTTGGTTTAATTTAGTGAATTAGAGTCCAATTAGCACCTAACCTTTATTTTTCCCTTCTTCTTTGTATACTTCTTGTTGGGATGAATTTTTTTTTTAGTATGAAATGTGATTGATGTTATTTGTTAAGATTGATAACTCTATTGTTGATAGGGGCGGAACTAGAGTGTTTTGGTTTGGGGGAGGAGATCTTTTCTAAGAACAAACTCAATAAATCTTCTATGTTGTGATAAAATGACAACTAGACTAGAATAAAGTAACGTTGCATTTTTATCCAGTAAAATGTTAAAAAATAAACTAGTAATTTTTTTATCATATAGATTAATATGGGGATTATTGCACTTTTGGTGCCACAACTTCAACATCGCTCGCGATTTCGGTGCCAATTGAGGTCCAATTAAAAAATTGGCCCGAAATCCCTCATGTGACATGAAAATTAGGCCGCACGTGTGGAATTTCGGGCCAATTTTGGAATTGAACCTCAATTGACACCAAAATTGCCACTTATGTTGAAGTTGTGGCACCAAATGTGCCAGCCCGAAATTATACGGGGTAGAAACGCCAACGAGCTATAGTTTTAACACAAAAATTGCAATAATCCCATTTGAGAATCTAATGCAGGATTTGATTTTCTTTGTCATTGTGCTCTTAATTAATTTGTCTATGCTATGTTTAATAATGTTATGAATAGACTATTTCCTCGGTCACCAATTATTGATTTTGACTGAAAACAGAATTTTGTTGCAAACTGCAATATTATACTACATGCATTAAAAAAGAAGATTAATCCTCCTCAGTTATAAAGTGAAACTTAACTACCATACAAAACAAGAGTAAACTATTAACAATTTAACATTGAAAGGTGCTCATTTGAGATTGTCTATCACAACACCAATTTCGCATTTAATTTCCACTAGATTTTATACATAGTTTCTGTTTTCACAAAATTCTAATTCTTGGTTGAACAAATCAAATAACAAGTGTAAGTGAATTTATGTTTTGCATTTGCGCTAGCTAGTGAGAGGGAAAAATGTTCTACTATTAAATTTGTTGTTAGGTTGGCGACAAAATAGTGAGCTAAAATGATGTCTAAATATATATATGTGACCATACATACATATATATTATATATATTACTGGTGAGTTTGAAATTTAATTAGGAGTTTGAATATATTTTTGCCCAAGTTGATGGCATATCCAGCGCACATGGTTCTGAATTTTCCCAGAAAATTAATGTGACTAAAGTACGATACCTACCTACATGCAGTTTGATGATTAATGTACAGACTAGAATGATGCAAACATTGTTTTTAAGACATTAATTTCACGTATTTATCTGATTATGTTTAGAAATTAGCTATCTTCTCATAATTCGCTCAATCATAGTGTAGAATAAATTATGAATAATTAATCAAATGGTGATTGATTTAGTGGAAGTCATTAGTACTCCTGAAATTGTGATTCAAGTTCGAATTTCCATTAGGAGAGATTCTCATATAATATATCTGACGCGACTCGAAATTGATAAACCCTAGAAAAAAAAAATTGAAAATGAATTTTATACCGTTGAACTAAGTTTGAATTAGAATTTCACACTTGAATGTGTTATGAATGAATAACATTAACTGAGTTTTTCATCGACTAGCATTTCATCAAAATGGGATGGCCTATTGAAAAGTCATATTATTCTAAAAAAAGAGCCACCTCATTTTTGAATTTGGAGTTGGGTTTGGCTAGAAATATGAAGCTCAGAATCTAGTTAGGGCTGTCAATGGGCCGGACTCGGACCGGATCAGGGTAGATCCGGATCCGAGTCCGATTTTCATTTCTTCTATCCGGATCCGGATCCGTGCGAATCTTATACAAGATTGCAGAATTCGTCCCAAACTAATTACAAATTTTGATTTGTCGTCCCAAACTATATAAATTCGCCGACTTCTGTCCGTAATTGAAATGACATGGGAAAAAAGAATTTGTTCCAAACTAATTATGAATATTTATTATTTATTAATACAAAAAAATGCACAATTTTTTCCTAATGAACTGAGATAAGATTTTTTTCTCAAAAGCGCACGGGAATTTCGAAAATCCATTTCTCTTAAAAAAAGTTAATGGCAATTTACTTCCATATGATATTCATAATGTTCAATTTATCTCTTTGTGTTATGATAATGTGACAGTTTACCCCCCGTGTTGTGATAAATGTGGCAATTCACCTCCTGTATTATAATAAATGTAGCAATTTACCCCCTTGTTATAAAACACTATCCATGCCCAGTCTCAATTTATGCGATTGAGTTACACTCTCCTGTTCAAGGGGATAAAATACTTTTTTTAAATTTTCATAGGGGGGTAAATTGCTCTTTTTCAAAATACAGGGGGTAAATTGATCATTATTAATATTACATGGGGTAAATTGCCATTAGTCTCTTAAAAAAGTAAAAGATGAATCGTATTTCCATTAAATTTGAAATTTAATAATGGACTAAATTCATTCAAAATGACAAATTGTGAGACGAAATTCTCCTAGTTAATATAGTTTGGAACGAAAAATCAAAATTTGTAATTAGTTTGGGACGAATTCTGCAATCTTGTATAATTGTTTATGCTAAAATTTGCCACGTCGTGACAAATAAGCAGCCATGTGGCAAGTGAGACGATATTCCAAAAAAATATAAAATTACGGGACGAATTAATATAGCTTGGGACGAAAATCCAAAATCATTGATTAGTTTGGGACGTTTTCTGTAATTTTGCAATCTTTTTAAGATTATTTTTAATATAGTTAAAGATTTTAGTTGAACATAAATAATTTTATTTTTATTTTGGTATAAATACATAATATATAAACAAAATATAGTAATATATATCGGATACGGATCTATAACGGACCAGATCAGTCTAGATCCATATTCGCTCCATATAATTCGGATTACGGATCTTCTTAATCGGATCACTAATCGGACAATTATCATAATAAATCGGACCGGATTCGGATCGGATCCGGATTGAAATCCGCCCAATTGACAGCCCTAAATCTAGTGTTAGCCGGCTAATTAACTTAGAAAGCAATAATATCTGGGCCAGTTGGTGGTTACCTTATAATATTTGGGCCCATAATATATGTGCCTCGTTTTAGTATAGGCCCAACCCAACCCAACCCAACCCATGAAATAATATAATTTAAAAATCATATTGTAATTTAAAGAGTGGCGCATGAATAAAATGTGGTACGGCCAAAACTCAAATCATTCATTCTTAACGGGAGCAGCAGTGCAGTGCAGTGCAGTGCAGTGCATAATCCTCCTCCTTTATATTACATTACAAATTACAACCACCGCTCCATTTTACATTTTACAATTAATTACTGCAACCCCTGGCCTAGGCCTGCCTGTGCCTGCTAGCTAGTGCTCGACTCGTCTACAAAATACAAATGTATGTTTAAGTTTTCTTTCTTTTCTCTTCTCTTCCCCTTACTTACTTATTTGAAGAATTACTATTTAAGTAAGTGGTACATACAGAGATCGATCAAGAAAAGAAAAACAACTGCTTGTTTAATTTTATTCTCAAGAAAATACTACTTAGTACTTACTAGTATTTATTTATGTAATCATTATTAATTCTTTAGTGTGGAAATTAATGTCCAACTAATTCTTTATTTGTCAGCCAAGCCAAGCCCAGAAATGGAAGCAACAAAAAAGGTTGCGGCAAATCTACAATCACGTCGGAGCAGAAGCTTCAACAACAAACCACCTTCATGGCTTCTCTGCACCATTGCTGGTACAAAATCATCCAACACTACTTTGTTTTTTTGTGTTTAATTAATTTCTTTTTCCTTTTATTCCACAATTCATCTCCAAACAAGCTTTACTTGTACTTGTTGTATATATATTTATTATACAGTATGTTTTTCTACATGTCACAGTTTCTTCTAATTAACAATTTCCTTTTTATCTTATTTTGAATATATATATATACTTCTAGCTATATTGACATAGACACTAATAATAAGTTTTAAAATGGTAGTAGGACTAGCTTCTAATTAAAACATAGACCAATTAATAATATGGTGCAAGTAAATAGCAGCAATACAATACTAGTATGTTTTTGGTTATGTTCAAATTTCAAAACGAATGCAGAAAATTCCAAGTTTAATTACATCCTATTCTACCATAAAAGACCATGTATTTGATTAGGTGGGGGTGGGTCCATTACATTAGTATTGGGTAGTTCTCTCATTTCTGCATGCAGTAGAAATAAACAGAAGGAAATGATTCTCTTCTCTTCTCTTCTCTTGGGCGTAAATAAATTGACAAGTCGCTTTCCTCCTCCTCCTCCTACTCAAAAGTATTGTTGTAGCCTTCTTTCTTTTTCTGTACAAAATTTAAATCCGTTGGACAAATACAAAAAAAGAAAAAAATACATAGCTTTAACGACTGCCATGTTACAGCTACAATTTGATACTACTACGTATGATTCTAGCCATAGGATCAATTTTGGTCTTGTTAACCAGTAGGAAAGGAATTAAGGCCGTGTTTGTCTTCTTCCTACCACACACCTACAATTTTCTTTTTTGAATTTGAAATTGAGTGATTTTCTTTTTCTCCTCAAATGGGACCCCCCTTCCCTTTGTTTTGTAAATGTCACAGGGTATGGGCTATAGGTGTCCCGTCCATTTTATGATGAAAGAAAGTTGTACAACTTATGTCTTTGAATTTCAAATTTTCATATGCGTCGGTTCCATATAATGCCAATTTCTTCATTAAATGCAAATTCAAATTTGTTTTTGTTTTTGTTTTTGTCTTTACAGATTTGGATGAGAGGATGAAAATGCTGACTTGGAAAATACCCAAAGACAACACGTCTGACAGTTTTGCCGCAAGGGCCAATTCCTACTACCATGAGCGCCCTCAGCTATTGGCATTACTCCAAGACTTGTACAATGCCTACCTCTCTTTGGCCGACCGTTATTGCCAATCACTTTCCAAGAACCACCACCGCCCCAGCCGGTGCTCCTCCCCTATTCCACTGCCTATATTCGATCTTGACGAAGTCGACACTGGAGAAGTGATTGATTCCGATGCAGAGAGTTCCCTATCATACCAACCTCTGGTTATACCTCATAATATAACAGCCAAAGAGATCGATGCTGAAATGATAGTGGCAGACTTGGTTATGAAAACAGTTGATTATGAGATTGTTTTAAATGAGCTTGACGTAGTGGAGAAACGATGGGGGGATTCATCGAAGAAAAGCGAGCTGCAGAAGAACTTATTGGATGTGCTGGAATCAGAGAGGTTGATTCTGTTGAATGACAATGCGACTTTAGGGTACAGAGTGAATGCGTTGATGGAGGAGAACAAAGGGCTTGTTTCGGAGTCTTTGTTTCTGAAGAGGAAGGCTGGTGAGTTAGCTAGGTGTGTGCTGACGACTCGAGAGGATCATCGAGTTTGTATGTTGAGTCGAAAGATTGAGGATCTACAAGGGCAGATTTACGGGTTGGAGAAGAGGAACAAGGAGTATTACGAGCAGCTAGTGAAAAAAGAAGGGGAGAATATTATTAAGTTTAAGGGGAGGAAGAGTATTGATGGAAAACAGCAGGTGAGTTTGGAGGATTGGTTCCAAGTTCGCGGTGGTGGTAGTAAATGCTTTAGTTTGAATGTGAAAAAGATTGGCGATCGGAATGAAAATCGAGAGGTCGAAGGCAGAAAGGTTACTAAGTTGTGGGATAAGGTTGTTAAGAAGTTTGATTTGTTTAACTGCAATCCTCATTTCAATTCTGGTAGCTGCTGTGCTGAGAGAAAGAACACTGTTTAAACAGTTAAAAAAACAAGAATAGCATTTTTAGTATTTGCTAATTAATATCAATAAATCTTATTGGCCACCGACAGTTTTTTTTAATACACAGTACTGCTAGCCTAGTTCAATAATAAATGTTGCTCTTGTCTTGTTTGTTGGAAGGTAGGATGTCAGAATCTTGAGATAATTGACAAAACTCAACTGCCTTAATTTTCTGATTGATCTTTTATGCATTCACATTAAGGAAGTTAGATGAGAATGCAACAAGCAGCAATTCTCAACTTGTACTTTTACTCACTAGTCATGAATTTAACGAGTAAAACATTCAGCACACAAGGAAGGATCATCAGAAAGTGGAAGTGTGACTGATTTCTGATTTGCTCAAAACCAATGGAACCAACTGGGTGCAGGGAAACTAACTATCCATCCTGGAGTGAGGCACCTAATATCCATTAAAATTACTGTTAATTAATAAAAGAAAAATATTTAATCCTTTTATTACTGCAATCTTTCAGCACGTTAAAGTTTTCATACATAAGCTCATATATTAATTGACAAAGTCGAGGAATATGTAATCTCAACAAATTACAAACAAACAAAAATCTTTACGAAAGATCTCTAATTTGTCTACGCTATTTCTTGAAATATCTAGTAAATGCTGATCATATAGGAGTATATAATATCAATAGAGATCTTAGGTTGCACACTACTTATGTACCACGAATAGGCACAAGTATATAAAGTCTCAATTTAAGAAATATCTAGCAAGAGCGTGTGCATGCAGTAGTATCGGGTTCTAAAGGAAAACTGTACTGAACCGAACGAATAATGGCAAGTTTAAAACTTATAATATATAGTGAGAAAAAGTGAATAAAACAAACCTTTAGTTTAATTGAAATGTTTTAATACAACCAATGCCCAACACGCAGCAGAAGTCAACCTAAATTAGAGGGAGTTAGTTTCTCCTGAAGCTTTGTAATTCTAGCCTGAAAAAGCAATTATAATATATTACTATGTTATGCAAAGGAAGCAGAACCAAGTGCATTTAATAAGCCAAATGTCAGAAGAAGGGGAAATAACTCTAGCACTAGACCCAAGCTAAAGGAGCTCTAAAAAGAAACTTTCATGATCATGATACTAGTAGCTTTTTGGGCTTATACTATTACAAAACCTTCAAGGGGTTTAGAGGAACGAGAACTTACTTCAGAAGAGTGTAAATGCAGACAATACCTTGAATGATTTGGCACGACGAATGGAGGGATCTAACTCTAAAGCAATTGAAAAAGACTCCTTAGCTGCATCAAATTTATCCATAGCCATTAAAACATCACCTTCGCAAATATAGGCCTGTTCATTTGAAACTGATCAGTATCTTATATCACTGGACTTCAAGTACGTGAGATGACAACATAAATGCAACAAGAGTAGACAAACTGTACATATTAATTAAAAAGAGAGATGATGAACTGATTCATGCAAGTAATTATTTTTGTTTCAAACAAGAGACATACAACTTGGGTAAGTATGTGAAAATTTCTAACTTGAGACAGTTTCTTCTCCTTGTTTGTTCTGGAGATGTTGATGCTGGGGATTGAAATTAAGAGTTTTTTAAAATACCGCCACATAGACAACATGGATTCCAGAAAAAAAAAAAAAGAAAAAAAGAAAAAAAGGAAGTAATGGTCACATACTGTAACATATAATAGTAGTGTTTCCAAAGTGAATTTCTACTTCATGAAATAGTAAAGTATTTCATGTTTATGAACTGTAAGGCCCTGTTTGGATGTATTTTGGCCCTCTTTGAAATTTCGAGCAGTTTATTTGGTACTTGAGGGATTTGAAGCTTATCATATCAAATGCACTTCTTTGGATCATTTTTATCATGTGTTTCAAATCCTTAAGCATTCACTTAGTACTAATCTTTTAACTAAAATGATGGATTTGAAATCCACCCATTATTGGAGTCGTTTGAAATCCTCTATCCAAATCCCTTGATCCAAATGAAGCCTTAAATTAGAGTCAGTGAATTTTGATAGAAATTTCACAGCTTAAGAAAAAGAATTCTCTACTTCTGATACTAGTAACAAGTACACTTGCCTCAGGGTAGTAGGGTGCAATGATCAAGGCCTCTTTGGCATCCTCAAGTGCTCCAGTAATGTCTCCCATTGCCAACCTTGCTGCAGACCTAATGAAATGTTATATGACCCTCGTAATGCACCCAAATATGAAAATAAAAAATAAATCCCAAGTTCAATAAGTGAGTTTCTGTAGTTTCAAAGTTGGATTATACGATTGAACCATGAAGCAGGCTTCAAAAGCAGAAATGTGATTGGACAATTGCGCTATAAAGGAATGTCCAAAACCTTCATTTTGTTATATATTATAGAATGAATAGAAAATCTCAACTTTCATTGTAGGAACTTCAAAGATTTACAAACCTGTCCTTGTATATAATATGGACACCCCCAAATGGTTTCAGATCTATAGCCTGCAATCATGACATACATTTGATTATCAGCCTTCCTGAATCACTTTGGTGCTTCCATAGACAAATATTTGTATCAGAACCCTATTTCACAAGGAGTGAAGATCGCAGCAAATCTCCCGCAAACCAAAACTTTTAATTCACAAGTTTTTATAGTAATTGTGCTACCGGAAAAAAAAAATACCATGTTATAATAAAAAGCGAAAGAGAATGCACAAACTGTTGCAATATGGAAAATATACGGTACCATGAAAGGAATTCATCTTTCTTTATCCAACGTGTTTAGTTGAGAAAATTCATAATCATACTCAATGTAAACACACCCTTGGCTCTTAACAACAAATATTCTTATAATAGTAATTTTCATGGCTACCAAACAATCTGTCAACTGAAAAACTCTCTGTTCAAAACACATAAATTTGACAACAGGTCCAGCTCTCAAACAATTAATTTGTTCGCACGCTATGCTAATTAGGTGATAATCTTATAGTAACACAAATTTAACCGCCCTGATATTGTCAATCCTAAGATACAGCATTCATCTTAAAATGCAAGCTTAATAATCATAACATACTCAATTCTCACTACCCTCTTAATATTCCTGGGTCGAGAGATTAAAACAGATTCAGCTTTATTAAAAGAAATAGACATAAAAATTAGTAGTAATAGTTAAATTTAAAACTTCTACCTTTGAGAGTAAACTATTAGCATGAGAAAAATCACCTCGACCCATCTCATCCTCAGCCCTCGTCCTCAACGACAGCGCCTCCAAACAAATCTTCCCACTATTTACATTATCAACACCACACGCATACGACATCGTATCAGCAGCCTTGCTTGGGGTCCCACAATGCCCGACGAAAACAGCCTCCGGCAAAATTACGATGTTGGGTCCCGCACCGCATTTCCCTAGGCACCCGCATGACTTCACCGTAACATGCGGAGGGGCAATTCCGGAAAGCACTTGTAATACGTCCATTGAGCCTTGCCTTCTGCATGTCCTGTTTGTACACACTCTTATTTCAATTTTTTCAGAAGCCGATGCTGATGCTGATGCTGATGTTGTATATTTATTAGCTTGTTTTGATGCTCCATTGGATTTTGGACTTAGAAGGTTTTTCCCAAGAGAGTTCAGACTCACCTCCATTGGACCGACCGAATCTATCTTTCTATGGGATAAGCAGCTTCAAATGTGTAGTACCTGACCTGGCTAAAGTTGTAAGCTTTGAATAGTTGTACGCAGATTGGGACTTGGACGAATTAGGGCATATTGGGGTTAAGGGCAACTACTACGTCGTCGTGTTGTCGAAAGAGGAATATCTTCCATTTGCTTTAAATTAAATTTAATCAAATGAATTTTTGTAAAATCAATTTCACTATCTTTTAGATAAGAAAAGTTGGAAATATTTTATGTATTTTTAGCCTAATAATCACAGCTACATGTAAATTTTCAAACATGACTATATAAATTAGTAATTTTTTAATTTAAATGACTTTATATGCGTTAAATAAACTATCGCAAATTCTATTATATATCCTACATTATAATTTTGGTAGCAAATTCGATGTATTGAAGGTAATTATTTTATTATTAATTTTCAGTAATGAAAATAGTTTTTTAGTTAATTAGATTCCTAAGCAGCACCTTTCAAAACAATTCCGAGTTAAAGCAAGACCATCTTATAATATCCTTCTTCTTAGAAAAAAACCAACGCGAGTACAAGTTCAGTTATTTTATGTTATGCACAGAGCGTGTTTGATAAATTGTTTGTGTACTAAATGTTGCTCACACTCAGTATGTTGAATTGATTTCTGCATCACCCCTTTTCCGTCCAAAAGATACGTTAATTAGTGATCTCAAGGTTGGACTTCAGAAATAAGACCTTGAGTTGAATAATTGATGCACTGTTTCATATTGCTATGTATTGGTTTTATACAGTGTTGTTTTGTTATGATATCTCTTGCACTGAGGAATTCTACTGCTTGCTATTGAAAATACAATTAATTAAGCTGCGTTGAAAGTATGCTCCTCTATATAACTTGATAACACCTACATGAAAGAAGCAATTTTCTTGCAGATGGCATTAGTTGTTATATGTGGTCAACCTTGTAGTGGGAAGTCAACAGCTGCAGCGTGTCTGACCGAAGCTCTTCAAGAATCGGAATCTAAGCTATCAGTTAGGGTCATCAATGAATCTTCGTTTCACCTTAATCTTAACCAAAACTATGTTGATATGCCAGCAGAAAAGAATTTAAGGGGGATACTGAGATCTGAAGTTGATAGATCGTTAACAAGAGATAATATCATCATAGTCGATTCCTTAAACAACATAAAGGGTTACAGATACGAGCTCTGGTGTTTGGCTCGCGCAGCGGGAAGTAGATATTGTGTTATCCACTGTGATGTAGAAGTAACCTCTTTGTCGGAAATGGAATGAAGAGCGTAGGGAAAAGTTGGAGTCTAGTTACGATGAGAAAATCTTTGAAGATCTGGTTAGCAGGTTTGAGAGGCCAGACAGTAGAAATCGTTGGGATTCACCGTTGTTTGAGTTATGGCCTTCTAGAGATGGGGTCGAAAAATCCTCTGCTGCTATAGTATAGTAGATGCTGTTACATACTTGACAAAAAAGGTAGACTCGAAAACAAGGGATGTAAGAGTTTTACAACCTACTATCGCAACTCAAAATGCACCTCTGACAGAAGCAAATTCTCTGTATGAGATGGATAGAGCAACTCAAGAGGTGGCGAATACGATAATAGAAGCACAGTCCCGTGCTATGGTAGGTCCCCTCAATGGTGTGTCTCTCGGACCTGGTTTACCGAGTATTGATACTTCGAGACCTGTTGGCTTGCCTGAGCTGCGTACTTTCAGACGGACTTTTAACAGGACAATCGAGCTTGAGTGGTCGACCCCCACCTTCAGATGCGGATAGCGCAAAGAGGATGTTTGTGGATTACTTGAACAGAGAATTAGGAAAAGGTTAAAAGTCGAAATGGGAAACTCCCCACCATGTTGTATTACTCTTTTTGGGTGTGCACCGTACTAAGATATTGCATGCAAATTTAATTATCATAACATTCTCCACTTTTAACATAGTGGAGTTTTACGGTGCCAAACTAACTTGTTAGATGTTATGAGTAGATATATCTTGAGTTGATTTTAAGGCTATGTTTGGTAGATAGTACGAGTAAAATGCAAATTTACAAGAAGTGAAACTCAATGTAGCGTTATTGGATGCAAGAGAAAATATTTTCTTTAAAAGTTTTACTAACTGAAATCCAAGAATCAAACATAGCCTTTCTGCGAAAATAAATCTTTGCATTTTTATTCAAGTTCATTTTAAAAGTAGAAAATCATAAATTTTTCGAAAATTAAACCTCATATATTTGCAATAAAATAGTTAATGATCATTGATCCCTTTCATAAATCACAATTCTTTCACTTCAAAAAAAAAAAAAAAAAAAAGTAAATGAAATAATGATATATATCTAAATACTAGCTTGTGGACATATTCCGTGTAACATTTAGGGATATTAAAATATGTTTTGACCAGCAATACATGCTTCCTCTGGTAATCTGAAGCTTAAACAATACATTGCCTGCACAAAAATAAAACAAGTTATTGGAACTGCAATTTCATGTATGATGCAAGTTGATGAACCCTTGAAGAAGTAAATACTACTCTACAAAAGCTTATACCTTGTTTGGGGCAACATCTCTAACCCTATAAAATATTGGGTCTTGTATTCTAGCACATATAGCTGTTTCTGCCTCCTGAACAGAGCAAGAAAACAAAATGAATAAGATGAATGAATGGCTTTACAACTTTCGACTGAGGAGAGAACAAAAAGATCAAGAGAGATACATACTGATGTTATAAATTCCTTGGTCTCATTTGACCGCATGAAGCAATAGCAGTGGATCCACGGGAGAGATCCTTTCCAGTATCTTTTGTGGATAAGACCCTTAAAAGCATCTGCAAAATGCACATAATTTCAATGCCTCCCATCCTCTTTATTTGAAATCTTAAATGAAAATATATGGCAGACAGAACAACAAATATAGTGGCGAAGAAGCATGGGAGTCACAGAGAGGGGCAGAGAATGGAGAATCAGTGGAAAAGTTTACCAAGAAACTGTAAAGCAGAGGCAGGTAAATTCATTATGAAATGGTCAATATGCTCCCATGGCTTTGAGTTGAATGATCGAGAGCTTCTAATGCGCTTAGTCGAGCCTCTTTTCTTCCTATCAGACACAGAATGACCAGCAGTGTCAGCAGTTCCATTTTCTGCAGCAGGAAGCATAAAAGTAACTCGAATCCATCCTCAAAGGCTTAATGTTATACAACAAACAGAATAATGCTAGCAGTATCTATAATACCTTCAAATGAACTTTCAGAGCTCCTTTTTGCTGTGGCTAAATTTGCATCCTCGGGTCTTGGCTGTCCATTACTTCCAAAATCAGTTGAATTCTCATCCGATATTTCTTGCATCTCACCTACAAGAGAACTAAAATTTAATAAATAACTCATTATAGTATGAGCAAAATGAGTCAGCCGACACATTACCTGTTAAACAACTGTATTCTAACTTCATTTGCCTGTTCTCATGCATCTCCTCTTTCTCAGATGTCTCCCTGGTTGCTATATCAGATTCCAGACAACCTTCACTTGAAGGCACTTCCATTAGTGAAGAGATAAATTTCCGTGCATCCAAATTGTACGCTTGGACTAGATTATCAACCTTGTTGATTTCTGCATTAATTTTCAGATACTGAATGCTATCTGGATTTAAATCATTTGCATATACTTGGCATCCTTTTTGTGCTGCTGGAATAGCAAATGGACCAATACCGGTAAACATATCACAAATAGTATCCCCAGCCTCGAACATTGAAATCAGCCTCAAATGTTCATGTTCCAATCTTGAATTCCAATAGACCAAGCTATAATCAAGCTTGAAAAGTGCTCCATACTGCTTCACCTCCGTAACCATATTACTTTCTCCTGCTAGTATTTCAAATTTTGGCACACGAAACTCATTCGTTATGTTTCCAACTTTGTTAACAATGGTCTTGATTCGTGGATAATTTTTCTGTGAAGGACCATAAAATGATAATCAAAGACAATGATAGTTTCCAGCTTTGTTAACACTAGCCTACGCAGTAATAATAAGCCAGCCAATCAATAAATCTTGTTATCTCAAACAATATTCATCAGGAAAATTTCTTAAATTTGTTCCCAACTCTTACGATTTAATTAACTTAGATTTACATTCACTGAGCAGGAATTTGATTCTTGATTATTCTGATTTACAATTGACTACAATGCAATTAGTCTTGAATGGCCAAAATAACATTTTAGGTAAGTAAAGGAAGCTATCAAATAACTAATAAGATATGGAGAGTGATATAGAATTCGTAATACATACATCATAGATAACTTTTGCTATAACCTCCTTATATGGTAGTAGTTCATCCGTTATATTCAGGTGCGCAACGTGACCTGTAAAGAAAAGGAAAAAAAGGAAAGTATAAAAATTATTAACAGAGATCTGATATGGAGAATTGGGAATCGTAAGCTGCAACATCCATTCAATGGAAGACCATCAAACAAAACATTGATCAACTTAAAGCGAGTACAGAAATTATTCATTCTCAAAATTTGTGGAGGTGTGCTAAAAAAATACTGACAATGTCAAAGTGAAAGAAAAAAAAGTTAACACAAATAAAATACTTAACTATGGTCTCAAATGATGAAGGTACTTCAACCCCAGCTGGCAGAATCTGCCTCAATATATGGTCTGTAAAACATTTATTCAAAGTTAAATTAAGTACAAGTAAAAGATAATAGTATGAGTTTGTAATTTCAATCAATTTAGTCATCCGATTTGGACAAGATCGTCATTATTTATGATTACCACAATGAAATAAAGCATGTGAGATGTAGCAGTTGTTTTTCGTGAGAGGTTAAGATCACATGTTCACAATTATTTTTCCATGCACAGATATTCTGATTTCAGCATCATTAAATTCAACAAAGACCGATAATTTGAACAAAAACAAGGCATTCTGATAATAAAACGAGAAGAATATTTCATCCTCAGTAAATTAATAAATATATTATCAGAAAACAAAATAATCGATTCACTATTACCATACCAAAAAAGCTCCCAATATAATGCCTTCAAAAGTCATAACACATAATTAATATTGCTCCGACAAACTGATCTTGTGCGAGAAAATTTCTTCAACCTCAAAGGAGATGATCAATAGATGGAGTCCTAAATTTTGCATTTTTTCGGTAAAGAACAAACTAGCATGAAAAAATTGTAATTGCAAGATTAATTGACAAGGAACACCTAGAGTTTATATCAACATCAAGACATCTATACGAGTTTTAGAGTGCAATCTTAAAGATTTGGCCATGTCACAGCCATATACTTTATCAAGAGGAAAATATTGGAGCCAGTTTCAAACGTGGCTCTATCATGTAAAATTTATTTCCAAATAATCTTAAAATGGAAGTGGTCAGAACAGGGTTAAC
The DNA here is from genome assembly GCA_030819805.1 of Penstemon newberryi var. newberryi. Lineage (NCBI taxonomy): Eukaryota > Viridiplantae > Streptophyta > Magnoliopsida > Lamiales > Plantaginaceae > Penstemon > Penstemon newberryi. The sequence goes on from JAUALY010000008.1 coordinate 3,672,992, forward strand.
CAACATAAAATGTGATGTAAAATGCAGATTACCTGCACTCCAATACGAATAACCAAGTGTAAAGGAATATGGAACTACTTGAATCTCAAAGATCTCTTTCATTTCATCAACTTTATGAGCAGGAATTTCAGATAAATCTGTCAATAATGGTCAACACAGATTCAAATTGTTACAGGAGTACAATTATCCATTATGTCAATCATAAAGAGGTAAAAGTTATCCGCTTTCGATAACTACTTCTGCCATCAATACAATAAAATAATAATAGTATACTAGAAAACCTGATAATGGTACCTGGATTTTGAATCATCTCGGAGAGTATCATAAAACGATTTTGATCACATTTTGGATCTTCTGTTATAGGTTTGATGCGTGGCTTGTCAAGCAGATACCTTCCAAAAAAAAACTATAAGTGCAGTTGATTTTGTGAAGTAGTTTGAATTCAAATTTAGTAGCAACAAGAAACATACCCATTGAGGATTCGAGTTGCGAGCTTGCAATGCCCCCTCGGAATTCGAAGTGCCCATAGGTTCAACTGCACATCGAATTTTCTTTCATCCAACATTTTCTCCATAGTTTAGAAAGAACAAACTTTTTTGCAACTGTAAGTTAGTAAGTAGCCGAGTTGTAACGGCGCTCCGGCCGAAATTAGGGTTTTTCGCCACTGGTTGCTGGCTCGGCTTGGATGCTCAAACCTTTTCTTTCGCGGTTGTTCTTTTCCGGAGTGATTTTCATAAATGCCACATTCAAAAACAGATTTTACAAAAATGCCAAAGGCATTTTTTCAGTTTTTAAAAAAAAAAAAAAAATTCTTAATAATTATTAAAACACCCCTAATAATCACAACTTACCCCCCTTTATTTTTAAACAAAACAAAAACACCCCAAACCCATATTTAATCAAAATCACTCTCTCTTCTCTCTTCAAACTCTCACTTCACTCAAACTCTTTCAAATTTTTCTCTCAATTATTTCTCTCAATTTTTCTCTCAAATTCAAGCAAATCGGAGATGGCGAACATGATGGCAATCGATGATGCTCAGAGAAACGCGGAAGAATGGCCATTTGGGGTAAGTTTCGAGCCTCTTCTCATTCAATTTCGGCAACTGTTCATTTACGCGTTCATGGCGTTTGGCGTTTGGGATTCCCAAACGCCAAACGCCATGAACATCTTCGTCAAAACTTATGCATCTGTTCGTGGCGTTTGGCGTTTGGAAACCCCAAACGCCAAACGCCATGAATATGTACATGGCGTTTGGCGTTTGGGGTTTCCAAACGCCAAACGCCATGAACATTCATGGCGTACAGTATTGGCGTTTGGCGTTTGGTAAAAAACAAACGCCATGAACACCTGAATCTGTTCATGGCGTTTGGATCTACCAAACGCCAAATGTCATATGTATTGGCGTTTGTATTACCAAACGCCATATGTATTGGCGTTTGGAAAATTTTTTTGGCGTTTGTAATCCCAAACGCCATATGTTTTGGCGTTTGAAAAAATACATTGGCGTTTGGGATACCAAACGCCAAACGCCAGAACAGAGTTAAAATATTTGACATTTTTGTGTTGTTTGTTTTGCAGGGGTATGTTACCTTACCCACGTCGGCCCTGCCAGAATTACCTCCCTTTCACTACGAGACTGTGGTCCCCATTGGAAAGGTGACACAACGCTCGGCATGGAGTGAACTTGCGGAGATGAAACAAATGTTACGAGACGAACATTGGCAGATAATAGATGCTTATCCCCAGATTGGGAGCTTTCTACACCTAACCGGAAAGGGCAAATTTAAGGCATCGGTTTTGCACAATCTGATGCTCCGATTATGCCTACGAAGGGAAGACAAAATTAGTAAGTACGAATACTGGTTTTTGATACGTGGAAAGCCAGTCAGATTCGGTGTAGAAGAATTTAGTCTGGTATCGGGGTTGCGATTTGGCCAACCGAGTGATGATGACTCCCAAACTATCGCTGAAGGGGGAAACTTGAAGAACAGATACTTTGCTGAGTGGGGTACAACGAAGGTTCCCGTTGAGATTCTCAGAACGAAGATTATTTCTCTGTTGAATAGCACTCGCAATATTAATCCTGCGAATATATGCAAGTTATTCTTCGTCTGGGTGCTATCAGCAGTATTGTTACCTGCACGGCCCATGAAAGTGGTTCAAAACCATACTTTCGCGGTAAGTAAACTTTAATTTTTATTTTTATTAATTCTTTAAAGTTTTGAAAATAATTTTCTATAAATTTGTTTATTGAAGGTATGTAATGATCTCGAGCTTTGCGAGAGATATCCCTGGGGAATCAAGATATGGAATGTCACTGTAGATGAGCTTATGCCACATATATCCTCCGACCGCCATATGACCTTCTCCGTTGGCCGCTGCCGTAGATGGAATGCGGGTGGATTCCCACACATTTTACTGGTATGTTTGTAAAATCAATTCTTGATTTTCATATATTCTTTTTAGTTATTTTTTCGTAAATTTTGGATATTTTGAATATGTTTTGAATGTGAACAGTTTTGGATGTTGGAAGCCATTGAAGGCATGCCCGATGCGGCCAATTGTTCTCGAAGGCAAGAGTTCTTTGGGAGATATCCAAGAATGTTACGTTGGGAGATCGGGGGCGGTAATTGGCCCAACTGTGATGACATGGACGAGTTCTTTGGGAAGGTCAAGGTATGTTAATCGTAATTATTAATAAAAAAATTACGACATATCACTTGAAATATTTATTTTAAATAATTTGTGTCTTTTTATTTTTACAGGCTGTGATCCCACGGCTACTGCCGGATGACACGGAGTCGACGATGGCCTATTATATGTTGACAAAAGATTTTTCCGACCGTGTTAGGCCGAATAACCGCTATCCCAGTTACCGTGTACTGACTGAGTATTTCGGAGAGGTTTATATGGTTGTTCGGGATGATGAGAGAGCTCCCGAATGCCTCAACCGGCCACCCAACCAACCGATTGATGATGAAGATGATGATGCCCCTGATGCCAGTGCTCGTGCTCGTGCTCCTGCTCCTGCTCCTGCTCCTACTCAAGGTAGCCGACAAAGGAAGCGTTTCCGAAGAAACGATGGTGCTTCTACTTCTCAAGCTCAACCACAACCATCATCTTCGGAACCAAGAAATGAAGAAGTTCCTGCCTGGGCACGTGATATGGAGCAGAGACTTACAGCTCATCAGACTGCCTGTGTAAACGAGATGGAACAGAGACTTACAGCTCGTCAGACTGCCTGTGTAAACGAGATGGAACAGAGATTAGTTGGGCAGCTGACCACTATGCAGGATACTCAGTCGCAACTCCAGGTAACTTTGCATCGACTCCAGGAAATGATGCTGAAGGACTTCGAAGCCCGAGGGATTAATGATGAAGTGGAGGCCGATGATGATGATGATGAAGATGATGATGATGATGATGATGATGATGATGATGATGATCAAGTTTAATTGTTGTGTTGAATTTTATTGTTCTGGATTTTTTTAGATAAATAATGGACTTGTTTTTAAATTGGTTTTGAAATTTTATTGTTCTGGATTCTTGAAATTGTGTTTATTAGATTTGTTTTGGAATTAGGTTGGTTTTGTAATTTGTGTTTAGCTAAATGATGGATATGTGTTTATTAAATTGATTTTGGATTGTTGATATATAATGTTTGATATGAATTCTTAATATACGCATTTTCAGGGTAATAATGCGGAAGAGAATTCTGATCATGGTGATCTCGGAGTCGATAATGATGATAATTCGGGTAAGAGTGAGCCAAGGCAAAAAGGCAGAGAAGATAGGATAAGATGGCCTAGTAAGCATGTAAGAAGTCCATATGACACAAATGTTAAGAAAAAGTAATTAGTTTTTTTTTGTAACTTTGGGGTAAAATTGTAATTTTGTGCAACTAATGGATTGAATCGCAATTATTGTTAAAATCGCAACTTTTGGGGTAAAATTGTAATTTTTGTAAAGTTAGGGACCAAAGTGCAAATTCGAGTTAAATGCAAATTCGTAGTGAATGAAAATTGTAATTTTGTGCAACTAATGGATTGAATCGCAATTATGGTTAAAATCGCAACTTTTGGGGTAAAATTGTAATTTTTGTAAAGTTAGGGACCAAAGTGCAAATTCGAGTTAAATGCAAATTCGTAGTGAATGAAAATTGTAATTTTGTGCAACTAATGGATTGAATCGCAATTATGGTTAAAATCGCAACTTTTGGGGTAAAATTGTAATTTTTGTAAAGTTAGGGACCAAAGTGCAAATTCGAGTTAAATACAAATTCGTAGTGAATGAAAATTGTAATTTTGTGCAACTAATGGATTGAATCGCAATTATGGTTAAAATCGCAACTTTTGGGGTAAAATTGTAATTTTTGTAAAGTTAGGGACCAAAGTGCAAATTCGAGTTAAATGCAAATTCGTAGTGAATGAAAATTGTAATTTTGTGCAACTAATGGATTGAATCGCAATTATGGTTAAAATCGCAACTTTTGGGGTAAAATTGTAATTTTTGTAAAGTTAGGGACCAAAGTGCAAATTCGAGTTAAATGCAAATTCGTAGTGAATTGAAAATTGGATAAATTGTACGAAGTTATGATTTACGGAGGATATAATGTTACTGTGAGTGTTACTTCTCCATTCGGGTGATAAATTGACAAAATCTTACAAAATTGGATAAATTGTACGAAGTTATGATTCACGGAGGATATAATGTTACTGTGAGTGTTACTTCTCCATTCGGGTGATAAATTGACAAAATCTTACAAAATTGGATAAATTGTACGAAGTTATGATTTACGGAGGATATAATGTTACTGTGAGTGTTACTTCTCCATTCGGGTGATAAATTGACAAAATCTTACAAAATTGGATAAATTGTACGAAGTTATGATTTACGGAGGATATAATGTTACTGTGAGTGTTACTTCTCCATTCGGGTGATAAATTGACAAAATCTTACAAAATTGGATAAATTGTACGAAGTTATGATTCACGGAGGATATAATGTTACTGTGAGTGTTACTTCTCCATTCGGGTGATAAATTGACAAAATCTTACAAAATTGGATAAATTGTACGAAGTTATGATTTACGGAGGATATAATGTTACTGTGAGTGTTACTTCTCCATTCGGGTGATAAATTGACAAAATCTTACAAAATTGGATAAATTGTACGAAGTTATGATTCACGGAGGATATAATGTTACTGTGAGTGTTACTTCTCCATTCGGGTGATAAATTGACAAAATCTTACAAAATTGGATAAATTGTACGAAGTTATGATTTACGGAGGATATAATGTTACTGTGAGTGTTACTTCTCCATTCGGGTGATAAATTTGGCGTTAGGGTTAGGGTTAGGGTTAGGGTTAGGGTTAGAGTTAGGGTTAGGGTTAGGGTTTAAACGCCAAATGTCACTGCACATGACATTTGGCGTTTGAACTACAAACGCCAAATGTCAATGTACATGACATTTGGCGTTTGTAGTTCAAACGCCAAATGTCATGTGCAGTGACATTTGGCGTTTGTGATCAAACGCCAAATGTCATGTGCAGTGACATTTGGCGTTTGAACTACAAACGCCAAATGTCACTGCACATGACATTTGGTATGTGAACAGTATACACCTAGGTGCAACTTTTTGCACCTAGGTGTATACTGCTGCAGAATGTTTCTGGACAAAATACACCGCGGTGTGAGTTGTTACACCGCGGTGTGAATAAAAAATGTTCATTCACTAGGAATTTGCATTTTGCTCCCTAACTTTTCAAAAATAACAATTTTCAAGTACATGTCAATAATAAACATCAAATACAACAAACATTGTTCAATTAACATCAAATACAACAAACATTTTTCACTAAATATCTAAGATTCACTTTCGTTATTGCCCGAACTCTGGGGGCGTTGAGGACATCTAGATGCGTTGTGACCGGTATTTCTGCAAATTGAGCACTTGTATTTTTTCTTCAAATTTTCAAGGGGAGAGGTAAATCGTGACGTTTTAGGCCTTCCACGGGTTATGACGGCGTCTGGAGGTAACACTACTCTCGCCATAACATCATCAGGGATGTTCATCCATTGGTCTTTCATTGGAACGGGTTCTATGAGCTCATAGTATGCTTGACGCGTATTTATGACCTTGTAGTATTGGCTAACAAGCTCATACACATACTGACCACTATCTCTTGGTCGCTTGTCCATGACAGCTGCAATTGCGTGCTCACACGGTATTTGCTCAATCTGAAATACGCCACATGAACACTCTCTTATCGATAAATCCACAGTTCCAGACCACTCAGTAGATTCCACTCTCCATCTTTCATACCCTATTGCACATTTGCGCCACCTGGATGCATTTTCATATCGCTCTTTTATCAAATCCTCCTTCGATGTGGTAAGTACAGACATCCATTTCCCAGCCTCCTCACGACGCTCTCCAAACCACTTTCCCATCAAATCAATAATAAATTTGAGGAAGTAACATATGGGATAATTTTTGGCATCTTTGATCCGATTATTAAGGACTTCAACATGGTTAGACGTCATTACCTCATATCTGTTCACGCGATGGTGGATTCTTGCCCATTTCTCAAACGTCACCTCGTTCTGTAGCCAATCTGCACATGCTGGACTCTTGGTTCTCAAGTAACCAAAAAATTTTTGGAACTCACTCTCAGTGTACGCGAAAGCAGCATTGTAAAAATACCCGCTTACCCCATCTCTCCCAAACTTTTTTATCAAGTTCGTTTTGAGGTGGAAGTAACATGCCCCATGATCAGCTAAAGGGTAAACATCTTTTACCGCTTTTATAATCCCTTTGCCCCTGTCTGAAACAATAACCAGATCGCCTCTGTCTGGTACAACCTCTCTCAAGCACTCTAGGAACCAAGTCCAACACGCCCCATCCTCGTTGCCATTAGCTACCCCCCATGCAATTGGATAACAGCGATTTTCACTGTCCGTCGCACTTGCAATTAGGACGGTTCCTTTATATTTGTGCCCCATAAATGTTGCATCAATTACAATTACATTTCTTAGGAAATGGAATCCTCGAATAGCCGCTCCTAAAGCCATGAAGAAATATTTAAACTTATTTTCGGAGTCCGTATGGATGCGAGTGTACGTGCCAGGATTCTTTTGCTCAATCATGTAAGCATAGGCGGGTAAATCGGCAAAATTTTCTTCGAATGTCCCCATAATATGCTCTCGAGCAAATTGTCTCGCCCTCCAAGCTTTTTGATAGCTAATGCTAACATTTTCTTCGGCACGCATGAAGTTTATCAGTGCATCTGGTTTTGGGGGTTCATTGGCATTCAGATATAATCCTGACGTCCGTAAACCAACCATACGACTTGATGCTTGTCTATGATCGGCACCTCTATTCGATATCCCACAAGTGTGAACGTTTGTATATGTCCGAATAACAAATTCATCACCGTTCACTTCCTTAGTCGCATATATTCGCCACGGACACTCCTTTGTGGAACACTGAGCTATCATCCTATCAGAGTCAGACTTATATATTATATATTCCCACTTTTTACTTACAGCAGTTTTGTGAAGTGCATTTTTGAAATCTTTTTTGTCTCTAAACCGTTGACCAACTGTCCATCCTGATCGATCACTCCTCCCCTGACTAGAATTTGATCCCGAATAATTTCTTGCGACATAATCAGCGTTATCAAAGCCTTCATGGCTAGGTGGTTCGTAAAATTCTGGCGCTTGACCATAACCACCACCTATATCACCACCACCAACATCACCACCTACATCACCACCACCAACATCACCACCACCAACATCACCACCTACATCACCACAAACATCACCACCTACATCACCACAAACATCACCACGTTCGTTGTCAAAATTACGGTGTTCACCATTTACATCAGCACCAGCATAACCACCTTCTCCGTCATAGTTACGGTGGTCATAACCAACATTACCACCTTCGTTGTCAAACGGAGACCATTGACTATATACAGGAGTACGACATAGTGGTTCAACTTCCTCCACTGTAGGTAAAGTTGGATTAGAGGCAATGATCTCCTCAACAACATCACCTTGTCCACTTGATCCTCCTATATCACATCCATCAAGTTGGTAATTGAAACTAACTTTGTCTATGATTTTTTTTTCTTTACCCCGGGTCATAAGTTTCTTCGAATTCTCTTTTCTCCCCGGAGTTGCCTCTATCCTCAGAATTTCTTCTCTCGGAGAAAAAATCAAGTACAAATTTAAATCAATAGAGCTATGAGCATAGTGCTTTGTTATCTCCCAATCTTCTTCATCTGATACTCTCATTATTTCGTTATCAACACATTTGCGCAGTATCTCAAAAATATCAGTATACCTATCTAAATTCAACTTCTCGTAAATTTTATCAACCAGTTCTTCAAACGAAATTCTCCTATCCACCATTATTGCTTTCGCAGAAAATTTATCACCACTCCAATGCCATTTATCATCCATTTGGCGTGTAAAATCACCGCCATATCGAAGATTTATTATAATTTTGTCCATTCCTACAAGTAAAAACAAAAATTAATACACAAACTATCTAAATAAAAAATGCATTCTCGAATTTGAATTCTGCCATGTTGGCGTTTGGCGTTTGTTCATTCCCAAACGCCAAACGCCAAGAAGCTAAGCATGGCGTTTGCCAAACGCCAAACGCCATGCTTATCTTCATGGCGTTTGGCATTTGGCGTTTTCCAAACGCCAAACGCCATGCTTATCTTCATGGCGTTTGGCGTTTGGCGTTTGGCAAACGCCAAATGCCATGAAGATAAGCATGGCGTTTGGCGTTTGGAAAACGCCAAATGCCAAACGCCAAAAAACGCGAACATTTCAGCACGAACATTTTCTCCATTTTGCGAACTAAATCACTCAATAATACATCAAAAATTCAAGTAACTTGCAAATGCTTACCTTTTATGTTGTTCTTCTTCCTTTTCTTCAAGATTTGAGAGAAATTTGTGTGAAAATAAGTAATTGTGGGAGAGAATTGGGTTAGGGTTTGGGGTTGATTTTGGGAGAGAAATTGAATTGATTTTGGGTGGGGTTGATTTTGAATTTTTAAAATTTTGGGGTATATTTGTTATAGTTTAGTTTAATTAAGAAGAGTTAATTAATTTAGTTTAGTTGATTAATTAATCTTGTGGCGTTTTTGAAATTTTTAAATATTTAATGGCCTTTTTGTAATTTGAACATTCATTTATGGCATTTTTGAAAATTACCCTTCTTTTCCGTTACCATTTTAAGATTTTTGGATTAAATTACAAAATCGGATAATTAATAAGTACTTATTAAGTAGTTGATTGATGCAATTTATGTTTAATATTTTACCCAAGAAAAATAAAAAGAAATCTTTTCCCTTTAATTTTCTCTTCTTTTCAAAAAAAAATATTCCTTGCCTCTTTAAAAAACTATTAATAATTCATTCAAAAATCAAGTCAAAATAAATGTACAACTAAACATTGAATAGTATTAGCATTTTTTTTTCTTTTGAGGAAATGAGGAAGAGCTTTTTCCTCAGTGAATAATTTTAGCATGAGAGAACATAAAAGTTGTTTGATTTGATTCGATTCGATTCATATTTCTTCAATTAAGTCTTGAACATGACTGTTATATTGATCTTTAAATTGTCCGAGTGTGCTTTCTACATATTATAATCTTTGATTGATCTTTTTAAAAAAAAAATTAATTGTGAATTGACTTTGGAAAAAAAAAATTAATCAAAGACAATTTAATGTTTTTAAATAGTAGATTTTTTTGTTGGATTATTGAAGTTGTAGAGTAAAAGAGTAATTTAGCAAGTGTCATCTATTATATCATTATTTTGTCATAAAAAACTTGAAAGTGTATTGGTATGTATAGAACAACAAAAATAGTGCCTAATCAATGGAAGAAAAAAACTACATCTTCTTAAAATCAAGTCATGGGCGTGGGCAGATGGTTACATTACTCCTTAACATTAAATATAACAATTCTTATGTTACCTCCACACACATTGTCAAAGTGAAACAGTATGATCTGAATCGCCAACAATGGCTCCTAAAAATAGCACAATTGAGCTGCCATTCAACAAGATTAAAACTTTATATTTTGGGCCGCATTGGCTAGGCATGTTTAAACCCACCTCGATGGCACCATCTATAGACGTGTCCTCAGCCTCCGAGGCACAAAAGCATCGGTTCCACCCACCCACGAACCAAATCACCACCACCACTCTCTGTAACTCTGATCACGACTCACGGAGGACCACTCCCGCAACAACCACTGTTTCCGCCTATTCATTCCAAGCACCAAGTTACCTACAGCACCTCACACAAGTTATTGCCCTCGACTTGTCTATTTTCATCGGGGTGGTGGATTCAGAACTTTTTAGAGGCCGACTGAAAGAGCTTCATTATCTCTGTTCTGTTAGAGTAGTGGTACCCTAGTTGATAAGAGGATGGTTTTCACCATTATCTTGCATCAAGGGGAGAAGTTTCTCTTGTAGCAAAATATAAATATCCTTCATCTCAGAATGAGATCTATCACCCACCAAAAACACATGATTCTTGCCGTTAACATCAATTTGACTAAAACCGGGCACTTTTTTCACTTCCCTATCCTTCATCTTCTTTCTTAACTGTGAAAACTTGTCCCATTTCCCAGACGCAGCATACACATTCGCCAAGAGCACGTACCCACCCGAGCTAGTCGGCTCAAGCTCTATAAGCTCATCACCTATATGACCAGCTAGTCTATCATCTCCATGCAACCTACAAGCACCAAGCAATGCCCCGAGAACTGCACCATCATATTTTTCTCTAGGCATCTCACGTATCACTTTCATAGCTTCATTAACCAATCCAGCTCGCCCTAGGATGTCTACAAGGCAAGAGTAGTGCTCCGGCATAACTTCTAAACAGTAAGCAGTACTTATAGAGTCAAAAAGCATTTGACCTTTCTTCACAAGGCCAGCATGACTACATGCCGACAAGACTCCTACAAACGTAACCTCGTCTGGATTGTGTCCCGATCTTAACATCCGAGCAAATGTCTGCAATGCCTGTATGCCTAATCCGTGATTAGAATATGCTAGTATCATCGCAGTCCAACTCACAACGTCTTTTGCCTCGAGATTTTCGAAAGCAAAATGAGCTGAGGTGAAGTCGCCACTTCTACAATACATGGTAATTAAAGTATTTGTAAGCGATGTCTCTGTTTCAAACCCAAGGTGCACAATGAGCCCATGAGCTTGTATTACCCCAAGAATACCGCTGCATGAGGTCAGTAAACTGGTAAGACTCGTATCGTTTGGCCTAATTTTGCTGTGAAGCATTAAAACAAAGTGCTTAAAGGCTTCAACCTCTTGCCGGTTTTTGGAATACCCATCTATAATTGCATTCCAAGTCACGATATTTCTATTAGACATCAATTTAAAAAGTTCACCAGCCTCAACCATAAGGCCTTCATCAGTGTAAGCTGTGATCATCGCATTCCATGCTGAAATATCCTTATTAGGCATTTGATCAAAGTAGTTCCTCGCCAATTCAGTCATCCCATTTCGCGCGAGACCTGTGACCATAGTAGTCCAAGAAACAGCATTCCTCCAAGGCATCGAATCAAATAATTGTTTAGCTTCATTTACTCTGTTATCGTCAAAAAGCCCACAAATCATAATGTTCCAAGAGTACAAATTACGCTGTGGCATCACATGAAACAGTTTCAGTGCCTCATCAACCCGATTATTCTCCACATAAGCCTTGACCATTGAGGTCCATGCTACCACATTTTTCAACGGCATCCGATCAAATGCACCTCGAGCTTCATCAATCAACCGGTTTCGTGCAAGTCCCATTATCACATTAGTCCAAGTGACCTCATTTTTTCCCCCCTTCGGAGTTCTCTCAAAGAGCACAAGAGCATCTTCAACTTTCCCTAGTTTAAAATACCCTGAAATCAAACTGGCCCAAGCGAACGCATTCCGCTCAGGCATTTCATTAAACACCTCCTTCGCTTTAACCATTAAACCAGCCTTTGCATAAGCATGGACCATAGCAGAATCCGCCACAATGGTTCTCATACTCTCAGGAATTTCAGAGAAAAGTCTTTCGGCTTTGTGAAACTCATCGCGTTTGAGATAAATACTGATCATGGAAGCATAAGAAACTGCATCTCGTTGAGGCATTTTGTCGAACAATTCGCGTGCCCCGCTCACGTTCCCACGACGACCCAGTTCCCCCATTCGTACATTATAATCATAAGTCGAAACACGATTGGCAGAATTTATTGTTTCATCTCTGTTTCCAAATTTCGAAGGAACTAGCCTACGTGACAAAGGGCTGTGTTTTGGATCCAGAATTGCATTAGCACTGGTAGTTGTGTAAAGAGATGCAGGTTGTTTTGCAATACATAATAAAGAGAGATATGTCTTATGTATGTTGATGTTTCCCGCCGTTTTGTGCAAATCCAATGATGCTATGCCTCTGATCATCCCGGTTATGTTAAAATAAGCCACCGTAGAAGTAAGCAGTTGTCCCAAAAGTAGCAGCTGAAAAGCGCTTATGAGAAAGCGTACAAAACTAAAAGTGCTACTGATGTTGAAAGATCCCATTTAAGAAGACGATTTCAGGTATCACCTTACGATTTCTTCCTTTCTCTAATCCAACTAAATTAAACACACTGCTCTCCATAAGTTCTTGTAGGTGGCCATCAAGAATGGCTGCATCTTCTTATACTGTTATTTCTTACCCGAACCCGTTTGCCCGACCCAAATGTTCCCCTTCCACTATCAATAATTTCATCACGCCTCCCATTCAAGAACTATCTACTTTCAAAAATAAAACCCAACTTATCACTTCTCCCACTTTTCCCGCATTTGACAGTGATAAATTTTCTTGGGATTACGGTCAAAGTTCTAAGCTTTCAGCATTTTCAGGTAGGAATGGAAACTGGGTAGATGTGGAGGCTGGTTCTCCTAAAGAATACAAGGATGATGAGTTCATGGTGGTTAATTTTTACCGCTTTGTGTTTATCGAAAATCCGGAAGAAGAGGTCTCTAGACACCTCTCCTTCATGCAGGTAAATTTTCTTTTTGCTTTTGCCTTTCTTTTAAAACTTATATGATTCTTTTTTAGCTTCACTTTTGACAAAATGCTATTTACTAGTAGTATTTACTAAAGCTCTGCTGCATTTTTTGCTTGGTTTACGGTTTTACTAGTGCTCATTTGTAGTGTCATTTGTGTGGTATTTGGTGTAATGAGATTGAGGCCTTCAAATTGGGATTGGACAGGCAAAAACATCATTTCTAAGGGGTTAACAGCAAAATACTGGTCTGTGTTATTCCTGAAAGACAGTTTACCCCAGCGAAAAATAGAAGGGCAAGATATCCCTGTGACCTACTTCCCTCGTGGTTTTTTACATTTTCACGGGGTAAAGTGCTCATTAGACAATATCACGGGGTAAAGTGCCCATTAGGCATATCAAAAGGGGGTAACTTGAGGGGAATATGTTGTTAATGTAGTGTTAAATTGGTCATTTTTTACTTCAAAATGAAGTCACAGTCGCATTATAGAGTGTGTGCGCAACAGCTCCACGAGGAAGGAGGTTAAGCGCTCATTATTATATATTACAGGGAGGTAATATGCTTATTTACATTTCACGGGGAGTAACTTGCCCATTAGGCATATCATAGCGGTGTAACATGCCAAAAACCCCGTTTCTAAGTGTCCAATCATGAAATAGTGTCTTTCTTATTCACACGCATTTGGGTTGAATCGAATAGAATTTATTTATGAAGATAGATGAAAAGGTTGCAACTTTATCTTATTGCCACCTTGAAAAAAAGTTCCAAAATGGGAATGTGCTTCATGCTAATTTCTATTCAAAGTTATGTCAGTGAACAAGATGAATTATTTGTTTGATCTGAAGAAGGAACATAGTTGATTTTGTATAAATTACTCTAAGTTTGAATTGACTTCTAACTGTATCTATGGCATTTGTATTTTGATAATGAATTTAGGGTCGCGATATACATGGCCGTATCTATATGAATGAGCAAGGAATTAATGCACAGGTACTTCTTTTTTCTCCTCTTCAAGATTCACAATCATCTACGATTTAGTTAATTTTTACTCTTTCCAATACTTTATCTGTTTTTCTTATGCTACCATTTCAAATGAGCATAACATTGTTGGATTTAGTATATCGAATCCGATGAAACATTCTATTACAATGCACCTTACCTCCGTAATTCTTTTTTACACATGATACTTAAATATCCTATTTTTGCCTGACTATCCATGTTTGCAGTACAGTGGGCCCTCAAAAGACGCCCTTGCATATGTTGAATGGGTGAAGTCAGATCAAAGATTTTTGGACATATTAGTTCAGATCACTCCAGCTTTAAATGGACATGCCTTCCCAAAGTTGAAGCTGCGGTACAAGCCATCACTTGTACAGGTAAGCAATATGTTCTTTTGAATATCATTTCTTTTTTTATTCAGGAATAACTCGAGAGGAGTCATATCATAAGTAAATTCTGTAACTAAGAATATTTGCCTCTTTTTCCTTGATATTTAGCAGCCTTATGAATGTGCAATACTTTTGCTTGACAAGGTCCTTTTGTGTAGATGAACTTAAGCAATTGCTTAATACAGCCAAGAAGCTGAAGTTTTGGCCTTCAAATTCTTGCTGTAAAATAACTTGTTTTTTATGTAAAATTTTATGTTGAAGTTGGAAGAGGGCATTTCACATCTCCCGTTGCTTGATCCTTCTATGCGAGCTACATCTCTTACACCATCTCAATGGAGAAGCAAACTTAAAGCTGTAAACAAGACAGAAAATTCATCAAGTGCTGTGGACACAAACTGCATTCTACTTGATGTCAGAAATGGTACTATATATCTTTCTGTACAATTGCTTATCCTTGCTGCTTGCATCCATCTACTCGATTTAACATTTCAAGTATTTTAGGTTACTAGAGCATTTAATTGTAATCTAAGAGTCTCAAGTACTCAGTTGTTTCTTTTCAATCCTAGATTTAGCTGCATTTTGAGGTTTCATATGTTCAAAGTTTAATATTATTGAACTTTTAGCTACATGGAAATTGTTAAAAATTCAAAATAAAGGAAGTGAAGAAAGAAAAGGAAGAAAACACAATGAAATTACTTGTTTCGGCCACTCTGCCTCGAGGCAAATGTCTGAAAGGGCTAAAAGACTTAAATATTCCTTCAAGTTTACCTCTACTTATTGTTAGATGAGAAAGTTAAAATATGTGTGTATAATGTTGTTCTATCAAACTTTATCAAAATTCAAATCACAATATTAGTTCCATAACATGTTCACAATCTTGTAAAATGTTATCTTCATTGATTCTTTGATTCTGGACAATAGTCTCACAAGGACAGTGCATTCTCTGCCCTATTTCATCTGACTGTTGATTTCAATACATTATTATTACATTCCATTCATGTATTCTTCTATAAAGAATGCTCAATTCTACAATTAACCTCCCTTGTAACCAGTATTGTTCATTTTTCTTTCTCATCCGTGTATATAAATAGTCATTCTTCAAGTCACTTCTAATATACCTATCTTCATTTTATACTTAACACTCTCACTTATGTTTTTAATTCGTAATTAAGTCATTTATGTAATTAGGTTATGAATGGGATGTTGGGCATTTTCAAGGGGCTCGACGTCCTGATGTGGATTGCTTTCGGAGCACTTCATTTGGCTTATCTGAGTCAGAGGCAAGCCCATCTTCCAACATATTATTAATATTCTCTAGCTTTTTAAGGAATACTTTGAACAATTGTTGGTGACTTTAATCCTATGATCTAAAAGACTTATGAAATCAGTAAGTTTGATTGGTCAAGGATAGAAAAACAATGAACATAAGTTCATTGCTGGATTTTTATGCCCTTTCTTTACTCTGTCCTGTTGAATTTTCTCTCTCTTTCTTTTTCAGCAATCTGAAAAATGGCAATTTGATCTACCTATTTAGCATTTGCTCATTGTTGCCCTCACGTGAAAACTACCCTATGACGCACCAATCTGTGTGTAATCACATCATAGGCACAAATTCATTTAGACTTGAATATATTGTATTGCTTGCTATTGTTATTTGGCAAAGATTTCTTTTACTAGATAACTATTTAACTACTTATAATGTATTTACCTACGTTCAGGTAGTAGCTTCAGATCCTTTAGCAAACGTTGATAAAGAGAGAACAGACATTTTAATGTACTGTACTGGAGGAATCCGGTGTGATGTATACTCCACAATTCTTAGGTCAATGTTAATTTGATAGCAAGTCAACATTTTTTTTTAATTCTCATCTCATATAGTTTGCATTATTGTAGTTAGTTATTAACATTTAAGTACAGAATTGTCGTATATATGACAGGCAAAAAGGTTTCAAAAGACTGTATACTCTGAAGGGAGGTGTTTCTCATTATCTTGAAAACGAAGGCTCCGATGGATGGGTTGGAAATCTTTTTGTTTTTGATGGTCGTCTTTCTCTACCACCTTCTACTTATAAGCCGGAAATCAGTGATGCCGAGGAACAAGTGTCCCATTCCTTTGCTAAATGCTACATATGTGCTTCTCAAGTTTCTGAACTGAGGCATCGCAATTGTGCAAATCTCGACTGCAACCTGCTCTTCCTGTAAGTTTTCTTACGTTAGCAGTCTCAGATTGTCATGGCAGACAGAATTGCATTATACTATAGGAGACAAAATGTAATACGTATGACATAACATTTTTCCAACCTAGTTATAGTTATCTTATGCCATCTATGCAGATGCTGCGTGAAATGTGTAAATGATTTTAGAGGATGCTGCTGCATAAACTGCACATCAGCCCCTCGGCTTAGACCCTTGCTAATCGGACATCAAAGATATCAAAAGTGGCACAAGTATCGAGATGTGGAGTTGCAGATCTAGAAAGTGAAAATATTATCTACTACTATCACAGACATTTTTTAGACTTGAATTTTGCTGTACAACCCAAGTTTGCAAATTGTAGTGCGCGTGTTTATGGAGTGTAAATATGTTCAACAAGGCAAAGCCAAGCCTTTTACCTTTTGACCATAGAGCGATGAGATCAAATATTTGTTCCTACAATTTCATTGCAATGTTAAAGGGCTTCTGTTTATTTAATTCATGGATTATTTTCAGTCTACAAACTAGTTAGTGTTCGTGAAGCACATATGTTGGTCTGGTTATGACAACAATTGCACTCGTAGTAGAAGACTACTAAGGGTATACAATGATGTATAGTTTAAGAGTTTTGGTTGTACTAATCTTAAAATTTTAGGAGTAAACAATGTTATATATTCCTACTTTTTACTCTGTACTCCAATAACTAGTTTAAGAGTAGTAATACTTAAAACCAAATATCGATCATATATGTTCATTAGTTGAAATATGAAATACTCAATTTACCCCAAATTTTTGTATCTTATTTTTATTTTAAGAAATTTATAAACCAATGGTTTTTAAATGCTATTTTCTAAAACTATCACTTGTTACAAAACTTTATTTTATATAGTCATTAGACTCATTACACAAATGATAAGTCCTTCAACTTGAAATTAGAGCATATTCGGGAAATATATCACATTGTCAAGAACAACTAAATTAACACGTTATGTATAATTGGTGCACGAATTATTGCTTTCATTTATTTATCTAATGTATTAAAAAATAAAAATAAATTTACTTCTTAAGTATTTATCTAAAAACTTCCTATTGTTTTTTTTTTAGAGAATCTTTAGTTTGATACTAAGGTCGGTCATTCGAGCAAAATCCCTAGAAATTTGCAAGAAAGAAAGAAACCCTTAATAGAATAGAAGAGAATGTCGGAGGCGTACGAAAAGGTTCGGGCCGGAAGGTTGGCCTTCAAAGGAGGCGAACTCGCCACCCGCGAAAAAACCATAGACAAGAAGAACAAAAAGAAGAAGAACAAGAACAAGAACAAGCTCCTCGACGACGCCGTACCGTCGGAGGACCCTAGTATCACCGTTGTGGATTCGGGTACGGGTTCGGGCGAGGTTTACACAATTGATGCCGCCAAGAAAATGAAGTACGAGGAGTTGTTCCCTGTTGAATGTAAGAAATTCAAGTACGATCCGAAAGCCAAAGCCGTTTCCGTAGAGGATGCCCTAGATGACCGGGTCAAGAAGAAGGCCGATCGCTACTGTAAATAAAATTGTTTCACAGAGGTGCTTGTTTTTATTACTATTTGCTGGAAACAATTTTAACTTCAAGTCAATAATAATTAGGTTCTTTTTTTCTTCTTGTTTTAGTTTAATTGGTGTTGGTTGAGATTAATGCTGAATTTACTTGATTTATATAGTTTATGGATTGATTAAGTGATGGTAAAGTATTTGATTATCATTTGTGTACTTTTCCTGTTAATGCTGTTTCTTAGTTTTTGGGTTTGTGTTTGTTTGAAGATATGTTTAGTTCATGGATTTAAGTGAGGAAAATGTAGATGAATATAACAACATGAAGTCCAATGCTCTATCGTTTGATGCAAGGAAAATAGATTTTTTTAGTGTTTTACTTGCTAAAATCCACAAACCAAACCAAACCAAACCAAACCAAACATACTTTTAGAGTTGGAAAGTGTTTAGACGAAGTTAGAGTTTGTTGTTTGATTTTCTGCTTTCTTATACATAAGAATGTGATTTTTCTCAAAGATGGGTCGTAAATGTGTCTGATTTTGTGTAATGTAACAGGAACAAGGTTGGAATTTGTCATAAAATTCAGTTAATAGCTGGCTTGAGTTACATTGGCAGAGGTTCATTTTTTTGTGTGAGCTGATTTGGGATTGCAGAAACTGTGTCGGATGTGATTGGGAAGCTTGTCTTTACTTGTATAAGCGTATTGACTGTGGGTGGGTGTTGTATACATATATTTGGATGTAGTTTTATGATTGTATTAGTGGGTTGTTAAATTCGACAATAATTTTCATTCTTCACCTCTTACTTTTGGCTAGGAGCTTATTCAAATAATTTTTGGGAAATGTTTGTTTGTAACATCATAACTCATATTGTATACTAAATCTAGATTTTGATTTGGAACAAGAAGATCATCATATTTCGTTAGTTCTTAAGCATAGTAGTCCTTAAGAATATGCGGACTTGTTCAAGAATTTGTTACAAACATTTAAGACATGCTATTGAGGCTGGATGGAAATGACATAGAACAATCGTCCACATTTGAAACATGAATCAAGTGTTAAGTATTCCGTTGTTAGAGGTCGGTCTGTAATGGGTGGTTACAATATTCTCGTGACCATGTCAAATTCCAATAAAAAGTCTACGTTGGACCTGGATCCAGATGGCCCTAAACTCACTCGATTTTAACTAAAAAATATTGGATCAGGCTCCTTATAACCCTACCCTCACTCAATTTTTAATACGTCCATCATATGAAAATTATCAAAGTAAAGATTTCAAGCGCCTTTGATTTGTGGATTTTTTTTCTCGAAATGGTTCATGGCAAAAATATTTTTCAAAATGTCTTTAGCTTCAAGCTATTTTCCTTAATGTGTTTTTTCCTAAAAATCGAAGTTAGCAACTGCTGCGATTCTTCATGCCTAGATATGTATATCATGAACAAAAGATTGTTTATTTTTAGTTTTCTTCAAATCATGTGTTTAGGTGTGTGAGGAGAGTAGAGAAAGGAATAAGGGATGGCGAATAGAGTGGATCACAAATATGATTATCTGTTCAAGATCGTGTTGATCAGTGAACATTATTTCTCGTTTTACCATAAACGACTTTTGTTTGGATTCCAAATCCAAATCCACAATCGGAGTAGAATTTGCCACCAAAACACTTCGGTAACTTATTGATCTGTATCTCTCTCTCTCCATTTTTGTTGATCTTATTCAATTGTATGGATTTCATGAAACTTTATGATTTGTTGGAATGTTTTGTGCTCTATACTTATGTTAACAGCTGAGTAGGCCACGAAGAATCACAGTCGGTGATTAAGAAATTCTTTGTCAATTAATTTTTTGGTAATTAACAAAAATCTCATTTGCTAACTGTGATTTTTGTTAATTTTTTTTTTAATTTTAAAAAATCAGAGGTGCCACTTGCGATTTTTTTAGGAATTGGACATTTAGAGAAATAGTTTGCAAGTGAGACATTTTGGAAAATATTTTTGCCATGAAGACCATATTGAAAGAAAGAAAATCTTCATTTGTGTACGAATCAGACTAAAGTCCATTCAACTTATTTTGATTTGAATCAAAATATGACCAGATCAAGATTCTAGTCCTAATAATAAATAAACAAATTAATCTATGTCTAGTCAGAATATATACTACGACAGTCCTAAGCCTACAACAGCTCAGTCTCAAATACAAGCCTAGAAATCCTCATAGCAACGTGTAGACTACAGTATATAATGCAACCTCCACCGTGTATCCAGTCCACTCATGATAATTGTAATTGTTCACTACTCGGATGAACTCCCCTGTTTTTTTTTTTTATAATTAAATACTTATTACTATTTTCTTTTGTAAACTGATTATCTCTATTTTAAATGAAATGTTTAATTTATAAAAAATAAATAGAAACCTTTAAGCTACCTTCTTCCAGGCTTTGTTTCTTCGCCTTCAAATCGCCAACTTGGACTTAAACTTTTTGGGGCCTAACGGCTCAAATTTTGCATCGCAGAGACAAACGGCCCATTAAATTAATTGTAGAGTCCAAGGTATTGGGGGGAGGAATGCATATCTACATGATATTAGCTTCTAATTATTATAGAATCCCTTCCACAATTTCAACTATAGAAGCTACCCTAAAATAATATCCTCGTACTAGAGTCATATTAGGGTAAAAATGTCATTTCAAAAAAGAAGGATTGATACTCAACATGGCATCAACATAAAAACATATTAGTCCAAAAGAGTGATTAATCAAAAAGATAGCAACACATCCACAAATCCCCAAATCATTAAATTTATTACAGAAAGTTAATCTGCAATGATGCGATTATAGTTCTCCTGGCTGGAAGAACAATGCAATCCAAATAAAAGTTCCTCTTTGGCTACCAAGTCAACCACACGTCTGAAACGAACCTCAACAATAGAACATAACCCTCTTCACATTCTCCTTAAGTTGAGGCAGGGGTCTCACAGCGGCATTGGCCCCCGGAACCCTTGAAGCCCTTGCACCTGTACCTGTACCTGTACCCCGACCAGCAGCTGCACCACTTGCCATAGAGCCGGAGTCAGATGCATCTGGCTCCATGTAGAAGCGAGCACGAAAAGCAGCCAGATGCGCATAGTATGCAGGAGGCACTGAAATATATCCAGCCAAGAATAATTTCAAGCAAAGATCCCAACAAAATCAATGGAAAACAAAGTAAGCAAGTTCAAGTTACATACCAATGGAAACAGAACGAGTGCACCTGGCGTATCTGTTGAGAAAAACGAGACTCAATTAATAACCACTTGCCTTAATAAATTCTCAAGACAAGTAGAATAAGGAACTTACGTGTAGCAAAGGTTATTAGTCAATGTCTGCAGACCATCAGCTGAAAATTTGTTTTCATCCCACAGCACATGGTAATGTGCCGGACGACTAGTCCCCTGTGACCATTCAAAATCATAATACTTGTAAAATGATGCAACACGGATGTTAAGAGTCCAGGTTAAGTGAAGGTAGGTAGATACCTGGATCCCAGCATGGCTACAGAGGTAGAAGTCAAACTCAGTTGGATGGCAAATCTTGGAATCGACAACAGTACCTGCACAAATTCAAAAACGACATTTTAGCAGCCAACCCAATGCAAGAAATAAAAGCCAACAGGAATAAGTTAGATATCTCTACCAGGCAGAATGTTTCCGCTTCTATCAACTGCACGCCTGTCATTGTGGTTATTGGCAAACAATCTAGTGTGGTGACGTTTTTGAACGACAACGAATGTGACCGTGGGCTGATAATTCGGCTCCAGAGATGCACACGCCTGTAAAAATAAGATGAAGTACCAGAAAAAATTACATGAATAATGAATCAGATGCTGACCTACAAACCATACACTTACTCTAAACTCCAGAAGAGAACAATTACCTTGCGTATAGCATCGAGTTCATAAAGTAAAACTTGATAAAACTGTCCTTCACTGACCCCATCCCTGTAGATGGACACACAGCAGGAATCTATAAAAAAAAAAAAAAAAAAAAGAGGAAACAGAGAAGGGCAGAATAAAGAATTTATAGCCCAACATTACCTATAGAAAATAATCCTCTGTGGTTTCTGCCCAGTAGCTCTACGAAATGATATAAGCAGATCCCTGAATTATAAAAGCATAAAAAGTTGGACCACAAGTTATTAGTCAACAGTTAGCTCTTGGTCATGAAACAGCAAGTGACTATTTAATAGAAGGAGACAGAAAGGAAAAAAAGCTTAAACGTTATATTTAGTTTGCGAGCGAGAAAAAGCAAACTAAGAGAAGTCATACTTGATCATTCCACCATGCATAGTGCCCTTAACAGGATCCTGCCATGTTTTATACAGATCTTGGATGAGCTCCTGCCTATGGGCTTGAGCACAAACCAAGCCAGCGTATTTTGTAACTTCTGGCCAATCCTGGGAAGCAACAACCTGAAAAATTGCCAGCAACAACAATAAGTAAACTGAACAGAGCAACAGATCCAAGTAGAGAAACCATGCATCCTAAACTCAAGCCAGTCAGAGTGTCCTACAGCAGCAATAGATGGGCTAGAATCCTCGCCAGGATGGGGATGTGTAACATCAGCACCAAAAATAATAGTAGGCCGATCACTGACAAGGGGTATACGCCTAGAGAGTGCATCAACCAGCACTGTGTTCCTCCCTCCAACCTTCACATTAATTTTCAGAGCCACATTGGCTAGATACTGCTTGCTACCCTTGAAGACATGCTTCTGTAGACAACATTGGGAGACAATGCCAAGATCTGTCTCACAAATCCGCTTCAGGTCACCTGAAGTACAAATCAAATATCAATAGCAACAAAAACATATTTTCTAATCCACCTTATTTGTACGAAATATAGCAAGTAAAAATATACAAATCCATCATCTCTTACCATAAAGAGAGCCATTGTTGTCCGGTAATATAACAATTAGCAAGTCAAGCTCCTTTCCACGCAGTTTTGTCATCAACTCATGAAACCTCGCTTTTAAAACTCTTTCTACATGCTCTGGGCGACCACTCAACACTGGCAATACAGGTTCAGGATTAAATGCCTGCACGAGAGATAGATTTCAGAGGGGAAAATATTAACACAAGATAAATAAGATCAAATGGAAAAATTGATACAAGGGGCAAATGTAGTAGGTGCAGAAGAGGAAATAAAGTTTGTCTTTACCATGCCAGAAGTGTTGCACATTTGAGCAAGGTCATAGCAGAAATTATGAGCCATTTTGTCTTGTACGCTGCGTGCAAAATTGATACATATCCAGTTGTTCACTGTGCCACCATTAACCATCCTCTAAATAAAGCAAAAATACTCAGTAAGAGTTTATACCATTCATTGCAAAGTCAAAAGTTGATACTTCATGCAATTAGAAAATATAAACACGATAACAATGCCTACAATTTTCAAATATTAATTTATGCATTTTTTTTTGGTTTCCCAAGGGTTTAATCCCTTTCAAGGCGCATCGGACACATAAAATGGGAACCTCTCCCAACAGGGATTCGAACCTGAGTCCGCTACTTTGTAGCGACTAGTTCCTTCCACTAGACCAATCACCTGTTGGTATTAATTTATGAATATGCTATAAGGCGAAAAGCAATGATGACAATCTATTGCTCAAAACAAATAAGAATTATTCACATTTAGCAGAAGTCATCGGCATCTAGTTGTGCATTCTATCAGTGCTTTATTGCTTTGCTCAAGAATGTAAGCAGCTCTTTTTTTGACATGTTAGCATATAAAACCAAATTTTACATTGTATTTACCTTGTTCATCATATTCCACTGCCCAACTTGCGGCAGGCAGTCCTTCTCCCGACCAGAATCATGATATTTGAGCTGCAAGTGCCAAAATTTGACTAAGACCGATAAAAAAAATAGATCAGAATGATCAGAGAACAGAGTTTTTAATTACCCAAGGAGGCGGCAGAACACGAGCTTCAACCTGGGCTAGCTTATCACTAATTTTTATTCCAAACTCCTTAGCATAAGGGTCATCGGCATATGCATTATGCTTTACAGTCTGAAAATGTAAAGGAAAGGGTCCATTGATTGTGATCAAAATACAAAATACAAAATACAAAATGCAAAAGCCAAAGCCCGCACAACAAATGTACAAATATACAAGTATAAAAATCAGGGAACATGTGCTACAGTTCCTCCACCCGAAAGTGGAATTGCAAGACATTAGGAAAGTGAGTACACATCATCCACACAAGATGGCATATGTGTCAATAACTAGAACCAACTAAATGAATTGAACTACAAGAGGGTACATAAAAATATCGTCACAAAACTTACCTGAAGTATGTCCTTCTCCCGCTCCTGAGGACGCTGACATGTGACTTTCAGGAGTGCAGTAATCTGTTTTTCATTTAACCTTTTTGAATACCTTTGACCCTCTACTATCTTGCACACCTAAAAGACAAGAAAATTAGTTTACAGGCCTACAGGTTTGTCAATAACACTTTTTTAAAAATGAAAGTAAACTTACTTCCATTGGCAAGTAGTTAGGCCTCTGAGTATTTCCAACTTGCAGACAAGGCCATTGAGTATGTTGAATCACAAATCCATACGTCTCTTGAAAATATTCGACAACCGATTTAAGGGTACCCCTTTCATCGACAGGAAATCTAACACGAAACAGTGACGGTTCAAAAAATAATATAGAAGTGAGGCGACTGAGATCAAATAAGATGTACTTAAAGCTGCATATCAAACAAAAATCTACTCTACATGTTCATCTTTCAGATAGTTAATGGTGCTAGAAAGTAGGCTACACGCAACACAGAGAACTAATAAAGATTGTGATAGAGATTGGAAATGCTGCAGAAAACCCTTAAGGAACCCAAAAAGTGATTTCATGTAATTTCCTTAATCAAAGTCAAACATCTCTAGAAAAGAAAGTTTGGCCCTAAACGCAAGGCAGAGAACTCAAAAAGATTGGATGCAGATTGGAAATGCTGCAAAACCTTTTAAGAAACCACAATAATAACTTCTTGTATTTGCCTTATTGAAAGTTCAACATCTATCATATAGATACAGGTTCTAGAAAAATAGGACCTATAGGCAATGCAGAGAATTAGTAAAGAATGTGATGCAGATTGGAAATGCTGCAGACCCTCAAGGAACCCAGTGAGTAATTCCATGTATTTTTGCCTTATTCAAAGTCAAACTGATAACTGAAAGTGCATTTTTGACCCTTACGTAAGTTCTCGTGTTGCTTGTGATGTCAAGCCGGAGATGCGATATTTCCTCCGCATGTTTCCTCGATGAGTAACCTCAACCTTTACTCCTCTTAGTGCTTTCTTGATCTGTCAGAATTCATTTGTTACACACAAGGTTACAATAATCCCTCAAAGAAACGCACACAATTTCGACAGCTCAGTCCATAAATGGTTCATTGATGTAAAACACAAGAGAGGTGTAAAACAGAAACTTGAGCATAATATTAGATAAACAAAATAGCACGTTAAATAGATTCATAACCTGACCTTCACACGGTCAGAGTCGGACAATGGTCTAGCTGAGACATCTCGGTTAAGAAGTTGGCATACAAAGTCAATAACCGGTAGGGGCTCAATGAAAGCAGTCGATGACATATCTGCATCATCAAGAACGAGGATGTAAGATATCAAAAAAAAAAGGACAAGGATGTAAGAAATAAACCTCATTCTCATTCAAACATTAAGAAATATATGTTGGCTGCATTAGGTAACTAGCCTACTTAAATAGAATTATACTGTAGAACTTTTAAGACTAGCAATATCCGAAGATAACGTATCCAACAAATTAATCAAAGAAGTAACGAAAGATTAATTCACATCATCAAGAAGAAACTTGCTCACCAATATTCAGGGACAAACCCATCTGAGTAGGGCGAATACTCTGATAGAAACCACGCCAACTTTCTAGACCATCACCCAGAGGCTGCCTAGTACCTAAATCAGGAGAATAGAAAGAGCGACCCACAGGACAATAGCTGGGACTGAAAAAAGAATCATGCCAATTAGTTACACAAAAATAGTCAAAATGGCAAGATAATAGGGAGATAAACACATACCGAGAGGTTGGAAGCTCGCGCAGAACAATGTCCAAAACTTGAAGCGCTTCCTGTGGTGCATCAGCTTGTTTCCCAGCTAAGAACATGCCCAGGTGATGCAAATCAGCACGTGCAGCAAACTTGATAACCACTTTGAAATCTCTCTCTCGCCTACAAAATATTAGAATCAACAAATTCAGTTCAGCGGGAAGATAAGGTCCTTGGAGAACCTAGTAAGTCATGGAAAAAGGGCATATAGCAACTCCTAGAGAACCGTATAGAAAAAACCTGGCACCACCAGGACCCTCTTCTTCATCAGTAAGGGTGATTTTGAACTCCTTGGAAACAAAAGGTAGAGCTCCAGCAGTGTAAAGACTCTTTCTTCCATCATAGGCAGGAAGCCTCTTTCCAAGGTGAGATTCTTTATATTGTCTCACCAACTGTCCCATAACAGCACGATTAACACCACGGGATGTTACTTCAGGAGTAATTGACACCTATTACCCAATGGAAAATCACAGGTTAATTGTGAATGTAAACAATAGTATAGTAAAACCAAAAAGGAAGTTAACAAGATCATAGATATGGCTAAATAGAGAAGACTCACATCATACTGATGCAAGTCCTTATCTGGAAGCTCAGCAAAAAAGTGGTTGGCCTTCACCATACACTTAGTACCATAGCTACCTTTGCCTGGCCTCAAAGGAAATCTCACAGACTTGCTCGAAGCAGGTTGCATTTCCTGGCTTGGGGCCACTTCAGGTTTAATAGAAAGTTGCTGGATTTGTTCAGATACTTGCAAAGGCGACGACTCAGGCCGCTGGAAGGAAGAGCTAGGTCCTGCATGTGTCTCTTGAGGTCTCTCATAAGGATTTGGCTGAGATGCCACTGCCACTTGAAATGAAGACTGGGAAGCTTGGTGCAGCTCGGGAGCTGGGGGTCTCGATGGCCCACCAGCAGATGGTGCCCCGCGGCCTCCTAAAAATCCGCCACGGCCCTGAGGTGGTGGACCTCCACGTTGGTATTGTTGCCCACCACGACCCTGAGGTGGTGGACCTCCATGTTGGTATTGTTGACCACCACGACCCTGCTGATACTCAGGCGCCCCACCATAATACTGCTGTGGTGGACCTCCATGTTGGTACTGCTGACCACCACGACCCTGCTGATACTCAGGCGCCCCACCTCGGCCACCATAACCTCCACGCTGTGAACCTCTTCCTCCTCCTTGGTATCCTCCTTGCTGTTGTGACTGTTGTGGCTGATGCGGTTGTGCAGGTGGACGTTGCACAACACCAGATGCTCCACCAGTTTCCTGAGATTCAGGATTCTCACCAGCACCAGGAAGATCAGTTCGCCTCTTTCTCACCATTGTAGCAACTACAACACAATCAACAGAAATTTGCATCATTTCAAACACATCAAGATACTATCTGATGTAAGTAAAAGTGGCACCGATCATCGCATAAGCACCCACATGTTCAAACAATACATGCACAACCCAGGACTCCTATTAAACCCATTTGGAGAAAAAAAACAATGCATTCTTGTACATGAAAAAGTTCTATAACAAAGAAAACAGATGACGACAATAACCTAAACTAGTCCAGTGGAAAGCACACCAATTACACCCATTACCCAAAAAGAGTTTTAAATCTAATTTAACATGGTAATTATATTCATCAATGGCATAAGAAAAACCATATCCAAAATTCATTTAGCTTCTTCGCAAGAGAAGACACATACTTAAATCACCCACTATTAGTGTCAAAAGAAAAAAGCAAAAAGGGAATAATACAAAGAGACCAAGAAATACTACAATCAATCAGAACACAAATTCAACTCCGTGGTACCTTTAAGAATTAACTTAGAGCACTATAATATTTTTCAGTATATAATTTCACCAGTGTAATTTATAACTATTATCTAATTGCAATACTCAAATAAAGAAAACAGACTTCAAGTGAATAAGGCACAAATATGGATTATTAATATACATATAAGATTTGTAAGAAGATTAAAAACTATTTAACTGTATTTCCAATAAAGATGTATAAATTGGAGAAGCAGAGATTAGGAAAAATCCCATTCTGAGACCAAATTAAATGTTTGTACAAGATACGTTTAAGAAACCAATTATTAAAACCACCACATCTAAGAAAACACACGGAACAGTATTTAAAACTGAAATTATTAGCAGAAACAAATAATATAATGTCAACAAACGAAGACAACAAAAAAACCCTAAAAATGGCCTCTAAATACAAAGTAACAAGTATACATACAAACATTCAAAATAAAATTAAATCATTAATTTTAAACAAATAAAAATTGTCTCAAAACATTTCAAAACCACTTTTATAAGCAAGTAACAAAGAATCGACATCCAGGATCAGATCATCGTCAAACAAACCCATGAATATCCACAGTCCACGAAAAGAAATAGCAACCGTAAAAGAAAACGCAGATCCAATTAGATCTAACAATAAATAAAAACAAATGATCTAAAAAGAAGACGACACTAAAACCCTATAAATTTCAGAAGAAAATCCTTTACCAACCAAACCCTAAATCATTCGGTGTAAACTTTTTTACCTTAGAACAGCTTTGTACTTTACGAAGGCGCTTGGAAACTTAAAATTAACACACAAAACAAACACGGTGAGAATGTGCTCTGTTGAGAGAGAGAATTACAAATAAATAGAGTGAGTGTTAAGTGAGAGAGATATACTACGATACACAACACGACAATTGGGGTGTTGTATAACACTAACGCTGGAATTTCAGGAAACTACGAAAATGCCACGCTTTCGGGTCTCATTCAAAATGACAACGCAGTCCCTGGACGTGGGGTGGGGCCCATGGGCTGTATGGCCGAGGGTGAAATATTCTAGGGGTTATGATGTGGACAGGAAACCAATGGAGGGATTAATTGGTAAAATTGTTGAATGAGCAAAAGACAAAAATATCCCCATGCTTTGTCTAACTTCAAAAAAAATTATCTGTGTTATTTTAACTCCCAACCCCCCTTCTCCCGTGTTTTATTTTAAATATCACACTCAACCCAAGTATAATTTTACTTTTGACTATTGGTGAAATGACAATATTACCCCTATGTATTTGTTTTTTCTTTAAATTTATTTATTCTTTTTGAAAAATTAAGTATATTTTTTTCTATTTCCCAAGGGCTTATAATCCCTTTCGAGGCGCGTCGGGCACATAAAGTGGAAACATCTCCCAACATGGAGAAAAAATTAAGTATATACTACTTGGATCGAGTGTGGTATTTAAAACCAAACACAGGGGGATTTTGGGGATTTAAAATGACACATGGGGAGTTTGTTGGGAGTTAGACAAAGCATATGCGGTGTTTCTGTCTTTCGATGTTAGGGGTAAAATTGTCATATCAAAGCAAAATGTGAGCAAATACTTACAATTTTGGCGTTTGAAACACACTCTCTTTTATGGGGTGTATTTGGCACTTACTTGAGATCACAGGGAGGTTTTTGGAAGTTAAAATAATACAGGGGTTTTTTGGGAGTTAACAAAGTATAGGGGATGTTTTTGTCTTTCGCTCATCGTTGAATGGATGACATGGTATAATTAGTGGTGAAGATTTGTTTAAATTTGTGTTGTGTACCTATACACGGTTGGAATGAAATATTAGATGTAACCGCTCCTTAGATATAGAGATCAAATAAATTATTAACCATTTGTTGCACTATATTATCCGTGCAGCGATTGGACAAAATAATTTCTCGAAATAGAGGAGTCACACTACAAATTGTTAACCTTTTTTTTAAGTAAATTTTAAATTGTTAACTATTCATATGAAAATATTGAGTTGAGATTAATTTAATTATGGTTGATTATTGATTCTTGAATTCTAATGCCAATAATACGAAAATATTGAGTTGATATTAATTTAGTCGAGGATGATTATTGATTCTTGAGTTCTAATGCCCATAATATTGTCTTCTATTCTACGTTTGATTTTTTTTCTTTTGTTCCCCCTTGATAGTTGTTAATTTATCAATAGAAAATAAAATGATCATCGATTTCTAATTTTATGAATACAATTTTTTTTGCATATAAATATCAATCAAATAGCGTGGTGGAGTTAAATACATACAATATTGTTTACAGACAAGAATATTAAATTTGAATCCTTTGCCAAGTGTTATATACATATCTATAATAGCATGACGATTTTACTATTTTGACCGTAATCACTATTTATATTTTAAAAAGACAACATTATAGTATTACTATGGGCTTTTATGTGGTTAGTATCACTTGTGCTAACTGCTAAGTTGTGCTAACTGCTAAGTATGTGTTAGGTCCATCTTTAATTATTGTTAGATCATTTTTACTTTACCATCTACCATTCATTTTAGGGAAAATTGCAAAAAAGTTCCCAAACTAATTAATGATTTTGAATTTTCATCCCAAGCTATATAATTTAGTCAAATTCGTCCCGTAATTTTATATTATTTTGGAATACCGTTCAATTTGCCACATGGCTGCTGTGTCATGACGTGGCAAGTTTAAGCATAAACAATTATATAAGATTGCAGAATTCATCCCAAACTAATTACAAATTTTAATTTTTCGTCCCAAACTATATCAACACCCCGACTTTCGTCCCTTAATTGAATTGACATGGGTAAAAAAGAATTTGTTCCAAACTAATTATGAATATTTATTAATAAAAAAATGCACAAATTTTTCTAATGAACTGAGATAAGATTTTTTTTCACAAAAGCGCATGGGAATTTCGAAAATTCATACTATTTTTCTTTAAAAAAAATTTAATGGCAATTTATTTCCATGTAATATTCATAATGTACAATTTACATCCCTGTGTTATGATAATGTGATAGTTTACCCCCATGTGTTGTGATAAATGTGGCAATTTACCTCCGTATTATAATAAATGTAGTAATTTATCCCCTTGTTATAAAATATTTTGCATGCCCACTTTCAATTTATGCAATTGAGTTACACTCTCCGGTTAAAGGGGATGAAATACCTTTTTAAAATTTTCACAGGGAGGTAAACTGCTCATTTTCAAATTAAAGGGATTAAATTGAATATTATTAATATTACAGGGGGTAAATTGCCATTAATCTCTTAAAAAAATAAAAGATCGTCATTTCCATTAAATTAGAAATTTAATAATTACTAAATTCATGCAAAATGACAAATTATGAGACGAAATTCGGCGAGTTAATATAGTTTGGGACCAAAAACCAAAATTTGTAATTAGTTGGGATGAATTCTGCAATCTTGTATAATTTTTCATGCTAAAATTTGCCACTTCGTGGCACGTAAACAACCATGTGGCAAGCGGGACGATATTCCAAAAAAATATAAAATTACGAGACGAATTTGGCTAAGTGATATAGTTTGGAACGAAAATCCAAAATCATTGATTAATTTAGAACGTTTTCTGCAATTTTGCCTTCATTTTATTGAAGGGTGACTTGTGCTTTGTATTTTTTCAAATTTTGCTTTTGATATGATAATTTTACCCCTGACATCGAAAGACAAAAACACCCCCCTATGCTTTGTCTAACTCCCAAAAAACCCCCCATGTGTCATTTTAAATCCCCAAAAACCCTCTGTGTTTGATTTTAAATACCACACTCGACCCAAGTAGTATATACTTAATTTTTCAAAAATAATAAATAAATAATAAAAAAATAAACACATAGGGGTAATCTTGTCATTCCACCAAAAGTCAAAAATACAACTATAAGTATATACTACTTGGGTCGAGTGTGGTATTTAAAACCAAACATAGGGGGGTTTTTGGGAGTTAAAATAATACAGGAGGATTTTTGGGAGTTAGACAAAGCATAGGGGGTGTTTTTGTCTTTTGCTCTTTTTTTTTTATCGCATAGACTTTTTGATTTGTTGACTTCCATTATGTCGAAAATAGCACTTTTAATCTAAATTGTTTTTAACTCTTTTTTTCCACATTTCGTCTCATCCCTACTCCATCGAAATCCTAATGTAGAAGAGTAAAATTTATTAATAAATATTGTCAAATTTGAGATATAATGCAAATTACATTAAATCTTCTCAAAGAAGGTAAATGTGTGTAGAATTTTTTCATACAAGGCAAGATTTTCTTGGAATCTTCTACAAAATTCAATATTTGCATATAATATATTTTATTGGCCAAGAGAATAAAATAAAATATTTTTCTTGTCATAAAAGATATTGAGAGTCAATCAAATATCACCACGTCATGGAGACAGTATGACAAAAATTTTAAACCCCATCTATAAATAGGGGTATCTTCAAGAAGAAAATGATAATTCAAAATCACAAAATTGTAAAAGGGCAAAATCTTATCTACAAAGTTCTTATCTAATTCAAGAAGTTCTTCATAAAATTCAAGGAGTTCTTCATCAAATCAAATGAGTCTTTCATCAAGTTCAAGGCATTCTTCAACAAATCCAACGTTTAATTTGAGATTAAGCTATTAAGCCATCAAATTAACGTTATTGAAGATTCGTGACGTTTCATAGGAGATCAAAGTCTAACAAGATCAAAGCATTTGAGGCGGTGTTCTAATTATCCGTCACGAAGATTAAAATCATCAATCCAAGTTCAAATTCACAAAATCTCGAAATCGCATAATTGGATATTAGAATCAGATAATTAAGTAGAGATTGTAACATTTTTTTAAAATTCTATTTGTACAAAAAAAAATTGTCTAATAAAATCGCAAGACACGAAATTTTGTTGTTACAACTAACAACACAATATATATATAATTTTCTCTAGCATTTATAACAGATTCAATTCGATATAGTATTTGATGTAACAATGTATTCACCTATCTAAAAAAAATAAAAAAATAGAACTACAGTAATTTGCAAATACCCAAATGCGCATACTAGGCACGCAAACTTTCTATTTATTATTTATACTATTTGTTTAATTAAAAGACTTTAAGTATAAGTAAAAAGGAAATTACAATCACTCAGTGAAAAAGGAAGACAATTAATAATTTAACTACTACTATGCTTTTTTTTCTTCTCATATTAATGTTACATTATAATGTCATACATATGAGAGGTTCCCACTTTATGTGCCTGACGCGCCTCGAAAGGGATTAAAACCTTGGGAAACCAAAAAAAAAAAAAATGTCATACATATGAATTTATTGATAAATATATAGGTTTATAATTTGTGTGAAATTACACATACACTTACCAATTGATCTACACATGCGACACAATAACGTGACAAAAATATTGGATAACTTTAAAAGAAACAAATGTAGTTGCTTTCCTAGCTTTCTCTCTCACCTCCCTTTATTACCAAACACACCTCAATGGTGTACGGACCACTGCCAATATATATTTCTTAATTATTACGAGTAGGGAAAAGTTATTTATATCATTTATAAAAGAATATTTGTTGTTTTATTATTAGATCATTTTTATCCCTTTTTTATCAATTTTTTTTTCTGATTCAGCCTGAATCAACTTTTGGCAAGGATGATTGTTCTTTGGTGTATGACATGGTCCATTCATTGTAATTAATCTTAATAATATGCAGCTTCTATGAAAACTAAATTAGTTGTGCTGGAGTAATACAAATAAGTGCAACATGTACTCAATGTTATTAAAACCGGACCGGACCGGACAGGCCGGTCCGACCGGTTCGACCGCGAACCGGAGGATGGTCCGGTCCGGTTTACCCCCTAAAACCACTTGATTCAAAAACCAGATTGAACCGGGTTGAACCGGTCCAAACCGGTTTTGGGCCGGTTCAACCCGATTTTGAATTTTTTTTTTCTTTTTTTTTCGATTTTTTAAATTTTATTAATGTTAAAAATAAATTAATTTTTTTTATAGAAGGTGGGATTTGAACACCTAACCTCTTGCATGAAATATAACTTTCTTACCATTTGAGCTACATCATTTTTGTTGAAATTCTAGTACAAAAAATTTATAAATTACAGAAAACTTGTAGCCAAATTTGTTTATAAATTAGATTATGATAACTCAAATTAACATTTTACACATTATCAATGAAAATTAATACTCAAGTGAAATTTTTTTATTAAAATTTGTTCTATAAGATATTTCTTTCCAATATTATTTTTAGGATAAAGAGTGTCAAATTTTGAAAATCAAATCGATATATTATGCAAGTTTGATTTTGAATATTAGATTTTTATACATAATCATATTTTAAAATTATTAATCTCTTAGTTTGTTGTATTTTTAACTTACACTTTTAAATTTTTATAAAGAAATATAGTCATATTATATTATATGAGCTTATAAATTAGTATCATATTACAATTATGATATAAGTTATATAAATATTATGTGATTTAATATATATATATATATATATTCTAAGATTTTATATATTTTTAATCATTTGTAGGATAATGTTTAAATTTTATGCATATTATATATACTTTAAAATTAAATATATTTATTATATCATTATGACGTCATTCGGTCCGACCAATGATCCGACCGATTCGATCAGTAAAACCAGTGGCCAGTTGGCTCACCGGTTCACTGTCCGGTCCGATTCTGAAAACATTGCATGTACTTGAACTAATTTGTAGTAATTGAGGGCGCAATGGACAATTGAAAAGCCTATCCAATTCAAGAAGGTATAAATTTTGGCAAACGATTTGGGGCCACCATATAAATGTCTGGCTATAGATGAAATTACATATATGCATGCATGACACTTTTGCTTGGGTTCTTGGGATTTGGACTTGCCAAAAAAATCTTTATATGAATTTCGCTACATGTGAGTTTTTACTAAAATTTGAATTATTGTGCGGCTTGTTGTGAAGTATTGAAGCTCAACATCAATAATATGAATTGGGTATAGCTTTTTTTAGCTTTTCAATATGTGTATTTCGGATTTGATTGATTTAATTTGGAGTTTTTGTTGTTAAGTTAGACACATAATAACAAAAAATCATTCGACTTAGGCTACTGTGCATGCTAGATCTATTCGGGGTAGGAGCAGGTTCGTGTATCCATACTTTTTATCCATAATTTAGAACCATTGAAACTTGGTGTTAATTACAATCTATATATGTTAATGTTCAAATTGAGGAGTAATATCTTAGATCATCTTTGAGATGTTGGGTCAGGATGAAAGCCAATAATTGAGATTGAGGGTAGTGGAGCTACTATAGCTTATGATAAATTTGGTAATTGGAAATTTTTATCACAATTATTCTATGTTATGGCTTCTATTGCCTATAGGCTACAGCCTATACTATTTCTTCTGTTGGCCTCTAGGCTCTCATTTTCTTTTTGGTGTGGGTGATATATGAGGTATTTTTGGTCATGTGCTACAGTTTCTATTTGATATGTTTTTTTTGGTGTGAACATGAAGTACTTTTAGGATTTACTTTAAGCTTTAGCTTGGGAAACAATATTGGGCTCCTTTAGGATTTCATCATATAATTAATCATGCTTAAGAGTATTTTTTTTTTTTTTTTTTTTTTTTTGGCGAAGTTGTTCTTCCAGGGAATTCACATTCCATGATTGATTTGCAAATGATTGGTTGCATTATTACCAATTTCATAGCATAGTAACCTTAGTTTCATTAGAATATATGTTTCAGCTTTGTGTTCTTAAAACATATTATTGATTTGATTTTAGGAGGTTATAATATATATGATTGTTGTAATGATGAGGGGCTAAACTTTCTTCTTCTTTTTTTTTTGGTTTTGTTTTGCCTCAAATGGGCCAAAACTTATAACTGGACAGACTCATCAACCATTTCATCCGTCACAAAAGATGTGTTGTTGGATGGTTGTGGATCTCACATGCCCCCCCAACAAAATACTTATGGGTTCTATTTCATTGTTTTGGTTTGCCATATATATATTGTTTTGATGCTTCTATTTTTTCCTTGATTAAAGAAAGTCATACTCCTATAATTGTTGTTTGCAGTATAACTATTCACCTCAGAGTCATAAGCAAACTGATAATTTACATATTTCTTCTCACCTTTGAAGTCTTTCATATCTGGTGGAATAGTTTGGGTTTATTTTAGTATTTCCTCATGCATAGGCATTCAAAGTATAGTGCCGATATTAACTAGTCTTTGCTGTTTGGTTATTTTATGATTTAATTGTAATTGATCTGACTTTGGCTAGATCGGTTTTGGCTGGAATAGACGGGCCAAGTCTGGTTCCACTTTAAACTTACGGAGCAAGTTTGCCATCGATAACGCTCTATTATGGTGGAGGAGACTAGCCTGGCAAAATGTGTCTGGTCCTGCAGGTTGGCCCGTGACCCGTCCATATCCAACCCTTTAATTTTTATGTATGTTGGGTTGAGTTGGTCTAGGGTCAGCCTTATAATTAATGGGTCTCCTAGTGAGTCAGTTAATGAGTCTTAAAATAAAATTAATGGGTCCAATATAGAAGCAAGTTGGCCACCATATTTAATTCCGAAAAGAAAATCCTATTATGTTTTGTTTGCTATCATAAAATTGAAGGCAACTAGAATAGACTTTCTTACTTTCTAATCTAGTTCAATATTTGGAGAAAACAAAAATATTTTAAAAGCATTCGTCTTTTCTATACCAATTTTATGATCACTTTTGATTAATAAAATATTGATATCGACTCTTGAAAGAGTTTCTTATATTTCTTTTCACGCAATATATTTCTTAGATATAAGGGAATAACAAAAAATATATTTTCAAATCATGTAATTATTGTCTCCTATATTCTTTCAAATTTCGGCGTCAATAACTCCCATTTTTCAATGATTTTTTGTGAATTTTTTTTTTTAAGAAAACAAAAGAAGATGAAGACTAAAGGAGCAACACTTGACCCGACCCGATAAAGACCCAACACATTAATTACCCGATCCATTAATAACACATTAACGCAGACCAATTAATGACCCGACCCGACAAAGACTCGACACGCTAATAACCCGACCCATTAATAACACATTAACACAGACCCATTAATGACCTTTTGCCACCCCTTCCACCACACTTGGTTTGTTAGTCGGGACACTTGCTTCAACGATATCCTTTATCAAGGTTAGCAAATGTAGATTCTTTACTAGTATTATGAGTTAAAAGTGTGAAATAAGACATATCAGATGGCTAATTGAAGCCTAAAAATGAAGTTAATTGAGGTTTGTAATAAAATTGTCCTGAACAATTCAAGAGCATGGCATTCTTGCAATGAATGAAGCTAACTTAAAAATAAGATCAGATTAAATTGAATGTTCATTCATGTTATATAGTTCAGATCAAATTTCAAAAGTGTGAAGTAATCTGTTAATTAGACTATTCAGGTGTACTGAATGCAGAATCTAGATGAAGCTGTCTAGACGACCCCCCTCTCCAATTTGTGTAATCATCTCATAAGCCTCTTTTTGACTGTACAATCTCTGACACTAAAATGTTGATTCTCTATCTATCTAGTCATAGATATCATCAAGTTGGTTTCTGGTTGGGAGCATAAAATAAATTTGTATTTCGCTGACTCGTTCAAGAACATACGAAAATATCGCTCTAGCTAGCTCCCTTCTTCGACACCCACACGGTCAAAAAACAAAAGTGGGAGTCCACACTGTACTACACATAAAGGTCAATCGACGTGGCGTTGGATCAATGCTTGGTACATGAAAATGTAGTCTTCCCTAGTGCACTTGGTGCTTTATTACAACTTTTTCATAATGTCATATGTTTTATGCTTTGTTTGAATAAATATATTGTACATGAAAAAAACATATATATATAGGACCCCTACCCATAATCTCAGACTAGATTTTGTAATAAATGCTGTGTTCACTACTCCGTAGTATCTAAATTCATGAGGAGTTAAGTTTGGTCAACAAATTGAAATTGGAAGGGAATATATATGTTCTTTATTCCACAAGTAAATTAAAAATCCCAATAAATAACACCTCATACAAGAAGAGGTAAACAAAAACAAAATCTGTAGAGCCATATATAACACAACATAATCTGGCTGTACAGAAATACACAAAACAATCAGGAAGAAATTATAAGTACAATTAGAGATAATCAGAATAAATCTTGAAACAAACCTTTAATTTTAAATGTTTAAATTAAGTTACTAAACCAGCCCTGTATTTATATAGTTCAATCATTAATTTGTGAATGTCAATTGGGACCCCTGATCTTCACCACCAAAGTGTGTGCTTGAGGAACACCACACGTCATCGGTAATGAACTGCATCCAAGAATCGCCCTTGTCGTCTTTTTCTTGATTATCTTCCTCTTCCATATATATAGTGGAAGAAGATGATGCCAAGGTGAAATCTGGTGACATTGTTTCGTTTGTGTAATCGGGATCGGGAAGAGACATGCTACTAGGTTGCCCTTGTTCTTCAACTTCAGAGCACACCCCGTTTTTATTGAAAACGCGACATAATGCGTACGAGTCCTGTGATTAATATATTAAGAGATCGATCAAATGATGCATGGTAGTAATTAGCATCATATATACTTTAAGTTTAAGACAACTAGATTCTTAATTTTTTCAGAGGAAAGAAGAAAGTTTGATATATGGTGAATATTTGATGACAGGAAATTAAATAATTTGATGGTTTTAGTTTGAAAAGGCAATCTCATGATCATTTCTGTATATTTGTTAAATTTCTCAGAGTACATGAAAATCTTTTCTTTTTTATATTGAACTTTATGTCAAAATATAGATTCTTTTGAAATTGTACCATAGCTCTCGATCTCTATTTTCTAGATCTTGTGGTTAAGAATTTACCATACCATCAGTTGCACATGAAGGTTTAGCAAATATCTTCTAGATCTGGTGTGGTCAAGAATTTTCCGTGTATGTGACTTATTTTCATATACGTGAAAGAATAAAGTGAAAAGAAAAGTGACACACATGCCTTGCTACATACTGAAAGTGAAGGAATGCTACTTTTAACTCATTATATGTCAATTATATGACATGATTTATGCGAGAATATATGATTCTATAGATCAAGGCATCTATCTATATGTATATATAACATGCATGATTGTTAGTGACAAAAAGAAAGAAAGAAAGAAAGAAAGAAAGGAAAGATAAACTATTGATGAGAGGATGAGATTCAGTCATATATATGGAAGGATTGTACGTACTTTTGTCTTATTGTTGAATTGAAAGACAAGGTGAAGCTAAATGTTATCATATATACTCAAGAGATCTAAGACCTATATATACAAGAAAAGAATAATATATATGTCAGCAATTCTCTTTTCTTCTTGTTAAATTATTATTTTAATATTATCATGATCATGAAAGAATCATATATTATATAATAAAGAAAAAAGTAGATAAAGCTGGATCATGATTAAACTAAGTATGACAAAAGTTGAAGACTTTCCATGCATATGCCATGCAGTTCACGTTCTATATATTATCCACACACACACACACAGAAAATAATGGCCTGAAAATTAATTTCATGTTTTTGCAGTAAAAAAAAAATTGTTATGAACGAATAATGATATTCTATCTAGTTAACAAATTTTGGGATAAAATTGCATGACCAGAACTTGCAACAAAATCATTTTTTTTCCAATTTTATAATCAAATAAATAAATTAGTTTAACCGATCTAATATACGAGACGTACCTGCAGCATTCCAGAAGAGTCCTGATCAGATGATTGAATAAGTCGGTACTCGTGCATTACCCAATCAGTCCTTATTCCCTGAGGGGCCCGACCCCTATAGTAGACGAGTGTTTTCTTCATGCCAATGGCCCGATTAATCTGCTGCAGGCTCATCACCGCTCATCACCCTCCTATCTTTCCCTGTGGATTTCCAGTATCCGGCCCGCGTTGCTCTGTTCGTTCTGAACCCGTTTGGATACTTTCGGTCCCTTGGCCCAAAAAAGTACCACTCTGGATCCCTACTAGGCAAGAACGATTTCTCTACAATATGATATTATTATTATTATGATTAAAAAGTATATAATGTCTAATTTGAAGCTCGATCGCTAGCTCTAATTATAATTAAGAAACAAACAATTAATTAATACTCCTAATTAATTATAACACTAGCTGACCTGATAATTCCCAAGGCTCACATTTGTAAAGATCAACTTCTGGTATAATGTCAAGTTCAATTTGTTGTCCATGGATTTTCCTCTTGAGATAATAATTCACAAGTTCTTCATCAGTAGGATGAAACCTGAAACCTGGCGGCAATCCCACTGGCCCCATAATTCATCAACCTGCAGCTATCAGGCCCTTTAACAATTAATAATTTTATATATAGCACTTAAAAGAATTCAAAGACGCTTGTCTTAATTAATTAATTTGAGTCATATATATATAGTATATATTTTTCACTTTTTCCTAGCTAGCTACTTTTGTAGATTCTCATGAGAAACGTTTCTTGCAAGCCCTTTAATGCATATAAATTACATTTTGTTATTGTTCTTCAATTAATTGTTCACAAGAATATCCTTAATTACTAGCTAGATTAATCAAGTACGTACATGACTATATATCCTTAATGTTTTAATTAAAGCAAGCAAGGTCTGATCATGAGATGAGATGTTCCTTATATGTGGTCATAATAATGCATGTGTAGGGATTAATTAATTCATTCTCTAACTTAAATTTTATTATCATAATATATTAATCCCACCTTAAATTAATTCAATATATTATCTTCATTTTAATTATCGCTAGTTTAGAATGTTCTTTTAATTAATATTTGCCAAGTTAAAAAAATATATATATGCATGTTTAATGCATCCAGAGTTAAAAATAATTCGCCTATTAATTTTTTAGAGTGACACGAATTGGATATTATGATTATCGATCTAATTTTGGAAGAAAATTACATGTTTATTCATTAGCTAGGCACGTTATCAATGTACGAGGAAAGATTAGAGAGGCTTTGCTTGGTGCAACCACTATTAGAAAAAAGGGAAATTCCCACTCATTTTGGGAAAAATCGGTCGGAATTTAAAGATTCCGACCGAACTCAGATCGGTAGGAATAAATAGCAATTCCGACCGATCTGTTATTCGATAGGAATTTTGCATTTATTGTTATTTTTTTTATTTCAAAAAAATTCCGACCGATTTGTAAATCAGTCAGAATTTATCCGGTTAATTCGGAAATATATAACTTAATTCCAATCAATTTTGAATTTTACAACCTAATTTCAACCGATTTTATTTTCGGTCGGAATTCATGAAAATTCCCACCGATTTATATTCGATTGGAATATTTAGGTGGGAATTTTCTCTTTTTCTAGCAGTGAACAGCTATGGGTTGTAACTTGTAAGCAACTAGGTAATTAGGTTTATGCATAAATTGGTTTTGTAAGAATATATACTGTACATTATAGGAATGCGGTTGATATGAATTCCACTCATTTATCATAAATTCAACCTGTTTTTGATCCGCCCAAACCTATATAACCCGATTCGTCCGTTTACCACTCCTAGTTGTATGTTATAAAAGAGACGTGGAATTTTAGGTTAAATAACTTACAGGTGAAAGGGAGAGATGTATAGTGTTCAAACACCATGAAAATAAAAGTATTTCAATTTTGGCTTTGATTCCCAGAAACGTTGCATTCCATAAATGCGATTTCCAGAGCTTACACCATTAGGCCTTGCATGTATTAAAATTAAGAAAAGATGCAATTTGGAAAACTACTATTCATTTTGGTAATTAACAGAACACTGTAAAAAAAATAGATAAAAAGTGATTTCGGACCTATATATATATAAACACAACTAAGCAAAGTAATAATCATAAAAATAAAAAACAAAAAGATAATAATTAAAAAATGTGTAAACTTGATTTTGAGAACTCTGACCGATTTAGGAGACTGCCAAACTAAAGCAATTAATAGGTTAAAGTACAATTTGCTACATGTCAGTTTTAAAACTGAAATGCTAGAACAATCTTACAACAAAGCATGGACCAAAATTTAATTGCAATCAATAGACATGTCTCATGGCATTATCATGAAAATTTTCATCTGAGGTTTCAATCACAAAAAGGTTGTTCCATGTTGGCATAAGAAATACCACAAGCAGGTAGAAAATGACATGGGCAAATGGCTTACAAATTTCTTCATCTAGACTAATTTTGGCAAACTAAAAGGGTTCCTTTTGATGTTAATGTCACCTTGAAAATATATGATCATTTCAGTTCAATTTGATGTGGCCACACTTGAACATTTCTTGGACAAATAGGAAGAGACCATGTTTACATCAAATATGAAATTCAAACCCCATGCACCCAGTTAATTAAGTCCTTGGCCTAAAATGTCTAAATTTTACCCTAAATTCAATTTACTTCTTAGCCGATAGTGGGGACTCATAGCCCAAAGAAAAGGCCAAGTTCGACCAAAAAATAAACTGTGTCCGCTTTCATCGTGATTCTTTTACTTAGAATCAACGAGAATTTGAATCGCAATTCTCATTTCACTAGACACACTACATCACAAGGATACTTTATGAAGTATGATTTGACAAACACGACTAAGATGGGATTTCCTCGAATTTTTACTTGATCACACGTTGATCTAGCTAGGCAAAAATACAAACACTACTATATATGTGTCGGTCTAGCTATATATCAAACTTAGGTATTTTAATCTTAAAAGTTATTGAACAAACAACAAGACTACACGGTTTTAAAACACACATACATAAGCACACGGTTAACAACCTTGTCTCTTTCATTCATAAAACTCTCCTCTCATCGTAGATCGAGTGGCCGATTTCCCCTTGAAATGTGACTCTCTAGAATCAGCACTTGATACAAAAGAGTTGAGGCGTCATGTTAGTTAATATTGAAGGTAACAATCAAGCTATACAGTCTGTCATTGTTATAGCCCCCACTGCCATGACTTTAAACTCATGGCCTCATTTATTCCTACAATGGACTGGACCACCAAAATTTAAATGCAAGAAAGAAAAATTAAATACATCAATGAGAATCAAATAGATAGATATGTAGTTTCCAAATGCTAGACAAATCCTTAGATAAATTCCATAAGGAATTAAGTTCATGAACAGAAGTCAATACCCGAACCATACAGTATTTCTTGCTCACTGTGTTTAGCAAGCCTAAGTTCCTAACTACTATCAAGATCGATAATTAGGAAAAATCGACAAGCTCTTAGCTGGAACAACGAGTATGGTGCGTTCTTGACTCCTATTTCAAGCAAAATAAACCAAAGGGCAGTCCGAAAATAGTAAAAATGAAAGCATAGTAAAAAAGAAAAAGAAAAGAGGTTGTTGTGCATTGTAATTACTTCTTGGCAGCAGTAACACCAAATGAGCCCAGTAGCAGCAGCAGCAATAAGTCAGCCTCAGCTATTGATTGATGACACCACTGAGTAGTAGTGCATTCAAATTCCCCAACTAACCAAAGATAGTTCCTTTCTTCATTAAGAGGTAGTGCAATTTAAGGCAGCTTTGATTTGGAGGACAGTGTTGGCGATGAGGCTATTAACCGTGTTCACTGATTCAGGGCTCATTCGGGCTGTGGGCAAGTTGCTCACTAGGATTTGAAACACGACTGTGATTAGTGAACCGGATGACCTGGCACTAAGATTCGGGTTCGAGCTTGTTGAGGGTTCATCGAGGCTAAGTCCTTCGAGTTTGAATTGATCTTGCCTGCCATCGGGTGAGATAGTGAAACCCGATGGGAGGAGAGGAATGTACGAAGGGTCCTCGCCACTCATTGCTATGTTGATGGCAGGTAGGTCGACTGGGCAGTACACGACAATCGAGCCTGATGAGTCTATGCAGCTTTCTTGGAGTATCAACATGTTGTTTTGGCTAGTGTTGAAGGCCTGATTCAAGAAGTTTAACAGTAAAGTTCATGGATAAAAGATGCTAAATAACGAGTTATTATATGATTGAGTGAAATGCAAAATGCCCCCTATGTGTTGACTAATTAGCACACACAAAAAAAAAAGTTGTGCTATTTTTTTATTAGGTAATACAAAAACCTCCCAAGCAGGAGAACATATTTCAGGAAAAATGACAATTATACCCCCACGAAAAAAAATGCAAAAAGACCCTTATTAACCTAAATCTGTTAACTTTCAAAATTGGCAAAACCCCCACTGTTCACTTTAAAAATTGACAATAACCTCCTTATTGATTTATGAAGGAATTTCAGATG
Organism: Penstemon newberryi var. newberryi; assembly: GCA_030819805.1. Taxonomy (NCBI): domain Eukaryota; kingdom Viridiplantae; phylum Streptophyta; class Magnoliopsida; order Lamiales; family Plantaginaceae; genus Penstemon; species Penstemon newberryi. The sequence continues at coordinate 3,717,424 of JAUALY010000008.1, forward strand.
GGTTTTTTGTTAATAAAAAAGAACACTGGGTTTTTTTTTGGCTAGCAAAGCACATGGAGTAGTTTTGCATATAGCTCTATATGATTAGGGCAGTAATTTTACCCGGAGGACTGATATGCAATTTCCGGGATGTGAGCCGTTTGCAATGTGAGCAACTTCTTGAACTGGATTTTGATTGGAGAGAACATCCCACTAAAATTTGGACAGTAAGTTATCATGTTTCAGATTAAACGAGCTAAATGAAACAATTGTTTCTCCATCGAATTGGATGTTTACCTGAGGCCTAGTTCTTTCGTCCTTGAAAAAGTTAAAGACGTTTTGTGGAGAAATCGGGAGCCAGATAGTAGCAGCTGCACTAAGGACCACACCATTAGGCTGGCCAGGGTCAGTGCTCTTGTGAAGTGTGAGTCGTACTTCAAACTCGTTCATCCCTGAAAGTGTGGTCCAATGTTGCCCATTCGAAGGATTAATGCTCGAACAGAAGTTGTTCACCATTCTTTGAGCTAGTTTCATCATGCTTCTTTTGCCTTCGGGTGATGGGATCACTGTCAATAATATGTTGAACAAAAAATCAATTTTTGATCACTATAATAACTCAGGGATACATAGGAGTTAGTTATGATCGGAATTAATTAGTTACCCCCTCCAAGATCACTGGTTGAATTTGCATTAACCATCAAACAAGCAAATCTTTCACAAGTTCTTTGGAGGGTCGAAAGCCATCTTTCTGCTCCAAAGGCTAATCCACTATGAATAAGATCTCTGTAAAGCCTATTTATCGGAGCTTTATCTTCAACTTCCCAGTGTTCGACCCAAGTAATCTAAAAAACAATATTACATGGTCAATCAAAACTAAAGTTACTAGAGTAAGGTATTATATAGGCATCTAGGATTCAAAGTACGAACCTTTGAGTAACCATTAGGCATGTCTTGTATCAAGCAACCAGAAGGAAGCCTGTGAGATTTAGAGGAAGAAGTAAAATGGCTTTCTTGATTAGGTATATCGTAAGAAACATCGACTATCACCCATGAGCCTTGTTCAATTTGCTGACAGAATCGGAGAAAATAGAATTGTCTAGTTGGTACCAAAGCTGAAAGCACCTGCAACTCTTCATACATCTGCCACAAATAGTAAGGAAAATTTGCTAATAAGCACAACCAAACTATGGCAATGAACTACAAAATTAAATTTCATTACCAATTGTAATGTGCCACTTTGGCTTCCTAGCATCCCAGATGATAAAACTTCGATAGTCCTTGCCCTCGAGACAATTGTAGGAAACAATTCCAACCACTTATTCTGTCATTATACATAAACCAGTCCATCATTACTATTTAAAAAAAAAATCGAATTTTTATAACCAAAAACACAAAAAGGAAAAAAGTAAGAAACTAACCACATCCATACACATGTCGACCAACGACAAACCATTCATTATAACGACACCCGAGTCCCTCGAAGCTTCAATACGAGTATTGGGATTTTTCAAGTGACTATTAGGCCTAGGGAAAACACGTCCGTAGCTCTCAAGATTGAGAATTTCCCTGCCATCAGCTGTGGACTTCATCCATAATGGCTCATTGGTTTGTAGAAGCCTAATCAATTCATCCATGGCATTAGCCGCGATATTAGCCATGAGGGATTTATCCATATCCGAAATGCTCATTGGAGGGAAGGAGGCTAAATTTGGAATTACACTAGACGAACTTCCTGGAAGTAGATCAAGATCAAGTGAAGGACCACCAGAGATTCCAAAACTTGCCATCGATAAATCCAAAGAAGATACGTGAATCGGCTGCACTGGTGGGAGTTGTGAAATCGGACGGCCTATGTACTTTGCTGCAATGCTAGAAACTCTGTCCAGCTGCAGGGTAATGTTAACATATACAAAGGAGGGAAATGAGTAAATTACAAAATGAACCAAATTAGAGTTATAAATCAAGAATGAAGAATTAAAAGACCTCTTCTTTCAACTGGGCGTTTTCGATACGCAATTTCTGCTCGTCGAAGTAAGGATCCTCGGTAACTGGGGGACCACCACAAGAGGGGCAGATTACATTCTTGAGGGCTTCTCTAATTGCTATGTTTTCACACCTAATTTTATCATTCTCTGCTCTGAGTGCAGAATTATCTGCCCTCTCATGTTGTGCCTAAAACAAATCATAAAAATATTAAACACAGTAAATCATAAAAATAATGAAAAATTTACAAAAAAGATTGAATCTTTATGATAAAATTAATGAAATAAAACAAAACCTTCATCTGGGTCCTTCTGTTTTGAAACCAAAATTTGATTTGCCGAGGATGCAACCCCAACTCTCTGCTTAGCTGGTTTCTTGTCTTCTCATCTGGGTGTGGACACTCTTTGAAAATCCTATAAAAGAACACACAAACAAACAAGCCTCAATAACATCGAATCTCACAGTTCTTTTGCAATAAGAAGCAACCGAAAAAAGATTAAAATAAATTCCTCTGTCATTTTCAGTATCTCTTGTATATATGCATGTAGACTGAAAAAATAAAAGGACTTACGCTTCAAGCCTCTGTATTTGGTGGGCTGTGTGCCGATGGTAACGTTTTTTTCTGCGGTGAGGGTCGGAAGCGTCGAAGGGGTCGCCGCCGCTCGAGCCAGCGCCGCCGCCACCACCGGCGCTGAACTCCATAACTAGTGAAAAATTAGTTCACTAGTACTGGAGGCGTCAACAGAAGAGAAGATTTTGGTGTACGGTCTCAAATGGATATAAATACTGTTATCGAGAACAGATTACAAGCTATTCGACTAACACAAACTGTAAACTATTAACTGCACCTTACCATAAATAAAATTACTTTTAAGAATAATTAATATCTAAAATGGAAAATGATATGAAGTTTAGGGAGTGGATTTTTGAATAGCTAGCATTGGTCAAGGCACAAGCCAGGTCTTCATTTTATTTTTGGGAGTCAGAGATTTTGAGTAACGCTCCCGGAAAATATGTATATACCACAACTTAACTTATATATATATATATATATATATATATATAGAGAGAGAGAGAGAGGGGGGGGGGGGGGGGGGTGAAACGGAAATTACGAGAAATCTAAGGGGGAGGGTGAGAAGGAGGAAGGTGAGGAGTAATTAAGAGAAAGATTGGTAAGAGAGCCGAAGAAGAAGAAGAAGAAGAATAAAAGAGAGAAATTGCAATTTGCAAAGGCCAACCCACCCCCATAATAATTACTCATTATATTTTTATTTATTTATAAAAAATAAATAATAATAATAATAATAATAGTAGTAGGAGTAATAACATTACTCAACAGAACAGACTACCTACGTGCACACACCAACACACACTTAATTACTCCACTATTCCTACTGTGTGTGTTGTGTGTGCTTTTTGAAAAACTTGTAACCGACGGATTTATGGTTCTCTATGGATAGAGAAAGATTTTGAATTTCTTCTAGTACAATGCTGGTAGGATGTAAGCTAAGCGAGAGTATCCAACGATGTACTGTTCAAATTTAGTTAGGATTTATGTATCAATTTTAAAATTGTACTTGAGTTTGATTTTATTGTTAAATGAATCGAGTTCGAACGAGTATGAACCGAATATCGATCAAGTAACGTGGTAATTTTTCTGTTGATTTTAGCTTATCAAGTCGATGAGACGAGTTTAAAAAATTATCAACGAAAAGTGTTGTTCTAATTTATTTAATATGCATAACAAAAGGAGCTGAAACGAGTTGTTATCAAACGTGTTTGAGTCAAATATCAAGTAGTTTCATTTGCTTTTCAATCTCAAATAAATATTAGCCTAACAAATTTCAAGTATTTTGATTTGATGTTCAAACTCAAGTAAATACTAGTCTAGCAAATGATATTTTGTATACAATATGGGTTAAGACATAATTTAATCTCTTTTGAGCGACGTCATACATATTATGTGAGAATTTCTTCTAACTTGAATTCGTCACTTTGTGAGAACTAGTCTCTTCCACAAGACCGATCATCCGTTGATACAGTGATATAGTTATTTAAATTATAAAACACATAATATCCCATTATCTTATTTTTATTATGAATTATTAAAAAATAGTTACTGCACCATGTATGTTGTTAATGCATGACATTAATGGATATAGATAATAATAATATAATATTATGTAAATAATATTCCATTATCTAATATTTTTTTTAATTTTCTAAAACACTTATTGTTGGATTTTATAATTACACTATTTGGATGTTGAAATTTTAATTAAATCACGTTAGTCATGTATAAGACCAGGTTCTAGAAGTACAAAAGTAAATCTCACTTTTACTAAACTAGATATTACATAATTAGAATTTTATAGTATCACAAAAACAAAAACTGACGTACACCATCATGTTGTACTTGGGAAACATTATTTCATTTTGTAATTAGAGCTTATTAAATATAAATAAGTAGTTATAATATAGACAAATTCAGTTTTACAAAACTATTTTTATACAGAACAGGTGCATTTTGAAATCATTTAAATGCACATATAAGAGTAATTTCAAATTAATTTTTTCACTTCCCTATTTGTCGTTTTCTTTTGTTATAAATCATTTATTTCTTGTTGAAAATTAAATAAGAAAAAAGAGAAAAAGGACAATTGCCAGTAGTTATTGGTAGATACAAAATTATAACTCATGGCCAGGTATGCAGTTTGGAGCTTTTAATTTTAAGATGGTAAACTCGCCGGAGGAAATTTAATGCTGGTGGTCGCCGACTGCCGGAGTGAATTTATCGGTGGCGGTGAAAAATATGCCCTCTTCTGTTTTGATACTTTTGCTATGTATTTATTTTACACACTTTTCAAGAAAATAAAAATTAAAACTCAAAAAAGTCAAAGGAAGGTACAACTCTTCACTGTCTATATAGCTCTATGAAAGTTGGAATTTTTTTATTTAGCTTTTAATTAAAGTCTATACAATTAATTACAGGAAAAAACATGTCCTATAGTAATTTATTGAAATTTATATAATACATGAACTTAGGAGATAAAGAATATTGGTGTAATTAAGTTTAAGATATTAATGTAGTGTAGTGCCTATTAATCTTGTTAAAATGATCAATTAATTGTTATGTAAATAATTGGATATTAATTATTCTATAGAATTTAATTATTTAATTGATTGTAAAAGAAATTAAAGGTATGCACTTGAAAATATATGCCTTCATAATGAGTTCAAACTTCAAGGACACAATCATCAAAATTAATTAATTTTGTCAATTTTGTGGCCTAGTAATTAATAAACTTGTTAGGGTTTAGTCATGATAAAACCATTTATACCATAGGCCATAACACATTCATGGTGTGTGAATCCACAGTTAACATGCGCTTGCTTTATGCGTACAATTAATAAAAAGTTGAAAAAAAAATGTAGATTTTCTACTATATTTTACAATCGTGTTGCTTGTAAGAGATTATGGAAACTGGATTAATAGTCTCTAATTTAATAATTATGGCAAATTTGACCCTTATTTTAATTCATCTAGAACCTCTCAAAACTAACTAATACATGTCATATTGAGTCATTTTGCAATAACTTTGAGTGTATTTTATATTTCAGTAGTCAATAATTTATTCGTAATTATGTAATAAATTAATGAAAAATACGATTGCATTTAAGTCAAGGAAGAAAAATAACTCTAGAAGTTTTCATGTAATATGTCTGACGTGTCTCGAAATGGATTAAGTCTAGAAAATCCAAAAATAAGTAAAAAAATCACAACTTAATTAATGAATTGTGAGCTATATATTCACATTAGCATGCATATATAAAACTAGAGCAGTTCGCCTATTGTTGACATGTTTTGGTGGCATTAAAGAATACAACCTCGAATTAATTGTTCAAGAGAAAGTGCCAACTTTTCATCTACTTAGCCAAATTGCTATTACTAGGTTATATGATAATCCAACATCCACCCTTGCATCTTCACATTTTAATTATCCCAATGTTTAATGTAGATTCCCCGTAATTACTGGAAACTTAAGGAACTTAAAGGTCTCTCATTTTAAATCCATAAGCTCTCTCAGGAAAAATCTCCATATGTTACATGAAAATATTCAGAATCGAGTTGTTATCTATTCTATACATTTTAATAATTCCCGAGTTTTTTTAGGTTTTATTATGGTATTCGATTCTTTGATTAATACAAAATGAAGCGATTTCTTGTAAACTCGTATTATTAAAAAAAGAAAGAAAGAAAATTTTGGTTTGAGACTATGAATATTGCATAGTTATATAAAAAAAAATAGCACAATATTGGAGTAGGTTTAATTTTTTGAATGAAGTTAAGTTTTTCATAAAATACAAAAACATCGAGAAGACTGAATTATTTATACTTAAAGCAGAAGAGAAAAAAACACGATTATATTCAAATAAATAAATGTCAAAATTCAAATACATGTAAACTCTCTTCAATAGGAAAAATTATTTAGTGCAATTGTGGTGCAACAGTTGAGGTTCAACCCACCAATACACTTCTCACACACATATGGAGTGAGAATCCTACACATATTCTGATATGTGTTATCCAAAAATATAGAAAGGTATGCTTTTTGATTGTTAATGATTAAAAGTTTTGCCCTCTTTGATATTTTCTTCATCTATATTGGGCCTACATTTCACAGGGTGAACCCAACACATTAATGAGCATTTGGATTTTAACATCAGGCATTTGTATTTTGGGCCGTGCTCTAGCCCAACTGATATTGGGGTTAGCATTTTTTAATAAAAATATCGTTTTGGAGAATATTAAAGGGCCTGTTTGTTTGGCGTTTCCCAGAATTTTTTTGTGTTTGGAAAATGCCAAACAAACATATTTTTTATTTTCCGAAATAAATTTTTCATTCATTAATTTTCTCAAACTACTCTCTCAAAAGCCAAACAAACAACAATTTTCTTATCTCTAAACACAACATATACAAACTCTACTTTGATTTGACATAAAGTAACATATCTCTTATACAATTCATCTCACATAACAAACATGATTTTACATAAAGTCTTACACATCTTACACCTACAACCCAACTCTTCCAAAAAAATCTACACCTACTTTATTTCTCAAACCACTCTCTTAAAACCCAAACAAACAACATTATGCAAATCGAGATTATTTCACAAACCTCCACTACTCTCCCAAACTACTTTCCCAAACGCCAAACAAACAGGCCCAAAACGTTGTAGAAGAAAATCTTATACAATTCCTAGTAAAATCTTGTGCAATTCCAAGTAAAAATATCGTTTTATTAGAATCAACAAGTTTTTGAATTACTAATTCAATAAGTTTGAATTTTTATTGGAATATAAGTCAACTGGAAAAAAAAAAAAAAGAATTGACAGATGATGAAAACATTGGGGTAAATGCAAAATACTCCCGTGTGTTATGTTAAACCTGCAAGAAACTACCCTGTGAAATTTTTATTGTGCCAAACTTCCTTGTGTTTTCAAAAACCCTGCAAAAAACACTCAATTTGTAAACAATAGGTCGTTTTGAATCGACATATTTCAAGAAATTATTTTTAAAATACTTCAAGTTGGTCCCTATAACTTCACGTGATATATTTTTAAAATTATTTCTCGAAATATGTCGATCCAAAACGACCTATTTTTTTACAAATTGGGTGTTTTTTGCAGGGTTTTTGAAAATACAAGGAAGTTTTGCGCAATAAAAATTTCATAGGGTAATTTCTTGCAGGTTTAGCATAACACAGGGAGTATCTTGCATTTTTCCCGAAAACATGGGATACATAAGAGTATTAAAAATTTATCACAATCTTTACTTTCAATCCCATAATATATCTACCAAAAATATAAGAGCTACCCTCAACTGTTTTTGGTACCAATATTTACATCTCCAACACAATAATTAAATTGAAACTTAAATAATAATAATGCAGCCCTTATTGCTCTACAACAGCTGGTAGCTTAACTACAGAAATGAATATTATGCAAAATAATGACAAGTTTCTGCCGAAGCTGCATTTGATATGAACTCAATAAAAGAAAATTAAAATAAACAATAATAACTAACCAATTTAGACTACCTGCCAACATTCTAGAGTTACATCACGTATTGGACATTAAATTTGTCTTAATAAGTATATTTATTCTATGATATATAGACCTTTATTATCGAGAAAAAAAACTTTTGATAATTAGGTAACTATTATTGGTTAGTTTTAATTCAATCATAAGATAAAAAATAAAAAAGGGTAGAGTCATTTATTTAAATATCAGTCATACATGATCTAATTATCAGGTAATAAAGTTTCAGATATCAATGGAGAACATAAATACATTTCTATTTGACGGATATCTGTAATAAGCAAAGTGTAATGCCTATATATACACCATATGATTCTTGTTAGTATATCAATTGTTTTGTTAGGATTGTTAAGAATAATTGAATATAAATGATCTTATGAAAATTTATTTTGATTGATTGTAAATGAAATTAAAGGCACGCACTCTTTTATACTATAATAATAAGTTCAAACTTCAAAATTAATTATACATGTCCATTGTATAACATATTAAACCTTAGGTCACGGTACATCAATGTGTGAAGGAACATTATATCAAGATGTGACAACGTTAAAGGTTGAAAATCAAATCAAGTTATTTGATACTCGTCTCGAATTTGTTTGATAAAAGTTCGTTTGAGCTCGGTTTGTCATACAAATCAAACAAGCTTGAACAATATTTCTTGTTTGATATCTTTTGAAGCTCGGTTCAAGCTCGACTCAATAAACTAAAATTGAAAAAAATACGTGTATATCAAGCTACTCGATACTCGGCTCGAACTCGTTCGATAAAAGCTTGTTTGAGCTCGGTTCGTTAAGAAATCAAACCAAGCTCAAACACAATTTCAAACTCGATACAAAATTCAAACCAAACCTTGAACAAGTATCGTTCGATACTACTCGACTCATTTATGTACTTAATAATATTCATGCTATTCTGATTATGTATCTGATTATTCAAAATCAAAATCATTTGAAACTGAAACAACATTGATCCATATAGACTTTATAAGTTTCCATTAGGTTTGCTCTATTTTAAGCTTTTCAGAAAATATATTCTGAGAAAACATAAGAGGAAATAGAACTTGATTAAATGTTTGTCAAATTTTGATAGTGAAAATTTTGATAGTGTAACTAGGCCTCACGTAGGAATGAGAAGGGTACAAATGCATCACATTTCTGATTATTTATCTGCAAATGTTCTTATTCCTTTTTTGGGGTATTTTTTGGGATGTCAATGGGTCGGATTTCAATCCGGATCCGATTCGAATTCGGTCCGATTTATTAGGATAATTGTCCGATTAGTGATCCGATGAACCTGATCCGATTAAGAAGATCCGTAATCCGAATTATATGGAGGGAATATGGATCTAGGCTGATCCGATCCGTTACATATCCGTATCCGATATATATTACTATATGTTTTTTATATATTATGTATTTAAACCAAAATATAAATAAAACTATATATGTTCCACTAAAATCTTTTACTATATTAAAAATAATCTTAAAAAGAAATGCACGAGAGATTTTGTTGGACTGACCTGATAACTAATTGGACCTACAACATATTAGTTTATGCTATTTAATAAGAAAAATCAAAACTCTAACATTCCATTTCTCAATATTGAGTTTTCTTCTTCTTGGTCCCAGTTTATATATTTTTTACTTATATTTTTGTTTATTCCTTTTGTTCTAATTTTAATCGTTTATATTTGTCCATCATATTCCATCTTCTATAATTTTCAGGCAATAGTTTCGATAAAATAAGTAAAATATTACATTTTTAATTCATGATTGTGGAATCTGCAAGAGATTTGGAGGAAAAAGAAAAAAAAAATTATTGTTAAATGTGCTAAACGGATTTATCCGGATCCGTGATATCCACCGGATTCGGATCCGATTGCTAATATTCAAGATCCGCTCTGATCCGGATCCGGATAGAAGAAATGGAAATCGAATCTGGCCCATTGACAGCCCTAGCCTGATGGGCTCTTCTTGGACTTTCATATGTCATTTAGTCCAATTGCCATCGGGTATCTATTCTATTTATTAAAAACTTAAAACTCAGAAGTCACAACAGTGGATAGGATTCAATCTTATGATTTTTATCTGGTATTGCAGGAAATCAAAATTCAAAAAAAGTATTTTCTATTTGTATAGCTTATCTGCTGTTAAATACTACTATCAGAACTTTAACAGTTTGAATAAGAATGCTACATTACATACAAAAGATACATGTCCATGCTAAAAGTACATAAAACTAACTCAGCTTAATTTATTCTAGATGAATATTTATTTATATATGTGTTGGGCTTGAGGAATCGCCACGACTTAGTCGTTTTTTCCTGTATCTCCATGCAACTTGAATTCGTCTAGCTGCAAGTGCTCGCCAATAAGGCGATTCATATCTGCAAGAGATCAATGACCATCTTGTTTATTGAATTTTAGCGTAAATATTGGCGTTTAAAAAGATACAAAAAGGAAACTACCTAATAGCCCCTTGAACACGAGGACTTCTCAAGAATCTCGAGAAAAGACTAGTAACTTCTTCAAGATCCGCAGCTCGCAATACAAATGCTTCTACATTTGTTAAGCATCTTACCAGTCTGTTGCTCAACAATTTATGCCCTGGAATTCTTATCCTTCTTACATCTGAAAATAAAATGCAATTTTTTTATTTTTTTAAATTTTTCTTTGGGAATTTTCAAATGAATTTTGATTTTAAATTATGTACCTTTATTTACGGAAGAATGCTCGAGGCACCAAGTGAGGAGTTCTTCTCCACAAGCATCACCTTCTGACAATGGAACCACATTTGAATCTTCACCAATACTCTCCATTTTACCCCGAATTATAAATACCATTTTATCAATAAGACCATGGCGGAATAGAATTCTACTTCCTTTGATATATGTTTTTGTTCTTAGTCTTTCAGATATAGCATCTATTATAGGTTCATCCAATAGTTGAAATATTCGGACTTTTTTAACAAATTTAAATAGATGACGACGTATATCTCTTTGAAGGTCTTCTGGTAAATCCTCCATTAGCATTCCTTCATTTACACCTCTAGTGGCAGCCCAATTGAATCGTTCTGCTTCTCGTACTTGCCTGCATGGAATATATATATCAATCTATCATAACTGAAAAATCTAATCATGATGTCATGTCTTGTTTATCAAGAACTAATGAAATAACTATTTTTATGACACCTTCTTAGTCCTTCGGGCAAGCGTCGATGCCTCATCCACTGCTCAACATCACGGCGCCTTAAAGACAATTCTAACCTCCTGGAAAAAAGGAAAAACAATGAAAAATTTGTTACCAAGATTTAGTTTTTTTAACTTAATAAAACATTTAGTTAGTCATTTAATAAATGTGTTGCAAAATAATTTAATTGAACATATCGAGAGGCGATAAGTGATTACTAACACACAGATATGGGAGAAGTAGCTGGTTTTGTTTTTGTTTTTTTCTTCGTGGGTGTGAGCTATGAAGTAATAGAAGCACAAGTTTATTATAGAAAATAGAAATGTAATATGTTTGCTTATTGGATTTTAGTGAGTAAAATACTAAGGTTTTTTCTTTTCCTCGTGCATTTTCATTTTCCTTATCGTTTTACTATTTAAAATTTAATAACCAAACATATATAGTCTGGAAAAGTGAACGCACACCAATGAAAATGTCTCGAGAATCGTATAATACTAAGGTTTTACCTGCGCCCAAGAGCTTGAAGAAAATTCTGCATATTTCCAATAAGGAGAGCAAAAAGCAGGAGGCCGATTCCCATGATGGCCATGGTGAAAAGAACTTCCCAAACAAAATAACTCGGAACTTGATTCCCAGCCAGGGTACTAATTTGCTGTGTAGGAAAGCCACAATTTGTTTTAAATGAATGCTACAATTTTATAGAAAAAAATATTAAAATATAAATATTACCTGGAATCCCCAAAACAACGAGTAGACGTATCTTGTCACCAAACTTTGATAGGTGGTCAGAGCAACGGCATTCTGATAAATTCCAAAATTGAAACCGTCTTTCCCAAAACAAGAAGTTGCATTGACATTGCTCTTCCACTGGTCCCACGTTGGATCAAACTCAAACCTCCCAAAATCATTTCCATGTCCACAATCAATAAATTCCATACACTTTGTAATGCCCGAGGCATGACATGCATCTCGAAGGCATTGATTTACCCTCTACACAAAAATTAATGGACATTCAACATTGACTAATTGTATTAAGTATTAACCGATTAACAAACAATATTACTAAAAGCAGAAGTCTTTTGATACGAGTCGACCTGTAGCCCAAAAAGATACCAGCATGAGCCCACGAGGTGGCTAGCCAAAACGTATGTGAGAAGGTTTATAACAAAATTGGCCCATGCCGACTCAAATATGAAGCCAGTTGGAGATTGACCGGCCAGCAAAGGTAAGAATCTACATAGTCGGGGTACACACTGCACAAGAACGGCTGCCCTTAATAGATTTTTTGCATAATTGGCTCCACTTAACTTTGGTAAGATCAATAATATGATAATCTACAAAAAAAAAATGAAGAAGAAGAAGAAGTAAATAATATGTATTAGATGCTTAAAAAGTAGTTGGCTACATTTCAACCACTAAGGCTCTGTTTGGTTCTTGAATTATAGAGGTGAATGCTAAAAGAAAATGTTTTCCTTGCACAACATTTCGTTTTCATTTTTCTTATCATTTTACTCACCGAAATCCAAGTTCCATATGTAGCCTAAATATACCTGTGGAAGGGGTAGTACAACAAAGAAATCGATGATAAAGTATCCAGAAAGATAATTCTTGGCAATCATTTTAAGATCATCAACTAAATCTCCAGCTCCCATTACTCGAGATTCAGGAGCAACATAAGCAAGCCTGAACTGCAAAATGGAAGAGAGCATGCTACTATAATCAAGGATTCAGGGAGTTCAAAAGAAGTATATGTATTTAGAAATAGCAACGGACTCAAAATTCTACTATAAAAATCTTTTAATTGTTTTTAGTGAGATGCTGCATATAATAACATTCAGCAAGATCATCATTTTTTTTTTGTTGGTCACATCTTTTTTTCTTCTGTTTTTTGGTTTGAGATTGTAGTTATATCAATACATCATCATAATCTATCCACGATACATCATCATTTCACGAGAATCAATCCAATTATGTCAAAGTACAAAGGATAATTAACAACAATATTAATAATATATTTAGAAGAAAACTCACACTTATGAGAATTGACCGCAGGACCTCTTGGTCCTGGGACCTCTCAGATTTGCCACTAGGCTATGGCCTCATTGGCCATTTGAGTATGTTTCCAAAGGACATATAAATGTCAAACCGTTGTTGGAAGTATAATTAAGTGAGTATGTTAACCTGAAGGAGAATGTGGAGGAAGTAGATGAAGTCAGTCATGCTCCTCAACACCACAATTGTTGTTGTCATGGGCCAATTTAATACTATGCACTTGTTATCCTGACCAGAAATAAAACAATGCATTTACAAAGCTAGAGTTCATTCATCGAGATTTTCTAATTAAAGATTGGTAAACAACTATTATAAGCATACCTGCAACACAGAAAGCAGAAAGAAGAAGAACGGGTCTAAGAATACTGCAAACAAGCAACAAATCACGAAAAACTTGTTCCATTGTTGAACGATTTTGGCATGAGGATTCATGACTCCCGGTATATAGGGCTGCCAACAAGAACACATTCTCTTTGCCCAACCTTTTGCATCTCCATAGAGTATATTGTGAAACTGCAAAACCAAAGAATTAATAACATAAAGATGTTTACGAAACTTCTAGCTAGCACAAGAACAATACCTTAGCGTCGAATATCTCTGATGTTCTTGAATATTTCTGGGCCCCATTAACATTGTAATATATTGGGCATGTTGTGCAGTAAGGATCATTGCACATTCCTAATTGTCCGGACTTGAGAAGATTTTCATTTTTGCCCACGTAATCATTATCCACTGGCCAATCATTGTTATCCATCCCACTTTCTATTTTGGGCTCGGTAGCACTTTGGGGAAGCTGAAAGATGGCCTCATTATTTCGGTTAATGTATAAAGGACCACTCATCTGTACTAAGGAAGTTCGCTTTTCGTTTCTCAAAGGGCCTGTGAGACCCACGAGATTGTTTTCATACTCGGAGGTATTCATAGGAATTGACATTGATGCACTCCTTTTTCTGGCTGAAAATCCCCTACTTGTAGAGTCATTGCGGTCATTTGATTTGAATAATTTGGATGACAGCATAGGTATCTCTTCTTTATCAAAAGGATTCATTCCTCAAATTACCTGTAAGCAAGATCTTTAATTAAAATTGAGCTGAAGATGATTTAATTTGAGAAATTGTTAAGTCATAAATTAAAAAAGTAAATATGTCACTCCAGTCTAACTGTTATATGGTATCAGAGTCAGGCCTAAGAAGAGGTCTCGTGTCGGAACCCAATTCTAAATATTTAATTTATCTCCTTTTTAAAAACATAAGTTTTTAGATGAGTTGGACATTCAGTTAAAATAAAGAAGAAGTCAGAGGTTCTTCTTAAGCACTTCTACCTACTCTGGAAGAATGGCCATTGATGCGCAGAGTTGAAACATTATATTCTTTAGAGTCGAAGATTCAAAAATCACATATTCATAATCTAATTGCCTAAAAAACACACAAAAATCGTGTTGTCTGTTACACTCAACAAGCTATTAATTTTCAAGATTCTTCATTTCTCATGTGGATTTCATATTTAACCTTGGAAATTATATAACTCACTACTGATTATATACATGGTCATTTATTCACAAGAAAAATCTAAGAAACTAAGCTAATACAACATCCATGTAAAACTCTGAAAGTAGCATCAAAACACAAAAACCTTATACTCCTAAAAAAAAAAAAAAAAAGAAAAAGAAAGAAAGGGCATGCATAATTAAGAAGCAAGAATAACTCCAATTCCCACAAAAGCCCAACCCATGATCACAAAAATAAAACCCATTAAAGAAAATTGAAAAACTAACCAAACCCAGTCTTTGAATAACCAAGAAAAACAAAATAGAAATTGAAGAATTATACAAATGCAGGGGAAGGAAAAGAAAATTGAATTGCGTTTACCAGTAAATAATTCATTCGCTGTTGAAGCTGTGTGTGTATGAGTTGTAAATAGAGTTTGCAAAAGAGTGAGGGACTTAGAAAAAAGCGCTGACTCACTTGTAAAGACAAATTTAAGTCATTAGACCAATAGGTACGTAAGGGACCACATTAAGAAAGAGTTAAATGCATGTCGAATTGACAAAATCCACTTGTGTTCTTTTTCTTTTATGCAAAAAAAAAAAAAAAAAAAAAAAAAAAATACCATCATAAGTTCAAAAGTGGGGTTATTGTCAAATTTTTAAGTGACAATAAAATTATTGCAAATTTTTAATGAAAGTTAAATAGAGATTATTATCAAATTTTAGGAGAATAAGAGCGTTTTCCATTTTATTGTGTGGATATAATTGTTATTTTTTTCTCCAAAATAAGTACTCTGACTTGGGAATTGTTTTTTTAAAATTAAAAATAATACATATGAATTTTTGCTAATAAAAATAACAAATGAGATTTTTTGCTAATTCGATAAAGCATGGGTGGTATTTTTGTATTTCACCATATAATAAATAACAACAACCACATCCACAATGATGTGTATTAGAGATATTTTTTTGTTTAAATCAATCCCAAAATAAGTGTATTATAATAGACTTGCGATTAGATGGTGTGGCAAAACGCGATTGACTTGACGAAACTCAATCAATCACTAGACAATTGCACTATACATGCTTTCTGATTAGATGGGCATGATCAAACACGATTTAGGCATCCTTCTGTGACTTCTGTTGTTGATACTAATGTTTTGTGTGGACCCCAATTTGAAATTGGAACTAGAATTGGAGAAATTGGAGAAATTTCCTTTGAGTTGTCGATTTGAAACATTTAAAAGGGCTAGCATTATTGCCAGAGAATAAATGTTATTGTCATTGCAATTTTTGAAATAAGACTAATTTGCCCTTATTGACCATATTTAATTTATTAATAATTTTGATAATTTTAATCCATCCAAAAATCCATCATCTTTTTCACATTTTACTCCTCAACCACGACGGTCGGACTTGCACATTTCATTTCTTTTCTCAATTAGATGCTTGTTGTTATTGCATTAATTCTATGGAGAAGAAAAGGTGATAGTTGCAAAGCAGTTTTAGAATTATACAATTGAATGTGGATGCTTAGGGACTTAATTATGAGGTTGATTGTGTATTGTATGATGCTTCAACCATCGCGAGATTGGATATTATTTTGATTACATGTTGAAGGAATTTTAAGATAGCAATAATTAATAACTATTTTTGACAAAGGTTCAGACTTATACTAATTATATATATATATATACTTGATGAGAGAGACTAAATTAATGAGGGCAAATTAGTCGTATTTAAAAAAATGCCTGGTGCTCAGCAATATCGCTAGCCATTTAAAAGTCTTGGTCTTTCCTTCTTCCCTTGTCTTGCTGTTTGTCCAACTTTTTATTTTTATTTTTTATAATTAGTTGTTTGTCTAATTGAATTAAGTAGGACGGACAATATTTATGTATTTCTATTCATTGTTTTATTTACCAAAATAAAAAGATTTGTTTTATGTAATGTTTGAACATATTAGCTTACTTATTAAATATATTAGTATTAGTAATAAAATAATGCCCGAACAGTTTAGCTTCTTTATTCAACCTTTTTTTCTTATAAATCTTCTTTATTAAATTGAGTAATAAAGTTATCATGTAATTTAAAAAATTTAATAATGGAATTTCATTTGGACGTTGTCTTCATTATTTTTCTATTGAGCTCAATAATACATGCAACTAAAATTAAATTCCTCGTTAGCTTTGATGTAATTAGGAATTTAAATTATTGAATTAATTTGAAATATTATTCAACAATCATAACATTGACTATTAAATTATAATCAAAACATGTGCACTTAAGAAAGAAACCATTTTCTCTGCAAGAACACATTCATTGGAGGTAAATGCTAAATACTACCTTGTGTTATGCTAAATATGCAAGAAACTACTCTATGAAATTTTTACCGTGCCAAACTTCCTTTTATTTTCAAAAATCCTGAAAAAAACACCCAATTTATAAAAAATAGCTCGTTTTGGATCGGCATATTTCAAGAAACCATTTTTAAAATACTTCAAATTGGTCCCTATAACTTCACGTGATATATTTTTAAAATTATTTCTTAAGGTATAGCATAACACAAGAAAATATCTTGCATTTTCCTGCATTTATTGAGTAAAGAAATCAATGCTAATCTTCAACACTTATTTTGGGGACTGGATCTTTTGGTGTCAAATCAATCTGCTCTTTCATGTTGTGCCTAAAACAAAGTAAATCATAAGATTAAGCGAAAACATACAAAAAAGATTGAATCTTTATGATAAAACCTACATCTGGATCCTTCTGTTTTGAAACCAAAATTTGATTTGCCGAGGAGTCAACCCCAACTCTCTGCTTAACTGGTTTCTTGTGTTCTCATCTGGGTTTTGACTCTCCTTAAAAATCCTTAAACACACACACACACAGAGAACTCAGTAAATTAAAATAATTTCCTCTGTTATTTTCAATATAATTTGTATTTGCATATATAGATAGAAAAAAATTATTAAAAAAAAATGGACTTACGCTTCAAGACTCTGTTTTTGGTGGTGGAAACGTGTTTCTCTGCCGTGAGGGTCAAGGGGGTCGCCGAGCCAAAATTATTAATTAAACTTTGTCCAAACAGATAATATTTTGTTAAAGCCCAAGCCCAAGCCAAACCCGAGCCCGAGACCGTGCCGAGCCGGTCGGCGGCGGCGGCGCACACGTGAGGAACCTTTGATCACCTAGGCCCTCACCCCTTTAAAATCTTTGGTACCCCAAAGGGGTCCAACCCTTATACCATTTTTTAGCATTATAAATGACAAAAAATCTTCAAATTTCCTCCATGTGGGATGAAGGCATTTTTCTCTCTAACTTTTATTCATTTCTATTTTTATGGGCTTAACTCCAATTGGGCTCAATCCAATTGGGTTAATACCCACAAAACCCAACAAGGTTTTGACTAGTACTTGAGGCTTCAACAAAAGAGAAGATATGATTTTGGGGTAATGTATTGTAAGGTCTCAAATGGATATAAATAGTGTTCCAAGAGAAGATTACAAGGCTACTCGATAATGTTTCGGTCATAAATCTCAGGTAATTAAAGCCAGAATATAATTTCAGTTTCACATTTTAAATATAAATATCCTGAAGATTTAGTCATTAATATGGAATGAATAGTACTATCTATGACTGAGGATTTCTATCAAAAAATGGAAACGGGTTGCGGACCAAATTTTCGTTAAGAATTAAGAAGATGATTATAATCGGTTATGCTTATCATCATTAACATAACTATAATGTGACTGGTATTTATGTCATTTTCGGATAATTGAATCATTAATTTTAATTTGCAGATATACGTGCTTTTACATATGTGTGAAAAATAAAGGGATTATTGCATTTTTGGTGTCACAATTATAGTCCACTGGCGTTTTTACCCAGTAACTTTTCGGACTGGCACATTTGGTGCCACAACTTTAACATCAGTGGCAATTTTGGTGCCAATTGAAGCCCAATTTCAAAAGTGGCCCGAAATTCCCCTATATGCGGGCCATGTGACATGAAAATTGGAGATTTTGACTATTCAAAGTATTTTTCATTAAAAAAAATAATTTATTTTCATCCACAAAAAACTAGGCTACTTGGATGTTTTTATTTGGGGAAGAAAAAGAAGGAGGGTAAAAATTTATTTAAAGGAATGTTTGGTGAATTTGATAGGAAAAGTTAGGATTTTGAATTTTGATATTTTCATTTTTAATGAAAAAGATGTTGAATTGTCAAAATCTCCATTTTTTCATGTCACATTGCCCGCACATGAGGAAATTTCGGGCCAATTTTGAAATTGGGCCTCAATTGACACCAAAATTGCCACTGATGTTGAAGATGTGGCACCAAATGTGCCAGCCCGAAAAGTTACGGGGTAAAAATGCCAGTGAATTATAGTTGTGGCACCAAAAATGCAATAATCCCTAAAAATAAATGTTTATTACAAAATAAGATGCTATAAAAGGACACATTCGAGAAATCCCAATCTTTTAATTAGTCAAATTGAGGTCTAGAATTAGCCTTCAACAATCCCCACTGGGGCTGGGCATTCGGAATCGGATTTCAGAACCCATTCGGTACCAATCGGGTTTCAACCAACTGGGAAAAGTTTTTGGGTAGGGCTTATGGTTTAGGGTTTAATCAGCTTGTAGAAAAAAATCATGGGCTTTTACCAACAACTATTGAATAATTAAAAGAATCAAAGTGTCTTAGATTTTTCGTCCTCCTTATGAATCGACTTTTGCACAATTGTCCTTCGAAAAATTCCGTAGCAGATGCAACTCTCTTATCAATGTAGTGTTTCACCAATTCATTTTCCAACTAGAAGACAACCTCACATGCAAAGCACATACATTACTTGAAGGGCATTTCGTCTCTTCACACAAGAAATCCCAAATTTTAAAACATATTATTGCATGTTTATCCCTGAAAAATATGAATTGGAAAATTTGACTAAATTAAAAATTGATAACTACATATTTATCCCCAAAACATTAGATAAAATTTCGTAATTGTTAAAGTTTCAGTAAATATAAATAATTGAACTAATATTGGCCCGAGTTAGCATCATGTTCGGGCCATGTGCTTGAAAATTTGGGATTTTTTTTTTAATATTTGGGGTTAATTTTGAAAAGGTGTAAAAATTAATAATTTCTTATTAGCCCCTAAACTTTAAATTTTAATCTTTTTATAAAATATGAAAAAAAAACCCACCCCCACCCCTATGTAAATTGATTTAGTTTTAATAAATATGTATAAATATTTAAATTTTAATAAATATGTATAAGTACTTTAAAAATAAAAAATTGATTTACTAAATATGTTCTTAAATTTTATTTTCATATCTTATAGTATTTACTTATATTGTACGTATTTAAGTAAGAAATATACTTATGATTATGATGCATATGTGATACCGGAATCCTGGATTTGGTATGCTCTTCTTCAGGATTCTGGATACACCGTGCTTTCAAATCCTGCAAAATAAGACCATGCGTCAGTGGGGTGTCGATAGAGTCTAATGTTGTTGGAACTTAAAGAGAAAATTGTAGAAAGAAAAGCTAGAGTATGAATTTGTGTATTAGGTCTAAGTTGATCATACGTGGGGTATTTATACATGTGGAAAGAGTCCCAATCTTGGTAGAATCCTTGCTTGACAAGGTTAGTTCCATGCAGGGAGATTATGTTTCCATGCAGTAGTTATCCTAGTCTATATATGTAGGAGACTCGAGGGTAGGAGTATTTTGGCGTGAATCCCCCCGCAAATGTGCGAGACTTCGCAATGGCGAAAACTGCTGTTACTGCTATATGGGCAACTTCCATTTCGAACAATGTGTTCCCTTGTTAGTCCTGAGTCGCTAGTAATGCGGGTTGTACCCTATATTATGTTAAATTGTACTATGTATTTATCAATATTAATTTTTTTCAAATTGTCCGGTTTATAATTTTGGGGGGTAAAGATGCAATAATCTATTTTAAAATTCATGGAGATTTATGCTGTGAAAATACATGTTTGACAGGGACCAAAATGAACAAAGCGAAAATTATAATTTTAGGTGAAGGGACGGAAATGCCTTCAAAGCCAGAAAATGAATCGGTGAAACACTATATTGATAAAAAAGATGTATAAAAAAATTTGAGGAATAAATGTACAAAAATCGATCAATGAGAGGACGAAAAATGCAATTCCCTCTAAATGAAAACCTATATTTTTATTTTTTTAAAGGAAAAAACCTAAATATTTTACTTACCTTCTTTTCCCGTTCAATTCTTCTTCACTTGGTATTTTTCCTTTCTCGTCCATGGCTGTAGCCATAAGGTCGTTCGACCCTCAATCACAAATTAATCCAAATTCTTCTCTTTATTTGGTTTTCTTTTCTATTTCCCTTTTTTCTACTCTTAATCGCAGACTTCTCAGTATATTCTTTTCTCTTCAATTCGAAAATTGGAGAAAAAAGAAAAAAAAAACTACCTTTTAAATTTGTGATTTTAATTGTTGATTTCCCCCAAGTTAAATTGCAATGGCTGTTGTATACAATTATCTAAAGTCATCCCCTATGATTTCTTGGAAATCTGTAATTTTTTTTTTAATTTTTATGTTTCCTCGTCCTTTTTTTTTGACATTTTTTAATTTACATTCAAGTGTAAGTAAAAAACCATTGATTGCTTGATTGATTTGCAGACGAGTAAGCTGCAGCAAACAGTAGCGAATTGCTTTGAGAGAACTGGACAGGGACTCCACTCCGGCAACATCTTCACCGTCAAACTTAGTCCCGCCGCTGCAGGCGATGGCCGGTACTTTGTTGTTGGTGGCTCGACTGTAATTAAAGCTTCAATTGAAAATGCTGTAAAACCAACTCCTCTATGCACTACGCTTTCTAAAGATGGTTACAGCGTTCAAACCGTGGAGCACTTGCTCTCAGCTCTCGAGGCAACTGGAGTAGATAATTGTCGAATCGAGATTGATAGTAGCTCATCCAATGATTCCGTTGAGGTCATCCCTAATTATTTAATGTTTTCTTATAATGAAATTACTGTTTTTGGTTTAAGATGATGAAGTGTGTAATTGGAATGGCCTAGTGAGCTTAATCTAATAAATAATGCCTTTAAGCTTTTAAGCCTCTAGTTGCAAGAATTTATGAGAAAGAATTAGTTGGTAATGTGTTTGTTTCTCTTACGCGAACTTGACACAGCATGACCAGGGTAGTAATTAATATCTTGCTGTGTTTGAATCATGCTGTTGTTTGGCTATATAAGATGGCAAAGATATTGTGAAAGAAAAAGCTTAATGTAATAAATAATTCCATTAAGCTTTTAAGCCTCTTTAGTTTGTTGCAAGAATTTGTTGGTAATGCGTTTGTTTCTCTTACTCGAACTAGACACAGTGTGACGGGAGTAGTAATTGGTATCTTGCTGTGTTTGAATCATGCTGTTGTTTGGCTAGATCAGATTAAAAGAATTGATGATTAAATCTAAGGCTTCGTTTGGATTTGAGGAGGTATTTGGAGGAAGGATTTCAAATGACTCCAATATTGTGTGGATTTCAAATCCATCACCTTGGTTGAAAGTATATTCT
This sequence comes from Penstemon newberryi var. newberryi, assembly GCA_030819805.1. NCBI lineage: Eukaryota > Viridiplantae > Streptophyta > Magnoliopsida > Lamiales > Plantaginaceae > Penstemon > Penstemon newberryi. The sequence continues at coordinate 3,739,787 of JAUALY010000008.1, forward strand.
AAAATGACTACATCTTAAGGATTTGAAATCCATCCAAAATCAAAGTGATCCAAACAAGTGCTATGGATTTGTTATTATGGATTTTGAAATCCGTCAACCAAATTAGCCCTAAATTTTTATTAGGCTTTCTGGTTTTTTCCCAACGAATGTGTTCTGTTGATTCACATAAAATCGGAAGTTGGGAATCTTTAGGATCAAAATTGTTGTCATTTTGAGATGTTAGGAAGCAATCTGGATGACTAAAAGTTTGTCCAATGTTGGAAAAGTTATCGCAAGGCCATATATTAAATTGGAATTGAAAATGATGTTCATAATTACAACCACCTGCAGGTTCCTATATTTGATGGGTCGGCAAGGGAATGGGTGGAGGCAATTGATCAAGTTGGATTAAAGGTGGCTATTGACAGTGGCGGTAAGAGTTGTGAAAAATTGGCACCGTATCTCAACGAACCTGTTCGTGTGCAGAAAATTGATTCTTTTATAGCAGCATTCCCTTTTCCAAGAATGAGCATCAGCTATGGCATTGACTTCCCTCAGGCACCGGCTATTGGGAGGCAATGGTTCTGCTCCAATTTGCCGGACTACTCTAAGCAAATAGCTTCATCCAGAACATTTTGCATCTATGAAGAGGTTATTGAAATATATATATATATATATATATATATATATATATATATATATATATATATATGAATGTTTCATGTTTGTTCTCCTTGTATTCTCAGATAATGGTTAACTCATATGCAGGTGGAATATATGCGGAGCTTAGGACTAATTAAAGGGGGTTCATCAGAAACGGCAATCATTTGCGGTTTGAACAGAGGTTGGTTGAATCCACCTCTGCGTTTTGATGATGAGCCTTGCAGACATAAGGTTTTGGATCTTATTGGCGATGTTTCACTTTTGGCTAAAGATGGTAGTCAGGGGCTTCCGATTGCCCACATTATTGCTTATAAGGTAAATATACCCGACCATAATAAGTACTATATAAATACCGGAAAAACTTTAGCTAACTGAACTTGCTGCTGCGTAATCTAACAGGCTGGACATTCACTGCACACAGAGTTTGTTCGATACTTATCTGGAATCAGTCAAAAGATTGGATAACCTTTGCTTGCTTCTCAAGAAGAGAGGAGAAGCTTTTTTTAAGGGAACTTGCACTAGCAATTCTTGAACTCAATGAGCTTTTTTGATGTTCTGATTTCTGGTATTTGGATTTTGCACTACTTGTTATGTATTTGACGGTCAGGTTTTTATTGTTATTGAAATGAAATTATGAGTCCTAGCATCGATTTAATTGAAGAAATATTTTGAATTAGTGTTGAAATTGGTTTGCCTAAAGTTGGGTATTTGGCACTTCCCACTCCTGAATCAAAAAAAATATATTTTTAATTGCATCAACTTCGATGTTCAAACTCTCACAAAAAAAAAAAAAGTAGGACAAAAGAGAAACCATGGAATAGAACATCAAGTAATATAATAGTATAATGTACAAGATAACTGCACTGCATGCCTCTTTAGTTTTCACTGTCCCAATGGCAAGAACTCACTGGAGAAAATCCAACTTATAGGAGCATATTTTACATCAAGTCTTTGGGCCGGGTTAAATAAAAAAGCATGAACACTCCAACTAAAGGACTTTGACATGTTTTTAATTTATAATTGGGCCAAAAAGTTTTTCGTCCCAAACGAAAAATATCCGATCGGGTTTGGACGGATCCCAAAATACAAGACCCAAACGCCCACCCTAGCTGAAAGTATAGTGAATAGTAAAAAGGTAACTTATTTATATACTGACAGAAGAGGGATATTACTATCAATTAGACTTCACGTGGGATTAGAAGTAGTTTTCTTAATTATGACTTTCTGAATCTAGTTAGATATAATGACTAAGATATTCAACGGGACTGTTTTTGTGATGCTAGCTAGTTCGTCTTTTGTGGTCCTAATTAGATGTTTTCTTTTTTATACCTTATTAGATATGAAACCTAATACTATATAGCTGGGCTATTTCAAGGATGTTACAAACTTATATATATAAGATGTTACAAACTTATATATATAATGTGCATGTTGAGACCAATATATAAACATTATCTTTGATTTTTTTTTTTAAATTGACAAAATTAAGATCCAACGTCTTGTTAGAACTGTAAACGAACATTTGTGATGAAAAGTATTGAAAAGAATTGTAAATTGTATATATTGATTGAGAGAGAATTCTGTATATACAAACTATTATATTGAAAATAAAATGAATTAACTAACTAATGCTCTGTACAGCCATTCCTATTTATAACAAATATAACTACCTAAAGGCGGTGAAAGAGAAAAGCGTGAACACGCTTTAACTAAAGCTGAAGAAATACATAAATAAGCAATTTTCCTAAATACAATTTGAATTTACAAATTCTTCCCCAATTATTTGCACCCATCATCGTCTTCTTTAATTTCTTCTGAAAGTTCATGAATTTGCATTCCTGTTACTCCCCCGCAAGATGGCGAGTGAATATTTTTCACTCCCATCTTGATCAGAATTTTATAAAATGGTGGTTTAGGTAACGGCTTGGTTAAGATGTCCGCCAATTGAGCCGATGAAGATATAGGAAGAAGGTTGATGTTTCTGCGGGAAATATGCTCTCTTACGAAATGGCAGTCTATCTCGATGTGTTTGGTTCTTTCGTGGAAGATAGGGTTGAGAGCTAGATGGACAGCAGATGAATTATCACAGAAGATGGTAGGAGGAGCTGGGAGTTGAACTTGAAGATCCCTCAATAACTGGGTAAGCCACAATACTTCACTAGTTACTCCTGCAATTGCCCTATATTCAGCCTCGGCTGATGATTTTGATACTGTGCTCTGTCGTTTTGATTTCCATGATATCATTGAGTTGCCTAAAAATGTACAGAAACCAGTGGTTGAACGTCTAGTAACTAAGCAATTGCCCCAATCTGAGTCACAAAAGGCAGATAAGGCAATATTAGGAGATTTAGGATAAAAAATTCCTTGACCTGGATTACCTTTTAAGTACTTAAGTAAGTGATGAGCAGCATCTAAGTGACTTAGTGATGGTTTAGATAAAAATTGGCTTAATTTGTGGACTGTAAAGCAAATATCTGGTCTTGTAATTGTTAAATAGATAAGTCTGCCTAGTAATCTACGATATGAGGAAGGATTGTCTAAGAGATTTGCATTATCTTGATTTAATCTAGTGTTTGGATCCATTGGCAAAGCCACTGGTTTGCTAGCCAAAAATCCAGTGTCCTGTAATAATTGCAAAGTATAGTTTCTTTGAGAAATAACTAATCCATGTTGAGAATATGCCATTTCAAGGCCTAGGAAGTACTTAAGTAGACCAAGATCTCTGAGTTTAAAATGTCTAGTTAATTGGATTTTAATATCAGAAAGTAAACTTATATTAGGACTTGCTAAAATGATATCATCAACATAAACAAGAAGTGCAATAAATGAATTAGCAGAACCTTTAGTGAACAAAGAATAGTCAGAGAAAGATTTTGTAAATCCCATCCCTAGAAGGACTTCAGAAAGTTTCTGATTCCATTGTCTACTAGCTTGCTTTAATCCATAAATAGATTTGTTTAGTTTGCATACCTGTCTAGTTGAGTGAGATGTAGAAGAGAGAGGAGGAGTATACCCTTTTGGAAGCTCCATGTAAACATCCTCAGGTAGATCACCATTAAGGAAAGCATTATTTATATCTAATTGATGCAAAGTCCAATTGTTAGCCATAGATAAGGCCAGTAAAACCCTCACAGTTACCAATTTGGCAACTGGTGAGAATGTATCCAAGTAGTCAATTCCTTCCTGTTGGGTGAAGCCCTTAGCCACTAGTCTGGCTTTATATCTTTCAATTGTACCATCTGGATTTCTTTTAGCTTTAAATACCCATTTACAACCTATAGGTTGCTTGTTTGGAGGTAAAGAAGTGACCTGCCAAGTGTGGTTAGTTTCCATAGCCTTAAGTTCCTCTTGAATGGCCTGAGTCCATTCAGGGAACTTAATGGCCTGTTTATAAGTGTGAGGTTCAGATATAAGTGAGATATTAGCAATAAAAGAAGTGTAGGCAGGAGACAACTTGGAATAATCCAAGACAGAAGATAGTGGATATTTTGGTGGAGGCTGAAGTGATTGAGAAACAGTGTTACAATGATAATCCTGGAGGTAAGTTGGTTGTTTGATAGATCTTGTAGATTTTCTTAAAGGTGGATTTGTTGATGGAGGTTGTGTAGAATCAGTAGCAGGGGCAGGTGGGTGAGGAGTTGGTATTGGATTGACCGGAGAACTAGTTGGATATAAATAACCATGGTTTGGGGTGTCAGAGGCAGGGAAGGTGGATGTAGGAGTAGGAGGTTCATCTTTGAAAGGAAAAATAGATTCATGAAAAATGACATCTCTTGAAACAAAAAATTCATTAGTGATTGTGTCATAAAGTCTGTAACCCTTGATCCCTGTTACATAACCCATAAAAACACACTTTCTAGCTCTAGGTAAAAACTTTGTTCTATGTTCATGAAGAGTAGAGGCATAAGCCAAACAACCAAAAGTTCTAATAAAATTGTAATTGAAAGGTTTAGCATAAAGAAGAAAATAAGGACTTTGATTGTGCAAAAGTGGTGATGGTAATCTGTTCATCAAATAAACAGCAGTTAAAATGCTTTCAGACCAAAACTCAATAGGTGTCTGTGATTGAAACATTAGTGCTCTAGCAATATTTAGCAAATGTTGATGTTTTCTTTCAACTACTGAGTTTTGTTGAGGAGTTTGAACACATGAAAATTGATGAAGTATGCCTAATTTAGAGAATAAATCAGTAAATAGAAATTCCTTAGCATTGTCAGATCTAAATGCTTTTATAGTAGTATTGAATTGTGTTTGTATCATTTTGATAAACTTAGGAATAATGATAGAAGCTTCAGATTTGTATTTGATTAGATAAATCCATGTGAATCTTGTATGATCATCAACCAAAGTGATAAAATATCTAAAACCAGAGTGAGAGGGAATGTGATGAGGTCCCCATGTGTCACAATGAATCAAATCAAAGGCAAAAGAGGAAATATGATTATCATTAGGAAAAGGAAGTCTTTTCTGTTTAGCTAGTGGGCAGATCTCACAATGATTGTTACAATTATTGTTTACATCATGAAAATGAAGATAATCTTGCATGGTATACAATTTCTTAAAGGAAGGATGCCCTAGTCTAATGTGCCACCTATTAATAGAAACTATATTGCAGGCTGAATCAAGTAAAGGAGCTGAAGGATGCCCATGATTGAAGATATAAAGTCCATTGATGAGGCTACCCTGACCAATCATCTTCATGGAGTTGGTGTCCTGTATATAGAGGTTAGTGTGTTGGAATTTCTTACTATAACTGGTGTTATGTAGTAGAGAGCTAACAGATAGGAGATTAAACTTAAATGATGGGACATATAATACATGAGTTAAAGTGATATCAGATGTTAAATGAATATTGCCAATGAAGTATACAGGGATAATGATATTATTAGGTAAAGAGACAGTGGTGTTGTGTGCCAGTGATATAGAGTGAAACAATTTAATATCTGTACAAATGTGGTTGGAAGCACCAGAGTCAATTATCCAGTTGTTTTGATGAATATGAGATATAGGGGATGTAGTAGAGTAAATTGTACCTGATAGAGTTGTTACATTGAGTGTATTGGTGTTTGAATCACCAGATTGAGTTTGTGTGTGTTGTTGCTGTTGTTGTTGTTGAGTAGAGAACATGTTTGATAGGTAAGATACTTGATCAGGTTTTAGTGTATTGATGAAGTTGGTTAAAGTAGGATAGGGGGTAGTTGGTGTCAAGTTTGATATAAACTGGTTGGCTGAAGGAGGGGGTGGTCTATTGTAGTTGGGTCTATAGCCAGGAGGGAATCCATGTATTTTAAAGCAAGTGTCAACAGTGTGTCCTGCCATGGTGCAGTGAGTACAAAAAGGTATGTCCCTTCTTTTGAATTGACTGTTAAGAGGTGGTCTGAATGGAGGAGAAGGTTGAGGTGTGGGCTGGAAGGGAGGCCGTGGATTAGGATAAGGATTGTTTGGTCTAGTAAACTGGGAAAAAGGGGGTCTGGGATGAGTATTAGAAGGTGGTCTAGTGTTTGGATAAGAAGGGGGATTCCTTACAGAAAAAGCCATAGAATTATTCATAGGTGTATCTTTGTTGTGGGATCTAAGGAGGATTTTCTATTCCTCTTGAATGATCAATGAGAGGGCTTTGTTGATAGGTGGAAGTGGGTCCATGATAAGTATCTGAGAACTGATATTAGAAAAAGAGTCTTGAAGGCCCATGAGAAATGACATCAATTGTTCATGTTGAAAGTAGGAATCCAATTTACCACAGGTGCATTCTGGTCTACAGTTTTGAATTTCATCCCATAGACTTTTCAATTTAGTGAAATAAGTGTTTACATAATCAGTTCCTTGAGTTAATTGTATGACATCTCTTCTGATAGAAAATAAACGTGGGCCACTGCCTTGCATGAACCTATCTTCCAATTCTTTCCAGAGATCTGATGCTATGGAATGATATCTAATACTTGAATTTATTTCTTTTGATATAGCATTGAAAAGCCATGCAACTACTATAGTATTATTTCTTTCCCAAGTATTGATTAGAATAGGATCTTGAGAAGGTTTTGGTAGTGTGTTGTTAATGAAACCAATTTTGTTTTTGACTTTCAGGCCAAGAATCATGGAATGGCTCCAAGATTGATAATTGGTTTCTGTTAGTGGTTCAGAAACAAGTTTCAAGCCAGGGCCATCAGCCGGATGAAGGAAATAGGGGCTGGTGGGATCTTCTATTTGGTTTCTTGTTGATGGGGGATTGGATTGAGAAGTATTGTCAGAGGAAGAAGCCATAAATGTGGAGAGAAGGTGTGTATGAGGGTGAAAAAGAGTATCTATATAATCAAGAAAGGGTTTTCTTGAAAGAAAGAGATGTAGAAGACAAGAAGTAAAGAAATGGAGAAATACAGATTGATGGAAGGGATATGGAGAATACATGTCTTGAAGATGAAAGAATTTGGATGATTATATCGGATATAGAGGACAGAAAACTGAGTATACCACCGGATTCAGAAAACTGGATATGAAGAAATCTGGATGAATATTTGATGTGAAGAACTGGAAACTGGAACAGTTGTATGAAGTTTAATGGAGATTTTGTGCAGCGGAGAAGAAGAAATAAACTGCTGATACCATGTTAGAACTGTAAACGAACATTTGTGATGAAAAGTATTGAAAAGAATTGTAAATTGTATATATTGATTGAGAGAGAATTCTGTATATACAAACTATTATATTGAAAATAAAATGAATTAACTAACTAATGCTCTGTACAGCCATTCCTATTTATAACAAATATAACTACCTAAAGGCGGTGAAAGAGAAAAGCGTGAACACGCTTTAACTAAAGCTGAAGAAATACATAAATAAGCAATTTTCCTAAATACAATTTGAATTTAGAAATTCTTCCCCAGTTATTTGCACCCATCATCGTCTTCTTTAATTTCTTCTGAAAGTTCATGAATTTGCATTCCTGTTACGTCTCAAGTATAAATTGCAAGTGACTTCTCGCAATAAATTGAAAATTAGGAATTTCAATTTGTAATATTCGATTACTTCATGGGTGAATACATAATTACATCAATCATTGTATCAAATATATTTCATTGGTATTAAAGTAAAAAGATAGACTAATTACAAATGCTAGTATTAAATAGAGAAATACTCATACTAGTGAAAGTTGAACTCATGACCTTTATAAAAATCTACATTGTCAATACTAATTTACAACAAATAGACATGTCATTAGGAGAATGCACCGGTGCATTGCACGATGTGTAACATCTAAATATCCGCTTCACCCTTAGCCAATATGCTTCGGCCTCATCGACACATATGAATCTATTCACAATCTAGAAAAAAAAATACAATAGTTGTTCTCTTTTTTATTTTTGAGAAAAGAACAAGTTATACTCCATCCGTCCCATAACTCTTACTCTTATTTCCTTTATGGGATGTCCAAAAACAATACTCTTTTTCTTAAAATATAATTATTTTCTTAAAATTAAACTCTTACATAAATCAATTTAAACAACTAATTGTCGACAACTGGCATAAATATAAATATTAATATACCTAAACTTAATTCCAACCAAATGTAAAGGGATTAAAAATAATGGGAGGAGGAAGTACTTAACAGAATTTGAAGCAAGAAGTTGTAAAATAAGAAATTAATAATGTTATGCTTCAGCAGAGCTTTGTATCTGAATTCAACACCATTGCCCACTTCACCCCTCTTCATCAACAACACCAAATTCTTCTCCGACAAATTAACACAACAGCAACAAATCACACGATCATCCTCGTACTCTCATCCAGCAGCCAATTTCTCGACCAAATCGAACACCCACATGGATTCTGCGCCAATAACTCAGGAACCCACTTTCGAATTTCTTACTAAGAAGCAATATTTGCCGCCTTCATGGGCTTCTCGCCTCAATCCCGTTCCTTCTCTCGTGTTTTCACTTGGAAATGTACGTATGTGTATGAATTTATGTTCCTTTTGCTGTTATGTACTCTGATTTGAAATTAATCGAGTTCATGATTGAGTGTCATAGTTTCCCACTCCAATTCACAAGTGGAATCTGCCAAATTTGCCAAAGGGTACCGAGGTTTTTCTCAAGGTAATTTTGGTTCTCGATGCTCTGTATTTAGTACCTGAATTTTGAACACTGTTGGATTATGTAATGTACTGATTTGGTCTTTCTCTAGTACTTACTTTCAGTTCGGAGGTTCTTTGGTTTGATGGATAACTGGGATTTTGATTTTAAAAGTTGTCTTATGAGTTTTCTCACTTCGATTTTTGAACCTTTGCAATAAACAACAAGCAACCTTTTTCGACTTCAGAATTAATACAGATGTTGTGAAAAGTTGGGCTAAGCTTTTACATCCTAGCTTTGTTTTAGCATTTTATGAACATAATGGTTTCTTTATTTCTAGAATTTGAGTATCACTGAAGGCATTGACCATCTACTGGAACATAAATTGTGCTAGACTGCTAAATTGAGCTACGTGGTCCGAATAGTTTACTTAATGTTGGATTTTATAAAAGAACATTTTCTAACTAATTGTTTTTCAAGAAACTTTGCAAATATCAAGTGTTTGCCAAATTGTACCCATGCAACAGTGAACTCTAATGATTTGGTGATTCTTGATGCTTTATATGCTTTTGTATCTAATTCTTTAGATGTCTGTCAGAGACTGGATTGTTCAAAGGTTGTATTCTGACTTGCGATTTTTATAGCGTGATGATCTTTCAGGAATGCAATTGAGTGGTAACAAGGTCAGGAAACTTGAATTCTTGTTGGCAGATGCAGTTGCACAGGGTGCCGATTGTATTATAACTATCGGAGGTATACAGAGCAATCATTGCCGGGCCACTGCTGTTGCTTCCAGATATTTGAATCTTGACTGTTATCTCATATTACGCACTTCAAAGGTACTTACTTATCCAATTGTTTATTCCCACAGGTGCCTTTCCATGCTAGATTTTTTTTTACTAAAGTTAGCTGCAACCTATTTGTTATTCAGGTTCTTGTAGACAAAGATCCTGGATTGACTGGAAATCTATTGGTTGAACGTTTGGTTGGAGCACATATCGATCTTGTTTCAAAAGAAGAGTATGCAAATGTTGGGGGTGTTGTATGTCTCATTGTCTATAATCTTCTTATTATTATGAGATTGGTTAATTGTTTTATGTTGCTTTACCTTGTGGAGTAATGATAAAAGCTTATCAATGTTTAATCTCTTTCATATTGGTGACATGACATATACAAGTATGTCAATTTTGGGGGTGATATGACTCACGTTTTGTTTTACTTTGTTAAATGGACATAGATGGCAGCATTTTCTTAGGCATGGTGAGGGATTTTTGATAAACAGTGGAACTGATTCTGAGCCATGCTGAGGGTTTTACTTTTTCTTTATGAACTATCAATTGTTCAAGTGTCCCGTTTTTGGTTTTCTCATATTATTTTATTTCTTTTAACTATGATATCAGGCTCTTACCAACATATTGAAAGAAAAGTTGATAAATGAAGGGAGAAAGCCGTATGTCATTCCTGTGGGTGGATCCAATTCTTTAGGAACTTGGTAAAGCTTGGTTGTTATAGACCATCTCACCTTTCCTATATACTTTTGAAATTTCGTACACAACCGAGTTTTGTTAGTGGGAGTATCCGATTTATCTTGTTCAATCTTTCCTAGGTTTAGTATAAGTAAATAGCTGTCCAAAACTTGGTTTTTTATAGAGCAATATATTTGCAAAAAACATTCCTTTCACTGAGGAGTGATCTGCAAAATTCCTATATTTCATACTACTATTTTTGGCCCATCTCTTTTAATTTTTTCAAATAAATTATTTTGGCCGCCTTCACATGAAATTTCTTGGGACTTTTTGCAGACCAAGAAATTTCTTGGGACTTCACAAGAATATGGAGGATATATAAAAGTGCTAAATGAGGATTTCTCTTTATTATTGGAGATGTTAAAAGCTAACATACCAGTCTTTGGTTTTTCAGGGGCTACATCGAAGCAATTAGGGAGATTAAAGAACAGGCAGCATTTGATGACATTGTTGTGGCATGTGGAAGGTCTCACCCTTCTCTTTCCCATGTGTTTGTTAGAGACAGTAACATATTATTAAATGACTTTGTGACATGTCATAAGCGCATGAATATAGTTAGACTTATTGTCTAAAAAATAATCCAATGGTATTATTCAATGATCACAAGATTTCTGTGCCTTATTTTCAGTGGAGGCACAATTGCTGGTTTATCAGTTGGATCTTGGCTGAGTAATCTTGGAGCTAAAGTAAGTACGTACGCTTGTTTCCCCTTTTCTGATACTGTCCCATAATCTTGCAAATCACTCACTGGTCTGTCTGTTTATAAATGTCATAATTATATTTCAGGTTCACGCGTACTGTGTATGTGATGATCCTGAGTACTTCTATGAGTATTCTCAAAGCCTACTCGATGGACTTGAAGCCGGTGTTAGTTCACGTGACATAGTCAACATCCGAAATGTATGTAAGCTCCACATTTAACTATTAACCGTTGACATACATACTTCTTCTTATGTTTGACTTCTAATATATGCTTACCACTCTCTGACTCTTCCATAGGCCAAAGGTCTTGGCTACGCTATAAATACAGACGAGGAGCTAAAATTTGTCAGTGATATTGCTCAAGCCACTGGTGTTGTTCTTGACCCCGTCTACAGGTATTATAATATAATATTGCTCGTTTCTAAACAATGAATGCTTCGACTAAATTCATGTTACACGAACGAACGTACATTCCTAATAATATAGATGAACACTTAGTTATGTTTGTTGGTTATGCAGTGGAAAAGCGGCTTATGGAATGATAAAAGACATGAATGAGAATCCAGAAAAATGGCAAGGAAGAAAAGTTCTCTTCATACACACTGGTGGGCTGTTGGGCTTGTATGACAAAACGGAGCAGATGGCCCCGTTGATAGGAAAATGGCGTAGGATGGATATTCACGAATCTATACCTCGTAAGGAAGGCACTGGTAAAATGTTCTAATTCCTTTATGTATCGGATTATTACTCGAAAGATAGAAAAAGGATACAGATTGATACTAATTGCTTGATTATGTGATGTCCCTTTATTCTGGTAATTGATTTGCATATGCTTCTAAATCCACTTAAGTAATTCAAATTTATTTCATCAAATTCAGTAATTGTTTGAAATATTTCATTGTGTTATATCTCCGCGTTTTTTTTTTTAAATAATGGGCCAACCTGGCTCATAATCAACCCGCGGTTCGGAGTTCAGGTTTGAAAAAAGTGTCCACAAAAAAGTCTAGATTTAAAGTGAAACGTGGCGTGAGATGAGACACAAAAATCCTTATTTCCATTTTTTCTCCTACAATTTTTTTTTTTTTTTTTTTTTTTTTTTTTTTTTGTTAACCCAGGTTTAGTCCTGGACCACCCATCACTTGCCTCTCAGCAATGTGCGGAAGTAAATCGCGGGATGTGCCTGAGTTGGTCAGGGTTTGTTCACTCTTTATACTCCTGGCCCCCAAGGGAGCCTACTACCATGGAACTTACAACACCAAGCTGCTCCATCCTCCCTCAAAGATTTTACAACACTTGGCTGCTCCTCCCAGGATTCGAACTCCCCACCCTGGGGGAGTGAGCCCCGCAGTTCACCTCCTTTACCAACTGAGCTGTGCCCCGGGAGGCTCCTACAATTTTTATTCAAACCAAAACAAGTTCATGACAGATAAATCTTATTTTTCTTTATGTAAATAATTTGTTTTGTTCTCAAGATCTCATCATTTTAAAGCTCCACCAAAAATGGTTCCCCAAAACTAGTGCCGGAAAAAGTTCAACAATGTAATGGAGTTGTTTTTCCAAAAAAAAAAAAAAAAAATTATTGTATTGGAGTTGTTTCAATTATTGGGGAAAAATTTCTTCTCTTCAGACATCGCGTAAGTTTATGCCCCCTGCTCCCGCCTTTTACACTAATTTGGAAGTAAAGAAAAAAATTGCTACATCAACTTTGCAAATCAAATAGTTATTAATAAAATTATTGAACAAAAATAAGTTATTATGGAAGACAAAACATATCCCATGAACAAAATCTTAATAAATTATATTAAAAAAAAGTCTTAATATAGTAGAATTATATTTAATCATATTTTGACGCTTGATAAGTTAATTATTAGTAGAAAAAAAAGCAACATCAACATCACATTCGAGTTTGACTCGCATTTTTGTCATTTTAAAGCATGCCCAAACTTGGATTTAAGTTCAATCGGATTTATTTAGCTAGCCCAATTTTCTGTATTCTGAAAATGTTATATAGTTGAATTATATTTAACCATATTTTGACTCTCGACTAGTTAATATGAAAAATGTAATATATTGATGAATGTCTGTGAAATAAATGCTAATTACAAAGTAACACATTATAAAAAGACAATAATCACAATATAATTTCAAATTCGTAAAAAAAACTTATAACTGGTCAATTTGAGGTGGATTTTGATCTTTAATGAATTGGACCAATCGAAATTTAAATTTGTTCCGTTTATTATGGAATATGAATTTTTGTAATTAGAATCAGACTAATTAAATATTTATCAAGTAAAATTCATAATAAATCGAATCAAATTCGAATTGAGATCCGTTCGATTGACAGCCCTAGATTTTAATCAAGCACCAATCTTCAAAAGTTCAATTGTTTGGGCTAATGGGCTGGGTAGCCCATTATCTAGTTTAATGGGCTGTATTGCCCATGATCTAAATTCAACTTTCCACAAAGCCCGCCCACAAGAAAGCACATAATTTCCCGCCATTCAGGTCTGAGCAAAAAAGTCATATTCCTCTGCCGCCCAAACGCAAACATAAACAAACACTTCAAAATTGGGAGATTCAGATTGAAGAGATAGTAACGAAATTTTGGGGGAAAAAATGAGCAGTCTTATAAGGAATAAAGTGCAGAGGAAATTCAAAATGAGGGGATACACTCTCAAAATTGAAGCCCTATCGGAAATTCTAGGTTTCCTCAGCCGATTTCCCGAAGCTGAAGACGAAGCCCTTGATCTACTGCTCGATGAACTCCACCACGTCTCGCGTAATTAAATAATTCACTCAGGTTTCTATTTTTTTTTTCTTTTTGAGTCTGAGATTTTTTTTTTTTTTAATTATATTAGTGAAATCTTCGATATTGGATAAGGAGCCCGTGCAAAGAGTGGTGAGTCTATTACTGGAAGCAGAGGCCGCGGTCGAGGAGAATCCGACGACTAGTAGTGCAGCTTCTTTGAAGATAATTAATGCCTTTGATTTCCCCAAATTTCGATATGACCCGATTAAGAAATTATTTCACAAGTATGCCGCTTTCTTATTATAAAAATTTGTGAAAAGTTTCTATTTTTGACTGTTGATGAGTTTTACATTGGTATACTTTTTTTCACACGTTAATTGGGGGAACACCAAAAATTTAAGTATCCTAATGGTGCAAATGCGAAGAATATTTTAAGAATTTAATCTCATTATTATACTTTTAAGTCAATAAACATGTAATTCAACAAGTGTGTGATGCTTTGATTGGAAGTTACACTCCTTGTAGGTTTGACCAATATATGTTTGAAGCAAGAACTCTTATTGAGGATTTATTCTTTGCTTTCGTAACTTTCTGGTATTTAATGCTGAGTGTTTGAGCTCCTATAGGGACTCTTTCTATAGAATCAAGGATGCCAAGTTGAGATTACTTTGTACTAGATTAGGTGATTCCACATGTGTTAAATGTTTTTTTCACCCACGTGGAAGTACTTAAAGGAGTTCATGCATATGCATTTTCTTTTCACTGGTACCGTGATTTCCTCGCATACACAAAAGTAGTTGTAACTAAGTAATGTAGGATACATATGCCAAATATCATTCATGAATTCATGAATTCTAATTAATGTGTATATTTTAACTCTTCACTCTTTTGAAAATAGGTTAATCATGCTCTTGTTTTTTTCAAACATGTGCAGGTATACAGGGAATCTTCCTATTCATGGTGATGCTTCTGCCAAGGTCACATTGTATAGAGATAGGTTTCTCTTGTTGTTTCAAAGAATTTCTCGCGATCCCCATTTCTCTAGGCCTGTTTTTGATAGTGACATATCTGGTCATGGCAGCTGTCAGGTACTCCTAGCATCTTAAACTAATGCAACCTGCATGAGGATTGCTGTTGAACCTAATTTTAGACAATCACATTGTTATTTTGATACAAATTTTTCATTTTTCAGATATCTCCAATTCAATCACTGGTTGGTCAGACAGGAAAGAGATGGGTGATGGGCCTCATATCTCAGCTGGAGGATGGTCATTTTTACTTGGAAGACTTAACCGCTGCTGTGGAAGTTGATTTATCTAGTGCAATATCCTTTTACTATTCAAATAAATAACTAATTTTCTTTAATGCTTTCTTAGTGGTTTTGATTGGACCAACATGGCTTTCTACCTGAGCTAGAGCTACCATATCATTTAAGGATACTCTCGAACTGAAACCTATCATGTTTGATTGTTTATTATCCATCCATATCCTGTGTTTTAAAGATCTTAGACTTTGTTTTCCAAACCATTTTTTCATTATTATATCATTTGGAGGTGGCTTGAGCTCCTAAATCAAACTTATCATAGTTAATCTGAATACAAAAAGATCATATCTGTTGTTTGGTCAAACATTTATGCCTTGAATCCTTACTGTCAGCATATTGACATATGGTATGATTGAGGAATGTTTTTTTCTAAATGTTAAATAAATAAAAATATGAAGCCTGCAGTTTCCTTAACATGAACTACAGGGTAACGACAGGGTTCTTTGCAGAAAACACTATAGTCTTAGCAGAAGGCGAGATGCTCTTGGATGGAATCTTTCAGGTTTGTGTTCTTTTGCTGCTTTTGACCATGGATAGGCCTTATAGTGTTTAATAAATGTTGCATGTCGCTGGGTTCTGAAATAGCTTTAGTTGTTCGTACTACAAGTCATGCTCTCTTCGGTCACTTGTTCACTTTCTGCTCCTTGAAAGTTATCCTGCACTATTCTAGGAAAATATAAGTTAATCCACATTCTGATACTTGGATAATTATTCATTTCACTTTTGACTTGATTGGCACTAATATATTGGGAATACCAACCTTCTAAAGTAGCACTATATTGGTCATTCAGATTTGTATATTAACCTTCTTGGACCATTGATCATCTAAAGTAAAAATTCAAATAAGGCGGCCCATTCTTGCAAGCATTGAAAGGTGCTATGAAGAAGTCGCTCCTTTTCAATTGTGCTTGTTTGTTTCAGTTAAGAAAAATGTACATTGGATATCTTGTTAATTTTTGCAGAAATTTGTTGAAAATTGACCTGTAGGTGAAAACATGTGGATTTCCCCCGCTAGAGGACAGAGAAAAGGCACATTCAGTTTTTGCTGGAACTGATTTTTTTGGTGGTGGTTCGCTTACAAAAGAGGAGACTGTATCCTATTGGCAGTCCTTACTGATGGTGAAAAGATAAATATATTTTCACATTTTCCCTAACACTTGCTATAGATCAGACTTGCAGAGCTGGAAAGAGGGGCAGTGAATGACATGTTTGTTATACTTTCCGATGTTTGGCTGGACAATGAGGAAGTATAACCTCTCCCCTCCTGTTTATTCTCTCCTTTTGTCTTGCGAGTATGATTTATTAATTGCTACATTCTCTTATCCTTAGAGAAGACTATGGGAAATCTTGCGACCATCTTCAGTGGCTATGAGAATGAAAATGTGGTTCCGTCTCTGTTTGTTTTCATGGGAAACTTCTGTTCTCGTCCATGCAACCTTTCTTTTAATTCTTACTCAAGCATCAGGTGTTGAATTCTCTTTCATGTATCTCATTTTTATTATAGTTATTTGAGTGAGTGAGAATAATAGCAGACAAGTGTTGTTTGCAGATCACAGTTTGGTAAGTTAGGAAAGATGATTGCTTCCCATCAACGTCTAAAAGAAAACAGTAGGTTTCTTTTTATTCCTGGTCCTGATGATATAGGTGCGTTCAATAAAAAATTTGAGGTTTTCTTGGAATGTTCAAACATATGTATCATGTGTAAAAGAGAGAACTACTTTTGATTTTCAGGACCTTCAAATGTCTTGCCCAGATGTTCATTGCCAAGATACATAACTGAGGAGTTTGAGAATCACATTCCAAATGCAGTATTCTCGAGTAATCCTTGCAGGTTCTTGTCTACTTGCCAATAAAATCTGTGTAGCTCTAGTTGGGCATCCTATATCATTTACTTTGTTTGATTTATTGCTCTCTTCTGGTGGTTTTCTTATATCAAGGCCACTATAGATCTGCTGCATTTAATTAATACAAACTCTGATGACTGCTACTATAGTAGTTCTGTGTGTTGTTATTGTGTTTCTTTCTTTACTGAAATATATTTTTCATGCTGAAAACAGAATCAAATTTTATACCCAAGAAATTGTGTTTTTCCGTCAAGATATGCTTTATAGGATGCGAAGAACGTGTCTGATGCCACCTTCAACTGATGAAACAAGTGATCCTTTTGAGCAGGTGAGTCTATCCTTTTGACATCCATAATCCAAAGTAAATTAACTAGTATAATCTCTCAAATCATATGTCTTATCTGCAGCTTGTTGCTACAATAACACATCAAAGTCATCTTTGCCCTCTGCCTTTGAGTATACAGCCCATCATCTGGAACTTTGATCACTGTCTTCATCTCTACCCAACTCCACACACGGTAATATTTTTTCTTTATTTCTAACTATTTAAAAGGTCATAGCTCATAAAATTGGCATAAGCCTTGTTATTTTATTTTTTCAACTTTTATGTAGATTGTCTTGGCTGATAGAAGTGAGCAGAAGGCATTCAAGTACACGGGAATTACATGCTTTAATCCAGGCTCCTTTTCAAATGATTCCACTTTTGTGGCGTATCGACCTTGCTCTCAGGAAGTTGAACTATCAGCCTTGTAAGTACAAGAAAGATTAGTTTCAGTTGATTCTTGTGATTTTCTCAAATGATATTCAACTGGTGACCTTGTTCATGGGAAGTCAATCTATCAGCTATATAAGCATTAATTTTATGTGCAGCATTGTGCTTCATTTAAAGATCACTTGGTTAGATTTTATTTGAAAACCTTCTGCAAATATTATGTCTTATTGTATTTTACTATGATGTAATTTCTTTGAATTTTTTATGCAATTTTATGAGCTCTTTTGGTCTAATCATTAGTAATTGTTTTCATAAGGAGATACTATGTAATGTTAAACTCTTGAAACTAACTTAATATGCCGCAAATATACTCATTCTTTTAAGATACATATAACATATTGTTAGTTGATTCCTATACAAACTTGCTATATTGTTAATGCCATATACGTGTGATTTGCATTTCCTGATAAATAGGGGATGGAATACATTGGTTATGTCTGGATGCATCTTCAACATGTTTTGATATTATCGAGTTAGATATTCTCTTAATTTTGCGTGAAACATGTGATATCTATTTACTTGACGTTTGAGAATTTGTTTCATAATGATGAAAGTATGATGGGTCTCGAAAAGTTGAAGAAATCGTTAGATAGAGATTTGCATCTTACGGTGATAATAAATCAAGGTTGTTATTGAACTAAAATTGTATGATGATATACAATATTATTCTTATAGGATAAGTTAAATAACAGAACGGTATGCTAGTATATTATGAACAGATAATATTTAATTTTTTTAAGCTAGGCAGATTTGCTGTTTCAATTAGTTGTTAAGTGAAGATTATTAAGAATTAGACCTATCAATGAAATTGTGAGAACACTCTAACACGTGCTTGCAAAGTACAAGAATATAGAGGAGACACAATGTTATAAAATTAAATTTGAGAAAGACAATCAACCTCATGCAGTATTCAACTCATAAAGAAGAAACTTCTTATCCTTTACATACTCCTAATTTCAGAACTTATCATGTCTAGTAAATATAAATCTGAGCTAGATTCCAAGTGATTCATGGAAAAACTTACTCCAATTAGATTGAACTAGAACTCTTCTCAGCCATATTTGAGCTGGTTTGAAACTGGATGGGGTCTGCTCGCAGCATTTAATTTCTATATTTAACCTTTGTGTTTGATATGAGAATTTATCTACTAGAATCTGACCAAGTTCAAGACCTCATATTAGCTACTTGAAAGATGATAGTATAATGTGACACATAAGGTAACTATGCTGGCTAGACATATGTATGTATTTAAGTAATGTTAGACCCTTGCTCAGAATCAGAGGGCAACATTAAAATATATAAGCATTAAAATTGAGTTAGAATGATGCTGTTCTGCAAGAACTAATATTATTAACTATTGTATCTCTTAAGATTTGAATATTTTAGAATTCTTATTAATCTACATTAAGTTTAGTACTGCCTCTATATATCAGAAAAATAAACATTCAAAAAGTTTGACTTTTAAGTGTTGAGTTTTCTTCCTTTGGTTTTGTTTGACTAATGCTCGAATGTTCCTAGAGAAACTTAGCAAGATTAAGTAGTAAAGGTTTAAAGTAGAGAAATAACCATTTTCTCTTGGTGTGTATATGAAGGAAAAGCCTGATCAAATAGAACTAAATGTAAATAGGAACATATAGGGTGATGAGATGATGCTTCATGATGTATCAGCTGAACCTTTAATTTTCTTTGTTGCTCTTAGCGTATCTCCTAAGTGGTTTGGTTTTAGCATTTCTTATTCTGTCAAGTGTTAAGCATCATCATTCAATATTTGACTACGATAAAGGTGAGATAAAAATCCGTAGAACAACACGACTTTAAGACACCTTTGTGGAAATTAACGTGGCACAAAATGATACGACATCAAATACGGTGTGGAGGTTCTGTTTTTAGGAAACAGACATTTGTTTCTGTTAGTGGCCTTTCTTCTCGAGTAATTTTGAAGAATCTTATTTTTCCTCCTACTTTTTTTATCTCTGCTACTGTTGTTATGACAATATACATAGTAGACTAAGTCGTTTTAATGTGACAATCATCATGGATTTGTATGATTATTGTGATATTCAAAACTTCAGCCGAAAGGTAGGGATTTGAGTGCATTTCTTCAACTTATCATCTCAATTATACGGGTGTTGTCAAATAGATGTGGCATATGCAAATATGTTATGATTAACAGTTAAATATATTTGTTGGCATAATTTAATTTTTATCCTAATTTATTAGAAAATCCACTTTAGATGTCTGCTACTTATTAAAAGTCAACTAATCATATTAACTGTGAGATACTTCAGACTTGATTTTTGGTATGAATAGTTGTTGGGAATTTGCTGAAAAATATTATATTCTCCATCTAAATATAGAAATGTATGAATTGGTAAGTAGGCAGTGCCAAAGGTGTTGTATTCCATCAAGTTTAGTATAAAACTCTCTTAAAGGAAAGTATCCTTATGGCAACAAGGACATTTAATTCTACATCCTTGTCTTCTACCTACTATCCACAATCTCAAAAAGTAGGTTATACTCAAAATAACCTTTATTTTATTTACAACCTATCTGTTTCTTGAAAAGTGCACATTTAGGGCTATACAACATGTTTAATATTAAGTGGTAGTATATGATAGTACTATAGCTTAATTTCCATGAAAAATAAGGATAATTTCTTAAATATGATTAAAAACTTTATTGCTGCATTGATTATGTAATTAGGTCAGGTAGTTGTAGTATTCTTGAATTGTTATTAAGAAAACCAAGATTATCGTTCCAAGGGGTTCGATCGGCTGTTAGCTTTCATGTGGTGTTGTAGTTGAGAAGTTCATATAACTTCTTGACTCAGAAAGCATTTGTGCCAAATAGAGTGTGGGCTAATGAGTCAAATCAGGTGGGTTGCATAAGTTGAGTCTGAAAATTCAGTCAGAATTAATTAAATTATTGCTAAAAAGTAAATATAGCATTTGTAAGTTTGATGTGATTCAAACACAGTAGAGTATTTAGTTCTGATGCTCTATGGAAATAGTTACTGCTGTAAAGTTATATCAGTGTATGTATGTATGTATGTATGTATGTATTATACACCTGTGACTATGTTCACTTTTATTTACTGCAAAATAGATTGAGACTTAATTACTGATGATCAGTAAATGTATTAGGTAAAGCTGGTGAACAATTCACAAAGTCATCTCCTAATTACTGATCCTGCATGCACCTAAATTTTCAATCTGACTTCATTGCATAAATTTGTTTATTGGTTATGATGATAGAATCATAAACTCTTCTTGCTTACCTTAATTACTGCTTGTGTGCGTTGCAAGGAGGTAAAGAGTTGTTCTACTACGAATTATGTATCTGCTGTTTGATCTGATTGATGAAATTACAAGATTAATATGAAAAATGTGTAATTGTTTACTTGTAATTGTTCGGATACCAACACATGGATTGATCCTAGTCCTACCTGACTTGAACGTATTCCTTTTTAAGTCATGTAACACAATTAGGTTAGCAAGCCGCGCGATGCGGACCTGACCCGAAGGGCATTCTCACAATGAGACCCGATTTTTGACTTTTCATCCTTTTACCAATCTTTATTTCTTCGATTACATGAAATCTTTGATTTGTTCAAATCGGACTCGGTGCTTGCTCAAGTGAACACTTAGTTATTTTTAGAATTGAAAATCAAAACAAATTACTCGAACTTGTTTAATAAAAATATTTATTTGAGCTCAATTTTAAGCTTGATATGAAATTCAAGTCACTTTAAACAATATTTTTTTATACTTATTTGTTTACACTTCTTCCTTTTAAACTTGGCAACTGTCACTTCTAATATCATCTCGTAATAATCCTCAACTAACAGATATAATTTTTTACTCTAATTAAGAGTGGAGGTGGAGGGTAAACAAATCGAATAGTATAAAAAAATAGAGGGAAAAACACTTTTGATACAAAACTTTAGTCCAAAAAACACATTTGATATCAAGTTTTTCGCAAAAAACATATTTCATACCATGATTCGCATCATCTTGACACATTTACTTTTGTCGTCAATTTTCGAACGAAATTCAGCACGTGCCGTTCATGTATCCGTTAAGTTGACAATAGGAGGGAAAACATGCACGAGTTTTAAAGATCCTCTATTTTTTTATACTACTCGATTTGTTTACCCTCCACCTCCACTCTTAAATAGAGTAAAAAATTATATCTGTAGTTGAGGATTATTACGAGATGATATTAGAAGTGACAGTTGCCAAGTTAAAAAGGAAGTGTAATTTTCTTTGTACAAATGGTGGGTGAGTGATGGACATGTACAGTCTGATGCGTGCTCAATTAATTTTAATTAAAAGTTAAATTCAAATAATAATAATAATAAATAAAAGATAAGTAAGGAATGGTAGGCCAACAGTCAAAACAAGTACTCTTTGAGTCACAAAGAAAGATTTCCAGTTTTTGGATGTTGAGAACTAATAATAAGTTTAGTTTCCATTTACAGTTATAACAATATTTAGGTATAACAAGTCAACTACATAAGGAAAGTTTAGTTATCAATATCATGACCATACAAATTATTAGTTACTAGTTTCAATTTAATTTCATCCCGAAATTCATAATATCATAAAGTAATTATTCATATGAATATATAAATATATAGTTAATTTTTCTAAATGAGAGATTGTCTATTGTAAGGTTGTGTTTGGTTAAGTTCGTTAGGGTGGATAAGATTTCATTACATAACTTAGTTCATTTGTCATTTGGTTTGGCATGGTGAAGTTTCAAACTAGTTTTGTGTAGTTAATTCATTAATCAAATGACTTGTATAAGTATAACTTATTTCTTTTATGAATGAAAAAAATATAAGCGTTTCGTCAACTAAGCGTTTCAATTTACATTTAATGTAATAACATTTTTTTTTTTTTTTTAAAAATATCTAAAATTGTTCAGTTTGTTTGAGAGTAGCAGTTCAACTAAAGGCAACCCGATTTCCCACGTCCAGTTCTGAGACAAATATTCAATTAGGTCTTGGAAAACTGCTCGTTCAAGACATGCAGTACCTTTAATCCCATATATACATACTTTTAAATTTTGATTATTCACTCGTAATCATGCATTAGGGTCTAACAATGACACCATACATTTTATACATATATATGTATGTTGATATTATTCATCTTTTTTTTGCAAATAAATAAATACGCTTGCACATGCATATCCCGGGCCCCTCAAATAAATTAAACCTCTTAAAACGGCAATGTTTTTTATTTTATTTATAAAAAAAAAAAAAAGAAAAACTAATGTACGTATGATATATGAAAGAGTTGATGAATTGGATTTGAGTTCCACCATGCATGCATCCACTCTTTTATGAAGAAAAGAAGTAGTCCAGATGCATGCATGCGCGTTTACTATATATATATGATGTATCGATCAGAAATGAGGGTGTATATAGTTAGTTTTGAATTAGGTTAGAGAATATATAGTTAAGTGGATCAATCAATTAACACAAGTGTATATGTATGTATTTTCCATTATATATTAATCTATATATATATGTACAGTTTGAAAGGAAAGAAAAGTATAGCTAGGTGGGTATTGTAGGTTAGAATTTTGTGAAAAGATGTTGAGAGGATAACGACATTTACCCCACCAACCAACCTTAATTTCCATTATCGGTCTACAATTAATTAATTAATTCTCACATATCATACATATATTATATTGATTCACAACAAAATATTTTTATTTATGAATTTTGATCAATCGATCTATATTATTATTTGACACAAAATTAAATGTGACATCAAAGTGTAGATCTATATTATTTGTATTTGTAAGTATATATTTAAAATTACTTACACAGCTAGAATAGAATAAAATATATATATATATATATATATATATATATATATATAATTTAAGCTTATGTATTTGTAAGTAAGTATGTGGTTTTTTAATTTAAATAATAAAAAAGAATTGTTAGCCAAGATGTTTGCATCAATATAAATTATAATGGGTGTGTGCTGGTCTGTCCAAATCTATCTAATTCCCGGGCCACTCTCTAACGAAAAACACTTTCTCAACTAACTAAATTTTCAACTCCTGATCAAATTAATTAAAGAATTTATATATATATATATATATAAGTAATTCGCTTTAATTTTCTCATGATCCTTTAGCTTCCACTTGTTATATATATATATATCGATCTTCACTTTTCTTCTGTCCTTCCAATTCCAATTCGAAATCTCTCTTTCTCTATATTGGATCTCCCTTTAATTCCGATCATCATATATATAAATATATATATATCAATTAAGCAGATCAAACCGGCTGGCTTTTGAGTTTTGAGGTCTTTTAAGTGATCACATAATATATATATATATATATGTGAAGAAGTAATTAATTAAGCTAGCTAGGGTTTGTTTCATCAACACAGCTAGCTAGCTAGAATAATTAATCATCATCAATCAATATATAAATAAATGATCATGTGTAGTAGAGGGCACTGGAGGCCAGCAGAGGATGAGAAGCTGCGAGCTTTAGTTGAAAGATATGGACCCCACAATTGGAATGCCATTGCTGAAAAACTACATGGCAGATCAGGTACGTACGTATGTATATAATTCATCATATATACATCCTCATCATCCTATATATAATTTTTTTATTTATTTATTTATCTAGGGAAGAGTTGTAGGCTGAGATGGTTCAATCAGTTAGATCCTCGAATCAACCGCAACCCTTTCACAGCGGAAGAAGAAGAAAGGCTTGTCGCTTGCCATAGGGCCCACGGCAACCGCTGGGCCATCATTGCTAGACTCTTTCCAGGTCGAACCGACAATGCTGTCAAGAATCACTGGCATGTTATCATGGCAAGAAAATGCAGATCACAGACCTCCTCCAAATTTTACAAGAATATGATGATCAATAAAAGTCGACGCAATCATGATCCCCCGCCCTTAACTACTAATTCTAATATGCAACAAATTGATCAATTATCCGACGGAGGAGGACTCCTTCATCACTATCATCGTCCTCTAACATGTACTAGTAATTATCCCAAGGACCTTCAATTTATTCCTCATCATCATAAACTCATGATGATCAGGAATAATATTCACCATATCAACATTCATAAAGGTAATTAATTACTTTATTTATTTATTACTATATCTATATAGGATCAGGATCGGAGGAGAGATTTAATATATATATATATAATTAATTATTTACACTTTCGCTTACTTTACACATTTAATTTGAATACCACAATTAATATTGACTCATGATTTAGTTTTCCCCTCAAATATTTGAACCTGCAGTCGTCCACTAATTAAAGTATATATCATCAAACCCTAACATTTCTTTCAAGCTAATTAATATCAAATTGACAAATATTTGTGCTTGTAGTTTCTGCCCACAATGCCTATTAAGACACGGACATACTTTAATGGTTCAACTTTTTTTTATGCAAAACGTATTTACTAAATCTTTTTAGAACCGTCGAATTGTGGTATTGAATGTGTTTTTCAGAAAATCTAATACTAAATTTGTAAAATAAGGTAAAGTATTGTATGTAAAAATGTAATTCTCTTAGTTATATAGTACGGTCCTAATCATTTTGATTTATTCAATAATTAAATCTTGGTTTCAAATGGAGTACAAGAATTAATCCATAACTTCGCATGCATGCCGTGTAGCACAAAATGTCAACTTATATTGTCTAAGCATCGCTTGCTCGAGATATGATTTCAGGCATCAAATCCACATCATATCCTGTTTTGTATCAGTTATTATCAAAACCCGCATAATTGAAAAATATGGGTCTGAACATGAGGTGATACATAATTTATTCCACGTGTAATAATGTTATTGTTCAGCGCGCTGTCACGTGTGTTTGGTGACGTGGTAAAATTAATTCATGCCCGCGTGTGGCAAATATGTGCATGCATGTTCTCATCATTCATTAATTAATGTAGTAATAATATTTGAAAATAATGCAGAAAGGAGTAAAGCAGTGGAGTATTATGATTTTCTGCAAGTGAATACGGACTCAAATCGAAGTGAAGTAATAGATCATGCAAAGAAAGATAATGATGAAGAAGAAGAAGAAGAAAAAGAAGTGGAGCAAATGCATGAAGATGAAGATGATGATGATGCAGTTGCTGCTCTTCCATTTATAGATTTCTTAGCAGTGGGAACTGCAGGCTCATCAACTTCTTAATTAAATAATGAGTTTGTGATCATCAGATCGATCAGGTTAAGTTACACATGATCAATTTCAGATGTATTTAGCTCGATTGGTTAGTTAATAGTTTGTCTAACTTTTGGATAAATATCTTTGAATATGCATTAACAGCTAGATGCAATATATATACACTCGGCAGGCTAATTATATATGTACTCATATATTGAAATGAAAATTAGGAATCTCTTTTACTTGATGATTAATGTTTAATGCAACAAATTAAATACGGTCTCTCCCATTTTTTTCTTTTGTCACATTTAAATTTGCTGGTTTCTAAGATATATGCTACTACGTTTAATGCAATACATATATTGTTTAACTAACAAGACTAGTAACGAGCAAAGTAGACTTGATATATATTGGAGCATTTCAAATATATGTTTTTGCATGGAAACTCTTTTTAACATATCATCGGATACATTAATAAGTGGACACCTCTTTCTTAAAAGTAATTCGAACCCGAGTTGCACGTGGAGACTAGCTACTCCCTTCCACCATATATGTAATATGTTGGCTAGGTAATTATCTGTGTATACACATTTCTATAAATGTTGGTGATTGATAAAAAATAAAAAAAGTGGAAAACATCCCAAAATTGAAAATTTGGTGTGTATGATACCGTGCATGCACCTTTAAATAGGGTATAATACTTTTTAAAAGAGATTGTATCAAGGACAAGTCAAGGTTAGAATTTTGTGAGGCGGATAGAAATTTTGATCTCATGAAAATTCTTGTCCAAGTTTGGCTTGCCCAAATCCATCCAATCACCAAGCAAGCGTATTACACTTGCTTTTTGATTGGTCACTCTCCTGGGAGTGTCATGTAGTTATTTTAGGTTCGACCAAACCCGATCTGAATAAGAATTTCTCTTGATCTTATAAGATAGGGGTCGTGGCACTATGATCCGACAACGAACTCTTTAGAAAATGATAATCGTAATCCCAAATATTAAAAATCATTCACATTTAATTAAATCGATCGTCAACCCTCATTTTTTTTAGTTGAAAAGGTTACGTACCTTACACATACAGGTCATCGCCATTAAATTGTTAGGGAAGAAGACAAATATAATATACTCGCAATTCATCCAATATATATCACCTATGATTGTATGGGTATAAATAAAATTCTTGACTGGGAAATGACTAACTCACACAAAGTAACAGATACAGATTCAAATCTCAACTAGGAGAGATTCTCATATATTAATCTCAACTAGGAGAGATTCTTATAAATTAATATGTATAGCACCTCAAAATATATTAAATCGGGTCTAAAATCTTAAAACATTTGGGAAACCAAAAACAAAATCTTAATTAGTAAGAAACCAAATCATTTATATTCGCATAAATAATTCGCCCGGTTTGAATACTATAGTTCTTCTTTATTACATCTAACCAACCAGTATTAGATTCTAATGAAAGGAAGCATTCAACAAGGGGAGAGAGAGAAACATCAACCACGTTCAATTAAGATAAAAGAAATCGAGCTTCGTTTCTTCACCATACAATTAACAATCAAAATTGGATAAACAGCTATTTCACAAGCTATTATAACTAAATAACCTAAAAGGATTATCAAACATCATGTACAACAAGAGTGGATAACTTAATTCCTCTCCGCAAAACAAAAATCAAAGAAAAGTAAAAAAAATCCTACAAATACATACTCCATGCAATATTACATTTCAATGGTGATAAATCAGAATACAACTTGTTGGCAGTGGGTAAACTAAGATCTTGTTCGCCTTCCAGTTGAGCAGGCACTAGAAAATTACAACTCCGTGGGAGAACAGTTGATTTGAATTAATGAACAGGCCAATATCGAGGGAATTTTTCCTCCAATCTTACGCATGAGCTCATAGAAACGAGCGAGCAACTTTCAGGACCGAGATAATCAATCCATGAAACTTATATAGTCTTTAGGATGATATTGGTTCGTAAGGATATTGTAACCATGGATGTTTTAAAGCCTCTGCTGCAGAAGGTCGCTTATTCGGGTTTACTTCTAGCAAATGAGCAACAAAGTCAATGAATCCTTGGTCTCCCATTGGCAATCGATGTCTTAAAGATGACTTTTTGGGTATCAAGTATTCTAGCCTGCTCGTTTCCTGGGGAAAATAGAAGAGGAGCTCAGTATATAACATGGACTAAGATTATTTTCGAAATTTAAAGTATGCTTCTCCCTCGAGTGTAAGCACCCACTAACTTCACTCATAGATTAAATTCATTTTGGGTTTATTTCCTTTTTCACAAATGAAAACAACTTTTACTAGTGCAATCCATCATCATGTTGTTTATGTGGGTGAGTTCTTAATCAGAAAAAAATCAACTCATAGTGAATGAAAGGCACGGCTGATACATCATTAGCTTAATAAACTGGTATGCGACTTCAAATAGTGAACTACACTGGACCAAATTTGGAGGTACTATTAATTTGAACATAGATTTGAGGTCATTATGAGTACTATTGGAAGAAGCTCTAAACAGATAATGCAACAGATGGATGAAAGAAAAACAGATAAAGAAGGTTACCTGGTTCCTTTCATAAAGCATGTGATTTTTAGTGAAAAATTTGTATGTATCTCGTCCTTTCGCAAGCATCTCTTGCTCAATCTGGCCTATGATTCCAATTACTCGAGCAAGTAAAGTAGCAGGAGAATCATTTTGAAAGAGCACCTGTATAGCAGCAGTACTTTACTTCATTTAGGAGTGTTTCAAGAGGTAATTGCACAATAGAAAACTCAACAGTATGAAGGATCTTTTTTACATCACATATTTGTTTCAGGAACCTATTATGTTCCTACAATAAAATGAAATTATTGAAAGGGAAACAATAAAACTAATATTTTGACATCTTGTTCAAATACAGAGGGCCTATTTGTCTCGCATATCACAAAAATATTTCGTGTTTGGGAAAAGCGAGAGAAACATGTTTTCTACTTTCTGAAATAAATTTAACCATCTCTCAATTTTCCCAAACTACTCTCTCAAAAACCAAACAAACAACAATTTTCTTATCTCTAAAAAAAACCTACACTCAACTTTGATTTGACATAAATATCTTTCTTACACAACTTATCTCACATAAAAAACATGATTTGACAAAGTTTTACACATCTTACACCTATTACCTAAACAATTCCAAAAAAAAAAAATACACCTATCTTATTTCCCAAACAATTCTCTCAAAACCCTAACAAACAACATTACGCGAGTCGATGATATTTCACAAACCCCCACTACTTTCCCATACTACTCTCCCGAACACCAAACAAACAGGCCCACAAACGTGGTGGGGATAGAAATAGAAGTAAACATAAGCACTTTAAACACCTAATCTTTGACAAGAAAACAAACAATTACAAGTTTCTCGATTTTAGTACTATGAATAAGAATGCTGGAAACTTGAAAAGTAAAACACAAATGAACTAGAAAACTACGGATAAGAACTTTACATTGCCAGTGCAGAGTTCTGCCAAGATGCAACCTAGGGACCAGATATCAATCTTTTTGTCATATGGAAGTCCCAAAATAACCTCCGGTGCGCGGTATGACCTAGATTGGACATATGAACAAAGATGATCTGTTTCGAAGCAACTACTTCCCAAATCGATGACCTTCACCTCACATCTACTGTAACTTTTCACCAATATATTTTCAGGCTTCAGATCACAATGTATGAGGCCTAGACCATGTAAGAATTGAAGCGCTTCCAAGCACTGAATAGTGATTGACTGCACATCAACATTGCAAGTCAGGCAGTCAGCGACCAAGATTGCAATAAAATATAGCAAAGGGCAATTTTTTCTACAAACCTGCAGTCTTGGCATCGTAAAGTAGACTTCTCCCCCTGATTCTCTGTTAAACTTGTGAAACTCGTACAGGTTTGCTTTAAGCAATTCACACACAATCAACAAATGCTCCTGCATATATAAATACTGATCAAAAGTGGCCAATTTTCACGCACGAAATTTATCTCATTCAACATCGCACTGCACATTCAAATCAACGCAAAGCAAGAACCACTACTTATTTCTAAATGAAGGGACAATATGTCTTCAAGATCCAAGGATAATCACTAGGTCTGCAGCTGCTAGTGTTGAGAAAAGATAAGCACTATTCATGCCAGCTCAAGATCTTTAAAAAAATTAAATTGGATTAAAAATTTGAATTCTTCAACGTGTTTAAAGTTGATGGAAATAGATGGGGCAATCTGGGGAATGTCATCAGGCAAGATGCCTTAAGGTAAGTGCAAACAATACCGGAACGCCTATGTAACACTAACTTTTGTTAATGGATGTAATTATTGATATTTTACACTTGAAGCTTAGACCAGGATATGAGGAAGTGTAATATTTTGCATCGATGTTAACTGAGGAAGCAAAATTAAAGATGTTTAACCGTCTTGTGACCTGTTCTTAAAAATAAACATAACATCCTTACTACATATCACATCAGACTAATTTTAAATGGCATATTGACAAAAGGTTGAACTAAAATATGTTGTTCTGTTCAATGTAACGAAGCCAATCTAGTATTTTCTTTCGTTAACATATGTAGAAGTGCAATGACTCCAGAAGCAAGGTCTAGCCAATGCTATAAAGGTTACTGAATAGAGGTTCATGATTTCGCGCATACCACTAATCAAGCATTGATTTTTGCCCTTACTGGTCTCATATTAAAACACCAAATTTTAATTTGTCAAGCGAAAATTCCCAACTTTGACATAGACAATAAGATGTCACTGAGTCCCAGAAGCAATGATTCTTATGAAGTTATGATGAATGTCTTGAGCCACTTTGCCTCAGAGCCATTTTTCTCATTTTTTCATATTTAAATACTTTGAATTTTATCAAGTACAAATCCAAAACAAGGTTTACATAGTAACACAGAAAAAGTTGAAATGTTGACAACATTTACTGAGCAAACAAGAACGACGTTGTCCAGGCTCTATGCCTATAAAACTTGACAGTTGGCAAACATTGCATTACTGTTCATTACATACTTCTGCACTTTCATATTCTGCAAAGCTTTGTGTTAACAAAGGTAAACTCAGGAGACGAATTACTTTGATTCGAAGAAGGTTCGAGGAGTCGGAAGAAAATTAAGTCACACAACTTGGTAATAGCTAGCAAGAAGAAAATAGGCTTCGAAGCCCCTGAAAATAGTTTATGTATAAAATTAAATAAGAAAGATGAAAAATTTAGCTTGTCATCACCTGTGTCTTGATCATGTGTACAATAGTTTAACTATATATTGGAGTATATGAAAGTCTCAGTGAGTTAATGCTCAAATGAAGTGATGCTAACTAAAGAAGGTGTGATTAATTATCACTTACTCGATAATAAAAATAATCATACAACCGCAGAAGATGATACTTGTCAGCAGGATCATGTTTGTTCACATACTTGAGAAGCTTTATTTCATCAAGGCTCTGATCAAAAAAATCCTTGTTGTTCTTTATAATCTTCACGCAGACATCCATGCCAGTGTGTAAGTCATGCGCCTGAATGGCTTTGCTGAATGCAGCTGATCCAAGATATTCAGTGACATGATAGCGTCCGGCGAGGACTGAATTTAAAACGACATGAAAATTTTTGTCCTCTTCAAAGCCAGTTCTGAACCATAGAAATTCATAATGAAGAAAACTTGATTTAATATCACATCTAGGAATTTGTCAATAAGGTAAACATATATGGAAATGGAATAGCATCATTTCGGCAATGTAGAAAGACATCGACAGACTCTCTTGTATACTGAGTTCTTTAACAAGAGTTATAAACATATTAGTGCTGCTGCTAATCGGCAGAAGCAATTTCCCCAAATCCATTTAGGATTTAAGATGCTCCAAGCCTACCAAATTCAAATATAATCAATTGGTCTATATAGATTTCATAAATTTGTGATATGAAGATGTACTGATCCAAGAGCAAAGATAGAAAACAAGCTCTAGATAGCATAAATATCTGTTAAATAAGTTAAAAGTCATCCACATATACCATATTTATCCATATCCTAATAACTCTGAATAACTAGCAAGTGTGGGCATCACTGATTACTGCTGCTATATATTCCAAACCTTCAATTAAATTGGATTATTGGAGCTGGAATATAGGCATGGGGTTAGGAGAAAATTGACTTCGCAGAAACCATCTTCATGCCCTTTTAAAAACATGACCTATATGTTTTTTTTTAAATCCGTTTAAATTTGTTGGTCTTAGCAACTCTCTAAGCAAATCAACAAACTACAAGGATTTTCGAAAAAATGTTAGAAGCCCTGTTTTTCTCTTAAAAGAAAAAACAAAATATGAAAATGTGTATAAATCATGCTATCTAACCTTAGAATTTACACCATTTCATATTTTGTTTTTACTTTTAAGAGAAAACAGGGCTTCTAACAATATATGAGATGGTAATATTAGACAATGTAAATTCTCTCATATATTGTTCTGAATTTACTTTGTCAAACTAAAGCCAGAATGAAGCTATCCACAGGAAAGAAGAATTAAGTTGAGATTTATTATTAACATGCTTAAGATTAGCAAAGCACATCATTCTGAGGGGAACCCTTGTATACACATCTTATGTAATAAGACCTACTCATTATTATATGATCAATGACGGAAAAGTTGCATGCCTGTTTTTTCTGTGGACAATCTTCAAATTAAAAGTTTCAAATTCCTCCTCTTGTGCCTTGATCTGCTTCACTTGCTCTTGCACAGCTGCAGCTTCCTCGTCTTCCAATGATGTCCCAGGATCTTCTTCTCTTACACCAGCAGTTCTTACATCCTCTTCTTTCTTTACATGTTCCCTTCCAATATAGCCATAATTCGATAGAGATGACGGACTAGAATTTGTTGATTCTCCATCATTAGCATTATTTTCATCCCTTGAACTCTTAACTGGTGATGAGTCACTGCTTTTGCGTTTCCATGACGCTAGCGAATCATCATTAGCCACACCACAATCATCAGCTTCATCACTGACAACAGTGTTGCCCTTATTTGACAAAGATTTACTAGATCTTGTTTGTATTAACTGCCCATCTTTAGGAGGAGGAAATGAGAATCCTCCTTCCATGAGACTCCTTGACTGTGTATAAGCACTCTTATCTTTATCCATTACATATTTATCAGAATTATGTTTCTTTGTTCTATTTTTGTCTTTCTTGGACCGTTCTGGAGTATTCTTATCTAAGTCATGCTGCGAGTTTCTAGATCTACCAATAATTTCATGATCTTGAAAGTACTCCAAGTCCCCCTCACTACTACCTCCAATCAAACTTTCCCGTACTTCAGTGCCTATATCAGCAGCATCACTGTTGATTCCAACTCCAATGGATCTAACTGAACCGTGTTGATCATCATCCATGCAGATATCATCTAGATGTGGCCTTCCACTGTCATTCGTGACTTTTCCATCCCCTAGCATAATGAGTTCATTTGTCTGAGTGACAAACCCCTGCCAGACGGGTTCAGCACGCATTAAATCCAGCTCTTCCACATCCATCAGTTGTCCATCATATTGACCAATCAAGTCACCTCCATTGTTCCTCCTGTACATCTCAGTTGGATCATTTGAAGTTACAACTGGATCAACAGTTTTTGACTGGAAATATCGCTCCCCAGAGAGGTAAGAATCCTCCTCTGCAAATGACTGGTCATCTTCATCATCTTTGTTCTGTCCCGTTTCTTGAGGGTCTGGAACGCTCCCATGGCCTGTCCCCTTCTCGTTATCACTTGGGTAATCAATTTCATGTGCCAGAAACCAGGTCTCATCTTCAATAGGTTGTCTCATATAACCCACGTCGTCATCGTCTTCATATTCATCAGAGTCCCAGTACTCATTAGGATAGTCAATGGATTCACTCAATCCATCACCTATAGTTGCAAAACCAGAAACAAGATCAGAAGTATCCTCAGCAATACCCTGACTCACAGAGAGCCAACTGCCTCCTCCTGGTCTTTTCCCTATGCATCATTGTTATGAAAAATAGCAATCAATTGAAAATCTAGAGAGCAAGAACATGAACCAACAAATAGTTCTGCAAACAAAAAGCATGAAGAGAAATTTTATAAGTGTGAAATTCCGCATCAGATTTTGGGAATCAATACTAATGATCTTTTCCTTGTAAATCATAGAAGCCAGTCAAGAGGAAAGAAAATGCAACCTCTCACACCTTAGATATAATAAAGTAGTACATATACAAAAAACAAAACGGAAAAACAAGTATCACGCAAACTTAAGCAACCAGACCGTGTTCACGTAGTTTAAGAGCAGTATTTTTAACAATTTGGTATTTTGGTAGTTGGGCTGCATTTTTCATTTTGTGCGTAGTGCCCTTCGACTAGTATAGTTAGTAGTAAATCAATATACACCACAAACATCACTCAATTCATTGTACTGACAACAAATTGTTTTTAGTCTAAGAGCAAAGGCAGAAATAGCAAACCGTACTTAAGATTCAATTATTATTTACGGTAGTTTGTCAGAAATTCTGATGATATTGTAAATATTGCGGAAACATAAATATCATAAAATGCATCATAGTGGAAATTAATAAACATATAAGATTTCAGGGCAAACCTGAAGAACTGATTTCTTGACCAATTGGTACATCCAAGAAGGACCCTATGAGATAAGCATTGTCAGCATTTAATATCTTTGGACCTGGGCCATCACGTTCATACTTCTCTTCCCAGTGAATATTGAAAGACTTATCTTCTGACTTAAGTCTCACAGGTGGTAGCCTTGGTAACTCTTCCTTCTGGTTTTCTGACGCAGGATGAAATTCTATTTCATCAAAATCTTTACGCTCGCCTCCCTGAGTTTTCCCCAAGTACAGAGCTCTTCCCACCTCATCCACTTGCCCCTTTATTGCTGATCTAATGTCACTGAGTTCTGCTTTCCCTTTTCCCTCCTTTTTATCAAAAATGGCACTAGCACTATCATAACTGGTGGATGTGTCTCCCCTGGGGAAAGGCAGAACAGTTTTGACAGAACAATCTTTCCAAAGCTCGGAAGATGGATGGGCAGATACATCACTGCTGGACCAGGGATTATCAACAAGACCATCCTTCGAGCTTGTACCACTTGGTCTTCTTTGTTGTTTAACTACATTAAGCTCACTCTTCTCATGCTTCAATTGTGTACTAGCATCATTAACACTACCAGGCCAAGATATTTTGTTTTCACCAGAAAAAATAACATTTTCCCCTGATTTTGAATTAACGCTACCACTATTGAGAGTCTCAGCTGACTTCAACTTTGCCTTCCCAGAAACTTGGAATCCTGAAAAGTTGTTTTCAACAACATTGCCACCATCTTTCTGATAAGTAATTGGACCGTTGCTATATTTCCATGAATATAAATCAAGCACGGTATCATCTGAATTCTTGGAGAAGGTGAAATTCTTATCAATCTTTCCAACACTCTCTTTAATGTTGTTCTGCTCCCCAATAAGACCACAGCTTTGCGACTTGCTCTCAGACCCATTTCTCCCTGTTCCACACTCTACTTCTTTCACAACTAGCTCCTTAGAAGGCTCAGCACTACTTGAGGTTGGGGAATACTTAATACCTTCCCCACTATGCCACAAACTATCTATATTTTGATCTTCTTTAACTACTTTTCCCCCATTTATTTCTTCTCTTGATCTACTACCTGACTCATCATCAAGCTTAAGCTTTTGGAGGATTACATTTAAGTCGGGTCTGTTACCCAATTCACTTCGCAAAGCAGCCTCTGCTTTTGAAAAATTGTTCCTTTTCAGGAAATTCAATATAACATCTACTGAACTTGAATCAGCCATTTATATACAAAGGCACACTTCCCAGAAATCCAAAGAACAAAATACTAGAAACTCCACTCAACTAAACCTGGAAAACAGAAAAACCAAGAGTAGGAACCTATTATTTTAAACCACATTTCAAACTCTCATTTACCATTATGCTTTACGAACTAAAACATCAAAAGGAAAGAGCCTTCTTTAGTTCAACACACTATTTATTAAAAATAAGAAGCAGAAACCAAAATTACTTTTATTCCTTGTTCTACCTTAAACCACAAAACCAAGCACAATAAGCAAATAAAAGAAAAGCAGAGCTAAAAATGTCCAGTAACCGAAGTAAATGGGAATTTCTTGATCCCAATACATAGAATCATATCAATGTTCACAGTATTTAAGGAAGCGGTACCCTTTTCTAGGGATTTAACATAAAGATCTGCGCTTTGGCCGAAACCCTAGAAAGTACGGATACTTATTGACACAAGGAAACTGAAAATGCGAGCAATTGTCGTAATGAATCAAATGAAAAAGGAGAAAAATGAGTCAATAAAGAAGAAAAAGAAGCTTACAGATCGAAGAATATGCTCTTTCAGGAGCCAAACAGGTAGCTATTGAGTCCATCGCCCAAACTTAAGAAAGGAGATTAACATTTGAAAAACACACACTCCACTTTTGCAAGAATATAAAATTGTAGTATGAAGAAAGAATCTCAATTTTTTTATTTAATATATATTTTGGCGTTTTGGTTAATTTTATTGCTCCTTTATTTATTTCTGCATACATAATTATTTATGTATAAAAGACCTGCAAAAATATCAGGCCTTGGCATGGGATAAATAGATAATAGTATGTAGTAGTATATTTTACTTGGACTTCACTAGAGGATCCAAATAATTTTATGATCACAATACCTGGTTTCTATTAAATACTTACATCTCCTGTAATTTAGTAAATAATATCATTTCATTGTTGCAATGGCTGCACAAAGTATAATAGCACTAGTTTTTGTAATCTTTCAGTCTTTCTATATTGGATTCTTCAACAAATTATAGTTTTTAAATTAAATTTATTTTTACAACCACCATTTTAAAAAATAAAATCATATTTTTTCAATTTTTATTTAAAAATCCACAACAGATAAGATTTTTTTTTTTTAATTAACATAAGAAAATTATTGAGTATAATATTAAAAGGTAAGAATGAATTTTGTCTCTGTGTAAATGTATTTTGCGTGGGTTTCGATATTTTGCATTCTAGATTGCTATTTTCAAAATTCTTTTAAATAACTTTTATATATATATATATATATGGTGGTTGAGTTTTTAAAAAATGTAAATTAATATTTAGTAAGTAGTTATTATGATTTAAACATTTGAGGGGTAGTTTTTATGTTTCGAGATTTTGGATAAGAAGTTATTGGTTAGTGTTAATTCATGTTCGGTGAGAGAGCTGTGAAACAATATTAGACATGTTAGTTTCTCTTTTCAACACTAAACAATTCAAAGAATTTATTTTTTCAATTTATGTTCATTAACTTGATAACTAACAATATAAATCCAAGTTTCTCTTTTGATTTCACACGACTAACAAACAAAAATACTATTTTTTTAATTGATTTAACAATATTCACAGTTAAAAATTCAAGATTTCCTTTTTATCTGATAGTGTACCATGTATACTTCTTCAATTACATACATCCAAAATTAATTCAAACATGTTTCAATTTTTCAACTCCACAAACATATTGATGTAATATACACAATTTAATAATAATGCAACAACACTCCAAACACATTTAAATGTTTGCATTTAAAAAGATGGAATTTTTTTTACTTTGAAGCTAAACCAAATACCTTAAGAGCAAATAAAAAGCAATCCAAACATCTAGCCAAATGACTGTTTCAAACACATATTTCAATAGGTTAATAGTGCGGCCGGTAATCTTGCCGTTTAGGCTTTTCTCCTTAAATTCGAATGTTTGTACTAATATTTGTAATTTATCGCTTTCGTGCTTTTGAGATGGGGGTTACCTCTCATAAACAATTTATTTTTCGTTTGAGTTTAATAATATATTTATTTATATATAAAAAAAACATGACCATTATATTTTGGACGGTATGGATAGCTTTCAGTAAAACGTGATTGTTTTTAGTGAAAAGATAAAAAAAAATATTAGGCCATCTCCAATGGAGATGGCCGGGGCCGGGGCGGGGTCGGGGGTCGCGAGGGAAGCCGTCTCCAGTGGGGGCTGGGCTCGGGGCGGGGCGGCGGGCGGGGTGGAACGGGCTGGGCGCAGGGCTCGGCGGAGCCCTGCGCCCAGCCCCGGGGTCGCGTGGGCTAGGCGGAGAAGAAGAGGGGCGGCACCTGACTTGTTCTCTTTTTTTTTTTCTTTTTTCTTTTAATTGTTTTATTAATTTTTGTTTATATATATAAAATTTGTTATTTAAAGTAATTTTTAATAAAATTAAAAGTTCCTTATAATTAAATTAAATTTGTAGAATTGAATTATTTAATAAAATGTGTTAGTATTTAATAAATATATGTAGTCACCAAATTTGAATTGAATTATTTAATATAATAAAATTTATTTTTTAAAAATAAAAAATTTGTATAATAAAAATTTGTTAGCATAGATAAATTTTTTGCATTTAATAAGTTCTAAATAATAAAAATTGGGCTTGTCCGAAAGCTAGAGAATTGGACTGCATTCGTGTCCGCAGGTCGCGGGCTCGCACAAGTCTTGAAGAGACGAAGTGAATTTGGATCCATGATTTGCACCCCCCCCCCCCCCCCCTGCGCGCGAGGGAAGAGACTTCTTGTAGCTAAGTAGTTACACAACTACATTGACAAATCATATATAAACCTCAAGTTTTTTCACTCCACTTCCAATGTGGGATAAATGCCAATTGCATTTCTTTTCTTCCATTTCAAGAGGTGATTTTTGAGTGTCAATTTCTCATTCATCCGAACTCCGATTTGGACACACGATATACCGTTTTAATCTACTCACGGAGTAGAATCTAATTCCAGAAAAACCCGAATGAATTTTATATTTATCAAATTTTATTTTAATTATAGATGATAGTGGGCAAGGAAAGAAAATGGAATTAATTTCCCATTCACCCGAACTCTCTTTAATTTTAATATTTTAATATAATTAATAATTTAATTACAAGATGTAAATAATTATTAGTATTATTAATATTAATATTAAAAATAAAATTAAAACTATAATATTAATAGGTGAGAGTGGACAAAGGAAAAAAATGGAATTAATTCATTTCCGGAGCCCTACCATTGGAGACGACCATGCAGGGCTCGGGGGGGGGGCCAGGGCTGGCTCGGGGCTCCGGAGCCCCGGGGCTAGCCCTCTCCATTGGAGATGGCCTTAGAGGTTATGTGATTGGGATAACTTAATAATTAAACCTGTTTCACTTTATTTCAAAGGTTTTAAGTTTTAACTTTTAACCAGCAAAACACAACGTTAAAAATGGGCCCGTATGTATCCCAAATCCCAATATTGTTTAAGTATTGTATACTTGGAGTTGGTGATGTGATTGGGATAATTATTGGCCCATTTTCTTGATAAATGTTTGCCACAGATAACTTTAAAGATTCTAGCATTAAGATAAAACATTAAAATGGGAAATCAGATGACAAAGAAATCATTCATTATTTCACTTATTTATGCATGTACAAAAAAATTTAAAAAGTACTTTACGTGTATATTTTGATTTTTCTTTTAATCATAAACCAAGTCCAGTATTAAATAACGTCTGAATATATACTTTTATTATAAAAAGAAAAAAAAAATTAATGGGAAACAAATGTATTACAAAATCAAATACTTATATGCTATCTTTAATATAATTTTTGAAAACTAATAAATTTCAATTCTACACAAAATAAAAGCGCACAAAAGTTACAAGTATGGACAAAATAGAGGAGACATATCAGGGGAAAATGCATATTACTACCCTGTGATATCGAAAACCTGCAAATAACTACCCTGTGAAATTTTTTTTGCACCAGACTTCCTTATGTTTTCAAAAACCCTGCAAATTACACCCATTCCGTCTCCCTCCGTCAATTTTTTGACGCGCGTGTATTCTACGCCCCAAAAATGCGATTTTTTTTTGTTTCTGACGTAATTTTTCATTCAAAATGACAAGAATACCCTTGTAACTTTGAATCTTTGCAGAAAACTTCCTTGTGTTTTTTAAAGTTTGCATAAAACCTCCTTGTGTTTTTTAAAGTTTGCAGAAAACTTCCTTGTGGTTTTTAAAGTTTGCGTAAAAGTTCCTTGTGTTTTCCACCGTTTGCAAAAAACTTCCTTGTACTTTTGGAAGTTTGCGTCAAACTTCCTTATGCTTTGAAATGTTTGCAAAAAACTTCTATGTTTTTCTTAATGTTTGTAGAAAAGTAACTCATATTTTTTAATGTTTGCGCAAAAAATTCTTGTACTTTTAAACGATTGTTCAAACTCCCTTATACTTTTATACTATACCCATAATTTTGTATGTTTTAAACTTCGCACATAATATCTCTTCTTTTCTTTGTTTGTTCCATACGAGAAGCGAGAGAGAGAAAAATTAGTGAGAGTTCTTGTAATTGTAAAAATATAATTTTTTATTAATATATAAGGGGTTATTTAGGCAATTCAATTAAAAATTAACAATGTCAATGATTAACGGAGAATGGGTGTAATTTGTAGGGTTTTAGAAAACACAAAGAAGTCTGGTGCAAAAAAAAATTCACAGTGTAGTTTTTTGCAGGTTTTCGATATCACAGGGTAGTAATATGCATTTTCCCCGTTTATAAAAATATAACTTTTTTATTAATATATAAGGGGTAATTTAGGCAATTCTATTAAAAATTAACGGCGTCAATGATTAACCGAGAATGGGTGTAATTTGCAGGGTTTTTGAAAACACAAGGAAGTCTGGTACAAAAAAAAATTCACAGGGTAGTTTTTTGCAGGTTTTCGATATCACAGGATAGTAATATGCATTTTCCCCCACATATCAAGATAATGATAATCGACGACTTGTAAAGTGTATTTAAAACTTTACTTAGGAGTTAAAGTGTGTCAAAAGATCAAAAACTAATGTTCTTCAGATATATAAGTGTCAAAGCTATTTTTTTAGTTAGAAAGAAAATTTTTGTAGCCTAACGTTCATTTCAGCAACAAATATTTACCGTAGAAAAAGAATTGCTAAAAGAAAGATTCTAGGAGGAGTTAACTTTTTTCTTCTTTTTTTTTGGTTATAACAGGTACAAAGAAATAAACTAAAGTTGAGAGTCTCCTTCAAGAAGATCAATTAATGACCAGGTGCATCATACATAGCTTTTCCGTTCTACATTTAAAGTTTTGATACCCAAATTGAATTTATTGATACCAAAATTAAACGATGTGTGGTAACCCCAACAAAAAGCAATTTTGGCAATATATATCGACACATCAATGATTGCCAATTTGCCATCTCATGTTAGCTCTTTTTGTGTGGGTGTTCATTCTTTATATTAGCAAATTGTTAGGTAAAAAATGCATGATTTTACTCTGTTTCAATTTAAAGTTCTAAAATCAACAGATGATTGGTCTAGTGGAAGTGACTAGTCACTACAAAGTAGTGAATCCAAATTTGAATCTCTGTTGGGAGAGTTCCCTCTTAATATGTCCGACGCGCCTAAAAAATAATTAAACCCATGGGAACAAAAAAAAAAAAAAAAAAAAACTTAAAGTTCTAAGCAAAAGTTGTAATCCATGAACAAAATAACGTTAAATTAATTAAAACATAGTCAAAATTTGACATAATACAAGATTTGTGACTTTGGTCTCTGCAAGTACCTCCTATGTTAGGTGAAATTAATTTATCTTTACTCGAATGCACATGAATTACTTCTGATGGTTTTTAACTAGTGTATATACCAAGTCAAGAAATATAAACAAGAACAATCGTGAAGCCTGGAGGGGAGGAAGGGGCACAATACAAACTTGACAATAAGCAACTCGATCTTGCTAGCTAATTCTAATTGGAATTCATGTTCGGTCAAACTCAAAATATTCACATAGCAAGTATAGTACACTTGTTTTCTAATTATGTGATCATATTCTTAGAACATTAACTGATGAACCACAAGACATGCAATAAATACATTTACACATTGTGAATTTAAATAAACCGGATTTAGAATATTTGAAAACTCATTCTCTTAGAAAATAAGAAAACCTGCTGCAACTGTTGCATTATGTTCCAGAACACAAATTCACAACACAAAAAGCTAAATTTAGTAAGATGACAATTACTTTTTTCTTTCTTTCTTAATAAAGATCAAATTTTAAGCTTCGGCTAGGACCTTGAAAAGAGTAAGACCGATGTTGGTCACATCATATAAAGTAATTGTATTACAATTTGATTAAAATAATTAGTAATTCCAAATCATCCTTAGTATTTGTTGACAAACCTCATTAAAGATCCAAATTGCTTATCACCTTCAACAATAGTTAGCCGTCGTTTCAAAAATAGGTTTTCAGCTTGGAGCTCGACTTCCCTGTTCTTGCTTTCTTGAAGCTCCTTTTCCAATTCGGTTTCATTCTCTAGGCTGAGCTTGATTGCACGTTGGAGCTTGGAATGGACCAACTCAAGTTGTCCTATTGACTCCCTAGCTCGTTTGCGTGCTCTTCTCCGGCTAAACCAACTGGATATCTGCTCCACATCCAGTCCTATAGTCGATACTAGTTCAATCTTTTTCTCTTTGGTTAAGTGCTCGGATTCTTCAAATGCTAACTTAAGAGCCTCAATTTGATGTTGTTCAAATCGTTTAGCC
The DNA here is from genome assembly GCA_030819805.1 of Penstemon newberryi var. newberryi. NCBI lineage: Eukaryota > Viridiplantae > Streptophyta > Magnoliopsida > Lamiales > Plantaginaceae > Penstemon > Penstemon newberryi. Next base: position 3,782,265 of record JAUALY010000008.1, read on the forward strand.
ATAGTTTCTCCTTGGGCTTTTTCTGTCATGGTTGTAATATATATTTTAAATAATGTATCATGATTTATATATAGGAAAGAAAAGAGATCATGGGAAAATCAGAGTTATAAACTAAGTCCTATGTATGACGGATGAAATGAGGACATAATTAATGATAATACCTAGGCTAGGTGTGTATAAATTTGATGGACAATCTCTTAAACTTTTATTCCTACATGTATCTTGTTCGTAATGTACAATAACATAAATTTATATAATAAAATTCAAAACTCTAAGAAATAAAAGTTGTCTGATCACAATAACGATGCAACACAAATCTTTTAACTAATTGCAGTCAAACACCATGTTTTTTTTTTACTATAAAGACCCACACAGGAAATTAAATTGTTGCTAAACCTAGGCGATAAATTTTCTTCCGGTCCAACAATTGCCCACTGGGAGCTGAACCGGATATCTTGGCTTGCATACCAATTGTCCAAAGTGAATAGGCCAACAAATCATAAAATAATAGCTAGAGCATAAATAATAAAATAATAAATTTGAAGGTCATATAATTAATTTAAATAATAAACAGTTCTTGAAAATAGAAAAATATGAGATAATTTTAGAATTAATTTATTTGCATACTAAAAAGTTACCGGCCGGACGCTGCCCTTGTAAAAAAGAATGCCGGACAGGACAATATGCTAGCTAGCTTTTTCATGACTACTGACAATCATTTCCAGCTCTTGGACAGGACAATATTACAATTCTTTTTTAGATACCGCTATTTTATTTATTATTTAGCGACACTGAATTTAGATCCGGTATGGTCAGTTTGACACTAGTTTATTAAAAAATAATCTAAAACCATAACAAATAAATATTTGTATTTTATTTAAGTCTCTCTCCACTAAGAAATTCTAGTTCACGTTCTTCTCGGCCACCTTAAATAACCATGATTCAAGTGCTAGCAATTTAAGCATACCCCACAATGACCCATCACTAATAAAATTTATTTAATTTGGTTGGCCCAATACATGATGATTCAAGCCCGTAACTAAATGAGGCTTAATTGTAGCGATTAAGTTAAAAGAGTTAGTTAGTTAGTTATTTGACCAATTCATAACGAGATAAGCTGTCAATTATCCCTTTTCATAATGTATGTATGTATGTATGTATGTATTGTGCCCACACTTCATTGTTTCAAAGATTTCCGGATATAAGAATAGAGCATAAGCTTTATTAACTACAAGCGTAAAGAATATCCGTGAAACTATAATACTGTTTTCTTCTTTTATACATCAAAATATATATATATATATAACCCGAGTCACCACATCAAATACCAGAAGGAAAGGTGTTACACATCATCTTCCGAACACTGCCTCTGGCATCACTAGTCCTCTAATTAACTAACAAATAAAGGTGTTCTAAAATATTTCATTACACAGAAGATTAAGCACTATAAATAAAAAGGAATGCTCAAAACAAGATATTTTCATTAAACAGCAAACCAATGGCAACTCCTTCCTATGTTGTCATCATTCTTAATCAGCTTTTTCTTCAAAGAGGGTGTGGAGTACTAGGTTGTCTCCAGCATTACAATCAAGAATAACTTCTACTATTTTTCTCTGTATTCTTCGGTAATATTTAGAGATATACTAACTATCATCTAGAGATGATAATGAATGACATTGCAGATTTATATATAAAAGAATAATTGAAGCAACAGAATGGAAGCCAAGTGCTAAAATCACAGGCCAGCAGAGACCAATCCGTGCAAAGTAACAATACCAATCAAGACCTTATCATCATTAATGACGGGCAAGAACTGCACCGGTGATGGCGGAGATTCCATTTTCTGCATTGCTTCAACTGCCATTGCTTCAGGATCAATTGTCCTCGGATTCCTGAAACACCAAACAAAGATGTTAACACAATAATATAATGAAATAAGTGGACCAGAAGCCAATGATGGAATTAAGCTGTAAAACCCCGTAAATTAATCTTAATTGATTTGCCCATAATCCAAAACTCATACGCAATAAGAAAATATATAGTCAACTAAGTTCTCGTCAAAAGCAGGCCTTCTTGTGGTGAAATAACAGGTTCACTGGGATGTGTCTTATGTCATTAATTCTTGTTTATCTTCATGTTATTTTCAAGTTAAAGAGCAACATCAAACTTCATGATTATTTGCAACACCACATGAGCACAAGAACTCAAATCAGAAACCCACGTTATTAATGGCAAAAGAATAAGGATATCATATAATGCCTTTAACTGATGGAGAAGAGTGCAACTTTTTGAACTAATAGAGGATTGGCTCAAGAGACAGAAACTAAATAGAACAATTCACTACATGTGAATAATGAGAAACTAGACTAACTTCCTCAGAGTCAGAGGGACGCTGAATAGAGAATCTTACCTGTTACACATATCTCCGACACTGAGCTTGAAGATTCCTTCACCACTAGCTTTGAGCGTGCGTCTCAAGTCACCATCAGTAAATGTACCTAGCAGATGATAGTCATCATCTATGACAAGTAGGCATCCACAACCTTTACTAGTTAGCTCTACTAATTGATCCATGATCAGATCTTGTTCCCTGCACACTGGAAGCTCTTCTTTCCTCTTCATAAGATCCTTCACCTACAACACAAAGCAAAAAATCGTACACAAACTATCAAACAATTTCACACGCAACAGCAGATTAAAACGACGACCTAAGAAAGTTCAAGAATCTCATCAAAATATGATCATCCTCCAAACTAATAAAGCTATAAGCTTCACCCTCCTATATTAAGGTACATTCAGTAATAGCTGCAAATCCACAATCTTTTTCAACATACACATTTTTAAAAAAGATAACAAATGTATAAGCATAGCTGCACGAAAATCACGAGATCAAGACAAAACATTATTTGAAAAAAAAATCACCTTAAAAATCAAGCTTTTACCAATTCTACCAGCAGGATGATTAGCCGCGTACTGTTCCTTGCTCAAATTCCTAGCCCCCATCAACGCAATGGCAACGGTATCCCCGAAAACCATCTGGATCGCAGTAGAAGTAACAGGGGCGAGATCGAACGGACACAATTCACGCTCCAACGGCAAATGGACGTTCAGATCACACAAACCCATAAGCCCATTCGGACTCACAGACGTAACAGATATCAAATAAACCCCCTTCGTCTTTGCACAAGGCACGAGCTTCAACAATTCCTCGGAATTCCCACTCTTACTGAACAGCACCAATACATCATCATTGGACAAAATGCCGATGTCTCCGTGTAGCGCGTCCACAGGGGATAAAAACCCGGATTTTATGCCGAGGGAGATGAGGGTTTGGGAAATCTTTTGGGCTACGAATCCGGATTTGCCGACGCCGGAGAAGAAAATTGTGCCTTTGGAATTTAAGAGGGTTTGTGTGAAGGTTAGGGTTTGGGAGAGGTCGAGGTTTTGGAAGAAATGGTTGAGGTATTTTTGTTGGGATTTGAAGAGATTGAGCAGATGGGTTTGGTCTAGATTGGATTTTGCTGGGTCATTTTGTTCTTCGAGTTCGTGAGGGTTTGTGAATGGTAGAGAGAGAGAACCCATTTCCTTCAGCTGTTGTTTTTGTTGTTGTTGTGCAATGGATGTGAGTGAGGAAGAAGAAGAGGAGGGAGATGGATCGGTGTATTTGGTGGTGGAAGCGTGAGCGCGGGGATTGGAATAAGTTCCTATTTTAAGTAAGTTTTCTTGTTGAAATTTACTACTCTTTTATCTTTTGGAACAAAAAATCAAACACTAGTAGTATTTTGCTTCAATTTTCAATATGATGATTGAAAAAAAAATTATCTTGGATAGGCCAGTGCCAGAGATATATTCTATAACATAAATAAAGTGAAGGTATTGAAGTATAGAAATAGAACAACCCGTGCCGCGGCCGTGAGTGAAGTTTAATCACTAATGCTATATTATTTATGCGGTTTTGCCACTAGATCGATGTTGACTAATTGCTGTTGACGTCATGTATTGTTTATGGGCACATACATAAATGTTCAAGGATTTGTCATTCAGCCGTAGCGAACATCATCAATGATAAACGTGACAGCATATAGTAAGTAGTATGTTTTTGAGGATGGATGGATCATATCTATTGAAAAGGAATGAATACATGCATGGTTTGACATCATTCAGGTTCAAAAGAAAAGAAAAGAAATAAAATACTAGGATTAGGATGATATCATCATAAGTAACAAGTTTTTCATATATATTTTCTTCTTGCATGTTTGTTACTCAATGTATGTATGTATCTTTCTTGTCTAACAAAATAATTGAATTTTTGAATCAATTCGTTCTTCTTAGTTCTAGAAAGTCATATCTCATGATCACTCACTCACCATCCCAAAGTTGTTCCAAATATTTGTATGGACCATTTTCATGAACAAACCATTCACCTAAAGATCCTCTGCGCTGAGGTATTTGCTTTATATTGTTCACTTCTTCCGTGCTCAGTTTCCAGTCCAAAATTTTAATGTTTTCCTTCATCCTTTCCTTGTTAAAGCTCTTCACAACCATACTTGCTCCTTGCTCATATATCCATCTTAAAGCAATCTGATGAATACAAAACAAATTTACATTTCTCTGCATACAAATTATTTATGTGCATCGATCAAATGGATATATATACATATAAAAACCTGTGCCACTGTTTTTTCTTTAGCTGCTGCAATATTTTGAAGAACTGGACTCTTCAACACTTTCTGTGATCCCCAACATGAACCATTAGATCCTAACGGTGACCATGCACTTAAACAAACGCCATTCGCTCTACAAAACTCTAGCAGTTTTTCTTGTTGCCAGGCAACATTCATCTCTACCTGAAAATACAAATTATCTCTTCAAGTATAAATTTTAAACATCTCTCCTCTCTGACTTTTAGATAAGTTGTACATTTAATATGGTATTAAAGTCAGGGCCCAAAAGAGGTCTTTGTGTTCGAATCTCTCTGCCACCCGATCCTTAATTCCATGTGTTAGGCTCAAGTAAAATATAACATTAAGTATAAATATTAAATGTCTCTCCGTGGTTAATTACCTGATTAACCGCGGGTGGTATGGTGGCTTGATATAGAATTTTCTTCAGTTTTACACAGCTGAAATTGCTTACACCTATGGATTTAGCCAAGCCAAATTCACAACACTCTTCCATGGCCTTCCATGTTGCGTTAATATCAAATGGAACTACGTTTTCATTCAAACTTTCTAAATTTTCGGAGCCTTTCATGATTCTTACCGGCCAGTGTATCAGATAAAGATCCACATAACTTAGATCCAACTTCCTGCAATAAAAATAAAACTCCATTTCAATTGATGAAAAAATTGCCATGTTATTTAAAATATAGTACCCGAGTGTTTCTTTGAGGGCAGGTAGAACGAGATCGTTGTGTGCATCCGTGCACCATAGCTTGGAAGTAATAAACAATTCATCGCGGTTCTTGATTAGGCCGAGTTCTAAAGCTTTGGCCACTGCTTTGCCAAGAGGCTCCTCAGTGTTATAGATGGAAGCCGTGTCCTAATGACGGTATCCGGTGGCTATGGCGTCGATGTAGATTGATGTTAATTGTTCGGGTGGTGGTAGGAGGTCACTTACAGTCCCCATGGCAATTAGAGGCATCCTATGGCCAGAATTTAGTATTACTTCTGGGATTTTATTACTTTCCATTCTTTTTCTCTTTTTCACTGGAAAAATAAGTAAAAAGATAGTCATATTTATAAGGACTTGATTTCTTTCTGGCAGAGCAGAGCAGAAGATTTTGAATGGGATGCTGGTAATCTCTCAGGGATTTCAGATGCTATAAATTGTATTAAATTTGCCTAAATCTACACCTTCCTTTTTAGGCAGGGAATTAATTTTTCTTTACCAGTTTTATTGTTCATGTATCCAGAGGAGATTTGAAGGGAAAAATCAGGAAAAAGTCAAAAGTTGGAATGGATTCTTTTCTGTTTCTTTTTTGTTTCTAGGGATTTCTAGGTTTTAGATATGACTTAATTACGAGACATGTCGGTCGGGTACATTACGTGTGCACTTCTCTTAACGGCTATTCGAACCCAGTGACCGAGCCCTTGAAAGGCTGGGGGTAAATCCCCAAAAATATATGCCGTTATTATAATAAATCGTTCTCAGTTGAAAATGCCAAGATTTTCCTTCATCCTTACATTGCTCAATTAAAGATATTATTTTTTACATTGGATATGTATATTTTATAATTTTGTGATGGAAAAGAGACCAATTTATACAAATATATGATATATATTACTTACCTAGAATATAATTGCAGAAATTAGATTATGTGTGACCCCTTATATCATACTTGTAATATTCTGTTACATTTAATTATCAAATTTCTCAAAAAAAATATGTAAACATGGGTGTATTAAAACTTTAACTGAGATTATTATTCATTTATGAATATGAAAAAGAAATTTGAACATATATGCATTATAAAAATTTCATGGATTGAATATATTCCAATCAAAACCAATTCGTATTGCTTCAAGTCCAGCCCATCTGTATCTTGGCGCGTGCATAGGCAAAGCAAAATTAGTCTTTATTTGGATTCAACTTTGGGCTTGATCCACCCATCTTTATGCAGAACATGGTTTTTATTTTTAACTTTTATTCAATACCCAATTTATTGGGCTTTAGTCTTAGCCAAAGACATTATAATTTCTGTATACATAGATAGCACGGGTATCACCAAATGAGTCCAGCATTTTTAAGAAATAGATTTTCGCATAATACATTATCAAACATGCTGCATAGATAAATTGCTTGATCAAAACAAATATCTTTATTTTTCTAAGAAATCAACTGGGAATATAATGGCTCAATCCTTTTAATATTTGAACTATACAGATTTGTACTAATTTGTAAAATAAAGGTGTATAGAGAGATACATTATTATATGGAGTAAAAGCTTGTTTACTTAACTTAATTATTATGACACCAAAGACATTAAAAAAAAAACTTATTCAAACTTAATAAATATAAGTTTAGAATAAAAATATGGTTTCCATATCTTAGTTCTCTTAATTAATTTTTTGTTTGCGCATGCAACATGTGGCCTCTTTTTTTTTTTATTTTTTTTTTATTTGCCCATTTCATGCAAATGAAAAACACCATATTGTAATAAAAAGATGGAGTATAGAGTTGTCAATTATATCTTTTTTTTTGTGTGTGCTTTATTTGGAAGAAGATATTTTGTAGTACTGATTCTTTTAAATAAAGAGAGTAAAATGGAAATAGGGAGAGATTGAAAGTAAATAACATGGGAGAAGAAATGGCCTTGTTTTCCTAACCATTGGGTTTTAAATTTTAAATTTTAATCCTAACCCAGCACCTACATATGTAATAATGTAATTGCTAGATAACATTTTTTGAGCTAAAATTAATTAATAGTTACTTCCTACTTGACAAAAGAAAAGAAAAGAAAAGAAAATAAAGATCAAGACTATAGTACTCAAGTTGTTGGAAGATTGACTCTTTTTTTGTTTCTTCCTTGATAAATAAAGATTGATACATCAGAACTATATATATAGATACTATTTAAAAATATGCAAGACTTATGTCCTTGATTAGTTGATTTATAATAAAGGGGAAAGGACACTCTTTTGTTGGTATGTTATTTCTAAACGTAAATTAAATTTAGAGAAAACCAAAATTAAATTTAGATGTTTGTCAACATATCGAATACTAAAAAAAAAATACTTTCCCAACTTGTAGTAAGGGACTGCATATGACGAGTAAAGAATAATCGCTACCAACTTGTAGTAATACTCTTCTTTCTTACATTTCATAATTAGTCCGTGGTCATTTGTAATGATATTATCATTTTAAACATAGGGTTAATTAGGGTTAATTATAGGGACCTCCCCTGAGGTTAGGTGTGATTATCGTCCAATCCCCTCCGACAATCATAATTACAGGAATCTCCCCTGATGTTTCAAAAGGATTACATCCGTTAGTTTTTGTTGACGTCATCACCAATTTTTTATTGAACTTTCTATTTTACTCTTGGGGTTGCTGTAGCTATTTTGGTGGACAATTATGCCATTGTTATGTTTAATTCATATAAAGGTTTTATTTGCAATGTATATGTATAAGTATGGGTTCAAATGTTATAAATTTACATGAAACTTATAATTAGTTTATTAGTGTATATAAATTCTTAAATAAAAATATAATAACACTTCAATCTTTTTTCATAATACTTTTACAATTAAAATACAAGGAAAAATTAATAAATTTATAAGAAAAACATTGTATAACAAATAAAAATGTAAATACATTCAACTTTCACATTTAACCCGAAATTTTAATAATTTAAAAAAAAATCATAATTTAAATACAGGGATAAATAAATAAATTACGTATAATCATGAGAAGAAAAAAAACTTAAACATAAGTAATCAGACATTATAAAAATGCTCACATGTTCATAATTAATCCGTACTAAAAAAATTCGTAAAATTTTAACTAAAAAAATATTTTTTGTACAAAAAGTAAAAATATTCATTCAATTACCTGATTTAATAAAATAGTTATTATAAAATCATAAATATTAAAAAAAAATATTATAAATCAATAAAAAAATTAATATATACTGTATTATTTTAAAAAAAAAACACCCACCCAGCCCCCACCCCGCCCTACCTCATCGTCCCCGCCCTACCTCATCAGTGATGAAAGAGATGATGAAGATCGAGAGAATGTTAAAACGAAGTAATGGCCGAGGGATATGAAAGATAAGCGTTTAGAAAAAGTCACCGGCGGAAACTGGTGGTGCGATGCCGGAGCGAGCTGCCGGTAACACAAGAGTTTGCCGTCGCAGGCCTGGGTTCTTCAACCCAGGCCGGCGCCAGGGCGGCGCCGGCCTGGAAGGAGCGGTGGTGGTAGGGACGGGGGGTGGGGGAAGGGTGCGGGTGGGGATGGGGGGTTTAGGGATTGGGAATATTTTTTTATGTATAAAATTAATTTTCTAAAAGTTAGGGATTAATGTGCAATTATGATTTTTTATTTCTATTCAAAATTAAATTCTGTAAGGGTAGTATGATAATTTTGTGCATTATTTCAAGGGTAAATCGGACATTTCATTAATCAAGTTTTTTACTTTTTTCTTTAAGTAATTAAAACTATCGAGGGCAACAACGTATTTCACGATTTCCGTCCAATTCCGTCAAGGTCCGTTTGAGTTTTGTAATCCTTTTGAAATCTCAGGGGAGGTCCCTGTAATTATGATAGTCGGAGGGGATTGGGCGGTAATTACACCTAATCTCATAGGAGGTTCCTGTAATTATCCCTTAAATATACGGGTATACTTCTATTTTTCTGGTTTTAATGTAATTTAATACTCTGAATAATTAATATTTAGTAAACATTGTTTTCTTAAGTGAGATAATTGACATGCTCATTTCACACTAAAAAGGAGTTAATTACAGCTTGGTTAGGGATACAAGCCGAATATTTAACTTTATTAATGTAGTGCTAATTCAGACCCAATTATTTTACTAAAAACAAAAACCAGTTATTTTACGAGCTAAGATGGTGCAAAGATTCCTAGCTTACAATGAATACAATTGTTTCAAAGAGTATAAAAATATTTCTCTTAAAGTAAGACCAAATTGAACCATTATTAGCCTAGTTTAACTAATGAACCAGAAATCGTGTACATCCGGCCATATTAATTATTATTTTTCTTAGTTAAACTAATATATTTGACTTTGATATAGTGCTTACTTTATGTTCTTGAATATTAAATGTAATTTATGTTATTTAAACCTCAAATGTTGAATCTATTCAATGCACCTTCAACAATTTTTCATTTTATTATCAGCTAGCCATGTTTATTTAATATTTTCTCCTAATGGACCATACACGTATTCTAGGCACACAAGTAACAACTCACAACTAGATATCTGATATTTAATTAAAGAACGCTACCTCCTTTTCACGCTGCTTAAATTTTAACCATCTACATAAATAATTACACTTCACCCTTAAACAATGAATTATTGAAAATAATTAACAAGATGGTGACCAATAAAATTATAAGTAATATATAGTCGATTTGTTTATTGTATATATATATTACTTAATAGGGAAAATTTCACTTTACCCCCTAATCTTTAAATATTTTTCCATTTTGCCCCCTAACCTTGAGAATTCCCACTAACCCCCTCATCTATTGAATATATCTCAGGCAGCCCCTAAGATGCAAAAACTAGAATTTAACAGAATATTCCGTCCAGCTTTAATGATGTTAATTTGATTGTTTTCCCACTTTGTCACCTAACATTTGAACACCTTTGTCATCCAACCTTTGAGCATTTTTGCACTTTGTCACCCAACCTTTGAATAGAATCCGCTGGTGAACATCCGAATGGAGTGTTCTTGGATATTTTTAATAGTGAGATTAGGGGGTCAAGTGGGAACTCACAAAGGTTAGGGGATAAAGTGAAAAAATGTTCAAAAATTAGGGGGCAAAGTGAGATTTTTCCTACTTAATATGTTAATTTCTAACATTTCTGTGGGTTAGTTAAGTGGTTTTGGTAGCTTATTTTTAAAAGTACCCCTAATCCCCGTCTACCAAGTACTAACCTTTTTTTTTCCAAAACATTGAGATCGGGCCTTCACGGGTTGTTAAGCTAGTACTCGTATTATATTATTTAAGGAATGCTTTTTCTTTTATCGATCAAACACTGCAATACAATCACTGTTTTAACGTTTACTAAGAACTTACCAATTAATAATGAATGACACTTTTACTTCTACTATGTTCCACAATATTTAAACGTGTCATTCCTTAATTCGCATCCCTATAAACCAGTTAATGGTATTTTAATCCATGAGATATTTATAATGTTTAATTTCTCTTTACACTAACACTGTCCCCCTGATATTTTTAAATCTTAAATAAATATAATTTGACAAAATACCTTTCACTAACACTGTCTCCCTGATAAGAATGGAGCAATTTAACCCCTGTATTATTTTATACGGTCCAGTATACCATCCATTGATTATTATAAATATGGCACTTCACCCTACATATATTTTTACATGGAGGTATTGTTGTCTTTTTACGCATGACTTTCACTCTCACATTCAATTTCGGATGAGTGAATTATGCTCACCAACAGAACGAAGTAAATGATCATTTAAATTTTTCACATGAAATAAAATATTCTTACAGGAAGATAAATTGAATATCATGCATTCGTATCAAATTTGGTAAATAAAAATTAACTCCCGTAAAATCAACTTTGAGCCCATGTTTAAGCCAGTGTGCTCAAATTTAATGTTTAGGTCAATATGCTCAAATTTAATAGTTTTAGGGTTAATTACAGGGATTTCCCCGGAGTTTTGAAATAACTAGTGTCCAATCCTCCCGGAGAATCATAATTACTCCGACCTCCTCCGTCGTTTGCAAAATCTTACATCCGTTATTTCACTATTAGTTTTTGCAGATCTATGCACCCAACTTTTAGTGGAAATTCAATTTTGCCCTTAGGCTATTATAGCTACTTTTCATGGACAATCATACCCTTTACAAACATGGTTATGTTTGTTGCATGAAATGAAGAGGGTTTCGCAATCATATGTTTTGTTTGAGGGGTGTAAATGTTACTAAATATTAGTGAAAATTCAAAACTTTTAAATATGTGTAGATATTGAACTCTAAAATTTTAATAATTTCAAACTTTTTTCATAATATATTTTAATACAGTACAAGGAAAAGTGAATAAATTATGGTTAATCATAAGAAAAAACAAATTTGAACATTAAAAAAAAAACCATTATAAAAATGCAAAAATATTCAAAATTCATATTTAGTCCATAATTTTAATAATTTCATATTTTTCCTAAAATTAAAGTACAAGGATAAACTAAAGTTTCCAAGAACTTTTAGCTAAAATATTCTATAAGTTTATTTACAAAATTTAAAAATACCTCAGATATCATTATATAAATTAATAATTATAAATTAATAATTTTTTTCATACTTAAATAAAATACTAGGAAATAATATTGAAAATAAAATCTTATTTACATATTCATTAAATTATCATTGATTTATTAATAATTATAAACATGTAAATTTATTTCTTACTTAAATACAATACTATTAAATAATATTTTACTATAAGATATGAAAATAAAATTTTATTTACATATTTATATATACTATTAATAAATCAATAAACAATTTTTGATATATATTATTTATAAATATATATTAAAAAAATAAAAATCCTCCCCTTCCCCACACCCTACTATCACACCCACCCCCACCTCACCCCACCCCCACCCCCACCCCCAACCCCACCGCTCCTCCCTAACCCCACCGCTGGCCTGGGATCGAGGATTCCAGGGCGGCAAGGGCCTGGAATGAGAAGCCAGATTATCGCTAGCTTGTGTTGAAGATCCTAGGCCTGCATCGACGATCTAGATTTCTCCTTGAGCGTCGTAGGCTTGTCTTCTCCTTCCAAGCGGCGACACAGTCTGATAGGAGCGATGGAGAAATGGGGTGGGTACGGTCGACGGGTACGGATGGGGTGGGTTTTTTTATGTATAAATTAAATTTTATTAAAGTTTAGGGATTAATATGCAAATAAGAACTTTTTTAAGGTACGTTATGAAAACCTTAGGGAAGGTCGGAGTAATTAAATTAAACGAGGACAAGAGGGTACAATCACGCTTTCCGTCCATGTCTATCAGCCTCCATTATGTTTTCGTAAGATTTTACAAACTTCAGGAAATGTCGAAATAATTATAATTTTTCAAGGCCTAATCACGCCAAAACTCAAGGAAAGTCCCTATAATTAACCCATAGTTTTAAGTCTTAAAATAGAACTAAATCTTCTTACAATGGCCACGGTAGCTTTTGACTAAACAAAACTTCACAATTTCAATTAATTCGATGACCACCTAAATGGTCCCCTTTATTCACATATTTTAAAAATATGGAGAACATGGGTTGAAGGTTCGCATGACTAAGTTTCTACAACGGAAAAATCCATCTCAACCGAAAATGCCTTTACCCTGACTACTATAAAGTATAAACTAATTGGTTTGACTTTTGAGTTTTCGAAATTTAAAAATGCATTGCTAGCACGGAAGCCAAGGAAAGAAAAAACTATGTATATAAGGAAAAGGAAAACAAGTAATCCCTCCGTTTCATATCAATTGACACATTTATCAAATAATTTTGTTTCAAATTAATTGGTATGTTTAGATTTTTAAAGTATTATTTTTTTCAATTTTGTTCATTTCTCACATTTAAGTTGAGAAACTCAATAATCATCACTCACTGATAAAAATTAAAAAGTACTTATCGTTATAAAGGGTATTTGAGACATTTTATCATAAAAAATATTTAATAATAAAGTTTTTTAATCTATGTGAAAATAAGAAATGTGCCAATTAATATGAAACAGAGGGAGTACTATATAGTTTGACTTGATTTAAGTAATTATACGTTTAAATTTAGAATTGTTCCATATTTATCTAATAAAAGATAATTAAAATCTAATTTAACAATTATTGGAAATTTTACTCGAATTTTATTAAGTATGTCTATTCAATCATAAATAAATATATATTTGCACAAAAAATTCCGACTTGCACCGAGTCAGTTGAAATGTAAATTCATGTTTAATTATGAATTTATGTTTGTTGTTGTTGAACATAGTTTTTATAGCAATTGTTCAGTGGCGAAGACCCTCGTAAGTGCAGGTCAGAGTTAAGTCACAGTCGAATGTCGTATGCGCTTGTGTGAGTGAATGCCTTATAAACTACGATTTGCACATTTCCTAACACCAATTGATTTTGAGGACAACTACTAGCTCCCAAGCTCCTACAAGTGATATCAGAATCAATGTCATGAGTTCGAATCCTAGTTGGAGCAATTTCTAAGTGAGAGATTGTTGGCAAAGGTTTCAACATCAACCCCCAACATATCCAGACGAATTTTTTATAGATGAAAGTCTGACTCGATTTGACCGACTATGAACCTCATACAGATGAAAGTCTGGCTCAATCTGACCAACCAAAGACCTCATATTATCGAAGGTTATTGCACTCCATCATTGATCAGGTCGACCACCAAAAAATACCCTTACGTTAAATATTTATTCACACATTATATGATACTGCACACCACAATACCACATGATTAATGCAACACAATGAATGCACAAAAAAGTTTGGGCATGTTTGTCTCGCATTTTTTAAAATAATTTTGTGTATGGAAAAAGCAAGACAAACACGTTTTTTTTCTTTTCAAAACTACTTTCTCGAAAGTCATAAAAACAACAAATTTTTTTTAAATAAATATTGATTTGACATAAAGTAACACATCTCTTACACAATTTATCTCACATAACAAACATGATTTGACGTAAAATCTTACACATATAACCTAAACTCTTCCAAAAAATATTCACCTACCTTATTTCTCAAATCACTCTCCCAAAAAATAAACAAACAATATTATGCAAACCGAAATAATTTCACAAAAATCTATTTCCCTCCCAAATTACTCTCCAACGTACAAAATAAACAACCCCTTCTCATCTCTCAACATGGCGCCGAGTACCCATCATCACCTTAGAGTACTTAATGTTTATATCCAACTTATTACTCCTTCTATTTCATATTATTTGTCGCTTTGATAATAAATTCTTGTTTCATATTTGTCCTTTTAGAAGTTCATGCAAAATTAATTTATTTTTTTCATATTTATCCTTTCATCATAATTGTTCTAATTCCTAATTAAGAGAGAAGAAAGAGAAAAACAATTATTACTCGAGTGAGAGTATTTTTGAATTTTTATTTTTAAATAATGACTATTTAATAGATTTCTTAATGTAAATGTCACTACGCAAAGTAACACATAAATGAAACGGATGGAGTAATAAACAATGTTATTAAAAAAATTTATTAATAAACAAAAATAATAAAATTATGTTAAAATGTTGATGTGCACATGAACATTAGAGGTCGAATAGTTGCGGGACACGTAGGTGAAATCATGGGGGAAGGTAATCACGTGTCTGTGTGGCTTTATTAATCGCGATTGTTTTAGGCACTACAGATAATCAGATGGAATGCGTGAACTAATGGACGGGATCTATCACGTGCTTTTATACGTGTCATTATCAGGCCGTATATCACGGAAGCGGTTGGCTCACGTGGTTTTTCACCGAATATTTACTGGTTTAACAGGTTACCTGTTAAAACCTCATTTTGATTCCAATTTTTTTTCTCATAGAAGAAACTTGCATTCCAGTTATGATACTTCATTGACCAATATTTCATCTCATTTCCTTTGGAATATTATCTAAAAATAATTGAAATACAAATTTTTTTTTTCCACTGTTAAAATTTATTCCCAAAGAACTATCTCATACTAAATCATTAAGAGTTATACAAACTAAATTGAATACGTATCCGTATTCATAGTGAGCGATTGGTCAGATACAGAATTTATGGAATCGATCATTAGTATAAATTGGATCGATCGGGTATGAGATCTTCATCAACCAAATAACCTTTTTTTCCTAAGATCGTGTTCTTGATGGGGAGAAGAGAATAGTATATTGATTTGGTGTATTGGGGACCATAACCCTTGTGTTCTTTATATAGGAAGAGAATTAGGGTTCCCATAATTCCCTAGAACTCTCCTAAATAGGTATCTACCCATTATTTAGTCCACTTTGTATTGGAATTGGTAACTAATTAGACCACTTAATGTTAATCTAATAACTTTATAATAGCTATCATAATTGATTAAATAGTCAATTTAGGACTAGGAAATAAAATTTCCTAACATCCACTCCTCTTAAATGAGAGATGTGAATACTTTCGTACATTGTGGATCGGGTTAAGATTCGAAAATGAGTAATTCAAGATGTGAATCTTCCGTTTTTTTGTGAGGATTATACCTACAAAATAAGTAATACGTTAGGTCCGGACAATTTTTACGAAACTTCTCCTATACTTAAGTCAATACATTATTCATTGAAAACAAACGAATCTCGTATAAAAAAAAAAAGTCATGAATAATGTCATGAGGTATGTACTCTAATCACAAGTTCTTTGATTTCTTGTCATGATTGAGACGTTCTCTAACTGATTTCATGATGATATAATTTTACAGTCTTAATCTTGTTATTAAATAAAGGTGAATATTTGCTTACATAATTGATTGATTTAAGAGAATTTTGTCAGATTTCGAGTTGCCACACACTGTTAGATCGCGATTCATGAACTTGCAGTCTCCGATCTTCTCTTACGGTCTACTTCATATAGTTATCGAAGTCATACCTGGAACCAATAAGCTATGAAACAACTTTTTGGTTCTTCAATTGTTATATTTAAAATAAATAAATAAAATTGTAATTTTTGTGACTGGGTATGGAAAAAAGGTTAATGAAAATCTAATAACACAGGATTACATACACGGGATACACACATACACATTTGGACATTTGGCACAAAAAAGAAAGAAAAAAAAAAAATCACTTTCTATTGTGCATAGAGAGGGTGACCGGGAGTAACCAGTGCTTATATTGCCACGAGAAAAATGTTAAATATTGAAAAAGGAAAAAAGTAAATTGAAAGTCATGTCACAAAACCTGTCCATTAAATATTAAAGTTTTTCTGTTTCTCTCCTCCCTCTTTCTTCTCTTCTTTCTTCTTCCATTTGAGATTTCTTCTCTCTTCAATTTCCCAATTTCTCTCTCTCTCATTCACAAGCAACAAACAATCACTCAACACCAAACCCGCAGTTGTTTTTCTCCCCAAAGTAGTGTATCACTTTCTCTTTGAAGATGGAGAGAGATTTCATGGGTTTGACTGTAAAGCAGGAGATTTCTGATGAAACTTTTGATGCAGGTAATTAAAGGACTGTATTTTTCAAATTTCTTGTATTTTTCTTTTAAGAATCAATTTTCTTGTATTAATTCTTATTTTAAAAGTCTCAGCATCTGATGAACTTTCAAGTTTCTTTATATTCTTAAGCAGACTTTGGTATAAAACTGGGACTTGAAATGGAATTCCTTTATGGGTTTGTAAAGTTAAACCAAAATAGAAACAGAGGTTGCTCCAAATTGTATCTCTTTCTATTTTGAAAGCTTATTAAAGAATCCATATTTTCCTTTTGAAGTTTTATGCTAGGTTGTATGGATTTTCTTTTTCTCTTAAAATTCATTAACATGTGTTAGCTCATTGTTATTATTTGAGTAAATTGATGTGTGAGGTGATTGATTGTTCACGTTTTGTGAAGAAATGTTCAAATATGATATTAAATAATGCATTCTTATTGATTGTAGTGCATAAGTTCTGCAAACATGAATATATAATATTTTATTTTTTCACCTTTCTCATGCTTGAACAGTTCTTAGAATTTACTATAATAAAGTCCTTGCTTTTTTTTTTAGTTAGATACTGCAAACCTAACATGCAAATATGCACTTCTTCAGATCTTTCATTATTATATTTCTTAGATCAGTATTTTTTTAATTGAAACCAGTTGTGCCTTCCAAGAAGTCACCACCTAAGGCCTAATAATTTATTGATGCTACCACCAAATAGGCATTATTTATTAGTATTTGATGCCTGCACTAAATTAAGGAACTTTAAAATTCCAAATTGTTTAGTGCTTGTACTAAATTTAAATTGTTTTGACCAAAGGATTTGCATGAGATGCTCATCTATAAGTTTTTTAAGTTGAGAAACGTGTTCACCTCCTTTTACAGCTACTCATATGAGAAAGTTTGAGTTATTTAATTAAAAATCTTGTATCATATTTTGTCATATATTCTTATGCAGTTATTGAACTACACTTTACCAAAGTACAACTTAGTTGTTAATCATTAGGTAATTAGTCTTTAAATGAGTTGATTAGAATAAGAAAAGGGTGGTCCTTCTTGTTTGATTATATTGGAAATTTCTTGTGGGTAATAAGTCTGTTTCTTTTTCTGTCATATTTCGATTCTGTAGTTCCGTTGAGAAGTTTAGGAATGCAGTGGTCATTTTCAAACAAGGGTTCTTCTCCTCAGCGCTTATCTTTTAATAGTGCTCAAGAAGAAAATCCCAAGACTGGTTTTAATTCTCTTGCTTCGACTGGGTTGGTGAACATAACTACTACGGAAGCTTTCGACTCTGATCACAAATCATACCCTGGTATCGTGCAGGTTTGTTACGTCTTTTTTTAGGATCCTTATGTGATTGTTTGAGTGAAGTGCAAAAATACCTCCTATGCTAAATCTGTGTTATATGAATAGCAAAAAACCTCCATACTATTTTTCAATTAGCGAAAAACCCTCCCAATCCGGAGTATGTATTTTTCAGGAAAAATGACAATTATACCCCCATCATAAAATGTGAAAACACCTATATTCATCTAAAAACTGATAATAATCCCCCTTTTAACTTTGAAAATTGGCAATAACCCGTTGTTCACTTAAATAATTGACAATAACCTCCCTATTGACTTATGAAGGAATTTGAAATGGAAGTTTTTTGCTAATAAAAAATAACGCAAGGGGGATTTTTGCTAATAAAAATAACACAGTTTTTTTGCCATTATGCAAAGCAAGGGGGTATTTTTGCATTTAGCTCGTGATTGTTTAGATAATCCGCCGGTCTTTCTATGTTTATGCTCCCCTTAATTGTTTTCTCCATTTCGGGTATTTAGAAAAAAGCTGTTCCTGAAAAGCAAGGGGGCGTTCGTTATTCAGTGACGACATCTCCTGTAAAGAACTTCAATGGACATTCCATTCATCACCAGGTCACCAATCAGACCGCAGTTCCAATGAAAAATCCCATCCCCGCTTCTAACAGCCTTGTTGTGGGGACCACCGATATAACGTACGGTAGTACACACCGAAGTAAAGCTTTCATGTGAAAATGATGACATTAATAATGCTGTAAATTTGGAATTTTTATGCAGGAACGACACTAAGATTTCACTAGCTCCTACTCAGTTGACCATCTTTTACAATGGTTCTGTTTGTGTTTATGACAATATATCTTCTGAGAAGGTATATATACCATTTCATAGCTTTACAGTTTCTGCTTATTCTTTGGTATTCTATATGGTCGATTTTAATTTTGTTCGTTGATAAAAATAGGCTCAAGCTATTATGTTATTGGCTGGAAACGCGCCTCTTATGACTTCAAGTACAACATCCCCTGCAACTCCGGTTATGTCTTCTGTTCTCGATGGGTTTGTTGTAGGTCAGCCTTATGGCACAACCCCATGTCGTACTAGCCCTGTCCCTGTAACCTCGATGAGCGTTTCTCGCTCGTCTGGTACTAACATGAATGATACGGCTACCATAAAGCCAGCTGGTATGCTTGTATCTTCTCCTCAGAAAGCCGAGCCTCTGAGAGTAGCAAATCCGCTAGGTTCCGTTCCAGCAATATTCCTTTCATCTGGTATTTTGTTGTTTCTTTTCCAGTGAAATGCAAAAACCCCCTGTGTTATTTTTATTATGAAAAACCCCGTGTTAATTTTTATTAGTGAAAAAACCCTCCCTTGAAGGAAAAATGACACCAAAAAACTGCCAGAACACCACTATTACCTAAAAATTGACAAAAATTCCCCTGTTAACTTTGAAATTGGCAATAATAAAAAAAGAAAACACAGGGCTATTTTGCAATTAGGCAGAACATAAGGGGTATTTTTGCATTTAGCTCTGTTACTTTCCCATACTTTTTTTTGGGTACTTTGGTTAATTATTGATTGATTCATTATTGTGTTCAGGTAGTGTGCCTCAGTTCCGCAGAAAATCTTTGGCTCGTTTCTTGGAGAAGCGCAAGGAGAGGTAATTTTTAGTATACCGTGTTAGGATTCGAAAATTTAACAATGACAAATATTCCTAACTAAAGAATTGCTATTTTTCGTTTCAGGGTAATTGGCGCATCACCATATGCCGACAAGCAATCTCCAGACTGCAGCAGTCCTGTGCAAGCTGTGAATTAAGGGCGGGATTGCAAATAAAATGGACACGAGCTGCATGAATGTTCTGTGTCGCAGTGTGCATTATATATATATATATGTGTGTGTGTGTGTGTGTTTGTATTATTCTTCGATTTAAATGTTTTAATAGTATCTTAGACATGGTTGTAAGCCATTTTTGATTAATTGTTAATGATGATGAAGCAACGTTTTCATTGATCTCACCGTCATGTAGGTGTAAAATTTCAAGAATGCTGTATTATATTTTACATTGCTAAAATAGTAGAAGGGAAGGAAGATATGATTCAGTTACTTCTCTCTGTATGAGGGAGGTTTCTCCCTGAAATCTTAGGGCCTGTTTGTTTGGCATTTCCCAAATTTTTTTCGTGTTTGGGAAATGCCAAACAAACATGTTTTCTATTTTTCGAAATAAATTTTTCATCCATTAATTTTCTCAAACTACTCTCTCAAAAGCCAAACAAACAACAATTTTCTTATCTCTAAACAAAACCTATACAAACTCTACTTTGATTTGATATAAAGTAACCTATCTCTTACACAATTTATCTCACATAACAAACATGATTTGACATAAAGTCTTACACATTTTACACCTACAACCCAACTCTTCAAAAAAAACCTACATCTACTTTATTTCTCAAACCACTCTCTCAAAACCCAAACAAACAACATTACGCAAATCGAAATTATTTTACAAACCTCCATTACTCTCCCAATCTACTTTCCCAAACGCCAAACAAACAGGCCCTTAATTTTCTAAGTGCTTGAATTAATATAGTTAATTTATTTTAGGAACCGAGTATTAATTAAAACTATATGAAGATTTTTTTTCTGGAAACTTTAGAAATATAAAAGAGTTGATAGATAAAATTTTCTGATAGAAAAATTAAATGTCATTTTGGGTATAGAAGAGTTAAATACCATATAATCCATATGAAGATTACATAAGATAGCTTTAGCCTTTTTGCAATCTCAAGCTAGCATTTGCTCATGGGCCAATATATATATATATATATATATGCTGACTACTAAAGCAAATAAACACTTACCAGATTATTTTGATTGAATTAAGATAGATAGTTGTAGAACAAAATATTTGGAAGCTTTTATTGGAGAGTATTTTAGTTAGTTCAAGAAAGGCAAATATGTGGCCATGATCAAACCATGGATACATGCATGATTAGAATTATGCTGAATGTAGTTTGTTTTTTCTCCATGGATAAATTCTCTCTAAAATCTCAAGAATGCATTTTTAAGTATACTAAAATTTTACAAAAATTGTACCCCTTTTGATATACTCTTTTTTAAGATATGATCTGCACGTATAGTGTAGTAAAGTTTTACAATTATTTCATTTGCAATAAGATCATCTATGCTAATTAAGTGTTTTTCCCACGTTAGTTATTAAGAGTTATTTGTTTCACTTTGGCCATTTTTCATTCTGAACACGGAGAATATGATACCCAGTGACATGCACGTGAGGGTATTTTTGTCCATTCGTTGCGGTAGTGTTATAATTAAGTCCCCAATAAAACATATATTGCAGTTCACATAACATCGGATCCGCCATGCTCAACCTAAAAAAATCAAAGTGACACAAAAAACTCTTAGTAGGGACTAATGTTGGAGAGAAAACTTAAGAGGGACGATTTTATAAAAAGTTAATGATAAAAAGGACTATAAGTAGTGTTTACCCAATATATTATTTGAAGTACTCTAAAAAAGAAGAAGAAATCCTCCTATATTATTTGGAAATAACTAACTCCCTTTTTTTTTTTTTTTTTTTAGCACAGCTAACTCATGGGTCTACATGAAGACTGTTTAATAGTGATGGTGATTTAAAATCAAATACTTGCTTCAAAAACAAATTTGATGTCTAGATTGATTTTGCACTTTAATTTTTGCTTGGTAAAAAATGGGTCCATATGGGCCTACAATTCATTTGAGTCCAACTCAATAGCTAAAATTTACAAACGCTTGGGATTTAGCCAATGATGATCGAACATAGGAATTGGAATGGAGTTTTAAATACTGGACCATGAGTGATGCGTTTCATACAAACCCCCCTACGGCCCACCCCAAAAGAAGAAGAAAAAAGGAAAAGGAAAAGGAAAAAGAAAAGGAAAGAAAGAGCACATTCACAAGCAAGAACAACATTGATACTAATCCAATCAAAATGGCCACAAATTGGAACGTTTCTTAAATATGTTAGCTAGGGTAGGTTCACTTCAGTTATTTCAAAGCAGCACATAGTGGTCCATTCTAAAAAAATAATAATGTGCTTATTAAACCATCTAAATTAATCCAACCAAAAAGAAAAAGGAAAAGGAAAAAGGGAAAGAGGAGATATATAGTAGCACTAGCACATGGACCTTAACAAATTGTTTGATAATTGCATTGACATTTTTGGATGGGATGAATGTGGAGGAAGATTGGAAGAATCTTAATTTATACAGAAAAACAAAAAGAAAAAAGGGCATTACCCAACTGGCTAAGTTATGGACCATTTCACATTAACTAGAGGTGGTGGAGATCGATGTGAATATGGGTGGTGGAAACAAATGAATAACAATAATACTTATCATACATTATATTATTGCCAACTTGAACAAGGTTGGTCTCTTTATGTAGGTCCACAAATCACAAGAATTGTACTATTGCAATTGCAAAAATCATACACAACATTAACGAGCTAGTCCCATGTTTCAATTTTTATTTGGTTCGTTTTGAAGGTTAAATTACACTAATGATCCCTCAAGTATAAAGTGTTTATACTTAACTATATCCCTCTTGCCAATGAATTTCACTTAAGTTCTTCATATAAAATATTTTACATCGATTAATTTTTTGACACTTTTTCATTGAAAATGCAACAACGTATTAGTCACATGACTTATGTTAAGGTCATTTTTGGAATTTTATGAGTTATAATACCCTTATTAAAAGTCACATGATTGTATTTTCGTCGAAAAAATTCTGAAAAATGATCGATGTAACATATTTTATATAAGAGTCTTAAGTATAAATTTTTTGGGAAAAATGATACAAGTGTAAAATATTTTATATTTGGGGGACCATCAGTGTAATTTAGCTCGATTTGAAAATTCAGGTATTTAAGGAAGACCTCTTAAGATTCTTGTCATAATTAATGGTCATCTAAAAAGCTAATTAGAATGATACTCACAATTTCACCAAATTCGAAACTATGAACAAGAACTAATTGATACAACATGTTGCTTTTCGAAGAGTATATTTCAAAGAAAAAACAAAACAAGGCTCTAATTTATTTCTTCATAAATTTTAATTTATAAGTAATATTAGAATACGGCGATAAGAATTAAAAAATGTGGGCCAAATTTTACGACATAAATTATTTAATTGTGAATTGTCCTCATTAGAGAAAAGAAGAATTGTCGTCTTACTCATATTTGTCGTGAGCTTATGGACAGTGGGCCCTTTGATGACAACTATTCATGATTCATTAGTTGCTTTATTTCAAGAGAAATCCGCTGGAAATTCGATTTCCTATTTAAGACTCGTGACATTTTCAAATAGTAAAAATGTTCTTCATTACAGCCTGTCTAATTTAGAATACCTAACTCAAAGCAATATTAGTTGGACGTAATCATTGCATTCCTTTATTTTACTAAAGTGTGGCCGGCCTAGCTAGTAGTATTAACACACGAAACAAAATTATTCATCGATATTTCTTAAATTATGCAACTTCAAAATACTCTTTTTAAATATGAGTAAAATGGCACTTACACCCAAAATATATTAGTTTAGCACATTGTCAAATTGAAATTTTTACATTTTGCATTTTTGAATTATATATTATTTGATAAAATACAACACAATCGTATTTTATCAAATAATATACAATTCAGCAATGCAGAGTGCAAAATATTTTAATTTTAATTTTAAGTATTTTAGGATGCAAACTAATAATTACCCATTTAAATTTATAAAAAATAGAAAATACCCCAAAAATTAACGAATTACTCAATTACCACAATCCGAAAATTTTGGTCAATATTCTATATAATCTTAGTCATTTAATTATTGATTGTGTATATTAAATCTAACTGAATTTGGACTAAAAATTTCTACCGACCATAAACAAGTAAACAACTAAATCAAGTACCATATGTAGAAGGGGAAAAAGAAACAGAAGCAAAATATGAAAACGCATCTCTTCACAATTTCAACCTTTGATACATTTATGATATTGAAAGATAAATAAAGAATAATAACAAATAATTAAAAATAAATCTCTTTAACATGAACTCCTAACAAATCATATTGACGATAATCAAGAATTGTATGAAAAAAATATATGAAATCATTTACTTTTCTTTTTCCTAAAAACAACTTCTGTATCTAACCCAAACCCATCAATATTTCTTACCTCAATTAATTCCGATTTCTTAAACAATTTCTCCAACGCCTTCACACTGTACAAATCATTAGCCGAATACTTATCCGCCCGTTTTGATAACAAAACATGTAAAACGCAAATCCCGCCGCCTTTCAACGTCCGTTCAATCTCACCCACAAATTTCCACGGATAAAGCGCGTGGTCAAACACGTTCGAAAATTCAAAATCGAAAATCTCATCCCCAAACGGCTGATTATGAAAATCACCCTTCAATACGAGTGGAGGATACGGAACCAGATCTATACCCACCGAATCATTAACTCCGACCCGTTTTAAAGCCGCCACTTCTTGCCCGACCCGAGCTCCAATCGAGAGCGATTTCGATCCGTTGAATAAGTATTCCCTTTGTTTCAGATTCTCGAAGAATTTGGAGAAGACATTGACCTTTCGGTTCCAATCGCGGGTAGTCCAAATCTCGCGGAGTTTCGGGTTGAGGGTTTTGTTTAATTGGCGTTGAAGGTAGGCGTCGTAGGAGGAGTATCCGGGTCGGATCTTGAGATCCGAAGGGAGTTTTTCGTCTTTTTCCTTTTCCGGGGTGGTGGTGGTGGTTTTGTTTAAAGAGCGGCGTGGGGTTTGGAGGGAGAGGAAGGCTAAGACGAAAAGAGAAAGGAAGAGAGAGAAGAAGAAGGGTTTGAGGAGGAGGGGTAGTTTTGGTAGATCGATTCTCATGTCTGCATGAGTGGTGAATTGATCAAACGGTGTATGTATAGATTCTACATGCAGCAAAGAGGAGGAGAGACTGCGTGTGTTTTGTGTTTTTGGATTAATTTCTTGATATATGAGTATGATATAAATAGATAAATAAATGGGAGTATTCAATACCCCACATTGGCACATGGAAATGACTCAAAACCATTATTAGGTGAGCATATATTCCGAATTGTGACCTCAAATTGAAAAAGCTATTGTCACAAAATTAGTTTCTATTTTATAACATTTAAAGTCAATAAGATATATAATGTGTAAATATTTTTTTCAATAGTTTGAGCAAATTAATCCTACAATTTCCCTATTTATACTAACCAATAATTTAAGATAATACCTAAATATGCAGTGTTCATATATATTGTTATTGACTCTGATTCATTTGGTTATGATCACATAAAATTGTGTTGGGTGATCCCTTAAAACAAGATTTAAGTTAAGCTTGGATATTGAATTTTATATATTTTGAAATTTTGAAATGTAATTTATTATGTTTGAATGTTGGGGTTTGAGAAAAACAATATTAATATATTAAATCGATGAATTTTATAGGTTTGAAATTTAATATCATATTGAGTAGGTTTAATATAAGTTTGAAGGTTCGAGGGTTCAAAAATACTAGTGAAATCTAGGTTTAGGCCAATATTGAAAAATTATTAACTACATATCGGGTTTAAGTAGCTTAATTCCACTTTGGAAATAAACCCATGTTTCACTTTGCACCCTGGACATTTTTTTGGTCATTTGACTCGTCGTTAGGGGAGTATTTTAGTCAATTTCGGTTAATGTGAGGTGATATTTTAGTTAATTTTAGAGCTAAAGACAAAAAAAAAACCCATGTGTTTTGTCTAACTCCCAAATAACCCCATGTGTTATTTTAACTCCCAAAACCCCCTCTGTGTTTGATTTTAATTACCACACTCAACCCAAGTAGAATTTTACTTTTGACCTTTGGCGGAATAACAAAATTATCCCTATGTGTTGTTTTTTTTAAAATTTATTTATTCTTTTTTAAAACATAAGTATATACTACTTGGGTCGAGTGTGGTATTTAAAACCAAATACAGGGGGGGTTTTGGGATGTAAAATAACACAGGGAGGTTTTTTGGGAGTTAGTCAAAGCATATGGGGTGTTTTTGTCTTTCGATGTCAGGGGTAAAATTATCATATCAAAATCAAAATGTGAACAAATACTTGCAATTTTTCGCATTTGAATCACACTCTCTTTTTCGGTGGTGTATTTGGCACTTACTTGAGATCACATGGGGGTTTTTGGGAGTTAAAATAATACATGGGGTTTTTTGGGAGTTTGACAGAGTATATGGGGTGTTTTTGTCTTTCGCTCGCTAATTTTACCCTTAGTTGAACGCCTCACTAATGTGATAATGATTTTGAAGGGAATGTGAGGTGATATTTAATAGAAAGCGACTAAAATACTCTCTCAACGACGAATCAAATGGACAAAAAAATGCTCAGGTTGCAAAGTGACACGAAAATATGAGTTTTAGGGTGCAATATGCTATTAATCTTTTTGGAGAATGCAAAGTAAAAAATAATTCTATATATATATATAAGGTGCAAAGTGAAATTAAGCCGAATATAATCCGATGATCACGATCTGAACGAAATAACTCAAACCAATCCATTTTGCTCATGACAAATACGTAACGGATAAAGGATAAAGGAATTGTTGGTCGGTTTAAATATTTAGCTGTCAAGCATATTTATATTTTGAGAAATAAATTTATTTTTATTTCCCGTGAAAATTAGATGGCTCTTTGTAATAATTAAGTGGGCACCTATACTATTGCTGACTCTTTATGGCCATATAATAAAGTCCAGAACCAATCATTTTTTTCTTTCTGAGAACTGTCTGTGAATATAAAATATGAATTCTCATACGCGGAATTGCATAATGCATTTGCATGTGAGTATATAGTTTGTGCATGCTGCAAAAGCGCCAGTGGTTTTGACTTCAGTTAGCAATTTATATTCTATCTTTAGGCAATGATTGGGACTTCTTTGCTGCTTCAATTAATCTGATCTGCCGGGAATATATCCTGTGGCCATGTACTGGTTTAATTAATATCATGATCATCTTTTTATGATTAATATTTAAAGAAAAAAGACCAAGGGTGTTCACTATTTTTAGCTGCCAAGCATAAGAATTTGCTTATTTTCTTATCCTTTTTGTGTCACTTAATCTTAAGTCTCGTGGGTTGAATTTGTTTGAGGAAAGGATTGAAATATACCAACAAGAACAAGTTATTGCTCTAGTAACAATTTGAATTTGTCAATATTCATCAAATGCATGAATGGGGAGAGGGAATTGTACTTTTCACACCAAATTTTTACCTACTTACTAATATTGGTATCATGTCTTCTAGAAAAAACAAATTTAATAACACGATTTAACGTCATATGACACATTTGTTTTTTCCGATTCAAAAAAAAAAAAAAAAAATCCCAATCTTAAACCCTAATTTCTTTCCCAATTGTTAAATCCGAATACCTGTTCAAGTCTCGTCTGTGATCTATGATCTATCCATCCATAATCTAATCTAGCTATTAAGCTCTTGTAATTCCTTTCCCTATCACATAAAGTTTATTGTATTTCTATTGCAGGGTGATGGAGAGCCGTCAGGAGGCATTGGAGATGATGATCATTCCATGGATCGATGTTGGCGAAGATAGAGGATAAATTTACCAATAGAGGGCAAATTAAACAAGATGCACAATATAAATTAAGGAAGGAAATCAATCAGGAATTAATATTTTTTTGACAAGAAAATGACGAAAAAGGAAAATAAACATACAATTAATCTGCTAGCTGCATGTGGAACACGATTATGACATTAAAGTTGATTATGCCTGCCATGGATGTCAGAGACCAGGACGCCGTGGCTCATGGGAACAATAAAAATATATTTGAGCTGATCGATTTGGATAATGATTATTCAAACCAGCTGCGCATTCTCAGTCACCAAACAAGCAACTTGCTAACGGATCAAATTAATAGATTTTTGTTCTACAACATATAAAAGTAAATATTTTCAATTTTCTGGGGGACCAGGTCCAGGGCCTCAGTCCCTTCTTACGTTCGCCTATGGTATTATTATGTATCGATTTCAAGTTCGAATTTTTATTGGGAGAGGATCCCACTTATTGCGTCTGACACGCCTCAAAAGGAATTAAGTCAGGTGTAAAAATTGAATACCTCGGGAAAAAAATTGATAGAAAGACGTGAAATCTTAACATTAAGTGTAGATTAATGTAATGCAGCCAATAGTTTCAAAATACATAGAAAATGTTAAATTGATTAATTGACGAGTTTGTGCACAAAAAATCATATCTAAAGATGATTTTATGAATAATAATTGTTGAATCAACAATACCTTTATTTTGTCACTCCTAGACGATTAGAAAATAAAGAACTAAATTAATGTAATTAAGATATATAATTTATAAATTTACAAAATACTATCTCAATTCATTCTCCATGTAGGGTTCGGAATGATGAATTGAATATATATATATGAGGGTAAATTCAATACAAAAACCTCAACTTAGCACAAACACAATTTTACCAACATGGAATTCTATATATTAATCACTTTTCTATCACTTTCAAAGTCTACCTAGGAGATTGCAGCAAAAATTAGATTGGTGGTAATTAACTGTACATATATTAAACATTTCTAGTTAAGCCATTTAATTAGAAAAATAACTAAACTTTATGGACATCGAATTATGCACTTTTCTTTAATACTCTTATGTGTGGTTCTACCCAGGGGAGGTATATTTGCCTTAATTGAACTAAATAAAATAACAACTGCTTAATTTGTGTAAATTACTCAAGAAAAATATAATTAACTAGCTAGTTGCCCACACAATTAAATCAAGAAATTAACATATATAGTAGTAGTAGTATTTTTTGGCCTAGTTGCAGAAGGTAGAATGTCCCGGCCCCCTTCATGCATAAATCTTACGTACTGCAATTATATATGTACGTAGAAATTTAGAATGTCTTGGAAGTTGGGATTCCCACAAAGATAGGATCTTGCTCTCCAATGCACGACCCACGAATTCATTATTCATAAAGTCAAAGATAAAAAAAAACGTACTTAAAAGAGGAATTTGGCTAGCTCTTTAAGGAGATAATTTATTTAATTTATATAGAAGTAACTAATATTAGATAAAATAGTTTCCAATTAAACCAATAAAAAGTGAAAAGGAAATTTACAGTCACAAGAGGGATTAGCTGCATGCCATTATCCATAAAACAAACACCAAATGGTATCCTTAATTAATAACACAAGGGTTACTGGTGTAGTGAGATTCGAGATTGACAAAAAAGTCGTAAAAAGCCAAATTTAAGAGTTTATTAGGTCTTTGATAAGTTTTGATATTTTAGGGACCTTTTGGTAATTTTTATTATTTTCTACTTCTAGGGTTTTTTTTTCTTATTTATATAGTGACCGTAAAACTTGGGAGACAGTTCAGTTTAGTTTTGCTTATATCAGAATTTTGAGTTTCTCAGTTCTCTCAATTTCACGGTATTCTTTATAGAATCAACGATTTATTGAATTCCTTCAAATTCACGGTATTCTTTATCAAGAATCAATGGATTTTTGAAAATATTTTTACGACTTCTTTGTCAATCTCGAATCGCACTACACCAGTATTTGACATTGATTTGATTGTTAAAAGAGCCGGCTCAAGCGAGCTTTAATTCATCGAAGGAGCTCGAGTCAAGTATTGAATATCTTCATATTCTTACATGTATTTTGTGAAATTTCAGCTCATCGAGTCGAGTTCGAGCCGAGCTATAAAATTCATCAAACGAATAATATTCAAGCTTTGTTTGTTTTGTCTCAGGAAGACATCTCAAAAGAGCTTTTACTTAACAAACTCAAATTGAATATCGAGTAGCTTAATTTGATTTTCAAGTCCTAAACGTTATACATATATGCAGATAGGGACTCAAGTATGACTGAAAATCAAACCATGTTATTCGATATTCGGCTCGAGTAGATCGAGCTTGTTTTAGCTCAATTCGTTAAACAAATCAAACAAGTCGAACATCAGTTTTCGTTCTAATAACTTTCGAAGCTCGGCTCGAGCTCAACTCGATAAGTTAAAAATTGACAAAATATATGTAAAAAGTACGAAGCTAGCTATTAGATAATCGGGTCAATGTCGTTCGATAATAGCTCGTTTGAGCTAGCTCGGTTCGTTTAACAAACAAACAAAACTCAAACATAATTTCAAAGTCAACACAAAATTGAAACAAAACTTGAACAGTTTGTCCTTGAGTCAGGGGACAAATACTAAAGACAAACAACTTCAACTGGAAGGCTGGGGACGAACGATCAATGACAATATCAAAGACGGATAATACGACGTTTTCCAATTACCATATATTTCATCAGCCTAAAGCCGGCATGCACCTTGATAAGAATATAATGATATTTAATTTAAATATATACCCTATATATACTTGGATGCGCGCAGTAATTAGTATAAGAATAAATTAATTAAATTGGTATCGAATATCTTCTTTCGAGAAATGTCTGGAGTTCAGTACGATGATGAAACGGGTCATGGGTCGAAGTTTTCGGTAACAGGATTAACAGCAAGAGTGGGGACTTTGGCATCTCTAATAGTATCAATTGCAGTTCTCAAGACAACCGATATCACCTTCCTCGATAATTACCAAGTTGCTCTTACCTACAAGGATTTTAGCTCTTACAAGTAACAAAACCAAACTCAGATCCTTCCATTCCATATAATTAAAACACATGATCAAATTATATATAAAACACCCTCATGTTTTTTATTTTCAAAAAAATTGTTTTTCATATTCTCTTTTACCAATATATTTTGATCAGATCATCGCGCGTATCTTAAATTAGTTTGTATATTATGGAAATTATTCTTTTGAAGGTACATGTTTTATGCCATGTTGATTGGACTATTTTACACAATACTACAAGTTCCATTTGCAATATACTACATGAGAAGAAAGAAACATATGATAAACAACTTTAGCTTCCTCAAGTTCGTTTTCTATGCTGACAAGGTAGGTACATACATATATATGTTTTATAAGAATTTTGTTCGAATTTGATTTATTTTTCTAGACGAGCTCTTTGGAAGGCAAACTAGCTAATAAGATTAATTTTCCGGTACAATGGCAGGTTATGGTATTTGTGCTAGCAACCGCAGTTGGAGCAGCATTTGGCGCGACAATGGACCTGAAGAAGGTGCGTTGGGATTTAGACAATTCCAAATTCCAGGAGTTCTTAAACATGGCTTATGTTTCAGCAGCATTTCTTCTAGTCGGATGCTTAACTTGTGGAATTTCGTCTGTCCATTCTTCTCTTGCTCTGTCCAAGTTTTAGTTGCCAAGATACGAGAAGAGAATAATGATCAGTTTCAGTCAAAGATTGTACCTGTATTTTGGCTTTTGTCTTCTTATTAATTATTATTTCGACATGCATGTATTTGATTACTATTATAATTTTGAAAAGCTTTTGACTCGTTTTAAGACTCATGAGTTACATTGTGGAATTTTAGGAGTAGTTCATACTAGTTAAAAGGGTGTGTGTGTTTGCAAGAACTTTTGAATAAATTGCTTATAGCTTATCGGCTTTTTTTAGCTTATTTTAAGAAAAGCAAAAGCTAAAACACCAACTTGTGAATAAAAGTAAGCTCGGAATCTGTTTTTAAAAATCTAATGCAATCACTGCCTAAATACTTTTTGACTTCCAAAATTCTTAGGAGTGTTTCATGTAAGCGAAAGCTTGGAGCAGATACACAGAGAGGTGTCAACCTATAAGCCAAGCTAAGGCTCGTTGTCGGGTTATACTAAAAAACCGAACATGCGACTTTAACTCGATCTAATAGAGATATGGCCTTCACTGACGGTAATTAAATGAATCAGCAGACCCACAGCTGCGACTGCCTCTTATATTTATGCAATATTTGGTAATAGATAAAATTGATCAAAATCAATTGAAGAACTCGCATACGGGATGATATCCCAAGGGCAATCAATTAATTTATAATTTAACATTATAATGTGGAATAAAATAAAGATGATATATTAAATTTTTCATTGAATTGCATGCATGATACCACTAGAAAATCACAAACAAGAAATTCAGTTTCAAATCTTTGTGATTGTGCAATACGTCATACTATCTTAAAACAACTTTACCACTAATTACCTATTGGCTGCAATGCCTAGATGATAAAAGAGCAAAAATAGAAAAATAAAATCATACCATTTATAGTTTTTCGACTTTCAGAAAATGCTGGTGTGTCTCTCTCTCTTCTTGTTGTCTCATCACACATCCTTGTTGTCCGTGCGCATGCAGCAAAGCCTAGCAAACCCTGATAGTAACGGTGTCCCACTACAAATTTTGACCCAGGCTCAACCTTGTGTGTTTCATAGCTTTCCCTCTCCCTAAAACCCGTCTTTGTGGAGTTATGAAATTCGACCAGTAACAATAATAAAGCATTTTGAATTCAAATCTCAAGTGCATAAAACCTGGTTTAGATAAAAGATTATTATATTATAATTGTATTCCGAGTAACTGATATGCTCCACACTCTTTCTCCCATTTAAACTCAACACAGCAGCATAGATAACTGTTCGATATCAGTGCATTCAAAGCTCTTGTCTTGACCTCAAGTCAACAAGGGAAACCCTTCAAATGGATTATGGTACTATTATGCTCGAAAGCAACATAGATGGATGCCAAAGACAGAATGACTGCCAACACATTTGAAGCTAAATTAATTAGAGTCTGAGGTCTCAGAAGGTAGAAGATTTGATCAATCTGTACCTCCATCAGTCCCACCTGCATCTAAACGAGATTAATTCTTAGACAGGGACATATAAGGATAATTAGGAAAAAAAACTATCAGCACTAATTGCAACGAAATCCTCTCTTCTTACTTGGATACTGCAACATACTGACATGCAGAACTAATCAACTCATTTTTCATATCATCACAATTTGACAATTTACAACATACTGAAATACAGAACTAAATCAACTACTTTTCCATATCATCACAATTTGACAAGTTGTGCTGTAAACTTCGATCAATTAAATTCACCAAAACCAGAAATAATCTCACTTTAAATTTGTGATACGTTATAAAGTTTATTTAGTAATAGAAAGAGATTACCAAGAGGAAAATATGATGGATGAGGAGCCAGACAAGTTAATGCATGCTTCATTTCTCACAAAAGGAAATTGCATATGCTAGGTGCTCCAATAATATATTATATGACTATTAACAGTGATACATACCTTCAGCATAATCTAATCCGATGGGAGACATGAAGGCATGCCCATATCCATGTTACACATTTTACCCACTTTAATGCTGTTAGATTTAGCTGCATCTAACAATGGGTCCGATTCAATTGCCTTGTTAAAACAGAACTTGGCTTGTTCTAAGTGACCCTCAGCTACAAACACGAGACCAAGATTATTATATGCAGGAGCATAACCTGGCTGCAGTTCAAGAGCCTTACTAAACATTGCTTTTGCACATTCAAATTTTCTTAATTGCCGATATAAGTTCCCAAGGTTGCAAAAAATAGCATGTGCTTGTTGAGATGTAGCTAATGACAGGGCATGTTTATATACATTTTCAGCTTGTGAAGACTCTTCCAATAGCTGGAGTGAGATACCTGAGATGCATTTTCAAGCATACAATAAAAGGGCAAGTTAAACCAAAAATAAACAAAAAAATATTGATCATTTAGACAATTATTGAAGCAAAAAAATTCAAAGTTGCAATTACCAAGATTTGACCATGTGTAAACACAATCATTAACACGAGCAACTGCTGCCTTCAGATATGTCTCAGACATTTTAAATTGCTGTGTACAAAGACAATGAAGGCCAATTTGGTGCCATTGTACAGCATCTTCACAATCTTCTCCTATTGCCTGATTATGTGGTATGAAATTAGACATTAGCATTAGGCTTCAATTGCCCTGTTTTCTTTTACGCTGATTAAAAAGGAGGTGAAATATAAAAATTGCTTTAGGGCGCAGCCTACAAGCGCTTGGAGGCTGAACAATTAAGTAGCCTAAAAAGATTGTAAGGATATAATGATTCTTTTCTCTTAAACTGGCCCTCATTAATGATTTTTTTTTTCTTTCTGAGACTGGCTATAGCATTATTCAACCAAAGAAATGTAATAAATAATAATTTTTAGATAAAATGGTATTACTCAAGCAGATGCAAACGGAGTACCTCATCATTTTTATAGGATTTTTTTCAGAACCAATGAAACTGTAACTTTAACCACCCATAAAACGGAGTGAAACAAATAATCCATACCAGACATCATGCAAGTTGTACACTTTCCTGAAAGGGCCTTTTAGCTATTGTAGGATCATAAAACCATTTTCATTCAGTTTTAACTTATTTATATCCTAATGCTTAAAAAATAGTAAAAAAAATTCCCATTCTGCACCTACTTACCCTTCTGTTTATAATATTAACTCTTATTTTGTCCTCTGGGCATCTTTAGAGATTCCAGAAAACGTGGAAAAGTAAAGCCAGGTGTTATTTAAACTTCAAAATGTCTTAGATGCTTTTTCCTTCTTTTACAAGTTGTATTATGAGTGGAATTTCAAATGGATTAAATGTACTTGCTTCTCTTTATGTTAAGGTTAACATATCTACAAGTTCTCCATGTTGTTTCCAAGACACTTCAAAAGAACTTCAAACCTTTTCTTTTCCATTCATCTAAAACTTAACATGAAAGGAAACATAAAACTGCATTCAGGAGTTGGAAACAACAATAACCTGCTTTAGACTGTGCATGGCACGTTCTTTAACCTCTAGCAATTCCTTCTGTTCAATCTCAAATACTGCAGCAATCTCGTGTTGAGACTTGTGCACCATAGCAAGACCTGCCCATGCTATGGGAGGCTCAATGATGATGGGATCACCTTCTCTAAGTACAGAAGCCATCTCGTTTCCTGCCCAAACGAGCTGTTCATTAGGATTCTGAGACCGTTCTGCATCTCTGACTCGTTGAACTCCAACAGCAAATCGTATGGCGAAACAATTTGGCTCCAGTTTTCCGGCCTAAAGATTGACAAGGATGAGTAAAGAACTTCGGATCACTAAAGCAATTTAACAAAAACACAGAGACATAACATTGAATGATAAGATCTAGACATAATATTCAACATATCAATTACCAATAAACCTATTTTTGACTTATAAAAGAATTTGAAAGGAAAAAGGGATAAAACAACCAAGTATATTATGTTTAAAAGTAATTATCAGGTCAAGGAGTTAGAAATACCTTTTCTAAACATTTTCCAGAACTTCTATGATCACCTGTTAGATAATAGGCATTGGCCAGATTAGTCCATATATGAGAAACTCTGGGGTCAGCTTTTGCAGCAGCTAATAAACATTCCTTGGCAACGTTGGCAGCCACAACCTGCTCAGCAGAGCTCCTAGCACCTGCCGTAGCCCCAGCACCTATGCATGTAAGAGTTGAAATCAGTAATATTTATCTATATATCAAAAGATGACAAGAGGAAACATTTGAAGCATTCAGCAATGATGATTATAACTTTGGTTTATACGGAAATAGAAGCAAGCATTATTTGATTAGGAAAGTTTTACATCCTGAATTTTGTCAAATTTAAAGTGTTACCTGCAATAACTGAACCATATTTACACAAAAGGAGGGCAGCATAATTGTTTAAAGCTGCCGGATGATTCTGATCTTTCAAAACCAATTCCTGGAAACACTTCTCTGAAAGCTCCAAATCCCCGCTGGATGAAAGTTGATATTGTCGAATTAGCTTTGATCAATACAACAAAAGAAAAAACTTGATAGCATAAATAGCTGTAAAATTAGCACAATATTAGACAATAAATGTAAAGTGAAATAAATAAAAGATAAGAGCTTCAGTAGAAGTAGACTCTTGTAAATTATCTTATCAAGGAGACAGCACACACCACCAAATGCACCTGATGAAAGAAGAATGACTTTTATTCACCAAAACATAAGCCACGAATACATTGTCAATGGAGTGATTATGTCCTACGACGTTGAGATCATAAGACCTTTGGAAAACCATGGCTTTCTCTGCGAACAGGAAAGTCTTTCTTGAAATCGTGAAGGAAAAGGAAACTACTTATCTATGTTTATATGGAAGGAGAGTTGAAAGGGAAAAAGAGAAGTTAACTTGGAAAAAGAGAAAGGTAATAAGAGGCCAAACTATTTGACAAATGTGGTTTTGCAAGGTAATAACAAAATACAAAGCAAGTTCATATTCAAACTTTTCAGATGCTAGAAGAATAAGCTAGTCGTGCCCAAATTGACATGCAATAAAAATATGATTGTTTAATGGACTTGCTATTGCTAGACCACTAACAGATGTGGGAACATATAAATCATAAGCAAAAGATTCTGAGGTTAAGTTGCTTGTCCTAAAAAGATATGCTAAGACAAGAACGTTTCTCTTCTGAACACCCCTCACCTCAAGAGAAAGGAAACAAGAAAAGGAATTAATGACTCAACATATGTCAAAGCAAGACGTACAAAATTGCAACAAACTATAGGCATCAATTGGATAAAAAATAGTACTTTGGCTTTTAGGCCATCAAACAAGCTATGCTATTTCGACTTAAGGTGTTATTCTCACTAAAAAGCAAGATATGAGCACAAAAGAGGGCGAGAGGTGAGAGTGAATGCATTTTTAATCCGAGAGAGACATTTAACATTTAACGCACAATTTGGAAATACTGTAATCTGAAGTCAAACATTAAATCATACATGCACTATTAAATGGAGAGGTAATCTTTTTCTATTATCAGTCGATAAGAAACCAAGAGAATTCCTTTCTCCAAACCCTTGTACACGAGACTAAACCTACAACATTTTACTGATCAAGCATAACCACTATGGCACAATGTGGTATCGAGATAAACAAATCCAAATGGACAAATCTAGCTAGTTAGCATTGATGATCCAGAATTTATATTAAATAAAATTATGAACAGATATATTACTTTTGAATCACCCTGAGCAGGAAATCAGTGTCATCACACTTTTAAACCATTCTGAAATGCTTTACAATTCTACGACATATAATTGCTCTCACCAATAAACTTTAGCGAAGTAGGAAAAAATGCATAACCATGAGAATCACAAATCACCAAATCACATTGTTTAATTTTTTCATTAGTTGTATCAGTGTATCAAGTGACCAAGAGATACATTAGCAATATTTTCTACTTACCTTTGAAGATAGGCAATTCCAAGGTTTGCAAGGCAATCCAAGCTGTCAGGGGCAATCTCCAACAAAGAAGAAAATACTAATATAGCACTCTAGGGAAGATCAGGAGTCATGTTAGACATAAAATCTTGTTACATGCAAATACACACTTGCTGGTTGACAGAAAAAAAATATATTTCTATTTGCACCTGCAAGCGACCTGTTCTAAGAAGCAGTAAACCTAGTGTGTTCCAAAGAGATGCCTGTCTAAAATCTGACTTCAGGGACTCCCTCAGCTTGCAACAAATTTCATCAAGTTCTGGAGGTTCAAGTTCGTTATCTGGACTGCAATTCTCCAAGCTTTCTAACAGTATACACTGCATGAACAATGAACCAAGGAACAAATTTCAGTAAAGATAGCACTAACGAGCCAGTTCATTATTGAAACTAGGAGAAAGGAGGAGTTCAAATGTAACATTTTCAACATAAAAGCTAGGCCGACCTGTGCGTGGTGAAGCTGAACCATAGAAAGCAACTCTGGTCTGTCAATTTCTTCCTCAGAGCGAAGTAATATCTCCGCTGCTTTTTCATATGCCAGAATTGCCTACAAATATATATTGTCAAAGGTGAACATTACTACCAAAAGCAACATACAATCAAAGCAAACGTTAGCATGACTAAAGCTACCTTTTGAGGTTGACCCATTCTTTGATACATCAAGCCAAGTATGAAATGAGCATGCATGTTCTTTGGCATCTTTCGTGCAACATGTACCAATCCCTGAAACGTATATGCTGGTCAATATATTGCACACATAATTCAAATTGAGGTGGGAAATGCAAAAACACCGCTACATGGTCATGAACTTATGTATAGAAAAGAAAAAAACCCAAAAAAGAAAAATTAAAAAACAAAGAAGAACACAGCTTTTCTATCCCCCATGGTGCACCCCTTTGAGATTCATTCTATTCAACAGATGGGATGAAGATGCCTATGCTAACTCATTAAAGCTGTTAGATGGAAGGAGCACACACATTTATCTCCAAGATAACATTTCACTGGACTATTATCACCTAAATTTGTAGTCATCTAAATGTGGCCCAAATGATGCATAGATGTTGCATGTGCAACAATGTAAAGTTTTCTTGCATGTCAATTCAAATATGTGCTCAATCAGGTATATTTATTACATGGTTTTTAAATTAACTAAATATAGACAAGGATATCAACATTCCATTTTCTGAGAAGAAAGATAATTTTAATAAAAGTTATTTAAAAGCATTATGTTATTATTTCAATCAAAATACCTGATAAAAATTACTTAAGTCAGATGAAAATCGATTATTGTAAGTAAAAATAAAGAAACATTCCGCATTAAGTCAACTGTAAGTCACATAAAAGCAGTTGGTTCAAGTTTTCAAGGTCTTATGTTTACGCTGCTTTTATAGCTGCTCCAAGCACTTTTCGGCTAGTTATTGTCAACTTATTACAGAAATAAAATATTTGAAATGAGTCGCAATTTTCTTATTGTTTCCAGATTAGAAAGAGCTAGTTTGAATTGAAACATGACTTTAGATGAGGGTTGAAGATTGAAATTCTTGTTTATCTTTCCAGGTTTGCACAAAAGTACTGGTAAAAGTTAGTCGCAATCACAAATTTCTATTATGGAGGTAATATTATTTGTGCACAACCTAGTGACGATATATGAGATTTCATTTGCGAACGGAGAATATATTCTTCTGGTGGGGATCTTTTCATTATAACTACACATATCTCAAACCTATATATAACAACCAACATCTAGATATCATGATTCCTTTTCTATATATCTGGTGTGGAACATAGAACTTAATATAGCTAATTTATTTTTAGAAATAGTTAAGGTAATGTTTGATACTTTGATAGGGGAACCTTTCAAACTTTCTGTTCAGTAGCAAATCAGCTTGGTGTCTTAATTCTCAACGACTTGGAACCCTCATAACCTGAAGGCTATTATTCCTAACTTAAAAGCCGGGTATGAGAATGAACAGGACAATATGGTGACTTCATCAGTTCCAGGAAGATGGTTGTGTGGTTATGGTGCTTTTCTTTTCTCAACAAGGACCAGGAGTAATATCATATTAAAGACGTGGAAAAGAACTCACAGTTTTAAGGCTGCTAACTTTTTCCTCCCGGGAAGCGGGACCACCTTGACCATTTTGGTCAGGCTCTGTATCAGCTCCACTGCAATCAGGAGGGTATTCCACCTTATTATTTCTTACACGGCCTTTCCCAACTTTTTTCGATTGGGAAGCTTCCACATCCAAGACCTCAGTATCTTTACTCGTGAAGGCCATTTTGTCCGGTAAAGTCTCATCAACAGTAATCCTACCAATCAAATCAATCACCATTCAACACAGGAATCAATACAAGAGAGTAACTTTCTAAAAGAGAATGTTATTTCTTCAGCCTAGATAATAAAATCTTTGTTTCAAATGCCAACAAATTTAGGCTGTATTAATAAAAAGTTGTGTTCATTGTAGCTCTTCAGCATGTGCAACGAGTGAAATGCCAATGCAATTAGTTTTTGTTGGAACTTAATAAATGTAAAAAAGGTGGGATTTGTTTGTTGAGGTTCCGAAAAAGTGAAAAATGACCCGGCCGTACTAGAAAGGAAAACATATTTTTCAAATGAATGCTACAAATAAATGGAACAACAGTTTTGTCATGCATTTTAGTAGATAATTCTGAAAAAGCAATTAAACTGCAATAAATGGTTTCACAACATCTGCGACAAACAATCCTATCTTTTGGCATTCAAAAGATGGTACTAGATACATCCAAGTACTATATTAAACATTCTTAAAAGTTGATAAGACTTTTCATTAAATGTTACTAGGAGCTTGCAATTTAGTAAAAATCCACGACGCATATTACAAAGCCTGTTCAACCGATAGCTCCATCAGAAACAACAGGAAAAATAAAATAAATGAAAAAGGAAAAAACAGTAAGAGAACTTTTGTTGCAATAGGACCAAATAAGCCAACAAAAAACAAAACAAAGCTTCAATCTTGTTCTGAGATCAGCCGTTTGTTACCAAAACTCATTACAAAGTACATTGTGGGGTTTATTTTTCC
Source organism: Penstemon newberryi var. newberryi (assembly GCA_030819805.1). Lineage (NCBI taxonomy): Eukaryota > Viridiplantae > Streptophyta > Magnoliopsida > Lamiales > Plantaginaceae > Penstemon > Penstemon newberryi. The sequence goes on from JAUALY010000008.1 coordinate 3,822,821, forward strand.
ACTTGCTATTGGTTTTGGGGTTCAGTGTTCCTTAAACTATCTTCATTTAGTATATACTCGTGAGCCTACCACAGATTTATTTATCTACGGACCAACCTACCTATAAAATATGACTCTGCATTACATGATAAACTCAGAAGTTAGTTTTCAAATCCAATCATTAACTTCTCTCAAAAAAAAAAAAATCATTAACTACTTATATATTGACTTATCTCCATAACTTATTGAATCCAAGTTAATTTTTCTCGTTATATTTGCATTACTCTACAATGCCTCAGCTCAAATTCAGCGCCAATGTCAAACATAACTAATCCTAATAAACACATAAATGCTAGTAAAAATTTTAAATTGAAATCAGAGAAGTTGAGAATAGCTCATATAAAATTGGAGACCTGTTTATAGGAACAATAGAAGAGAAGGCGTAGGTCTCGGAATCCGGCGGGTCAACGTTGAGGTCAGCCAAAACAACCGCTCTCGTCGGTGGCGGTGGCTTCATTGAGTTATCTCCGGCGAGGGTTTCGGCTTCGACGGAAGGGACGGCGGAGGAAGGGTAGGGTCGAGACATAATTTATCTGCTTCTTCCTTTTTTATACGGAGGTAGTTGGGAAGAAAACGTAGACAGTGGCCTGAAAATGTTGAAAGAAATAGGTTTCGGTTTTGGAGGCCAAGGGGCAAGGGCAGTCTTGACCTTTTATTTCCTTCGCTTTTTAGTTTTTGTTGATTTATTTTATCTATTTATTTATTTATGTGCCCGTTATAACCAGATAAGGTTAATTTAGAGAGATGGAATCTTTTAGTATTAATTACATGACCTGTCAATACACTCGATACATTTTAAAAACTGTATTTTGCTGATAACTTTGTTAATATTTGATTTAAATTTGGATTTAAAAAGTACCTATATTAGTATGTAATACAAAGAAAATTTAGGATGAAAAGGGTGATTCATCCATAAATCAATGTGTGGCACTTTTCACTAGATCTTAACATATATTTCCTCCTTTTTCATATCTATCGTGCAACTTTCTAGATTACTAAATTGGCGAATATTTTGACTAATATGAAATACTAAATAATACATTGACGATTTTAATATTGTATAATTTTTGTTTTGTAGTATTTGTTCTTACTTTAAGTATTATTTAACCGTTGACATGTTTTTGAAAAAGAATACTTAAAGGATTATTTTAAATTGAGAGTTAATTTTACCCTATAATTCAAAGCAACAAGTTACCTTCTTTCAACAGAGAATGTAATATATTCGTCGAAATGAAGAGTAGACATAAAAATTATTGTGCAAATAGACTAAAGTACCCTTGGGGGTTAAAATATTACATTTATTATAACACAGAGATATAATATCACATTTTTCATAACACATGAGAGATAAAGTATCATATTTATATTAACATAGAGGGTAAAGTATAGTATAAAAGAAGTATAGTTTTATCAATTAATTTTTTTAAGTTTAAAAATTAAAAGATATCAGCGTGTGAAACTTTTACAAGGGTATAACAAACTTTTATTTAAATAAGAGAGGTAAATTGAACATTATACATATCACATATTACTATTAACTCATGTAATCACTATTTGTTTGAGCTTTTAGGAAGCATTTTCTCACTCTCGGACAAAAAACCCAAATAAATGCAGTATTTTTTAGCACGCGTTAAATTGTACAAAACCAAATAAAATCTTGGAAAAGTCACCAAATCTCTGAAACCTCTCTCAAATAACCCAAACAAGAGGACCGTAGATTGTGCATTTATTAGAAGCTAGGAAACAACAATACAAGATTTCTAAAGAGTTTCTGTTAATATATTAGCATTTTTTAGTCAGGAACATGGTATAAGAGAGAAGATTAGCAGTCAACAATAAGATCAAATGACTGTAAACCATGAAAATGTTTGGTTCCTTCATCAGCATATGCAACTAATTTGCTACTTTGCAGCACCATAATCGTTAACTACGGTTAAATTCGCCAAAAGCTCTCTTCCGTTCCCGGCTAATGTGTCAGCTGCCATGCCTGCGCACATTCAACGTACATCATAGTCAATTTTCTCCTAATTCAAGTCTTCTGTACCATATATGTATAAGAAATGGATCAAATTCACTTTTCAACATTAGTTTTCTTCATAAAAAAACTACAACAATTTACCTTCCGGAAAGGAAACGTGGCAGTTTTCCAACAACGCAACTTCGAAAACTGCCTTGATCTGCTAAAAACAAAGAGAAACAGTCATATTATGTAGTGAAGATACTCTATACAAATACAAACGGGTGATCAATACAAAAATATTTAAGACATACTTAGGATGGTTCTGGTTAGCCATTTTCTCTGGTAACGATCTATCTGGTGTACCCTCTCCAATGCTTAAAGCATTTCCGTCATTGTTTCTTATGGTCTTGAAAAGGACTTTCCCATGGCAACACGTATGTGAGATTCGGGACCCACATTCGGGGGAGCACGACTCAGAATATTTATCTCTAGTTATGACTGTTGTAGGAGTCGTCACATCAGAATTTTCTGAAGAGAACTGTGACTTAAGGTGGACTCTACGAGAGCAATTGAACAAGTTGAGAGATGATTTCTTGAACTTTGTACAGTTATTTGAAGCAAGATTTATTCTTAGTTCGACATTATGGCCTAGAATATGCTGAAGTGCAGTAGCAATCACTTTCCATGATTTTTCCGCTTTAGATACAGAATCAGGAGAATTGAACACCAACTCAGCCACTGCTATACCTGCATAATATATTAAAAAAATACTTTGGTACCATCCAGAAATCCTTACTAAATATAAGAGTGAACCCGATAAAAGATAAATTACCTTGTGTGTGACAAACAGACACCAACTTTCCCCGTTTTTGAAGGAACTTCTTAAGAGAACTCGATGTACAAATTGCAATAGCTCTCTTCCAAACCAACTCCAAATTTTCCTCACCATCACGCATCCCCGTCTTCTCGTATACAGCACTCTCACATGCACAGACAACAGATTGCTTCAAACTTTCACCGGTTGATATGCTTTGAAAATCACCATCTGCAAAAGTATATATAACTTGACTTAGACTATGTCCCCGAAAAAATTAGTAAATTTAGATTTATCCAGTAAATAAATCTCACCTTGGGGATGTAATGTTTGCATGCTAGACCTTGCATCACTAGTCCCATCATGTGAAGTTCCAGAAGAGCTTAGCTGGAGAAGAGCAGCAGTGAGCCACGTGATCTGATTCTTCGATATTCTCAATTGTTTCTCAGTTTGTGAGAGTATTTTTAGTGCACGACTAAGTTGCTGTATCTCAGCTTCAGCTATGGCAAATGCGAAAATATTTTTAGAAGCATTAGCATGAACCATTGAAGAACAATAACTTAGGATATTGAATTTATATTTCCTGAACTAAACATGATAATTTACAATTATATAACTTACAATTATCGGTTCCAAGAAGCTTCCGTCTGGTGTCAGAAACGCCATCTGGAAATTTTCCAGCAAGAATGTCCATTATGAGATTTGCCAATTGTGATACAAGTTGCAAAGGATCGATTCTTGATCTCATTAGCTCTCTAGTCCTTTTGACCGTACTTGAAGCATCGTTTGACAATGCCAGATACAGTAAATCGAGCAATTCATCATCAGAAACAACTCCATTCTGTACAAAAAAACCACGCAAACTTAGATCCCTACAATTTAACCAACTAAATTTAATAATATGGTAACACTCACTACTTCATAAACCAATGACAGAGTAATCTTCCTTCCAAGCAAACTCAACTGATCAAGCATCATCTCTGCATCCCTAAGTGAACCATTCGATTTAGTTGCTATGAATTTCAAAGCATCATGGTCAAAATCAAGACCTTCTTCAACACATATTCTCCCTAACCTACTAATAATGTCAACTTCGTTGACCTTTTGAAAATGGTATCTTTGACATTTCGCTACAGCTATACAAGGAAGCTTATCAAGATCAGGGGTCACCATGATGAAAACAACGTGTCCAGGAAGCCCTTCAATTCCGCTTAATATAGTATCCCACATTTTCCCGTGCAACAATTGGCACTCGTCGATAATATAAACCTTGAATCGCGAATAAACCGGAGGCATTTCCGCGTTTTTAATAAGCAACTTACACCTTTGTACTCGATTGATTTTCACCGAATCCACTTCTTTGACGTCCTTACTCCCTCCGGAGAAGAACAAGATACATTCTTGGCACATGCCACATGGGACTCTGTCAATCTCGGAAGAAAGACAGTTCAATGCAGCAGCAAATATTCTTGCGGCAGATGTTTTTCCAGTTCCAGGTGGACCATGTAAGAGATACAAGGAATTTATTCGCCTATTAGAGATTGCACTGAGTAGAGACCGTACTACTACGTTTTGCCCCACCAATTCATCGAACGATTTTGGCATAAACTTTTGCGATAGACTTCTTGGAGTTTCCAAATATGGCCTTGCTCCACTATCGAGCTTCCAATCTATGTTCTCCTCAGTATTCCCTAATAAAAGAGGCCTTTCTTCAACATCAGGAAGAAGATTTGAGTCCCTATATTTCATACTTCTTGACCAACAGCTGCTTATTCCACAACTTGAACCAGTGTCACTAATAGACAAGCGTGGACTCAAAACATCACCGCCTGTTACTCTATACGATATATCGTGCTTCCTATTCAAGCCTTTTCGCATTGGTCTATGTTTCTTTTCTGCTTGCATCGGTATTTCTTCTGGCTCATTGCAATTGAATCCTAACCCTTTTTCCCCATAATCTATGCAATATCTTTCACTCGGTGCTTCATTCCCTGTATCATGGTTTAGTGGACCTACATTCGAGCTTTCTACGTGCAATGACCTTTGGGGAGTTGAACCATAACATAATTCCTGGTCATTCAAAATCTTTGAACTTCTCAATTGTGAGAAGTAGAAGTTGTGATTAGGTGAATCGTTTTCGAAACCTAAAGTGATAGCATTGTTTGAATTTGTTTCCCAATTCAAATTGTCAATCAAGGAGGATAATTTACTCATGGAGTTTGTAGATGGATCACGGAGTGACCTAACTCGCCTAAGTGCTATTAATGTTCTTGATATAGGAACATCGACAGAATGTCGCCTCCCATCCATTACTTCAACAACGAAAATTAAACCAATGCAGATTATGAAACATTAGCTAATTAAGAATCACCAAAGAACATCACGATGTCATCCTGCAAAGCACAAATAAGAAGGCATTCAAAAAGCCATTTTCCAATTCGAACCACATTTCTTCACCCATACATAAACAACGAAGCTCTAAACAAATTAACAATCTACCGCCTTCAAACTATAACATTGAACATGGTTATTTAAATTATTTACGAAGACTGATGTTAAGGGGAGTGGGAAAAATAAATAGAAATGAAATAAATTTAATTTCCAGCAAAACTTGTGGTCCATCAATGACAACCTTGAGCATTAACAAAAACAGCAATGTACTACTTTATGTCATTTTGTCTTTGAGAATACTTCAGAATTCACATAAAAGAAGACAAACCAAAAGCAACGTGAAGGTACACTGATAAGTAAAACAGCACAATGTAGGTACCTTCTCAGAGAATAACATTGCAAAAATTGAAAACTCCAGAAACCACCATTTTCACCTGAAAATATAAGCACCAAACGTCACGCCACATTCACACACACACAAAGAGAACCAAAAAATAAATCAAATTTATGCATATATTATTAAAAAAGGAACCACCTACACTCTCCTCCGAGTAAAAAAGAATGGGGGGAATATAAAAAAGAATCATAAATTTCGAAAACATACCCATAAACAAATATTAGACCCATATTTCTTCATTTACTACCAGACTCTAGTACCATATTATAGTATAAAAACCAGTACATTGGAAGAAACAATGTGAAAAACGACAACTTTGAACAAAAAAATGCAAGAAAAAACACACAAAACCTGTGGATTAACGAAGAAGCTATAGATGTGTTGTCTGCTCACCATTGAGCTTCACAAGAAAAAAAAAATCAAAACGTAAGCGAGATTTTCGGAAGACCCACAAAAAGATTGTTTTTTAGTACTTGAAAATATAGATACACTATACATACAGTCCCCCTCGGCCACAAAATTAAAACAGAGGTCAAGTTTTGTTCTTGGGGGTTGGGGTCTGAGTTGGATGTGGTGAAAAGTGGTAAAAGAGTAAATGTCATTAATGAGCAAGGGTGATATACACGCCAGCTCATTTAATATCACAAAACTAATAGTTACAGTATTTTTTTTAATTCAAATTGAAAATAATGAAATATGACAGCTCTTTTTCTTTTTCTGCAGATATTCTCTTGTCTTGTGTGATGTTAATTTTCAGCTTTTTAGCAGAGTTGTCTTGCGGGGTTTTGAATTTTTCCTATGTATAGGCTTTTCCTGAATTACTCTGTTTTTTGAGGGGTAGTTTGGGAATTTCAGATTCTGACAGTTGCAGTTAGTTTTGTTGGTTAATGAATGCCACGCTCAACAGCGGCGGGTATGGACCACTCTCATGGGTAGATAGGTGTATCGGCGGGAGTATGGATAATTGGATATGGAAAAGTGAAGTTAAAGTATCATTGCTTTGTGTCAACTGATTATAACTTAATTATTTGGAGGCAAAATAGCAGAAAAAGTTCCAAAATAATCAGTGATTTTGAATTTTCGTCCCAAACTATAATACTTAGTCAAATTTATCCCATAATTTTATATTTTTTTGGAATATCGTCCCACTTGACACATGGTTGCTTACGTGTCACGACGTGACAAATTTTAGCATAAACAATTATACAAGATTGCAGAATTCGTCCAAACTAATTACAAATTTTGATTTTTCGTCCCAAACTATATTAATTCGTCGACTTCCGTCCCGTAATTGAAATGACATGGGAAAAAATAATTCGTTCCAAACTAATTATGAATATTTATTATTTATTAATACAAAAAAAAATGCACAAATTTTTCCTGATGAACTGAGATAGGATTTTTTTTCTCAAAAGCGCACAAGAATTTCAAAAATCCATACTATTTTTCTCTTAAAAAAAGTTAATGGCAATTTACTTCCATGTGATATTCATAATGTTCAATTTACCTCTTTGTGTTATGATAATGTGACAGTTACCCCCCTGTATTGTGATAAATGTGGCAATTCACCTCCTATATTATAATAAATGTAGCAATTTACCCTCTTGTTATAAAACACTTTGCATGCCCACTCTCAATTTATGCAATTGAGTTACACTCTCCTGTTCAAGGGGATAAAATACTTTTTTTAAATTTTCATAGGGGGGTAAATTGCTCTTTTTCAAAATAGAGGGGGTAAATTGAACATTATTAATATTACAGGGGGTAAATTGCCATTAGTCCCTTACAAAAGTAAAAGATGAATCGTCATTTTCATTAAATTAGAAATTTAATAATGGACTAAATTCATTCAAAATGACAAATTGTGAGACGAAATTGGCCGAATTAATATAGTTTGGGACGAAAAACCAAAATTTGTAATTAGTTTGGGACGAATTCTGCAATCTTGTATAATTGTTTATGTTAAAATTTGCCACGTCGTGACACGTAAGCAGCCATGTGGCAAGTGGGAAGATAATCCAAAAAAATATAAAATTACGGGATGAATTTGACTAAATAATATAGCTTGGGACGAAAATCCAAAATCATTGATTAGTTTGGGACGTTTTCTGCAATTTTGCCTTATTTGTATATACAATTAAAAAAATTGAGTATGGAGTAAATTAACACTAATAGAAATTCTTATTTAAATCTTTGGTTCCGTAACGAGTGTTTGTAATGATGTGGTCCATTTTATAAGCTATTAGAAAAATGCATGTATTTTATGTGTCTACTTACCTTCAAGGATAATTCTTGCAAATTAGAGAAAAATATAACTTTATTATGTTATATAATACACAAATTAATGATTGATATTTAATTTATTTTTATGAAAAGTAACTATTTTTTATAGAGAAATGATGGTTTATATTATTTTAAATATAAAATAATGACTGATTTAGTCATAAAATATTGTAAAATTTGTTTTAAAATAATATCATAAGAAAATTATTTAATTCATTCTATAGTGGTAGTTTTCATTTTTAAAGCTCTATTTATTTAATTACACATCAGTGTAAGTCTACAACAATTGATATAACGTGTCTATTTATCAAAATATGATAAGTTTTTATAATCACAAATTTGTAATGTGAATATGACTCAAAGTATGATACAATACAATAAAGACAATTATATTGATACATATACTAAGACCTTTATGGAAATTTCATTCATTTTATCGGTTTAATAATTTTTTACCGATTTACCCTTTTTTTTGTTGGTTACAACATTTATATTCAACAATTTAACCTTGAATTTTCATTGATTTCACACGTTTGCACAGGCTTTACCCTCTTTCACCAATTTTACCTGTTTTTCATCGATTTCACCAATTTTTTTGGCTAATTTCACAGTTTCACCGACTTTACCCTTTTTTCACCGAGAATTTACATGTTTTTTTCACTAATTTCACGGTTTCACATATTCATCCAATTTTAACGAATTTTACTTCAATTTTAATAGATTTCACATGTACGTATTTACCGATTTCATCGGCTTTTCATTGTTTTTCCTGTTTAAAATCAATTTAATATGTTTTCACTTATTTCACAATTTTTTCCACTAATTTCACATGTATTTTCAATAATTTACCCATATTTTATATTGATTTCACATGTTTTCACCGACTTTATCTTATTTTCCTCGGTTTTACTTATTCTTCATCGATTTCACCATTTTTTCCATTAATTTCACAGTTTCACCGGCTTCATCCATTTTTAACGAATTTCACCTGAATTTTTTTTATGGATTTTACATTTATTTATCGATTTTGTGGACACTTTCTTACCGAATTCACCCTATTATCATCGATTTTACCTGTTTTTTCATCGAATTCTCCCGTTTTTTCAATAATTTCACAGTTTTACCAGCTTCATCTATTTTTAATGAATTTCACCATTATTTTTATATTTGATATGTACTTACCGATTTCATGGACATTTTTTATACCAATTTCACTCTTTTTTGAACAACTCATAATCCATATTCATAAAATGATTTCACAAAAAAGATGGAGAGATGTTCAAATAAGGTTTAATGTTTTCTAATAAGTAATAGCTTGTTAGTCAAATAAGATTCAATATTTACTAACAAAAGCGGATAGCTTGTTTGGTTGTTAGGAGAGTGAAAAAAAGTGTTGAAAATGTAGTTTTTATTTTCCCATTTGGTGTTTGGTTAGCTTGAAATTATGTTTTCTAATAAGTAGCTTGTTAGTCAAATAAGGTTCAATGTAATAGCATGTTTGATTGTTAGGAAAGTGAAAGAAAGTGGGGGAAAAGTAGTTTTTTTTTTCCTATATAATTTTTGGATAACAGGAAAGGAAGTTACAAATTTTCCTTTAGTTTCCATAGCAAAAATATTCTCCTACCAATTTGATGGGAAAATCCAAGAAAAATCCATATCTTTTTATATTTATCAATTTGATGGGAAAATGACATTTTTGTATTCACGAAAAAAGAAAAATACTTAAATTATTCACTCCGTTAAAGTATGGATGGATAGATTAGAATAGATAATGTTTTTTTTCCCAATATTAGGTCTATATAAAAAAAAACTTCACACTAATCAATTGATTAATCCAATTATATTGGATCCAAATTAATAAAATATGAATTGACTTGATGAATGTATAAGTCGGTTTGTTTAATGACACTAAATTCGAATAATTCATAATTTGATTGATATACTTAATTCTTGAATAAATTTGTATAATTTATAAAATCGTTCCAATCTTATTGAGGTGATAACTTACAATTGCTACTACGTACAATGTTTCTAATTTAGTTAATTCTTTGGAGACTTTTTTTTTTTTTTTTTTAAAATAATGTGAATACATTCATGCATCAAACACAACAAAATATTTTCAATAACTACAAAATTATAAAATTCCAACATGTTAGTGTTTGGTGTAAGATATTATCTTGAGGGGGGAGTATTGAAGATAATAGCTTTGCTGGAATTGAATTGGAATTGCAGCTGCCAACATTGAAGACTTGAAGAAATTGGCTGCTTGAAGATTGAAGACGATTTGGGAATTAGGGATTTAGTTTATTTTTTGAAGTCTTTTGTTTGATTAGTTAGTTGCTAGTTGCCTTTTACGTTTTCTATTTATTAAATAGCACTTCTTCAGTTATAGGCTAGCACCGCACCGCCTTATACTTGTATAAATAGGAAGGATTGAGTTCAACCGCCCTTGTACTACTGTACATATTCTTCCAGTTTATTGAATTCTATTTTCTTTATCTTTTCTTCTTCTCTCTCAATTTACAATAAAATAATAAACATTAGATTCCAATAGATTTTTTGGGCGAAATGAGAAAAGCTGTGAATACTAGGGCTGCGCTACCACCGCAACGCGTCATGGAGGGCTATAAGAAATTACAGTTCACTTGTGAAGGAAATGAACACTCTGGACAAAGCGGTGACTAATGCAAGACTGAAGTACGAGTCAATGGTTGAGAAAATGAGTGATCTGCAGAAGAAGATTGAAAGCGAGGGAAGGATGAATTTCTAGTTACGAGCGATAAAGATGTCAAAACTGTGATACATATTACTGAAAAGCATCCTTCTCTCAAAGACAAATTGCTTGTGAAAGCGGTCTGCACTTCCAAGATTTCCAGAATGAAGAAGATGCTGCGTGAAAATTAAATAAGTGAGTTAGCCAGCCAGCTGTATCAAAATATTAATTCTGTTAGTACATTTTTAATTGGAGTATGAACATAAATAGATAGTATAACCGTGCGTATAGTATAATTAGTCCGGTTTATTTTTTTTCAATCTTTTGATCGATTGGATATTACTCCATTACATACTCTACTCTAATAAATTGGATTGGATTTTGGATATTATTTTGATCAGATTCTAATATTCTATAGTAAATGCATTTGACACTATTTTCCTTCCATAGGAAATTGAATTCTGAGTTAATCACTCGTTCTGACTTTACTTCTTCATGCATGTTTGTAATTGATTTCTATTAATTTTAATTTTTGTTTCTTGTTCATTTAGATTCAAACTTTATCTGTGAGTAGTACTATAAGTAGTATAATTAGTCCGGTTTATTTTTGTTTCCTAATTAAGTCGTCTTTTATAAATATAATGTAATATTTATTTAGGATGAACTATTACATTTCACTAATTAACTCATACTTCACAAATTAATTTATCCCAATTATCCTTGAGAGCTCCTCCCTGCATGTTACATTTGTATGAATAATTACAACAAGAGCTCCCTCTATAAATTAGGATGAAATACAGTTTCTCTATAAAAATATAAATAATATGTCCTCAAAATACGATGAAAAAAACCCTAGTTGTTATTAAAAGAAAAATCCCACTTTTTTCTCACTTAATAGATATGACTAAAGGACCTTCCAATTTATTCCAAGGGGCACTTTGTTCTTAAGTTGTTGATGAGCACGAATCCTCGCAGCATTTTCCATTTTAATAACCTGATTATCCTTTTGGTAACAATCTGTCACAAAAGTATCGCGTGGATCAATAACAAGTTTCTCCAGTGCATGAGCATTCTCCAAAAAATGCATAACCAGTTCAAGATCGCTTCTCCGACCATAATAACCTGCAAATTCTACCTCTTTGAGGTTAAAATACGAACTTGTTTCAACTTTGTTGACCTTCCTCTTAACAATTCGAGGCTCACACCAACATGTCTCAAGTACGAATTTCTGCAAGCAAGGTGATGCAAGTATCAAATTAGTCAGACATAGAAGCCAAAAGTCTTCCCCGTCTGCTTCAGTTTTCACCACCAGTTGCTTAAGAGTGCTCATTTTCACATTCGAATAAAACATTGCAGTTTCTTCCCATGAAAATGGGTGTTTTTCTATTGTGAAAATCTCCAACCGAGGAAGGTAACTTGAAAGCATTGAAAGGACATTTTTCATGTTACTGGTGACCGATCCTCCAATAAAGACTTCAACAAGCATAGGAAGATTCTCAAGAAGCAAGTCCACGGTATCACCTTCATACTTAAAATAAATAAGATTTGTATCACGAATCTCGATTGATTTAAGGTTGAAGCAAAAGCTTATTTCCAAACGTTTCAAAGAATGAAATGGGCCAGAAACCTTTAGACTTGAAAGTTCTCTAGACTGCGATACAGACAAGTGTTCCAGGAGAGGACAATTGCATAACAAGAACTCCAGGGCTTGACCGTTGACATTCACCCAATTCATCAATATTGACTGTAAGTTCTTAAAATCAACTGATCTAGTGCACACATCCGAACTATAAGGGACTGTATGGCGTAAAAGTTCATATGGAAAAGTATATACCTCGCCATAATTCCGACTTCTTGGAGTTCCCTCATCTATCAAGTTCAACTCAAGTCTCTTAACCTTCCTAGTCAAAACATATTGAAGCCACTGGTCGATGGTTTTAGTACTAGTTTTAGTTAAATTAAAAAACACCCTGAATTCCTCGATGGTCGAGTTCTTATACAACGCCAAAAAATTATTGACCCATCTGACATACTTTCCTCTTTCTTGATCGAGTAGTGCCTCCTGTTTTGCAACTTTTGCCGAATTCACCTTCACCAAAGATTCCGTGCCATCAAAATTGAGGGTAGGTATAAAGGTCCACAAGTATCTCCACCGACATGAAAGTATGCTAGTGGCGATTGCTTCCTTAAAGGTCAAGAAAGACAATATAAACAACAATAAATCATCTGGCAACGTACTGATCTGATCCGTTGAATTAAGTTGGTCTTCATTCTGCAAAGCCAGCCACAATACAGAAGTTCATACAGGATACTCAAATCATAACCCAACAATGTAACCAAAATCCAAAAAAGAAAAAAAGTAACCAAAAATTTATATTATATACTTTATATTTTATTTTTCTGAACAGAATTTGTAAAAGGAGAAACTTTTATCCCCTCGCTTCAAATCGAACAATTTTTAAATTGCAAAGGAGACAGTAAAAATCAATAAACCTTGATGGCGTTGTCCCTATGTACGTGCTTCCCCCTCTTTGCCATCACATACACAATAAAGCTGTACCAGGAAGAGGCAAAAACTCGTGTTACATTACAATTATACAGGATAAATATGAAAAGTGCCATATGATCAGTAACTTAACCTTTTTTTTTTTTTTTTTTTTCTCAATATAAACTAACTAAATAGTAGTTATGTGGTACAGAATTTAACTAAAAATTAGTAAACACCACGATTTCCCAGCCTTCTGAATCCTATGGCTTTGTCACATATACAATCAAGCAAGCATCCCTATTTTTATAAAATAAATAACCCATATTAACTAACTAGTACAATTATAGTAAAGGTGCAACTTTCATACATCGATTTGTCAGATGTCCTAATGGATTTGTAAATAAAAAGATAAAATCAAAAACTTTCTTTATTTAAGAGGTAAGGATACATATTACAGAATAAGAATTAACCGTGTTATCTTGTTTAGGTACTCGTCAATTCACCGCAAATATTTTGAAATACTAATTGCAAATAATAATAAACAAAAGACAATATTTGCACTCTCCTCTTCCTACAACATAGAGCAAAAACTCTCAAAATTACCTTCTTTATTGTAGTGTGTTGTTTATCTGCCGCGCTCTGGTTTGTTCTTGGGAGAAGGTTGCTAAGAGTAAATACTCCTTTGTTTCCTTGGATTAGGGATTCGGTAGATTTTTAAACCTTTTGAATCGAAAATTTAACCTCATTATGTTACAAGTGGGCCGGACTTATATGAACTAGTTTATAACTTGGATCCGGCCCAAATCCGACTTTTTGTGAGCTCTGACTGAATCCGCTCGGATTCCTAAAACAGAACTGGATCTTCCTTCGATGGATATCCAACTTCTCTTTGTATTTGTAGGGTAGTGGGGTAATGGGTTATTTGTGAAGTTTTTTTTTTTTTTGTTTCATAATGGTAAATAGTAGACAAAAGTTTTAATACCTATAACTAATTAGTAATATTTAAAATAAATATATACTGAGCCTTATTAGGCTCAAACTCGACTCATAAATTGATCGGATTTAATATAATGACTCAAGCTCAGTCCAACTCACAATTATTCAGGTTTATGTCAAATTTAATTGGGCTGAGCTTTAGACTCCGGGTAGGCCCGACTCAATTGACAGTCCTACTTACACAAACTCTACAAAAAAGACATTGATTTGACACATACCACCTATTTTTTTCACCCCAAACCCAATATCAAAACTCAATCTAAGTGGGGTTTCAACTGTTTCAAAATCACAAAATCCAATATTTAAAACCTAACCAAATGAAGTTTTAAAAATTTCTCCGAAACCACCCGAACCAATTTTTTTTTAAATCGAGACCTGTGAAACCGGGCCAAAACCCTTCCATATAAGGTCTAAAGTCCTTAGATGATAAAAACTATGGAACACCGTATCAATCTTGAAAATTCTTTAAAATATAACTTATCAAACATAGATAGTTCCGATTTATATTATGAACTAAAAGTTCTATGAAAAATTATGTTTGTCCGTTTATATAAACTGCTTGATATTCTTAATCATATAAATACATTTTATTCTTATTCAAGTATGTGTATTTGCTATATAATAATATTTATTATATCTGTAACTGTTGCTTCTACTCAAAAATTTGTAGAATCATATAGAGTTAAATCCGTTCAATCCTTTTTCATAGTATAGTAAATCACTCCATAAATAGTTTCAAAAAAAAGTTAAAATAAAGTAAAAAATGGAAGGAATCCTTATGAAAAGAAAACACATTAACAAGAATAAAAGAAGATGGAGTGCAAACAAAAAAGTTCAAAAACTTTGAGCTCACGGTCCAAGCGGCAGAGACTTCAAAACTACAAAGTATATCTTACTATTTCACCTTAATTTCTTTAATTTTCATTTAAAAGAAGTGACAATCACTAAACCGAAAATAAGAATATAGCCTCAAAGTGGATCAGCAAAAGCAATATGAGTTTACCATAATTATAATGGGTCAACTAATTCAAATCACTGATTTTCTTGAATTAAATTAAAAAAACCAAAAGAAATTAATAATATTATGTGGTAGCAACATATTTTAATACGTCTTTTCTTTAAAGATTCTTATGCGTCAAATGTTTTACCTGATGCGATTTTGAACATTGTATTTTCTAAATCTTTATCTTGAAATGAATTCATATTTGCTCTACAAAAAATATTATTTTTAAAACGTTTAATTGACTTTTACTTTGAAGAATAAAAGATATTTCATCCATTTCAAATTAATTGACACTATTGCAAAAATTTCATGCTTTAAATTACTTGTCACATTTGGTTTCCCAATGCATTTTTTACCAATTTTTCCCTTTCTTATTTCTAGATTTACACAATAAAATAGAGTGCACAAAGATCAATGACATTAATTACTCTTTTCAGGTGTTTTATGTAGATCACTTTGATAATATACATAATCTAGAAATTATTTGTGGAAATATATGCTCTTAAGTATTCTGGGTGTTTCTGATACGCCTTCATGTGAATTCGATACGGTATCCTTATATTTTTTATTTTCTTATTGTTGAAAACGCCACGATGGCGTATCTGAGAGGTATCGGATGAGTATTCGAGTATCCAATACGCATACGATACTGCATGGTGATGAAGCGTGATTTCGTCCCGTTTAATTAGTCAATGCTATGTACGTCACTTATCGTTAATCACGATTTCTCAGTGTTGAATATAAATTTGGCGTTTGGAACCCCAAACGCCAAATGCCATGAAGATGTTCATGGCGTTTGGCATTTGGCAAATGTCAAACGCCAAATGCCAAGAACATCTTCATGGCATTTGGCATTTGGCATTTGGCAAATGCCAAACGCCAAATGTCATCTTGACATTTGGCATTTGCCAAATGCCAAATGTGGCATTTTTGAAATTTTTAAGTTTTTTTGAAAATAAATTTTTTGAAAATGGCTTTTTTAAAATTCACTCTCCCCCAGCCCCTTCTTAGGTCCGCCCCTAGTTCTTGGTTAGTTTATTATACATAATAAATCGAGTTTTTCCGTGTACTTACAACAGTGGGATAATTCACTTCTTTAAATTCCTTTTTACAAGAGTGTTTTGGGTCTTTTTTATTTCACTAGGGGATCAAGTGCAATTTTCTTCATTTTTTTAAAACATTTTAGATTAGGCATCTATGTTTATGTTTGTCTTGGTTTTAGGACCGCCCCAAGTGGTAGGTAACTTGGACTTGCACCTAGGGCTCCGGTGTGGAGAGGCTCTAAAATTTTGTATTCATAGTAATTATTCTTTATATCTTTATTTTTTCTTTCTTAATGATTCTTTTTCATTTATTCATAATAAGTGTTCTTTTATTTTGTTTCTTTCTTAATAACTAGAATAAGATTTTTATTTTAATTTACTTTAAGGCATATGGTTTTTTGCGCTTTTTTTTTTTTTTTTTTACTACGTTGCCCAAAACAAAACTTGGTCTAGCTCAACCCCTATTTATATATGTAAGTGTTTTTTTTTTATTTCATAAATATTATGGAATTATTTTTAGCACATATATTTATAAAATTTGCCCCCCTTAAAAGAATGTTTTCTAAATTAAAAATATATTATCGATTATTTCAATAAAAAAAAAGTCATTGAATAATATAGTTGGAAAATAATATGTTAGTTAAATTCATATGTCAATTTGTTGGAATTTTTGGATTTAAAATAAATGAGTATATTTTTTTAATAACATAGATTCCTGAGTTTAAAATTCTCCTAGGCCCCCAAAATGTGTAGAGTCGGCCCTCCTTGGTTTATGTTACTTTCAGGCCATCTCCAGCCGAAGGGGGCAACTCCCCTCTCTTGCATGCCTGCATGCCTTGTCTAGTCTGTCATCTCCAACCGAAATAACAATCCAATACATTTAATTCAATTTCAAACTTTCTTCACTCTCACTTAACAATAACAATAACAATAACAATAACAATAGCAATAACATTAACAATAATAATAATAATAAAATATATTCATTTTATACCCAATTTTTTTTAAAACTAAGTCGTAGTTTATCAAAATACACCCATTTTTTTTACACACATATATATTTTAATTCATTTAAAAAAAAAAAAGCGACCAATTATATAAAATTGACCATTTTTTTACACAAGTTTTACAAAAATTTTAAGGATTTTTACACACACACATATATATGTTTTATTTAAAAAAAAAGTGAACACATATATGTATAATTAATATAATTTAATTTTTTTTTACACACATTTAAATTATTTTTTAAAATTAAAACTAAAAAAAATAAATAATGGGTGGCCGCCAAACATTGGCCTGGACGCGCCATTAATTGACCCCCTGGCTGCCCTTTCCCCCGCCCTGCCATTCGAAAATTTTCCATCTCCAGCCGACGAGTGGGGAGTTGCCTGCCTCCCCCTTGGGCTGGAGATGGCCTCATGAACATTGATTTTGAAGTAGTACACGAACCTCTTTCCTCCAAACTATGGCAATTCCTCCCTATCTACCTCTAAATGCCCTATCTACCTCTTCATGAACATTGATTTTGAAGTAGTACACGAACCTCTTTCCTCCTACTATGGCAATTCCTCCCTATCTACCTCTAAATGCCCTATCTACCTCTAAATGCAGCGCGCGCAATATCTGAAGGTTCCTAATCTATATCTTGATACGGTACCTCAATCCTTTAATCAACAATTTTTGTTTCTAACAGTAGGATGAGGTCGGGGTTAAGATCTCAGATGTGTTTTCGAGTGTAACGAACTGTCCAATGCCCTCCAGCTCTTGGCACTTCATAACGACTAGCGTTGCTAACTTGCTATCAAACAGTCCCACCTAAATGGAGCTTCATTCGGCTTACCTGAACTTTGATCAACATGGTCAATTAAATGATCCCAAAGTTTTACACAAAGCAAAATACAATTTGATTAACACCTTAAACAAAATTTGTAAGCTACTAGATTAACAACAAACCAAACTTTTTTACATGTATTAACTTTATCTTATTCGCAGAAAAAGCTTGGTATAAATTAGTAATTTATAACATAGTTATGTATATAGTCAAATTACAATTGCTGGTGAGATTTACCAAAAATTAAACATCACTGTCCAATTTGTTGAAAATACGATGAACAAAAATCCTAATTGTGGTCCTTTTTTAAAAAGAAAAATCTAACACATAATGGATGACTAAAGGACCTTCCAATTTATTCCAGGGGGCACTTTGTTCTTAAGTTGTTGTTGGGCACGAATCCTCGCAGCATTTTCCATCTTAACAATCTGATTATCCTTTCGGTAACAATCTGATACAAAAGGATCGCGTGAATCAATAACAAGTTTCTCCAGTGCATGAGCATTCTCCAAAAAATGCATAACTAGTTCAAGATCGCTTCTCCGACCATAATAACCTGCAAATTCTACCTCTTTGAGGTTAAAATACGAACTTGTTTCAACTTTGTTGACCTTCCTCTTAATAATTCGAGGTTCCCACCAAGATGTCTCAAGTACAAATTTCTGCAAGCGAGGTGATGCAAGTATCAAATTAGTCAGACATAGAAGCCAAAAGTCTTCCCCGTCTGCTTCAGTTTTCACCACCAGTTGCTTAAGATTGCTCATTTTCACATTCGAATAAAACATTGCAGTTTCTTCCCATGAAAATGGGTGTTTTTCTATTGTGAAAATCTCCAACTGAGGAAGGTAACTTGAAAGCATCGAAAGGACATTTTTCATGTTACGGGTAACCAGTCCACCGATAAAGACTTCAACAAGCATAGGAAGATTCTCAAGAAGCAAGTCTACGGTACCACCTTCATACTTAAAATAAATAAGATTTGTATCACGAATCTCGATTGATTTAAGGTTGAAGCACAAGCTTATTTCCAAGCGTTTCAAAGAATGAAATGGGCCAGAAACCTTTAGACTCGAAAGTTCTCCAGACTGCGATACAGACAAGTGTTCCAGGAGAGGACAATTGCATAACAAGAACTCCAGGGCTTGACCGTTGACATTCACCCAATTCATCAATATTGACTGTAAGTTCTTAAAATCAACTGATCTAGTGCACACATCTGAACTATAAGGGACTGTATGGCGTAAAAGTTCATATGGAAAAGTATATCCCTCGTCATATTCCCGACTTCTTGGAGTTCCCTCATCTGTCAAGTTCAACTCAAGTCTCTTAACCTTCCTAGTCAAAACATATTGAAGCCACTGGTCGATGGTTTTATTACTAGTTTTAGTTAAATTAAAAAACACCCTGAATTCCTCGATGGTCGAGTTCTTATACAACGCTAAAAAATTATTGACCCATCTGACATACTTTCCTCTTTCTTCATCGAGTAGTGCCTCCTGTTTTGCAACTTTTGCTGAATTCACCTTCACCAAAGATTCCGTGCCATCAAAATTGAGGGTAGGTATAAAGGTCCACAAGTATCTCCACCGACATGAAAGTATGCTAGTGGCGATTGCTTCCTTAAAGGTCAAGAAAGACAATATAAACAACAATAAATCATCTGGCAACGTACTGATCTGATCCGTTGAATTAAGTTGGTCTTCATTCTGCAAAGCCAGCCACAATACAGAAGTTCATACAGGATACTCAAATCATAACCCAACAATGTAACCAAAATCCAAAAAAGAAAAAAAGTAACCAAAAATTTATATTATATACTTTATATTTTATTTTTCTGAACAGAATTTGTAAAAGGAGAAACTTTTATCCCCTCGCTTCAAATCGAACAATTTTTAAATTGCAAAGGAGACAGTAAAAATCAATAAACCTTGATGGCGTTGTCCCTATGTACGTGCTTCCCCCTCTTTGCCATCACATACACAATAAAGCTGTACCAGGAAGAGGCAAAAACTCGTGTTACATTACAATTATACAGGATAAATATGAAAAGTGCCATATGATCAGTAACTTAACCTTTTTTTTTTTTTTTTTCTCAATATAAACTAACTAAATAGTAGTTATGTGGTACAGAATTTAACTAAAAATTAGTAAACACCACGATTTCCCAGCCTTCTGAATCCTATGGCTTTGTCACATATACAATCAAGCAAGCATCCCTATTTTTATAAAATAAATAACCCATATTAACTAACTAGTACAATTATAGTAAAGGTGCAACTTTCATACATCGATTTGTCAGATGTCCTAATGGATTTGTAAATAAAAAGATAAAATCAAAAACTTTCTTTATTTAAGAGGTAAGGATACATATTACAGAATAAGAATTAACCGTGTTATCTTGTTTAGGTACTCGTCAATTCACCGCAAATATTTTGAAATACTAATTGCAAATAATAATAAACAAAAGACAATATTTGCACTCTCCTCTTCCTACAACATAGAGCAAAAACTCTCAAAATTACCTTCTTTATTGTAGTGTGTTGTTTATCTGCCGCGCTCTGGTTTGTTCTTGGGAGAAGGTTGCTAAGAGTAAATACTCCTTTGTTTCCTTGGATTAGGGATTCGGTAGATTTTTAAACCTTTTGAATCGAAAATTTAACCTCATTATGTTACAAGTGGGCCGGACTTATATGAACTAGTTTATAACTTGGATCCGGCCCAAATCCGACTTTTTGTGAGCTCTGACTGAATCCGCTCGGATTCCTAAAACAGAACTGGATCTTCCTTCGATGGATATCCAACTTCTCTTTGTATTTGTAGGGTAGTGGGGTAATGGGTTATTTGTGAAGTTTTTTTTTTTTTTGTTTCATAATGGTAAATAGTAGACAAAAGTTTTAATACCTATAACTAATTAGTAATATTTAAAATAAATATATACTGAGCCTTATTAGGCTCAACCTCGACTCATAAATTGATCGAGTTTAATATAATGACTCAAACTCAGTCCAGCTCACAATTATTTAGGTTTATGTCAAATTTAATTGGGTTGAGCTTTAGACTCCGGGTAGGCCCGGCTCAATTGACAGTCCTACTTACACAAACTCTACAAAAAAGACATTGATTTGATATATTCCACCTATTTTTTTCACCCCAAACCCAACATCAAAACTCAATCTAAGTGGGGTTTCAACTGTTTCAAAATCACAAAATCCAAAATTTAAAACCTAACCAAATGAAGTTTTAAAAATTTCTCCGGAACCACCCAAACCAATTTTTTTTTTAAATCGAGACCCGTGAAACCGGGCCAAAACCCTTCCAAATAGGGTCTAAAGTCCTTAGATGATAAAACTATGGAACTCCGTATCAATCTTGAAAATTCTTTAAAATATAACTTATCAAACATAGATAGTTCCGATTTATATTATGAACTAAAAGTTCTATGAAAAATTATGTTTGTCCGTTTATATAAACTGCTTGATATTCTTAATCATATAAATACATTTTATTCTTATTCAAGTATGTGTATTTGCTATATAATAATATTTATTATATCTGTAACTGTTGCTTCTACTAAAAAAATTGTAGAATCATATAGAGTTAAATCCGTTCAATCCTTTTTCATAGTATAGTAAATCACTCCATAAGTAGTTTCAAAAAAAAGTTAAAATAAAGTAAAAAATGGAAGGAATCCTTATGAAAAGAAAACACATTAACAAGAATAAAAGAAGATGGAGTGCAAACAAAAAAGTTCGAGGGAAAAACACTTTTGGTCCCAAACTTTACCCCAGAAAACACATTTGGTACCATGCTTTGCAGAAAAACAGATTTCGTACCACAATTTACATACTCTTGACACATTTAGTCATTCCGTTAAATTTTGGATGGAATTTTCGCGCGTGACTGTCACGCGCGCGTTAAGTTCAAAATGGTCACGAGTTTTGCACGTGATAAATCGGTCAGGGGGTGAAATGCAATTTGGGCAAGAGGGAAAAACACTTTTGGTCCCAAACTTTACCCTAGAAAACACATTTGGTACCATGTTTTGCAGAAAAACAAATTTCGTACCACAATTTACATACTCTTGACACATTTAGTGTCTTCGTCAAATTGATAAAAATCACATATAATGAACAGACAACAGTTTCTCTAAAAGATTTGATAAAAATCACAAAATATACTTAAATCATTGAAAATATTCTTAACAAAAGTACATTGGATACCTGACTTGGTGCACTTTGACTTGCACTTGTATCAATTCAGCGACAGAAATTTATCTCCGTCGCTAAAATTTTTAAGTCAGCATCAATTCAGCGACGGAACTTTATTTCCGTCGCTAATATTTTTAAGTCAGCGACGGCAAATAAGTTTCCGTCGCTATATTTATATCAATTCAGCGACGGAACTATATTTTCGTCGCTAAAATTGTTAATTCAGCGACGGAAACATAATTCCGTCGCTGAATTATTTTTTTTATTTTTTAATTAGACAGTTCCATAGTGACGGAAATAGCGAGGGATCTAGAGACTGAAAGTTTTAGCGATAGAATTTAGCGATGAATAAATGCCCCGTCGCTGTTTTGGTCCGATTTAGCGACGGAGTATTTTAGCGACGGAATATTGTTTCCGTCGCTATTTTAGTAAAAAATAGCGACGGAATTCCTTTCCGCCACTAAATTCCGTCGCTAAAAACAATTTTTCTAGTAGTGGTAAATTGTGGTACAAAATATGTTTTTCTGTGGTACCAAATGTGTTTTATGCGGTAAAGTTTGGGACCAAAAGTGTTTTTCCCTCTTGCGCAAATTGCATTTCACCCCCCGACCGATTTATCACGTGCAAAACTCGTGACAATTTTGAACTTAACGGGCGCGTGCCTATCATGCGCGAAAATTCCATCCAGAATTTAACGGAGACACTAAATGTGTCAAGAGTATGTAAATTGTGGTACGAAATCTATTTTTCTGCAAAGCATGATACCAAATGTATTTTCTGGGGTAAAGTTTGGCACCAAAAGTGTTTTTCCCTCAAAAAGTTCAAAAACTTTGCGCTCACGGTCCAAGCGGCAGAGACTTCAAAACTACATTATATCTTACTATTTCACCTTAATTTCTTTAATTTTCATTTAAAAGAAGTGACAATCACTAAACCGAAACTAAGAATATAGCCTCAAAGTGGATCAGCAAAAGCAATATGAATTTACCATAATTATAATGGGTCAGCTAATTCAAATCGCTGATTTTCTTGAATTAAATTAAAAAAACCAAAAGAAATTAATAATATTATGTGGTAGCAACATATTTTAATACGTCTTTTCTTTAAAGATTCTTATGCGTCAAATGTTTTACCTGATGCGATTTTGAACATTGTATCTTCTTAATCTTTATCTTGAAATGAATTCATATTTGCTCTACAAAAAATATTATCCGTAAAACGTTTAATTGACTTTTACTTTGAAGAATAAAAGATATATCATCCATTTCAAATTAATTGATACTATTGCAAAAATTTCATGCTTTAAATTACTTGTCACATTTGGTTTCCCAATGCATTTTTTTACCAATTTTTCCCTTTCTTATTTCTAGATTTACACAATAAAATAGAGTGCACAAAGATCAATGCCATTAATTACTCTTTTCAGGTGTTTTATGTAGATCACTTTGATAATATACATAATCTAGAAATTATTTGTGAAAATGTATGCTCTTAAGTATTCTGGGTGTTTCTGATACGCCTTCATGTAAATTCGATACGGTATCCTTTTATTTTTTATTTTCTTATTGTTGAAAATGCCACGATGGCGTATTTGAGAGGTATCGGATGAGTATCCGAATATCCAATATGCATATGATACTGCATGGTGTATAATTTTATCCGTGCAACCAAGCATTTAGCACAAGAAAATGAAGGGTAACTTAGTCATTTAACACTAGGCGTTTTTTTCTTATTTTTTATTCTTCTTTCGCTATCCTATATACATATACTAGTAGTATATATCTAATAGTATATGATGTACTCACCTGGTATAGCACCTAGCTGGTCACATTAACAATCTTAATTTTCTTTTTTATTAGTAGTATATTTAAATTTTCACCAATCAAAATTTTGAACACAGTACTAAAATTAAAGGATATATGTAAACAACCCTACGATTATTATTCATGACTAGGCCCTTTATTTGAACATATAACTCAACCTCCTTAACATCGACCTTCACGTTAGTTTGGTCCCCAACATTGCAAAAGTTGATCAAGACACCATAAACATGAAAGCTATTTGTTGAATATTGGCTTCAAATATATGAACGAAACACGCCATGAATATATCATTACATGAATTTTATAGTTCAATCAACAAGTATCCAATATACTCATTGTAGTTTTCCAGTACTTGGGACACTATATCGCTTAGGTAATTAAACAATAATTTTTTAAAACAGTGTAAGATGTACTCGCATAATTGAAGTCGTGTAATTTTGTTTCTAAACACTACATAAAACATAAGATAGAACAACTTTTGGATTTAAATCTCAAAATTTTATTTTACTAGTAGTACTAATGGCATAAAAATAAGCTAATAATTTTTGTGGTAGAATGAACTAGATAAATATATTATGCGTCTATTTCACTAAGACTCTAATTAACTCAATTGTTTGCAAGTTTCACATAATGCACACCTTATAGGTAGCTTAAAACGTTCAACTACAAAACATAAACAAAATTCATAATCTTCTAACAATAAGTAGCACATATTCTAAACAAGGGCAAAAATTCAATTTTCATACCATAGAATAGGCCAAAGTCCATTTTTCGTACCAATCGAACGAAAATCATACCGTAGAATAAACGGACGTTTCAAAAATCATACTTTCGTCAAGTTTTTTAACGGAATTGCCACGTGGTCTGTTAAGTCGCGGTGGTATGAAAAATGAAAATTGTCATGTTCTATGGTATGAAAAATGATTTTTTGCCATACATTTTATTTAATTAGACATAGATATATAATTCAATTTCTTTTATTAACCACTCAAACATTTGTTGTCCAGTCTCACCAAGTAAAATTATTTGATTGAGAAATATTTTTCTACCTTTTTTGGGTAAAAAAGTTAAGGATAATTTGATTTGAATTATAAATCGACCCAATTTGAAGTCAGGTATTTCACCTCCTATAATGGTATCAAATATACATTTCAAATTACTCAACTAATTATGTATTACACTTTTAATATGATCCAACTTAAACATTGAATGGTCTTTGCTAGGATCAACTTTGACAAGCCCTAATAGTTTTTTTCACATCACACCCATTTGCTAGCTAGTAATGTTGATCGATTACATTGATCAAAACTCCATTCTAATGTGAGAACTACACGTAAAAGTTTATTGGTAATTATCTACTTCCATGAAGTAATCCATCATTAATATTGGACACATACCCTAATTAGTAACTATGAACACAACCTATATAGTTATACACGAATTTAATTTAATGCACCAAACAGAGTAAAGTTGTGCAGGTCTTTGTATGACCTCGATTATATAACTATGCAACATTATTTTAGTAGATAAACAAAACCGCCTAGAATTAGTTTAAGGTAGTGGAGAAGTAGTCGTATTTTTCAGCTATCCATACCGGAGTATTTTGATAATAAAGTAAAATATATTGCCTACTAAAGGTTGTATGTCCCATTCGTTAATATACATTGCAATATTTGTTTATATGAAAATGTATGGTAAAGAACTAACAAATTAAAGTTGATTACAGTTAAAATTGAAAGTGAGGCAAAAATTCAATTTTCATACCTTAAAATAAGCTAAAGTCCATTTTTCATACCAATCGATCGAAAATCATACTTCCGTTTCAAGTAAACTTAACGGACACGTGGCACTTCCGTTAAAAAGCAGACGGAAGTGTGGCTTGGTATGATTTTCGTTCGATTGGTATGAAAAATGGACTTTGGCCTATTCTATGGTATGAAAATTGAATTTTTGCCCCTAAACAAGGCTGGAATTGGTTAGCTTTCATTAGGATTAGGAATAATAATTAAGCTGGGGTCAATAGTATTTAATCGTCGACGGAGACTACCCCCTCTCTCATCAGGGCCATGTGTCGGCGGATGCACATGACAAGTGGTACAATAAGGGGTACTTATTTTGCCATGTCAAACTAGCTACCTGGTGGATCGAATGTCATTTGTTGTTGGTGTACAGTCGCGCCGAGATTTGCGGTCTAGAAAAATGTTACTCAAGAAAATTAAATTGAAATTTCGAATGCATGGAAAGTAGGGCAGTTCCAAGTAATGAAATTTGTTGATTTTTGGTGCCAAAGCATGTGCTGCTGTCTTTGCTCACTTTGGGTTTGATGATATGTCATCATCGTTAATTGAATGAAGTCATTTTTAATATAATAATATAAAAAAGTCGCATTTAATATGGACTTCAACCTTATTGTGGCTCTATGTTGATCATATTACGATGGATGTCGTTTATGTGAAACAAAGTGACTAAAGCACGATTTAGATTGGTTTGAGTGTTGTGTGTTGTGAAATTTAATGTTAGAGATCTAATTTTGAACAATTCTCATGTTGAAATTTAAAGGGAAAAAGTAATTGATACTGATATGTGTCATATGTATAATTTTTATAGAAAAAAGTCAAATGTTTTATGTCAAATCAATATCTTTTATAGGTGGAATTCGAATTCGAATAGTTGTGAATCAAGTAAAACATTTTGAAAAAAATTAATTCAGATTTTCGTTATTCACTAAAATTAATATATTTAATTAGGGTAAATTATTATTTACCTCCTGTGATATGCATACATCATAATGTTTAATTTATCACTGTGATTTGAAAAATAAATATTATTCCCTTGTGGAAATTTTAAAAGGTCGTTTATCTCCTTCTATTGAAGAGTGTATCTCACTCACCAAAATTGAATGTGAGTAAAATTAAGTATTGTGTAAAAAGATAAAATTATCCTTCTTCACGTAAAAAATATAGGGGTACAATGTCACATTTATAATAACACAAAGAATTAAACTGATACAAATAATATAATATAGGGAGTAAACTGGTTCATATAAAATAACACAGGGGGAAAAATTGATTAATTTTTTCAGGTTTAACATTTTTTTTAATTAGGTTAAAATATATCTATGTATATAGTATATAATGGAGGGCAATTTCAAATTATATTAAAAATATCAAGGAGAAAGTGTGAGTCTTTTATAAAAATATAAAGATTAAAAGAACACTTTTAAAATCATAGGAAAATAAATAGAATATTTAAGGTGTCATTAACTATATTTAATTACACATTATTTGTGATTGAT
Organism: Penstemon newberryi var. newberryi; assembly: GCA_030819805.1. NCBI lineage: Eukaryota > Viridiplantae > Streptophyta > Magnoliopsida > Lamiales > Plantaginaceae > Penstemon > Penstemon newberryi. The sequence continues at coordinate 3,850,108 of JAUALY010000008.1, forward strand.
CATTGCTAAAAATAATATTATCATATCAGAAATAACTTAATTGGTTGAGGGCTAATTGAGTTTATGGTGAAATTTTCATTGTTTTGCGGATCAAACTACATTTTAACTCAGATTAATTATATTAACAATTCCACTTGCTTTTGAAATACATAAAAGAAAAAATAATAAAATGTGGCTTTTAAATGTTAATTATGATAAAATCAACATGGGTCGCACTCAAATAAATATTTTCGTTAAATGATACTCCTTCATACAGAAAACATGTCATCCACAACCACAGGCACCATTTACTTCTGCCGGTGGCTAGTAAATGAGTTTGACACTATTTTCAAATGAAACTGAATTTTGAGTACCACTGGTACTTTGAGTTAATAGAATTTAATTAAGGAAAAACACTTTTGATACCAAATTTTAGTCCAAAAAACACATTTGATACCAAGCTTTTTGAAAAAATACATTTTATACCATAATTCACACAATCTTGACACATTTAGTTTTGCCGTTAATTTTCGGACGAAATTCAGCACGTGCCACTCATGTGCCCGTTAAATTGATAATGGGAGGGAAAACATGCACGGGTTTTAAAGGCCGACATTTGACGGCACGTCCTGAATCCCGTCCGAAAATTGACGGAAAAAGTAAATGTGTCAAGATAGTGTGAATCATGGTATGAAATGTGTTTTTTCAAAAAGTTTGGTATCAAATGTATTTTTTGGACTAAAGTTTGGTATCAAAAGTGTTTTTCCCTCGAATTTAATTTAATTGCAAAATATAATTCCTTTATCAAGAAGAAAATTTGGTGGATATATATATTAATTATGGTTTATGAATGCAGTTGACACAATAGAGTTGTATTATCTATATACATATAAAAGTATGGGTTGGCAAAGAGAATTTCTTCCCTTTTTTGTGATGACTAATATACCCCTACTTAAATGATAAATAAAATAATTTAATAATCATATATTTTTACATGAAAAAGAAGTCTACTTTAATATAAACACTGTTGTATTAAAATAATAATAAATACAAGAAAATAAAAATTGGACAATACATAAAATTGGTGGACTTAATAATGTAGGTGAAGTTAAAAAAAAAAAAGAAACTTAGAAAGTTGCTTACGGAAACTAATACGAGGTACTAACAAATTTTATTATCGTTTATATATATATATATATATTTAATATAGACAAATTCTAATTTTTGCCATTATTAAATGTTTGAATAAAATATTGATTTCTATCTAGCTAAATTCCTAACAATCAAATATTCCGCAAACGGGTAAAAACTATAATCAAGTAAACACGGGATAATAAGAAAAACGGTTCAAATTGATAAAAGAACAAGAACAAAAAGATGAGTTAATTTGGCCAAAAAATAAGTAAAATCGACTAAAATTGGGTTAAACATGAGAGAATGTGTGAACTGATTAACGAATGAGATAAAATAAACTAAAATTGAGTTAAATCGAAGAGAATGGAAAAAATGATTAATAAATGGGATAAACCACAAATGATAGGTGAAACCGGTGAAAGAACGAGTTAGAATAATAAAAAAGAAATGGTAAAATCAGTGTAAAAGCGGGAGAAATGGATAGTTCTTTGGAAAGCACTTACGAAATAATCACTTATTAAATAACCTAAAAAATTGCCACCTTCGTGTCATATTAATTTTAAAAAATGTACTATTTAGTTAACAAAAACACTTATAATTGGCTTAAGAAAAATTGGGTTAAACATGAGAGAATGTGTGAACTGATTAACGAATGAGATAAAATCAACTAAAATTGGGTTAAACCGAAGAGAGTGGAAAAAATGATTAATAAATGGGATAAACCACAAAAAATAGGTGAAACCGGCGGTGAAAGAACGAGTTAGAATAATAAGAAAGAAATGGTAAACTCAGTGTAAAAGTGGGTGAAATCAATAGTTCTTTGGAAAGCACTTACGAAATTATCACTTATTAAATAACCTAAAAAAATGCCACATTCGTCCCATATTAATAAAAAAAGGTACTATTTAGTTAACAGAAACACTTATAATTGGCTTAAGAAAAATAAAGTCAGAACATAGAAATGGTTAAAATCGGTGAAAAAAGATGAAATTCGATTTAAAATATATGATACACAAAATGATAAAATCAATGGAAAAATATGTTATATAGAAGACAAATGAGTTAAAGCAAAATAAAAATGGTGCAATTGATAGAACAACGCGTTAAACGGGTAAAATCGATAAAAAAAAAAAGAATGATATCAACTAACACGGGATAATAATAAGAAGAAAAAGGGATCAAATCAATAAAGGAACAAGAGCAAAAAAAATGAGTTAAATTGGCATGAAAATGTGAAATAGGTGAGAAAATAGGTTAAATCAACAAAAAAAATAAACAAAATCGACTAAAATTGGGATAAACAGAGAGAATGGAGGAATTGATTAACAAATGTAATAAAATCAACTAAATTTTGTGTTAAACCGGGGGAAATGAGTGAATTGATTAACAAATGGTGTAAACCACAAAAGGATAAAATCGGTGAAAAAATGGGTTAATATAAAAAAATATGAAAAGGTAAACTCAGTGTAAAAGCGGGTGAAATCGATATTTCTTTGGAAAGTTCTTAAAAAATTATCACTTATTAAAGAACCTCATCAAAAAAAAAAAAATTAAGTCACCTTCGTGCTATATGAATAAAAAAGTACTATTATTTAGTTAACTGAAAACTTATAAATGGACTTGAACCAATAAAAACTAAAAACACTGAATTGGTTAAAACCGTTGAAAAATGGGTAAAATTCGATTAAAAAAATTATGATAAAAAATAGTAAAATTAATGAAAAATGGTTTAGATCGAAGAAAAAAAAGTTATAGCAACAAAAAATGGTGCAGTCGATAAAATAACATGGTAAATCGACAAAAATCTGATAAACCGATAGAAATGAATGATATCGACTAAACATGTGATAAAAAAGGGGTCAAATCGATGAATGAACAAGATAAAAAAATGAATTAAATAGACAACAAAAAAGGTGAAACATGTGAGAAAATAGGTTAATCTGCAAAAGAATAAGTAAAATCAACTAAAATTTCGTTAAATCGGAGAGAATACGTTAATTGATTATCAAGTGAGATAAACCACAAAAATGGGTAAAATCGGTGAATGAACGATTTAGTATACCAAAAAAAATGATAAGTTCAGTGTAAAAACGGATGAAATCGATGAAAAAATATGTTAAAATAAAAAAAAAAAACTCAGTGTAAATCGATAAAATATGTTCACTCGGCAAAATTGGGGAAAATTGGTAACAACAGGTCAATTTGTTTAAAAAATGGATTAAGCATGAAATAGAAAATTGATTAAATCAGTAAAAGACATGTATAACAGGTAAAACTGGTGAAATCGATAAATAAAAAAGCGGTTAAACCTGTGAAAATGGTTTAGATGGAAATATCAAGGTCAAGAAAGAAAAGAATTGATGTTGTCCATTGGTAAAATCAATGGAAAAATGGGTTAGATTGAAAGAAAAACGGGTTGAAGCAAAAAAAATGGTGTCATTGATAAAACAACAAGGTTAACCGACAAAAAAGGGTAGAACCGGTAAAAAAAAATGAATAACATCGGCTAAAAAAATTGTTAAAACCGACAAAAACAGGTAAATTTCGATTAAAAATATATGATAAAAATGGTAAAATCAATTGAAAAATGGGTTAGATAGAAAGAAAACCGAGTTAAAGCAAAAAAAAAAGTGCCAATTGATAAAAAATAACAAGGTTAACCGACAAAAAAATTGGTAAAATCAGTAAAAAGAAAGAATTACATCGGCTAAACTCGGGATAAAAAAATGGAAAAAATCGATAAAAGAACAAGAACAAAAAAATGAGTTAATTGGCAAAAAAAAAAGGTGAAATATGTGAGAAAATAGGTTAAATAAGCAAAAGAATAAGTACAATCAGACTAAAATTTGGTTAAACCGAAGAGAATGAGTGAATTTATTAACAAATGTGAAAATCGACTAAAATTGGGTTAAACTAGAGTGAATGGATGGATTGATTAACAAATGGGGTAAACTACACAAAAAAGGGTGAAATCTATGAAAGAACAGGCTAAAATAACAAAAAAGAAATGATTAACTCAGTGTAAAAGCATGTAAAATCGATATTTCTATTGAAAGTTCTTAAGAAATTATCATTTATTAAAGAATCTAAAAACAAAAGGCTACACTTGAGCTATATGAATTGAAAAAAAAGTATTATTTACTTAACTGAAAAACTTATAATTGGCTTAAGCCAAATTAAGTCAAAACATAGAAGGGTTAAAATTGATGAAAACTGGTAAAATTCTATTAAAAATATGTATGATAAAAAATGGTAAAATAAATGGAAAAATGGGTTACATAGAAAAAAAAAACGAGTAAAACCAAAAAAAGGGTGCAATTTATAAAATAACGGGGTAAACTGGTAAAAATGGACAACTGGTATAAAATGATGATGTTGGCTAAACATGAGATAACAAAAGGGGGGGGGGGGGGGTGTCAAATCGATGAAAGAACAAAACATAAAATGAGTTAAATTGGCAAAAAAAAAAGTGAAATATGTGAGAAAATGAGTTTAATTAGCATAAGAATAGGTAAAATCAACTAAAATTTGATTAAAGCAGAGAGAATGAGTGAATTGATTAACAAATGGGATAAACCATAAAAGTGGGTGTAATCGGTGAAAAAAGGATTAAAATAACATAAAAAACAAATGTTAAACGCAACGTAAAAGAGAATGAAATCGATGAAAGAACATGTTAAAATAACAAAAAAAATGGTAAACTTAGTGTAAAAGCAGGTTTACTCAACAAAACTGAGGAAAATTGGTAAAATCGGGTTAGATTAGTTAAAAAATGGATTAGGCATGTAATTGAAAATAGATGAACTCAATAAAAGATAGGTATAACCAACAAGATTGGTTAAATAGCTAAAAAAAAATGGGTTAAACTTGTAAAAACTGGTTTAGATGGAAAAAATATTGTTTAGATGGAAATATCAATGTCAAGGAAGAAATTTTTTGATATTGTTCATTCGTTCAAATGGTTGTTTTAGAATAATAATTATGTAGACATGCAGTTTTAGATTAGAAATACTTAGTAATTATAGTTCATTTTTTATTTTAAAGTTTTGGATTTAGGTATTTATAATAACAACTTTAAATTCTAGGTAACAGTATAAAATAATTAAATTTATGAAAAATAATAAATGAATCAACTAACATAGAAAATTAGTTAATCACGTGCAACGCACGTGTACTTTTCTAGTTATCATAAAAGTACTGATCAAGTGGTTTTTATGAGAATGAAACCATGTCAGTGACAGTCGAAAATTGAAATGATGGTATTTTTTATGAATTTTATATTTCAATTCTTGTTTCACAATCTTATATTAAATCAGTCGAAGAAATAACAAGTGCATTACCTCAAAAATAATTGTCCGATCTATAAAAGTTGTCTATCTCCATCCTAGATTGTGCTGAAAGGAAAATAAATAATCAACCTGATTTGTCAACGCATGAAATGCACTCCAACATGAAAGAAATATATTTCATTTTAATATATAAGTAACGCGTGATTATGATCATTTAAACCATTGCAGTATTATGCACATGATAAGTTATCAAACAAAAATCTAACGATTCATTAACCAATCAAGCTAAAGACTTTATAACATGCATGATCCATATATATATTATAAGTCAAACTTTCAAATAAATTATTTAGCTAGCCAAATCTCTGGCATCTATGATCATAGGCGGGCGGACATAGGGACTAGGGGTACCTCACTCTACCACTCTAATAATACCTCACTCTACCCACTTTATCAAATAATGAAATTGAAAGTGGTAAAGGTCTTAACCAAGAGAGAACTCTCGATCATTCGTGCGAGTGACACACGTTGGGGATCATATTATGGTACTTTGATGAGTGTAATTCACATGTTCTCTTCCGTGATTGACATTCTTGGCTTCATAGTTGAGGAGTATACCGATAAGAATGGGGGAAGCAAGCAATCTATTGATAATACTTCAATCATTTCCCTTTGTTTTCAATTTACATTTGATGACGTTGATATTGGGCATTATTAATGACTTGTCTCAAGCTTTACAAAGAAAAAATCAAGATATAGTGAATGCTATGAAATTAATCAAATTAGTTAAGGATCAATCGTCTTCAAGAGACAAGAAATGATGGACGAGGATCTTTGTTGTAGGAAGTTACTTCTTTTAGTTTTAAGCATGAAATTGAAATTCCTTCAATGAGTAATGTCTATATTTCACATGGGAGGCCAATGGGTAGGATTGAACAAGTGACTATCGAGCATCATTACAAAGTTGAGAGATTCAATTCGGTGATAGATAGACAATTGCAAGAGTTGAACAACCGTTTCAATAAAGTAAACACGGAGTTGCTTCTTTGTGTTGCATGCTTAAGAAACACTATTAGGAAAAAAAAAAAAGAATCTTTGTGAGTTTTATCAAAAGTTGTGCAGTAGTTGTGCTGTCTATTCAAGAATATATAAAATGTACAAAAATAGTAGCACTATTGCAACTGATCGGTAAGATTTCGCATCATCTATTACAAATCAATATTGAAAAGGGACAAAAATAAAATTAAGCTACATGTAAAATTGTAAATCAATATATATATATATATCGTGTCCTAATCAAATTGAACTTGTCATTTGATCCAATTTTATAGGCTAATTATGATACTAGCAAATTCCTTTTTAGATTGAGCTAAGACAACCATGTCGATTACTATACAATTGGATTCGCTGACACCTTTTTTTTTTTTTTCCTTATGCAAAAGTGAACCGTAGAATTTTTCTTTCCTATTTTCACTTTACAGGTTCGAATACGAATTATTCATACTATATCATTTTCATTCAGTGATCCAGTTAGTGGAGGATTATATATAGTTGTACCATTTTTCTTTTAATTTCAAACAAATAGAGTTCAACAAAACTCATATTAAGTAACGGTATTCATATAGCATGTGAGGTTTGAATATTGAACCTAAATTATTCACTAGACAAATATCATCTACATTTGATTTTTGATTGAAAAATATTGTTAGGAGATTGACAAATCACAATACATCATGTATATGTGTAGATACATATACGTATGTGATATGATTGCACCAAGTATAGCAAACTTATAAGTTATTTTTTTCTGAATACTATGTCAATTTCTTTGACCATTTTTGGAGAACATCACTCTATAAATACTTCAAGCTAAAAACAATGATATTTATATAGTAAATTAAAGAAAATGATATGAACATCCAAATACATGTCCAATACTAGCTGTGGAAATATGGATTCTGATCCCATGGGTTGGTTCATGATCGGCTCGGACTAACTCAACCCAACCTATATTAAGAGTGAAAAAAATGAAGAGGACATCTCCATTAATTAGATAATAATAGTATAGTACTCCATATCTATATTAAGACATTATTAAAGTAGCATATACTTTACCATTGTGTGTATGAATAGAGAATAAAATTGTACATAATTGGATTTTCAGTATATCTCATTCCTTATATTACACAATTTCACTTTTCATATTTAGACTTTTAGAAGTTTACGCGGTTGGTGTTGTGCATTTTATATTATCGTACTTTTAGTCTCAATTCTTTAATATATTTTGTGTTTTGGGTCTATTAAAATAGTCTATATTTAACATTTATGTCTTATAGTATTGTCTCAATTTTGCATTTTTGTCGTATAGAATGCGATGAGATCAAAAGAACAAAATATTTTAAAAAAATTAAGACCAAAAGTATAATTTTATATAGTGAGAGACCAAAAATGTTAAGGGTCTAATCTCATAGGATTGGAAATGCAATTTCACTTGAATAAAGTGACAAGAGCATTAATTTCAACCTCTTTCTTTTTTCGTGTCTAGAAATTAGACCAAACTCAACAGCCAAAACTACCATATAGGAGGGGCAAAATAATAAAAAATAAAAAATAAATAAAAAGCAGCCGAAAATCCAAGGGGGCCCTACTTGTATAGTATAGTTAATTCACGCCATAATGTCCGGGTTTCATCCCTTTATAAACTCCATTCCCCTCTCACTTTACAAGCACACCAGGACCAGGACCAGGACCAGGCCATACGATACATTACAATGGCACTATTCCCTTCAATCCCACTCCTTGTCGGCCTAGTCCCATTTTGCTTCCTTTTCTCATCACTGGTCATGGCCTCCTCTCCAACACTACAAGACCCTCAATTAGTAGTCCAAGAAGTCCATAGGTATGTGCAAGAAAACTAATTTTAAATGTGCACAAATCGTACATATATCCCGTAATTTAATTAAATGTATGTTAAGTCTGAACTAGAATTTTTCATGCAATAGCACCTTAGATATATAATAATGTTACATTTGTCATATTATATATATATATATAATGTAGGAAGCTGAATGCCTCGAGGAGGAAATTGGGATTTCTATCGTGCAACACCGGTAATCCTATCGACGATTGTTGGCGGTGTGACTCCAATTGGGAGCAAAACCGCCAAAAGTTAGCCGATTGCGCCATTGGGTTTGGCAAGAACGCCATTGGCGGTAGGGACGGAAAAATTTACGTGGTAACAGATTCCGGGAATGACGACCCGGTCAACCCCAAGCCGGGGACACTCCGTCACGCCGTTATTCAAGAAGAGCCGTTGTGGATTATATTCGCCCGGGACATGGTCATCCAATTGAAAGAAGAGTTGATTATGAACTCATTCAAGACCATTGATGGTAGGGGTGCTAGTGTGCACATTGCTAACGGTCCCTGCATTACCATACAATATGTGACCAACATTATTATTCATGGGGTGAACATACATGATTGTAAGCAAGGGGGGAATGCTATGGTGCGGGACTCCACACGACACTACGGGTACAGGACGATATCGGACGGTGATGGAGTGTCGATTTTTGGTGGGAGCCACGTGTGGGTGGATCACTGCTCGCTGTCGAACTGTAACGATGGGTTGATCGATGCAATCCATGGGTCCACGGCAATTACAATTTCGAATAATTATATGACTCACCATGATAAAGTTATGCTTTTGGGACATAGTGATTCATATACTCAAGATAAGGGGATGCAAGTTACTATTGCGTTTAATCACTTTGGAGAAGGACTTGTTCAAAGAATGCCAAGGTAAATTAAAAAAAATTAATAATAATAAAACCTAGCTAGCTAGGTAGATTTTTTTTTTTTTTAATTTGTTTGTTAAATAAATTTGGTATTATATACTATACTATGTTGTTTGCAGATGTAGACATGGTTATTTCCATGTGGTGAATAATGACTACACACACTGGGAGATGTACGCAATTGGGGGGAGCGCGGCGCCCACCATTAATAGCCAAGGCAACAGATTTCTTGCCCCCAATGACAGATCAAGCAAAGAGGTTAATTAGTTAAACAAATTAATTTAATTTAATTTAATTTGAATGAATTATTGAATGAATTGGTACGTGCAGGTCACAAAATATGAGGACGCACCAGAAAGTGAATGGAAGAATTGGAATTGGAGATCGGAAGGGGATCTAATGCTGAATGGTGCTTATTTTACAGCTTCGGGTGCGGGTGCATCTTCAAGTTATGCCAAAGCCTCTAGCTTAGGAGCTAGGCCCTCAACCCTAGTTAGCTCCATCACTGCCACCGCCGGTTCCCTAGTTTGCCGGAAGGGTTCACGCTGTTAATTACTCCAATAATCACGGAGTAGTAGATTATCTATCTAAATTAATTACTACAAAGTAGTCGTAGTACTATTTAATTTGGTCATCTTTTGTTTTTTTCTTTTTCTTTTTCTATGTTTGTTGCTTTTTTGACTTGATTGTCAGTCAGAGTACAACCTCGGCCTGCTAAGCTGAACCATTGGAAGTTGTAATGTTGTTTAGACTTTTGGGTTTAGAATATGAAAGCAACTGCCGAAGTGTTGATATACTACTACATCTACATGTGATTTTATCTTTCTTGTCTCTCTCCCTCTCTCACACACACACACATCAAATAGGATTTACAAATCAGAAAAAAGGTTGATATATAGTATATTCAAGAGAATAAAATGTCGACCAACCGTTAGCATTTTTAACTATAGTGAATAGGTGAGATCATGAGGCGTGATGTATATAAGTATATTGTATGCTGATTAATTTTAACTGAAAATGAAAGGGGTCGAATCCGAAACTGATTTATCGATAATGTCAGGCCCTCCATGTGATTCTTCCCTCATTCATTGTATTAACTACTTTTTTGCTTCTTGGCGTGCCTTCAATTTTATCGACGTATTTAAAGATAAATAAAATCAATATTTAATTTAAAAAATTGATTATAAAGGAAAATATAATTTTTTTTTTATAAAACTATTATATTAAATTAGTGAATGATGTCGTAGCAAAATTAAATATTTGTTTAGCGCCACATGACACTAATTAAACAGTACTTCATGTAAAAAAAAATTAACAATGAGACAAAATTCGGCAATATTTTATAATTTGGGACAAAAATCAAAATCAACAATTAATAAGGGAGGAGTTCTACAATTATGCCTTTAAAAAACTACTTCAATTATGAAACTGAAAAAACAAAATTAAGTAGTTATTTTAATAAAAATCAATTATATCTAAATTTACAAAAATAGCCCAACTTTCCCTAACTCGGGCCCCAATCCTCATGCGACCACGAGGAGGACAACCTGGGAAACCCACCCTCTACTTGAGGATTGCGACCACCTCCTTCTCGTGGGATCGTCCCGCACTCCCACTCACGAACATCAAGAGCGTCAGGTCAAAGCCAAAGCACCAGATCTATGTGCACGAGCACATAAAAGTTTTTAATTTATCTTTATATACAATTATATTAAAATATATAATATATTATTTTATATAAAAAAAAGAAATATGCGTGTTGGTCTTTTAACATAAAATGTCAATTTAAAGCTTATCCTCAAATAAAGTGAGTGAAATGCACTCTAGTTAGAAACTTAAAGACTATCTATGCTAGGAAAATAATGAAAAATTCTTATGTAGATTTGGTCTAGATAATTTGCTGTTATTTCTAAATACAAGGTCTTGTAAGAATTTTTTTTTTTAAAAAAAGAAAAGATATTTTGCATTGAATACGAAATACTACTAATTAATATTATGGGGCCGGAGATGATGATGTTTTGAATACATTTTGGTGGAAATCTGGATCGTGATTGGAGAAAATAAGCAAAAAGCACATGCAACGCTATTAAACTTCTTTGAAATTGATAGCAATTGGTAAAATCTGTTACAACTTACAACTGCATATTTGACTTTATTATTTATGTCACCGTTTGGCCCCTTACTAATTTGATTTCTTCTTTAATTAAACAAACTTCTTGTTTTCATTCATGACTATTATACAAAAAGGACCAAAATAAATAGAGAATATATAAATTGCAAACTACATGGATAATTAAATTGCATCCAACTAAACCTAACCTCTTAAAATTATACCTATAAGTATTTAAGATTCAACCCACAATTTAGGGATAGTACAGAATTGACATTTATAGTTGGGTATCCGGCCCTAACTAGCTTCTCCATAATTGCTATTCAGTTCTCTTGAATAGGGGATGGGTTTACGACACTGCTAAATTTTATATAGTACAAGAAAATGTACACTATGCTAAAGTAAAACCATTATACGAATCAATGGGTAACTGGTCTAGTGGAAGGTTTTAATTACTACAAAGTAGCGAACTCATGTTCGAATCCCCGACGTGTCTCGAATGGGATTAAACCCTTAGGAAACAAAAAAAAAAAAAAAAAATTATATTAACCAACGGGTGATTGTTAGTGGAAGAAATTATCTATTAATGGTAAATTTAGGTTCAAATTTTTGTTCTTACTTAATGTATTTCACTCGTCTTAAAAGAGATTAAGGGTGAGTTTGGCCTAGCGATTCAAAAAGTAATTATAGGATAATTAATTTTACTAAAATTGATTTTGGTAATAATTGATTATGATAATAATTAATTATAGAATAATTGCTTTTGTATAATAGCTTTTGTAAAAGTAACACTTTAGTTGCTTCTAAAATAAGTTGATTTTTTGCTTCTGAGGATCCCAAAAGTGATTATGATCTTGGGGGCCAAACACCATGAAAATCACGATTGAACAGAAGTAATTTTTATAATCGGGGCCGAACACTTCAAAAATCACAATAGAGATGTAAAAGTGATTTTAAGAGCTCCAATCGCTGGACCAAACTCACCCTAAATCAGATTCAAGACTTGAATACCCTTGCGAAAAGAAAAATTATATGAAATGAGATTAAAATGAAGTTCTACCATAAAGTTTGGTTTTTATATTCTTAAAATAATCTGAATACCTAAATTGAAGATCAAATTAATTATTAGACCCACCCGTAGCCCCAATCCACAAACCCAGCCATTCCAATCCCACGAGTTTCGAATCATAATTAATTTTGCGACATTTAGAGCAACTCCGTGAAAGGGTTTGATGTGCTAAAATGTCATTATATGGCATTTTAAGACACAAAACTCATAATTGTTCTCTTTCTACATAAAGCCATTATATGCGTTTGGCGATGCCAGAGGTTCGGAAAATAATTATGGGAGATATAATTTTACTATAATGGATTTTGACAATAATTAATAATAATAAAAATTAATTATAGAATAATTGCTTTTATATTAGTTTTTTCAAAAGTAACACGTTAGGATCTTATAAAATAAAAAGTGATTATGACAATAGGGGCCAAACATGAAAATCACGATTGATCAAAAGTAATTTTTATAATTTAAGTCAATTACTTTATAAATCACAATAGAGATCTAGAAGTGTTCTCACCATTTGGCCAAACTCACCATCAATAGCTAAAGGCGAATACAATTAAATATGACATAATAGAATTATTTAGAAATATATTTTATAATCAAATATTTGAGAAATAATAAATTGATATAGTTAACTAGATTTTTTAAAATAATTTATTTGCTATTCAATAAACCAATTTTTGTTAATCAAAGTTAGTGTTCCCCACTCGATCCCCAAAAAGAAAAACAACAAAATATTAAAAGTTCTTATATTGAACGAAAGTTGCTCAATATCAAGCATAATCAATTATATTTAACATCATTATTAGCACCAAGCTTGATATTTGTAGTGTCAGATACATATTCATACGCTAATTATAGAGATTTTCATCGAGTCATATGGTTCAAGAAGATAACCTTTTTTTTTTTTAGAATAGTTCAAGAATCAAGAGCAAAATACTAATAAGCTATTTTGTCGCTATTCTATTACTTATACATACATAATGATACCATATGACCACATAATTAAATCTTCAATTGATTCAAGAACGCGAGAACAAAGACCAACTTATATACATTTTAATCGGTAGTCTATGTAGCATGAATTCAAATTTATCACATTCTCATTGAAATTACTAAAAAGTTTATGTTTTTTGAATCAATCAAAATAAAATATAGAGTAATCTGTAGTTTAGCATATTTAATTGATTTACAATATTTTTGAATATTTCTCGAAAAGTTTCAATTTTTTTAAAATTTTACTTGAGAAAAAAATACTAAGGAAACAATTTTTTTGTTCGTTCCACGCGAGAATACCTATAATTCACATGATTCTATAATGGTGCTTCAACAAAATATAGATTAAAGTTACTTAAATTGTCAAGCACTATTATATATTAAAGTAACATCATTAAAATATAGCTCACATATATAACATAAAATTGTAAGTTAAATTATAGTTTAATTTTGGAATACTCAAACTCATAACATTTACATAATTTATTATGTTTTAATGTGAAATAACTTGTATTAAGTAAATATCTGACATGGCTACATGTACATGAAGAGTTAAAACATATGAGTCATATCATTAATTATTTCTACAAATATTTTGGACATGCATGTTAATATTGGGCTTGTATGATGAATCCAATTAGTGTCTAAGAATGTCTAGTCTTGCAATTGCATATAAACGAAATTTGAACTTATAAACATAAGTCGCGCTATGCACATCTTAGCCCAAACCAGACCTTACCCAATGATATTGGACATGCAATTAATAAGTAAATGCCTTTTAGATTAGGATTGCATTAAACTTGAAGATAAGCCCATTTTATCACAGGCCCAATTTTCACAACCATTTTGGGCTTAAATCCAATAATTGGGTGCAGTTAATAAAATGCATGCGAATCTATAGGGTCAACTACAAAATCACTTCCTTGTTTCGTTTTAAACTTTTGGAAAAATAATATATAATCATGTTAATACTATGTGAACGATTTTTTTTTCAAAGAACTAACTAATAATAGATACTTTTGGAGGATTGCACACATATTAAGAAATGTAATTTATAATCATTTATTTAAGATAAAACTTCAAACACCATTTTAATCAAATAATCACAGTATTAATTAACATTATTTACAACCATTAACAAAAAATGTGAAATTGATAAAAAATAATTTATTTTACATTAAACTCCTAAAACGACAAATAAAAATAAACAATATTTTTTGTAAGAACTAAAATTATTTATGATAAACTGCACCAAAAATATGTCATGACTTTTCTTTCTAACAAAATATAGTATATATCTCCGGTTATGAGTCAAAATTATTAGATTTACCAGTCTAATATTGGCCCCCAACTAATCAAACTTGGAGCATAAGTACTTGCAAAATTTGATATGCTCTGTAACCTCTATTTTATATTATAGAAATGTGACATGTGCTCTTACCTCAACAAATAAAACTTAGATTTCATGTCATTTCAAATTATAGGGCGTCCAATCACTCACTAAATTAATTTATATATATATATATATATATAGAGTATGTCGACATATATATAAGTTAGATTAAAAAATGAATATTGCAGACCGAAGAGAAAATGATATGTAAAATATCTGGAGATTATAATTAGTGATTATATGATTGAAACAAATTGACAAGATAATGTATAGAAGCACGCACTACACACAAATAAGGAGACATTTGTCCATATGGCCATTTTCTTTGCTTTTGTTTGGATCTCAGCAGCCAAGTGAAGGTGCATTAAACACGTCTCATAATTGTTTAACACTCGATTATTATATAAATGTTAAATAAGTTATTTCAGTGATTTATAGTTAAAAAGTCATATTAAATATTTGTCAGACAGGATCAAATTAATTCGATATTATTATATACCACTGTAAAAAAATTGATAACTATTACGGGATAAATTATGATCACTATTTAGTTATGATTGACTAATTAACAATTGTCATAATTTTATCAAATTTCACAAAATTGACAAAAGAAAATGATTCAGTGTAAACCAAACTTATCAAAAAGTCACTATGACGATATTCGAATTTGTGATGTCCATTCCTCTAATTAGATTTCTCTCATAATATTAAGCACTAGACGAAAAATATCTAAAGTGACAAGTTTATGAAAATCATTTTAATGATAATTACTTAAGTTCTAAAAGTCATACATGTTTTACAGTGTGTGATTGGTCGGTTTAGTGAGAGGGACAAGCTCCAATAAAGTGAGAATTCAGGTTTAAATTATAGAAATTCTCATATGATATATTCTCGACAAGTTTTAAAGTAATTGATTAAGTAAAATTTAAAACTTAAATACATTTTTTTTTAAAGTTCTCCAAAATATTCAACTTAGAAAATACAGCTACACATTTCACATATTTAAACTCAATAATATCTAAATTGAGCCCGAGCCCACATATTTTCTAATCTTTTACATTTGGTGCACAAGAAAGCTCCAGGAACATTCTCACACCGTTCAATGAACCAATATTCTCAAGGTATTTTTATTCCCAGCTGTGAACTTGAGAGGTGGAGCCAGGGAAGGTACGTAGGAGAGATTGTCGAGCAATCGAAATATAATTACATCCAAAAAATAATCAAAGATATTTATTTTGTATGTTATCTAAAGAAATGGTATGTGCTTAATTTACGAGGAAAATAAAACATATTGATTATATGAAGAAAATAAACGTGTGATCAAATAAATGGTTATGATTAATTTTCTGAAAAGGAATTGAAATTTTCACTGGAATTCTTTTATTAGAAAAAGTGATCAAAATATAGTTTAATTACTTTGGTTTAATCGCACTGAATATATGTTTTTGAGTAAAATATATCATATAGAAAATTATAATGGAGGTAAAATATAGTTAGTAAAACTTTTATCAACGGATTATTGGTCTATTGGAAGGGAGTAGTCCTTACAATGTTGCGAATTCAATTGAATTCCTGTTGAAGAGATTCTCATGTAATATGTTCAACGTGATTCAAAAAGAATTAAGTTAGATTCAACAACTGAATATCATCCTTGAGCAAGAAAAAGTGAGTAATTTTGAATATGATAACAAAGTGTGATAAGTGGACAGAATATTGTGACATCCACAAATAATAATAATAATAATAATAATAATAAACACCTCAAGAATAAAATATCTCATCCGAATACAATAATTAACGTAAAAAGAAAATCAACAAACAGTTCGGGCTAGACAATTTATTCAGGTTTAACTCAACAACTCTGGAGTCGGGATTGAAGACAAAACATTCTAGCCAAATTAAATTCGTTTTAAATTAGTGGTCTGCAATTTCTGTTGAAGATAGGCTAAAACACGGCACGTGCAATATCGAATGGTTGAGTTGACTAAGAAAATTAATCAAATACGAAAAATACTCAATTTATTTGATAGTATTTGAATAGTATTAATTTTTCATCTCACATATAAAACTTTTCGTAAAATCGAATTAAGTGAACAAAGATATTATTGAGATGAGTGAAATCATATAATATGACCATTCCGCCTAATATTTAGGATCGATGTGCATGATTGAATTCACATCTTATGGTCCATAATCAATGTATATTTTTCAGGTACATTGCTAATTATTTAATTTAGGAACCTAAGAATAGGTATTGAAGAACAGAAGAAGACGATTTGTGATTGGTGACTGCCTTTTGAACTTTTCATCACTTTCTCGTTTTGACTCTTGAGAATATCAAGTTATAACTAAGAAGTCTTTCTTGGTGGGTGCATATCTGGTTGCTCTATCACGATCACAAAAGGGAGTTGTTTTTTTTTAAGCGTAGGTTTCACTTTTCATGTCACTAGATATTTGATAATTGTTTCTAAAAAAAAGAGTTATTTAAAGAATTAATTTATTTTGTAATATTCCTATAAAATATATATATATGAAACTTCAAAACTGTGAGTATATAATTTAAAAGTAGAGGTACTTGTATTTGGCTAAGGTGTATTAAGTTTTATAGCTTTGATGCGAGAAAAAGAATAAATTAAAAATTGATTTTGGATAAAAGAAATGTATAGTTGTGGGGAAACATATGTAGAGCCAATTGAAAATATGTTGATTCAAAAATATGAAATGTGTTTACATGTGTTAAATATTGAATTCCAAGAGAACATGTAAAGTTAATAGATATTTTAAGGATTAAAGATTGTGGAAATGTGCTTAGATTAATTCTAGGTATGTTTTGTTTTGTTTATGGATTTTATTTATAGCTAGTAAAAATACCAAGTAAATGATTTTTCTTTTGCATCCAATGATATATAGAACTACACTAGATAAAATAGTTTTTTGCATCAAATAATATAACTTAAATTTAGTTTTTATTCAATTCATTTTCTTCATTGTGTTTCAACCGAATGAATGGAGGACTGACCGGGGTTTCACAATTGTTGATGGATTCTGAAGAACCAAATGTGACCATATATACATACATTTTATTATAATTTTTTTTGAAAAAGTTTGAAATTAAAACTACTAGCCATAATAAAATAGAATATTTGAAACCCTCCATTGGACCTAAATAGAATCCCTAAAGAAGAAGATTTTTTAGAAACATGAAAATTAACCCACCACAAGATGAACCAAAAATTACTAATACTATTTTTTAATTGAGTGTGTCCTCCCTCGTACTAAGACCTCATGAGTCATGAATATGATTTATGATTTCTCTCAACCCAGAAGACAATGGACTATATTAAATATACACCACTATACATGTCATGCGCCACTTGACCACATAATGAATGTCATTATTGTGTCCTCTTTTCTAATTGGATTTTCAGTAGAAGGGGCTTGGTTTGCTTCTGACACGTGTCACATAATCCAACATGGCAATTTTTAAATATTTTCAATTTTTCACAAGTTGTAAAGGGTACTGGACATGGAAATAAAAAGGGCAATCTGGGTCAAGAGTTTTGAGGCGTTTCTGACTCCAAAAGGCCGTTTATGTTTCCAAATGACCTCTTTATCCATCATCCAGTCAGCACTCAAGCGCCTTAAAATAATATTCCAAGAACAATATAGGGAATGAAAAAGGTCCAAGGGCAATTTGGGTGTAAAATGAACACACACCACATCCTATAGCAATTACATAGAGTTAAAAAGATGGTCGATATATATATATATATAAAGATCTGTTTGTTTTGTTTGCATAGGTTTACATTTGATTTTTCGATTTAATTAGTTTCACTTGAAATAAATTTTCTTGATAGACTATGTGTGGTGTTAACATGAAATCTAGAAAACACATACAATTTAATCTGATCTTAGAATGACATAAGCACGTAGTTTTATATGATTAGTATTGTGATAAGAAGAAAAAAACTTAATGAGTTTTGACACTCATTTCATAATACTCAAAATAATTAAACTTGATAATTAAACAAAAAATATAAACCATAATTTTTATTTTTGAGCAAGCAGCCCAATTTTAATTTTAATTTTTATTTTTGAGCAAGTAGCCCAATACTTTTGAGCCATCATTTATATTTTGACAATTAATCTCATCGTCTATTAAATATGATTTATTTTCTTTTTTCATAAAATATAAATGCAATTTTCTTCATGTGAAAATAAAGTAGATCATTAAAACTTAAATCTGATACACATGCATAAAATTAAAATTACCTTGTATTATAATTCCCATTATAGATCCAAAAAAAAAAAGTCCATTATACTATCATAAAAATAATATTCAGAGTCGCATTTCGTTTTAGAATTTTGACCAAAATGCCATCAACGCATACGTGCTCACATAAGCGCGTGACGTAGCTGGCCGCTGGGCTTTTCGGGTCGATTGGTTTATTTTAATGAGTCGGGTCGGTTGGCTTAAGCTCTCTATAAATAAACGAACACGCTTCAGATTTACATCATCAAACCGATTTCATTAAGCATTTAAGCTCTCATCAAAATAACTGCGTTCATAATTATTTGATTTTCAGAATCTCATTTTTAAGTAGAAATTAAATTCTGTAATCGGAAGGTTTCTATAACTATGGTTCAATTGAAGAAAAAACTCTCCGGCGAAATGAAAGTTAAATCAATAGCCGGCGCCTGCGAAATGCCGGAACCCGACCTCTACGTCATCACCTCCGCTGGAATACGTATTCCTGCGCACTCTAAAATCCTGGTACTCTTTTTAATTCACAGTTATATAATTTTAATAATACCCGTTAAGTAGTAATTTACATCTAAAGTGAATTTTACTGAATTTGTATCTAATTTTTTTTATCCTCGATGTTAAATTCTTCAGGCTTCGGCATCACCTGTGCTGGAGAACATAATAGAGAGGCCAAAAAAGCGCCGGAGCTCCGAACGCAAAATTCCAATGCTCGGAGTACCATACGACGCCGTTTCCGCGTTCATCCAGTTTCTTTATTCCTCCAAGTAAGTTTTTTTTTTTTTTTAATTTATTTACTATATTTGTCAAAAAAATGTGGGAGGAAGGGACTATTTTCTTAATAACTCTTTGGTTCTTCAGAGTTGCTAGTTCTCAATTTGACCAATTAAGAAAGAAAAGTATATTATGCGTTTTGGTTTAAATCAGCCGTCCAGTTGAAAATTATACGTACACGTGTAATCTTCACCACCGTCACAAAGTCATTGTCAAGGTTTTTTATTGGTTAAGTTACCGTGTTTTGGTTGCCGAGCGTCGGGGATATACAACATGACTCCAAGAATGGAGGAATATTAATTCTGTTCATTTAAATGACCAAAGTACCCTTTCTTGCTATGTTCAGGTGTAGCGAGGAACATATGGAAAACTATGGGATTCACCTGCTAGCATTGTCTCATGTATACATGGTACCACAGCTGAAGCAGAGATGTACAAGGGGGTTGGGTGAAGGATTGATGAAGGAGAATGTCGTGGACATTCTTCAGCTTGCACGAATGTGCGACGCGCCTGATCTTTACCTTAAGTGCATGAAATTGTTGTCCAATAACTTCAAAGCTATTGAGGAGACCGAGGGATGGAAGTTCTTGCAAAAGCATGATCCCTATCTAGAGCTCGAGATTTTACAATTCATCGATGAATCTGAATCGGTAAAAATCTACAAAATGTTGCATTAGTATTGCTTGTTCTTCAAATTGTGTAATGTAATTACTAATTGTGTGCTTCTTTTTTATGGTATACAGAGGAAAAGAAGGACAAGGAGGCTTAGAGAAGATCAGAGTTTGTATGTACAATTAAGTGAAGCAATGGATTGTCTTGAGCATATATGCACGGAAGGGTGCACTAGTGTTGGGCCATGTGACATGGATCTGAACGAGCACAAGGGTCCGTGTAGCAAGTTTTCAACTTGCCAAGGTCTTCAACTTCTAATTAATCATTTTGGTACTTGTAAGAAGAGGGTGAACGGTGGATGTGTGAGATGTAAACGGATGTGGCAGCTTTTTAGGTTACACTCTTCGATTTGTGACCAACCAGATGAATGCAGAGTTCCCTTATGCAGGTAAAAGAAAATTCCGTACGCTAATGATTTGAACTCTTGCTAGAAATTAATAATGTAACAATAGAGTAATATCTTTTAACCTCAGTCTCTCGTTAGAAACTAATGTAAATAATCAGATGATTTAGGTATTAACTGTTATTAATTGTGCCATAACTACAGTTGGTTCTGTTTAGACCAAAATAAAGATTTTTTGTGGATCCATAATTCATGACAGATATATGCTTTATAAATAACATAGTCACGCTTAAGAAATCCACATCTATTAGGTACAACAATATGTCGGATACCTTACCTCTTAGTCTTGGCCAATCCGGAAAACATTATCATGTGATTAATAATGTGATATTGAGACTTTTTCTGGTGAATTGTTGTATCATTGGCTTAGTTGTTACAATCACATGAATGAAGCTGTCAATACAAGGACACCTTTTCTTTGTTTGTTTGTTTGTACAATCCCCCAAGTGTGCCTTTTTTTCCTAATATTATAGCAAAGTGATTGTCATATTTGATGGCTCCGCCAGATATTTCTGCTCTAGACCAATGATATTGCTGAGTGGAATGTGATTTTTTTCCTGGAGAAATATCTAAAGTCACCGTAGTTTCACCTGGATGTTGCTCAAACTAGAATGGTCCAGCAAACGAAATAGCAGTTAGAAAATTAAAACACAATGATATATATTGGGTCCTGAATTCTTGGCAAGATCATACAATAAAATCACGAGTCATTATATTTCTTCAGTTTTTATCTATGGCACTGTTCTTTTACCTTAAAATTAAAACTTGAGTTGATTCTTTAATATTTTTGTCTTTGCTTCCTAAACATGTACTATTCCGAATAAATCACCGGGTATCTAAAATACTTTGTTGTTTTGTTACAGAGAATTCAAGTTAAAGGCACAACTAGGTCGAAGAGGAATCGATATGCGATGGCGATTACTTGTGAGAAAGGTTATGTCAGCCAAAATTATTACTTCTTTGGCACTCCCCAAGAGGAAGAGAGAGGAGGAACCAAGAATCACGAATCAAGGAATGAGAAGCTTCAATATATAAAACTTAGAATCATTTATTTTTATTTTTCTTCTTCTTCTTCTTCGGCCATAGAATTTTTGGACCTTATAAATGCTATACCCCTCTTTTTTGTTTTAGGTAAGCAACGTATTGTATAGGAACTCAACTAGATGATGGGGGCTAAATCATAGTAATAGTTTGTAGACAAGTGATTGCTTGTCAATCTATCTTTTTCATCATTTATTTATTTAAAGTTTCTTTTGTTACGTTTATTAGCAAGTAGCTTTAGTTTGACACTTCTTTTTGTTGTACAAGAACAAGTTGCCATGTTGACACAACAATGAAACTTATCCTCTCTTGTTGATGACTTCACTACCATTATATATTTGGCGAGTTGAAAATTCATTTGATTTTTTATTTCTAATGAATGTTCTGGATTTAAAGTTTTTTTTTCTTCTTTCTTTTATTTTTTTATGAACTAGTGTACCCTATTGAATTGTCATGTGAAATCTAGTTCAAGAGCAAACATGGAAAACAAAATCAAATAGTATAAAAGGACAAAAAGTCTTGTCATATTTATATCCTATATCAACATTCTTGAACTTTACAAATGATCTAATACATCAAATATTTTGATTTTTTAAATCTTCTCCTGGAACACAATATAATGAACAATAAAAAAAATCACTTTTATTTTAACTCTGAAAAATAAATGTTGAACTTTTGTTATTTAGGGCCAATATAATTTTTACGGGTTAATTCTCATTTATCCCTCATGTGATATACACATAATGTTCAATTTATCATCTTGTGGTATGGAAAAGAGCATTTTATCCCCTTGTGAATTTTTTAAGAGATCAATTTACCACATTTTATTGGAGAGTGTAACTCACTCATAAGAAATTGAATGTGGGGGCGAAAATTATTGCTTAAAAATATAAAATTACCCTCTAACGTAAAATAATATAGGGGATAATGTGGGAGTTCCACATTTATAAAAACATAGGGGGGAGGGAGAGTGGGGATAAACTGATTGATACGTATTATTACAAGGGGGTAAACTGATTCATATAAAACAACGTATACTGGTAAACTGCTTTATTTTCTGAGTTTTAAAATAAGTTTAAGTATATATAATAATGGAGTATATTTTGTAGGTTTAAATAAGACAGGGAGGCAATGTGAGTCTTGTATAAGAAAATGAGGAGGTAAAATGTACTTTTTTAAATTATAAGAAGATAAATTGAACTTTATGAATATCACAAAAGGGTAAATTATCATTTAACTACGGAAGCAGCGTACATTATAGTATGCCAACAAAAAAAAAACTCTCTACTAATCTTTGTTCACCTTTATATTGTTGGTGTTTAACAACTTGTACAGTTAAAATAATCCACAAATATTTCTAATTTAACTATAAAATAAGAAATACATTATAATCTAACATTTATTAATTAACACCAAAATTTCAGATTATATAAAATAAACCACATAAAAGTAGGAGATACTTGAATGCAATAATCCAACAAACAGAATGATGTATAAAAGATTGAGGTTTGATGTAGCAAATCCCCTTGAGATAATATTTTAGGGCCTGCTACAGTGCACATAGTTGGATATTCAGTAGTCTCCCAATATATAACAATTTGCACTAATAATGAACCCACGACGAACCACAACAAACAAAATATTTGGACAAAATTTTAAGTGACGAACATAAGAGAAAGGAGAGGAATAAATTTTGTAAATTCAGTACAGAGTTGGCCAGGCTCGGTCCTATATTCTTAGGGCATGAAGAGTTGTTTATGAATTGACACATTGTTTCAATTGACTAATTTCACTCAAGATATGTTTCGATCTAATTCATACCAAATCAAAATGTATATTTTCATATCAAAAAGACTCAGGGCCTATTTGTTTGGTGTTTTGAGAGAATTGCAATTGTGGTATCAAACTATATACCGATTCTCACTTGTGGTATCATAAAAATCGAGGCCGACACATTTGGTACCACAATTTAAGAAATCAATCACTTTTGGTACCACCGTTAAAATGGGACGTTAACTGATGACGTGGCAGTTAAGTTTTATTGCAAAATTGATACCATTACTTATGTTGACTGACAATTATACCCATAACTTTTTAGGTTGTCAAAATAACCCCACATCTTCAAATTTACTGACAATTTTAGTCCACATTGTTGCCCAATTTCAAAATTGGTTCGAATAAGACATGTGCGCAGATCCCATGCCACGGTGGCCTGGGTTCTCCGATCCCAGGCCACCACAGCCTGGGACAGGCGATCCCAGGCCATCGGCGGCCTGGGATTTGGGGGGGGGGGGGGGGGGGGGTGGTTACGGGGGGGATTGGGGTTGGGGGTAGGGGTGGGGTTTTTTTTTTAAAATTATAATTATTTTATTAATAATATATAACTTTATTTTTTTTAATAAATATTAAATATATTAATATTATTATATAAATTTTAGATTTAATTAATATTTTGTCGAATTTATGTTAAAGTATTATTTGGTCTGATATTATTTATAAAACTAAATTAGTTAAATAAATATGTAAATATAATAAGTAAAATCTCTAAATTGGTCCGCACATGTCTTATTCGAACCAATTTTGAAATTGGGCAACAATGTGGACTAAAATTGTTAGTAAATTTGAAGATGTGGGGTTATTTTGACAACCTAAAAAGTTATGGGTATAATTGTCAGTCAACATAAGTAATAGTATCAATTTTGCAATAAAACTTAACTGCCACGTCATCGGTTAACGTCCAATTTTAACGGTGGTACCAAAAGTGATTGATTTCTTAAATTGTGGTACCAAATGTGTCGGCCTCGATTTTTATGGTACCACAAGTGAGAATCGGTATATAGTTTGGTACCACAATTGCAATTCTCTCGTAGTTTGGGAGAGTAGTAGAAGTTTGTGAAATAATCTCGATTTGCGTAATGTTATTTTTTTGGATTTTGAGAGAGTGTTTGAGAAATAAAGTAGATGTAGGTTTTTTTTGGAAGAGTTAGGTTGTAGGTGTAAGATGTGTAAGATTTTATATCAAATCATGCTTGTCATGTGAGAAAAATTGTGTAAGAGATAAGTTACTTTATATCAAATCAAAGTAGAGTTTGTATATATTTTGTTTAGAGATAAAGAAAATTGTTGTTTGTTTGATTTTTGAGAAAGTAGTTTGAGAAAATTAATAGATGAAAAATTTATTTCAGAAAATAGAAAACATGTTTGTTTGGCATTTTCCAACCACAAAAAAAATTTGGAAAATGCCAAAGAAACAGGCCCTCGATCCTTACTCAAAACTATTTCTATTCACTTAACCCCAACATTTATTTTGCAGTTGCTTTAGAAATTAATTATAGTATTTTCCAATTACCCACGTTAAAGAAGTGGTTGAACTATTTGATCACGAAATTTCAAAGGTTTTAAGCTTTGTTATTAATTAATCGATTAATTGGTGTTTTATGTACTGTACGAGAATTATTATGTCCATGCTTTCAAGTTAAGACTGCTGAGCAATTCAGTATTGTTTATTGAACACCACAACAAAATTATAATTAGTGATGCCAAATTTAATGAAACAATGAGAAAAATATTACAAAAAATTAATACAGTCAAAGTTTTAAAAAATATCACAAATTTGAAATATTAATTATACTGTTTCATAATATTTTTCAATTATTTATTGTGACACTTTTAATGTTACTTTTAGTTATTATAATGATATTTAACATTTAATACTAAAAAAGAGAAAAGTGTTATGTCCAGTCTAACCTTTTTTTTTTTTTGAGAGAGAATTGATAGCAAAACAACATGCGTGGAAAAGTAATCTACAGAACTTTCCAAAATGTCATCCTCTAAATTATCATATTTTATTGCCTAGGAATAGGATATTCCAAATTGGTTTCCCTTTCCTCGATCGACTCATTACAATCTTTAACTGACTGTCCAACACTTTTGACCCTTGATTCAAACAAGTGGAAGTGGGTGGCAAGAACGAATGATCTCGACTCAAACATCTAGCATGATTGTTTGGTATTTGGAAGAATAGTGAAGTTTTGTGAAATAATCTCGATTTGTATAGTGCTGTTAGTCTGATTTTTGAGAGAGTAGTTTGAAAAATAAAGTAGTTATATATGTATATATAAGTTGTAGGTATAATACCCAAGGTGGTTGGGTCAAGTGGTAGTGACTTGCGACCCCCAGAGGCGAGACTCAAGTTTGAATCCTACTGGAGACATCACACTGGGGAGAACCTATACCCTTTGCACTCTTCGGTCCGAGCTGTAAATACACAGTCTAGTAGATCAAAAAAAATAAGTTGTAGGTATAATGGGTAAGACTTTATGTTAAATAATTTGTTATGTGAGATAAGTTAAATAAGAGATAATTATTTTATATCACATCAAATTAGAGTTTGCAGGTGTTTCTTTAGAGAAATAAAATTGTTTATTTAATTTTTAAGAGAGTAATTTGAGAAAATTAAAAAATGATAAATATATTATTTCAGAAAGTAGAAAATATGATTATTTCTCTTTTCCCAAACACGAAATATTTTTCAGAAATGTCAAATAAACAAGCGGTGAGCATCTGCATTCTCAGACCAAATTAAGAAAATGAGACCATTAATTTGTTGGAGGAATCTTCCTAATGGCCCTATTGAATGGCATACCAATGTATACTGTTGAATTTCATAATAATTTTATGTTGGTTTAGTTATTATATGAATTAAAGTGTCTCTTCTATGTTATGAACGGTGGAGTGTTGAGAGATATTGGCTGAAACTATATAGTGATTGACGGAGCACTTTTTTGCCGCATCTTATTTAAAAAAAAATTCTGTTTCTCATAATCATTGATCAAAACCTCAAAGACATATATATTATATAAAGAAAAGAGTATATCCAATTCTTTTGCCACCTACTTTCCTCTGGTTGGAGCCGTGCCACTAACCCCACGAACCTCTCCTTCGACCTGTTTGATCAAATATAATTTATGTTATGTATATAACAATTTTGTTTTAGTTTTTTATTTTGAAACTTGCTTTTAATTTAATTAGATTACAATTTATGCCTTTTATAATAAATATCTTATTATATTTTGATGTTTAAATACTTTTTCAACTTATGTATAGATGGATTCAAAACAAGGCTGGCGCATTAAATTTTAAAAGTTATTTATTGTGTTATTATGTATATTTATTATATTAAAAAAATCATTATAATTTATATTTGACAAATACAACATATACTAATATTATTTATAACAAATTTTATAAACTAATATTTGAAGAAGAAAATAAAACATAATAATTATGTAAAATTTGAATATTTACAATTGGATTGAGTAATTAAAATTGGATACGTAAAATACTGTTCACTGTGTATATCATTTGGAATGCATGGTCAGGTTTTGCATAACCTTATTCGTGATGCTCTTAAAGATCTAATAGATCTTATCCAATCACATATATTTATATATGGAGCTAATATAGATATACTTCTATCCGATCCGCAATAAATAATATTATATATAGTGTTTTATTATGATAAATTAAATTAATAATATTTTACCATCCATTTATATTAGTTATTAGTTTCATATTAGCTAAATAAAATAAAATATTAAAATTGTGATATTAACGAACTTATTTTAGGAAAAATACTATTATGTGAATTTTGGAAAGTAGATGATCCGTGAATATATTCAATATCAACCGAATCATAACAAAATTCAATGAACTTATAAAAGATAAAATAGCCCTTTTTCCCCTGAACTTAATTTTTTTTCTTTGTCCACCATGAACTTACATAAATGTTGCACTTTCCTCCATGAACTATTTTCCGAGCACTTTTTTGGTCAAGTCATGTGACAAACACATGCCAGATTTGTAGGGTAATTTCGCTATATAAAATTAGGGAGCAAAGTACAACAAATAAGTTCAGTGGGGAAAGTGCAACAAGAGTGTAAGTTCAAGGGGAGAAAAAAACTAGTATTTCCCGATGGACGTATTAATTATTTTCTTTTTTTATTAATAACTTTATCTCTTTATTCTTCAAATGTCAATTATCAACTAGAAAATCCACGATTTCAGATTGTCAAACTATTTTTTGGCAAAAATTCATTTTTGGCACCATAGAATTAAGCGTTTTTCAATTTTTGAACCATGGTGTCAATTTTGGTACCAATTCTAACTGGCTTTTATAATTTTGGCACTTCCGTCAGTTGACCGTTAAGTCAACTGACGGAAGTGCCAAAATTGAAAATGCAAGTCAGAATTGGTACCAAAATTGACACAATGGTACCTAAATTGAAAAACAACTAGTTCTATGGTGCCAAAAATGATTTTTTGCCGAAATCCCTCACCAATTACTTCCAATTCACAATTTATTCCACTCGCATTTTAATAATAATAAGAATAAGAATAATATTAAAAAAATATTTGGGTACACAATAATAATAATGGCTGTAATAATAATATTTTTTTTTTGCTACACATGTTATCATCAAACCATTAACTCATTGAGTCAACTTCATCCAACAATTCTCCTCTTTTTTATGATGACAAAACATTGAACTAAGAAACGTCTTCTAAGTCTTAATTTATTAAAAAAAAAAAACATTTATTCATAAGTTTCATAATAATTCTAATTTAAATTAAGGAATATCTCTTGAGATACAACGAAAAAAGAAAACTAAGATCAACTCCAAAGGCTAAATGTAAATTTGGGAATATAAATATATTATACATTCTCATATAATAGTTTGCATACTTATTTAAAGTATTTTATTTTAACTATGAGTATATAAAATTAGTTTCTATATTATTTTATTAATATATTTTTTTATATAGCACATCAATGCAGTCTATTGATTTGTTCATTTATTATTTCGACCCGACTTTCAAATATGATTCAAAAGTTGTTTATATAATTTCGAACGATTTAAAAGGAATCAAAAAAGAATCGCTTCTAACTCTTCAAAATGAGAAGAAGTAATGCATCTAAGTATCGTCTCCATTATTGGAATAATAAGGAGAAGAAGAGAAAAAAGAAAATGAGAAGGAGGCAACTGACAATTGAAAGAAGGATACAACTGATAAATGGAAGTTCATATCAGAAGATAATCGTATATCTTTATTCAGCCAAGTGATTTTCATCTTTGAGTAAAGACCAAACTGAAGACTTAGAAGACGTTCTTAGTTGAATGTTTTGTCATCATAAAAAAGAGGGGAATTGTTGGATGAAGTTGAGTCAATGAGTTAATGGTTTGATGATAACATGTGTAGCAAAAAAAATATTATTATTACAACCATTATTATTATTGTGTACCCAAATATTTTTTTTAATATAAATTTATTACTATTTTATTAATATTATTCTTATTCTTATTATTATTAAAATGCGAGTTGGATAAATTGTGAATTGGAAGTAATTGGTGAGGGAAATTGGCAAAAAATCATTTTTGGCACTATAGAACTAGTTGTTTTTCAATTTTGGTACCATTGTGTCAATTTTGGTAAGTCAACTGACGGAAGTGCCAAAATTGAAAAAGCCAGTTAGAATTGGTACCAAAATTGACACCATGGTACCAAAATTGAAAAACGATTCATTCTAAGGTGCCAAAAATGAATTTTTGCCACTATTTTTTTCTTTTACAAAGTTTAACAACTTGAAACTTAATTTGAAGAATGTAATGCAAAACTTGCCAGATGTACTTAAACATGAAAGTATAGTGTATGCTTGATTTTATACACATCTCCAACTTTGTAATGTGTAATTAATTTATCCGTACCTATTTTATATTTGTTAATTTGTACTGAAACTTATGTTTTTTTTGCATTATATATCTTATTTTAATTTTACATAATTTTTAAAAATTTCATATTTTTTACCCTTTGAATTATAATTGGTTGCAAATAATTAATTTTTGCCCCCTAAACGTACATCAAAGTTGTACTTCCCCTCCTAAAACTTACATCCATGTTGTACTTTTCACAATGAACTTTTGGGTTGCACTTTCTCCCTGAACTTTTTGGTTGGAAAAGTGCTCGAAAAACAGTTCAGGGAAAAAAGTACAACAATAATGTAAATTAAGGGTGGACAGTGCAACAAATTTAAGCTCAATGGGAAAAATGCAACCTCAACGCAAGTTCAGGGGAAGAAATGCAAATTTCTCCTTATAAAATGCAGATATCAGGAAGATCCGATTCATATATCTATTGAGTTAAACAAAATATGTGAGTAATATACAAGTTTATCATATTTGTACACTATGGAGATCGGAGAGTGAAATTCAATTATAAAACAAATGTATTATATGAAACAAATGTATTATATAAGCAATGTGATTGATTAAGTGTGGCCAAAAAGGGTTTGGGCTAAACTACAAGTCATTGGAAAAAATTTGTCCAAACCAACTTGGCACACTCAATATGCCTTGTGATTTCTTTTTAGGAACGAATATGCCCTGTGATTGAAGAGTGTTAGATCCAATTACAAATTAAATATATTGTGCCTTGTGATTTATTGAGTGTCGTTAAACGTAATTTGAGAAATAAATTAACACTTTACACCTTCAAAATAAGTTAAATAGACATTTTACACCCATAATTACAAAAAAAACAATTTGCACTCTTGAATTCAATCAAACCTAGCAACTTGCACCCCCGTTCATTTGAAATGAATGGGGGTGCAAGTTCCTAGGTTTGATTGAATTCAAGAGTGCAAATTGCTATTCTTGTGATTGAGAAGTGCAAAGTGCCTATTAAGAATATTGAGAGGGTGAAAAGTGCCAAATACCCATTATTGATATACTATGAGGGGATTTCTAAGGTGACGTCACATAACGTGACGTCAATTTAATTTAAGGCATTGGATCATAAATATGTAATCACAACCACATAAATTTTATAATATAGAATAAAATTAACCTTAATTAATTATGAGTTACATGTTTAACAGGTTAAAATATTATCTTATATTCTTTAATATCCCAAAGTTAACTACCATAAATATTTATTTTAAAATTATAATTTTTGGTTACTTGTTTATTATAAAATATTATTATACACAATTATTTATTTATATCTATAATAATTTATTAGTTTATAATTTACTATTGATGTGGTTAAATATTACAATGAATGTGGTCAAATAATAGTATAGTACAACTACTTATGGTAATAGTATTATGACTTGTTAGTAACCTGTTAAATAGGTAATTTATTAATGAGGTGTCATAATTCTATTGGTTATAGCTTACGTCATCTGACGTGACGTCACCTTAAAATTTTCGAGGAATATCAAGTTTATTATGTGCAAGATTTTCAAAGATTCCAAAATCATTTACTACTTGTTATAGATGGACAAAAAACTCTAGTCTATCACCTAAAATCTGCATGCATCTTCCCAAAATACCCGACCAAATTCAATTTTTCAACAATAACCCTCAGAATTCTTTCTATATATGAATGCAGAATAATCAACTCTCTATAAAATCTTCATCAGCCACTTAAGCAAAAACCATTAGATTAAACAAAAAGCAATGGCTTCCGTTGAAGAAGAGAACAAGCATTCGACCAATCCGGCTCTTGAACCGGATCACGATGTCCCGGTCGAATCGGGTCTCGAATTGGCCCAATTTGCGGCCGGTTGCTTTTGGAGTGTGGAATTGACTTACCAGAGGTTGGAAGGAGTTGTGAAGACTGAAGTGGGTTACTCTCAGGGCCATGTCCACAACCCTAATTACAAACTGGTTTGCTCTGGATCAACAAATCATGCTGAAGTGGTTCGGATTCAATTCGACCCGAATGTTTGTCCCTACACTACTTTGCTTGATGTTTTCTGGGGTAAACATGATCCGACCACTCTGAATCGTCAGGTGTGTTGGATTTTTTTTCCTTATTTTGTTTCTATTATTTATGTTTATAATTTTGATTGATGTAACTGCTGGATTGTTCGGTTTCGGTTATAAGATTGTTTAGAAGGCACCTCTTCTTTTCAGAATTGAGGAGATGAGAAAGTATAAATCTTTTCTTTTGATCTGTCTTTTTTTTTTTTTCACAAAATTTTATTAGCTCTTGCTCAAGAAAAGCTACTAGAATCTCGTTCCCACTACTTGTATGCTGCACTAATTTATTCTTTCATCCGAAAGAAATTGGAAGGAAAAGGAATCTTATGATTTGACGCCGGAGATTTTCTATTGACCTTTATGACAAAAAATAGGAATAGTTGTAACAAGGTGATGCATTAAAAACTGGCTGTCTTGTTGTGTGGAGTTTAAATTAGTGTTATCTTTGTTTGATTTTATTGTTCTATCTTGATGACAATAAAACATAATAATGTGCTTACTAAAAGTTATATTAATTTTTTTGATAGGGAAAAGATGTTGGGGCACAGTACAGGTCAGGGATATACTACTACAACGAGACACAAGCTAAGTTAGCTCAAGAGTCGTTGGAATCAAAGCAGAGTGAGATCAAGGATGCAAAGATTGTCACCGAAATTCTTCCTGCTAAGACATTTTATAGAGCAGAAGAGTATCATCAGCAGTATTTGGAGAAGGGTGCGAAAAACGGTTCAAAACAGTCAGCTGCTAAAGGCTGCAATGATCCTATTCGCTGCTATGGTTGAATATTCATTAAATTTCTCGTACCAAACTTTTTATTGTCGTTTGATTAGTACTTTTATTTGATAATAAGAATCAAGAAAGAACTGTTTATTTAATCATTATGCTCCAATTACATTCAGTAAATATTCATTAAATTACCTAATACTTCAATCTGGTTTGTGTGAAGTTCACAACAAAGCATAAATGTTAGGATTCTTGATTTCTGTTGTAAAAATACATAAATAGCAGCTGCAATTGATCAGCTGCAAAATCCATCCATCGCCACATTAACCATGCGGCTTAAAGTTCATCCTTGGGGTTGGATTTAATCGGTCCTTTGGGATTAGTTGAGGATTTCTTGATAGGATACGAAGCTTCCATTGCTATACCACAGAGTCCCTCTTTTGCTTTTATTCCACGTTCCATCCTAATATAACCCTTTTCTCCCCATTCACCCCCCCACGAGTTTCTTACAATCCAGTATTTGGTTCCATCGAGAGTTGTCCCGTAGCCCACAACTGCCACCCCGTGATCCAGCTCCGTCCCACAATCCCCAGTGAACACCCCCTGTCATGACAGAAAAGTCTATTTTAGAACATAATAGATCACTATTGTCGGATTATAAGATATGCTTAGGTTGTCTGATTAAGTTTACCTCAGAGTAGAACTGGAAATCGGAACCTCCAGCATCTATGGCAACTGATATAGGTTGATTAGCTGCTGCTTTCAATAGCGCGTCTTCGTCATTGGCAGGCACATCTTCGTGTCCATCTATTGTCACAGCAGGAGAGCTCTCCTGAACGGAAAAAATAAACATTACGTTTATTTAACCTCCGATCATTTCTAATTAATCTGAACTGTGGTTTCTTGAAATGTGTGTTTACCTTTTTGGCATCACACTTTCCATCTTCAGCTTTGTAAGGATAGCTTTCCCCTGTTGTAAGACCTCCCTTCTTTTTGATGAAATCAAATGCTAAATCCATTAGTCCTCCACTACAGCCCTGGTTTTGTTCAGTGTCACAATCAACAAGTTCTTGCTCTGATAAGGAAACCAATTTGTTTGTCTTGATATGATTTATCCCCTCAACTGCCACCACTGTAGAAAATGCCCAGCAACTACCTGCAACATCGAACAAAGCGTTTTCGATTACACATTCAATATCAGCAGTCAATTGAGGTGAAAACAATGAACCTACTATGAACGGATATTCCGATTGTACACAGTTAAATATGTGAAAGAGTCAAGTCAAGTAATAAGTTTACCACATTGGCCTTGATCTTTGACAGCAACAACTGACCCTTTCTTCCTCCAATCAACAGATGGTGGAACACTTTGTACATTCTCGTACATAAAAGTTCCATTTCCTCGTACACTTCCTTGTAGCATCCTATGATGCTTGATCTTTGAGCCGGCATAGACGCTTTTGAACTCATGGCTCGTCATATCTGCAAACTTGTTCAGTTTCAGCTTGTAAGGCTTGTCCTCCTTGTTGAAGTTGTGAACATAATGAGCATTGGCCTTAAAGACGTTGAAGCGTTTGTGCTTTTCGTCTATGCTCCTAGACACTGTGTGTTGGCTCCTCCACCTCTCGTACATTCCCCATAAACTCTCTTCTGTCTCCAACTCTTTCTCGTGGAAATCAAAACTTTCCGACAGACTAATGATCAGAGCCAAAGAAAAAATCACTAAGAAGGACTTCATTTTGGATAATGAGATGATCAATTTGTGAATGGGATGAGAATTGAGAGAAGGCAAGAACCCTTTATATAGAGAAGAGAAATTGATAACAGTATTAATTCCTTATGGGCAACAACAATTAAGAAGGAATAATGGAGGGAGTGGTCAAGATAAGGTATAATAATTATTGGAGAATGAAACTCTATGGATGTCAAACTTGCCTACACAAGCAATTGAGCTTGCATCTTATTATTGGCTTGGTTTATGGTTTAGCCCCTACCCTCCCTCAATAAGCACCAAAATTCACGTTGTAAGTTATTTGATATTCGATTCGAGTTTGATTTGAACTTAATTATATTTATATTTCATTTGTTAGTTTTAGTAGCTCAATCTCTTAGCTAAACACAATATGTAAAAATATTAAATTAAAGTATCTGAGTTCGACTCAGTAAATACTTACTATGGTTCAATTCGTTTAAATTTCAAATCATGTTTTAATACAAGTCTGATTAAAAAAATAAAAAAAAAATCAAATTAAGCTTCAACGTGTTATTCAACTCAACTCAATTTAATTTTTACTCTCTCACACATTTCAACAAGGGCAAGGTGCTTTAGGCAATGAAAAGTTAATCATGTGTAATGTGAATAGATTCATGAGAGGTAGAGGGTCTCCATGCGAAACACGTTATCATGTACATTGGGGGAAAGAAAGTGATGAAAGCATTAGTTAGTTACTTTGTTAGAGACTATGGAACGATTTCTTGCAAATGGCAACCACTTTTTATGGACAACTTTTATTAATGGCTAATAACTGAAGTTAGAAATTCCTGAAATTAATTAATTAATGCTTTATGAAGAAGGAAAAGTAAAGAAAAAAATGCATGGTACCAAATAATGGAAAGTAGGTGCTAGGCATCATTTCTTTTCAAAGAGTGCACAAACCTTTCAAAAACAAAAACAAAAAAAAGGAGTGCGCACATGAACTTTATTTTATGGTTTATTTCTATGAAATGCTATATAATCCATCATTGATCAGGTTTCGTGTACATAATATATATACTATTCTAGTGGTAACTTAAATACAATTTTTAAAACAAGTATAATAATAATAATAAAAATCATTCTAATCATGATAAAATTGAAGTTATTCTCACTTAAGCTATATCAAAATAGCTTTTACATCAATCTTTGAATCCATTATTTACTAATATATAGTAGTATTTTCTTTCTATTGCTAGGAAAAAAATTCTTATCTACTTATTGTGTGCATATATAATGTTATTCCATACAATTATATTATACTTATTGTTTGATTGAGCCGAAATAATAGAGAAGTTTTTTCTCAAGGTATATTAATATTTTTCGTGAAGTCAAGGTAAAATAATACGTACCTATGATAAAATAAATTTAAACAGCCAGTTTTAATTAGTTAAAACCCATTGAAATAATTTAAGTGGTTAAGGATGAGGCTCCATGCTTAAAAGGTCATGGGTTCATCTCCCACTAATTTGAGTATTTTCTCTAGTTTTACTATCATTTGTAATTAATTCACTTTGATATTAATGTAATTGATTCGATTCGATATAATATTTGATGTAACAATATATTCACCGTATAAAAAAAAAAAAAAAGGACATTTCATTACCTGTTGATATCATAACATGCAACTTTTAAGTTTGACGTCTTAATTTAGAAGTGGTAGTTAAACTTAAACCTGAGTCAATTAACAAAGTTGATTTCGACGTCAATTGAAATTGGTTTGATTTATTTCATCAACTGATCAACTCTAATAAAAATTTATAGAGAAAGGTGCGACAATTTTGTAGAAAGAAAATCTTCATCCAATATTAGTATGTGCGATCATGCCTAGTATTGCTAATGCTTTGACCCAATTGCCTCTATTTACCAATTTAAACGAAAAAGATAGGGAAAAAAAAAAGGGGCATGAGGGTTGTCAATGGGGCGGATTTCAATTCGGATCCATCCGAATCCGGTCCAATTTATTAGGATAATTATCATATTAGAGATTCGATGGACCTGGTCCGATTATAAAAATCCATAATCCAAGACATATGGAGCGAATATGGATTTAGGTCATCCGATCCGTTAAAGATCCGTATCCGATAAAAATAAAAATAAAGATATATATATATATATATATATATATATATATATATATATATATATATATATATATATATATATATAATGTTTTATAAAAGTAAGTATCATTAATAATATTTCACTGTCAATTTAAGAAAATAGTAATTTATAGCTCGTTTATAAATTTATTTAAATTAATATTTTCATCTAAAAATATTAATATTAGTAAATGATGTTTGAAACAGCCATAGCCGAAGCATTTCCGGGCTTCTGGAAAAGAAGGTGGAACCCAGAAAGCAGATCCATTACCTTGTTGGCCCAATGGGCTTACGCTTCATCCATGATGAACCGTGATACAGAATTTCCATATTTTTTTTTTTTTTTTTTTTTTTTTTTTTTTTTTTGTTAACCCAGGTTGAGTCCTGGACCACTCATCACTGGCCTCTCAGCAATGTGCGGAAGTAAATCGCGGGATGTGCCTGAGTTGGTCAGGGTTTGTTCACTCTTTATACTCCTGGCCCCCAAGGGAGCCTACTACCATGGAACTTACAACACCAAGCTGCTCCATCCTCCCTTAAAGATTTTACAACACTTGGCTGCTCCTCCCAGGATTCGAACTCCCCACCCTGGGGGAGTGAGCCCCGGAGTTCACCTCCTTTACCAACTGAGCTGTGCCCCGGAAGGCGAATTTCCATATTTACACTGTCAATTTGAACAGGTGACAAAAATAGTCTTCTATATGCTGTGCTGTGCACATATTTTATAAATATGTTTTATTTTTATTTTTTGAGTTAGAGACGTTCAAAGCTATTATCCAAGAGTTTTATTCTTCATGTTCGATTTAAGAAATTGGTTTGAGAATTATTTGGTAAAAGAAATTGAAAACCATCCAAATTGATTTTTATTGGAATTCAGATGGTAATATATTGAAAAAATAATAGTTATTAGTTAGTAATTTTGAATATTTGTTATATGATTTGAATTGGTTTTTGAGTACATGAGAAAAAAAATCCGCTAGGTGATGTAACAGATGAGCTCATGTGATCAATCTAATTTTAATTTACATATATACATAGTTATTATATCGATTCGTATAAACTTGTTTGAACTTAGACTTTCTGCATGCTATATATAGTTGTTAATATATATGTATTCGTATTACATCAATTTGATATCAACTACAGTTGAAACCATGGAAAGATAAGTCACGAGAGATAACTTCGTGAACTGAATCTTATACGCACACTAATTTTTGTTATTTTCCATTTCATGTTTTTACCTTTAGTACTTTTTGGCATTAGATAAAATAAATTATTTTATTCATATAAAGTAATAATTCAATAGTTATCATCACTATTTCGAGAAGATATGCAAATGCTGTATTTATATGTTTCACCTTTTTAATCCTATCCAAAATTCCTTTTAAAATTAAAAGGGATTATAATCTATGTAATAGAGACAATATTAAGACCAAATGTGTCAATGTCAAAATTAATTTATTCTATGCAAGCTAATATTGTTCCCACCACTTGTTGGGACTGAACGAACTATTCGACGCATGGACGTATCAAAATCTTGGCAACTTATGCTACACCATATTTCAAAAATAAATATCTCGAATCTAAACTTTATATTTTGTGCTATACCATATGCCAGATATAAAAAAAGTTTAGATTCTTGTGATCAGGTGATAGGTAGAAGATAGGCTGCAATAAAACAAATGTAGTACCAGCCTGTTTATGATTATAAATAATTAGCAACTTTACTTGCCCCCCTCACTCCATTTGTTTAATTTCTTCGATAACGTCCATATGCTGTGAATAATTATTTTAGGTTATCAATTATTTGGGTGTTCCACATGTGAAAATGTTTGCAACCTCCGACACAATGTATTTTATTTTGGATGAATTTTGAGGACGAATGTGTTATATTACATTAATTAAGGAATAACGCATCTATCATAATAAAAAAATTTAAGAAGGACAAATAGAGACCAATCTTCTGCTATGAAAAATACAAAAAAGCTCTCAAGTCTTTAATATGAAAGTGAGGGAGTATCTTTTAACTTTATAAGTTTACTAGGGCGACCACTGTACGTAAAATTCCAAGTCAATGGCCCTAACTATTCTTCATTCATGATTTAGAAAGATACTAGTGTAGAGATCTTAACAATGGCGGACGCAGCTGTGGAATTCCTGCTAGAAAACCTCCAGCAGCTGCTTCTATATCACGCTCATCTAATCAGCGACGCAAAGAACCAGGTCGAAAAGCTCGAAAATGACCTCCGCCTTTTCAAAGCTTTCCTTCGAGACTCGACGAAAAAGAGGAGAAAAGACGATAGCTTGAGAGAATTGGTCCGACAAATACGAGACGTCGTGTATGAAGCGGAGGACATAATCGACGCCTTTGTCACACAGGCTGCAGAGAGTAAGTCTAAGAATTACTTCCTCAGAGCATTTCAAACGCCGGTCAAACTTCTCACCATCGCCAAAGATGTTGAGTCCGTCGGTTTCAAGGTCCGAGATATATACGGAGACAAGAACAAATTCGATTTCGCAAGTCTCAATGTTGCAGATGGAGGTCCTGAAGAAAACGAGGTATTTTTTTTTTAACTAACTTTTAATTTAGGGCTCTTTGCTAATCAATGTTACAATTCTATTAAGATTTTGTCAGATATTTGCATTATCATCCTCAAAATTTCAACATCGCAAACAATGTTTTTAATTTGGGGAAATTGTAGAGTTGACTGAATTAGAAGTATGTGGATTTCACTCCTAGTTACATGGATAGATCTATTGGAATGAGCTTGAACTTCTTCAAAATACAAATAGAGTATAAGTAGTCAAGAGTCAAGATCACCCTGTATATTTTCTATAGTTTGAAGATCAAACTTGTAAAATGATGTTTCTAATTTGCTAAACATTGGCATCATAAAAGCAAGCTCGAGCCATTTTAATTTGGCATAAATTGAATACCTAAGGGCAGGGAATATATACTTTGTATGTTCTGATCTTAGATCATTTGAAGAAGTAGTACCTAGATAGTTTTTTTGTTAACAAGATTGTTGTTAAAATCGTCTAGACTACCCGTGTTCCAGGTAAAGTAAACGGACATCTTGGAAATTTATGAAATATTTATGTCTAAAATCAAATTTTCTTTAATCTTTCCCATTTTAAAGTGTCGTCCAAATCATTCTGGTAAAGTTATTCTAGGACGTCTCAAAGTGAGGGGTAATATTGAAATCTATGAAAATTGACATCCTCAAATTAGTTAATATGTGAATTGCTTTTCTTCTCTCTAAAATCTAGTTTGTGAACTATGCATGACAGTTAGTCTATTCATATGGTAATTTTGATTCTATAAAACTCCACTAGATGTTTCTCTAACTTCATGTTAGTTACTTTCCACTTTGGTGAAGATTTCATTCTTTGATAATTTATTATAATGAAATAGCTATTAATATCACGATGTAATAATAAATAATTAAAATTTCAAATATTCTGACTCCAAACAAGTACATGATTATGATTCTTTGAGAGTTAAACCATTCCGTCAAATCAAACACCTACTAGATTATATAACCTCTCCAGTTTGAAATATCAGTTTAAGTGTAGATTTTATTGGGTGAATCATATGTTAATGATTGAATGGATCAGAATCAAAATCATTCAAGGGTGGAAGCATTTATAACTTAAAAGTTTCCAAGTTATGAAGTTTATATTTTAAAGCTTGGGAATTACCTTATTCCTTGATGAGTATATAGTAACTAGTTGAAAGTTCAAGGTCTCCCATAGAAGTTGTGTCTTTGTATTCAAGGAATTGCATGATATTTTGTTCAACAAAAAAACATTTTATAACTACTTTAATTTTTAACTTTGTCAATCTTGCACTCTAAATTCACACAGGCTCCTGTAGTACGACAAGACAATGTGGTGGGTTTTGAAGATGAGGCTGAAAAATTAATCGGATATCTCAGGCAAGAAACCGATGAACTCGATGTCATTTCCATCATTGGTATGCCTGGCCTTGGCAAGACCACGCTAGCAGGGAAGATTTTTCGCGACCCAGATATCCAATATGAGTTCCCCACGCGCATATGGGTGTACATTTCTCAAGAGTTCACAAAGAAAAATGTGCTTCTTGCGATTCTGAGCGAGTTCACAAGGCTTACTGATGACATATACCGCAAATCTGATCAGGAGTTGGCTCGTATAGTTACTGGTCATCTACAAACCGGAAAATTCTTGATTGTAATGGATGATGTGTGGACAACCGAGGATTGGGATAAACTCCAAAGTGCTTTGCCAAAGAGCAATAAGATGGGAAAGGTCTTGATTACTAGTCGTGACGTGGAAGTAGCTAGGTATGCCAACCGTAACAGAGATCCCCACAAACTTCGTTTCTTGACTCCAGATGAGAGTTGGTTGCTCCTTCGGTATGAGGTCTTTGGTAAGCCTGAGTGCCCTCCAGAATTGGAAGTTCTTGGAAGAATTATTGTAGACCAATGTGACAGACTACCACTTGCAATAGTAGTCATCGGAGGGATTCTCGTGAAGAAATATTCAGCAACAGAAGATATAGGTGCTAGGAAAAATGCATGGAGAAAAGTGTCTGACAACGTGAGTACATATCTTGCTGAGGACCCAACTGGACGTATGGAAAAAATTATAGCATTGAGTTACGATAAATTGCCTTATCACTTGAGAGCTTGCTTTCTATATTTGGGGATGTTCCCTGAAGATTATGAGATCCCGGTATGGAAATTGACCCGCATGTGGATTGCAGAAGGATTCATACAACATAAGGCAGGTATAAGCTTAGAGGAAACGGCAGAAAACTATTTGGATGATCTTATTAATAGGAACTTAGTTAGAATTGATAAGTCGAGGAGAGATGGTAAAGTCAAAACATGCCGCATTCATGACATGCTGCGTGATTTTTGTAGAACTGAAGGTGGAAATCAAAGAGAAAATTTCCTCCAAGAGATGAAAATGTCTAGCGAAGGTACTTTTGACCCTCCGGTGGCTGAAGTACAGAAGCATCGCCGTCTTTGTATTCATTCCAATGTCTTGAACTTTGTATCTTCAAAGCCTTATGGTCCCCGTGTCCGTTCTTTTGTGTGTTTCTCCAAGGAAGAGATCAACTTGCCGACAGAAAACATCTCAACCATCCCCGCATCTTTCAAACTGCTTAGAGTTTTAGAAGCCAAACCCATCAAATTCTCTAAAATTCCCAGCGATTTGTACCATCTGGTTCATTTGAGGTACATAACTATATCCTTTAATTCGGCGATCCTTCCCCAAGCCTTCTCCAAGCTCTGGAATATACAAACTCTTGTAGTTGACACGACATCACGTATCCTAGAAATCAGAGCTGATATATGGAAGATGATCCAGTTAAGGCATTTAAAGACGAATGCCTCCACTACTCTGCCCAAGACGGGAAAAAGTAGTAAAGAAGGTGAAAAACTTCAAACACTTGGTACAATATCACCTCAAAGTTGCACCGAAGAGGTTTTTGATAGGGCTCGCAACGTGAAGAAGTTGGGAATACGTGGGCGACTAGCCATGCTTCTAGATGCAAAGAATGGAACATTTGACAGTTTGGGAAAATTGACTAATCTTGAAAAGTTAAAGTTGTTGAATGATGTATTTCCTAGTCCACCTTCTGAAGGCCAATTGCGTGGCCTTCCTCCACCATACCAATTCCCACCAAAATTGAGTAGCCTGACACTTTCTGACACGTTTCTCAACTGGACACACATGTCTATTCTAGGACTGTTGGAAAACCTCGAGGTGCTCAAGTTGAAAGATAAAGCATTCATGGGGAATCATTGGGAGGCAGTTGATGGTGGTTTTCGCCATCTCGAAGTCTTGCACATAGGACGTACAAATTTAGTTGTTTGGACGGCTTTAGGGCATCATTTCCCTAGACTCAGACGTCTGGAGTTGAGAAACTGTGAAGAACTACAAGCAGTTCCACACGGGCTGGCTGATATACCTAATTTCCAGATGTTGGACTTGTATCGTTGTTCTAAATTTGCAGCTGCCTCTGCAAAGAAAATTCTGGAAGCAAAACAAAATATGCCAGAAGGCCAAACTGCCAAAATCAATGCATTCAAGCTTTCCGTTTTTCCTCCTGAAGAATGATTGCGGCTTGATTCTACTTTGTTAGGTAAGTTAAACTTTCATGTCTTCTTACATTTGAATTGAGATTTGTATTCTACAGCATTAATTTGAAGTGTTTTATTTACTGTATAAATGACATACTATCTGTCGATTCTGTCCTAAAATCACTGCTGCATGTATAACAATAATGGCATTTGGCAAAAATGGTATATCAGTTAAAGCTTGGATAAACTATTAACTTAATTCCACTTGACCTGGAAATGGATCAACTGTGTGCAGGCATATCATGCAATGTTTACTGCCGATAGATTTAGAGAGATACATGTTGGATTCTCTTGCGTGCTTGAATAAATCTTGTACTTTTTCTTTCAATCTGTGGGATTCCAAACATAACGAACTCTCGTGAAAGAATATTAATCTCCCTCCAAAAAAAAAAAAAAAAAAAAAGTTGCACGAGCCAAATTTCAAAATATGTTTGTTGTAAGATCATAATAATAATATTTATCCAAGTTTGTTATCAATTTGGCATTGGATTGAAATGTATTTAGATTGATTTTGTATTTGTATTAAGTAGTTATTTGGACATTGGATTGAAATGTATTTAGATTGATTTTGTATTTGTATTAAGTATTTATTTGATGAGTGAATCGCATTTTTCGTCCTCCTTATGGACTGGTTCTTGCACATTCGTCCTCAAAGAAAATTCGTAGCAGATGCATCCCTCTTATTAATGTAGTGTTTCACCGATTTATTTTTTAGCTATTATACAATGGAGACGGCCTCACGTGCAAACCATGTGCATGACTTTGAGGACATTTTCGTCCCTTCACCTAAATTATAATTCTTGCTTTATATAACACTATATACTAGTTCATTTTGGTACCTGTAAAATATGTATTTTCACAACAAAAGTCCCTATGAGTAACTAGATTATTACAAGTTTACCCCCCAAAAGTAGAAATTGGATAATTTGATTAAATTTAAAATTAATTACTACATATTTCAGGGATTTCTGGTGTTATAAATTATAATACATGTATAAAAAGGATAAAAAAAAATAACTCATTTTTTAATTTTTTCTAATTTAATCTTAATATTTAAAGTTATCTAATTATGTAACTTTTCACATTATACCGATTAATAAATTTTTTATTTTTTATTTTTTCTATTGATTAAATTCCAAAAACAAATACTGGGAGGAAGGGGAATAGAGGCCTTTTTTATATAATTTTTTTATAAATAATATAAATACAAAATTATGTTTTGGGGGGTAAATATGTAATTATACTTTTTAAATTCAGCAAAATCCCCAAATTCTCAAGCACATGATGCCAGTTCAGGCCAATTTTTGTAGTAGAACACAATTGAGATTGAAATTGCTTCAGATTTACAAATTATGAGGTAAACTTATCGGCCCGAAAATATGTGGGGCAAAATTGACATCGAACTTTAGTTAGAAGAACATTATTACTTTTTTTTTTCCCAAAGAAAATACAATAGGCTAGGCATTTGAAACTAAATGTAGTAGAATACTAATCTCAATTCAAATGTAAAAAAGACATGAAAGTCCTTGATCATTCTTCAGGAGGGAAAATAGAGAGCTTGAATACATTTATTTTCGCAGTTTCCCCTTCTTTCACGTTTTGTTTGGCCTTCATAATTTTATGTGCGGAGGAAGCCAGATTTTCAGATCTACCCAAGTCCAACATTTGGAAAGTTGGTATATCAGCCAACCCGAGTGGAACTTCTTGGAGTTGGTCACAATGCTTCAACTCAAGGCGTCTGAGCCTAGGGAAATGATTCCCGGAAGCCATCCAAGTTACTAAATTTGTGTTTTCTATGAGCAAGACTTCAAGATGGCGAAAACCACCATCAACGACCTC
This sequence comes from Penstemon newberryi var. newberryi, assembly GCA_030819805.1. Classification (NCBI taxonomy): domain Eukaryota; kingdom Viridiplantae; phylum Streptophyta; class Magnoliopsida; order Lamiales; family Plantaginaceae; genus Penstemon; species Penstemon newberryi. The sequence continues at coordinate 3,894,404 of JAUALY010000008.1, forward strand.
CCAACACCGTCCCATGAATGCCTTATGCTTCAACTTGAGCACCTCGAGGTTTTCTAACAGACCTATGATAGACATATGAGTCCAATCGAGTCTAGTGCCCGAAAGCGTAAGGCTCCTCAGTTTTGGTAGGAATTGGTATGCTGGAGGAAGGCCACGCAATCCGCCTTCAAAAGGTGGACTAGGATGTACATCATTCAACAACTTCAACTTTTCGAGATTACTCAATTTTCCCAAACTCTCAAATGTTAAATTTCTTGCTTCTAGAAGCATGGCTAGTCGACCATGAATTCCCAATTTCTTCACGTTGTGTGCCCTATCAAACATCTCCTTGGTGCAACTTTGAGGTGATATATTACCAATTGTCTCGTCTTAAAATGCCTTAAATGAATCATCTTCCAGATATCTGCTTTGATTTCTAGGGTACGAGATATTGTGCCGACTATAAGAGTTTGTAAATTCCATAGCTTTGAGAAGGCTTCAGGAAGAGTAGCTAAATTGAAGGAAATAGTTATGTACCTCAAATGAAGCAGATGGTACAGATCACTAGGAATTTTACTAATGAATTTGATGGGCTTGGCTTCTAAAACTCTAAGCTGTTTGAAAGCTGCAGGGATGGCCTGGATGTTTTCAATGGGCAAGTCGATCTTTTTCATGGAGAAACACACAAAAGAGCGGACATATGATCACCATAAGGTTTTGAAGATAGAAAGCTCAAGACATTGGAATGGATACAAAGACGACGATACTTCTTTACTTCAGCCACGGGAGGGTCAAAAAAACCTTCCCTAGACCTTTTAATTTGTTGGAGGAAATTTTCTCTTTGAATTCCACTTTCAATTTTACAAAAATCGTGCAACATGTCGTGAATGCGGCATGTCTTGACTTTACCCTCTCGGCTCGTCTTATCAATTCTTACTAAGTTTCTATCGATGAGATCATGCAAATAGTTTTCTGCCGTCTCCTCTAAGCTGATACTTGCTCTTTGTTGTATGAATCCTTCCGCAATCCATATACGAGTCAATTTCCATACTGGGATCTCATAATCTTCTGGGAACATAGCAAAATATAGAAAGCAAGCTCTCAAGTGATAAGGCAACTTATCATAACTCAATGCTATTATTTTCTCCATTCGTCCAGTTGGGTCCTCAGCTAGATATGTACTCACGCTGTCAGACACTTTTCTCCATGCATTTTTTGTAGCATCCATATCTTCTGTTGCTGAAAATATCTTAAAGAGAATCCCTCCAATGAGTGCTATTGCAAGTGGTAATCCGCGACATTGTTCTAAAATAGTTTTTCCATGAACTACCAACTCTGGAGGGCACTCGGGCTTTCCAAAAACCTCCAACCGAAGGAGCAGATCTAGCCACTTCCAGATGCCGACTGGTAATCAAAACCTTCCCATTCTTATTGCTCTTTGGCAAAGCAATTTGGAGCTTATCCCAGTCGTCGGCTGTCCAAACATGGTCCATTACAATCAAGAAATATGTGGTCTGTAGAAGACTAGCAGTTATATGGGCCAACTCTTGATCAGTGTTGCTATACATGTCATCGGTGACCGTGGTGAACTCACTTAGAATTGAAAGAAACACATTTTTATTTGTAAACTCTTTAGAAATATAAACCCATATGAGGGTGGGGAATTCGTATTGTATGGCGAAAAATCTGCCTTGCTAGTGTGGTCTTGCCCTGGCCAGGCATATATACCAATGATGGATCGGATATGAAATCAAGTTGCTCTGTTTCTTGCATCAGATATATATCCGATTAACTTTTCAGCTTCATCTTCAAAACCCATCATATCACATTGTTTTGTCTTACTTTGCAACCATGTGAACTTTGAGTCTACAAAACAGAGATTGCAGTCATAATTTCCACAAGCTAGCTTTTTTAAATCAAATTAATTTCTTGAATAAAACAGTAAAGTTTTATATATGCGCTTTCACATTTGAATGATTTTAATTTCTGATCCATTCATCAAAGAACAAACATTCCCCGAAAAAACTTACAATTACTACTACATGAAAATTGTGATATCTTATAAAAATCGTACACGCTCTTGTCTCCGTATATATCTCGAACCTTTAAGCCAATCGACTCAACATCTTTCACTACGCTGAGTAGTTTGACAGGAGTTTGAAATTCTCTAAGAAAGTAGTTCTTAGACTTACTCTCGGCAGCCTGTGTCACCAAGGCGTCGATTATGTCCTCTGCCTCCTACACAACGTCTCTTATTTGTCTTATCAATTCTCTCAAGCTATCGTCGTATTTTCTTCTCTTCTTCAACATCGGGTCTCTAAGAAAAGCTTCAAAACAACGAAGGTCGTTTTCGAGCTTCTCCACTTGGTTCTTTGTGTCGCTGATTAGATGGGCGTGGTGAAGAAACAAATGCTTGAGGTTTTCCATTAGAAACTCCACAGCTGCGTCCGCCAATTTTCTGAGAAATTTCTCTCTCACTCCCCATAAATGTTGTGAATGAATGCATGCATGAATGAATGAAGAGTCCAGGACTTAGAATTAATGTAATATAAATAGTTGTCGTGGACTTTGAAAGATGGTAATTAACTACTATAATTGTGGAAATAAAGGGGGTAAAATACAATCTCTTCTGGATTAGGTAATTTTTAAAATGGATTATGTTATATGGCAAGTGCTATATGTTTGTTTTGAGATTGTATAATGTAAATAGTTTCTTAAACAATATTCAATTTTGACTCAATACTGAATTTAATTAATCTTGAATTTTTATTTATTTGACCACTCACTTATGATTATTATAACCCTTTTGATTGGGAGAATGATTTTGAATTTAAATTTAAATTTATGAAAATTTCAAGTTTAAAAAGACCCGAAAAGAAAAATTAAAAAGTATGTATATTCTTTCATTGTCTGAGCATGTCGCAGATTTTTCAGATTTAAAATTATCTTGTTTATAGAAACATTCATTAATCTAGTTTGCCAGTTATTGACATTTAGTTTTCTTAGCATCACTCAAATATTGAACCAATAACTATTATCTTACAAGACAATCAATCCCGAACTCTTCTTGATTGGAGTAGTATCTCAGTTAAACCTTTCCTCTATGCCTATATATATATACTAGCTTATTCCCGTGCTATGCACAAACTCAAACAATTTATTTTAACTTATATCAAAATAAATTATAATATACTATGATCACTTCAATATTCATTCATGTGAGAATTACAACTTGAATTTTAGAGTGTTATAAATATTTATAAAGATATATTTTAATCAAAATATGTGTTTCATATATTTTTTTCTTCATGTGATATGGACTGTGATAATTGATAATGTTTTAACTCAAAATAATGTTTAAATTCATAAGACTCATGATATATTAAGCACACTTTTATAAAATGAAAACCTAACTGAAAAAAAGAGTAAAATATAAACAACTTTATTTTATTTTTAATTGGCAAAAAACATCGGGTGTTGTTTTATGAGCAAAAAACTTATTTTTAGCAAAAAAAACTCATGTGTTATCATTTTATTAACTCGATATGTAACCATTTGAAATTAAATTTTTTTTTGTACAAATGGTAAGTTGAGTTATAAAGCTTATGTTGTGACAATGTCAAGCACTCCATAGGTGGATCATCCCACCATTCTTCTCTTAGTTGCCGATTGTGTGCCATCTTTGCCAAACAATCTACATCAACATTGCCATCTCTCGGTGTGTGCCTCCATCCGAATTCCTAAGGTAGTTGAAAATATTTCCTACACTCTTTAATGACATTCTCTAGTGGGTGAAGGGATGTATCGACATTCCGAATGACTGCCAGAGCAACTTTTGAGTACGACTCCAACTCCACCCGTCGTAACCAAATTTCCCAAGCAAGTTTTAGACCTTCTCGTATAGCAATAATTTCTGCATCCGTAATAATTCAAGAGAACATGGAGTGATTGCCAATTTATTAAGCTTACTATTGGGTTATTGCCATAGAGAACAACAATTTTCAACATTTACTACAAAGAAAAAGTAACATCTGGAGGTATATTTATCACTTCCCTATAAATCACGAAAAAGACTCCCACTTAGACCCAATAAAACACAATGCATCATTAGAGGGGATAACATATTTGACCTATTAATAAGTAGGTTTATTGGATATTATAATAAAATAAATGTTATTTTTCTATTAGAAACAATACAGAGTATTTTCGCCATTGACTCGGAAAATATAAATTTACCCACAACAGTAGTACACTAACTTTGTAGAAAGATTAAATAAACAAAAAATAAAAATTATCACAATTAAATAAAATCTTACACATTAAAATTTGTTGAAAAACTAACAAAAACAACTATATCATAAAGTAGAAAGATTCCATGATGCATGCAACAAATCGGAAAAAGAAAATTATACTAAAATTTGTAAAAAAAATATGAAAATGTAACCTTAAATAAACTATAAATATGCAAATACAATAAAACTGAAATAATTTCAGTACATAAAAGAAGACACCTAAAATAAAAAAATAAAAAAGGGATAAAAAGAGAAAGAAATATGTGGTAACCATAATTACGTAATAGAAAGTAAGAAAATTATATGAAACAAAAGAACTTGAAGTACAAAACAATCAAATAAAAAAATTAGATAGGAGTATTAGTATGTAAAATCAAAATATCCAACAATCAAATAGAAATACAAAACATAAAAATAAAAGAATTAGTCAATTTCAGAAATTGTCTTATGCTATGAAATGAAATACTCGAATCTAATATTTTTTCTAAAAAATAAATAACAGAAAATCTCAATAATTATGATTTAATCTAATAAATGAATTTAAATAAAAAGATCGAGCAAGAGAAAATTAAAGGTAAGTACAAATTCATATAATTTATTCAAAATAAACCATAATAATTTAATTGTTGAAAAAAGAGAAAGAAACAAATCTCTATCCAAATAAAAAGAAAAGAATTAGTGAATTTCATAATTAATTTGTCTGTTAGGTGAAATGAAAAACTCAAATCCAATAATTTTTCTCAAAAAATAAACAACAGAGATCCTTAAAAATTATTATTTAATCTAATCAACGAATTTCAAAAAAAAAACCTAGCAAGAGATAATTAACGGTAAGTAGAAATTCAAAAAATTTGTTCAAAATAATAATTAAAGACAATATTAACTTAATTCATGGTTGAAATAAATATCTGAAAAATAAATGAAAAGTACATAAAAAATATCAAACCAAGAATAAAAAATCATATGAATCGAAAATTAAAAAATAAATAGAGAAAAATTAAATTAAATCGTAATAGATAATATTAATCAATCAGAAATGTGAGAAAAAAATAAGAAAATTAAATTGTGATGATAAATGTATCATAATAAAAAAGAATAATACGGAAATTCAAAATTCAAATCTTCCTTGAAAGTTTGATGAAAACTACAACATATTATAAGGTGACAAAAATATGAAAATAACAAATATTAATAGAAAGATATATTAGAAATATATTTAACAACTAAGATAGATTAAATAACATATCAAATAAATACCCAAGCCACTTATTCTTCAAAAAAATATAAATAAAAAATAAAAAACCTAAATCCAGTTGATGAGCGAAAAAGTTAAGCCATGGTTAGTTCTTGGTGATGGCAAACGTGAGGTTGAAGAAGACTTGTATGAATTATGTAAATTTGAACCAGAACTAAATAATCCTTCATATTTGGAAGAATTCCTAATATTTAGCATGATTTGTAGGGAGTTTTAAATTTTAATATGATATCTTCCAAAATTTTCACAATAAATCAATAATAGTGTGTAAAAAAGGAAGAAAGTCATTATTAACAAATTTTCAAATTATCCGAAATTATGGCATTTACCATAAGTGCTTAGTCAACTAATTAATTACATTATTTTACAACAATAAAAAAAATTCAAAACTCTAAGAAAAGAGAATTCGGTCTAAATTGAGTCAAACACCATTCTCCTATATATATATATATATATGATATATATTAATGGCAAAACGCTGAGTGACTCTAATTTTGTAATTTTAACCTATTACTGAATTTTGGTAATTTTGAATTTCTTTTATTTCATCCAAAAATTATGATTTAGTTGACCACTCACTTATGATTATTATAATGGCCAAATAATCTCAGACCCCCTTTGATTGAAAGAATGATGATTCATGGAGTTTTTGCATTCTTGAGAATACATGGCTTATGTTTTGTGGGAGTACATTTTTGGATGCTTCTTATTTAGTTATTTCCCGAACATTCATATTTCTTGAGATTTTAAATTACTTTATTTAAAGAACATCTTCATTTATGGTCAATTTGCCACTTATTGACATTTGAATACACAAATTACCAAAGTTATTAAAACCGGACCGGACCGGCCGGTCCGACCGGTTCGACCGCGAACCGGAGGATGGTCCGGTCCGGTTTACCACCCGATTGAACCGGGTTGAACCGGTCCAAAACCACCCGATTCTGAATTTCTTTTTTTTTTTCCTTTTTTTTTCGATTTTTTAAATTTTATTGTTAAAAATATACTAAAAATTCTTGTACAAGGTGGGGTTTGAACACTTAACCTCTTGCATGAAACATAACTTCCTTATCATTTGAACTACATCATTTTTGTTGAATTTCTAGTATAAATTTTTTTATAAATTATAGAAAACTTGTAGCCAAATTTGTTTATAAATTAGATTATGATAACTCAAATTAACATTTTACACATTATCAATGAAAATTAATACTCAAATGATAATTTTTTATTAAAATGTTCTATAAGATATTTCTTTCCAATATTATTTTTAGGATAAAGAGTGTCAAATTTTGAAAATCAAATCGATATATTATGCAAGTTTGATTTTGAATATTAGACTTTTATACATAATCATATTTTAAAATTATTAATCCCTTAGTTTGTTGTATTTTTAACTTACATTTTTAAATTTTTATAAAGAAATATAGTCATATTATATTTATATGAGCTTACAAATTAGTATCATATTACAATTGTGATATAAGTTATATAAATATTATGTGATTTAATTTAAATATATTCTAAGATTTTATATATTTTTAATCAATTGTATGATAAAGTTTAAATTTTATGCATATTATATATACTTTAAAATTAAATATATTTATTATATTATTATGACATCATCCGGTCCGACCAGCGGTCCGACCGATTCGACCAGTAAAACCAGTGGCTAGTTGGCTCGCCGGTTCACTGTCCGGTCCGGTTTTGAAAACATTGCAAATTACTAATATTATCTTAGAAAACGCTCCTTCATTGGAGTCGTAATTGAGCCCATTTTTTTTTAATTAATCAATTGAGTTAAACCATCTATACTATAGTAAGTTAAAATAAGATGTTGAATGACTCAAATTGTGTAATTTTGACCGAATACCGAATTTTGATAATTTTGAATTTCTTTTAGTTCATCCAAAAATAATTATTTGGTTGACCAATCATTTATGATTATTATAATTGCAAAATATCTCAGACCCTTTAGTAACTATTACAAAAATAAGATGTCAATAAGTGGCAAATTTGGCAATCAATTAAAGAGTTTCTTTAAATGAATAATATAAAATCTAAAAATGTTATGAATGCTCAGACAATGAAACAATCCTATATAGTCAATGAGGTCTTAGCCAGTTGATTAAGGATGAGGCTCCAAGACTAAGAACTCATGGGTTCAACTCGCACGAATATGAGTTTTTTTTTTTTGTTTCCCAAGGGTTTAATTCCTTTCGAGGCGCGTCGGACACATTAAGTGGGAACCTCTCCCAACAGGGATTCGAACCTGAATTCGCTACTTTGTGGTGACTAGTCCCTTCCACTAGACCAATCACCTGTTGGTGCACGGATATGAGTTTTACTCTAGTTTAATACTAGTATTTGTTGGTGGTTTATTATTAGTTATTTTTTGAACTTGAACAATTATTGAAATGATTTATGATGTAATGATGATGAATGTATTTAAAAAAAAAAAAATAGCACATAAGACATCCAGAATTTTATTCTCACAAATCGTAGGCAGTAATACTTATTAACTTCCCTTTTAAAGTCTTTTTAAACTTGTCAACTATAGCTCAATAATGCAAAAAACTAAATTTAAATTCATATCATTCTATCAATCAAAGATGGTCTTAGATTATTCGGCAATTATAATAATTAGGGTCCATATGGTACGATTTTACGATTTTTTAATAAAGTTTGTACATACCATACTAATTAATGCGATTTTAAAATTTTCAGTGCCAAACTAGACTTTGAGAACCATACTAACATCTCAAATTCTTGTTCTTTATACCAAAAATTAATCAAGTAAAAACGAGTTGATAATATTGGTGGTGTTTAACAACAATCTGTGTAATAGAAATACACTCACTCTATAATTCTATCAACAAACTATAATTTATGTTTGATTATAGTTTTAGCAAATAAATGGTAAAAATGAAGTATAATATATTCCTCATATGTTGGGTTTTTAGTAATTATATGTGATATGTCTAATGGACAATTTATCTCTATGTAATATGAAAATAGACAATTTACCTCCATGTAAAACGAAATCATGATCAATTTACCTCCCTGCTAGTGGAGGTGTTGCACACACACTTTATAATGCACCTTACACTTTATTTTCATGTAAAAAAATGACCAGTGTAAGCTTACAATTAACAACGTATTCACCTCACTCTATATTTTTCTTAACAAACTATAATTTATGTTTGATTATAGTTTTAGCAAATAAATGGTAAAAATGAAGTATAATATATTACTTATATTTTGGGTTTTTGGCAAGTTAACTCCCAGTGATATGTTTAATGGGCAATTTACATCTCTGTGATATGAAAATAGGCAATTTACCTCCATGTAAAATTTAAAAAATGAGCAATTTATCTCCTTGCTAGTGGAGGTATTGCACACACTCTATAATGCGAATGACACTTCATTTTCATGTAAAAAATGACCAATGTAACCTTATCATTGACAACGTATTCACCTCACTTTACCCCATGTGATATGCGTAAATAGGCAATTTACCTCCCTGTAATGAATATTTTAACTCCCTGTGATATTACATAATGAATATTTTGCCCCCTTGTAAAAATGTAAAAATCAAGAGGAAGACAATGTGCTTCTTTTATAAAAACACATCAATGGACATTAAAGGTGCCGAAACTTAAACCAGAAGAAACAGTAGCTTGAAAGTATAATACTTATATGTTTCTTTTTATGTTTTTCCTAATAAAGTTTGTACATACCATAATTAGAGGTGCATATGTGACGGTTTGACATTATTTTTCTAATAAAGTTAGCACAAGCCTGTATTTGAATTTATCTTGATTTTTAAGTTATCCGAGCTCGAATGAGCGTTAGCTGAGCCAAATACTTGTCAATTCAAGTAATTTGATATTTGTACATCTCAATTTATTGAGTTGAGCTCGAATCACATTTCAAAATTATATAACTATAAATGTTGTTCAATTCTGATTTGACATGTATAAAACCAATCTCAAATGAACTTTAGCATATGAAACTGAATCTCGAATAGCTTATTATGATTTTCACCATTTTTCATGTTAAACTTAATTGTCTTTATTCGTAAACCAAAGATTTGACGATTTTGTCATTAGTTGTTCTAAAATATATAGCTTTGGACAACAAATTTGGAAATACAAATCAAATACTCTTGAAAATTATCAATAATTCATAATGGATACTCTTGAAATCTTGATCAAATTTTCATAAAATCTTCGTTTTTCATTAAATATAATAAATATGCCGTGAAAGAGAAACATCATAAATCTCAATATAAGCCATCAAATTAGCAAACAGAATTAAGAATCCAGAAATGTTATGGCAAAGTTGAAAGTTGAAACTACTTTACCAGGTCAGAATTAAACCAAGTTCTGAAGTACAAATCATGTTTCTAGTCTAAAAATGATAAGAAATAGTCTATTTTTGCCCTTTTTGTAGATAAAGCAAGCATATGAATGAATTTTATGCACTTTAGTTTCTTACATGAAGAACATTGAAGAAGATATGTTCTTATGCATCTTAGGCAGTTCATATCCCGGAACATAACCTCCCTGGCTTTCCGTATTAAGCATTTTTTCGGTTTTAATCATCTGTGATATTTGTGCAGCTGCTAACCGTGCATAGCGAATGGGAGCCACTGCAAGGACCAAGCGCGGTAATTTCAGTGAAGAGACAAATTTAATTCTTAGTAAAGATTCAAGTCATAAACTAAAATTATTTTACTTTCTCGATCGAAAAACTAGTAAATATTGTAGTATGGAAAGTTGTCTCACCTTCAGATATGGCTGCGTTGCGTCTTTGAAAACTGGACAACAGAAATATGGTTCATTAAAAGTTCCAACATGTCAAGTAAATTGGATATTGTATGTTTCACTTACACATATGATAAACTATGGATAAGTTCCTGAAGATCATCAGACGAGAATCCTATTTCATCAAACAGTACTTTGTAATGGATTGGCCTTGCAGTCCCCTAAACAACAAGAATCGTTCATTTCAGACTTGAAATATATAACGCGGATATAAGAAATGAGCAAACGAAGGATTTAATTATGGTGTACTTACAATCCTCGCAGAATGAGCACACATGTAGAAATTAGTGGATTGATGATCACAAACTTTGTTGTCAACTATTGTTCCTGCAGATGAAAGTTGTAATGGATATATGAATCATATGATCAAATATTTATGAATGATTCTTGCTACAAGTGTTTAAGCTTACCTGGGAGAACGTTAGAACCAGTATTAGCATCAAAGAATTTTGTGTGATGTCTTCTTTGGGCCACAATCACAGTGAACTTGGGACGCCAGTTCTCATCGAGGAATTTGCAGGCCTTGAATACATTATAAACAAACCATGCTATAAAACCACTCGATTGTTTTCACATGAATGAAGATATTGTTCAACTAAATAAAGATACATGAGGTAAACCTTAAGAATCTGATCGATTTCTGCATTCAAAACTTGACGATACTCTGATGAGCTCAATCCATTCCTAAGGTAAAATAGACTGTATTAAATTTAGATGAAAAATGACAGAAGGAAATTCATTAGAAAGCTGAAAACTGATAAAGGCACAAAGAAACTGACCTAAATATAATAAACTGAGCTGGCTTTCTCTGTCCAGAGCTTGCGTAAAAATCCAACAGCAACTCTCTTGAAAGAAAAGTATAATGAGAATTTAATTATGTAACTTCAGAAAAATAAAAGGATAAAGTACTGAAATTGAATATCAAGTCTGAAGGTTCTGTAAATTGAAAAGATGAAACCCCCAATGGTTACCTTATTATGCCTGCATCCTCATGTTGAGATATTGGCTTAAACAGTGAATCTATGACTTGAGCTTTTGGTGGAATTGCACGAAGAGATGCTTTATAACTCGAAATTTTTGGCCACTCTCTGGAGCCAACTACCTAAAGCGCCATTTCCAGAAAATCGAAAGAATTGGAACCAAAATTTATTGATCTATGAATGAAATAATTAGGTAAAAAGGACATACTGAAGCAATGGAAGCTGCATCTGTTCGACTTAGGGAAGCATGAGAGACATCCATCCCAAATATGATTGTAGGAATCTTACTAACCAAAGGAATGGTTCTTGTGGATTCTGAAGCGAGCATATGATTCAAACCACCAAGCTGTATAGAAGAATCACACGAAGTTATTGCGAAATCGAAAATTGTGAAGTTCATAATAACTAGAAAGCAAAAAGGGACTACCTTTGCATTTATTTTCAACAGTACATTCATCAGATAGAGTTCATCAATTTTGCTGCTTGAAAGGCATTGATTACGGATTCCAAACTCTATTATGGTCTTCCTTTTCCACGGACCTTTGTTAAACAAATCAAGTAATTAGTCTGGATATATTAAGAAAATGGCTTTCATGGTTGAAGAGAGTTATGCACAAACCATATAAATCAGAAGGCTTCTTATCAGCAAGAAAGCAAAGAATAAAATGAGGTGGATCTTTCTTGAATTTCGATTGCATTAGTTCAAACATCATTTCCACTCTGACAGAAGGTGGTTTCTTTTTATACTTAGGATTTTCTTCGAAAAGAGACAATGGAGGATTTATCACCTACACAGTAGTATTGTGTCATAAATTATCATACTATTCATTTAAAAAAAATTAAGGAAAGTAAGCTCACCATTCCTATTGTTGAGCCAATTTTTGCCAACATTAGGCATATACTGTGCATATCTTGGTGAGTTGAGAAGTTCACTACGACCCATTGTTTGAGTTTTTCTGGCTCCACGACTTTCTGCTAAAATTTTAAACATTAAACATTGATGTTCCATAAAGTATAAGTATATATAATTATACACATATATCACCTTGTCTTTGATATTCCACCAGCCATTTCTAGGAATGATATTTTCCCCATTTCCCAGCTTCAACTATGCAACAAATGAAAATTGAAATTCGAAGGAAATGCAGATAAGCAACTAGCATAGAGACAAGAAGAGTACCCTAGGGGCAGAAAGAACACGGCCTTCAGCTTGAACTAAAGAATTGTTGATTGAAATTCCACAAGATTGCAACAATGGTTCAGCTTCATACTTATTACTTTTCACATCCTATAAAAAATAGGTTGATGTAATTGCTTTTCTGAAATTTTAATCTTATCAATTCAATAAAATCATGAACCTACATCAACCAAGAGCTTAATCATGTCTTCTGGTTTTAGGCTGGATTTTGTCATCATTGCAGATTTTTGATAAACGGTTAAATCATTTGTGTAACGTTGTAAAGGAACCATAGAACAAAGCTACATAGATCATAGTAACAAGAGACAAAGGTCAGAATCTGCAAAATCCAATACATTTAGTACTCTTTTTCACAAAAAAAAAAATATCACCTCAACTGGAAAGAAAATTGGACGGCGAGGTTTCCCAGCATTGATGCAAGGTAAGTCTGCAGAAAAACTCAACGATATGCCACGTGTTCTAACAAAATAATCATAAACCGTCGTCTCCACAGTTCTTATATTACCACTTTGGTCTCCTACTTCACCTAGCTTAAGAGAAAATCTGCCCAATGTCATGAGCATTAGTCATTATTTGACAAAATGGAATAAGAGCAAAGGTAACATGTTCTGGACTATCGACTTACTTCTGTTCTTTGCAAGACTTTTCACTTAGACCAGAAATTTTGAACTCAGAGTTCAAGTGTTTTACTCTTATCCTCAATTTTTCCATTGTCTGTTTAGCCTAGAAAAGCCCATAAGGAGATTAAAATATCATTAGTTTTACAAGAAAGGCTTCCTAAGTACATAGCTAATAAAGGAACTTGTTTTACCTTATACCAGTCAATTTGAAAGGGAGTTTTTACATTTTGGTTGATCATAAGAAAATCTACTAATGGACCTGCCTGTATGATCGTTGTCATCGATACATCTGCATGCAAAAAAGTGAAATGAAACCAGAAACTAAATTTCACAATGTAGTTGAAATGGAGAGATAGATAAATATAGAGCAAATGAAGTACATATCATTACCGTGGTTCAAATACAATCCACCTTGAAGGACCCTGAAGCTTGAAAAGAATCCTCTGCATCCAAGGAGGCCACCACCTAAATCTATGAAGCTCTTTTGCTCGTTTGTGAAGAACGATTGGCGGACAACAAGGCAGCCCCTAGACACGTAAAATTAATTTTAAGATATGTCAAGCTAGCCAACAATTTCAATCATTCGATTAATATGTACATACCTTTTTGATGCTCGTTGCTGCATAATGGTATCCAAGACTCTCAAGCTTTCATCTCCCTTTAAACTTTTTCCACATACTGCGTCATTAAGGGACTGCATTGAGATTTGAGAAGTGAAACTCATTTGCACTTTAAAAAATTGGGAACGAGACTCAAGCTTCTGCCTCTTCTGATCACTCCCATCCATGCTTCCATTGCTAGAAAAGAAGCCAGCCAAGTGAATAATGTTTATAACAATTATGCAGAAAATTATACAAGATCTAATCTAAAGAAGTTACCCCTTCACCGAGAAATCATTTAGAATAACTGAAAATTCCAGTATGTTTCGTGGGAGTGGACCAGATGTGAATAAACTCTTAGCGCCATCATAAACGAGTTGTTTTCCAGCAAGACCTGATTTATACGTTTCTTCAAGTTTTTCAATCACAGCAAACCTAATATTCTTCCGAGTAATGGCACTGCCATCTTCGTAGGAGATAGATACCTGTATCAACAAAACAACCATTTTTTAAATCAGAGTTTCCCGACATTAAAGGAAAACAATGACCAAGAAAGGAACTAACATCATAGTGATAGAAATCTTGAACAGCACTTGTAATGGTAACTTTGAAGTGGTTTGCCAACAAAGATACTCTTTTTCCTTTGGTCCCTTTTTGCTTCATTATCTCATTCAACACAAAGGATTCTGCCACTGGTTTTACTTTCATGGGAAAAAAATTCAGAGGAATTTCAGGGGGAGGTGGTGGCAGAGCATCTGGTGATTCCATTTTTTTGTTACCTATAGAAAAAGGGGAAATTCAAATGATTGCTAACTCAAACCATATGAAAATACTACATGCCAAAAACTTCTAGTTTGAGAAATGATTGGACTACTGTATCTTTTAACATATTATGAATCACCCAATAACATATAGAAATGCATAGTATTACTCCAGTGAAAATACTACATGCAAATCCTGGGAGCAAATAATGGTTTAAAAAGTAGTAATTGAGAAGAAAACTACCTTGAGCAAACATATTATTTTAATAATATGATAAACCCAACTTTTGAAGAGAAAATAAACGCCAGAAATGACTTGCAATGTTTTTGTGCTAAAATGCCTCGCCTGAAAAGGATATATTTATAGAAACACAAGTTTCATGTGGGGAATAATAAGTGGCCCCCAATGCAATAATCTTTTTCAGCAGAGAAATGTTGCCAAAGGCACAAAACATATACTGTAGTTCAGTAGCATGTGTGGTATCTTTCTGTACTTGAATAGTACCAACATGAAAGAGAGATTTGGGTATTCTAGAATAGACTTCATTCATAACTACCAATAACATACTAATTGATTAACTTTGCTTTGTTATCTCTCAACTCCACATTTTGTTCTACTCTGCATCATTTGCTAAATTCTCAAAACAAAGGATTTTTACATGGGCATCTTTGACTTTACACATCCAAAATTTCAACAACTGGAAAATGTACAGATAAGTAAATGAGAGATATTGCTAAGTATTAAAACATTCTTTATACAGACTTTAACAATGAGATCAAACTACTCCAACCCCATTTCTTTTTCTCACAACACAAAGGCATTTCTTTTTCGCACAAAAGAAAGGCTATGTTTGATTCTTGAATTTTAGTGAGTATACTACAAGGTTTAATTTTGTTTATTTATATTTTTCTCACTAAAATTCAAGAACCAAAAATACTGAACGAAAAATGTGTAACTGAGGAATCACTGATTTCTTTTTAAAAAAAACTAATACATCCCATTTACCAGTTAAATTAATGAAGAAAAAGGGCACAAATTTACAGTAGCATTGACATATTCATGAAGCTCGTATTCTGTCCAGCCAGTCGACACTCTTCCGTGCTTTCTCTAGCTGGATGTCAACACTCCTTCGGGACTTCTCGTGGTATTCTACACTCCTCCGAGATCTTTCCATTTGGTCCAAAGAAACTCTCAATTTGGAAAGCTTGTCATCATTATGAAATTTGTACTCATAAGTTTTTTGTTTTCCGGGCCTATCCATGCTCCGCCTATGTTTCTCTCTCCGGTCCATGCTTCTTCTTGGAGCTTCTATACAATCAGTACTTCTTCTGGAATGTTCAGGACGGTCTACACTTCTTCTTGACGTTTTTCTTTGAGAGGGAGGTTTTTCAACATTCGAAACAAACTTTCTTAAGTGCTTGATATACTCGGAATACAGTTCCAGGTCACAGTGGTTTCCCCCCTTGATCCATAGTGGTTCACATTTCTCTTGGCATAGTTCATAAAGTTGTTTTCCATGAGAGCAGTCAACAACATCATCAGCAGTGCCCTGCATAAGTACAATGTGGCAATCAGCCATTCATGAACTATACTACTTCGTATAATATAATACAGAACATATACATTTTCTTTTCGTAACAAAGAAACCCACTCCAAAAAAAAAAAAAGATTACTTTGAATAGGGCTTCTGCTTCTGATTGGCAGGAGGAAAAGAGAAACCTTTGCTTAACATTCAACATAGGAAATTCAGAAAGAAAAAAAAATTATCCAGAACCCAGATAACTAATTCACAAGTCCAAGCAACTAACAAAGGCTTATAACTCTAGACATCAAGCTTAACATTATGTGTTGGATGCAGATGTGGCATTCCTGGTTAGGCTCAGTCCATCACACCTCACAAAAATCAGACGGAATAAGACTAAGAATAACTTTAAGAAATGCGAAGTTTCTATTAAAAAATCGCAAGATATGGAAATAGACAGCAAAGTAATTATGCTTTTTCCTCTCAAATTGCCACTCCTTCATCTCAATCACCCCTGTTCAAACTTTTTCAGTATTATGGTTCGACCAGCTATATGAGTCTATGAAACCCTTCAGTTTGTTTGTCACATTTCCAACAAAAACTCGGCTACAGAATATGGATTTGAGTTTAAAATATTAAAATTCAATAGAAGCTCACTTAAAACTACACAATTGTGGTCATATTTATCATAACAATTGTCATTTTCATATGCAAAATTGAAATTAATGAGTTGCAGATGGTGAAATTGATACCAAAAGTCTTTAAGAAAGTCCGTGTTCAGTACATCTAGAGACAATTTACTTATTTTTCTTTTTGAGCAGGAGATGCACAAATCTCCACTGGTGACACACAACACCACTAGGGAAACATATGCATATTATGGGTGGTTCTTTGTACAACTATGAAGAGAAAACTAGACAAAAATGTATACTTACGTGGATAACCAGAACAGGACACTTCACCAAGGGGATTTTGTCAATGTTCTGCAGCACATCAACGAAAGATTATGTTTAGAGACAACGAGTTTGCATGACATTTCTGGAAGGATAACTTAGAAATGAATAAGAATGAAGTACCATGACTACTACCTATTTGTAAAAAGGCAAAGTCAGAACATCAGGAGTATGATTTGGTAGAACCATACATGCCAGTAATCATGCATTTACCTTATAGATGTCAAACCAATATGTTCGCTTCACTGGATACATGACTCTTAAGCCCGACAGAATAGGACTATGCAAAACAACAGCCCTTAGTTGAGGCAGGCGAGCTGCAAGATCCACAGTAGGGCCACTACCAACTGATTGACCATATAGGATAATATCTTCTTGCTTAGCCCCATAGCTCTCTTCAAGACACTTGTATGCAGCCTCAATATCTGCATATGTATTATGCTCGCTTGGCTACAAAACAGCAAACATACTAGGTTTGGCGGGTGCACTCGACATTCAAATGCTTAATCTCTTAATCTATGTTTGGTTCTTGGATTTTAGTGAGTAGAGCACTGAGAAAAAATGTTTTTCTTGGACAAAATGATACAACATTAGTCTTTATTTTTTTGTTCATTTTTATTTTCCTCATCCTTTTACACAATAAACTCCAAGAACCAAATATTGCCTTAATAAAAAGTGAGAATACCTTTCCAGATGATTGTCCATAACCAGAGTACTCATACCTGCACACATATTGCACATTAGACATTTCTTAGGGGAAGCTCGGAAGAAAGTGAATATTAAGGATAAAATCATAGAGAAGGGGCATCTTTATGCCTGATTATAACATACATAAAGCATCTCTGACACATTGTCAATATTTTATTTGTACATGTCATGAGGTGTTAATCAATCACATGGAAGAAAGCACAATTTAATTGCCATGTGAATAACTCAGGTTGTAATGCACCAAGGCTAGAATTTCACCAGTAAATTATGATTATCAAGAAATGACATTTAGATCGACAAATTACATCATAAATTTCTTCATAAAATTTTAAGCTGAACTAAGTGACGGAAATCCTCACTTTCTTCAGCACTTCAGAAAGTCAATGGTTCTACATTTCATACTTATTTCACAAATATTATGTAGTACGTAAAATTTCCTTTCTTCACTCATGCCTGCCCACCTCCATTTTCCTTTCTCTCTCTCTCGCCATATGTATGGAGCATAGAGTAATAAAAGCATTCATTGGGCCAATTCAGACTGGCAAATATTGAAGAGATGACCACTAAGCAAAAAAGAGATCAATTAAACAAATCCCAGAGAATTGAAATCATTGATCATTTGACTGCAGCGAACAACACGACCCGTTTTATGACTTCATTTCAAATATATTTAAAAGAAAAAAATTGGCCAACCGCCTCAACACTTCCTAGTCCTTCACCCCCCCCCCCCCCCCTCCTCCTCCCAAACAAACAAAAATAACAATTAATCTTATATCTCGAATTACCATTAACTATTTTTTAATAATCAAAAGTTTCATTACTGGACTCCAAAGTTATCACTACAAGCAAAAACTAGGACATCTACATACAACTACTACTCAAACATTCTTTCCAAGATAGAGAATACATAATTCACATCACAGTATCAAAATTGCAACCAGAAGCGGTAGCTCGTACGACAATTAAACACACACTTCATCAAAAGAAAAGTAAATATAAAAATTAGTAAACTTGAGAATTACCCCAATAGATTAACTCTGAGATGAATGCTAAGCTCAATAAAGAGCTCATACATTTGGCCGATATCGGCGGCGTTGCCGTGCGAGTACAGGAGTGTCGAAGTAGCCATGGGGTAACGCACGTACATCGCCACAATTTCCGTGCCCCGCCGTGTCGGAAGCCTTAATACGTCGACGTTTTCGCGGTGCCGGTGCGGATGAAGCAACAGCAAGCCCGTGGCATCATCCGTAATTAACTTGTAGCTCGGTGGCACCGGTGGGAAAAATGCCAGCTTTGCCGCCATTGATGACGTCACTCCGCCCATCTTTAACAATACAACTGCTACTGTATTTTGTGAGAGTGAGAAAGACAGATAGAGAATTGTATGGAAGTGTAGAGAAGAAAAATGTAGAGGACGGGGGGAAATGTGGAAAATTTTGGAGTCGAGCTTTGAGAAGAGTGAATATGATTCTGTTACCAGCTGTGATGTTTACTGTTCTCAATGCACACAGCATGGCTACATGTGCTAATCTTTTATTACTCCTTTTTCTCCGTTTTTTCAGTTCGGAAAGAAATTTTAAATGAAATCATTTTTTAATTTTTCTCTTTATGTAATGAAGTAATACTGTTACTTGAGAATTTTGGGTCTATTTGGATGGGTTTTGGCTCGGTTTCGTGGGTCTCGGTTTAAAAAAATGCTTTGGGTGGTTTCGATGAAACCTTTGAGACCTAATTTGGATGGGTTTTAGTTGTTGGGTTTTGTGGTTTAAATAAATTGAAACCCCACTTGGATTGGGTTTGGATGTTGGGGTTTAGGGGAAAAAGTAGGTGGTAGGTGTCAAATCAATGTCTTTTTTAGTGAAACTTGGGGGGAAAAGTAGGTGGTAGGTGTCAAATCAATGTTTTATAGGTTTGAAGAGTTTGAGTGTATGTTTCTGAATAGGTTTTTGATGGTTTTATGGGTTTGGCGAAAACTCATTTGAAAGGGTTTTGTGTGTTTTTAGGGAAATTGTACAATACTACCATGTGATATGTGAAATTAATACCAAAATATTTTGTGAATTTTTTTTGCACCAAATTATCTTGTTCTTTCAAAAACTCTGCATAAAACACTAAATTCGTCTCATTTCGTACATTTTTCTAACGCGGGTTCCACGCAAACAATGTGCGATTTTTGCATAATTTTTTCAGCTCAAACTCCCTCATACTTTTGAACATTTACAAAAAACTCCCTTGTGCTTTTGAACGTTTGCACAAAATGCCCTTGTACTTTTAATATATCTAGGGGTAATTTAGGCAATTCAATTAAAAATTAACGGAGTTTGTAACTAACGAAGATTGGGTGTTTTATGCATGCAGGATTTTTGAAAGTACAAGAAAGTTTGGTGCAAAAAAATATTCACATAGTAGTTTTGTGTAGATTTCGCATAATACATGATAGTATCGTGCATTTTCCCCCAACTCATTCATGGTAAAATTCATGAAACCAACACATTATTAAAGTGCAAGTGAAAAAATCATCTATGCATAATACACAAGAACTTCACAATTTCAAAATAACTAACAGTTTCTAATACAAACTTGAAGCTCAAAAATCATATGAGCCGAGTTTAAGTCGAAATATATAAAAAATTAGGGTAAAAGTTTGAGTTAGTGATCATCACCAAGCCTCGTGTTAGTCGAGCCTGATTCAATCCAAACTCGACTCCTAATACCTGATTTACACCCATACACATCTTTTTCAATACGCTTGAATCATATTCAAACATTTGGGAAATCATCGACTAAATAAAATTTACCTAGAATAGTGTCCTTATTTGGCAAATATAACCCAATAATACCTAATTATTGCCTGAATTTCTTTGATCATTACTCTTTACACCGCATTTGTGTAATCACTATTCAATTTAACACTAACATGGTCAAAATTACTTGAAAATTCCGGGCTTATGAGCTGGTTTACAGTTGTAGGGATTTGGCAATGAGTGTGGCCTTCACATGTTGTCAACTTAATAAAAGTTATAGAATTAATTAATATATGTTCCTGCATGCGTCTACCATTATATTAGATGCATACTAATCAAACTCAAGATAGACTAAATAAGAATGTTGGAGCTAGCACTACACCACATAATTTTGGGTCCCCGGCCGTTAAAGTGACCATAATGATTTTAATTACATGGCCACTTCACCAATTCGTGTTACTATTCATAATGATTTAATTTCTAAGAGAATCTGTATAGTAAGTTTATGTAGAAAGTGAGAAAAACATGTCTTGGTAGAATTTAAAAAGAGAACCATGAGATAATGTTGATAAGATAGAAAGAGAATAAATCGAAGATACAATAATGATTATTATTTTTGTAGTAAGTAATTTTTATTAGGTTATAATTTATTTTTAGAGTGGTATAATTATTCTTAAAAAATAGTTTTTGAGTTAAATATGGAGAATCGAAAAAATGAAAATAGAAAGAATAAATTCAAAAAGTGCAAATTGAGGGTGTAAACAACAATCTGAAAAATAATGTCCTTTCTCCTTTTGTGACTATATATATACTTTATTGTTTTTAAAAAATCCTCTAAAATCATTCTGATTTTAGTTAAAATCAACCCACTACAAGAAACTTGAGCTTAAGGGACAAAAAATTAAGTCTAAATCCAACCATATATCTTCACAAGGAATGTTAAAATAAAAAACTGTGAAATTTGAACACGAATAAATTTGAAAATTGCGAGATTCAAATCAAAGTGAAAATACAACCATGATGTTACCATAATTTCTCTTTAACTTATATTATACAAAACTCTATTCAAGACTAGCGAATATCTTACCCAAAAAAAAAGGAAGAATAAACTCAAAAGTTGTTATTGCATGCTTCAAAGCTTCCTAAGGCATTTTTTCTTTATTTGTAAAAGTTAATATTAATGATCTTACAACATAGTCGAATACCATTCTAAAGTCTAAATCCATATTAGCTAGTACTCATTGGTAATTTTGAATTTACAATAAATTTAGTTATCTAATTAAACATCAAAATTAAATTTACTTATTGATATCGTACTAACAACACGAGCTAGTGAAAAATGATTGTTTTGATTAAAAAAATCTCTTATGTTTCCATAGAGTACGTAACGTATTAGTGTGTATGATCGCGAAAGTAAAGCAAAATGTTTTGGAAGTTGGAGACACATTCCTCGACGAAATAGCCCACATGTCTTCCGCTGGATTTCCTCATTAATACTAATTAATTTCAGATTTAATTAAGTGAAGCTGAAAGGGATGTTCGAAGCTTCGGGTATTGTTAATATCTATTCTACAATAATTTGAGTTAGAACTTCAAAGCCAGTTAGGGTATGTTTGTTTGACAATTGAATGAGTAATTTGTGAGAGTGGTAGATATTTGTGAAATAATTTCGATTTACGTAATGTTGTTTGTGTGTGAATTATTTGTTTTAAAGTTATTTGTTTTATAAAGTTATTTGTTTTAGATTTCATTAGCATAATAATATATATGTAAAGACATTGTTGACCACCATTTTAAATCATCATTGTTATATGAACATTCAGATTTGAAAACCCTTTTCCAATTAGAGATTTGATGTCCCAAAACTATGCTTCACGTGGAATCATCAGCATAGCAGCAGACCAAGTCTTGGCTTGAAGGCCTATTAATGATTTACATCTGTGGAAATTATTCGTCTCTTTTGGAAATTAATTTATAACAAGAAACAATTTTTAACGGCAAATAAGCTACTCAAACCAAGATTTTGGGCCCATTTGAAAAGTAGTATATATAGTTGGCCAAATAATATAGTACTAGCTTATTCCCGTGCTATGCACAAACTCAAACAATTTATTTTAACTTATATCAAAATAAATTATAATATACTATGATCACTTCAATATTCATTCATGTGAGAATTACAACTTGAATTTTAGAGTGTTATAAATATTTATAAAGATATATTTTAATCAAAATATGTGTTTCATATATTTTTTTCTTCATGTGATATGGACTGTGATAATTGATAATGTTTTAACTCAAAATAATGTTTAAATTCATAAGACTCATGATATATTAAGCACACTTTTATAAAATGAAAACCTAACTGAAAAAAAGAGTAAAATATAAACAACTTTATTTTATTTTTAATTGGCAAAAAACATCGGGTGTTGTTTTATGAGCAAAAAACTTATTTTTAGCAAAAAAAACTCATGTGTTATCATTTTATTAACTCGATATGTAACCATTTGAAATTAAATTTTTTTTTGTACAAATGGTAAGTTGAGTTATAAAGCTTATGTTGTGACAATGTCAAGCACTCCATAGGTGGATCATCCCACCATTCTTCTCTTAGTTGCCGATTGTGTGCCATCTTTGCCAAACAATCTACATCAACATTGCCATCTCTCGGTGTGTGCCTCCATCCGAATTCCTAAGGTAGTTGAAAATATTTCCTACACTCTTTAATGACATTCTCTAGTGGGTGAAGGGATGTATCGACATTCCGAATGACTGCCAGAGCAACTTTTGAGTACGACTCCAACTCCACCCGTCGTAACCAAATTTCCCAAGCAAGTTTTAGACCTTCTCGTATAGCAATAATTTCTGCATCCGTAATAATTCAAGAGAACATGGAGTGATTGCCAATTTATTAAGCTTACTATTGGGTTATTGCCATAGAGAACAACAATTTTCAACATTTACTACAAAGAAAAAGTAACATCTGGAGGTATATTTATCACTTCCCTATAAATCACGAAAAAGACTCCCACTTAGACCCAATAAAACACAATGCATCATTAGAGGGGATAACATATTTGACCTATTAATAAGTAGGTTTATTGGATATTATAATAAAATAAATGTTATTTTTCTATTAGAAACAATACAGAGTATTTTCGCCATTGACTCGGAAAATATAAATTTACCCACAACAGTAGTACACTAACTTTGTAGAAAGATTAAATAAACAAAAAATAAAAATTATCACAATTAAATAAAATCTTACACATTAAAATTTGTTGAAAAACTAACAAAAACAACTATATCATAAAGTAGAAAGATTCCATGATGCATGCAACAAATCGGAAAAAGAAAATTATACTAAAATTTGTAAAAAAAATATGAAAATGTAACCTTAAATAAACTATAAATATGCAAATACAATAAAACTGAAATAATTTCAGTACATAAAAGAAGACACCTAAAATAAAAAAATAAAAAAGGGATAAAAAGAGAAAGAAATATGTGGTAACCATAATTACGTAATAGAAAGTAAGAAAATTATATGAAACAAAAGAACTTGAAGTACAAAACAATCAAATAAAAAAATTAGATAGGAGTATTAGTATGTAAAATCAAAATATCCAACAATCAAATAGAAATACAAAACATAAAAATAAAAGAATTAGTCAATTTCAGAAATTGTCTTATGCTATGAAATGAAATACTCGAATCTAATATTTTTTCTAAAAAATAAATAACAGAAAATCTCAATAATTATGATTTAATCTAATAAATGAATTTAAATAAAAAGATCGAGCAAGAGAAAATTAAAGGTAAGTACAAATTCATATAATTTATTCAAAATAAACCATAATAATTTAATTGTTGAAAAAAGAGAAAGAAACAAATCTCTATCCAAATAAAAAGAAAAGAATTAGTGAATTTCATAATTAATTTGTCTGTTAGGTGAAATGAAAAACTCAAATCCAATAATTTTTCTCAAAAAATAAACAACAGAGATCCTTAAAAATTATTATTTAATCTAATCAACGAATTTCAAAAAAAAAACCTAGCAAGAGATAATTAACGGTAAGTAGAAATTCAAAAAATTTGTTCAAAATAATAATTAAAGACAATATTAACTTAATTCATGGTTGAAATAAATATCTGAAAAATAAATGAAAAGTACATAAAAAATATCAAACCAAGAATAAAAAATCATATGAATCGAAAATTAAAAAATAAATAGAGAAAAATTAAATTAAATCGTAATAGATAATATTAATCAATCAAAAATGTGAGAAAAAAATAAGAAAATTAAATTGTGATGATAAATGTATCATAATAAAAAAGAATAATACGGAAATTCAAAATTCAAATCTTCCTTGAAAGTTTGATGAAAACTACAACATATTATAAGGTGACAAAAATATGAAAATAACAAATATTAATAGAAAGATATATTAGAAATATATTTAACAACTAAGATAGATTAAATAACATATCAAATAAATACCCAAGCCACTTATTCTTCAAAAAAATATAAATAAAAAATAAAAAACCTAAATCCAGTTGATGAGCGAAAAAGTTAAGCCATGGTTAGTTCTTGGTGATGGCAAACGTGAGGTTGAAGAAGACTTGTATGAATTATGTAAATTTGAACCAGAACTAAATAATCCTTCATATTTGGAAGAATTCCTAATATTTAGCATGATTTGTAGGGAGTTTTAAATTTTAATATGATATCTTCCAAAATTTTCACAATAAATCAATAATAGTGTGTAAAAAAGGAAGAAAGTCATTATTAACAAATTTTCAAATTATCCGAAATTATGGCATTTACCATAAGTGCTTAGTCAACTAATTAATTACATTATTTTACAACAATAAAAAAAATTCAAAACTCTAAGAAAAGAGAATTCGGTCTAAATTGAGTCAAACACCATTCTCCTATATATATATATATATGATATATGATATGATAGGGATAGAAACTAAACTAGCTACTAGATTAAGTTAGAGATATTGATAATACAATATTTTTCCTTTTTCTCCTTTTCATATAAAGTAGTGGTACAAGACTATCAAATTCAGCTTCTCATATTTTTATTCCCATTTGAATTCAGTTGTAATTGAATTTCACATATTATTTCGCTTATTTCCATAATCCTTAAAAAAATATATAACTATTATAGTCTTTGGACCCAAATTAAAATTGGGCTTTGTGGATACAATTTAACTAACATTTGAATTGATATGAGGCCCAATTGTACGTCCAACCTCTCTATCGGTCTCTCCTGTATATTTTATTTTTCATAAATTCCCTCTCTCCATACACTGTACAGTTGTATATATTTGTTCCTTGTTGGCAAAGTTAATGCACCTAGCTAGCTCCATTAATTTCTCCAAAATACAATCTTGAAACCCTAGAAACACCTGCAGGCCAGTGAGTAAGCTGATCGATGTTCTCTTTTTCCATCTACACCATTTTTTAATTTAATTCGATGTAGCTTGAATCGTTTATTATTTTTATTTTTTCTCCAATTTTCTAGTTAATTAATCAGTAATTCTACCAACACTTAAGCTTTGCATGGAAACCAGATGACATTCATTAAATCTCCGCTTTTATTTAGCAAAATTTAAAACTTAAATGAGCAAGCATTTGCTAATTGATACAATTTTACTGTTTTACGCATGATGACTCTCGTTCCAGTTACATTCTTTTATTCTTAAGTTTGTTTTTATCAAACTAATTAAAATCCTGGCATGTTGCAAGTAAAATGTAGTCAAATTTATATATATATATATATATATATATATATATATATATATATATATATATATATATGCTGAACTGAATCGTTGATACATTGAATTTGGAAAGATTCATATAATTAAGGTACGTATATCACTGGTAAACAAGTTAAATAAATTCTTATGAAATGTAATTTTGTCCTTTACGTGATTGAGTTCGTTATCAAGATTAGCAAAGCCTTTTTGAACAATGCTAGCTCGTGTCACAATTTTGAATTTTTTTTTTTTTTTTTGGTGTGGTTCTCACAGGATTGGGAGGATCGTTGGCATACATACTCACGAAGGTAAGACCTTTTTGTCTCGTATCAATTAATTGACTTGAATCGAATGACGGCATAATAGAATATTCTGTTGCTGCTCTGTCTTCGGTATATTAATAGTATGGTAAATGAATTTATTATGCATAATTGCTGATGAGATAACACTAGCTTGTTTCCATGTTTATATGAGCTTTTTTCGGCTTCCTTATCTTCAGTGCTTCAGTATAGGAGTTTTTCACAAATTTGGTTAATTCTAACATGTCCAATTTTCTGTTGACTTCTATCTTCTCTTACTGTTTATTGTGGCTCTAAAACTTGTTATGCTTTGTTTCTAAAATATAATGAGTCAACCAGGACATAAATATTGCTTGAATTGATTAATACTTTAATAGTTACTCTATAAGTATCCAATGCTGCTTTTATATATCTTGAAGTTCTTTAATAGGAGAAAATTTGGGTTTTTTTTGGTTTATTTTCATCTTAATTCTTCTCACTTAATAAACATTCCTTCTAATTTATATTTTGATTAATATTTATGATACAAAATAAAAGAATTATGATTAGATTACAATGTGTAAACTGAACTTCTTATTCTATCATATGAAGATAGGATAAATAGGAGAAAATTAATGTATATTTATAGTTCCCTCAAATTTATGTTTTTTTTCTTTCTAATTTAGTCCATAGTTCATTAGATGTACATTTGGGACTTAAATTCAACATTTTGTACTGAACTTGACATTTCTGGAAAACTTACACGCTGCGCAAAAACAACTGATATTCACTTTCCACATTTTCTTCTATATGATAAAGCTCCATGTCTCATAACTTTAAAATTCAAGTAACCTTAAATTTCACGAAAACTTGCATTATTTTTCCTTTTCTCTTTTCTTCTTGGATTCTGTTTACATCATTGAACATCACAACGGTCACTCAATTTAAAATCTACGTCTCAATGATATCAGCAGCAGCTGTGAATATTTTCATTATTTATATTGAATTATTAGGATGTTTACTTGCTGAAACTCTAATATCTCCACAACAGTATGCAGGCCATTCTTGACAAGTATGAAAAATATGATGTCAGTTTGAATGCCTCAGAATTATAAAAATTGCAAGAGGTTATGTCTTGATTTTATAAGTTAGAAAGAAGTAGCAGGAAGATGCTGAAAATTGGTGGATTTTAAATATATGCCTCTTGAAATATCGTTAATGTTTTGCGTATTTGTTCTTCGATTGAATGCATGGAGCACAAAAATTAATATTTCTTTGCACTATCATATCCTTTTTATGACTAGATGGTAAAGTTCGCATCTTTTTGCATTTCCTGCCAAGAGGTTGATCCTAAATATAAATGATTAATAAATCAGGCTCAAATGAAGTAGTTATACCGGAATCACTATTTTGACCGTGAGACATTTCACGCATATTTATTACTTGTCATATTTAGAAACCTTGTTGGTCTTTCTAAATGATTGATTTTGGAGTTAGATTTAGGTTCTGATGAAGATGTTTAATATTTGTGCACCTTTGCCAAGTTTTGATAATTCTCCTACTCTTGTACTGGTCAATAGAACGTGCTGGTGGAATAATGATGTTTATATTTGGGATACAATCCGTTGACAATAGTTTATAATACTTACTGAGTTGATTTATTTTGTGATACTATTAGTGAGTTTTAATATTAAAATCATGTGTCAAAACAGGAAAGTACAGAGTGAGGTGGTGGATTCATAAAATTTGTTTCCCCTCCGAATGTATTTTCTTGGGATACTAATAGTAACCTTACTATTTGAATATCTAGTTGAATTTTAGTATGTTCTGCCATGAGTATGATTTGTCCCTGAAATAGTTTGTACGTGCACCACGTAACTCATTCGCATGAAGATAAGGCATTTTGTTACATTGATCACAAATCTAATGGTAATCCTTGACACTCTTCTGACAGAATTTCATAAGCATGTCAGCGCAACTGAAATCTTCTAAGAGACAACATGATGGAAGTCTTGCACAATCTAATTGTCGAAGGAAGTGGCATAAATCAAATTTAGCTTCTGACAGTTTACAATATAGAGGATCTCCTTCTGGCAACATCATACGATTACTTTGCCCAATTTCTAGAGTTGGTGGTATTATTGGTGAAGGTGGCAGCATTATATCCAAAATATGTAAGGATAGTGGAGCAAAGGTCCGTTTTGAGGATGCAGTTCCAGGTTGTGACGAAAGAGTTATTGTTATAGCAGGGTCATATAAGAATAATGAAGTTTGGAGTGAGCAGGTTAACACTTACAGTAAGGAGACAAAAGCACCTGAGCCAGGTGATGACAAAGACAAAAAACTTGGGGAAACTGATGAAGATAATAAGCAGTCTATTCCAGTTGATGATTCACAATCAGATAAGGAAAAGGAAACTTCTGCAGTTCAGAAAGCTTTGCTAATTGTTTTAGATAAAGTGATTGATGGATTTTCAGAGGCCAAAGAAGGAGCCAAAGAAAACAATAACCTGTCTTCATCCGTTAGGTTACTTGTGTTCTCCGGTCAAGTAGGCCGTCTATTGGGGTTAGCTGGCAGTTTAATACAACAAATGACATCTAAAAGTGGAGCACGAATTCAAATTCTTCCAAAGTATAAATTGCCTTCTTGTGCATCTTCTTCAGATGATCTGGTGCAGGTATTACTTATTTTTCTAGGGAGTGGGAGTGGGGGTAACACACCAATCCTTAGTAGCTTAAATGTCTGTGGATTAACCATATCTCTTGCAAAGTGTCAGTGTGAAATTTTCTTGGTCCTAGATCTGGACACCACTTTTTTTTTTGTGTTCCTGCAATATATGCTCTGTTAAAATTTCTATTTGGTCGAAAAACAACTAGTTAGTTCTACTTTCAGTCATGTACAGTAGAGGTATTGAACATGAGGAAACAATGCTTCTTGGATGTGAAACAACGTCGAATATTTTTTACTTCAGTCACTTTAATTAAACTAATGTGATAGATTTTATAAATTAGTAGCTTTTCACATTATTGTTCTGTTGCAGATCTCTGGCAGACTTGATGCTATTTGGAAAGCTCTTCAATCTGTTTCTGTTCTACTGCTTGCGAAGTATGTTCGTGATTGAGATTCTTTCTCTGCCAATACCTTTGGTCAATCGTCTCATTCTTTTGGTCCACCTCCTCCTAGATATGACAGATTTCCTCCTGCTGTTCTAAGCTTTCAGTTATTATGTAGTGAGGAAAAGGTAGTTGGTTTAATTGGAATGGCAGGCTATATAGTCAAGGCACTTCAACGTGAAACTGGCTGCGAGATCAAGGTCCAAGATGGTGGAGCTGATTCAGAATATCGAATTGTAATCATATCTGGTCCAGCTGTAAGTTTCTGATTATTTTCCCCCCAGCAGTTTAGGTCTACATCTCTCTTTCCTAATAATTGATGTAAGGCAATAAACGGTGGTTGAACTAACTGTAGCAGCACCCATTGGATGGAATATCTGCGCCGCAAGATGCATTGCTTCGAGTGCAATCCAGAATAGCTTGGGGCGTCCCAGAAAACAAGGAGAAAACTGTGACAGCAGAACTCCTTGTCTCCTCTAATCAGATTGGATGTCTCATTGGAAAGGGTGGTTCTATCATTTCTGAAATGAGGAGGTCAACTGGAGCATATATGTATTCCGCCCAAAGATGAGATCCCAAAATGTGCTTCAGAAAATGAAGAAGTAATTCAGGTATGACCGGATGTTAAGAAATCATATGTTCTTGCAGGGAACTTTTAATTGGACATACAATTCTGTCTTAATTGGTTGAGTTTGGAGTACGTACCTTTTAATTCTGTAGTTTGAAACCATAAGCATAGAACTTTCTTATCCATTCTCTTTGCTTGTGTTGTTTGCCATTGTAGGTAAGTGGAGAATTTGAAGTAGTTCAAGAGACCCTTTTGCAGATTACTTCAAAATTAAGAGATCATTTCTTCAGTGCTGCATTTCCACCTTTTGGTCCCCCTCCCAACGCAGCGTTTCGTGATCAAATGCCTCCATTTCCCTCATACATGCGAAGGAGGGAGTCTTCACCTTCCTTGATGTTCTCTAATCAAGGTCCACCGTTTCATGGTCCTGGTGGCCTGCATCCAGGTGGTGGATTTCATGATGATCTCCCTCCTCATTTATCTGAAAGAATGTCGTCTGCAATACCTTGGGGATCTCAGGTATAAATCTTTAGATCATTGCAAAAAGGCGGCTGAACTCTAGTTGTACCTTAAAGATTATCTTAAGAATTCTCTTAACCCCTGGAAGTATTTCTGAAATCGTCAGTTAACCGTTACTATTGGTTATCCAAAAAAGTATTCAACATTATGATGTTCTTTTATTCCCGACTGATGTGCAGGGACCTTTAGAAGGTGCTGGCCCTATGGTTTTCCCAGACTATGAAGGAGCTCCTCAAAGAAGACTTGGTGGATTTGCAGGGTTTGTCCTTTTTAACTTTCACCATTAATCTATAGGCGTAAATTTTTCATTGACAAAGATTTATATGTTTATTTCACCAATATTAATTGCAGAGGAAACCAACTAGTGGACATTGTTGTTCCTTGCTCTGTAGTTCCTGCAATATATGGAGAGGACGGTGGATGCCTTAGACAAATAAGCGAGGTACACTCTCAGGACGATCTACTTTGCTCATTCCTTGCTAGAGGAATTACCTTTTTGTTCCTAATGGTTATCTTTCTTGTATTGGTGGAACTGCACACAGATTCTTTCCTTTTTGTGTCTACTTCTTTTATACCAGGATCCCAATTAATGTTGCATTACCCAAGCTTATTTA
This sequence comes from Penstemon newberryi var. newberryi, assembly GCA_030819805.1. Taxonomy (NCBI): domain Eukaryota; kingdom Viridiplantae; phylum Streptophyta; class Magnoliopsida; order Lamiales; family Plantaginaceae; genus Penstemon; species Penstemon newberryi. Next base: position 3,925,715 of record JAUALY010000008.1, read on the forward strand.
CAGTGTCACCCTCTTTGGGCTATAATCATTTTGTGGCTTTGTCGAAGTGTCTTGAATGTTTAGAATCAAATGTATCTTCGTTGGTCTTTTCGAACTATATTACTATCAGTTACATACCTGTATGAGGTGGTATTATGCATATTGACATGCTTGAAACATAGAGGTTTCAGTGTCTGCCCATTAGTAGCTTCTAGTGCATTAGACATTTATGGATTCTTGCTGCCATCTGAAGTTAGGTGCCGTCCGATTGTGCTGTGGCGGATATAACTTTTGCAGATCTATTTCTACTTGCGGTATGTGATATATGAGGACCTAAGTTGGGGGAGTTGGTAAACTCCTCTGCAATCTATGTGTGCTCCTTGATATTTCCATATCGAGTAATATTTTCACTAATTTAGGGAAATATAGATAAAGTAACAAGCATAATTAAATCACGCCGAATACTTGAGGCTCTTGCTATTTCATTATTCTTTTCATAGTTAATAATGTAACGATGCATGATGAAATTCTAAGCATCTTTGTACTTATTTATTTTCATTTTGTGTAAATGAGAGCCATCATAGTTCAAATCAGTTATACGCTCTTGTGCCTTCTTTTCAGATTTCCGAGGCAGAAACTGATCCAAAACCTGGGGCAACAGAAACGAAGATTATGATACATGGGATGCCCGATCAGACCCGCGCTGCACAGAGTCTCTTTCAAGCGTTTGTTCTTAGTGAGATTGCAGCACATTGATCAATGATATCATGGTATTTTCCTATGTTTTTGCTGACTTATATGCAATTTCTTCACAAATATAGCTTTTAGTACTTTTTTCGATACACTACATATATATCCTTTGTTTACTACTTTGGCGCAGTGTAGTCAAGAGCGCAAATAGCGCGCTATGCGCTATAGCCCTGGTGCATCGCGTCGCTGCGCTCTGCGCAGTCGCTATCTACTTAATGCGCGCCACGGGCGCTTTTGCGCAAAAGTGCTCTAAGCGAGGCACTGCAAATAGCGCGCTATTGTTTTCTTCCTCCAAAAGGCAGAAATTGCAGCTCCAGTCCTATTAAACCTTTTAACCTTTTTTTTTTTTGCGAAAGTAAAAAGTAAAAACAAATGTGCTTCATTTTCGAAAAAGCCCGCGCTATAGCCCCAGAAGCCTTTGCGCATCGCTGCGCTATACGCCTCTGACTACTTTGCTTTGGCGTTTGCTATATGATACTTATTCTCTTGACAGATAGGTTTAAGATGGAGCGACAACATTACGCTGGAATGTCATGCTATCTTAACTTGGTTGTTAGTGGTGACTGGTGAGCTCTTACTTACTAAGTTGAGACATTTTATTATGTTATATATATACTTAGTAGGGTTGGTGAAGATATCGATTGATTTGCTGCCGTGACCCTAAAACATGAATTTGGTTAAAGTTTGTTGTTTGTATAAGTTTATAATTGTTGTTAGTTTATTAGGGGTTATGACTCCCTTATCCATGGAACCGGTTGGGCTGTCCACTTACTGAGCATGTTAATTGAGGTCGACTCGAGTATGACTTGAATCTTCAAGAGCTCGAATTAAGCTTACCCTTCAATTAAGCCATCGAGTTTATTAATTTTGTTTAATTATTCTATGTTCACTCGTCTAAATACTAGTACCTTGTTACTAACCTAATAAAAATTTGCTTAATAAGTAGCACACCAATTAAGCGAGGGACATGAACAATAGATAACTTTTCTAATGTTAAACTTGGGTAAAATTGCATTTTTAAGTCCAATAGACTAGATCCTTAATACTTTTGATTCTGCGTTTCACGAGATTCTAATTCTACCTCTGGTCCTAAGTTTGTAAAAATATTTTGCAGTTTGGTCTTTACATGTACTCAGTAACAAAAAAAGTTTCAGTTTTGTCACGTGCAATATTTTTATGTTCCATGTATAAGCAATAGACGTGTAAGAATTTAAATTTTCGCTATTGAGAATGTGAATGACACAATGTTTAGTAACAATATATTTTGATTATCACTTTTTACGTATCATTAAATGTGAATAACGACAACTCAATCACAATGCGTGTCATTGATATATTTGTAAGTATGAAAGTAAGTTTAGTAACAAACTTAAGACATATAAATACACCAGAGTAAAAACAAGCAACTTTTTCTTAAAAATATCAGCAAACCATAAAGTAAACAGAGCTATTGGCCTTGGCCAACTTATATTTATGAAAGCACGTGAAGATAATGGTTGTTAAATTTGGTACGGTCTAGCCTTTTCTATTCTTATATGTCGCAAGAATAATTGTCAGGCTTTAACTTGATCTTTGCTGGTCTCGCCATGTAATAAATTACATCCTATTTCAAAATTAAGTTGATGGTTGGTCGAATTTATTAGAGTATTTTCATTACTCCAATTTAAAAGAAAAAGATTGTACAAACTACCGTATCAAGTGATCTAATACCTTTTAGAAATTTGTGTATTAGTTAATTGTCTGTACTAGTAGCATGTTAGTTCCCCTTTGAATTAGTTTAGCTTTTATCAGCATTAAGAAATTAAATGTTGACATTGACAAATGTAAGTTGGAATAATTATCATGGTACTTGGTCGGCCCACGAGAATAATATATAAAAGAATGTTAAATTATACTAAAATTAACCTCAATTGTTAATACACATCTCCACTTGATATATATGCAGCTGATCACATGTTCCTCTGTTTCCCTCTGTGTGTATTAATTATTTTTTCATTCAGCAATTATATAAGTTAACATCAATGGGGGAGGTCAAAACATGGCTTGAAAATCATTCAATCCTGTCCAACTCTCCTTCATTTTCATCTTCTTATGCTTCAACCACAAGCCGTGAAACACAGATCAGTACACCAGCGCTGTGTCTGTGTGTAGATTCAAGTCTTAATAGCCTTGAATATTCCAGGGCCTCTACAAAAACCAGCAATTGCGGCATTGCATCCCTCAATACCTTAACTCCACAAATCAGCTGCCTTGCATTACACATGACTAATAACACTCTTTATGCTGCATCCATGAATGAAATAAATGTCTTTGATTCAACAACTTACGAACTCATAGATACGTTCGGGGGGGCAGGTTCAGGTTCGGTCAAGTCCATATCTTTTAGCGGAAATAAAATCTTCACAGCCCATCAAGATTCCAAGATTAGAGTTTGGAAGCTGGTAATCACATCAAGTAATCACAAAAAACACCAATTAATCTCAACACTCCCCACGGTCAAAGACCGTTTGTTCAAATGTATGGTCCCAAAAAACTACGTCCAAGTTAGGCGCCACAAGCAGAAACTTTGGGTCGAGCATTCAGACACTGTCTCGGGATTAGCAGTTAACAATGATGTTGGATTGTTGTATTCAGTTTCATGGGATAAGAGCTTGAAAGTATGGAACAATACTTCATCGGATATTCATTGTCTGGAATCTGTTGATGTACATACTGATGCCGTCAATGCAATTGTTGTTGATTCCGTCGATGGAACAGTTTACACGGGCTGTGCCGATGGAGAGATAAAAGCATGGAAAAGATCTGGTGATAGTAAAAAGCATCTGTTGGTAGCAAGTTTAAGGAAACACGAGTCGAGCGTGAACGCATTGGCATTGATGACGAATGATGGGTCGACGGTGTTGTGTTCCGGAGGCGGGGATCGAGTGATTCTTGTTTGGGAGAGGGAGGAAAGTGAAAATTATATGGTGGTTAGATGTTCTTTGATGGGACATAGAGGTGCTGTTTTGTGTTTGATGAATGTAAATGGCGTAGTGGTTAGTGGCTCATCTGATAAAACTGTGAGAATTTGGAAATATGGGAAAGACGATTATTGTTGTTTGGCGATTCTTGAAGGGCATTGTAAACCCGTCAAGTCTTTGGTTGCAGTTTCAGGTGGAGATCATTTTGATGATAATTATTTGTCAGTTTTTAGTGGTAGTTTGGATGGACAAATTAGGGTGTGGAAGGTTATGAATATTAATTTCTGATGACACAAATTGAAGTCTGTTAAGCTAGCTGTCATTATTTTTATTGGTAAACATTATTTATCTATATAATTAAGTCATTGTAATTTCACATTTGCAGGCAAATATATTTATTTATATATATATAGAGAGTATATATTTTCATATATAGGTTGGTTTTAATCATGCATTACGTACATGAGGTTTTAATTAATACTATGGATGTTTTCTGCATATATAATATGTCTTTGTTATCAGATTTATTGATGTAATAGTATTCAAATTGGTATTCTTAAACATCATGTGTGTGAAGTTGAAGAATTTATTTGTTTCTTACTATCATAATGCATATGATCAATTGAATTAATTAATCTCATAAAGAGAAATGACAACTCGGTTATGAATTTTATTTCCAGTTTTTTGTTTTGAAGAGGACCATTTAATTGTTTACTACTAAATGTTACATATACAAAAAAGGAACTATGAAAGTTGTCTTCCCACATGGGGGCCCTAATGTTATGTTGCTTCAATTTGGGATTATATATAAAGCTAGCTAGCTAGTAAACACATAGGCTACATTTGTTGTCAATTAGTTAAGAAATCAAGAAAAGTGGGGATTTCATTGGCAATCATGCACACATGAGACATTGATTTTTTGCGCAGAAAGTGCATGCAAATTTATATACTAATTTGAGTATTTATATTCTACCAATGATATTCTAGGCAGAAAGTACTGCAAATGTAACTCATCCCAAAATGTGTATAAACAAAAAGACTTTTCAAACAAGTATGTTATTGGAGTTTCCAATCCATGTGAGATGGATGAAGTCTAATAACTATTTACTAATAATAACTCATTTACAAAGCCTCATAAAATGAATGTAATAACCATAAATATAATTATAATACACAAAAGTGAGATAAAATATCTTAATTTAAAATAATTTGACGAATTCAAATTCAATGATTACTCAATATGAGATGGGGAGGCTCGCCCAGGTATGTTAAGAGTTTGAGTGCGTGCATGTGATGCAAGGTGTGCCATTTGACTTCTGCACATTCTTAGAAATTAGATAAGAATAAAAGCTTAGTAGATGTTACAATTTTTTAAGAGTTAATGTACAATTGTTATTTATAAAATAACAAAAGCAAGAACTTGCTTGCTTGCAATAGTTGTGTTTTTCTTTTGTCAGCACAGGAGAATACACATTCCAGTTAAGTGGGAGACAATTATATATAAAGAATGTAGTAGACGACACTATTACTACATTAAATAAAAAAAGTTTATAACCATGTTAGTAATAATTTTATTAAAGCATTTTCTCTCACCTTTACTTTTTGTACGTAAGAGCTTGCGTAATCACGTAGGAAACTTCAATAACATAATCAATTTTTTTTAATTTTTTTTGGTTTTCATTGCTTTTAATTCGAATATATATATATATAATATGTGGAACCTCTCCCAATAGAGATTCGAATTTGGGTCGCAACTTTGGAATAGTTTTCAAATTAATTTTATCATTCATTCATAATAAGTTGGTTGATGGATTTATAATATTATTATTGGCCAATTTAGTTATGGGATTATTGCATTTTTTGTTCCATAACTATAGTCCATTGGCATTTTTACCCCGTAATTTTTCGGGCTGACACATTTGGTGCCACATCTTCAACATCAGTGGCAATTTTAGTGCCAATTGAGGCCCAATTTTAAAATTGGCCCGAAATTTCCCCATGTGCGGGCCAAGTGACATGAAAAATAGGGATTTTGACCATTCAACATCTTTTTCATTAAAAATGAAAATATCAAAATTCAAAATCCTAACTTTTCCTATCAAATTCACCAAACATTCTCTTAAATAAATTTTTACCCGCCTTCTTCTTCTTCCCCAAATAAAAACATCCAAGTAGCCTAGTTCTTGGTTGTTGGAAATAAATTATTTTTTTTAATGAAAAATACTTTGAATGGTCAAAATCTTCAATTTTCATGTCACATGGCCCGCACATGGGGGAATTTCGGGCCAATTTTGAAATTGGGCTTCAATTGGCACCAAAATTGCCACTGATGTTAAAGTTGTGGCACCAAATGTGCCAGCCCGAAAAGTTACGGGGTAAAAATGCCAGTGGGCTATAATTGTGGTACCAAAAATGCAATAATCCCATTTAGTTATAGAAGTCTGCTCAACTTAGACTTAATTACTTGGGTGGTCCAACTCATTCCGATAAGCAATCAATTACCACAATTCTATGAACTCAATCTCTTATGGAAAAATAAAGATGAAATAAGAACTATTTATATATAAAGATGAAATACGATTGAGAGAAAAACACTTTTGATATCAAATTTTAGTCCAAAAAATACATTTGGTATCAAGCTTTTCGAAAAATACATTTCATATCATGATTCATACCCTCTTGACATAGTTAGTTTTGCCGTCAATTTTCAGACAAAATTCAGCACGTGCCTGTTAAATTGACAATGGGAGGTAAAACATGCACGAGTTTTAAAGACCCACCATTGTTAACTTAACGGGCACGTGTTGAATTCCGTCCGAAAATTGATCAGGAAAACTAAATGTGTCAAGTGGATGTTAATCATGGTATGAAATGTATTTTTTCGAAAAATTTGGTATCAAAAGTGTTTGTCTCAAAAATAAAAACTATATATTTCAAAACAATTACTTGTGTGTTTTTCATAATATAAATTATTCCTTTAGATAATGACCTGTGGCCAACTTATGTGGTAAAATGTATATATAACCAAGGTTTAGTCTCATTGAGGGTCCCTATCCTGGCCTAGCCTCCCCACAAAAAAAAACTCCAATATATATATATATATAGTTCAAATCCCACCTAATATTTTCATAATTACAACCTACGCTAAATTTCTCATCGATCACTTACTTGATTTGATTCGAATCCCTTTAGTAGGTTAGCCTAATTTTTTAATTTATTTAAAACCTAAATAAATGTTTGATAGCTGAATTAATTACCATAATTAATTGAGACTAAATAGGCAATTGTATGACTATTTTAAAATAATTACATGCAACAGCATCAAAGAGGATAAGATTAAGTATATTATCATGTAATTATAAGTTATAACTAATCCAACCACACTAATCCGTGCTTACTGAAAATCTTGCGCATCTTGCAAACATGTTACCGATACTTAAATATTCAATTAATTATAAATTTAACAGAACTTGTGTTTATGTTTTGGAAATACTTGTTGTCCGTTGGATTTTCCCAAAATATTCCTCTTAGATTGATTAGTACATATTCCCTCTGTCCCTAATTATCTGTCGTTTTAGAGAAAAAAATTTGTCTCAAATTATTTGTCACTTTAGGATTTCAATACACTATTAATTACTCCCTCCGGTTTATATTAATTGGCACATTGTTACTTTTCACGCAGATTAAGAAACATCATGATTAATCACTTTTACATGGTAAAATGTCAAAAATACCCTTCCTAGTGACTCTTGAGCTTTCCAACCTAGATGTAAGAGAAGGACAAAATTGGAAAACATTGCATTGGAAATCCAAATATGCCAATTAATATGAAACATAAAAATTTGGCAAATGTGCCAACTAATATGAACCGGAGGGAGTACATATTTTAGGTATGTAAGAGAAAAAGTAAGAGAGAGAGTGTAAAACTTGAATAACGTGTAAATAGCTAATGGTGAGATAAATAAATAATAAGAGTATTTTAGGTATATAGTTTACTTTTTCCCTAAAACTGAGGCTATTTAGTAGGTACCTTAATATGTGTGAAAACATGTAAAGAAACAAGACAAATAATTTGAGACAGAGGGAGTAATACCCTACACGCATTGTCACTGTTAATTATTAAAATTGGAATTTATGGTGACTTTTTAACTTATGTACCAATGAAATATAATCGAATAGGATTTCTGACATAATTTGTCCCTAATGGGCTTGAAGATAAATAAAAAAATACTAAGTTTCCATTGTAGAGGAGATGCCTAATTAAAGAGTTCAACGACAAAGTACATGTATACTAATTTATTTATATGGCTTGAATTTTTTTGGTGTTTTACATCATGTGTTATTTAGGACAAATGTGACCTGACAGTTAAAAAGAAATTAGTGAACCCTTCACTAAATTGATCTTAGTGAAAATTGATTTTATAAAATTGATATTTTGTTTAGTAAAACAAGAATTACACATTACATTAATATCACTAAATTATAAATTTTATTCTATTTCAATGAAATTACATAGAAAAACAACTACAAACACAGAAGTATTAAATTAGAAGAAAACCCACACGAGTGAAAACTGAACTCATAACCTCTTAATTATGATGTCTCAGCCTCACCATTAGGCTACAACCAGCTCATTGACATTTTATAAACTTTATTTATCAACATATTATATACAAGAAATTGATCCAAGTAAAACTGATTTTTTCAGATAGCTCTTTCAACGAAAACTAATTTGTACTCACTATGTCCCAAAAAATTTACTCCTAATTTTTTTTTTGGGACGTCCCAACTCCCAAAATAATACTCCATTTCTTAAAATGAAATTTCTTTTCTCAAAAATACCCTCTTCTAAAGTAATAATTTGACACAGTTAATTTCCAATCACTACTTTTAGGGTAAAAATGTAAAGATACCCAAAAGTTTCATTTTTTCAACTCTCACCTAAAACTCCGTACAAAACCAAAAGGGAGTAAAAATTTTGGGACGAAGGGACGGAGTATATAAGATGCTTATACAGAATCACAGTTTACTGAAATGTACATACAATTATACGAAAACTTTTGGGGTACATTTGTTTGAGTTTTTTCAGAGAAATTGTAGAGATTTGGAACTTTTTTGAGAGATTTTCTCGATTTTCATGTGTTTGAAAAATATGCTGAATTTTTATGTTGGGTTTTTGTGTTAGTGCAACATAAATCTAAAAATACTACATAATTTGTGAAAAACAAAAAATATTATTAATTTAATTTTTACTTTTCTTAAGAAAATAGTATGAAAATACTTCCAAAAAACTCAAGCCAATAAGGTCATGAATTTTGGGTATGAATAACGTGAGTATAGAATAGTTTAGCTAGCCACGAGACACACACCCTCCAAAAGTACATGTTGTTTGCGGGCCCGGTCCATGACTAGGCACCTTAAAGTATATACTTGGTCATATCTCATTTTCTAAGGGCTTCAAATTCTAGATGAATACTTTATCACACTTTTTAATTTAAAAATGACAAGTAAATTATTTGCATACATTGGCCGACGTAGGAGAGTGTCATGCACATTATAACATATTAATGTATGGTTCATTTTGTGTCATAGTTATAAATATTCATATTATGTCGATTGAAGTGTTGAAAAAAAAGTTTGAAATATTTGAATACGAAGATCAAACTATATTTTTTCGATCTAAAAAGCTAAAAAGGAGTATGTAAGATATACATTTTGTATGACATAGATTGAGGGCCATAGGGTCTATTTGGTTAGGTTTTGACTCGATTTTGTTGAGTTTTAGTTTTAAAAAATTGGTTTGGGTCCATTGAAACTTCATTTGGATTGAGTTTGAATGTTGAGATTTGGAGGAAAAAAAGTAGTTGGTAGTTGTAAAATATAAATTTTTTATATAGAAAAAATAGATGACAGGTGTCAAATAACTCAAATTATTATATTTTATAGATTTGAAATTGAAATTTGAGTTTTGAGTTTTGTCTCAGTTTCGCGAAACTGCAAGACTGGGCCACAACCTAACCAATTAGGACCTAAGTTTTATTTAGAGATAAAAAAGTAAGATCGCCAGTCTACACTGTTTGTTTATGCATTATATTAATAAGGATAAATCACTGCATAAAACATAATGCAATCATATTTCAGTTAGATAATGGGCCGAGGCTGAACGGCCCAACTTTTGTTTCTTTTTTGATAATTCAGCGGCCCAACTCAAAGTAAACAAAAAATAATAAATACTACCAAAAGAATGCCCTCATGCAGGATCGAACTGCAGACCTTCAGTTTACAAGACTGACGCTCTACCACTGAGCTATAAGGGCTTACATACTAAAAATTTACTATAACGTTATTTATTCTTTAAATGAATCCATATTTTGCTTCAAATACGTTTCCAGCTTGCTGCCCAACTTTAACTCATGCCTTTTATAGCTGGATTTCAATTTTTCTAAAAGTTCTTCAGAGAATGAGCATTTTGACACTACATAATTACTTACCAATGAATATGATTCATATACTAGTGTTTCATGTTTGTAAAATATGCAGCCAGTCCAAATGCACTAAGCTGAGTTGTTATTTTTGACAGAATGAACCGCTCAAGGAAAATATATCTTTTTTGTTGTTTTTAAAATCTAATTATCAAATGATGTACTGTATTATCAAAGACAGTAAAATATTTTATTGTTAACTACCTTGTAGTCTGTAGTAGAGGTGTTGATGACACCATTGCTGAAGTAAAAGGTTCTCTCAAAGTAAAAGCAATTCATCTTTTGATGATAATATATAAAATCCATTGAGCACCTACTTTCATTACACAAGAATCTGCAAGATTTTTTGGACTTATGACAGCTTAATGAATTAACATTTTGATATGCATCATAACAAATAATCATCTAATTTATAGATCAAGTATAACTAATGCTTGATCTGCGATAACATGCACCGAGCATCCTTACTATTAGGCCTCTCTTTTGGATTATCCAAAGTGCAAAAACAAGCAACCTTAAGAACCAAAAGCATCTGCTCTTCATACCCATTCCCCAAAAGCCTCTCATCAATTGCCCTTTGAGGCTCGTCGGAAGTCATCACATTTCTCATCCACTTAACCAAACTCATCTCATCCGTATGCTGAAAAAAATCATCAGACGGCAACTTCCCCTTCACGAGAACACCTAACACAACCCCAAAGCTATATACATCGCACTTATCAGTAAACTTATTGGTCTGGTAATACTCAGGAGCAATGTAACCAACCGTGCCTTTCACGTTTGAAGTTGTAACATGCGTGTGAGTATCAGGGACCGCTTTCGCAAGCCCGAAATCCGCTATTCTCGCCTCCATTTCATCGTCCAATAGGATATTCGCAGGCTTTAAATCTCTATGAATTATGGTAGGAGTATGACTTATGTGGAGATACTCAAGCCCTGCAGCCACGCCAAGAGCGATTTTATACCGTGCAAGCCAATTTAGTTCCGCTCTACCCTCGGCTACGTGTTGGAGGTAATCTTGTAAGCTTCCATTCTTCATGTACTCGTAAACGAGGAAATGGCAATCATGGCGTGGGAGATGGGCTAGTAAAGGGACTAAATTCCGGTGCCTAATTTGGCCTACAGTTTGGATTTCGGATCTAATTTGGCGTAGCTTTTTGTTTAAAAGCTTGCTATCTTCATCCGCGAGCTCTTGTTCTACTTCTCTAGGGGGTTGGATAATCTTCTTTATGGCGATTTCTTTGCCATTACTTCCGGGTAAAACGGCTTTGTAAACTTCACCACAACCACCTCTACCTATAATATCAAGTGATGCTAAACCGTCTTCTTTTTCAAGAAAAGCTAAGTCCTCTGGCTTTTTAATCATGGGGCTGAATATTTTCAAGGCCGAGTCTTTACTACGCCCTCGAATCAAGAACACGAGGAATCTGAAAAGGAAAGAGAACAGGAATCCGGATATACTCCCTACTAAAACACCAGCCAAGAATCCGACAACCGACCCCACAATTTTTCTTTTGTGGTTCTTGTGATGCTTGTGGTGGAGTGGAGTTCCCGTGGGGGATGGGGCCTCGGCGCCATTGGATTCTTGACTCGAAGAAGGAGACATAGCTGAGTGAAAGGATTGGTTTCTGTCATTTGAAGTTTCAACAAAAACATAACGTTTTGGGGTGTTCTCTTCGATTTGGCTCAGCAAAGGGACATGAGTACTATCAACTAAACTGTTTCCGGATACATTAATGAATCTGAGATTCCGAAAAGATTTCAAAGAAAGAGGCACTTTTCCAACAAACATATTATCAGCAAGATCGAGTTTTTCAAGGTTGGGAAAGTATTTCAAGAATCCAAGACTTCCTACAAACTTATTTGACGACAAATCTAGGAGTTGGAGGTGGATTAATGACGACAACCCAGACGGGATTTTGCCGGAAAATTGATTTTTTCCGAGGTTTAGCACCTCGAGTTTCTGGCAATGAACAATTTGAGATGGGATTTGGTCAAAGAGTTGGTTTTGTGATAAGGAGAGTTCTTTCAACTCGGATAGTTTACCAATGGCAGGGGAAAGTCTACCCTTAATCTGCTTTGACTCGAAAACCAAGCGAGTGATTCTGAGAACAGAAGTATGATTTTCCATTCTGAGTTCACAGAATATTCCGGTGGAATCGCATGGATTCCGAGCCGGAGCATGGGGGATGTTAAAGTCTCTGTGGATGAGCCAAAGGGCATTATGGTCAGAAGGGAGAAGAGTTGGTTTTGATATGACTAGGAAAATTAGAGTGAAGAAATAGAGGAGAGTGAAATGGGATATAAGCTTAGTAGGAGTGGAAGACATTTTGCGGTGGCGGCCGGTGGAGGAAAGAGCTGTGGTGGTGGTGGTGGTGGTGGTTAGTTTGAAATGGTAGTTGGGGTGTTTTATAATGGGAAATTGCCTTGCTGTTGACTTTGGAAAATCAACCATTGTTTCTAGTCTCCGGTCTCCACTCTTGTGGAAATTTTTAAGTTTTTCTTTCGAGTTGACCTGCGAATTTCCTATTTTGGCCCTCTATGGTTTCATTTTTTGATAGTGTTCAAAATAATTTATGACAACCTCTCTCAAAAAAAAAAAATAATAATAATAATTTATGACAACAAAATTAGCAAAAAAAAAATGCTGGTAATTTGGAGAGTTTTTCAGTTCAGAGTAATTAGTTGTAGCTTCACAAATATAAGATCATTTTCAAAATTCAATTCATAACTCATCGAACTGATCAAAGCCAAAAAATGTTTCTATATAGAAAGGCCGATTGCAGACTTGTTTCCTTGATTCGAGGGAATAAACATCTTTTGGGGGCAATTACTTCCTCCATTTTTTTTTATTTTCGCTTTAGAAAAAAAATTGTTTACTTTTATTTGTCGTTTTAGGATTTCAATGTAAAATTAATATTTTTTACTAATACTTGTCATTAATGTTAATATATGCTAAGATTATTTTATGAAAAGGGTATTTTGAAATTTTTGCTAAGTTGCTATGTATGACATTCCTTAATTCGTGTGCAATCCTCCAAAAAGACAAATAAAAAAAATGAAGGGAGAGTACTACATTATATCATATATTTACGCAATTTTACTTATATTTAATATTTTTTAAACTGTTACATTGCACTATGGCAAGTCAAACATATTCCTAAATGAACAATAATAATTATATTTTTAAGAAAAATCACACTTTAAAAAAATCTAGTTTTTTTTCTCATTTAACATCGTAATGACCACCGATCAGTCAAAAATTGTGAATCACAATCGTTTAAAAAACTTAGAGGAAAGTGTGATCATAAAATTGATTAGAGAGTAAAAATTTCAATTGTGATTTTCTATTCATCATTATTGGAAAGAATTCTTATGCATATTTGTGTAGAGAAAAGAACAGTTTGGCATATGTATTTTAGTCTAGCTTATCGTGTTGCTTAAAAAGGGATTTTTGCACGTCACCCCCCAATTTTTTTCAGTTTTCGCACATTCCCCCCCAAAACGCCTTAAATGAGCCTCTCCCCCCTGGTTTTAAGTTAGTTGTGCACTTACCCCCCAGTCATAATTCCGGCCAAGTCTTCCACCGGAACTGAAGCATTTGCAGAAAGGTAAGATTGCCCTCACCCTTATTTTCTTCCTAACCCCAAAACCTTGTTTAAAATGCACGAATTGAAGGTGATAAAGGAATTTGGGGTTATATCAATTTCTTTCCCAATTTTCAGAAATTGAGTGAATTAAGATCAATGTTACAGATTCAATATTGTCTCACTCACAAAACACATGATTCAAAAAATTAATTTCTGAGACATCCCTTGCTTTCGTATTCCTTTTTTATTGAGGGGCCTCCATTTTTAATTAATTTTGAAAATATTATATCCCCTTCACAAATGGAAATGTCCCATTGATTTTTTCTTCGTCTCAGTGCTCGCACTTCAGTTTCTTTTTTCAATTTGTGAACTCTATACATTTACAAACATTTTTTTTTGTGTGTATAAAATTGTGTGAGTATATATACACACAAAGAAATGCTTTTCTTTTTCCCACCTCTTTGGACTTGATGAGCTGAATGGAACAAATGTTTTTTTAGAAACAAATATCATTATATTTAAGGCACTTCAACCAACACAATGTTTAGAGTAGTTGAAGGTTAAGAATTACAATTCAAAGAATCAACTAATGCTAATTTTGCAATAGATTGGGATGCTTCATTGCCTTTCTGCAAATGCTTCAGTTCCAGTGGAAGACTTGGCCGGAATTTTGATTAGGGGGTAAGTGCACAACTAACTTAAAACCAGGGGGGAGAGGCTCATTTAAGGCGTTTTGGGGGGGAATGTGCGAAAACTGAAAAAAATTGTGGGGTGACGTGCAAAAATCCCTAAAAAAATTGAAAGTTATATAGACTTACATGACCAACTGCGTATGTCCACACAATGACGATAACAAGAACAAAATAATTCAGCGTAATTCTCATAATTATAATTGTTTTTGGGTGGAAGGACCAAAATGGAAAAGGAAAATTTGGGACTTTGTCAATACAAAAATTAGAAAGAGATATAGAGTTAATGTTTCGTCATTTTGTGCTTAATTTTTTTGTGAAAATGTAGGTATGAAACCTCAATGACAAGTTCACATGTATTTTGACTTGATATATACTTTGAAATATAAATAAATAACGTTTATTCCAAAGTGTTAACTTATATTTAATATTTAATTAATTTAATTTTAAGCTTGGATTGTCAATTAAGTCGGGCATTCCCGAAGTCCGATGACTCGGCCCGATTGAATTTGACCCTAACTCTAATAGTTATGAGTTGGGTTTTCGAGTCATTATTAAAACCAATAAATTTATGAGCTAAACTTGAGTCTAATAAAGTTCAATCCGAACAAAGCTCGAATATATAATTATTTAAATAAAATTTATTGAGTTGATTATATTACACAATCGGTTTATGAAAAAAATGCCATTTTCTAATATTGACATCAAACTGGAGAAGGGGATTCTTTTTGAATTTTCCTTTTTGCAATTTATTATTTTAAATGCTACTATTAATTATTGATATGATATTAAGGTTATTTGAAGCGAGAATTTTTTTAACACGTAAACCATCTCCCAGATATATCAATTGTATCAGTATATCAATCATAACTAATGTGTTTGCAGTGTCAAAGGAGAAAATAATTAACAAATAGGGAAAAAAAAAAAAGGAAAGTTAAAACAAATAGTCAAATAAATTGAAACCTGTAAAACGTTAAAAGGGTTTTTTTTTTTTCCAATTTCTAAAATGTCAGGGAGTTTCCTGTAAAACGACTAAATCTCAGGGTCCAAAGTTCGACCGTAAATCAGCCTAACGTGAGAAAAGGGAACAAAAATAATATTTCATGTATTACACAATATAATAATAGCATAAGCAAGTGATATTGCTACGTTTTCAATTTAATCCACCTCTCTATTAGTGCGAAGAATAATTAATGGTTGGAGCCCAACGAATGGGCTCTACAAATTAACAATAGGCCAATATTTTCTACAGACTAACAGACTTGACTTGACTTAATTTGCTTAGCTGCCTGCCATCTCCTATTTTATGTTTGTTTTCATTTACTCATATTTCCCACTTGCTGACTGTCCAAACAAGACCTAAAATGTTCAAAGAACATATTATTGATTATTCGAGTAAAGCATGTTATTCGTCAATTACATCATATTAAATTTTCGTCTTTTTTATTTTTTATGTACTCTTCTCCTCCTTTATCCTCATATGTTTCTACAGTTCATAAGGATGACATGTTGTAGTGAATTTGAACTTGTAATACCTATTAAAATAACGAAGAATAATTTAATCTTTTCATCGAAAGATTATAACCTAGTGACAAAGTTGTATGAACTAATGTGAATATTTATCTAGTTTAATTAAAATTCTATTAATTGGTTTAGGTTTATCTTAGTAACTTGCTATAATAATTCAAATAAATTTTATGATTAATGTAATAATATATGATTAATCTTGGGCGAGAGAAAATAGTTAGACCGTTGGAAGTGGGATAGGCATAGGCCTATAACAATTGGGGCCCAAAAATGGGGATTGTAACGGGCCAATTAGTTATCATACTAAGAATCTTATAAGGCCTTTCAGTTACCAGTATAAATGGTTCGTGCTTCCTAATTTCCAACTCGGGCCAATGTATAAATGAACTGCAACTTGAGAATTGAGACCATAATTAATCTCAAATAAATTTTTTGGTAGACTTAATTAGCAGGATTAGTCCTAAGTGTTAAATAGTTTTTGCGCGTGTATGTGATGTAAAGAAAGGTATTTTCGCATAGCTGACATCGTGCAATCAATTTGAGGTTTTTTTTTTTTAATGGTAAATATGAGGGCAAAAAGTCAGAAGATAGAAATAAATTCCTTTCTTTAATCAGTGCTAAATGCCTTTAACTGCAAGTAATTTTGCACACAAAAATTCTGCACTATATAAAAGCCGATTGGTAGCTTCAAATATAACACTAGCTTTATATTAGTTTCAGGTAGCCTCTCTGTTTTACTCACTCATTTCTATACATTTTCATGACTCCAGGTAAATCTTTATCCCTATTACTCCAGGTCATTAACTTCTCAGGTGAGATATTTAGACTTTTAAGATTTTTTTTTAGTATTATTATTTGATATCTTACTTAGCTATCGATATCTTTTAATTTATTATTGAAGTACCAGGTGAGTCAAGTTGGCAGGCAGTTTTTTGGACAATAATTAATTATTGGAGTTCCAGGTGAGTGAAGTTCTACTTCTTGTTTGGAAAATACTTTGGATGTTAATTTATTTGTTTATCATGTTTATCTACAGCTTGTTGAATAATTGCCAATTTCATAATTGACTTGGTGAAATACTGAAATTGCAACAACAATGCATAGTTTAATTTTGTAGAAAATAATGTGCCTACCCCGGTGGATTCAATTAATTCGGGTGCTGGAGAGGACAATTTTTTGTCCTATTATGCACATGTATTTATCATCCAACCCCTATGGATATAATCCATCGATATAGGATAAATGTAACCGAATTGCATTGTCAATGTTTAGGAACTTTGGTCAAAAAGGAAATAGAACATATCTTGTGAATTCTTTAGCATATATTCTAAAAAAGAAAAAGAATCTTTAGCAAATTGTGGCATAGGCCCGACTCAAACTTATTAAAGGCCCATTTACTCAAGTAATGGCTGACATGTTCCTCAGTGGCTCATTCTAGGAATTTTTTGGACTTCCTCAATTTATGTCTAATTTCTCATATAATTCTAGATCAAATAAGTTTCTCAAAAGAAAATTTCAATTTTTCTGAAAAAAAGAAAAAAAAAATTCAATATATTATCTTATCTTTATCTTGTAATCGGATAGCATTATTAAAGCAGTGACTGATTACAATACATGTTCAAAATACAATTGTTTTCTCTTTCAAATATAAAAGTTATACAAATATTATATCGAGTGATATTAGCTCTTTTCTTTTGAAGGAGACATTAAAGACACAATTTGAATTAGTTTTCAATAGTAATAGTAAGAGGTTAAAAAGCGGCCAACAACATAGAAGCATGAGTATTTATCAAGCAAGGTATCATATTAGTTTTAAGCCTAACGGTAATTCAATTGTTATTGGTGTGGGTATTTGCTCTAGTTCTTGGTTTTGGGTATCATATGAGTATTTGATTCCACTAATATGTATATTTATTCTAGTTTATTACTAGTATTTGGTAATTGCCTACTACTATTTGTATTTCTTTACACTTTGACAGTCATGTAAATAATTTATGATGAATATATATTTACATAATTTCTGATGAATATATTTAAAAGAACAAAAAAAATTGGGGAAACTACTCCACTCTTTGAAACACCACTTTTAATCATGTATTTCTTTGCCCTCATATTATAAACAATGAACCATTGATCAAATATTGAACATAAGCTTAACTCTAAACCTACATAATAGTTCAAGAATGCCAATCTTCTTCACTGTTGAAACTAAACAAGTCCAAAAAAAAAGAACAGAACAATCAACTAGACACACAATATTTATTAGCACACTCAGCACATGACAAAATCTGCATAGCAAATTTACTAAAAAAAAAAATCACTCTTTGGATCATCAAGAAGTTCACAGGCCATAAGTACAAAAAAAATCCCTCAATCATCACAACAACGGTACATGAAGTACTTCTCCATCGGGGTATGACACTCTGCACAAACCACCATCTCCGGAACATCACCATCAAAACCAGGAAGAATAAGTCGACTACAATGCTCATGAGTTTGATGGCCATCTAAATACTCGTTTAGCGCTGGCACGAATCCCTTTCCCTTTGCATTCTCAGCCCAAGTCTCAAAATCCATCAAACTCTTCATCATTGTGTCGCCTTTAGCCCTTGCCATGTCACGAGTTTTTGATCCCGACCCTTGACTGATTAAAGCCCATCCTTGATCACCTTCAGCAAATGTGAGTAGTGAAAGTACTTCTCCGAGAATGTGATCACTTTGTAATGTGGTGGTTGAAATGGTTGCTCCGTGATGAGTCTTTGAGTACATCATGCTCTCTAGTCGAGTCCAAAAGTACCATATCGATGTGAGGTCATTCCAGCAGTGGCTGTGTTGGTTTGTGGTTATCGTTTCATTGAGCTTTCGTAGTCGCTCTCTACTCATATTCTTTCCTATATAAACCATGTCAAAGTTAATTTGTGCGGCTTTTGCAACATCTCTTGCTTTGTTTGTGAATTCATGGATCCAATCCATGTTTTCTCCTCCATATAAACATATGACCTTTTCTTCCTTTATCTACAATATCAAGATTCATTTAGTTAATATTCATAGGACTAATGTAAGTGGAAAATTCTTACCTAGACTCTATGACTAGGAACTACATAACATCATCACCACATCATTCATTGTGGAACCAAATGAATGTTGTGGTGTTATTCTTAGCCACAAGGTCTAGGTAAGAATTTTCCAAATTAAGTTATGCAAAATTGTATTTACCCAAGTGAGTATGGATCTATCGATCCCATCCACCACAAGTTCGAGTCTCCATTTTTCTGTCTCCCACTTTGTTAACTCTTTTGCACTAGTGAAAGGGTATGCCAAATTACCCCATATCCAAACCATGTGTGATGCATTAGGGCTACCCATTTTACCATGTGGATCTAAAGACACGAGAATCGGCTTCTTAGTGTAGTGCCATTTCTCCTTGATGTAACTTACAGCTGCTGGCTCGAGTAGGCTCGGGTGATGTAGCGTGTACCAAGGCATCATTGATTGTAACTCCATAAATTTATGTTCATCCCCTTCATTCCATGTGTTTAATCTTTCCAAAATTGGCAACCATACAATTTCATATTGAAATTCCATCCTACTTCTTGATTCTTGATAAATATGACCAAGAATTAGGAGCTGATCATGGAGTATTTCAAGATCTGATATTAGTAATAAAACTGTCTTTCCTACGAAAGATTCAACGCCAACCTGTTTACATGAAGAGACCAAGTTAAAACCTTTTGAATAATCGAGGGGCGAGATTATAAAATTATGCGTACCCTTGTAGTCTTGTTATTTCCAAGTATGAGTGGAAGTATATCGTCTTTGAGGTAGATTAAGTGCTTAAGTATCCTCTGGTTGTCCGAGTGTGGTGCTGTCTCAAACAAGTGCACGAGTGTTTGAAAGTACTCGTTGTGTTTCTTCTCATCTGCATTTTTAATAATGCTCTCTAGAATACAACTCATTGTCTTAAGGAAGCATTTAAATTGACATAAAAAGTTAACAAGTTTTTACCTATATGTTGATAACAGAGAGTGAGTTGTGTGTTGAGATGATCAAGTAAATTAGACAACCTGTTACCTAAGCTAGATAGCTCCCATGTTTCTGCAGTTAATGAAAATACCCTGCAATTTTGTACATAAAAGGATATTAACACTTTATTTCTAATAGAATCAATGTAAAATAAACGAATTTTCATGGCTTACTCTCGACTAAGGCCTAGAACTTCTTTGTGTTGAGCTGCGCAAGCCACCAAACTTCTTATGATCCAATAAACAGCACTCGGGATATGAGTCATTGCCATTGTCAATGGCTCTGCATCATCTGATATGTATTTAGATGGAAGATTCTGGAACTTAGCAATGCATTTTGTAACTTCCAATGCCTTTTTCAAGAGATCGTTTATCATTTCAAATTGGGATTTCAGCAAATCAGAAAGCTCAATCATGTCTGGTAATTGCTTGAGTAGAGCCACCGATTTGGCAAGTGGATTTCTTGCGAAAAGCTGGACTAGCCAGAATTCGCCATACTTAACAGCAAATGATGCTAATGAAATCACAGCTTTTGCTTCCCATGAATAGCTTGATAACACTTTGAGTATCGCCATAGTTGATGCGTGTGCTTCTCCACCTGAACACTTACACGACAACTGAGAAAACGATGATTCAGAACTTTGTGGACGAGCACGAAAACTAGAGCTTAAAAAAGTTATAGTACTTTATATTTACCTCACAAGAAATCTTGTCCAATACACAAGCCAAAGGGTCTTGGATTTCGTCAAAGCTAGAAAAGGCTGCCTTTTCCTCCAGTGTATATGTGTCATTGTTCGAGCCCTGGAAACGACTCAAAACAAGTCAATGAACAAAGATAAGGTAAGAAGAAACACATTTAGAAAGGGGAAATTAAAATGCAATGAACCGTACATTTAAAATGCCATCGATTCCAGGGGAAACGCGATTGAGGATATCCTGAATGACGAGAAAAATGGACTCAATATCGACCAGGCGACCATCTTGATCATGAGTTGCCTGGATTTGGTTTCTGAGTGAACTTTCATCTGACAATGACATCATCCTACGGTCATGTCGAATCAATTGTTGATTTTTAGTAGAATGGATGACACTTGTCATTTTCTAGTTTTCCTTTTTTCCCCCTTTTTGTGTACTTTCAAAGAATTTCTATTATGCTGTATTTTTTTACAAGATACAAGTGAAGTAATATATAGTGATTAGAAAGGGATAAAGAGATGTTGAATCAAGTTCCTTGCTTGTAAGGGAGTGCTAATAATTAGCTAAAGCTATTTCCAACTGGCCCTGGCCTATATATATACTCCCCATCTTTAAAACAACTTCAATTTTTAATTATTGCACTTATGGAGAAATCTTCACTGCACTAAAATGTTAAAATAAACTAAAGGCAAAGTGCATGCAAGTTCATTCCTGTTGTATATATACTCAGGCTTCCACAGGAAACTTCTAAAGAGGAAAAGTGAAAAAAGAAAGAAAGAGAGAGATGATACATCTTTGCTGTTTTGGGTATTAAAAAAATAAAAGTTCTTTAATTTGATTTACATAATGTGCATAATCTGGTAGCTACATTACTTCTTTACTTGGCAGAATAGCAAAAGCAAAAAAGAATGTAAATGGATCTATTTTATGGGCCACAGAAGCACATTCTCAATTCGTGGGCCTGCAGCCTTATATAGCATGGAGGTACTACCAATCATACAAGGGGCCTATATTAGTTCTATACTTTTGTTAGGGTTGCAAATGGGTCGAATTGTGTTGGACCAGACCTGACCAGATTCAATCTCATTTTGTTGAGTTGAATTCAAATTTTGCTCGAATCTAAATTTTTTGACTCCATTTGATTTTATCAAAATTCTGTTGGATATCGGATTTTTTTATTCAATAGAATCTGCATTTTCAAAATGTTCACCAGTATTTTGTTTTCTTTCTAAAATAAGCTTGTTGACATTAGAATGTCATTTAATTTAGCTATATTTTTAAACTAATATTCATGTTTTAGATGAAAACAAAAATAAAATTACGAATGAAGTAACAATGGTAAAAAGTTATAAATGTAATAATAAAAAATTGTGTATGCATGTATATACATATATATTAATTTATTATAGGACACGAATCTTTCACGGTTCAAATCGAGCTAGATCCAAATTCGCTTAACGTATTTCGAATTATGAATTTCCATATTCTTATTAGATCCATTGGATACCTAACATAACAAAAATCCTAATAAATCTACATATTCAAACAAAATTCGGATTGATATCAGCCCCATACAAAACCCTACTTTTTGGGGTTTGTTTATTATGAGATAGCTGAAAAAGCTATCTCCAATAAGATAGATGATCTTTACCATTAAAAATCATCAAGATTAAATCCAGGCTACACAATTTTGTCCAAGGTAAAATTGATCAGTTGGGCCCTTTATTTTATTGGACAAATATGAAAATGAAAATTTACTTTTATACCCTTATATAAATATGTACAACAAGCACAAAACAAATTCTCATTTTTCTCTCCATCTTCCATGTACATCTTCGCTCCTCCTTAAAACCCTAGTTCTCAATAAAACATTCTCATTTTTCTCTCCATCTTCCAATTGTTCTCGGGTGATAAAAAATTCTTCTTTTTCTCAAATTAAGTTGTATATATTTCTATAAAAATGATCATACATTTAGTCTTGCGCTTTAAAAAATAAAAAGTTTTGGTCTTAATTATTTTTCGTGCTTTTCGTCTCATCCCTCCCCCATCCAATTGGGGACCAAAAAGTTGTGGGATGAGACTCATACAAAATATTAAATTACAAACGAAATTCGGTAAGATGATATATATAACTTTGGACGATTAAATTGTATAATGGAAGAGTTATAATTGACATATACCAGCTAGGATAGGATAGGATAATAAATATTAGAAGATGATCAATTTAATTGTCCTAATTACATAAACTGAAGAGATACATACCTAAATAATTTGTGGCAAAAGTCTGCTCAATGTTGTCCTCGGAGAACTCCAATTTATTTGACATTATGCCAGCATTGTTTCTGCACATTGTGCCAATTTGGTATATGATTATTATGTATATATATATATATATAGAATCGATCTATGAAATTAAGAACTCATAGAAAAGAGAAATCCAATATATAAATAAATACATACATGAGGATATGAAGCGGCAGTCTTAAAGATAAGAAGTCAGAACAAAATCTCTGTATTGAAGCAAATGAAGTCAAGTCTATTTCTGATATGATTATCTCAGCTTCTATCTGGATTCTCCTTTTCTATATTTTCCTTCAACTTCTCTGCTTTCTTTAAATCCCTTGCGGGAATTATAACTCTTACACCGATCTTAGCCAGCACCCTTGCAGTTTCCGCACCAATCCCAGAGGTCGCGCCTTAGAATCAGACCAAAAAATTAAAAGGAAATCAAAATTTGAACATTTCTGTAAAATGGTATTTAAAAATATGTTAATTAATTAAAGAGATTGAATCATAGTGACTATAGCAGTGAGATGAGGTGTTGGCCGCGGCATGGAACGCAAGCAATCTTCTGTGACTTGCTCCGCGGTCGTTTTAGAACCATAGCCACTTGGGCCAGCGATTCCGACCAAGTACTTCATTGTTGCCTTCATTATAGGAACAAAATTCAGAACCATATACTGCAAGATTGAAATTATGGTTGAAAACCAAATACGTAGTAGAGACATGCATTGACTTTGATTGTTCATATATTGTTCAAATGATCATTCTCAGTACATAATAATCCATAATCCATATATATAATATGTATGGTAGTATGTATCTGTGTCCAAATATTTTTGAACATGGTTAAGGGTGAGTTTGGCCCAGCGGTGGGAGCTCTTAAAAGCACTTCTAGATCTCCATTGTGATTTTTGAAGTGTTTGGCCCCAATTATAGAAATTGATTTTAGTCAATCGTGATTTTAATGGTGTTTGACCCCTAATATCATAATCACTTTTGGGATCTCCAGAGCTAAAAATCAACTTATTTCAGAAGCTACTAAAGGGTTACTTTTGCAAAAACTATTATCCAAAAGCAATTATTTTATAATTGAATTTTATCATAATCAATTATTGCCAAAATCCATTTTAGTAAAATTAATTCTCCTATAATTGATTTTCGAATCGCTAGGCCAAACTAACCCTAAGTTGACTGTGTCATGATCCAAATATTATATGGGCTCAAGTTAGTTGGTTATTGTCATTTGTATATATAGTTGAAATAAGAAATTAAATACTAGTTCATTATAGTATATGTATATATAATGGCTGTCCAAATGGCCAAAAAAATCATTTTTCATACAATAGGAGTCGGTAGATTGAAGCCCAACTCCAATGGAGTAAGATGACGCAAAACAATCTAAAAAATGTGGAGAAATAAGGTCGTAATCGCGATTTGAAATTTATGAGGAAGATGATTTCGCAATTTAGATTTTCAAATGAAAGAATTGAATGATTCACTCGACGTAATAATGAAATTTATTTTACCTATGTATTTGCGGTGAAGAGATGAACAAAACCCCTCTTCTGTTTCTGACGAACAACTACAAGAGGATGTTGGTCGTGCGTGAGGAATGAGACTGAGGTAAATTCGCAAAATCGCCAAAAAAAAAAAGGATTCAATCCACAAAACCACCAAAGTTTAATTATTTTTATAAATCTTAATATTATTAAAAATATTAGTAGTTAAAATTTTCACAGCCACGTGGCAATTTCATCAATAAAACTAATGAAAATATCACTTTGTAACGTCTGTCAAAGAATTTATACATTTATTGCGATATTGATATGAAAAATTAAATATATTCATTATATGGCATGAAAAATGAATTTTTGCTTTGTCCAAATATAATGTGAACGTATGAACATGACTGAGTTGACTATCTAGCATAACTGGCGTCCAAATATATAATTACTTGACTATTCCCACATGGCACGTGCGTCTCAGAGTTGATTATATATGTAACCAACAATGCTAGCATCACAGTCCATATTTCACAGACCAAAGTACAGCCGGTATTTTGCATTCCTAAATCAACTATTTTGACAAAGTTGGACTCTAAAAACTTTAAATTGTAAAAAAAGCCCAAAGTAACAATGAATAAGAAAATAAACCCTGTTTATGAAATAATCAACACAAAATTATCAATTTCAAACCTATCAAATCTACGAATCTTGCCAAGAAAATACTGAAAATATTACTTTAATATAAATGAAAAAAAATTAAATTAATGATATGACCCATAAATAATTATGAAGAAAATATAGACCCTATTTTTAAAGGATAAACCCTAAACCCTAAAACCCCAAACCCTAAAACCCTAAACCCTAAATCTAACCCTAAATTAAATATTATGTAATAAATCCTAAATTCTAGACATTGCAAATGCTTTTAAATTATGACTTTATATTTTTATTGTAATTTTTGAGATAATTTTTATTCAATATTGATGAATGATAAATTATCATTTGGAAAGTAATGATTTTTTTTTATATGAGTAATATTGTAAAATTTAGGTGATCTTTTGTAATTTTTGAAAGTTGAGTGGGTTGTTAATAGATTAAAAAGACCATTTGAATAAAAAACCTGTTAAACAGGTAGTAGGTAACAAAATTAACTTCAAAAGCATAAAACAAGGGCTGTACAAAGGGCTGTGAAATTTGGACTGTGATATAATCATTTTCCTCTATGTAACTCCCTCTGTCCCAAATTATTTGTCCTTTTAAAGAAAAAAAAATTATCCCAAATTATTTGTCACTTTAGGATTTCAATGCACTATTAATTACATATTTTAGGTATGTAAGAGAAAAAGTAAGAGAGAGAGAGTAAAACTTGAATAACGTGTAAATAGCTAATAGTGAGATAAATAAATAATAAGGGTAATTTAGGTATATAATTTATTTTTTCCCAAACTGAGACTATTTAGTAGGTATTTTAATATGTGTGAAAACATGTAAAAAAACTAATAATTTGAGACAGAGGGAGTAATATGTTATCATCGAAAACTGTATTAGTGTAGCATAAATTAAAATGTCCAAATATTATATGAACATGATTAAGTTGAGCATCTTATAGCATAGCTGTGTCCAAATATTTTATGAACAATATGGTGAAGTTGTCCAAATATTATATGGGGTCATGCCATCAGGTTAGTTGGTTATTCTCATTTCTATAGTTGAAATTAGTTCATTATATATTTTTATACTATTGACATATTCTAATAATAATCTGCACCATCCACATACTTTATTAACATTAGGGCTGTCAACCGGATGTGGATTCGCTCCATTTGTCTTGGGTCGAATTCGGATCAGATCCGAACCTTGTTTAGGTATGATTTTTTTGTCCCCGTCAAATCTTGTTCGCATTCAGTAAGACTTCAATGGTCTATGTGAATTGATTTTGGCTCGGTTTCGTTTAGTTTTGGCTATGTCCGTCAAATCCAATAACACAATCTTTTTCCTTTCCACCAAAATCAGCAAACAGTGAGACATTGCTGCTGCTTGTTTCCGGATGATCTTTTTCTAAGGTATTGTAGTAGTACTCCTCCTGGATCTTCCTTATCGTTTGCAGAAAGGATCTTGAATTCATGACGACACTCATCTCTGATTCCTCCAGATTGTGAAAGAAATTGATAGTATTTACGTCTTGGGATACAGTGGTAATTTCTTTATCGAGAATTGTTAGTAAGAAACATCTCGCTTGTTGGACTAAATCAGTTTCTGGTAAGCCATCTATTATGATCTCTCTCTTTTCTCAATCCCCACAAAAAACCATCAATCAAAATTGAATTGTGATGATATATTGATTGTCATAACAAGCTGTTGCATCAACCCACCTAACTTAAGTATTATTATTAGAATAAAAAGAAACATTAGCTAGCTTTGTACTTGGATTAGTTTATGATAATACCAGTACATTATCAGGCATGGAATGCATGCAGTACAGTATTGGTCATCTTTGATCAAATCAAAAACTGTTGCGCCTTGGTCTGTCTTGAGCAATACTAACTCTGATTCCCCTTCCATCCAAACTCTGCAGCGAGGCCATTAAAGACGATTACTAATAAAAACTCATTTAAGATATGTAGATGAACTCGGATCCTTTGATCAAGATTATCTTTTTACAAGTAATTAAAAGGATTTACCTGCTGATCAAGGTTAGCAATGGCATCGTTCATTTCAGATTCACTCGACATTTCTACAAAGCCAAAACCACGTGACCTTCCTGTCTCCCTATCAGATATCACACGAGCACTCACAACTTTACCATACTCGCCGAAAACCTGCTCAAGACGTGAGTCATCCACACTCCATGAAAGGTTACTGACATATATTTTAGAAGTAGGTTCAAACACTCTAGGGGGTTGTTCAGTTCGCGATCCTTTTGGAGAAGCTTTGCTAACAGTTAAAAATCTGCCGCTCAAGTCCTGTTCAAATGAAGAAAAGATATATATGAATGCAGTACTATGGAGAAACTTTAAACTGCACGAGTGAACTCAAAATATTTGAGGGGGCAAGGCATTAGCCAAAAACGTACTTTAAAATCTCTTATAAGCACCAAGTCATAGAAATGGGAAAAATGCAAAATACTCCCCTGTGTTATGCTAAACTTGCAAGAAACTACCCTGTGAAATTTTTATTGTGCCAAACTTCCTTGTGTTTTCAAAAACCCTGCAAAAACACCCAATTTGTAAAAAATAGGTCTTTTTGGATCGAAATATTTCAAGAAATAATTTTAAAAATATACCACGTGAAATTGTAGGGATCAACTTGAAGTATTTTAAAAATGGTTTCTTGAAATATGTCGATCCAAAACGACCTATTTTTTACAAATTCGGTGTTTTTTGCAGGGTTTTGAAAACACAAGGAACTTTGGCGCAATAAAAATTTCACAGGGTAGTTTCTTGCAAGTTTAGCATAACACAAGGGAGTATTTTGCATTTATCCCCATAGAAACTATTGTTGACACTATATATATTAGTAGTTTAACACAGTTTCAATGAAACTCATTTTCCTTCGAACCACATCTTCTTGCAGCCAAAATGTGCAGATAAAAGAACCTCTAAGCTTAAGAAGTAGCACAAGATCTTAAATAATTAAACTATTATTGAAGTTTAAAGCAATTACTCCAGATACCTCATTCATCTTAACTAATTGTGAGACTGAGCGTTTGTTCATAACCATCAAGTACTGTGCATTATTGTATTGTTATTTTGGTCTTTAAAGATATACGAGTGTAAAACTCAGTACCGTAAGGCTATGTTTGGTTGTTGGATTTCAGCGAGTAAATGCTAAGGAATATGCTTTCCTTGCATCAAATACTAGACATTGAGCAACATTTTCCTTATCTTTTTCATTTTACTTGGTGAAATCCAAGAACCTAAGATAGCCTAGCAGTAATACGAATCAAATCAAACCAACTCATACATCAGAACGTGCAGCAACAAACTTTCTTATTGTTTTAACATTATCCATTTGTCAAATATCTAATTCAAGGATTTGTTTTTCACTAGAGTATCAACTTTTATAATCAATCCATGCATGTTTTTATAGGCAGGTTGTCATTTCCACAAACTAAAGTTATACAGACACCAAAATCGAAAAAATAATATTGTAAATTTAATGACATTCATGCTCACATAACGATGGAACATTTCCACAGCCTTCTCAGCCTCTTCCACAGAGCTCATCGTCACAAAGCCGAACCCTCGACTCTGATCAGTCTCCCTATTGTATATAATCTGCAAATACCCAACACAAACATAAATCAATAATCCTAATTAATTCTCATCATCCAAACTTTATAATTAAAACTCATTACAAAAAATAAAAAATTCTCTAAAAACCCCATAATAATCCAATCTTTCAAGTTCAAAAAACATCAATTTACCTCAGCAATCTCAACGAAACCGGCTCCCTCGAAAATCTTAGCCAATTTTTCACTACCAACATCATATGGCAAATTCCCCACATACAATTTAGCTTCCTCAGATAACTCATCATACCCATCACCCTCTCCTACTTCAACTTCATTAAAATTGTCCTGAAAATCTTGTTGCTCTTCTTGTTGAACAGTTACAACAGAAGCTCTCAAAAGGGGTTCTTTCTTTTTAAAAGAAGATGGAGAAATGAGTGAAATTGAGGAAGAGTAAGAGCAAGAGAACTGCAATTTTATGGGTTTATATTTGATGGATAGATGAGGTTGTGGATATGAAGCTTTTGAAGTGGTGAAAAGTGATGACACGGAGTATGAAGCATTTGTTGCCATTGACATGGGCTTCAGCATACGTTTAGTTTTTTCAGTTATGCATGAAGAATAAGAAGAGGGTGTTAATTTCGGTTTAAGGGTCAGGCCAGGAGGATAAGAATGGGAGAGGGAGAGAACTTTTCAAACGGCGGATAGAACAAGAAATTATTAATAATTGAAAAATCGCACTCCCCCCCTCCTATACAGTCAAGTCATTATCCACCCTAAATTTACATTTATGTTGCACTTCCACTTAACAATTTTCCGACCACCCTTCCGGCCAAAGAGTTAGGGGGGAAAGTCAACACAAAAATTCAGAGTGGAAAGTGCAACAAAGTTGTAAGTTTAGGGGGGGAAAGTGCAACTTTGATTAAGTTTATGGGCATAACTCAATTTTTTGCAATTAATTATAATTCAAAGTGCAATTTTTTTTTTTTAAATTATGTATAATTGTAATAAGATATATAATACAGATAAAATAAAAACTTTAGTACAAAATTAACAAATACTCCTATATAATAGATGCCAATATAATATTATTTAGACATTACAGAGTGAGAATAAAATGAGCATGCTCTATACTTTCATGTTTAGGTTTATCTTGCAAGTTTTGCATTAAATTCTTCAAATCAGTTTCAAGTTGTTAAAATTTGTGGGAAAAAGAAATGTTTGACAATCTGAAATCGTGAATTTTCTAGTTGATAATTAGCATTTGAAGAATAAAGAGGTAAATTATTAATTCAAGAGACTTCCATTCAGAAGGTTGAGATTTTTCCTTGAACTTATGGTTGAGTTGCACTTTCCCCCCTGATCGTACACCCGTGTTGCACTTTCTACTATGAACTTTTGTGTTGCATTACCCCTGAACTCTTTGGCTAGAAAAGATTCAAGGGAAACTTTATGTAAGTTTAGGATGAACAGTGCAAAAAAATTGAAGTTTAGGGAGAAAAGAAAAGTGGAACTTACCTGTAAGTTAAGGGGGAATGAGTGATTTTCTCTTAATAATATATGGGGTTGGTTCATTTTGTGTTTGTAAAAAGCCAGAATTATCAAACTACTCCTGAGTTTTGATTTTTTTAATGGTGAATACAAAATTACACCAACCACTTTATTAGGAAATCTATTAAAATATATTTCATTGATATCAAAGTACAAAGATAAATTAATTTTAACTATTAAATTAGATAAATACTCACACTAGTTGGAGTTGAATCCATTGATTATTCTCTATGTTGAAATTATTTGGATTGTCTCTGATATATTATATTCATTACATTACCTCCTTACAAAATTAATTTTATCAAAAAAAAGTTTGAATTTCAAAAATACCCCTAAGCACTATTTAAGAATTCACAAACCTTAAGAACAATAAACCGATTTCACCCTTTTCTCCACCTATTTAACCTATTTTTTCCATCTATTTCACTCCACTCATTTTTCACCAATTTAACCCAATTTCACCTATTTTTTAACCGATTTCACTTGTTTCTTCACATTAAAAGTTGTTTGATAACGTATGCATAGGATTAATTGTAATGTATCTAATACCTTAAAGGTAATTTGTGTATTTTTTCAAACATGAAGAATGGTCATTGTAATTACACTAAACCTCAAGAGTAATTTGAATAATTCTCCCTTAGTAAATTTTCCCTTATCAAGGCCTATCATCCCAAGGAGTGTGGTAACTGGTAAGAGTAGAGCTGTCAATGAATTGAATTTGGAGTTGTATGAGTCCTTATTTAATGTGAGTTTGGCCCAGCGGTGGGAGCTCTTAAAAGCACTTCTAGAACTCCATTGTGATTTTTGAGGTGTTTGGCCCCAATTATAGAAAATGCTTTTAGTTAATCGTGATTTTAATGGTGTTTGGCCCCTAATATCATAATCGCTTTTGAGATCTTTAGAAGCTAAAAATCAACTTATTTCAGAAGCTACTAAAGTGTTACTTTTGCAAAAGCTATTATCCAAAAGCAATTATTTTATAATTGAATTTTATCATAATCAATTATTGCCAAAATCCATTTTAGTAAAATTAATTCTCCTATAATTGATTTTCGAATCGCTAGGCCAAACTCACCTTAAATTTGATTTTATTTATATAGAATTAGATTCGAGTCAAATTTGGGTCCATTATGGATTTGAAAAATGAGTTCATCAAATTTTACCTGGATTTGATCAAATCTCATACCTTTTTCAGATCCACAAGAATATCTACTTTCATGATTCTAAATGACAATGTTTTTACAAAATATGTTTGTAAACATTATATTTTCATTCATCTTAACTCGAGTGTTTAAATTTTGTTCATAATTCAATAATATGCAACATATAAAATATTAACTCTAGACACATTTATCGACTTAAATTAAATCAGATTATAAATCCATCAATTTTTAATCGAAAAAAATCTTAATGAATAGTACCTAATTCGAATTGCAATCCGCGAGAACTCTTAACATAAATGATACATGGTCCAAACTAATCGAACACATGACATCAAGAACATTCATTACTTTCTGATCCTCCAATAGTTGAGAAGAAACAAGTTTAGAATAAAAAGTACAAACTGCGTACACAAACGTTTATTTTATTTCATACTTTACAATACATAAATGAATATGATTTACTTCATGTCCATTTTAAATTTAACAGTATAACATTTGACTATGCAAATTGATCGTGTTGAAATGATTTCCCAGTAACATCGATTTTATTGTTTAGTAGCAGATGTGAATATTCCTAATTTTGCATTCACCTTCAAGTTTAACTACCAACAACCCCTTGTCTGCATCATACACAAATTCTTCCTTCTTCCCATCTACTGTACAATAAATCGGTTTCTTACTCGAATAGGCACCAAAACGGCCACAACCCCGGGCTTCAACTTTTACCATAGATCCAGGGGTGAAACTTACACTTTCAGTTGCACCTCCAGAGTTAAACATGTCAATCAGTCCAATCGGAGCAAATTCTAAAGTCTCATCTAAAACCTGTTTATGTGCCACAGCTCGTAAGTATCCATGTTTACACAAGAGAAAATTTTGTTAAGAAGTTAGCCAATTTACTTACCCTTATAGGAGAGATGGTAAATATTTCACATTCGAGGGTGCTTAAAGACACTTCAATCCTTCCTTCTTTGGACAGTCGAGAAAGTGATCCTACAAATACCATAATAATGTTAATAACAACTGTTAAAGCGAGAAAGACATGAACCTTTTTACTACTTAATAAATATGAGAATAATGGTTTACCTGTATGAAAAGAGTAGACAGCCAAGTCTCCACACGAGCGTTCATCGGTGACCTCTCCAAGATAATCAATGTCCAGAGGACTAACATGGCCTGATAAAACTAGAGGCTTAGATGATGAGTTGAGGTTGTATTCTGGTCCGTCTTTCAATGGCCAATTTCCAGATCCTTGGCAGTTAAAAACACCGACTACTGCAGATAACTTATTCAAGTTCCAAATCTTCAGTAAGCTGCACACAAGAGTGCAGTTTAGTAATACTAACTTGACTTCAAATCTTCAATTTATAAGAATTTTAGTCTCGTTTTACCTTTTCCCATCCATGATCGTGTCTAAGAATAAGCAGTCCCGAGTAGGCCTCCCAGCGTATTTAGCTCTTAGTATCGAGCCATCTGGCAATACCAACTTCTTAAGTATTTTGAAATCATGCATTCCTGGCTTGTCACTTTAATAATAATAAAAGTGAATTCTTAATAAGTTATTAAAAATAAAAATAGTAGTGAACAAAAGCAAAAGTTTTAGTCATGATACTAAATGGTTGCTGTATAACTCACCTGACATAAACTGCACATCCACCCAATGCTCTTGCCGCACCATGGAACTCAGCTGTGTAATGATTGCTCTATTGAGCATACAGAATTTTTTTAAAGTTGTCAAAACTCAATATTTGTTAATTGTTAGTCATTGTGTTGGTGATAAATGTAAATAGACTTTTTGATCAGTTTGGATGCATTCTTATGGGCAGAAAATCATCTTACCTGGAACATATCCCAATCTGGAACTACTATTTCCCCGAGAAGAAGACTATTGAAGGCTACAGAAGCAATATGTAAGGTCTGAAATGCGGGTTCTCTTGGCATGAAATCTTCTGATGCTCTAGCACTCGCGCTTTTCCTTAAACTAGAATTTCAGTATAAATCAGAATCTAACATTAAACTTCATACAAACAGCACACAAACTCTAAAGAATAGTTTTCAAACCTGTAAATGGAGTCAGAATTAAGACTCATACAACAAATAAGATTATTCTCTTCAAAATTTCTAGCAACTGACTCCTCCAGAGCTCTTTGATATTGTCTTGTGAGTTCAACTCGCCCCCCATAGCCTGCGCCTAGCGTTTCTACAAGGTTCTGAACATCTACTTTTACTCCATCAATGCCACTTTTCGAAAGATAGCTATGGAGATCATTATAGAAGTCACCAATTTTACGTGGATCTATGAGACCAACACCGTACTTTTCAATGCTATCCAAGGCTATATCTCGAAGATTTCCAACATTGCCAGGAGATTGCACGGGATATCTCATTTTCGGATTGTACTTCTTCAATTCTTCGGATGACGGAAGGAGACCTCCCCAATAACCAATCAAAGCATGCCAGACATACACCAATCTACACCGTACAGTGGCTTCTAAATTAGTGGTTAGACTCATATATAACACAATATTAAAGATTTTCTATGGAAATAATACATACTTCAAGTCGTATTTTCCCTTGATGAATTGGACAAATTGATGCAAATCATTGCATTGAATATCTACTCCTGATTCCATGAACTTGGAGCTTTCTTTGATACTAATCAATCTAGTGGAAAATCTGCAAATAAATAATAAAAACAAACTATTTAAGAAACTTGAAGCAGATTACATTTCCTACCATTTGAAATGAAGAATTTACTTACTGTGTCCCTTCTATCAAAGGCTGTCCATCCTTTTGGAACTCGTTAATTGTATCTTGCCATCCATCGTCGATAATCAAAAATTTTGGTGGGCAACCTCCTTCAAGAAAACTGCGAGGAAACATAAATCACGATTTAGTCCTTCCGATTAGGGAGCAATTTCATTAGTAAATCTTGAATTCTCTAACTCGTATATATACCTCTCGAGACCTTCTTTAATACCTTGTGGATTTACATCTTTATAGAAAGCATCCCAAGTGCACCAACCAAACCAATCTAAATGTGTAGGTTTCTGTCCATGAAAGCACATTAATATGATTTATAAAAATTTACCAGACGAGGACAATCACAAATGTGTTGAATTTACTAACTATGTATACCTTTTTGTGATTAATGTGAGTGAAGGTTCCTTTGTGCTTCTCAAGTATCCTGCAGAGGAGTAAGATGCCAACCTAAGTCTATTTCAAATAGTAACAATCATGGAAAATTCTTTAAAAAAATTAAAGTCATCGTGTTTACATGATAGAATTCCTAATAAGCTCAAATGGGTTGTCCCCTGAATTTATGAAGACTGCTTCAGTTACGCGGTTGGTTTGAACCTGAACATCACCTGTTGATATGAAACACGATTGAACTCCAAAATTTGTGGATAAAACATAAACATGTACTGTAGTATATAATTATCCTAGCTACAACTCATTTGGGCTTACCACTTTCAACGCAAAATTGTAGCTCATTGGTAGGAGTTCCTTGCAGTGTCGTCCTAAATTGTCCTTCAAGTACAGGCAACAACAACACGTACAAAGTACTGCTGTCGACAGATTGTCGTGAAGAATCATCAACAGAAACTGCAGACTCTTCTCTCACTTCCAAGAGAAGCATTTGAGTTTCAATGGGGATATCGCTCCCTAAACTTCCGAAACGAGGTATCATCCACCAAATTTTGTGTCTAAAGAGACATGTAAACTTGTATTCTCTGCAATTTTCACAAGGCACAATTAATGAGAACTCAGTCATAAATTTCCATTTTGATAGTTTGACCAACAGAAGAACAACTCTTCTTTCCATTCGAGTCACTTGTTTGAAATCTGTCTAGCCACAATTTACGGATTTTCCTATTGTTAGGTGAATAGCCCTCGTTGGTTGGCAGACACGTGGTCAACCACAGGCCAACTTTATAGAGTAAAAGGGGAAAAATTCTAACACAAACCTAGTTTATCAAACTCATCCAATCAGAATGCAATCGTAATTTGATTTGATTGGTCACTCTCCTCCAAACACAAGACAAGTATGTTCATGTAAAAGTTTTGGTTTCAACCAAAATACATACATGACATGAGCAAGAAAATAGGTATTCATTTGAAATAACTAGCTTAGACATACAATTATGAATTCAGTTGCACACTTAATTTTATGAAAGACAAAAAAAAAAAACAGAATGTCATTGGAAGAGGTAACTCACTGTAGAACTCCAAGAGAAAATACGTGTCTTGAACTAGGAAGAGTCGAACTCGCACCAATGAAAGCACCACCATCAGCCACCGGATAAACGGAGACGTTTGAGGGGACATCCGTCGTCAACACTACCTTGCCGTTGACCATGATGGACCCATCTTTGATGAATGGTGTGGCTGTTACCGTCATTTTATCCTTTTCCTTCACTGGATCTATATAAGTTTCAGAAATAATCTCTGTACAGATATTATTAGTGTTATTCTTGATGGTGTGAAACCCTCTGTTTTCAAATGAAAACCTCTCCCTGTAAATGTTGATGGAAATATTGGGTGTGAAATGAAGAAGAAGTGGGCGAACAGTAATGGTGCGAAGAGGGAAAGAAGGTTGTGATTTTGTTAGGAAAAAGCATTTGAAGAAAGTTTTGGATATGGAGGTGCAGCTATATATAGCAGTAGTGTTGTTGATTGTGAAGGTTTTTGCCATTGGTGGAAATATAATTTTTTTAAGAGAGAGAAAGAGGATCTTGTTACTGTTTATAGTTATACGCTATCTCATGTGCACGAAAATGATTAGGATTTGACAAAATATCTGTTGTTCAAAACTTTGGGGATCTCTTTGGCATTCGGGAAAGTAGTTTGGGAAAGTAGTGGAGGTTTGTGAAATAATCTCGATTTGCGTAATGTTGTTTGTTTGGATTTTGAGAGAGTGGTTAGAGAAATAAAGTAGGTGTAGGTTTTTTTGGAAGAGTTGGGTTGTAGGTGTAAGATGTGTAAGACTTTATGTCAAATCATGTTTGTTATGTGAGATAAATTGTGTAAGAGATATGTTAC
Organism: Penstemon newberryi var. newberryi; assembly: GCA_030819805.1. Classification (NCBI taxonomy): domain Eukaryota; kingdom Viridiplantae; phylum Streptophyta; class Magnoliopsida; order Lamiales; family Plantaginaceae; genus Penstemon; species Penstemon newberryi. The sequence continues at coordinate 3,962,186 of JAUALY010000008.1, forward strand.
TTTATGTCAAATCAAAGTAGAGTTTGTATAGGTTTTGTTTAGAGATAAAAAAATTGTTGTTTGTTTGACTTTTGAGAGAGTAGTTTGAGAAAATTAATGGATGAAAAATTTATTTTTGAAAATAGAAAACATGTTTGTTTGACATTTCCCAAACACGAAAAAATTCTGGGAAACGCCAAACAAACATGCCCTGGGTTTCTTGATTTAGGTGGAGATTCAAATTTGAAGAGTCGAAACTTAAATTTTACCGCGCATAATCTTATAGGATGGGTCGTCGTCGATTCTTGGTGGTGGTCGGACTCGTATTTGTATTTCATTTAATTTCTTTTAATGTTTTTTGTGATGGGTTCCCTTTTGACTTTGAAAAACCTTTCTTTTAATCTCATGGTAATGAAAATTTAATCATAATAAAAAAAAATTGTATTAAAATTTTGCTTTGGTGGTACATTGCACAAAGTTGAATAAACATTTTTATTTTGATTGACTCAAATCTATATTTTTTGATATTTTTGGTAGAATCTTATTAAAATTTTGATACATTCTGTTTACATGCCATCATGTAACATAAAAGTCATCTTTGTGACTATTAACGTATTCACATTCTTTTTTTACCGATTTCTGTTTTTATTGTTGGGAAATTGTCTTTTAGAACACTGTAATTTGTGTTAAGTCAATGAATTAGCAATTTCCTATAGAAAAAACATTGCTTGTGTACACTCTCTCACAAAGTTTGGACCAATTCAATTCCAACTTGGTTTCTTTTTTGGCTCCCAAAAGAAGAAAAAATAAATAATCTAAAGAAACATCAAAGAAGCGGTTTCAACCAAACCCTGTGGGTGGGCAGCATCTATAAAATTCTGATACGGCTGTCTTTTTCTTGATCATTACACGAGGCGATGACTACAATTAATAAGTGAAATCCTGGTCAGATTTTTGACATGGCAAGCAATGGATGACTAGGATGATAAGGATTAAGGAATAATGAATTTGTTGGTATTTTTTTTTTTAAAAGTTTATTTGACTAATAAATTGTTTTCCCTTTCTAGATCTTTCTGTGGCCCCTATAATGTCGCAGAATATTATTATGTACGTGTTCATGTTGGAAATTGTAATAGTAGTATTATTTTTCTGACCACCTTATAAAATTATTTATCTTCTGGTATTATGTTTTAGGGTTGCCATTTCAAATCTAGTCCAAACTGAACTAGCTAGACCAAGAGAACATGTTCTTGAAATACTAGTACTTCATCCGTCTCATTTTTTTTTATCATTTGGTACAGTTGATCAATCAACTTGATTAAATTTATAAAAATTATAATAAATAATTTAATTAGTATATTTCACTAATAATTTGATAATATTTAAATTTAAAAAGTCTAATACATCACAAATGTGAATAATTTAACATAATTAATAACTTAAAAAATTAAAAAGTTTGACAGAATATTGTAACTAATGGACCAAAAATGAAATAATACTATACATATTTCATATCCAAATCAAACTCAAAAGTAAAGATGCAAACAAACAATAATTGTATTACACCTCAGTTATCTTGAATCAATACTTCACCTAATAACTATATTTTCCAAGTTTCTGGAGAATTTGCAAAGACAGATTTATCAAAAATAAAGAAGAAAAAAAAAGGCAAGGAAAAACAAGCCGTGGAAGCACAATATCTATTATCTACAGATCCCTTAAATAACAGGAAACTTGCAGAAACAAACGGGTAAATAACATGAAGAAAATTAAAAGCCTTCCACAAAAAGTAGTTCAACAAAGATGTGCAATCTGTCAAAAGAATGGAATAAAATAAATCATGAAATATGAACATAACAAAAGTGAAGACACGTTCATACGACACGTCAAACGGCAGCATAATAAACGTTGCTGCTGCTGCTGCATAGAAACAAATGCAAGTAAAGAATTCATGAGGCAAAGCAATCCAGAACTTCATGTGGGGTCCCGGTAGAGCTCGCTGTTATTGGGAGTCGTATAATAGTGTTGATGCAGAGATCATCATCATCATCTAGTACAGCTTAATTCTTGTCACAATCGTCTGCCGGCAGATTGGGCACGATGAAATGCCTTGTCCACATCCACAACATGTCTGTAAACCACAAGATACATAGTGAGAGAGAGAAATTAAAGATGATTAATTAGTAGGAATCTATTCTTGGCAAATGAAGTATTTTATTTTGTCGAGAAATTAATTAATGCTTACTTGGTGACCACAGCCAAATGCCATATTCTTTGACTCGGTAACACAGATGGGGCAAAGATGGCTCTCAGAGGTCTGCCTCGTACAATCTACTACTGGACCATGTCCTCCAACAAAATTCGTAGGTGCACTTGGGTGGAAGCTGCTTGATGCGGAAGGCTTCGGTTTGGCAAAAGAAGCAGTGCCATAGCTAGGAGGAGGAAGGGGAACTCTATCTACATCGTTCCCTCTGGAAGCTCTGATCAAAGATTCAATCTAAGTGAGAAAACGACTTTATCTTGATAATCAAAGAGAAACGACTTTGGAGAAATAATTTTACCCAAGAATGTTAAGCTCCAGAGTTGCTTTATACTGAGAAGGTATTTCCATTAACGCTGAAAGAGCAAACTGAGTTTCTTTCCTGGATCGATCCATGTTTTTTGACATAATCTCCGTAAAATTTACAAACTAAAAGAAATACAGAAGAGCAATCAACAAGTGTATGGATTAAAAAAAATATTCAAATTTAATTGTCACCAAGAGTCTAGAGCTAAACGAGGTTAATTAACTTGCCTGAAAATTGTCAAATGCTCGAGCTGGAATATTATCGTCGAACTCCATCATCATGTCCCATGGCCCATCTCCAACTCCCACTAATATAATCGACAATGGATACTCACTGTAATTGAAGAATGTAACATTAGAAAATAGGCAAGGGGTTCCAAGTTTATTTTGTTAAATGAGAAAGTACCTTGCTTTGACAATTGCTTCCACAGTTTTCCTCTCTTGAGGACTTAACTGGCCACGGTCAGTGTCAACACTTCTTGTGACCTACAATACATTCAAAGTTTCAAACAAGCAGCGATTTTTCACGTAATCTTCTCTTAAGCAGAATATTGTATCCTAGAATAGAAAATTTTGATTTGATTTGATTTAAAATACAGTACCTGTCCATCAGCTATAATCAGTAAAACATGGTACTGGCCACCACTTTGCTCAACAATAGTGATAGCCATTTCAATAACAGGAGCAAACGACGTGGGCCCTATAGAGACGAGGTAAAACTTGAATATTGAAAAGAAAAGAGCAATAAAAAAGTGAAAAATTATTGGACTCATAGTTAAACCTGCAAGTCGTAATTGAGGGACCAATTCTCTATATCTACCCAACACTTCCTCAAAACCTTCGCAAAATCTATCGTCCGGAAAAAAACTGAAAACTTCTTGATCATGTGTTGAAGCTGTCAATATTAAAATCATAAGACTTGTTAGGTTCCTTAAAACTTTGACTGGTACATAATTTAGAATAATCAAAATCTTCAAGAAAATACCGTCTCCGAACCCATAACAAGGAATTAAATTATCTTCATCGAATTTGGATAATGTTCCTCCAATAATTGATATGGCTTGTTCATAGGGATTTCGCTCATTTCCTATGTGATGCAAACTTCTACGGTGAAATGACCTTGCTCCTGTAAAAAAAAAAGATATTTTCAGTTTTGTGCTGTGTAATTATCTTCAAAAGCATACTGAAGAAACACTACTACCTGTCCACTCATTGCTCTTGGTGAAATCGATACCAACGATTAAATTTGAGGATTCCAGACCAGCACATGCAAGTGCATCAGTGACCTACATCAGCCATCAATTTCTTGAGCTGAATAAATCAATATAATTCTACAAAGCACCATCCATAAAGTATATAATCAATATAATATAAACATACTACAAATGCCAACAAATTTTGCACCATAAAGCCCAATCATATATAGCTGATCATCAGTGATATATTTCGACAAATAATAACTGTCGCACTAATCACTTGCTTACAAATTTAATGATGTACCACAGCAGAACACTGTACATGACCAGACTATCCCAGGTCTATTGACTTTTTCGTGTATTAGCGCAGAATTTCCATAAAGCCATTAAATGATAAGGTCATACCTGACCCAAGGTATGGTAGTTGTCATCTATTCGAGAATACTTCTTCTCCAACTTTCTCTTCGACTCGGGTGGAGGACCACCATAGTTTGGCTTCGGAGATGCATAGTTGTGACTAGGCTGAGCATATGGCGACTGTGGATAGGCATTTTGACTCAATGAACTTGAACTGGAATCGTAAGTTAAATATCGACCTTTCGACTTCTTTGAATTCTTTGCTCCCATTAGCTCTTGAACCTAAAACAGTTTTTTATTAGATCACGGATGCTGAATTTTTTTCTTATAAGAGAAAACATATTTATGTAATCCAAAACAACAGGAGCAGATTATTCTTCAGTAAAATGTAATTTAGCAGATACTACTTCACTTGGAGTAATGCTAATTAACCTTATCAGGTATTTTATGTAGGTATTCTAAAGCCACTTTATTTGATATTAAATACCAACAGAAAATGTAGAAGGGTATCATCCATCAAAAAGTTACACCATCAATGTTTGTTAGAACTTAGAGTTGTTTAACTATTTTGCCCTGTCATTTTCACTGATTCCTTTTAAGAAGTCACAAAAATTCATCTTCTCAATTTTTTTCAGTTGTACACAGTACCCGCATAATTAATGAAGTGATGTGACCCAAACAACTCTTACATTCCATAACAAATCAAATAAAAGAATAAGATAGGGGCAGAAGGAGTGGGATAAGGTCACTTTTACATAGCTATATGGATACATATCCTAATACAAATTTGCAATGAATATATGAAAATTACATAAGTTTAGTTGAGCAGGTTGCTACTCGTTGTTTATCACTCAAACGAGCCACGGACCATACCCTGTCTGGTTTTAATATTGCACTACAAATTATCTCTGGAAAATGCAAATATTTCGGTGATAAAAAATGAGAGCAATTTCAAGCCAATTTGTGATAAGTAGCCAAGTAGGTAAGAAAATAGTGGCATCTCTTTTCAAGAATCAGCACAGTTGAGGCATATCATAATTAAGGCAGAATTTGATTGAAATTCTACTAAACTAACATGTGACCAATCAAAAGAAAAAGCAAGTTGTATTGCCCAAACAATTGGACTAAGAAATCTTGAGTTTTTCGTATTATCAACATTGAGTTTTGACATTGTCTAACCGAATTTCCAAGTCCATAATTTCGGTAGAGATTCATTTTTCATCATGCATAAAAAGCCAGAAATTTCATTTTGGCTATACGACTTCACGCACTATTACAGCAAATTAACCAAAAGGTTAATAAAGAAATCAACTTTAAAGAAAATTAAAAACAATTAAAGAACCCAAAGAAATGCCAAATCTTGATGAGATCACACAGAAACTCATCATATATCCAACAAAAACCCAAACACATTTGGATCAAATTACAAATTAAAACGAAAACAAGAAGGAAAAAAATCCATCATAACTTTCATATCAAATCAAATTCCTCACCTTGTTAAGAATCTCTGCATGTCCAGTTGTCCCAGAGGACAGTAGAAGGTTGGTTGATTGCGAAAGGTTTTGTCGTTTGAACTTTGAAGTGGGTATACAAAGCCGACGTCGTTATTTGTTTATTTAACAATTTATTAGTATGTTATTAGGGAAAAGATATTGTAAACTAGAGAAAAAAATAAATAAATAAAGGCCCAAGATGTATGGATGAGCATTTGTATATACTAGTATATAGCGCTTTTTTTACGGAGTTTTGTTACTTGTTAGGATATATTATAAATCTTCTTAATTGCTTGAGATCATCAAATCTCTAATAAAATTAATTCCTAATAAATCGAACCAAGATTCAAATTGAAATCCGTCCGATAGACAACCCTGGTTTAATGCATAATGAATTTAACATTCATTAGGTCGACTTCAATTCTTGAATTCAAGTCTATCATTAAGCTATGTTTATATTTAAGATTAATGTTTAAGTTAAATACTCAATATTGTGTTGAGTTATGCATATAAAATACATATTAAGCTAGTTACTATAAAAAAAATATAACCAAATTAATATGAATAATTTATTATTTTATACTAAATTTTAGAAATTCGACTCGAACTTTGGACTTGTTAAGCTTAACTGAATTTATTTTTAATATAATTCATTTAATAGTTAAATCAACTCAAACACAATTTTTACGCCTGGAGATTAATTTCAATACGAGTAGACCTATTAATCCCTAGTTGACATTAGTTGTATATATTCGGGATATACTTTTGCTTAATAGGAGTATTTCAAAAAGTTCATTGATTTATACTCCCTCTATCCCAAATTATTTGTCGTTTTACAGAAAAAAAAATTGTCCCAAATTATTTGTCATTTTAGGATTTCAAATTTTCAATACAATAATAATTACATATTTTAGGTAAGTAAGAGAAAAAATAAGAAAGATAGTGTAAAACTTGAATAACGTGTAAATAGTTAATGGTGAGATAAATAAAGAATAAGGGTATTTTAGGTATATAATTTATTTTTTCCCTAAAACTGAGACTATTTAGTAGGTACCTTAATATGTGTGAAAATATATAAAATGACAAATAATTTGGGATAGAGGGAGTACAAATTAGTTATGGCTATCGATATTGACAGAGCAAAGATTGTTTCTGCCAGAGCAATTTTTCAAAATTTCCTATAACGCCCTTAATAATCAAATTCCATAAAATCCAATTTTTTTTATTCCCATAGTACCCTTATTGCATAATTGGTCAACTTATTTAATATAATAAAAACACTTTAAATCCTTTTTCCATTCCCGAGAATCATTAAACATGAAAACTAATAAATTATTTCTCTCTTGAGTTCTTTAGAATCTCCATTAATCAACTCCATCAAATATCCTTGAACTTCCATTTTCATCGATGAGGGTAACTAATCAGTTCTCAGTTTATAACAAATAATCAGAGCAAATATCCTTGAACATTCGTTTTGATCAAGATCAAATCCATTGTAAATCACATTCTTTAATTAAAAAAATACAAATCTCACATTAAGAATCAATTGCTTTGCAACTAAAATCCAACCTCAAAGTCATAGCATCTATCTAATACTGTATAATAAAAGATGTAATCTATTCCTATGCATGCAGTGAGCAAACACAGCACCATCAACTGCATTAATCTTCTTTACCTCTTTACCACGGTCCAGGACACAAGCCTTGACAATGTCATCCCCAAAATCTTAAAATACCCAAACTCAGTGACAGTCAATCACGGGCACATTATTCCTTCAAGCTTAATTTGTATTTTATCTTTTGTTAGATCAATGACCAGAGTAAAACTGGTTACCGAAGATTCAGTGGTGCTGCATCTCGCCGGCGTTCCGCGTCCACGTCGGTGCGGTGCTCTGGAAGTTAATTTGAATATGGAAGAAGAATTAATTAATGTGCAAAAGATAATATTAAAGAGAATTGATTATTTATCTTGATAAAATGAATGTTCAACAAATCTTGAAAAATTTGATCGTTCATAGAGATTTTAAGAACTCAGACTCGTTAATGGAGATTTTAAGAACTCAAGAGTCTGCTGGTTAATTAATTTCTATATTTAATGATTCTCGGGAAAGGAAAAAGGATTAAAAGAGTTGAGTTATTATTATAAAAAAAATCATCAATTATGCAATAAGGGTACTACGGGAATAAAAAGAAATTAGATTTTAAAGAATTTGATTACAAAGGGCATTATAGGAAATTGCAAAAAATTGCTCTGGCATCAACAATTTATGCTCTGGCAATATCGCTAGCCATTGGCTCAAGATCCTCTATACCACTATTAGTGTACCATACTTGTGTACCACTAATAAGTAATTGCCACATGTACATGTAACAATTATAATAATTGTCACATGTACATGTGGCAATTACTTATTAGTGGTACACAAGTGTGGTACACTAATAGTGGTATAGAGGATCCTCACCGCTAGCCATTAGTTATAATTGGTAAAAAAGAATTAAATGCTTTTTCACTTTGATAGGAAACATTTTCCTTTATTTTGGCATTCATTTATTTATTGAGGAAAATGAAAAAGAACACTTTCGCGCACATATATAATGATTAAAACAAAAAATAATGATTAAAAAGAAAAATTAAAAGCTGGTTCCACATACCACTGGCCTACAGGTATTTATCCTCTTCTTTCACCTGAAGAAAAGAAATCATCATAAAGAATTCACAAAATGGAAATTATGGGTCTTCAACTCTCACCAATCAATGCTCTAGCTGTTTCTCAGAAGCCGAAGAAATGGAACAATTATCTTTCAAGCTCAAACCCAGTGCCCATTTCTACATCCCCATTTTTTTTGCAACACAAAATTCGCCAAAATGTACTCCAATTGTTTATTTACTTCTTTATTAAAATTATTCCATTGCTTCTTAGGTAGTTTTTTCTTTTAATAAATCTTTTGAAATGTTTTTTTAATTATTATTATTATTATTACTATTATTATTATTATTATCCAGTGCAGGAGTAGGATACGAATGCAAGTAGTGGAAGAAGAATTTGAGGTGAAGCAAATGAGAGATATGGCTGCTGCTAGAAAGAGATGGGAGTCTCTGGTATTTTTCCTTTTTTTTTTGATAATTGATGATTATCTGTTTATGCAGTAAATTAAGTCAATCTGTCAATGTATTTATATGTTTTGTGGTATACAACTGATGTATGCATTTATTTGTGTGACAAAAAGTATAAAAGTTTGGATCTTTGTGTGAACGTTGTGCTTAATACAAAATCTTTTACCAGCAATTTGTCTTGTCATCTGCTAAATGCTAAAATGAATGTGAAACTTATAATTTAGAATGATTTTAATGTCATGGAAGTTAAATATTTGCAAGACAAGAGGCCATGACTAAAGACCTCGAGTAGTCGAGTTTGCCCTGATTTTGATATATATCAATCAAAATAGTAAATGTTGTATATTAAACACTTTGTAGTTCAGTACAAAGACTAACACTTGAAGATTCGTGTTCTTATCAGCTCATTTTTTATGTATTTTTTATAATGTTTCACTTGTCAGTTAAGTTTGTATCAGCTTTTATTGTCTAGACTGGTATATTTATGCCATGATTTTGTGCTTATCGTTTAAAATGTAAGCTGTTACATTTAAGATGAGCAACATTGCTTGGTATGGAATTTTTATGTATTTGATTGTAGCTTCGAGATGGAAAAGTCAAAATTCTAACTCCAAGAGAAGCTGGATATGCAATACAACTCTCGAATAAAGCCTTACTCGATGTTCGCCCCTCTACAGAGCGTAAAAAAGTGAAAACTCTTTCTTTATGCTATTTTTTTACTCTTCTTTGGTATTACTTTCTTGTTTATGGTATGTAATAATCAAATACTACTCTCATATATTCATATTTTCTTTTATGTAGAGCTCTGAATTTATATAGGGGATTGAAGTTATTTTGTAACTTTTATTGCATGCTTGATCATATCGATCATTACTTGATGTGACTATAATTTATTTTTCTATGGCCAAGATTAAGAAGGATCATAGTTTCTTGGTTTTACTCTTCAGTACACACAAGATCTAGTTACAATTTATTTTATTTTATTTTACTTTTAAATATATAAGTTTTTGTTTTCAACTGTGGTTCCGAAGGCGTGGGTCAAAGGCTCTACTTGGATTCCGATATTTAACGTAGATGACAGATTTGATGCTGGCACTCTTTCTAAGAAGATCACAGAATATATGATGGGTAATGTAACATCAAAATGTCTTTCCTCATGTATGCAATACATTATGTTCATTGGTATATTATCATGTAAGTTAATCTCTTTTATGATAATCAAATCTATCATATTTTGCATCTGGTGTTAAAGAGTTAAGAAGAAATAGCTACTCCTAACCCAATTTTTTCATCAAAATTTCCTTTTTTTATCGAATTGAATTGTAAGACTCAAACTTGAAAATTTCACTAATCCCGTTAATAACTTCAACAACATAAATGGAACTTGTTCTAATGTGATGCTGGAAAGTTTATCCATCTTTTTCTGAAAGAAATTCCCTCGTACAAACTGTGAATTTACCTAAAATATTACTAAAGTGATGGTTATGTTTGTAAATTTATAGGAGGATGGTGGAGTGGTGTCCCTACGTTATCCTATGATAAGTACGCTACCTCTTTGTTTTCTTAATTAACATATTTGTATATATGCTAGTCCTGTGTCACATATGAATAATTTTGTGCGTTTTTTCAACAGCCAATTTTTATCAAAAGTTCAGGATAAGTTCCCAAAAGACGCAGATCTTATTGTGGCATGCCAAAAGGGTTTGAGGTGAGAATTTCTTTCAGATGATGGATTTCATTGGAAATTATTTAAGACCGCGAGTTTAATTGTCTTGAAAAATGTAGAAGTTAGCTATCCTTAGAATGGATTGAACTTATATAGTGCCCCCTGTGTATTAAAGGCCTTTTCAAACATTATAGTTAGTATTCGTGTGGCAAGACAACCACATTCACAACAATTGTTAACATTGCAAAAACACTTCACAGTAAAAAGTGAAACCCGTCAATACTTGAAGTGAAATTTGATCTAATAGTCTAACTATAGTTCATTGTCACGTATTTCAAATATTTTTGTGCTGAATCACTTTACAATCAGGCAGATCCCTTGCAGCTTGTGAGATATTATATAATGCTGGTTACGAGAATCTCTTTTGGGTTCAAGGAGGTTTGGAGGCTTCCGAAGAAGAGGTCAGTCTACCTTCCTAATCTTTTGCCTTGCTTCAAACTTTTGTTCTTTCGGGAAATTTTCTTACCTACTCAATCACTCGAGTGTATATATACACATGCCTTTACCTTGTAGTTGGTCACTTCTTATGAATATAATCTAACCATATAGACTAGATTTACCCCCATTTGTTACAAAGTGTTGCTTATTATTTGTTTCAGGATCTTGAAAGAGAAGGCCCACAGCCCTTCAAGTTAGCTGGAATTGGTGGGCTCTCGGAATTCCTTGGGTAACTTTACCATACCTTTGCTTTTTTTTAAAGGCATATTTCTTGATATCTTAATTATGGTTTCTAATCTGGTAAACTATAAATAGCCACCTTAATGCACTTATTTTGTCCTATATTTGTGTTAGTTGGACTGATCAACAGAGAGCTGCAGCTGCCAAGGAGGGCTGGGGTTACCGATTGATTTTCTCTGCTCGTTTGGTAATTATTTTTTGCCTTCCTCCATGATTGTTCGGTTTACTGTCAATTCTTCGCTTTTTTTCAATCAAAGTCGTCTTATTTGCAGATTGGACTCTTTTTTGTTGCCGATGCCTTGTTTCTTGGGGCACAGCAAGTGGGGCATTATCTACAAGACTTGAGGTCTCACTGAAGGGCAGTTTTATGTAACTGTTATGTACTAGTAAAAGCACAGATATCAGGATTTTTCGAAGGGCAACATCCTTAGCCATATCTAGTGAATACATTTGGATGTTGTCATGTTGACCTGGTTTATTTTCCTTCTTTTTGTAGGGATTGGTTTATGTAATTTTTATTTTTCTTCAACTTTTGTATTTGTATAAATGTTTAGAGTTCATGGTTATTTGTTTATAGGCTTTCTATGTCCTTTTTGTTTCTTATTATAAAAGAAATTATTTCCACTTGATCTGGTTTTAGAAATAAGCTAACCTAAATTGTGGTTAAAACATGCATAACTTAACTAGGCTAATTAAGGTGACAAAGTTGAGAAGAAATACAAAGAGAATGTGGAGACTTAAAATATCAGAAGGGGATGATGAACCATGGCTTACAAGTGTGAATATATAACCATACCGGAAGACTGTTTTGGAAATTTGATCCAACTCAGCTTGGTTGCAAAGGTTTGAGGTGAATTTGTTAATAACTGGCATCAGATCAAACATAATTCTGATCTCTTCAGGTACTGAAAACGAATCCTTAACTAGCTACGTTCCAGCTTGGCTAATTAAGTGATCATGTAAGGTTTCCCAGGTTTTTTCTTATTAATTTAATTAAATTTTGTAGAGGAGAGGAAGCCAATATTTAAGGAGGATTATTTTCCACAGGTGAAAATAGAAAGTGAAGACGAAGAAATAACCGAGGAAGCAGTGGTTACCATTTTGAGAAAGGCCCTAAGATTCTACTCAACTCTTCAGGCTGAGGATGGATAATGGCCTGGTGATTATGGTGGCCCTTTGTCTTTTCTTCCATGTTTGGTAATTAAAAATTCAATCTTCCTAGTTATAAAAAAGACAGGGCTTCATTTTTCATGATTTCAATTAATTTTGCAGGTTATAACTTTGTTTATAATGGATGCTCTGAACACTATCCTGCCAGAAGAACATAGAAAACAGCTATGTCGATATATTTGTAACCACAGGTAGGTAGGTAATTCTTCTTCTTGTTTACGATTAATTACCATATATATATGCCAATTGCACTAATTAATTGGGTGGATTGATTAATTAATTGGTTAACCAATTGTTGTGTAGAATCTTGATGGAGGATGGGGTTTGCATATAGAAGGACACAGCACTATGTTTTGCACAGTCCTCAATTATGTTACCTTAAGGCTCTTGGCGAAAGAATCATGGATGGTGGAGATGGAGCCATGGAGAATGCCAGAACATGGATTCTTGATCATGGTGGTGCTATCTACATCCCTTCGCTCTCGGTAAATTAAATATATATGTCAAGATTGTATAGACTATACCGAAACTAATCTCCCATCTCAGAGAGAATTTTTTTTTTTTAATATGGTTTAGGTACTTGGCGTGTACGAATGGAATGGCAATAATCCTCTACCCCCAGAATTATGGCTTCTACCTAATATATGATAACTGTCGTTAAAGAAACACTCCGTTGTCACACACCAATTCCATTACTAGTACCCCGACAAGCAATCAAAGATGTTAAAATAAAAAGGTACGACATTTCATGTGGAACAGTGGTGATGGCTAATGCTTGGACCATTAGCTGGGACCCTGCCTACAGAGAAATTTCACCCTGAGCGATTCTTAAACTCTTCTGCAGATTTTAAGGGCCTAGGTTTTGAGTTGACCCTGCCCTTATGGGGAAGCTAATCATGAAGTCTGAGTCAGATGGGTTTGTTTGATGTTTGATGCTAGGGTGCAGTGCATAGGTCTGCACCCCTCCTACGACTGACACGTGTCCCTTGTGTTAGGTTTTCTCTTATTTTTTCTTGTTTTTCTCTCACTTCACGGGACACTTGTCAACCATTAGGGGGTGCAGGCCATTGCACTGCACGCTAGCATAGAAAACGTCAGGTGGATCAAGAAGTAGCTAATTAAAACTGAACAATCAATCCCTACGGACTAAAAAATGGCATAGACAATTGGTTGTTTCGAAGATGGAGCCATACAAAAACAATAAACTGAAGAGAAGATCAAAGACAAATCTTTCTTATTTTCTTTTATTCATTCCATCCAGTACAATATATTATCATCCGAAGTTTTGCACTAGAAATAACAGTGAGTTGCTACAGCAAAAAGAGGATTTTCCCTATGAGTGGTAACACCAAGGTGTTCTGTTGTGTCCAAATCCTCATTTTTCATTCCCTCAGGCAATTCCCAATTGAACTTCTGCAGAAGATTTGCTAATACAAGTTCCACATTTGCCATTGCAAATGTGATCCCTGGACAACGCCTTCTACCAGCTCCGAATGGAAGTAACTCGAAATCTAGTCCCTGAAAGCCTATTGAAGAATGCAAGAATCTTTCTGGTTGGAACTTCTCTGGTTCATCCCAAGATGCAGGATCTCTTCCGATTGCCCAAGCATTAATTAAGATCATTGTCCCAGCTGCTATATCATATCCCATAACTGTAGCATCTTCCCTTGCTTCTCGAGCCGAAAGTGTTACTGGAGTATGATAACGAAGAGTTTCCTTCACCACGGCTTTCAAATAATGCATTTTCTCCAAGTCATTATTAGTTATGTCATGTTTATCTCCCATAATTTCTCGTATCTCAATTTGCAATTTGTTCATGACTATGGGGTGTCGCAGGAGTTCTGTCATTGCCCATGCTAGAGTTGCAGATGTGGTATCAGTTCCTCCAGCAAATATATCCTGGTATTATTATTAATTAGATAACTCGTGAAAAGTTACAATGTACATTTCTTTCATCTCTTTCAATATAAATGTCCGGGTGTGTGTGTGTGTGTGTAAGTGTTGTTTTATGAGACAGAGAGATAATGAGGGAAGAGGGAGAATTTCTCACCAAAATAATTGCTTTGATATTATCTTTATCTATGGAGACACCAGTTGTATTATCTTTATAATAGATCTGAAGCAAAATGTCGAGGAAAGTCTCGCTTCTTTCACCTTTAATTGTGTCATCATCACTTGCCATTTGGTGTTGTTGAATTACTAGATCCAAGAAAATATCAACTTCTTTGGCAACCCTGTCAACTCTGGCATCAAAACCATTCACACGATTGATCCACGAAAGGCACGGGATATAATCTCCAATACTTAAACTTCCCAATAGCTCCACAAGTTCAGTGATAATTATTAGAAATTTCTTGCCTTGTTCCCCTTCACTGTACTTCCTTCCAAAAGCAGATCTGCAGATCACATCATTGGATAGGGATGTAAACAGTTCGCTCAAGTTCACAGGCGCCAAACAAGAATAAGAACATGATTTTATATTTTTCATCAAAAGATCCGTTTCTTCCTCCCTAATGTACTGGAAAGACTGGACTCTTTTGTTACTCAGAAGTTGGAGAACACAAATGCTTTTCAATTTCCTCCAATATTCCCCATATGGTGAAACTGTTATATCCTTCAGATCATAAAGAAGTCGTCTGGAAAGTCTAGTGGCAGGCTTACTTGCATAGACCAGATCATGTGTTTTCATGATCTCCATGGCTGCCTCAGCTGATTGGACGACGACCACTGGTCTGCTGCCAAAGTGAAGAAGCATGACGGGTCCGTATTTTGTACCCAAGGATTGGAATGAACGGTGAGCCAATCTACTCAGTTGGTGAAGATTTCCCAAGATTGGTAGTTTTGGTGGTGATGGTGGTAGTAGTGTTCTTTTACTACTTGGATTGGATCTCCATTTGATGATAACATATATTGAGAATAATAAACTGATGATAAGAGAAAGGAAAAATGGATGAAACACACATTCATCAATTTGTTTTAGCTGGAAACTCAACATCTCATGTGCAGGTTCTTTTAGTACGTAGCTCTTACAATGTATATATATATATAAACTGCCTTCAATGGAGAAGATTACTCAAAGAAGTTAGTTTCACAAGGTCAACTCTTTGTGACTGTGTATAGCCAGCCAATACTGAATATTTAAACTTACAAGTTGTGACATTTTGGTCATATAAAATTTGAGAATGTGAGATAATATCATTGATATATACATATAGTGCATAAAAAGTTTATACATTTTATAAGTAACATAAAAAGTCATAATTATTTCTTTGGATAATTACCTACGCAGTAGGGGGAGGGTTGCATGGGAGGAGGTTTGGCTGCTTTCATTTATGGCGGATTCGAATTCCACATGATGTCTGGTTGAACATTTTATAAGTAACATAAAAAGTCTAATTTGTTGGTTGAACACTATATGTAATTTGTACTCTATTTTTTTTTATCAAATAGATAATGCGATATAATAATGTAATCACTGTTCCATAAGTTGTTTGGCTTTGTGTTGATGGTAAATAAAATTGTATTGTTATTGAGTGGATTCAACCTAATCGCGTCTGAATTCGGATTTTCTGATGGTGATGATTCGATAATTTTTTGTTAGCATGGGGAAAGAAACTCCATGTGTTAGAACAAATTCATTTTGGGTGCATCTAAATTATTTGTAAGGCATTGCTACATTATCCAGTTTCACAACACAGGATAACGAGACATTTTGTAGTTATTAACAATGTTAACTTTGACGTCTGTCTAAGTGTTGTGAAATTCTCATTGTAATAGCACAAACCTGCCGTATAAGGTGTGTGTTTATTGCACTAAAATTTGTTGATGTTCTTATTGCAAATTCTGTATAGTTTTCCATGGACTGTTTTTGACAATGTTTTCAATAGTTTCCTTCAGTACTTTGGGCGACGCGACTAATAAAGATGATGAGCAATGGATTGGCATTAGAGGAAACCTAATTTTCAATAGGTTAACTCTGTCATTATTTTGTCTATTTGCTACTTTTGGCATTATGGTGTTGATTCTACTTATGATTTGAGCTGATACTGATAGAATAAATTGCTAGAAAGCTTATAAATGAAACTATTTGTTCCATAAGTTGTTTGGCTTTGTGTTTATGGCTCCTTAATTGTTTTTCATGCTCATATCATCAAGCTTGAGTCAGATGGATCAGGAGGTAGCTATGTCAGGGGAAAATACAAAATTAACAGATTAAGAAACGCATAGGTAATTGGTTTAATTTGTTGAAGATGGAGCCATACAAAGACAATTTACTGAAGGGGAAATCAGAGAAACTAATATTTCTTATTTTCTTTTATTGATTTCATCCAGAACAAAATATTATCATCATCAAAAGTTTTGCACTAGAAATAACTGTGAGTTGCTACAGCAAAAAGAGGATTCTTCCTATGAATGGTAACACCAGGTTGTTCTATTGCGTCCAAATCCTCCTTTTTTATTCCATCAGGCAATTCCCATTCAAACTTTTGCACAAGATTTGCTAATACAAGTTCAACACTAGCCGTTGCAAATACAATCCCTGGACAGTGCCTTCTACCAGCCCCGAATGGAAGTAACTCAAAATCTAGTCCCTTAAAGTCTATTGAAGAATCCAAGAATCTTTCTGGCTTAAACTTTTCTGGCTCATCCCAAGATGCAGGATCTCTTCCAATTGCCCAAGCATTAATTAAGATCATCGTCCCAGCTGCTACTTCATATCCCATAATTTTAGCATCTTCTCGCGCTTCACGACTATAAACTGCAATTGGAGTATGATAGCGAAGAGTTTCCTTCACTACAGCTTTCAAATAATGCATTTTCTCTAAGTCATTATCGGTTATGTCATGTTTATCTGTGACAATTTCTCTTATTTCGTTCCGCAATTTGTTCATGACTACGGGGTGTCGCAGCAGTTCTGTCATTGCCCATTCTAGAGTTGCAGATGTGGTATCAGTTCCCCCGGCAATCATGTCCTGGTAGTATTAAATAATGCATTAAAAGGCCAGGGTGAATGAAAATGCTTCCACTAGTGATGTACAAATTTCAGTATGCATATTAATGTTTCTTACGGTCTAGAATTTTATTTGTTGCTTTTGTATTACGTATACAAATACTTAGCAAGGTACCAAATGATTTATTTTACCTGGGGAATCCAACTGCTTCGAAGATTGATGACTGACAATGGGTAATGTTTTTAGTCATGAAAAATGAATCTTGGGAAACGATCTTACATTGACATATAAGCAGGAAGACCTAGCTATGTTTTGAAATATAAATTGCTTATGGAGTATACTTATATGTTATTCATCGCTTAATATAAATGCCTCAGGATGCATGTGTTTAGGTGTGTGTGTTTCTTTTCAGTATGGGGAGAGAGAGAGATATGTTTGTTCTCACCAGAATAATTGCTTTGATACTTTCTCTATCAATGGAAACACCGGACGTGTTATCCTTATGAATCGTAAGCAAAATGTTGACAAAATTCTCTCTTCTTTCACCCTTAACTGTGCCATCACTTCCCAGTCCTGCATTCATGTGCTCTTGAATTACTAGATCCAGGAAAATATCAACTTCTTTGGCAACCTTGTCAACTCTGGCATCAAAACCATTCACACGATTGATCCATGATAGCCACGGGATAAATTCTCCTATACTTATATTGCCAGATAGTTGCATAAGTTCCGTCAGAAGCTTCATGAATTTATTGCCTTGTTCCCCTTCACTGTACTTCCTTCCAAAAGCAGATCTGCAGATCACATCATTGGATAGGGATGTAAACAGTTCGCTCAAGTTCAAAGGCGCCAAACAAGAATAAGAACATGATTTTATATTTTTCATCAAAAGATCCGTTTCTTCCTCCCTAATAAACTGAAAAGACTGGACTCTTTTGTTACTCAGAAGCTGGACAACGCAAATGCTTTTTAATTGCCTCCAATATTCACCATAAGGTGCAACTGATATATCCTTTAGGTTGTAGAAAAGTCGTCTGATTGTGTTTGGTGTAGGCTTATTCGCAAAGGCTAGATCATGTGTTTTCATGATTTCCATGGCTGCATCAGCCGATTGGACAACGATCACTGGCGTGCTGCCAAGGTGAAGAAGCATGACCGACCCATATTTTTTACCTAAGGATTGGAGCGAGCGATGAGTTGACTTATTCAATTGGTGAAGATTTCCCGAGATTGGTAGCTTTGGTGGTGATGGTGGTAGTGTTTTCTTACTTGAATTCTTGAATAGCCATTTTGTGAGAATATATATGGAAAATAAGCTGATCAGAGAAAAAAGAAATGGATGCAACATAAATTTATCGATTTGTTGTTGCTGAAAATTCAACATGTCTGTGATGCAGGTTCTTCAATAACTCTTCCAAGCCGAAAAAGTAGATCCCAGAAGTTGTCTTCAAAGGTGAAGATTATTTAACTCCTTGTGATGTGACGGAATGTAGCCAGCCAATATTGCTGCTAACCATATTATATATTATTAGCAGCAAATTCTGACATTGGAGAGAGGTACACAGTCAAAATAGCTTTTTTTTTTTTTTTTTTTTGATCTACTAAACTGTGTATTTACAGCTCGGACCGAAGAGTGCAAAGGGTATAGGTCCTCCCCAGTGTGATGTCTCCAGTAGGATTCGAACTTGAGTCTCGCCTCTGGGGGTCGCAAGTCACTACCACTTGGCCCAATCTAATCTTTAAGCATTATAAAAATACAAGTTGTGCCTAGCGTTTTATATAAAAATTCCTAATTGATTATAACTCTGTTGATGTATTTTGTCATTCAGGGATTCTAGTAGGCGATATAGGATGTGTGAACCTCAAGAATTATTAGTAAAGTCAGTTTATTGATGAAATGCAGCACATGTTATAAATTAATCAAGGAGAAGTTGAACTAAGAGGTATTCAGTACAAAAACCAGCCCATTTTAGAGTATAACTGTGCATTCTATGCAGTAAATTTGCGAATCCAAGAAACCATTCTAGTCACTACAAAGTAGCGGACTCAGGTTCGAATCCCTGTTGGGAGAGGTTCCCACTTTATGTGTCCGACGCGCCTCGAAAGGGATTAAACCCTTGGTAAACCAAAAAAAAAAAAAAAAAGATGATATATGTTTAGCATCTCTCAGGACCTGATCTGCTCTCTATGTTTTGTTGAATAATGATGTTTCTTGCTAGAAGCAGTTCTTGATGAATCAGCTGGCAAATGGATTGTGAACTAGAAAAAAACTAAATCAGATTTTATCTTAATCGCCTCTTCCAAAAGGGAACTACTTTTGTTTACTTCCTGCAGATCTTGATATTCTCTTTCAATAACATAGTTCAAGGGAGCTTTTGTCAAATTTTGAAAAACATAAACTTCGATTGGATTTAATAATATCTTCTTCTGATTAGTTTGCTGCATCCAGCAATTACCTTCAGTAGTGATCATTTCCCACAGAAGCTAGCATAATGAAAGTTTTCTGTAAGGAGATATAATCTGTCGTTTCTTGTAAATAATCTCATATATAAACCAGTATGCAATATAGAGAATCTACATCAACTAACTTTCAAATTAGATTTCCTAACTAATTTGTAGGATTGAGAATAATAAAATTCGAAAAGGTTAAACAATCAGCAAAGTTTATACTAGTTCGTTATATGTGGTTTGAGTACAGACATTACATTTATAATGTAAACCAGAGCATATACTACGACATACAATTGGTATTGTAACCTGGACCCTTAAGCAATTACTTACAGAGACAGGATAGAAAATTCAAAAGTACAAAATGTTTCTCATTTTTATTTTTGGTGTTGTTTCCTTGCGAACAGAGAATCCATATTTAGATTTACTCTAGAAATAACAGTGAGTTGCTATTACAGAAAGAGGATTCTTCCTATGAATGGTAACACCGGGTTGTTCTATTACGTCCAAGTCCTCCCTTTTCATTCCTTCAGGCAATTCCCATTCAAACTTTTGCACAACATTTGCTAAGACAAGTTCAACGCTTGCCATTGCAAATCCAATCCCTGGACAGCGCCTTCGACCTGCCCCAAATGGAAGTAACTCAAAATCTAGTCCCTTAAAGTCTATTGAAGAATTCAAGAACCTTTCTGGATTAAACTTTTCGGGTTCATCCCAGGATGCAGGATCTCTTCCAATTGCCCAAGCATTAGTTATGATCATTGTCCCAGCTTCTACTTCATATCCCATCACTTTAACATCTTCTCTTGCTACTCGGGCCAAAAAGGGGATTGGTGTGTGATAACGAAGAGTTTCCTTAACTACTGCTTTCAAATAATGCATTTTTTCCAAGTCATGACTAGTTATGTCTTGTTTGTCTCTCAGGATTTCTCGTACTTCCTTTTGCAGTTTGTTCATGACTATGGGGTGTCGCAGGAGTTCTGTCATAGCCCACTCTAGAGCTGTAGATGTGGTATCAGTTCCCCCAGCAAATATATCCTGGTACGCGTGTAAAAGCAAAAGCCTCCATTAATAATACATGTAATGACATGAAAGTATGCATATTGATGTTAGAATATTCCTTTGTTTGCATGAGTCTCACAAAGTCACAAGTATGATCTGTGAAGGAACCCAAATATTTTGAGGTTTGAATAACTAATAACATGGGTAACATTCATAATTCAAGTATAACAATTCTTAGAAAAAGTAAAGATCTCACATTGACAACAAGGAAGAAGAACTGTGTTTTGGAACATAAAAGACTTGAATAAAAATGTTATTGGCCTCAACAGCTGAGTTTATTTTTATGTGCTTCAACTCTTAACATATAATTGCCTGGTTGTGAGAGTATTTATGTGTCCTATGTGTAGGAGTGAGAGAGAGAGAGAGAGAGATGTTTGTTCTCACCAGAATAATTGCTTTGATATTTTCTATATCAATTGAAACACCAGTAGTATTATCCTTGTAAATCTTAAGCAAAATGTCCAGAAAATTCTGTTTGCTTTCATCTTTATCTGTATCATCACTTTGCATTCCTTCATTCATGTTCTCTTGAATTACTCGATCGAGGAAACAATCAACTTCTTTAGCAACCTTTTCAACTCTGGTGTTAAAACCGTTGACACTATTAATCCATGAAAGGCAGGGAATATGTTCTCCAATACTTAAACTGCCGATTAGCTGCAAAACTTCTGTGAGAAGTATGAGGAATTTCTTGCCATCGTGCTTCCTTCCAAAAGCTGATCTACAGATCACATCATTGGTTAGAGACAAGAACAGTTCACTCAAGTTCACAGGCATACCAGAGGAAGAACAAGATTTGATCTTTTTCATCAAAAGAGCTGTTTCTTCCTCCCTAATGAACTGGAAAGATTGGACCATTTTGGTACTGAGAAGTTGGAGAATGCAAATACTTTTCAATTTCCTCCAATATTCACCATAAGGAGCAATAGATATATCCTTCATGTCATAAAGAAGTCGTCTTGTGGTGTATGTATGGGGCTTATTGGCAAAAGCTAGATCATGTGTTTTCATAATCTCCATGGCTGCATCAGCTGATTGGATAATGATCACCGGCTTGGTACCAAAGTGAAGAAGCATGACAGACCCATAATTTCTACCCAAGGACTGGAATGAACGGTGAGCCAATCTACTCAGTTGGTGAAGATTTCCCAAGATTGGTAGCTTTGGTGGTGATGGTGGTAGTCTTCTGTTCGCACGAGGCTTCAACAGCCATTTGCTGAAAAGATATAGTGAGAATAAAATAATAAGAGAAAGAGTAAACGGATGCAACAGAGATTCATGGATTTGTTTTTGCTGGAAAACCCACATCTCTAAGCAGTTTTTTGTGTAGAAATTGACTTCTTCAAAGAAAGAAAGAAGATGATTATTTGAGAAGATGGTTAATTTGCATCAGGTCAGGTCAACTCTTCCTTGTGACAGAGAGTAACCAGCTGCTAACATATTATTATAAAGAGCAAAACAGACGCTCCTGAGAGGTGTGTAATTAAACTAACAGTGCTCTGATGTGTACGGTGATTAAAATATACAAGTTGTGACTCCCTGCCATTAACATTTTCTTTTTTGTTACATTAAAACATGTGTGAGTTCCCATTTGAATTCTTTCAGGTTCTGGACATTTCTTCGTGCCAAAATTATGGGGTATATTAATTTAAGGTTCGGGTCCGGTTCGGTTCTGATCCGGTTCCTGACCAGAACCTTTCGACAGGGTCCAATGCTGAACTCTACGGATGGAGTATTAAACAATAGTTAGTGAATTTTGAAATTGGTTGTTGGGGTTTTAGGTGAAAAAAGTGTATGGTAAGTATCAAATTAATAATTTTATAGGTGTTTGAGATAATATTTTATATTATGTTGCGTAATTATTAAGATGATGAATTATTATTATATTGTAGTGATGATTGAGAAGTGATTGTTATTATTTTATTGTGATAATTATAATGATTTATATTATTATATATAGAATGTATATTTAATGAGATAATTATGTTTTAATATATACACTATTAAAATGAACTTAATTTTTGTCAATTAATATAATTGAATATAACATTTAAAATTACAGTTAGATATTTTAAAAACAACTGATATATACAAAAATTAATAATATAATAATCAATAAATATAATTGATACCGTTGAAATATAAGAGAGAAAATAAATTATCAAAAGAAAGGGCATAGAGATAATAAAGAGAGAGAAAAATAGGAATGCCGGGTCAAACTAGGTCCATACACAACACAATCTAAATAGCTTCATGTATGGGTCTTGACAGGGTCCGGACGTCCGGGTCTTGACATTCCTAATGGAGAGGGCTAGCCCCGAGCCAGCCCTGCCCCCCGAGCTCTGCCTGGTGGTCTCCAATGGTAGGGCTCCGGAATGGAATTAATTTCATTTTCTTCCTTTGCCCACTCTCACCTATAATTCTGATTTTAATTTTGTTTTTAATATTAATATTAATAATAGTAATAATTATTAGTACTTGTAATTTAATTTGTCCATAAATAAATTTAATTACAATTCTAATAAATTATTAATGATTTTAATTTTAAAAAAATTAATTTTATTATATTAAATAATCAAATTAAAAATTGGTGACTACATATATTTATTAAATGCTAGTAAATATAAATATACTAAATAAATTTTATTAAATATTTAAATTCTACATATTTAATTTAATTTAATTTAATAGGGAAAATTAATTTTATTAATTATTTAAGTTTATATATATTTTTTTCTATTTTTATTTATTAAAAAACCTATTAAATAAACAATTTAAAAAAAAAAAAAAAAAAAAAAAAAAACGGAACCAGGGGACGACTCCTTTCCCGCAGCCCCACCCCGCCCCCAGCCCGGCAGATGGCCTAAACTCATCCGCAACTTACAATCAATTTTCAACTAATTTAATTTTTTACTAAAATACATAAGCTTCTTTTTTGGAAAACAGTGAGCTTGTTATGTTACTTACTTCTGTTTTCTATTTTCTATGAAAGGGTAACGCATTAAGCCATCCAAATCAAATGGGTTAAACTGCTTTTCACTCTATTCCAGTCACATTAACTCGGGAATAAATAAATAATCAATATATATGGTGAATAGAATCGTATTGTTGTTGAGTGGGTTCTACTTCTACCTAATCGCGTCTGAATTCAGATTCTCGGATGGTGAGATTTTCCTGAATAATTTTCTATTTATTTACTGTTTTTGATAACTATGCAGGAAATTTAGTTTTTCTTTTTGTGTTTCTTTCAATAGTTTCCTTCAGTACTTCGGGCGACTAATAAGATGATGAGCAATGGATTGGCATTAGAGGAACGTTAATTGTCAAATAATGACAGGTTTTTCAGTTGATTTAACACTTTTATTTATTTTGTTTATTTGCTGTATTTGCTACTCTGTTCATTTGGTATGGTGTGTTCACTTTTGCCTTGAAAGATTTTCTTTTTCTTTTTCTTTTCGCATTTAGTAGATATGTATGTGTCAACGAGCCTACCTCCAATCAAAAGTGTTGAATAGTGTAGATGTTAAAGTAGAATTAATTATAGTTTACAAATTGGTACATTATGATTTGAGCTGAAACCTGATATTATGATGATCACATTTCACCCGAACTCGACTTCACTGATAGGACATTAGAATAAATTGCTAGAAAGCTTATAAATGAAACAATTTGTTCCATAAGTTGTTTTGTTTGGTTTTGTGTAGAATGACTCTTTAATTGATGTTCAGGTTGGCAACTTGTTAGAAATATGTGATATTGTTGGGGTTGAAAATGTCTTTTCAACAAAAGCCTAGGGTTCCAGTTGCATCTTAATACGCGTGAATAACACCGTGCACGCTAAAGACTCGCATCGCTCATTTTTTAATTTCACAAGGGGGTATTCTACATTTTCTTTAAGACAGAGGTAAATTATCTATTAGACATATATCAGGGAGGCAAATTGCTAAATACTAAAAAAATAGGGGGTGTAAAGTCTGTAGACAATTGATCTTGCTGAATATGGAGCTATCATCAGAAGTTTTTCTCTAGAAAAACATTGAATTGCTACAGCCAAATAGGATTTTTTCCTATGAGAAAAAGAGAACCTATTTAACTTGCTACACTTATTGTTTTACACTTTCCTTGCAGCGTTTGCTACTCCCTTCCATTTTGTGACAGAACCTATTTCTAAATTTGTCCCTTAATTTTTTAACTGAAGCCTTTTTATCAAAAGTTTTGGGTAGTGTATATGTTGAATGTAGCCTATGCTATGTGCGGTTATGCAAGTACTCTCTGTTTTCTTTTAGTTAGAATATAAAATTGTTTGTGCCTTGATTGATTGTACTTTATGATATGAGTTGATACCTGATAGTATGACGATCACATTTCACTTACATTGATAGGACATAGAAGTAAATTACCATAATTTTTATTGAACTGTTAGAGAATATTATGTTTTATGTTAGTATTATATTGTTAGATAATTAGGGTTCAAATAAGGGTGCATAATTATAGTGATATTATTTCCTTGTACGGAGAATTCTATTTACTATAATTATTCTTTAGGGTTATGATATAATACAACCATTGAATATCATTGAAATAATATTGTCACAATTTTTCCTATTTTAGTAATTTGTTATAAGTTATTCGGTTTTTGTGTGTATGGCTCTTAATTGATGTTAATTAGGTTCATATCATGATTGAGTGAGATGAATCAAGAATTAGCTATGTCAAGGAAAAATACAAAATTAATTAAAACTGAATAGAAGTTTGGTTTTGTTGAAGATGCAGCCATACAAAGACAATAAACTGACGAGAAAAATCAAAAAACAAATATTTCTTGTTTTCTTTTATTGATATCATAGGAAGTTTTGCACTAAAAATAACAGTGAGTTGCTACAGCAATAAGAGGATGTTTCCTATGAATAGTAATACCAGGAAGTTCTACAATGTCCAAGTCCTCCCTTCCAATTCCATTGGGCAATTCCAATTCGAACTTTTGCAGAAGATGTGCTAGTACTAGTTCAACATTTGCCATTGCAAATGCAATCCCTGGACAGTGCCTTCTACCAGCTCCAAATGGAATATACTCAAAGTTTAGTCCCTTAAAATCTATTGAAGAATTCAAGAATCTTTCTGGTTGAAACTTTTCTGGTTCATCCCAAGATTCAGGATCTCTACCGATTGCCCAAGCATTAATTAAGATCATTGTCCCAACTGCTACTTCATATCCCATAACTTCAGCATCCTCTGGTGCTTCTCGACCCAAAATTGGAATTGGAGTATGATAACGAAGAGTTTCCTTCACTACAGCTTTCAAATAATGCATTTTTTCCAAGTCAATATCATTTATGTCCTGTTTATCTCTGAGAATTTCTCTTATTTCGTTCTGCAATTTGTTCATGACTGTAGGGTGCCTTAGGAGTTCTGTCATTGCCCATACTAGAGGTGCAGTTGTAGTATCAGTTCCCCCAGCAAATAAATCCTGATATTATTAGATAATAATGCATGAAAAAAGTAAAAAATAGATGTCTGCATTAGTAATGAACTATTTGAGAATCTGTATCTGTATGAATGATTCCTACGGCCTAGAGTTTACTTTCTCTCATATCAAATGTCTATCAAGGTACCAAATATGTATATATATATATATATACATACATGTATGTATATATTTTACTGGAGAATGACTAGCAATGGAAAATATATTTCATCATGAACAGTTACTATTGGGGAAAAGATGTTACATCGAAAATAAGAGCGAAAACTATGTTTTGATATGTAAAACACTGTTCTTGTCCTCAGCTTATGGATTACATTTGTAGGTCTCTCCAGGGTGTGCGTATGTGTGTGTGTTTTTGTGTTTCTGTCCTGTATGGGAGAGAGAAAGAGAGGGAGGGAGAGATGTTCTCACCAGAATAATTCCTTTGATATTATCTCTATCAATTAAAACACCAGTGGTATTTGTGTTATCATTATAAATCTTAAGCAAAATGTTGACAAAATTCTCTCTTCTTTCACCCATAAATGTATCATCATTTGCTAGTCATGCATCTTGGTGCTCTTGAATTACTTGATCCAGGAAATGATCGAATTCTTTAACAACCTTGTCAACTCTGGCGTCAAAACCATTCACATGTTTGATCCATGAAAGGCATGGAATAAATTCTCCTATACTTACACTTCCAGACAGCTGCATAAGTTCTTTGAATAGCGTCAGATATTTCTTGCCCCCTTCCCCTTCAGTATACTTCCTCCCAAAAGCGGATTTGCATATTACATCATTTGTTAGGGACATAAATTGTTCGCTCAAGTTCACAGGCAAACCAGACGAATAACAAAATTTGATCTTTTTCATCAAAAGAACTGTCTCTTCCTTCCTAATAACTTGGAAAGACTGGACCATTTTGCTACTCAGAAGATGGAGAATACAAATACTTTTCAGTTTCCTCCAATATTCACCATAAGGGGCCACTGTTATATCCTTTAGGTTGTAAAAAATACGTCTGGTAGTGTACGTATGAGGCTTATTGGCAAATGCTAGGTCATGTGTTTTCATTATCTCCATTGCTGAATCAGATGATTGGATAATGATCACCGGCTTGGTACCAAAGTGAAGAAGCATGACGGGTCCATATTTTGTTCCTAAGGATTGGAATGAGCGGTGAACAAATGGTCTCAATTGGTGTAGATTTCCCAATATTGGTAGCTTTGGTGGTGATGGTGGTAGTTTTTTGTTCGTACGAGGATTGAATAGCCATTTGGTGAAAAAATATAGAGAGAATAAAATAATAAGAGAAAGCGTAAATGGATGCAGCAGAATTTCATCAAATTGTTTTTGCTGGAAAATCAACATTTCTATGCAGATTTTTCAGTAACTATTTTAATTTGACCAGAAGATGCATTAAGTGGAGAAGATTATTTGGTAAGATGATTAAGGTGCATCAGGTCAACTCATTGTGATAGAGTGTAGCCAGCCAATACTCCAACTAACCATATTATTATAAAGAGCAAATTCAGATAGTGGAGAGAGGTATATAATAAAAAAATAACAATGATCAGATTTGTATGCAGATTAAAATATACAAGACCATTAACATTTTTTGTGATAGAACAATGGAGGGATATTCTCTATTTTTTTTAAATATGAGATGGAATAGAGTAATGAAGAAATCTGTTCATCTGTGGAAATCCAATCTCAAAGGTTGACTGGCCGCTGCTCAACTTTCTCTGAATAAATTCAAATAAAAATGAAGCCTTCTATTTATGCACGGTTGTATAAAATAAAGGAGAGATGATTAAGTGCCTATAAATTTGATCATGTGAGACAAGTAAATAAAAAATAGACGCATGGATCATATATTTCCTTTCAAGTTTACTCTTTCATGTAATAACCAAGAACAAAATATATCTTATGTTCTTTTCGGTAATCATTCTTCCTGGATAATACATTAGAGCCTGAACTAGAGATAAAAGTGGGTTGCTTCAGCAAAAAGAGGATTTTTTCTATGAGTAGTAAAACCAAGCTGTTCCATTACGTCCAAGTCCTCTCTTTTCATTCCTTCGGGCAATTCCCATTCAAACTTTTGGACAAGATTTGCTAAAACAAGTTCAATATTTGCCATTGCAAATCCAATCCCTGGACAGCGTCTTCTACCAGCACCAAACGGAAGTAACTCAAAATCTAGTCCTATGAAGTTTTTTGAAGAAATATTCAAGAATCTTTCTGGTTTAAACAATTCAGGTTCATCCCAAGATGCAGGATCTCTTCCGATTGCCCAAGCATTAGTTATGATAATTGTCCCAGCTGCTACATCATATCCCATAACTTTAACATCTTCACTTGCTTCTCTGGCCAAAAGGGGGATTGGAATATGATAACGAAGAGTTTCTTTTACTACGGCTTTCAAATAATGCATTTTCTCCAAATCATCACCACTTATGCTCTGTTTGTCTTTGAGAATTTCTCTTACTTCTTTTTGCAGGTTGTTCATGACTATGGAGTGTCGTAGGAGTTCTGTCATAGCCCACTCGAGCACTGTAGATGTGGTGTCAGTTCCCGCAGTAAATATATCCTGGTAGTATTATATTAAGATAGAACCAAAAGCCTCCATTAGTACTCATAATGACTTAAAACTATGCATATTGATGTTTCTTACAATCTAGAATTCTACTTTGTTTGCATGAGTCTCACAAAAACATTTGAGGATTGAATAACTAATAATGGGTAATATTCGTACTTCATGTATAACAATTCTTAAGAAAAGATCTCACATTGCCAATAAGCAAGAAGAAATGTGTTTTGGAACATAGAGGACTTGAAAAATGTTGTTGGCCTCAGCAGCTGAGTTTATTCTTATGTGCTTCAACTCTAACATAAATGCCTGATTGGGAGAGTATTTATGTGTCCTTTGTGTATGAGTTTGTGTGTGTGTGTATGTGTTTGTGTGTGTGTGTGTGTGTGTGAGAGAGAGAGAGAGAGAGAGATGTTCTCACCACAATAATGGCTTTGATATTTTCTAAATCAATTGAAACACCAGTATCATTATTCTTGTAAAGCTTAAGCAAAATGTCCAGGAAATTCTCTCTGCTTTCGGTTTTATCTGTTTCATCGCTTCCCATTCCTTCATTCATGTGCTCTTGAATTACACGATCCAGGTAACAGTCAACTTCTTTAGCAACCTTTTCAACTCTGGTGTTAAAACCATTTACAATATTGATCCATGAAAGGCAGGGAATAAATTCTCCAGCACTTATAGTGCCCACTAGCTGTAAAAGTTCCGTAATAAGCATGAGAAATTTCTTGCCACCTTCCGCTTCATCGTGCTTCCTTCCAAAAGCTGATCTACAGATCACATCATTGGTTAGAGACATGAACAGTTCAGTCAAGTTCACAGACAAACCAGACGAAGAACATGATTTGATCTTTTTGATTAAAAGGGATGTTTCTTCCTCCATAATGAAATGGAAAGACTGGACCATTTTGTTACTCAGAAGTTGGAGAACACAAATACTTTTCAATTTCCTCCAATATTCACCATAAGGGGCCACTGATATATCCTTTAGGTTGTAAAAAAGTCGTCTGACAGTGTATGTATGAGGCTTATTGGCAAAGACTAGATCATGGGTTTTCATGATCTCCATGGCTGCCTCGGCTGATTGGATAATGATCACCGGCTTGGTACCAAAGTGAAGAAGCATTATGGGTCCATATTTTGTACCCAAGGACTGGAATGAACGGTGAACCAATGGTCTCAGTTGGTGAAGATTTCCCAAGATTGGTAGGCTTGGTGGTGATGGTGGTAGTTTTTTGTTCGTACGAGGCTTCAACAGCGATTTGGTGAAAAGATATGGTGAGAATAATAAACTGATAATAAGAGAAAGAAGATATGGATGCAACATTTCTCTGTAGCTGTTTAATTTGGCTTCAATGGAGAAGATTATTTGGGAAGATGGTTAATTGCACCAGGTCAACTTCTTATGACAGTGTAGCCAGCCAATAATTATATTACTATTATATATAAGAGACTGGAGAGATAACATTGATCTAATTTGTGTGCTGATTAAAGTATACAAGTTTGTTGTGACTCCCTGCTAATAACATTTGTGTGTGATTAAATAAAGAAAGATGATCAAAGTGTAGTTGGCAATTTATTTATCTTGTATATTCCAATAAAATACTACTAGTCTACTATTATATATATAAAAAATTTCCTAAAAAGCGGAAGGGTTGCCTTGAGTTTTTGCAGAATTATGTTTATTGTGCTCATCTTTGCCTTAGCTCTTTCTAGTCTCTCTCTTTGTCTTTGAAGGTACATTAAAAAAATGAACCTCGTTTATTTTTTTCAGAATGTCTATTTTTTAAGATATCCAAAGAATATTATATTATGAATATTTTTGCCTTTGTTATCATTGGATATAGTTTTGTAACTAACAACATATTTTAACACTTCATGCAAAGACACCATAATTTGAGACTACAAGTGCAAAACCGAGACATGTGGAATAAAGATTAATCTACAGCACTACCAAAAGTGTCTTATATTTCAAAATTTTGGGACAAAATGTGCAACACCAAAAGTACAAAATATTTTAGAAAATTGAGTTTTTAATGTCCAATCACACGATATTAAAATACAATTTCCCAGTACGAAACAAACACCAGTTTTAACATATAATAGAGTACTACATTTATGCTTTGTAGCATGCATAAATATATCGAATGACAATACAATTTTCCCAATACGAAACAAACACCAGTTTTAACATATAATAGAGTACTATATTTATGCTTTGTAGCATGCATAAATTTATCAAATGACAGTAAATGTTGACAATATTTGATATGGAATTTGTTGTCCTCAAACTTCTAACGTGGATTTATGACCACAAGCAAGGGATGCTTTTTGTGGACAGTTATTCCATTAACTTCACTTATGTCCAAGTCTTTCTCTGTTTCTCCGTTGGGCAATCCAATATTAAACTTATGCACCAATTTCGCCAACGCAAGTTCGTCAACAGCCACAGCAAACGTAAGGCCAGGGCACCCTCTTCGACCAGCACCAAACGGAATCAACTCAAAATGAACCCCTTTGAAATCTATGCTCGTTTCTAGAAACCTTTCTGGTTTAAATTCTTGAGGATCTTCCCACAGCAATGGGTCTCTTGAAATTGCCCAAGCATTGATTATAACTTGTGTTCGAGCTGCTATTTCGTAGCCCATAACTT
This sequence comes from Penstemon newberryi var. newberryi, assembly GCA_030819805.1. Taxonomy (NCBI): domain Eukaryota; kingdom Viridiplantae; phylum Streptophyta; class Magnoliopsida; order Lamiales; family Plantaginaceae; genus Penstemon; species Penstemon newberryi. The sequence goes on from JAUALY010000008.1 coordinate 3,993,637, forward strand.
TGGTGTCCTCGGTCGATTCTCGAGGGACAAGTAATGGAAGTGGAGTATGTAACCTGAGACTCTCTTTGATCACTGCTTTTAGATAGTGCATTTTGTCTAAATCGTCTTCTGTTATTTCTTCTTTACCTGCTGCGGTTACTTCGTTTTGCAATTTTTTCAGGGTGTTTGGGTGTCGTAGAAGTTCTGTCATTGTCCATACCAAAACGGAAGATGTTGTGTCGGTTCCAGCAGCAAACATGTCCTGTGAATAACAGAGGCATAAAATGTTTAGAATGAAAGCATAGCTATGTATGTTATGGTTTTATGGAACTAAAATCTTATCTAATATGTCCGTTCAAAAATGAATTTGGCAAGTCAAACTCAAATATTAAGAAGCATTTTTTTGCAATAACATGGTCAGTTAAAATATAAACTAATTGTAACAAAAAACATAAAATATAAATTAATTGTTGTTCGTGTTGGAACACTATTCACCACTTATATATATATATATATTTTAGGGCAAACCCAATGTTGGGGGCTAGGGGAGGGCTCCGGAGCTCCCCAGCTGCCCCTGCCCCCCAGCCCCAACCCATGTCTACTCAAATTCAATCATCGGGCTTTCTACTCCATTTAATCTCAATTTAATTCTTCCCCACTCTCACCATTATAATAATTATATAATTATAATACTAGTAATAATAATACTACTACTAATAATAATAATAACAAATAAAATAATAATAATAATAATATAATTAAATTATTAATAATATTTAAATATATAAATTAAGAATAATAATAATAATAAAAACATTCATTAAGTGTTTCTTGCTTAAGTGTATGTTAAATTGTTTGTTCTTATTTTATTAATCGAATTAAATCGTATTGTTCCAATTATTTTTCATTGCAAGTTATTAAATTTCATGTTCGTGATTTAATGTGATAAATATATTAACAAAAATGTGAACACAAAAATATAATTACAAAAATATTATAAATAAAGTATGAATTTGAATATTTTTGTCTAAGTATTTAAATTATATTTTCAAAGTAATTGAAAAATTATATTGTTCAAATATATATATAGCCACCAATACTCTAATTAAATGATTTAGTTGTACTTGTCATTTTTTAAAATAAAATTATAATTATAATTCAATAAATTAAAATATCATAAAAAATATGAACAATAAAAGTTAAACAAAAAAAATTTGAACTAAAAACTATATCACAAATTACATAATTATACTACATTATTAAATAATAATACACAAACTTAAAACAACAATAAAAACAAAACTAAAAGTAATTTTTGTTTTAGTGGTCAAACACATTAAAATCACAATATAAATCTAAAAGTATTTTTGATAGTTTTCACATGTACGTCAAACTCACTTTTAATAAGTACCATTTCTACTTCTTTCACCTTCTATAACTAGTCTATATATAAATTATCCTATATTATTCATCTTCTACAATATTATAAACATAGTTTTATAAAGCTGATTCACACATAACATAACTACATAAGTATGTCATTAATGTGTATACTCTGTTAAAAACACGCACAAATACACACTGCACAATACAATTATAAATAAATAGAGAAATAATTAAAGAGATGAAATCTTACTAAGATGAGAGCTTTGATGACATCATTTTCAATAGGATGAGAAGTATCTTCACTTTCTCTCTGAATTTGAATCAATATATCCACAAAATCTGACCCTTCATCTTTATGCACCATGCCAACTAATTTCTTCTCTAATATTACACCTTCCAAAAATTGATCGAACCCTTTAGCCACTTTCTCAACTCTTGTACTCAAACCATTAATTCCATCAATCCAACCCAACCAAGGAACATAATCCCCAACACTAAATCTACCCAACAACTCCACAAACTCAGCCAACAAAACCTTAAACTGCTGCCCATCACTATTATTATACTTCCTCCCAAACGCGGCCTTACAAACTATATCATTCGTGAGCGTACTAAACACATCACTTAAATTCACAACCGAACTCGATTCCTGCAGCTTCATCTTCTGAATCATGAGGGATGTTTCTGTTTCCCTCACGTGCCGAAATGATTGAACCCTTTTGTTGCTCAGAAGCTGAAGGACGCATATGCTTCTCACGTGCCTCCAGTACTCACCGTACGGAGCAAATGACACGTCCTTGCAACTGTAGAGGAGCTTGTCTGGGATTCTTAATTTTGGTCTGTTCGAGAAGATTAAGTCTTGGGTTTTCATTATCTCACGCGCTGCATCGGCTGTGGAGACGACGAGGACCGGGACACGGCCCAAGTGGAGTAGCATGAGCGGGCCGTAGTGTCTGGATAAGGACTGAAGTGAGCGGTGGGGGTATTGGCCGAGTTGGTGGAGGTTGCCGATTAATGGAAGCTTTTTTGGTGATGGAGGGAGATTCTTTTTGGGTTTTGAGTAGTTCCATTTATATAGGAGGAGGAGGAGGAGGAGGGGGATAAAGAGAATGGAGCAAAATTCCAGACAAGTCATGGCTTCAATACTTGTAGAGAAGACAACTAGGAATTTGTTAATTAGTAAGGAGTATTTATAAGGAAAAATTATTATTGTACTTCATAACCTGACTTCACCATACACATTGAATGTATTATATTTATTTTGTGATTGATTATTCTTCTCACAATTAAAACATTTTATTTTGTGATCATATGATACTTTCCTTTTTATCGGTTAAACCTTATTCGGGATATATTTCTCATTTATAATAGCAAAATGCCAAGTACGAGAACAAAAATTTTTTTATAGTGCTATTTCATGTGTAAGTTTGAATCGTAGAAATATATCACTATCATGACTAGAAATAGAATAGATAATGATTTACAAATATGTGATGGCCGTAAAACCAACCATCGTTCTCTTATTTAAATTTTAAATCTTAGTTAGTTGTCTTATAAATTTAACCGAGAAATAGCAAATTTGATGCCATATAATAGAATATTTTGCAACATTGATACCATTGAATACATAAATATACATTTAGTACCATAATTTAAATATTAGTTACAATATGTTCATACCACCGTCAAATAATTGAACCGAAATGGATGAAATCGAACATATATACCGCACGTGGTTGTTATCTTTCTTTGAGATCTAGTTCAAATTATCAAGTGATAACGTGAAAACGTACACCCATTAAGGATGAAAGTGGGTTGAAAATACGAATATTTAGTGATTAGCACTTTTCATCCTTGAGTTATATTGTTTTGCTATTTTGTATCTTAGAATTGAAATATTGACACTTTGTACCTTCAAATTATATATTATTTGGCATTATAGTAAACATCTTATACCCCACTTTGTCCCCGAAAATACTAATGTTTTCAAATCTAGGCCCAAAGATCACAAAAAAACTTGGGGTAGCAACTTAGGCAATCTTCAATGGTAGGGACGGGCTCAGGGCTCTGGAGCCCTAGGGCTGCCCCTGCCCCTAGCCCTGTTTGGTCATCTCCAATGGTAGGGCTCCGAGCCCCATTTAATTTCATTTTTTTCATTCCCCACTCTCATTATAATAATAATAATAGTTTTAATTTTATTTTTAATATTAATATTAATAATACTAAAAACTATTTTAATAATATAATTAAATTAATAATAATATTTAAATATTGAAATTAAAGAGAGTAGATATAATAAAATTAAAATTGATTCAAGATAGGAAATACAACAAGAAAATCCAAAAGCAAAAAGAAATACAACAAACAAGAAGGAAAATATTTCTAATTAATTACAACAAAATAAATAAAAATAAAATGTTTGAAAGAAAGTATTAATTTAAAATATTAATTACAATTCTAATTAAACAAAGAGATTACAATTCTAACTAATTTATGAATTTAAAATTTTTAATTACAATTCTAATTAATTATTAATGGTTTATCCATAAAAATTTTAAATATTTATTATATTAAATAATTCAATTAAAAATTGATGGATATATATATTTATTAAATACTAGCAAATATTCAACAAATATACTAACAAATTTTATTAAATAATTAAATTATACAAATTTAATTTAATTTAGGAGAAAATTTTAATTTTATTAAAAATTTCTTTAAATAATTAATATTAAATATTAAAAAATATTAAAAAAATAAAAGAAATAAAAAAAAGCGAAACCAATCAGGTGGCGTCACTTGGAGCCACCTGACTTAAAGAGGGACGCGTGCAAGCTTCCTCACCAAATCGACGCGGCCCCAAAGCCGCGGACAAGGCTCCACCGAGCCCTGCGCTCGCCCCGACCCTGACCATCTCCATTGGAGATGGCCTTATGTTCTTGACCGTTGATCTAAAAATACACTAATATTGTCCTTATTTTATTAGGTCATTAGTTGTTACAATCCTACTTCCAAATCAAATCATAATCTATTTAAATAATAAACAGAAATGAAACACAATTTGAAAAGTCTCAACAAACACATTTACGACCATATTCAAATGGGATAGTTCATAGTACCAAAACCATAACCCCATAAAGAAAAGGAAAATCTGAACCATATAACCCATTTATTATTTGGGCGTAGAGTCCAAGATTCCAACTGTTGTTAACTCAACTCAGGTGAGGCCCAAACCCCAGCCCACAAAATCTCAACTCTAGTTAACCTTCTCCACAAGCCGACAGCTGGATTACTTTATATTAATGCGAAAAGGAGAATCATCAACAAAAAGCAACGGCTTTAATTCGACCACGTGTAAGGTTAGATTTTGCCGATACCGAATATTCGATGTATATTACGTCAATATTAGATAGAGTGTTGTTCATTATATTCCCACAAACGCAAAATTATTATCTGAAAAAAGAAGAAGAATTTAGATTTTCTGTCTCTCTTGAAAAGATTTTTCATCTGGAATTCTCGAATAGTCCTGCTATGGAGATGGAACGTGTGACAGAATTGACGATGGATCGGCGGCCGAGGAAAAGACCGCGTTTGGCTTGGGACGTTGTTCCTCAAACCCATAAGGTAATCATCAAATCTGATATTAAAATATTTTTGTTTCGTATTTTTTGTAGATCTGATGAAAATTTAAGAATTTTGTTCGATCAGGTATGAAAAAATTTACATCCTTGGTTGTTTTGTGTTTGATTTGTTGATCTTTATAAGTTGCTGAATGACAAGGCATTTGTACATTTCTTCAATATTTATGCTTAGTTCTTTGAATTTTCGTGATTATTTTGCGGATAATTAGAAATATTATTATAATAATATGTTTGCTGTGGTAGTCTTAATTTGAAGGAATTAAGATCTCATGTTTTTAGCTTGTGTCCTTTTTTTTTTTTAATCTGCAAAAGTTTTAAAAGTTGTCTACTAGGCTGGTATTGTGATTTAGGGTTAGTTTGTCGATGTTAAGAAATATTTGGTATTGACATTTGTTAATAATCAAGATACCTCTAATTTGCAATAGAAACCCTTTTCAGTCACTATATTTTTATGAGTTGATTTGATTGCTCTTGTTTGATCTGTTTATGTATTTTATATATTGTGTTTTTTCTTGATGAATGCATGTTCTCCGTATGATTTAATATAAAGGTAATATCGAGGAGGTAAAAAAATTTAGTAATTTTAATATTGAGAAAATATGAATGGATCCCTGTGTGTAGGCTCAGCTAGGATTGTTTTTTGAGCAAGAGATTGGGAATGTGACAAGCTTTCCACCACCAAAGGCACTCTCAGACCATCCTAGTTCTCTGTTTGTTAAGGGCTTGGCTCGAAATGGTTCTCCCCCGTGGCGAGAAGATGACAAAGATGGCCATTATATGTTTGAGATTGGAGATAATTTAACTTCTCGCTGTAATTACCTTTTACTATAATCAGAACCTATTTCAGAGTTGCATATATCTTATGGACAATTTTTTTCTTTTTATTTTTTAACTTATTTTATTAGTTCGTTTTTCATATTATTATAAGTGTGTATGCTTTAATTTTCCTTGTAAATGCTTCCTATGTATTTAATGGTCTGTCATAAATTTAGGTTCAAGTTTATCAAAATTTTCTAAACATTTTTTTAGTTTACATAGTAAGACATCATTTGTTTTACCCTTGTGTGTTGTCATAATTTTTTAAGATATCCTTATTCATGTTATTGTCTCTTTTTCTTTTTCTTTTTTTCTTTTCAGATAAAATTCACAGCAAGATGGGTGAAGGTATGCTACTTTGTCGAAGCTATTTCATTGTTTTGATGGAGTTGCATATGTTCCATTGTTTGATGACAGATATTCATTCCTTGCAGGTACCTTTGGTCAGGTCCTAGAGTGCTGGGATAGAGAAAGAAAGGAAATGGTAGCCATTAAAATTGTTCGTGGTATTAAAAAGTATCGTGAAGCTGCCATGATTGAGGTAGATGTGCTCCAACAACTTGGCAGACATGACAAAGGTGGCAATCGGTGAGTTTTTCTAATTCGAGTCGGTGATACATGTTCTATTTTTTGTGGTTCTGCAAGTTATTGCAGTGGTTGAACAAGTTTATTCCTTGCAGTTGTGTACAATTACGGAACTGGTTTGACTATCGTAACCATATCTGTATTGTAAGTATATTAAATAATTTGGTGGGTTAAATTTCCCCAACCTAACACATATATCGGGGATTAAAATGGTGGATGGACTTAAATGATGTCAACAGGTCTTTGAGAAGCTTGGACCAAGCTTATACGATTTTCTACGCAAAAACAATTATCGGTCGTTTCCCATTGATCTTGTCCGTGAGATTGGCAGACAACTGTTGGAATGTGTAGCATGTGTGTAAATAGTTTCTCTTCATTCCTTGAAGCAAGATTTTTTCAATATAATATCCATATGGTGTCATCTTTATGATAGTTTTTCAGATAAACAACTTTCATGATAAGTTGGTTTGAGATTTGATCTCTAGTATTATCATTATAATGTAGTTGATGTTATGTTGTACTGATAGTTTTTCTGTTTCCTCAGTTATGCATGATTTGCATCTCATTCACACGGACTTGAAGCCTGAGAATATTCTTCTTGTCTCATCAGAATACGTAAAAGTTCCTGACTACAAGGTATTTTATTGTCCGACATTTATCATTTAGTAGATTTTTTGGGGAATGAATTTCCCTACACTTGTAATTCTCTTTTGACATGTACAAAGTTTACGTGGTAATTTTTTTTTTAATTAGGGCTCATCAAGGTCTCCAAAGGATAGTTCATATTCCAAGAGAATTCCCAAGTCCAGTGCTATAAAAGTTATTGATTTTGGTAGCACAACTTATGATAAACCAGATCAAACATACATAGTATCAACTCGACATTACCGAGCTCCTGAGGTCATACTAGGTACATTGATTTATGTTTCGAATTTTGTATGTCGTATTTGTATATAAGTTGGTATTTCTTTTTGGAATCGCTCATTTTTCGCCTCACAGGACTTGGATGGAGTTACCCGTGTGACATATGGAGTGTTGGCTGTATTTTGGTGGAGCTTTGCTCGGTATATTTCAAACAGTTATTCCTGGTTTGTTATACTTGTAGTGGATTATCAATATTTACTTTGGCTATTATGTCTTGTATAGGGTGAAGCATTGTTTCAGACTCACGAGAATTTGGAGCACCTAGCAATGATGGAAAAGGTCCTTGGACCGTTGCCCCAACATATGTTGAGGCGAGCAGACCGAAATGCAGAGAAATATGTTAGAAGGGGTAGGTTAGACTGGCCAGAAGGAGCAACATCTAGGGATAGTATTAAAGCTGTTTTGAAGTTGCCTCGACTACAGAACCTTATTATGCAGCATGTAGATCATTCTGCTGGGGATCTTATTCATCTTTTGCAAGGACTTATGAGATATGACCCTGCAGAAAGGATGTCCGCTAGGGAAGCTCTTAGGCACCCGTTTTTCACTAGGGATCACCTAAGGAGACATTGAAAGGAATGCTGGGACATTGTTGGGGAAGATGATGTAATGCAGTTTTGGTTCAAGTATATAGTGGGCCACCAAACGGTGCCAGGTTTGGAGAGCTGGGGTAAATTGTTCACGCGCTTGGTGTACATAGATTCATATTTTTTGAACAAGTTTTATGTTTCGTGTATGTGTTTGTGGTTTACCACTTTTCCTGATGAAATAATGCTCATGCATTTTTCATTTTTCTGGAGTATGTTGCACAATCAATGACAATTTATAAAAAGTGGAGAATAGAGATGATTGTGCTTGTGTGAGTTTCGTTATTTAAGGAGTCATTTCATCATCTTCAACCGATGTTTATTGTAAATATTGAGTGTGTAGGGTGAAAATTGGATCATTGAACATTAATACCTTAAAATTTTTGTCTTTACTGATGAGTTGCAACGTATAATTAGTGCAATCCCTGTAAAATAAGCGTTTTGTCTTTATTGATGAGCTGCAACGAATTATTTAAAAAAAAAAAAGAATTGAAACTTTTAATTAAAATTTTGAAGAACGTGAATAGTGAATAATTTGCATAAACCAAGAAAAACATGTTTACGGAAAATATATGATTGAGAGATTATAGTTTTGATTAAAAAGAAAGATGTTTTTATACTCCTATTTTTTAGTGGAAATATATAAACCTTGATCAAATTAGAAGTTACATTCATCAATCCATTTAATTTTTATTAAGTACTACATAAGTTTCCATTGAATAGGGATTAATCTAACATTAATTTGCCTTAGTTTTAGTATTAGGGGTGTATTTTCCCAAAAAGAGAGAGAAAAAAAAAAGGACTTAAAATTGTGTTAGAATGTATTAGGGGTGTATTTTCCCAAAAAGAGAAAGAAAAAAAAAAGGACTTAAAATTGTGTTAGAATGTGATTTGATTGTTAAACGAATCGAGTTAAAACTAGTTTTATTAGGACAAGCTCGAGTTGAGTAGTTTGATATCTTATTTGTACTTTGTCTATTTTTTGTTTATCTAGTCGAAATCAAATCAAACTTTAAAAGTCATCAAACAAAAAATAATTTTCAATATTATTTGATATGTACGACGAATCAAGTTGAAAAGAAATTGAGTAGTTTAGTTTGATTTTCAGTCCTATTTAAAATTAAGTATTAATAATTAATATTTTTTATTGATAAAGGAATTAAGATATAATTTAACATGAATATTATTTCATGTAGTTGTTCTTGATAAAAAAGATCAATTAAATGAATGGTTGGCGATATTGCCAGAGCAAAAAAAGTTGGATTACCAAATATGCCCTTGGTATAAAATCTTATTTACCTCTAATTATTGTTCTTTCACTTTTACTGTTTTGCAATATATCAATCTAGTCATTTTTCCAACTATTCCTTTTCTAGATCTTCTTCTTCATTCTCTTATTATTTATAATTTATCATTGCTCTCTCTCCACTAGAATAATTGACTAGCGGGTTTGAGTTCCACAATTAGTATCAGATATTCTTTTTTTAAAAATATTTTTCCATAAATTTTTTCTTCCTTTCACGATCTGAGGCGATTTTAAATTCATTGCTGAATTTCAGATCATTTCCCCTTTAAAGCAGCAGGCTTGGATTTAATTAAATTGAATTATTGTTTTCTCTATCACTACAAGTCTACAAAGTAGTACATATCTGAATAGAGTAAAAGGTATGTATCTATTGCCCCGATATTATTATATTGTGTTTCTTCTCTAAATCTTTGTTTCGGCCATATTTTACATGTATCAGAACAATGCCGTGTTTGAATCCTTTGTAGAAGTATTTCATTTTCTTTAATCCATTGATTTGCAATACCTTTTCAGCATTACTGGAAGTGTATCCAATTCGAGTGCTTTTACTTCATTATTGCTCATATAATTGAAAAATGAATACTCTAGGGTTTTTTTCTTGATTCAAATTAGGTTCTTAAACCTGCTGCGAATTGTCGTTAAGCTGTGAATATAGCTGTCTAATTCACGCTCATCTAATGATGTTCTGATTTCAACTAATTTGAATTCCAAGATATATCATGTATATACGTCTCCAAGTTGCATGTCTTTTATAGATTTGTTTCTCGCATTTGTTGACCACTGTATATCTTTTATTGAAGTATCAGGTTCATGTTAGATTTTGTTTTGACTGCTCGATTTATGGTAACATGCTCTTATATGGACATAGTTAGCTACTTACATGCTGTGGATGTATGCCTTTGTTGTTTTTCATCTTGTAACACAATTGTGCTTTTAAGTACAAATGTTGTACCTTGAGTGAGTCTCGGTTTTCTCTGATAAGAGAGTTTATGTACTCTGCTTTACAACAATTTTTATGCAAATGCACTATTACAAGCTCATCATGTATCATTATTTTTCATTTTTCTAGGATTTCTTCTTTGCATCTCAATGAATTACGCAAATGGTTTGGTCAATGCACAAGGAAAGCAACCTCTTCTTTCCTTTGGGGTGATATCCGATGTCCAATATGCTGATATTTCCGATGGCCGCTCATTCCTTGGTGTTCCTCGCTACTACAGGCATAGCCTGCTCGTTTTACAAAGAGCAGTACAAAAATGGAAAGAACAAAAGCTAAAGTTCGTAATAAACTTTGGGGACATCGTAGATGGCTTTTGCCCAAAAGACCAATCTCTAACTGCAACCAAGAAAGTTGTGGATGAGTTTAATTTGTTTGATGGCCCCGTATATCACATGATTGGAAATCACTGTCTCTACAATCTCCCACGTGAGAACTTACTTCCTTTACTGAACATACATAGTAGCGACAATCTTGCCTATTATGATTTTTCTCCAATTCCAGAATATCGATTCATTCTTCTAGATGGCTATGATATCAGTGCTATTGGTTGGCCCAAAGACCATCCAAACACATTAAAGGCGCTTCATTTTCTCGAGGAGAGAAATCCGAATTCGGATAAGAATAGTCCGAATGGACTTGTTGGGCTAGAGCGAAGGTTTCTTATGTTCAATGGAGCAGTAGGGAAAGAACAGTTAGAATGGTTGGATCGTGTGCTTCAGGATGCAACAAAGTTGAACCAGAAAGTGGTTCTATGTAGTCATCTACCTTTAGATCCTAATGCATCATCTATTGAAGCATTGTTGTGGAATTATGATGAAGTAATGGATGTGGTACACCGATATAATTGTGTAAAGGTTTGTCTATCTGGGCACGCGCACAAAGGTGGATACTCGGTTGACTCATATGGAGTGCACCATCGGGTTCTTGAAGCAGCCTTAGAGTGTCCACCTGGTACCAATGCTTTTGGGTATATCGACCTTTTTCGTGATAGTTTATTACTCTCTGGTACAGATAGACTCGAGACTCAAGATATGGTTTTCAGTTGTTGAGTGTATGTCAGCTTTGTAGCATCTTCAACACAAACTGCTCAATGTTCTTCTAAAAATTCAATTGCTTTAGAGAAGTGTAATTATGTTGTTTTGAAGTGGTCGTTTACAGTTCTAAATTGAGGTATTAATCCATCTATTGTACATGAAATGCCATTGCCAGTCTTTTGCATGTACTTGTAATCCATGTGCATTGAGAATTTTGTTAATCCTCTCTTTAAGTTACAATATAGCTTCTTATTCATATAATTGTCAAGAAGATTAAACTAATCTTTTGTTAGTTGCTAATACAAGATGGGAAAATTTATAGTTACTTAGACATTTATCATCATCTAATACTATAAACACACTTGTCTTTTTCTAGGTTGAAATAAAGTAAAGAAAAAACACGGAGAATTCATGTCTAGACTCAGTCTTTCGTAGATGATGCAAAATCATCCAAACATATTTCATTTTCTGGTCTATAAAAAGACCGGGTACAAACAAGAATCATGTTCTACATAATCTATACAAAGGAATATGAACCTTACTTCTTGACTCATCTTCAATATCACATATTCAGTGGGATTTCAACCCTCTTTCTTCCTGAATGTTCGGAAGTTCTTGAAATTCAACAAGCAACCTATCAGTGGCAATTCAGTGTTCCCTTGTTACTGCCATATTGATTTCCTGTTTGGTAGTCACTTCCTATGGCGTCAACTTCTCTTCTCTTCAGCAAACTCTCGTTGTCACTGCTTCACCTCAACCAGGACAAGGTACAGCACATACCTATATGGTAAAGTTTCGGAAATCTCAAATAAATATTTATTTGAACAATTCTTTGATTGTGACCCAAATTATTTCTACACTTGCAGTCCTAAAAGCTGGAGAAGATCAAATCACATTGACATGGTCACTTAATTAACACCACATTTGCAGCCGGAATAGATTTGACCTACAAACTATAAAAGTGAAGCTCTGCGATGCACCGATTAGCCAAAAAGATCGGGAATGGAGAAAAATGGAGGACGATCTAAATTGAGGTATTAATCTATCTATTGGACAAGAAATGCCATTGCCAGTCTTTTGCGTGTGCTTGTAATTCATGTGCATTGAGAATTTTGTTAATCCTCTCTTTAAGTTACAATATAGCTTCTTATATTGTTTCACATATAGCTAATTCATGATGTCAAGTTCTAGGTCTAGAAGCTAAAAAAACAGAGCTTGTCCGGATATATTTACTTGTTAGTTTATCATTGTATAATGTTTTCACCCCTAATTTAATTGATGTTAATCTATATATATTTTATGCAGTTCACTTGTATTTTGTATTATTTCCATTTGTGTTTCATAATGATGGTTTCTACTAAATTATATGACTGATGCATGATTAAAACTGAAGTGCCCAACTAGCATACCGAGCGTTATTCATATTCATATTGAATATATTTAGACAATAATATTTGGAATTACCTTTTTCTATTTGAGACCTCTAAATTTTTCATTTCGGTACACCTCCTAAGCCCTAAAAAATACAGTTATTAACATAGCATAAAGTAATAAGCATGACAGGTGTAGAAAAGTAGAAGGGGGAACATTGTGCATGTCCCTAAAAGAGATTGACCACATATATATACTTATACAGTTATACTGAATACAGGTCCATACATAGAAATTATGGACCCTAATTAACCTAAATAGTAAAACATGTTGAAATGAATCTAGACATAACAAATATGGACATTCTTTAACAGCAAGAAGAATCTGATATTTGTATGTAACATCTTAATATTAAACACACCGTTTATCTTACATTACACGTTACATTTATTGAAGACTAATTTATGAACAAAGACAAGTAAATACATTAGAGATCACGTGACTCTATTGGGGGATGCCCTGACTCTTTTCTTTTTCAACAGGTAGATTCCAAACAGAGACGCAATAGAGAAAACAGAGAAGCAAATAGACGCAATATCAAGCGGCACCGTACGACCGCTAACCGCCTGGACCTCAAGCAAGCTGGTGGTTTTGTGATAATCAGTTGTCTGGCCAAAGGCCACCTCCTCATCAGCAGAGTTGTATGCAAAGGTTCTAACGAAATATGTAGCGGACGGTATATCTTTGTTTATTGTCCAGGTGAAGGTATTGTTCGATGGTGTATATAGTCTGGCAACAATCTCGTGTTGGCAAGTCTTGTCCTTTGCTAAATCTTCCTAAGTTTTTCTCCATTCCCGATCTTTTCTGCTAATCGGTGCATAGAAGAGCTTCACCTTTATAGTTTTGTAGGTCAAATCTATTCCAGCTGCAAATGTGGTGTTAAGTGACCATGTCAATGTGATTTGATGTTCTCCAGCATTCAGGATTGCAAGTTCAGCTTAGAAATAATTTGGGTCACAAAGAAAGAATTGTTCAAATAAATATTTATTTGAGATTTCCGGAACTTTACTATATATGTATACCTTGTCCTGGTTGAGGTGAAGCAGTGACAATGAGAGTTTGCTGAAGAGAAGAGAAGTTGACGCCATAAGAAGTGACTACAATACATGAAAGCAATTTGGAAGTAACAAGGGAACATTGAATTGCCACTGATTGGTTGCTTGTTGAATTTCAAGAACTTCCGAACATTCAGGAAGAAAGATGGTTGAAATCTCACTGATTATGTGATATTGAAGATGAGTCCAGAGTTAAAGTTCCTATTCCTTTGTATAGATTATGTAGAACATGCAGAGTCTTTGTTGGGAGATTCTTGTTTGTACCCGATCTTTTTATAGACCATGAATGAAATATGTTTGGATGAGTTTGCATACGGTCTACGAAAGACCGGATCATGAATTTTCCGTGCTTTTTCTTTACTTTATTTGAACCTAGAAAAAGACAAGTTTGTTTATAGTATTAGGTGATGATAAATGTCTAAGTAACTGCAAATTTTGCCATATTGTATTAGCAACTAACAAGAGATTAATCTAATCTTCTTGATAATTTTTTGAATTGAAGTTGGCCAAAACCATATCCAGACGTTGGTTCAGTGGCTCTTATCTTATTCTTGGATGGTTGGATGAGTTACAAACAGATTTTGTTGTGTAGTATAATTTCTTTTTATACATTGTCTGGGACGATGTAAACCACATGTAAAGTATAGTTTAACTTATTGATTATTTAAAATGCTTCCACATAACAAATGATTTTGTTTTATTTTTACATTCAAGTGATTTCTTGATAATTCTTTGAGAAATGCAAAGTTTCCAAAACGATATGCTTGTTTATGATTGCATTCCATACTCAATTTTGGTGAAAAGACTTGAAATTTTAAGAATTAGATAGGATCATGCCTCTAATGTTGGACACATGAGAAGTTGCAGCGCGATTGCATTTAAAAAATACCCAACTAGGGTTGTCAATGGGTTGATTAAGATTCGACTCTATTTATGTTAGATCGAATTCATGTCGGATTCAAATTTTGCTTGGATCTAGAATTTTCTAGTCAATTGAATCTTGTTTGGATTCGGTAAGAAATTGGATCTTTTTCGGATCCAATAGAATCTCCACTTTCAAAATTCATATCGGTATTTTTTTTATAAAATAAACATGTAATTAACTTTAGCTCAGATGTTCAAAATTCATTAATTAATATTAATTATTTTAGGAAAAATATGTATAGAAATAAAATTATGAATTAATAATTAACTGATATTTTCTTATTTATGGTAAAATATTATTAATGTTATTTACCTTATGTAAGTATTTGGACTGACCTAGATCTCCTTGACATATTTCGGATTACACATCTACATATTCAGATCAAATTCATTGAATATATAATCGGACAAAAACTTTAATAAATGAGGCCGAATTTGAATTGGATTCGGACTGAAATCTACCACGTTGACTGCCCTAATCTTGAGAAATTGGTTGTTTTCGCCCAGTTCTTTTGATTTCACATTTTGACATTAACAAATTCATTCACATACACAAAAGCGTCAAGTTCGAGAAGTCAATAAACTAATTTTTTTGTATAAACGAAATTGCTTAACAAATTTAATGTTTCGAATGTGCAGAACGGATTGTTTGTTGCTAGGGTTTTCGACACATGTCCCGTGGAGGACGCGTGTCAATTCATGTATTAGAGGGCTAGACCACCCAGCATCAAACAAACCGTGCGGAACATGTGACAGTTGTGCATGTACAAACTAAAAGTGGTGAGTGAGTTCAAATTATATTTCTTATTTCTTTAATTCATTTCTTTCTCTTTTTAGAATCTGGGATTATAATTAATCAGTAATCTATATTTAGTAATAAATAGTAGTACTTCATTCTTTTGAGTAGGGAGGAGGAACTAATTACTAACTCATTTTAATTTCTAGAGGTATGATTGACTGTCATTAATCCAATCTAATCTACCCAGGCTGTATCTTTGAATTTGAGAAAAAGCAATTCCATAATTCTGATGGTGTGTGTGTGTGAGAACTGAGAAAGTCAGATCAAATTAAAGATGGCTTACACCGCTCTTATTTTTCTGAACCAGAAAATTGAGCAATTTCAGAGATTGAATCAATCTACCAAGACCAAGAGGTTTGGCCCTTGCAGTCATTTCTCTCTCCAAAAAAAAAAAAAGTAACTCTACAGACAGAGCAACATCGAAAAGTTTCTTATTGAGAAAAGCATTAGTGTCCCTAAAATTGTTAAAATCGACAATTAATTAATGAAATGATTTTTTATTGTGATGCAGTATATTTCTATTCTTTATAAGCAAACTATTTCTGTATTCAAACAAATAATCAATGTATGCATTGTCCTTGATTTTTTTGCTTGGGCTTCAGATGTCAATTGCTTAGAGTATTATTTATCAAAAAAGTTGCTTAGAGTATGTATTCTTGATCTTGTAATCTTCTCTTGCATTAATATCAGATTAATGAATGGAAAAACAATTACATCACTTTTGTTGAGACAATTTGGATTTTCTCTTCTCCACAAATAAGAATCCAAACAAGGATACTATGGAGAAAGCAGAGAAGCAAATCGAGGCAATATCGAGCGATGCATGGCGCCCAGAAACTGCCTGGACCTCGAACAAGTTGATGGCCTTGTCAACATCCGTGGTCTGCCCATAAGCTACCTCCTCATCGGCAGAGTTTTGTGCATATGCTCTAATAAAGTATGTAGCAGTGGGTACATCTTTATTTACTGTCCAAGTGAAGGTATTGTTACAAGGACTATATGGCTTAACCACAACCTTGTGTTGGCAAGTCTTGTCCTTTGCTAAATCTTCTACTGTTTTTCTCCACCCGCGATCCTTTTGACTAATCGGTGCATAGCAGAGCTTCACCTTCATAGTTTTGTAGGTTGAATCTGTTCCGGTTGGGAGGCTAGTGTTGAGTGACCATGTCACTGTTATTATGTCTTCTCCAGCTTTAAGGACTGTACGTAGAATTGGGATACAAGTAAATTTTTTATTAAGAGGTGAACAAAAAAACTTAAAGAGTAGTACTATATATGTTAGTTGTGAACCAATTGTTGGATGTGTTTCCATTGAAATGGCTATGTTTGGTTCTTGGATTTCAGTGAATAAAACTGTGGGGAGAATGTTTTTCTTGCATCAAATAATATTCTTGTTTATTTTCTTTTGTCTAATCGTTTTACTCACTGAAATCCAAAAACCAAAGAAGAATTCTTGAAGGGATAAAAATGATGAATTGATAAATATACCTTGTCCTTGATTTGTCGAGGCAGAGACAACTAAAGTACTTTGAAGGGAAGAGAAGGATATGGCGTAAGAAGTGTCTGCAAGGCAAGAGAGCATAAGTGAAGCCACGACCAAACGATGAAGTGCCATCGATATATTCTTCATCTTTCAATTAAAGCAAAATGAAGTAGCTAGATTTGTGAGCTTTGGATTGATCAATATATAGGGAAAGGAGGGTGTAATTTGTTTGTATTTCTATGTTTTTAGTGTGCGGCTTAGCTTAAGGTTGGTTTGTTGTTATTTTAAATGTAAGTAGAACAAGTCAAATGATTTTTGAGACGGTAAAATGAAATAAAGAATGATTTTTGAGACGGTAAAATGACTCTCAAGGTATGTTCAAGGGGTAGATTTGCAATAGTTTAGAAGTTAATTTGGATTGGAGATTTGTATTTTCTTGGGTGAATTTGGAATTTGTGATGTTGAAGATGTACACGTACGTTCTTGTGTTGTGTTGCAATGTTACAGAATGCGTTTTTGTTGGTCTCACGGTGCATAGGAAAGAGCAAATATAGGGAAAGGTGCAAAGAGTTATTACATGATTGGAGAGACTGCAATAATATGGCTATTATGACTATATGATGA
Organism: Penstemon newberryi var. newberryi; assembly: GCA_030819805.1. NCBI lineage: Eukaryota > Viridiplantae > Streptophyta > Magnoliopsida > Lamiales > Plantaginaceae > Penstemon > Penstemon newberryi. The sequence continues at coordinate 4,011,214 of JAUALY010000008.1, forward strand.
GAACCCATTTTGGTGTACCATTTTGATATGTGGACTAGAAATTAACTCAATTATCAAAACAAAACAAAACAAAAAACACTATAGATTAAGTTGGTTATTAATTCATATGCTTGTGAAGTTATGAGTCTTATTGGATAAATTTGATTTGAGATAAACGTAGTTTACATAAGCTTTCTAGGACATTAAATTGAGAACTCATAAATGGTGACCATCCAATTCCACCATAATCAAATATTGCCCGGAATGAAATTAAGCTTTCGAAGTCAACAATACCGATTCGAATATATGCAATTAATAGAAGTCGGAGTTAACAATTACTCTATCTACATAAAAGTAAGATGGACACTTTCATGGACGGTGGAACCCAAAGTTATTGTTATACTTTGACTTGAGATTTTGTAAATGCTTTTCTTATCGAAGAAAAAAGTTGTCTCACAATAAAATAAAATAAAAAATTAAAGGACTGAAACGGAACCATGTTAAAAACTCAAATATGAAGAGTTAAGATTATAAATGAAAAAGGGTATCTACCAGGTGCACCCCCATTCTAGTAAAAGTTAGTGCTGCGATATACAGTACTGTATATCTGATCGACATATATGAACTATATCTATTTATGAGTAAAAAATATGTCTGCTTATTTAACCATTTAGGTTACGAAGCCCAATTCCTTTTTCCTCCCCTGGCCCAATTACAAAAACCATTGTTTGTTTGATAATAATTTCTTGGTTTTATTGGAAAATGACTCCATCTTCACCAATAAATAAAAAGAAAATGGAAAAGGACACAACTAGATGGATTTTATGATTTCAGAACTTTGAATTATCGTGACCGATTTATATTCATTGATAATTTTATTGTTTAGGTGGGATTATTTTATTTCTATGTCTTTATTGTATTTTTTATGACTTGCTTTATTCTTGTTATCTTTTAAGTTTTACTAATATTTGGATGATTTATTATAAAAGCTTTGATGTCAGTTTAATCGTAGATAAATTTGATGTCATAAATAAAACTTACAGCGTCATTTAGAATATCTATCTGAAAATCATATTACTAATATTTTCATTCACGTGTATTTTAATGCTTTACAAGTTATTTCATCAGTGTAGATTGGAAATTGTCAATTTTCGGCAACAACTATTTAGATACATTTTAGTGAATAATTATAATATAAAATAGTAATTATTTATTGATTTAAACCACCCTGCCCCCAACCCAAACCCAAACCCCATTTGACATAAAATCTTGGCTCCACTCCCTAATATCTACAATTACGAACTTCTTGATTCAGGAGTGAAATGGTATTTTCCTTTAAAGAAAAAGGTTATTGATAATTTCATACTCAAAATATTTATTCATGTGCAATATTTTTGTCTTACAACTTTTTCTGAGTGACAGTGAATTTTAATTATTAAGTCAAATTACACAATAAAAGTATAATCAAGTCTATTCAATTATTGTAAAAGTAGAATATAAACCAACTATCCAAAAAAAAAATTTAAACTAATTTTAAACCAGAGAAATACTTTATACTAACGGGATTCAAATCTAAAACTTTCATGTCTTGAGACCTTAACTTTTATCGCTAGGTTATAGCGCGTTGAGTTTACTAAGAAAATGGCCGATCACATGACAAGTAGGGAGAATGAATAGTCTAAATGGTCACTCCTACATGTATCTTGACATTTTTATCCTCTGCCAGGGCTTTGTGATCAATTTTCAATAAATTATGCGGAGGCCGCCAACATCATGATTATTGGAATATGGACGCAGGTAAGAGATTATTGGAATAAAATGGAGTAAGAGAAATAGCTATATTTAAACCGGTAATGATTTGAAATAGACAAACAATTTTAGCCCCATGAAAGAACAGTCTATGAAGATCTATCTATATATAAAAGATAAATCAGGTGGTATGCAACAATTAAGAGAAGTCATCAACAATGCTAACAATCTCACATAATGTAACTAAAAACAATTCTCAAATGAAATTTGAGATCCTGTGAGAATTAATGAAAATTTTATCTTAATCAGAAAGAAAAAGCAAAACAATTTGCAGAATAATTAGTTCTCTCACGGTAACAACCACGAAATTGTTCATCGTCACAAAATTTATGCAATTTTAATCACCAAAGGTAAAACATTGTCGCCACAAATATTTCTTACTACTCCAGTTCCATTGCAGAACAGTAACTCAAACAAACTGCATAAACTATCCCGATGCAAACAAACCCTCCCAATTAATAAAACAAAATATCACCTTTTAGCAATGCTCAATAAAAGAACCCAAGTACTTTACCCCCAACATTCTTCCTACGTGCTTCTTCATGGTCCATAATTCCAGCAGATGTTGTCAGCACAATATAACCAAACTGCAGTCAAAAGTGAAAATGACATCATAAATTGCAAATTTCAAAACCTACTCCAAAATTGTAATTTTATCACATAATTTCGGCTTCGTACTAAGATTCAGCGGTGATTTACCTCTTGAGAAACAAATAATTTAGACATTCAGATTATATAACAAGTTGTCATGAATATATATTCTACCTGTCTAGATGGGAGTAGTCTGGCAGTCCAAGGCTCAATTTCCTTGACACCAACATCAAATCGAGGGCTAATAACACCGCATTTGTTTAGTCTTCCATTCAATTCAACCACAATTTTCCCAGACCTGTGGTCATCGACATACTCAAACTCTCCAATGTATCCTGTAATGCCAATTCGAAAGGGAGATGAGTTACATACACCTAAAAGAAATCATCTATAAAACTGGTGCCATGTTAAAGAAGGGGCAAACCGTGCTTCTGCATGACAATAAGAAACTTGATGATCACTTTCGATGAAGGCCTGATCATGACCTGTCGTTTTCCTATCTTTTCTGCATTATACATGCTCTTCAGAGCATCATTCAAGACACTGACCCTCACCATCTTCTAACACAAGCTGATAAAAAATTACAACAAATATTAAATAATGAAAAGGGTAAATTACACTTCACCCCTCAAACCATTGAATAAACAAAACACACTCTCAAACAATTCAATGTAACAAAACATCCCTTACCATTTTCCAACAGCTGGGAAAAGAAACCATATACTGTTGAATTTCATGATGTTAAATCCCCTTACAAAAAAAAAAATACCCCCTCAACTAAAGGGCAGGTAATACCTATAATTCTGTGTTACCGAACAGTTTCCCAACCTTTAATTGGGGTGCTCAATTACATTGAATTGTTTGATTGGTGAAGTAATATATACATATAGCTGAGGGGGCAAGACTAAAAATCATACATTTGTAGTAAATTATGCGGAACAAGATGCTTAAGCAAACTATTAAGTCAGGAGACCACAGCTCAACACGTTAGCATCATAGAAACATTGATCATGAAAGACAGCTATAATCGAATTTTCGAACTCTAAACAGTTACATTAGCAATGCTATCACAATAATACTAAACATAATCCACCACTTATCAGTAGCATTCCACAAGAACATATTCATACTCAAAAACAAAAGAAAATGAAGGCATAAGGAAATTTAAAAACAAATTACAATCAATTTCTTAAGAAAATAATGGAGCAGGCATATAAAAAATTACATTTTTTAACAAGTTTAATACAAAAATTAGGCGTATGAGTTAATTACCTGAGGAAATAGGTAGCCGCCGCAGCTCTTTGTGAGCGATTCTGTTCAGCAGCGAGGAGGTGAAAGAGTAATTTTAAGATTAGGGTTTGAGCTTTATAAACCCCGGTTTATATACTGGGGTTTTTTCTTTTCATTGAGAATTACTAAGATGCCCTTCCTGCTTTCATTTTATGTATTCAGCTAAATGATGCAGGGTTGTGTCAGATCAGATGAATTGAATTGGAGCATTACAAATCGTTTTTTAAATTTGATGATAACAAATCAATCTTTTCAAAATAAATTATGTTTTAAAATTAGATCAAAAAAAAAATATGTTTTAAAATGTGCAATTTAATAACTTGAAAATGTGATGTTAAAAATATTACTCCACTGAATTAGTTCAAATTGGATAATTCGTCAATAACGTGATGAATTATAATTTAATCTTAATATTGGGTGATCAGAATGTAATCCGTCAAATTAGATATTTGATTATTAGTAGTCATTTTAATATGTATCCACACAATCTATATGAGCTAAAAGACATTTTCACTAGTTGAGTAAGATTATTTTTTTGGCGGATCTTAAGATAGACATAGTACTTCTCTTTTTGTCACATTCACATAATTCAACATGTATATTTTAATATATTTTTATGCGTTTTTATCTACTATTATTCATTACTCTACTTATTTTATAACTTCGAATGGATTGTTCACCCACTATTCTCTCCCTTTTTACATAAAATTTCATGGGTTAGCTTATCTTTTCAATGAATATATTTGTCAAAATTTGTAAGTCTCGTGAGAAATTTATGTCAAGACAACATTTATTCAAACTTCAAACTGTACCCCAAAACTTGGCTAAGGCTATGGTTACATACAGGTCACATAGGCGACATTGGGCCAACTGTGAAACCATTGATCATAATTTCGTTTCTGACGTATGTATCGGGTTGGTTGAATATTTAAAACTTTTCAAGAATATTTCACAAATACCTAAAATAATTTAATAAATTATGAAACTAAGAAAAATTAAAGAGTCTCTAAGGAAAACTAAGGGTGAAAAACTACACCTTATTTTAGTCTTTATTGATTCAACACTAAAATATGAAAGTATTTTCATAGACTGTCTTAAGGGCTAAATAAATTATCATTTGAAGGCCTAATTAAAGCGTAACAAAATTTCCAAGAAATTCAAATACGATAGCCCATAAGTTAAATGGGTAAAAAAGGTAATGCTGGAAAGGCCCAATACCTCAACCTCTTTTTCCTGCCAAAGTTTGGACCAAATTTCATTTTCAATTCTTGTAAGTTGCAAGTACTTATCCTTTAATTGAGAAACAAAAGCAAAATCCACACTTAGTATTTTCTTCGATAACAAAAATTTTGAGAGTAATTTTTTTGGAGTTTGCATTGAGTAATATTGGATGAACCATGCTATGTAGTGTGCATACCATATTACTTTGCTAAATCTGATTGTTAGGAACTCATTACAGATCCATCTAAAGAAAGACTAAAAATGCTTCAATGCCAAATCACAAAAGCAAAACTTTAGGTATGGTATTAATCCGAAATGCAAAATTAATGTTATTCATAATTAAGCTTCTAACTCACACATAACAACAATTCCATCTTTGTTTTGCCAACTACATGCATCAAAAAAATATTCTTCAATATTGTGAACTTGGCAATATATGCAATTGGAAAAATATTAAATACTAGTATTACATTTAGTTGCTCTGCTCACTTATCAAGACCAAATCAAGAAACTTATGAGGAAAAAGACATGGAAATTAAATGCCTCTAGATTGGAAATTATTATTGGGTATGTAACATGTATGTTATCTCTTCAATCATGCCACTTTGTTCTTGAAAACCAGCTGTAACTAAAATCCAACATCAATAGAGCTAGCCAACTCATTTCCCATGTGCTTTGAAACCCAATCTTTATCCACTTTGGCCCATCCATAACATGATATATCTAAATTTCTCATTCCATTTTCCATGCATAAAGGAAGAGGCAAAAATCAGGTGCCCCACATGCACTGAGCCCCTCCACAGAGCTCGAACTCCCTGACGTCGATTCCAACAGCGGAGACGAAGACGATGAAATCGACAGAGGAGAAGTCGTTAGCAAAGTCGACTTAAAAATGAATAAAGCGTGTCGTAAACCAGGGCTGAAAAGCCAATCATGAACATCCCAATATACCTCAATTCTTGATCTTTTCAAATTAATAGATTCATTCCCTCTAAACTTCCACTGCAAATGCTTGACATGAATCACTAAATGACCATCGATCTGAATCTCCATTTCGGGATCAACTCCATTACTATTAGTACTCCTGTTTTTACACTCAATTGATATCTCATGAAAATTCCCCTTTTCATGGAACTTAACTCTAGTCAAGAACTTTTTCTTACCAAAAATATGTTCTTTTCTTGAAACCAAAATGGGATCTATAAGTGCAGGCCTACATCTTGTTTTTCTATAAGCCTCCTTTTTCAAATTCCCAAGAAGCAACACAACTTCATCATCACATACAACTGCTACATAATAATCTGAGCTTGGTTCAGTTTCACCGTTGAATTTCGCAGTTTTAAGATCCCAAAAAACGTCGACCGGCTTACCGTCCACTAGAAACCTCTTCGAGCCCTGTTTCTTCCAAAAGTACCATGGCTTTAGCTCGACTTTGCAAGTGTACTGGCTCTCCCCCTCGGGCCCTTCAACCGACAAAGATAGGCCGTGGAGGAGCAAATTCTTGCACCATGTAATTGTGATTAATCGAGATTGATCGACTATTTTCGTACGGTAAACGGACATGAAAACATTTTGGCCTGACCTTGTAATAGCAGAAGGATCATCACTCATTTTCTCCCCTGATGTGAAACAAGATGGAATGCCTATTTGCTCCTGCATTATATCCCACATAGAAAAAGGGAAAAAATGAAGGGGATGAATATAATGAATGCGTGAACTAGAGAGCATAATAAATGTTTTGGGTCATAGATGCTGCCAGAAGTTTTCTTGGCAGCATTAATGGAACACAAAATATAAATATATGTTCCAAACTGGCAGATAAAATGAGAGTCAGTGAAGAATATATATATATACTCAAAATAATGTGATGCATTATTACCTAGATTTACTTTTTTTATATTTCTTGGTAGATTGTCAATTTTTATACTCTTCTTAACCAGACCAACTTTTTTGAATCCAAGGATGGGTTGATTCTGTTAGGATTAAAATAAAAAGAAGTGAAGTCTTCTTCACCAGATTTGGGGCATAGATTTCTACAAAACACTGATTTGACTCTTTAAAAGCAAATGGAGCACATGGGTTTGAAGAGTAAAAAGGACAGTCAAAATTCAACTTGTAAATTGTGATAGAGTTAGGTTTTCAATGTGGGACTTGGCTTCTTTTGTTCCTTTTTTTCTCATTTTTGTGACCTGCTTTTGATTGGAAATGTTAATAGTACATTACTGATTGCACATGTGTAACTATATAAAGATGTAACCTTCTAAATTCCGAGGAAACTAAACTAACTGTAGTGATACTACTGCATAACAAGTCTGTTAATGTTGTTAAATAAGTTGGTAGTTGCAGATCTGGTCCAAAAATCAATCTTTTTTGTTTAATATAAAAACTCTGCTCTATCTATGTTTTATTTAATCTTGAATTGTCTGATAAGCTAAACTATTTTAATGCAGAAAACTAATGGAAACAAGATAGAAGAAGATTTGCAGGATTTCCTGCCTGCTAATGAAATGGAAACTGATATCAACATTCAAGTATTCTTCTTGCTAAAAAACTAAATGAATGCAAAATTATTCAAAGCATCTATAGATGGTTTTATTACTTTCTTGAACTCTATGTGGTCCTTGCAGGGGCGGATCCAGGATTTTTGGTCAGGGGGGGCTAAACTTACACCAAAAAAAAAAATATCAAACAGTTAAACTTAAAGTTTATATTAATCACGAGAAAATATATGACGCAATACAAAAATGGGAAGGTGGAGTTTGACAAAAATAAACCCCACGAGATATTTTAATTACATACGATACCCCGTTATAGTCCCAAAAGAACCTAAAATATCTTCATATTTACTTTAATAATTGACCACGACGGTTTTTCATCTTTTAAAACGATCCATGATAGCATCGTTTGAAATACTACTAAATATGTCTCTCTCTATAAAGACAACTAAACTATCATTTAGCTATTGACCTCCCATTAAAGTTTGCCGAAACTCAAAGTTGCGTGGTTGACATGGACCTTTGAGCAATTATGCTCTACGAACTCTCTCTTGAATGTTAGAATCATATAAAGTTATATGAGGTCGTAGACCGGGATCACTCGGAAGCTCGGGCAAGTTTGTTTCAATATGAAAGTTTGGAAGCTCATGCACGTCACTTTGAATGTGAACGTTACTTGAAGACTCCTCATGAGGTGTATGTGTAGTTGATATATAGTGGTTGTTCTGCATGGTGACTCAAAACTATAAATCATTTTCGGTAAGTGCCAAGAATTTTGTCATTACATGTTAGGCACAACAATCATCCGACCATGGACCAAAGTTTCGTTTCTTGTGTATGTTTCAGTTAGCTAAATATCCAAAAAAATTCGAAAATGTTTAGCAAACATTAGAAAAGGTTGTAAAAAAAGTTACATTAAAGTATCTCTCCATATTTCTAATACCATAAAATGTACAAAACATAACTATCTCAAGAATAATGACATACTCAAGAAGTAGAAGTTAAATATAAAAGAGACATAATAATGACAAGACTTATTTTCTCATTCCATTTGATAAAACAAGAGAGGTTGAATCACAATAGGCCAATAGATGCTAATAAAAAAACTATTAAGAATATAAGATTAGTGTTTGACATTTCAATAAAAAAAAACTATTAACCATCTAAGATTAGTGTTTGATATGTAAATGAATATCATTACCTCTATTGCATTTTGATTTAATCATCATATTATTTTAATATAATAGTTATCCTCATATCTTAATCTAATACTTATGAAAATCTTAACAAGTATATAACTTTAAGCACAAAAATGAAATTTGAATCTAAAAATTGATTTTGGGAAGTGAATATAAACATCAATAATGAATATATAACACTATTAGTTTATTACATAAGCACAATTGCACAAACATATATCATAAATAACTCGATTTCCCTTAAGGAACGACCCCTGAAAGATGAAAATAAAGAATCTTGGAGGAGTTTGTTCGGGTTAGCGAAGGAAAGACAGCTATGTAGAAAAAAAATTGGACTTTTCATTGGGGCTTAGAAATTGGGTAGAGTGAGTTATTATTAGAGTGAGTTGTGTGATATTAATTGGACTAAGATTATATTTGGGTTGGAAATTTCATATTGGACTAATTTATTGATTTTTTTTTTTTAAAAAAAAAATACACCACTACTAATTAAAAAAAAAAAAAATTCAGGGGGGCCTATAGCCCCCCCTTGTCCCTATGTCCATCCGCCCTTGGGTCCTTGGATCTTTGTGAGTAAGACGCTAGCGAAAATGTTTTTATTGTATCAAATGATACAACTTTGAATTTCATTTTTGTTCATTTTCGTTTTTCTCTTATCATTATATATACTCGACGAAATCCAAGAACCAAATATAGCTTAAATATTTTTGTTTCCTTTGGCCAATGACAATAAACTAGGTTGTGTTTATGGTATTAGTAATTGATCTGGTTAACTCTGTATTTTAACTCTTCACAGAGTCAGAAAGAAATGACAGTTCGCATTGAATAACCAAAGCTGTCTTCTATTAGTTAATTTAGTTTGTATTATAAACATACATATTAAAATGTGAATCACAGCTGGGACAATGACTCATCAAGATCCCTATTTTCTAGCTATGGTTTACACAAATAGGTGGACAAGTTTTGTGTTTTCGTAATTAAGAGAGTTTGATTCAATTCACCATTCTAAATTTGGTTTCTCCACTAGACATTCTATGTGGGAAGAACCGGCAAAAAGCATGTTACACAAAGATGGTCCCCATTTATTTTTAATTGTTTGTGAATTGTGATTACCACCATCATTTTCGCAGTCTCAGAGATTAAATACACAGGGGAAAAATATTGATTTGATCAAGCAAGATCCGGTTCTACTACAAGATCTTTTATAAATCAGAGTTATAATAAGGGGAAAAAATAGAACAAGTAAGATCCAGTTTTTATTACAAAATTCATAGACCTAATATCTAGAACGCACTACACAATTCACTGTGAAAGCACGATTTCACCATAATCATTGATCTGATCAACAAATGGACTAATTCAGATTGCTTGACCGTGTCAACAAGGTACCACATAAATAAAAAATATTCAGTAAGGTAAATTAACTTAATATGCAACAAGTCGATACCGTACAAATATAATTCACTCTTTTCTCGACCAACCGGGTTTTGTTCGAATGTTTTTCTTCAAGGTTATGTTTATTCTCTTTACCTACTAATCCGTTATATGATTCTAAATCTTAAAAGCATGTGTCGTATAAAAGTCCTAGCTCCTACTTTTATTTTTAAGGTTATTCAAAAGCTAGACCCTAATACTTCAATTAATTTTATTAGGGTAAATTATCTAAACACCTCCTGACATATACCCTAATTAAAAACAAAACAATATTACAAGAACATCCCTTACGGTGTTAATTTCTTACGGTTTATGATGATGTCATCCAAATTTTTTAATGTTTTTTCAAATTTTCCCTCGGTCAGCTTGGGGTTCAATGTTAATAGCTTAGGGGTGTTTCTGTAACACATATTCAAAAAAAATTCATAAAATAAAATAATATAATTAATCCAAAATTACATTAAAAGATAAAATATTTTTACAAAAATATAATGCAATTAATTTTCATAAAATTTCTATAAGACAAAAGAATTAATTAATAAAATTTAATAATATAACATAATTTAGTAAATAAAGTTTTAATAACATAAATTAATAATTCTTTACAAAAAATAAACTCATTTATAATTTAATAAATTTACTTTTACTTACCTAACCAAATGAATATATCTAATTATATTTTTAAGAAATACAAATGTAGAGTAAAAGTTTTATAAATAAATTTTGTAATTAAATCTTTTTTTTAATAAAAAAATCAATCCCCAAACCCACCTCACCCCACTCAGGCATGCCTCCCCCTTCCCGATGTTCCCGTCTCCACCTTGCTCCTCTCCCCCACCCCCCTCCCCCCACCCCCCCACCCCTTCGTCGCACATCTGTGACCGGAATTGGTCGTAGTTCTCTCGCCGATGCACGGAGGTGGGGATAGAGGGGAAAGATCGGCGGGGAGGGAAGGAAGCGGGGTGAGTTATTTTTTGTTATTGGTAATTTTGTGTAAATATTGAAAACAATTGGGTATTTCAGACATTTGATGAATTTCATTAATATTAACTAGCGGTCGTCAAGTCAAGGGGGTGTCTTAGTAATTTTTTTAAACAACGATGGGTTCTTTTTAATTAGGATTTTCTATTAATATATACGTTAATATTAAAAGCCATTTTTATATATGCTCAAGCACTCGACAAACTGGTGTTTCCTTTTGTACTTCATTCTCAATCTTCTAGTATATACGTAATCCAAAGATCATTAATGATTCAGCTTCAGCCCAACAATGTGTGTCAACTTTTTGGGACTCTTGTTTAAACTGCTAATTTGATGGATTTTTTAAATTTAGATTATTGTAATATAAACCATTATCATTTCCTCTCCTTGTAAAATGTCTATATTGAAATAAAAGTTTTGTTCGCTTGTTGTACAAAAGAGAAAAAAAACCAAAAAAAAAAAATCCTACCAAATGGTGATTATGATTCTTCTATCACAATGAAGTGCACACGTTATTGTATTACAGAAAGAGTTTATTATGAGTCTTGTAAATGGCTAAAAACGGATCCTAAGTTGATCTACTTGATCATATCCCAAATATTACACTAACTTAGATAGTGAAATAAATGGAATCTGCAAGTATCTCCACTTAACTATCATATTAAAAAAAGGATCTATAATTAACAAAATCCAATCTAACCAAATTCAGATTGACGTGGTCTGAACTTTAATCCTATACTCTGACTTTACTTTTACTAATCTGAGTGCCAAATTTTGAAGATAACATGTGCTATTAAATATTAATTAATGACCACATGGCTAGTCAGTTTTTCTCTTCAACCAACATGGAATCCTAGAAAATCTTGAGTTTTTTTTCTTTTTTTCTTTTTGATAATTTAGAAAATCTTGAGTTAACATTTGATCATTTCCTCTTGTGGTGGGTAAAATTCTTATCCACCATATTAAGATAGAGCCAATAAAACACACTTTGAGCTCAACCGATGTCGTGGGAAGATCTTGGACGTAATATGAAAACTAATTAATTATTGTATAATGATAGGACCAACCAACGTAAAAAATAAATCTAGATAAATAGGCCTATTTGGAAGGGTTTAGATTCGGTTTCGCGGGTTTCGATTTAAAAAAAATGATTTGAATGAATTCGGTGAAACCATTGAAATTATAATATTATTCAAGTACATTCAACTCATATTCCATAGATACCTTTCATTAAAAATATTGTCTTTCATAGATTACCATCTTACACAAACTAATGACATTTTTAGGATGAAGAATTTCAAGTTTAAGTATTAATTTAATTTAATTCAAATTAACAAATATATAACATTTGTTTCAATATTTTGATTTTGTTTGAATCTCAAATTTATAGTAACCATTCTATTTCTTTGTAATCAAACTAATGAATTTGAATCCGGTAAACATTGGAGTTATATAATTATTTCTTCAAATTAATTGATCATTCATCAAAACCGTATTATCGAATTCGGAAGGGGTTAAATCTTGAAAAAGCCTCAAGTTCTTAAATTATATGCTGAAAAATGAAAGTGTTATGAACTTTTTCCGGATGACCCATTAAGTAAAGGTCCATTGAAACTTTTGGGGCCCCTAATCAAATTTTCAATCCAATCCACCAGCCTTGGCACCAATGTTTTAAAAATCGGACCGGACATCGAACCGGTAACTTTACTGGTTACTGATTAGATCGATTTAACCGTTTTAATCAATAGTTCAACCGGTGTGACGTCATTACGAAATAATAATTTAATTTAAGTTTTAATGTATGATATCAACCATTTAAAAATCGTTTCACTACAAGAAAATTGAGCTTAAGTGACAAAAAATTAAGTGATAATGTGGAAGTTGTCACTATTTGTATGCATTTAGAGATAAAAATATTAATTTTGTCATAATAATAATGGTGACAAGTGCAATAGTGACAAAATATGTTTTTAAGATGTCACTAATAGCTATTAATGACAAATATATGGTGACTTAAGTTGTCACTATTGACAATTAGCGACACCCTTTTAGTGACAACCTAGTGACAATAAATATTGTCACTATGGTTTAATGACACCTTTTTTGTTGTCACTTTTGGGGTATCGCTATATGTCAATAGTTACAACTATTTTACAATTCTTGTCACTAGGATGTTTATGAAAACCATTTTAGTGACAATATTTGAGTTCTTGTCACTTAATATATATAAGAAGTAACAACTTTAACATTGTCACATAAAATTTTATCACTAAAATTAACTTTTTTTGTAGTGTTTCTCATCCAAAAAAATTCAAGTTATTTTCATAATCTAAATACTATCTCACAAATCACAACTAGTAGACAACGAATCATCATAGTAACTAAAAACAAAACAAACACAAGTAATTATGCAATTTAGAATCCAACATAACATATTTAAACAAGAATTATCACATCAATATTCAACCATATATCAAAAACATAGATCTACATCAAAATAAACACCAAATATTCAAAATTACAACTATGATAACATAATATTAAAGCAATAATACAAACTATGATATCTACAACATATCAAAACAATAATTTTATCACTAATCATCTATAGAAAAAAGAAAATATTGGATGAATTTTGTCACCTAAATTATTTTATGAAAAAATACTTGAAATTGGGAAAGAATAAATGGATAAAAAATCCCTAGTTTTTTTTTCTTTTTTTTGTTATAAGTGAACCAGTGGTTCAATCGGTTCACTGATTCACTGGTTTACCGGTTTTTGACCAGTTTTTTTGGGTTCGAACTGGACAGGAAGATAACTGGTTTTGGAGGGTTAATCGGACCAGATTAACAACCGATTACCGATTAAACCGATTGATTCGGCCGATCCGATCCGATTTTTAAAACACTGGTTGGCACTAGGGAGTGGCCAGTGACCCAATGTGTATTGTACATATCCTTTCTTTTTAATTTTGATTATTCTAATTTCTACCCAAATCAAATTTTATAAATAATGCGTTTTTTTCCTTGAACTTACACCCTTGTGGCATTTTCCTCCCTGAACTTTTGTGTTGCGCTTTACGGAAAGAACTATTTGGCAGGAAAAGTGCTCGAAAAACAGTTTAGGGGGGAAAGTGAAATATTAATATAAAGTTCAGGATGGACAATGCAATAAATTAAAGTTCAAGGGTGTTTGCTGCAACTTCACAAAAAGGTTAGAGAGAAAAGTACGATTTTCTCAATACGAAATCGTCTAACTTATATATTCAAGCTAATTAAAATCTATGATACACACGGATACTCTGAAAAATTATAAAGTAATGTATCAGATATACGGGGGAAAATCTAAATTCTAGAAATTTGTTGTATAAAATTAATAATTGTAAATTCTGTCATGCCAAAAATCAACTACTATATGATTACATTATTTACATGTGTTTTATTAAGGGAAAACTATTTCACTAAAATTATCAAAATGTTATGAAAACAAAAGAGAAATCACACTTTCCCTCATAAACTTACAGTTAAATTGCACTTTCCCGTAAGATTCAACACTTTGCATTATTCACCCTCAACTTACATTAATATTATACTTTTCCCCTGAATTCTTTTTCAACCACTTCTCCATCCAAAGAGTCCGGAGGAAAGTGCAACATGAAAGTTCATGATGAAAAGTGCTATAAGGGTATAAGTTTAGGGAGGAAATTACAACTTTGATCTAAATTTAGAGGTCAAATCACAATTTTTTGCAACCAATTATAATTAAAATTGCAAAAAACATGAAATTTTAAAAATGATATACATAATTGTAATAAGGTATACTTATAATACAGATTTTAAGTATATATTAACAATTATAAAATAGATACAAATATATTATTTAGACATTACAGATGGTAAGATGGGTATAAAATCGAGCATACACTATACTTTCACGTTTAGGTTCATCTTGCAAGTTTTGTATTTACATTCTTCAAATGAGGCTTCGAATTGTTCATATTTGTACAAAAAAAAAAAAAAAGTTCGGTAATATGAAATTGTGGATTTTCTACTTGATTCATTTAAAGAATGAAGAATAATACTTCCAATCATAAAATTGTGTTTTTTTCCTTGAACTTACACCCTTGTGGCATTTTCCTCCCTGAACTTTTGTGTTGCGCTTTACGGAAAGAACTATTTGGCAGGAAAAGTGCTTGAAAAAGAGTTTAGGGGGGAAAGTGAAATATTAATATAAAGGTCAGGATGGACAATGCAATAAATTAAAGTTCAATGGTGTTTGCTGCAACTTCACAGAAAGGTTAGAGAGAGAAGTACGATTTTTCTCAATACGAAATCGTCTAACTTATATATTCAAGCTAATTAGAATCTATGATACACACGGTTACTCTGAAAAATTATAAAGTAATGTATCGGATATACCGGGGACACAGATACACATCAGATACGCGTGAAATATATATTTGATATGCAGTATGTCACGTAGTGTATCAGTAAAAAAAAAAAAAAAAAAAAAAAAAAACTAAAATAGACACGGTATTGAATACACTTGTTAGACGTCCATGACACGCCAGAGGTTCTTATGTAATATTTCTTAAATAAGGGGTCAAATTTAAATTATAAAAAAATGATAAAGTATCTCTCATAGATTAACCATAAACGGTCACTACTCAATCTTTCATTCTCGTCTATCTTATAGGTTAGGTTAAACATGAACTCAACGAATGATATGAATTATTGAATCAATATTCCTTTCCTTGTTATGCTATTTTATAGGGATTATCTAACTTAGTTTGATTTAGATTATTAGACAATTCTTATTATATAACTTTTGTGTATGTTAAAGGATGAATTATGTTTGCTTTTGGAGTTATATAACTTTTGTGTATGTAAGAGTGGATTAGTTTTGCTTTTGAGGCTTAAATTGAAGGATCTAGTTGCTTATGTATAAATATAAATTATATGTCTACATCCGTATCCATGTCTTATCGTATTCAATAAATTTAAAAAATTTATATCTCCGTATGCGTATCATAATGTATCCGTATCCCTGTGTTTGTATTTGTGCAACATGGTATTAAAAAAATAAAAACTAGTTAAACTATATAATATTAGAAATCAGTTTATATATACTTGATTCCAAACATGCCCTTACTGTTTTGGAATAAATAAAGGTATATAAATTTATAATGAATTAAATGAATATAATAACTACTAATAAAGGGAAAGAAAATAAAAATAAATTGTTACAACCAATGGCATTACTGATAAAAAGAGAAACACGAGAGGCTAATTACGTCAATCAACATTCTGAAAACCGAAAAACCCCCTAACGCATACCTGACTAGGGTTTTGCCTTAATTCTTCTCTTGGAGCAAATTCTCATCGCCCCAAAGGTTAGCTTACTTTTCATGCATTTGTTATTTCTGTATTTTAGATTTGTAGTGGAAATACTCGAACTGAACAACATTTTTCTTGTTTTCCTTCCTACCTGTAAATATAGATTTTGATTGGGTGAAATAGAAATGCAATCGCTGTGCGGTAAACTTCGATTTCTTACCAAACAAACACTCAGCAATGTGAGAAATGTTTGTTTTAAAGAAATCGCGTCTGCGGAATTGAAATCTTTGGGATATTCAATTGGTCAGTGTTCGCGATTGGACTCCCAGCTATGTTCTAGCTCAGTTATGCTTTTGGTACGTTTGAAAATTAAATTATTACTGCTTGTTGGTTATTCAAATTTAAATGATTATGTTTTTTTTGAAATCTTCGATTTTTCTAGCTGAATGGTGGAAGCTATTTCTACATTTCTGTTGGACTTTAGCAAAACCTTACACATACTTGTAATGCTGTAAAATATGAAGAAGATTGCATAGCTCAAATTTGAAAACGTAAAGCTTGAATAGGCGTTAGTGATATGCGCAATTGATTGCTAAGCACTTTTCTCAACAGCTTGATGTTTGAATTTCACCAGTTTAGTGTTTGGAAAGATTGAACGAGAATAAATCTGTAACAAGAACAGATTGGTTTGATTATGTAATAAAAGAAAAGGCTTAGGGTATTGCTATATCTACTGATGAGTTCAAAAAGAAATTTGGCAATCTTGAATCACATATTTTCAGGTTTGGTTCATTTGTAGGAAATTGTATCTTAGATAATTTAGTGAGGGGAGGAACATTCCATTCTTTTTACCTTGAGGCTAGGCTTCTGATGTTTTGTTTCTTGCCATTATACTTTAATGGGTTTCCTCATTGATGTATAATCCAACCTGACTCATTTAATTTATATCTGGAAACTTTTTGTTGGTTTTGACAATAACAAAATTCTCGTGTTACAGAACAAAAAAATTGGCACTAAAATTGTCTCACCAGCATCTTCTGCAAGTGATGGTATAACTACCCCATTGCCATCTTACAGATGTCTGAGCTCAGGTTTGAATCAGTCATCTTCTTTGTTATTCACTTTGCCAAGTAGGAATATCACGACATCAGGATCGACTTCTCAAGATGCCTCTGCTTCTGATGTTCCTCAACGTGTAAAATTCAAGAGGCTTGACAAAACAGCAAGGAACATAATGCAGGCACAAAAATTTAATTTTCAATTTACCCTTTTCTTTTATTTATAGTTGGATGTTATCATTGGATAGTGAGGGTTTTATTTGCTTGATACAAACTACAGATACTTGATAAAGAAGCAGTTGAGGAAGTGAAAGTAAACAGAGAGATACCTGAAATAAAGCCTGGCTATATTATCCAGCTCAAAGTGGTAGTGAATTCTTGCTGAGAAAAATCATGATTTTGTTCATTCTTCTGCCGCTATATCTCATTCCCAACCTTATGCTAGTTTTCTTACTTGTTTGTTCTGTTATTATTTTCCCACTTCAGGAAGTACCAGAGAACAAGAGGCGTGTTTCAGTTCTAAAAGGTATTGTTATTGCTAAACGAAATGCTGGTTTAAACTCTACATTCAGATTAAGAAGACTTGTAGCAGGAGTTGGCATCGAATCTCTATTTCCTCTGTGAGTACCCATTCCAGCTACAAGTACTGCTAGGAGCATTAGTTTCTTGAAAGTCGTTTGTTCGTATATATTTATGTCTTCATCTATCTATATTCTGCCCGTCCAATTTGTGATGTCTTGAATTCTCTGCTGTTGCTAGTTTCTGAATGTGCTTAGCCTTCTAGGTGATAGTCCGTAGAAGAAAAAGATAAAATGCAGTAAGGAATTCTCGCTAAAACTTGTAAATTTTAGTATGCGCAGGATGATTGTGGGTTTATAACTGAATGCAGAAACTTGTTGGCATGATATGCATCTAACCTACTTATAAAAGCCGTATTATCACTTGGCCTTGAATCATGATATCTAACAGGAAAAAAGACTGTTAGGGTGTATTTGGATGGGTTTTGGCCCTTTCAAATGAGTTTTCGTCAAACCCATAAAACCATCAAAAACCTATTCCGAAACTCACACTCAAACTCTTCAAACCTATAAAACATTGATTTGACACCTACCACCTACTTTTTCTCCAAATCTCACTTAAAAAAACATTGATTTGACACCTACCACCTACTTTTCTCCCTAAACCCAACATCCAAACCCAATCCAAGTGGGGTTTCAACTTATTCAAACCACAAAACCCAACAGTCAAAACCCATCCAAATGAGGTCTCAAAGGTTTCATCGAAACCACCCAAATCATTTTTTTTAAACCGAGACCTGCGAAACCGAGGCAGAACTCATCCAAATAGACCCTTAGATGCTCAAGCAATTTAGCCATCTTATCCGAAGTTCCCTCGACTTCCTTTGTCATGCTATACTCACATTAGTTCTAGCTTCAAAAGGCATCACTTTCTAAAGACATATCCAATGTTCTACGTTGTAGCTTTGCATGCTTATCTTTTTCTTTGATTTATATTTGCAGCTTTTATATATGTTCATGACAAAATAATGCAGATGCCAATAAAGTTCTCAAATCCCTTCAACAAATTTTCTTATAAACTTCTGAATTAATGTTTTTTTAATGGGATTTTATGCTTCATGTAACTATATTCTAGCATTTTCTGGTTGTTATTTTCGCTAGATAATGCTACAACGATAGATAAATTAGTGGGTTTGACAGGTATTCTCCAAATATAAAGGAGATAAAAGTGTTGGACAAGAAGAAAGTGAGGAGGGCCAAGCTTTACTATCTCAGAGACAAAATGAATGCACTTAAGAAGCAATAACTTCTTGTCTAGATAGTGGATGTAAAAGGTATGTCAGTGTGCTTATGATGGGGATGTTTTGTCAGCAGTAGGATCAGGGTTATCCTTTTAAACAAATAAGCATTTCAGACAACGTTCGAGTATCCAAAGTACTGGATTGATTAGCTAAATGTTGTCATTTTGACACTGGATTCAAGTGTGGAGGTAATAGTTTCCTGTAGTCCCAAGTAACGGCTGCTTCTTTAAATTCTTTTGGAATTAATGCAACTTCTGGTTCACAAGTGTAACATTCTTGACATTAAGTTGTGTTGAACACGCATTTTATATGTTAGCTAAAGTTCATGTTCGACTTCAGTTGCATTGTCCAGTGTATATCAACTTGAGGGTATATATCAGTATGTTGAATTCAAAATGAAACTTCTCTTTGTTCAGACATGAACTTAATAAATTTTAAGAAAAAGTCAAATCTTCTTGGTAAAGAACACCGTTTCCTTGGTTTAATTATTGAATTTATATCTTGAGTATCGTTCTGTGGCCTATTTTGTTGCCGATAATTTATTTGTAGTTTTCTAAGATGATTATCCAAAAAAATAGGTTTTGTTTGGATATATTTTAGATTGTGGTTTCTTCGAGTTCTCAAAGTCTAAAACTTTGTAAAGTCTATTTATCATAAAGAAAAATAGTATATGTCCAACATGCTTTCTAAATTAGAAATCAGTTAAGTAATATTTTATATTTCAAACTCTAAAATTCTCTAATGATCTCACGTGTTTTTTTATGTACAACATTTAAGATATATTTTGACATTTTTCAACCTATAAACATCTAGGCTAATTGTCAAAAAGAAAAAAGACATCTATAGAGTATAACCTATAAGCCATGTTTCTATATATCCAAACTATTTCATCTTTCTTTTATCTAAATTACATTTCACCATTTATTCTCCCTTCCAAACTTAAAAAAATATTTAAAACAGGGCTTTAGCGTTTTCTAAACTCTTGACTTGATAAGCCAGATTTATTTTCAGAGAATCGTGGTTGTGGATTATTTCTAAGAAGTGATACTAATATTGCCTTTATTTTAATATTACCTCCGTCCCAGTTATTTTGCTTCATTTGCTACAGTATCTGGTCAAACTTTTCAATCTTTTAAGTGATTTATCATACTTAAATTATTTATATTTGTAGTGTATTAAACCTATTAAATATTAATATATATGATATCATATGATATTATCAACCTATTATTTAAATATATTAATTAAATTATTTTTTATAAATTTAGTCAAATTGATCGTACCAAGAGAGCAAAAATAAGTGAGATGGAGTGGGGGATAATATTACTAGAAGTGTATGTATCATTCATTCAGGAATAATACTGTCTCTCACTTTCATGATTCAAAATTCCATTTGAAATTGCACTGATTAACGTCAAGATTCGCATAATTTTATAATTATAATATATTGCAGATCCACTAAGCTGGGAAACGGCGTAACATGTTGGCATTTGATAAAAAAAAAAAAAAAAAAACTAACACACAATTTTAACCGAGTTGTATCTCTTCAGATTTGACTCTTTTTTTTTTTTTTTAATTGTAATTTCTCTCCTACATCTTATAAACCAAATCTTAGCTAACATATATCCCAAGAATAAATGAATTTAGATTTTCATTTCAACTTTATCCTCGTAAACTGATGAAGTCGTAGTTAGGAATTACTTAAATTTAATAGATCAAATTACATCCTCCTAAAAAAAAAAGGGATCAAACTACATTACTACATTACCAGCCTGAAGTCAATACAAACTAATTAACCATTTAAGTTTATTTATTTGTCATACTCACACTAAATAATTATACTCCAAATTGCAAGTGTTGAAGTAACGTGTCCACAAAAGACGTCAAATCTATTGGAACTTTATGGTAGTCAAGATTTCTCACCAGATCACCCCTTCTTCAACTTTCCACATGCTTCCAAACATGATCTTTTACTTAAACACTTCATCAACATATATTAAAACACAAAGGTAAGAAGAATCAATTAAAGTAAACCTATTTTTACTCTTTGTAACAGATGAAAGGTATTTTTTATGATGGTCCTGGTTAATCAAGAAGTGCCACTTGTAACACAATATTTGTCAATATGAAGTCTAGTCAGTTAGATTGAGCTTGACTTCACTTCAAATGAATATAACCTAAACTCAAAGAAACTTGTTAGGCTCGCGGGGTTGTCCCCAACGAAAACCCTCCGATACTTAAGTCAGATCAATTCGATGAGACTAAGCAGTATATGCATAGTAAAATGTGTACCATACTTTATGGAATGAAGGTTATTTATGGATATAGAATGACCCATGTAGGTCAATCGGATAGGTCGGGTCTTGATTGAGTTGACCCGACAAAAGCGCACTGATCTTTGGAGTGTTTTATAAATATATCGAACTTTTAGAGACATTATCGTCACTTGGACTGTACCTTTTATTTGTTAGGTTGATTATGGATAGATCGACTTGGTCGATCTGGTTGAGGAGGTCGAGCAAAGCAAGCTGATCGATTTAATTGATTCGGTCGAGGAGGTCGATCTGGTAGAGGAGATCGACCTGATAGATCTAGTTGGTGGGCTTGAACAGAGCAAACTAGTCAAATAGATGAATTAGTTAATCTTAAATAGTGTTTGTATTGTAAGTTAATTGAGTGTCACATAAGGATATCCAAAATATGGTATATCAGTAATGCGACAATTTACAACTTTTTGTTCCCAAATTAATTTAGATGCTTCAAAGTTGAAATTTAATTTCTATTTTTTTTTTTATATATCTTCTTACTTACTACTTACTGTAGTGATGTTACAACTTAAGTCTTAATTTAAACTATTATTATTAGGTTATAAATGTTAGATACTCAAATTTAAATTTTTATAGTATAAAAAATCACTAGACGGAAACAGAATTGGAGCACAATTGTTTTGAAAAACAGAAAAAGAGTTATTATCCCGGTTAACTTATTTATTGTGCTCATGCGATCTTGATTCATTAAATCGAATCAAGAAAATCATATAATTAAATAGCAATTGCACAAAGTTTAAAATGAAAAGAATTAACATCATAGAATATTTACAAACCTTACATTATGCTAATCGTTTACATTTATTTCATAAAACATTTCAATTCATCTTCAATTTATTTTGCACAAATAATCCTGATTATAATAAGAGATATTACTCTCCTGAATAAAAGAAAGGGAAAAATAAATGAAACAGTCCATCAGTCACCATCAGTTGAGCTGATTCACTATGCTTCCTTCCAACAAGCTCTTCTTTTTTATATTTCAAATTATTCCCAATTGATACTTAACGCAATCAAATTACATACAGTAATTTAGCGTCGTGTCAAGTTGGCGTAAGAACTAGTTGAATTCTATTCAAAAATTTCTTTACGAGATCTGAATCTCAGTGGTTTTAGATTTTTCTTTTTTTTGTTCTTATTTAAATTAAGTCGGAGAATGCCACAAGACTCGCCGTCGGAACCCGACCCGGAAGAATCCGATCCTGAGCTCGAATTCGTTGAGGTTGACCCCTCCGGTCGCTACGGTCGGGTTTGTACAATTCCGATATTTCTATGATTTTTTCATACTATAAATGTTAGATTTTATTCCTACTGTTGCATTCTTATTGTAATTTGAAATAATAAGTTCACTTAATAGTATGTGTTTAGTGGTTGTTTTATATGTATTAAGTATTTATATCATTGCTTAATTTTGTTATGCAGTATAAGGAGATACTAGGCAAAGGAGCTTGTAAGAAAGTGTATGCTTTCTAGAACTCTCTATAACTTGAATATTTTCGAATATCTTTGATGTGGCGTAAAAATGTAGAGGGCAAGCAAAGACAATATTCGTGATCAAATCATTTCCCTTTTGCCTATAAACCACACCATATATTTTAGAATAAATTGGTCTCACATGGGTATTTAGAGAGCTCAAATGTGTATTGGTATTGTAATCAGGCGTAAGGGGAAAGGATTTGATCACGAATTCCGCATTTGCTCTCGACATTTTTACATCACAGCAATCTTTAAGTATTAAATACAGATTTTGAGATTAATGAGTTGTTATCTAAGCCTTAACTTTGATGCTGGTAATGTAGATATAGAGCATTTGATGAATTGGAAGGAATTGAAGTGGCGTGGAATCAGGTTAAAGTCAAGGATCTATTAAGGAATTCTGTGGATTTGGAGCGGTTGTATTCCGAAGTTCACTTGCTTAAAACCCTTAAGCACAAAAACATTATCAAATTTTACAACTCCTGGGTCGATACCAAGAACGAGCATATCAACTTCATTACCGAAATTTTCACATCTGGGAATCTGCGACAGTATGTTTCAAATTTGTTTAGCTGTTAATTTAGAGAACCATTTTAGTGAAATATATGAGCCCAAGTTGGTTTACGTCTCTGTGTAGGTATCGGAAGAAACATAAGCATGTTGATGTGAGAGCATTGAAGAAATGGTCTCGCCAAATTCTTGAGGGACTTTCGTATCTTCATAGTCATGACCCCCCAGTTATTCACCGTGACTTGAAGTGTGATAATATTTTTGTTAATGGGAATCAAGGGGAAGTGAAAATTGGTGATTTGGGGCTCGCTGCTATTCTGCAGCAAGCTCGTTCAGCTCACAGTGTCATAGGTAAGGGTTAAACTTTTTTTTATCACTATAATTGTCTAAATTTGTTTTCCACTAAAGATTTAAATGGTGAATGTGATATTGTAATGTGATTTTGGTGCTAGGCACTCCGGAATTCATGGCACCGGAACTTTATGAGGAAGAATACAATGAGCTTATAGATATATATGCCTTTGGTATGTGCTTGCTGGAGCTGGTGACCCTTGAGTATCCATATGTCGAATGTTCCAATGCTGCTCAAATATATAAAAAAGTGACAGCAGTAAGTTATTCTTGAATCTGTACCTGTTTTATTAGAATGCGTATGTTTCGTTGGCCTGTTTAACTGAAAGCTTCAATTCGATCCCAAGAGATGCTATAAAGTTATTTTTTGATTTATCCACATAATTGAGAAATAAAGGGAGTCAACCAAAAAGAGAAAGAAGAGAACAACAGTGAGAACTACATGGTTCAGCAACAGCTCGAAGCCGCATCTATATCTTCCTCTATGAAAATGGAACTTGTTCATTGCTAAACCTGAATGCATCCCCACTATGTTGGTGCTATGCCAAGTCATGTAAAAATACAAAATAAAAACAAATAGGGTTAATAATTAACTTGGTAACACCATCCCCCCCCCCCCTTTGTTTTCTTTGAAGGTGTCACCCACCTGCCATTAAAGCCTACTCGTGTTCTCATTTAAAGCTATGCGAGACATAAACTTTGTTGGTTGTCATTCGCGTCTATCTGTTGAACTTAAATACATATAGAAGGAATTGTGTCAATCTATTGATATTTGATTGACCTCCGTATATTTATATTATAGAGATCTTAGAGCTTTATTAACCTAAGCAATTAAAACGTGTCAAGATGAGTTATAGACATGTGAATCTTCACACAATCTAATAGGGTCATTTAATGCTGGAAGCCTGGAATTATTTCTCTATGGAGTCACTGAGTGTATCTATGCATGAGGTTGCTTTTGCGTGCATAATATGTAGATTTGTTCCCACACTTATGTTGATCCTTAGTTGATTTTCTTGTCACTAAAAAAATTAATCACCAGCCTGATCTATTTTTTGAATATCTTACTTTTGATCGGATGAATTTTATTAATTTATTTCCCCCGTGTAAATTTGAAATTTGATAGTTTGACTATGTAAAAGCAGAAAGTTATTCTGTACTTTAATAATTAGTTTTCCAAGGTCAGGTATTCAGGTATGGATTGAGGAGATCCGACTGAGTTAATCTTAGTTCTCTTTTCTGTGTCATACAACTAAACTATTTACTGCTACCATTGTGTAAGGGAATCAGGCCTGCATCATTAATAAAAGTGAAGGATCTTCAAGTGCGTAAATTTATTGAAAAATGCATTGCAAATGTCTCTGATCGTTTATCAGCCAAAGAACTACTGGTGGATCCATTTTTACAAATGGATGAGGATTCTGGGAGTAGAAGTCGATCACTGCAGCACCATTCCCTAAATGCAGGTGCACTTTTCAGATTCTATGTTCATTGACTGCGTATGGATCAACATTTCTTGGTTTCTGAAACTTTATACTGCAGAGGATAATGCCGATCAGTTTGACAGTGGAAAACTGCCTGAAGATTCTGTGCTTGAGGGAGGTCGAGATGTAATGGTGGAGGGTGAAAGAAAAGACCATAATACTATATTTTTGAAACTCCGAATAGCAGATTCATCAGGTTGTAGTTGCTGTTTTTCTTTTTTCCTATCCTTTCTGTATCCCCTTGTTTTAATATAAAATTTATCTCATGAGTATACTCAAGTTCTTTCTTCTTTACGTGCTTAGGTCATATTCGGAACATTCACTTTCCATTTGATATCGAGGTTGATACTTCGACTGCTGTTGCTAGTGAAATGGTTGAAGAGCTGGATTTGACCTATGACGATGTCTCGGTTATTGCTGAAATCATCGATTCTGAAATTCGTTCTCATATTCCTGATTGGGCACCCAGAGAAGGCAACAACACTTTGGGTAGTAGTGAAGCAAATTCGGAAATTGCGGGTTCCGGAGCTCAGGATGATGCTTCTTCACCCACGACAAATGAGTCTTCACAATCTATTTCTCTTGTTTTGGAGAGATTGCCATCAGGACACAAATATTGGTCAGGTTCACCCAAAGCAAGTGGTGAAAGCTCTCCACTAAAACCTGGCCCATCTAACTTGATGCCGACAGATTCAGTAGCCTCTGGAGACAGCTGGTCTGAAGAGAATTCGCAGTCCCCTATCAGTCATAAAGATGTGAGCAGTTCCCATGATGCATCTCCACTCAGACATGTAGAGTATGATTCTGATCATGAATATTATAGAAAAGAGAAATCTAGTTCTTTAACCATTGATTCACAATTTTCTGAAGTTGACAAAGGTAATGATGTTTCTGAAAACGGGCTTCTACCCTCGGAAGAAGATACAAAACCAAGTGAAACTGACTCAGACGGCATAAAAAGTGGTGTCGAGAAGCTTGAGCATTTACTAAATGAGCAGCTGAGGGAGCTGGATGAACTTAAGAAGAAGCATGACATAGCTGTTTCAGATATGTTGAAAGAACTTCCACAGGAGATTCGTCAAAGAGTTCTTCGCATTTGTGACCAAAAGATAGCTGTACGTAAATCACATGATAAGGGATGCCATTCGACAGATAGATCACTGGATCAAAGTTCCTCAGGGATATAAGTCTTGCAATCTTAATTTTCACGACTCCTGAAAACATTTAAGATAGTCTTTGATTCCACCACTCATAATCCTGTGTCCTGAAGGTTTCCAGATATTCCAGAATGATGAAAGTTTTCAACACTGTTTGGCGAGAGAAGAAACAATTGCCGGTGGTTGAAAGATGTATATATAGACCTGTTCCCAAATACGGCTCTAACAAGATGAAGGAGAATATCAGATCACACTTGGGTATTGCAGTGATTTTGGGAGGTGATGTGGGAGATTAAACATCGTATATTTGAACTTGCCTCTTAACAGTGAGGCATCATCTGGATTATATGAAGCCAAGGAATCATGGTTTTGGTAAGGCACATGGATACCTTTTGCACATTGTTTGATAATCAATAGGTTATAGTATCTCATTTCTTGGAAAATATACCTGTACAGGTTCGTTTGTCAGTTTACAACATGAAAGCTGATTGTTGATCAGAAAACATTTGTTAGTTTAGTTTTTGTAAACTATATTTGTGTTTCGAGCTACCATGTTGGATGTATGATGGATTTGGATGTGATCGAATTTTGTATGCATAAGTATTTAATTTCAGTGATTTATTTTTGGTTGCATGTATGTATAATGTACTTCTGTCTATATTTGTAAGATTTCATTTGGGTTTGAATTTCTCTATGTGCACTCTACTTGCTGATTCTTCTCATTTATTGAAATTGAAACAGAGACCAAAAAAAGTGGAGGAATTTTATTGTGATAGTAGTTGTGCAATAAAATAAATAAATCTATGTATCCTTTTCCTATCTACAAATATTTGTAGAAAATATTCAAAAGAGTGACCAGAATTTGTAAACGTGGCTCAAATACAAACTCATTTTTCCTGGGCCAGCAATTGTTGAAGTCATGGATCAGCTTCCAGTGACTTCTTAAATATTATTAATACTCCAATTAATAGAACTTCAATTACGGTCTATTATTCAATGGCTTTTACTAATACTCCTAATAATAATCAACTAGCTTCATGCAGTGAAATTAAAGTTTCTTAAAAAATGAGTCACACATTCAAACTCCAATGATTTGTTACTTAAATTCCTAATGTCAAATACTACTAAAAACAAATAGTAAAACATTGACAAATCATTTGAAGTAGAAAGTAAGTTTCTGAACTTTGGAGAAACATGTACAATCTATTATAATTGTAGGCTTAAAAATGTGAACAATTCTCTAATTTAAATTCAACTATATATTTTTGAAATTTGAATTCCTTTTTCTTTTTTAAAAGTAGAATTTTCACAAATATGTGGAACCATAAAAACGGATAGAACAAACTAACTATTCCTATTCGAGAGGTCCTCTTTTTTCATTTTCCACAGATAACACACTTTATCCCCTCTCTGAATCTCATCCCCATGGCTACGATCACCGCCGCCGCCACCACCGTTGCCGCTAAACTCACATACCTCTCCACCCCTTCAACCCCATCCCCCACCCCCATTTCCTCAAAACCCTCAAAACTCGCACTTTCCTCTTCCTTCACTTCCACTCTCTTCCTCCGACCCACCACCACCACCACCACCACCACCACCGCCCCTCGCCTCTTCTCCATCCGCGCCGCCCGAGGCAAATTCGAGCGCAAAAAGCCCCACGTCAACATCGGCACAATCGGCCACGTCGACCACGGCAAGACCACCCTCACCGCCGCCCTTACCATGGCCCTAGCCTCCCTCGGTAACTCCGCCCCCAAAAAATACGACGAAATTGACGCCGCCCCCGAAGAACGAGCCCGTGGCATCACCATCAACACAGCCACCGTCGAATACGAGACCGAAAACCGACACTACGCCCACGTGGACTGCCCCGGTCACGCCGACTATGTGAAAAACATGATTACCGGTGCTGCCCAAATGGACGGAGCTATTCTGGTGGTTTCCGGTGCAGATGGACCAATGCCACAGACAAAAGAACACATTCTGTTAGCTAAACAAGTCGGAGTTCCAAGTATGGTCGTTTTCTTAAACAAACAGGATCAGGTTGATGATGAGGAGTTGCTTGAATTGGTTGAACTGGAGGTACGGGAATTGCTATCATCTTATGAATTTCCTGGTGATGATATTCCTATTGTTTCTGGTTCTGCTTTACTTGCTTTAGAGGCTCTAACGGCAAATCCAGGAATGAAGAGGGGTGAGAATGAATGGGTGGATAAAATTTACAAATTAATGGACGAGGTTGATAATTACATTCCTATCCCTCAGCGACAGGTTGATTTACCATTCTTGATGGCTGTGGAAGATGTGTTTACTATCACTGGTAGAGGAACTGTTGCCACCGGTAGAGTTGAGAGAGGGACTATAAGAACCGGTGAAACTGTCGATATTGTCGGATTAAAGGACACAAGGCAAACGACAGTTACTGGAGTCGAGATGTTTCAGAAGACTTTAGACGATGCTATGGCTGGGGACAATGTGGGGTTATTGTTGAGAGGTATTCAGAAGATGGATATTCAGAGGGGTATGGTGTTGGCGAAACCAGGGACTATTTTGCCGCATAGTAAGTTTACTGCGATTGTTTATGTGTTGAAGAAGGAAGAGGGTGGTAGGCATTCTCCGTTTTTTGCTGGTTATAGGCCACAGTTTTACATGAGGACTACTGATGTGACTGGGAAAGTGAACACGATTATGAATGATAAGGATGAGGAGTCAAAGATGGTCATGCCTGGTGATCGGGTTAAGATGGAGGTTGAGCTTATTACGCCTATTGCTTGTGAGCAGGGGATGAGGTTTGCTATTAGGGAAGGAGGGAAGACTGTAGGTGCTGGTGTCATTCAGTCCATTATTGAATGATGATGAGGCTGTATGCCTTGTTTTACGAATTTTGTTATCCCTTTGGCTGCAAGATTAGTTGATTGTTATATATGATGGAGGGGGGTTTTTTGGGTTATTTTTTGTATGCATTGGTGTACTAGTTTAGCTTAAGAAAGATTGTTGTGATAATTCAATGAAAAATTTACTTTTTATTGATTGCTTCTCTGTACTTAGAGCTACTTATGTTTACATTCTTATTCATAAAGAAATGAGAAATTTCTTCTGCAGTTTGCAATGGGTTATTTTTTATTCCTAGACTGATGTTTATCTTGGAATTTAATGCTGGTGCACCTTGTGTTAATCTCTTGGTTTTTCAGGATTGGTGTGAGATTTGAATTGCTTGTTTTGCAGTTCATTTTTATGTACTTGTAATCTGAACTTAATATTCATTTTTGTTGATTTTGTCAGTTAAAATAGATTAGAACTTCTTTCAGCTTTGAATGGTTGTAGCATCCAAATTGTGAATGACTTCGTAGGTAATGTCTGCTGATGACTTTGTTGCTGTTTAGACAGACTATTTGTTTTACTACGTCTTAACAGCACTCCTCTATAGTTGGGATGGATTGACATTAATGTCCGTTTGAATTAAGCAGTGAAACAAACCTGCTTCATCTGAGAAAAATCACTATGTTGATGACTGAATGTAGATTTTACAACTAGGGAAATTATATTTGTGACATTGTTCGAGGATTAAGGATCATACGGTGGACATGTTTCATGTATTTTTCTGATTGCATGAAGATAACTACTTGGGTTGTGAAAATGTTTAGCAGCCATGCACATTCAATTATTTCTTCATTTTCAGCCAAGATTTTGTCTTGAATCTTTATTGTTGCTGACTTGGTACATGAATCTTTATCTGTGAGTGGAGTGATATGTTTGGGTAACTGCATTAGGGCTCGACTCGTGGCACTGTATTTTCTTTCTATATTCTTGCATTTGTATGAAATAAAAGGAAAATAGAACTCCACGTGTTAGCGCTAAAAAGTCAGGAGTAACGTTGCCTGATTGCAAACATTGAAGTGAAAATGGTTTATGCAAGCCATAGAAAAAGATGCAATGTTATACTTTAGTTCATTCATAATAAATACTATAGTACTTACTACAAGTACATTTACTTATAAGATGTGAATCTTAAATATATTATGCATCTCCAGTAAAATCCTGCACAGAAGAGCTCTAGAAGTCGAAGAAAATGGTCGAGACAAGAAGTTCCTGGACGAATACAGCTTGCTGTCTTCTTTCCTCGTGATCTTGTAATTCATCCTGCGTAGATGCTGTAACACTGCAAAAACAATATACTCGATCATGCCCTAAAACCTATTGTGGAACAGAAGAAATATCTACTTCAGATTCAGCATATCCATCACATATAATTCTATCAGTTTTATATATATATGGCTCTACACTGAAAATAAATTGACAAAGAAGATTAATGGCCTTAAACTTTGGTATTAAACAAATTCTGTATTCAACAATGAGATTTATGCATGCTTTATAAACCAGAATTGTTCTAAAGTAAATAGAAATTTCACCAGACGAGATTCCAAAAGTTTACCTTTCTGCTGCATCACTTGTTGCAGCAACACACGGAGATATATCTTTCTGAACGTCTGTAGGGACAGTCATAGGCACGGTTGTGCATAGAAATGGTGAAAGAAGTGGATCAGGAACAGCTTCATTCCCACTGCTCAGTGAATTTGAAGCAAGAAACGAACTTAGTTCCCGGAAATCCTTGACAATATTAGTCGATACATTACTCCAGAACCCAGACTTTTGAGATTGCTTCCTCCTCTAGAAAGGGAAAAAGAAAAAAAGAAAAAAAAAAAAAGGCAGACTACTTAACACATTTTTTTCATCTGAATTCATTCATGCCAAATGGAAACCGAAGTACCTTAATTGAATGTATATGTTGCTCTGTGAAATGGCCAAGTGCATCTTTTCCTAAATTTGCAGCACATATAGGACAGACCTGTGAAAATTTAATGAAACCAAAACAATCATATTATGTTAGCATGTATGAGAATGAGGTGAAAAGAAGACATGGATATGCAACTGACTTACTGCGTTTTTCAAGTCAAAGCAGTGTTCTTCTTGGAGATGAAGGCAAAGTATTGAAAGTTCGATTTCCATATAACAGAAAGGGCATGGAAACCAAGCTCTTACTTCATCGTCTCCTTCATCTTCCATAACTATATGATAATTCCCTATTCATGAATCGAATATATTCATAAGTTAAGGTAGTGGATTTGTACTGCCCCCAATTAAAAGGTCATAGTAACTTTACTTTCTACATCTATCCAGATCTTTTTTTTTGAGATAACATCTATTCAGATCTTACTATATACATATTTCGTGAAGTTTGTTTTCATAGCATCTGATTGTTAAGTACATTCGAAAGGGGATTTAATTATCTATATTTCTGAAACTTAGATCTTTCCAAAAGAATTCTCTATTCAGTTTTGTCATGATTATAAATCGAAAAAGAAAACTCATCACTCCCACCCCTTGGGTTTTACTTATCACCATGTAGTACTCCATATTAAAATTGGGCTTGTTTTTTTCCTTTTTATTTTATTATTTTTTTTTTTTTTGGGTAAATTAGAAGATATATTACAGCCCATCATAGAGCAATGAAGCTCATAGTAGAAAGAGGATATTGAGAAAGAAAAAGAAACAATAGTTGGAAGTAAAAATACATAGTTTGGTGAACAAAATCAAGAATATCATGCAAATCATCAATTACTTAATAAAAATCCTAGCCACACATATTCAGAACAGTTAAAACTCTTCAAAAAATAAATCAAACTTAAGAGTAAAAAAAAGGATTTTACCAGAGTTATTGAGTCTAGAAGATTGAACAGCAGGTAGATGCTTAGCTGAATGAACTCTAGCAGCCCAGAAATCCACATCCATTTTTTTTTTTTCTTGAAATAAATTAATTTGATTTGTTCTTCTAAAAAGTAGAATAAAGGTTTCCTGATTTAGTACAGAATGGTGTGTGAGATTTTGTGAAGGTTGTTCTTCTGTAAATTACAGGGCAGAACAGAATGCTTTGTCTTTGTTGTACTAAATGCTCCTAAATAGTTGTAGTAGTGAATTTGTGGTATGTGGCTTCATAGATATTGGTCTAGTCATTTTGTAGTAGCAGTAGAACACACAAAAGCTACTCAAATGGATATCTGACACATGGCAATGACTACAAACAAATTCCAAAAGTTGCCCCTTAATTTCCTTTTACTCAATAATAATAATCAATTCATTTTCAATAAAAGAAAAATTCATTCGAGTTGAAGGAGAACAGAGTGGTCAAGTCCATTCACAATGGTGTTGCACTGTTTCTTTCATCTCAAACCCCATAGGCCCATACAATATAAATATTACTGGGGAAGAAAGACAAAGTTGGGGGAATACTAAATTCTCATTAATAATCAATGTGTTGTGTTACAAAGACAACGTAGGAGTATTTATGGAAGAAAGTAAAATATTCCTAACTCAAATAGGACTAATTCAAATAAGACTCTAACACTCCTAATCAATCTATAACACTAATACTCCAATAACTCTAACAATATATATACACGTTCCAAGAGTTTGACCTTATTTGACTATACGATGACTTTTGGACTATTTAGTAATAAATAACATTCTTTACATCATCATTCTAAATCACATATGGACAATGAGTGTATTCATGACAACGCGATAACTAAGCCACATATTTAATTGGTGATTTTTTCATAGTAAAAGTATCCATTTAAGGTATCTTACATATTCTTCTTAATTATATTTATTCACGGGATTAATTTGGAAAAGGATAGGCAAGAACAAACTATTTTAATTGAAAACATTTCTCTGATGAACTTCCTAAGAACTTCTGTATTTAATAGAATATATTGAATTGTGATCAATCAAATATTGCAAAGTCCCGATATTTATTACCGGTCAAAATTGGACCATGTTTTGGTCCGGCACCACAATATCATATTGGAGAGGAAGATTAGAATTAGAGATTGATAGAAAAGCAATGATATGAATTTGCATGAGTTTTTGGTACATATAGTCTCATTACAAAAGGTTTGATTATAGTCGAGGCTACATAATTATGACTACATATGAAGCTATGTTTATACATACAAACCTAAAAGGCCTAAAAACGCTATTGAGAAAAGAAGTACAAATACGCCTACAACAAATGAAATAAAATACTCCTAAACAACAAATCCATTAGAATCTTACTCGTATGTATCAAATGTTAGGCTTTATTACAACTACATTAATCAGGCAAAGAACTTTATGATAAGTTTGTAGCATTCCTAAAATTGATGGTGGAAAAAAGTACTAGTAGTAAATGAAAACAAGTTGTAGAACGGACAACCTAACAAAGACAATAGCACAAGCAAACACGTCGGACCATCAAATTGATTATTGTCAAGGATGGCGACAATGTAATAAATTAGTATTTTAATGTACTATATTGCATAGAGTATGTGGACCAGTTTCGGTGCAATTACACACAGAAAAGGGCAAGAAAAAAAGATCATTCATTCATAATGTGACCTTTTTTCTTTTGTTGAAAACCTAAAGGGTTAGTAGAGAGACAGGTTAAAATAAAGGCATTCCATTTATGGATTCACTATCCACCCTAAAAGTTTTTGTCGAGTTACATCCTATGATTTAAATGAATTTGAATTGTTCAGTCCGTTCCAATTTTTTTTTGGATATGAAAAATATAAAAAAAAATTATTTATTTTTATTTTGCGATTTTCTTGACTCAGATTCAAATATCATCGCAATTTATGGTGTTAGAAAAATTAAAATATACTGTAGTTTAGTATCATGATGGAATGGTGATTGACAAAAACTCAATTCACATGCCTATTCTTGTTTTGGGCTTATAACAATTCAGATTTCCGACCAAACAAAAAAGGGAAACAAGCAGTTCGAGTTTTTTTCAATAATGAGTTTCTTTACCCTTATTAGTCAGAGGTTAGTGGTTGAATATATATATATATATTTTTAAGAAGTTGTTAAAGAACCCCCATAGTTTCAAAAATACTTTTCGTGAGAGATGCCAGTAACACCTTTTAAACCTTCAATTTAAATTAACATGAATTAAGGTGTATATATATATATATATACAAAAATTATCAAGCTCATCTTAAATTGATTGGATTTCTTAGTATTTATCTTGCTCATTAATCAATTATGAGTTTTTTTAATTAAAACAAAACCAACTACCCATAAGTTACAACTCCTAACTAAAAAAAAACTAATCGGACAATAAATTAAATGCGAATTATTTACAGTTAAAAATTAAAACTTCAACTTAATGGGCTTGTCTTAATTGGTTAGATTGAAGGGCTGACCCGGACTGAAAGCAATTGATCAGACTTCCAGAAACAAGTAAACAATGACCCAAAAGCCAAGTATGGCCTCATGGGCCTACCTATATATAGCCCACAACTTTACATCAATGCAATAAAACAACCTGTCATGGGCAGTTTGTAATGCTCAACAGATATAATTATTATAT
This sequence comes from Penstemon newberryi var. newberryi, assembly GCA_030819805.1. Classification (NCBI taxonomy): domain Eukaryota; kingdom Viridiplantae; phylum Streptophyta; class Magnoliopsida; order Lamiales; family Plantaginaceae; genus Penstemon; species Penstemon newberryi. Next base: position 4,046,144 of record JAUALY010000008.1, read on the forward strand.
TTAATCCATTTTCTCTCAATATTTTCATTTTTTTTATCTTTCCAATTATTTTTTTGGTTTAAATGGTTAATTTATTACACCAGGACTTCAAATGTCGAGGTGATAAATTTCGCACTCCATCCAACGATTAAAAATTTAAAACAATTAATTATAACAAGGATCAAAAGAAATTAGTAAGATAAATGGTAAAATAGATTTGTCAAGTACCAAACATTTAACAGCTATCCAGCAAAAAATATTTTATCCAACAAATTACCGAACACTCTTCGAATAGAATAACATCGGGAGACGACAAATTGTCCAAGAAATTTGAAACATATCCAAAATGATACTAAATGAGATGCTGAAAGACAGCCTCATATTTTGTCTGAGAAACCCTACAAAGACATTTGTGTATTTTTTTACAAGAAATTAAGTCACAATATGTAAGTTGTCACTTTTTTATGCATTTAGTGAAAATAAGTATAATTTTTTCATTTTCACGATAGTTAATAATGATAAAAATTTATAAGTTGTCATTAGTAACTAATAGTGACAAGTATATAACAATATATATATATGTCACCGTCATTGATAATTATTGACATTTTTTAGTGATAATCAAGTGAAAATAAATAGTGTCACGATGATTTAATTATAACATTTTAGCTGTTACTTTTTGTTTCACTACTTGTCAACGTTGAAAACGTTTTTCAGCTTAACAATCTCTATGAATTACTTGGAGCTACCTTCTTTGACTTTCAGTAAAAAAAATTGAAAATCTCTGTTAGATCATCAGTAATATAAAAAAAAAAAAAAAATGATTTGATGTTATATTCAAGCAATTCTGTCTCCATGAAATCATGAGAAAGTTGATGAAATACAAGAAATTAGCTAGGAAACCATGTGATAATAGTTTGAATATATAAAACAAACCTAATTATAAATAGCTCCGCAAATGGATCTGTTATTACATACTACATTAATATATAGCAGCACCACATGCAGCTAGCAATGCAAATCCGCTAATTGCATACTATACTATACTGAAACAACAGCTAGCTAAACAAAAACAAAAACACAACATATATATTTATAAATTAATTAATACTGAAATATTAAAAACTACGTACGATCGGACCAGGAGTGCTTGATTCCCCTTTGCATACTCATGGAATGGAAGTTACACTTACACTTACACTTATACATTCATTCCATTACATTTTATATATGGTCGATATATAAAACCATATATATATATCCTCGATCGATGGATTTCGAGCTATGGAAGAACGTACGTACTTAGTAGCTGGATGGATGCTTAAACATAACATAAAATCTTCTATATCTTGGCATAGCAATAGCTCTAATTTTTCTCTATCCATGGTGGAATATATATATATATATATATATATTTATAAATGTGTGCTATTTGCATGTAACATATACAGTATATAATATTGCATATATGTACATATATATCATAAAACCTTTGAACTTATATAGTGTATATTAAAGTGCGCATGCAGAATTGTTGTTCATCTTTAATGTGAAGTGAAAGGCACGTTTCCATAAGACAGTGAAAGGCGCAAGAAAAGAAAGTGAATTGAATCGCATTCATATGTAATTTGTTTGGTGCCCCTTTTTTAAAGTAGATTTATATTATATATATATGCTTTCCATTATCAATGATCTAAAAGGGCCTTTCAATTCATTCACTGACTTAAGTTTGAATTTTTTGCTCTTTATGTTTTCATTTTTGGTAGCATTCTTCTTCTTGCAAAGGAGATTTGTCATGTGTTCATGTATGTTGGGTTAATTTGTTGTCCAGAGATGTATCTTCCAAACCCTTAAAAGATGTTTAAAGACTACATATATATTCTTTGACTCTTGCCGAATTAATTAATAGAGAAGATGTTTTCTTTATTTGATTTGTTTGTACAAAAAAAAAAACAAAAACATACATGCATAGATGACGTCTGAAATAAATTAATATGTCTATTTTTATTTTTATTTTCATGAAACTCGATTAGAAATTTATTTGATTTCAAATCGAATTTGGTTTTCAAAGTATCCATATGAAAAATTGCATTACACTTACTTACTTTGAGATTGTATAATTAAGACTCTCACGACAATAACCAATTAAAAAACAAATAGTTAAAGTGTATGACAAATTTCACGTGAATTATATATACAAATATTAATATTATTTAATTACGTGTGTACTTTAATAGAAAGTGTGCATCTTTCTGCCTGGTGGACCAGGATACACACCCTACGCCAGAAACATCAGATCCCCCACTTTTCCACCGGGATGACCTTTGTCAATTCAGTTGGTAGCAAAAAGTGGGACGGGGAAAGCAAAGCTGTATCGCACGCCTTTCTTTATAAAGTGCTAATAATTCTAATGGGACCTCAAAATTAAACGTCGCGTGGAAGACAATTCTCGTGGAGCCCACCAGCTTGCTTTCCTTTTTTATTTTTCAAGAGTCATGTGTTATTTAATCCCATGTTTTCTGAGTCGATTTAAAATAATTTGATTAAATAAATTAATAAATGCTATCATGAATATTTATCTTATTAGGTAGTTAGTCCTTAAAAATTTCATACAGACACCGTAATACTCATAATTTTTGGTCTCATGACGAATCAAAGCCTACTTTCCAGATTGGGTTGGGCCTTTGTTTTCACATCCCTAAAGCCCATTTTTACCACCAAATTTATGTTGGGCAATTGCAAACTTACATGCCACAAGCCCACAAGTACAAATGGACAGCAGGAGCACTTCTAAAGTCAAGTCTATTTGTTTGAGCATAGATTTATAAAATATTGGTCATTGACTCATTGGCATCAATTTGTTCCGCGGTGGAGTGTCTTATGATAAGCTAAGGTGGTATCAAGTTACACTCGAATATCTTGAACGCTTGTGTGTAAATATATTATAAAGTTAGAATTTTTTTTTTTTTATTATCAATTAATTTGGAGACAACTTTTAGCACGCTTGTGTGTAAATATATTATAAAGTTAGAATTTTTTTTTTTTTATTATCAATTAATTTGGAGACAACTTTTAGCACGTGAGGTACTACATGAAGTATTAAATTTATTTATTTTTATATTAAATAAAAGTTTAGAAAAAGTATTCAGTATTAGTGTTAGGGAAGTGGGATGTAGTACAAGATTTAAATTTTTCCACAGTACAACTATTAAACTGATTCACGTAAAGCAATAAATTTGATTAAGTCGCAAGTTTTTCTACAACCTTTTGGTACTACTTCATCTCATTTTAAGATCCTACCATAATACGCATTAATAATAATTCTTTTCAATCCTAATATCAACATGTCCATATTATTAAAACTAATAATAGTTTTTAGTTAATTAAATTATAGAAGTACACGAGCTTATGAGGTGTACAAAACTTAACAAATTATGTTATTTATAATAGGGTCATCTCTCGCGAACTTTGAATTATTGACAATATCTCTCATTTCTAAAGATCAGGGAGATGAATGTCCTTATAGTCCAAAGTTCGAGGATGATGAATGTAATGTACTACTATAAAAAGATTTAGAATGTGTTCGATTGAATAATTATGATACACATCAAAATTTAAATGCTAATCTGATTAATCTTTTTATAGTTTTATAATAATAAAATTGCATCTTAACTATGATGAATATGTTTATCACATGGAAAATTTCATACTTCATTATGTTTTTCTCTTTATTACTTACTATTTACCTTTGATTACTTTAAGTAAAAATCCTACAAATCATTGCAAATAAGAAAAGAAAAAATTCCAAAATAATGCAAAGTAATGTATAGATGGATCCGGGTCTTATCCAACCTGACCCGAATAATTCTCGTCATAAACCCTTGCTGCAGAAATGCACAAACCCCTTCACTGAAAAACTTCGGAGAGCTCAACGAGCAGCCATGAACAAAGCAAAGAAAATACTCACTCATTTCCGATTCGCCGACTCGTTATACTCAACTCAGTTCTCCAGAACTCAATCACTCCATAAACAGGTGACTCACTTTTCTCATTTATCCCCTCCTATTTTCACAAAAATCCAATCTTTAACCAATATTTTCTACATCAACTCCCACAATCAGCAAAAACTCTTCTTTTCATCAAAACCAGAATCATTTCTTGAGATTTTTTCATCTGATGACTGGCCTAAGAAATTGGAAAAAGGGTTAGAAGATCTAAATTTAGAACTAACCCATGAAACTGTTATGTATGTATTGAAGAAACTAAATAAAGACTCAAAAAAAGCTTCGAAATTCTTCAAATGGGTTCTTGAGGAAAATGGGTTTGAGCCCAGTTCTTCAATTTATAGCTTGATGTTAAGAATTTATGCTAGTAAAGAATTTATGAAGGAATTTTGGGTCACAATTAAGGAAATGAAAGAAAAGGGGTATTATGTTGATGAGGAAACGTATAAGACTATTTTCGCCACTTTTCGTGCTTCAAAGATGGAAAACGAGGCCACAGCGTTGAAGCATTTTTATGAGAGGTTAATCAAAGAGAATGCGATGGGGGATAGTGTAAATGAAGTAGTTGAAGTGATTAAAAGCGGAGAATGGGGAGAAGAAGTTGAGAAGAAATTGGAGGAGATGGAAATTAAAGTTTCGGATAATTATGTGCTGAGGGTATTTAAAGAGCTTAGAGGAAAAGGTTACCCTTTAAAAGCTCATAGATTTTTCAAGTGGGTTGAGAAGAGTTTGGGTTTCAAGCACAGTACTATTACTTATAACGGGATTTTGAGGGTTCTTTGTTGGGAAGAGTCGATTGCTGAACTATGGAGTGTGCTAGAAGAGATGAAGAGTGTGGGTTTTGAGTTGGATCTTGATACTTATATAAAGGTTTCAAGGCAACTTCAGAAGAATAAAATGTTAGGGGATGCTGTGAAACTATACGAGCATATGATGGATAGTCCATATAAGCTCTCGTTCAAAGAATGCAGTATCCTTTTACGAACCATTGCAACCCAACATACTCCAGATCTTGATTTGGTCTATAGAGTTGTGAACAAATTTGAAGCTGCAGGAAATCCTTCCTCTAAAGCTATTTACGATGGAATTCATAGGTCTCTAACTAGTCTCGGAAAGTTTGATGAAGCAGATAAAATGGTTGAAACCATGAGAAATTCCGGATACAAACCTGATAATATAACCTACAGCCAATTGGTATTTGGACTGGCTAAAGCAAAGAGATTTGATGAAGCCAATAAGGTTCTTGATTTGATGGAAGAAAAGGGTTGCACTCCTGATATTAAGACATGGACTATTCTGATAAAAGGGCATATTGCAATTAATGAGATGGATAAAGCATTACTTTGTTTTGCAAAGATGATGGAGAAAGGCTTTGATGCTGATGCTGACCTTTTAGATGTTCTAATATATGGGTTCACGAGTTATCAGAGAACTATAGGTGCATATAAATTGCTAATTGAGTTGGCTCAAAAGACTCGGTTGAGGCCTTGGCAATCAACTTATAAGAATCTGATTCAGAAGCTATTAGGAGAGAGGAAACTTGAAGAAGCCATGGAACTTTTGAAACTGATGAAGAAACATAACTACCCGCCCTTTGCAGAGCCTTTTGTGCAATATGTTTCTAAATTTGGGACTGTGGATGATGCTTCGGAGTTCTTGAAGGCTTTGAGTGGGAAGGAGTATCCATCTGTTGCAGCTTACCAGCATATTTTTAAGTCGTTTTTCGATGAAGGTAGACATTCTGAGGCTAAAGATTTGCTTTTTAAGTGCCCACACCATATCCGTAAGCATCCTGCAGTGTGTTCTTTTTTTGGTTCAGCTACATAGTGGCTGCATGTACCAAAAACTGCCTTACTCGGAATGGAAAAGGTTTTCTCTGAAGTGTGAATCGTTCTTCATTGGCAGCCATTTTACCACAGATAATTAAGAATTTCTAAGCAGTATACCGAAGAAGGAAATAGGCTGGAAAGTTTGATATGGTAGGACAATTACCCCCCTCCCCCCCTAAGGTTCTCTCTTGAAAAGTTCAAGAATTGATAGCAGAAGCATGCATTTTTCACATAGGGCATTATTTGCATTATGACTCACTTAAGCTCAAATTATTTGTTTGCAAGCTTCATGTTGTTGAACATTCACAAAATTCTTAAAAATTCTTGTGATCTTGATATTTGGATATGAAATCATCTCAGAAGCTGTTATTTTACTCCCGAGGGCATGATGAGACTAGCAGGTATTCAATCAAAGTTCACTCTGGAAATACCATTTTTGCATGCTGGAAAATGTATAAAAGAAGAACAATTTTCATGAAATTAATAACATAAAACACGTATATTCAGGGAAGAATAATTTTGTGCAAGTTTCTGAAAACAAATTTGGGTTTTATTCCTTCATCCCCCCAAACTTTACCAAAGGTTAGATTTTGGTAACACCAAATTGGGGTGCAATATTATATGGGTACAAACATGTAACGCTATTTAAACTTTCATGAACAATCTAGGCGATTAGTTCAAGAAAATACACGAGAAATTAGAACAATAATTACATGAGAGCAAAATGTTCTTACCTGTTAAAATAATCTTGTTGAACATTGTATATACAAGTACAAAATCAGCCCGATTAGGTATGTTCTTAGGGTTGACAATTTCCAGTGATCTACAGAGTTACTAAAACTACAAGTACACCAAGAGAAACAAATTCAACTACACATACAAGTCATATCAATGATAACTTGAGTTGAACTCTCTCTAGCAAGCGGACCACAATATACCCACCTATGACTACGCTGTGCTGTGGAAACTTTCTAAATGACTTCCCCTTTCATTTTCTTTAACATTTTTAAAACAACATTTTGCATTGCAAAATCATAAATCAGTCCGGTATCTCAGAACGTTCTCGTGTAGCTGTTTCAATCATCTTATGCAAGAATTTTCCAGGTTCACAACCAAAAGGATTTGCAAGGGCTGCATGTGTCAAAAATGGAAGCTTTCTGAGTGATCTCCCACTCAATCCCTGAAAATGGTTTATTTTAGTGAGTTTAGAAGTTATTAGATTGAAAAACTAAAGTAATCTCGAAACGATTAAGTTCGACTCAAATGAACAATCATGAATACATGGTCTAAAATCGAGTTCATTTATATGGACTCACTGAAGCTGAAAGAGAAGTAAAGAAAGTTACCTCACATGCTTTTGCAGCTTCAAGCAATTGATTAGAAAGAGTAAATAGGGCTACCGCCTCGGGTATTATATTATTTTGCTGTTTCAGGCTAGTAAAACTTGGAAGACAGAGGTTATCACCATCCTATATGAATTCCATATGTCTCAAAATTAGAACAAGAGTTACTTTCAGTAGCTTGGCTGTTAACAGGAGGAATAAATTATGTATACGAGAGGCTAAATTGAATAAGTTACCTGAATCTGAGAATTTGATAGTATTCCAGTCCTTAAAAGCTCTGACAAGCAAGATCTTAGTATTTCATAACGTGCTTGGAGAGTTGGAGGACCCACATATGCCTTTATATCAGCTCGGTCGACAAAAGCTATATCTGCAAACAAGAATGCCTAGAGATTTAATAATAATTCACATAATGCTTGTTTGATTGAAAACGTTATAGGAGGCTGCAGGATCATTATACAACTCCCAATAACCAGAATTTGAAATAAAAATGAATGCAAATCCCTCCACATCTAGAGGAGAATGAGATGAACCATTTAAGTACTGAAGTCAATATTTTACTCGGTAACAATGGAAAACTAGGAGTCAGATTGATACAATGCATTAGTAATTAAATGAGTGTAATTGAGGTTGACAGAAAGCCGGTGTTAAAAAAAGTGCCAAGTTGACGTTCAATTATATCATTACTTTTCTTGTTTTAGAAAACTTATGTTGCTGTCCAGAAAAAGGAAAACATCAAATTCATTTCAGAACGACAATGATTTCTCCAAAATAACATAAGCAATGTGAACTGCATGTGAGGTGTTATCAAATTTAAAATATCACAAAAAAAATCATATCTTACCAATAGCAGCAGTTATATTTGATGTGGTTAGAATTATTACATTAGGCGAGGACTTCAACTTGTCCATCTGGGTCAGGAGGGCATTGACAACCTGAGAGACCACATTTGAGTTTTCTCATTCATCAAGGAGGAAGCAGGTTACTCAGTAACTCAATTTATTCTTAGAGCCTGAAATATACCCTTATAGAATCTGAAGGCTCAGAACCAGATAAAGCAGCCTTCCTTGCAGCAGCAAGGCTTTCCACTTCATCTACAAAATATGTTAAACAAAGAATTATTTATGGTAAAAGCTAACTAGACCAAGGCATTTGATAAATTTTCCCATCAAAATTCTCACCAATCAAGACAAATACCAGATTGTTTTCTTCCTCTACCATTTCTTGAATTTTTGAGAATAGTTTAGCAACCTGCAATTGCATTCACAAATCAAGCATGATCTCTTCAGGTAAGGAGAGTGAAAAGGGGTTTCAACCAAATTTTTTTATAAGTTAGAAGATTTTTGTACACCAGAAACATACAACTAGTAGTAAAGAGCCGCATTTAAAAAATGAGAAGTTACACTTAATAATCATATTAAATAGGAAGTTAAACTTATTAATCATACTAAATAGAAGTTACACTTAATAATCATATTAAATATACATTTTATTGATAGAAGTAAATCTGCTTATTTTCATGCAAGTCCTCCAGCAAGTTTTCCTCTTATTGGCCAGTATATATGGCTTCACTACGGTTAGATCACACATCAAATCAAAAAAATCATTTTCATGATTCAGAAAGAAGTATATTGTTCAGCCCATGAAATGAATCAATATGTTATATATAATATAGTTTGAAACTGCCTTGCAATCCATGGAAAAACTACACTTCATGTTATTATTGTTTGAGAGATCATTTGTTAGTCTATTAATGCTGGTAATCAGTTCCTATTTGCACTCAGTTCAGCGCAGCCTTTTGTATGCTATCTAAGGTTGGTATAAGATTATCCTTCGCCACCTTCAATCACCAGTAAGATAGTAACTGTATAAAATGGCATTTGAACGTAGAGATAATTTGAAATATAAACAAAAAGAGCAGATAGGACATACCAGCTTGCCACTTTCAGAAAACCATTTACTAAACAAGGAATGTGCATTGACCTCAATCAACTGGCATTGCGGGTACCTGACTTAGTAAAAATAATAACCGAAATATGTCATGAAAATGAAGATCACAAAAATCTGGGGTGATTGACAGCATCAGAAAACAGTCACCATTACAACCTTGAGCTGAAGCGTATTGAGAGTTTTTGTGCCAATGCTTTGCACAGAGATGTCTTGCCTGTGCCTGGTGGTCCATGAAGAAGAATGATGCTGCACAACAATTCATAAATGGACCAGTAAGACATTGGGATGCAACGGTGGAACTCATTCATAACAAGAAATATCAATGATAAAAGAAAGGACAGAGAGTCAATATGTTAGCTAGCATAAATGTTATTGCACCAAAAGGAAATAAGATAAACATTTTTAACAATTTTTTGTATCTCAAAAAGGACTACCAATTCACATAACTAAAGCATTAATGGAGGGTAATAAACCAGAGCAGCAACTTCAGACTAACTTATATAGGTATGGAGACTACTTTTTAATTTGTTTGATTTTCTAGCACTCGAGAATATTGGCATGCTAACAGCCTTAATGGTTACAACTAGGATATAGGGTTTAAAAATAATAATTTACTTAGATTTAGGAAAAAACATATTTTTACAACTCTAAGGATTGAAACTATATTAGAATTTATTAAAACTCAATTGGTAGGTGCTTAGCTGCTAATCTATCTGTCAATTTAAATTACAGAAAGGTTGCATATATCTCATCCATCATAATTGTGAAATGGTATATACTGCATTAAGAAAGGGGGAAAATCATGCTAATAGCCTTTAGTGATCTATTATACTTGCGCCCCCCCCCCCCCCCTCTTTCCCCCCTCCAAGTTGCTTTAATATGACTTCTTTTGTTTCAGCCACTGAAATAACATAAGAGTGCTACATAGGAACTTGACCAGCAAGATCTGAGTTGACACTTGACAAAGGAAAGAATAGATATTTAATTATGTTACTCAACAGACTGCATTCCATATCATGTCCAATGATAAATTTCAACAAACTGCAAGATGAAAAGATGAACCTGCTAATGCATAATCTTAAATTTTAATTCCATTAATTATCGGCTTAAGAAAATAAGATTTTCTTGCACCGCATATCTATAAAATAAGATGGATCATGAAGTCAAGTCTTCCTGGAATCAGCCTCACTTACTCACCGGTTCCATGATACAAGGAAAGGGTTGACACCCTTCTCAGTAAAAAGCAAAGCACTTGCTGCATATCGTAGTAACCTCTGTTTTAGACCAGACTCATAAATTAAGCTGCGAAAAAGATAAATGCATGAATTAAAGTTTCTATTTTCAATTGATTATAAAACTACATATAATTAAACAAACCTTTCCCACATGCCATCAAACTCCTTCGCAGGAAGAATCCATTCATTGAAGCTAGCAAGTTGGCCATCATTGCTTAATTCTTCACATGGACCTTCCTCACTTAGCTGAAGAATGCAGAAGATTGTGCAAACTACTGATTAGTTCACTTTAAACTATACCACATTCCTAAAGGCCATGATATTCAAGAATGTTCCTACAGACTAAACATCTAATTTTTTCATTTTACTTCAAATCCGTCAAAAGTTTTTTAAATCAAACGCTATACAAGAGGCACTGGAGTTCCAATTCCAGGGATAAGTAATTGTACTAGAATGGTGGCATTTATATGAGGATTTACAAATTACAAACTAACAAAGAGCAAAACCACAGTTACCACCTACAGATACAAATATATATAAGAGAAAATTATAAGCACCTTGAGAAGCAAAACTGACCTGGAAAACTTGCACTACAGGTTTGACTTGCCAGAATAAAAGGATATCACGATTTTCCACCCACACATCTAGAAATCACAAAAGAACTTACATGTTACACAAAGAAACTGTATATAATAAGAAACCTTAGTTTTACATTCTTCTTGTGAAGAAGACATTGAAAATAGAGTGAACAGAAATTTCAACTTCATGTCAATGTATTTTACAAGGATGCCAACTTTAAACACATATTGTTAAACTACCTGTATCGCAAATACATATTCGTTGTACATTTTCAACCAGAAATGAGTCATCCAGTGGAACTGTAATAGGACCATCAGCATAGCTCATGCTTCTCTTTTCCAGCATCCTACACGACAAATGTTCCAACATCATAAAACAAGAAGAAAAAAAATAGTATTTTAATTATTAATTTGCTGTCAAATACAAATGTGTGCTTCTAATTAAATCAACTGTTACTGAAGTTTTACCTCTCAACCACAGAGCGGACATCATCAATCCGAGCCGTGCTAGCTGGTTTCAGTGAAACCTCAACTGCAACATCAATCCGAAAACAATAACTCAATAAAAGCACAAACATTTCAGTACCATAAGTTCCCCAGATATACAAAATTATTATATTTAAATAAATTAATTAATTACACATTATAAGTGCCTGCATCTATATGCTTTCATCCAATTACCTGAAACAACAATTTTATCTTCGTTGAATAGAGGCGGAGGTGGAGAAGGAGAAGGAGAAGCGGGCTGATGCGGAGGAGATGTCACAGCTGGTGTTTCAAAAACGACGGCGTCTTGCTGTAGTACGGTGGATTCGGTAGGATTAGGGATGGAAATATCCATTGGAACGCTCATTTCGGTGGCCGACATTGCACGGAAGTAGAGACTTTTTGAGAGAAGATTTGATTGCCTAAACCCTAGATTAGATTTGGGATGAAATTGTGAGTTTTTGTTTGAAATTGAGCGCGAAAGTAATAAACCCAATTTTATCTTCAATTTGAACGCTAACATAAGTGTTATTTTCTTTTTAGGTGCTATACATATGTTAAATGGGATGGTCTATAGTGACTCTCACTTCATAGAGAGTCACCAACAATATCATTTTTGACCAATTGAATTTGGACACGTGTCCATATTACAATTCAATAAATTCATTTACAATCCCAATTAATTATTGAAATACCCATTATACCCTTAGTCTTAATTTTACTAAATTCCTAACTTACCCTTTATATATTAGATTTTAGCTCAAATATCAAGTATATAGATATTAATAATTGGGTTGAAATTATATTAGATTTTCTACCAAGTCAAATACAAAGCTAATAAAAATAATAAATTCAAATATATAATTCTTTTAGATAAATATAACATTAAAATGAATATTTTTATTTACAAAAATATATTATTCTCATAATGAAATGTTTTTCTACAATAATTGTACATTATTAAATATTTAATATTTTAAGTCATTTCTTATTTAAAAAAAATCAAAAAAAAAAAGAATTCATTTCTTAAAAGATGAAGCTTCACCGCTTCAGCGGTGAAGCTTCAACGCTGCACCGGTGAAGCCTCAATGTTCTGGTCAGAGACCAAAACTGAGGGAAAAGGGTTGCGTCGTTCTGGCCGCGACCAGAGAGGCGGCGATGTGCCGCCTCCGTCCACTGACGGAATCAGGGCTGAGATTGAGGAATCGGCGTGAACACTGAACCCTTATTCCGGCGGGAATTAGGGATAGAAGAGTAAATACAAACGGCTTGGAGGCCACCGTAAAGCCAGTCATGGAGGCTCCGACGATCCAATTTCGAGTATACACGGATGGAGTATGTATATTTGCACCGTTTTTTCTGAGAAAGATACCCACTATCGGGTTAATGAAAGAGAAGAAAAAGATTTGGACGGCGGTGACGGCTGCTAGGTGGGAGAGGAGGGAATTAGGGTTTTGAGAGAAATGATGGAGATGAAATGAGAGGGGCATTATTGTCCGATTAAGTGTTTGTGTTGTTTTTATTAAGGGGTAACAATGTAAAATTACTATTTCCATTACTGTCTGCATCATGTGAAAGATGAGACCACATTAAAATAAAAGGAATCCCCATGTTTCAAAACAAAAGATATGTCTTTTACTTTTTATATCCAAAATCGATCTGATCAAAAGTAGTGTTCTCAAGTACTGATGATTTTTCCTCAAGTACTTGTAGACGTATGATCGATATAGTATTCCGGATTTAATCCAGCTGGTTACAAGGGGCTTTTTGACAATTCAATCATCCCACAATATATAACATGAAGAACAGAGAAATACAGTAGATTTCTTTCAATAACATTTTTAGATAGAAGCCTCTCAGAGATCAGCTAGGATACCATATATATATACTACATAATGGATTTAATAACATGACATATACATTTGGGTATATAATTAAGCAGAATTTAATTAAGACAGGCATGTTATTTATTCTGAGCTATGCATAGAAGCAAGCATTATTTAGATGCCATCTATATATCCTGCCATGATATTAATTAACCTCAATACACCTTGTAAGCATCTGCTTTGCACAAGTCAAAGTTCTTGTGCTTCTTCTGGATGAATCCATCGGCTTCGACATCGATGGTTTCATCTTCTTCATAAACCTTTTGATTTCCATCACAATCAATCTCCGTAATCTTTTCATGTTCGACAAAGTGAACTTTCATGTGCACCTCGGGAACTAGGTGGTGGTGGTGGTGGTTATGATGATTCACAATCACATGGCAATTAGTCTTTTTGTGATGATGATCCATGCTGCCGTGTTTAGCGGAGTGGTTGTTTAATTTTGCCCTCTTGCTTGTGATAATTAGACGCTTGAGATTTATTTATAGATGGTGCTTTGCAAAAGATATTCCATTTTTGGGATATTGCTCTCAACTTTCATGAATCAGATTCTAGTCTTTATATCAATAATTCATCAAGAAGATATATTCATAAATCTGGAAAGTGACAGTGAAAGGAAAGTTATAAATAATAGTTGATGATTCTTGGGAAGTTGAGACTACATATACAAAAATCACGAGCGAATTACATTTCAAAGTTTTAGTGGGTTATTATTATTATTATTATATTACATCTCAAATTAATTAATTTTCATACATTTAGCAGTACCCCCGACTATGCAACCCACACCCCGATCGACTTTCCTCTACAAAGTTAATGTGGGCGGAACGGGACGAAGATTTTTTTTAACAAATTCGATATATTTTCGATGTTGTGATAAAATCACAAGAACTCAATTAAAATAAATTTACACTGCAAATTTATTCAGTAAAAGGTAAAAAAATATACCATTAATTTTTTTAAGAATGCATTCAACAAATGGTTCAGAATATTGAGGAATTAATAAAATATAAAAGCATTTTACGACATAATATATATATATATATATATATATATATATATATATATATATATACTAGTAAGGAAGTACCGCGCAAGGCGCGGTGTCGGGTGCCCAGTTCGGTTGCTGTATGTGAAGATGAACAAAACAAATTTCCTGTCCAAAAAATTATGTGCATTAACCGAACAAAGTTTAAAGCATAATTACAAATCAAAATAGGTCCAAAATATGGTAAACTACAAATTTAAAGTTTAAACAGTGAAGGACATTTGATTTTTTCATTCCTCTTCCTTGTAGATCTGTTTGTGGCTAACTTGGTAGATGTGATCATATGAGTCTTCTTCTTTTGACATTCCCTGGATGATTTTCAGCGGTTATTCCTTGTTGATTTTGTTGAAGACTCTTGGTACAGTGCAAGGTAGTGCATGGATTAGGTGCCCTTCTGGAGTAAGCCGTATAAGCTGCTCTTGTGCGTAGATTGGCATTTTGTACGTCCCCGATGCCATGAGAAGATCAAATATGTGCTTTATGTTCTCGTTGCTGCTTATTGTTCGCAAGCTATCGGCAAACTCTCCATTTGGTACGCGGTACCAAAGACCTTCTGGTATGTATTTTCCCAATTTGTAAATAATATGAACCAAATGTTTCAGCTTGAATTTTGTGGAGTCTATGTTCATTAGTATAGCACCAGGGTCAGCCGAATACCCTATCCCTCCTCCATCGCGTCTATAAAAGCGACCTTCGTAGTATAGATAAAGTTCGCATTTGTTTGCTCTCTTTCTTGTCTGCATAGATAGATTATATTCCTTTTAAATTTTGTTTAGAAATCAGTAAATGTATGAGTAAATATTCCTGAGAGTCATTGTACACATAGGTTCTTGGTTTGAATCCTCTCTCTTGCTACATGTATAAAATAGATAGTTAGAAATGTTTTTATTTGGAAATTATAAGACAATTATGTGTCTTACCTGCATGGCTACTGTGCAGTAGTATTAATTTGATGAATCTGTGAATAAAAATATTTAATATAAGTTAATGATATGCAATGTTAATATAATAAACTGCATCTGTATTAGAATTACAAATGATATACCTCTATTCATTTGTGTACAGTTATAACCCCATAATGTAAATTTACTATTTCTTATAAAGAAGAAAACTATGAGCAGTTTATATTTGTAGATAAATTTCCTAAAATATAATAGAATCTAAATTTTGACAAAGTTTGGTTAAGATTCTTAAACATATTAAACAACATGGAAATAACAAAACAGGTAGGCCTGTCCAGTAATAAGATTAGATACAAAGTCACAAAATCAATCCAACAAAAAACAGCACAGTTTCATGTCATATGCTAACATAATTAGTAATTAGATTATAATCAAAAGCACAAAACAAACCCATCCAAAAAAATGTAATAAATAAATGTATTTGAACAGAAAAAAAAAAATATCACAAATGGATGATGCCAAAATCATCTACGTACGATTGGGCTTCCGCAATTCAATTAAATGTGATTTAAAATACGTAAATGAATTAATCCAGAAAATACAGGTCAAAAAACGTCACATGCAGAAGAATTTTTTTTTTAGTATTACTATATTTGTAAATAGTTAATAGTTTTTCCATTAAATGAAGTAATCGTTTACACAGGAAGGCATATGTACAAATTAAATTGAAATCTGTACCTTGTGTTTCTCTATGGTGAAATTCCTGTACCAGCGAGGCTTTTTTTATTTCTGGAATCTGTAAGAACAATAAGAAAATAAATTATTTATGATTTTTTAAGCATAGGATGAATTCATGAAATTTACCCCATATGAAATTCGTAATGTTAAATTTACGTTGCTATAATTTGAGGTAAAAAAAAAAAATTATCTCCTATACAATTTTCATATTACTCTTATAGTCCACAGGTTAATATAATATTTTTTTTAAAATTTTTTTAATTTTTTTTACCATTGGATAGACCTACCTGCAATTTTGGTACCATTGGATACGAAAATGCAAGTTTTGTAACATAGGACACTTATTTCATTGTAATTTTCGCACCAAACCCATTTTTAAAAAAAAATTAACAGCAATTTACCCCATATGAAATTCGTAATGTTAAATTTACGTTGCTATAATTTGAGAAAATTTTTTTTTTATCTCTTGTACAATTTTCATATTACTCTTATAGTCCAGAGGTTAATATAATATAATTTTTTAAATTTTTTTAATTTTTTTCACCATTGGATAGACCTACCTGCAATTTTGGTACCATTTGATACGAAAATGCAAGTTTAGTAACATAGGATACTTTTTTCATTGTAATTTTCGCACCAAACCCATTTTTTTTTAAAAGTTAACAGCAATTTACCCCATATGAAATTCGTAATATTAAATTTACGTTGCTATAATTTGAGGTAAAAAAAAAATTTATCTCTTATACAATTTCCATATTACTCTTATAGTCCACAGGTTAATATAATATTTTTTTAAAAATTTTTTTAATTTTTTTTACCATTAGATAGACCTACCTGCAATTTTGGTACCATTGGATACGAAAATGCAAGTTTAGTAACATAGGATACTTTTTTCATTGTAATTTTCTCACCGAACCCATTTTTTAAAACAAGTTAACAGCAATTTACCCCATATGAAATTCGTAATGTTAAATTTACGTTGCTATAATTTGAGAAAAAAAAATTTTTTATCTCTTGTACAATTTTCATATTACTCTTATTGTCCAGAGGTTAATATAATATTTTTTTTTAAATTTTTTTAATTTTTTTTACCATTGTATAGACCTACATGCAATTTTGGTACCATTGGATACGAAAATGCAAGTTTAGTAACATAGGATACTTTTTTCATTGTAATTTTCGCACCAAACCCATTTTTAAAAAAAAGTTAACAGCAATTTACCCCATATGAAATTCGTAATGTTAAATTTACGTTGCTATAATTTGAGAAAAAAAAAATTTATCTCTTGTACAATTTTCATATTACTCTTATAGTCCAGAGGTTAATATAATATTTTTTTTTAAATTTTTTTAATTTTTTTTACCATTGGATAGACCTACCTGCAATTTTGGTACCATTGGATACGAAAATGCAAGTTTAGTAACATTGGATACTTTTTTCATTGTAATTTTCGCACCAAACCCATTTTTTTAAAAAAAGTTAACAGCAATTTACCCCATATGAAATTCGTAATGTTAAATTTACGTTGCCATAATTTGAGAATTTTTTTTTTTATCGCTTGTACAATTTTCATATTACTCTTATAGTCCAGAGGTTAATATAATAATTTTTTTAAAATTTTTTTAATTTTTTTAACCATTGGATAGACCTACATGCAAATTTGGTACCATTGGATACGAAAATGCAAGTTTAGTAACATTGGATACTTTTTTCATTGTAATTTTCGCACCAAACCCATTTTTTTAAAAAAGTTAACAGCAATTTACCCCATCTGAAATTCGTAATGTTAAATTTACGTTGTTATAATTTGAGAAAAAAAAAAATTATCTCTTCTAAATTTTTTACCGAAGCAATTTAATCTCTTCAACTGGAGAATGGAACTCATTTGTTGAAAATGATAGTAGGCATGGTGCTACTTATAAAAATATCAGGGAGGCGACGTGAAACTTTTACAAAGTTTTAGGAGGATAAATGCTCATTTTTAAACCACGAGGGGGTAGATTGAATTTAATGCATTTTATAGGGGTTGAATTAAATTTTTTTTTGGGAAAAAAATGACTTTTGCACCAAATGTGCAATGAGAACCTATTATATGATTAAAAAAAATGTATTTTCGTATTAAATGGTAACAAAATTACAAGTACGTTTATCCCATGGTAGAAGAAATTCATTTTTCTCTATATCTATTTTAGAACACGAAGAAACTTATTTATGCATCGAAGTATTGTTTATTTCTGAGCGCGGTCCAATTAATGGGGCTCCATTAAAACTTACAATTATTAAACTAAGATATTACTGAGAATTATTCTACCGTTAAAGTTTGTTTTCTTAATTTATGTGTGAAATTTTTTCATTGTTAAGTATATTTAATTGAAATTTTTTTTGATTAGTGTAGAGCAAACAAGAGAAATTATGTCATGATAGAATAAATACTATTAAACAGAAACATAAGCTCGAGATTGTAGGTCTACATGTGAATATAATATTTCTTGTTCATAGTAAAAGTTTAAATCACGATATATAATTGAAGCACGTTTAATTTTTGTGGTCGGAACGAATAATAGCCTCTTGAGTACGGTTGTTTTTGCCGTCTTGGTGGTTTGATTTGTAAAGGCTATTGTACAAGTAACGTACTAATTTGACCTCCACGCAGACATTTGATTGTGCTCTGGGGAAAAAAATAAAAAATTGTGAGTATTGCACTATAAAGTTCACAAATAATTCAATTAATAAAAACTGTAAATCAAATAATATGTTGTAAGCGCAAACTCTAACTATTTGTTCTGGATCTGTAAAACAACATAAAGATAAAATTATTATAAAATATACTTTATTAAAAAACAAATACTACATACTTGTTTATTAAATCTGATATCTTATTTTCCACCCCATCACAATTTTTTTCTGAAGAAGTATATTTTGAAACATTATTATTTTTCTCCATCAGAACTTTTTGAAAAAGTATGCCTGTGGATTGACGTTTCGATTGTGAACAAAAGGATCATGCTATGTTGTTATTTATACAAAAAAAAACTTATCTCATTATTTAGTGCCCCCAGTAATGAAATATAAAAGTTGTGGTCCTTGTTTGGTATAGCATTTCAATGTATATGGATAGGAGGGCTGTATACTATTCATTAGTATACATTATATATATATGGTTAGATTAATGTATATATATGGATTAAGTTAATTGGTACATTTGAAGTTTTTACATTGTTTTTAAAAGTTATTAAATAAATTATTTTTTAAAAAAATTGTCAGATTAACAATTTTAATTTTAATATTAAATTATGATTTATTTACTTTAAGCATTAAATTTAATTGTGTAAATTTATGTTTTTCTTTATTTTAAGCACTCAATTTGATTGTGTAAATTTAATATATGTATTATTAATAACATAAAGCCTAATTTTTTATCGAATGTGCTTATTAATTTAAAACTGAGACAATATACTAAGATTTGAAAATATATACCTCGAATAAATAGTTGGTCACATACATTGGGAAACTAAAAAATAGATCTGCGTGCATTTTAGTAGTCAGTCTGAGGCTCTTAGGCATTACACCTGTGTTTTGCATGTGCTGGGTATAAGATGATAGGTTTCTGTTATTTTAATAATTGTGAAGCAAAGTTTAAATAACATTAGTCTGAATACAGGCTAAAAAACAACCAATATGATTTTTCCTACCTATTTACGTATAATCGGAAACAAAGAAAATTAGGAGCTGTTTACTATGTATCCAAAATTGTATATATTTAAAAAAACTTTGTTTAATGAGTAATTATTTGGAATTATAAAAATTTATTTATTGTTCATTATAACAAATCGGGAAATTAAATATTCGCCATTTATATTATTTGGCATGTGTATAACATTGCATGAATTAGGTTAACTTGTGTTTATTTAAATTTAATTTTTGGGTAAGCATATAGTAGTTAGTTTTAGAAACAAAGGGGTTAATTTTGTTTTATATTTTTTTGGCATTCTTAACGTTTTTATTGTATCTTATTAGGTTGTGAGTTTTGCACACTTAGAATGCAATTATACCAATAGTGCAAAAAACAAATTTTCCCATGCATTTAACAACACGTAAATCTATTTGAAAATAATATAAGGACTGTATCAGTATAATTTGGTAATGTAGTGGTAACCGCCCTATTATTTTAAGAACTCTGTGGTACTTTTTTAGTACTATATATATGCAGCATTCTACTTTGAATTATAAGCACACTAAGTAATTTAAAAAAAAATATGAATATAAATCAGTTATATTTTAGCCAAGGTTCTTCAACAATAATATTCAATGAGAATGACGGAGCTAAATATTTGATTACAATATGTCACTCTGTGGAGAAAGTCAAGCTTGAGGTTTATTCAACATTCATGGATGGAGTTAGAATATCAATTTTGCAATTAATTGATGAATCTGCAATGCAGCTGAATTCTTTTGATTCTATTACTATTTTTGTTTGGAATATTGATATTTTATACGAAGATGATTTTACTGATGTTATTACATCTTCGATAGATAAATACAATCCAGATATAATAGTTATTATGGAACCAAATATAGATTTTGGTTACTTTAGAAGTTTATTTAATCGTTTAAATTATATATATTTTGTTCTATTCGAAGCACGAGGAGATTCCAAAGGCATATGGGTTTTATGGAGAATAACTTCAAGAATAATCCTGAGCGAAGATCAACCAATGAATAGAATTTCTCTTACAATTATTTAGGATTGTTTAGTTTGATTTTCTGTTTTACATACCTCTATTTTCAAAAACTAAAAATTGTTTCCTTGTCTTTGTCCATGTAAAGAATTTTCTATAGGACATCATTCATTTGTGTACAGTTATAACCCCAAAATGTAAAATAACTATTTCTTATAAAGAAGAAAGCTATGAGCAGTTTATATTTGTACCTAAATTTCCTAAAATATAATAGAATCTAAATTTTGACAAAGTTTGGTTAAGATTCTCAAACATATTAAACAACATGAAAATAAGAAACCAGGTAGGCTTTTCCAGTAATTAGATTACATCCAAAGTCACAAAATCAACCCAACAAAAAAAACCACAGTTTCATGTCATACGCTAACATAATTAGTAATTAGATTACATTCAAAAGCACAAAACAAACCCATCCAAAAACCGGCACAGTTTTATGTCATATGATAACATATTGAAATGTACTATTGAAGGAAGTTATAAGATCTAATCATCTTCAAACAGAGGTGTCGTAGACACCAGATTCCAAATTCACAAAATCAACCCAACAAAAAAAACCACAGTTTCATGTCATACGCTAACATAATTAGTAATTAGATTACATTCAAAAGCACAAAACAAACCCATCCAAAAACCGGCACAGTTTTATGTCATATGATAACATATTGAAATGTACTATTGAAGGAAGTTATAAGATCTAATCATCTTCAAACAGAGGTGTCGTAGACACCAGATTTTGCATTTTCGTTTGATTCACTTGCCTCTCCTGTGTAAATTAAATAATTTATTAAATTATATATATATATATATATATATATATATATTATTTTTAAAACCAAACTGATTTATAACATTTGCATAATATAGGTGATATCCTTTTTTACCTGGGAAAAGGTTTGTAACAACAGCATGTTTAAAACTCTTTTCAGGAACAATTATGTCTTCTTTTGGAATTGGTGGTGGTTTGGTGATTGTTGAAACCTCGTGCGTTTCTTTAAGACGTAAGTTCATGACCGTGTACTGTTGCTGTAGACTCCCACCGACGAAGTTTTCCTTTTTTCTGATTCTCATGTAAAAAGTTTTGCTCGATAATCTGTGATTTATCCATTCAGCTGTCACTGGTTCACCCTGTACAAATAAATTGAGCAGGTTTAATAAGATATTATCATTTTTAAGATGAACATAATATGATAATAAACTTGACCTTATCAGATAACTTCATGCACATCTCAGAATCCATCTGCATTATATTTATTACTGGAGGACCAAAGACAGTCACATCAAGCGATCCCGTTGAATCAAATATGCTAAGATGAATTCGTTACCTATATATTTCAATATATAAATTTATATAAATCAGATATTAAAATAAAAGTAAATCAGGTAATCAAAAAAATCAAGAAGTATATAGGCTGGGGACCTTGGTTTTGCCTGTGTCTTATCTCTACACATTGCGCATGTATATTCATAATCATAGTCAGCATCCACAGCGGCAAAGCATTTTTTGCAAGCCATGTAATAATATTTTTGTTCCGTGTTTGTTACGATGGCATTGACCTCAACAGTAAATCTATCATTCTACAATTTCAATAGGTCATAATTTTTTAAAAAGAATCGATATGGAATCAAACCAACTGCACAAAATATCAGAGCATTTTATAGAATGCATGAGGTAAAAAAACTTGGGTCTATACCTTTTCTTCAGAAAGAACATCACTAATCACACAAATCTGATCAGTTGGGAATACAGTGGAAGATTCGACTCGTTCAAAATAGTCCTTTGCACCAATTGCGTCAACAATACACTTAAGGTTGTTGGATCGCCTTAATATATATACAAAGCAAAAAGCATGAAGAAAATAATAAAATATAAATTCTGTAAAAAAAAAAAAAAAAAAGTCTTCATACCAAGTTTTCAGAGCATGAACCTCAGGAATTTGTGGCTCAAGTTCTATTACAGTGG
Source organism: Penstemon newberryi var. newberryi (assembly GCA_030819805.1). Lineage (NCBI taxonomy): Eukaryota > Viridiplantae > Streptophyta > Magnoliopsida > Lamiales > Plantaginaceae > Penstemon > Penstemon newberryi. The sequence goes on from JAUALY010000008.1 coordinate 4,068,822, forward strand.
CTGTGGTAGAGGCAAGAGATCCATCTGTAGCAATAATGCATATAAGTTATTCTATAAAAGTTGTACTCACAAAATAATTTATCGATCCTAACAGTTCCTTGTACAGAAGTCTTCGTACCGCGATGTGGAGAAACCAAAAGTTGAGTTGCTCTAATAATCGGCAATGTATCTGTAGCTTTGTCAATAAGGTCACCTTCAGCCTCAGCTACCGCGTTCCACAGCGTAAGCATAACCACATTTTTTCTAAATATTTAATGAAGAAGAGTAAATTTTATTTAATTATGTACTAACCTATGAAAAATAATGAAAAAAACAGATTGTAAAGTTACCGACAAACCAAACTTACTCCTGATTCATAATAGCAAACTCACGAAGTTTTGCGTCTCTAATGAAAAAAACAGATTGTAAAGTTACAGACAAACCAAACTTACTCATGATTCATAATAGCAAACTCACGAAGTTTTGCGTCTCTATTATTTAGAATAAATGATCGCAGTTCTCCTTTCTGAATGACGATTGCAACAACATCTATATACAGGTATTCCAGAAGTAATTAGAAAACATTTTTAGACCTGAAAGTAATAACACTGAAAAAAAATTTATTAGGCTATATTTACATACCTACTAACACATTCTGTCCAACGAGGCTTTTAAGATTCCCAATAGAGGCATACTCAGATTTGATAAGAGATCGTGAAATTCCACTCTCAGGGTCTGGATTACACGCAGTTTTTGAATTAATTATCCACTGATATGGATGTCCAAACTTGTCGTATTTCTCCTCAATCTTTGAAACAAAGGCATTTGAAACCGTATATGTTTTATACAGGGAAAACATATCCTTGAAATTTTCAATATCAGGATCAAACATAGTCGCAGAAATTTTTTGGCCCTGTTGGAACGATAAAACATAAAAACATTGCTATAATAATATAAATAAATAATATAGTTTGGAAAACCTCCGAATATTAAATTAAGTAAAGATAACTTACCGTCTCATCTACCAGCAGAAGACGTTGATACCGCTTGACACCTCTTGCAGGTAATCGCGGCTGTGTTTTAGCTTCAACCATAACCCGGACAGCCCATGATTTAGTGTCCTTGTTAACCTCCTTGATGTGCAACGTTCGAGTCGTCATTTCACTGCATATAAAATAAAACAATATTAGAAAGAAATAAATAAGAACACTTCTATAATTTCAAACATATGAAGTAAGAACAAATATACATGATTTATAATTCAAACAATTAATAACAACATAATTTATCTTCCATGTAAGGACACACACATATATATGTGATCAGACCTCATATTCAGTGTTATAATAAAAATAAACTTCACAAATAAACCACCTTCCGCTAACAAAAAAACTTCTCCATACACCATATTTTTGGTATAATCTATATGGCCAATAGTTTTAGAATCTGGATGTATAAGCATTTTAACTCCAGCTCCTGATTTGGCTCGAGACAAAGCCACATATAGTTGTCCATGCGAGAATACGGGTTCCTTTAGGTATATACCAACAAAATCTAAAGTTTGGCCCTGGGCTTTGTTTATTGTCATAGCAAAACACGGCCGCACTGGAAATTGCATCCTCTTAAATGGTATTGGACATTTCAGTTTGTCCGACGATTCGATAGGTATTCGTGGAATAAATACGTACGTCCCTTTAAAATCTCCAGTAGCAATTTCCGCACCAATAAAATTATCCCCCAATTCTTTGCAAATCAAACGCGTTCCATTACATAAACCCTGTATAGGATTCAGATTTCGTAATAACATTATAGGACAATTCTTTTTCAACTTTAACAAATGAGGAGGCAAGCCACTGGCACAAACTCCGTTCAAAAAATCTTCATATTCTGCCTGCTGTGAAGAATCATTTGTCCGATTAAAACTTAAATACTCCTTAACTTGACCAGGAAATCTTTCCATAAGAAGATCATTCAATGCAGCAACACAATCATTTTTTGGTGTCAAGATAGCTCTATCAATCAAAGAAATTGGGTTTGTGATGAATGTGTCCAATGAAGGGTAAACACTTTCAATTAACTTATCAAGAGAGCTATTAGTGTCAGTAAAAGGAATTAGCATATGAGACGGTATACAGATATTTTCATCGAATAAATATGGAACCTCGCCATTACCAACACCTAAAATGTACGAAGTGAACGCTGGGTCTTCCTTGGCTCTCATATTCTCATGTAATGTAAATTTAGTAACTTTTCGCCACAGCGATGAACTCACAAAGCTCGCTCCTATCATAGCATCTCTTGATCCGTGAACAACAATTGGGAGTGTCTGCCTAAAATCTCCTCCAAAAAGAACAATCTTTCCACCAAATGTCTTTCTAGGATCGCAGAAATCAACCAATAATTTATCTAAAGACTCAATAGAAAAACGATTGGCCATTGAAGCTTCATCCCATATGATAAGCTTAGCCTCAATGATCATTTTAGCAAGGCTACTTTGTTTGCTTATTTTACCAACAGATTTATCCTCGGGATCAAACGGAAGTTTGAAACGAGAATGTGCTGTCCGGCCCCCGGGAAGCAAAGATGCAGCAACGCCTGAAGTGGCAACAGGTAAAGCTATGAGACCATTTGAACGAACGTACGCCAATAAAGCACGGTATAAGAAAGTTTTCCCGGTGCCGCCAGGCCCATCCAAAAAGAATACACCGCTTTCGTTCGCATGAATTTTTGCCACAATAGTATCATATACCATTTTCTGCTCAGTATTTAGCTTCTTAACCAGCAACATATCTTCCATAGAAACTTTGACTGATATTTCATTTTCATAATCAATGCTATATCTGTCTTTGCGTGTTGGACATTGAACTGGACACTTAATAGCAAAATCACTCATACATTTCTCCATTGAAGTCAAAACTGTCTCCATAGCTGCAATTGTCATGGTCAAAACCTCGGCACTTGTAAAAGATCCATTCCTAACAAAATCCTCTGATAAGGAGTCATAATATTTATCCCACAATGATTGCGGGTCACCGATAATACCATAAACAAGCAGCATAGCGAAAAGAACCCGAAAAGAATATGGCATTTGATAGAGGACTGCCTCCGCTAGACAACTGTCTACGTAATCATCTGATTGCAAAAGTCCTCTACGAACAGCCGCCTCCCTAAAAGTATCATATTTTATTCCGGCCACCGTCATCAAAAACTCAAAAGAACAAGGACACCGAACATTATTCAGAAGTAGTCTTTCAAAGTATCTTTCACCCTCCATAGGACTAACTGTACAGAGGCGTCCCACAACAGTTTGTTTTTTACGCAATTTCCATTTATGTTTCACCGACTCCCAAACAAAGTATTCTGGGAAATTCTTGTACAACAGATTGAGCTTTATGGCCTCTGAATTAGAAGAGTTCGTAAAAAAAAATTTAGTTAGCATTGTCTGCGAAGATAAGGGATTAGCAACAGACTGTTGAAGAGTTTGATGCATGCCAAAACGTAGGGGCTGATGATTTGGCAGATGAACTGGCAACACAATAACGGGAGGGTACATTTCACTCATTGCAAACCCATAAATTCTCCAAAAAGCCTCAGGTGCACAAATATACCGACCATCTTGGTACTCATGGATTTCATCCCGCTGTCCCACAGGATCCTCTGAAACAACACGATAGGCAAGCTTATCGTGGCCCTTATAGATATATTTATATAAATATTTCACTAAATGCACATCTGCACAAATTTCTACATTTATATGACAATCCAGTTTTACCAACAGATATGGACAATATGGCACAACAGATCTGTTGTCAAGCCTCACTTTCCGATAAAGAACTGACCGGCCATCATTTCTTCTACGATAAATAGGGTACGAATTTTGGCTATTAGTAGTACTGGCTGCGAATTCCTTCGGATAGTAATTCTTACACTTACCATCACGCATGCATGGACATAACTTGTTATACTCTCCACAGGGGCCATGCATCATATGTTTAACAACGTAAGCACGCAAGAGAGGATGTGAACCGTCTGGCAGTTCAGCGCAAATAATTTCGTCGTATACAGCAGGTGCAAATATCTTGTGGCGAAATGCTAAAATAATAACCCAATGAGCATGAGGCAATCCTCGCTTCTGATATTCGATAGTGTACACATATGCTGCAACCTCACCAAAAATTTGTTTTTTTACAATCTCATGTTTAAGCTCCTCAAGTTTGGCCTTAAACACACGAACTATTAAATCAGGCCTATCATCTGCTTTTTGACAAGGTAGCAAGTTATCAACGATCTCACTCCAACCAGGATTGCATGTCATTGTCAGAAATACATTAGGCTTCCCATACCTCTCAACAAGTGACATTGCATTTACGTACCTCTTTCTCATGTCTCGAGGTCCACCAATAAAAGAAGAAGGAAGAATTATTCTCTGGCCTACATTATTTGGACTCACCTGATCATCAATTATAAGACTATCAATAATACCCTGTAAATATTCTGTGCGAATTTCTCGCTGCAGCTGTTCGGAACGATAATAATCCAAGCGCGAAGTTTCCACTTTAATATACATATCAATAATGAACTCCTGTCCCAATCTCCCAGCATGTAAAAGATAACAATTGTCCCCATCACGCATTTGAGCTTGATAACATGAATATTCTCTACAAGAAACATTTCCGCGATTCCTTTTATTACGCTGCAGTCCTGTACATAATAATACAAATACATTAATATGGTAAAGGGAATAACAGAAATAATATTTTTAATTATGAATATAATAAAACCAAAATGAGATATTCACCTTCTTCCTCTGCCGCAAGCAACTCTTCGGCAGAACCAATATCAGATACATCAAAAGGCACTGATATTGATGCATGATCTTTACGTTTGGCACGAGAACTAACACGTAATTCTGTGTTCTTTGGAATACCCGGATGCCATCCTTGCTCACCATGTGGAAATAGCAAAGGATATTGCAACGGATTATAACAACTATAATAATAATTGACCTTATAACCACGACCAGGCTCAGTATACACTCGAATATCACGTTCAGAACCAGCCGAACTATCATCACCGTCTTTCCAAACACCAGCAACTTCATCGACAGTTGGGACATTACAATTCCTCTGATCCAATCCCGAGCTAGTTCTTATAACAATCCGAGCATCCCTTAAGTCATCCCAAGAAGACAGTCTCTTAAAAAATCTCGTGTATGGATTACTCGCCAATGCCTGGACTAAAAGGTCCATTATATCGCGCCTCAAATCTTTAGCTTCCAAAGTACCCTCATCCAAACCTTCTGCACTATCCAGAAAAAACAACTGCAACAAGTCCTCTTTATTAGCAGACCCATCAATAGGATTCATGAAATGTGAAACTTTTCCATAGACTTTAAGAGAATACACCCCATTCTTGGCCCACCAGGAATCAGGTACTATTTTCATCCCGATAGAAGTAAACGCAAATCCATGATTATAAGACCGACCCTTGCGCCTAAACTCTTTGGCCACCTCAGATTCGGGATCGGTAAACAAGAACATTAATATGGGTGAAAACACCACAGGCGCCAAAACAATCTGGCCACTTGCGCAACAGAAACCAGGGACCTCACGATAAAAACGGCGCGCACCACAGAAAATGCAAGGATCCTGTTTAGGCAAGACCCAAGGAGCAGAAGGAACCTCTCGAAGCCTGTCAAAACGTTGAGGGATTTTTTTGGTAGGAACACCAGAACGCCGCCTAGACGAACAAGAATCTACAAAACAGATTAAGGGAAAAAAAATCACGTACAAATAGAAATAAACAAACATCAAAATTTACTTTAAATTTTGTTAAGTCAATAAAATACGTAACTGGAAGGGCCGAAAGACTGCGTCGACAACAAAGCAGATTCCACAGATGAGGAAGGCGGATGCAAGTCTTTCGAAACAGGGGAAAAAAAATCAGTGCCAGAATAAGAAGCCTCATTTGGAAGGGAAGCATTAGAAGAGGATGCAACACAAGGCAAATCAGCTTGTTGACTTAAGTAAGTACGTGCAGCACGCTGCACGCGAAGTTTGGTAAGGAGCGCATTTTTATCCTCAGAAGGCATAGAAGCATATCGCAAACGACGCCTCTGATTACGGGCCAATTTAATTGCATCTTCAGTATCCACCATGCCTAACAAATAGAAAAATTACCCAAAGATTAATAAAAATAAATTTACCAAATAAATAAACCAATAGTAAGAACACAGCTCACAGGTTGCACCTGTAGGCAAACTGGAAGAATGGAATACAGAAGAAGCAGCCAGCATTTCTTCCCAAAATACAGCAGGCTCAGAGAGAGTGTTCGCAAACACAAAATATATGGAGATGTTAGATGCACCAAATGCTATTACGTCCAATAGAGCAGGACAACCAAAAACCTCATCTCAATAAACACCATGAGCAACCAAAGAACCACTCCAGCACTTACAATGACCGAAATATGCCATAGTCCAGAAAAAGCTCCAGAACAGAATCGATCAGATAATATTGGACGATAACGCTTAGAATTAATCAATTAATCCTGCGTAGCAACACCGATTGAACCCTACCCTTACCCTTACCCCGAGAATGGCTAACAACCAATGGACCTCAACCCGGATGAACGAGCAGAACACTAATGACATAATACAACCCCAAAACAACGAAAACAATATATAGAGAGAAGCCAACTGTAAAACTTAGATGGCCAATAAAAGCGCAATAGCAGTTTAAATACCATTAAGAAACCACAATATCTTCACAGAAACATACACATCTAAGAATAAGAAAGCACGAACAGATAAAATAAGTTAACAATCAATGAACAAATGAAAGCATGATGGATAAAAATATCACAAAACCAAGGAGAAATGGCATTAAGAACAACACAAAGGGAACCAAAGCAAAAATCCAATAATAACAAAGGAGAGAAAGTAAGAACACCTGAAAATACGAGCAGCAAAGAAATTGCAAACAAACAAGCAGTCCTGCAAATATAAATGAAACCATTAATATAGGAAGGTGTAGTATGAATAAAAAAAAACATATAAGGCATTACACAAGCCCCAAAAAAAATGGGAAAACATAATGATGCTTACCTAGGTAACTATATAAACTATGAATAAAGAGCATGGAAAAAAAAACAGTTAATACAGTTTGACCATTAACACAAGGCAAAACAATAAGATCAAATAATTTGAGGGCCCAAAAAAACATTTTTGTGAGGGTTGCTTGTAGAATGGTTTTTCATTTAAGTAAAGGAAATTTTTTTGTGACATACACAATGGTAACAAAACAAAGCAACAGATGATAACAAAACAAATCAACAGGAACTCAACTCTTGGCCAAAAAAACATATTTGTTAGGGGTGATAGCAGAATAGTTCTTCATTTAAGTAAAGGAATTTTTTTTGTCACACACACAATGGTAACAAAACAAAGCAACAGATGATAACAAACTAATCAACAGAATAAACCAAAAAAACAAAAAAAAAATCACGAAGCAGCAGGGGTGTCGAGAGAAGCAGCCACAAAATGAAAACAAACCTCAGAGAACAGATATATGTATGTGACGAGACAAGCAGGCGTCCAGTTATATGAAAGAGAGCATATGAAATTGTATTTAGCAATACGAAATGAAAATAAGGTCGGCTAAGAAAGGAGGCCAGAGTTTGATGTGATCAGCAGCTGTCAAAGCTCAATTCAAATTTCGCGGAAAAAAGGTTTGATGGAATAGTTTACTAAAATATCACGCAGTAACAATTCAAAATAAAGATGAAACCAGTTAAAATAAATTTACCCAAGCAGCACACAAGGATTACCAAGGTGACGCAAGGAGATGAATCAACCGACCTCCCACCGTCCAGCTGCACGCTAATTAAAACAAACCACTCGAGTAAAAAAACCGAGCCTAAAACCATTCCTGATGAGCAGGCAGCTTAGGCAAATCAGGTTAAATTCCCCCCAGAGAAAAGGAATTATAATCGAGCCAATCCCCTCCGAAGCTGCCGAATTAGAATGAGAGAGTTGGGGCCCACAAAAGGGACGAAGAAATCCCACACCTGACATCTCCGGAGCTGCCGAAATAAAATTAGGGAGAGGATTATTTTATTTAAATCAAAGGGAAGCAACAAGTAATTGGTATTTTTTTATAGGGAAGAATTGAGAAGCAATCATCACAAGCATTAATTGGGAAGCATGACCGTAGTGGGCATAGCAGGAGAAAGACCTGGGAAGAAGAAAATCAGAAGAAAGAGGAAGAAGAATACCCATTTTTCCAATTTAGAAAAATTCCCCTTTTTGTTTTGGAGCTCCCACGAAAAAAAAAATAAGAAATTTTCATTAAGGGCTGGCCCACATGAACCGTACCAACAAAATATTTGCAGGAAAATTTAAAGGGAAAACAAAATTGCTGCAAGCACATATCAGTTGGAAAGTCCAGAAAACGACAGCGTACAAGCATTAAATAGGGCAAATTTAAATGGAAATTAAAATCAGATTTACTGTTTCAAAATCCATCGATCCTTATTAGTTTAAATATATATATATATATATATATATATATATCAGACTATTTTTTCAAAAATATGGTTTACGTGAAGATATGGTTTCTCAAGGCAAAATAAAAATAAAAATAAATGATTCCTCCATTATGTCCATTGTTTTAAATTTTAAAAGTGTATTTTATATTTTACTATATAATTCATTAAATATGCACATAATAAAGATTAGGAAAAGTTGTTTAGTGACATGTAGTGCCAAGGGATTTCATTGCTAAATATTTTTAACATATATAAGGGCGTGTTTGTTGAAAAAAACACAAGGAAACTGCATAATCATTCAACAAAGAATTCAAACGGATAAAAATGGTAATAAACATTCTGACCCGTCTTGAATTGGAGGCCCTATATAATTATTTTTACATAAGGATTCACTTAAAAAAGTGCCATAAACAACTTTTCCTAATTTTTATTCCGTGCATATCAAATAAATTAAATATATAGTATTTAGTAATATATAAATTACATTTTTAAAATTTAACAGAATGGAGCCTTTTGTATATATTTCCAATGCACTTTCGAAGAATCGGATATACTCTCACCCCCTAAAAAACTTTACTGCTCGGAATACCAAACTGGAGAAACAACACCTTTTTTTTTTTTTTTTTTGGAAAATACAGTACTTTAGAAAATAGGCTTATTGGAAGTCAAGTGTTTTTTTTGTTTTGTTTTTGATAATAACTTGTGTTCAACTTTATAATAATAATAAATCATGCCCACCCCATCTGATAACATTTGTTGCTACTCTAGTAAAATGACGATTGTGGGACAAAATATATCTATATCTATACTATTATATTTATATATATATATATATATATATATATATATATATATATATATATTATTTTTTTTAATACTAAAAGTGTGAATAATTTAAGTTTTTTTCTTTTTTTGTGATGACAAAAATACCCTTATTCAAGTTGTAAAGTAATATTGATAAAATATAATTAGATATGAATTTTCCTTAAATTTTCTCATCAAAAAATTGGTAGGAAAATATTTTAAGAAAATTTGTGACTTCATTTCCTTAATCAAACACCATACGGGAAAATAAAAATCACCTTTCCAAAAATTGGATATGGAAGAAAAATAAAATTATATATTCAACATGTTATAAGAGGTATAACTCGACATGAAGTCATATTATAGTTATTTCTCTATTAACTCCAAAGGTTTAGAAATTAACTCTTAAATTAACTCCAAAATAATATATTGATGTTACATTCTAATAATATTACACATAAAAATAAAAGCACTATTGTTTTTAATAATTGCTATAATATATATCTAATATTATTAGAATGTAACATCAATATATTTTTAAGTAAAAAATATTATTTGTATCATTTAATGATTTAGTACAATATAACACTCCTAAAAAAATCAAACTCTCTTAAATATCATAAATGCTACAAAAATAAAAGTTAAAGTAGAATCGCATATTACCAATGAATGAACAAAAAATGCTTCTGACTTAGCGAACTAAGTAATATTTCTTTGACCTGAGAAACAAAATGTAAAGAATATTCAAGAACATGCATTATCTCAAATTTTCACGGAAATCTTTTCGCGAAAAACGTGTGAAATAAGTGAAAAAAGGGGATGAAATCGATAAAGTAAATTACATGTAATTGATGAAAATATGTGAAATCGATTCGGGTGAAATTTATGAACACTGGAGAATTGGGTGAAAACGGTAATAAAAAGTGCTAATAAAATCGATAAATACATGTGAAATCGAGAAAATTCGGGTGACATGAGTGAAAAATGAAAAAAAAAATCGGTGAAATCAGTGGAAAAATGGGTGAAATAATGAAATATGGGTTAAATTGATGAAAAAAAAAACTTATGTTTATGAAGATATGTGAAATAAATGAAAATTCAGGTGAAATTGGTCAAAAAAATATGTGAAATCAGTGAAAAATAAGTTAAATAGGTGAAAACAAGTAAAATCAGTATTAAAAAAAAAGAGTTTAACTAGCAAAAACAGTGTGAAATTGGTAGAAAAATGTTTTTTTTTTCTTTGAACGGGAGAAAACAAAAGAAATCGATGAAAAATTTGTTATAATCGATGAAGAAATGGGTAAATCAGTAAAAAATATTAAACCAGTAAAAATCAATGGAAACCAAATTAAACTAATAAATATAAAAAGTGAAAATGGCTTAGGTCGGTAAAGAAATGTCTTTCAAATGACAGGGTAAGAGAAATAATTTGATATCTACTTAAAAGTAATTGAACTTGTATAATTATTTGAGTTGAAAATTCGGTAAATATATGTGAAATCTTAGAAAACTCGGGTGAAATTCGTTAAAAAATGGATGACATTGGTGAAACAGTGAAATCAAAGAAAAAATGATGAAAAAAGTGAAAAGGGGTAAATCGGTGAAAACATGTGAAATTAGTGAACGTGTGAAAATTGGTTGAACTGATAAAAACGAGTGAAATCGATTAAAATGAAAAAAGTCCAACAAACAAAAATAAGGCCAAATCATTAATAAATGGTTTAAACCGAAAAAAACTAAAAAAATCGATTAAAATGTGAAAAACAATACAAATAAGTTGTAATCGATAAAAACGGTAAAAATAATATTATACCACTAAAAATGAATGAAATCGGTCAAAAGACGGATTAAAACAGTGAAAAACGAATTAAACTAATGAATTGAATAAGTGAAAGTGTCTTAGGTCAGTAAAGAGATACATTTCAAATGATAGGGCAAGAAAAATAATCGAAATCTTCCTAAAAATGGGCCCAATTTCATTTGATCAAAAAACATGATTTCACTATTTCTATTGTCAAAGATTTGGATGGGTTATTAATATATAAATCAACATAATTATTTTTATTGTATCATATTTGATGTCACATTCACATTACAATTTGTGATGATAAAAATTTCTTGTGTTTGACCGATACAAAGACAAATGATATTAATTTATATTGGTAAAATAAAAAAAAAACTAAAAGACGTTCAATGATGTATATTTCTTAAAACCAAATATGGAATGATCTAAATAATTTTCTTATGATATTATTTTAGAACAAATTTTACATGATTTTGGGACTAAATCATTAATCATTTTATATTTGATTACAATTTGAAAGCCATTATTTTTTTAATATAAATAATAAATTTAATAAAAAAAATCATAGAAAATTAATTGAATATGAATCATTAATATGTGCTATTATATGACATAATGAAGTTAATTTTACTCTGATTTACAACAAATACCATGAAATTAACTAGACACGTACAACGTATTTGGCCTTTTCTAGTTTTTATAAATTCCTCAACCAACAGAATTGGTCTCCCCCCAAAAACCAACCTAAAAATGGTCTTTACTCTGCCAACTTTTCCATCCCAATTCTCAACCAAGACCTTAATTCTTGAAAAATGCAGGACTTCCAAAGACCTCAACCAAGTGCATGCCCAACTGATTAAAACCCGTCTCCTCCACGACCCTGCTGTAGCGGAGCCCCTACTCGAGTCATCCGCCCTCGTCCTCCCTCACCCCGCCATTAATTACGCCCTCTCAATTTTCAAAGAACTCGAAAATCCCAACTCCTCAGCATATAATGTCATGATAAGAGGTCTTACCAAAAACCAATCACCAGAAAAGTCCATTCTTTTATTCAGACAAATGGTAGAACACTTGGTGCAACCTGATGAGTTCACATTCCCTAACGTTTTAAAGGCGTGTTCCAAGCTCGGAGCTTTAAAGGAAGGTGAACAAATTCATGCGCACGTTTTGAAATTTATGGACAGGTTTGAGTGTACAGAGTTCGTTGAGAATGCTTTAGTTTATATGTACGCTTGCTGTGGGCAACATGAATTGGCGCGCCAAGTGTTTGACGGAATGTCTGAAAGAAGTGCCATAGCATGGAGATCGATGTTTTCGGGGTATGTGAGGTGTCAATGCTGGGAAGAGGTTGTGGGATTATTTAAGAGAATGTTGGAAATGGACATTGAGTTTAACGAAGTTACGTTAATTAGCGTTTTGACGGCTTGTGGGAGGCTTGGAAATTTAGAGTTAGGGGAATGGATTTATGAGTATGCAGTTGTTAATGGGGACTAATGGGAAGTGATAGATTGGTTACTTCTCTTGTTGATATGTACGCAAAGTGTGCTCGGGTTGACAATGCAAGAAGTTTGTTCGATAATATGTCTAAAAGGGATGTCGTCGCTTGGAGTGCCATGATCTCTGGATATACTCAATCCAATCAATGCAAGGAGGCACTTGCTCTCTTCCAAGACATGCAAAATGAAAAAGTAGAACCGAATGAGGTAACTATGGTTAGCCTTCTTTCTTCCTGCGCTGCTCTTGGAGCTCTACAAACAGGAAAATGGGTACATTCCTGTATAAAAAAGAAGAATATGAAGCTTAGTACCAATCTTGGGACAACATTAGTTGACTTTTACGCAAAATGCGGTTGTGTGGATATAGCCATCAAAATATTCAAAGCGATGCCTTCCAAAAACGTCTGGTCATGGACGGCACTTATACAAGGTCTTGCTAGTAATGGACGAGGAAAAACAGCTCTCGAATTCTACAATTTGATGCTGCAAGAAAATATTAAACCAAACAATGTGACTTTCATTGGTGTTCTGTGTGCTTGTACTCATGCAGGGTTGGTTGATGAGGGTCGAGGTTACTTGGTAAGTATGAGTAAAGATTTTGGAATCAAACCAAGAATCGAGCATTATGGCTGCGTGGTCGATATGCTTGGCCGATCAGGATTGATCGAGGCTGCATACGAATTTATAACTGACATGCCCATCAAACCCAATGCAGTGATTTGGAGAACTTTGCTTGCATCATGTAGAGTTCATAAGCATGTTGAAATTGGGGAAGAAGCTTTGAAGCAGGTAGTCCGATTAGAGCCAGCACACAGTGGAGATTTCATACTACTATCTAATCTATATCAATCAATAGGTAGGGTTGAGGATGCTACAAGGTTAAGAAACGAGATGAAAAGGCTCGGAATCAAGAAGAGCCCAGGGTGGAGCTATATCGAAGTGGATGGGGTTGTTCATGAGTTTTTGGCTGAGGATAATCGACACAAAGAGCTGCAGGAGATATACGAAGCAACAGAGAAGATGATGGAGCGAATCAAGTTGGCTGGCTACGTGGCTGACATGGAGCAGGCGAGACTGGAAGCAGAGGAAGATGAGAAGGAGGCTTCTGTTTCTTATCATTGTGAGAAGTTGGCTATTGCTTTTGGGCTTATTAGGACTTCTCCTGGAGATACAATCAGGATATCGAAGAATCTGAGAATATGTGTAGACTGTCATAATGCAACAAAGATCATCTCAAATGTTTTTAGTAGGGAAATTGTTATTAGAGATAGAAGCCGTTTTCACCACTTTAGAAATGGATGTTCCTGCAATGATTTCTGGTGATCTATGAACAGAGATTGGTATAGCCATTGACTGTTCTATAAAACTGTTTGTATCTATATAAGTACTCGTAATAATATAAAAAAAAAATCTTTATAGATACTTGAAAAGTCCATGTGTGTGATTAATTTTGACAGGAAAATTGCATCTTTATACATTTGGTTTGATTGTTAAAACTAATTAAGATCGAGCGAGTTCGAGTTGAGCATGAGTTTTACACATATATTGCTATTTTTTAACTTATCAAATCGAACTCGAATTAAGTTTAGAAAGTATTAAACCAAAGTCAAACATTTTTATAAATATATGACAAATTAATTCAAATGAACTTTTGTCAAACGAACTCGAGTCATATTTTCATTCCAGATGAAAGGCTACCTTGAACTTACAGAAGGATCAATACTGCTTGTACTGAAATTAGAACCTAGCAACCTAAGAAAAGGTTCACTACAATGAGGAAGAAAAATTGTCATAGTATTACATAAATATGACTTAAATAATCACAAATGCTGCTGATAGAGCCCATTTATGAGCTATGGTTGAAATTAATGCAGTCACAATAAAATTGACTGAAATTAATACAAATCATATCAAAGTTGAATGATACCTAAATAGTTGGCACAAATAATTGTAATCCCATATTATGAGCTATTGAGCTAGCTAGCTTTGGTTGAAATGAATAATGGGGTCTCATAACAAAACTTACTAAAATTAATACAATCTATGAGACTATGACAAAGTTGAATAATACCTAAATAGTTGGCACAAAATCACTCTCTATTTCATGTAGGCGCAATTATCACATGTTTATAATTCTATAAATTCTTAAATTTTAGGAGTAATATATATAAATTCCAATCTCTACCATGCATATATTGTAAAAAAATGACTCACATCATCACAACACAAAATAATTTCTTCTATTTAATCACTTCCTCCTTTCTGTCCATATGAATAAAGAAGAGACAAATTAATTAGCTTATAATGTCCACATCTCCATATTCCCATCTTATCCCATGAGCCACTCACCTTGAATCACAAAAATAAGATCAAACGCATAATTTTTAAAAAAACAAGTCCTGCCAAACACTTCAACATGAGGTTCATATTTTCCCCAAGACAATAATAACATGGCCCATAAAACACCCAGGCCTTCAAATTAAAGTCTATATGAAGAAAAATCACAACCAAGATGAAGAAAATGATGTTGAAGTCCTCAAAGCTGTGGCACAGGCATGGCATGGCCATTCCAGCAGTTCGAAGAATACGACATCGACCTCAGAATTCGATGCCCACAGACAATATTTCAAGGGAAAGCCTACTCGATTCAAGCTCGAAGCAATGAACAAGGCAGCTAAAAAAGGCGGCCAACAATGCAGTAACACAAGTTGGGATTTTGGGCAGTCACTTTGGGATTCTTACGAAATTGTGTCTGTGTCCAAGAAGTTGGAGAGGGGACTAATGATGGACAGTCCATTTTCTGCATTGGTCGAGCAAGAACACGGTTTGAAGAAGCGGAAAGAGAGTAAGAATAGCTTGAGGAATTTGTTCAATAAGATTTCATCAAGAAGATTCACTCATGAGGAAGATTAATTAATTAACCGGCCACAAGACGTACTTTTATATATGAAGTACTTAGTTCAGTTTTGAGAAAGCTAAAACCTTTTGTTACCCAACTGATTAATTTGAATAAAGGGTACACATGTATTAATCCATCGATCGAGTTGTTTGTTGATTGAAATCTCTCTTGTTTAAATTGTTTTAATTATGATTCTTGATCTCTTCAATCTTTTTGTGGTAATATGCTAGCTAGATATATGCTGCACATTGGAATTTGATATGTGGGACAGAATTGATATTTCCATTAATGTCTGCATCATGTGAAAGATGAGACCACATTAAAATATAAGGAATCCCCATGTTTCAAAACAAAAGATATGTCTGTAAATTACTTTTTATATCCAAAATCGATCTGATCAAAAGTAGTGTTCTCAAGTACTGATGATTTTTCCTCAAGTACTTGTAGACGTATGATCGATATAGTATTCCGGATTTAATCCAGCTGGTTACAAGGGGCTTTTTGACAATTCAATCATCCCACAATATATAACAGAGAAATACAGTAGATTTCTTTCAATAACATTTTTAGATAGAAGCCTCTCAGAGATCAGCTAGGATACCATATATATATAAATTACATAATGGATTTAATAACATAACATATAAATTTGGGTATATAAGCAGAAATTAATTAAGATAGGCATGTTATTTATTCTGAGCTATGCATAGAAGCAAGCATTATTTAGATGCCATCTATATATCCTGCCATGATATTAATTAACCTCAATACACCTTGTAAGCATCTGCTTTGCACGAGTCAAAGTTCTTGTGCTTCTTCTGGATGAATCCATCGGCTTCGACATCGATGGTTTTTTCTTCTTCATAAACCTTGTGATTTCCATCATAATCAATCGTAATCTTTTCATGTTCGACAAAGTGAACTTTCTTGTGCACCTCGGGAACTTGGTGGTGGTGGTGGTGGTTATGATGATTCGCATTCACATGGGAATTAGTCTTTTTGTGATGATGATCCATGCTGCCGTGTTTAGCGAAGTGGTTGTTTGTTGGAACCTCGTAGACAAATTCAGGATAATCGCTGATCGTGCTAGGAATTCGTTGCATAGTGGTAACGCGGTCGAGGTAGTCATCCATGGGGTACCTAGAGTACTCCCCATTGCACTCGTATTTTCTGCTCATCGTGTTTTAATTTTGCCTTCTTGCTTGTGATAATTAGAAGCTTGAGATTTATTTATAGATGGTGCTTTGCAAAAGATATTCCACTTTTGGGATATTGATCTCAACTTTCATGAATCAGATTCTAATAATTCATCAAGAAGATATATTCATAAATCTGGAAAGTGACAGTGAAAGGAAAGGTATAAACAATAGTTGATGATTCTTGGGAAGTTGAGACTACATATACAAAAATCACGAGCGAATTACATTTCAAAAGTTTTAGTGGGTTATTATTATTATTATTATATTACATCTCAAATTAATTAATTTTCATACATTTAGCAGTACCCCCGACTATGCAACCCACACCCCGATCGACTTTCCTCTACAAAGTTAATGTGGGCGGAACGGGACGAAGATTTTTTTTAACAAATTCGATATATTTTCGATGTTGTGATAAAATCACAAGAACTCAATTAAAATAAATTTACACTGCAAATTTATTCAGTAAAAGGTAAAAAAATATACCATTAATTTTTTTAAGAATGCATTCAACAAATGGTTCAGAATATTGAGGAATTAATAAAATATAAAAGCATTTTACGACATAATATATATATATATATATATCAGACTATTTTTTCAAAAATATGGTTTACGTGAAGATATGGTTTCTCAAGGCAAAATAAAAATAAAAATAAATGATTCCTCCATTATGTCCATTGTTTTAAATTTTAAAAGTGTATTTTATATTTTACTATATAATTCATTAAATATGCACATAATAAAGATTAGGAATAGTTGTTTAGTGACATGTAGTGCCAAGGGATTTCATTGCTAAATATTTTTAACATATATAAGGGCGTGTTTGTTGAAAAAAACACAAGGAAACTGCATAATCATTCAACAAAGAATTCAAACGGATAAAAATGGTAATAAACATTCTGACCCGTCTTGCATTGGAGGCCCTATATAATTATTTTTACATAAGGATTCACTTAAAAAAGTGCCCTAAACAACTTTTCCTAATTTTTATTCCGTGCATATCAAATAAATTAAATATATAGTATTTAGTAATATATCAATTACATTTTTAAAATTTAACAGAATGGAGCCTTTTGTATATATTTCCAATGCACTTTCGAAGAATCGGATATACTCTCACCCCCTAAAATACTTTACTGCTCGGAATACTAAACTGGAGAAACAACACTTTTTTTTTTTTTTTTTGGGAAAATACAGTACTTTAGAAAATAGGAGTCGAGTGTTTTTTTGTTTGTTTTTGATAATAACTTGTGTTCAACCTTATAATAATAAAATAAATCATGCCCACCCCACCTGATAACATTTGTTGCTACTCTAGTAAAATGACGATTGTGGGACAAAATATATTTTTATAAATTCCTCAACCAACAGATTTGGTCTCCCCCCAAAAACCAACCTAAAAATGGTCTTTACTCTGCCAACTCTTCCATCCCAATTCTCAACCAAGACCTTAATTCTTGAAAAATGCAGGACTTCCAAAGACCTCAACCAAGTGCATGCATACCTGATTAAAACCCGTCTCCTCCACGACCCTGCTGTAGTGGAGCCCCTACTCGAGTCATCCGCCCTCGTCCTCCCTCACCCCGCCATTAATTACGCCCTCTCAATTTTCAAAGAACTCGAAAATCCCAACTCCTCAGCATACAATGTCATGATAAGAGGCCTTACCAAAAACCAATCACCAGAAAAGTCCATTCTTTTATTCAGACAAATGGTCCAACACTTGGTGCAACCTGATGAGTTCACATTCCCTAGCGTTTTAAAGGCGTGTTCCAAGCTCCGAGCTTTAAAGGAAGGTGAACAAATTCATGCCCACGTTTTGAAATTGATGGACAGGTTTGAGTGTACAGAGTTCGTTGAGAATGCTTTAGTTTATATGTACGCTTGCTGTGGGCAACATGAATTGGCACGCCAAGTGTTTGACGGAATGTCTGAAAGATGTGCCATAGCATGGAGCTCGATGTTTTCGGGGTATGTGAGGTGTGAATGCTGGGAAGAGGTTGTGGGATTGTTTAAGAGAATGTTGGAAATGGACATTGAGTTTAAAGAAGTTACGTTGATTAGCGTTTTGACGGCTTGTGGGAGGCTTGGAGATTTAGAGTTAGGGGAATGGATTTATGAGTATGCAGTTGTGAATGGACTGATGGGAAGTGATAGATTGGTTACTTCTCTTGTTGATATGTACGCAAAGTGTGCTCGGGTTGACGATGCAAGAAGTTTGTTCGATAATATGTCTAAAAGGGATGTTGTTGCTTGGAGTGCCATGATCTCTGGATATACTCAATCCAATCAATGCAAGGAGGCACTTGCTCTCTTCCAAGACATGCAAAATGAAAAAGTAGAACCGAATGAGGTAACTATGGTTAGCCTTCTTTCTTCCTGCGCTGCTCTTGGAGCTCTACAAACAGGAAAATGGGTACATTCCTGTATAAAAAAGAAGAATATGAAGCTTAGTACCAATCTTGGGACAACACTAGTTGACTTTTACGCAAAATGCGGTTGTGTGGATATAGCCATCAAAATATTCAAAGCGATGCCTTCCAAAAACGTCTGGTCATGGACGGCACTTATACAAGGTCTTGCTAGTAATGGACGAGGAAAAACAGCTCTCGAATTCTACAATTTGATGCTGCAAGAAAATATTAAACCAAACAATGTGACTTTCATTGGTGTTCTCTGTGCTTGTACTCATGCAGGGTTGGTTGATGAGGGTCGAGGTTACTTGGTAAGTATGAGTAAAGATTTTGGAATCAAACCAAGAATCGAGCATTATGGCTGCGTGGTCGATATGCTTGGCCGATCAGGATTGATCGAGGCTGCATACGAATTTATAACTGACATGCCCATCAAACCCAATGCAGTGATTTGGAGAACTTTGCTTGCATCATGTAGAGTTCATAAGCATGTTGAAATTGGGGAAGAAGCTTTGAAGCAGGTAGTCCGATTAGAGCCAGCACACAGTGGAGATTTCATACTACTATCTAATCTATATCAATCAATAGGTAGGGTTGAGGATGCTACAAGGTTAAGAAACGAGATGAAAAGGCTCGGAATCAAGAAGAGCCCAGGGTGGAGCTATATCGAAGTGGATGGGGTTGTTCATGAGTTTTTGGCTGAGGATAATCGACACAAAGAGCTGCAGGAGATATACGAAGCAACAGAGAAGATGATGGAGCGAATCAAGTTGGCTGGCTACGTGGCTGACATGGAGCAGGCGAGACTGGAAGCAGAGGAAGATGAGAAGGAGGCTTCTGTTTCTCATCATAGTGAGAAGTTGGCTATTGCTTTTGGGCTTATTAGGACTTCTCCTGGAGATACAATCAGGATATCGAAGAATCTGAGAATATGTGTAGACTGTCATAATGCAACAAAGATCATCTCAAATGTTTTTAGTAGGGAAATTGTTATTAGAGATAGAAGCCGTTTTCACCACTTTAGAAATGGATGTTCCTGCAATGATTTCTGGTGATCTATGAACAGAGAGTGGTGTAGCCATTGACTGTTCTATAAAACTGTTTGTATCTATATAAGTACTCGTAATTATAAAAAAAAAAAAAATCTTTATAGTTACTTGAAAAGTCCATGTGTGAGATTAATTTTGACAGAAAAATTGCATATTTTGTCTCATAGACTGGACCTTTATAGCGTCTTTGGTCTCACACATTATAATTTGACTTTTGATCCTAATTTGTAAATAATTTTGCATTTTTGGTCTCATTGCATCCTTTGCACAAAAAGTGCAAAACTAAAACAGTTATATGAGACAAAAAATGCTAGAACGGATCAAAAGTGCCAAATATATTAAAAACATTAAATGGAATGCATGAAAATAAGACGATCTGAACTTGAAGGACCAAATTGTTACACATATGTTTCCAAGTTGAATAAATTCATAGTATTAGTTAAAAAATCCAATTAATTTAATATAAAATTCAATAATGAAAATTATCCTAAATTTCTCCATCAATTAATTGTGTATAGATAGGCCTTTGATTTTGAGTTCTTGACGCGTCGAATAAAAAAATTGGAGCCAATCATAACATCGGAAATTTGAGAGTGGATGACAGAAATCTAGTGGTTGAGCTAGTAACTTTTGGAGTATTTAGGTTAGTATCAAAAAAATTAATCGTCCTGTAATTATATTTTCCTTGTAGATAATTATTGTTAAATGAGTATGTCTCAGTTCTCAAATATGTATGTCAACAGTGTAATAGAGAATATTGTATTTGCTATTTATATTGCGAAATAGTGTCGTTTTATATATGTTTCACTATTTTTAGTAGCCCTGAGACAGGAACATATTACACATTCCATTTTTCTTGAATAGTAAGTATTTTTTTTGGGTGGCAAGCTGGAAAAAAAAGGTTGTTAAAAATGGTATATATAGTAGGGGATGAATGGATTTTGCTTGCATAATCGCCAACCAAACTAAATATTGGATCATGTCATAATTAAATTTTATTAGTGATGGGTCATTGTGGGAACCAAAGTATGCTAAATATATATATTGCACTTGAAGATATCATGGTTATTTAAGTTGGCCGAGTAGTGAACTAGAATTTCTTAGTGGAGACTTAATTATATAAACCACAAATATCTTTGTTTTGGTTATATCTAATGTGTTTTTAATAAAGTATCAAGTTTAGTGTCAAACTGATCACATTGGATCTAAATTTAGTGTCGCCATATAACAAAATAGGAGTATCTAAAAAAACAAAGCATTTTTTATTTCTTAAATAATAACATTAAGTAACTACTTAGCCTGTAATCAAATCCATATTACCTTAATGTGAACTAAAATATATTATAACCATCCTTAAACTTTTAGTACTAAAACCAGCTTGTTTCATAGAAGTATTTAATAAATAGGGGTGTATGCATACATTAATTACCAGCTGAATATTAAACATTTAGTTCATGATTTATAATTAATGATATCATAGAAAAGATTGCAGAATACTTCTATTAAACATTAAGCAGATATATTTCATGAAATATAATGAAATCATAGAAAAGAACGCAATTAATTAAATCTTCATATGTCATAGACAATCAATAGTAGATCCTACATCTAACCTTCAAACAACAAAGTACCAAAAAAAATTGCAAGTAGACTTGACACTATACATATCAATACGTTGACAGTGTCCATTGTTGCAAGAAGACTAAAACGCTATTAGCCGCTGAAATTTCTTCAAGGAAAAATATTTATCACCAACAGCCAAGATACATAATAAAGATCGATCGATGCATATGCTGCTACACAATTACCTTGCTATAAAGCCTATAAGTGAATGAAATAAAGCCTACGGAACCAACATCGCTACAATAGTCATTCGCAAGTAGCCATTATCTCAAAATCTTCCTTAATTTTTCTCTTGGGGACATTCATTCTTCATACTCTTGTAGAGCATTTATGTATATAGAAAGCAGCAATGTCGATGCCAAACCTATAAAACGGATGACCGACTTCCATAAAAATAGTAGATGTACTTATTTAGTTTACTAGTCAGTCTAACTCTGTTTGAGTAAATGCTGATTACACATTCCTTTATCAGCTAACTGCAGACACATTTTATGCAACTCATCCACATAATTAAGCCTCCTAAAGAAACACTTAAACTATTTTGAAACGGTGAACAAGGTTTGACTCTAAACAAGCTTTATTTGAGGATTTCACAATGGTAGTGTGCATACATATATAAATGGCATTAACTTAACTTATCATACTCAGATACCATCAACTATATATAGGGTTTTCCTTAACCCATTAACTAACCAATCTAAATCTAATGATACAACCTAGTTCTACAATCAATCCTCAATGACTATTGACACCACTGTTATTGATAATCCTGTGGTGGTTATTGTCGTTCATAGGCCTCCTATCTGCGTCTTCACAAATTTAGTGTCGCTAAATAACAAAACAGGGGTATCTAAAAAACCAAAGCATTTTTAATTTCTTAAATAATAACATTAAGTAACTTAGCCTGTAACCAAATCATATTACCTTAATTAATGTGAACTACAATGTATTATAATCATCCTTAAACTTTTAGTACTAAAACCAGCTTGTTTCATAGAAGTATTTAATAAATAGGGGTGTATGCATACATTAATTACCAGAATATTAAACATTTAGTTCATGATTTATAATGATATCATAGAAAAGATTGCAGAATATCAATTAAACATTAAGCAGATATATTTCATCAAATATAATGAAATCATGGAAAAGAACGCAACTAATTAAATCTTCATATGTCACAGACAATCAATAGTAGAATCTACTACATCTAACCTTCAAACAACAAAGTACCAAAAAAAATTGCAAGTAGACTTGAATCTAACAACAAAGTACCAAAAAAATTGCAAGTAGACTTGAATCTTCAATTCAATCCACGTACATGTGCGTTCTTCTCTTGTAACCCCTCCAGCCATTCTTTTAAAAAAAAAAAAAAAAATTAAGAATTCAATCAAGAAGAAAGATGCAATGAAAAAAATTAATAAACTTACAAAATATCTTTTCCGATTATCTTCCGGTACACTACTCCGGCAAAGAGGACATGCATTCTTTTTATTCACCAGCCATTCTTGGATGCAGTGTTCATGAAAATCATGTCTGCAAGGCAATACAACTATTAATACTCCTGGTACAAAATCTTTACGGCAAATTGCACAATTCTTAACGTTTTCTTGAACATTATGAGTAACAATATTTTCTTTAACAGTATATCACCTGTCACGGACTTGACTCTTACAAGTGTCGTGCGGCACTTAACCTCGAACGCCCCTCGCGATCTTTCTCCGCCCCTTGCGGTATCGGCTAAGTCAGCCTAACTTGCTTGCTAAAGTAAGTGAGTGAAAGTGGAAAATAAAGTAAGAGAGCTTAAGAGAACTTGTATGCTTTATTAGTTTCTCAAACTTGGATGATGTTACAAATGAGCTCCTACCTATTTATAGTAGTGGCCTTCCATAATGGATGGCTAGGATTAACTTGATCTAAGGGCTAGGATTGATTCTCTAAACCCTTCTACAAAATACTACAAAACTAGAACTATGTACAAGCTTCTAGATGGCTCTACTATGTACAAGGTGCTTCCACATGGTTCTAAAGTCTTCCACAATGTTCTACACTTGTGTAGACTTCTCTAGTACCTTCCGGCTTCTTCCGGACTCCTCCGGAGTCATGTGGAACCTCCCGGAGTCTTCTTGATCTTCCTGGACTTGTGTGGAGGCTTCTAGAATCTTCCGGAACCTCCAAGGGTGGAAAAGCTTGAACTAAGACATGTCTTCCCGTCGGGTGCCTCTGCCTTGCCGTCGGGTGCCTCGGGTGGGGTTCTGCCTCCCGTCGGGTCCTCAGGTGCGGATTTTAGCCTCCCGTCGGGTGGTCCGTTACATTCTCCCCCACCTAATCTGGCGACGCCCTCGTCGCCTCGTACGCCTCGAGCTGATCCCGGAATTGCCATAAGTCTTCTTTTGTCTCCCATGTTGCCTCGGATTCCGGTAGCCCCTTCCATTTGATCAAGTAGAGAGTGGTAGGCGCCACTCCCCTCTTGCGTTGAGCTTTACTCCCGAGCACTTCTTCAATCTCCTTGTCATAAGACTTGGTTACCACGGGTGGT
Source organism: Penstemon newberryi var. newberryi (assembly GCA_030819805.1). Lineage (NCBI taxonomy): Eukaryota > Viridiplantae > Streptophyta > Magnoliopsida > Lamiales > Plantaginaceae > Penstemon > Penstemon newberryi. Next base: position 4,093,178 of record JAUALY010000008.1, read on the forward strand.
GCTCGGTTTGATTCCCCTCGGCTTTCGTCTTCCTCGTCTCCATGATACGGCTTCAACATACTTACGTGGAAGACATTGTGAATCTTCAAAGTATTTGGTAAGTCAAGGCGATATGACACCTTGCCTACCTTAGCCACAACCGGAAAAGGACCCTCGTACCTTCGGATGAGTCCCTTATGTAAGCTCCGTAGTGCCTTAAACTGTTGTGGTAGCAACTTTACTAGCACCTGATCGCCGATTTGAAACTCGCGAGCTTGTCTCCTCTCGTCAGCCCACTTCTACATGCGCTTGCGAGCTTTCTCCAAGCAAGAACGGGCGAGATCAGCGTGCTCCTCCCAAGATTTGGCCATCTTAGCTGCCCCTGGACTCCTTGCACTCTCAACGGATGTTGTTAAGGCATGCGGAGTGAGTGGTTGTTGTCCCGTAGCAAGCTCAAACGGACTCCGTCCCGTGGACTCACTCCTTTGTAAGTTGTAAGAAAATTGTGCCACATCAAGGAGTTTCGCCCAATCCCTCTGGTTGGCACTCACGAAGTGCCGTAGGTAGCATTCCAACAAGGCATTCACCCTCTCGGTTTGGCCATCACTTTGTGGATGAAAGCTTGTGGAAAAATTAAGTTGTGAGCCAAGTATTTTGAAAAGTTCTGTCCACAACTTACCCGTAAAGCGGGGATCCCGGTCACTCACGATGCTCCTCGGAAGTCCCCAATACTTGACCACGTTTTTTAAGAATGCGCGTGCAGCCTCCTCTACCGTGCAGTCCTTTGTGCATGGGATGAAGGTCCCGTACTTAGAGAATCGGTCTACGACTACCATGATCGACCCGTACCCCTCGGATGATGGCAACGCACTTATGAAGTCCATGGATATGGAGTCCCATGGTCGTTCGGGTACGGGCAAAGGCTCCAACAGTCCCGCCGGGTGCTTGTTCTCGATCTTGTCCTGTTGGCATACGAGACAAGTCTTCGCATAAAGCTCCACTTGGTCTCGCATGTGTGGCCAAAAGTATGATGCCTCCAAGAGTGCCAATGTCCTCCGTTGGCCCGGATGTCCAGCCCACTTGGTGTCGTGACATTCCCGGATCAAATTGCGCCGCAAGTCTCCCCACTTCGGCACGTAAAGCCTCGGCCCTTTGGTGTAGAGTAACCCATTCTCTACCCAAAATTGACGCGTCCTCCCTTGCTCGGCAAGTCTCATAAGTTCCTTAGCCGTCGAGTCGTGCTCCAGTCCCTCCTTGATGCTCTCGGTTAAATCCCCCTTTGCTAGACTCACGGCTGCCAGCTCCGCCTTCCGGCTCAGTGCATCGACTACGACGTTGGCTTTGCCCGGCTTGTATTCCAACGTGTAGTCGAATTTGGCTAAAAAGTCTTGCCATCGTGTTCGGAGATAGTTTCTTTTGAGTCTGGAAGTAGCTCGTGGCAACGTTGTCGGTCTTCACCACAAACTTGGACCCGAGCAGGTAATGTCTCCACACCCGGAGACAATGTACAATAGCCGTCATCTCCTTCTCTTGCACGGTGTACCGTCGCTCCGTGTCATTAAGCTTGCGGCTTTCAAAGGCTAATGGATGCCCCTCCTGCATAAGCACCCCGCCGATAGCATAGTCTGAGGCATCCGTGTGCAACTCGAATGCCTTGGTGAAGTCGGGTAAGGCCAAGACGGGTTCTTGGCTTACCGCCGCCTTAAGATCCTCGAATGCCCCCTGTGAGAGTTTGGCTTACTGTGAGAGTTTGGGGAATTCCATTTTATTCAATTTCAAGAATTCGATGAGTTGAGTTGTGGATTTTAATTGAATGTGTTTGTTCTACTTAAACAGATGGATTTAAGAGGGTAATTGATTTTGAATATGTATTACATTACGTATATATAAAGGGGATGAATAGTGCCATAATCTTATGCCCTTTTTTTTTTTTTTTTTTCCGCTGGCTTCCAAACGACGTCGTTTGGTAGCGATTTAGAAGGGTTATTTGCACTTACACCCCTGAACTATTGTTATTTGGCAATCACCCCCAAACTTATCAGATTTTGGCAGTCTCACTCCTTCCATTAGTTGACCGTCCATTCCACCGTTAAATATTAACAAAATGTCCAAATTACCCTCTAATAGCTAGTTGAATACATTCAAATAATTATGAACTTTGGAAAAATGAAAATTGTTTTATTTAAACAATACTTCCAAAAAGCATGAAATAAAAACAATGCTACTGCACAAACACCCACAAAGTGATGTTTTATTTTGACTTAATTATCGCTTAGTCTGGTTGGGTTAAGAGTATAGTTTATTAATAATTAATTTTACTTAAATTATATTAATAATTAAGTTTTTCTTAAATTAATATTTTAAAATAAATAATTACCAATCACCTTTTTAAATCAGTGGAGAGTTAGAATATACCCTTTTTCTTAAATTTAATTCTTTGTTTTCATTAACTTTTTGGGTTAAGTTTACATAATTTAATATTAATTGATTTTCTTTAAAATTCTAATTGTGTTGGCAAAAACCTATACCATAAAGCCTATAGGTAAGAATTTTCTGGACAACACAGGTCCGTCCTTGGATTTTGTAATTGATTGTATTTCCGTAAATAGTCTTTGTTTTCTTTTCTGAAAATTGAGAATTGAGTCCAAATTGTGGAATTACCAAATAAAAAAGAGTCCTACTCCTGTTGTAATTGAAATCAAACTCTTATAAACCCTAACTACCAATATTTATTTATATATATATCTCTCTCCTCTCTAACATAGTTAGTAACATACACAAAAAAAAAAAACGCTCCTGAAAGAAAGAAAGAAAAATGATGATGTATGTGGAGAAGAGGGATAGGAGGCAGGAGTGTCTGCAGTGGGACAAGTTAACCGCGAGCCTTAAGAAGCTCATGAGTTATGGGGGTTTGCAGCACTGCGATCCTATTTTGGTGTCGGATTCAGTCTTTGCGAAAGTGTCCAATTGGAATTGCGATTGCATCCCTACGACCCATATCTCTAGATTGGCTGTCGAGACTGCTTCCGCCATGACCACTGACCACCCTGATTATTCTTTGGTCCGTCCTTCAGTTCACAAATTTTATTATTATTATTATTATTTCAAATTTGATCCATTATATATTTCTTTGAATTTTGCAGTTGGCTGCAAGAATAGCTATTTATGAACTTCACAAGAATACCAAGCAATCATTTTCTCAAACGTAAGTAGGATCTATTATTGTTGGGATTCTCAAGTATCCAACAAATTCCTCCTAGTATTCTTTCTGTTTTTTATAAAGCAAGCAAAAATCCTCTTGCCTTGTATGTGAAATACTATTATTATTTTCAAATTTTTAATATGTGAACAGCATTGCCTTGTATGTACTTTATATATATTGCAGAATTAAAGACATGTACTATCAAAAGTCTCCTTTGATTGCAGATGATGTCTTCGAGATAATAATGAAGGTATTTTGTTCTTTAATAATCAATCAATCAGCATTCGCTCATTCATAATTGATTACTAATCTTAATTTTTTTGGACAGAACTCTTCTTGTCTTGATAACGAGATGGTTTATGACAGAGACTTTGACTATGATTTCTTTGTTTTAAAAATCCTTGAAAGTTGTTACCTTTTAAAGGTAGGATGGGAGGTTGTTGAGAGGCCTCAGCACATGTGGATGAGAGTTGCTGTTGGGATCCACAAAGATGATATTGAATCAGTTATAAAAACATATAAACTGTTGTCTCAGGGATGGTTCACTCACGCAGCTCCTACCCTTTTAAATGCTGGAACACGTAGACCACAATTAAGTAGCTGTTTCTTGAAATGCATGAAAGAGGATAGTATTGATTGCGTATATGACACACTCAATTAGTGTGCTGTTTTCAGCAAATCACAAGTAGGAATTGGTGTGTCCATACATGATATCGGTGCTAATGGAGGTTTTATATGTAATGGGGCACCCACTTCTAATGGTATTGTTCCAATTCTTCGACTGTTCAATGCATCTGGTCGTTATATTGACGACCACGGCACAAAAGGTAAACTACTACTAAGCTTTGTTTTAGTAGTAGAATTGTTTTAATATGTTTTCTATACATATCTGACGAGAATAAATATATATAGGTGAAGTTGCTGTGTATCTGGAGCCATGGCATGCTGATATTTATGAGTTTCTTGAAGATGATGTACGTGAGTGAGACACCAATTGCATGTGTTTATATACTCTATATATGTTAGTTACTACTACTACTTTTTCCTTGAGGAATAAATAAAGTTTTTTCCTTTTGTGTCAGGAGGAAAATATACTTACTGCTCTCTGGATCCCAGATCTCTTTATGCAAAGAACTGAATCTGATGGAAAATGGTCGTTGTTTTGTCCGAACTAGTGTCCTGGTCTGGCTAATTGTTGGGGTGATGAATTTGAGGCTTTATACACTAAATATGAGAGAGGTACTAGTATAGTACTGGCTCATTTTTTTCTAGAAGATTAATTCTAGTATTTAAATAAGTTTACTAGCTTATTAAAGTTGTTTCCTTATCCGTACGTACTTAGGGAAGGGTGAAGAAGGTTGTTCAGGCACGGCATCTATGGTTTAAAATATTGAGATCTCAATTTGAATCAGGAACTCCTTTTATGCTATATAAGGTAGGTAGCCTAGACAAACATGTTGTTTCATACTTTGATCATTGTTCATCTAACCATTTCAGTAGATTGATTACATTTATGTTGTTAGTTGTCTTAGTCTTAACTTTTTTTCTTTTTCAGGATTCTTGCAATAGAAAAAGCAACCAGCAGAATCTCGGCGCTATAAAATCCTCTAATTTGTGTACTGAGATTATTCAGTACACAAGTCCTACAGAAACTGCGGTGTGCAATTTGGCATCAATTGCTCTACCAAAATATGTTAGAGAAAAGGTTATTATTATTAATTACCGCATTGTTAGAACTTAGAAGTTAGAATAGAATAGATACATCACTTCTTTAAATCCCTACATTACTTATTATTCTTTTTGTTATTTATTATCTTGCAGGGTGGTATCGCACAACCATCTAAGCTTGTTGGCAGTATAGGTTCTAGAAACCGATACTTTGACTTTGACAAACTAGCTGAGGTCGGTGTGATTTTAAATATTATTTGTCAATTGATAAATAGATTCCAATAAAACAAATGTTATTCGGTTTGTGCAGGTTACTGGATTAGTTACTAGGAATCTTAACAAGATAATTGATGTAAATTATTACCTTGATGAAACTATACCAAAAGGACTAATTTACGTAACAGGCCAATGGGAATTGGGGTACAAGGTCTTGCAGACACTTTCATCTTGCTTGGCATGGCATTTGAGTCTGCAGAGGCTCAACAATTGAACAAGGATATATTTGAGACCATATACTACCATGCTTTAAAAGCTTCTTGTGAACTCGCCCAAAAAGAAGGCGGCCCATATGAAACATACGTTGGCAGTCCTGTTAGCAAAGGGATTCTTCAGCCAGATATGTGGGGCGTGAAACCTTCAGATAGATGGGATTGGGATTCCCTTCGGGCAAAGATAGCAAATAATGGAGTGAGAAATTCACTTCTTATAGCCCTCACTCCCACAGCTCCAACAAGCTATTACGAGCCTTTTGAACCCTACTTGTCAAATCTATACCACAGGTTTGATCCGTAATGAATGATAATTCTATTTATTTAGCTCCACCATGTTTGATTTTATTCAGACATGATTCTGATTTTAAACTACGATGCTATTTTCAGTGGTGAATTTGTTATGGTGAACAAACATCTTGTGCATGACTTGACCGAGATGGGTCTTTGGTCTTTTACCGTTAAGAACATGATAATTCACGACAATGGCTCTGTTCAAAAAATACCTGAGATTCCTGAGGAACTTAAATTGATTTACAAGTACGGATTCATAAGTCATTCCTTTTTTTTTTTTTTTTTTTTTGTTCTTCCTAATTCATAATTTCTTCATAAATCCATTTGGGAGATCAAAAAACAGATAATTGTTGATATGGCTGCTGATCGTGGATGCTATATAGACCAGAGTCAAAGCTTAAACATTTACATGGACCAACCTTGTGAGAAGAATCTCACTGCTTTGCATTTCTATGCCTGGAGAAGGGTAAGCCAAATTGAACTTACTGGTTATCCGACGCTTTTGCTAGCTTAATAAAATCGACACTTTATCATTTTCTGTGTGGCCAATAAATACCGGATGGGTTTTAGTGAATAAAGATATTGGAGCTATGTTTGGTTGTTTGATTTAAGTGAATAAAACGCTAAATAAAATGCTTTTCTTAACAATGAGCTTAAGTTTTTGTTAATTTTGTTTCCTTATCAATTATCATTTTACTCACTGAAATTGAAGGAAGAACCAAATATAGCCCAAATGTTTATAATTATTCCATGATTGCTTATTTCTTTCTTGTACTCAAACGCGAAGGGTTTAAAGACAGGGATGTGCTCTCTAAGATCCCGTTTTGCGGCTGATTCCATCAAGTTCACAGATGTCGGCACAACCATGTTAAGGGTATAATTAATGATGGTTAATAGAGTAATATAATAATATTAACCTTACCTTTTTTTTTTTTTGTTTACATATGAATTCATTTGAGTATGTTAATCTGCAGGATGAGCCCAATTCAGATGCTGATAACGAGAATCATCCTGAGATGGCAGGATGGTTTGCTCTTTAAGCATTCGCTAAGAGTGCATGGCTTGTGGGAGTTAAGTGCATGGTTTGATCTTATAACAGAAATGTAAATTATTAGTGTACCATTAAGATAATTATATTAAAAAAATTAAACCAGAGAAAGGAAAATAAATATGCTTCATTTTCTTATGAACTTATTGAAAAATAAAATGTTATTTCTAGTTAGTATATATGAATTGCCGTTTACTTCTGCATTTGATATTAGATTATGTCACAAGTTTGGTTTGTACTGATGATCTAGGAACCCAAAAGGCCATAGTCCTCGTACATGAAAAGAGAAAATACAAATTTTCTTCAAAAATACAAAATTACTAACACATGCTCATGATGCTTTTAAATTTGATATTGTCATCAAAGTTCATACTTTATAAAATGCAAATTTGCCGTTTACCTGATTCAAAAGAGTTAAAAATGAAAAATGTGATGATGGACCAAACGTAGCTCTACCAGATCATTGATGATTTGATATTCACCAAGTTTAGTTTCACATATTATCTGATCAAATATACTAGATTCTATTCATTTCCATTCAAGGTAGATGGGCAAGCTCAAACCTGTTCCAGACTTCCAGCCCATAAATATAATAAAACTTTAAATTTATAATTCCCCCAATGCTATTAGCCGCTGAGATTTCTTCAAGGAAAAAATTGGTCAAATAACATTATTGGCCAAACTCTTTAATTGAATGTTTGATTCAATAATCCAAATTTGATAAGCCACAATAATACAATAAGCTACAACAACGTAATATAGATTGCAATGGAGGCAAAAAACTACACTTTCCAGTTTGAAAATGTTCAAGGACTAAACTGTAGTAAAAGTAACAGAAAGGGGACCAAAATGCTTTCAAAAATAGTTGGAATTTGCAATAGAAGATGTATTCGATGATTTACCCTTAAAATGTGTCAAGATTTCCAATAAAGGATGGTCTATGGACAATAATTCACTAGAGAGATCAAACTGAGACATTTTAAACCTAAGGACTAAACTGATATAAATGCCCAACTTGAAGGACGAGTAGTGTCATTCACCCTATAAATTACCTTTTTTATTTTTTTATTTTTTATCAGCACCCTGTAAATTAACTCTTTTGTATCCAATCATATAGGACTAAAAATAAATTTTACCAATTTGATAACAACTCCAAAATTTGTAACCATTGTGTTAAAAAAAAAAGTATAAGAATATGTAAACAATAATATTGTTATCAACTTATCATGAAATAAACAATTTATTAGGACTCTCACAACAGAAATATTTAACTTCCCTACCTAATTTGCCATACATCAATATAAGCAAAGCTTTAGAAAATTATTTTATTAGGCCATCTCCAACCGAACCCCATGTCTCATTGCCCAATTGCCCCATTTTTTGCCCAATTGTCTTGCCCTCTTGCCTTGCCCTCATGGCCTTTTGACCCACTTAAAAAACTCATCTCCAACCGAAGGGCAATCAACATTCATTTAATTCAATTTCACAACTTTCTCCACTCTCCTCACTCTCATTTATTTTAATAATAATAATAATTTTTTTTAATAAAAATCATAATATTTTTTTTAATAGTTACACAATCATGAAAATTAAGGCATTCTTAATAATAAGAAAATCAACAACAACTAAACATAATTAACGGAAAACAACAACGACTAGCATAATGAACAAAAAATAACAACACTTATTATTAATGCACTTGAACAGAAAGGGAAAACAACAAAGATTAAACACCAACGACTACACATAATTAAAGCAAAAAAACAAAGATTACAAGAAGTTGGATCATGGGTATCGAGGGAATGAAGTGAAATTGTCAGCGCCTAGATTGACCTCGCCTCCAGACGATTCTTCTCCAAATTGTAAAGGGCCTTTTACTTTTTTTGCCTGGAGGATTTGCTTTTTCATGTCCGTCCAAAATTGTTTCGAAAGCGGAGTCATTTGAGATGTATTCATTGAGAATACTCTCATTTCCTTCTCCTCATCTTTAGCGTGTATTTCCATCTCTTTAAGACGCATTATTTCATAATGTCTTCGTTGGCATCCTTCCTCTAACGTCAGTTAGAGTCTTTCAGCAGATTTGAGATTTTCTTCCTCTTGCTCGTCGTCCATAACACTGGTCGAAGCCTTCCCTTGGCTTTTTTTGCTTTCTTCGTACCAATTGGCCTTGAATCAGCCATGAGAGTCCTCTCAGGTGTCACGATACGTTGTCCTCGGGAATCTGGAAATTAATTTCTGGACAATAATAAACTGGTGGGGTGTTGAACCCTTCATTCTCCATCTGCGAGTGGGTATGTAGTGGATCTACCTTTGTTTGTGAGTCATTTAGCTGGATAACTCTATATACGGGCCAATCTTGTCAAATTGCCCAAACGTGAGACAAATGAAACGGTTGCTTCATATTTTGTTGATAGATTTGCATTGCCAAATGATGTTATACATACCAATAATTATTTGTACAATATTATGAGAAATTTAATAAGATTATTGAGTTTGAACCACTATTATTAAAACATTTACCTCGCCCATTAGGTTATCGCCACTAGCATATTAACGATAAGATTCGTTCAGTGCTTGGTGCCATTTCCCTAGAAATTTGAGTATTCCTTTCTTCCATCGACTGGAACAGGATTTATCAGTTATTTTCTCGTAATATGATCCCTCGGAGAATAGGAATGTTTGCATTGCCTCGACAATTGCTTCCCACATTGCTATTTGTTTTTGGTTTGTGCCAGATATGGGATCAGAGAGATTGCATTGCATGCTTTGGTTAAAGCTTCATCTTCAGCTATGGACCAATTTGACTTGGGAGCCATTGTTTCAAAAAGAGGCGAGTGTAAAGAGGAGAGTGATTTAGATAAAGTGATTCATGCTGAAGGTGTAGAAATTGGTGATTTATGCAGAGGTTTGATGTTCTCTTAAATAGAGAATTGTGGATGAGTGACTGGAAATAATACACATGTTACCGTCTCGTTGGATGTGCGAATTTCTCCTAAAGATAAGCTTATCGACGACGTAAGCGCTTACATCATCCGTATGACGTAAACGCTTATGTAATATAGATTTTATCAGATAGGGTTGCATACGGCAATATTGTGGTTGGTTGTTCAGATCTTATCTGATAAGAGCATACGTGTTAGTATTTGGTTGGTTCGTGGGTGATTTTCAGATTTTACTTATCTGATAATCTTATCTCTATAAGAAATGCGACCAACCAATGAGACGATGACACGTGGGTGATTTTCAGATTTCACTCATCTGAAAATTCTCTATTTAAGAGAAGCCCAACCCTTCAGTTAATTCATCTATTTTCTTCACCTACATCATAATTCACTCTCTCTAAATCATCAACTTTCATATTTCATATTTTTTCACCTTCGTTATACAATGGATTCCGGAGAAGGTTCGGGTAACTACTACCCAAATATTGGAGAAGATTCGGGTAACTACGACCCAAATTTTGAAGAAGGTTCGGGTAACTACCCTCCGAATTTTGAACAAGGTTCGGGTAACTACCCTCCGAATTTTGAACAAGGTTCGATAAATTTGGATGATTATGCAATGTTTATTGAAAATGAAGGAGTGGAAAGACAAGAAGAGTTCCAAAAAAGAATTGAAAAGTATCGGCAATATACTCTTCATAAGAGAGATGTAGCACCTGTGCGGGGTGGCTCACAACCTGGACGAGAATATAAACCGAGGAACCGCGAAGAGAAGCACGAATCACTCATACGCAACTACTTCGTCGAAAGGCCTGTTTATAACGACGATGACTTTCGAAGGCATTTTCGCATGAAAAAACCATTGTTCCTCCGTTTGGTTGAAGCTTGTGAGCATGAAAATCCCTATTTTCAACAAAAAAACTTGATAGGGCAGGACGTCTAGGGTTCACACCCCTAATGAAGGTGGCGATTGCTCTGCGTATGTTAGCTTACTCAAACCCCGCTGATTCTCTGGACAACCCTACCATATTGGAGAGTCGACCACATGTGCAACGTTGCGCCAGTTTTGCAAGATGATCTTGCGGCTATACAAAATGACCTACCTCCGTCAACCGAAAGTTGATGATCTCAAGACGCTTCTTGACAGAGCAGAACGACGTGGATTCCCAGGAATGATCTGGTCAATTTATTGTATGCATTGGGAATGGATGAATTGTCCAACGGGATGGCAATGGGCTTTTTCAGGTAAAACAAGAAAACCTACGATAATTCTTGAAGCAGTGGCTGATGCCGATACTTGGATATGGCATGCCTTCTTTGGTGTGCCTGGATCCCAAAATGACATCACTGACCTAGGCCGAAGTCCTTTGTTTGATAGCCTCGCAACTGAAAATTGCCCAAAGGTTAAGTATGAAGTAAATGGCAACAACTACTTCATGGGATACTATCTTGCAGATCGTATATATCCCAATTGGGGCGACGTTAGTGCAAGCAATTGTAAATCTGATAACCCTAAACAAAGATTGTTCACTCAAATACAAAAGTCCTACAAAAAAGATGTTGAACGAGCCTTCGAAATCCTACAGGCTCGTTTCACAATTATTAAACAGCCTCGAATGGGTTGGGATATAGAAGATTTGCAAGACATAATGTTGACTTGCATCATCCTTCACAATATGATTGTGGAGGACGAACAAGACGAATACGACGACGAGCACTCAGGTGACGATTAGACTGATCTTCATAAATCTCGTAGAGCTCGTGCTAGAATTTACAAGCAATCGGAGAAAAATACCTCTACAACTGTAGAGTTGGAAACAACAAGATCAGGGAATTTCAACTTGGATGAGTACATGAGGCGTCGTGTCAGTATTCGAAACAAAAATGCCAATGGTCAACTAAGAAAATATTAAGTCGAATACGTGTGAGCGACTCACGGACTGTATATTAAGATTGTATTTTTTATTTAAGTTGTATTGTGTATTTTTAAATTACGTATTTTTTTCAACAAATCTCACTTATTTAGATTTGTATTTAGATTTATTTTAAAATAATCAAAATAAAGTTTATTTATCTCGAGATATTCCGTGTTCAATGAATGACACCTTGCATCAAATTAGAATGAGTACTTTACAATAGTTGAAATTCAATCAAATTACCTGTAACAGGTAATATTTATAACATCTTAATCCTACATGAGATGAAGGCATAAATTAAGTTGTGGGCAGATCTGAACAAACTTGAATGCGAGGCACATTAATTCTAAACTTTCTTTATAATTTATTAGTTGTCATTCTACCAGTACAATTTAATTAATTAGCTGTCTTTTTCTGGTGAGGTAAATGAAACATTAATATTATGGATGCTTTTGTAATTACTTTCCTCTGTTATTAATTGTAAACAATCAACTTGCAATTATGGGTCTTTGATGAATTATATTCTACCCAATGAGTAGATTAAAACGGTATATTGTTTGTCCAAATCGGAGTAACGGTGAATGAACATTTGAAACTCAAAGATCACCATTTGAAATAGAAGAAAATAAATGGGAAAAACTTTCATCCCACATTGGAAGATGAGTAATGGATTTTGAGGTTTATATACTATTTGTCAACCAAGATGTGTAACAACTTAGCAACCAAATGTTCTTCCCTCGCGTGCAGGGAAGGGATGGTGCAAATCATGGATCAAAGTCACACTTTGAACCTTCAAAACTTGTGTCCTGCGGACACGAATACCTCACCGAAAAGTCCATTTCGGACTATTTTTCATTTTTATCTAAAAAACATTATAAAACTATTTTTACTTATTTAATTATTAAATTATTAAAAAAAAAAAAAACCCAAGAGGCGGCCATTCCAGCGCGCCAGGCTAAATTCACTTCAACAACATATAATTTCCTAATAACATTTGTACTTGACAAGTGCTTTTGTAAGGACATATGAATCAAATGACATCCCCCAAAGCATGAGATAATTGAACATTGAAGAGACTGAGTTTTGATTAAATATGAAAATAAGTTCAACTAGCAAAAAGCAAAATATCCATGAGAAAGAAAGAGTTTAAAGATAAACTTTATGGTATTTTATTTATTTATTTAAAGCATGTACGACATACTAAATACTACTCCTCTCCATCAATGAGATCCATGACCACGCGCTTGATACTTCCATTATTCTTTTTCAGCAGCACCTTGTTCATTTCTACATCATCAAAACCCTGCGCAAATTAATCACACCAACCAAAATCAATAATAACCAAACGGAAAAATAGAGTCTACAGATGAGTAGAGAATCTCACCATCTCCTCAAGCTCAACAAGAATCGTGTCCCACTCATTATCGCCAAAACCATAAGACTCATTATCTTTCACATCACCTTCTTCAAAACATTTCTCGACCCCTAACTCGGGCACCCCTCCTTTCATAAGAAAAGATGGTAGACAAGTTGGTGCCAGCTCAGAGAAAGTTATTGGACACATATTCTGTTTTTTATCTTTCGCAGTTGAGTTTGGTTCCACGCTAACAGTTTGAGGACCACTTACGCTGCTGCTAGTGTCTATAGTCGGTATGTTCAGGTTCAAGCCACAAACACTTTCAGGTTGCTTTTTTTTAAGAGAAGCATCAACCTATACATGCATCAAGTAACAATTAATTAATTAGTGCATATATCCAATTATGAACAACATCCACAATATTACATGAAACATACCTGGATTAAGACCCAAATACGCTGACCAAACCTTTTGCCATACGGTGAGGCCATTCTCCAGTAAGAGACATATCGACCTGGAAGCTCGGGTGCTATGAAATCAACAAACACATCAAGTTCTTGGCCTACCCCACAACCAGTTACAGGAATCTGAAAAGGCAAATCATTTGACAATGAAGAAATCATTCAAACAATAAAAAGATATGGATACAAATAAATGATACATGATGATAACTCACATTTAATTCCCTAGACGTCATAGTGCTCAAATTATCTCCACCAACCCAAACAAGTTGTGTTTTATGGGGCCACGCAACTTTACCATTGTTCCTCATACGCCATATCTTAAAAAATGGAGCTAAAGGTTCTTTAGTAGTGCCATCAACCATATTTACGTCCATAACGAATTCACTATCAAGGTTGGAACCACTTGATTTAACCTTAAGACCCCTGCTGCTGACCTGTGGTAGGACTGGAGAAAATAAGACAAGAAAGAAAAAATGTGATGAAATTAAGTAGAAAAACAGTATGTATCGTATATACGACACCTGATGATATATATGGGGCTGGTACTCCATCGCATGGTCCTGTTTGATATAGTCAGTATCTTGTCCCATTTTAGAGAAGCACTTGGTACAAAGATCATAGTCCGTCTTCTGTTTTGACATGAACCTAGGACCAGTTATAGGGTGGACCCCACAGCCATCGCAACGTATACCATGGTGGTAGATAATCTCACTGCCATCAGTTTGAGTAGTAAAACTCCTAATGCGTGGATTAGCCTCGAAAGAAGGAAGAGGAATAGCAGGAGGAGGAACAACAACTCCTGAATCGTACAAAGGTGGCAAGGGAAACGTAGGACGACCCCAAATAGATGGTTCAGCGAAATAGTGAGTGCTGCATGTTGAAATAGAGTGAGCCTCGTCACTAACGCCCTTTCCTTGTTTAGTAATATTATTTGCAACTTTTGGCGGATTAGGTCCCCACATAGACGGAAACTGATCAGTGTTAGGACTCCAAATAGATGGAAGCGGAGTGGGCCCCCAAATAGATGGTTCAGCGAAATAGTGAGTGCTGCCTTTTGAAATAGAGCGAGCCTCGTCACTAACGCCCCTTGCAACCTTTGGCGTTGTCATATTGATCTTCTTGCCCTTGTCTTTCCTATCAAGATTGGAGGCCTTAGATTCGAAAGCAAGAAAGGCTTTTGACTGATCATGTAGTTTGGTCATAACGATCTGATCTGTAACAGTAATTCTGAGGGGGTTCAGGGACTGATTCACTATGTCTTGGAGATCTTCATCATCGGCCAGCGTAACCACGTCACCATCTTCATCAATGTAAGTAAGAAGAGTTTGCTCATTAATGTCCTGACCAAAATTGAAGAGTGAAGCTATCTTGGCTCTCAGTCCATCGAAACTGAGATCCAGCAGTTTCTCGTTTATAATACGGGCATTGAAACGCCTGACCTTATCCTCATAAATGACCTGTACGTACAATTAGTACTCATCACAAATAGATAAACATTCTACATATATTGTTGTTTGATTACTAGCTAGGAATTAACATGTACAGGCAATCAAAAGAAAATTAAAATCGAATTATAAAAAAAAAATAACATCAGAAGATACATCATATATATGCGCGCGAGATACAGATGTTATACAATTAATGCAATCATTTCATTATCATACAAACAAAAACAAATTAAATTGGTGCAAACAGAATAAAAGCAAGTTCAAAAAAGTAATTGTAGAATTTTTACTCATGAATATCTCAAAAACCAAAACAGGAAACAGAGAAAACTAATTTAAAAATCATTAAACAAGTTCAAAAACTAGCTATCGACTAAAAAAGAAAGAGAGAGAAAAATATTAAACCTTGATCACAATAGAATCCTCCATAGCTGCTTAACTCTATGTATCTATCTATACATATATATATATATATATATTTATATTCTAGAAAAAAGAGTTCTACAAATTAAAAAGAGTTCTACTTAAAGGAGTGTTCTATTTTAACCTACATTCCTTTTTTACATTTAAAAAAAATCAATTAATAATGATTTATTTCGAAACAAACTCTATCTTTCTCTGTTCTATATTCATATTTTTTGATATTATTGTTGGAAAGAAAACAACTAATATCCCTTTAATTTCTCCGTTTCAAACTCCAATCCTAACCCAAATTTTCTCCTTTTCAACCAATCTGACTCTAATCACAAATTAACTAGTATTATTCAGTTTCAAATTTTTATTTGGCTTTTTGTTTTAAGGAAAATGATTATAATATCAAATGTATAGCATTTTATTGTGTTGGAAAAGTGCATGCAGTTTGGTATGCTTACATGGGAATTGGGATCGTCCATTAATTAATTTGAGTTTTATTTTGTTAATTTTATTTCATTGAACTTTTTTTAATTTGTAGAAAACATGAATGAGCTATTTGATTGAATGCGCAACATATTTAGTTTGGCTTTTAATTTTTTGATATGACACGGTATTTGTGTAATTGTTAGGTTCATTTCATTTTTTCTTTTTTTGGCAGGAACACAATGTGATCTTGAATTATACTTTGATTTATCTTTTATATTTTTTGGCAGGAACAAAATGTGATCTTTGATGTAAGTATACATTGATTCATAAGATTACTTCGATATGCTTCTGAAATTCAAAATACTTATTTATTACATATATACATTTGCTTAATTGGGTTCATGATTATAAAACAAAAGTTCCACATTTAGAGTTAGATTGATTAACCTTTCAATTGAAATTTTATTGATTTTACAAGTAAGAAGGATAGTAAAACTAGGATATTCATTCTTTGGGTTTTTTACAAGTTAACTCCCTGTGTTATGTCTAATAAGCAATTTACCTCCCTGTGAAATAAAAATAGGCAATTTAACTCCCTGTGAAATGAAATAATGAGCAATTTACCTCATTGTGATATAAAAATAGGCAATTTACCTCCCTATGAAATAAATAATGAGCAATTTAACTCCCTGTGATATGAATTAATGAGCAATTTAGAGGGAGGCAATGTGCTTCTTTTATAAAAACACAGGGAGGTATTTTGCCATTTTTCTTATCACAGGGAGTTAAATTGCCTATTTAGAATATCACAGGGAGGTATTTTGCCCTTTTATTTATCACAGGGAGTTAAATTGCCTATTTAGAATAACACAGGGAGTTAATTTGCCTGGCGGAGGCCTGGGATTTGGGTGGGGGGGGGGGGGGGGGGGGGGTATTGGGGTTGGGGGTAGGGGTGGGTTTTTTTTTTAAAAATTATAATTATTTTATTAATAATTATAATTTTATTTTTTAAAAAATATTAAATATATTAATATTATTATATAAATTTTAAATTTAATTAATATTTTATCGGATTTATGTTAAAATATTATTTGGTCTGTCAATATTATTTATAAAACTAAATTAGTTACATAAATATGTAAATATAATAAGTAAAATCTCTAAATTGGTCCGCACGTGTCTTATTCGAACCAATTTTGAAATTGGGCAACAATGTGGACTAAAATTGTCAGTAAATTTGAAGATGTGGGGTTATTTTGACAACGTGAAAAGTTATGGGTATAATTGTCAGTCAACATAAGTAATAGTATCAATTTTGCAATAAAACTTAACTGCCACGTTATCACTTAACGTCCAATTTTAACGGTGGTACCAAAAGTGATTGATTTCTTAAATTGTGGTACCAAATGTGTCGGCCTCGATTTTTATGGTACCACAAGTGAGAATCGGTATATAGTTTGGTACCACAATTGCAATTCTCTCGTTTTGTTATATTGAACTTTCTACAAATATGTAAATAATATGATAAAATTAAGTCCATGCATCTATTCTGGCACGCAATTGGATTCACTTTGACTGAAGTGTTTCAAATTTTCATGAAAACAATGTTTCAACTTCTTTCAACTTAAAACAATAATACATTCAATTAAATAAATCATTATTTTATCAATTAATTTAATTTCAAAGACATGTTTTGACACTTATCACATAACGAGTTAATGATAATTTACTTTCATGTAATTTGCATAATATTCAATTTACCTTTTTGTAATTTGAAAAAAAAAATTTACCCGACTATAATTTTATAAAAGTTTTACACCGTCTTCCTGACATTTTTAAACTTAAAAAACTACAAATTGACAAAATTATCCCTCTTACATGTGGCACTTTATTCCCCTGTGTTATGATAGATGTGACATTTTATCTCATGTGTTATGATAAATGTGACAATTTACCCCTGTATTATGATAAATGTTGCACTTTACCCCTGTATTATGATAAATGTTGCACTTTACCCCTATGTTACAAAAATATTTTTTTCATGTCCACTCTCAATTTCGGTGAGTTACATTCTCCAACTGAAAGAGGTAAATTGCTATTTTAAAATTTTCACAGTGTGATAGAATATTTTTTTCAAATCATAGAAAAATAAATTGAATATTATGCATTTTATAGGGTGATAAATTGACATTAGCTCATCACATAACTTTCTCTCCTCATATATTCAAAACACATCCAAACCACAACCCATATTTTCAAGCTCAACTCACCACTAAATTAGCATTATTTTACATCAAAAATTCTAACTAAACTACAAATAATCATGTTTAAATTATTTCACATAAATTTAAAGAGAAGCTTCAAAATACCTAATAATTTTTTTTTTGAGCCAAACCAAATTAAATGGGCCAAAATACATGGTGCAGATTGGTTATATTATATGTGGAATGAATGCGAGTTTAGATGTAAAATGAAGGTCATTTCAAATATTTTAAACATTTAGAGGTCATTTTTAAAAATTAAACTTCCTCTCTTTATTATTGTTTATCGAATTTGAGCTCAATTTCAAATATATAAATAAAATTATTAATTCAAGACTAAAACTTCAAAGTAGCTAGACTAGAGAGATGAGCATTATGGTCATGTATAACTCCGGTCCTTACCTTGATTAGCACAGTCGACGATATTGAAGCCATTTAGGTTCTTATCATATAGCACAAATAAAGCTGAAAATAATCATGTAGAACAAATAAAGCTCAAATAACTCGGACCAAATAAAAAAATTGTGCTTTCGATTTTTAGATTTTAAGAAAAAAAATAAAAAATCTCCCATAAAAGTGATGATTCTATACATGCCGTGTGTGGGGTAAAAGAAAAAAAAGAAAAAATCCTCCATAAAATCGGAAATACCTAGCTATAATTTCACAATTTACCTAGAAAAGAAGTTTGATGAGATACTCTTAACCAAGCCATTACCATAAGGCTAACAATTGTGACACAACCAAAAGCCACAAGACCAGTACTCCTCTCCATAACCACAACTTGAACCAAATACATTGCAACATCTGATGTAATCTTCCTTCCCTCCTTCACCAAAACCCGGCGCCTCTTCCCGGCAAAAGCCAGAAGCACCATCACCGTTATCCATGTCACGATGCTAGTTCGGACAGCAAAAAGGATCAACAATGCAATAAGAAAAGCCAGAAAAAGTGGCATAATCGAAGCATAATTCATTTAGTATGTGATTAAAGAAAGAAAGAGGAGAGAGGGAAGATGGGATTATGAGTTGTTTTTCACTTAATTGTGTTGTTTTGATATGGGAAGTTATAGGTTTGAGGATTAAAAAGGAACAGGAATCCATGTGTGCACATGGCAAGGTTGGCAATTAGGATTACCAACCTTAATAATTTATGTAGCAACAATTCAAAAATAATGGATTGTTAGTTGTTACTACATAATTATTCAAGGCTACTTGTCAATAAAATCTCTCTCTCTACCAACTGAAATATTTCCTCTAATCGACTCGTAAATTTCGCAATAATATTCCTAGTAATCCTTGGCTCAAACTTGTTGCTTTTCAACCACATAACTCCAATATAAATATCACACTTGCAAGAATTATGAGTAAAAGAAGATTTCTCAATCTGGTATCTAAACTGGACCTGCGCGCAAAAGTGAGAAATATTTCAACTTGCATGTTAAAAATACACTTATTTAGAATTTAGTCGATAGTGGAGACACAAGGCTTACTCGGAAGTGATCTCCAAATGGGACACCATGAAGTGTCATAATCTCGTTCAATACCCATCCCCCATCGTTTGGTAGGGGAGATTTTTGCTGTGTGCATGTAACTTCCCCTCCAAAGATTGAAATACGACGATTAAACTTGTAAGAAACACGTCTTTCTTGAACATCCGAGGTTATATCTTCCCACGTAGTTGTAACATAGTTGAGACAACCAGATTTACTCATGACTTTATGCTCAAATTCTCCTCCTTCAAAAATCTTCATCAGTGATTTGAGCTGCAGCATTAGCCCAAAAAAGTCAACGAATATCACTGATATTTCAAGTCAAAGACTCAAAATATAAATACTTACATTCATAGGCAATTCTACGGAATAAACTTTGGTCATTTTTACATCTTCAACAACCAAGTAGGATCCAGTGTCTTCGGGAAGAAAAGGCTTCTCGTCATCATTTAACTGTTCCTCTGCAATCTGAGCTTTTTGGTCTGGTTCCAATGTTCTTGTTCTCCATAACGCCATTATCGTCCTTTTCATTAAAGAATTAATAAAAATTAATGTTATATATAAAATTGTAAATTAAGGAATGTTCGGAATTACTTTGCAGAAGATGTAATACCTGCTTGCAACATTGAAAGAAACGAAAGAGTGGAAGTAGAAATGCAATCTTCCTTCTTCATCTAAAGTTTTGGCTCCATGCCTAGCATCAAGACCTCGACCCTTGTGCAAAATTATCTCAAGTGTGGGGCTTCCGACTGTTGCCAAGGATGGTGGAAGCACCTGAATATCTTCTATGTCCTCCCAAAGGAAGAAGAATCTAGTCTTATGTCCAAACAAGTTGGCATAAAACCCGACAATTCTGGCAGAAAGAAATAGCTTACCCTGCAGAAAGTTAAATTGTCTCACAATCATTTTGCACTTTTTGTAATGCAAAATAGTACGGTGATATGTTACCTGTAATGGCATCTTTCTCTTTAACGAGCACGAGAAATCACTGATGAGAAATTCTTCAGGAGGCAAACCAAATAATTTTTGGAAAGTCGAGTTCCGATGAGGTGATCGTATATTCAACTGCGAACACGATAACGCAAGGTACATAATTGAACATTGCTAATGAAAATTCCAATCAGATTAATTAATAAATGAAGAGATGATTTTTACCTTCTTTCCGACCTCTCTTTCCAAATTTGACAGATAATCTCTAATTGTTTCAACACCGTTATTATTGTCCAAGAAAACTCTCAAGTGCAGCTTTGACTGAGAAGACTGAGCGATTTTTCCGTCTAGATTAACCCACAGGTCAGCCAGTTCTGCAGCCGAGTGCTTCAAAAAATTAATCTCACAATGACCAAGAGACGAAGCTTGGTCGAACAGGCCATCAAAATCAAAAACTTCTATGTCTAGCACAGCAGGGGGGTCTTCTACAGCATCAAACTCAAGTATCTCTGCGAAAATTACGTACGCAGATGAATAATATATCAGATCGTATAAATCTTCACAGAAAAATAACATAGTATTCATAGGATTCTTACCATTCCATACGGGTTCAAGAGTTTGGAGCTTGACAGAGCTTGTTCTTGTCTTACCATTGCAGGTGAACACAACGTAAGGATCCGGCATTTCTGTTGGATTCACGGAAGCCAAGTTCGACCCCTCGATTAATGCTACTGTAAGAACCCATCCATCACCTTGTGCTTTGATTCCATGGTCACTTCCTGTCAATATTGTTATTGTCTATTACGATTAAGGTAAAGAAATAGAATGTCAAAAAATCAAATGTAGTTGACTAAGTTGTTACCTCTTTGTAGCCTAGCTTCAACAAAATGGGTAATCAAGTTATAAACTCGCTCCAACTGAAGAACTAATATACCAGATGTGATAATTTCTCCAAAACTATCAGGTAAATCAAGTCCTTCTAATTCTAATCCTTGCAACTTGCTTGGTTTACAGAGATAAATATGAACGGCGACGTATAAAAACATAAAAATAGTTGAAACCACCGTGAAATTCCAAAAGTACTGCATTCCCAATTCCCAATCAGATTGATGCTCAGTCTCCATAGTTGCCAATATAAGATCTTTATCCGACATATCTGTAGCATTTATTACTTTAAATTTTTGAGATAGTAAGCTCGTAAACTGATCAAAACTCTCCTTCAAACCTTGCCTAACTCCACCTTCAATCATCCCTTTCATCATCGTATTTTGAGTAAAACTAACACCCCAAGATACTACAAGGTGAGCCGATTCTTCTCGCTCGGGACCAGGCGTTATCTTGTAAAGTATTTCGAGCTTGAAAGTGCTTCCGTAAGGAACATCTGGAGTGCTTACATTCACCAAAACAGCAAACTCTCTACCAAAAGCCTTGACGTAAGTTTGCTTTTCAGTGGCTTTAACAGCCTTAACTAGCTTAGATGCTGCTTTTGTATACGTGACATATCGAGTCAAACAACATACATCTGCCGAACTCAATCTCCACGGTTCTTCTAGAAAATCAGTTGTTCCCTGCAATTCTGCCAAATTTTTTCTGAACTCAGAATTTGGAGCAAAAAGAGCCATGTTTAATTCCTCTGGAGATGCTATGAAGGTCTGATCTATAAGAACTCCTCCAGGTAGATTCTCTGGCATTGTTTGGTTCTCATTCTTGGATTGCATTAGTTCTATTAATTCTTGGAGACTAGAGGTTCTAGAAGGTTCCTCTACGCAATCTTCGTAATCAGAAAGGGTGGAAAGTTCAGAGGAATTTTCGTTCTGTGATATTTCATCCTTTTTATGAAAAAATTTATCCAAACGACCAGCAATTGATTTCATAAACGGTTTTCCTTCGAGGGACTTCTTGAATGAAGAAGTGGATAGAAAAGCATCTCGAAATGAAGTAGATTTAGTTTCACCCTCTTTCAAACCATTGTTTATAGAATATGGATGTAAATGGAAATGATTGTCCATGGCAGCGTCCTGGCCTCTTCCGTGCAATGAAAGAGCAAGCAGAAGTTTACCTACATTTTGCCATTCAATACTAATTAATCTTTAAGGCACCTTCAGTATATAAAAAGCACACAATCAACTAGTCTTGAACAGTAACTTAACAATTAACTTCCATTCACATCCATATTAAGTTATATACTCCCTCTATCCCTAGATTCTTAATCCTATTTCCTTTTCGGATGTCCCAAAACCAGACTTCCTTTCCTAAAATAGAATTATTTTCTCAAAAATATTCATTTGGGTAAAGTATTGATTTAACACCACAACTTCTCAACCAATGCTTTTAATGGCATAAACACACAAATATTTAAAAGTTTTACTTTTTTTTTAACTTTTATCTAAAACTACACAGAGAAAACAAAAATAAAAAGATGGATGGGGTAACATTGATTTACAAGCCATAGCCTTTCCTCGAACTCACTATATCCACATCATTCAACCTTTTCCATTCACAAACAAAATAAATTTAGTGCAATGACATTACAACATTTTTCCAAATATTGAATAACATTTACATCATCACCCTCCATGAATAATGAATTGGGAATAAAAATAAAATATTCTCATTAAGTGATTGGATTATTGCATTACTCAAATAAGGTTGAACTTAAAGTTCCTCAAATCACAACCAAAATCCCGAAAGAAAGAATTCAAGAGAAAACTAACCACAATCCTTATCAATTGATTTGGCATTCTTAGCCCTCTCAACAGAGAACCAAGTTGGGGGCAAATTCTGATTCTCCTCTGCTGCAACACTTGAAACAGGAATTTTGACCCGACCCACTAAATCCCCTGCACCAGAAACACTGAAGAACCCGGATTCATGATCATCATACTTGTACACCGAAACCACAATTTCGTCCTCCAAATCATGAACTCTGAACACAAATTCCTCATTCCAAATTGGGTTTTCTGTATTCTTTAAAAGTCTTGTTTTGGACTTAAATTTGCCAACTTGTAACTTAACATAAGAGTCCTTCACTGCCCAATCTCTGCCCTCCAACAAATACACGTAAAGTCTCATTCTTTTCTCTGACCTTTTAACTGAATTTGAACCAATAATAATTAAAATACTCTAGTCTAGTAGTATGAGAAAGTAATGGTTAAGTTGTCGATGAAGCGGTAGTTTTATGGAAAAAAGAGGATTGTGGGTGAAGCCATGAATAAACGTGGGTGTCTGCTAAAAGTGCCACGACCCATAAAGAAGAAAAGAAAAGACACCTCTCCTTGTGGAAATTACTTTTCTAGGAAGAAGGCGGTTTTTGGTGTGCTTTCCCAATAT
Organism: Penstemon newberryi var. newberryi; assembly: GCA_030819805.1. Lineage (NCBI taxonomy): Eukaryota > Viridiplantae > Streptophyta > Magnoliopsida > Lamiales > Plantaginaceae > Penstemon > Penstemon newberryi. The sequence goes on from JAUALY010000008.1 coordinate 4,116,831, forward strand.
TTGAAACTGAATTAGGCTGCAGAACCAACCAAAGTTAGATGAGTCCGGCTAAATCAGGTTTAGAAAAGAATTTTTTTAATTAAATTTTGCATATTAATGTATGCAATTTCTGTAATGTGTTGCACTATGTTAGTCATTGCAATGGATCCATCAAATAATATTGCAAGGGTTATATTTTTTTTCCTAGTATTGATGATGGGTGAAACATCTCTTGTGTTTTGTTTAATTTATATAAAATCATATTCTTATTTTTATTAGTAAAAGATCTTATGATATTAATATTTTGTTAACTCATTGCATCCCTAAATACTCTTATAAGTCAACATAGAGTTGTTGTCAATTTTTATACATGTAATTTTCATTTCAAATTATAAAGAATATTCGTACTATTATAATGAGTGAAGGACATTGTGACATTGAAGGGAATAAATAATAATAAAAAGGAACACAACATTCTTTTGTTAATAATGATAACACGGGTTCTTTTTGCCGATCACAAAAAAGCACATAGAGTTTTTGCATTTCACTCTATTGATAATCATGTTGTTTGCACGTATCAATTAATTCGGTTTCTTGATTTTAGATTAAAGGAGATTATTAATGACCAAAGAAAGTACTAACAGGAAAATATTGACTATTTAGCCCTAAAATTGTTGTGATTGGATAATTAGGATGCTTACGTGTGTAAATTGTTACTTATCTTGATAAAGTAATAATGTATGAACTTATGTTGAATTTTATAAATCTGTACACATAGTGCTTATAAGTTAAGATTCCACTTTAAAATTAAATGAAGAGAAGAAAAAAAAAATTATACAAAAATTAATAAATGTGGTCATGGGCTAAGTTGCACCTCTCTAAGTTAGATTGAATTGTCTAAAGAACAAAATTCCAATTAGATTTTTTCTTTATTTTTTTTACAAGGGAATCCGTATTCACCGAAGTGCAAAAGGTAAACTCTGCCCGCATGCAATAGCTCGCAAACCACACGAGAGATGCAAACAACACTATACAAACCAGGTGTGACGAGCTCGACCAAGAAAATGAATCAATAATGATATATATATATATATATATATATATATATATATATATATAATTTATTAAGGATTTAATCTATTTCAAGACGCATCGGATACATTAAGTGGAAACTTCTAAACTCGATCCATTTTTTATTAAATATCTCAACCGAAAAATTTAAGTTTTTGTTGGAGTATTGAAATTTGGATATGCATATATACATGAACAAATTGTGATGAGATTTTCACTAGAAGCCGATCTAGATCTAACAATATTTGTTATGATGATAATTATCGACTTCATGTTTCATTTATTATGTGAGCACAAATTGCATTTAATAAAGTCATGTCACACTTATCGGTTTGCATGTAGACCGGAAAACAATTGATATCAGCAATTTTGATGCTCATGTAGTCTTTTTTTTTTAATAAGATTTGCTCTAAAAGTTTTACATTAATATTTTTTGATAAATTGTATGAAAGTCTGGAGAGGCGACATCATACTAAAAGGCTTTTTAATTATATATAAAAAAAATTACTAAAAGACTTTTTCCCTCTTGAATTTGGCTTTGACCCTTGAATTAATGATTAATGCATGGATTAAATTAAATTTTGTTACTACTCTATATTTCGGCATATGGGACATTAGACTCAACATTCCCTCATTTACATATCGGTGGGTTGAATGTGTGGGTAAACAAATCCACAATGTGATATATTAATGTCCAACCTAACAATCCATTATGCGAACAAGTGTGTAGGTGAAGAATAATCCATTATGCGAACAAGGAGGACCCATTAAGGAAAAATGTGACCAACATTATCTTGAGGCTCTGATACTATATCAGATTTCACCACATGGATTGGACTAACTGCACCTTAAATGACCTGGGTTTAACTCACCTCAAAAGTTGAGGATTCCCCAAATGTGAACTTAAATATGATTTTTCAATCCATGTGGGACACTAGTCTCAACATAGTAAACTAAATATCTTCAAAAAAATTTCGAAAAATTATGAATAAGTTATTAAATTAAGGGTTAATTTTAGATACCTCCCATGTACTACATATCTCTCACTTACCTACCTTGTATTATTTAAACATTCAACACCTCCCCCCCCCCCCAAACCCCGCGCGATTAATGGTCAACTCAATATTCTTCGTTAAAATTAACAGAACTTACTACTTACTAGAGCATCATATATTTTAAACATGATATCTATAAAATAACTCATGTACACGTGGTAATTTTTTTCCTTAATTCCTACTTTAAAATTGCTTGTATTTGAGTTTTTTTTTTGTTTATAACGCTTGTATTTGAGTTTTACTTTATATTGTTTTCTACCAAACCAAAAATTATTTCTCAATATCACTGTTATTCTCTTCTCAACCAAAAAAATGGTTCTCCAATTAATGGCACAAAGAAAAGAGTTGAATGAATAACTGAGATACAGAGATTGAAGACATAGAAGGAGCTAGCTAAAGACTCAATAATACACTATAATCGCGTTGTTTAGACAAGGACCATAAATAAAGCTAGCTCTATTTTTGTAAAAAAAGATGAATGAAAAAGAGCAAAAAGAGATAACCTTAAGCATATCTTGGTTCCAAAATTTGAGAGAAATGGTATACAAGTCCATAAAAATATTGGTCGTAAAATAAAAGGGGAAGAAAATGAGTTGGCTTTTGTAAATAGTGAGGAACAACGTATTTGAAAGCAAAATTGCGACATAATCTTATTACATGGGTAACCATAAAACATAACATAATGTGGGCCGACATTTCCAGATTTGAGTTCACAGTATTTAACTAGGCCCAATACTTTAAGTAAATTGGTCCTACTAATACCCGATCAGCTCAAACCCGATAACAGTGGGCCCAAAAAACATTCATGTACATATTGACTTGTAATATACACTATTATTCTTTCTATATGCCTTTGTATCATTCATGTACACATTGACTTAGGTAATATATATATGCTTCTCAGCTGATATTTTCTTGGAATGTGGCATCTCTTCATAAATTTCAAAGTTTGCCAGATTCGAGTATGGGAATCAGGGAAAAAGATGAACTTCATGAAGTCAATTGGAATTTAGTGTTTCCTGTGAAACATGTTCCAAAGGGAAAGCAAGCTTGTCCTAATTAAAGTGATGAAAAACTATGGGAGTATGTTTAATATTATTAATTTCAGTTTTATGTTTTGAAAACTCAAATGTATTAGAGTTTATACTGCTTTTAGTGTTCATGAGGAGTATTATTTAAAATTTTATAAGAAAATTATTCGAGTGGAACGAGACTATGAAACTCCCATGAGTTTTATTCGAGATGAACATGAGCTCGAGCTCGAATAATTTGATATATTAGGGCATCCCTATTGATGGAGTGGGAGAGGGAGACCTTGGGAGAAGGGGATACAAAATGAAAATTTATGATGCAAGGGGAAGAAAATTGAAGAGGTGGAGAGGTGGTTCACCCACCCCTTGAAGTGGTGGGGTGGTGGAAGTCTAGACCGCCCCACCCACTCCATTGATTGGCTATGCAACGCGCCCAGCCACATTGTTTTTTTTTTTTTTTAATATCTTTATGTATAATTTAATTATTAATAGGGAAAATTAATAAAAACTTTTTTACTAGGAAAAACTATTTAATTTTTTTTTTTAAATCTTAACCTTAATTTAATTTTATTACTTGTATAGTTTGTAGTTTTATTTAATAAACTTAATATTAATTTAAATTTATTACTTGTAATATTGTTACTTTTATGTTATAAACTTAACGTTAATTTATTTTATTGTTTGAAATTTAATAATATTGTAAAAAACTAATTTATGGAAATTAAATACGGCTAGTGGATTAAAAACAATTTTATGTTACTTAATTTAACTACGATAAACTAAATTAGAAACCACATAACCCTATCAAAGATTAAAAAAAAATTACATAGGACCACCATTTAGACCGTGTGTTAATTCAGAGGTTCATCTGGAGGCTCGTCAAATCAAGGCAATGGTGGCGCCAATAGCAGCGGCAACGGCAACAGCAACGGCAGTGGCAACAACGACGACAATAATGGTGGCAACGGCGATGAATTTTCATATATAAATTATTAATTATTGTAATGTTATTATTAATTTTTTTATTATTAATGCCAACGTTAAATTACTTATTATTAATGCCAATGTTAAATTTACTATTATTATAATTATTTATTATTATTATTATTATATATTTGTTATTATTATTATCATTTTATTAAGTGAGAGTAGGAAAGTATGAGAATTAGAATTAAAAAGAATGAGAAGATTGAATTATTGAAGAGGAGTCTGAAGGGAAATGGAAGTCTGAGGAGAATGAGAGTCTGAGAGGAAGGGGAGTCTAGAGACACTGAAGATGGCCTTACATGGACGGTCAACTTTTAGTCTAATGAGTGAAACTCAAAATCTTCTCACTTGAAATGACAAAAATACTCTCCTAAGGCCATCTCCAATGGAGATGGCCGGGCTGGGGGCGGGGTGGGGCTGCGGGGAGGGAGTCGTCTCCAGTGGGGGCTGGGCTCGGGGCGGGGAGGCGGGCGGGGTGGAACGGGCTGGGCGCAGGGCTCGGCGGAGCCCTGCGCCCAGCCCCGGGGTCGCTTGGGGAAGAAGAAGAAAATTAGGGGCGCGTGTTTGCACGCGCCCCTAATTAAGTCAGGGGACGCCACTTGGCGTCCCCTGACTGGTCCGTTTTTTTTTTGTTTTTTTTTTAAAAATTGTTTATTTAATTGGTTTTTTAATAAATAAAAATAGAAAATATATATATATATATACTTAAATAATTAATAAAATTAATTTTCCCTATTAAATTAAATTAAATTAAATATGTAGAATTTAAATATTTAATAAAATTTATTAAGTATATTTATTGTATATTTACTAGCATTTAATAAATATATGTAGTCACCAATTTTTAATTTGATTATTTAATATATAAAATTATTTTTTTTAAAATTAAAATCATTAATAATTTATTAGAATTGTAATTAAATTTATTTATGGACAAATGATTCATAAATAAATAGCCCATTTTATTTTAATATCTTTTATTGTAATTAAAAATTTAATCATTTAACTACAATATTGGTGGTGGCTATATTTTTTTAAAAATACGGAATTAGTTAAAAATAAAATTAAACACTTATACACATAATTTAGATTAATACTTAATCTAATTAAATATTTAAATACATATTAAAATAGACAAGAAAAGTAAATTCAAACAATTACATTCATGCTTAACCGTATTTTGCGTAAACATGGGCTATTAAGTCTTTTTGAAGTCTACGGTTGGTTTCTTTTGAACGAATTGCTTCATGACGCAGCATATAGTTATCCAACGTTTGCCTTCTTGGTTCAACATCTTCGAACTTTACTCCGCGATGATCATAGCTTTTAGCGCGTGCTCTACGAGACGTGCCAATGTCAGTATCATCCTCGTCGGAGTCATCGTCTTTGTATTCGTCACGTTCGTCCTCCACAATCATGTTGTGGAGTATTATGCAAGTTAACATGATGTTGGACAAATCCTGCGTATGCCACCCCCTGCCGGGTTGATTAACGATTGCGAACCGAGCTTGGAGAATTCCGAACACTCGTTCAACATCTTTGCGGAATGATTCTTGATACCGCGAGAATACTTGTTCAGGAATGGTTCTCGGGTTTCTCACAGACTGGATTAGCGTTCCCCACTTCGGATATATACCATCCGCAAGGTAGTAAGGCATGTAGTATCTACGATTGTTCACTTCATACTCAACTGCGGGAAGGTTACCAGAAGTGAGGTTGTCGAACAGAGGTGAACGACCAAGGACTGTAATGTCATTCAATGCTCCTGGCACGCCAAAAAAGGCATGCCATATCCACGTGTCATGTGAAACAACAGCTTCAAGAACAATCGTAGGTTTTTTCGACCTTCCAGAAAAACTTCCTTGCCATGCAGTTGGGCAATTTTTCCACGTCCAATGCATACAGTCGAGCGAGCCAATCATCCCAGGGAATCCACGTCGTTCCGATTTGTTAAGTAGCATGGTCAAGTCAGCTTGCGTTGGGGCACGAAGGTACTCGTCTTTATACAAAGCCAAAATGGTTTGACAGAATTCATGGATAATCTCGCATGTGGTACTCTCCCCAACACGGAAATTTTCGTCGCTGGAATCGTAGGGGCATGCATACGCTAACGCACGCATAGCGATTGTTACCTTCAGAATTGGTGAAAACCCTGCTCGATGGGAGGCATCGTATCTTTGACGAAAGTATATATTTTTGCGCTCGCAATCCGCAAGGATACGGAGAAAAAGGGGACGCTTCATACGAAAACTGCGCCTGAATATTTCACCTGAATACAACGGTCTTTCGATGAAATAATCGTTCATCAGTTGTATGTGTCGTGCTGGGTGGTTCCTGTCTAAAAATTTACGACCTGGAACAGAACCACCATGTACAGGCACAATTTTTGTTTGAGAATTCAAAAGTTCGTTGTACTGTTCGAGAAGTTGTTTATCTTCATCATCTTGTTCTTCCATCGTGTTGTTATAATCTTCCCAAAAATTATTTCGGGAAGAAGATGATTCGTCACCATCACCATAACCATAACCATAATCTCGGCCATAACCATAATCATAGTTGTTGTTCATCTTGAGAAAATAATATGAAATTTTTGAAGAGTGAATATTTTTGAAGAGTGAATATTTTCTGAAGAGTGAATAATTTTGAAGAGTGAATGTGTTGAGTAGAATGTGAGACTGGATTATTAAATAGGCAAAAGTTGCACCAGATCATAACCGTTCGATTTCTGCACCAGATCTCCACCGTTCGATTTCTGCACCAGATCTCCACCGTTCTTTTTCTGCACCGATCTCAACCGTTCTTTTTCTGCATCGATCTCAACCGTTCTTTTTCTGCACCGATCTCAACCGTTCTTTTTCTGCATCGATCTCAACCGTTCTTTTTCTGCACCGATCTCCACCGTTCTTTTTCTGCACGGATCTCAACCGTTCTTTTTCTGCACCGATCTCCACCGTTCTTTTTCTGCACCGATCTCCACCGTTCTTTTTCTGCACCGATCTCAACCGTTCAATTTGCACCAAAAATTACATAATACACCCTATAGCTTTTCCTATTTAAAGGGAGGTGTGCTCACTTCTGAAATCACACATCTCTCAATATCTTCCAATCTACATAAAAAAGAAAGCAAACATTTTAAGGCAATGTCGACAAAGTGGTCTCAAGCTGAAGATGTAGCCTTGACAAAGGCATACATAGAGGTCTCGGAGAACAACGTGGTAGGGGCAGGCCAACCACAAGATACATTTTGGGCAAGAACCATAACTATAATGTATGTCCTTCTTGATAGTACTGGACATCAATATGAACGAAGATCAAAAGAGTCAATCACTAGTAGATGGAAAAAACACATTTGCAACAAGATGCAAAAATGGAACGAAGCACTTCAAAGGGCCTCAAGAGAGGTGGGAAGTGGCGGCCAATTAATGGACGAGGTAAATATTATGTTAATACTATGCTAAGTAATTATTAATAGGTTATATTAACTATTTTTTGTAATTTTTAGCATGAATTGGCATTGCGTCTGTACAAGGCCGAAACGAAGCAACATTGGTGCTTCCAGCACACATGGGATGTTGCAAAAGATTGGATCATGTTCAGTTCAACATCTGGAACGTCTCAAACACCTCATGTTAACCCATCTCAACCAACGGGAGACTGTTATATTCCAACCCCACCACCAGAAACTCAATTTGAATCGGAAACACTAGGCGACGATGATCATCCCGAGACTCCCCACGTACCCCAATCGAGTGAAAGGTCTGAAAGACCTATTGGTAACAAAAAAGCCAAGAAGGGAAAAGGGAAGGCTTCGTCGAGTAGTTCATATGGAGGAATTCATGAGTTTGAAAGGGAAAAAATTGCGGCCATGAGAGAAACTACACTTCTGGTAGAGGCTGGACGAGAGAGAAGGCATATGGAGAATATTCAACGTCAACGGGAAGAAGAAGCAGCGAGACTGTCAGTGACAATGTCATTACAGGAGGAACGGATTATGTCGATGGACTGCTCTTCATTCACTCCAGATACAAAGGCGTATTGGAGGAACAAAAGAAGAGAAATACAAAATAAAAATATTCCTCGGGACTTATTTGGAGATTCATCGAATGAAGGAACCGACTGGTTTCAGAGGAGAAATCAGTAAAATGTTATATTTTCGTGTGTTTGTCGTTTATTTAATCCGATTTTCTTGTATTTCCTTTCTTGTTTGTTATATTTCCTTTCTTGTATTTCCTTACTTTTTTGTTGTATTTCGTATTATGTATTAATTTTAATTTACTTAATTATTTACTCTCTTTAATTTTAATATTTTAATATAATTAATAATTTAATTACCAGTACTAATAATTATTACTATTATTAATATTAATATTAAAAACAAAATTAAAATCAGAATTATAGGTGAGAGTGGGCAAAGGAAGAAAATGGAATTAATTCCATTCCGGAGCCCTACCATTGGAGACGACCAGGCAGGGCTCGGGGGGGGCTGCCCCGGGGCTCCGGAGCCCCGGGGCTAGCCCTCTCCATTGGAGATGGCCTAATTAACAAGATTAACTGCCAAAATTGCCCTATCATACTTCCTCGGGAGGCACCATTTGTTAGGATAATCATCCCCAATCATATACTATATTTTGTTCAACCCCACGCCAGCTCAATGCGATATTGTACAGTTTACACCATATAAACAAGAAACGTCCCATTCATGGCCTTATTCCTTCACCCACTTGTATACCGTCCTTGAAATTTCTAGTTGGCCAACTTGTCCAATTCTTAACTTCCATATTTATAATTTATTTTTTTGAAATAATTATCGTCTCTCTATTCTGGAAAGTCCTTTAGTTGGAGACCATAAAGAATTTGATAATTGCTCCTAATCTTAACTATTGTAACATTTGCATGCGTCAACTGACTCATATAAGTTTCTAATATTTTTAAATGTCATGATTAGCCTTTAGCAATTTTTAATTAGTAGTCCGGTCCACATCCAACAAAGAGTCCACAAAGTTGTTCAAATCCTTAATCACCATAAGTGGGCTTAAAGCCGAAGGAACACACAAACAACACACCAGCCTTTTTTGACCTGCAATAGAAAAAAAAAAAACAATTAATACCCAAATGAATAAATAAATTAATTAAAGTAATAAATCAACCTAAATACAACCGAAAAAAAATAAGTTGAATAGTTTACTTGGAAAAAGTCATTGAAAATATCTTCCTCGGGTGGTTTTATACGTGCCACCTAGGGCACATGTGCAAACAAATACAAACAGAGAGCAAATGGAACACCATTGCACATCACGTGAACAGAGCTAAATAACGGCGTTCACCGGAGACTAAACCACTGGGCGTCACGTGGGCGAAGAGTAACGCCTGCACGGCCAGGCCACACAGGACAAACAACACTACGACACAACTAACTGCAGGAGACGTTACGGCGTCTAAGAGTACCCTAATTAATTCATATCCAGGATAGTGGAAAAATCGGAACGAAGAACATTATGAACAAATTAAGGTATCAATTCACATTCCACATCTCACCAAAAAATAAAAATATCGTTCTATATCTTCCAGGTATATACCGTTTTTGAGTTCTATGCATTGGAAAAAAGAGAAGCACAAAATTAAAAAAAGAAACTTCTTCTATTTTCCCACTATTGGTCCCTATAACTCCTCTAGTCCTGCTACTCCGTGGTACTAATGAGTATTATTCCTTTGCGGCACATGGTGAAAATGCACAGGCCTTCCTTCAACATATCGGTATCTCCCCGGGCCGACGGGATACGCAACTAACGGCGAGCAACGCCTGTAGGCCGCCGCGAGCTGCGGAGCTGCGTGGTAGCACCGAGCTTTCACGCGCTGCTGTTTCGGAGCCGAGGGGAAATCGAAACACGATATAGGAGACGACGGAGGAGTGATCTTCTTCACCGAATTAATCGGAGAAAGAATAGCTCTGATTTTCGTTTCGGGCGAAACTCTTTCGTACTCTTCAATCACAATCCTTAATTCTTCGTCCGATTTGATTGAAACTAACAGGTCTAAATCTTCGGTTGGCAACTTACACTTCAAATTCATGGAGGATCCACACGATTCCCCAAATTTAACAATCAACTCTGTATTAAAAAATGAAATAATTCAGCTTTTAGAAATAATAAAAAAATTAATTAAAACATAAAATTAGGATTAAATTATTACCTGAAAAGGTTACAGAACGATCGACGGAGAGGACACGAGTGTAGCCGCCGACGTAACGGAGGTTGCCGTCGGTAGGTCGAGGGATGATTTTGCCGCCGTAGCTGTAGAGGAACTTGATTGTTTTCGTAGTTGAATTCAATGTTTGAGTCGTCATAGTGGAGAGAGAGAAGATCTGAGACTGAGATCTGTATTGGTAGCTTCAAACTAAACTAGAGTATGGAATAGGTGGGGCTTATTTATAGATATTTATCGTGATCTCGAAAATTGCGGAAAATGTGAATCCAACGCGGAGAAGGATTTGTTTGTGATTGATTATTCTAAACTAACTGTTGATTATTCGGATATTCGCTTTTTGGATATTAAAAATCAACTTTAAGGATGTGTTTGGTTCGACGAAATTGTTGGAATAGATAAGACAAATTAAATATGAAATGACAAGAACAGGTCGAACTGAATGCCCTTGGGTGTTAGATTTATTTAGTTTGTAACTGATTGATAAGTCTTAAAAACTTTTTTACAAATAATAACTTATGCGAATTGGTAATCCTAAAAGTTTTAACTATCATTGCACCTCTTTTAATCCTTTTTTTCATAAATAGAAAAAAAATAGTTCAAATTTAGTTCAATGAACCTCAAATGCAATACGATTCTCAAGTGATTTTGTAAATACACTTACTTCATATGTGAGTATGTACAAACTGGTTTGACTATAGTGTAGTTGTAATAAAAGAGATAAAAAATTCTCCTTCATAAATAATGACGAAAAAAAGTGTAAAACATTTGTTTGTTTCTAGAACTTTAGAGAATGAAATGATATAGTAGCAAATAATAACGAACAAAGACATCTAATACCATATGTTTTCAAATTGTCCGAAATTTTGATTTCTTCTTCGAAAAATAAAGATTTTGGTATGCACAAGAACTTTACTGGATATTTTGATAATCTCATACAACACTATATATTATATATAACAATCAAATTGATATTAATAATTTTATTTATATAGTTAGAATTTTAAATCTTTTTATTTCAACATAGAATTTTTTACTATGTCCATTTAAGTGATTATTATACATAATTCATGTTTGATACAAATTTTGTACTCAAGTAGGGCTCATATCATGTTTTGGTTTTTTCATCTAATATAGGTCTAAAATGTAATCAAATCTAATAATAAATTAACACTCAATTACTAACTCCTCCACCATAAATATCTAATGAGCATGTTGTAGTTGTACAATATCACTTAGAAACGTGTCAAACACATTAAGTGTAATTGTTTTAAGACGATGGATCTATTCAATGTGAAACTCAACAACTTAATTACGTGATCTCATTTTTATAAAATATTCAAGAAGACTGAAATGATTATCAACCCGTTCATTCAAAATATATACTATCAACTTCTTTACTAACTAAGCAGTCAACTGTTAAAGAAAATAGTATATATGAGATGGACAATTATATCATAAAAAAATCACAAATTGTATACTAACGTACAAGAATCTTATTGTACTAAGTTTAATGGTATGAATTTAAAATTAAAGTTGGTTTCGGAACATGTGTGTAAACCAAAAGTTTTAGAATAAACTTTTCCAAAATTGACAAATTTTCTATCCGGCATAAGTTATTATCTCATAGCTCGTATGAAGGTTCCTTACAAATTTAGTTAATTATTCGATTAAAAATACATCTAAAGTTGATTAAAAAGAAAAAGACATCTTCAAAATTTGGGAACCATATACTCAGTCTCAGAGTCATATTCAACAATCAACTAATCAGACCCAACAAGTGCATTGAACATATTAATGAAATACTAGTAAAAACCATTGTGGGCATTAGCACATGATAAAAGAGTTAAACATTTATTGTTAAATTACATCACGGAGGAATATTATTGACTTAACTTTTTCTACTCAAATCTCCTACGTTAAAATCATATCAATGATTCAATTTTGCGCATGTAAATATTTGTTCTGCTATAAAGACCAATTTTAAAATTATTTCTTGCTAGAAAGCATTATTTCTTAGATATATTATCTTATTTTTACTGCTAATGTTTCCAAAAAATATTATTTGGCATTTTTAGTTGATCACGGTCCTTGTTATATATGTGCCATCATGTCTTTAATAATCAATGTACTTGTTCTGTTTATATGACACAACTATTAATATTTTTTAATATTAATTAAGAATAGAATAGCAAATAAATCCCATGTGCTATTCTAGTTTAACTCCCAGTGACAAATAAAAGGATAAAATACATCCATGTGTTTTTATAAAAGAAGCACATTGCACGGTTAGGTTGAGCCAATAATGAATTTTCATCGGGTTAAAAAACGAGTCAATTTATAAAAATTACAGAAATATGATAAAATTAAGTTTTCTTATTTAATACAAATATGCAATTTCAGTTTACTTTACTTTAATTATAAAAAATTCATATTTTGATTTTTATATATTTTATTCATTATTCTTATACCTACTTTATTTTACATGTATATGAATATTTAAAATCATATTTTCTTCTCATTATTATTATGATGTTATATAAAAAAAAAAAAAAAAAAGATTATTATTATTGTGATGTGTGTCGTTGTACGTTTAATTAACGGATAGAGTAAATACATAATATTGAGTAATTACATAATATTAGTAAAGTGTGAAAAATAGGTTGTTCCAATCAAACAAGGACCAAACCACTCTCTAGCGGATAATTTTTACACAATTGTTTTGTAACTCGTAGAAAGTGACTCATATTCGACATGCTTAGTTTGGCCAGACCAGACCATCACACATTCTTGCATCATTAATGATAAATGATTTTTAATTCTACATTTGTGTCACATTTTGGTGGTACACACTTGCGTTCGTTGAAAAGTGTATGTGTAGGTCTATATCAAGTATATATTTAAATAAATACTTGTGAATAGATCTATTTTTGTGATATCAAATACGTATAACACAAAGATAAAACTGAAGATCCATTGCGATGAAAATTTGATCTAGCAATAAAAGCTTTTAAACTTATGGTATCTTAGAGTCCACCGTTGATTGTTTGTGACATTTTACCGCTACAAGTGTAATAACATAATTTAAAGAAAAAGAGAAATTAACATGAGTTCCTAAATTACGAAGTATCGTTTGGTACAATCGTTGTACGAATCACGTGTTGCAATATATAATTATAATTTATTTAAAGCGAATTTGCATATCTACACGTTATGAATAAATTCTCAAAAGTAATTTCTCTTTAAATATAGAAAATCAAATAGAAGCCTAACTATTTATCGTACCACATCACAAAATAATTTTCCATTAATTACTTCCCCAAACCAATAGGACAGACCTTATCCTAAAACTTAAGTTATCCAACCTATCATCACAAGACAAGGAGTAGAGATTTATTCCATGGCCCACCAACCAACAGTTCTCAAGAAAAGTTAAAAGGAAGAGAATTTGCTGGGGCAGTGGGGATGAGATTAGTGGCTTCAACGTGGTGGAGTCGTTATATGAGGCCTAGTGGAACAACTAGCTGAGTGACACGTTCAATTATTTTGGTGTGGTTGCCGGTAACTACTCAGTACAGCAGGGTCGGACCCATGCCCACCCGTTACGCAGGTTGTCTGGTTTAGGCCTCGGGCCCCGCCCAATGTTTCACACGATAACTAACCGCTCGTTGTTTGTCGACTTCTTTCACGCTTTTGTCTCCATTTGTTCTGGGCCATGATTGGCGTTATTTCCATTTTCCAAAATTTTATTTATGAATATTTCTTCCATAAGAAGTCTCTTTTTATTTTATTATCATGTTTGATTTGACGAAAATGTTTAGTCCTCAAACTATGACAAATTCGGATTAGATGTTCATGTTGAGAAAAGTTTTTATGTAACGCATTCGACAACACCTCAAAATGAATTAAATCTCAGCACTAAAGTTATTTTCAACATAACTCAATGTCCAATTGTCCTTTTGCCCAATTAAAAATTCATCTGTCATCGAAGGACAATCAACCTTAGGGGTGCACATGGTACGGTATTGCGGTTTTATTAGTTAAATTCATACCGTACCAATTCTTGCGGTTTTTAAATATTTAATACCAAACTTCACTTTTGAACACCATACCAATGCATCCGATCCGGTACGTTTCGGTTTTGGTACGGTACGGTAAGGTTTTGCAGTTCTAGAAATATTTTTTTGTGTCTTACTTTTTTCCTCTTATAGTTGATTGATAATTGAAAGAAATTTCTAATGGAATGAATTGGTGATGTTTTTCTTTTCTTTTTATATAATACTTTATAAAGGAAAGAGTTATATGGACTAATATCCTATAAAATGAATTAGCCTAAAAATTAGTAGCTCAATAAAGAAATAATAACGATAATTTATTTGTCGTTTGTTATTTCTTTTAAAGGTATAATTATTTACTAGTTAGTCGTTTATGCGTCAAAATTTTATTTTTGGACTTTTTGTAAATGAAAAACTTATCTGGAACACAATTATATGTTCTACATGAGTAGTTGAGTAAATTTTTTTGAGTTATAATTACTAATATTAGATTATGTGTCATAATTATAGGTTAAGATAATAAAGGTTAAATTTAATTGCGTAAACTAGAAAATAAATAGTTTATTTCTATTTACCGTACATAACGGTTTTTTTGCAGTATCCAAGTTCCAAAACCTATACCATATCAAAAAATTCGGTACGGTTTTCATACATACCAAAACCTACGGTTTTGAGAAAAAAAACCTAAACTTTGGTACGGTTTGGTACGGTACGGTGCGGTACAGTCTCGAAAACCATGTGCACCCCTAATCAACCTCCATTTAATTCAACTTCACAACTTTCCCTACTCTCCTCAATCTCACTTATTTTAATAATAATAATAAAAAAGGGGGGACAAACAAATAATACAACTGAAACAACAATCAATTGCACAATTAATTCATCATTTTTATTAATTATAAATTTTATGAATATATAAGTTTTAAATTTAACAATTTAAACTAATCACTTTATTAAATCAAACACAAAAAAAAAAGAATACAATTTTATTAAAAATAAATAAAACTAATTACAATTCATATATTAAAAATAAATACAACTAGTTATTATAAATAAAACTAATTTACAAAATTTTAGAAAATAAATAAAACTATTTTTACAATTAAATCTAACTAAAACAAAAAAAAATAACTAAAAATTAAAAAAAAATATAAGCAATGGGCGGCCACCCACCTTCAGGCATACTCCCTTATTCTAATTCAAAATTAACAATATTACAAGCAAAAATATTGGGGATCATCGAACAACACGCACGTAATGATATTCTCCATCCGTTTCATATTGTTTGTCGCTTTGGCAAAAGTTCTTGCTTCATATTATTCATATTAATTGTTGTAACTCCTAATCAAGTGAGTACGTAGAGAGAAAACAATTAATACTCCAATGAGGTTATTTTATGATTTTTTATCTTCAAATGATGACTACTCCCTCCGTTTCATAATATCTGTCACTTTGAAAAAGTTTTTCTTGTGCCATATTATCTGTCACTTTAGATTTCCAATAGAACATTACTTACTCTTTTTCCATTTTTGCCCTTTATGCTCATAAATTTTCTCAAACATTAGTGGAGGATAATTAATTAAAAGGGTATCTTAGTCTTTTTCATTTTTTTCTCTTACAATTCAGCTATATTCAATAATTTTCTTAATTTGTTTGCATACATGTGAAAATACCGATATTTTGAAACGAATGGAGTAATAGATAGAGCCACTACCCACAAATAATACGTAACAGATAGATAAGATAGAGTAGTATATTACGGGATATTGTGCCCATTTATGCAGCCTAAAGATTCTTTAAGGTTAGTTTGCATATTCTGAGGTAAAAATCAACTATATATCACAATCCCATAATCATGCAATTTTTAATTATAAAAAGTTCCATAAATGCATTATTAATTATGAAAAAGTCCATAGTGCATTATTAATAATAAAGAGAACCATAATCATCTATTATTGCATTGGTCGGCTAGATGGAACAACTATATGGAATATACTTGCTTTTGATCTAACATTTAACCAATCATAATTATAACAAGTATATTTCACTTGTTTTATGATTAAATGAATTCAACCAAACATGGTTATAAAATTGTCCTAGAAACCTGATATTAACTGACCAAGTAGTATGATGGTTGTTACAAAATAATTAATCCGTGTAGGTTGAAATTGTAGAATTTATAGGACTTTTTATTTTATTTTATTTTTCTAGACTCATTATATAGAGCTTGAAACTGTAGAACTTAAAGGTTGGCCATTGAAGTTGAATTTCATTAAAATAAGCTATTGTCAGATGAAAATGTCTAGTCCAAATCTAATTTTATTTTCTCTTGAGTCGAAACATCAGGTTAACTTTGGGAGTGCACGTGTGGATGGGCTGAATGTGTAGATGAAACAAGCCCAATATGTGACATATTAAAGCCTAACCTTGCGGATTGCGACATGTGGGCCTCTACACACGAATAATGATCATCCAGGACTTTGTTATCTGGGTGAAATGTATGGGTGAAGAATTATCTCATCATGTGAACAAGGAGGAGTCCATCACGGAATGAGGTGACCCACTTCAACCTGGGGCTCTGATACCATGCTAAATTCGCTACATGGATCAGGCTAAGTTCATTTACATGGCTTGAGCCTAACTCAACCTCAAAAGCTAACTTATGAAGTAATGATTGTCCAAGACCTTATAAGGTGGACTTAACTATGTTTTTAAACACATGTGGTATATTTAATCTCAATACAAATGCAGTCACATGAGTTTTTTCTTTGCTTAAATGAATTGTAGATTTCTCACCCTTTTCTTTATGAGTACATGAGATGTTCATGTATCGAATTTCTAAAAACATATTTTTATTATGCATTTATTTATGTGACGAGATGTTAAGTGCAAATTAATTTGAATTAGGTTAGGAGATAAATCGCACAAATACAAAATCCAACTTCACATTGTAATAGGTATAGTATAATAATTAATTTTGCGGGAGTAAAGTTAGATTTAAACATATGTTCGAGTAAAATTATCTATACTTAATATGGTTGTTGATTTTATATAAATGGAATATGCTATATACGAAAGTTACTGATAGTTATGAAGATGTTAAATAGAAATAATAGTGAACATTTCTGAAGTAGGAACCTTCCCCTTCTACCATATAAAACAAAATACAATTAATCACTTTGGTATGTCATTAATTCAAGTTTCAGTAAGAAATCGAATTAATAATATTTCGTAATTGAGTATTTCTGTAAATCTGTTAATGATTTTGAAGTTGCATTAAAATAAAATGGAAAGGTACCTATTTTTCTGTGATTTTCTTTTCCCTTGTTTCTTTTTGTTTGCAAAATCTTGATTTTAACATAGCGTTAATGTTCTGTTTTATAAAATTCAAAATCTAAATATAATATTCCAATACTGTATTGGTAGCAGCACATTCTTCTTTTTCTTTCTTATAAATGTAAAAGCAGAAATTTTATTATGAACAAACAAGCTAGACGTTAAAATAATACATTAATATAGAATTTTCCGTCGTCTACTTTGTATGAAGTAAACTATGAACTATGACAATGGCCCATGGGCTAGAAGTAAATCTGGGCTTTTACTGGGTTTCGGTCCAACTTTAATAGTTCAATTAAACCCAGTCAAATAATAGGGTGGAAATTAAGGGATTGTTTGGGAAAGTAGTTTGGGAGAGTAGTGGAGGTTTGTGAAATAATCTCGATTTAAGTAATGGTGTTTGTTTGGGTTTTGAGAGAGTGGTTTGAGAAATAAAGTAGGTGTATGTTTTTTTTTTTTTTTTGAAGAGTTAAGTTGCAGGTGTAAGATGTGTAAGACTTTATGCCAAATCATGTTTGTTATGTGAGATAAATTGTGTAAGAGATATGTTACTTTATGTCAAATCATAGTAGAGCTTGTATAGGTTTTATTTAGAAATAAAAAAAAATGTTGTTTGTTTGAATTTTGAGAAAGTAGTTTGAAAAAATTGATAGATGGAAAATTTATTTCAGAAGATAGAAAACATGTTTGTTTGGCATTTCTCAAACATGAATTTTTTTTGGGAAACTCCAAATAAACAGGGCCTAATAGTACCTCTTTCCTTTTGGGTCCTGATTCATATTCAGTCAACATATATATAACTGAGCTGCGTGAGCAATTTGACTCTTTCATTTTTGACCTGGCTTAAGTTTCCTTTGCACTTCAAAAGTTCAAACAAAAGTTTATTGTGGCTGCTTGCTTTGTCTTTATTGTATTGTATGATTAATTCATTAGATTATTAATTATATTTAATACGTACATATTTGAAAAGTAGCACATTTTTTTTTTTTTTTTTTTTTTTTTTTGATAAGCATTGAAAAGTAGCACATGCATGAAGAAGATTCAAATTGCGCATTAATTTAGGAAAAGCTTGGTGCTATAAGTACGAACTTCAACGTTCAAACCGGTCACCATATTAAATTATTAATCATCTCTGACTCTGAGATATATATATGGGGTTGAAAATTTAATGCAGATATTCAACTCAAGTTATAGCTTGTTAATTTGATCTTGAATCTTGATTAGTTTATATAATAAATTAAATTAAACAAAAAAATGATTTGGAATAAGTCTTTTAGCTAGAAGACCAACTCAACAACATCTTGAGCTCCTCACGGCATTCCCTCAATCAATCGGTTAAAATAATTATTAATTAATCATGTTTAAAAGAAAGATCAAGACCCGTGAAAAGGTATTAAGTGGAACAAAATTGATTGGGTGGTAGAGTGGTGGAGACGCTTCTTTCTTCCATACTTTAGACCTTAGTTTGTTGGCTAAATGTTGAACATACCAAAGGACGAATTAAATAAAGGTCAATATAATCAAGACACATATTTAATCATGTTTAAGAGCAAAATCATGATCGATAAATCAAGCCAAGATGTTGAACATATAACACTAAGTTAAGTAAAGGCCACTCGCTAAGCATATCAAATGACGAGTGAAGTAACGTCCCACATAATCAAAGCACAAAATTAGGAAAGTATCCCACCATTTTAGTCAATTGCGTATAAAGATACACTCTACCAAGATATGACGAAAAAAACATAAGATATTCATTATTTGAAATATTTATTTATGCTCTCACAATTCCAGTACTTGATTTAAGCATCAGAGAGGCTTCACATGAATTGTTTCTACTTAGTTCACCCATGTTCGCTTTGTCGGTCTTATTTAAAAATCGGATTGGCTTCGTCGGAGTTGTCTTGACCTAGCTAAACCCTTTGTTGTAGGAGAGTAGCAGGATTGGCTTCGTCGAAGTTGCGATCAGTAGAACCTTAACCCGGATCTAGATTGAATCACACACGACAATGTCATATTCCCACCAAATTACAAAATTATTCGAACAATAGATGGATAATTCAAAATAATCTCATAGTTAAGGGGGTAAAGTGAGTACTAAGGGATCAAAAGAAAATTTAGCCATAAAATAATGGAGTACAACAATATTATTCCCAAGATTTAAAAAAGAAAATAGAAAATATATCTTGCCATTTCTACCAACTCCCATTATTAGTATTAGATCTAATTATTTCCCCATAAATTACCACAAACCATAAAATACACAGTAGTTATTTTAGTATGAATAAACTATGGTCTTATAAACATTTACCCAAAAAATAAAAACTATTTTCTTATAACATAATATCCAAATATAATACAATTATTCCTAATTATAATCGGAAACCCAGCTAAAACCACATCAAACTTAAAGAACCATGCTCCTTCAAGTGATATTCCTGCTGTTCCTCCAGCTACCCGCTCCATCTTCATCCCTCCAATTCCTCTATAACTCCTTCACCACCGCCACCTCCAATCTCACACTCACAAACGACTCCCGCCTCCAGCCGCCGGTGATCCGCCTCACGAACGATTCCAACCAGTTCTCCCTCGGCCGCGCGTTTTACCCTTCCCAAATCCCTTTCAAACCCTCAAACAACTCCACCAACATCACGACGTCGTTTTCCACTCAATTCGTCTTCTCAATTCTCCCCGATGATTCAACAAGTCCCGGCTTCGGCCTCGCCTTTGTACTCTCCGCCTCTACTTCTCCGGCCAACGCGCTCGCCGGCCAGTATTTCGGCCTCTTCTCCAGCGCCACGACGTCGTCTGTTGCTCCACTCATTGCAATCGAATTCGACACGGGCCGGAATCCGGAATTCAACGATCCGGACGGAAATCACGTCGGAATAGACCTTAACAATGTTATCTCCGAGGTTACACAAACAGCTGGATATTATAACCCTAATTCTACGTTTGTGCCTGTTGGCATGAGGAATGGACAGAATATTCATGTTTGGATTGAGTTCGACGGTCCTCGGAATGAAATCAATGTGACGATCGGCCCAGCCGGAATGGCCCGGCCCTTTAGGACGATGTTGTCGTATATGAATCCTTTGATTGCCAATTATTCTGCGGCGGAAATGTTTATTGGTTTTTCGGCTTCCAAGACTCAGTGGGTTGAGGCTCAGAGAGTTTTGGCTTGGAGTTTTAGTGATGAAGGGGTTGCTGCTAGGGATATTAATACTACTGGTTTGCCTGTTTTTGTGTTGGAGAGTTCGGGGTCGTCTTCGTTGTCTAATGGTGCGATTGTGGGGATTGCGGTTGGTTGTGTGATGGGGGTGGTGGTGGTTTTATTTTTGGTGTATTGGTTTTGGTGGAAGAGGAGAAGAGAGGTAGAAGAAGATATGATTGAGGATTGGGAAATGGAGTTTTGGCCTCATAGGTATTCCTACGAGGATCTTAGTGTGGCTACGAAGGGGTTTTCTAATGAGGAGTTGTTGGGGTCTGGTGGATTTGGTAAGGTTTATAGAGGGGTGTTAGTGAATAACACGGAAGTGGCGGTGAAATGTGTGAACCATGACTCTAAACAGGGTCTGAGGGAATTTATGGCTGAGATTTCGAGTATGGGGAGGCTTCAGCACAAGAATTTAGTACAAATGCGAGGGTGGTGTAGGAAGGGAAATGAAATGATGCTGGTTTACGATTACATGCCTAATAGTAGTCTTAATAAATGGATTTTTGATAAGCCGAAGAAGCTTATGAGTTGGGAAGGGCGGAAAAGAGTTTTGGCTGATGTTGCCGAGGGCTTGCATTATTTACATAATGGATGGGATCAAGTGGTTTTGCATAGGGACATTAAGTCGAGCAATGTGTTGCTAGATAGTGATATGAGGGGGAGGTTAGGCGACTTTGGCCTAGCAAAGTTGTATACACATGGTGATGTGCCAAATACGACTCGAGTTGTGGGTACATTGGGGTACCTGGCTCCTGAGGTGGCTACATTGGCTGCACCTACTGAAGCTACTGATGTTTACAGCTTTGGGGTTGTGGTGTTGGAAGTGGCTTGTGGGCGTAGGCCAATTGAGGCTGCAGTGGACAGTGAGGAGGAGGAAATCTTGATAGACTGGGTGAGGCAGAAATATATGGAGGGCAAGTTGTCAGAGGCTGCAGATAAGAGGATTAAGGGAGAGTATGAATTGGAGGAGATGGAGAGTGTATTGAAACTGGGGTTGTCATGTTGTCACCCAGATCCTCTCCGTCGGCCTACCATGAGGGAGGTTGTTGCAATACTGATAGGCGAGCATGCAACAATGGAGCCAAAGGATATGTTGTCTGAATTGACGCCATTGCCAAATATCGTTGATAGAGTTGAAGGTGGTGAATATGAAGAACAAGAAAAGGTCTCCAAGCCACAAGAGCAGGTGTGAATATTTTATTCTTTTGTAAAATTTTCCATTTTTATTTTGGATTCTGTAGTATCCAATCTCTTACGTTTTTGGCATTGAATTATACTCCATAGTCTGGGTGAGCTGTTGTAAGTAGAGAATTTTTTAAGGATATTTTCATTGTTGTAATATGAAGTTCAAATTTTTGTTCCAAGGACAAAGTGCTGCATTTTCATAATCAACAGCATTGTTTTTGTTTTCATTATCAACAGCATTGTTTTTGTTAATTTGCCATTAAATTGTTTGATATTGATGAGTTGGAATTCAGTTAGACCATTTCTTGTTATTACTAAATGTTTTCCTTTTGGGTTTGACTTTCCAAAAACACATCTCCAAGATTTATACTACTGCAAATATCACATAAAGCTTTTATTTAAGATGCAATTCTTATCACATAAAATTCTTTTACAACTTTAGATTGTATAAATGCATTGATATGGTAAGTTGTTAACGTGCTGAACTGCATGGTGTGACTTTTGGATTATATAGGTTTCACAGAGGTCATTAGATGTATATATGTATGTTTTATGACAAAAAATAATAATGGCTTGTTGAGTAAATTAACATCAAGAATGTCAAAAATGATGGCAGAGCACTATTTATGAGACAAATGTTCTATCGCCAGGATAAATTCAAGTGCAATTCAATGATCTCATAACTGATGAAAATATTCAATTGTCTATGTGAGACATAAAGAGATGATTCCTCGACTTACTCTCTCAAATCAGTTAAATATTTTTGGTAAATAAAATTAAACAATACAACTCTGGAAAGCACTGAAATTGACTTTTATTAGAGGGTAAAATTTAGGGAGTGAAAGCTGAAATTTGTTATATTTTCCTTAGCTTCCCTTTGTGAAACCAGAGAACTTAATCTACATGCTGATGCCACAGACTCTTTCATTGCTTCAGGTCCACAGACCAACACACCTATATCAGATCCCTCAGATTCACTTATGAAATTTGCAAATATACCTATTAAGTTAGGAGCATGTTAGAAAACGTATAATTCGGAAACATATTTAGTCTCTAGAGCAAAAGTAAAAAATTCTAAACTTTAAAGAAAATACCTTGAAAATTTGGTCTTTCTCCAAAATGGATTCCATGATCGTTGAAATCTCTTCTAGCATCAAGTAAAGTTTGTTTCAAAGCTTTGCTTTGTTTATCCGAGAGTAATTGATCTTCTTTTATCCTTTTCCACCTTATCATAACAGCCATTAATGTGGTAGATATAATTGCAATGGCAAAAGAGCACAAAAGAAAAAGATCAATCACCAAAGAGGAATACTTCCGTCCTGAAGGTTTCTTGGTTGGTAAGATAATGAAATGGTTGAAGCAAACAAGAACGAGGAGAAATATAAATGAAGAAACGAGTGTAATGACAGCCATCCACAGTGATCTTTCAGAACCGTATGTTGCATAAGTGGAGCATGAGGAGCTAAAACTTTTTATTTGCGTCTCAGGAATATCGCTGAATACTTCTCTTAGTGTTGAACCAATCTGGTTTTCCCGAGTCACAAATATTTTGAGTTTGATATGGAAATGTTCAGTATCTAGAATCTGAGGCAGAATTGGCTTCAACAAGCAAATTTCTTCTGACTTCTTCACAGTATATATAAGTTGGATTATATCTGGATATCTATTTCCACCATGACCCAAGTTGGAGCCAATTTCCTGCAAGATGCTCAGAAATGGTGTTACCCCAATTCCTCCAGCAACCAGAATCAATTTGTTGTACCTGCATCAGGTCACAATGAATCAAAAGAATGCCAACTTTTTTTTTATTCTACAGAGATACATTGGCAATGGCAATGGCAATGGCAATGGCAATGGCAATTAGTACCTTAAGAAATGTAGCGAGGCAGGTCCATATGGACCTTCAACTGCAATCGGAATACACTCCCTTTGATTTTCTTCTGCATCTTGTTCATCAAGAATTTTATTATAAAGGGAGCTTGTCCACTGTCCCTCACTTTTTACAATGACTGACATGGTGTGTTCATCAATGCTAGAGCTTGAAGTCAGACTGAATGGATGCCACTGGAACTTGGAAATGCATGGTACCTTCAGAAATATCACGCTTGTTGGTGTATATTTCAACCCTGAAATCAAGGTATAAGCTTTAAAGACCGACTTGCAATTTTCATGATATGATAATTTTATAGATATGTGGAGTTATTTACTCGGATCCTTGGGCAAAGTCAGTTCAATGGCTCTGCACGGGAAGACTCGGGCGGAAAGAATGCATGTTTCTGGCCTGGACTGTATGATTCTGAGTAATTTATCCAACGCAAAGAGGAAAACTCCAGGAAAAATCGTATAAAAATGTCGGTCTCCACCATGGAACAAGAAGAACATGAAGAATACTATATACAAATGGTGCGTGTAATAGAAGACCTCAAACCATTTCCTCCTAATTTGTGGAAGTGCTGTGATCCAAATGACTAGACCTGTTACAAGAGCTATTTCTCCAGCAAGGTATATCCGCCCCTTGTTTTGCCATTTCAACATCTGTTTCATGACATTATCAAGTTAAGGTAATAAGGTCAAGTCTGCTGTCTAATTTTATGTGGAACTGATTATCAAATTATGTTCGTTTTAATACCTCATCTTGCATTCTATGTTTCATTCCCCAGATGAAGAATGTGCCAACACCATGTAGAGTAGCAAAAAGTATCAATGCGGTGCCAAGCCATATATGGTATCTCACAGAAGCTTCAAACGGGACACCAAGTAAACGAAATAAGGACAGCCCCCTTAATACAGGCAGCAGAAGAAGAGCTAGGCAAGCTTCCGCTAACAAACCACAACGTGTGGCCATTCTGTATACTCTGTATTGCCATCTGAAATCAGGTAAAGATGATTAGGTAATTGTGAATCTCTTCTCTTGTGTAACTATATATGGGGGGAATAATACATACTGATTTAGTTTGAATGATTTGACTGGTGTCATATTCTTGAAGTCATTAGAAACACGAGCGTAGAATGTCCAGATCAGAAATAGGATAAACAGAGATGAAGCAATAATCTGTATTCCAGACAAAATACCTATATCCTTTTTCACAAGAACTGGACTGGAGAACGAAGTGATTACACCTCTTCCTTGTCTGCATCAAGTTAAAAGATTTATGACATCTAATAATTCAAAAAGGTATAATTTATGTAGCGGAAATAACTTGTATACCTTTTTCCTGGTTCTCTTTGTTTCAGTTCCAAGTAGATAAAACCAATTACAGCCACAGCAATAAGAGGAAAGGTGTAAACAACAAAGTCTAGACCTGTTGCAATATCAGAAAGGTAATCTTTTTGTTACATCAGGACTTCATTAGAAAGTATATGCTTCCTTAAAGAATTACATATTTTAGTTTTTACCATTATAACCAAATATGGAACCTATCACCTTTGCTTCTGCTTCCTTCCATTTTCTTGTCCAAAATTCAGTTGGCTTGAGAACCCAAAGCGATACCCAACCAGCAAAAATCAATATCAGCAGTAGTTTGAGTATAAATAGGGACGTTTCCTTCATGTTTCTTTCTCTAATTTATATGAGATATAGATTTAAGTCCGCATGGTATATAATACAGCTTGAACTTGTGTCTACGTATACCCTATTGCAGGTGCCTTTATATAGTACTTAGATCAGAAATACTAGTGTAGAAGATGACATGATTGTGTAGCCCCACCATTCTGCATAGTTTGGAGTGTCATATATGCCGTATTCAAATCATTCACAAGAAATATATTTTTGTCTTTTGATTGGATGAGTGATGATACTCCTAGTAGAGGCACCAATCACAAGGCATGTGCAAATGCACTTGCTACGTGATTAGATGTGTATGATGAAGCCGAGTGTAGGCTAGAAATTTCTTGTCATACAGATGCATTTGCAAATGACAGACACCAATATGTGATGGGATTTATGCTATATCCTTTGTCATTCTTTAGTTTCATGTATAGCATTATGTTAATTTGGACCCTGGTTTACCAAATTCTAATGATAATGGATAATGGCGATAGAAAACACAACATTTACTGATGCACTTTGACATATGCATGACGATATAATATGTTTATTTAGTCATTTACTTGCATTACATATTTATATGTGCCTTGATTTTTCAGCTTTATATATCAGTTTCAATCAATATTTTCTGAGACAATTGGTCCAACATTATTGTAGTGGAATTATGGTCCACCACCCACTAACTCATATTTACATTTTATGAAGATTTTGTGAGAAGATTTCACTCTATGACGATACAAACACTGAAATTCCTTTTGCATAAACTAGATTCATTGAGGGGCAATGTCCGAGCTTCTGCTTTTCCAGTGGCTGATGAATATAAACAATATTGGATCATGATAATTTTATTTGTTTAAATTAAGATGTGGCATTAATCCTTGACGTGACATGAGGGTGAAAAGTCTCTGAGAATCGATTTTCTTTTTACAAGAATATAATAATTATTTTTGTTTTTTTACTGTGTAGGGTGGATCCCGGAAGATATAAAATAATATCCGTTCAATACTAATCCAAATTTTAGTATAGAAGTCATATACTTGTACAAAAGTGTTGCAACTGTTGACCCATACTCCGAAATCTTGTTAAAGGCTGCAAAAGAAAAGAAAAAACAATTGTGCTTCTTGAGTGCACTTCTTTTCTGCATATTGTTTTTTGTGAATCAGCTTATGGCAGCAAGTGGTTGAAGATCACTTTCAGGTAAAGGCTGTGTAACAAACTCATTTAATTTAGGCACTGAGTGTAAGAGAAATTAAGCATCAACAAAAAAGAGTCATCCTAGCTAAGAAGCTTTACTTGGCTTGAAGAAACAGACACCAGTGACATTAATCATAAACAGAAAATAAAAAGATTCTAACAATTTTGGTATAATGAAAAATTATTTCATGTAGTTGATTCACACGTTTCAGTGAAACTTTTTAATTGAATATCTAGTAAAAGTGTGCTCTGTGATGTGATTAGAAAATGTCAAGGTGAGTTATGTCCATGTCTTTGCCTCCTTTGTCAACGGTCTAGATTTAAACGTAGTGAAAACCAGAAGTAACATGCCTTCCTTTTGAATGAAAAATGAAATTTTACATGTTGGAGAGTGGTAAGTTTTTCTCAACTTGCAAAATGTCATAAACAACCTCATACATTGTATTTAGTTAACCTCATAGCAGGGGAAAAATAATCTTCTGGAGAAAATCATTTTCATTTTATTTTATTATTTTAATATTAATATGAAAGTGTGAGGTTAAAAATTATATTCACCTCACTAAACTCTCATTGATTTTGTAGAATTGAAAAGGAAAAAACACCTCACATCTATACCTACTAGTGCATTTAAAGTCAACTTAAATTGCTAATGGGGGTAGCTATTAACAAGTGGCTATGACAAAAGGAAATATTGCTACATCAAAAACATAAATTGTGACATGTCCAAAACCCATTAAACATAGATAAAAAAGAATCCGACTTTTTCATGTATTATTTACTCTTTTTATGGCATTGAAAGCAACGACCCTTTTTCATCCTCAATCAAAGTTTGTTTTTTTCTTCTTGTGTGTATCTCTCTTTTTTAAAGTAAGTTGGAGAAGACCACCTTAAAGGGATATATGGATCAAGAGGAGAATTCAATGGCTATAGAAGAAGGGCAATATCGTAATTGGCAAGCGACATCACCGGAAATTGTAGAAGTTGACGAAGAAAGCAAGAGCATAGTGAGCAGCAGAGATGGAGGAGGAACTAATGCTGTCTATGTTGCTGTTGGTAAAAATGACTTGCATGTCCTCAGATGGGCACTTGATCATGCTGTGTCCCCGGGAAATCGTGTTTTTCTCGTGCACGTTTTCCCTCCCCTCTCCTATATTGCTACACCGGGTGCAGTCCTTACACTATTTTCTCTTTCTTTAAGATGTTTGTTAACATAAGTTATTGATGATGATGATGAAGAAATTAGTTTCAATGCATAAAACACTGATTATCCTTGTTTATTCCATATGTTTCTTGTGGCTTTAAGTATTTTAAATTTTTTGTGGCAGTGGGGAGGCTATCAAGAAATCAGTTGAGCAAAGACCAGGTGCAAGTTTATATCAGAGAGGAAAGCAACAAAAGGAAACATCTCCTGGATAAATATATAAATATGTGTAATGAATCAAAGGTATGTAATGAATATTGAAGCAAGAAAATCGATCCTCTTTTTTTGTGTAATCGATAAAGAATTATTTCTCCGCAGATAGTGGTGGAGACAATGCTGGTGGAAAGCAATGCATCAGCTAAAGCGATTCTAGAACTCATTTCTGTTGCTCATATCACTAATCTTGTCATGGGAACTAAGCAATCGCCATTCACAAGGTAAATCTTGCTTGTTAATTAAATTGTCCGATGAATTCTAGCTTTGTTGTCGACTATATACGAGCTACAAATATTTGATACAAAATGAAACTAAGCAAGACTGGCTCGACTTATCATATTCATTTTAGGCTAACAAGAAAAGGGCTAGGGAAAGGAGAGTATGTTAAGAAGTATGCACCGGAATCTTGTGAAGTTAGAGTGGTGTATGAATGCAAAAAGATGAAGAATCGACAAATGCAAAAGACGGAGGAGATCATTTCAGAAAAATCTAACGTTGCTGCATCGAGTCAAAGGCCACAACTCAATCAAAACTATGAAAGGAACTTCTTCGAATGTGTGTGCTTTTCAGGCAAATTCAATTGAAAGTTCAGAGTTTCATTTTGACTGTTGTTTTAACATTTGGTGCAGTTTGCATATTGAGGAAGATATATTTTTTTCTAGTATAGTTTGAGTATTTCTTACAATCGAGACTCAAGAGATAACTGGGCAGAGCAATGGAGAGCCCTTGTAGAGGATGAGTATTGTCTTCTTATGATTTATCAAGTGGGATTAATAGCAATTTATACTATGTCCTTCACAAATTTTAACAGATTAGCCATAATAATAGAAAGAATTAAAGAATACCCTTTATTTATATGTAATATATATTTATTAAAAGTAGAAATAATACCCAATGCTAGTTATTCCAGTTAGTTAAGTTTAGTAAAAAAAATTAGAGTATAAATTACATCAATATCACATGAGAAATTCACATTAGTGAATGTTGAACCCATAACCTCTTAATCTTAAGTTTAGTAATTTATTCATTGACAAGTTTCTGCACCTCTATTAACATGATGGTTGTTAGTCATCCCCAAACCTCTATTAACATGATGGTCGTTGGTCATCCCCAAAATATTAAAAAAAAAAAGTAATTGCATGATGGTTGTTATAATTTGTTATGACCATTTAAACCCGGGGTTTTTGCACTTTACACCCCTGAAACATGGAAAATAGGTACTTGCACCATCGAAACATAGATTCAGCACTTGACACCCTTAAAATATGTCAGTACTTTGCACCCTTTTTTATTTTCCTCAGAAAATCTAGGGACAAAATAGGTAATTCATTATTGGATCTTTGGCACTTTGCACTCCCGAAACACGAGAAATGGACATTTTGCACCCCCGAAATAGAATTAGCATTTAGCACCCTCGAATTAAGAACAACTCATCAATTTTCACCCTCGAAACACGAGAAATGGACACTTTAACCCCCTAAACACAAAATTAGCACTTAACACCTCAAATTAAAAAAAAAAAAAAAAACTCAACAAATAGCACCCCTTCATTTTTTTTTGGCAAAGTTGACCACCGGGAGCAAAAAACTTAGGGGCAAAATAGGTAATTCATTTTCTTTTTCCTTAAATTTAAAAATACGATTATGATACTAGAATACTTATTTTTCTCTCCATCTTAAAATTTGTCTTTGTGATTTGATTTAGTCAATTTTATGTATTAATTTTTTAGAAACTTTTCGAATTCATATAGATATTTTGAGGAGATTTGAAAAATTGGTAATTAAAGAAATATGTTAAAATAGATTTTGCAGATGAATATTCTAGTATTCATAATCGTATTTTGCAAATTTTAAGAAAAAATAAAATGAATTACCTATTTTGCCCCTAGATTTTTTTTACCCCGGTGGTCAACTTTGCCAAAAAAACCGAGGGGGTGCTAGTTGTTGAGTTTTTCTTAATTTGAGGTGCTAAATGCTAATTTTGTGTTTAGGGGGTTCAAAGTGTCCATTTCTCATTTTTTGGGGGTGTCTGTTGCTGAGTTGTTCTTAATTCGAGGGTGCTAAGTGCTAATTCTATTTTTGGGTGCAAAATGCCCATTCTCGTGTTTTGGGGGTGCAAAGTGCCAAATATCCAAAAATGAATTGCCTATTTTGTCCCTAGATTTTTTGAGAAAAATAAAAAGGGGTGCAAAGTACTGAATTGTTCATATTTTGAGGGTGTAAAATGCTAAATTTATGTTTCAAGGGTGCAAAGTGTCTATTTCCCATGTTTTTGGGGGTACAAAGTGCAAAAAACCCATTTAAACCCTCACTCAACGACAAAGCTAGCATGATGGGCTTATTGTGCCCAGTAATTGCAATTTGCAACCAAGCATATTATGAACAACCCAAAGATGATTGTGATCTGGGCTGGATTTAATCAGCCAATAATCCTGACCGGCCCACCAAACGGCTTCGTATTAGTTTAAGGATCAATGTTGATAAAAGTGACATTCATATCGGTATTTTGTTTATTTATTGCAAATGGCGAATTTGTAAAACTATCTCCTAAAAAATGACACTTTTTTATCAACTGGTTCGAGCAAAGGGAAACTCAATTTCCTTTTTGAGGTTCAGAAGTATTAGATGCTCCTCAAATATTTCGGGGAAACAAACAGGAACATCTAATACTTTCTTTATTTCATAACTCTCACTCATATATTTCTTTTTTCAAATATCTTAAAATAATACTCATTTTCCAAAATAAAATTATTATTCTCTAAATTTCATCGAAATTAACATCAATAATTCCAATTAATTACTTTAAATATATAAAAGAAGTGTATAAATATTTAGCATTTTCATTTTCAACTCCAATTCAGAATTCCTAATCAAACATAAAAGAACAGAAAAATTATGGGACGTAAATTAATTCGAGAGAATTTCACTTTTGATACCACAATTTAACCGACTTTAAGGATTTTGTATCACAATTATTTTGTTTGACACATTTGGTACCATTATTTGACGGGACGTGACACATTTCATAATTTCGTCAAATTAATGATGGAATTTTGACGGAATTGATGAAAAATTATAGAATCGATCCTATAATTAAAGATTGCTAGCAAAGTTAGCCTCACATATTTTATGGTTGACAAATTTACCCCATAATTCACAAATTTGAAGCATTTCGATCACAATTGCAAAAATAGTTTAATTATTAATCCTATTTAATTTTTTTTATATATTATTATTATATATCTTAAGCTAATTAGATTATATAAATATATATCTTTAATTAAATAAAAATTGATAATTAAAAAAAATAGAAATTCCCACCCCCATCGCCCCACCACCTCCCATTTTCCCTCTTCATGTACCCCAATATTCTGTGCATGTTCCCGTCGCATCCCCAATCATCGCCGAAAATAGTTTTCAGTCCATGAGTTGGAAAGCTCTTCCATAGGCGAGTTCCACAGTACAATCAATTTGAAGATTGGAGTTGAGTGGACAAAGAAATCAGAGATCGAAGGTGCCGGCGAAAGTTTTGGATCTGGTTTTAAGGAGTGAGAAACCGTGAAATCTAACACGAATTGAGAGATATTCAACCCATGGAATGACTCCTTAGGACCAATCGACACGATGCCGATGCACGGAGGTTGGGGAGAGGGAGATCCGAAAGAGGTGGTGGTGGCGGCAGTGATGGAGAAAG
Source organism: Penstemon newberryi var. newberryi (assembly GCA_030819805.1). NCBI lineage: Eukaryota > Viridiplantae > Streptophyta > Magnoliopsida > Lamiales > Plantaginaceae > Penstemon > Penstemon newberryi. Next base: position 4,148,799 of record JAUALY010000008.1, read on the forward strand.
TTGGGAAGAAGTTGACTTTTTTATTTTTTTTATTTTTCTTTTTTGTGTAGATATAAATAACAGGATTTATAATATTTAATTTTTGTAGTTATAGTAATGATAAGTAAAACTTATTAAATAGGATTAATAATATTTATATAATTTTAAAAAGATTTTTTGTTTCCAGATTTTATATAAAATATTATTTAATTTATATATTATTAAATAAAATCTAATTATTTTAAGATATTTAATATATATATATATATATATAATTATAATAATAATAATAATTTAACTATTTTTGCAATTGTGGCTGAAATGCTTCAAATTTGTGAAGTGTGGGGTAAATTTGTCGACAACAAAATATGTGAGGCAAACTTTATCAATAATCTTTAATTATAGGACTAGTTCTACAATTTTTTCATCAATTCCGTCATTAATTTGACGGAAATATGAAATGTGTAACGTTCCGTCAAATAATGATACCAAATATATCGAACGAAATAATTATAGTACCAAATCCTTAAAATAAGGTAAATTGTGATACCAAAAATAAAATTCTCTCAAATTAATACTCCTAGTCTCCTACTTAGTATTAAATAGAAACCTTTACGAAAATGCAATTCCCAATTTACACCATCTAACAAAGGGCAACATAGTAAATGAAACTATGAAACCCTAATCAGTCAAAATTCACTCCACTCCTCTATATATAAATTCCACAAAAACCCTAACTCCCATTCCCTTCCCCCTCCTACGCCGCCCCACACAATGACAACCCGATTCAAGAAGAACCGCAAGAAGCGCGGCCACGTCAGCGCCGGTCACGGTCGTATAGGAAAACATCGCAAGCATCCCGGTGGTCGTGGAAACGCCGGTGGTATGCACCACCACCGCATCCTCTTCGACAAGTACCATCCTGGATACTTCGGTAAGGTCGGTATGCGTTACTTCCACAAGCTCCGCAATCAATTCTTCTGCCCTACGGTCAACATCGACAAGATCTGGTCAATGATTCCTCAAGAGGTCAAGGACAAGGCTTCAAAGGACAACGTGCCGTTGGTCGACGTCACTCAATTCGGGTACTTTAAGGTTTTGGGTAAGGGTTTGTTGCCTCCTGATCAGCCTGTTGTGGTGAAGGCGAAGCTCGTGTCGAAGGTTGCAGAGAAAAAGATTAAGGAGGCAGGTGGTGCTGTTCTACTCACTGCCTGATGAATTAATTAAGTAGGTTTTCTTTTTTTGTTTAAGTGATTAATGTTTTTTGATCTTATTATGTAACGATGACTTTCGTTATTATTATTGTTGGATTACTCTTGAGATAATTTTAATTACAGCGATTTTGAAGTACGACTTTATCTGGTGTTCTTATCTTGATGTTATTTTGGTTTTTAAGTTTTAATGGTTTTGCTACTAGTTACATCCCATGGTAATGGTGCAGATTAATTGTATATGTCATTGTGTGCATAAGCTGATAATTAGTGTGTAGAAGAATCATGGTTTTTTGTTGATTATTAAACCATTAGTGATGATTCAGCTCTTACTCCATTTTTTCATGTTTTTTTGGTTGTTTCTGGTATGATTTATAAAGTTAGAATAAGTAGTGGTGTTTGTCATCAAGAATAGTTTGCAGGGTTTGTAAAGCCTAATTTGCAAAGCTAAGTATGTCATTTTCTGATATTGCTCTTATGCTTATGGCTTGGAAGTATTATAATTATGATGTTAATTTGTAGAGCAACATCTCTTTTTGCAAACTAGGTAGAAGTATATGATGTATCTTGAAACTTATTCAATAGCTTGATCTGGGCACAGCTTGTGTCTTATTCTGTCAACAGCTTCAACATAAGTTGATTCCTCTTCTTCCTTATCTCATTCCAGGCCCACACAACTACCAGCATTGTTGATAGAGCTTTAGATATCTATTACACACCCCCTTGATTATTTATTTCCTAAGATGAAATTCTTGTAGCATTTCTATCTTAATACTTGTAAGTTTTTCTCTCAAAAAAAATTCCTAGTGCAAAACCATCAGGGTTAGTATTTGATCTTTCTGAATGTACCTGGGATTTTGCAATTAAGTGATATTTTTGGTATTTTCCTAAATTTTACTCTTTGAGTTTTTTGTCATTTGATGATGAGAATATGTAGTCAGTCCTATGCCTGAACTAGAAGGAACACCCAGTTTGTTCCTTTGTCGTCAAAATACATACTAGTTTATGTCTAGTGCCTTTGTTTTACTTGTCATTAACATTGACAAGTGAGAGTTGAAAATTGCATTATTTCCGCTTATGTTTAGGCTATGTTTGCTTCTTGAGTTTGAATGAATAAAACGATGATAAAAATGAAGCTCAATTTCTATAATTTGTTACTTGAAAAGTATATTTCTTTTCTTAATTCATGCGAGGGATCATATATTGTGCATGGTGTACATATGGGACTTTTGAGTTGTAGTGGTCTGGTAAATAATTGAGTCATTTGCATATATGGCCTTATGGAAAGTTTAATTTGTAAAATTAGTTTTTTTAAATTTTTATTTGCAAAACTAGCCTTACTTAGATTAAGCTATTAATTAACTTTAAATTTAAATGAAAAATTACAAAAAAAATCGAAAATGCCACCGGGTCGCTTGGGCGCCCAAGTGACCCTGTGACATTGTTGCCGCTGGGTCGCTTGGGCACCCAAGTGGCCTGGCGACATTGTTGTCGTCGGGTCACTTGGGCGCCCAAGCGACCCGACGGCAATGCCGCTTGTCACTTGGGCGTTAAAGTTACAAAAATTTGGAATGAAATTTTTGGAGAGTTTTTTGTTGTGGGAGAAATTTGAATTGAGAGTGAAAATGAAATTTTATGAATGTTTTGTATTAATATTATTAGATTAATTGATTAATTAGACTTAATTGAGCTTAATTAGATTTAATTGTTATTAAAATTAAGAAAAAAAGGAAAGGCTAGTTTTTTTGCAAATGGAACATTTGATAAGGCCATTGAGCCAAATATCCCTAAATAATTACGCAAAGAAAGAAAAGAGACTAGGGTTTTATACGCAGTCCTTAGGGCATCTCCATTGATAAGGGGGGAGGGGGAGAAAAAATGAGCTTTAGTGAGTAGGGGGGAGGGAGGAGAGGGATGCGTGGGCGGTGGGTGGCCAGACCGCCCCACCCACCTCTGATTTTGGCTGGCAACGCGCTCAGCCTTTGCTTCTTCTTTTTTTGTTTGTTTTATATTATGTTAGTTTAATAGAAAAATTATAAAAAATGTTTTTTGTTTAAATCTTAATCTTAATTTAATTACTTGTGTACTTTTATTTAATTAATTTAATTTTATTACTTGTAATATTGTAACTCTTATGTAATAAATTTAATTTATTATTGTTTGGAATTTATAAACATTGTAAAAAAACTTTAATTTACTATTATTAATTATTATTTTTATTTTTATTATTTTTAATTATTATTATTATTAATATTATTACCATCATCATCATTTTAATTAAGTGAGAGTGAGGAAGTATGAGAATTTGAATTAAATAGAATGATAAGATTGAATCACTGAAAATGACTATGAAAAGAGGAGTCTGAGGAAAATAGGAGTCTGGAGTCACTGGAGATGGCCTTAGTCCCTTACAAAATATCATTTCTCATTCTGCTCCATGTCAATGAAGTACTGTATTTCATGTGTGTGGTGTCTAAGATCTTCTTTTTGGGAAGTCATGGCTAGTAAAGTTTATCTTGGCGTCTTAAGACTCGTTGAAATTCAAGAATCAAACATAGCTCTAGTAATTTCTATATCTTGAATGAATAGAGCACCAGTCTATGAGATTGATATCAAATTATCAATCCTCATTTGGTTTTTAGATAAGAAGGTTTCATTCATTTTTATTTTTATTTTTACTTTGATTAAATCACAGGCAACTCACGGGAAATTTTTGGAATCCTGCTCATTTCAGCACAAAATTGATTAAATGGCTAGTATACTAGTTTTACTTGTTGCTAATAATTTTATCCATTGTAATTTGTTTTCTTCATTCTAATTTGCTCGAATTGATATTTTGATGTGATTCATTGTTTTTCTCAAACATATTTTTTAAGTTGACATATCTAATTAATACGTGATTATGAGATGAAGAAAAAAATTTATTTTAACATGAATATGACTTGACATAATCATTATGAACATGCTTCATAAACTTATTTTGAATTACATTTTTATTACTAAAATAGCAATATGATCCATTGATATTCTTACATATTCTTAATATCCACATCATCCAAATTAAAATTCAGACCAACATCTACTTAATATTATGATCCTTGTAGAGGGTTGCTTACTCTTCCAATCCATGCCCACCTTGCAAAAGTTTATTTACCTACAATTACAACCATGTATTGTAAAAGTTGATTCAAGTATAACTTAATTAACACCTAAGGCGAAGAGACTTCTTAAAGTTGTAACAAATAAAACTCGCTAATCAAATCATGATAAAATAATTCTGCCCATTTATTAGAAACAAACAAATGTCAAACCATAAGTAGAATTAGTGGACCGCTTTATACTTATTTTGGCTGACTTATTATAAATAAATTCCCTAAAAAGTTGGTGTAGTGGAATTACAGCTGCCCCAATTTCTTTTCTTATTTTATTTTTTATTTTTTCAATTTCAATGAGTATTAGATCTGATTAAATCCATTATGAAACGTGTAAGGACAAGGCCTTTCCTCTAGACCAAACAAATCTTAAATATGATTTAATCTATTTTGAAACGCGTCATCTGATGAAGACTTTTTCTTTGTTGGTCCGATAATTGTGGATATCAAGGAGATTTTGGAAGGTATTAGTTTTGTTGATATTAGTTTTACACGTAGAGAGGGTAATCGGGTAGCTCAATCTTTGACAAAATTAGCCTCCGTAGTAGAGTTAGTTGATTTGCCCGAACTTATTAACTAGTTTGTAAGTGCTGACGTTTCTTGATAATAATATATCTATCGTTTTTCTAAAAAAAATAGCCAAACTTTAAACTTGAGTTGATCATATTATAAAAATTAATAGATCAATCATTCGTTGATACTAAATTTCTTATTTTATACGGTACTTGAAATGAATCATACCTATGTCTAGGCCCTAAAATATTTCTTTAAAGAAGATTAATTACTGGAAGATGAAAATGAAAGTTATAAACAACCATATATGATATATCACTATCATATTGGATGTCTACTTATTCCACGTCAATCGTCCATAGTGTGCACATCATCCTTAATCCCTGGCACATTGACCCTGATTGGTTGGATAGAAAACCCATTAAGGTAAATTAAATATTAAGTAAAGACAGTAATGTCATGCAATATTTTAAAGTTTAATGGTGTACATCTAATCTAATATAATGTTGTCCACGTTAATTCGAATGGATGATGTTCCTTTCTATGCTGACGTGCATATTGTGGATGTTATAAGTGGAGTTTCAGTTAATGATAAGACTATAGACCTATTGATCCTTTCCTCTATCGATGGACTTACTTCTTTCAGGAGACTAATCAGCTTATTGAAATTATGTCATGGTTGGGTATGAATTTATATAGACTCAACATTAATTATTGTAAATTACACGACTTTTATTAAACATAAAGATGTTTACTTGGTTGTCAAAAGCATATACTATAAGCCATATTCAACCAAGGGTATAAAGAAGGCATATTCAACCAAGACTATAATTCACGTTTTGAGTTTTTAGATCAAAATAGGTTGACATATTATATTTATTAGATTAGATTGATCTATCTAATATCTGATCACTCCGATTTCAAAATACATTAAATGATCGTCAACTTGTGTTATGACGGGTGAATTGAGTACATATCAATATATTTTCATGATGTGTGGTATGATTCAATTCCACATTATTCAAAAACTAATTGGATCTCCATACAAAATATATACAATATCACTAGTAGATTTGTTTACCTCTCATAAAAAAGATTAGGGGCAAGAAACTATTGCTCAAATTAACTTTTGAGAAATCTACGTTAAGATTGTCTACTCCAACTAGAGGCACAAATAATTTAGTCGAAAAAAGACAATGAGTGTAAATATTTAAATATTTTGAATTCAACAAATGCCGAACAAAGGGGCTTGACTTTTTTTTTTTTTTTTAATCAGAAAGGGGCTTGATTCAAAACATGGGGAAATGGGTCATTGTTTGGGCAAACCAGGCTGTAATCAAATTGATGGTTATTTCAAAGAACAAAACACCGCCCCAAAAGGTCTAGGAATTGTAACTTTTACAATACACAAATATTTTGATAAATTGTATTCGTAAAATTCTTGTCTAGACATGATATAGAAAGAACTTCGAGATATTGTGATTAAAAATTATATCACAGCAATGATATGGTGCACTATTTGACCACAATGTCTAAGATTCTTAAGGTTGTCATTAGAGATGATTTTGATAAATGGATTTGAATTTGACCTAATTTATTAAGTATTTTTTATTTTTGCAACATAGATTCGAGTTACAATTTCTTATAAATTGAACCTACTATTTATTTTATTTCTATAAAGACAAAATTACATGAAAACCAAGAAGATCTAAATAATTATCCAAATTTTTGAAAAAACTCAAAACAAAGAGGTCCTCCAAATATCTCAAAAAAAAAAAAAAAAAACTCTAAAATTCATTTACTTGAATATTGTGAGAAATACTGAAAATTTGATGAAGTTCAATTTAAATCTGGATTTACTTAAATGAATGAAATTGGACGTAAAACTGATTTAAACAAAATCTGACTCGTCGTAGCCTCTACACATATTTTTTTTCTTTATCTATGTAACTCATTATTATTATTATTGTTATTATTATTTTTTAGTTGGAAAAAGCAAGCTCAATTATTGGAGAGGAATCAAGAATATGTGGACATCATCCAGAGGAATCTTTTGCTGGTTTGATTAAGGAAATAAACTGAAGTACACAACAAGCTGATACACGTACTTGCAAATTGACATAATTAATGTAAGAAGAACAAAATCCGAAACAATTTTAATTTATAAATTAGATTAGAATATGTGAGTCTACGACAACAGTCTTATCTGCCCTTTGCATTAGCAAAGGTTAATGACAGGGAGACAGCTTAGCTTAGTATCATAACATACAATATTAAACTAATTTTGCACGGAAATGATATTTGATTGCTAAGAAAGTTAATTATTTTTAATGTGTCGATCATGCTAAGCAAACATGCCACGTCGTATAATTTGTTTTATTTGGTGAAAGTAAATGTATTTTTTAAATATCAATTTGATACTAAATATGGTGCTACTTTTAAAAATTAGCCGATGATAGGTGACATCGTGAAACATAAGTGGTAGGTTGGTACATGACAATTAGTTGTTAATAACTCACCACTTTCATTAGTTAAAAGTAAGAAATAATTTTGTGGTAGGTTTGCAAATGACAAATGTACATTGGAAAATATTGCATCTAATATTCGTCATTTTCATAGCGTAAAAATTACTGTGCTCATCTAAGAATTCCTTCAAATTTTAATCCATATAATTTTCTATTTTAGTAATGCATTCGTCCAACAAAAACATATATTTCCAATTTGATATAAACAACTTATATCAATCAACAAATCAATAATACTTAACACTTCTTTATCTCCATAATATCACCCCGCATCAATCTTAATAACACCACACATCAATCTTCAAAACAAGATGGTATCACTTGTTCATATAAATTAAAATACCAAATTGTATTTAACTCTAAAATATTTGGTCTTACCTTGCAAAATATTAAAATAACGATAAATTCTAGTACGTATTCAGTATGAATAACATTCATTGGATTTGATGATGGATTTGGAGGAAGGATTTCCAATGACACCGTATTGGGGACGATTGCAATTCATCACTTTGATTGAAAGTATAACATACAATGACTACTTAAGAATTTGAAATTCATCACGAGTCAAAGTTTTTTAAATAAGTGCTATGAATTAGTCATTATGGATTTGAAATCCGTGTCAATCCAAATGAACCATAAGGTACTAAATTGTATTGTGTCTAGTAGAAAAAACTAGTCCCACACAATGTTGCTAATTCGGATTTAAACTTTTGTGGGGAGATATGTCAACGTAATGTTTTTGACGGTACTTAAAAATATTAACATCATGTCTAATATCCAGGTACCATTGAAAAAGAAAAATAACATTTAAGTTATTTATGAAAAAAAATGGCCATTTAGAAAATTTGTTGCACTATTTTATTTTTTAAGTGATCGAGTATGGCGAAATAAAGGAAAGCTAAATTAGGTAGCCTAGCAAATGAGCTAAATTTGTCAAACATGAGCAAGAGATTCATTTTTAACATTGTGTATCAGACAACAACTTTCGATCAATTGATTGTCATTTTTTTATTCTAATGACCTCAATTTAATTTAATAAACATTTTCCGAAAACAAAAATTATAGCAAAATCATATTGAAGCTTAATAAGTTCCACAATTATTGGTGTTATCTTGAAAAGACTTGGGAAAGTTACCAAAAAAGCAAATGCTCCTATCACTCACATTTCTCGGCACTTATCTTATAAGCCCTCCGATCAAAAACAAATTAAAGAAAAATAAATCGAAATATTTTCCTAAAATTTATCTCACTTTTGGAAAGTCCCTACCACATCACATGTCGCACTATAAATAACCTTCGCTCCATACTTCCTCTGTCAGTCATTACTGAGAAGTATACATACAGATAGATACAGAGATTGGCATTTCTCGATCAGAGTAAATAAAGCCCTAGCTCTCTCATTTTCAGTACCAGACCTCGTTGAAGAAAACTATACGTTCACGAATCTGTATCTATTGGTACTGGTGGCGTTTGCGGTGGTGTGAGGAGTTGGAGTGTTTGCTGTATGTCAGTAGATTGCGACACCCATTACGGTGGATCCGGTGAGCTTGCGAATCAGTTACAATGGCCACAGCTACGGAAAAGGCGACGGTTCCTCCTCCTACGACCTCCGATTCGGCCTCAGTCGTCCGCCGTGAGGCTGCCTCCGCCGCTGATTGGGGCGGCGTCTCTGCCGCCGAAGATAATCAGCAGAATAAGAAAATCGCGTCCGTAATAAGATCCGAACCTTCTTCCGGTGCCGCCACGAAAGGTTTATAGTTTAAGTTTGTATTTTTGTGTACGCCTCCAGTAAATATATGCATATGCTCTGCATTGATCAAGATCTTGAAATTTTGAAACTGCTGCAGTTGAACATATTGATCCCTATGTATGTCTGTCTCTATTTCTATCTATATCTACAGTTGCCGCCCTAAATATGTATATATGTTTAATTCTAATTGTCAATATGGACTCATTTTAGTCTAGGCACTCTGTGTTTTCTGCCACTAATTATATGGTTGTCTTGTGCATTCATCAAAACGTTGGATTCTAATTCTTGATCTTGAAATCCCCTGGTACTGCTTCAGAAAAGACTGATTACCATGGGTCTCTGTATTGTTGCTCTCTCTATATCTACTAATTTTCATTTTATTTTTCTCAGTTTTCTTGTTATTTAAGATTTACTAATTTGTTATAATTTGTCTTCAGGTGTGGAATTAATCAAAAGATTATGTACTAGTAGTATTGTCTAATTTTATATTTGAAATTGGTATTTCCTCTTACAGGAAACTTCTGGAGAAATGGGGAATAATAGAAGGATAAAAAATATTGGATCTTGTTGAAACTGTCTGATACTTAATTTTATGGCGTTATGTTTTAGTAGCCATAGTGAGTGCTAGCATTTCATTGGTTCCAAGAATACGACTTAGCTTTTTTTTACTATTTCAAAAGCATTAGTGCTTTAAAATTGAGTTTGACATGAAGTGGAACAATGTTTTGTGCAGTCTTGGGGTCCCCTCCAAAGATTAGTGTCATATTGGTCTATCATTTTGAAACTCCTTAAGTTCATATTTTCTTTTGCTGCAGTTATCCCTTCTTTTCTTCCTCCTTTATTGTTTACCTTGTCAATCCTGTGGACGATGAATTACTCATAAAGTAAACAACAAATATAGAATTATTTTTGAGTAAGGTGTGTAGACCAACATAAAATATCTTGGTTTTGGCTATGAACTTGGGGCAAGATATTCCATCAAAAAGGGAAATTTCATGACATGAGTATTAGGTTTTCAGTAGGAATTGGATGTGCCTATTCAGGATTCTTCGAGTCTTGTTCCTGGAAGTAAAATTGTTTGTAATAATTTGTGCAAGTACCATTGTGGTAGTTGCGTTGGTTCATATATCACTTGTTTATTTGAAATTCTTCTACCACCCACTTCATAGCTTAGCGACCTACTGGGTACTTGCATTTCATGCAGAATGAGATTCAAAAGTTTGCTCCATATGTTGACATTTCTGCAGTTAGCTTTGTATTTGGCTTAGATAATAGATTTATTTATGATATATCCCTATCAAATCAATTTCAAAATCGATATGCATAGACGATTCATTGTTAATTAGTGATTTTCTTAATTAGGGATCCAGATCATGCTTAGAGCTCAAACCAAACATCCTTTGGATCCCTTATCTGCTACTGAAATCACTGTGGCCGTTGCAACTGTCAGAGCAGCTGGAGCCACACCTGAGGTATATTGGATATGATGTGTATGCAATGTTATGACACTAATGTCATTGTATATTGGCTTACTGCTGATATTTTAGTATCTTGTTTCAGGTCAGAGATAGCATGCGATTTGTTGAAGTGGTTCTATTAGAACCAGAAAAACATGTAGTGGCACTGGCAGATGCTTATTTCTTTCCTCCTTTTCAACCATCATTGTTGCCCAGAACTAAGGGAGGACCAGCAATTCCCAGTAAGCTCCCTCCAAGGCGAGCCAGATTAGTCGTCTATAATAAAAGGTCCAATGAGACTAGTTTGTGGATTGTTGAGCTGACAGAAGTACATGCAACAACTCGAAGTGGACTTCATAGGGGAAAAGTCATTTCCTCTACAGTTATCCCTGATGTTCAGCCACCAATGGTATGGCCTGGCCCTTCGATATACAACATCTTCTACATCATGATTGAATGTTATGAAATTTCTTGCATATTTGAAATGTTTATACCTCTGGTCACAAACATCATGTTTCAGTTGGCATTTGATTTATCTGTTAGTTATCAACTCTGTCAGGTACTGCACATCATCTTGAATAGCGAATATTTTTAGGCTGAACATAGATCATAAAACAAAGCATACGGGCGATTAAATATATCTATGCATGCGTGATGCTAATAACTCGAAATTAGAATATGTTTTGATGCACTGTTTAAACTGTGATTTAGCTGAAGTTCTGCATGGGAAAGAGAGTTTGTATGCTATTTATTTTCTTTTCAATTACTGTTTTGCCACGTTACTCATGATTCTTATGCCAAATCTATATGATACGGAGGTACTTTCTAAACTGCTAGCTATGGTGATTCAAGAAGGTTGATGTATATGTCAAAATTTATAGGCTATATACTGCAAACAAAAAATAAGATGTTGTGAGTTATTGGTAATGTTTGTTGAACTCAATGTATATGCATGCTAAAACTAAAATGGTAGTTTGCTGTGTACCCATTTTTTCCCACCCAAATCATCAGAGTTACAATTGGTGATGCCTCTTTGGTCAATATGCTGAAATAACTATCTACAACTGGCTTTACTTGGCAACATGTTTATCTGCCATTTAATTGCTGCAAATTGATTATGCAATAAAAACTCAAGGTCCTCTCCAAATCTAACCTTTCAGTTTCATTAACCTGATGGCTTGGTATACTGCTCGATTTTCTTTAATGTGTATTTCCTTCTTTGAAGTGTGCGCTGATACATGAAAGATTAGAACCATATTACTTGACTTCACGGATCATACTTCTGTTTTTTGTCGTCTGCGATACATGATATATTATTTTACTTTCAACTTCTATTCATATTACCAATTGTAGGATGCTGCAGAATATGCTGAATGTGAAGCTGTCGTCAAAGATTACCCTCCATTTATAGAGGCAATGAAGAAGAGGGGGATTGATGATATGGATCTAGTCATGGTTGATCCTTGGTTAGTATAACTATGAATAATGATGGTCACTGAACTTATCCTTATTAAACATGTCAATAGCTGTCTTACTGCCCTTGAGTACTTGCTGCAGGTGTGTTGGTTACCACAGTGATGCTGATGCTCCTAGCCGTAGACTTGCAAAACCTCTGATATTTTGCCGGACAGAGAGTGACTGTCCACTGGAAAATGGTTATGCACGACCTGTTGAAGGAATCCATGTACTTGTTGATATGCAAAATATGATAGTAATTGAGTTTGAAGATCGTAAGTATGTCCCCTTGCCTCCAGCTGATCCACTTCGAAACTATACTCCTGGTGAAACAAGAGGAGGAGTTGATAGAAGTGACGTGAAATCCCTTCAAATTGTTCAGCCTGAAGGTCCAAGCTTCCGAATTAACGGGAATTACGTCGAGTGGCAGAAGGTACTTACTTTTGAATCTTTTTAGTATGACTCACTTATTCTTATCATCTTATAAATTGAAATTTAGACAAAATCTTTGTTTAAATTCTGGTTGGCAGTGGAACTTCCGCATTGGTTTCACTCCTAGGGAGGGTTTGGTCATTCATTCTGTTGCCTATGTTGATGGTAGCCGGGGTCGGAGACCTATAGCCCATAGGTTGAGTTTTGTAGAGATGGTTGTGCCCTATGGGGATCCCAACGACCCACATTACAGAAAAAATGCATTTGATGCTGGGGAAGATGGCCTAGGGAAGAATGCTCATTCACTTAAAAAGGTTTCCTTTTCAGTGTTGATTTCTTTTTCAGTTTAAGTTTATTGCACTCTGATCTTTCAGTAAAAAACGCTGCTCTAAGGCACTTTCCATTTCAGGGATGTGATTGTTTAGGATATATAAAATACTTCGATGCTCATTTTATAAATTTTACTGGAGGAGTTGAAACAATCGAAAACTGTGTTTGTTTGCACGAAGAAGATCATGGGATCCTATGGAAGCATCAAGATTGGAGAACTGGCCTCGCAGAAGTTCGAAGATCAAGACGGCTCACTGTTTCTTCTATTTGCACTGTGGCTAATTACGAGTATGGATTCTACTGGCACTTTTATCAGGCAAGTAAAAAGTGCTTTGGCCACTGGTAGAGCATTCCTTATACTTGAACATAGCATTATTTTAGTTTGTATTATCCTCCTTGCTGATGAAGAGATTAAATATAGAATATTAAAGAGAAATTGAACAAAGACTTTAGTTTTAGGAAGCTGAGGGGCCTTTGCCCCGTCGATCCTACTAATTTTTATTTTCCATTATCCTGAAACTTAAGAGTCTTCAATGTTGCAGGATGGGAAAATTGAGGCGGAAGTTAAACTAACTGGAATTCTTAGTTTAGGAGCATTGCAACCTGGAGAATATAGAAAGTACGGTACAACAATTGCACCAGGATTATATGCCCCAGTTCATCAACACTTTTTTGTTGCTCGTATGGATATGGCAGTCGATTGTAAACCTGGAGAAATGCACAATCAGGTATGTGATCTTGTCATTTATAGGTTTCCTATGACACTACCAAACATTGTTTTTTGTTGTCTATACGGTGTAGAGTACACCTGCAGTTGACTTCTCTTCATGACTTTTAAACCTATTTTGAAACTTTATTTTGGCTGTAGCATTGTAATTTTTTTTCTTTCTACGACGCTGTCATATAATGCATGATTGATATTTTTTTGTTTTCCTCTGTTCCCATTCACTTAGGTTGTTGAAGTGAACGTCAAAGTTGAAGAACCTGGAAAGGATAACGTTCACAATAATGCATTCTATGCTGAGGAAACTTTACTTAGATCTGAATTAGAAGCCATGCGTGATTGTGATCCATTATCTGCCCGTCATTGGATTGTAAGCATCCCTACTGTCTCAGCTATTAGAAATTTGTTTGTATTATTTTATGCAATTTTATTTTACCACGTTCAACTTAAGTTTTACTAGTTGATCACCTTTGGAGGAAGGAGATTTTCTTTCCTTCATTGTGTACACGTTTCAACTTTTCCTAAGCTAAAATCTATTCTTGGCAGGAAACTGTTTGAAAGTGTTGATTATTATTCTTCCAGTAATTTTTTCTTCCTATAATTTCTAGCCTGCCCAAAAATCTATAATTATCATCTAGATTATGCGGTGCCTTGTTTCATTCAATATTGCAGATAAGGAACACAAGAACTGCTAATCGGAGTGGACAGCTTACAGGCTACAAATTGGTACCTGGTTCGAACTGTTTGCCATTGGCTGGTCCAGAGGCTAAGTTTATGAGAAGAGCTGCATTTTTGAAGCATAACCTATGGGTTACACAATATGCACGTGGGGAGGATTTCCCAGGAGGAGAGTTTCCTAACCAGAATCCACGTGTTGGGGAAGGCTTGGCTTCTTGGGTGAAGCAAAACCGTTCTCTGGAAGAAAGTGATATCGTCCTCTGGTTAGTTTCCATTATACCTTTCAAAATTATCTAATTTTTGTTACATGACACTTTTTATGAACACAAAACAGTGCATTTTGTTGTTGGCCAGTAGGAGCTGCAATTTATTTTGTATAAGGCTATCTTTTGCTCCTCAACTAGAGACGTGTCATCTAGATTCAAATATCAATGAAATATTGTCTCTTTTGCTCTCTTTCAAACAATAATTTGACTTCAAAGCCGGCTCTTATTCTTTTATGTTCAGTTGCTGCTAGTGTCAGAGTTTCTTTTGTTTCACTGTATTAACCTTTGAACTTGATACTTACTAGTTATTGATATCACCTTTCATGATTACTAATCATCCTCCTCCATTACATTTTAATGACCAAAAAGAAAGTCAAATATTAGATGTCTCCTTGATTTCATTTATTTTATCTTCTTCATGTAGGTATGTTTTTGGAATTACACATGTTCCTCGGTTGGAAGACTGGCCGGTTATGCCAGTGGAACACATTGGTTTCGTGCTTCAGGTATGCTATGAGGATGATATTGTAAATCAGTCAGTTGCAATACTCACTTCTTGTAGTATTTTTTAGAAATAATATCCTCTAGCAACTGATGATTTGTTATTACCCAAATTTTGGTTTTCAGAAAATTGTTTTTACTGTTTTAGATTCTCTGGAAGAGTAACACGTGCCTCCTGTAATTATGCTTATACTACAATCATGCATCTTGAATTATGATATCACTTGTACCAAAAAAAAAAAAAAAAAAAAAAGAAAAGAAAAGATATGATATCTCTTCCTCCTATCCCAGACCTCAAAATCAGTTCTCCTTAGGCCTTGAATTCGTACTCCATGCTTTAGAATTTTTTTTTTTTTCACCGGTGGAATTTTGTTAGTTCCTATTTACCAAGTCTTTTGATATTGTTGGGTGTGGATGCAGCCGCATGGATTCTTCAACTGCTCTCCTGCAGTGGATGTCCCGCCGCCTGCTGCTTGCGAGATGGAGGCGAAGGAGAATGATGTGAAAGACAATGGTGTAGCCAAGTCTATTTCATCTGGTCTAATGGCTAAGCTCTGATAAGTCAAGTCCCTCACTCTTGTTTGTACGAAAATCTGTACTCCATTTTCGTGGAAGCAATATTTGATCTAGGTGTGCATGTACATAGTGGATTCAACTCTTATTTAGTCCAGTTCTATGCTTTGAGACCTCTTTTAAATTTGTATAAGACTGACCAAGTATTGGTTTGTTTGTGACTTTGGATTCAACCCTTGCTTGTGTATATTCCCATTGGGTTATTTGCTTTTCATTGCTTTATTTATTTATTCGGAACTTTCCCTACTTTGAAAGTCTTGTAACCACCACCACCTTTATTTTTTATGCGACATCATCATCTATGTTTTTTTAATGTAAAGTGGAGGTATGACTTGGGAATCATTCATTTTCCTACTCCCTTCCTCCCGTCAACACCTTACGTGCTTTATCATTCTTGACTTCCAGGGGCGTTGAATACGGCAAAAGATTGAAAATTTTATTCGCAACTTTAGCAATGTCAAGGAAAATACTAATTTCCCTGTCAGAAATAAATAGTCTGATTCAAAT
Organism: Penstemon newberryi var. newberryi; assembly: GCA_030819805.1. NCBI lineage: Eukaryota > Viridiplantae > Streptophyta > Magnoliopsida > Lamiales > Plantaginaceae > Penstemon > Penstemon newberryi. The sequence continues at coordinate 4,164,852 of JAUALY010000008.1, forward strand.
TGTTTCATTTTAGTCCAGAAAACACTTCATAAACTACTGACTTTGATTTAAAATAATACTTCGACTTTCTTATAACTTCTGCTCAAGATAAAAATATCACTTACTATTTGATATTTTAATATGCACCAATATATTATATTATATTCCATACATATTGAGGATTTTAGGTATTTAACATTGAAAACTGAAATAAATAGGTCACCTCTATCAAAGTGGTTAGTGCAATAATAAAATCACGACAGCTCCAATTCTTTTGTATTAGGTAGTCACTACTACTATTTTTATGTCAAAGAAAAAAACACTAGTAAGAGAAGAGAAGTCAATGCTAAACAAGCAAGTCAATATTAAATGTTAGTAGTTAGATTCTTGGTCCTATCCCTCCCCAATTTGAATATTTTTTTATATCATGCAAAATTGTAGGCAAGAGCTTTTTTTTCTTTTTCCTTTTTTTTGTTGAGAAAGTGGTTGAATAAAAAAAAATAGGAATATATTTGCATCTTATGTGAGAAGGTATTTTTTTTAAATGTAAATCAATTCTAGTCAAAGTAAATGATGAGGAAAATATAAAAGAAAAAGACCATATTACAAATTTTCACATTCCTCAGCCACTGATCGTTATTCCATTTTAATCCATTTCCTTTCCAAAATCTCTCCGTCTTTTCCTACTCTCGCAGCTGAATTGAATATTGTATAAAATCTTGAACCCAAATGGTAGTTGCAGCAATAATGGCGGTTGTTGAAGAAGAAAAATCACTCCAAGAAGTACTTTCCCTCCCAATACTCCTAGCTGACCGGGTCATCAAATCAACTCAAGAATCCGAATCCTTCAAACCCGAAAACTCAGACCTCGCCCACCAAATTACCCAACTCTCTCAGCTCCTCCGCTCCGCCGCCCGCCTCACCACCTCCACCGCCGCCATTTACGACCGCCCCATTCGCCGCGTAACAACCGACCTCACCAAAACCCTCGACCGGGCCCTAACCCTGACCCGAAAATGCCGACACAAGAAAACCAACGTCCTTCGCCACGTCCTTTCCATCACCACAGCCGCAGATTTCAAAAAGGTTTCAGCTTTACTTGACTCTTCATTAGCTGATATTAAATGGGTTCTTTCCATTTTCAGTCAGGAGTATGATAATGGGACTATAAATCTGTCTTTGCCTCCAATTGCTAGTAATGATCCTATGTTAGCTTGGGTCTGGTCTTACATAGCTGCTGTGCAAATGGGCCGGGCCGAAGGTGCTCATGAGCTTGCCATTTTGGCCCGGGATAACGATAGGAATAAGAAGATTATAGTGGAGGAAAATGGGATACCTCCCCTTTTAAAGTTGTTGAAAGAAAGTAGTAATATTGATGCATTAAACGCTGTTGCAAGTGCTTTGTGTAATTTAGCGGATAATCAAGATCGTGTGAGTAGGATCGTTAGTTCGGGTGGGGTTCAGGTGATTGCCAAAGCATTGGGGGAGGCGCCTATGAGGGTTCAGGTCACGTTGACAAATTTGGTCTCGAAAATGTCAGAGGCGGGCTTAAATGTGCAGGAGGAGTTTGGGAGGGAAAACGTGACCAGGCCACTTGTGAGCCTTTTGGGTATGGATGTGAATTTGGAGGAGTTTAAGGAAGTGAGTTCGCAGAGTACTGTCAATAACTTGCACTCGCTTGTTCAGATTAATAAGGAAATGACGAAAAAAAGTTTTGAATGGAGTAAGAATTATCATAGTAATAAGAAGGACAAGGAGAGGGAAGCGGAGTCACCGGAGGTGAAATCGAGCCTTAAAGTGAGTTGTGCGACTGCCTTGTGGAAATTGGCTAGGAGGAGTTTGTTAAATAGTAGGAAGATTACAGAGACTAAAGCCTTGCTTGTATTGGCGAAGATAATCGAGAAAGAGAGAGGAGATTTGCAGATTAATTGTTTGATGGTGGTGATGGAGTTGGCAGCAGTTGCCGAGTCTAATGCTGATTTTAAACGAGCGGCTTTTAAGCCGACTTCACCAGCTGCCAAGGCTGTGTTCGATCAACTTTTGAGGGTGATAAACGAGGATACAAGTGTGCTTATAGTGACTCCCGCTATTAAAGCTATTGGGTGTTTGGCAACTATGTTTCCTGCAAAAGAGACGAGAGTAATTGAGCCTTTGGTAGCTCAACTTGCTCATCGTAGCACCGATGTTGCTGCAGAAGCGGCTAAAGCTTTAGGGAAGTTTGTATGTGAGGGTAATTTTAATAGAAAGGAACATTCTAAAGCGATAATCGAGTTTATTGGGGTGCCGAAGCTTATGAATTTGCTTAGAAGCAATGATAGAGTTCAGTTGCGTTTGCATGAGCTTATATTACTATGTAATCTTGCTATAAACGTTGGTAACAGCAAGTCTCTTGAACAAGCTAGAGCTCTTAGTGTGTTAGAGGGTGCAGCTCGGCACGTGATTTCACAGCATCCGGAATTGAGAGAACTATTTGCTAAGGCCATTCATCAGCTTACTCTTTATCAGGCTGGTGCTCACACTCATAGACAGGCCTAGAAGAGAGACTGATGGATGATTATCGAGCATGTTCGGATTTTAGTGAAACTAGCTATACATAATTCTAATCAAATATAATGTGGTTATCTGTATATTTTGTGGTAGTATATTGCTGAATTTCTTTTGGTAACCATATTGAAAAAGAGTATTATATAGTTAATTTTTTCTGTTAATATTCAAATCCTGGATTGTTCTTGGTTTATTCAGAGCCAGAGTATTCTTTTATAATTCATTCTTGTCCAACTTTAGTGTTAGATCTGACTTAATTTCTTTCGAGGTGCATCTGATACATTTAGTGGAAATCTCGCTTCGTGGAGATTCGAACGTGAGTTCGCTACATTATAAAATATTAGTATTTTATTGTCACATTGAATTCTACATTAACCGCAAAGCTCTTGATGTAAGATTCTTCGTGGAGTCATCATCTTAAGGCTATTTAAAAAAAAAATGTGAAAGTGACAACGGAAGGTTCTTGTTTGGGGTCCATAAAAAAATGTCATAAACTGATAAAAAAGTATTCAACTAATGTAAAATGACAATACAGAAAATCAATATGGTCCATCCCTGTCCTTGCTTCTTGAATAGTATCGGACCATAGGTAGACCTGGATTGATTATCATTTATCAACATGTTTTTCAAGCATGTTGAAAATTCATCTCAACTCTTTCCATAATTATTCATTGTTTATATAAAGGAATATTTTTAAATATATACAAGGAACATAGTGCAGGTTCAGGTGATAGGAGAGATAGACATTAATTGGTCCAATGTATATAGTATATTAATATCAACAACCAGACATTATAAAAGATTGTTTCTTAGAGTTCCGTTTATTTTAAATTTCCATTTCAATTTCTGTTTTTTGGGTTATTTTAGCTAAGGTCTTCTTAGTCAGTTCAGGTTAGTGCATAGATTATGTCTTTTCGAAATTTTATATTGAATTTACAGATCGCCTGCAAAGAAGAATTGCTAACACAAGAAATCGAACCTAAATATTACAAGCATTACTAATTGAACCAACCTTCTTTGGCTCCATTTATTAGAAGAAAGAAGAAAAGAAAAAAAGAGCCTTGTTGACTATAATTTCCATTTAGTAAATTTGGCATCAGTTGAGATATATATAATTCAGACAAACTTCCATAACTTTGTTTGTGGACTTCATTATATTCCCATATACTTCGTCCTGATAACAAAAGTATTTGTTTCATTATTCGTGTGTTGGTCCTTCGTCCATATGTCGTAATTCGCAAGGTTGGGCTTTCATATGTCACGTGTTGGGTTTGTTTTTAATCCATACATTCATAACACGTGAAAGGTGAGTGTTGAAACAAATGTCCCACATGGATTGAAAATCATAGGTAAGTTCACCTTATAAGGTCTTGGACAATCCTCAAATTATAAGCTAACTTTTTAGAAGAGTTAAACTCAAGTCATTTAATGTGGACTTAACCCAATTATTATAGTAAACATTCAAGTGAGAAAATCCCTAAATTAAACTACTTTGATCAATCAGTCTAGAAGACCTCAGTTACACTTTCAGAAGTCTAGGAGGGAAAAAAAAAATGTCAAATAATGACTTTCTTTGTGCATTATTTACATGTTGCAAGAATCATAGGTGACTTCGTATAAATTTGAGAAGTTAGTTAGCTAGTGGTAGTTAATTGCTACTCAAAATGTCAATTCCACTTATACAGTACTTAGTGAAAATAGCGCTTTTTTTTACTGGTTTGATTTCACACTTCCGACTCAAAAAAATCTCATATGGCTTTTTCCTCGATTTCAGATGAGCCATGACAAAAAAAAAAAAAAAAAATTTAGGTCCTTCAACTTTTACAGGTCCATGGGATCATAATACTTTATTTTTCAGCTAGTAAATTACATCATATATCTTTATTGTACCCGTAATTTCAGTCCACTTGTCCGTAATTTTTATCCCTATTTCATCGGTCTTCATTAAAATGATCAGAAATTGAAAATTGTGCACTATTGTTTGCCCCTACAAAAAAGATGCAATAACTTTCATTCACAAAAAAATTGTTTGCACAGTTGACAATATTTGGACAACGATGTAATTTTTGGCTAAATACGGACTGAAATTACGGGAAAGTGAACTGAAATTGTGGCTACAAAACAGATATATGATGAACTTGCTCGCCAAAAAACCAAATGTCTGATCTCATGTCAATGAGAAAGTTAAAAGACGTAAAATGAAGATTCTATTGCTTTTATTTCATGTACTTGGTACTCAAAGGTCAAATGTCCAGTACGTACCAGGCGAAGACATGACACAGATAAAAAGGCGCGGCACTGAACATTAATGATCAACACTTAGGATTAAAGTGAACCAAAATATCAAAGGGACATAAAAAAAATGTTGAGTGATTTTGCTTTTTTCTTGCCTTTTAACTCTTTTTCTTTTACTTTTTGATAAAACTGAGTTCTTGGTAGGTGCTTCTCTCCAATATTAGATGTTCATCTTATAACTATGTCTTAAATTATTTTCTCAATTGCACCTTAAACTGAACTTTCTAATTGCACCTTATTGTTGCTGAAATATCACGTATTGATGAATTGGAGCAAAAATAGAAAATAATCGAAGCTCATGTTTCGTATTGGACTCCTTTTGACATGTTACACTCCTATGGTCATAGAATCGCTTAACATCACAATCCGAAAACCTCTCGACAACGCGCATGCTACCGCCAATGGAACATAGTTTCCATCATATATCAAATTCCTTAGTTAATATATTTTCTGTAAATGATGCTAGCTAGATTTGTTAGAGTTCCACGTAATGCAGAACATCTATTACCTGTCAATTTCTAGCCTTTTTATTAGCCTTACCTTTTTCACGCATAACACGAAATTGTAAAAGTTCAAACCTATTGTAATGGAGGTAATTAAAGAAAAGAAAAATCTATTGGGAAAAATTTCACTTGAATTGACAAGAGCCTTGAGCACATTTAACTATCAAAGTTGTTAACAACTTCTCATAATTAGATGACTACTTTTGGACCACAAAAGAAATTCACCCTTCATAAAAGATGAAACATTGTTTTCCAATCTTCAAACCAATACAAATGAGTGAAAAAAAATCAAGAAAACACACACCAAAAAGAAAAAAAAAAAAAAGAAGGAATAAAAGATTTTTTACCTTAAAACTTCCCATACAAATTTCCCTAAATCTATCAACATATATCTATCTTTGTATGTATATGTATAGGGTAAAAAACCAATCTTTACAGTTTAATTATATTTGATTGAAAACATCCAAATCTTCCCCTATTAACTCTTGAGACATTGATGTTGTAGCAAAGTTACTAAAACCATCTGAACTCTGATTATGATGACTTTGCCATGGATTTGGCTTCTTTTCTTCGATTTGAATCCCGCTAAACTGAAACTGAAACACAGAATCAAGCTTGTTTTCTTCATCCCATAAAAATGTATTAGGATTCAAGCTTGAGCTCCCTTTTGCTGCTTCATTCATCATGACAAATGCACTTAACTTTTCGGAACAATTCGTATCTTTCATGTTTTTGTGATCCAAATTTGTCAAATTCGGCATTGAGTTGAATTGACAAATGGAATTAACTGGAGTGAGAAAATTCGAAGGATCAATGCTTGCTTGGAATTCAGACAAGAATAGAGGATCATATATTTGTTTCCCTCCATCAATGCCAAATAGGCTGTTTGCATTCCACGTTTGTTGCTCGACTCGAGTACTCGTGGTTGCTAAATTTCGAAGAATTTGAGGTTGTGAAATCTGGAGTGAAGGCGATGAGGAGTCCATACAATCTTTCTTTTTGGTAATCGGCTTGTGTGTATTTGGATCAATGCCTTGCTTCATTAGCTTCTTCTTTAGGCTTGAGTTCCAAAAGTTTTTAATCTCATTATCTGTTCTTCCTGGCAATTGTGTAGCGATTTGAGCCCACCTGATATTTTGGAGGCCAAGAACCATAAAAATAATAATAATTCAGAATAAAAGTCCCACATGGATTGATTGTGTGTGTATATATATATATATATATATATAAAGAATGAATGAATTAACCTACCTGTTGCCAAGAAGTTGATGGAGATTGATGATGAGATTCTCTTCTTCTTGAGAAAACATTCCTCTCTTAAGATCAGGCCTCAAGTAATTAATCCATCTTAGCCTACAGCTCTTTCCACATCTTTCCAGACCTGCATTAATTAATTAATTACAATTAATTAAAAACAGAGAAGAGAGAAGAGAGAAGAGTAATGTAATTAATTAATAGAATAATTTGGGATGATTTAATTAAAGACGACCTGCTAATTTGGGGACAGAGCTCCAACAACCGAGGCCGTATCTGGTAATGTAATTGTACAATTTCTCGTCTTCTTCCGGAGACCATAAGCCTTTCCTCAGTTTCTGCTTCACAAAACAAGAATGCCGCCCCATTCTTTTTCAATCTCTCTTATTAATCCATCCTACCTAGTACCTACCTAACTAATATTCATTCAAATCTAACATCTTATATATATATATTTAAAAATATATTTAAAAAATTTAAACAGATTTAACAGAAAATCATACTTAGGATTTAAGTAATAAATATGAGAAAGAGAGAGGAATTGGTGAAGCAATAAAGTGATTTCTAAGCAAATTCTGGTGCGTACTGCTTTAATTTACATTGGACTGGATTGGAATTTAAGATAACTCTATCTAAAGGAAATAAATAGTGAAGGGAGTATAAAAAAAGAACATATATATATATATATATATATATAAATTGTTTTCTAGCTAGTATAATAATACTGATATTTATACGACGTTTAGTTTATACAGTATAACTGGAGAGTGACTTGGGCGATAATTACATTACATGTATGTATCATTTTCCTACTTTAAGTTTACTAAACACGCGTCTAGTGCTAAGGGACCTTTCATTTAGTTTCATAAATTAATCAGATACTATCTGTGGGCATTACTTTATTACAGTACTGGACCATATAATTTAATTTGTTTATCTATCATTTTCTGGAAACAATATTGGAAGCAGTTTTTTTTGTTATTATTGGTACTTGTAACGTTTTCGGGACCTCTATCTATCTATCCAAATAAATAAAAATATATTATAGTTGGCAGTGTGTTTCACAAACTAGTCCATCTCTTGATTTTTCACTTCAGTTATTAGACTTAAATCACTTTCGCTATCATATACTATATTACATGCATGAGAAACTCTTGTCACGACAATATAATTTGAATCAAGTTATGTATTATACTCAAACTTTTGTTCACTAAAATAAAATTATGGAGCACTAACTATATCATCAGCATGCCGACACAAGTACCATGCCAAAAAGTGTAAAAGTAATAAAACCAATCATCATATATAAAATGTGGATATCATTTAAATTGTAATTAAAAATGCTTTTTTGAGATGATGTTGAGTGTGCTTTTATGTAGACATTTTTTGTTGCTGGGGAAAAGAGGAACCGAAAGCTACGTACAAGAGATTTAGTTAGAAATGTTCCAAACGTATAGGTATGCTATACTAATTAATTTAAGTGATCATTTTCTTCACCTTAGATTTCAATGTATCATAATCAAATTTGGTAAGCCAGTCCACAGTAAAAGATAATGATAGTTTTAACTTTTTTATTTTTTAAATCTTCTACACATATAAAAAGCACGGGAAAAAGTTCTTGAATTTTTTGTGTAGACTAGTATACCCTTATTTAAATTTTACTATGATACTTAATATAAATGAAAAAATAGGAAGAAAAAAAAAACATATTAAAGTAGCATACTTCTACATAAACTCTAATAACAAGTATACTTCAATCTAAACAACTATTTTCCATATATATTAGGCACAATTAATCAACATATTTTCAATTTGCTATTGAATTGTATTATTATTCATTGTATGCAAAATCATGTTTGAATTTCAAAAATAAATAATTTATTAAACCATAGTTTCGGTAATTAATTTTACTTAAAAATTTATAACGGTTCAAGTTAGAAATGACGATTCATCAGTTATTGCATGCAAATTCAGATTTGAAGTTTAAAAAATTAATAGTTTATTAAATAATTCATGTTGATTTTTTTATTCTAATTAAAATTTTGTATTCTACATTTGTATATTTTGGGTATGACAGATGTATTACGGCAACAAAATTTGGACAAGATGAACAAAAATGAAAAGAAAAACCCATATATGTTAATTCTAAACATCAATCACATTATAAATAACTACTGTAAAAGATATTTTTTAACGGCAATTATTGCTATGTTACAAATTAAAAGAAAAGATGAATATAGTCATCATGAAATTAATTTAAGACCAATAAAAAAAAAAATGAAAAAGTCATTTTGCTGTGGATCCACGAAAATAAAGCTAATCATAGTTTTCCTATGTTCCACGCAAAGTTGAGAAAAATTATAAAATAAATCATCGTATTAAATAAATAAGATAGATTAAACCATAATTTTTATCATATACAGAAGACGAATATGTGTAAATAAAAATGTTTCAACTTTGACTAATTTGTCATATTCAAGTAGTTAATCTGTTTATACTTATTATATAAATTTATTACACAAAAAAAATTTATTAATAAGACAAAGGATAATGTATCATATTTGATGTGTCATTCATGGGCTGATATTTAATTAATGACAAATAAGTAATTGAAACTTTCACTAGTCGTAAAAATTTTGCGATTAAAAAAAATATATTTATCAATAGAAAGTTAGGTGTAGTAGTTACTATAACTTAATGATACATAACATCTGTTAGAGTTACTACGTCAAAATGGATATAAATGAATACTAACAAAAATAAAATTCAAATTAATAAGGAAGAACAAATTAAAAACAAAATCGCCACATGATATATTGATATATATGTCATATACAAGAAAAATATGACATGTATACCTATCACACGGGTTCATTATATATCTAACACATCAGGTGTGTGTCAAAGATAAAAGTTACAAAAACTAGACTTGGTAGAGACATGTGTTGGACATTGATTCGATTCTTTTTAATCAGTATTTCTATTATTGGTTCTCTCAATTTCTTAAAATTTATTTATTTGGTTATTATTATTTAATTCATTATTTCTTTTTACTGATCACTATTTGATTGGGTTTTCACAATCGATCATTGCTAAATTGGAAGTTAAACAATAATAAGCAAAATTTACAAATAAAATTGGCTAAATTATAGGCACATTTTTAATTAAATTAAATGTAAGAAACAAAAACATAAGAAGCGAGGAAAAAATTGGTTCGGATCAATTTTCTGTTTTGAATTTTCAAGTTAGAGTTTTGGAGAGTCTCAAAGAGTCAAAGTTTCCAGAAATTTCGGTATCAAATTTATTTGGATTGCTATTAAAATTTGTGGTCAACATATGGATAATTGGATGCACTGGGAAAGGAAAATTGAGATTTGTATCCTTATGTTTGAGAACTATAGCCATAGCATGTATTTTAGAGGTTTCTTAAATAGTAGTATTTATTGTGAAATATACATATTATGTGGATGCCAATGGTAATTTACCATTCAAGATATAAGGTGGCTATGCAAGATCCTTCCACTTGGTGAAACAAAACAACAACACATAACACAATATGTGTCAAAGCAAGAACAAGTGTGGCAAGGCAAGAACAAATGGATGCTTCTAAGTATAGCCATGTATCACAATGCATGAGAAGCCATCCATCACTTTCCTTTGTAAGACATGTGTGAAGCCACCCATCAATCTTCTTTGTATGACATGTGTGATCTTGAACTCCTATAAATAGATGAGTTCATTTTGTAATAAGAACAAGAACAACTACATAATCTTATATCTCCCTTTACATATTACTTTGCTTACACAACAATTTCATCCCTTTTATCCTAAGTTTTATAACACGTTGTCAGCACGAACTTGCTCCATAACTCGATTTCCCGAAGTTTAGCTTGACCACTAAAATATATCACACAAACAAAAAAGAAATGAGGCCAACACTTTGAAAGGCAGATTTTCGGATTTGCACAAAATAGCTTATGTTTTTCACTCATTCCGACCATTTCCACCGTTGGATCATCCTCAAATTTTAATCGAAGGTTCCCCACACCAGCCTTTTCATTCTGACCGTTCGGATCGTCCTTACAACGTTTGTAGGTGACACGGCATCCATCAGAAGTTGACGAAAAAAAAGGGTTGAGGAAAGTAACAATTTGCCTCTATCCGAAAGGATTAAAATCGACAAACAAGTAATATGCATACTTTATTATACGTAGTATAAATAACTTGAAATTTGAATTAATATGCATACTTTATTATACATAGTATAAATAACTTGAAATTCGAATATGAACAAATTATTTTCGGCTTGAAAGAAAGCCTAATAAGTTTTGAGCTTGAAATAAAACTTTAAAGTTTAAGCTTGAAAGAAAGCTTCGAAAATCTTAGACTTGAAAGAAAGTCTCAGCGAAAAACTCAAACCCGAAGTTTTGAGTATATTTTCGGCTTGAGCCTACTATATTTATGCCATAGAAAAATGGCAAATATTACCAAGCTCGAGTTCGCTGCCCTTGACATTTCCGGAAAGAATTATTTGTCATGGGTTCTTGATGTTGGCATTCATTTGAGTGCAATGAACCTCGAAAATGCTATCAAAAAGGGAAATGAGGCAACCGAACAAGAAAAGGCAAAGGCTATGATTTTCATTCGCCATCACATCCATGAAGGGCTTAAATCTGAATATCTTGGGGAAAGATCCCGCTGCCCTATGGGAAAGCTTGGAGGAAAGATATGATCACCAAAAGAGTGTGATACTCCCAAAAGCTCGATATGAGTGGATGCACCTGAGGCTGCAAGATTTTAAAACAGTGAATGAGTATAACTCCGCAATGTTCAAAATTGTATCTCAATTGAGATTGTGCGGAGATAATATCACTGATGAAGATATGTTAGAGAAAACATATACTACTTTTCATGTCTCTAATATGCTCCTGCAGCAGCAATATCGTGAGAGGAATTTTAAGAAATACTCTCAATTGATTTCATGCCTTCTTGTGGCCGAACAAAATAATGAATTGTTGATGAAAAATCACAACTCCCACCCCACCGGTTCCCAAGCATTTCCAGAAGTAAATGCAAATGCTTCATTCCCAGAAGTGAATGCAAGTAATTATGGAAACTATCATGGTCGTGGTCGTGGACGCGGCCGTGGTTATAGTGGCGGCTCTGGAAGGAACCGAGGTGGTCCTAATAAAAGGACTGCACCGTACCACTCAAAGGGAAACAATAATAAATATGAAAAAGGGAAGGGTACTAAAAGGTACAAAAATGATACTTGCTATATGTGTGGAGTTAAAGGACATTGGTCTCGTACCTGTCGTACGCCAAAACATCTTGTTGATCTTTATCAAGCTTCTATAAAAGAAAAAGAAAAAGAAGCTAATTTTATCAATACAGTTGAAACCACTCATTTGGATGTTGCCGATTTTCTCATTGAGCCCAGCAGTGCTTATGACGACAATGAAAAAGTCCAGAATGAATTACTTGATGGCAATGGAAAATGAACTTGTCATTTTGTATTATGTATCTTAATGTTTTTTTTATGTGTATATATATATATATATATTTATATATATCTAAATATATACAAATTTTGACCAATGTATAAAAGGCATGTTTTCTAACTTATATCTCATTATCTTTATGTTATAGAAAAATGAAAAATAACGTTGATGTGAGCAATGGAGATATTTGTTTGGTTGACAGTGGAACCACACACACGATTCTTCGAGATGACAAATATTTCTCAAAATTGAAATTAGCAAAGGCTAATGTAAGTACAATTTGTGGTACTACAAAATTAATTGAAGGCTCCGGAAGAGCCAATATAATATTGCCCGGGGGTACAAATATTTTGATAAAAGAGGCGTTGTACTCTCCGAAATCCAAAAGAAACTTGTTAAGTTTCAAAGATATACGTTTGAATGGATTTCATATTGAGACCATGAATGAGGGGAATATGGAATATCTTTGTATCACATCCATGATTTCATGCCAGAAGCATGTAAATGAAAAACTCCCAGTTTTCTCATCGGGTTTATATTATGCGACCATAAGAATTTTTGAATCAAATGTTGTATTGAACCGGAAGTTCAATGATTCAAAACTTTTCTCGCTTTGGCATGACCGACTTGGCCACCCGGGAGCAATTATGATGCGTCGAATAATAAAGAATTCAAGCGGGCATCCTTTAAAGAACCAGAAGATTCTTTTGCCGCAAGAAAATGTGTGTGTGGCATGCTCACAGGGGAAATTAATCATCAGACCGTCTCCTATGAAGATTGGTGTTGAATCCCCAATGTTTTTACAACGAATTCATGGAGATATATGTGGGCCTGTAGATCCACCTTGCGGACCTTTTCGTTATTTTATGGTCCTAATAGACGCATCTTCGAGATGGTCTCATGTATGCCTATTGTCAACGCGTACAATGGCTTTTGCTAAGCTTCTTGCTCAAATTATAAAATTGAGGGCACAATTCCCTGATTATTCGATAAAGACAATCCGTCTTGATAATGCCGGTGAGTTTACATCTCAGGCATTTGATGATTATTGCATGTCAATTGGAATTGATGTTGAACATTCTGTTACTCATGTTCATACCCAAAATGGCCTAGCTGAGTCATTTATAAAGAGGTTACAATTAATTGCTAGACCTTTACTTTTGAGATCAAATTTACCCACCTCTGTTTGGGGACATGCAATATTACATGCTGCTTCACTGGTCCGGATTAGACCAAGTTCATTCGAGGCGTATTCGCCATTGCAGCTTGGACAGGCCAGCAGCCTGATATTTCTCATTTGAGAATTTTCGGATGTGCGGTTTATGTTCCGATATCACCGCCACAACGAACAAAAATGGGTCCACAAAGACGACTTGGGATCTACATTGGTTTTGATTCCCCGTCTATTATCAGATATCTTGAGCCCCTGACGGGTGATATGTTTAAAGCAAGATATGCTGATAGTATTTTTAATGAGACAGTATATAAGATTTTGTTAATCCTTTTTCTTTTAATCCTTTTTTCTTAAACTTTTATCTCTCTTTTCTTATATTCTATACAAATTAAGCGAAAGCCTTTCAGATAGGGAACGATCGATCGAGTGCATCTCTGTTGATCACTTTATAACTTACCTTGTTACCATTCAAGCTTTTGGAGTCGAATTAATTTCTAAAACTTCTATCACATAAAGTAATGTTTTGAACAAAATTTACGCTCCTAAATATTGAAAAGTGAATTTGGCAAATGAAACAAACACGGCTTTTATTTTTGTAAGGTTGTCCCTCCACGGCTCCATCCTTCTTTTACCTTCATTTATTTTGAGTATATCCAAAAATTTATTAAAGTAAATCCACTTTTTTAAAAACTTAAATATGTATTAACCTAAAGTAATGATGTACTCCCGTTGATTCAATAATATTTTTTGTGTTGAAAAGGTATTTATTCTTAAAATTTCACAAATTAGTGAAAAACTTCGCACTGAATTATCAAACATTCAATTTTCAGTTTTTTTTGCTTTCCATTTTATTTTTTTAAGTTTCCTTCTGAATCGAAAATAAGAACCTACCCTCCTCTTAATTAATAGTTTAATAATTATATTTTATTTTGTAAAAGTTCACCGATCTATGTTACACTTGTAAAATGACATTTCACCCCCTTAACATAACCTTTTAATTTCATTAAATAATGATATAATTCTACTAGTTCTAATTTTTTTTATATTCAAAAGGTAACTAAACTGTATTCTTTCTATTTTTTGCAATGTTACTTAAAAACTCTGACATGAAATCAAATATGATGAACGATCTAACTTTTCTTTTCCACTCAGACCATCTCTAGTGACTCTTCAGCCTAAGTTCAGCTTCCCCTCAGATTCCAAGTTCAGCTTCCCCTTTCTTTTTCATAGTCATCTCTAATGACTCAATCTATCAATTCTATTTAATTTCAATCCCTATTTTTTTGCACTGTCACTTAATGATAATAATAAATTGTATTTAAGTTTCTTACAATGTTCCCCTCAGATTCCAAGTCCAACTTCCCCTTTCTTTTTCATAGTCATCTCCAATGACTCAATCTATCAATTGTATTTAATTTCAATCCCCATTTTTTTCCACTGTCACTTAATAATAATAATAATATATTGTATTTAAGTTTCTTACAATGTTATTAAATTTACAGATTATTAATGTTAAATTTCTTAAATTAAAGTTATGTTATTTTAATGTTTAATTTTTAATAATTAAATTTTATTTAAGTTTCTTAAATAAAGGTTACATTTTTAAAATTAAAATAAATATTTTTAAAATTAATCATAAATTAAAGAAAATTTTTATTTAAAAAAAAGAAAGAATTTTATTAACTAAAAATAAATAAAACAAAAAACAAAAATCCTTGACTTCAAGATTCAAGGGATGGGGCAAGCCAACCTTGGCTTGCTACACACCTTGGAGCAATGGGTGGTTGGATTCAATGGACCTTCCCTTGAAATCAATGGAGATGGCCATCTCCATCCCTTCAAGGGGGAAGCTTGGTCATTGGAGATGACATCACTTATCATATTCATATTTCCTTCTCCCAAGAGCTCGTACACAACAATAACGCAGAACAATTATTTGATATATCTGTTGTACGAATGAATTATTTTTTCATATAAATATATGAATGATATCATGAATTTAATTTCTCGAGATTAAATTTTATCTTCGTCATATACTGCTTTAGATTATCCGTGTGCACGGGCATCAATATAATTTATCATCATCGGCTTTGTTTGTTGCTAATTTATGTGCAACAGATGGAGACCCAAAAAAGAAACAACTTCCATAAGGTAAACATGTTGATGCAGCGTACGTAGTGAGAAAGAAAAATATGTTCAAATACTCGTTGATTTTTTATTAAGAATATCGTGAATTGAAGGAATTCAATAACTCGTTAATTCTATAAAGAATACCGCGAAATTGAAAAACTCAAATTCTGATATAAGCAAAAACTAAACTAAATTTTTTCCCAAGTTTTACAATCACTATATAAATAAGAAAAAAAACCCTAGAAGTATAAATTAATAAAAATTACCAAAAGGTCCCTAAAATATCAAAACTTATAAAAGACCTAATAAACTCTTAATTTGGGCTTTTCACAGCCTCTTCGTCAATTTTGAGTCGTACTGCACCACATATGATCAAGACAACATGATTTATAAGAATCAGAGCAAAATATTATATTTGATGAGTTAATAATGCATGTAATTGTTGTATAATCATATGAGAACATAAACATAAAGAAATATAATCATTTTTACCTGTTGAACTTTTTCTACTTCTTTTGGTGAGAGTTTGGTTTCTAGATACACTATTTTTGTCCTCAGTGTCTATAAGTTGTAATATAGGCTATATTTTTCAAGTTGTGTATAAATCAAAGTTTAACTATAGGCTATATTTTTCAAGTTGTGTACAACTCAAAGTTTAAATATAGACTCTATTTTTCAGTAGTGTACAACTCAAAGTTTAACTAGATTACCAAATTAATGTAAACTAAATTAAATATTAACATGGACTTTTTCATAAATATTATTTCAACGAATATACATTTTCTATTGTAAATTGAAGACAAGTTTAAATTTCCGCTTTACTTTATTGATTCATTTCAATAATGTTAAAGGCGCTCGATTTTTAACACTAATATAATCATATACAATAATTATCAATTTTCACTAAGATAAATGGAAATGGATGTGCTGACATACTTGCAAAGAAGACACATGAGATCCAAGAGCCCATCACTGTCTGGGATGAACCCATTGCGGATGTTCTGCCTCTTCTCTTGGAGGAAGGATTGTAGCGTTTTTGTTTCTTTCCTTTGAATCGGAAAAAAATAAAATAAGAAATCATATACAATAACATTTCGACTAATTTATGTGATATCGTGCACATAGCGTATACTAATTTTTTTAATAGAGCATCCGATCCATTTGAAATTCATCAATGATTGGGAGCCCGCGTACAAAAAATCGACAAGTGACACGTCGAAAGAAAAAAATTTAGTCTTAACCACACACAATAATTCCCACGCACGTCCACTCTCAAGATTATTGTCATGTCGGCTTCTACTGTTCGTTTCTCTCATGTCTCTCCATTTAGCACCACTCAATTGGAAACACAAAAATAAAATTGCTTCATAGGTGAAAAAAACTGGTGTCATATAAATTTAAAATTATTTTTGGAATTTCTTTCTGGTAACTAAAATAATTTTTGGAACATTTATGATATTTTCGTTTTATTTACTAAACTGTATATTTTCAGCTCACACCGAATAATGCATTGGGTATAGGTCTTCCCGAGTATGGTGTCTCCTGTATAATTCAAACTTGAGTTTCGTCTCTGGGATCGCAAGTCACTACCACTTGGTTCAACCACCTTGAGTGGAACATTTATGATATTATTGATTAAAATAGTGAAACATTGATAATTAATGATGGTTTTATATGAAATTCTTTTTTGTTCACATTTTGGTAGACAATGTATTTTCAGAATGATTGGAAATAACTCTATAAGGTTCTTTACAGATTATCTTTGTAAAACAGATATCGGATAATTTAACTTTTCTGTCATATATAAATGGGGAAAATGCAAGATACTCCCCTGTGTTATACTAAACCTGCAAGAAACTACCCTGTGAAATTTTTATTGCGCCAAACTTCCTTGTGTTTTCAAAAACCCTGCAAAAAACACCCAATTTGTAAAAAATAGGTCATTTTTTATCGACATATTTCAAGAAATCATTTTTAAAATATATCACGTGAAGTTGTAGGGACCAACTTGAAGTATTTTAAAAATAATTTCTTGAAATATGTCGATCCAAAACGACCTATTTTTTACAAATTGGGTGTTTTTTGCAGGATTTTTGAAAACACAAGGAAGTTTGGCGCAATAAAAATTTCATAGTTTCTTGCAGGTTTAGCATAACACAGGGGAGTATTTTGTATTTACCCCTATATAAATAGTTATATTAGGCGTAAGTGAAAAATAATAACTAGTGTTACGACTTTTGACTCAACGAGATGTTGTACCAAGAGAAGAAAAAGATAAGGTAACGAATAAATTGTTGGGGGCCTTGGTTCATTGTATAATCTAATACTATTTAAGAATAAAAGTCATGTCATCTTGCACAATTTTTTGATAATCTTGCCCTAATATTTTAAGTTATTTAACTAAGTAACATTTTAATTTCTCCACTTTTCTCATTACATCATCCTTTACATTTTTGTAGATCAACCCCAAAAGAAATCCTTACTTTTTGTATTTAAAAATATTTATGCACGCGTTACACGTGCTTTACTAGTACCTATAGAAGTACGATTATATTCAAATTTTAATCAAATAAAATAGTCATCTAATGTATTTCCACCTAAACCTCAAAATTCAACTTTTAATTAGGTTTCTAATTGACCCCAAGCAAATAAAGCAAACAAACCAAAAAACACTGGATTTCTCAATTACATTTATAATAACTATATTTTAGGACCAAGATTTTTTCACCAAAAAAACGTTGTTTAAACTTTTGTCATATCAGTCCAAAAATTAGGAATAAATATTTTTTCATCAAACTTAAATTAGTATTATCACATTCTTAATTAGAAATATATATATATATAGCATAGAAGCATTATCTATGCACTCTGTGCAACTTTAGACTAAAATCAGAGCGATGAATTAACAAAGGGCCAATGAAATCTTGAAAGATAAAGAGAGTTGCATATGGAAGATTTAAACAATATAATAACCCCATCTTGAAATTAAGCAAGGCAATTATGTGAAATTGAGAAGATATATAATTCTAACCAACCAACAAGCTAGAGATGAGGAAAGCATCATGATATCAAGACTTTTCCCTGCTGGTGCATGCAGAATAATAAGTACTAATAATTATAGTGTGGGTGAAGTTTCTTCCTCTTCGATTGATTGATCCAACTAAATATGCAAAATTGAATAAGAAAAAAAACTTTATGTGCTATTATCATCAGAAAATTCTATTATATTGCTTACAAAACTCAGAAAAATTCATAAAACAACTCTTATATATGGTGTTACAAACATTTTTTTCTTTCCCTTAATTAAGATCAAATTTCAAATCCTTCTTTAATTGCATGTTCATCTTAAAATAACAGATTTTTTGACACCAACAGTTTAGCTACCCCCTTTATTAGTTTACTAAGAAGAGGATCGAGGTAAGTTTATAAATGTGGACTTTAGTAGCTAGCGCTCAAGAGGAGAGGATTGTCCAAAATCTTTTAATGTGAACTTAGTAAAGTTATTCAATCCATGTAGGACATTTTTAGTCTCAACGTTTTGCATAATTCGTCATGGACTTAAACTACTTTATGTTGCCTTAGTTATTTCTTGTGTACTGACCATACTAATATCCCCCATCTTTAGTATTTTTGGTGTATGAAACAAGTGAATATATCGGCAGACTCAACGCGGGCAATGGATGATAATGGTAACACAAGTGAAAAAAAAATTGGATACAAGCTTATCACTCGTGGTAATTCACCTTGAAATATAAAGTCTTAAGTAGATAGGAGCTCATCAGTCGAAGAAATTCACCGAAACGATATAAGGCCTTACGATAACTACTCAAAGGAATCCACCTTAAAAAAATATAAAAATTAAGTAAGAACAAATTAAAGTCTAAAAATTTCAGTATTATTAATTTACTTTTTTTTTTTTTGTTTCCCAAGGGTTTAATCCCTTTCGAGGCGGGTTGGGCACATTAAGTGGGTACCTCTCCCAACAGGGATTCGAACATGACACAACACTATTTAACGTGTCGCAAAAATTCTCCTACTTAAGCAAATGAAGAAACTTAGACAAATGAAAACTTATATATTCCTTAAAAGACTTAATAAATACTATCAGACTCTAGAAACTTGTAAAATACTATATATACTTCTATTCCTTAAACTTTAAAAAACAATTAGTAAATCGCTAAATCTAAATAGACTTTTTTTTTTCAGGTAAATAAATCTAAATAGACTCTGAAAACTTGTAAAACACTATATTATACTCTTGTGGATCAACTCAAAAAATAAGACTAAATATTGTGATTAAATCTCTCACATGGATTAAAATTCAAGACTAAGGTTTTGGGCAATCATCGGCTCTAGAGCTAACTTTTGAGATGAGTTAGACCCAAGTCACATAACGTGGACTTAGCCCAATCCATGTGAAATCTAAGATAAAGTTTCTTGAACCTGTATCATAACGTTTTTAGGAAATTCTGAAGTATGAACCGTTTGAATTATTTCAAGCTAATTTTGAAGAGCTTGCAAATCATATAAAATCCATCCTCCACCTTATTATGCACCGATAGAAAAATATATTTGAAAATAATTGAAATTTTTAAACTTGTGACTTTAAGTCATACCTCTTTAATTTCATTATTCATTAACAATGGAGTAATTTGAATTGTGCATTAATGGAGAGAATGCTGATGCATCGTTTCCTTGTCAACATATTTTAATAAAGAATATAACCAACATTTAATTTCTAATCACATCATTAAAGATCAACCAAATCATTTGATTGAAGGATAAAATTAAAGGGATTCCCCAAAGAATTTACTACTCCCTACATAATCATGATGCCATCATTATCACTTGAAAAAGAAGCAGTAATTAAATGTTTCTTGTAAATTGAGACTTTGGGAAAAGGCCACACCTTTTACAGGGAAATGCCGCCACTACTGTTTTGGTACTCTAAAACATCTGATTCATGTGATTTGAGATCTTTATGTATGTTTGCTTGCATGTATTATAGGCAATTAAGGTAGCCGCAGCCCGCAAGACCACTACGTACACAATCAAATGATATGATATGTCTTTCATTAATTAATTTTACTTATAAAAATATGAGTAAGAGTAAATTATTTTATTATGTCATAAAATAGAGCAAATTAATGATTGATACTCGTTTTTTTAATGAAACTTATATTTTGATCAAATTATTATTTGCAAAAAGAGATGACTTTAAATTATTGTAATCAAATAATAAAATTATGACTGACTTAGTTATGAGATCTAGTAATTTTTTTTTCAAATTAAGATCATAAAGAAAATATTTAGTTCATTACATAATTCTTGTAATAGTTTTTTTTTTCCTTTGTTTTCTGAGAAACCAAATGGATTGTTATTATTGGATCACAAAATATTATTTCTTACAATACTAGTTTTCATTTTAAGAACTCTATTTACTTGTTTTAAGTGCTAACTTATTTTTTCTGATTTCATCGATTTTTTTGATTTTTTCCGCTTTAAACCATTTTTCTACTGGTTTCACCCTGTCTTGGTTGGTTAAACTCTTTTTTTACAGATTCCACATGTGTTTTTCACCCACTTTACTCACCGACTTTGTTCATTTTTTCACTGATTTCACCCGTTTTCATTGATTTCACCGCTTTCTTCTGTTTTTCACAAAATGAACCTGAATTTTCATCGATTTCACATGTATTTATCATTTCAAAGGCACTTTCTTTTTACCAATTTTACCCGTTTTTCACCAATTACACCAATTTCACTTGAATATTCAGCGATTTCATGGATCTTTGTTTATCGGTTTCACAAAATTTCATTAATTTCACCCATTTTAAAATCTTTTTTCCATGAAATCCAAGGTTATGCATGTCATTATTAAATATTCTTTATATTTTGCTATTCTAGCTAAAGTAAATTTTTGTACTTAGCTATGAATCATAAGTATTTTTTGTTCGTTCATAGGTAAGATACCATTCAATTTTAATGTGTTATTTTTTTGTGTGTAACAAAATGATATTTCATATAATTTCATGGTTTTTTTTTTTTTTTGAGTGTTTGATATATAAATTCTGTAGATTAACATTTGTTTTACTTAAATACATATTGATGCTAAAATATAATAATTTATATATATATTAGGGGCTATTTAAAATAATAGTTTTTTTTTTATGGTTCGTTATCGAAATTACAAAAGTTGATGTAGTTAAGAGAAAAATTATTTGTAAATTTTAGGAGTTTATGTAGGAGATAAATATAATAAAACTCCATGTCAAATAAGAACAAAGAGTTTTCTAATAAGTAATAGCTTGTTTGGGTGAGGGAAATATAATTTTTATTTTCTCATATGGTGTTTAGTTAGCAGGAAATGAAGTTACAATTTTTTCTACCCTCTCCTACAAACGTAGAAAATATTTTCCTATCAATTTGATGGGAAAATCCAAGGAAAATTCATATCTAATATTATTTCATCAACATTACTTTACAACTTGAATAATGACAATTTTATCTTAAAAAGACATAAATTATTCACTCTTTTATAATAATAAGTATAGATTAATTGTAAGGTTTAAAGGTTTCGGTATTATTTCACATAGGAGAGAGTATATATAGTACTTGACAAAAGTAGATGCAGTATATGAGTTCCACTTTTACAACTTTGAAAGAAAGATAAAACCAAAATATATACAGTCCAAATCCATTGGACTAACCTCTTGTTAGAATGTATTAACGTAACATAATATTGATATTTGTATTTCTGTTCAAATTCGATCGGTAAAGACTCATCAATAATGCTTCACTATATATATAAATTAACTGAATATGAACAATATTTGTAGGTTGATAGCTGTTAGAAAACTAAAATTTGACAGATTATTTATAAATTTTTCTATCAAAAGTAAAATGTCACAAATTGTATGATTAATTAAAATTATTGGGATTATTGTATTTTTGGTGCCACAACTATAGTTCACTGGCGTTTCCACCCCATAACTTTTCGGGCTGGCACGTTTGGTGCCACAACTTCAACACCAGTGACAATTTTGATGCCAATTAAGGCCCAATTACAAAATTGGCCCGAAATTCCCCTATGTGCGGACCCTGTGACATGAAAAATTGTAATTTTGACCATTCAATGTCTTTTTCATTAAAAAAATACCAAAATTCAAAATCTTAATTTTTCCTATAAAATTCACCAAACATTCCCTTGATTAAATTGTTACCCGCTTTCTTCTTCTTCCCCAAATAAAAACATCCAAGTAGCACTAAAAAATACAATAATCCCTAAAATTATTCGTGGGGAGTTTGTGAATTAGTGGATCAAAATTTAAAATCTAATTTGTAGGGTGATTCACTCATTTGACTAGGCCCTAGTATTATCACTGAAGCCCATATACTAGAACAATACAGACCGAGGCTCAAAGCCCATTATTAGGAAATAAGGTTATTTGCTCAAATTCCATCGACAAATGCTCCATTTACTTCGTCTGCTCAATAAGTTAAAATGAATTGAATTTGACGGTTTGACCTAATAAATTGGAATATTTATTTGAGTTTTTAAACTAGGTTTGACCCTTTAGTTTTATAGACATTCTTATTTCTCTAGATTTAATTTTAAGGAGGGGTAAAATAGACCTTTCAGCAGCAACTCAACAAAGGGAAAGTTAATAATTATTGAAATTTTAGAATAATTTCCCAAAGCTTTAGGGGAGTGTATGTAATTTCCCAGATTGAAATATAATTGGAGATCAATTGCCTTGCAGGAAGACGAATTTGTCCTTGTTAACTCATGGGAATTACATGAATACCCTAAAAAAAGTTCACTCTTGCTTTCCTTCCGGATGAAGTTGCCCCAATTCAACACAGCAGCGGGCAGCCCCATCTAGTGAATAAACTCGTAAATTTTTCTCTTATTATTTTTTGATTAATTGATATGGAAATGAAGCAGTTAATTGCAGATTGGTTGTTGAATCTCTCGGTTCAGTCGATTCCCTCTCAACTTTGTGGTGGTGAGTTTTATCTTTCTATATCTATATTTCTTGCGTTTCTTTTAGCATTGTTTGAAGATTAGATAACCATTTTAGTTCTATTCGGCTTTGCTTTTTATTAGTACTATTATTTCTGATTTTGGTGTGTTTTATGTTCTATATAGCCATTAATTTTAAAAGAAAAAAAAAACTTAGAAAAGAAGCAGAATGTGTTGTTGACTCTGTTAGGCTAGGGTAAATGACATGGCAGGGCCGGCTCTAAAACTAGGCAATTTAGGCCCTCGCCTAGGACCCCGACTATAGAGGGGCCTCAATTATTTTTTTTGTTAATGTAAATGTATCTCAGTTTTTTTCTACTTGATAATTTTTTTTTTTTTGTCAAATAAGATGTAAGAATGGAAATTTTCAAATAAGGTCTTGCCCTATTTATATAACCACATTCTTAAACAGACGGTGAAAATCAACTTGATCTAGTGGCTAAATCTGATGCTCTAGAGACTTTTCATATATACTTGTCTAGAATGTTTTACTTCACAATCTAAAACCATGTATATGCAAAAAGAATGTCCTAGATATATTTATAGGCTATATATTTCTGCTCTGTCTGCCCCCCATTTACTTGCATCATATTATATTAACATTAATGCGTCATGTATTGGTTAAGATGCGTTGGACAATGATCGTAGCGCGACATTAAAATAGGTTTAACCTATCAAATTAACTTTTCTATTAACATTACACATTCTATTGAAATTCTCCTTGTGTTTGTTATTTAAGCTTTGTTGATCTAATTTATGTAAAAATGATTATTTCATATTATTGGTGTCAAATAATAAAGATTACTCCATCCGTTTTTTTTTATTTATCGTTTTAGAATTTCAATGTAGAATTAATTTTTAATACAAATTTTACCCTTCTTATTAATGCTATGATTATTTGATTAAAAGGTTGTTTTGGGACTTTTACTTAAAAAAATGACTATTTATTATAATTCTTAATTCGTGTTCAATCCTCCAAAGCGAATAAAAAAACGGAGGGAGAATATGCTAATTGATAATACAAGTGTTTTTGTTTTATTGTGTCTTAGTATTTTGAAAAAAAAAATTATAATATTGTTGTTTTGCATTAATAAATAAAATTTAGAATTTGATGTAACTTAAATTCAACGAGTTTGAGTCAAGCTACAATTTTTAATATTAATTTATTACAAAGAATACTCAAACTACATACACGTCTCGATTTTTTTGTAGCGGACTGAACCGTTTAATAATTGAACCAAATAGTTCGGTTTGATGTAGTGTACAATTTTTGAAATTACCGCATCAAACTAGATACCAAAAATTGGTACGGTTCAGTTATATTGAATGCAACAATAACAATCCCCTAATATTAGTGTTGTGCACGAACCGATAAACCGTATATCAAACTGAAATCTCGGTTCAATATACGGAATGAGCTTCATTACCGAACCATTATAAATTTCGATTTTCGGTATTATTGACAGATTTACCTTACCATACCGAACCGGTATACCCATTCTTTTTTTTTTTTGCCAATTCGTAAAGAGTAAAGACAGCGTTCCAGATTTGCAATCCAAGCTCCAAGCTTCACTTCACTCTCTCACTTCTTCTACGGACTGCCCTAGAGCAAAACCCAAATCTTCTCCTCCTTCAATTCAAAATCCCACCTCGCCGCCGCACCACCTACCCCCATCGCGCCTCCACCATCTCTCTCTCGGCCCAGGTTTGTAATTTACAGAGGTACAGTCCAAATTCTAAATGCCCAATTTTATTCTTTTCCTGGTTTTCTCTAAATAAATTGGGTTCTAATTGCATTTAAAACCCAAAACTTGAATGATGCTAAAGTAATTTTTGGAGAGGGGACTGAGGCTAGGGGGTCTCTGATGTATTCTTTATAATTTCTATTCAACTTCATTGGATGGTTAGTGGTTAGAGTGGTAGGAAGCGACAAATTATTATTTATTCAATAATTTTTCGGTTATTTTGTACAGAATCAAATCGAAATTTTCTGTTTGGCAAACGGTACGAGATTTCAAAATACCGAACCAGCTGGTATAATGAAATTTGGTACGGTTCGGTTCGGTTTTACCATTTGCACAGCCCTACCTAAGATAGTAGTGTGAGCAGAAATATTATACTTTCATATTCAATCTATTTACTGATTCTGACCAGTAAAAAATTATATTTGTTAACTTACATTTGTTATATAACTATATTCACGATACTTACATTTTCAACATATGTATATATATATATATATATATATATATATATATATATATATATATATATATATATATGTATATTGCTTTTGTTAAGAGAAAGTTTAAGAATGAAATGTCATAAAAATATATTACAATTGAAACTAAAAAGTATCAGCTAATTTGTAAAAGAGGGCCCCGATTTTAAATATCGCCTAGGGCCCTGTAATATGTCAGGCCGGCCTGATACATGGAGTATTATCTTCCCAGTAATCCATAACATTTTACATTTGGAAAGTTCAGTCTCTTTGAGAATATGTGTAAAAGAAATTGATATGCTACCCTACCTTTGTTTGTCATGTATAGATTATTTCACTTGTTTTCGTTTAGCACTCATGTAGGACTTTATTTACAGCCCATATGAAACAATGGATTTGAGGCGAAAAATGATAATTTTAGTCATAATTCATCGATTTATATTCCGTGTATCAAAGGTGGGTTAGGATCCAAGGGGACGCGTGTTGTGTTGTAGACAAGGCAAACAGTTTAGCTTAATAGGCAGAATGCCCGATAACCTGAACTCCATACAAATACCAGGGAGGTTTGGTGCATATATAAATAAAATAAACTTATGCTTGATAGAAATGGTTTCCTACGGTTATGTTACTTAATACATAATGTGGAGGTCTCCAAAATACCATATACGTAAACGTAAACGAGGACGAGCAAATTTCTATTTTCCTAACTGTACCAGACTACGGGCCGCACCGAATTCTTGGCATCAACTATCTACGGTTGGATGACTTAGTTTGGATGACAAGTTTAAACTCAGTTATCGTCCAGACTTACTTATCTTATATACGTTTTATTTATCTTATATATGTTGACGATTTTATGTTGCCGTTGATATGCACTGAATATATTGCATTTGTACACTTTCACTTTGATCTTGCCATGTGCCCAAGTCCTAATATACATTGACTTGCCACTTATGTTTAATGATATTAGA
Source organism: Penstemon newberryi var. newberryi (assembly GCA_030819805.1). Taxonomy (NCBI): domain Eukaryota; kingdom Viridiplantae; phylum Streptophyta; class Magnoliopsida; order Lamiales; family Plantaginaceae; genus Penstemon; species Penstemon newberryi. The sequence continues at coordinate 4,191,450 of JAUALY010000008.1, forward strand.
TCTTGAAATTGATTATATGGACTAGGGGATGCTTTGGTGACTGATGTTCCCATTTCTTGAACTGTTATGTGTCAGGTGATTGATATTGTTTTTGAAATGGAAGCCAAGTTCTTTCGTTTTCTGAAGATTGTTGGAGTTGGTTTTAAAGCTAGAGCAGAAGCAGAAGGTCGTCTTCTGTACCTGAAACTTGGTTATAGTCATGAGGTTGAACTGACCGTGCCCCCAGCAGTGCGTGTGTTCTGTTTCAAAAACAACACAGTATGCTGCACTGGGATCGACAAGGAAAGGGTGCATCAATTTGCTGCTGCTGTTCGCAGTTGTAAGCCTCCCGAAGTTTACAAAGGGAAAGGCATAATGTACGTTGATGAAGTTATCAAGAAAAAGGAGGGAAAGAGGTCAAAATAACAGAAGCAGATTGTTCAATATCAATGTGCTTCCCTGCAGACAGCCCACTCTCTGTTTTTTATCTTTTTTTAATTGATACCTTTTAGTTGGACAATTTATCTGATAGTCCTTCTGTCTCTAAATTTTCGCTCCATTTGCTATAAATGCAGAGTCGAACAAATTAATCTTTTGACTATAGATTATTATACAGTATTGTATTTTTTTTATATTTATGATATTTTAAACTTTTTGTCTTAATGATTATCATTTTCAATATTAACTAGATTATATACTTATAATGATCTGCAAATCATTGAAGTTGACTTGTTGATCTAAAAAATAAAGGGACAGACCATTTTGCAGTTTTTCTTTTGTATAAACAACATTGAATTTATATCAATCACTACACAAAACATTAATTTCCATATGGAACTGATCAATCTAGCTAGGACACTTTGGACTTAATTAAGTAGTAGTCTCTAATTTATCAACATTAATCAGTTTTACTGTTCTTGATCGATCAGGGAAACAACACAGAGCGACATAGAGGACAAGTCGGCTTCCTAGCAAGCCACTGGAAGATACAAATTCCATGAAAGGTATGGGAGCAAGGCATCCGAATCACCTGCAGCCCTTGTATCATCTCCTTCCTGCATATCGAACAACAACCACCTTCATCTCTACTTCTTGCCTTCACCGATTCCAACCCAAAGTATCGTCTCTTCGAAGCAAACTTTTCATATATAAATTCGTAACAAGATGCAAAACGCAAGTCATCCTTGTTCTCCATAATCCAATCATCCAAAGGCTTTTTCACCTTCAAATCGCGGTATGTACTTAACATTGTTTCCTTCTTCTGATACTCTTCAAGGGGCAATTTCTCCAACTTTGATATTCGTATTTCCATGTTGCCTTTCTTTTGTGCACAATTACGCGCCACTTCCAAAATTCTATCTACTGTTTTATCTAAATTTTCAAATTTGGAACCGGTATCATCAGCAGCTGGATATTTGACACCCCAATGAATATTTTCCAAGGGAAAAAGGAGGTTCGCGCTTTGGATAATCGTATATGCGATTTCACGTTGATTGGAGAAAAACGATGTATATGGATATTCAAAGGTTTTTGTAGTAGGTGGATAATGCAGAGAAAGGTTTTTGGAGGGAGTCATTGGATTATAAGAAACTGCGCCTGTTGAAATTTGGACATTAATGTCAAGTTCATGTGTTTTCATGGTTTTAGGTATTTGAAAAGCAAACACGCACACGCACACGCACACGCACGAAGAGTTTTCCATTGATGTTTGTTTACTTATGATCCAAGTGATAATAATTAAAATTGATTTGAGTTTAATTGTGTGTGTTTTAGGTGTATATATAGGTTGGAATGAATATCTATTCATTTTGGGAAAGGAAAGCTGGGGCCGTGTAGGAGAAGGATAGGTAGTTATGGTAATAGTTATCCGACCGAGGGAAAATTCTTGTCCAAGTCTGGCTTGGTTAAACCCATCCAACCACCAAGCAAGTGTATTGCACTTGCTTTGTGATTGGTCACCCTTCTGGGAGTTACATTTCCTAATTGATTTATATTTCCTGTAATGATGCTAGTTGCCTATCTATGATATTCAGCATATTCATTACTTTGGATATAGAAAAAGAGTTTAAAAAACCCGCCTTACTATTAATATATTTTATAATTATTTTTCCTATCGCTTTTAAAATTTTATAATCCATGATATATCAAAATCGATAACTTTTAGTCATACCTATGAGCATCCACGTTTCAGGAATTGAGATAATTTAATCATAATTTTACAACTTGTTGAAATTTTAAGTTCAATTGATTTTTTCTTGCAAATCCTGACCTATAATTTCAATTGGTTAACCATATTTTAGAAACTCAATCGATTTGATCAAAAATCTTGAAATTGGTTAGAAAACTTAAAATAATATATGAAGTTATAATTTCAAATGATTAACCTTATTTTAGAAAATCAATCAATTTGACCAAAAATTTTGAAATTGGTTGGAAGATTTAAAATCAACCGAATGTTTTAGATTTGTCAACTTTACAAAACAATCTCTTTTAAATTTCATAAAACCTTAAAATAAATGCCTATTTTTGACCAATTTGAAAATGTTATGTTAAATAAATTCAATTCTAGACTTTTGAAGGATTGTGGATATATCACATTGGATTGTAGATATATCACATGGAATCATCAATATTATTGGGCTCATATTATGTAGTATAGTATATCGTAATAATAATCTTAACCTCAATATTAAGAAAAAAAGGTATTAATAAAACTTGTTTGCTTAAGGTATAAATAAGGCTATCATCCGAGTCTACACACGCGTCTTCTACAATAATTCTTGATTTTCATGTTGTAATGGCTGCTCCTTACAGATCGAGGTATTTCGCGAATTAACCCTCGAACATAGCAAATCTATTTTCTTATTATTATTAGGTTAAATTTAATCGTATTATTCTCGGCTACGGCTAGGTTTGAATTTTTTTTCTTTCTTTTCAATTGTAATCAGTGATGGATTAAGCACGAGGCCAGCGGCGTATGGTGTTAATCCTGATGAGATCCAGTTGCGAATTGAACCTGATTTTGATGAGGAGGTCACCGGTCTTCGCAATCATGTTCGACGATTACGCAATGTAATGTGTTTTATTTTATTTTATTTTTAAAAAAAAATACGCTTTACTTCTGATTTTATGTATTACTTCATGCGAATGAACTATCCATTGAGAATTGAACTTATTCTACTTCTGAAGATGATTAGATGCTATTAATTAGTACTAAACTTACTCAATCGGTTTCACAATATATCATAATGTGGTTAAATCAGCAGCTCCTGATTCTCTTGATGTTGACAGAGAGTGAAAGCCCTAAGGAGCCTTTTTACAACTCTGCTTCTCTCTTCCAATTGAGTCCTGAAAAGAATGACAGAATTATGATCTCTTTCAATTTATCCAAAAATAAAAAAGTTAAGCTCATTTTTGTTACAAACACCAAGCTGACTAATATTGCATGAGTTTGATTTTTTCCGTGCACTTTTTTTTTTCCTTAATCGGTCTTGTCTTCAATTTTGCTCCTATCCACTATTTTGCTGTTTCTATATACATGTATTACATTGTTCTCATATTTTTGTATATAGTTCCAGCTGGTCTATCAGTGGTAAAGATTGCCACGATTCCTATTGAGTGTATTAATGTATACTTATCATCAGTCAAAAGAGAGACTGACATGAAATCCAGGGCCCAATTATGTCAATACCCGATCTTAGATGCTCAAAACTGACTAGAAATCTAGGCCCCTTCTCAATGAGTCTGTTGATGATAATGCTCCTATTAGGTTTTCACTTGCCTATTGAACTTAACTTTGTCCTTTTTCAGTTGTTCTATATTATAACTTTGATATCTGATTAGTGAGTGATTCAATTGTGGTACTTTATGATGTGCAAGTTAACCTACACATTCCTCAATTTAATCCTAAGAAATTCTCAAGATTTGCATTGTTGGATTTACGTTAAAAAATAATTATTGCTGATACACTCCTGCTCCATATGGGCTATAATTTATATACCGTTTCTCTTTTAGTTTCTATTTATTCTAGTCTTTTGATTTGACTACAAAATGATGCAGGTAGCTCAAGAGATTGAGTCTGAAGCAAAGTCCCAAAATGATTTCCTCAATCAGCTGGTATGCCATAAATTATAAGCTGGGGATTTGAATTAACCTTCACTTATAGCTGCATTGTTGCACAGAATTACCATGAATAAGGAATTAACACATTTTTTAAATTTGTTATTGAATGGCAAATCTTATTGAGAAGTTGTCTGCTACACTAAAATGCATTGAAATCGACAAAGTGTGAACAAATTCTGCAGTTGATAATTCTTATTTGATACTATAAGGGTCATTTGATCTTTCCAGCCCCAATTGTTTCTGGATTTGTTTCTCTTTTAACACTCGTGATTTGAACCCTTTGGTACTTGAGGAAACTATAGTATAATGTCTATTGCTAGGCAGAGTGTCTATTTTAATGGCGATCCTTCTGCATCAAAGTTATATTACTTAGCGTACAATTAATATTGATGATATTACATTGCGCTGCTTGCTTTTGTTTGTACAGCAAATGACAGTGATAAAAGCTCAGGCAGGGGTGAAAAACAACATGAGAAGACTGAGCAAGAGCATCGTCTGGGAAGGATCCAACCATGTCATGCATGTTGTCCTGTTTGTGCTGTTACTTTTTTTTGTAGTATATTTCTTGTCTAAATTTTCACGTAAATGAGGTTACTAAGAAATGTCTTGTGTATTCCAACAACCAATGGTCAGGAAAGTTTCATGTAAAAATAATGTGTTGATAGCCTATTTTCTGAAGAATTAATTATCTGTCATTGTTTAATTACTTGGTCAGTCTGCTTTTCTTTTGAATGAAGATTCTTTGTAGCATCACTGGTCTTATTGCATTTTCATGTCCTAGAGATGCTTTTGTGTATCTTTATACCTTGAAGCAAAATGCCAATAGATAAACATGATTATGTAGAAAAGCAATGTGAAATCATTTTCAAGACTAATGTTTCATGTAATTCAATTGAACTAGAAAAATCCATCGTATTTGAATATTATGAATCTTATATGCGAAATGATTGTAATTAAATATAATTATTTGAGAAATAATTGAACTTATACGACAAACGAAAATGTTATATAATTGTCTCCAAGTCCAAATGCAATGTAATTTTATTGATATTGACAATCTAATTTTCATGGAAAAATATTCATTCGCATAATACTTCAAATTAAATAAGGAAACATAATTCATTTTTTTTTATAACTAGGAAAGTGCACGTACGTTGTACGTGTCTAATTAATTTCATGGGTATTTTTTGTAAATTAGAGTAAAATTAATTTTATTTTATCGTAAAATAGAGCAAATTAACTCGTTTTTCACCGGTTTAACCTGTTTTTTAAGCCCATTTTATTCATTTTTACCAGTTTAATATTTTTTTTATTGTTTTACCCATTTTTTTATCGGTTATAACTTATCTTCACTGTTTTTTAGATTCTGCGCTTTTGTTTTTTTCGTTTTAAATCATTTTTCTACCGCTTTCACCTTATTTTGTCGGTTAAACTCTTTTTTTTACTGATTTTTCATACATTTTTATCACATTAACATGTTTTCACCTATTTCGCACTTTTTTTACACTAATTTTACATGTTCTTTTCACCAACCTGATTTTTCATCGACCTGACACGTTTTCATCGACTTTGTTCATTTTTTCACCGATTTCACCTGTTTTTCATTGATGTTGTCGTTTCACCGGTTTCATCATTTTTTTCACGAAATTGTCCCGAATTTTCATCGATTTCACATGTCTTTATCTATTTCTGGGGCACTTTTTTACCCGTTTCACCCAAATTTCCACCAGCATCGCCAGTGTTCACCAATTTTACCCGAATTTTCATCGATTTCACATATTTTCAATGATTTCACATAATTTTTTTCTATCGATTTCACCCTTTTCCACCAATTTCACCCGTTTTTCACGAAAAGAATTTCATGAAAATTCGAGTTTATGCATGTCTTGATATTATTGAATACTCTTCATATTTTTCTATTCTAGCCAAAGTAAAACTATGTAATTAGCTAAGTCATAGTATTTTTTATTCTTTCATAGTAAGACGTGATTCAAATTTAACATTTTTGTAACATAAAGATATTTAAGAGAATTTTATTTTAAATTTTAATATTTAGAGTGTTTACAACTTATGTTATACTAAATCTTTAAACTAACATCTTCTTACTTAAATAAATATTGATGCTAAAATATAAAAATAAAATTATCTATATTTTAGGGGTTATTTAAAATAATAGTATATTTTTATGGTTCATTTTGATCTATTATAAGAGAAGATTAAAATTACAAAAATTGTAAGAGATAATTTATAAGGTTTAGGAGTTTTTGTAGAAGATAAAAATAATAAGACTTCATGTCTATTTATACCTCATCAGTTACTTTTATATATTTATCATTAAATTAAATAATAATTCAAATAAGGGTATTTTAATCCGCACAAAAAAATTAAGAAATATTCGTGCTTTTTATAATTGTAGAGGTTGAAACAAATTCATTTGGAAATTGGAATCTTCTTTTAAAAGACAAAGTATAGATATACTACAATTTCTTTAGCGAGCCAAAGAAAGAACTAACTGCTGGGATAATACACCTTTTTTTTTTTTTTTTTGATAATACACTTTAGACTTGCATAAATTTGCTATTCTCATCTTAAATTTATGAATCTCATTTTTTAGGAACGAAATAAATGACTAACACTTCTTGAAGAAGATGAAAAGGTAATTTTTCATGATATGAGTGAATAAGAACATCAGATATAGATGGAAAGCCTCTTGGCAAATGCACATCAATTTGAAAGCTCTTGTTTCAGAACTCACAAAACCAATTCAGACTCTCTCAAGAACCCAAATTTTACACGGGTCAATAATCAAGAATCCCTTCTCCGACGATCCCTTTTACGCCACTAAACTCTTGAGATTCTACGCCATAAACAACGACTTACTTTCTGCTCGCAAACTGTTCGACGAAACTCCCAAACGAAGCACATATCTATGGAACTCCATCATTCGAGCTCACGCTCAGGCCCACAAATTCTTCAGCACATTTGTACTGTTTAAACGCCTACTGAGCTCTGAAACGCCACCCGATAACTACACATTTGCGTGCATCTTGCGTGCGTGTTCAGATAGTTTCCATTTGAAGGGATTAAGACTTGTACATGGAAAGATTGCTGTTTTCGGGTTAGGATCGGATTTTATATGTAACAGTGCAATTGTGAGTAGTTACTCAAAGTTGGGCCTAGTTGATGAAGCTAGCAACGTGTTCTGCAGGACTAAAGATCCCGATTTAGTGCTTTGGAACACTATGATTTCTGGTTGTGGAGATTGGAAAAAGGGGCTAGAATTGTTTCGTACAATGCAGAATATGGGAATAAAGCCAGATGGGTATACGATGGTTGGCCTAATTACAGGGTTAGATGATCATAATTTCATAAAACTTGGAGAAACAATTCATGGATTTTGCATAAAATGTGGCTTTGTCTTGAACGATCACGTTGGCAGCGTTCTTGTCAGCATGTACTCGAGGTGTAAAAGCATGGATTTGGCATGTAGAGTATTCGATAGTCTAGTCAACCCCGATTTAGTTTCATGGTCTGCGTTAATTACCGGTTTCTCTCTGTCCAATGATTACCAAAATGCCCTGGTCTTCTTCACGAAATTGCTCTTAAATGGCGGGAGGCCCGACCCTATACTTCTCGCTAGCGTATTATCAGCTTCTGCTCAATTGGCAATTGTGGGACCCGGATGTGAGATCCATGGCTACACCTTACGGAACAAATATAACACAGACATTGCAGTTTCCTCTGCTCTTATCGACATGTATGCAAAATGTGGATTCTTGGAAATGGGCATTAATGTCTTCAAAACCATGCCTAGAAAAAACATTGTTTCCTATAATTCTATAATTTCAGGACTCGGTCTCTACGGACGTGCTCCTGAAGCCTTTCAAATGTTCGAGGAGATTCTAGAAGTAGCATTGGAACCGGATGAAACTACTTTCGCTGGCCTCCTTTGTGCATGTTGTCATGCTGGTCTCGTTAATGACGGTCGAGAATATTTCAAGAGAATGAAAGATGAGTTTGGGATTCGAGCTAAAACAGAGCATTGTGTTTACATGGTGAAGCTTCTTGGAATGGATGGACAATTGGAAATAGCCTATGATTTCATCAAATCCTTGCCAGAACCTGTAGATTCTGGCGTTTGGGGTGCGCTTTTGTCGTGTTGCGATTCTCACAAGAATTATGAGTTGCCTGAGGTCATAGCTGAGCATTTAGTTGGAGATAAGTCGACAACGAATTGTAGATACAGAGTTATGGTTTCTAATTTATATGCTGGCGATGAGAGGTGGGAAGATGTGGAGAGACTGAGGGTTAATGTTGGAGGGATGAATGAGAAATTGCCTGGAATTAGCTGGATGAAGGTATAATTTGTTAAACTTTTGTATGAATGCAAGAATGTCTAATGTGTTTGTTTTGGACCTTGGTTTAAGAATTGCTTCGAACTTGTGAGTATTTTGAATGCATAAACTATAAGAAAAGTTGATAATAAATCTAGCTTAATTGAAAAATCCAATAACAAATCTGATATAGTTTAACCATTTATGCATTAAACACTAGTACTAGTCAACCCAAAAAGTACAAAATTAACGAACCCTTTTGAACTCAGGTCAGGGGGTACTACTACCAGGGAATGACTGTGGAAGTATTAATTGAGAATTTCAAAATGTGCTAATTAGTGAATTTGAAATATATTTATAATAATTGATGAAGTAGCTTTTCTACGTATGCCTGCATCATGTGTACGGCCCCCGCGGTCTCAGGACTGTCAATTGAATTGAGTTGGGCCTGTCCGAGACCCGATCAATCAACCTAATCTTATTTAAGTTGAGCCTCATTTTTAGTCTATTCATTTATGAGCCGAGTGTGAGTTTAACTAGGCTCAACTCCAAAAAAATCCGGCTTGTGAAAATGTTTGAATATTTTCATATGTTCTATAACATGAAGATCTAGTTGAAGGATACTGAGAAATGAAGGTATATCTTTCTTATATTTATACATGTAATAATTATTTGCAAGTATTTTGAATACTAGTAAGTGTTACTGTAAGTAGCATATGGAAATTGATTTTTAGTTTGAATGTTACGTAAAATTAATATTAGGGACTACAAATATCAGGTTTATATATTTTTGTTTTATGTCTTGATTGATGATACATAAATTCTATCGGAAGCGTAAAGTCCGAAATAATATATGAGGTGAACTTGAGCCGAATTATTGAGTTGGGGTATGAGCCCATGATCATCATTCCCAAGAGTATTTGGGCCTGTTTGTTTGGTGTTTGGGAAAGTAGTTTGGGAGAGTAGTGAAGGTTTGTGAAATAATCTCGATTTGTGTAATGTAGTTTGTTTGGATTTTGAGAGAGTGGTTTGAGAAATAAAGTAGGTGTAGGTTTTTTTGGAAGAGTTGGGTTGTAGATGTAAGATGTGTAAGACTTTATGTCAAATCATGTTTGTTATGTGAGATAAATTGTGTAAGAGATAGGTTACTTTATGTCAAATCAAAGTAGAGTTTGTATAGGTTTTGTTTAGAGATAAAAAAGTTGTTGTTTGTTTGGCTTTTGAGAGAGTAGTTTGAGAAAATTAATGGATGAAAAATTTATTTCGGAAAATAGAAAACATGTTTGTTTGGCATTTCCCAAATACGAAAAAATTATGGGAAACGCCAAACAAACAGGCCCTTTGAGTTTGAGTCATTCCAAACTTGAATCATAAAACATGATTGACAGGCCTAAGCATGGAATTGATTTAACTTGATTTCGTATCCAAATTGAGTTAATAGTAAATTAAGGTTAGCGATATTGCAACAATTATTGCTGCAAGAGCAAATATCTTAAACTTCTTGAAATGCACCTCTTTAATTAAATGTTTAAAAAGAGTATTTTAAATTAAAGACCATGGATTCAAATATAAAAGAGGTGGCCTCTAATAAGAAAATTTAAGGAATAACAGTCTGAGTTTATCTGAATGAAAATTCAGATCCATCAATATATTAAATTTGTTCTTTCCTACACCTTCTTGCTTCTATCATAGAGGTTTCTTCCAGATTTTTTAATAACAAAAAGATCTCAGTCAGGGAACAAACGTTGGAGTTCAAGCCAAACCAACAAAATTGTTTGAACTATCATGTATATTATCATCAACAAATTTTGCGGATGTTATTTAAAATCCGGGTTATTGCATTTTTTGTGTCATAACTATAGTCCACTGACGTTTCTATCCAATAATTTTTCGGGCTGGCACATTTGGTGCCACAACTTCAACATCAGTGACAATTTTGGTGCCAATTGAGGCCCAATTTCAAAATTGGCCCGAAACTCCCCCATGTGCGGGTCATGTGACATGAAAATTGGAGATTTTGACCATTCAACACATTTTTCATTAAAAAAAATCATTTTCATCCACCAAGAACTAGGCTACTTGGATATTTTTATTTGGGAAATAAGAAGAAGGCGGGTAACAATTTAATTAAGAGAATGTTTGGTTAATTTTGAATTTTGGTATTATTTTTTTAATGGAAAAAGACGTTGAATGGTCAAAATCTCCATTTTTCATGTCACATGGCCCGCACATGGAGAAATTTTTAGCCAATTTTGAAATTGGACCTCAATTGGCACCAAAATTGCCACTGATGTTTAAGATGTGACACCAAATGTGTCAGTTCGAAAAGTTATGGGGTAGAAATACCAGTGAGCTATAGTTGTGATACAAAAAATGCAATAACCCGGATTTTAAATCTTACAAAGTTATTCTTGTGGTCAAACAAAGTTTCCGGAGAAGTGGAGAAGACGGTAAAGTTAATGGAGAAAACTAAAATATTTATTTCTTAGTTTTTTGAGATGTTAATAAAAAATACAGAATTAAAGTAGTGTTGTGAGAAAAGAAAGTTGTATGTAATTATGTATGTATGTATTACATTAATGACGGACTAAGTCTAAATCCTCAATTTTGAGTAAAGGGTATAGTTGAAATTATAGAAAAATTGTTCTGAAGCCGTAAATTAACTGCTTTGATATATTAATGGTCATTTACTCTTTTGTGATAAAAAAAAATATATGATAATATACCTCTCACAACTCACAAACTCCCTCCCATACCTAGACCTTCATAAAATAATACGAGGTCCACTTTAAGTTGGGAATTGTCAGCCCGTAAATTGGCCTTGAAAAAATAATATGAAGTTCACTTTAAATTGAGAAATTGTCAGCCCATGAGTAAGGTTCATTCTAGTAAGAGAAAAAGCCTTAAAATTGCTTTGATTAATTTATAAAATTATGGGGTACAAACTCGCTAGAGACCATTAGTTATGAAATTATTTTTTTCCCTATGAACTAAGTTAATATGTTTGCGTCACAATACCATCGTCATCAGTGACATATATGCTCATATATATAAATAAATAAATACAGTTACAGTTACATACCTATACAATATTATACATAAGTACTAAGATACTTTCAACCCCAGCCCTTTGTTTTTAAAAAAAAATGTATGGTGTATAATATAAGTTTCACAAAAATTAGGCATAAGAATCCCTCTAGAAATGATCAACTTTCTGCAGAGTCTCAACTTTTATTTTGTTCCAATTAAAATATTTAATTAAGTGATATGTAGTCAAGATGCAGAATATGTATTGCTATGCTACACTTTACATAACGAGAAACAATTAAGAATACAAGTGTAATCTTGGTTGATAATGATTGGGTATTTGGATATATATCTAATATACCCTAATTGGGAAAAGCCGTCCACCATATCTTCCAAAAGAACCAAACAAAACAGTCAATCTTTATAATCCTAAATTCTTCAACTCAATTATTAAAGTCATGCATGATTAATAATTTAATGTCAAATTCAAGCTTCATACTTGTAGACATTCGCTCTTTCGATGAATGTGTGATGTCACGTCGTTCTAAAAATGAGTTTTAATTTGCCCTTAGGATTAAATTGCGATATATAATCACAAATTAAATTAAATTAAATTTACCTTACAAGCTACTTTAGTAAGTGTAATTTAAATTATTAATTAATTTTTTTTTTTAAATTTAGTATTGTTCACATGCTTATATTTATATGTATTGTGCTTAAACTGTCCCACGTTTAATTAGGTTTATGTTAATTATCCCAATTGATAAACTTCACACTACTTCGATCAGATAAAAGTAAACCCGTGGCATGTTATTTTATTTTTATAGAGCTTAATTATGTTCCCATTTTCAAGAACAATGCTCTCAAGTTTAATTAAGTAAATTAGTAGTATACATGAGATAATTTATACTATAAAAAGTAAAGTAAAACCATATATATATATATATATGCTCCTTTTCATGCACTAAAATACAATTACACATAGTAATATATTATGAATATATATAAATTAAGATTGTTAAGATCGGTTTCTTCGATCCTTAACTATATATGATGGAGAATACAATTAATTACAAAAGTTAAGGCATGTTGGAAATTAACGTCACCAAAACAGAATAGAATATATTCAATTCATTCACCAGAAGCTATAAAGTTAGCCCACTATTTTTTACTATTACAAATTGAAACTGCTGGCATAGATTATGATCACTAATTTCTTACAAATTAAAATTAAGAGTGATGAATATAAATTGTTTTGAATAATTAAAAAGCATGCTCTGATTCTATGTACTGATCAGATGAAATGGGGTTGAATAGATTTGGGGCAAAATTTCTTTTTTGATACCTTACAATAGGGTGATTTGCATATTTGTGCCGAGGCAATTCGAATTGTACATGTCATACCATAATTTAATACACGATTGCACAGTTCACGTGCATCACACATGATACTAAAAAAGCAAATTTCCGAAAATTATATAAGAACGGTACTATAGTATATAGTATAGCTTCAGTTTCTGATTTTATTTGACTTTTGGTAGGTACATTCTCTTTCCCTATAGGAGTAGTATATATTTAAATAATTAATTAAGTTGATATATATATATATATATATATATATTGTCAGCTAGCAATCTTGAATCAGATTTTTATTGTTCAGGAAACTAACTACGTACGTACAGTGTACTATATATATATGTTCTTGGTTATCATTCAAGTTCACAGTGTTCAAGTACAGTTGTAGTTAATTTAGATTTTTCTACGTTACACATTAATGAATATTGGATTATATATAATGTGAAACTTAAGAGATTGAATATTATATTGTGTATACATTAGAGACGTGTCCTAACAACAATGGAATGATGAAAAATGTTTTGATCACGAGACAAGAGTATTGTACATATCTTCGGTTTAGCCACTTGTGAATCTCAAAACAAGTATTCTATTTTGATAAGTAAATGTTTGGGTTCGATCAAATTCAATTATACAAAAATGATCATGCGAGTGATATTGAAGGAGCTATATATTATATATAAATATTTATAAGAGAAATTAATATATAGGGTTGTAGATAGATATATATATATATATAGGGCAAGGTGACAGACAGACTAACCCATAGGCTATGAAAATACTACTTACAAGTAATAATTAGAGGGAGTGTCATAGTCATCTTTTTTAGTGTACCCTTCATTCATTTATTACCCTTTGTCTTTTGCCTTCCTTGATTCCCTTAATTCTTCATCCACTAAATGCTCTTTGCACCCCCAATCCAATTCCATCTCTTCTCTCTACTCATCATATCATATCTTTTCTCTTCTTCTACAATTAGCTAGCTAGGGTTTCCGAAGATGTATGTATGTATGTATACTAATTAATTAAATATATGAAATAGTAGCAATTAAAGAACAGTACAGTTATACTACTTTCTTGAAAGAGCTATATATATATTTCTTCTTCTGACTGATCATGAAAAACTAAACTAAACTAAACTACACTACACTGCGCGCAGGTACGTAAATCACTGAACCCCTTTTAATTTCTTGCTTTTCTGATCAGTCTCTTCACTTAATTTCTTCATATATATAATCAATTTGTTTAATTTCTTCTGGAAAGAAAATGTATTCTTTTTAAGCTAACTAGTGATATGAACCAATTTATTATCACATTGATTGAATTAGATATATAGATCCTTGTATATATATTATGTTCTTAATTAATTGGATCTAAAAAATTCCAAATTCAAAATCTCTAAAAAAGGAAAAAGAGATCGATCGAGTTTTATTAATTAGGTCAATTCTCAACCAAGCAAGTTTGAAAAGTAATAACTTTGGGCGGAACTAACTACTTTTTCTACTTTCTATTCTTTCTTGTGCTGTTGAGGTTTGAGGAGAGCTAGGGATCGGAAAGGTTAAAAGAAGAATATATATATATATATATATGTATGTATATATATTAAAGGATTACAAATGTATATTTTAAAAAAAAAAAATTTAATGAAAAATTAAAGAAGAAGAATTGTAGCTAGAGATATGAAGCCAAATGATTGGGAAAGTAATAGAGATTTAATTTGAGAATGAATTCTGAATCAAGCTTAATTAATAAACAAAAAAGGGTAGTGTAGACTGTAGAGTGTAGTGATCATACTTATAACCCTGACTCAAATCTGGTTTGGTAACTACAAGATAATTAAATACATTAATGTGAATTGCCCTGTCATTAATGCTTTGGGCACGGCCAAACCCAGAATGACAAAGGGTGGATGATCTGGATCACCTATTGCAATTAATCTTTAGACTGTATATATATATATATATTTATGTATGTATAATAAGGAGTATTAATTAATTTAATTTCTTAATTTTTGGCAGTAGAGGAAATTGGGAATGGCTTCATCCAGTTACAACTCCCCCTGCGCAGCTTGCAAGTTCTTGCGAAGAAAGTGCATGCCTGGATGCGTATTCGCTCCATACTTTCCCCCCGAAGAGCCTCAAAAGTTTGCCAACGTCCACAAAATCTTCGGGGCAAGCAACGTCACCAAGCTTCTCAGTGACCTTCTACCCCACCAGCGTGAAGACGCCGTCAACTCCCTCGCTTACGAGGCCGAGGCTCGGATAAGGGACCCCGTCTACGGCTGCGTTGGTGCCATATCCTTCTTACAGAGACAAGTGGACCGCCTCCAAAAGGAACTTGATGAGGCGAATGCGAATTTGATCCGTTTTGCTTATAGTGAGATGTCTGCCCCGGCGCAGCCATCCACTCCTCATGCGGTGGTGCCGCGGCAGGTGAGGAATATTATTGGAAGTGAAAGTGGTGGTGGTGGTGGTGGATATTATAATATTAATCAAACACCTATGCCATTTCCATATTCTCTGCCATGGAATTATCAGAATTACAATAATAACCCTCGTGGAGGATCAGGAGGCATTTGATCATCAAGAATTTAATTGAGGGTTTGTGCGTGTGTTTCTCTCTCTCTTCATATATATATATATATATAATGTATATATATGGTTTCTAGCTATAGCCTCACATGGTTTGTATAGCTAGAGGCCTCGATATATCATCTATAATATTTGATGGTTTAATTAATTTATAAGAACATTATAAATTAATTATTTGGGGGTTGGCAATAAATTATATATATGAGCCTTGTCTTGATTATTTTTGTGGGATTAATTAATTAATGCCCATAATATATATAGTTTGAGACAAGCAAGGGATTGTATATTGTGTGGGTTTATATATATATATATATATATATATATATGTGTGTGTGTGTGTGTGTGTGTGTAAGAATATATATAGATTTTGTAGCTAGCCATGAAGTGATCTATATACGTACTGTTTAATTACTTAACTACACTACTAGTGAGAAAAGGGTACTGGGCAGGAGTAGTTAGTTTTCAATTGCATGTATATATATAGAAACCCAAACAAATTAAACAAGACAGTCTGAAAAACTTAAGTTGAAGTTTTAAGAGGCCAGGTCGGTAATTAATTAAGTGAATTGCATTTGTCGGCTCAGTTCATTTGAATATTTCCCAAGTTTTGTACCTAATTAAAGATATTTGCACTGTGCATGTTATCTGCTTTTCAGGCTCATAAATAGTTTTTAATTTATTGCTTGCTTCAAACATACATATATATGAAATAATAATAAAATACTAGTCAGGAACAGGAACAGGAACAGGTCTTTCTCTTATTCTTATACATATAATTATTACATTGGATCCAGGCATAAAGGTAGGTAGGTTCAGATTTTTAACAGTTGGGCAAAAAACCTAATTCCCCTAGGTAGAATAAAAATAAATAAACTACTCGATCTATATATAGCATACATATGAGTACTAATCCAGCTTGCTGTTAAAAGTAATCTGACAGTGGCCGGTTTGAAAACAGAAAAACTTGGTGCATCATAATGATAATGGTAGTAGTATATTAAATGCTTATTTTTTCTAACAATTTAATAATGGAAATCGGAGAGATATGAGATATATATGTATATATATATCTATCCAATAAATAGCTAGCAAATTTTCTATACTCGGAACTCTGCTTGTATTACCCAAACGTACACCATTTTAACATAAAATAGATAAAACAATAATGCAGTTGAGTTTGCTTGCTGCGTCGTGTAAAGCTGCTGCTTTTCCAAACACACCATAAGACAAGGAGAGAGAGCTAGTAGGAGAGATTCTGTCATTTCTGTTTCTTCCTTCCCCCGGCCAACTTTTTGTCACAAACTTTACAAAATTTCTCACTTCAAGAATTTTGTAAAAAGTTTTACTGTATTATTTTAAGGACTGAAAAAAGAA
This sequence comes from Penstemon newberryi var. newberryi, assembly GCA_030819805.1. Lineage (NCBI taxonomy): Eukaryota > Viridiplantae > Streptophyta > Magnoliopsida > Lamiales > Plantaginaceae > Penstemon > Penstemon newberryi. Next base: position 4,208,233 of record JAUALY010000008.1, read on the forward strand.
AGTTATTTTTAAGAGCTAAAAGCTGCTCATACGTCCACATTTAATTTCAACATGTGCATACACATGCACGCACCCCTCTTCCTACAAATGATGTGATTGCCTATGATTTGCAGGCATTTGTGACCTTTGTTTCCTTTTTGCTTAATCATTTTCCAAAATCTATGTCTTTATTTTATTTTATTTAAAATAGTTGAAATACTAACTACTCCCTTTGTTTCATATTAATTGGCACATTGTTACTTTTTACACAGATTAATGACCTCATAATTACATATTTTTTTATGGTAAAATATCTCAAATACCCTTTACAATAATGACTACTTTTAAATTTTTTATTAGTGAGTGGTGACCCCAACTCCAATGAGAGAAAGGGGCAAAATTAAGAAAAAATGCTTTGAAAATTCAAACATGCCAATTAATTTGAAACAAAAAAATTTGACAAATGTGTCAATTAATATGAAACGGAGGAAGTAGTAGTTATGATAAAAAAAAAAAAAAATACTAGTTGGGAATTGTGCATGATGTGGTATTTAAATTAGTTGAAGGTTTCATTTCATTAAATGTAAAAACTAATGTGCTACATGAATTGAAAATCAAAATTACGTTCGGCTTATAAAGTCTTGGGCAATCCTCAACTTTTTAGATGAGTTAGGCCCAAACCACTTAATGTGAACTTATCATAATCCATGTGGTGAAATATAAGATTAAAAATAATATATAGCCTCTATAAAATGATAATACCACTTAATGAAAGTAATATTCAGAATGGACTAATATAGATAGTATTAGAAGACCATTAATAATTGGGCCTAATGATTATATAAAACTTTTGTTCTAAAATAAATTATTTTATTATCGGAAAGCTGAAGTCCTAAAATTAATATAAGATGTAGAATTAAAGTTTTGAAGAATACAATTCTTAACTATTTGTCTCAAGTCTGAATACATTGAACTCCTCAATGTAGTTTATATGTTGATGGTTCTTCTCCACTCAATTAATTACTTAATGGTATTGAAAATAAAGAATAATTCAACACTCATGATGCATTTGAGTATGCATGTTACATTTGAATAAACACTTTAAAAGGCTGGATTTTCGATTAGATTAAGCACAATAGTTCCTATTACTTCGTATTATTTATGCAAATAATGAGAAGAAAACAGTATTAATTAAATTAAAAAAAGTTATCATTAAATTACCAATTTATAACTCTATTTTATTTCTTTGGAAAATATCAAAGAGTAATTAAATGCGCTTAATATATAGAAAGATTCAATATAATGCATTGGAACTAATTTGCTACTTTTGAACTAAGTAAAGATTAATAAATTAGTAATAGTTATATCGTGCATGTTCGTAAACTTGTGCTAACAAAATAGTTACAGTACTGGATATGGATATCGCTGTTGAAAATTTTCACCAATAATATAGTTTAGCCTATGATATAAGTTGGCCCATCATACCGACTTTTTAACATTGACCCATTCTTTTACATAGACACCAAAATATAAAAAGGAAAATTAGTTAATAAACATAAATATGTTCCATGCTACATAGATATATACAATGGGGAATTTAAATCAGAAAGGAAAAACAAAATTCCGATTCTATGAACACAGTTAAGATAACTCCAGATCATATGAAAAAACCTGGGATTTAATGAGGCCTTTTTTAATATTAATTGATTGTACTCTTAATTTTCCATTTATTGATTTTTGTACATATATACAGTTAGGGGTGTAAACGAGCCGAGTAGTATCGAACGACACGTTGTTAAAGCTTGGTTTGAATTTTATCGAGCTTGAAATTTTTTGTTTGAGCTTGGTTTGATTTCTTAACGAACCGAACTCAAACGAGCTTTTATCAAACGAGCTCGAGCCGAGTATTGAGTAACTTGGTATTTTACATATGTTTTTCAATTTTTAGTTTATCGAGTCGAGCTCAAGCCGAGCTTCAAAATTTATCGAACGAGAAATCTTGTTCAAGCTTGTTTGATTTGTTTGACGAACCGATCGAGTTCCAACGAGCTTTTATCAAACGAGCTCGAACCAAGTATCAAATAGCTTTGTTTGATTTTCAGCCCTATATACAGATGAATATCATCCCTGCTTGTACTATTGTACAGAAGAAGAATACAAGAAACAGTGATATATGTTCAGAATCCATCAGGCAAGCACATCAATCTTCTGCAAGACGTGGAAAATAAGCAAAGGGCAGGTGAAATTTGGCAGAGAAAAGGTTATCTCATATACATGAGTAAAATGCAAAAATACCCCCTATGATAATTATATTCTAATTGGCAGAAAAATCTATGTATTATTTTCATTTGCAAACAATTCATCGTATTAATATTTTTTTAGCAAAATGTCCTCATCTATTTTCATTTTATTAATTCAGTGCACCCATTCAAAAATTAAGAGTTGACCGTATGTGAATTATGGCCAAACTTTTAAGTTTAAAGAACAATTGTAATTTTGCGTTCTATCCCTAAGAAACAATAACACTTAGGGGTATATAACTGAAAGAATTGCAATTTTAGTATCAAGTTTTATGTTCATTTTACTTTTGATACCAAACTAATCCAAGTTAACACATTTGATACTGTCGTTAAATAAATCTCAAAATTACAGTTAAGTTGACATGACCGTTACGTCATGTTTTTTTGGGTGGAGGGGGGTTTAAAAGAAATTACTGCAAAATTGGTGTTATAACTTATGTTTGCTGACAAAATCTACTAATTTTACAATATACAATATTATTTAACGAAAGGAATTATTTATTTTTTAATATTTTATATTAAAATATTATTTAATTTATTAATATTGTATATAAAATCAAATTAGTTTAATAGATATGTAAATATATAAGTAAAATCTCCAAATTTGTTTGAAATTATTTTACAATCCCGAAATATTATGGGGTTGAATTGTCAACGAGCATAAGTTATTACATCAATTTTACAATAATGATATGGATGGATAGATGTTGGTTTCTATTTTATTATTGAGTTGCCTACAAATTAGTATAGATCAATTGAAGGCTGACTATCAGTTTAATAGTCAAGTAAATAAACAAACAAGATAATAATTAAATTCTCACCAATTTCATTCCTGATCAATTTAGCTCGACCCATTCACCGCAACAACATATTAGATTTTGACTTGCATTGTATTCAATTAGCTAGTATATTTGCGAAGCTTAATAATAATAATTGTCGTCTTCGTCCTATATCATAAATATCATTTTAATAATTCTCAAGCTATCTAAATATCTCTATCCGTATTCTTTTCAAACGTGGTATGCCACTTAAATGATCCACATAAAGATTTAATTTAATACCATTATTTTCGATCGAGGATGAAAATGTGGGGACAAAACAATCAAAACTTAGAGGAGTTGGTTTGCTGAATTAACATGAAACTAGATTTGGTCCTCGAAGCTGGCACTATTTAAGATTTTGTTCTTAAATAATTAATTATATACTTCACATTCATGTTCACTAAAATTAATACTAATACTGGATCTTGAATCCCTCTATGCAATTTTAATGACTCTTTAAAGATTGCTCCATGTGATCATGAATCAGAATCAATGAACCGATGATTTATAATCCATTAATTTTTCTTTATAGAATATAGTTTTGCTTAAGAATTTAATTAGTATTTTAAAAGCTGACAAATTCGTTTGCGCCGAAAAAAGAGATTTGCTATATCTTTTAAGCCCAAAGTGCTCACCCTAATTGGAAGGGAATATGGTAGTATTTTTTTATGTTTCCGGTAATGTAGCGCACATATATCTAATAAATTAAATCTCTAAATTTATTGGAAAGAAACTGTTAAATTGCTGATTAAAACTCATTTAAGCATCTAGAATGATTGGTCCATGATTCTTATTGGAAATATTTTCAAGTAGATGTAATAAATTAAGCTTCATAAATTAAACCGACGGTGTGGCCGGTATCATCACCTCCGAAAATACAAATTACATCTTAATTAGTTTCTAATAGAATACTCTTTATTTAAATAAGTTATTGATATTATTTTTTACATGATAAAGCTTCAATTAAAAATACTCCGGATATGTTATGTTAGGTACGTCCCTATATAAATAACTTATCCATTATTGAATAAAAATATATACATCATTTATAAATGGACTTATAAATAAACATCGTTTCCGTTAGATTCTTGGTTGACTATATCTGTGATGGAGATATGTCTTTTATGAAAGAGGTTCTCTTGCATGATTATCAATGATTATGCTCATGATTACAACCAGTAATGCATCTACTTTCTTCTTTAATTAATTTTGATTTTTTTGTGTATTACCAAAAAAAAAACCTTAAGGGCAAGATTATGGGTTTTTTTTTTATGTTTGGGCCTGATGGATAATGAAGCAAATTTGGGCTTATAAGCTGAGTTGAATGATTATATATATTTCTTTCGTTCCATTTATTTTGCTCCCTTTGTTACAGTACTCGATCAAACTTTTTAATATTTTAAGCGACTTATCATGTTAAATTATTCATATTTTTTATGTATTAAATCTTTTAAATATTAATATATATGGTGTCATATGATACTATCAATTTATTAGTGAAGTATATTAATTAAATTATTTATTATATTTTTTTATAAATTTAGTCAAATTGACTAGTTGATTGGTCAACTGTACCAACAGAACAAAATAAATGGGACGGGGGAAGTAATATTTTGTAAACACATACAAATATAAATTAAATGGGACGGAGAAAATATATTTTGTATGTAAAAATTGAAATTATAAATTTCTACGTATCCTAATGTCCATCTGAGAATTTGAATGTCCAACATATAGCAGGAGCTTTTAGAGAGGGAAAAAAAATCAAAAAATTGAAATAATAAAATTAGAACGAAAAGTTGCAGGGACTGAATCATATGTACTAGTTGGCGGCCCAAATTTGTTTCTAAATAAAATGGAAAGCCCATTTCTCGTAGATGAGCTGGTGTCTTTTATTTTTCTACAAAAGAGGACATTTATAGCCCATGTAGAAACAGTAAATGATAGGGATGACCTGACCGACGCCGTTTCAGCCGAAATACAGCAAAAAAGGTTGTTGCTTTAAATGGGCAGAGAATTATGGGGTTTTCTCTTTCTCATACCATAATTTTGTTCGTGGGTTCTTCTTGTAATATCAAAACTTCCCCCTACATCCAATAATTTAATCATCCATGCCATACGAAATGGCTAGTTTTTTTTTTTCTTTCTATTTTGTATGTATACTTATCTATTACTAATTTGCTCTTTACAAATTTCTTGTATACTTATGATTTTTTTATTGTCATTGATGGCATTCTGGTTTATATTTTGATGCTAGTTTTATAATAAATTTGTCTATGTCGTCTTTGATAGTAATTAGAAATAGTAAGACGTATTGATGTATTCATCTTATAAGTTTCCAACTTAAAGTAGTTAGTCGTTATATCTGGACTAGGTCGATGAGAATGTAGTCTAGTGGCAAAGTTAAGATCCATGAGACCATGACCCCTTGGGTCTAAGTGTGAGTTTTATTTTTAGTTTATTAGTATATGTTGTTAGTTACTCTTTGTACTTTAATATTTAAATGGGTAGATTATAATGTATTAATGAATTTACCGTCTAATAATAGATATTTTGGCCTTCAATTTCCAAAATTTGAAGTCAACAAAGATTGTAAAGGTTTAATTGCAGTGTATATATTTTCTTTTGCTCAACTTATATATATAGCAAGTCATGAAATTCACTAACTCTACAAGATCTTTAATTAAATGTGGTGTAAATTATTTATAGGAAGCCTTTTAGGTGAACTCTTAAAAGAAATTGAATGCAACAGCTGCTGAAGAAGAAAGTAGTGATTTTTTATATTGAGGAGATGATGTTTTTGTGCTAATGATTTGTTACACAATTAGTTAAAAGAGACTGGACTTGGAATTCAAGATTAATCTTGATTCTTTTTTCAAATGAACCAAATTAAAAGCCATATCTTTCAAGTAACATTAATTAATTCTTATATATATATCATAATAATTTAATCTCTTGAAAATTAAATGGCCATCTTGATCTCTAAGGACGTTGTCGGGTACGATGAGCAGTGCCCTAATTATCTCTATGCACCAGCTGCAAGCACAGAAGGTGACGGTGATATATGACGATGGAGATTACGATTATGCCCCTGCTGCGTAATGTATATAGAAGAACACATATATAGTTAGACCAAAAAATGTGTACTCTCCTCTGTCTTCTAGATTCTTGTTCATTCCAATGAGAGTTCTTCATTAATTGCTTCAGTAACTAACAGTGTCGGAATGCTTGTATTAGTATTCAGTTGACTTCATTACATATATAGTTCAAACATTGGACTTATACTTCAACATGTTGACAGTTCTTTGACAATATTTATGTAACCATTCCTTCACTAATAACATCTACATTACTACACAGTACACACACACATATATATATATATATATATATATATATACAAACCTCATCCTCAATGTAACTCAGAACACATACTCAATCCCATTTAATTTTGATGATTTGACCATGGAACTTAGAGCACGATCATCAATTCATCGTTCTGTCTACGTACTTTACACACACCATCAGTTGTGCAAGAAACTGCCTTCTCCAAAGCAAAACACCTCACTTTCCGGATCCCATCACTCCACTAGTACAAAGTTTTCATTACCATTGTTCTTAAAGTGACTCGATTGCACCATTTTTTCCGTTTTACAGCACAGGAAAATGTTCCATGTTTTCTGATTCATTCAAGAGCTAAATTAAGCTCTTTCCCTTGTACATTTGTACATATACATAGCATCAATAACGATCCAAACTAATGAAACGGTATGCTTCCCATTGTTCCACTCAGAGTCATCTGGACAAAGCAAACATGTTACATTCGATGATAATTCACTAGCACTCTTGTTCCGCCCTAGCATTGTGGGGTATTATTTAGCTACCAATGAATATTTTTAATTTGAGTTTCTACCAATCAAAAAGTACATATTTCACCAAAAAGAGGTTCTTTTTTTCTCTAAATTTAAATAAAATACAAGAATGATTACAGAAGTTTAACATGTTAGTTTTCAGTTTGTTCTTCTATAGGGTCGACTCCCTCGTCTTTAACCATAATATCAGTAGCTTGCACAGTCTGGTTCTCTATAATGATGTTCTTTTGCAGCTCGTGCTTTAATCTTTGGATCTCATCTTCTTTTTCTTCAAGCTTCTCTTGCAATATAACCACCTGACAGTATATTTAAGATCAGAATATAACGCAAGATTAAGCCAATGCTAAATCCAGAGAAAGAAGAGGCTGGTTTGTTAAAATCATTAAGTTCACTTCCCGCAGATGCAATGAATATATCCAGCATAAACTTGCTACAAGTTTAAATTATGCAGTTGTTAAAAAAAATGAAGTACCAATTCGTTTGATCTATCGACATCACCGGTCAATCTCTGCATTTGATTGCATATTCCTGCACAAAACAGAAATTCGTGAACCAAAGAATAGTAAATCCTACAGTTAAGATCATACCACCGAACTATTACTTTTTTTTTTTTTTAATCTAAGAATATATAGACCTTTATAATTTTTATTATATACAATGAGGCAGAGATGGAAAGAAGGATAAGTGACTCAAAAAACTGACCTTCAAAATGACTTTTGAGTTCAGCATTTTGAGATTTTTGCAAAGCAAGTTTCATTGCTAGCTCGTGAATCTATCAAAGACAACAAACGAATAATAAGTATAATTTATAATTAATAAAGATTCAAAATTTATTATGTATAGAACAATGGAAGAATGTCTACAAGGCTCACTTTGGTTTTAAGGAAAATAGGCGAAATGAAGAAAGATAAGAAAATTATTTTCCAGTTCCTTTTTTTTTTGTTTGACCAGGAATTCTAGGAAATATTAAAATCTTGACAAACTTTAAAATATAGTAGGTGAATGGGAAATAACAAATTCTTAAACGAATTTGGCAGAATTCTAACAGCAATTTAGAAAACACGTAGATACTATCAAAACTCAAGAGACAACTTGAGAAAACTTCTATTTTCCAGTGGAATTTTCCTAAAATTCATTATTTAACAATTTTTTTCTTTTCGCTCATTTTCCATGGAACAACACAAAGAGTACAGCATTTAAAGATACTTTGTTCATTCTGTTGTGTGTATGACTCTACATGTCGACTAAAATCATCCCACACAAACACTTTAACATGTAAAATATCATCGAATAAAAATGGATTCCAGTACCTTCCCTTCATTGGCTTGGTTACCAATCTCCTCATTCTCTTCTTGCAGCGTCCGGCATTTTGCCATCAACATCTTTCCCATTTTACTTTGTGGAGTGAAACTGACCGCGGCTATATTATCTTGCAACTCCTTAACTTTCTTATCTTTCTCCTCCACCAAATTCTGATGGAAAAGTAGTTCAGGCCAGAATCAGTTAGGTAACAAAAAAAAGTGCATAATGTATGCTACATAGACATAGAATTAATTGAAATTTATTAGGAAAGCAAAGTAATATTAAGCTTGATTGTAATCCAAAAAAACATATGAAGTTTAAACTAAGTAAATCAGAACGAACCAAGTCCAAAGCACTTTATGTTAACAGTCAATCACTTCATAAAACCAATCCAGTTCTATATATAAGGAGAAGCCTAAGACATTTCTCTCACCCTAAGAAAACCTACCATTTTCAAATAACTAAACATATTATTTATTTAATCTCTGAATATCCATACATACAACTTTTTTTAAATACACGAAAGAAGCACCTTCAATCTTGTAAACTCTTCATGGATAGCTGGGTCCAGCAGTAATCTTCTCGCCTGCCAAGTTTATCACCTCAATAGTTACAGTTAAAAACAATAACGAGAAGAAAAAAAAACTATACAGATGATGCATTAATGCAAACTTTTTATGCTTTGCTTTTAGCAATTTTCATAACTGAAGCTACAAAACTAAATTTCCACTTTCAAATACTAAATTGATCGGAATTATTGTTGCTCGTCGTTAAGCTAAACCAACAATTTGGAGCACTAAAATATGAGGTGCACCTTTTTAACAACATGCTATGGTTAAGAGTGAAGAGCATGCAGAAATGTGAAAATCAGTTAGGAAGTTCAATCATTTCATTATACCTGCATTGATGGTGGCTTCAACTGAGCTCTCAATTCTCGGACAGCAGACTGTATCAAGGTTAGAAAGAGAAAGTAAGAAACACATAAAGAAGAACAGGCAATGAAGAACCAAAGTCTAATTAATACCAATGTTATGCATATACATGTATGAAAAGAAACTGAAACTGGTGGTTTAGATTATTCTTTGCACATTATCTTGACAAACAAGCAGCAGTAGAAATTGATTAAACATTCCATGCCCAAATAGAATCTAAAAGAGTTAAGAACAGATAAACTGTCAAACTGGCCATATCTATATATAACACTAGAAACAAGCACATCTCATGGCAACACTCCAGTGAGACAGACAAATCTTCCTAAAAAATGTACAGCTTGATGATGATACTGATACAAAAGATGACAAAACTGGTATTAATTATATTCAAAGAAGCATATTAACGAAGACAGAAAGTAACATAAATATATGGTAATGAGGGGAAATTTTACTCAATGACATCAAACGAGAATCTAAATGCATGCAATTAATTCGACTGTGATCCAAGGCCTCCAATGATGGTCATGGCATGATGCTCATATAAAAGGCAGTTGACTGGAAACTAAGAGCCATCTTCATCAACAAGCATATTTCACTTTGATGAAGAAATATATTGGTTAAAAGAAAAGTGTAAACCAGTTCAACCTCAGCCAAGTATAAAAGAATTATAAATAAGCAAGCATTTCAGCTCGAAGTACGAGGACAAAATCATGAACATGTGCACGCACTGCAGTTGATGCATGTGCATCTAATACCTTCTTACCTTCAACTCAGCTATCTCTTGCTCCCGCTTTGCAAATGTCACAATGAATGCAGCTTCTTTTTTCTTTGCTTTCTCAAGCTAATAAACAAAAGAAAAAAAAAATAGAACTTGAATCGACCATCAAGTACAAACTTGAAATCTCAGGAGATACATATCGACACATACTTGCTCCCGCAGAGACTCCTCAGAGGACCTCAGCATCTGTAGATGGCTCAGTACTAATTTCGGTTCTAACACAGAAATAGAAAAACCAATTTCCTCAAATGAATAAAAATCATTAAAGATGTGCAGAAAGCTTTTAAAAAGACAAATGAAAGAATCACCCTAGAAACAGACCAGGAACTGCGTCTGGGGCTAGGAAAGATTCATTTAGAAAAGAGGAACGCCAGTTTTGAATCTCAGACTTTGCATCTTCAAGTTTTGTCTGAAGAGACCAAAAGAAAAGCAAACATTATCAATAGGCAAATCAAATTTACCAATTTATGTTTGCAATTTCCATATTATTATCCTTGTTAAGACATTTTCTTCAGCTAAGCTTCTGCATTGCTTAGTAATTTATGAAGGTGCCAGAAACGAACTTAGACAATAGCAACCAAGACAGAAGCAATAGAGATATATGGAAAAGAGAAATATCACTAAGATCGGAAGTAACAGCAAGTGATGTGCACCTGACATCTCGAGAATTCATCTTGGCAGTTCTTGAGACTACAAAAGACAAGCCACAGAAAGATACCAATAAGTATCAGCAGTATAGGTAAATTTGGTGATCTGATTTTCCATGAGAGCTTATATTTACTTATAGTACCACAACATTATTGAGTAAATACTAATTCAAAAAAAAAAAAAATACCTCTCACGGAGAGATAAAATCATCCCTGTTGCCACTCCTGGTGCAGTTTCCTCTACTTTCACATTAGCCTAAAGTGTGAACAAACAAAAGGAGATTCAAATTTGAAAGTTACAGAACCATATGTTTTGTACTAGACGCAGATCATCAGGCATGTGAATTGAACAAATTATTGGATAGCAGAACCAACAACTCAAGACACCCAACAATACCCTAGGGCCTATACTTTATATCTATTATTTCGACAAGACAGAGAAAGAGTGTATACGAAAAGTTTGAAAAGAAGAATTCTAAAATTATATAATTTTTAGCTGAAAATAAAATAACCAAAAAACAAAAAGAAACTTAAATTTACCAGGCCCTTTTGGGTTTAAATTTTATATAATTATCAAAAGAATCTTACTTTAACATTTCCAAACACAATCAACGTCCATATATGATAACCAGCTAGGAAATAATAATAGTTTACGATAAATCGATAAACCCCTTGAGAGAAAGCTATCCAATGCAAACAGATACAATAATCAATATGAATAGATAGTCATGGAAATAATCATTTTTAGGGTGAATACTAGTAAAAGTCACCTTTTTCGAGCCAAATAAGTCATCCTCGTCATCGTCGAGATCTCCGAAGCTTCTCTTATTACCTGACGATAAATAAAACCGCATTCACAGCAATATAACATAAACATAAATAACATACTTTACATACACCATTTTAACTCGATTTGGTTGAGAGTTTAAGAAACCTGAACGAACCGCAGCATTGCCTCCCGAAAATCCCCCACCAAAATCATCTTCCTGAAATATTCCAACAAAATTGAAGGGGGGAACACAATGAACAAAGAAAAATTTAACAGCCGGGGATTGCGATAGTAGAAAAAATATCGGCGCAAGAAGAGCTTACGTCATCGAGATTGCCATGAGACGACATTGGAATTTCGAATTCTGAAATTGGGGAACTGAAAATTTGAAAACCTAATTTGAGCGAAATAGTCCTTTTTGATGCATTGAGCATGGTCTAATAATAAAAGTTATCTTAACCAAATTTTATTGGGTCAAGTGTCACTAAATGTTTTTTTTATTAGACTATAGTTAAAAATATACCACTTGTCAAAAAGTCTTTTAGCTAGTCTCTATAGTAATATTTCTTTTTTGGAAATAATGTCACTAAATGTACTTATTTTCGATATATTTTGTGTTGTGTGTTTCTAGTATGAAATCCCTTTTTTTTTTCTTTTTTTTTTTCATGTGTGTGGGTGTAATTTTACAGTTAAGGGTGAATTTTCCCTTGGTTTATTTTTGAAAAAATCTGCAGTGCCCTAAAAACATATACTCCCTCCGGTTCATATTAATTGGCACATTGTTACTTTTTACACAAATTAAGAAATCTCATGATTAATCACTTTTATATGGTAAAATGTCAAAAATATCCTTCCTAGTGACTCTTGAGCTTCTCAACCTAGATGTAAGAGAAGGACAAAATTGAAAAAAATTGCATTGAAAACCCAAATGTGCCAATTAATATGAAACATAAAAAATTGACAAATGTACCAACTAATATGAAACGGAGGGAGTACATAATTGGCAACCCCATGAACGCAAGACTTCAAAAATGCCTAACATTTACACCTCCAATCATGATAGCATGCTCCATCACATAAAGCCAAATTCTCTGTCGAAAATCCCAACACATTTTCCTTGATTGGCTCTTCTTTTTACGTGACAAATATATATAAATGAAATCCCAAGAAAATAAAAAAGACTAATATAAAAATAAAAATAGATCAACTATAAATGAAACGAAAATATGCATGTAACTAAATACTACTACTTGTAATCTCAAATTTTCTGCTTTCATTTCTTTTGGGAAAGATAAAAAGTACGACGGGGTTTATAATGTGTAACATGCAAAAATTCTAGATGAAATTTAATTCGATTACATTCATCCAATTATAAAATATGTACGTATTTTGATCACATGTTTAATTGAATATTGATAATATAAAATTTATCGATCAAACTCCTCTCTATACAAATTAAAATTATCCGTAATCGTGTACGAGATGTCGCCCCACGGATGACATAGCACGAGAGGCTTGCTACCACTAATTTCATATGATCGATTTACGAATGTGGATGCATAAAAAAGAAAGACCAGTCCAGTACTCTCTAACCAATATTGACAAGAAACTGTACAAGGTTATGATTTATCAAAAGAATGCATGTTGTTGGCAACTGAGTTTAACTTTGAGCTTTTTAAGATTGCATCAATTCAGGTAGAGACTAATAATATATATTTATATATCTACCCAGGGGGCATACTAATAATTAAAATACCTTCTGGGCCATAAAAGTGCACTAGCCACTAGCTATAGGGCTTTTTTTTTTTTTTTTTTTCTTTGGGTTTAAATCCCTCCGTAGAAAATAATAACCAGCGTCTTAACTTCTTTTTCAATGGAGTATTATACATTGTGCTCAACGCACATATATATGTTTAATTGTCATTTCACAATAACACAGAGAGGTAATTTACTATTAACTATAATTTGAAGTAGAACTATTATTTGAACAATATATACAATCGAATGGTATCGACATTAATTAATTATTAAGCCAATATTTCCTGAAAATGATAACATTAGAAGTACCACCCAAATAATTAGGCAATATTAAGAGAATATAACTAATTGGCACACCCTTTTCAAAAATTTAACTTTGTTTAGAGGAAATACATAATTCTTTGTAATAAACCCCACATTTATTTAATTAACCTTTCCTTTCTCAAATTTTCTTGGCATGCAAAATTGCAATTTGTACATTAGGACACACGAACACACATAAAAATAAACAAACCTTAGACCTATTAATGGAAAAGGTAGAAGATCATACACGAGAAATTGTCTTGTGAATCTAGTAGCACGTTGATGAAAGATGCGCACCAAATGGGGGACCAATGGGTCCAATGTGTACAACTCCATTGTTGATGAGTCAACCTCAATTAACCTTTATTCCAGCCCTTCAGTTATTTAGAAGCTTACATGATCATATGCATTTTTACTAAAGAGAGAAAAAAAGATATGATTTTTGAAGTAAACGTATTTCTTGCACTCACGCAACAAATTAAAGCACTTAGCCACTAAAACCAACAGTCAATCTGGATTAACACTAGCTTATTTCAAATTCAACTGGTCAGATTTATATTTTTTTTAATCACTAAATTGTGTATTTACAGCTCGTACTGCGCGCATTCGGAATTTGAGTTTAGCTAGGTCTTTCCGGTGTCTCGATAGGATTCAAATTGAATTTCGTCTCTGAGAATCTCAAGTCACTATTCCTTGGCCCAACCATCTTGAATGGTCAAATTTATATGATTAATTGATTATATAAATCAACATTCATACCGGTTTGTACTTATCATGACTGGACATTTATAGATCTATATTTTGTATCATTTTCTTTTATATACATTGATGTAGTTTCTACTTGTATATATGTATAGCATCGCGTCTATTTTGTTACAACCGAACTCTAATTATGTGGTTTTTACTTTTGACCTTAATTTCAACTAAATAAAGTGTTTGTAATTTTTGAAAACTCAGAAAAAATTTCTATAATTTCGCTTAACCGAATATAATTATCTCGAGATGTTTTAGTATCACATGATATATGCAACTTCAACCAAGTATATATAAGGTGAAACTCAATAAGAGAGAAAGAATACATAGTACTTGGTAATTTGAATTAACTTCTATATGACAATATTTCTGACCTTATATACTAATTAATTGAGTCTCGAGGCAAAATGAATCATTTGGAACAGCAAATTGTGTCCTGAAACAAAATAATATCAACAACCCACCAAAAGTTGAAACACGCCTACTACGGGCAGACAATAATAATTAGCAGTAGAAAAATGACCACATAAAACAGTAAACTTTCACATTTACATATATATATGAATTAATATTCTCTAATTAAAATCATCATCAAACAGTCAATGGACCACCTAACTTTAATTTGGTGCTGTTATCTACAAATTCTTTTGGACACAAAGTAAGGTTCTAACAATGATATTGATATGTGCATGGAATAGTGCACCACAAAGTTCTAACAACTGCTATAGTTTGGCTCCTATAATGAAGGCAACAATGAAGTACTTGGTCGGAATCGCTGGCCCAAGTGGCTATGGTTCTAAAACGACCGCGGAGCAAGTCACAGAAGATTGCTTGCGTTCCATGCCGCGGCCAACACCTCATCTCACTGCTATAGTCACTGGTATATATATATATATATGTATATATGATTCAACCTCTTTAACATATTTTCAAATACCATTTTACAGAAATGTTCAAATTTTGATTTCCTTTTTTTGGTTTGATTCTAAGGCGCGACCTCTGGGATTGGTGCGGAAACTGCAAGGGTGCTGGCTAAGGGTGGTGTAAGAGTTATAATTCCCGCAAGGGATTTGAAGAAAGCAGAGAAGGTGAAGGAAAATATACAAAAGGAGAATCCAGAAGCTGAGATAATCCTATCAGAAATAGACTTGACTTCATTTGCTTCAATACAGAGATTTTGTTCTGACTTCTTATGTTTAAGACTGCCTCTTCATATCCTCATGTATGTAATTTTTTGGCGGGGAAAACTGCATTTTTTGTCCCACCGGACTGGACCCTCAACATTCTTGGTCCCGTACTTTAAAAATAGCACTTCCGGTTCCAAATTTCTGAAATATTTTGCACTTTTGGTCCCATACTTTACAAAACTGCACTTTTGATCCGATGAGACTGTCTCAGTTTTGCACTGTTGGCCCAAATTAAATGAAAATGAGGTGAAGGGAATAGAAGTGCATAACATTTTAAGAAAATGGGACCAAAAAGTGCATTTTTTGTATACTGCTGACCATAAACGCTCACTGTCCAATCCTGTGGGACAAAATATGCAATGTTCCCTTTTTTTTGGGGGCATTCTCCTTGTATGGTTTCTTTCTTTTACTTTTCTTGGTTTATCTCTTCTGAAAAATAGTTTTGGTGTTCACACAATGTGCAGAAACAATGCTGGCAAATACTCACACAAGATGGAGTTTTCTGAGGACAATATTGAGCTCACTTTTGCCACAAATTACATAGGTATAATATTCTCCTCTTATTTTCTTCAGTTTCAAACCATATTAATCTAATCATCAAGAAATAGACAATTAGGAAACTAACTCTTGTTTCTTGATTCATTTTGGAAGGCCATTTCTTGTTAACAGAAATGCTGTTAGAGAAAATTATGGAGACAGCATTAGAAACCGGCATCGAAGGGAGAATAGTGAATGTTTCTTCTGTAATTCACAGTTGGGTGAATAAAGAAGACTTCTGCTTCACTAAATTACTGAATCCAAAAAGGTAAGACACCCTCAGTAATTTATCTTTGGCTCACTTAATCTTTGAAGAAATTAATGTTTTAGTTTTGCATGCAGTTATAATGGGACTCAAGCTTATGCTCAATCAAAAGTAGCCAACATTTTGCATGCCAAGGAACTATCAAGACAGCTCAAGGTAAAAACAAAAAAAAAAAAAAGGGCACCACAAATAACAATATCAATTTTTTGTTGATTGCAACCTTAGAGAAGGCAAAAGGGACAAATATTTGTCTCACCATAATGTTTTGGGAATCTAATAGGCAAGAAAAGCAAATGTAACTATCAATGCGGTGCATCCAGGATTTGTAAAGACAGGAATAACTAGGGACTACAGAGGCTTTATCACAGGCATGCATTATCTTCTAGAAAACTATTCTGTCTCTATATATATTTTTGCTATGCCTTTTTGTGCAAATGATCCATGCAAAGATACCTATATATCCAGGGCTTTTATGGTTTTTTTTTTTCTCTTCAGATTCTCTGTATTTTATGGCATCCAAGTTGCTGAAATCAACATCACAGGTTTGTCCATGCATCACTGTTTCCTACTTATAGTTCAATAGATTTGGGTGAATTGCATTTTATCCCCTTAAAATGTGTCTATTACATTAAAACCCTTGGTGAATAATAAATTGGCATTTACTCCTCTTTTATACTTTTAAGAAAAACTTAGTATCAATATTCACCCCTAATGACATGTTCTACCCACCCAATATCAAATGAGCTTATAGCTGCATTGGTCTAACAATTGTATAAAAGGTATTCCAATTGATATATCGTGCAATAATTTGCAGGGTGCAGCAACAACTTGTTACATTGCATTAAGCCGAATGACGACTGGGCTGAGTGGCAAATATTTTGCAGACTGCAATGAGACTCACTGCTCACCTCTTGCAAATGATGAAGCTGAAGCTCGGAAACTATGGAACCAAACACATGCTTTGATGCACAGGCAAGTGCTTCAGCCACTAGACCAATGTGTTGAATGAAGTCTCTGTCTTTACCACAAATTAATCCTAGGTAGTTTTAGATGTGTAAATAATATCGTGTACATCTGTATACCATAGGCACAAAGTGCAATCAGACAAATAATTTAAACTTATAGTCCTAGATAATTGCCAAATTCATCACAATAAGAATCTGGCTATTAATGCACGATAAGAAGCAAAAGCTAACTTTTCTATAACTATGAGAACAAATCATATTTGAGATTGGTACATTCCAACAAATATCAATGCAAAACTTACTTAGATGAACTTAGTACAAAGTAACAAAGTACTTGACACAATTTAATACCTACATTAGCTACACCAAACTTACAGAGCATTTGCTTAGCTCATCAGTTAAATCCTTGAAAAACTTGGACACCTCGATGTTCATAGCAGGAGATAAAATGTGATTGAGATGATCTTCACTTTTTAGCCTGCAAAGGTTCAAAACTTCAAATGTTCAATTACAAACACAACAGACGTGAGATGTGCATATATATTAAAGTAGCAGCAATTTGAAAGAAAGTCCTAGCATATTCAGAACTTCTACGTGAGCCAACTATAATATCATATCAGAGCTAACATTGATGTGCAAGTCACCTTGAGACGTGGGGAGCGACGACAAGAAGCAGATCCTCCTGGGGAGTGAACTAAGTGTCCTTTGCCAACCTTTCTTGAATAAGTGCCAGATGCACTACTTGGGACATCAGTTGAATCCGAAGCTACTGGGGCAGAGAGTGAAATAATTGAAGAATCTTGATCAAAAGACAAACCATTAAGAGACTTTCCTGTATAATCACAAATATAACCATTCTCAGATACATAAAATGTATTGTGAAAATAAAGATCTTCCAAAATATCATTTTTGCTTTTACAATTGTTTGGGAATACACTGAGTCTGTTTTAGATACTATAACAAATATCAACACTGGTCAGAAGATGCATTTTGAAGATACAAGTGCATACCACACGCTGCAGCTTCTAGGAATTTCTTTCTCATTGTTCTAACAAATTTAAATAGCCCATTGCTTTTATTCAACTCACTGACCAGCTCTTTTGTGTCACTCAGATGTGGATCACAGTCGAGCACTATAGATAAAAATACAGATGCATAAAATGATTAGATTGTGTTCAACAAATGAGACACAAACAAACCAAACCCATGTTACTTACAAGTGTATATCTCATTCTCATGACGAATGATAAAGTAGTACTCCTTATTTGGATTCTCTGAACTTATGTTTGTCAATACAAATTTTACACCTGAGAGAAAGACAGAGAGAGACTGGTAACATCTTATTCATGAAAAAGATGCTTTGAAATTCTCAGTAAGACCCAAGAAATACATACCATGACCACATTCAATGCGGAAACCAAGGACACTGTTATACCATGAAAATGCTTCTTCTATTTGTTCTCTGTGTTCATTGTTCCTGCATGCTGTCAAAGCTATTCTCCAAAAGAAAACAGAAGGCAATAGTTTAGGCCAAACACGGTATAAGCTACAGTCAGGAGTATTGATATGAAGCAATAACATAGAAAGGGACAATAACAAAATAGTAGTTAAAGTTAATATACAGAAAAAAAGAATAGACAGATAGGAATGAAAGAAGGCCGAGATTGTGCTATACATATTTACATAAATCTGGAATTCGTATCACTATGTAAGAAACATGGTTGTATACTTTAAAACATAAACTGTTATTAGGTTTTTTTAATCTTTCCACTGGAATATGTAGGTCTCTGACGAGCATACTTTAAGAAGCCTATATACAAGAAAACGGAGTAGATACATCTAGATAAGCTAACAAATTATTTGCAGTAGTAAATCAAATTTCTTTCTTATGATCTATTCATTGTTCAGTCTCTTAGAATGCATATCTACTCTTGCCAATTGCAATCACAACATAAATGTATGTAATTATGTCAACTAAAGGACCAACATTTTTTTTAGCATAGTAGCATACAATAATTTCAGAAATATACCAAGACATTTGAGAATTATTCACCTTCAGACTGGTGAGATATTATACTAGCATATTCATCTTTTCTTGCCCTCTGATCTTCTACAATTCTTTTTAGTTCTTGAACTCTAGCTTTCGTAGCAGATAGAGACTCCATCATCGTCATATGATTTGCCTCTTTCCTAGTCTTCACTACAATCACAAAAGATAAATAAGAAAATCCTATCTGCTCAATGAAGCTCATATCTTTATCAGATATAAATTAGAGATACAGTTGTCAAAATTACAAGAGAAAATATATAAATAAGCATGCATTTGTAAGAACCAATCGCTAGAAGACTTTTTAAGTTTTGAATTGAGCATCATGTTTCTAAAATAAATGTAAAGGGAGATATTGTGCAAGAGAGAATTATGTCAATTAGACTTGTCTAGTTTTCTATAAGGAACATTGGTTGAACGGTTTTTTAATTCATAAAATTGTGACACGCAAATACCTCTTCACATGAAATCAGACTCTTTTTCCTAATGACAAGTATGCTGAAGCAATATTAATTTACTATATCATTGAGCTGCATCATCATAGATGTTTCTCATGCTCTTTAATTCAACAATGGTAGACGTCTTCTACATTCAACATGCAGAATTGAGGTGCTCATATTACAAAATAATTATAAATTTCTGGTGTTCTTAATTATATAATCTCTGTTTCAAAAGTTATACTTGAAATCTCTCGCATTACGAAATAACTAATTGCACATAATTTACATTGCTGATGAATCCAGATGACCTAAAGGAACATCTACTCAGATAATAACTCCAAGCTTTTAGAGCCAAAACAATGCAACCATCAAATTAACAGTTATAAAGGTGTGTATAAAAACCACACTAATGTCCATCCAAAATCAGAACCACCCACAAATACTTCTTATGATTAAGCCAGCAATCCAATGGAGCAGCACACAACCCATCTAAGTTTATCAACAGTATATTTTATTTTGCCAAGCATAACAAGATCCTAGTCTGTTGAACGCATGAAGCATGAAGCATGAATAACCATAGCAGCAATATATTAGACACAAAGCCAGTTTTACAAGAAGCTTAATATGCATAGCTGAAAATGAAAATCCAACAACAGAAACAAAACAAAAAGATCTTCAAAACACAGACATTCATAATGGAGTGAGAAAAGGAGATAATACCAGCAAGGGACTTCACCAGAGCATTCTCAGCTTCTCTTAATTCAAGTTTAAGTTTTCCCAAATCCCCTGTCAAAAAAATAAACTAACTAAACAATTGGCATCATAACGAAAATTAAACCCTAAAGAATTCTTAATTAACCCTATATTTCAAGTGAAAGCCAAATCAAAGTTCGAAAAAGCAATTGCCTTGAAGCTGAATAGTTTCTTGGGCTTTGGACTTGGAAGAATCGAGAAGATTCCGATAAACGGTAACTGAAGAGTCGATTTTTTGCTGCTGAGTGGGGATTTCTCTATCGCAAGCTAAACGCAATTCCGCCATTCGCGTTCGCATACTACTCTCCATATCCCCCTGCATCCGCTTGTGATGTGCGTGAGGGTGAAAAGCTTGGAAAGTTTTAAAGTGGCGAAGAGAGAGAAGACTCTGGGATTTTGGGTTTGAATGAAGAAGAGAGAAATTCGCCCGCCATTTATTTTAATTTTATTAAAACCTGACGCCCTCGAGTAAAAACACGGGGTTAATTTGTTTGTACTGGGGAGTATGATTGTTTGACATTTGTTACACTAGTTTGGTATAGTGGTGTATGTTTGTAAAATAATCTCGATTTGATTAATGTTGTTTGTTTGAATTTTGAAATAGTGGCTTGAATATGTAAGATTTTATGTTAAATTATGTTTGTTATGTGAGATAATTTGTGTGAAAGATATATTATTATTTAACATCAAATTAAAGTAGAGTTTGTGTTAATTTTTATTTTAGATAAGAAAATTGTTATTTACTTGACTTTTGAGAGAATAGTTTAAAAACAATGAGAGAGAATAAATCTATTTAGAAAATTGTTGTTTTTGTTTTAAAATCATCGTGGGTGGAGCGGTCCAGCCACCCATCACCCCTCAAGCCTCTCCCCCTCCCCCTCTCATTTTTTGCCTCTTCCGCCATGGCTTCCCCTCCCCTTGCATCAGGAGATACCATATATATATATAATATATTATTATATTTGTGTGGTTGACTCTATCGAGCCCATGAACGTGTTCAATCATTTGCAGGGCTGCATGACCCAACCGAGGCCCAAATATGGATGTGCCCAAACAAGTGCTTTTTTATTTTTACTCTTTGACCCAACACGAACGATATAAGCCTTGCCAATTACATTTTCATTATGAATTGCGCGCTGTTGATCCGGACAAATGCTATAATGCACTAAAATTTTGTTCATCACCCACGTTATATTAGAATTCACCACATGATTTGGGCCAAGTTCACTTACATGGCTTGGGCCTAACTCAACCTCAAAAGCTAGCTTTTAAGGTGAGGATTGCCTAAGACCTTATAAAGTGGACTTAATTATTGTTTTCAACCAATGTGGGACATTTAGTCTCAATACTCCCCCTTCACGTGTGGGCGGGCTGAATGTGTGGGAGAAACAAGCCCAACACGTGACATATGAAAGCCCAACCTTGTGAATTTGCGACATGTGGGTGAAGACCCAACACACGAATAAAGACACTCCGGGCCTTTGTTAACCGGAGGAATAATGAATCTCCAAGCCTTGAATAACTGGAGGAATAATGACAACCCATACCTTTGTTATATGGGCGAACTGTGTGGGTAAATATTGAAGCCCATCATGCGTACAAGGAGGAGCCCATCACGGAAGGAGGTGACCCACTTTAACCCGGGGCTCTGATACCATATTAGAATTCACCACATTGATTGGGCTAAGACCACTTGCTTGGCTTGGGCCTAACTCAACCTCAAAAGCTAGCTTTTGAGGTTGAGTTAGGCCCAAGCCATGTATGTGGACTTAGCACAATCCATGTGGTGAATTCTAATACGTCTTCGTCCTAAAATAAGTACAAAACTTAAAATTGAAGGATAAGAGAGCACAATAGAAAGAAGATATATAGACTAGAAAGATTCATCATATAGGGAGATAAGATCATAATTTACATGCAAATAAAATCAATTATAAATGATACATGTATTTAAAAGAAGAATTAGATACAATATAGGTCTGAAATGGTTGATACTTGCTTAGACCAGGTCTTTCATAGACCATGAACAGAATTAGTGCTTCCATCAAACATGTTTGCAAGATTTTGTGTATGTTCTATGAAAGATCGGGTCTAGGCAAGAATTTTCCGGTTTGAAATAGATGAAATTAAATTCTCTCTGCATGTATTTCATGGAATACCAAAAGGGTGGCATCCACGTTTTTATCTTCTATATTCCGATTATTTCAAATAATAATCTGTTCATTTCAATGACTTCATTACATCTCTGAAGGTTTATAGTTTTCTATTATTATTATCTAGGCAAACTAAACACATAAATATTACTACAAAATCATAAACTGTTAAGCACAAAATCTAATAAAATGTTCTCGATCAATATTATAGTGTTATTATCTATACCAAACACTACAAGAAAAACAGCATTTTCCGACGGAATTTCCGACGGATTTTCCCGGAAATTCCGTCGGAAAACGTGATTTCCGACGGATTTTACCCGTCGGAAAATCCGTTGGAAAAACTGGCGTAGGAAAATTTTCCGACGGATTTTCCGACGGGGTGTTTCCGACGGGATACTACCGTCGGGGAATCCGTTGGAAAATTTTCCGACGGGACGTTTTCCGACGGGTTTTCCGACGGATGTCCCCGTTGCAAAAAGAATTGGTAATTTAATTGTTTTCATATTTTTTAAGTTTTTCCGACGGGTACTCCCGTTGGAAAATAATTACTTAATTTATTTTTTTTTTAGTTTTTCCGACGGGTTACACCCGTCGGA
This sequence comes from Penstemon newberryi var. newberryi, assembly GCA_030819805.1. Classification (NCBI taxonomy): domain Eukaryota; kingdom Viridiplantae; phylum Streptophyta; class Magnoliopsida; order Lamiales; family Plantaginaceae; genus Penstemon; species Penstemon newberryi. Next base: position 4,231,393 of record JAUALY010000008.1, read on the forward strand.
AATTAATCATTTTCTTTTTTTTTAAAATATTTTTCCGACGGGATAATCCCGTCGGAAACTGTGTTTTTTAATTTCTTTCTGCCATTTCCGACGGGTAATCCCGTCGGAAAATAATTAATTTCTTTATTTTTTTATTAACTTCCGACGGGCCGTACCCGTTGGAAATTTGAACTAAATATTTAATTTATATTTAATTTTTTATATTCCCTGATTTATAATTAAATCAACAAATCATGCAAAATAAATCAATAAACACGTCAAAAATCATAAAATATCTTACAAAATCAATAAACAAGTCAGAAATCATAAACTATCTTAGAAAATAAAATTAGTCTCAATCATCAACAAAAGTTAATAATAAAATAAGTATTCAAATATCTCGAAAAATAAAACTAAGTTTTAGTCATCTTGGGGTGGGTTGTGGGGCGGATTCTGTGATAACATATTAGGAGGCATGGAGTTAATCATCATACGCATTTGTTGTCGGCTTTCCTCCATCATCTGTCTTCGACTTTCCTCCAACATTGCTCTGTGTTCTTCTCTCTCTCGTTGACGTTCCTCCCTATCTCGTTGACGTTCCTCCTCCAATATTGCCCTGTGCGCGTCCCTCTCTCGTTGGCGTTCCTCCTCCAATATTGCCCTGTGTTCTTCCCTCTCTCGTAGACGTTCCTCCTCCGATTGTTGCAATCTTTCTTCCAAAGTTAGAATTCTTGATACGAGCTCCGGGTCAGATGAACTAGAATATTGTGATGCTCTCGATGAACTAGGTTTAACCCAAGCAGCCTTTCCAGCCAGCCCATAAACCGTACCCTTCTTTCCTATACCTACAGTGTCTACCCATGCCTGAATAACAAACAAAAACATTAATTAGATTACAAATATTTATAAGTACATAATAGTTTTATTAAATATGATAATTATATGTTACCTGCAGTTGAATATCTTCCGGGATTGGTTGTGATTCACCAGTTTCAGATACTTGCGGAGTAGGAAGTTTTTCTAAAAATGCAGTCTAAAAGACACGAATTTTAGAACATAGTTTTCAAACATAATACTTATTTATCAACTAAGTCATATAATTGTAAAACTTACATATGTATCCTTTGAACGAGTATCGACCCACTTTGATCTATCTCCATTTTCATCTAACTGTGAGTGAGTATACATAAATACTTCTCCTTGCATTGGTTCTACTCCACCTTTGGCTTTGGTCTGCAACACAATTAAATATTGATTGTGTTATACCACTATATAATATATGAAACAAGAAAAATAAACATTTGGCAAACTTACTATTCTTCGTTCGTGCTCCGAATGTGTAATACTCCCACCCGTGTGCTTTGGAGCTCCCTGTCCACCACAGTCGGATGCTCGATTTTCCTTGTTTTTCCGACTTAATTCTTTGAACTCATCCGTATCCCAGTATGCAAGTAACACGGTCCAATGAGACTCAAGTATCCATTTTGGCCTTTTATTAGCTCTATGATATTCTAGTAACTTCCTTCTAATCGAAGCTGCAGCACGATTATCAAATATCTTTCTGATCATACCATCATGATGAGGTGCCCAACGATATTTTTTCTGCAAGTAATTAGATAGTATTTAACATAAATAATAGAGTAATAAATAATTTATGAAATTATTTAAATCAATACCTTAAAAAGATCAAACCATTTGTCCCTCTGTCTTTCACTGGCATCCGTGTAAGAGCGCCACGGGCCTTCCCAAGTTGTTTTAGTACATTTTCCAGCATATCGAATAATAACACCATGCTCAGAACCCTCAAACCTACATCAAATAACAAAAATATTTGAATTACGTAAACCAAATTCAAATTAACACTCATAATAAGTTTGAAACCAATAAAATTAAGTACATACTCCATATAATATTTTTGACTTGGAGCAATTAGTTGCCTCGTATCAGCAATGTCCGCACTAGGACCATCACTCAAACTAGCACCACGAGCACCCGAGCTAGTCTCACGAGCACTCGAACTAGCACCCACAACACTCGAGCTACCACCACCATGAAAATAATTAGGGCCCAATGATTGACCATCTAATCCGGGCCAACTAGTACGAGGACTAGGAGTTGGACTGGGGCTGGGAGTGGGAGTATGCACAGGTGGAGGCGTATGGCTCGAAGTGGGAGTGGGAGTGGGAGTGGGAGTGTGAGTTGCTCTGGAAGTGGAAGTGCGAGTATTTTGAAATAGTGGCATATAAGATTTTATTCTAGGTGGAACTGTGGGTACCTTCTTAGACTTCTTAATTGGTCCCATCTGCAAAAAGAAAAAAAGAAAAAAAAACATACAATATAATACAACAAATCTGAAATAATTACTATTATAACGCAAAAAAAAAAAAAATATTTAGTTTCCTAATATTTCAACAAGTGAATCAACAAATTTGACATATAAAAAGAAGATATCAATCTTCTTCGTTTTCGTCTTCTTCCTCGTTTTCATCTTCTTCTTCATCTTCTTCTTCTTCTTCTTCCTCCTCTTCTTCTTCTTCTTCTTCTTCTTCTTCTTCCTCCTCCTCCTCATCCTCCTCCTCGTCTTCTTCTTCTCTTTGTTCTTCTTGTTCTTCTTCTTCTTCAACAATTGAATTTAACGTGGTAGGTGGTTCTTGCAAAGCTTCTTCTTGTATATTATAACTTTGATCCACTCTACTTCTTGGTCTCGTATTTATTACAACGCGCCAATTTTTTTTATCTTTTTTTTTTCCCGGGTAAGGTACAAAATATACTTGAGATGCATGTTGAGCAAGTACGAACGGGTCAAATTTAGGATATTTTTCTTTTACATTGATCTCAACAATTTCATATTGTGGATGTATCTTAATTCCTCTAGGAGAAACCGAGTCATACCACTTACACTGAAAAAGTAGAATATTGCTCTCATCAACCCCCGAATACTGTAATTCTATTATGTCTTCGAGTATCCCATAGAACTTTGTTGACCCTTCACCCTTTACACATATACCCGCATTATAAGTTTTTCTATACTTCGCCTTTTTTTCAATATGAAATGCATATCCATTCACAACACATTGTCGCCATGTTCGTACAGTTATACTTGGACTCCATGATATGTTCTTTAGATGTTCATCTTGGACATTGTTCGCATAACAATATACCTATACAGTGTCATCAATCATTAAACACTAAGTAATTAATGTTGGATATATATTAATGAATACGTGTATATTAATATTTAACTTTTTATACTCACAAATTCGTGGAACCATTTTATGAAGTGGTCTTCAATTGACAGTTCGACATCCGCATCAGGACAATTTGCTTGAACCAACCACGAAAAATGCCTAAATAATATTTTAAATTATCGTAATAATTTTTTTTTCCATCAAATATTTAAAAAACTAAGTGCAGAATTTAATCAAACTTACTCTAAAAATGGTACCACTTCTTCGCAATTTCTAAGGACATGAAGGCGAGCTGCTTTTAACTCTTCCTCCGTTAATGTCTTTGACAAACATTTGCCAATAGGACACGCGTGTTGATTAAAAATCGAAAGAGGGTGTGGATTTTGATCGACTTGTTCACCATATTCATTTCTTTTAGTCCTCGTACTCCTTGTTTCAATGTGTTTTTCGAAGTAGAACGAAGTAAAATATTGTGCTTCTTGAATTATGTATCCTTCGCAAATCGAACCCTCAACTCTTGCCTTGTTCTTAACCATTCCCTTTAGGTCGTGTAAAAACCTAATTGAAAGGCATCAGAATTTAATGGTTTATTCTTCATCGGTGAAAATTACAAAAAATGATTACATTGAATATTTAATTATTACCTCTCAAAAGGATACATCCATCTATATTGAACGGGGCCGCACATAATGGCTTCATATGGTAAATGGATTGGCAAGTGCTCCATCGAATCAAAGAATCCACATGGAAAAATTCGCTCGAGCTTGCAGATAATGAGAGGAATATCTTTCTCCATTTGTTGCAACTTCTCCATTCGTAATTCAGTTGAACACAATTCCCTAAAGAACAGACCAAGTTCTGTTAATGGCTTCCACACATGTTCTGGGAGCATACTGAATCCACTTGACATTAAGCGTTGCATAAACACGTGACAATCATGACTCTTCAAACCATGTAACTTCAAATTAGTGTTATCAACGCATCTGGCCAAATTTGAAGCATAACCATCTGGCATTCTTAACTCCTCGACCCACTTGCAAAAATCTTGTTTTTCACCCTTAGATAAAGTAAAACAAGCTTTCGGTTTGTACATATTTCCATTATCTCCCTCAAAGAGATGTAATTCCGGTCGACTACAATATTCCTCCAAATCCTTTCTCGCTTTGTCGTTGTCCTTTGTCTTACCATTAACGTCCAAGACCGTGTTAAGCACATTATCAAAAACATTCTTCTCAATGTGCATAACATCAAGATTGTGGCGAACTAGATTGTCTTTCCAATAAGGCAACTCCCAAAATATACTTTGTTTGGTCCAGTGATGTGTTTTTCCATAGCCTGGTAAGTTAGCATGCTTTGGAGGCAAGTCGGCTATTTTCGGAAGATCCCTCACTCTCTCCCACTCTTCATAGCCAGTTACTCTTGAAGGTGGAAGTGACCTTTCAACCTTACCTTTTTTGAAGAAATTTCGACTTCTCCTAAATGGGTGATTCTCTGGCAAATACCGACGATGACAATCAAACCACGACACCTTTCCACCGTGCTTAAGGCTGAAGGCTTTTGTGTTTTCCATACATATGGGACATGCTAATTTGCCTGAAGTGCTCCAACCTGATAGCATACCATAAGCAGGAAAGTCATTGATAGTCCACATAAGCGCAGCTCTTAACTGAAAGTTTTGTTTCATCGATATATCGTATGTTTCCACTCCTACTCCCCATAGTTCATTCAATTCATCGATCAAAGGCCTAAGGTACACATCAATTCTGGCCTTGGGATTATGTGGTCCGGGAATTAGGCAAGTTAGAAACATATATGGCCGAGTCATACACATTTCAGGAGGTAAGTTATAAGGCGTCACAATAACTGGCCAACAAGAATATGGTTGGGCGTTATTACTGAACGGGTTAAACCCATCTGCACATAAGCCGAGTCTAACATTTCTTGGTTCTGCAGCAAACTCCTGATGAGTATTGTCAAAATTCTTCCAAGCTAACCCATCAGATGGATGACAGAGAACTCCTTCCTCTCTTCTATTTTCTGAGTGCCACCTCATGTGAGAAGCTGATTGCGGAGATGCAAATAATCGTTTAAGTCTAGGAATTAAGGGTAAGTAGTGCATTCTTTTGTGAGGAATTGGTTTTCTACTTCTCTTATCGCGACCCGACCTAGTACTCTTGAAACGTTCAAAGTGACAGAATTTGCATTCAGTCAGGTGGACATCTTCCTTGTAATATATCATACACCCATTTTTACAACAATCGATTTTTCGGGATGTTAATCCAAGCTTTGCCACCAACTTCTTTGCTTTGTAGAAATTATCAGGAGCTAAATTCTCTTGAGGCAACAATGACTTAAGTATCGAACAATTTCGATCAAAACACCCTTGTGCCATGTTGTAGTCGGATTTTAATGACATTAATTGAAGAGCCAATGACAACTCGGATTGAGTGTTACAACCTTCGTACACAGGTCGTTGAGCACTTTCTAATACTTTGTAGAATTCTTGAGCTTCTTCGTTTGGAGGGCTATTTGCATAGACAGTATCCCCGATGTTGCAGTTGAAGGCACCACCTCTCATGGCATCATATACAATATCTTCGTATCTGTTGTCCTCCTCGTCATGGATAAATTGATCACTACTCGAAGGTCCAACATTAATGTTTGGTGGTGTTGGCTCAACCTCTCCATGACTTACCCAATACCAGTAATCAGCCACAAACCCATATCTAAATAAATGTACTTGGACTTGCGCAAAAGACGCATATTTCATATTTTCGCATTTCCGACAAGGACACCGAAGTACTCCATTTCCTATATATTCGGGTTGTGATCTTGCAAAGTCAAGGAATTGGTTAACCCCATATAACCACTCGGGGTTGAAGTCATTTCCAACCTTTCGATTGTACATCCAACTACGTTGAATCTGAATATTCATCTAGCTTCTACATTTTTTGTACAATTTAATTAAATTAGTTAATACATTATATTTTTATATATAGCCTTATTTTAACACATTAATGTAACATTTATAACTTTTAACGCATTTCAAAAAGTATGCAATATCACTTATCAATCTGTAATATGTTACTTTCTTTCTTTGTAATTTGGTTGTAATTAGAAGGAACAAAAAGCGCAAACATGCCCAAAGTCATTTTTACCAAAGTTTTCTTTCATGTCAAAAAGACACAATAATAAACTGAGATTGGAGAGGTACGTATAGCAATTAATTATAATCTTGTAAATAATCCTGCAAGTAATTATGAGCCCACCTACTACAATTATTTACTTAAAAATCATATTTAAAGGCAATCAACCATACTAGTATTATTTACATTATACAAAAAAACTTTATATCATTACAAATCTATAAAAGACCCTACATATCATACCCAAAACAAAATTTAAAACTGACACAGACATCATCAGATCTTTCCAGTCAATGATCTCCACAGTATACCATTTTCTGCACTCAAGTATTCTCTCAAGAATTCTAATTACTTCTTTCTCCTAATTCTAGACTTAAAACACGTCCATACCCCAATATGGTTAAACAGCAACATAAAAATGCTCAAAATTGTTGGGCAAGAAACCAGGTGGCATAACAATTTAATGAAAATCTCTATAATTCTCAAGGTAGTTAGCTTCTTATTACAATTTTAATAACTGCCGAGTCATTTTCTAAGAATCCCAACTAGTCATTTTCTCAACATTTAACAAATCAAATAATGAAGTTTCCCCCCACCATATGTCTTCAAACTAAACAAAACCCATATACCATAAATATTAAAAATTGCACAAAAATTAAAACAAGTAAAATTCCATAAAAAGCAAGAAACTAATTAAGAGAGTTTAATTAATCCTCACCTTCAAGGCTGTAGCAGGTTGTTGGGCACTTGGGCTGAAGATTCTTGCTGTGGCCGCGGCGTACAAGGCTGTGGCGGCGGTGGCGGCTGTGGCAGTGGAGAGGAGCAGCGGGCGGCTGTGGCAGTGGCAGTGGAGAGGAGCAGCGGGCGGCTGTGGCAGTGGAGAGGAGCAGCGGGCGGCTGTGGCAGTGGAGAGGAGCAGCGGGTTGAGAGGGAGAGGGAGAGGGAGAGAGGGGAAGTAGGCAGTGGCGGTGGTGGCAGTGTAGAGGAGCGGCAGGTTGAGAGGGAGAGAGGGGAAGTGGGTTGTGGCGGCGGTGGCAGGGGAGAGGAGCGGCTGCGTACGGGCTCTGCTTGTGGTGGCGGGTTCGACGGGGTGGGATAGATTGTCCTTGTGGTGGAGGCTTGAGAGGGAGAGGGAGAGAGGGGACGTGGTTGTGGCGGCGTGGCAGGGTTGTGGCGGCGGTGGCAGTGAAGAGGACCAGCGGCGGCGGTGGGGTTATTAGCTAGGAAGAAGAAATATGTGGGAGGGAAATGAAGGAGGGCTGAAATTAGGGTTATGATTGAGAGATTTCCGACGGGTATTTCCAACGGGTACTAACCCGTAGGAAATTTAATTTTTTTTTTTTTTTTTTTCAGAAAAATTAATTTATAGATTATTATTTAACATTTTTATAATTAAAATTATTATATTTCCTTATTCAAATTAATTTATAAATTAGTATTCATTATTTTTATAATTAAAATTGTGATATTAAAAATACGAAAAATATTGTATTCAATAGTTGAAAAACGGATAAAATTATTGGCATTGGGGCGCATTGGGGTCATGTAAATTGAGGCTATTCGAAATCAGATTGATCGATTCTCGATTTAGAGGTCTAATTGACCAAAGTTAACACTCTTGACCTCGGGGTTATGTACATTGAGGTTATTCGAAATCAGATTGATGGATTCTCGATTTAGAGGTCTAATTGACAAAAGTCAACACTCTTGACCTCGGGGTTATGTACATTAGGGTTATTCGAAATCAGATTGATCGATTCTCGATTTAGAGGTCTAATTGACCAAAGTCAACACTCTTGACCTCGAGGTTATGTACATTGAGGTTATTCGAAATCAGATTGATCGATTCTCGATTTAGAGGTCTAATTGACCAAAGTCAACACTCTTGACCTCGGGGTTATGTACATTGAGGTTATTCGAAATCAGATCGATCGATTCTCAATTTGTAACGTTAATTGACCAAAGTCAAAATTATTGACCTCGGGGTTATGTACATTGAGGTTATTCGAAATCAGGTCGATCGATTCTCAATTTGTAACGTTAATTGACCAAAGTCAAAATTATTGACCTCGGGTTTATGTACATTGAGGTTATTCGAAATCAGATCGATCGATTCTCAATTTGTAACGTTAATTGACCAAAGTCAAAATTATTGGCATCGGGGTTATGTACATTGAGGTTATGCGAAATCAGATTTTTAGAGATCTAATTGACTAAAGTCAACACTGTTGACCTCGAGATTATGTACATTGATGTTATTCGAAATCAGATCGATCGATTCTCAATTTGTAACGTTAATTGACCAAAGTCAAAATTATTGACCTCGGGGTTATGTACATTGAGGTTATTCGAAATCAGGTCGATCGATTCTCAATTTGTAACGTTAATTGACCAAAGTCAAAATTATTGACCTCGGGGTTATGTACATTGAGGTTATTCGAAATCAGATCGATCGCAATTTGTAACGTTAATTGACCAAAGTCAAAATTATTGGCCTCGGGGTTATGTACATTGAGGTTATACGAAATCAGATTGATTGATTCTCGATTTAGAGGTCTAATTGACTAAAATCAACACTGTTGACATCGGGGTTAAGTACATTGAGGTTATTAAAAATGAGATCAATCTATTCTCAATTTGGAGGTCTAATTAACAAAAGTCAACACTTTTGACCTCGTAGTTATGTACATTGAGATTATTCGAAATCAGATCGATCGATTATCAATATGTAACGTTATTGACCAAAGTCAAAATTATATATTGACGCTATAGGAAAGATATATAGTTCGTCAAGAAAGTAATTAAAAATTTCTTTTTATTAAAATTTATATTTATTTTATTTAATTTTCCAACGGGCTAAACCCGTTGGAAATGAATTATTACTTTCCGACGGGTAACCCGTCGGAAAACTGGTATATTACTTTTCCTTTATTTTATTAACTTTCCGACGGGTTATCCCGTTGGAAATTTTTTATTTTGTTTTTTCATTTATTTTTTTTAATTTTCCAACGGGTTTAACCCGTTGGAAATTGTTATTCAGTTTATTATTTATTTTATTTAAGTTTCCAACGGGCTAAACCCGTTGGAAATTAATCATTATTTTCCGACGGGTAACCCGTCGGAAAATAGGTATATTAATTTTCATTTATTTTTATTATTTTTCCGACGGATTAACCCGTCGGAAAATTGGTATATTAATTATTAATTATTTTTACTATATTTCCGACGGGTTATCCCGTTGGAAAGTATTTATTTTGTGTTTTCATTTATTTTATTTAGTTTTCCGACGGGATAACCCGTCGGAAAGTATTCATTTTAATTTTCAATTATTTTATTTAGTGGTTCCGACGGGTTGGAGCCGTCGGAAAAGGATTATTTTCTTTTTTCTTTTTTTTTTAATTTATTTTCCAACGGATAATGCCCGTCGGAAATGGTACTTAAAATAAGCTAATTTTTAAATACAATTTCCAACGGATTTTGTGCCCGTTGGAAAATTCCGTCGGAAATATACTCAAATTTCCAACGGATTTCCACCCGTCGGAAAATTCCCATCGGAAAAAACTGTTTTTCTTGTAGTGAAAAAACACCATCACTTTGTACATTCATAGTACTCATATATACATACATATTGATATTACAGATATATAGCGCGTCGGTTATCTGCTCCTTGGTACTTTCACTTGCTTATATAAGGTTCTTCGCATGGATACAACAGCGCGCGGCAGCATTAATAAATCACAATTCTCTTTGGAATAGTCCAAGAGTATCTAAGAGTTTGAAATTAAAGGAAGAAGAAGAAGAAGAAGAAAATGGAAAAACTAATCCTGTTTGATTTATGATAATTAAGCTTTACACGTGTCAATATTTATATTATGAATGGTACATTATAATTGTGATATAATAAAAGATCCTTACCGTTAACCAACTCACTAATCAAAGGACGTCGATTTGGTTAGCAATCTCAATCATTATACACATTCTTCCAATCGATTAGGCCTGGGAAAAATCTAACCCATTAATTTATATGATATGATTGTTGGGTTGGGTTGGGTCGGTTTAAGGTCAACTGAAAATTTAATGGGACTACTAATGGGTCACTTAACAAAAACAAAGAAAATCAGCTTACCCAACAAATATGTAATTCCCAAGCCCAGTAATATGAGCTAGTGTACTAGGTTTTTACCTTCCCCGCCCCACTCCACCCCTTCCCACGGCCACATCTTACCCCAATTCCCCACCTTTGTACATTTATATTAATTAATTGACACAATTTTTACTTGGATTAGTATTAAATAGTAAGATAGACAACTTAATTTGGTTTTAATTTCACTAACTATATATATTGAATATCTAAATAATGTTTACTAATGAATATGGTGCGTTTTAATTTTTAATTAGGATACAAAAGATAGGCAAAGAATAAATTGGTCGACCCATTACCCGACCCAATCCAGCCCGTAATTACCGACCAACCCAATTTTAACCCGACTTATTTTTTACCCGTTTAAAATTACCCATTAAAGACCCTGCCCATTTTTTACCCATCTAGACCCGGCTCGATCAACCCGTTTGCCATCTCCATAGCCTTTTATTATGAGAAGATATGACAAATAACAAAATAGTTATCAAATGTGCATATCATAATATCCTAGAATTGTGGGATCTCTAAGTACCCGCACCAAGATACGTTTTAAACATAATAATCTATACGTTGTAAACATAATAATCTCTCTTTATCATTATTCCTTGCCGCCTAAACTTTGCTATCAAATTAAACACTACCGACTAAAGCATGATAATGACTTTTGCATGGAGTTGTCTCAGCATAACTCATCCCATATTTTATGGGAGAAGAGCACGTTCCAGGAGACGATCATTAAATCGATTGTGGAATTCTGACGGATATGCCGTTACTCGGATCCATATTAAAATTACCCGTCCACTACCTTTGACAAAGATCTAAAAATTCATACCATCTTATTTTCTAAGTAGCACTTAATCAAAAAATGTAAGAATCTTATCTTTAGTGCCGAAAGAAGAAAAAAAGTTAACTACAGTATTTACGTTGATAGAAGAGAATAATATTCCACGAAAAATGAGATGAAAAAATACTAGTAGTAATTGGTATGCCAACTTAGCCACTTTGGTTGCAAGTGAAAGCAATTAAAAGTAGCATTAATTAATCTTTCTAAAATTTCAATTAATGCATGTTAGTGTTTCCGTAAGCAATTAAAGCAAAAATAGCAAACTTATAACCCTTAAAAGAACACAAACCTAAAAGAGTAGATGCCAAACCATCAAGAAAAGGATAGCTTTATATATTTTGTTGTTTTAGTCATCAATAATTAAAACAATAAATTAATACATTGATTACACAGATTAATCAACTAAATAGTGATATGGATCAGCCATGCCCATGTGTTAAATAATTAGTTAACAATAGGCCTTGCTTGTGTAAGTATTGCTTTCATTGGATAATATTAAAGGAAAATTTCTTAATAAGAATGAGAATGGTCTGTTCAAAGAACTTTTTCAACTTTACAATAGTTTTTCAAGTTAATAGAAATAATTAAGTTGATGATTGAAGTTGACTCCTTTTATCAGTGAATTGAATTACAAACGACGACTGAGAAATAAAATAATTTATGTAATCTTATTAATTTGAGAAAAACTTGTGTGACCCTGTCTATATTTTCTTTTTATACACTTTTAATTGCATAATAATAATAAAGTACTCAGAATTGGATGTTTCATTTGATGAGTCTGTTTTCCGTATATTAATTGTTTATTGTCCAGGTGTCAAGATTAAACGTGACTTATCAATACGAGGAGCAGTAGGTCAGTCAAGTCCTTCCTCAAAGTTTCGGGATCTTAACCTGAAATCAAAGATAACTACGTTGGGTTAGTACCGGTGGTGACCCGGTGATAACCCTCCGATGCTTAAGTTAGTGTCGAGGATGAGAGATATGGTTTTATATCATATGTTCAGATTATTGCGCGCCCCCCTATTCTCTATAAAGAGGGATATTTATAGTTTTCACAATCCAACTACCGGGTCGGATTGTGATGAGACGTATGGACTCGGATACGGGTGTGGTTTATTCGACTTGACCCGGTGGCGTTGTGATGTGAAACTTCTACGGACGTCGGCCATCGACACACTCATCGATTGTTGTACCTCTATTCTTGGTCATGTCGATATTATATATATATTTTAAGCGTATGTGGTGGTCCACGTCAAGGGACGAAGACTTGGTACATCAAGAGTCCCCCAAGTTCATGAGTTCAAGTGTGGCGCGAAGTCATGAAGTTTATATTTTGGAAAAATTTTATAGATTGGCAAACATAGTATATCGAGAAACTGAGAACTGAGATTAGGTATGTGGTGGTCCCCCAAGTTCAGGAGTTCAAGTGTGGCGCGAAGTCATGAAGTTTTAGCGCGCCTTTTCTGAGGATGTAATTCAAAAATTGTACTGGATGTGAATCGTCACAGTTCGTCAGGGGGCAATGTGCAATTTGCCCGTGCGGTTAATAAGTGGTCCTATATATAGGTCCCACGAATGTATAGCGGAATTACTTTGCAGTAAAAAGGTTTCGCATACTCAGAACAGTACTCGTTCAATTTATTTATACTGCGTGAGAAAAAGAAAAAATGTCGTCGAGTGGTACGGAGGGGGATTTTGATGACATCGACAGAAATGCTCTACAAAATGTATTAAATTTTGTGGAGTCTCAAGAGGGGTCCGATGATGCTGAAGGGGCCGGTGGTTCTCGTCGATTTTTTACCGAGACTATGTATCACGAGTTTGTGGCTGGGGATTACCGGCGTACTCTAGCCGAGATGAGCGAGGCGTTCTCGATTCCCGCTGGCTGGACGATATGCACCCCAAGTTCCAACCAAAGGATGCATAATCCTCCTCGGCCTGGCATGGCGATTCACGAGGCAAGTTTAGAGGGTGGATTTCGGTTCCCGATTCCCCCAGAGGTGGCTGGGATCATAAATGCGTTAGGTGTTCGCCCTACTCAGATATTGCCAAATGGTATGTCGACTATTATCGCCTTCTGCGTGGTTATGAAGGTACTCGATCAAGCTGCTTCGTTTGGTAACTTCTGGGCCCTATTCAAGGTTACCGAGTCTCCGAAGTCGAACGAGGGTTTCTACCAAGTCAAGTCACGGGGAAACAACAATCGATTCCTATGTTCGACCAAAAGTTCCCACGGCAAAGGGTGGAAATCGAGATATATTTACGTATATCCCCCGAAGGGTTACAAATGGAACGTCAATTGTCCATGGCGGGTTGGCGCAATTAACCCAAAAAACGTTCCGAAGCCTTCCTGGCACGAGGGATTCGTCGAGAATCTCCGACGATACAACCTCGACGTACAGAAGCTTGTCGAGGAACCACGGCTCCGTGCTTGTGGGTTAACGTCGTCGCGTAGGAAGGTTGGGGACCCCGAAGACCCTAACAAGGAGGAGGTACTCCGTGGGGCCATGGTTGTGCCGAAGGGGAAAGAACTACACGACTTGCAACGAAAAAATGAAGCGTTTTGGAGTCGTGCTTCGACATCAAGGGGGCCCGCGGCGATACCGAGAGCTACCAGTAATGTCGGGCAAGCCGTAGAATCTGGGAGGATCATAACTCGCGAGGAGCGTCGTCGTGGAAAAAGACCGCGAGTTGAAGAGGATGATGATACCGAGGGAGCTGCCGGTACTGCGGATCAAGGGAGCGGTAGGATTTCGGATGAGGAACGACCATTATTCGATTGGAGTTTGTCTGATTGGATGGCGTCGGAATTGACACATCCTGGCGGTTTAGGGCCTGATACGTCGGTGCTCTATTCTGAGTCTTATAATTCGGCGTTTGCAGCATTTATACATGACATCTTCAAAAGCGACCAGACGCTGTTAATGAAGAAGTCGGTTCAACAGAACGTGCATACCGCCGGGCGTCTTGGTGTCGGCGTACGTGAGCCTTTTAATTTTTTGATTGCTCTTGTTTTCCATATTCTTCTTATATTAATACACTTGATGTTATCATGCAGATGCTACAATTCCTCTTTCACGGTTATTATCGTGCCGAGTTGGCAGAAGTGGAATTAAATAAACAAAAGGACGCGAATAAGGCTGCCCTTCGCGCGAAAGACGAGCAGCTAGTCGAACAAAAGAAAAAGGCGGAAGAATCCCTTCGGGCTAAGGAGGAGGAGCTTGACGAGGCCGTCAAGCAACTAAGTCTTTTGTCGATGGAGAGAGATAAAATGAGGGCCAGCGAGTATCACCAGGAAGAAATCATTTCCGCAGATCAGAGGTTGGCTATTGCTAAGGAGTTTCTCGAGTCTCCCGTGTACGAGTATTTGTCCGATGCTAAGATGGGTGTCGAGCTCTTGAAGATGTTCGATAAAGCAATCAGTCAGTGCGCATATAAAGGTTTTCTGACCCCGGACTTCGATCGTAATGCCGTCAACCCTTTTTGGGATGAAGAATGCCAGGTCGAGACCCTCGAGGGGGAGGATGACGAGGAAGCAACAGCTCGAGGCCACGAGTTTGGTAGTTTGATACCATCGCGCCATCCCGAGAATAGATAGATTTTAGTCGACTGTAGGTTTTGCAACTAGCTAGGGTCTTTGTAATTTTTTGTTAAAAGTTTTAACGAAGATAAGTTTCTCGTATTTCCTGTCTTGATGAATTGGGCTCTTTGGGCCGCTTGTATGGGCCTTCCCCCCGAGCATCGCGATTGTTCCAATTGCCAACCAATGAATGCGTTTGTTTGAATGCGTGACCAAGTAGTTTCGCGCGCTTTGATGTTTTGGACTTTTTATAAATAGGCGTATATCTTTGTACTGTTCATTCCATCAATAGAAAGTTTAAATTTTTCTTGTCGGAGCCAAGTTGTCGGAGCTAGAAGCGAGTGGTTGTAAGCAGGTTTCCTGTCGAAAAGCTATTTAGGTATTTCTTCTCTCTTTATCCTATGGCTAGTCGATCTGTATCTGTCGGAGATGAGTCGGTTGGGGAGGGAGAGGGTATGTCGTTTGAGTCTATCATGTCACATTTTGAAATTCCGTTCGAGGGTAGACTGCACAGCCCCCTCTCTGCCGAGTTGATAGATGTAATAGCCGCTAGGTCTAAGGGTGGTCGATCGCAATCTGCGAAGGACACACACCGTACTACAGATCATTTTAGTACCATAACAGCTAGTCGACAGCGTATATCGACAGAGTCTATTTTGGCTAAATACCAATTTCCGTCAGGATGGTCCGTCCTTCTCCCTACGCCCGACCATAGGATGAATGATCCACCACTCGGATGTCGGACCTTTCATATCGATGCCTTGGAGAATGGTCTTCGTTTTCCATTACCCGATGAGTTTGTCGATATCGTAAATGGTCTCGGACTGTGTCCGACTCAGTTAGTTCCTAATGCCGTAGGTTATATTATAGGTTTTTGTCTCGTAATGAAATCAGTGGGTCAACCGGCTTCTTTTGCAAATTTTTGTGCTCTTTTTAGAGTAAGCGAGTCCCCTAAGTCGAATGAGGGTTTTTATTTCGTAAAATCGAAACCCCATGTTAGATTTCTTGGGGATTTAAAATCATCTCACGGGAAGGGTTGGAAAACCAAGTTTATTTTCATTCGTGCTCCCGAGAATTACGTATGGAGGACGACACGCGAATGGAGGTCGGGTCCCATTCTGCTAAAGGGTGTGCCCGAGCCTTCATGGGGACCCGACTTTCCATCGCAATTGTCGGAATCGACATACGATACGAACTTGCTTCTGCGGGAGCCGATCTTGAGTTTGGGAGGGATGTCGATAGCTCCTTTATCTATCGACAGTCCTTCTCTAGGTAGTTACTAAACTCGGTTTGTATTATGATTGTGAATATTTTGTTGTTTGCTAACTGATTTCGTTGCATGCAGAATCTGTCGTACAAGCTACCATGAGTCGAGCGCTATTATCCATGGCCAAGGCTGCTAAATTGGGTAACGCCCCCGCTCCTCCTCCTAACGCACCCTCGAAAGCTCCTTTACCGAAGTCGACGGGGCCTGCGACTTCGACTACTCAGCCGCCGCCCCTGGTATCGAAGCATCAGGATAAATCTGAACCGCTTGATAAGGGAAAAAAGGTAAAGACCGTCGATGGCTCACGAAGTGAGGAGCCAGCTTCAAAGAGGGTCAAAACCGGTGAGGATACTGCTTCTCCAGGGTGTGCCAAAATTGTGGTGAAGGAATCTCTCGAGTCGATTATCGAGAAGATGAAGCAACGCACGGGGGGACAGGCCCCTAATACTTCCATGCTGAATCCTGCCTTGTTGAGTTCTCCCTGTAGTCCCGACGTGTGGGACAAATTTTGTTCGACCATATCCGTTCTCGATCAAGCCGCCATGGGCCCAATGGATATGAGCGAGCTTATAAGGATGGGATCTGGATGCCTGCTTGGGGTATGTTCATTTACTTTTTCTTAATCATATATAAAGTTTTTGTTATTTGCATTCCATTTATCTTTCTTGCGTAGCTCAACCAAGTATTGTTTCAAGCCGGTTATCGGGTCGAGTCATCCCGTAAACGGGCCGATAAGTACCGCGCCCTTGGAAAAGAGAAAGAGAAAGAGCTCAAGGAGGTTCATAAGAAATCCGTTGAATATGAACAGAGAGCCTTATCTGTCGAGGCCGAGATGTCGAAGAAAGTGGAGAAGATCGCTGCACTCGAAGCCGAGTTAGCACTTCTGAAGGAGAGTTTCGACGCTCAAGTTGAGCAAAAGGCTGCAGAAAGTTTTGAGAGAGGCCAGCGAGAGGCGTTGGCCCTCCGTCGAGACGTTTCTCCTGTTGAGAGGAAGGGGATTGTCCTCGAGTTTTTCAACAGTATCGTTTTTCAGGAGCTCGTCGATCGCCAGTCAGGGGGTGAGCTCCACAGTATGTTTGTGAAAGGCTGGAAACAGTGCGAGGCCTTTAGTTTTCTCAACGATACTTTTGATGCTGCTCGGCTGAATCCTTATTTGGACGAGAAGGGTATTGCAATCGAGGAAGGACCAGCCGATGAGGAAGATCTCTCAGAGAGACCCGAAGATCATGAGTTTGGATTTCTTCTCGATCTCCAGGCCGAGAAGGTTCGTGAGGCGGCTGTGATTCAGCAGGAGGTTGAAGATAAGTCCAAGTCCTCTTCTCACATAGATCTACTTTTGCACGAAGGCCAGTTTGGTCCTTCTAAGAATTGACGTCTCGAATTTTGGCCGGCTGACCTAGTCTGACTATTTTGTAGTGTAGATAGGTTAGCCTTTTGTAATCGATTCTCGTCTGGCTGGCGATCCCTTGTAATTTCTTTTTAATGTAATGGATCGATTTGTTTCATCTGGTATTTTGACTTGTATACAAAAGACGTAATTCATTTGATCGATGTCTTGTTCTATAGTTATTTAAATTCTTGCGTTAATGAAAAATAAAGGGGGGCCCCTCCTCTGACACTTCCAAATTTAAATGAATTGTGGATCTCGAGGTAGTCTATCGTTTCTGGACCGTTGGATTGAGTACAAGTTTCCTATATATATGGGTGCCTTAAGTTTATTTTTTACACAAAGGAGGGTTGCCGTAATATCTCTGTTTGCCCTTTTAACATTGTTGATCTTGGAGTTATTTGTGATCAACCACGATTCCGCTACGTATAATTTGGTATGGGAGAAATTGGAAATTGTTATCGGATCGACGTGTATCGTCGTTGTTCGAATTTTCTTTTTATGTCGACTTTGCGCCAGAGATAGTCGATTCTGCTGTAGGGTCGTGTTCTCATTCCAGCTTTTACATGTTTAACCATTGCAGACATGTTAACCATTTCAGGTCGACGCATTAGTTTGTTTTTGTTGTGGTGGTGTTTACGCACTGCCATCTAATCGACATGACTTGTTAGGGAGTGGAACGGTTGCGTTATTTTCAGGGTTCCATCTGAGCCGTTGGTTGCGACATTTTCAGACCGTTAGATTTAGTCAGCGCGATTTTTCAGGCATTGGGACGGTCATCGCATTTAATGGGTCTGATCTGAGCCGTTGGACGTGTGTTTGGATGAACCGTTGGATTATATGGTCTAGGCCTATATAAGGTTGAGAGTACTCATATTTTTTCGTACCAAAACATCCAAACATGTATCCGCCTACGGATTTCCCCATATATGTTCTTTCCTACCATGTCATCCTCAAATTAATGAGGGTTCTCTTTATCTTCGTACCTCCTCGATCATCTCGACGCCCTTTATGGAGAAAGGGCCGTTATTCGTTTTGGATTGGGTGGTATCGGTAAAAGGGGTTCCTCGTTGCGATGGCCTCTCCTTTCGATTGGGTGGGATCGGTAACAAAGGAGGGGTCAATGTCGGTGCCTCTCGAAAATTCGTCGTTCAGAAACCCATCACCATACATCTGGACGTAGGAATTCCGAGTTGTCGCCGAAATCGCTGAGTCAGGAGGGAGAAACAAGTTGGTGGCAGCCGAGAAAAGGGCGGAGGAACTAAAGAGCAAACATTCGACTTGCGAATCCTCCAGCTCGACGCACAATGGTCCATCCTTATCTCGTAGAGTGCCCTCTGATAGAGATGATGGATACTATCAAGGAGCAAGCTGCTGCCATTAAATACCCCTGGCCCTGGAACATTCGAAGACTCGAAGACTTGTTTGCGGGGTCCTCCTCGAACAAGGTAGTATTCACATTACACCTTGAAAAAGAGGCCTTAATTAACTCGACGTCGGGTTCTTTGAAGTCAAACACCACCGCGTTTCTACAGTTTTGGTCGTAGGATTTGTAGTAGGATCTCGATAAATTTGTAATGAGTTTGACATGTTTGTACTCTATCCTTTTATAAGAAATAAAATTCAGATTTTATCGATCTCTGTTATTTATCAATCTTTGTATACTTCTACTTTTTTAGATGAATAAAAATTATATATTAGTAGATTGCATCTCGATGCTTCTTCAGCTGTCGAGGGACTTGGAATATACTTGAGCTTTATTAATAGCTTGCATCTCGATGCCTCTTCGGCTGTCGAGGAATTTGAATTTTCTTAAGCTTATTAATAGCTTTCATCTCGATGCCTCTTCGGCTGTCGAGGAATTTGATTTTTCTTAAGCTTATTAATAGCTCGCATCTCGATGCCTCTTCGGCTGTCGAGGAATTTGATTTTTCTTAAGCTTATTAATAGCTCGCATCTCGATGCCTCTTCGGCTGTCGAGGAATTTGAATAATCTTAAGCTTATTAATAGCTCGCATCTCGATGCCTCTTCGGCTGTCGAGGAATTTGAATAATCTTAAGCTTATTAATAGCTTGTATTTTGAATGTCGATGCTTCCTTCTAAATTAGATACAAAATAGGTAGATTTTCACAGGATAACCAAAATATCTGACAAAACGAGATCTTTAAGTGCGACACTAAAATAAGATCCTCAGGCGTAAAACTTTCTAAGATTTCTCCCGTTCCAGGTTCGGTCTACTAGCTTTCCGTCCATGGTGGATAACCGATATGCGCCCTTCTTTCCTACCTCGATTACTGTAAAAGGTCCTTCCCAGTTAGCGTCCAGTTTTTCTTTGTTTTTCGACACGTCGACTCGTTTAAGTACGTAGTCTCCCACCTGAAAGAACTTCAGCCTCACGTTCTTATCATATGCCTTGGCCATCGTAGTTTTATAGGCCTGAATTCTCGTTGAGGCCCTCTCACGTCTAGCTTCCGTTTGGTCGAGTTCGAAGTTCCGTTTCCCTGCGTTTTCCACTTCGTCATAAAGCTCGACTCTTGGTGATAGAATTTCGAGTTCTGCCGGAGCAACCGCCTCGGAGCCGTATACTAGACTAAAGGGCGTTTCTCCTGTTGCTGTTTTTTCCTTTGTTCTATTTGCCCAAATTACCCAAGGCAATTCGTCCAGCCAAGCCCCACTGGCCTGTGTCAGTCTCTTTTTTAGGAGTCGGACGATTTCTCTATTAGTGACTTCGGTCTGACCGTTGGTTTGAGGACACCCGACAGAGGTGAAGCGTTGTGTAATTCTGTGTTTCACACACCAATCCGTTACTCTTTTACCGACGAATTGCCCTCCATTATCCGATATGATAATCCTCGGGAGACCGAATCTGCAAATTATCGACCAGTAGAAATTGATGATCTGTGTTTGAGTGATCTTCTGCAAGGGTACTACTTCAATCCATTTGCTGAAATATTCAACGGCCACGAGGAGGAATTTCTTCTGTCCTCTTGCTATTGGGAGTGGCCCAACCAAATCAACGCCCCATTGATCAAAAGGCCAGGCAATCGAAATTGATTCCATCTTTTGAACTGGTTGATGAGGCATGTTTGCATGATATTGACAGCGAGCACAACACTTTGCATAATCATTAGCGTCTTTAGTTAAAGTTGGCCAGTAGTATCCCAGTCCGGATATCCTAAGTGCCAGTGATCTTCCCCCGGAATGACTTCCGCAGGAGCCTTCATGAACTTCTTTAAGTACAGTCATCGTCTGTGGCGCGGAAAGGCATCTGAGCAGGACTCCTGTCACAGATCGACGATATAATTCGTTGTTAAGAAGAACGTACCGAGGTGCTCTATACTTGATTTTTCTTGCGTCATTGTTGTCGGCAGGCAATGTTCCTTTGGACAAATATTCAATCAAGCTGGTTTTCCAGCTGGGCTCCGTATCGTCGAGATTCAGCACTTCAATGTTCATAGTTTCGATTTGCGTGTCGATGGCCGGTTTAGTAGAGACCAGGAGCGTTATTTTTCTCGTCGTGACTCCTTCGATCAGGTTCCCGAATTTTGACAACGCATCCGCTCTTGTGTTCTCGGTTCTTCTTATATATTCCAGTTGGAAGCTTTGAAATTTGGATGCCTGAACCTTGATAAGTTTCAAATACTTGATCATGGAATCCTCTTTGGCCTCGAACAATCCCTTGAATTGTTTTTCCACTAGCTGGGAGTCAGTAAATGCAATCAGATCTTGTATTCCTGCTTCTTTAGCCATTTTGAGGCCTGCCAGTAGCGCCTCGTACTCTGCCTCATTATTTGAGACCTGAAAGTCTAATTTCAAAGCGAATTCCAACTCCTCTTCCGTTGGTCCTCGGAAAAATACTCCTGCGCCTCCTCCTGTCGATGTCGAAGATCCATCGACATGCATCGTCCACAATTCTATTTTCGCTTCTTCCAGCTGTGTGTTTTCTAGTACAAAATCGGCCAAGACTTGTGCTTTAATAGAAGTTCTCGGCATATAGTCGATGTCATATTCACCTAACTCCACTGCCCATTTGATCAGTCTTCCAGAGGCGTTTGGTTTAGAAAGGGTTTGTCTCAGTGGTTGATTGGTGAGGATAATGATTTTGTGTGATTGAAAATAAGGACGCAGCTTTCTGGCCGTTGTTATGATGGCTACAGCGAATTTCTCTATCTCTGTGTAGTTTTTTTCTGGTCCTTGTAGAACTCTGCTTACGTAGTATATTTGATGACTAAATTTCGCCTCCAATCTGACCAAGACCGAGCTGATTGCTTGTTCGGAAACAGCTATGTATAGGTACAAACTTTCGCCTTCTTGAGGTTTGGCTAAGAGAGGTGGTGATATTAAGTATGCTTTGAGTTGTTCGAAGGCTTGGTCACAATCCTTTGACCATTCAAATTTTTTAGCATTTCTCATGATTTTGAAGAACGGGAGGCTTTTGTCTGCGGATCGGGATATGAATCTATTTAGAGCTGTAATTTTCCCGACGAGTTTCTGCACTTCATTCAAGTTGCGTGGAGCTCTGAGGTCTAGAATTGCTTGGATCTTCTCTGGGTTGGCTTCTATTCCCCTCTCGTTTACCAAGTACCCCAGGAACTTTCCCGATCTGACTCCAAAAGTACACTTCGCGGGATTTAGTTTCATTCCGTATTTCCTCATGATGTCGAAAGCCTGTCTGATGTGTTCCAGGTGATCTTTCTCGTCAAGGCTTTTGACCAGCATATCGTCGACATAGACCTCCATGGATTTTCCAAGAAGTGTTTCAAACATCTTGTTGACCAAGCGTTGGTAAGTAGCTCCTGCGTTCCTTAGTCCAAAGGGCATCACCTTGAAGAAGTAGACGCCAAATTCCATGATGAATGCGGTTTTCTCCTGGTCTTCGAGAGCCATGAATATTTGATAAAAACCTTGGAAGGCGTCCATCATACTAAGAATCGCACATCCCGCTGTCGAGTCGACTAGGGAATCGATTCTCGGTAGTGGGTAGGGATCTCGGGGACACAACTTGTTTAAATCTGTGAAATCGTTGCACATTCTCCATTTCCCTTCACCCTTGGAAACCAGAACTACGTTGCATAGCCACTCCGTGAATTGTACTTCAGCTATGTAATCCGCCTCGAGGAGTTTTTTAACTTCCTCCTTAATTATCCTGTTCCTCTCAGGCCCAAAGTTTCTTTTCTTCTGCCTCGCAGGTCTTGCAGCTGGGTCAATGTTTAGCCTATGTACTATGACTTTGGGGTCGATTCCTTGCAAGTCGGTGGTTGACCATGCAAAAACATCGACATTCTGTCTGAGGAAATCGATCAGTTGGGTTTCCAATCCTTCAGAGAGTTGGTTTCCCACTCTTGTCGTCTTTGATGACTCACCAGGGATTAATTCGATAGTTTTGTGACCTTCAGATGGTTCTATTCTTTCAAACTTCCTTTTTCTAGCGTTCAACTCCTCCTGTTTTTCCTTCGATTTCCTAGTTGAATCTTCGTCGATTACACAATCTACTAGGATCGGGGTGACTGGCTGGTACTGGTTCTCTTTGTGGGGTTTCTTGGCCGTCGAGAAAGGGAGTTGCACTTCCCTTACACGTTTGTCGAGAGCCACTGTATAACAATCCCAAGCTTCTTTCAGATTTCCCCGTACTTCGCCCACTCCTTTGGAGGTTGGGAATTTTAGCTTTTGATGATACGTCGAAATAATCGCTTGAAAGCTGTTCAGAGACGGTCTTCCTAATATGACATTATAGGCGCATTGAGCATCGACAATTAGAAATTTTACCATTCTGATTTTAGAATTATCCCCGTCGCCTAGCATTAGCGACAGAGATAAAGTTCCTAAGGGTACAACTTGCGCTCCTCCAAACCCGACTAAGGGCGTAGCTATGGGCTCCAGTGGCGTGTTTCCGAGGTCCATTCTTTTCAACGCATCCAGGAAAAGGATATTAGCTGAGCTACCCGAATCAATCAGTATCCGTTTGACCGTCGCGCTGGCTATTTGGGCTGTTATTACCATTGGACAGTCGGGCACGTCACTTTCATCGTAGGGTACATATCCTTGAAGCAGGTCTGAGTCGTCAAACCCGATGAATTTATTTGGGGATGAAGATTTTATCGAGAAGACTTCTTTTCGATTGCTTCTCCTTCTTTCCTCAAGAGCTCTAGACACTAGCCTTCTAGAGTTCTTGCTGTCTCCCCCCGCAGGTCCTCCTGAGATCATGTTGACAATTGTTCCTGGTTGAGCCCTCCTTGGCTGATTATCCCGATTACCTATTTGTGGATCCTTCCTTCCTGGGGATTTTGACGGAGACCGATCATCTCTTGTCCTAGGCCCCGTTCGGCCACCTTTTTCGATTTTAACATATCCTGTTAAATGTCCTTCTGCAATTAGTCTCTCGATTTCTTCCTTTAATTGATAACAATCTTCAGTATCATGACCTCTTTGTCTATGAAATCTGCAATATCTTTTTGAATTTGGGGGTTCTCTCTGCTGGGGAGGTCGTCTTAAGAGGTTCTTGTCTTGTATTGCAAATAAGATCTCGGTTCTGGGTCTCTTTAGTGGAGTAAAGTTTTCGTTATATCTCCGAGGCGATCTCCCCTTGTTTTGCCTTCTTGGGTCGAAATTTCTTTCTTCCTCGCGAAATTCCCTTTTGTACCTCCTTTCGACATACCTGTCGACTGGGGCCTTGTCGGTTAAAGGTTCCCTTTCCTCCACTTTGCTCAAGCCGAAAAACGTTCCCCTTAATTTGGTCATCTCCTCCTCGACCATATACTGGTTGGCCATTTCCATCAGCTTTTCGTATGTCGAAGGATTTTCCCTTACGATTGCACTGGCAAAACCCCGATTTAACGTACTTTGGAAGAGGACGGTTATTAGAAAGTCGACCCTGGGCATTTCGACTTTTAATAACTCATTATTGAATCTTCCCATGAAGGTTCTAAATGATTCCCCAGGCGAGTGTGTTATTGAGTACAAATGGTTCGCCGGAGGTCTCACTGCTTTCTTACTCCCAAACTGGCTCATGAACTTGTCACATAACTGATCGAAGTCAAAGATCGATTTCTCCTCCAATCTACCAAACCAGGATTGGGCCATACCAGCAAGTGTTGTGGAGAAAGCTTTTGCCGCGACGTTATCAGAGATTCCGTGCAACTGCATTTGTAAATTGAACGAGGCTAAATGTTCTTCAGGATCTTCCGTGCCAAAGTATCTTGGTAATTGGGTTGGCAACCTTTTATCCAACGGCAACCTCTCAAAGAAGATTTCGTCACAAAAAGGAGACTTTCTTAGACGAGAGTTTGAAATAGGTATTTCATTTTTCCTTTCGTGTCGATCCAGTTTTTGGTGGAGTGATCTAACCTCAGAAGCCAGTTTATTGACTTCTCTTACTGAGTCTTCCCCCATGTCGTCCCTTTCAACGTGTCTTTCGAAACCTTCACGAGCCCTACTGATGGCCTCGTTTGCTTCTCCTCTTACTCCTAATCCCGGCACTGCCGTTGGTGGGAGTTCTCGAGGCACCTTTAGCCCCTCTTTCCCTATCTCGGCAACCCATTCTCTTCTGGCTTCGTCCAAGAAGGTTTTCAGATCTTCCTTAGTGAGCTGGAAGACGGCTGGAGCTGCAGGCCTTGATGGTCCTATCTCTTCTATGGGGGTTGAGATTGGGTTTCTTCTAGCGATATTATCGCCTTGTCCCTCTCCGTTTTGATCTCTGTTGTCCTCTCGATCTCGCGCGAGTGCAGCCCTCGATCGGGTAGTCATCTTGTTTCGATTCGTGGTTAAAAGTTTCCCACAGACGGCGCCAATTGATGAGTCTGTTTTCCGTATATTAATTGTTTATTGTCCAGGTGTCAAGATTAAACGTGACTTATCAATACGAGGAGCAGTAGGTCAGTCAAGTCCTTCCTCAAAGTTTCGGGATCTTAACCTGAAATCAAAGATAACTACGTTGGGTTAGTACCGGTGGTGACCCGGTGATAACCCTCCGATGCTTAAGTTAGTGTCGAGGATGAGAGATATGGTTTTATATCATATGTTCAGATTATTGCGCGCCCCCCTATTCTCTATAAAGAGGGATATTTATAGTTTTCACAATCCAACTACCGGGTCGGATTGTGATGAGACGTATGGACTCGGATACGGGTGTGGTTTATTCGACTTGACCCGGTGGCGTTGTGATGTGAAACTTCTACGGACGTCGGCCATCGACACACTCATCGATTGTTGTACCTCTATTCTTGGTCATGTCGATATTATATATATATTTTAAGCGTATGTGGTGGTCCACGTCAAGGGACGAAGACTTGGTACATCATCATTGGCAACTAAAATGTGAAATAGTTATTCATCATTCTCCTTGGGGACATAAATTGAAACGCCTTCAAGGCCTCTAATCGTACTTTGATGGATTCCTTGTCCAAATCGACAATTAGTTCCTTCATTCAATTATTTGGAATTTTTACATCACATGCAGTACTTATGTTGTATTCAAATTGGAAAATGAAACATATATATCCATGTCAAAACAAATGTTTGTTTGAATACTTTGTTTAAGAAGTTTATGTGAATATGTTGGAAGCATATAATTATTCTCACAAGCCCATTAATTAGTAAATCGATTAAGAGTTCTGATCAAATTTCGATGAACCATGCAGCTCGAGTCGAGTGTTGCTTCTCCAAGGGTCGTCTAATTGCTCCCTTGATTACTCCTCTTCTTCTACAAGTTAGGCAACAATAAATTATTAATTCTCCCAAAAAAGCTTCATATCATACATGCATTTGATGCAACTTTTGAGACCCCCACCATGTGAGTGTGACATCATAACATATAAATAAAGATGATCGATGATGCTCAAATTGGAAGTTTGGAGAGTTTGACACGCCTTAATTGACAATGAAAGTAACATTACATATGTCCTTTGTTCCTTTGATTTTACATCCCGCTGGGTTGAAAATATGAAATCTGGATTGGATTCCAAGCCCAGAGCCTTTTTCTATTTATCTATGTACATATCCAAACAATTCGGTTGGATTTGGGTCATGGACTTGAAATGCATAAGGCCCACCCAAACAACCTTTTAGCTACAATTTAAGTATATTCGGACTTGCTCAAGTTTCTTCTTTATTATTCTGCAATTGACAACTCAATTTATATAAATTTTAAAATAGTGTTATTAATTTATCCTAATACTTGAAAGGTTCAAGAAATAACAAATATAAAAATTTCAATATGATAAGATATTTAAATTAAATAATATACTCTAACTCCAGGTTGTATTTAATGGAGTAAAATTTTTGGACAAATTTGATTTGATTTTGACTTATATACTATTATATATGTAGTCCCTTCTCTTAGACTCAAGTAATAATTTTACATATAAATGGAAAAGTAGTTTAAATTTTTAATCAAGATAGTAGCATATATAGCAAGCAGCACATGATTTGTGAGTTATAGAAGACAAAATAGTCAAGTACCTAGCTATCCAATATAAATTTAGTATTGATAAGTTCCATGGTCTTGGTTAGACCAATTTCATTTTGCGTTACTTTTAATTATTGGGTTGACGTGCATATATGCTTTAATTAATTTCTTGATTTTCTAATCATAACAAAACAAATTAATTTGCATTGGAGACCTACCTAACTGATGAGATACGTTTTTTGTTTTATTTGCTTCTGTCTTTGTTTGCTAGCTGGGACTAATTTTCCTTTCTTTTGCAGATGCATGTTGTTAATTGCTACTAGCTACTTCTCAACATTATATATAATCATGCATGTTGAGGCCAGGGAGATAATTCAAAATCTTCAGTCCTGAAACCATTTCAATTTTTCCTTTATTTGTGAAATGCAAATTGCTAGTAGCTACATTTAGTTTTCTTAATTTACCACATTGACATCTGTTGATGACTATGATGCACCAACACTCTTAATCAGGGTACGGTATACGTGGGGTCTTTTTTTAATATTTCCAAATTTTGGGGGTGAAAAGTTAGAATTTTTTGAATATTTTTAATTTACTAATATAAATATATTTGTCCCTACTGTGTCATATCCTATAGTTTTAAAAAATTGTGTCGCCTTGTTAGTATCGTATTGTGTATGTGTCATATTCGTGTCCGTGCAATATAGATTTAACAGTTGCATAAGCATACTGCATACATCATATATATATAGTTGTATGTACATATTTCCCAGAAGAAAACAAGAATCAAATAAATGAGGTAAATTAAAGAAGTAGGAGACATATATCATGCTGCAACCTGGGCTTATGTATATTATCAGCTTCTAGACTAACAAAATTACATACTTCACTATAAGTCTTGAAAAGGGGAACAACCTGTTAATAGACATTTCTGAAAGGAAATTGAAAATAGGATCATCTCCTTTGAAAAAAGAATTAATGAAAAAGAAAACAGAAAATTGAATTAATAATTAATAATTAATAGTTACATTACATGCATGATGATTTTGTTATGGACACTTTGAGTTTCTTCCAGGGCCTCCATAGTAAAAATAATTTCCCCAGGCATTATTTTTACCAGCTCTAATATCATAGCAGTTGGGGTGATCAGCCAAAAGATGAAGATTAGATAAAGGGATTAAACTATTATCCCCATCAACAACTTGCAAGTTTCTGAAATAAGATGCTTTTCCAAATCCTTCATCAGCGAAATTGCCACTTCCCATCTGCGTTGACGTGTGATATCCTCCCGTTGATGATCTAGTGTTCACTATTTCACCTCCAAATTGTATCATGCTCGCATGGCTTTGTAAATGAGTAAACAAGAATGATGGCCAATATCCTACTAGCAATCCCGGCCCAAATTCAAGCCACCAATGTCCATGTTTAGGATCCTGCGCGCATGCATTCAAGAATACATGCATGTTTATACTAATTATGGTATTTGTTTGACTTCGTTGTCGAATTTACAGTTGTTGTCTTTGTTGACTTAAGAATTAGGCTATTAATTTATACTACTAAGACTAATGGATCGGCCGAGTTTAACTTATAAGTACTATAATGAGTTTGAGAACATATAACCTTGACTTAAGGACTGCAATTAAAGTAGAAATTAATTAACTCTAGCTAGTTTAGGCTTATTTAATTAATTTTTTACCTTCCATATCATAATGCCGATATCGAATTGCCTGCCAGTGTTAGATGACCTTGGAGATATTGCTGCTCCAATAGCTATTTTGTTGTTAATTTGGACAAATCCTGAACATAGTAAGTTGTAGCATCCCGTTGCTTGATATGCGTCCGTCTGTTGTTTAAAAATTCAATTTATTTCACAATTCACCATCATGTATATATGTATTTGTGTGTGCTAAGTGAAATCTAATTTGTTATAATACTAACCGTCCAATACGTAAAAAACCTTGGATAGTTGTCTCCGTATAATTCTGGGCTTACCTGAGATTGTATGCACATGGACATGGTAGTAATTAATACTTGTTAATTCATTAATTGACAACAAATTCACATCAATTAAGAATCAATTCTATTGAGTAGGCATAATTACATACCTGCCAACCAGCTTCAATGGTGTTAAGATCATTACCAAATGTACCAGAAATGACCCATAATTGTGACAAACTGAATTCATATTGGTCTGTTACAAGAGGTGACCACACATTTATGCTTGCTTTTGCTCCATAATACTCTTCTCCATTCACAAAAGCCACTGCATGCTGTGTATGTATTCAATTTTGATAATAATTATGTATTACTCTTAATTACTATTGAATGGAATTAATTAATTCTTTTGATTCATTGACTACAATATCTATATACTAATTAATTATTACCTCATGGTCAGTGCTCATTGTGTCTCGTTGAACGCCCCTTTTGATTTTTTTGCCAAATCTGCGCATTGAAGATGCCCTTAGAACATCTTTCTCTGTAGTTCTTCTAATCGGAATGCTTCCTTGAGGGCACGATTCATTTGTCCATGACCGGAAACTCTCTGTAACTGAGTCATGATTTAAATCATTTCTCTTTGGCCTCTCTGGTGCTTCCTGCATTTAATTAAATCATCCTCATATATAATCATATATACTAATTTCAATAAAAATTAAATGCAAATCTAATAGATTGTAGTTTGTATTTTCAGTACCAATGGCTTCTGGCCTTTTAGCTGAGGATGATCAAAAGCTGGTTGAAGATGAGACTGAACACAATCTATTAAATCACCATAAGAACTCTGCACCATTTAAACGTACATGTACATTATTATAAATTTTTTTTTTGAATTATTATAAATCAACAACAACATTATTTATGTAAAAGCTAGGGAAAAGGATTAAATGAAAATTTAACCTTTATTGTCTTGACTGCAGGTTTGTTGATTCTTCTAAGGTAACTTCTTATTCTCTTCAATTTCTGCAACTCTTCATGTGGCCGGAAAGTTTGATTATTTGATAAAACAACTGAAGCACTTGAGGAAGCAACAAAAATGAAGAAAGCAACAAATGTTGAAATGATTGGATTATTTGTTTTGTGAGATTTAGAAGAAGAGGCCATTTTATTTGTGTAGGATCTAATTAATTTGTTTCTTGTACTAACAAGGTTGTGTTTGTATGCATTTGTGTTGTTGTCTTGTAATGTAATGAGATTTGGATGCAGAGAAAGTAACAAGAGGTTTCATTCGAAAATTTTGTCCATGGAAACATAATAAAGTGTATCTAATCAGCAAACACAAACTGGCATAACCATTCAAAGGAAAAGTTAAATTTGCACACTGCACTCACCATTTTTTTAAACCTTTTCTAATGACCCCATTTTGACTCTCTCTCTCTCTCTCTCACACACACAGTCACTAAGATTCTTGTTTCTTGGTTTTGTGTTTTTGACAGGAAGAAACTTAAGGTTGAGCTTAATTAAATATATAAGCCCTTAAAAAAGATGGGATTTTTACCAAAACATGTTGTGGTCAAAGGGTATTATTTTTGTATGATTGAAAAAATATTGAAGGCGAAAAAGACACTAATAGATTTTGCTCCATTGTCATTGGCCACATATACATTTATATTTAATTTTCTGGTTTCTTATATAGGAGATTTAAATCTTTTATATCACTTTTGTTTCACATTTTGATGTCACATGGTCGACCCTATAAGTGTATGTGTGGGTTTACACAAATTTTAAATTTGAATATTTGTCAATAGAATTTATATGTGTGATACAGAATTTGGACTCCAAAATGAGATTGAAGATTTATTCGGATTCCTTATGCACATGCAGCTATGTTGTTAAATGAATAAGACTTAGCACATTTTGCTTGCCAATTTGGGGTTGTTTTGGGCCTTTTGGCTCAACTGCAACCAATTTATAATTACAGCCTACAGGAAAATTTAGTCAACAGTAGGCTTGGTTTTAATATTGGTTTTTTATTTTATATTATACGGGTATAAAATACTATTTTGCTTCCTTCTATGTTTTGCATTTTCAACTATTAGCATATGAATTTAATTGACAAGATTACTGCTTTCACGTAATTTTGGAAATGCTGCGTGTCTTTAATTTTACATATATTTTTTTTTTAAGATATTCAAATTTTCGATGGTAACTTAATCATTTTCGAGATAGAAATGCAATAGCAAGAATTGATGATTTATTGTCATAGTTTGTCATACACAGAGGATAGTTAAAGCACCTGTGCCTTCTTTATGACAATATATTTAATGATTGCTAGCTCCTACACGTATAAATATGAAATTGACATGATTATAAAAGACCCTAATAAATCTTGTAACCGATTCTAGTACTTATTGTCCCTTAATTTATGACCAACAGCTACCAATAAATTAAAACAACATATAATCATCATGATTTCATACTTTATGTTATGGAGATTGCTAAAGGATGCGTTAATTTAACATTCAAGATTCAAATAAAATTGTAGAAAGGAACTAGTCTGTTAATGCATGCCATTACCAATCGAGAAGAGATTGACGCAATGTTTTCATGATCAACCAAATTTTACATAGAGATCATGCATGTAAGAAATTTATGATCTAATTTTATCACTAAAAAATATATATATATATATATAAAATGTTTAAAAGATAACAATTTCCCATGTGTGAATAGAATCCGCATGTGGTTAGCACTAATTTTTAACCCCAAAAATTAAGAAAAATGAATTGTTAGCAACAAAGAGGTATGGGCCTATAGGGGGCCTTAGAAGAGGCACGCTTTTATTGGGTGGTGGAGCCAGCAATATTAGTGCTTCCCAATCTTACAGGTCCTATATATATATGTATATATCCTCTTTTAGTTTAGTTTTAAATTTTAGTAGTACATTACAAAAGTATATAATAGTTTAGTTTTAAATTTTAGTTTTAATTTTCATCTCTTCTTTTTAGAAAAACCCACTCACATTCTCAGGCCTGTATAGGAATTAGGAACTATTAAGGAATATTGGCCCATTAAAGTGTCACTCTTTACCCACCCAACATTATGTACAACAAGTGTATTCAAATTTTTCTTGTCTCTGCATAAAGTGTACATAAACTTTATATAAAGTTGGCTGCAGGCCTGGAAGAACATATTCCCATGTATTCATTAATTTTTTTTTATTTACTTGAATATAATAAATAAAGACTAGAATTACAATATCTTCTCAAAAAAATTGTTAGTGACATGAAATGTTGTGGAGGACATGTTTAAGCTAGTGTAGTTTGGCTTTTCATGTTCTCGTTTCTTTGGGTGCCATTTCTTTTTTTGAGAAAAGTGGAAAAGAGTGCCAGCTGCTTGATGTTCGGAGTACAACACATTAATTATTGGACCAATTCATAAATATGATGATGATGCCAATGATTTGGTGCTTAATTTTTGCACAACATTTAGGTTAGATCAGATTTAGTGTGGTCTAGCATATTGTAAGGTTTATAATTACGTACAATTCAGTTATAATTAATTGACATATATGTTCACATAAAGTTGTATATTTTTTTTCTTTCTATAAACCAAAAATTTTCCTCTTCTGAATTATTATCCTAGTTAATAATTCAGAAGCAAAAGTCAAAAGCGAAAGTTGCAATTGCATTTGGCTTTTATCTCACCTTTATGCCATGTTATGATTGCATATATGCACCAATTGTTGTCTACTTTGAGAAGGGAAGATTGTGATGGTTTAACTGATGAATACATATGGCCAAACAATAGAAGTAGATACATTTGTAAAAAGGTTGAGAGTGGAAGCAACTACCAAATGTATTTTTGAAGGAAAATTGAAAAGAATATAAGGAAACTTGGTATAATTGGATTTTTCTAAATGGGTGTTCGCTTTCCACATACCTTAAAATTTATTGCCACAAGAAAGGTAACCACTTCCATGTCCAAAATTACTTTGAAAGTTTCTAAGGATTCTTGTTGCTTATGTGTGAGTTGTGCTTTATTATTTTCCTTTGATCTTATTATAGATCATATCACAACTTGCTTAGCAACATCAAGTTAAATCTCGATATAAATATGAGAAACTTTATGTAAAATGTGAGAATTGTTGACTTAATCATCAAAAAATTATTGTTTTGAGTCCACAAGTTTAACCTAACCTTCACATTTTACAAGTGGACGAGCATTTTCGTGAATCCTAAATTCCTATCCGACCCAATTTGATGCAACCCAATCCACCAAAGAAGTTTCCACATCAATCATATATATTAGTATTATTATAAATTAACAACCCAATTAAACTAGGGGTGGCAAAAAGGGCGAAGATCCATTGGGTCGGTTCGACCCGACCCAACTTAACCCAACTCATATATTTCTTATTGTTGATGGGTTGAGTTTTATAAATATTTATATGATCTTTTAATGAGTTCTTAAACAGAAAAAATACATATTTAGCTAAACTAATCAACATTTTTTTAGGGTAAACTAATTAATATACAATGACATATTTTTACTCAACAATATTATTTTATGTTTCTCTCCTAAATTCATGAATTTTTTTAGTAACAATATTAAATTATTAAATATATGTAAGTTTCAAATAAATTTAAAAAAATTAAATTGCTTTAAAAAAATAGAAAAAGAATCTTAAATCTTAATCCATATAAAGAAAAAAAATCTTAAATCTTAATCCATATAATTTAAATTTAAGTACGTTATATTAATCCGATCTCATTTAGTTATACTTGAATATTAAATCATAATTTACTTATATCATAAAATACACACTATCAATAAAAATAACGGGTCGGCCCATGATTAACGTATTTACAACATGATCCGATCCATTATGACCCAACTCATTTTTTACTCGCCCATTTGCGACCCTTAAATTAAACCATACAAGAAATCTTCTATGACCCGCCCGGTTGACAAAAGAAAAAGAAAAAGGAAATTTATTATGAGTTGGCCCATTTTAATACTCCAAGAGTGGGCTTTTAAATAAGAGAATCTTCACAGCTTGTTTGGGCCATAAGTTGCTAAATTCATTTGGTTTTCAAGTGTTGGGCTATCCTGACATTATTGTTGGGCTGATGTGGCATTGATTATGCTATGTATCCCGGATATGACCCTTCTGCAGTAACGAGAACCAAACACAAAAATAACTACTCGTTACATATTTATCAGCCAATCCATCATGAGACGAACCAAACGCAGCCTAAACTGAAATAAGTAGTAAAAGGAATTTCTATTGTTTCCCAGTCTCCAGTTTCTCCAATTATAACTAAGGGCGCTATCGAACAAATAAACATTGATCATGAAATATATTCTACAAAAAAAAGTGTAGATCCATCGACTCCATTACCACCATCTTCTCTTTGTTTTCTATCATATTTAGTTTCAGTTAAATATAGATAGATACACGAAATGCGGTCGCCTAAATTCTCGACTCTTGGAATAATACTCTTCTTCACAGTGTCAATTATTAATACGGACTGCAAAACTTATGAATCACCACACTACACAGTGGTGCACTCAGAATCTGATTTTGAGGTTAGATTCTACAGTGATTCTTCCTGGATGACTGCCCCAGTTGATGAAATTTCCTTTCAGAAAGCCACTATAAACGGCTTCCATAGGTACATACCCTTTTCTCAATTTTTTCCCTTTTTTTTTTTAATTTAAATTGTATTTTTGTAACTGTTGACCATCTTAATTATAAGATAATCCAAAATTCAAAATTAGGTTAATTATATTTATAATACCAGATCAAGTTCAATTCCTCATAATTTTTGGGCTTTTATGGTATTTAAAGAGGTATGATTAGGACTTAAAATCAAACCAAGTTACTCGACTCTCGAATTCGTCGGGTAAAAGTTTGGTTCGTCACACAAATCAAACAAGCTTGAACATCATTTTTCGTTTAATAACTTTAGAAGTTCGACTCGAGCTGGACTCAGTAAGCTAAAAATTAACAAAAATTACATGTAAAAATATCAATCAAACCAAGCTTAAACACTATTTTAAGCTCGATATAAAATTTAAACGAAGCTTGAACATTCGGCTCAATTACACCCCTAGGTAGGATGACTCGATTATATGGAATTGAGTAGTGGATTGGATTTTCAAGAAAAGACAGACGCTATGCAATATTGACATTTATCTTAATTAAGGTTGATACTGATGTTATTGTGGATATTTTTGAACGGTCGATTTGAGTCGGGTTATCCGACCTGGTGTAAGCTGGGAGCCTGGAATGTACATAGTATTCCTAAACTTATGAGATTGCACAAGGACTGCTGAAATGTTGATCAATGAACTTTAGCTCTTCTAATGAATGAGTGCTTGTTATGGTGTTACTAGGGCAAGGAAAAAAACTGCAGCTCCCCGACCCGTAAACTATTACATGTTTGGTTGAGGGATAAGGCAGTCTTTTCGAATGAACTCATTATTTTCGAATCTTGGTAGAAACATTTCCACTATTGCCACTTACCGCTTTAAGTGCATTATTACGGCCAATCACCATATGCATTGTTTCTATGTAATCCCATTTTTCTCCCTGTTACAGATTATTCCAGTACATAGAAGGTGCAAACTTGAACTCTTCGAGGGTATCAATGACAGTGCCAGTCTTAACCAGCATTGTCCCAGGAGCCGGACCTCTTCACTCATCTGCATACTTTGTGAAATTTTATTTGCCGGTAAAGTTCCAGAGCACCCCACCTCTCCCACTTCCTGAATTGAACCTTCAACCCGATCCTTGGAAGAGTCACTGCATTGCTGTGAGAAAATTCTCAGGTTTTGCAAGGGATAATAACATTGTCAAGGAGGCCGAGAAACTGGCTATAAGCTTGAGCAAGTCTCAATGGGCAAACTCAACCTCTGGTACTCAAAGTGGATATGCTTATTCAATTGCACAATACAATTCCCCGTTTAAGTTCATTTCGCGTGTCAATGAAGTATGGGTGGACGTTGTCTGTGAATCCAGTCTTGTGGCTGCAGTTTGAAGCTTTTCCAAGAAGTACCAAGCATCATAGGCTGTGGAGGTGCTATCGTGTTCCTTTTTCCGCCTGTAGAGAATTAGGAGCAATATGGGAGATGTAAGATAGTTCGTTAAGCGGGGAGATTTCACCTAATATGTGGGATTTGCTGCCAAACTTCTTGTCTCTGTTAATACATCTTAATTCGCAAAGTCTTATATTTATGATGTTGTTTGATCCACAAGCTAGATTTTTGCTGTAAATGATATAGGCTAGCGGCAACAAGATTCCCTAACCAAATTGTATATTCAGAGTATATCAAGGAGCCTCACCCTAACTTAAAATAACCAAGAAAAATCAATATTAATCTGCAACTTTTGTAAAAGAATTTGGAGCCAATGACTTGGGTTTCTATATAATACATACAAAAGAACACCCAAAATTGACATCTTGTAAGCAAGAATATCACTGCAGCTAACAATCAATTAGGCTGACGTCTGGGACATAAATAAGATGGCAATGATGTCCTAGTAGTAGCAACCTTCCTGCTTGGCATAGGCAACTTGATTTGACAACAATAAACAATGAGGAGAAAGATTAAGAGCACAAGAAATGTAAGTAATGGAGAAGATATAATTTCATGGTCTTTCAGAGTTAAAATGCGATTTTGAGATTTTTTAGCATGAAGGGATGAAAAATCTCCTTCAATTAGTGAAGCACCTAATGTCCAAGAGACGTCCCCAGGCCCAAATATTATTTCCACACCACCGAGACAAAGAGCATTTTCAATGAGTGATGTTAGATAGGGAACTCGAAAACAATGTTGTCCGTTGATGCTTGTATGATGAGACATTGATCTTGAACACAACCTCTGCCCTGACTCCCATAGCGTGGTTAGGTTTGCCCTCTGGCTCAAATTTAGTGCATGGTGGACAGCAAAAAACCCGGACAATGC
Organism: Penstemon newberryi var. newberryi; assembly: GCA_030819805.1. Lineage (NCBI taxonomy): Eukaryota > Viridiplantae > Streptophyta > Magnoliopsida > Lamiales > Plantaginaceae > Penstemon > Penstemon newberryi. Next base: position 4,268,241 of record JAUALY010000008.1, read on the forward strand.
ATGATAACGTGTGACCGTATGAGAGTTTTTTGTTAGATTGAGCTTCGCATTGACTGCGGAGGAGAAATTAAAAATAGGTGTTCAGAATCTGACAGAGCGTCAACTAGCCTCAATTAAGAAAAAAATACACAACATAAAATAAATGCTCATAGCTATATATGAAAATCATTTTAACCAAACTTAGATACAGAACAATATCTCTTTGGAGAATCAGTTTTGTCATTCCCATTCAGTTTACATAAAGTGGCAATCCTAGTAGCCAACTAATTGCCGATATAATATAAAGAAATCATGCATGATTTCTAACACCTGCTTTTTGTGTTTGAGATCAGTGACAAACTAACTTTTAATCATATCGATCAATCAACATATGATGGGATTTCGTTCACAGCAGTATTGCTCGGTTCTATTTAAGTGCAATGAGAAAAGACCAAGATGGATAAAATATTTTTAACAAGAAAATTTCACGATTGCTTTAACAATCTCATCCATAAATTCATGCTCAGACTGTTACATTTTGCATATATTTGTAAGTCGTATCCTCAAATGTTCATCTAAGGTGTTATAAAAAGTACAAGCTCAAAATCAGCATGTTTAATGCTGCAAACACATAATCGGAAAAAAATGCTGCAAATACTGATAACAAGCTTTTACAGTCTCAAACAGAACCGCAAAGAGAAAAGAATAACTCCCATTTGAGAAGAGCTCCGTTAAAAAACAGAGAGACTGAGTGGGGCAAGTCTGAAATTAAGTGACAAGGGTTGGAAAGACTGAAATATACACATATTACCATGGTTTACAACACGTAATACTTAAAAATATCATGAAAACGTGATGCTTAATGGGGATGGAAATACATTACTGAAGGAAATATACAAGCTTTTAAACTACTCATATTGTAATTCAGAAGAAAATAAAAATATATATCTAACAAAAAGCATTACTGATTACACTACTTACATTAGTTCAAAGACCCTACCTACCTCTAAGAAGAAAATGCACAATACTACCCTGTGCTATGTGAAACATGCACCAAACTACCCTGTGAATTTTTTTTTTGCACCAAACTTCCTTGTACTTTCAAAACCCTGCATAAAACACCCAATCCGTCTCCTTCCGTCCATTTTTTAATGCGAGTGTGTTTCACGCGAACAATATGCGATTTTTGTTGTTTTTTGCATAATTTTTTCAGCGAAAAACTCCCTTGTACTTTTGAAAGTTTGCGCAAAACTCCCTTGTACTTTTGAAAGTTTGTGCAAAACTCCCTTGTACGTTTAATATATCTAGGGGTAATTTAGGCAATTCAATTAAAAATTAACGTTGCTAGTAACTAAACGAGATTGAGTGTTTTACGCAGGGTTTTTGAAAGTACAAGGTAGTTTGGTGCAAAAAAAATTCACAAGGGTAGTTTTTTGCAAGTTTCACATAACACAAAGTAGTAACTCGCATTTTCCCCTACCTCTAATGATACTACATTTTACTGTGCAATGTCATAGCTAATATAACCTAGAAGTCATAGATCATGATAAAGATCATCAATAAGAAGTAACAACTAGAGAATCTGTTGACTCGCCTTCAACTAATCTTGAATTTCAGAAGAGTGAGAACTAATTAGCTTTGCCAAAAGGTTTTAGCCTTTTGAATTTTGACTAACATCAATAAGAAGAAAGCCTGAGCAGTGAAATTTCAACTAACCTCCATAAGAAGAAAAGCCTAAGCAGTTTGAATTAGGAGCTCCGGCCAACCTCCCTGTACTGCTTGAATTGATCGCAGCCGCCCTTGCAATTACTTTGCACTGCTCCCAATTTGGTTCCCCAACAAGGAACAAAGAATTTAACCCATTCTCTTGCACCTGATTGCGCGAATTTCTTGAATCGCTAGAATCTAGAGCAAAACAGCCATGACATGTATAATTTTGGATTAAACCAGAACCAAGGCACGGATGTCTGACTTCAAACTTCCCACCACCACTTTCTCTGAGCGCCTGAGAATGACTTAGCATAATTACAGTCCTTTCAAAAGCTTCATTCAAACCAAAAGCTGGTAACGAATAAGCTACAATATCATGTTCAATTGGCCCAATCTTTGATCTAAAAACATGCTCATCTTTCATAGAACCATCTACTTCAGCCACCACCTGCATTGATGAGCCACCTAAATCAAGAAGTCCCAATGTGGAAGACCCCAAAGAACTATCAAATACCCCCATTTTATAATTCAATGCAACCCACCCGTAATATGCCTCTTCCTTTCCAGTTAACACTCTGATCCAGCTCTTTTTATACAAAAAACCATGCGCTTTCAGAACATTCTCGACTTCCCCTAAAACCCTTTCAGCATCCTCCACGGGTAACCTTCTCATACCAGCTGTCGCAAAAACAAATATAGGAGTCATGCCTCTACTCTCTAGAGGTACCCATTGTTCTGCATATCTAACCAATGGCTCTAAAGAGGCCCTAACCTTAAACCTATCATTGACAAAATTATGCAACCCTGGCTCAGTTTGCATGCAGTGGTACTCACAACCATTGCTTTTATTCATATTCTCTGGATAACTACGCAACAAAACAGGCAAGGTCCCATAAACCTTACTTCCATTATTACTCATCCATTCATACACATTTACTCTTGATCCAGTACTTCCACAATCCAATACAACAGTAAAATATGTGCTAATCTCCCCAGGTATAGAAATATGTTCTTTGAAAATTAAATATCCCCCCACTAGTCCTAAAATGAAGATTATCAATAAACTAATTATAATGAAATTGCGCAATCTATAATTGTGATTACAGCCAGTAATTTGAAGTTTCAATTTCGAAGGCGACTTGGGTTCCATTCTAGAATTCAGTTGTAAACTTTATCATGAAATCTGAGGTGGAAATTCTACGTACAAAATTCTAAAACAGAAATAACCCGCAGCATAACTGACTTAACTGACTGTAATTCACCTCCAGATTTCCAATCAGTTGACGAATAGCCTCCAAATCAACAAGCAGGAAAGTGTTTGACGAAGCCAACGTACCTTTTGGGTGGCGCTGCGGGGATATATGTAGATCTACTGTACGATGTAGGTGGTGCCGGTGTCAGAGTAGTGTAGTAGAGAGATTTTGTATGCGGCAAAAATGCATTTGTAATTTTTTAATTTTTATTATGCAATTTCGGTCCCTTAACTTTTGAATGTTTAAAATTTTGGACTACAAGCTGTAATTTTTTTATCATCTACTAAAGCTTAGGATATTTGACTGCATTTTCGGTTCTTTTGACTTTTTAGTATCTTCTTTCATGAGATATTTTGTTGCAATTCGGTCCCATTACTCAAACTACTTCAAAGTGTAGCACATAACCAAACATTTAGGGATATTGATTAATTGGTGTTCACTCGTCAATTACAAATTTCAAACAATAATTTTAAATATCGGGAGAAGTGATCGAATTAGTCACATGTCCAAAGTTGCAAACACTAAAAAGATCAAGAATCAAAATTTCAGTAAAATTACAAATACTATAAAGTTAAAGGACCCAATTACTCATCGGAGAACAATTATCTCAAAATCATCACCTAGTAAAAATTAAAGAACTAACCATACATTTGTGCCCCTTTAATATGTAAGTAAGTATCCCTTATTAGAGAGGTTCTCACTTAATGTGTCTACACGCCTCGAAAGAGATTAAATAATTGGGGAAAAAAAAAAACAATGACTTACTCTCAAGCAAACAAAATGCTTCAGATAGACATATAGACTCCTCAAATGTCAAAACTACTTTACTCATTTTCAATATTTTTCAAATTAAAACAATAATTTGTACACATCTTTCTTTAATGTATAAATCATAACTCAGGGAGTTCGCCTTCGATAATAACGTATTACATATGTTTTTGTTTAGATACTACTATATATATTGCATGTTCAATAACAACAATATAATAATTTTACCAACAATAAACACTTATTCATTTAATTAATAATTAAAGATGGCATGTTACATTAATCGCGAGTGTTACATGTTCTTATTAAATATATGTACATACCTTTACTTGTTAATTTTCAAACAATAAAAAATGCACCTAGGCCGATTACCTGAAAATGGTATGCTGGCGTTTCATTCTCCGTATAAGAAAAATAAAAATAAAAATTAAAGAATCAAAACATCAAGAGATTATCAAGAAGGGGAAAAAAATAATCTTGTTTAATTTGTTAGTATAAAATTATGGGCAGTAATTAATGATGGTATGAAGTTATGTGCAGTAATTAATCATGGTTGCTTTTGCATTAGTCAATTGTAGCAAATGGTATCAACCGTCCCTCAACATCTTCGTTTATTTTTGCAATTGCTTTTGCCACAAAAAATGTGACAAGGAACGTAAAAATGGATAGCTAGACCAATATATGTACGTGGTTTCTTCGTCCAACCAACAAGAAAGAAAGGGGTCTAGCTATATATATATATATAACTCTATGAAAAACCAATACAAAATATTAATTCAAATTACTATATGAATAAGTACGTGTACCAAGTCATTTTATATGAATCAACCTACATGCCTTGTTTCATTTTCAACTTTGTATACTTCATTACCTGTTGAAAGGTAAAGTAAAAGCACGTTTTTTGTCAACATGTATTTTTCTTACGAATGAACACATCCGTTAATAATTTTAAGTTCTTATACTTAAATGTCATTAATTTTATCACAATAAAAATGATAGATATGCATGTCTATGTTAAAAATTAAAATTTGTCGACTCTCCATGATACATATTACAAATAGTTGAAATATTTATTCATATAATCATACTCACAGTCTCTACTTTGAAGAAACAATCATCTTTAATTAAGAAATATATATATATATATATATATATATATATATATATATATATATATATATATATATATATATGATATTATGTGATGTACACATTAACTCAAGATTTAATTTAATATTCCAATTTTCAAACAGGTGTACCCATAACACAAAACCTATTAACGCATAAAGGCTAATAAATTTTGAAGTTCACTTTATGTAGTATGATATATTATTGGAATTTAATTTAATACGTTACCTAATAGTCAAACAATTGTCCCCCCTCCCCACAAAGAAAATATTTAGATCTGATTGTCTCACTGCTATTAGAGTGGCTTCAAAATTTAACTCAATTTTCATAATGTTGTTACTTGTTCTTCAAAATTTCATTGAATTTGGTCAAAATCCTTAAATTACAAGTTACATTGCCCGTATGAGGGTTAATTTAGATAAATTTTGAAAATTGACCTTAATGTGGATCAAAATTGTCACCGAAATTGAAGTTGTGACACAAAATATATCAGCCCAATAAAATGTAGAATAGAAATACCACTGAACTCAAATTATGCACAAAAAATGCAATAATTCCTAAAACATATCATCAAGGAATTTCACACTTTATCACAAGTCGATTGGACTTATTAATACTCTTTGACAACTGTAGTACATGGGTAGGGGAAATGGAATTTGGTTTTTCATTTCACAAACGAGTGTGTTGGATTCACTATATGGATCCATCGATAGATTTACATCTGAGGTCTTTTTTATAGGTTGTTGGATATGAGCTCGATTTTATATAAATCAAATAAGCTTGAACAATAATTTTTTGTTTGATATTGGATCTCATTTCCAACTCTAATTGAGAAATTAAAAGTTGACGAATTATATATAAAAATATAAAGTTTACTTAATACTCAACGAACTTGCATCGAGTCGCTGAACAATCAAATTAAGATCAAACATAATTTGAAGCTAGATACAATATACAAATGAAGTTTAAACAATGTATCGTTTCTCATTACTTATTGGCTAACGTTTACACCAGTACAACTATTTCTCATTGCCGTAAAGTTCATGAGATAAAACGTGGATTACTCAATTCTTGAAAAAGCTTATTTTTGCTTTATACTTCCACGTTCTTTTATTTTGGGTCTTTCTAAAATAAGATTTTATGGAACATAGGTGTACATGAGATGCCCCCATCTCGATCATTAAAAAAAGTCAACAATAAATCTGAACCACAATTTTTGATCAAAATGTCCAATGATGACATGGCATCGAACATTTAGAAAAAATAAACATATGTTAAACTACATACCAACCCTTTAATTAATATGTTTAAAAATTTCTCCCTTATCTCTAATTAATTTCATCTATTTCCCAAAAAAAAATCTCTCAAGTAATCAAATTTTTATACAAATTGACAATTAAGACCATCAGTATAAGATCAATTGAAATATTTTTAGGGAAAAACGCACTTTACACCCCCTCTCAAAGTTACATATTTTGAACTTTACCACCCAAAAGTATAAAATAAGTACGTATAAAATCACTTGCACGTATTCCCTCAAATTATTTTAAGCCAATTCCGATCACCAAAAAATACAGATTTGTGTCTCACTTGTGTATTTTAAGGGTAAATTAATTTCAACATCAATTTTTCGCCCAAATATTTCACTGACACGCATTTTTTCCTCTCTCTTTACAAATTTTTTTTTGAGGGAATTGCACTTTTCATACCAAACTTTTGCCTACTTTATACATTTCATACCATATCTTTCAAAGAGACACATTTTATACCAAAATTGGTCAACATTTTTCATAATTGGTTTGGCCGTTAATATTTGGACGGAAAATGACATGTGCCAAGCACGTGTCCGTTAAGTCACATTTTCAACTATTCAGGGTTTTTTTTTTTGCGATTGGTCAGAGGGGGTATTTGCAATTTACTTTCACCTTATCCACCATCTTCACCACCTCCCCAAAATTGTCAATTTCCCGGCGACTCCGGCCACCATTAAACCTCCCCTTGGTGGCTATAGCTTCGTCTTGACCTCCTCTCCATAGATCATACACTATTTCGTTGTTTCATATCCATCCCGTCACTTGTATTTCAAATCTACGAATTTTAGTGTTTTCGGTTTTTGCTCCGCCGCCGGCGGAGGAGGTCGACCCACCGTTTAATAATTAGTTCCGTTCATTCCCCTTGGTGTGGCGGTTCTTTTGCCACCAACTTCATCCATTTTCATTAAGTATTGAAGAAACCCCAATTTTTAAGATTTATGTTACTATTCATCATCTTCCCCATTGCAAAGGTAGTGGAGGCGGCTTTGGAGGTGGTGGACTTGGAGGATGGCAGGTGAGTAGGTGGAGGTGGTGGCGTTGGAGATGGTGCTGGTGGAGGAGCGGTGGTGCAGGTGGAGGAGTTGGTGGTGAGGAGGTGGAGAATGGATATGTTGAAAGATAATTGCAAATACCCCCTCTAACCAATTGCAAAAAAACCCCGAAGATTTGAAAATGTGACTTAACGGACTTTCCGTCCAAAAATTAACGGTCAAACCAAATGTGAAAAATGTTGGTCAATTTTGATATGAAATGTGTCTTTTTGAAAGGTATGATATGAAATGTATAAAGTAGACAAACATTTGGTATCAAAAGTGCAATTCCCTCTTTTTTTTTCTACTTAACTTTAGATTTTTGGTTCACAAGACATGAGTCAAGTATTTGGACAAGTAAGAAGTGATGTGACTAATTTACCCTTTGAAAATTCATGTGAGGGGCACATGTACATTTTCCATCAAACAAAAATTGCATGAAATCATTTGAGAGGGTAAATAAAGTGCAACTAATTTTATTTTTCAGGGGGTGTAAAGTGTTTATTTTGTACATATGGGTGGTGTGCCAAAACATGTAACTGTGGGGGATAAGATTTTTGTCAACTTTCTGATATGGGATTCATAAATCATATGGAGAATTTTATCAAATTTTTCAAATAAAAAATGAGGTTGAGGGGGTGTATTCCAAATTTTTAAAGATACCAGATGTTATTGGTAATCTTTTAGGTAATAGGGATGCTTTTGCATTGTTTGGTGGGGGTAAAATTGTCATTTCGACTTGAAAGGGATTTTCTTTGTTAATAAAAAAAGTACAAGGTTTTGTTTCTAATAAAAATAATATAGGTTTTTTTTTTTATAGTTAAACAAAACACAAGGGGAGTTTTTGAATTCATTCATTAAAAATGATAAATTTATCTTTAAGAAAATAAATTATTTAAAGTTAAATTCTAAGGGACATGTGTCACCAAGATAAATGATATCTCATGTGCTCCCCATCCCTCGAAATCTCATTTTAGACAAACCCTTTTATTTTCGCTCTTGTTTACTTTTTTATATGCGGTCGGCCTTTTTACCAAAATTGATTTATTAATTTTTTAAAATATTCTTAAAAATAAAAATAATGATTTGAAATTAATAATTAAGTATCATTACTTGAAAAAAGAAAAATGTTAATTAATGAATATCTTTCCTCCATCCGAATGCACTCTCTCTTTCTGCAAATATTATCTGAATATAGAACTGTCTGCAGAAAAGCCCTCATCTTTTTTCTCAACTCATAAGCTGGAATTGCCATATCCATCACCCAATCGGCAAAGGACATCAGAAATCATCCTGAGCTCCTTCTCTCTAAATCTATATGTATGTATAGGTATTCACATACGAGTATTATAAATTTACCTGTGCTTTGAAAGGTCAGCGAATTAGGGAAAATGGAATAAGTTAAGTATTTAATTGCAGGTTATGATGATGATGTCATATGTGATGATCTCTGATGCAGTTTCGTTAATTTCTGGAATTATTGTTCCCTAAATTCCAATTCAGATTGTCCGTTGCTGCGAGATTTTATGCTTGTAATTTATTAGTTTTTGATTGGATCATCTGATACCTGTCTAATTCTATTATTTATTTTGTAGGGGTAAAGGTTTTCTCTCAAATACGAATTTAGTGGGAAATGCTCATGTGCGTATGGTGTAGATGATGGCATTGGAAACTTGTCTGTTGCAGGTAATAATGGTTGCTCATATGTTTACATGTAAATGCTAAAGATATGGAGCTAATATATAGTTGCAGTCTAGAGTATGCGGATGTGGTGGAATTGAATAAATTAGTGTATAAATTATAGCAACTGATTTATAACTCTATCCCTGCTGTCTTTATTTTGAGTAGCAATATGACGTGATATATTTTGTTTCACCTCCTTAATGGACTCTGACAGAAGGTTTTTACATTATTCAATTGGGAGTTACATCAGACTTTCAATTTTCGTGTTTCCGGGATTTCCTGTTGATCAACTTTCTTACTCGACAGTAACACAAAAACTATTGAATAGCCAACATTGAGTAAGCATTGAGAGTGCAATGCTGTGGCATTTTCTGAATGTTCACTTTCACCTGTTTAGAAGATGCAGAACATTACAAAAATAAAGCACAGAAGTTGGAGAAAGGAGTACATATTTAAAATCTAAGTTTTGGGCATATTTGGAGCAGATATTCTGTGTACCTATTCTCTATATATTAGTGCAAAAATTGGATGGACCTTAACTACTACTCCATAAAAAAACCTTTTCAAACATTTAGCACCTCCTATCCATAACAAAAAACTATGTATCATAGTAATATATATGAATTCACCAAGTCTAAATGGCATGGATTAGTTAATTCCATGGGCTTTTTGATTGTTAAGTTTACTGACATGGTAAGCATGACTATGTTGTTGGTGATGAACCGGTGTATTCCTCAGAACCCCAAACACCCCCCCCCCCCCCCCCCCGGGAGGGTGCAGGTTTGCTTGTAATTGTGTGCGCATTTGTGAGCCACTATTGTATCTGAATTTTCGGATTTCTGATTAAACAACTGTTCTTTTATGTGTTGAAAAACAATCACTGCTTGAAGAATCTCTCTGTGATTTTGAGTGGACATACTAACTACCTTGACCAACAAGTTTTATTTCAAATTATGAAGTTTTGCTAATATAACCATTGAATTTATAAGATTTCTGCAACGTGACATTATGGTAGTCCTTAAAATGAGTTCTTATTTGTGATAAAATGTGCTCTTTCAATTCTGATTCATGTAATAGTGGCATAATTAATATCTATGCTTGTACATCACTCGGTTTTGATCTGCTTATTTTTATCTGTTCATATTCTCTGGATCACCAACTCCTCAGTATTTTGCTTTGCCAAATTTAAATGTGAATTCTATTCAGGGTTCTTGTAGGACTTTTCCCTCCGTGCCTTCTTCTTCGAGCAGAGGGAGCAAGTTCAAGTATTTTGTACCAATACCCCATGCAGTTGGGAGAAAAGATAGACTTATCTCTTTGAAATACAAATCAAATTCGAGGTGAGATCTTATTCATGCACAGCTCTAAGTTCTATTTTGCATATTTGTATATTTTAGCTTGTGAATAGAGAACTCTTTAGCCATTTGTATAGGTTTGTGGATGATTTTTTATCGGGCACCGATTTTGCAATGCTCTTGCCCTTCTCAGACATTCTTTCACTGAAACTGTATACATATGGACAAACATTGAGTATTCTATCGAAATTGATCTCGTAAAGGCACAGGAGTTCCATTTTAAGATACCAAGTCAAAGGCCAAAGTAATTTTCAAGAGGTTGAAGGGTTGATCTTTATGTTAGCTACGAGCCTACGGCATACAAACCTGTCTTACACTTGAATATAAATTTTTTGTTTTTGCATTTTGGGTCGGGCATGGACGCTTCTACAGATTTATTATATGAATTCTTTCTAAGATTGACCGTATCTTGTCAAAACAAGAATTATACATGGCAATCATAAAAGTGGCAAGTTCAGTGATACTACACTGCTGGAGAGGTTTATTATAGAAACATGTTATATCTTGGTATTTGCCTTGAGCACTTTATGTAATAATTGTGGGATTAGTCATAATCTGTCTTTAGATCAAAGTGTTTTCCTTCACAACCCCAAACCCCCCTCTCTTTTCTGAAAAATATTGCTGTAATGTGGTCCTATAGTATCCCTGCAGATCTATCAAGCGTAGACTTTATATAACTTGATTAAAGCCTTTGTGCACGTATACTAAGCTTTTCTTTTTTGAGCTTCGTAATGGACTAGGTTTGTGGGAGCCTTTCATATGTTGTTTTATTACTGAAACTGATCATATACCTTGCTTACAGTGTAGAAGCTTCTCTTGTCCTTGGACCCAAGTCAAAATTATGTAGAATATCAGCTTTCAAAGGTAGCGGTCGACATGATGATTCTGGAGGCAGAGCTACTCGCTCAAATTCCCTAAAGAAACCTGTTAAAGTTTCTTATTTGCAACATGAGAGTAAAGAATCTTCCATGGAATCGTTCCAGGTACAGAATGTTGTTCCTGCTCCTCGCACATCTGCAGATGAGACGACAACCAGATCACTAGCTATACAAAATTTGTTTAAAAACTGGTTGATGTTGCTGCATACGCCGCCACAAACCCAACCTGTGGATAAAGTCTTTGAAGAACCTTCTTCAACTGATTCATCAGAAGTGCCAAAGATAGTTCAAAAGAAAGAAAAAGGTGCAGCTTTGAAGTCATTTTGTTGCTACTACCTTGGTTTGGATGCAACAATTAAAATACCATTGTTGATATTGTAAGTCTTGTTATTCAAATACATCCTCTTTATCTTGTGTGTCAACATTTACCCTCGTCTTTGCTTTGAGAAAACCAATAAATACAATTTTTATAAATATCAGAAGTTTAAAGAGATCACACTATGGTCGACACTTGACCCTTTGTGTACATGAGTATGGTTCTTTGTTCCATCAAATCTTCCCAGAGAGGACTGGAGGAGTTCTCTCTGAGTTTTTGACTGATTGCAATAAATAGACATTGGTGGTCAAAATATGTAAATATTCTGGGTGCATTGCTTTGTTCTTTTTGTTTATTTCAGTTTGAATTTGAGCAACTGTTAGAGGTCTGTGGTCCAAAATCCTGTGGTTTTAGGGTTGAATTGTTTGTTCTTATTGTTAATCTAAGTGGAGTATATGTGGGCTAGTTTATTGAGACTTTGTTTATAAAGTCTTATACCCCTTTTCAATGAGCAAAGGTATATATCATTATATTGATATTAAAGAGCTTAAAAAGAGTGTTACTTGAACATTCAAGCAATTGTCACTACAATATGACAAGGTACTACCTCTTATACAATTTTTTTATGTTGTCCTTAAGGTTACTGCCCATAATTCTGTATAGTGTGACATGTGGTATTATCCTTTAATAGAGCACCACCTATATCCCTAAAAGTCATGAGTGCAGTTACCTTAAAGGCAACACCAAAAAACCCTCTTACCCTCAAATTTTATCTTGGTGGAGATTGAAATAAATATTAAATGTATATGTTCTCTAACAGCTTAAGTTTTTAATGAGGTGACGTAATGAACTTTTTATTTTTTCAGTTCTGTTATGATTTGTTAGCAATACTCATTTTAGTGTCTTTATACCTGACATAGGATTATTTACGTTGGACATTAAATTTGCTATCTACATATTTTACTTATTCCTTCCCTTTTTTTTCTTTTCTTCCAGCACTCCGCTGTTCCTTGCAGTTAACCTTGTATATGGACCAAAAGTATCAAAAGAGTTGGCTCCCCTATGGATTCTTGGACCATTGTTTGTTGTTCTCTACGTTAAGATGTTTCGGGCAATTTGTGGGCTCTATGTATTCAGCTTCAAGCAAACAATCAAATTAGCCCATAACCTACCTGTCTGTTACTTGCTTGTACGTGATCTCATTGTTCGTGGGAAGCTTAAAGAAGCCATACGAAAACAAATATGGCAACCTATGGAAGATATAAATAACATGGACTACAATGAGGTAAGCCGTAGCAAAATGAAGGATTTGCAAGGCTGGTTGATGGAGAGGTACCTAGACTGTGTGGAATCAATATGGCCTTATTACTGCAGAACAATCAGGTTTTTGAAGAGAACAAATCTAATATAGCGTCGACCTTTTCTTTGACGATACATGGTCAAAATGGCACCAAAATTAGGGATTTTCTTGCTTTCTTTTTTCGGGTTTATCTCGCTATTTTTTTTGTGAAATATTCTACAGATGCAAAATTGCTGAACCCATGTTTGGACTGGTGGGTCTATTTCAAGCTATTAGAGAAAATTGCGATTGAAAATGCGTTTATATCGTCTCCATAGGATTTCCAGAGGTGTTTTCGTCCCTGCGCATTTTTGTAGCTGTAATAGAGATTTAGCCAATTTTATTATTTTTAATATGAGTATTTATATAAATGTATCTTTTTCTCCATGGAAACTTGCTTCTCCTTTCTACTATTAGTTTTTGTTTGTTTATCATTCAATTTCTTTTTCATAATCAAACGCATTGTTGATGGGGAATCATTTCAATCTTTTTCCTTGTTCACTTGGCTGCCCTGAGGAAAAAAATCTTGAAAATATTTGTTTCCAGATGAGTTTTTTTAGTTTGGGTTTGTCCTTTATTAGAGTGATATCTACAATTTTTTTTTTTTGGGGTGGGGGTGGGGGTGGGGGAGGAGGGGGCACTTATTTGCTACCAGTTTGGCTAGAAATTGGTTAATATGCTTGCAGAAGAATCGAGTTAGCTTCTAAATAAATATTCAACAACTTTGCTTAGTAAATAATAGAATCTTGTGAAAATCCATTATGAGGCCATGAAGTTAGGGAGATCACCACCTTTTTTATTTTATGTTTTTCCATTTTCTAGCATGGCCTACTTGGTCTCTTCCATAGTTCTACAGGCAACTTTTTTTTTTTTTTAAGAATATTATTGCATCTTTAATAGAAGTACATCAATAGAGATCCCAGAAGAAATTATTTACAATTAGAACAACTTTAAGATGGGCCAATCAAAATCAACTTACAAGACCAAATTGTAGCCTGCACATAATGGACTGAAAAGCTAAAGTGCGTACTGAAATCAGACTAGGTCCAAATCAATCTTCGTACATAGTTTACAGTAATAATTATGTTAATAAAAGTTTCCCACATAAATAGAAAATATATATAGCTTGTTTCCTATTGAAATTCAAATCCTAATGACTCGTCTACTTCCCTATTCCGAGTAGAACTATGTCACGCCCAAGCCCCTGACCTCAATTCTACGCACTATATATGCATATCGCACTCATCAATCTTTTTGTAAATTAATTTCAACCTTCCAAAGAATAAAAAAAAGAAAAAGAAAGAAAAAATCATATCTTCATAGGGTCTTTCTAAAATAAGATTTTATGGAACATAGGTGTACATGAGATATTCCATATCAACCACTAAAAAAAGTAAACAACAAATCTGAACCACAAGTTTTGGTCAAAATGTCCAATGATGAAGTGGCATCGGACATTTAGAAAAAATAAATATATGTTAAATTACATACTAACCCTTTAATTAATATGTTTAAAAATTGCTCCCTTATCTCTAATTAATTTCATCTCTTTCCCAAAAAAAAAATCTCAAGTAATCAAAATTTTATACGAAAAAAATCTCTCAAGTAATCAAATTTTTATACGAATTGACAATTAAGACCATCAGTATAAGATCATTTAAAATATTTTTAGGGAAAATGCACTTTACACCCCCTCTCAAAGTTACATATTTTGAAATTTACCACCCAAAAGTATAAATTAAATAAGCACGTATAAAATCAGTTGCACTTTTTCCCTCAAATGATTTTAAGCCAATTCTGTTCACCAAAAACATAGATATGCGTCTCACTTTTGTATTTTAAGGTTAAATTAGTTCCAACATCGATTTTTCGCCCAAATATTTAATTGACGCGCATTTTTCCCTCTCTCTTTACAAATAAATTTTTTTCTACTTAACTTTAGATTTTTGGTTCACAAGACAGTGAGTCAAGTATTTGGACAAGTAAGAAGTGATGTGACTAATTTACCCTTTGAAAATTCATGTGAGGGGCACATGTACATTTTCCGTCAAACAAAAATTGCATAAAATCATTTGAGGGGGTAAAGAGCAACTAATTTTATTTTTCAGGGGTAAAGTGTTTATTTTGTACATATGGGTGGTAAAGTGCCAAAACATGTAACTGTGGGGATAAGATTTTTGTCAATTTTTTTATATGGGATTCATAAATCATATGGAGAATTAGTCAATTTTTTAAAAAAAAAATGGGGAGGAGAGGGTGTATTCTCAATTTTTAAAGTTACCAGTGGTTATTGGTAACCTTCTAGGTAATAGGGATGTTTTTGCATTGTTTGGTGGGGTAAAATTGTCTATTCGACTTGACAGGGGTTTTCTTTGTTAAT
The DNA here is from genome assembly GCA_030819805.1 of Penstemon newberryi var. newberryi. Taxonomy (NCBI): domain Eukaryota; kingdom Viridiplantae; phylum Streptophyta; class Magnoliopsida; order Lamiales; family Plantaginaceae; genus Penstemon; species Penstemon newberryi. Next base: position 4,283,374 of record JAUALY010000008.1, read on the forward strand.
AAAAAAAAGTACAAGGTTTTGTTGCTAATAAAAATAATATAGGTTTTCTTTTATAGTTAGACAAAAACACAAGGGTGTTTTTGAATTCACTCATTAAAAAGGATAAATTTGTCTTTAAGAAAATAAATTATTTAAAAATAAATTCTAAAGGGACATGTGTCACCAAGATAAATGATATCTCATGTGCTCCCCATCTCTCAAAATCTCATTTTAGACAGACCCATCTTCCTATCAAGCAAAACCTAGTTCTTTTTACTTCCTCATTCGAATTACAAAAGAATTCATAATTTACTTCCTCATTCGAATTAGAAAAGAATTCAGAATTTGATACGATGATCGTGATGAAGCAAAACCTAGTTCTTTTTACTTCCTCATTCGAATTACAAAAGAATTCAGAATTTACTTCCTCATTCTAATAGCTGATGGATGTGGTGATGATGGTGGCATCATCCCTCTCCATAACGTCAAAGAAAAAACTTTGTTATTCGTGATCGATTATTTGAATAAACATGCAGAATTGTCAGATGATGGCAGCGAAATCAAGACTTTTGATGAAAAAATTGTAAAAGATTTGAGCCATGAAAATGTGTTTAATTTGATTCTAACTGCGAATTATCTCGACATTAAGGAGTTGTTTGATTTGATGAGCTAAAACATTGCAGACTTTATTAGGTATAAACATGTGGAGGAGGTTCGCACGATTTTCAATGATCGTGAATAATTTCACTAAGGAGGAGAAAGTCGCGGTTCGCAGCCAGAATGCATGGGCATGTGAAGATATCAATAAGGATACATGAGTTTTGTTTTCTTAAGATTTTTTTTTATGAAGTGAGTAAATTATAATTTGAATGATTTAATAATAAAGTGTCTTGTGATATGATGAAAAATGTTAAATCAGATGAGTTATGATCCTCCATATTGTTGATGTTAGATAGTGTTACTTAGGGTTTTGAACTTCTTTTATATCTTTCTTGTTCAATAATTTGGATGAAGACATCAGTTTATGTTTGATTTTTTTTTTTCATTTATTAATTTTTTTTAATTGATTAAAATATAGAAATTAATCCAAATCACCACGATTAAAATGAAGACATTAGTTGATGTTTCTATTGTTCAATCAATTGGATTTTATTTATTTATCATATATTTGTTGAACGGACTCGAGTTTAATTTCAATCCTAATCTTTGGACCAAAAGAAATTTAAATTGGACAGGGTTGAATTTGTAATTTAGCGATTGAAGGTAAAAATCCTAGTACAATAGGTACTATTGTGTTGACAACAATACAATGAGTTCTATAAAATTTTGTTTTGTAATTAATATAACTTACTTATAAATTTGTCCAAATTCAATAACTTATCATAGAGGTTTATAACCTCTAAAAAGCAGACCCTTAGAAACAGCAAATTAATAGCAGAAGAAATAATATGTAATTTTCTGATCATATATTCAATTATAGATTCTTTTTATTCAAAAAACGAATCAAATCTGACGTTGCATCTAACTAGAATTTGAATGAATCTTGAATATTACTAAACTATTTATAACACTATTTCCTTTAACTATAAAATTTCGGCTATCTAAATAATTTATATTCATTTTTTTATTTTACTTACTTTTTTAAAACTAGTATTACCTTTTAGCTTCATGTCATATATATGGAATTATGGATATGTATGTAAAATTGTAAACGATATTGCTAAATCCATAATGAAACTAAAAATTCCTTTCCACAAGCATAAAGTAAAAAGGTAATATTTGTCTGGCAAAATTGCAAAAAAGTCCCAATCTAATTAGTGATTTTGGATTTTCGTCTCAAACTATATCACTTAGCCAAAATCGTCATGTAATTTTATATTCTTTTGGAATATCGTCCCACTTGCCACATGGCTACTCACGTGTCATGACGTGGCAAATTTTAGCATAAACAACTATATAAGATTGTAGAATTCGTCCCAAACTAATTACAAATTTTGATTTTTCGTCCCAAACTATATAAACATGCCGACTTCCGTCCCGTAATTGAAATGACATGGGAAAAAAAAAATTCGTTCCAAACTAATTATGAATATTTATTATTTATTATACAAAAAAAATGCACAAATTTTCCTAATGAACTGAGATAGGATTTTTTTTCCTCAAAAGCGCACGGAAATTTCGAAAATCCATACTACTTTTCTATTAAAAAAAGTTAATGGCAATTTACTTCCATGTGATATTCATAATGTTCAATTTACCTCCATGTGTTATGATAATGTGACAGTTAACCCCCTGTGTTGTGATAAATGTGGTAATTTACCTCATGTATTATAATAAATGTAGCAATTTACCACCTTTTTATAAAACACTTTGCATGCCCACTCTCAATTTATGCAATTGAGTTACACTCTCCGGTTCAAGGGGTTAAAATACTTTTTTAAAATTTTCACAGGGGGGGTAAATTGAATATTATTAATATTACAGGGGGTAAATTGTCATTAGTACCTTAAAAAAGTAAAAGATGAATCGTCATTTCCATTAAATTAGAAATTTAATAATAGACTAAATTCATGCAAACTGGCAAATTGTGAGACGAAATTCGGCGAGTTAATGCAGTTTGGGACGAAAAACCAAAATTTGTAATTAGTTTGGGACGAATTTTGCAATCTTGTATAATTGTTTATGCTAGAATTTGCCACGTCGTGACACGTAACAGCCATGTGGCAAGTGAAACGATATTCCAAAAAAAATATAAAATTACGGGACGAATTTGGCTAAGTGATATAGCTTGGGACGAAAATCCGAAATCACTGATTAGTTTGGGACGTTTTCTGCAATTTTACCTATTTGTCTCGCTTTATGAAGAACATCCCAGTTTTTTCCCCAAGGGTTTAATCCCTCTCGAGAAGCATCAGACATATTAAGTGGGAATCTCTCCCAATAAAAATTCGAATCTGGCTTCACTACTTTGTCGAACAAATAGATATATTTTTTGCTAAAAGAAATTAATAATTGGTCAATTTTCACAAACAAATATCATCTTAAAAAAGATATCTTATCTCTCATAAAACTTATACAAATTCTACTTTGATCTAACATAAAGTAATATATATTTTACACAACTTGTTTTACATAACATATATTATTTAACATAAAGTAACCTATTTTTTTCAACTTATTTTTTAAACTATTTATGTTCTTTCCATAATCTTTATAAAAAAGACCTACGAAAATCATTTCTGAAACCATTTTTCATAAAACTCAATTAAAAAACATTAAGAAAACCTAGATATTTTACATAAACCTCAATTTATTTATGAAATTATTCTCATAAATGCGAGACAAACATGGTAAAATTTCCATTTAGCTAGTATTCTATTTCTACTTGGGATAGAGACTTTGATAATTGGGATTCATACTGGATCGGGTCAAATTGGATCAAATTAAACCAGTTAGCAGCACTAGTAAATTGAGGTCCAACAAACGGCCCAGGCCCAAAGGAGCCGAATATTTTTTCCAAAAGACGTTATTCGATTAGGGTTTCTTCCTCTCAAACCCCACAACACCATTTTCTAGTTCACTTCGCAAATTATCAGGTTCGTCTTCTATTTATTATATTTATATGCGGATGTCTATGTATGTATAAGGTTTGGCGGCGTTTGTGTTCGAATCTTGTGTCTCATCTCAAAATTTATTGTTTTAATGTTAATTGGATGCAGATTTGTGTTTGAAGGACAGTAGTGAGAAACTAGTTATCACTTCAATCTGTAACAATGGCGTCGAGGTTTTGGACTCAGGTTAGTTTTCCTATCAAATTTTGGATTTGATTGACATGTAAGTTCGATTTTGGGAAGTTGGAAAATGTAATCGTGATTATCTTGCAATGATTCTCGTATTTCTAGTTTTAACACTTTAAGCTAAGATAAGTTGTATAACTCGATGATTTTTAGATATGGAGAGAGATTATTGTTCAAATTTATTTGAAGTTTATTTCTTCTCATTTAGTTATGTTCCTTTTCTACAGGGTGGTGACAGTGACACAGAGGAGGAGGAGGAGAGTGACTATGATGAGGAAGTTGAGAATGCCCCTGCGGAGCCAACCGCGGCAACAGCTGCGAGCCGATATTATTCAGGCAATGCTAGTGACAGTGATGACTCTGAGGGGCAGAAGCGTGTTGTCCGGCGAGTCAAGGACAAGCGATTTGATGAGATGTCTGCTACTGTTGATCAGGTGAAAAATGCCATGAAGATCAATGACTGGGTCAGTCTGCAGGAAAGCTTTGAGAAAATAAATAAGCAATTGGGCAAGGTTATGAGAGTTACAGAGTCCGATAGAGCTCCAAATCTTTACATTAAGGCTCTTGTCATGTTGGAGGATTTCTTAAATCAGGCCTTGGCTAATAAGGAGGCAAAGAAGAAAATGAGTAGTAGTAATGCAAAGGCCTTAAATTCAATGAAGCAGAAGTTAAAGAAGAATAATAAGCTGTATGAGGAATTGATCAACCAGTGTAGGGAGAAGCCTGAACTCTTTGAGGAAAAGGTCGAAGAAGAGCAAGAACCCGACGAGGATGACGAGGATGAAGATGAGGATGACGATTTTGATGAGGACCCAGCGAATCCGGAATCTGAAGAGAGTGAGGATGAAGAAGAAACCGGAGAGGAGAGTGGACCTGGATGGGAAAAAATGTTGAGCAAGAAAGATAAGATGATGGATAAGCAATTCAAGGACCCTAGCCAAATTACATGGGACACAGTAAACAAGAAGTTTAAGGAGATTGTTGCTGCTAGGGGTAGAAAGGGGACAGGAAGAGTTGAGTTGGTTGAGCAGCTCACTTTCTTAACCAGGGTTGCTAAGACCCCTGCTCAAAAGCTTGAGATTCTTTTCAGTGTTGTCTCTGCACAGTTTGATGTTAACACTAGCCTGAGTGGTCATATGCCTATCAATGTGTGGAAACAATGTGTCCAGAACTTGCTTACCATACTTGATATTTTAACACAGTATCCAAATATTGTGGTAGATGATATGGTAGAGCCTGATGAAAATGAGACTCAAAAAGGAACTGACTTCAGTGGTACAATTAGGATTTGGGGTAATTTGGTGGCGTTCCTTGAAAGGGTAGATGTGGAATTTTTTAAGAGCCTTCAGGTTACTGATCCTCATACCCGCGAGTATGTTGAGAGGCTTAGGGATGAGCCCTTGTTTTCGGTGCTCGCTCAGAATGTCCAGGAATATTTGGAACGTGTTGGGGATTATAAAGGTGCTTCAAAGGTAGCTCTTAAACGGGTTGAACTAATATATTACAAACCACAGGAGGTGTATGATGCTATGAGGAAGCTGGTTGAGCAGGACAATGGAGGAAGAGAAGTGGAGTCTGGAGAGGAAACCAAAGCTGTGGAAGAAAGTAAAGGACCACCTGCCTTTGTTGTCACTTCTGCATTAGTGCCTCGCAAACCTACTTTCCCAGAGAACAGCAGGGCCTTGATGGACATCCTTGTTTCGCTCATATACAAGTATGGTGATGAGCGAACCAAGGCTCGTGCAATGCTTTGTGATATATACCACCATGCCATCTTAGATGAATTCACAATATCCCGTGACTTGTTGCTTATGAGCCACCTGCAGGACAGTATTCAGCACATGGATATTTCTACCCAAATACTTTTCAATAGATCTATGGCTCAGCTTGGTTTATGTTCGTTCAGGGTGGGACTTGTAACTGAAAGCCATAGCTGCCTGTCAGAACTTTACTCTGCTGGCAGGGTGAAGGAATTGCTGGCACAAGGTGTATCCCAGAGCAGATATCACGAGAAGACACCAGAACAGGTATTGCTTTTTATTCATGACTTGATTAATTTTCAATTTCTTTTTTTGAATTGCAGTATGCATTAATCAGTGATATTTCAATGATTCTCATGTTATATTGTCTGATTTGAAAGTGGTTTTATACAAAATTTGTAACTGCACAATATGGATTATTGTCTTAAGTGTGTTGAACTGTACATTCTTTCAATTTATTTGTAAGATTATATGCTCTAAATTTATTTGTCACATCCCTTGCGGAACCTTTGAGTAAACTTAATCATTAGTTTGTTCTGCTTCTTTTAGCAACTCTTCAAGAATAGACAGAAATTGTTTGTTGAGCTATTGGTCAAACAATCTAATTATTCTTAAAATGAGCTTTGCTAGTTTTCTGTAGCCTTCTGTTTTATCGGCATTGAGCATAATAAATTAATGAAAAATTCCAGGAACGACTTGAGAGAAGGCGCCAAATGCCTTACCACATGCATATAAATCTTGAGCTTCTTGAAGCCGTGCATCTGATTTGTGCCATGCTACTGGAAGTCCCTAACATGGCAGCCAATGCTCATGATGCCAAACGTAAGGTCATAAGCAAGAATTTCCGAAGGTTGCTCGAAGTGAGTGAGCGGCAGACATTCACTGGTCCTCCTGAAAATGTTAGGGACCATATAATGGCTGCCACTAGGGCCCTCAGGCAGGGAGATTTTGAGAAATCCTTTGATGTTATCAAATCTCTTGATAGTTGGAGGCTGATCCGCAACAAAGATAATGTTCTTGAGATGCTGAAGGCTAAAATTAAGGAAGAGGCATTGAGAACCTACCTCTTTACATATTCCTCTTCTTACGATTCCCTAAGTCTCGACCACCTCTCCAAATTGTTTGACCTCTCAGATGCCCAGACTCATTCCATTGTCAGTAAGATGATGATCAATGAGGAACTCCATGCAAGTTGGGACCAACCAACCCGTTGCATCGTCTTCCATGATGTCGAGCACACTAGATTACAGGCCTTGGCTTTCCATTTGACCGAGAAACTCACTGTCCTTGTTGAAACTAATGAGAGAGCAATTGATGCACGGATTGGTGGTGGTGGATTGGAGGGTCTCCCTCTTAGACGTAAAGATGGCCAAGACTATGCAGCGGCAGCTGCTTCTGGTGGTGGTGGTGGTGGTAATAGGTGGCAGGACTTCTCTTTTTCACAGGGCAGGCAAGGGAGCAGCGGTGGTAGAACAGGAGGATATAACAATTCAGGTGGTGGGCGAACGTTAGGTCATCTTGGTGGTGGTTTCATGAGGGACCGGAATGCCCGGTCAGGCAATTATCAGAGCTCAGGGCGGGCATATCAGGCAGGCTCGGCTGCCCGGGGGGATACATCTACCCGTATGGTTAACCTCAACAGGGGAGTTCGTGCATAGTGAGAAAAAAATTAGACATACAGCTTATTTAGTTGCCTCATATAGCTTCGTCATTTGAATCTGTTTTGTTATTTTCTGATAATTGTCTGGTGTTGAGATATCTGACTGTATAACAGCAGCAGAAGCTGAGTTCCTTGAAATTGGATTTGTTTTCATTCAAAAAATTATGACAGTGATTTTTATTTTCATTTGTTGGTTAATGACACACTATTAAGTCTGTTATGAATTTTGGCAAGAGATTTGGCACTGTGCTATTGTGGTGAATGTGTGATTGAGACCGTGTTTACTACTGTATCCTTTTATTTAGTATAATTATTTTGATGCTAAAACGCAAACCGTATATTTGTTTTACTGCCACTCTCAACAATAAAATGTTTGTATTTAGTGGTACACATTTGCATACAATACAATACCCATCAATTTAATAACATTAAGAAAAAACCTTCCGTCTCACCTTATGCGATTCCCTCGGCATTCATTTTTAGACCTTCGATTTTCCATAGCTTCTCGTTTCTTTAGTCCTCCAATTCTGAAACTTTTTTAACATCTCTACATCTCCTAATTAAATTAGTCATTTGGACATCATTTGCATTATTGAGAGTATTTTTATCACTTTCGAAGAACCCCAAATTTTGGATATATATAATACACTATATTCGTGATTGGGATTAGGAAGTTTGAAATCGGAAATGGTATCAGCACCAAGAACTGAAAATCTGTGGGTTTTCCCATTTTGATTTGGAGCAAAAACAATGATCCATGATGGTCGAAGGAAGGAGAATGCAAACCACCAAAACCATTTTTTCATAAAATGATACCAAGACGAACTATAGAATTCATTTTGACCTCACTCCTTCACATCTAATATTAAGTTGCTGTTCATTTAAAAAAAAATGATATTGAGTGGCAAATTTGTATGAATATACTGACAATTTTCAAATTATTATTTAGATAATGTTTAACATGGATCATCAATATAAAGATTCAAATGCTTATACTTAGGCCAACAATATTACAGTATCACAACGTATGTAATTAAAGATTAAAATAATTAAATGTACAATTCTTTGTTAGTTGTTAGTTTTGAAGTATATTAGAATGTAGCAGCGAACAATCCGTGATTAACACAGTTAAGATTTGAAATATCGATGCGAAAGACTAAGAATAAACTTTTCTCAGGTTAGACCAAATAAGATCAAATTAGTTATACTAATTATAGATATTCTATTTAACATGTAAGATTATCCAAAAAAAATAAAAAATTGAACTTGAAAGATAGATTTTACATTTCATAACCTCGAAACGGATAATCAACATTAAAAAGAAAATTAAACCAACATTTGTAAGCATAACATTAAGTAATATCCAGCCAACGCAAATATAAATTTGCTTGAAGTCTTAAACTTAATTCAAATCCCTACATCATTTCATACTACCAAACGATAAGTCCAACATAAAATAACACAAAAAAGTAATGAAAAAAAGCGCCTACAAATCCGAATAACAACAATAGTATGCAGAAACATACCCGCACCATTAATTAGACCAAAAGCAAAAGTAGTAAATGTAATGCCCCAACCCATATGATAAAAGCGCTCCTCGGCATTCGCTAAACCCTGCACCAGGTCGAATTCTCCATCATCCAATTGTTCTCCTCTGTCACCCAACTGTCGAAAGTAATCAACCAAATGTCGAAAGTAATCCTGGAGGACAATACCACGTTCCAGGTCGAATCCTCCTTCACGCAGCTGCCGTGCAAGGCGGTGGTCCCGGATGACATGAAAGAGGTCATTTGATATCTGTAGTCGGAATTGGTTCACTGGGTCTTGTAGATGATGTTGATTAACTATACAAATACATATATACGATATGAGTACAATCGATATGATACATCAAATTAACACGAACAACAACATTTAAAGTAACCTATATAATACATTCATATTACATAAATCATCACAATATTATTAAAAACTTAAAAATAACACATACCTTCAACAAGAGCTTGTTCAATCCAGTTCACATCTCTTTCCAGATCCTGTAATTCTTGTGGTGGTGGATTCTGAGCACCGGCAAAATAAAATTGAAAGAAAATGAAGGAATTAAGATCAGTAAAAAACATAAGCATCTGACATACTTTACAAACTTAAAAATTGACATCCCTTCAATGAGACCTCGGCCATTCCGAATCACATTCCATCCCAGATTCGATAATTCTTGTAGTGGTGGAAGTTGAGCACCTGCCAAATAAGATAAAAAGAAAAACAAGGAATCAAGATAAGTCAAAAACTAAAAAATCAACATACCTTAAAAACTAAAAAATCGACATACCTCCGACAAGACCTTGGCCATACCGGATCACATACCTTCCTTGTGGTGGTGGATGCCCAGCACCTGCCAAATAAGATTAAAAGAAAAACAAGGAATCAAGATCAATCAAAAACTCTAAGAATCGACATACCTTAAAAACTTAAAAATCGACACACGTTCAAAAGGATCTTGGCCAATCAAATTCACATCCCTTCCTTGTGGTGGTGGAAGCTCAACATTTTGTCACGCCCCAGCACTTTTCCCGACCACGGGGGCCGAGCGGACAAGGCATATGATCGAGGCAAAGGCCGAAAGGGACATCACGGGACATCCGGCGTGGCGGGAGGCCTAGCCGGGCGCGGTACAAGGTACCCTGGGCGTGGCCCAGGCAAGTCGAGAGCTTTCACGGACGACGGCGAGGCATTTGGCCAAGGCAGGGCCGTCGGGAGGCACAGGGACGTCCCTGGGGCGGCCTGGGACAAGTTAAAGAACCAAACAGGCCCTTGGAGGTTCCGGAAGATTCTAGAGGCTACCGTACGAGTCCGGGACACGAGCAACTGCCAAATAAGATTCAAAGAAACATAAGGACTCATGATTAGTCAAAAACTTAAAAACAGACATACCTTAAAAACTTAAAAATCGACATACCTCCATCAAGACCTTGGCCATACCGGTTCACACTCCCTTCTGGTGGTGCACTTTGGTCATTCCGAGTCACATTCCCTTCTAGTGGTACATTCCCTTATCTTCCTTCTGGAGGTGGATCAAGTGCATCTGCCAAATAAGATTCAAAGAAACATAAGGACTCAAGATTAGTCAAAAGCTTAAAAATCGACATACCTTAAAAACTTAAAAATTGACATACCTACAACAAGACCTGGGGCATTCGTGTTCACACTCCTTTCTGGTCGTGGATTTTGGTCATTCCGGGTCACATTCCCTTCTGGTGGTACATTCGCTCCTCTTCCTTCTGGAGGTGGATCACGAGCAACCGCCAAATAAGATTCAAAGAAACATAAGGACTCGAGATTAGTCAAAAACTAAAAAACCGACATACCTTAAAAACTAAAAAATCGACATAACTCCATCAAGCCCTTGGCCATACCGGTTCACACTCCCTTCTGGTGGTTGACTTTGGTCATTCCGAGTCACATTCCCTTCTAATGGTACATTCCCTTCTCTTCCTTCTGGAGGTGGATCAAGAGCATCTGCCAAATAAGATTCAAAGAAACATAAGGACTCAAGATTAGTCAAAAACTTAAAAACCGACATACCTTAAAAATCGACATGCCCACAACAAGATAACATAAACTGCAGGAACAGAATAAGTGTTAATCATCCTCCAAAAACATTTTCTTTTCATAAGATTTAGTGCATTTGTAACATGTTTATTACTATATCTATCCTCATGATGCCATACAAAAATAAAAGTAATGCTTCCTATATAGACACCCATTGCAATAAAAATTGCTTTAACCTGTCCGTGATGAGGACTAAATTTCGGACCAAGATTAGGATGGTTGATAGCTATAAGACTAGCTTCTATATAGAAAAGGGAAGAAAGTACTAGTAATATGTAGTTCAAATTTCTTATTAACCACATCTTAAAGGGGGAGATGTTGGTGTTTTGGATATTCTAATTATCATGCAGGCGGATGTTGGGGATATGGAAACCTTGATTCACAAAATCAATTGAAGATGAATATGAAGTATTGAAGTAGAAAGAACCGTGAGATAGAAAATAATTTTTTGCTTATATATAGATAGAAATTTAATTTTGTGGCAGTACAGCTTACTGATTATTCATTTCAAAAAAAAAAAAAAACCATACCGTGATGTACTGAGAAAGAGGGAGAGCGTGATGTACTGAGAAAGAGGGAGAGAGTGGAGTTGTTAAATGTTTTATTAAGTTAATAAAACATTTAACAACTCAAATCTCTCCGGTTTGCAAATATTACGGTAGACTGATATATGGACAAAAGAAGAAATTTGACACCATTAATGGTGTTGTTGTACAGTACGGGTATCTGTTACTTTGAAAGGTTTGGGGGCGTAAATGGAGGGAATGATGGAGAGAGAGGGTGTCTGTTTAGGAAACAGAAAGAATGAAGAAGACAAATTTAATGACAATAAAAATGATTTAAATAGGCGTGAAGTGAACAACAGGATAAAAAACAAAGTTTAGGCTACACGTATTCCGAAAAAGGCTCTTTTTTTGTTTTCAAGATTACTTTTATAACCTTCATATTTCCTATTCCCAAAAAACGACATAGGCGTGAAAGAGAAAATATTTTCAAGATTACTTTTATGCCCTCATATTTATTCTTGAAATTACTTTTCAAGAGTACAATTGAAATTACTTTTCAAGAGTACAATGCAAGGCAACTTGATTTGTCTTATCTAAGATTTAAAATTTAACCAAGTTACATGAAGGAGGTCATTTGATATCTGTAGTCGGAATTGGTTCACTGGGTCTTGTAGATGATGTTGATTAACTATACAAATACATATATACGATATGAGTATAACCGATATGATACATCAAATTAACACGAACAAAAACATTAAAAGTAACCTATATAATACATTCAGATTACATAAATCATCACAATATTATTAATTACTTAAAAATCAGACATACTTTCAACAAGAGCTTGTTCAATACGGTTCACATCTCTTTCCAGATCCTGTAATTCTTGTGGTGGTGGATTATGAGCACTTGCAAAATAAAATTGAAAGAAAATGAAGGAATCAAGATCAGTAAAAAACATAAGCATCTGACATACCTTACAAACTTAAAAATTGACATACCTTCAATGAGACCTCGGCCATACTGGATCACATTCCATCCCAGATTCGGTAATTCTTGTAGTGGTGGAAGTTGAACACCTACCAAATAAGATAAAAATAAAAACAAGGAATCAAGATAAGTCAAAAACTAAAAAAATCAACATACCTTAAAATCTTAAAAATCGACATACCTCCATCAAGACCTTGGCCATACCGGATCACACGCGTTCAAAAGGACCTTGGCCAATCCGATTCACATCCCTTCCTCGTGGTGGTGGAAGCTCAGCACCTACCAAATAAGATTAAAAGAAATATAAAGAATCAAGATCAGTCAAAAACTTAAAAATCGACATATCTTAAAACCTTAAAAATCGACATACGTTCAATGAGACCTCGGCCATTCCGGATCACATTCCATCCCAGATTCTATAATTCTTGTAGTGGTGGAAGTTGAGCACCTGCCAAATAAGATTAAAAGAAAAATAAGGAATAAAGACAAGTCAAAAAACTAAAAAATCAACATAACTTAAAAACATAAAAATTGACATACCTCTAACAAGACCATGGGCATACCGGTTCACACTCCCTTCTGGTGGTGGATTTTGGCCATTCCGGTTCACACTCCCTTCTGTTGGTATATTTTGGCCATTCCGGTTCACATTCTCTTCTCGTTCTGGTTGTGGATTTTGGCCAATTCGGTTCACATTCTCATCTAGTTCTGGTTGTCGATTTTGGCCATTCCGGTTCACATTCCCTTCTCTTCCTTCTGGAGGTGGATCACGAGCATCTGCCAAATAAGATTCAAACAAACATAAGGACTCAAGATTAGTCAAAAACTTAAAAACCGACATACCTTAAAAACTTAAAAATCGACATACCTACAACAAGACTTGGAGCATTCGTGTTCACACTCCCTTCTGGTCATGTATTTTGGTCATTCCGGGTCACATTCCCTTTTGGTGGTACATTCGCTCGTCTTCCTTCTGGAGGTGGATCACGAGCAACCGCCAAATAAGATCCAAAGAAACATAAGGACTAAAGATTAGTCAAAAACTAAAAAACCGACATACCTTAAAAACTTAAAAATCGACATACCTCCGTCAAGACCTTGGCCATACCGGTTCACACTCCCTTCTGGTGGTGAACTTTGGTCATTCCGAGTCACATTCCCTTCTAGTGGTACATTCCCTTCTCTTCCTTCTGGAGGTGGATCAACAGCATCTGCCAAATAAGATTCAAAGAAACATAAGGACTCAAGATTAGTAAAAAACTTAAAAACCGACATACCTTAAAAACTTAAAAATCGACATGCCTACAACAAGATAACAGAAACTGCAGGAACAACATAAGTGTTGATCATCCTCCAAAAACATTTTATTTTCATAAGATTTAGTGCATTTGTAACATGTTCATTACTATATCTATCCTCATGATGCCATACAAAAATAAAAGTAATGCTTCCTATATAGACACCCATTGCAATAAAAATTGCTTTAACCTGTCCGTGATGATGACTAAATTTCGGACCAAGATTAGGATGGTTGATAGCAATAAGACTAGCTCCTATATAGAAAAGGGAAGAAAGTACTAGTAATATGTAATTTAAATTTCTTATTAACCACATCTTAAAGGGGAAAATGTTGGTGTTTTGGATATTCTGATTATCATGCAGACGGATGTTGGGGATATGGAAACCTTGATTCACAAACTCCATTGAAGAGGAATATGAAGTATTGAAGTAGAAAGAACCGTGAGATAGAAAATAATTTTTTTGCTTATATATAGATAGAAATTTAATTTTGTGGCAGTACAGTTTACTGATTATTCATTTAAAAAAAAAAAAAACCATACCGTGATGTACTGAGAAAGAGGGAGAGCGTGATGTACTGAGAAAGAGAGAGAGAGTGTGGAGTTGTTAAATGTTTTATTAAGTTAATAAAACATTTAACAACTCAAATCTCTCCGGTTTGCAAATATTACGGTAGAATGATATATGGACAAAAGAAGAAATTTGACACCATTAATGGTGTTGTTGTACAGTACGGGTATCTGTTACTTTGAAAGGTTTGGGGGCGTAAATGGAGGGAATGATGGAGAGAGAGGTTGTCTGTTTAGAAAACAGAAAGAATGAAGAAGACAAATTTAATGACAATAAAAATGATTTAAATAGGCGTGAAGTGAACAACAGGATAAAAAACAAAGTTTAGGCTACACGTATTCCGAAAAAGGCTCTTTTGTGTTTTCAAGATTACTTTTATAACCTTCATATTTCCTATTCCCAAAAAACGACATAGGCGTGAAAGAAAATATATTTTCAAGATTACTTTTATGCCCTCATATTTATTCTTGAAATTACTTTTCAAGAGTACAATGCAAGGCAACTTGATTTGTCTTATCTAAGATTTAAAATTTAACCAAGTTACATGAAGGAGGTCATTTGATATCTGTAGTCGGAATTGGTTCACTGGGTCTTGTAGATGATGTTGATTAACTATACAAAATACATATATACGATATGAGTATAATCGATATGATACATCAAATTAACACGAACAACATCATTAAAAGTAACCTATATAATACATTCGGTTACATAAATCATCACAATATTATTAAAAACTTAAAAATCAGACATACCTTCAACAAAAGCTTGTTCAACCCGGTTCACATCTCTTTCCAGATCCTGTAATTCTTGTGGTGGTGGATTATGAGCACCTGCAAAATAAAATTGAAAGAAAATGAAGGAATTAAGACCAGTAAAAAACATAAGCATCTGACATACCTTACAATCTTAAAAATTGACATACATTCAATGAGACCTCGGCCATTCCGGATCACATTCCATCTCAAATTCGGTAATTCTTGTAGTAGTGGAAGTTGAGCACCTGCCAAATAAGATAAAAAGAAAAACAAGGAATCTAGATAAGTCAAAAACTAAAAAATCAACATACCTTAAAAACTTAAAAATCGACATACCTCCGACAAGACCTTGGCTATACCGGATCACATCCCTTCCTTGTGGTGGTGGATGCTCAGCACCTGCCAAATAAGATTAAAAGAAAAACAAGGAATCAAGATCAATCAAAAACTCTTAGAATCGACATTCCTTAAAAACTTAAGAATCGACATACGTTCAAAAGGACCTTGGCCAATCAGATTCACATCCCTTCCTTGTGGTGGTGGAAGCTCAGCACCTTGTCACACCCCAGCACTTTGCCCGACCACGGGGGCCGAGCGGACAAGGCATATGATCGAGGCAAAGGCCGAAAGGGACATCACGGGACAGCCGGCCTGGCAGGAGGCCTAGCCGGGCGCGGTACGTGGTACCCTAGGCGTGGCCCAGGCAAGTCGGGAGCTTTCACGGACGACGGCAAGGCATTTAGCCAAGGCAGGGCCGTCGGGAGGCGCAGGGACGTCTCAGGGGCGGCCTGGGACAAGTTAAAGAACCAAACAGGCCCTTGGAGGTTCCGGAAGATTCTAGAGGCTACCGTACGAGTCCGGGACATTCAAGAAGGGTCTACACAAGTCCGGAGAGAGCCGGAGGGTGCCGGAAGGGTTCGGAACGAGCAAGAAGACTCCGGGAGGTTCCACATTACTCTGGAGAGGTCCGGAAGAAGTCGGAAGGTACTAGAGAGGTCTACACAAGTGTAGAACAAGGTGGAATAGTCTAGAGCCTTGTGGAAGACCTTAGAATAATGTGGATGCATGGAGGAGTATCTAGAATACTCCACAACCTTGTACATAGTTGTAGAAATGGTAGGATTTTGTAGAAGGGTCTAGACATGCAATTCTAGCCCTTAGATCAAACTAATCCTAGCCATCCATTAGGGAAGACTACTAGTATAAATAGGTAGTGACATTCCAAGTGTGTAATAGAAGCTTTCTAAGTTTTATCAAGTGCTCTCTTTACTTTCCCACTTACATTCTTACTTAGCAATCCCGACTTAGGGACGAGCGAGGCTGACTTAGCCGATTCCGACAGAGGGGCGAAAACAATCGCTGGGGGCGTTTTGTGGCTAAGTGCCGCACGGTTGACTTAAGAGAAGTTAAGTCCGTGACAACCTGCCAAATAAGATTAAAAAGAAATATAAAGAATCAAGATCAGTCAAAAACTTAAAAATCGTCATATCTTAAAAACTTAAAAATCGACATACGTTCAATGAGACCTCGGCCATTCCGGATCACATTCCATCCCAGATTCTGTAATTCTTGTAGTGGTGGATGCTGAGCACCTGCCAAATAAGATTAAAAAAAAATAAGGAATAAAGACATGTCAAAAACTAAAAAATCAACATAACTTAAAAACTTAAAAATTGACATACCTCCAACAAGACCTTGGCCATACCGGTTCACACTCCCTTATGGTGGTGGATTTTGGCCATTCCGGTTCACACTCCCTTCTGTTGGTATATTTTGGCCATTCCGGTTCACATTCTCTTCTCGTTCTGGTTGTGGATTTTGGCCTATCCGGTTCATATTTTCATCTAGTTCTGGTTGTCGATTTTGGCAATTCCGGTTCACATTCCCTTCTCTTCCTTCTGGAGGTGGATCACGAGCATCTGCCAAATAAGATTCAAAGAAACATAAGGACTCAAGATTAGTCAAAAACTTAAAAACCGACATACCTTAAAAACTTAAAAATCGACATACCTACATCAAGACCTGGAGCATTCGTGTTCACAATCCCTTCTGGTCATGGATTTTGGTCATTCCGGGTCACATTCCCTTCTGGTGGTACATTCGCTCCTCTTCCTTCTGGAGGTGGATCACGAGCAACCACCAAATAAGATTCAAAGAAACATAAGGACTCAAGATTAGTCAAAAACTAAAAATCGACATACCTTAAAAACTTAAAAATCGACATACCTCCATCAAGACCTTGGCCATTCCGAGTCACATTCCCTTCTCGTGGTACATTCCCTTCTCTTTCTTCTGGAAGTGGATCAAGAGCATCTGCCAAATAAGATTCAAAGAAACATAAGGACTCAAGATTAGTCAAAAACTTAAAAACCGACATACCTTAAAAACTTAAAAATCGACATGCCTACAACAAGATAACAGAAACTGCAGGAACAACATAAGTGTTGATCATCCTCCAAAAACATTTTATTTTCATAAGATTTAGTGCATTTGTAACATGTTCATTACTATATCTATCCTTATGATGCCATACAAAAATAAAAGTAATCCTTCCTATATAGACACCCATTGCAATAAAAATTGCTTTAACCTGTCCGTGATGATGACTAAATTTCGGACCAAGATTAGGATGGTTGATAGCCATAAGACTAGCTCCTATATAGAAAAGGGAAGAAAGTATTAGTAATATGTAGTTTAAATTTCTTATTAACCACATCTTAAAGGGGGAGATGTTAGTGTTTTGGGTATTCTGATTATCATGCAGGCGGATGTTGGGGATATGGAAACCTTGATTCACAAACTCCATTGAAGAGAATATGAAGTATTGAAGTAGAAAGAACCGTGAGATAGAAAATAATTTTTTTGCTTATATATAGATAGAAATTTAATTTTGTGGCAGTACAGCTTACTGATTATTCATTTCAAAAAAAAAAAAAAATCCCGTGATGTACTGAGAAAGAGGGAGAGCGTGATGTACTGAGAAAGAGGGAGATAGTGGAGTTGTTAAATGTTTTATTAAGTTAATAAAACATTTAACAACTCAAATCTCTCCCGTTTGCAAATATTACAGTAGACTGATATATGGACAAAAGAAGAAATTTGACACCATTAATGGTGTTGTTGTACAATACGGGTATATGTTTCTTTGAAAGGTTTGGGGGTGTAAATGGAGGGAATGATGGAGAGAGAGAGTGTCTGTCTAGAAAACAGAAAGAATGAATAAGACAAATTTAATGACAATAAAAATGATTTAAATAGGCGTGAAGTGAACAACAGGATTAAAAAAAAAAGGTTTACTCACCAAATTCTTAAAAAAAAGCCCTACACAAACTCTACTTTGATTCAACATAAAGTAATATATCTTTTACACAATTTACCTCACATAACAAACATGATTTGACATAAAGTCTTATACAACTTACACCTACAACCTAAAATCTTTAAAAAAAGAACTACATCCACCTTATTTTCCAAACCACCACTATCACAAAATCCAAACAAACAACAGGCAAATCAATATTATTTCAAAAACCCTCATCATTCTCACAAACTACTCTCCCAAATGCCAACTAAACAGAACCATAGTAGCTTTATTGTTATAAGTTATATGCATATCTAATGTCCTATTTTGTGTGTTGACATATATGAGGTTTGATATGACATTAGTGTGATAATTTCTAATGGTTGATAAATGTCCGGATATATCATTATACTATATCTTTTAGGAGAGAAAAATTTAGAAATAGGGTTAAGCACGGTTCGGGGGATCGATCGAACCGGACTGAAGCATTCCGTCCGGACCTAATATCGAATCGAGTTTTCGGTTTGGGAATCGGTTCTTGCTCCATAACCGACCCCTTATAGGGGTCGATTTTTGGTAAAATCGATCGGTTTCTCGAACTGAATAGAATGGACCGAAAAAACTATATATACATATATATATATATATATATATATATATATATATATATATATATATATATATATTAATATTAATATTTTTTTAATTAACTAAGTCAATTTTTAAACACTCGTTTGAGCCTTTCTTAGATTCTTTTGCCGCCTCCTTCAAGTCTTCCAAGCCGCCCTAATATTTTTTTCCCCAAAATTTCATCAATTTTCAACTAAAAACTATAGTTCCAAGAAAATTGAACCAAAAAATTGCTATTCCAACAAAAAATAACCGCGATTCAAATCATTTCTAACCAAACCGAAGCGGTTCACTCGGATTCCGTCGTGATTCCGACATATTTTCGAACTTCAAATATGTTAAAAAAAAAAAAAAAAAAAAAAAAGATTTTTTTGTGGACCGAACCGAATCGAAATTTTCGATCCAATAAACAGCCCACGTTTTGAAAAAATCGAACCGACCTGACCCAAACTTGGGTCCGGTTCTTCCCCAATGTTCACCCCTACAAGAACCACCTTTTGACATGCTTCTTAAATTTCTTTTTGACGTTAAGCCCCTGAAACGGCGTCGTTTTCACTTTTTTGTGTGTAGCATATCTGTCATCATCTCTGCGTGTCCGCAGTCCAGATCACGAAATTCTTGCGGAATTTTCTACTTGGAATGTTGGGCTTCTCGTCGTCCCATCTGCGGTGCAAAGATGGTAAGTGATTTAATCATTTTCTGCAGTGAAATTTAGTTTTCTGTCCAAATTCATTTTGGTCTCATCTCTCTCCCCTCTCAAAATGAATTCTCCTTCTGTTTCAATTTTTTTTTTTTGATTGTATTCTTACTTGATTTAAATTTTCGTAGATAAACACAAGATGTGAAGCTAGTTTTTCTGTTTTTCTATGTCAGAGTTGAAATCGAATTATAATTTGTTGTCCAGGCTTCAATATATTATGAACTTTCATTTGCTACCCGGCTGGCTTCGTTTTTAGAATTTAGGTGTTGGGGGTTCTCGTGGTCTTAAAAAAGGTGATATTTACGTGCGCATTTCATTTCATTGATATCGATACAAAAGGTGAGATTTCCTTGGCTTAATGCATTCCTTGATAAGCTTGACCCTAAACCATTAAGTTTTAGGGTTTAATTTGTTAAAGAAAACAATTCATGTTTAATTATGCTCTGTTTTCACGCACCTAGAGAGCACATGCCTCCTTGTTTTTATTAGGTTATTTTTTTATTGTAGAGCTTACAAGAAAAATAACATATTCAAATCTCAACGTAGCATCATTGGATTTCACGCGTTTAGGTCGCAACCTACCTCGTGTTTTGTTTTCACGATTTTCCCACTCTACATGAGTGAAAATGGCTTTCTCAAATCTTTATCTTTTTAATACGGAAAATATGCTTAAAAGTTCAATAATAAAAAATAAAAAAATAAAAAGTTACTTTTCTTCTTCAATAAACTTCAACAGTTTTCTTCTTTCTCTGGATCAATTTTTACCTTTTATATTTCTGGTATTTAGGATTGGTTTCTTTGTACTTTTTAGATTTATTTTATTAATGTTGTGTTACCAATTTCTTCTCGATTTTCTCATGCAGTTGAATGAAGAGGATTTTCGATTTCAATTTCATCCACCCATTTTCAAGTAAATTTGTTGGTGATTATGGAATTTGATAATTCCAAGGAGACAACATACTCAAAATTAGTATAAGACAAGAAGCAAAATTTAGGCTAATTGAAAGAGTTCGGATTGGTTTGTTGAAATAAATTTTTGACTCGATCGCAAAGGTAATTTTTTGATTTTTTTTTTGGATAAATCTATTTTTTTTATTTAATTGGTCTTCGAACTTTATGTATTTGTATAAATCTCATTGTCTTTATGTAGTTCATATATTGTTATGTAGTTCATATATTGTAATAATTGAGATGAGAATTGTAATAATACTTTCATAATAGTATTAATGATTTAGATAAATAATGATAATATAATTTATATGTACATTAATTATTCGATGAATATTTTTTTATTTCATAATTTACAAGAAATTTAAAAAATAATTTCAAATTATATATAATTAATAATGAATATGCCGTCACTATATTAATAACAAAAACACAATTAAAAAAGATTTAGTTTAATTAAATATGGTATGAACTAATTTTGAATGTTATGGTTCGAGGGAAAAATTGAAGTAGGTATGTGTATATTGTAAATAACTCTCCATCCGTTCTTTACTTTTTATTTCTATTTTTTTTTTTTTTGAAACATTTCAAAACAAGACTAATCTTCAAATAAAATTATTTTTCTCAAAACTACCGTATAAGATAACATATTGATTTACAACATTAATTCATAACAACCACTTTCAAGAGCGTAAGTGTAAAAGTATCAAAACGTTTTATTTTTTAAAAAGCTTACCTAAAAAACTAAAACGAGCAAAAGGAAAAAAAAATTAAGGGAGTATTATGTGAAACTAACCATTGATAACTATCAAATTTATATTAGGTTAATGGTTGATTAAATTATACTAAATTATCATATTGATTTTTCGTCGAAATTTTTATTTATTTTTTTCCTTTATGTTGTTACATTTCGACCGAATAAAACCCGTCGGAATTTCTAAAATTTCGACGGATTGAATTTCAGTCGAAATTAATTTTTTTTCTTATTTTTTTTTACTTCTTCGCGAAAATGTTAAATTTCGACGGAAAAAATATATGTCGAAAATTTAAACATTTCGACGGATTATTTTTTTCGTCGAAATTTTTATTTTTTTTCGTTTTTTATATCTTCTTTTCGACCGAACATAATTCGGTTGAAATTATTTTCGACAGATTTTTTCCGGTCGAAAATTTAATTAAAATTTCAACGGATTTTTTCCCATCGAAATTTTTTTGTTTTCTTGTAGTGTCTTACCAGTGACCAACATAAGTTCATTAATCCCATCTTTTGGAGCACATTTATGTTTGTCTTTTCTGAAATTAGAAGGAATATTTCTCTAACCAATATGTGATAAATTGATTATACAAAGTTAAGAGACAAAATTGGTTCCTACTTCCTACTAGATTAGAGTATCCCTCACTGAATGATTTGGAAAGATAAATAAGATTTTCTTGGTTTAGAGTTGATTTTATCCCGGTAATAAAGTTGCTCATTCATCAGCTAAATTAGCATATATACATGAGTTAGTCGAATTATATGATTATATTAGACAAGAAGTAATTACGGATATTCTTTAAATAATATATTCATCGTTTTTCTATAAAATAAAATAAAAAAAAAAGATGGTTATGTGTACTGCTAATCTTATATATTTATTGATCTATACTAGACTGTGTATATACACTTCGGACCGAATAGTGCAAAAGGTAGAGGTCCTCCCCCGTGTGGTGTCTCCAGTAGGATTTGAACTTGAGTCTCGCCTCTGGGGGTTGCAAGTCACTACCACTTGGTCCAACCACCTTGGGTATATATATATATATAGGAGAATGGTCTTTTTACCCCAGTTGTAAAATTTTGATTTAATTTTTTTTTCTTAAAATTTAGAATTATTTTTATTTCAAATAATTAATTAGATTTGCTAAGTTACAATCTTTTCATAAATACTAACATAGTTATTTACAATATATAAATTAATTAATTCCCTAACTAAATGGCACGTTTGATGCCACTAAAAATGGAAATAAAGCAATCTTCTTCTAACTAACTTCAACACTAACCATTCTCTTCAATTCAATAAAAAGAAAATGAGGTTTTTTTCTTTGCGATTCACTGAAATTTGAATACTTTACTGGTTTTTATTCTATTATATTTTATATCTACATAAATAAATATATAAAATAAAGCAATTTGACAGAATTTTTTTTCTAAAAATTTGATTTTAGTGCTTAATAAGAAAGTTAGCAAATGATACATGTAAATATAGAAAATAAATTATTTTTTCATATATAGTTAGCTTAGACTAAGCTTTACCAAACATAGACATGCATATTTATGAAAATGATCTTGAAGACTTGGAGAGGAATTCAATTCTTAATTATTTCTCACGGAATATCAAAATTTTCGATTCACAATAGTCGTATGCGCTCTCCTTCTTTAGCACACTTATTAACGTATGCAGGCAAAAATTCATTTTTCATACCATAGAACTTGATTGATTTTTTTTTTTCATACCAAACTCACAAAAAACATACCAATTCTTGACAAACATTACAAAAGTGATACTTTCATTAGTTTTGTTGAGGGAACTAAACCATGGAGATTCAAGTCCAAGTCCAAGTCCAAAGGAGTATGATGACGCAAAAAATTCTTAAAAAGGTGGAGAAACAAAGCTGTAATCGCGATTTGAAATTTATGAGAAAAAGGGTTTCGCGATTTTAATTTTCAAATGCAAAAATTGAACGACTCACTCAACTGAATATTAAATTCATTATACGTATGTGTTTGCAGTGAAGAGACGAACAAAACCGTTATCCTATTTCTGGCGAACAACTACCAGAGGATGGTGGTCGTGCGTGAGGAATGAGACAGGGGTCAATTCACAAAATTGCCAAAAGACAGGGGTTAAGGCAGGGGTTAATCCGCAAGATTGCCAAAAGGCAGGGGTTAATCGGCAAAATTGTCAAAGTTTAATCACTTAAATTAATCTTAATATTATAAAAAATATTAGTAGTTTAAATATTTACAGTTACGCGGCAATTCTATCAACAAAACTAACGGAAATATCACTTTGTAACATTTGATAGGGAATTGTTACGTTTTTTGTAAGTTTGGTATGAAAAGTGAAATCGACCGAATTCTATGGTATGAAAATTGAATTTTTGCCCATTTCTTCATGTGATGATTTACACTCCACTTTTTCACTCTTTCTCCATCTACAATAAAAACTAAAAACCAAACATTAAGCACATCTTATTTTGAACTTCCAATTCCAAAAGGATAAAAATAAAAATAAAAAGTTCTTTTAAACAACAATGACTCACCCCACCAACACTTATTAAATCCGTGTTTTGGCGAAAGTAAATCAGTTAAAGTCATACACAACTTCAAATAACTCATAATGACTCCATAAGAAAGAAATCAGCCTTATGAATGCCATGAGAACGCTTCAATACAAAAGAAAAACATGATAACTATTGCTATGGACAAGAAGAAGAAGAAGAACTTCAAGTCTTTTGGTTTATAAGTTTTGACACATCTCTCCCTGCATTGAACAAAATGAAATTATTTCACTACTCAATATATTATTGACAAACCAAAATCAATTTATTCAGTATAAAGACAAAGTCCATAACATTTAATATCTATCAACCAATGTTTTCTCCACTATGTGTTTTCTTTTCTATTTCGTTTCAATACCTTGCATTTTTTTTTTCATTCAATTGCTCTTACATATACATTTATGGATTTTAATTCGTTTATCGTATTCACAAGCATGTTTCTTTTGTTGATTTCAGGAACTCCCTGAGATAGAAACATATGAATAACTTGAAGGTAGAGCATATGGAGTGTTGTCATAGGCAAGAAAGTTTAACACTCAGTGACCAAAATCATACAATTGAGATTGAACAATTTTTGGAGATTACAAACTCAATTTTCTATTATCATGTTCAACTTACTATTGAATTTCTATGTTTACTAAATAGTTGGGCTTATGTACTAAAATATTGATGAGATTAATTTGTTTAGTTTACATTTGTTTATTATCAAAATTATTAATTGATTGTTTATTAAAAAAAATTACTCCGTGTTTGGATATTTCTTTTCTATGTATAAAATTCTAATTTTACTATTTTTGAGGCGGAATTTAAGAGAATGGTATAGAAGTGAAAGGGGTGAAAGATAAGGGGTACACAATTTTTTTTTTTTTTTAAAGTTTAGAAGGACCTCTTATTATATCGAAAATGTATAACATCATAAATTCATGTTATTATGAAAATGTGTATAAAATTATACCAAGAAAACGAAATTATAATTCATATACTTAAATCAAATTAAATTGTATTATCATTAGAAATTAGGTTTGACGTCGTACTGTCGATGTAGGTAGAAATGAATAATTGAATTGAGTATAAATGGATAGATTAGATTAGTAATGCTTGCAATTTGCACCCAATGAAACAAGGAAACACCCATCAGACACGCGAAGTGTAGAAACTTTAGTCACTACTATTGGGGTGTCATTTAATTAATTTGCGATTGATTGGGTGTTACCATATGCCAAAATTAATGTATTGCTCGGATTCAATTTGGGCAACTAATCAATTTCCATGATGAAGTTTGAGGAATATTTAATACTTCAAAAAAATCTAATTGCGAGCATCATGTGTTATAATCTCTGAGCGTCCACGTTGTAAAGTTGTTCAAAGTATTACTGGTTCTTATTTCTCACTCCATTTCAATAATTAGTCATTTTTTTAAGATAAAATATCAAAAATATCATAATGTCATTGATCTTTGTGCACTCTACTTACCTAAGAAAGGATATTAAAAAACAAAATGTGACAAATAGTTTAAAACATGAAAATTTTACAAATATATCAATTAATTTGAAATGGAGGCGTATAAGGTAAGATTCAATATAATGTGGGTCTAGAATGGAGCTAGCTTCGGTGAATACTAATTATTCCATGAATGATGGATATATCAATGGACAATATTGAATATGTCAGTTGATTCAAATACATGAATGAGTTTCCATCTTAAATTATTTATTACGGAAGAATGTTAATAAATTTGAAGGACGTCAAGCCACTCAGGGTGGACGCGGATGCCGGAGTTTCAGTTTATCTACTTGATTCGCAGAGACGGTGGTTCATTTGGTACAAGGGCATGCTGAATTGCGGAAAATTATTTCATAACGAGGGTATTATTATTAATTTAAATATTTTTTTATTGCCCTGGCTTTAGGGATAATGCTCTGGGTATATCAACAGCCTTAAAAAATGTCTATAATTATCGAACGTCATATTTTTATAAAATTAAGACTCCCATGGAAATTCATATTCTCGTCGCAAGGTTTGTGCAGATTTGTTTGTGGAAGTTGTAACAAGGCAAGTTATGTTGAGATTAGTATTTAGAGTGAATCGAAGCGTTCCTCTTAAATTTTTCCGACTATTTACACGGCCAAGACGTGCATTACTTGGAAGACATTTTCATCCATTCATCTAATTAAATCCAAAATATATAAAACATATTTAAAACCTCTAAATTAAATCCAAAATACATAAAAACTCATTTACGACGTTCACAATTGACTAAAATGGACGAAAATAGATGTATTTTAAATTTAAGAGGGACGTGTTGTGCAGAAGTGTGTCATCCAGTGATTAAACAAATACTAAAAACTCCCAGTCACAAAAACAAAGATTTAACGAGGTTGGACAAAAAATATGCCTACGTTCTCGATAGCAATATGAAACTAATCAAATTGATGACGGTGAATACAAATGGAGAGAACCAAACAAGAAAGAAAAAAATACTCTATTTTTTCTCACTACTCCTACTTTTCTCTCTCGGCTTCAACTGTGGGATGCCTAATGAACTTCTGAACTCTTCAATTTATAGAGTCCGAAGCCGACCGCAAGAAGTGTAAACTCCTCTGCACAATTAATTTTGCGAGCATTGTTGGTTTTTGTCTCTGCACAAGCAATTGCATCCCGTGAACTTTGTCAAAAGTTCTTCACTTATTGCAATAATTTTCAACTATCAATAGTGATTTTATTTATTGGGGTGGACCCCTTTCCCCCAACCCAATATTCAATAAGACGTATGTGTTACACTACATTGACAAAAGGGACACGTCTGTTACGAAAAATTTAAGAGAAATCAATGTGCGAAAATCGACCCTTAACTAGGACAAAAAGTGTTGCACACTCTAGTATCTATGTGATAAGACCCTTTAAATGACAGTAAAATTGAAACGACAGGCAGAACTTCCAGTTGGATTAGTAGTACAGCCCACCACTCGAATTGCTTATTTTCGTCAACTGGGCAAATATTCAATCGATTCTCAACCGTGTTTTGTCCAAGTAAAAATCAAATTGATTATCTATAGTAAAGAAATACGGAAAAATAGCATTTTACGTCTCCTAACTTTTATTGGTCCGCGTAATCAGGAAACTTAATTTTCCAGCAAGCTTATAACTTTTCTATACCTATACCTGCAATTTTAATTCCCTTGACCGCAATTATAGCCCACAATTAGCCAAAAATTGCCTAACCTTTTAATAATTGCCAACTGGGCAATTAATTTGAAAACTTTACCAAAGTGATTGCCACATGAATTGTGCTTTGCCCTAATAATAAGATAAAGGGGGAAGAAAAGGAGAGAACTAATGTCTTATTTTTCCTCCAATTTTATTTGAAGTGGCAACCACTTTGACAAAATCCCTAAATTAGTTGCCATGTTGGCACTTATTGATCATTACGAAATTTCCGACAAATTTTGAATTAAAATTACGGTTAAGTGGACTAAAATTGCGGGTATAGAAAAGCTATCGGACGTATTTTGCTAGCCAGGAAATTAAGTGTCCTAATTCTGCGAACCAGTGAAAGTTAAGGAACGTAAAATGCTATTTTGCCAAAGAAATACTAAGACACCACAAAAATGCTACAATCTGATCTTTATTACTTCATATAACAGCATTACCTAGACAAACAAACTAAAAAGTAAAAGTAAAAATATTAAACTGGAGATAGCTACAAGCAAAATTTCATAAACACAAAAAGACGGAAAAGAAGCGAGAGGAAGGGAAAGTCACCGTCTCGGTGCATAAAATTACAACAGTAAATTACATACAAGAAAATAATACTTCAACATAATGCAGGACCGTAAAAATTAAAAGATAAGCATAGCAAGTAGAGCCTGTTCTAAGTTACTGCTCTATTCTCCCGTTAACTTTCTCCAACGTTCTCAAATCTACTAGCAAACGAGCGTACTCACGCCGTGCTTCTCGTACCTCTATGTTCAGACGTGTTATCTACACAAACAAATGCTAAATATTGTCAGTACTTGTGGGTGATGAAGATAAGAACATAAACGATTTCACTAATTATGATCCAGGCTAGCCTCATATAATTTCTTGCCGTGAAAGTTAAAATAATGTCAAAGTCTCCAATTAACTTAAGCAATTCTATGTGGAGAAAGGTAATTAAGATACCTGCAAGATATTCATCAAACTACAATTGTTGTTATAAATGTGTTCAGACCAGAGTATAATTTATTATTTTATATATGTTGTAAATTCTCGGTTGAAACTTTTGATAGATAGTGTGCACGAAAATGCTCCAAGACACTTCTAACACATGAAGTCATCACATATTATCATTGAAAAAGAGAAAATTTGTCCCACACCAATTAATAATGTCTAAACCATTGAAAGTTGTTTGAAATACCTTGAGATTGAGTTCTTCCTGTGCCTTCTCATATTCCTGGCATCTAAAGAGAAAATGGTGAATGGGTTAGGGCATATGTGAAACTCAGAACTGACAATCAGAAACCAACTTTTAGTTTTCTTCAGCATAATTAGTGAGTGGAGTACATCTATATCATATAGACTTACTGAACATGAAGCCTCTTATTTTCTTGAATTATGTTGACAGCCTCTTGGTTTTCCAACTGATGACCAGGTTTCACGGCATGCTACATGAAAGCAAATAATTATTAGCAATAGACTATCCGTGATAGGGGTGGCTTTATATGGAAAAATATGATAAATGAAAATTAATTCAATAAATAACAGTTGAGTAGAGGAACATTCTTCAGAAAACCTTAGAGGAGAGCAAAATTTCTGATTATTAAAATAAAAGTACAGTACTATAGTCACACGAGAGAACAGCTGTGTACTATTACATCCAAAATGCATGTCAGGGAATATCTACGTTTGGAACTTGGAAGTTAAAGTTTAAACAAGAGAACATTTAATTTTCCAATACCAGCATGGATACAATATTCTAATAAGACGAGTAAAAAATAAATCTGTAATGGCGATCGATGATAGAACCAGTGTTAAACAAGGACAAACACCTGTATATTTCCACCATGGGCAGTGTCGGTGGTTCTGGACCCAGTGTTCATCCTTTTCACCTTTTCAGGATCTACAAAATGGTCACGACTTTTCCTTTTCACAGTCAAAGGTCCACCTGTGCAGTTATAGTGCAGGACACATTTAAATTGAAGAACAAGCTTTAATTCATTCAAGCCTCTCAATACACTTACATCACTATAGCAGCTAAATATTAGGGTTGAGATCAGAATCAACATTTTCAAAATCGTAACCTTGTGCATTTCGACGAAAGAAAGGTTTTGAGATTCCCGATTTTGTAGCCACGTTATTTGATGAGCCATTTATTCCATGGTGAATAGCTCCAGCTCCTATTGATACTTTTGCACCAAAAGCACCTGAGTCTCTACCCAGCACAACGGGTTGGAATATACTATGTCCTTGTTTAGAATCAGAAGAAGCATGATGTGACATTGCTGGTTGAGGTTTCTTCTTAACTTGATAACCAAGGAGCCCACAATGATAATCCCTGTCAAACTTCAAGAACTCCTGTAAGTATAATGATGCTTAATCTTTAGCATAAGCAATTTGTCAGCTCATTTCATTCCAATAAATCTCTTACCAGTATTCTAGTGTCATTTCTTTTAGACGGGTTTCAAGCTTTTGGAAAACAGGAGTCTTCTCAAACTCTTGTTTATTGTGAGTCGGCTCAATAAAATTTGCTTCAAGAACCCCTGGCATGTCCAGTAGAAAGTTCTTCAGCACTAAGTCAATACAAATCAGGAGAAAGATGCCAAGTGCAGTATATATAGAATTCTTACCCACAACGCCTCTGCCTCTGCTGTCAGAATAGGTTACGACGTGCCAAAATGGCTGCAAATAAAAATATGATAAGGATAAAGATAGATGAAATATGTACGCCGACAAGTAACCTACAAGTGATGCAAAATATTTTATCTATGTTCTGTGAGGATTTGACTTTTCTCCTTTTTTACTGACGGAGAACCTGGACCTATCTTTTGGCATCAACGGGGAGAAAGAAACGACCAGATCATCATTATATCATAGAGCACATCATTTTTATATCTGAAATAATACTAAATATATGGACATGGCTAGAAATTCTATTACCTCTATGATTAAATTGGGGTAACAATTTTTTCCAAAACAAAAGGACTGAAAGGTTTCAGTAATATTAAAATACAGAAAAAATATCAAAAAAGATTCTCCATATTACCCAAAGCACAGAGTCGGTAACAGTTTAAACATATTATGCGAAGAAAATATATTGCATGTATACAAGATAAAGTTCACTAGCTAAATTGCATGTAATTTTTAAAGTAATCCGAAAAGGCTGAACAAGTCACAGACCACTGCAGAACAACCTCAGATAAAAAGAGTCAATTCATGTCCACATCCCAAATACAGATGGACAAGCAGCAATAAGGCAACTACATAAGTAACAACCAAAAGCATATTACTTCCATCGCATCTTTTGAGGGATGCAGGATGGCTTATACGTGAAGAAAAGACAATTTGAGCAGTTAGAGTCAATCTGACCAGGTTTCAACCGACAACTATTTGAAAATGAGAATTATGTATGAAAATGCTGTTATCTAAACATGGATGTATTATTTTTGAAAAACAAGGATATTCACTTGGGTGTGAACCTCAAATAACAGTATAAAGTACTGAACCCAACAAAAAACTAATTACCAGTATTAATCTATTCTTGTGGTAGACATTAAAACCATGTATATTTACTTCTGGGGCCTCCTTTAGGAACCCAATTGTCGTGATAACCGAACCCTGCAATCAGTAAAGCAAGTAAAATAAATCTCTAATATTGTATTCAAGGCACCATATATATGTATACTCCCTGTTTCCTTTTAGGGGTGTCCCAAAACATGACTCCATTTCCTATTAATTATTTTTCTGAAATGTACCCTCTCACATGAATAATGATTTGTCACCACTAATCTCAACCTCTACTCGGAGGCACATAAATGTAAAGATGCAAGAAAAATCACATTTTAAACTCTCACTCAAATTTCCTCACCAAACTTGGAGAGGGAAAAAATGGTACAAGACTTACAGAGATGATACTAATTCTTACTCCCTCCGAGCCTAAATTTTTACTCTTATTTCCTTTTTGGGATGTCCCAAAATAAGACTCCCTTTCCATAAATGAAATTTTTCTCTCGCAAAAATACCCTCACATAAAGTAATGATTTGACACAACCAACTCTCAACCACTACTTTTAAGGGCATAAAGTAAAAATACACAAAAAAAATCACTTTTTCAAATATTACCTAAAACTCCAGGCCAAAAGTAGTAAAAAAAGGGGACGGAGAGAGTATATGCTAAATTGACATAGCATCACGTAGAAAATAAGTTGAAAACTGGTACCCAGAAATGATAGTGTTCCAAGTTGAAATTAATCACTGAGTGTAAAGGAGAGAATCGCTACAGATTTGAGTGTGTCAACATGTGCATTAAACTAATTTTAAATATGTGGTCATGTATGTGCATCTTAGCATATGTAGAAGTACTAACAACATGTTTGTATCCATGTCATGTAAGAGTGTTGAAAGCATAAAACTTTTCTATACCTCCACGTTTTGAGGTCTGTATAATATAAATTCTGGAAATTTAAGATCATTCGCTATGTTGTGACGCTCAACAACTCGTCCACGCAATAATATGGAGAATTCCTCCGGGATTCTCAAGTATAAAACAGATAAATATGCCTGCAAGCATGGGAAAAGTAAATATTAGCAAGTGGTGGTTTAGCATCTAGATATATATAGACATCACCATGTATCACACAAACTTACACGGAGTGAATGGTGAAGACGGTTGGCAAGATGCTGTTCATTTGCTGCATTACGACCAGTTTTTGAAGTATCGTTGCCTCTCCTAGATATACAAATATCCTGATATCATTGAATTCAATGAAGCTTATGACCAAAACTAATGAAATGTGATTATACCAGAACTACGAGAAAAGTAATAAATGCAGTTAATCCTATTACTGCAATAGTTTAGGAGTCAACAAAAACCTCGCTATCTGACTCAAAATCAAGCTCTACTTTTCCATCATCATTATGCCATAAATTGTAGATTATTATCTTGGTGCCTTGAGGTCCAATGTCATCACACTGCAATGGAGGAAAGAAAATGAGCTCATAAGTGAGTCTGAAAGATGATAATATTTCTTGAAATGAAATGCTCAATTCCAGACAACATAACAGCCATTTAAATTTAAAAGCAGTTTTCATATACTATCTCTCTCACACTTAAACATGGTTACTGGATAAGGATTCCTTTAAAAACAAAGGAAAAATAACCAGTTCCCCTAAATAACTACGCACTTGCTTCAGAAGTTCAGCTTCTGTTGTAAATGGAGACCACTGCAACAAGATGGAAAGATTGGTCTTAAGATGTTCTTCATGATGTAATGAGTTCCATGTACCAGTCTCTGTGTTTAACTGGTAATCAACCTGCATGAATATAAAGGAGAAAATCGGAATCAGAATGGACTGTAATCATATACTATGAATTGTTAACAATTAAGATGACTAAAGAAAAAAAAAAAGATACTTTATCCAAACAACTGGAGACCTAAAACATAAACATTGTTTGATGTCCAAACAACTCATAGCCATCCTTACAAATCATACTGTAATATAAATTAAGGGATAATTACAGGGACCTCCCCTGAGGTTTGGGGTAATTATTGCCCAATCCCCTCGTAATTTCATAATTACATCCACCTCCCCCGTCGTTTCGAAAACCTTACATTTTGATGACGTTATCGATGAATTTTTATTGAACTTCCTATTTTACCCTTGAGGTTACTGTAGCTATTTTGTTGGACAATTATACCCTTGTTATGTTTGGTACATAGAAGGGGTTTCTTTGCAATGTATATGTATAAGTATGGGTTCAAATGTTACAAATTTAAATGAAACTTATAATTAGTTTATTAATGTATATGTAATCTTAAAATAAAAATATAATAACACATCAATATTTTTTTCCAATTTTTTTCATAATGCTTTTACAATTAAAATACAAGGAAAAATAAATAAATCAAGGTTAATTATAAGAAAAAAACATTGTAGAACATAAATAAAAATGTAAATAC
Source organism: Penstemon newberryi var. newberryi (assembly GCA_030819805.1). NCBI lineage: Eukaryota > Viridiplantae > Streptophyta > Magnoliopsida > Lamiales > Plantaginaceae > Penstemon > Penstemon newberryi. Next base: position 4,316,360 of record JAUALY010000008.1, read on the forward strand.
ATTCAACTTTACATTTAACCCGTAATTTTAATAATTTCAATTTTTTCTCCTAATTAAAGTAAAAGAATAAATGAATTAATTAGGTTTAAAATAATAAATGAATTTTAATAGTAGTGTATATGTATTCTTAAAATAAAAATATAATAACACATCAATTATTTTTTCCAATTTTTTTTCATAATGCTTTGACAATTAAAAGTAAATAAATTATGGTTAATTATAAGAAAAAATTATTGTAGAACATAAATAAAAAATGTATATACATTCAACTTTAATGTTTAACCCGTAATTTTAATAATTTCAATTTTTTTCATTATTAAAGTATAAGGATAAATTAATGAATTACGTTTAATCATGAGAAGAAGGAAAAACTTGAACATAAATTATTAGACATTATAAAAATGCTCACATGTTTACTAAAAAAATTCTTAAACATTTAACTAAAATAGTTATTATAAAATCAATAATTTTTTTACAAAAAATAAAAATACTCGATTTAATAAATAGTTATTATAAAATCATAAATATTTTTTTGATATTTCTTACTTAAATACAATAGTATTAAAATCGTATCTTATTTATATAAAAATATTAATATTTATAAATCAATAAACTATTTTAATATAAATTATTTTTTTTTAAAAAAAATCCCTCACCATCCCTAACCCCCCAACCCCGCACCCACTGGTCCCCAACCCCGCAAATCTCCTCCCAGGCCGCGCCACCGGCATGGAAGGCCTAGGGTTCGAACCAGGCCGACGACACGGCCTGGGAGGATATTTGCGGGTTTGAGACGGCGGAAGTGGGGTGGGGGGTTAGGGTTAGAGTCTTTTTTTTATGTATAAAATTAATTTTTGCAAGGGTAGTATTGTAATTTTGTGTATCATTGCAGGGGTAATATTATAATTTTGTGTATCATTTTGTAAGATTTTTCAAATGTGGGGGGAAGTGGATGTAATTATGAAATTACGCGGAGATTGGGTAGTAATTAGCCCAAACCTCAGGGAGGTCAATGTAATTATCCCTTGCAAGGGTAAATAGGACATTTTATTAATATATATATATATATATATTTTTTAATTAATAATGACGAGGACAATATGGTCATTTCACATCATTTTGTAAGGTTTTTCAAATGTGGGGGGAGGTGGATGTAATTATGAAATTGCGAGGGGATTGGACAATAATTAGCCCAAACCTCGGGGGAGGTCGATGTAATTATCCCTATAATTAAAGTATAGAGCTAAAGTGTCCCTGGGGACAACCAAGTCCACACTCAGAAACCATTTCCAAAGCCTGTTCTTAGTTTAAAATGGGATTCCGCATATAATGTGCATGGTAATCTTTCAGGCAAGCAGGCCTGGTACAGACCTCAATCATGTACAACAAAGGCAAGACTGAAACAATATGATTTCCAATAAAATTTACTGATACAAGTTTCAAAATCAACAATCAATATTGGTGATGATTATTTCAATAATAACATGTGCTGTTCTCAATCAAAGAAATTGAATCATAATACAGAATCTCAACTTTCATTTCACATTTTACGAATTAGCATTTCACATTCTACAAGTTTTCCATCCCAGTACAATTACATTATTTCAAACACATTGTCTATATTCATCCTGTCGCCTACACAAAATTATACGGGCAGGTGATTTTAAATGTGACATTTGTTGCAGAAAATTTCATACATATGATTTGAGCACATAGTAGACAGTGAAAAGACTAAGAGATTTTACCCATTTAACTGCGAATGAAAATCACTGCAAGTAGAAGAATCAAAACCTATGTAACCATTTAGATCAAACCAGAGTTTTAAACCAGAATAAAAAACTCACCATGGGAACCACTATTCTATCTTGTCGTGTTTGCATCAGAAATGTGTAAGATAGTAGACCCACACTTTGGGTCAATTTCCTGGTCAAGATAAATCAAAATCAGCAATAACTTGGCAACAAATAAGAATGAACAGGGAAATAAGAGTAGCCTACGAGTATTTCAAGAAGCTGGTTACTCGTATAACTGTTTTAATTTTACTATATAAAAATAAATAAGGCAATACCAATAACCTGGTTAGTCATAAAAATAACAAGTGAGGCAAAACTATGGCTTTCACAGAATACTGCACATTTATAAGTGTAAGATGTGAAGAATTCCAATTCATTCATCACCTGAACTCTAGAAATAATGGATGCATATTTGCTTTATATAGCTAATATATATTGCCTGTTGATATACAGCCCCAAGTGCTACGCAGCTTAACATGTTGTAGACATCTGAATGAAGTGAACTTGATAGATACTACTAGATTTAACTCAGTGCTGTTAATTGCAGGTACAAGAGGCAAGTGAGAAGTCTTTCTAACGAATATGGTAACCATAACTAGCTCCCACCAAAGAACCCTACGTTAATATATAAACTAAAGAATGGCTAGCTAACTACTGAATTGCATGATGATAGGTCATCTTCGACCAAAAAAAACGTTCGAAAGAAAGGAAGGAAGGAAACCTGTCCCTTGTTTGGCGACTGAAGACAACAACATCAGCCCCTAGCCTCATAGTACTGGTCTTAAACCCATTTCCATCTGAAAGACTACAAGTCATTATCTCACCATTAAACATAGCAAAATGAAAACAACGTATTCATTCTTACACTGTCCAATGGCGGTTTTCGACTTCTTATCTGAAAAGCCAAAGCTAATGCAACGACGCATTGCATCTGGATCCATTCCACCACCATTATCTAATAAAAGATCATCATAATTTAGAATTATGTTACTTTCTATCAAGTCAAATGTCAGTTGCAATCATTTTTGAGCAGTTAAGAATTGTATCATCATGATTGAACATTTGTAGTTAAAAATACCTTGAACTAACAAAGCCGGAGTTCCATCCCTGGGATTTGAGGTTTTATCTACAATGACAAAGGTGGCCCCATTTTGTATCTGGCGATGAATGAGACATGGAACCGAAAACATTAACATCAAAATGTATAAAACAGGACACAAGGTACTCCTCCAGAGATCATGTATGCAAATAACCTCAAAACAGAACCCTACAAGACATCCTATCTGGCAATTCAAACTCAATTCACAACCTGCATCGGTGTCATGCGTGAAGTGATTATATGCATGGTCTCCCCTGGATGTCTATTATCTCCTCATACTTAAACAAGGAAACTCCAATGGAGAATAGGGTGAAGAATATGTATCAAAAAGTCTATACTAATTTATCCGACCAGAGGTTAGAGAGGCAAATTCATACAAAGAGGATATTAAAAATTATTCATACTGGAGTATGCTCAAAAGAAGAGAAGAAAAAATAATCATACTAGAGTACAGAACACGCTTATCCAGAAACTAAAAAGATGAATAAGATCATAGCTTTGTATTAAAACTTTATTGAATCAGCATAACCAACAAGAGTGGCTAAAAAAGAAAGAGAAAACAGGCAGTTTCTAGGCGTTCCATTACACCTAACATCAGAGATAACAACATAAAATAAGAAAGGGAACATTACACTTCATACCTCATCAACGGAATTATCAAGCAGTTCTGCCATGGCTGTGAACATCAGACAAATAAAAGAGGGGTAAGATGCTATACTCCATCAGTATTTAACATGAAACATTCAACCTAAAAGGGAAATAACATGAACAACACATACCACCGAAAGCCCATTTATGTGAAGTGGCATTTGAATGAAGAAATTTGGGGTGAATACGAAGATAAGTTGTGCCATCTATCAATCAGAGAGATAATGTCAGATTCAAAATAGGCACAAGAAATCTACATGAATGTTTGTGCAGATAAAAAAGCTGATTAACCCAGAATATTTGAAAACAAAGTACTTTGGCAAGTTGGCTTTGAATTTAGACCGTCATCATAGTTCCCAGCTCTCCAGAACTGCCGACAAAGGGGTGCAGGACATATTGATGATGTGGAGCAGAGACTCGAATCCACAATCGGAGATTGCTCGTGATTCGAGATAGTTGCACCACTATGTGGAGTACTTAAAACATCCGACCTTCTGTTTTCTTCAGTTTCAAGCCTTCTAATGTGGGAATTGGATTCTTGTCGAGAGGTTAAATCAAAATTGGAGTACACATTTTGTTGCAAAGATCTTCCAACTAAATTTTGCTCTAACTTAACAGCTTTCACGTGAAGCTCTCCATCGCTATTGTTGCTACTTAAACTGAAGTTGGTCGAAGTCATAGTAGGGACTGGAAATAGGGAAATGAGTTACTATATGTACCAAGAACAGGTTGTAACAAACCTCTAAAAGGACAAATGCAAAACTGTAAGAGGCAATTTGGTATTTACAGACAAAGAACAGAAATAGCACACAAAAAATGAGGTACGTATTGGATCACGAAATGGAAAAGATTCCAGCTTATAGAAGTAAGAAGAGCACGCATAGATAATTTTTTAACCTATTTGGAAATCTGAAAACCAACAGCTACCAGTTGGAAAAAGAAAAGTACACTCACTTCTTTAAATCTGACGCTCCTGAGAAATCTCTTCGATTTTCCTTCCAGTAAATTGCAGAAAGCAACCAAAAAAATTCTAGCAAATCCTTATCTGCTTGGTGTCAGAATAAAATCTTCATAAACTCTTAGTATTTCTTTTTAATTTTCACAATTTATTCAAAAGAAGATGCTAAATAACAGAATAGTGTTCTCTATTGTACAGGTGACTATTATTATAGGTGGGTTGAAATTTTTTATTGGAATAAGCAATGAAAATATAGAAAAATATATGTACTAAACCCTAATCAATGGAGGTGAGAAGTTTTATTGTGAATGGAGAAAAATTATTTACTAAACCCTGATCAAAAGATTGCACCCAAAATTGAGATGTCAAATCAAAAGATTGTGAACATAAATATGGGCAACAGAAGAAAAGGGAAAGAAACAAAACAAGCTAGTTATTGCTTATTAGAACCTCACCATAACCCAAGCTTGAAAGTTTAAACAACCCAAGTTTCAAAGTCTACGAAAAAATAACGTAAATAAAAAAGTGAATGGAGTGGGTATGAATTGGTTTTTGCTCGATTTTATTTGATTTTGTTGGTTTACTGAATCTTAGAAATACTATTTGGATTGAATATTGTGGTTTTTAAAAAAACTGAGATTTGATGGATTGGTTTTGACTTTGAGGGGGGAAATTGATGGTAGAAGTCAAATCAATTTATGATTTGAAACCTAAATTTCGGGAAATATATGCTTAAACTTTATTTAGAATAGGTTTGGCCTAGTTTCGCAACTTTTACAAGTTGATATTTATTAGATTAAAATTTATAATTTGAAACCTAAATTTCGCGAGCTCAGACTTCATTTAAAATAGGTTTGGCCAAGTTTCGCAAAGTCCAACGAAAACCAGTTCATATAGGTCATTTGGATCTATATTGATTAAGTTTGTCTCCGCATCGCTTCATTTGATTTCAAAAAAATGGTTTGGATGGTTTCAGTAAAACATTTGAACCACAATTTGGATTGAGTTTATATGTTGAAAAATAAGATATGGTTTATATTGATTTTGGATATGGGAGCTTGAGGGTAAAAGTAGATGATAGATGTCAAATTAATATTTATATAGAGAACAAAATATGTTGTAGATGTCAAATCAATATTTTTTTATATGTTTAGATTAATTAGGTTAGAATTTATAGTTTGAATCATGAGTTTCGTGAAATATATATTAAAACTTCACTTGGATTAGATTTGACCGAGTTTCATGAACCGTGAAACACGGCGAAAACCAAGTCATACAGAATTCATATAGGCCATTTGTGTCTCATGGGAAAAATTATAAGAAAGGGAAAACCAAATAGATGGCATCGTGCATGTACAACCATTTTTTGTGTACTAGGAGATGTACTCTATCGGTTACCTTTAGAGTAGGTTTGTCGGGAAACCAGCCACAGGCCCAACATAAGACAATAAAATTGGCCCCCATTTTGAAAATTTTGTTAGATACAAATTGGGTATAATTAAATTAATAAAAAGTAAAATGAATTTAGAAGAAATAGTTATACCTTAATCCAAATTTGATCTAGATTTGGATCTCGTTATTTTTGCTCCAAGCAAAATAGGTCTTCTGCTTCTAATGAATTCTACAAGGGTCGCGTCTCTACAACTCCAAACATCACACGAAATATGGGAATTTGTTGATGGGTAAGAATTACCACACGAACGAGGGGGAATGCAAAATAATTAATTGAGCAAGAAGTCGAAAGCTTTTTGCTCACGAAATGGGAGGCGATGCGGCAGTCTTGTGTGACAAAGGTTAGGGTTTGCAAGGTTTATTGCAAGACTATGAGAGACTATTATCTCAAAGACGAAAATACATAAGTCATTTATGAGTCCCTCTCCTCTTTAGTTATAGAGTTCAAAGAATCCTAGATTCTTTAGATCTCTTCAAATCTCTAACCATGTAGAAGACTACCTCTTTCCAAAAAAGATAAGTATTCTTTAATTAATTAAATTATTTAAAAGATCTAATCTTGCATTTAATTTGACTAAGTCTAATTAAGACAAGTCTGCAATTAATTATTGATGGATCGGAAAATAAATTATAATCGATATATTAAATGTGAATTTAATTAATTGAGGCTTGAAGCCTAAACTAATTAGATGATAATTAATTAAAGAAGTGTGCTAATTAAATACTCTCTTCAGTCCACATTACATGACATTTAAGGTATTTTCACAAGGATTAAGAATCAATTAATACCCTAAATTTTAGGAAAATAAGAGTGTAGTTAGACAAAATTACCCTTGAGAAGCAATTCAATTTTTTGTAACTCCCCATAATCCATCTCTCTTTTTCCCATACATCTTTCTTCTTTCTCTTTTTAATGAAGAAGGGTAAAAATGTCAAAATAGCATTTAAGTTTATCTTGAATTCCTAAAGTGACATGTATAGTGGAAAAAAAATTCTCTCCCAGAAGATATGTATTGTGGAATGGAGGGATTAATTAACTAATTAAAGGCCCAAAGTTTAATTAATGGATCAAGTCAATAATTAATTGCAAGACTTGTCTTAATTAGACTTAGTCAAATTAAATGCAAGATTAGATCTTTTAAATAATTTAATTAAAGAATACTTATCTTTTTTTGAAAGATATAGTCTTATACATGAGAGAGTGTTATCTCAAAGACGAAAATGTATTAGTCATTTATGAGTCCCTCTCCTTTTTATTTATAGAGTTCAAAGAATCCTAGATTCTTTAGATCTCTTCAAATCTCACTCAAAGACGAAAATGCATTAGTCATTTATGAGTCCCTCTCCTTTTTATTTATAGAGTTCAAAGAGTTCTAGATTCTTTAGATTTCTTCAAATCTATAACTATGTAGAAGACTATCTCTTTCCAAAAAAAGATAAGTATTCTTTAATTAAATTATTTAAAAGATCTAATCTTGCATTTAATTTGACTAAGTCTAGTTAAGACAAGTCTTGCAATTAATTATTGACTTGGTCCATTAATTAAACTTTGGGCCTTTAATTAGTTAATTATTTAATTAGCACACTTCTTTAATTAATTTCCATCTAATTTAATTCAGGCTTCAAGCTTCATTTAATTAAATTCCACATTAAATATATCGAATATAATTTATTTTCCGATCCAATCATCTCGGATTATCGCAATATCCGGGTCGTCCCAACCGAGACCTCATTTATTCACCCTAGTTTCTGCTCGATGTGTATTGTGTGCGTCCTCGTAGTTCTACCACATATTTATTCATGGATTCTAATCAAGCTTTCATTCAATTAGACGATCCTTTAAATCAATTGAACACTTTATCAATTGATCAATCTTAAGTTTACACTTTTTTCAATTGAGTAGTTAACCCCACACTCCATGGTCGATGTTTAGCCTCGAACTTGTGGAGCTCAACCACCGGTGAATTAATTCAGTGAACCTTTTACGCTTTACAAGTTCCATGTACAATATGGTCCTTCTATTAGTTGGTCTCCCGGTCGAGGTCTAGGGCATGAATATTTATTCAATGAACCTTTTATGCTTTATGGTTTCCGTCTTAGTGACGATTCCTTTTGTGATGTGACACTTACTCTGCGGGTAACTTTCTTGAACATGTCACGAGCCTTAACCAAAATCTTCCTTGGAATTAGCCATCTACAAAACTCATAAGAGAAGTTCATGACCTATCAAGTCAGATTAATTGATGCTCTATTGGTGATACAAACATGCAAACACGTCCACGTATGCCTAACGCAAATCCGCGATGACATTCTGGTTTTATAAGCCAATCAGTCAGGAGATACGTGCACCAAATTAAACCCTATCATATTAGGTAATGAGGACTATACCTCGTACACCGTTGTAAGCAGAAGAGTATTTCCATTGCCGATGTGCGACAAACACTTCCGAGATGGGTTTTCTCCGATTGGGATTTTAGGTGCGCTTCACTACCTAGTAAGCCATTCACTCATGTGTATCTACTACCCAAGTCACGTTTGTGGACCCCGACGTCATCCAGTTCATGAGAGTATACAAAACCATGAGGGTCTACCCGAATTCATCGATCTCCTATCTCGACGGATTCTACGACTCTTGAACAGTTTAAGATCACGACCTCAGGGATTAGTCAAATTGGTTGTCGCCCATTTATATTAAGTGCAATATTTTAATTAATAAGATCATTTCCATAAATTGTACACCTAGCACAACCATATAGTTGGCTTGCATGACACCATTCCTAATAAAGTATATGTTTAAATTAAATTCATATATATATTTTTATGTATTCTACCAGTAAACTGTATTGCATGTTTGTGTTTAAAAAAAATTCATAAGTCTGTCTTTTTGCAAAAGCAACACATGTATTTTTAAAATTCATTATAATAATGTAACAAAAAATAATGTCAGTTATCACTTTTATTGGAAAAATTGGGAATTGATAGTTTTATCGTTACTACATATTATGTGTAATTTATCACATATTATGGCATATGAACCATGCATAACATTAAAGTACAATACTTACCACATATGTGTTAATTAGTATGGTTTCATTCGACTTATATCAATAATTTCATATTTTTTATTTGTATATATATCATTTTTCTATAAAAACCAATGTTAATAATATAAAATAAAACATTCTACAATTTAACATCTTAATAAAATATTAATGATAATTAATTTGTAAAAAAAAATGACTACTTTGTATTATTCGAATCTAAAGACTAAAATAATAATTTTAATAATTACATGTAACATTTAATTTGAAATTCATGAAATTATCATTTTACACACTATTTCATGTAAAATGAATTTTCATGTAAAATGAATTTCATGAAAACTATTTTATTTGGTTTTGTTTGGACGTGAAGAAAAGAAAAAGGAAAAACAAATAAGAAACACCAAAAGTGGACCCTGATATGTATTTTATATCTTCTTCCATATCTAAATGTTATAATATACATATTACAGCGATAAATAATCTTATTTAAAATGAATTATGTAGATAAAAAGAATTCCATCTAAAATAAAATAACATTATCCCAACCAATCATCAACAAATGATTGGTCTGGTGGAAAAGACTAGTCACTACAAAGTAGCGAACCAATGTTCGAATTCTTGTTGGGATATGTTCCCATTTAATGTGTCAGACGCGCGTCGAAAGGGATTATATGCCCCTGGGAAACAAAAATAAAAAAATTTCTCAACCAATCTAATCATAATTATCAATATGCTTTCCATACACAAATCAAAAGAGTAAAAATCCAATAGTAAAGTAAGTTATAATAGTTTTTGGGTAAAAAACTATAATAGTTCTGGAAAAAAAAACTATAATAGCTAATTACATCAATTTTTATCGTGTAAAATCAAGCTAATACATTTTATTTTGAATTTCAAAGTACTGCTCATCGAACAAGTTGGACCAAATTTTACGAATAACCAAACTTTTTTTTCTCCGTTAGACATTTGTGGAATACCCAGTAGATTTCTGATTCGAAGTAAGACTTTGGTACCCAGTCATTATGAAATATCGGACATATCAACAACTCTGACAATTTCCTCGAGTAATTAATCTTTTGTATAGTTTTGTTCCATTGCAGCAACAATCTTGCCCATCCCACCTCTCAACAGTTCTTCACTTACCATATCAACCATTATACTCTTCATTCAAACATATATACCAAACCTACAAAACAAAAAAGAAAAGAAGAAGCCATCTAATCAACATTATTGGTTTTGTAGTCAAAACCAGAAGATAAAAAAATGAGGACATACGTTGAAGACCACACTGATGTATGTTTAGACTGTTTAGTTAGTTTTTCTATGAAACATCAACATGAAAATAATCAACCATGGGCCAACGAATTTTTTAAATCCTAGACAAGACAAATAAAGTTGATTTGCATTATATTATATTTTTACGTGAAAGGTTTATTTGGTAATTTCAAGAATAAATATGAGGACATAAAAGTAATCTTGGAAATGCAGAAGAGTCTTACAATTTTGAGTCAAACGAATATACTAACGAGTTATTATGCAGAATGCCCCTATAAAAGTTACATTACGTTAGATATAAAGCATGTCCCTTATCTATGCAGTAGCTTTTTTCGGAATATGTGTAGCCTATATTAAACAAAATAATTATATTTTTTTTTTCAAAAAAAAAAAAAAAACCCAACCCCTACCCCCAACCCCATCCCCCCGTAACTAACCCCCCCACCCCCCCCAAACCCAATCCCAGGCCGACGGCGTCCTGGGACGGACGATCCCTGGCCGCCGTCGGCCTAGGATTGGATTGGGTTGGGGAGGGGGGGTAGTTACGGGGTTGGGGTTGGGGGGTAAGGATTGGGTTTTTTTTTTTTAAGAAAAAAAATTATAATTATTTTTTTATAATATATAACTTTTATTTTTTTAATAAATACTAATTATATTAATATTATTATATAAATTTTAGATTTAATTAATATTTTGTCGGATTTATGTTAAAGTATTATTTGGTCTGTTAATATTATTTATAAAACTAAATTATTCTAATAAATATGCAAATATAATAAGTAAAATATCTAAATTAGTCCGCATGTGCCTTATTCGAGCCAATTTTGAAATTGAGCAACAATGTGGATTAAAATTGTCAGTAAATTTGAAGATATGAGGTTATTTTGACAACCTAAAATGTTGTTAGGGGTATAATTGTCAGTCAAAATAAGTAATGATATCAATTTTGTAATATAACTTAACTGCCACGTCATCAGTTAACGTCCATTTTTATCGGTGGTACAAAAAATGATTGATTTATTAAATTGTGATACCGAATGTGTCGACGTTAGTTTTTATGGTACCACAAGTGAGAATCGATATATAATTTGGTACGACAAATATAATTCTCTCATATTTTGATGGGTGGATGAATTAATGAAATTTTCCGATATTGTTCCTTCCATTAGAAAAGAACTGTTTGATTTTCACTATTTGATATTTTTTACAGTTAATTAAAATTAAAGTAGTATAGGAAAAATAAGTAGCTTGGGAATTGGGGAAATGATTTTCAATTAGTGGGCAAGTAAGAGAATAACACTCGATGACAAAAGGGTAAAATTGTCTTTCAGTAATTAATTGATTTCGCACTTTATTGTTGAGGGACACATGTCATAGAGTGAATGGAGATCTCATGTACCCCATTGACCAAACAAATCTTATAATAGAACGCCCCTTGTCACTTCCCCTCATCGTGTAAAAGGTAATTTCCCCAACCCTAGCTCACCATTTTCAACTCTTCCAATTTCTTAATAACAGATAATCTTGTTTAATACTTGTTGTTCTTCATTTTAGGGACGATCACACACGGATTTGCAGCAAAGAAGTTCAGCAGATTCATCCACATTTTACAGTGAGTATTCGAATCAAGTCAGGGAGATTCATAAGTTTGTTGTAATTAAAATTTTTTGGTTCTCCAATCTCGGGTTTATGTGAATCTTTGTTTATTGCAGAAAATTACGTGATATATTTTCAATTTGGTGTTTACGTGAAGCTCTGCGAGTTCTTGTTATCATGTGCTATATTTTTCTATATGAATCTTTGTGAATGCTGTGATATTAGAGAGGTTTTAGTTTATGATGTATATGCAATTTCCATGTATTTTCTTTCAAGTACTAATTTGAAAATTTTATGTCATAAATATAACTTCACTTTTATACTGGCATTCTAGATTTAAGAAATGCTTGTAAAATGGATGCCATATATAACCTGTGATGATAAATGATCCAACGGCTTCAACACATGCAAAAATGAAAAGTTCGTGAAATTAGGTGAAAAAAGTGAAGGATGGTGGAGCAGAGGCGGCAAGTGTTCTCTGTGGATTTACTGGAGAGACAAGCTGCGAAGGGGCGGGGTGTAATTACGTGTATGGCCGCTGGAAATGACGTCATTGTGTTGGGAACAAGCAAGGGTTGGGTCATTCGCCATGATTTTGGAGTCGGTGATTCTTTTGGTGCGTTTTTTATTTTTCATTTTAGTTAAATAGTTTATTATCTGAATTCTTTTTTGATGTTCTTATATCATGCCTGAATTTTGAAGCTATTCGTGGTCCCTGCTCTTTATGTAGTGTGTGTTGGGGAAAGCAATTTATTTCTAGGACAGTGGATGTGAACATCGTTGTGTTCTCTCGACTTGATCAGTATTCAATCGCTCAATATGTGTGTGCACAGTTGTATGCACCTGTTGTTATTATTGTATAAAAATGCAAATTTGTAGCCTCAATTGACTTAGCATTGTGTCCGACTTCTGTTTTTAGATTCACAAAGGATATATTTAACAGCTTTTTGATTAAGAAATGTTAGAACATTTATATTCTCTTTTTGGATCATCTTCCGTAGATATTGATCTCTCTGCTGGTAGACCTGGGGAACAGTCAATCCACAAGGTTTTTGTTGACCCTGGAGGTAAACACTGTATTGCTACTGTAGTTGGCGGTGGAACTTCTGATACATTTTACACGCACGCAAAGTGGGCTAAGCCTCGCATTTTGAGCAAGCTGAAAGGTCTAGTCGTGAATTCTGTTGCCTGGAATAAGCAGCTAATCACAGAAGGTTAAATAGTTGTGCCCTTTCATGCCTTGTTTTGTTATGTTTGTCTCTTTTGGAAATTTGAGCAATATCTCGTGCATTTGCATTTGATTTGTTTGAACAGCTTCCACGAGGGAATTTATTATTGGTACAGACAATGGCCAGCTTCATGAAGTTGCTGTAGATGAGAAGGATAAGAGGGAAAAATACATCAATTTTTTATTTGAACTGAGTGAACTTCCTGAAGCTTTCACTGGTTTGCAGGTCCTATGCCTTTTCAACTCTTCTCCTATCATCACTCCTTTTCCTCCCCGATTACCTCATTGCCCTAGTTATTCAGTTGCTGTTAATTTGAACCTAAAGTGAAATTTCGTAAGCATAATATTTGTATGTGGATATTAAATTGTCAAACCAGTGCTTAAGTAAGAATTCTTGATGTTCACATACATCTTAAGTCATATTCTAATTTCTACATATTTTTGATACTCGAAGTTCCTGGAAGCAATTAAAATGAGGTAACTCAGATGGTGCTTTGAAGTTTCTAGCATCAAATAAATCATGTGTTGTTTTCTAAATTAATACTACTAGCATAGTTGTTTGAGGCGCAAGGCGAGGCGAGGCGACGAGGGCGAGCCTTGCCTCAAGGCGAGGCGAGGCGAGGCGAGGCGAAAAGCGCGGGCTTTTTGGGGATAAAGCGCATGTATATGAATTTTTCAATATATATCAAATTATCAACAATAATTATAGAATTCAAGACTTTTAAAGACACTATAATAAACATATTTATCATGCAACATTCCAAAAACCAAATTCATAACTCAAAATAAATTTAAAGTTGCAATAGTCAAATACAAAATAGGGTTAGGGTTAGGGTTTTGAATTTCAACCCTTTTAGAGAGAGAAATCGGGGAGAGAGAATTTGTTGTTGCAAAATATGAATTTTATTGAAGTCAAATTAAGTTATTGACTTCAATTTAAAAAAAAAAAAAAAAAAAAACGTTTCCCCCGAAAAGCCCCGCCTTGGTGCGCCTCAAGGCGAGGCTATGGCGTCCAAGGCCTGGCCTTGGGCGCGCCTTTTGGTAACAAGCATGGCGAGGCGAGGCGAGGCGACGAGGGCTCGCCTCGCCTCGCCATGGGCAATGGCGCGCGCCTTGAGCGCTTTCTATAACTATGACTACTAGATTTAAATAGATGATTTAAGTGGAGTTCAGTATGTGTTGCACTTTATGTGGATGGCATTGTTCTTACATTTTGATACTCTGTTTAATTGGAACAGAAAGGTGGGTGATTCTAAATAGTCCATTTTTGGGTTGTTGTTTTATTTATTTATTCTACACTGTTCTTGCTTATGGTATCATGCAGATGCGCAGGTGTGATAACTCATGAGATCACAAAGCATTTATTGTAATATCATTAGGAAATTTTCTTTTTCCTCTCTTTGAGTTCTTCTTCTATCTTGGTAGATGTTACTCTTTGTTCTCATCATCTATGGCATCTCATGAGCTTATTATGTCCAATTTGCAGATGGAAACAGCCATCATGAACAATGGGACTAGATATTATGTGATGGCAGTTACTCCCACCCGCCTTTATTCTTTCACGGGAATAGGTTCATTGGAAGTAAGTTTAAATTGACATTGCTGCTTCTTTCTGCTTTTTAATATTACAGTCTTCAGTTCGGAAGTTGAAATCACGCCTTAACTTATATTCAACCTATGAATATTCTTTAAAATCATTTCCTACAACGGAACAGTTTTGTCTATAACTTTTGCTGTTGAGACCAATTGTATAATGTGGCTTTTCACAATTATTCACCAGTGCAGGGCCCTATTTATCTTCCATCAGGTTTCTTAATTGGTAATTAAAGACATGTTATGTTTAGCAAATTGCCTTGACAACGGTATCTTTATTGAGAACTTGTATGCTAGTATCAAATATAACTTTTACCACTAGGGACAATTGAGTACTTGCTTTTTTTCCTTTTCCTTTACTTTTCTCAAGGAAACAAAGTGCAATAATATAAAGAAATATGCCCACCTTGGAATTATATAATCTGATTAATCTCAGTTACATTGAAAATCTTGGCACACTTCCTTGTTTTAAAATGCTAAACCCACCAATTATTAGGTTATTGAATTTACAAGACATTGACACAACCATATTATAGTAAATACAATTTCTTTTTGTATCACATGTGTTTGCTTTAGTACTTTTGCCTAGTATATTACATAATATCTTTGTTGTTTTCTCCCCTACTAGTGAAAATATTTTTTCCCGTTGTATTTATGGAAATTTCTGTTATAATTGCTCCTTTAAATAATCCTTGGGCAATAATCTTATGACGTTATTGTTCATATTCTTCCTACAGTCTGTTTTTGCTAGCTATGCAGAACGTGCGGTTCGCTTCATGGAACTTCCTGGTGAAATCCCAAATAGGCAAGTGAATGCAGGCCACTTTGAATTGAAACCCCTGACATTGAAATATTACTTGAACTTGTTGATTAATATTTCTGCGCGCAAAAAGATGTTTGAATTTAAGAATAGGTCCATCAGTTTGGCTCTTGGAAGTCTGTCCATGTCCCTGACCCAAAATATTTAGCTCCAACTGCCCAACAATAATGGTTCATGTCTTCCTATAATTTGGGGATGCTGTCTGACTGTCCAGCTGAAGCGAAAAATATTCGAACTATATGCTGGCGTCATTTTATATCTGATACTACAGAAAAAAAGACTCCATTTGTAATAGCATTATGTGTAAATAGAGAGGTATTTGAGCATTTTGTTAAGCCTTGAGGGGTATGGATAGAGAGACATTAACTCAGTCCTTAAGTAAACTTTATATTAACTTCCTTAAATAAACAAGTGGTGCTATTACTTTCTGTTCTGAAGGTGCAACCAGTAACTTTTGATGAAGTTACAGTGATAGAGTTAATTTCCTTTTTCTTTTGCTTATCTGAATATGAAGTAATGGTTAAGCATTCATATGTTGCTTTTATATAAATTAAGTCTAATGGGGGTGACAATTAGGCTTATTATCAATATGCACAAGCATTTTACATGCTTTTATGAGAAGTGAAGGTGACCATTATTGTCCACTTCTTGCAGTGAGCTGCATTTTTTCATTAAACAGAGAAGGGCAATACATTTTGCATGGCTATCCGGAGCAGGAATCTATCATGGTGGCCTTAATTTTGGAGCACAGCACAGGTAATGAATTGGACCATTGACCTTTTCATGTGATTTACTACATGACAAACTCTCCTATTCCTATATAATAAAATTTTGGAGATTTGTGTTAGTTCACCAGATGGGGATGAAAACTTTGTGGAAAACAAAGCTCTCTTGGATTATGCAAAACTAGGTGAAGGGGTTCTGGTCAAACCTAGTTCCTTGGCAGTGTCTGAGTTCCATTTTCTTCTTCTAGTTGGGAACAAGGTTAAGGTGTGTGCACGGTTGTTCATATTAATAACTGCAATTGGTGTTATGCATTGACCTGCTGAAGTATGATAACATCCCTGTAGAAATAAGCACAAATATTATGATCGAGTGTGCAACTTAGACTCTGCCCTAGTCAAGCATTTACAAAATTTCTCAATGAAGATTCTAAGAATAATGGAAGCACAAATATTCTGGAAAGCAAACAGATTGCTGGAGTTTTTTAATAATACTTTCTGGAATATTCAATGCTTAATTTTTTATTTGTCTTTTCGATATGAAATCCATGAAGCACAAATCACAATGAGTCAAAGGCAACGTATCAGCTTTTCTGTGTTTCTCATGTCCTTAAGTATGTTTGGCCCTTGTGTTCTAGTAAGGAAAAGGAGAAAATATGTACAAAAAATAAAGCAAGATTTTTCATCTGATGCAAGGTTTCTCTTAGTGTTTTCCTCACCTCACTAAGATTGTTATTTTGTTAAGTAGTCTTTAGAAAATTGAACAATACCCATGAAATGTACAGAGGTTAATTAAAGACTTCATCTCATTACTAAAAGTATATTCTCTGAGACACAGGTATGTTTTCAGATTTTTGAAAAGCTGAGACTGCCATTTTACAAGTTCCTTGTGAACTAACAACTGTGAACTATTTTTATATGTTTATATCTGATTTTTTTTTCTTTTTCATTTTTATGAAGTGCATCATGATAAGAGTTCCGTTCCTGAGTAACAAATTATTCTGCTTTTTCTCTTACTTTTTGTAGGTTGTAAATCGAATTAGTGAACAGATCGTTGAGGAGCTTTATTTCAATCAATCTCCAGATGCAGTTTCAAGGGGTGTTCTTGGTTTATGCAGTGATGCTTCTGCTGGGCTTTTCTATGCATATGACCAGAACTCCATCTTTCAGGTGCATCTTTGTAACTTATTTGATATCGCTGTTATGTTCCAGTCATACACCACTCTTCTGATTCTCTGATATGAAAATATTAATTTAGGTATCTGTGAACGATGAAGGTCGAGACATGTGGAAAGTCTATTTAGACTTAAAGGAATATGCTGTGGCTTTGGCAAGTTGTCGTGATGCTCTCCAAAGAGATCAAGTTTATCTGGTGCAGGTTGATAATTATTTTGATGTTATTTATATTTATTTTATTCCATAGCTCCGTGGACTATTCGGTAATTGATCGTAAACATCTACATTTACAGCTTCATCTTACTTTTACGGGCATCTTTATGACAGATACATTGTGTTGCAGGCTGAAGATGCTTTTACTGCGAAAGATTTTGTCAGAGCAGCTTCCTTTTATGCAAAGGTCATTTAACTTAACTCATATGGCTGATGCTACATCCATGTATAAAACATGTATTTCTGACAATTTAAAAACTGTCATTGCAAATGCGCATGGATCAGAGAACCTTTATTAACTTAGAAATGGCATCAGAACAGGTTATGGAAACGCAGCACATTATTTGGTTTTACGTTTCTGGTTGTTTAACTGAATTTACATTGTGATAACTAAAATCGGAGGTGGCTCGCAATACTTACTATCCCCCACAATTGTTTTACTTTGGTAATTGTTCAGATTTCATCAATATGAACATCTATGATTAAAAAAGTCGAAATCTGTACATGCAATTTATTTGTCTCTCCTATGAGTGCTATCACTATTTCATGCAGCTTAGCTCTTGCAGGGCTTACATATTACTTTAAAAGAATATGCATTCAGATGTACGATAGTGAGTGTTAGCAGTGATATTTAATATTCTCTTAATTATTAATGTGATTGGAAAAGGAGAAAGAGGTCTAAATGTATTAGGAAGTTTGAAGAGTCAAAATAAGCTGTAATTCTTAACCAATCATGAGTTTACTTTGTCTAATTAGTAATTTTTCCTGGATATTTTTGTGCAAGACTTTCTAGTGGTTTTTGGTATCCACTAACGGACTGGGCTTGTCACCTTTGATCATAAAAGAAATCTCTAGACAACCATATCTTTTATTTTGTTTTAACCCAAAAATGAGGGCAACAAGTTTTGTCTAGAAGCGACTGATTATTTGATTTCTTGTTAGCATGTTATAAATGTGTGTGGGTGTGCAGCGTTCAGTTCCGAACCAGAAATCATGGAATTTCCATCTCAGAAGTTATCTCCTCTTTTACTACTAGACCTGGATTGCCATAGACACCCTATCATCCTACAGACTACCAATTAATAAAACTACTTACTGTATATTTACATAGTTCCTATCATCCTATTTGCGGTTATACTGTTTGATAGTAGAATTCAACCTTTAATATGCAATTTAAATATAACCATTTTGAAATAGTTTTGGGCGGAACTGTTTTTTTCTGGCGGGATAAGGATAACTGTTAGAGGAGTAATTGTCACTTTTAATTGCCAGATATGGTGGTACTGGAATTCACCTTGGAGAAATGTGTTGAAGATGTTGATGTAGCATTAAGTTCTTTGGTTGAACTAAGAGGAGCCTTTAAATTGTTCATTTGCTTGAAATATTTTCTTTTGTGTTCTGTCTGGTCGAATATTAGGTGGGAAACCATTATACAGGTGAGTAGGGACTTTCATTGAACTTTTCACCTGAGTAACTTGTTGGAATTATTATTATTCATCTACTCTATTCTGCTCCACCTTACTCTTGGTAATAGGTATTCAACTTCCTGGAATGATCTTATTAAAATAGAGAAAAGGATAAGTGTACCTATTTATTATTGACAGATGAGGATGTTCTCTTAACTCCTCTAACTGCATTTTGCTGCAGATTAACTTCGTCTTGTCTTTTGAAGAGATTACTTTGAAGTTTATTAGCATAGGCGAACAGGTAAAAGCAATACCTTTCACATATTGATAGAAATTCAAAGCAGTTATTTCTTAATAAGTTTGCATTTATTAGTGATGCCACATGCTAGTTAGCTTAGCAGTTTGTTCAATTGCGCAGGATGCTTTAATGACTTTTTTGCTGCGGAGACTTGATAATTTTTCAAAGGATGACAAATGCCAAATCACAATGATTTCCACATGGGCAACTGAGTTATATTTAGATAAGGTGTGCCTGCATCTTGGGCTTGCTGATTTCTGGACAGTAAATTTCTTTCTAAAAAGTCGTTTGAAAGAGCAAAGTTCTGCTCTAATGAAGCAGACCATGGTTCACTTTTTTGTCAGAAAGAATTATTACACTTGATTCTAAATTGGCAGTCATATAATTGTTATATTTGAGACTTGTTTTAGTTCGATCTCTTCTTGTGCCTGTGCTCAAATTATCCTATTTGGGATGTTTATGAAAATCAAATCTATTTCTATAATCCCAATAGTTTATCAGGACTAATAAATCATATGGTAATGAACTTGAGATTTTCATGCTATTGAATGACCACCTCATATGGAATCTTCTTGTTCTTTGAAATTCCAGAGTTGCCTTCAAGTATTAACCCTTAATATTACCTTCCGGGACAATTCAGATAGGTCCCTTCTGAATCCGCTTCATGGTAACAACATGATCTTGTTGTGGAGCCGCTTCGAGGGGATGATGTAAACCTATTTCAGAACATTCTTGAAGTGGCTTTGCAACTAGACGATGGGGTTCTTGCCCCAAAGCAAATCCAAAAGGGACCTGTATGAATCCGTATTATTCCTCTCGATTACCAGGTAATTGACGTGTTACTGCTTGAAGATGATGGTTGGAGTTCCGCATGAATAACAAGATTCTAGCTGAGGCGGCCTTTCAATATGATATCACACCAAGAGGAGGTCATGAATTCCCTAATTGTAACCCATTATGAATAGAGTTTCATGTGCTAGGCTATAAAAAAAAGTTTACCACATTCATGTGAAAGGGCGTGTTAGAGACACTAATCCTGTATGTACGTGCTTAAGCTTTTCAGATAAAGTGGTCATTCACTACATGCTAATTGTCGAAAACATACTTGCAGAGAATTTGATTGGCAATTATGTAAAATAGCTTCTTCTATGCTAATTGTAGTAGAATAATAAGCTATAAGGATGCTGATCCTACTTAAACTTTCTTCTGCATATGTTGGCCTAGGATCACTAGAAAGAAGAAATAGACAAAACAAAAGGAATTCTTTATATTAGTTTGGCTTTTCCCGGTTAATTGCTTTTGCCAATATTATGTTATTATACAATTCATACTTTATTGAGACCTTAGTTTGATCTTGTCATATCAGTCATAGAGATTATCTATATGTCAGCCTAACAATCATTCTGGTGGAAGATTTCTTGTTTATCCTTGTGATACCAGTTTTTGGTGTTCGTGTTTTCATTTGCTGTGTTCTGTTGCTTTATTATCAGATTAATCGACTACTTTTGGAAGATGATGTTGTCTCCGGCAGTGCTAGTTCAGTGTACCAATCAATCATCGCGGAGTTTCTCGCCTTTTTGAGTGACAGCAAGGATGTATTGGATGAGGCTACCACCATGAAACTTCTAGAAAGGTTTTTCCTTTTGTTCATATTGCACATTTCTCTTGGAAATAAACATTTTTTGTTGATTTCCTTGTGTTCAGCGCATTATAATGAAATGGAACATATTATCTAAAGCTCTACTGCAATTTAAGTTTCTATCACACTCATCTTTGAAATAATGTAATGTGACCTCAATTGATATTTGGGTTAAGATTAGTTGTACAAAAAATAGAAACTTAATATTTGATGCATTTCTATTTTTGGTTTTACAAGAAGCATAATCAATTCCCCTAGAATACAATTACTATATCTCTATCATGTCTATTATGGGATCTTGCAGCTATGGTAGAGTTGATGAATTGGTGTTCTTTGCCAGTCTCAAGGAGAAATATGAGATTGTGGTTCATCATTATATTCAGGTGCCTTTTCTTTTGGTCTTTTTATAATGCTAATGTTATTTAGTATTTTTTAATACTTCAACTTCTTATATTCCCATGGCTATTAACTGGACAATTTCCCTTGCCATCACTGGGGGCTCGATTAAGTATGGTTAATTTCAGTGTCGTAACATTACTTTGACCTGCAATTATCTCTTCATCACTTCCCAGTTTCATGCATGTTTCTTCAAACTATACGCCACCTCTTTCTATGTTTGTCAATTTCTATTTGCAAAGCTGTTTTTAGCCATTGACAACATGAAGTAAGAATCCAAGCTTACATATGATGTTTGGCTTTTTTTTCATGGTATAAGAGCGCTACGTTGCGTATGTTTTGGTGAAGAGATTCGTAGGGAAAAGGAAACAATTGACACCATTTACAGTCATACAAGAACTACCATTTCTTGTTAACTGGTTTATTTAATTTTTAAGTGTAATGAACTTTTTAGCTGATGAAATCACCCACCCCCTCCCCCACCCGTAAAATTGGGCAAGAGAACTTATATAGTGTAACTTTCACATTCATGTAATGATTTCATTCTTTAAATTAGATAAAATTCCTATTGACACTGCTACCTACGCCTGGTGCTGGGGCAAAAGTTGACAAATAAACCATTTATCTGGCTTAAACTGAACTTGTTTGTGTGCATCGGAACATTTTCTTGTACTTTTGCATCGTAAGACCCTCTGTTACTTGTGAAAGAGAATCCATATCATTATTTTCATGTGAAGAGTCAACCCCAGCTTTATCTTACTGGTCTCTTTCATTGTTATGAGTAGTAATGTTAAACAGTGTTGATTTTTTTGTTATTTGCGAATCAAGTTTGATTTTTATATAGCTAGGAGAAGCAAAGAAAGCACTGCGAGTTCTTCAGAAGCCCAATGTTCCAATAGAACTTCAGGTATGAATTTATGGATATGGAGGATAAACTTTTCTAGCCTTCTATCATCAATGTGCATTAGAAGTGATGTAACCTCCTTCCTTCTTTTCATGGAGTTGCTTATATTCTTTGATAAATACTATGCTGTGGCTTTGTTCAGAATATGAATACTATTGAAAATTCTCTTCTTGTGCAGTACAAGTTTGCCCCAGATCTTATCATGCTAGATGCATATGAAACTGTTGAATCTTGGATGACAACAAAAGACTTGAACCCAAGAAAGCTCATTCCTGCAATGATGCGTTATTCAAGTGAACCACATGCTAAGTAATGTGTATCTATATTCTCTTTTATTGTATGATACAACTTTTCTGTTTCTTCATAAAAAAATCTCTTTGTATATTCCTCTCACAACCTTCAATAGATAAGTTATAGTTTCGCTGGTTGCTCCTTTGATTATACAGTGGGACAGGTACCGTGCATTTTTTAGCTTGTCTATTTAGTCAAATTGTGTATGAGTTTATTGAAGCTAAATCTTCATTGGGATCTTGAATTGATCATCAAGGACTTTTTAATGATTTGGATCTTCTTATATTGCTTGTGGGAATAAATTGAACGCATAAAGGATACTGCACGTAAAATTGATGCATCATTGGATGATAAAAAATATAAAACTACAATATGAACTTCATATAACCGAATGGTCTGATAGAGGTCAATTTTTTCTGGTAACAATGAAATTTTTTGAAACAATGGAGGAGGAAAGATTAAGATTATTACTAGGCAAAAAGAGCAGTACTACCTTGTAGCTTGATCGCATAAGTTGAATGCTTGATAAGACATTACAGTGCTGCTTACCCAATGCTTTGGTAAAATCAATTAAGCTGATTGATTGCTCAAGTTTTATTTTGCTGTATTATTCTTAATGAGGAAGTTGCAAATGCTATGGTATCAACTAATTTGTTATTAGTTAGTCATTAACACTGGCTTTGAAATGGGTAGTTAAAAAAATTGATTATTGTGGTTCTGATGATTAAGGTTGTGTTGGCTTTTTTGGTGAAGATGTTTGTGCTCAATGAAAATATTTTGTTGTAATGCATCTACAGGAATGAAACTCATGAAGTTATCAAATATTTGGAGTACTGTGTACATCGTTTGCAGAATGAGGATCCTGGTGTTCACAATTTATTGCTTTCTTTGTATGCCAAGCAGGTTGGTTTGCTTAATAAAATATCAGTAACTACTCTTAAATTTTTTGAACTGTACCGCTTCTCGACGTATACGATATGGTGCAAATGTTTCCTTAAGACAATCTTGTCATTGTATTTATTAGAAAACTTTAAATTGAGGGTAATCAAATAGAATTGGCAAGTCTCTAGTAGTCCAGGTATGGAACCTTTAGTAGTCCCTAATATGAGTAATATTTTGTGCATCTACACTTTGCCGTTTACATTTTATTTTCTGTGATAACTGCCTAATTTACAAAAACAAGCACCCGCTTAAGCTAGGCAACTCTCAGACCTTTAAAAAGGTTAACACTGTTTCTCATTTTCTTCTAAATAATGTTAAACTTTAAATATGTATTCTTTGCCCCAATTTGGTTGGTATAATTATCATTTTTTTCGTTTGAAGATCGTTTCGCTGCTAAATATAAAGATATTTGCGTTAAACTGTGTGTCTACACTCATATTTGTATTTCATCTTTCATAATAATTTCTTTATTTTCCTTAATGGACATTTTGCTCTAGTTGTGGAAATTTGTTGTGATGTGATGAGACAGCGTGCAAAAGAACCTTTCATGTGCATCTGATCGTATATTATAATTCTTATGTACTGATTCGCAGAAAGGAATATGGTTGAAGATTCTATACTTTTTGTGAATCTAATTGTTAGGCTTCTCTCTGCTTTCTTTAGGAGGATGAGAGCACTCTTCTGCGTTTCCTGCAATGCAAGTTCGGAAAGGGGCAAGCACATGGCGGTCCTGAATTCTTCTATGATCCAAAATATGCATTGCGTCTTTGCCTCAAGGAAAAGCGAATGCGCGCCTGTGTCCATATTTATAGTATGATGTCTATGCATGAAGAAGCCGTTGCTCTTGCATTACAGGTGATACTTTCTTGCTGATAATTTGGGTGACTGATCTTTATAATCATGTGTATGATTTTTTTAGTTTCTCATGATAGTCACGCTCGAATTATAAGTCTGTGTTCGATAATTGTGTCCCTGGAATATTTATGCACTATAAACCTTGTTTCTGTGTACACAACAAGGTGTTCTGCAACAAATGATTTCTGAGTGTCTCTTTGTGCTATCTCGATATTTGTTTAGGATGAAGTGCTTGTATTACATTTCTGTTCAATTATTAGCTGAGCTGAACTTCTGATATCAATGATACCTAAGTGCTGCATATATGTTTCTTAAATGCTCATCCTGCTTCAGAAGTCATTTTATTGACAGGTTGATCCAGAGCTTGCTATGGCGGAGGCTGATAAGGTTGAAGATGATGAAGACTTGAGGAAGAAACTTTGGCTTATGGTTGCCAAACATGTCATTGAACAAGAGAAGGGAACAAAGAGGGAGAACATCCGGAAGGCAATAGCTTTTCTCAAGGAAACTGATGGACTTCTGAAGATTGAAGATATCTTACCTTTCTTTCCAGATTTTGCATTAATTGATGATTTCAAGGTTTGTTCCCTTGCTTTGGTTTCTCATTCAAGATAAGATGATGTTTATCTGTCATAATTTGGTCTGCTTTTGGTTAACTTCTTCTATTGATTGTTATTTTTGCATTTTTACCAATCTAAAAGGCGCCAGAGAGCAATCGCGAAATTGATCCCTCCTTTATTTCATTTCACTGTTAACTGTTAACTGTCCTTTCTTGACTATCTCTATAAATAATTGTAGGAAGCAATTTGCTCTTCCCTGGAGGATTACAATGAGCAAATTGAAAAACTCAAACAGGAGATGAATGATGCTACCCACGGTGCAGACAACATAAGGAATGATATTAGTGCACTTGCACAACGATTTGCTATTATTAAGCGGGACGAGGAATGTGGGGTAATGATCTGATGATTTCGTTCCCATAAACTTTGAAATTGTTAAACTAGATGTCTAGATGGCTAGCATGAGCATAATGCTTGAATTGTCCGTACTTGTGTGTGATTTCTTATCTTACGGCAGCAGATCTAGCCTCTTCAGTTTCCTGCCTTCAATAATATCACATACTTATTGCAGGTTATATATTTGGATACTTTCTTCTCATGTTTAGATTCTCATCCTTGGTGATATTCAGGTTTGTTGGAAAAAAATATTAAACTTGGCTGATGATTACCGGAAAGCTACGGCCTATACATCAGTCGGATCAATGGCTCCTTTCTATGTTTTTCCATGTGGACATTCCTTCCATGCACATTGCCTGATTGCCCATGTGACTAGATGCACGAGTGAAGCTCAAGTAAGTTCAGGATGCGTAGGCTACTCTTGCCACTTGCTAAATGCCTTTGCTTAAAATTTTTAATTTGCATTTAGAAGGATATGGAAATTTATTTAATTTATTTGATCTGAGGCTCCGGTATTCTTTATTTGAGTTATGGGACAATTTTTGCCATTAAACTTGGTAAACTCCCAATTCATGAGATTTGTCACATGTCATTGACATGAAATTTCCTCAGCTATGAAAATCTATGGAGGAAGGTAGTGATCAATTAGACAGCATAGTTAATTTGTAACTCTGAACTGGATTGTGAGCCTGCAGACATCAGCTATCTCATTTTTGTCAGTGTTTATGTGCCAATCAAGTTGGTACAGATTTGTGTAAATGAGTTTGTGGAATGCTTTACAGAGATTAAGAAACCCTCACTAGAATCATGCATGTGTATTAAGAAAAATGAGCTGACAGTCAACTCCAAGAGATCTTCATGACAGTTAGGTTTTTAACTCATCTCATGAAAGATGGATTTTGAATAGCTTCTCTGTCATGTAACTTTAGAAGTTATAAGTTACAAGTTCTATAAATTTTCAATTATGGTTTGACAGTTTAAATGAATGTATGCCTTTATTGATCACTGCAATTTTGTGCCACCAATATTTTTATTCTCCATGATTTACAGGCTGAATATATACTGGATTTGCAAAAGCAGCTGACTTTACTGGGCAATGAACCTAGAAAGGAAATGAATGGTGGCGTAACAGAAGCAGAACCGATAACGAGCATGACTCCTGCTGATAAGGTCTGAATTTTTCTGAGACCATTGTATGGCTAAGAAATCCAATAAAAATGGTAAAATTAATTTTTTTTAATCTTCATATCAATTTTCATCGGTCAGCTTAAAAATAAATTATTTAAAAGTGAACTTCCTTGATATCTTTACAAAAATCTGAAAGGTATGATGACTTTCCGCATATGTTTCCCTTTCCATTACTGAAAATTTAAAAAGATGAATGAATTTAAACAATTAAATTTTTCTTGCTTACATAACTAGGGGACTCATTCTCCATGTGCTCCCAAAGTTTGAATAAACCCAGTATGTGTGATAGTAATGTAACTTTTGAGGTAAAATTTTATGCAGATCCGATCACAGTTGGATGATGCCATAGCAAGTGAATGCCCATTTTGTGGTGATCTTATGATCCGCGAGATCTCATTGCCTTTCATCCTCCTGGAGGAAACAGATGAGATTAAATCGTGGGAAATAAAGCCACTTAACATTGGAAATCAGAAGAGCATATCATTAATTGGGTGATTATATCATTATGCATGAACTTTCAGGAGCTGGCGACCTCTTAAGGTGCTACCATTTTGTCATGTATGTAGAGAGGTACTTTGAAGTTGGGTCCAAACAATTGTCTTTGTCTCATGACTTGCTCAAGGATATCATTTGATGATGGTGATGTGTAAATACTTCATTTCTTACATTTGTCTTCGTGTTGTTTATTCTTTTGTATATCTCGTAAGGTGCATGTTTGATATTGCAGTGTTGTTTTTGTTATAGATTCTTGAAACAAATGTAAACCCAGGCCCATATGCATCGAGGTACATTTGTTGTATTTGACACACTATTGAGTGTTTTTTTATTTTATTTTTCTGTAATGGATCTGTAAAATTTAGTTTAGACATTTGAAATCATTGAATAAACGGATAAACATCAGAGAGAAACAATAGAGCTAATGCCAATTTTTCATGGGAAAATGCATAATGTTCAATTTACCTCATTATTTGAAGAAAAAAAACTTTATCTCTCATACCTCCAATTTTTTTTTTTTAAGAGGGTAATTAACCTCCTTTAGTAGGAGAGCATAACTCACTCGCTGAAATTAAGAGTGAACATGCAAAATATTTTTGTAAGGGTAAAGTGCGAACATTTTTCGTAATACATGTGATCAATTGCCACATTTATCATAACACGCGATGTGAAATGCTACATTAATCATAACACGAGGGGTAAGAGATACATGTAAGAGGGGTAGGTTTGTCATTTTGTAATTTTTCAAGTTAAAAAACATCAGGGAGACAGTGTGATACTTCTTTTTAAGATTATAGGAAGTAAAATGTTCTTTTTTAAATTACATGGAGATAAATTAAATATTATTCAAATCACATAGGTAAATTGTCATTTACAAAAAATATGTAGTGTATCCACACATTGCGTTGTTTTCACGAGCTCCTGAATAGATCACTTGAGCCGTTGTGCGGCTGTCTATCCATTCAGCAAACTCACACTTTTTTATAAACAAATTTCAAGTTAAATCAATGGATATTGAAAATTAGGTTTCACGGTCATTGTTTTTGCGTGGAGATCATTAGGCGTGCTACTGAATTTAGTTCAAAGCCAACGCCATTGAAATAATCAAATAAATACTGTGCTGTATAATTTTACGGACATCATTAATTGTGAAAGAATATAATTCAAGGCCAATTCCAGTGAAACCCAAAAATGATTTGCAGTATAGTTTTTACTTGATTAGTGATATTACAACGAGTTATCTGCACTATAAATGAGATAATGCAGATCAAATTGGAAAACAAAAATCATATTAACATAGGAGAATGAATCAAATGGGAAGTTATCTGATGTTATATTTTTCATCAAATATCAAGATGTAAGGATCTCATAAAATACTGTTAGAAGTTCTAGGAATTGCTAATTTCTCAGCTTAACCCGTTTAAAACAGCCTGTGTGCATCCAATAAAGTCCCGTTGGCAATCAATGTTAAAAGAGTGCGTTGATGAACACTGAAACAGAGTCATCTATGAGTAATAAACTGTACAGTGTTATTTACATTAGGCATAGTGCAAAAGCAAGCTGTTTCCGGCAGCACAGGCAATCAAATTGGTAGTTGGATGCCAGGCCAGATGCAGCAACTTTGAGTTGAAATCATAAGAAAACTCGTTACTTACTGTACTGGGTTTATCGTGTCCTGAAGAGGCAATAAGACACATTAAGGGGATACGGAAAAGGGAGAAAAGTATAAGTATGATGACATGAGCATCTACCATGTCGGTAAAACCCCCTAGACAAGCTGCTCAAAGATGATCTTCGGGGTCTCGTAGT
The DNA here is from genome assembly GCA_030819805.1 of Penstemon newberryi var. newberryi. NCBI lineage: Eukaryota > Viridiplantae > Streptophyta > Magnoliopsida > Lamiales > Plantaginaceae > Penstemon > Penstemon newberryi. The sequence continues at coordinate 4,345,156 of JAUALY010000008.1, forward strand.
GGTTTGGAAGTGTGGCTTCCTACAATTAAAATTAGTCACGGTATTTCTCTATTTGATTAGTAAATTCAAATTTGTAATAAACCAAGCTGTACAAATAAGATGTATGGATACCTGTTCGGATTTTTACTGGCTTCGATGGTTACTCCTTCATCACCCCCAGTTCCATAAGAAAATACACGCAGAAGATTGCTACAAACAATAGGAATGTTAGAATGAGAATACACAAAAACTAAGACTGGCAAGCAACTGACTTTGATATGAATAGATACATTACAACTATAAGTGGAAGGACTAACCTATAAGATCCAGTTGCAAAGTTTAGTTGGTCTCCAGCAAGACAGCAGTCAAATTTATCAAAAATCGCATCATTATTATACAAATCGCACAACTGTGCATCATAATTTGGTGTGTCAGCCATAAATAAAGATGATAAAAGCTGTGAATACCCGTAAGTTATTGACTCAAAGAATGACCAAATTAAAACACCACTTCATTTATGATAAACAGAAAGTATTATTACCATTGCCACCACGCGTAATATAAACTTTGCTCACAAACAAAGAAGGCAGCTTTGCATCTTACATTATCATGTGATATAGAAATATCACATGTGACAAGCTTTGGACATGTGAAAGGAAACTATGCACAGCCAGGGTTTGACACAAGTTATGAATAGATATAGAAACATTGATAATAGAAGGTAGGGGAATGAATATCCATGAAGCTCATACTATCTTACTCAATTGAAATATAACCTGGAACAAATTCACTGCAACTATCTTACTCAATTGAAATATCACTTACAACACATTCCACTGCAACAGTCTTACTCAATTGAAATATCACTTGGAACAAATTTACTGCAATTATTTGCAACCCATGCAACTATAGCTACAACTTTATTATCGTTAAATTAGTTTTTTTAATAGTATCTTATTGCAAGGAAAAGCTCATCCTCAATAGATTTCAAGAAGTGCACCTACTACATTTAATATATACCTGAACAAAAAATACTACTCTTTAGATGTAAACTGGAACCTACTGAAGTTTACGTGGCTTTAATGTCTACTCGCAACTCACAAGAACTGATCTAAGTGGATAAAGATAGAATTGGAGCATATATTTCATGAAGCAAAAAGTATTGAACTCTAGAAATAGCAAAAGAAATGAGTAGTCCATATTAATATTTTATTAAATATTTCAAGAAGATCATGTAAGTCTGGAATTTTCACACACAATATTCTCACCTTGGGTCGTAGGTTCTCGTGAATCTTAAAGGTCGCTATTGGAGAGGCGTCCATATGCATATCCCATAGCTGAAAATGGAAACGGGAAGGTTGGAAAATAAAACCAAAAGAACAGAGTGTTTTGTTCAACTGCATCAGTTTCAGCAATAAATGATGGAAGGAAATTATAGATGTGAAAAATAAAACATACTCGATTCAAATGCACCTGAATAAAAAGTAAAAAGTAACACAAGGGAACGTAAAGTTATCTGATAAATTAACTGAAATTTTCTAGTTCAATCAGGCAGTATTGATATGGGAAGGCCATAAGTTTATACCCCTAGTCATTAAAAGTCCATACCCGACAAGAGGAGTTTTGGTGACACTTCGAAAAGTGAAGTCAGAATGTTACAAATTTGAAAGAGGAACTGAATGTTCTGAGTACTAGATGGTGAAAGAATTGTCCCCGCATCATGCCCAATCAGAAATTATAGAATGTGGCAGAAGAAGTTAGTGTGCAAAATCAAAGCCGGTTACTTGAAACAAAACAAAATCTGACGAGAGACCTTCAAATTCATATAGTCGCGGCTTAAAATATGTCTTCCATCATTAGCAAACTTCATATCAGTTATTGAAGCAATGATCTCAGTGAAGAATGATTTCGGCCCATGGGATCCCTCATCTTTCAATCTAAGAAATAAACTTTTGATGTTATGGAAATGACAGTGTAAAAGTGGCGATGACAGAACATTTATGGTAGATAAGCTAAAACTCACATCCTTGCACTGTGATCACATAGAGCTGACTGTCTCATGTCTACAAGCCGAAGAAATCCCCTTGAACTGCTGTATGCCAGCAGATTACAGTGAAATGGATGGAATTCTGCTGATGTGATCACCTCTAAATAGAATTTCAGGAAGATCAGATCATTCCTTTCTTTGAATGGCAAGAATGTCAGAATACCACAATTAATATAACATCATAGTATATGCGTGTGTTTGTGAGAGAAATAAGTTTCTGTTACCTACTGCTGCTATTAACAACAATGATAAATATATACAAGCGGAATGAACATCTCAAAATTATATGTTTATACATTACGAAGTTATGAAATACATTAACTTGGCTCTACACCCATTTATTACAATCTACTAATCTCAAAACCAAAATAGCACACTGTTCACATGAAGTTTCAAGCAATATATTATGGAGACAACAGTAGTATCAAGAAACAAAAATATAAGGAAAGAAAAAGAAAATGGAAGTCAGCATTCCGGAAATGTAGTAGGAAAGGCATTTGAATTCTTATTTTGACATCTGTATGACTAAAGCGGGCATAAATGGAAGGATAAATACTAGGGAGGTCTTTGGTAATTGGTATTATTATGTAGGGGCATAACGTAGAACATAATATCAAATTATTACTGGATTTTCACTTGTGGCTGCTGACCCCACCGCTCTCATGGTAGCTTCACTCATGAACATCTTTTTCATTCTCATTAAACCAGTTCTACTTTTCGTGAACAGAATGCAATGCAAAAAAAAAAAAAAAAAAAAAAACGGACGTTACAAATAGAATGAAAGATAATGGAAATACTAATGGAACTTGAAGTCATGTAATGACAACAAAATTACCTATAAGGTCTTCCATATTTGTAGGCTTCATATCAACGATATTAAAGCACTGATTATTAACTTCAAGGTTCCACAAATTTATTCTTAGGTCATCTCCAGAAAGGAATGTCTCCCAATCACTGCAGAACAAATAGATAATCCAATTTTTGAGAACTTCTGTTACAATAATTTACACTATTAAACACTTGCATTCAACTTCAGAATAAAAGTTGATTGGTATTGGAGAAAAATAAACGAGAATATGTCTGAAACTTAACAGAACTTATTCTATTCGAATCTTATTTTTTCAGTTTGTTTGCGGACTAGGGTATTCAGGAAGGTATAGTTCCAAGAAAAAAGAACCAAACTGAATCTTGACAGACAGAAATATAATTATTAAGTAAGAAAAATCTATATACTTTACCTATTAACTGAGATAGAGTTGACATTGAATTCGTGAGCATGTGCATACACTTTTCGACATCTTGCAACAGTAGAGTCTGTGAAACATGATACCTGGATAGACCTTAATTAATGGCTAAGTCCAAGCAATCAAATAAGCATGCTATCGTTGAAAAGATCAGGCCATATTATAGATTGAAACTCTGCGGAGCGTATACCTTGTTATGTCCTCCATTATATGATTGTATGCCATTCTCCATGTACTCTGTCCATTCTAAAGAGTGATCACTAGCTGGTTTTTGCCCATTTTCACAACTCTTTTCAGCTAATAGTGAATTCTCTGAAGATATAGGCTGACTGGTATCGATTTCTTTGACTTTTTTACCTTTATGTTCCTTGACCTGACTTCGGGCACCCGTTAAGATAATCGTAGGAAAAGACACACAATACTAAATTTATATAAGGAATTGTGAAAATCTTTAATAAATACACGTCAACTTCCTGCTAGTTCAATCTGAACAAATTTCCTTCCCAGATTTGATTAAATTCTCACAACTAGACAATCCCCAAACCTGAATGGCAGAGCTAAATCTTATCAGTTTTTCCACACTGCTCATTAATGTGTAGTTAAACCTGTTAGAAGTAATAAATATTACTTGTTTCTCTTCTCTAACAACTTAAGCTAATTTAAGATTTTATATGAGTTGGACATTCAATATGGTATTAAAGTAGGTCCAAAAAGCGGCCATGTGTAATCTATGAGAAAAGTTTCACGTATGAGACTTGAGTTTTCACGTGAAGGGGTGTGCTAGAAGAAATAAATATTACTTAAAAGTCATTCCTCTGCCTCTGCAACAATTCAAGCTTTTAGATGAGTTTGACATTTAGAAAAAGATGACATGTACTAAGTCCACCAATTGAAAGAAATTTGTCAGAATTACAAATAGTAGATCATCATCATCTGTCACATGGATTTTCTGACATAACACTTTTACAAGTGCTACATAAAAATCTTGAATTCAATAACTACTTCCAATGATAACAAATCTCGTTGAAAGAGTATTATACCTGCCATAATTTTATAGTCTTATCGTTTGATGAAAGGACAAACAAGGATCCATTTGGCGTCGCACACCACCTGACATTATTGATCTTTTCTTCAATCTCAATACTCTTCAAATAATCAAACTGTAAGAAATTTCATAATCAAATATCTTCCATGTCCGTAATCACCACAAAAGATATATATATACCAATACTCTCTAAGAAAACCAGCTAGAGAAAATACCTCTGGCTCGTGACTTTGAAACTCAGTTTTATATTGAAACTTAGGATGCTTCGAAACAACACTATCAAGTCGCTCTAACTCCTTCCGCGAAGTACACCCCAGCAAGTTCTATAATACGAACGTCCAATCAACAGCATTAAGTTAATCAATAAAAAAGTACAATCAACAACACGAAATACTGAATGCGCATATGTAAAATTCGAAAATCCTTTGCATAACCTACAATTACTAAAACTAAAAGAGGAAGTTTTTGAAAAAGAAAGAAAAAAAAAAAAGAGTGGTGCAATTCTCACATTTTTATCACCGTTGTCTTCGAAAATGACAACGCGACCGCCTCGGTCGCCTACAGCGAGGTAATTTCCACTCTTGTCGAATTCAATTGCAGATATAATATCAACTACGATGAAAATCAACAAAATGAATAAACAAAAAGGAGTTGTAAAGCTTTACAATATCAAAAAGGTTGAGGTAAAATTACTATTTTGGACATCTTCTCCGGGGAGTTTATCGCCGAAGACTTGGGACAACTTCCACTCCGAAGTGGCGGGAGAAGACGAATAAGAGTCGGAGCTCAAGCTCGTAATCATGGCGCCTAAGACCTCAAAACGACGTTGTTAGGTACCAGGCCAGGAGCAATATCAGCTGCTCTGTGTGTGTGTGTGTGTGTGTGTGAGAGAGAGAGAGAGAGAGAGAGCGGTGGGGTGGGGGGGCTGGGGGGGGGGGGGGGGGTGGTGTTCCGTGGGGGTGTTTGCCGTTATCCACTACCCAAAAAAATTAGGAAATTACTAAATTTGTTCACTATAAATTAAGGAAATTTCTTATTTTATTGAGCATCAGTATTTAGCTTTGTGAACGATATATTATGCGACTTGAGTCGTACACCTACTTAATTTATAAAAGGAATCTGAACAATTGGTCAATTCAAATTAGTTTTTGGGAGACATTCACCACACATTTCTCTCACAATATTTATTTTAAACATAAAATGACATGCATTAGACATAAATTTAAAAGGAAATAAAAATATTTTGTAAAAATAATCTTCATTAAAAAACTAGACCATATAATATATGAAAATTTTGGTACCACTTGTTGAATACAGAATACTGAAATGATTTTCAAATATAGATTCTGGAAAACATTAAATTTTTGGAGTAAAATTTTATGGAATTACATGTTAGTAATTTGTCTATACGATTCGCAGTAATATACATTCATACGGAAATATTCAAAAGTAGGTGTTATACTTATTGATAAATTCCGACCTCACAAAAGAGGAGTGCGATTCTTGCATATTTTAATTAATTTCGACTTTCAACAACTATGAATGTTCAATTAATGCATTTTATTAATAGATTTGTTGGATAAATTTTATAAAAACAATAATAAATTGAATTAGTAAGATGGGAGATTGTACAACATAATTTAGACGTTGCATATAGTATTACAGAAGTTGTTAAATCAAGACCACAAATTGTTATGTAAGTTACTAGTGTGTCTTTTGAATTTAATATTTCAATTCTCACAATCAATAATATATTGTTGATCAGTTCGAAAAATGCCTTTGGCGTTATTTTTAACTGACAAAAAGTTTCATGTACTTTGTTATTGACAAAAAACTCTCTGTATTAACAAATTTAAGATATTTATCTCTTTTAAATGACGTAGTGTATTATAATCGCTCTAAGTCCAATAATTTTTGATAATTTGTTGGGAAAGTGAACCCCTAAATATTATTTTTATAAAATAAAATACAATTTTCACTTAAAGAAATTGCAATGACCACTTATAAACTTAAAAATTAATTGACAACAACGACCATGTTGTTCTAAAATATCAACAACAATCCTCCTGTGGTCAATTCCCAATTGTTGCTAGTAAAAGTATACAGGGAATATTTTTGTCAATAAAATGATACATGGGGTATTTTGCCCAAAACAAATTCCACGGACGAAACTAGTTCAGAAGCTGCCATCTGTGGCTTGTTCAGGACACTCAGCTTACTCAAATTTCTTACACCTGTGTTTTTATTTTTGTCTGGAACTTTTATTTATCATCCTATAATCAAATAAATCACTTCAGATGAAAAAACAAGAACAAGGAGCAGGTAGTGAAATATACAGATATGTCTCTTGCCAAAGTGAAGCAGATTGTCTTCTCCGACCCTGTTGTGGTTTTCAGGTCATCCCTCTCAGTCATCATTAATTAATTTTGATTGAGATAAGAGTTTTAATCTTTGGTATGGCCGTATTTGTGTGCAGTAAAACTTACTGTGGATATTGCAAGAGAGTTAAGCAGCTGCTTTCCCAGCTACAAGCAACTTACAAACTAATTGAGCTTGATGAGGAAAGTAAGTAGTAATAATTTACTGCATTATATAATTTAAATAACACATATGATCATATGATTCAAATCACTTTATATTTCAGTGTTCTATTTTGACACTTAGCATCCTGCTAATTGCACCCATAGGTGATGAGGAAAGTAAGTTAATTTTTTGTGTCTTGTTTTATAAGGTGATGGTGATGAAATGCAGACAGCTCTTGCAGAGTGGACGGGGCAGAGAACTGTACCAAATGTGTTTATCAATGCCAAACACATAGGTGGTTTTGATGGTAAGAATTAATTAATGTGAAAACAATTATATATACGAGTCATAAAGACTTTTCTGATATGCAATTTTTTTTTTTTTTTTTTGTCTTTGTTTATTGTTTGGTTGGTTGTAGCGGTGGCGGAGAAGCACGAGGAAGGCAAACTTGTTCCCCTGCTACAAGAAGCTGGTGCAATTCCAAAGCTTTCTACTCCAGTTGTAAATTAGTAGTAGTAATTAATTTGTGATGTAAATAAATAAATAACTTGTGTAAAGAATAAATAAATCAAAATATTAGAGAATTTTTATTTGAAGTGTAGTGGGCTGGATTGTTATTTGGGTAGAACCGAGTAGAGAAAAAGTAATATTTATGAACACGCCCAGTGGGACTCGAACCCACAATCGCCTGATTAGAAGTCAGACGCCTTATCCATTAGGCCATGGGCGCTTGTTGAAATTCTTTTACGAACAATAAATTTCTACTTTAAAATAAATAATCTGTTTTTTTCCTACAAGATTGATTTGTACAACAGTATACTTCTAAAATTTAGTACGCTATTAGGATTTATATATATGCTATTAATATTTACACAAAAAAATTCAAGAAGTCGTGTAAGTGGCTGGTCATATTTAACGACCATTTCTTTTTTCCAAGGAGAAATTATGTTATATCTGCATTTCTTCTTCTTTTTATCTATAAAAAAAAAAAAAAAAAAAAAAAATTCTTTTTATTTTTAAAGAAGAATTAATTTTATTTATCTATTGTCGGTTCTATTATATCTCTAACAGTTTAGCTCAATATACTTCAAGAAAATATATTGAAATTAATTACTTTAGTACAAATTTAATGAAGGAAAATATTAGAGGTGACAGAGATCATAATTTAACTTGTTGCTCTTTTAACAAATTTGGTGTTCCTACAATATTATATTATAGGAGAACAAAGCTTTATTGAAATGTCACTTGAGATATATCCAATGTCATAATCTTTCCCTTATTGATTAATAGTATTAGTATACAAGAATCAAATCTTTATTCAAATGTCACTTGAGGTATATATCCAAATGTCAGAATCTTTCTTATTGATTAATAGTTTACAAGAATCAAAGCTGTATTCAAATGTCTATATCAATGAGAAATATTCACGTTATAGTTTCTCTTATTGAGTAATTGTATACTATGACATGAGCAAATACAAAAGCAAAGCTGCCTACTTGAGATCAGTTTTACAGTTTGGAAAGAATATGTTTTCGACGAGAAGCTTTTATCGGGAGTTAGCGTGCTCTCTTCCAAGAATCTCAAACATCCGAAGTCATTTTTCTTTGCTGTTGGCTTTTATCTTGAACTATGCAAGTATGGGAGTATCCTTAAACTCTGCTTCTTTCACCTTCTGAAAGATACATTATAACAATAAATTGATAGATAGCTCTGTTAGCTTCTGCCCAAATGACAAAAACAACAACTTGATCCGACTTATCATCTTACTTACATTAGATATATCGATCCAAAGATCAAGCGTCTTGATTGCTTTCCCAGATGAATGCGTCTCACGAGCTAGGTCAACACCTTGAGCCAAATTGTTTACATTCCCACTAACCAAGAGTGCAGCTGCTGCATTTAGCACCTGTCCAATGCAACAAACAGTTTTTTGCGTGAAGATTTAGTGAACGTCTACACAATGTTTGGACCCAGAGAAAAGAGTGAAATGCACAAATACCCCTGATGCTTTGCATAATTAGTAGAAACCCCCAGTAATAAGATATTATTTCTTCATTGGCAAAACCCTCCTCCCATGTCGAAATACATATTTTGCAGGAAAAATGACAATTATACCCCATAAAAAATGCCAAAACACCCCTCTTAAACAAAAAAATAATCAATAACCCCCCAGTTCATTTAAAAAATTGGCACTTACCTCCCTACTGATTTATGAAGGATTTTCAAATGGGGATTTTTGCTAATAAAAAAACACAGGTCCTTTTTTGCCAATTAGGCAAACCACGTGGGGTATTTTTGCATTTAGCTCCCCAGAAAAATGCTAGTTCACAAAGAAAACAAGAACGAAAATTACCAGGGCATCAGCAATAGAACCCTTTTGTCCTGCGAGTACACGCCTAAGTACATCTGCGTTGTACTCTGGACCTCCACCTCTCAGATCATCAACACTGCAACGCGGGATCCCAAAGTCCACTAACAAGTCATCGATCGTCTTTCATAAGTCTCCAATGTTTTAACATATAGAAATATGTGATGAGAAAGATTTCAAAGTTACAATAAACAGAGAGGTAGCAGGGAGATTCTTACGTGGATCGAATGAGAATTTTTCAATCTTATCTGGAGTGACATCAAGGACTAGTCCAGGCCCTGTTACAGTTCATAAAGAAAATCTGAGTTATATTCCACTAAATTAAAAGGCATAAACTATTGAAGATTGTATTTGCTATTACAAAAGGGTACAATACCAAGGGGACTCATCTCATCCAGTCCCTCCGAGTGAACAATCAATGCTCTTTTCATGCCAAATCTTTGAAGTGCTTTTGCCATTTTGTGGACCTAGCAAGAACAGGCAAATTTACAACAATCGGAATTAAAAAAGAAAAAACTTACTGTATCCAAATCAATTTGCATAAATCTATTAGCAACTGTGCTCACTAGATCTTCTTTGTAAACCCCAACAACAGCAAAAGGAACTCTTGCTGGATTCAACATGGGGCCCAAGATATTGAACACAGTCTTCACTTTTAGCTTTTTCCTGATGGGTCGTACAATTTGCATTGCTGGATGATAGATTGGAGCCATCATGAAGCCAATTCCTGCTTCTTTTACACATCTCGCCACCCCCTAAATATAATCGACATATACACTTTCAATTGCAGTAAATTATTATATTGAAATGCTAAATCAACTAGTAATATATTATAAGTGCACCTCTGGTTCCAAGCTAATAGCAACCCCCAATTCTTCAAGTACATCAGCACTACCACAAGCAGATGAACTAGATCGACTACCTTGCTGAGATATAACAGTCAATGTCAACATCAGTTTAAACCAAATGATTGAAAGGTACAAAACAAATTATAAGAAAAGAATAATAATTCTAATTAAAAAGGGATGAGAAATATCGACCTTCGCTACTTTTGCACCACAAGCTGCAGCGAGAATCGAAGCTCCAGTGGAGATGTTCACTGTATTTGCACCATCACCACCGGTCCCAACTATGTCAACTGCATCATTCAGCCCTTCTACTTTTTTACAGTGCTTTAACATTGCCCTTGCTAGCCCAACCACCTATTTATTACTTAGTTGTCAACATTTATTTCGAAGTTTTTGCAACACCTCGAAGTGCTAGCTCATTAAAGGAAATGACACCAAAAAAAATTCACAACAATACACATGCACTATGGTACAATTTTATGTACTTTATTCTTCGCGTCCAAGTTTGACTTTCACATTGAGGTAAAGGTTGTATAAAGTTCCATTGACATTCAAATCACTCAAATTCACACAATAATTAGTAAGGTTCAAACACAAGAACAAATGTCAAAACATTTTATCATACTAAGGATGAGTGTTCCAGTAATAGATACAAATTGGAAAATTTAGAATATGAATAATATTAACAAATTTTGGTAACAGTGGCATCATGAAAAACATTCAAATATACAGCAAAACATACTATATTGAAAAAAGATTCACTCTTAAACAGAAACGCTTACTTCTTCATAAGTTTCTCCTTTAGCTCTCAACAGCACTAAGAAAGCACTAATCAAAGCTTCATCAGCACCATCCAACAAGAAATCAAGAGAAGCCTCAGCTTCAGCTTCAGATAAATCCACACCGCTTATTAACGCTTCTATTAACTACGATCCCCACAACAAACATAATATAATCAATAATATTAGCAAATTGATTAAAAATAGCAAAAATCCAATTCAAAATCAAGAAAAAAAGAAAGAAATATCATGCTGTAAAATAAACCATTTTTTTACCTGACTGAAAGAAGATACCGGGGAAGCATGGTTACCTGAATTCGCCAAAGCAGATGGCGAGAAAGTAGAAATCTTTATATCATTCTTAAATGGGTAGTGAAAGAATGAATCTTTGGGTTTATATTTTGTTATATTTAAAGAGGAGTTACGAACAAAAGATAAAAAATGAAACTGAGGTGGAGAAAGATTAAGAGGGTTGTTATGCAAAGCAGCCATTTTGTAGGTAAATACAGCGGCGAAAATGCACTTTCTTCTGCAACTTTCACTATTATTGATGTGGCTATTTTCAGTAGCAATAAATGTCGGCAAGAAAAACAAAATTGTGCGCGTGTTTCCTACAATTTGTGCGTCGAATTAAATATAAATCCTGCGGGAATGAAGAACTGGTTAGATAAGCATTGATTAGGGTTTCTGATTTGTGGAAGGTGTTGTGTTCTTATTTATGGGAGTTGCCGATGATTTGATTTTGACTTCTCACTATCTTTTTATATAGAATTTTGACTTTTTATATTTAAAAAAAAGAAAAATTCACACTGCTAGCTAAGATCGTATCCTACTGACTACATTATCTGATTAATCTATCACGATTACGACAATCCCACAAGACAAAATTTGTTATTGTGCTTCTGAAAAAAAAGAAAAAAAGATTGTTATCGTGCAAGTTATTGGAGGTAGATTGAATTTATAGTGCGTTTGATTTTCAGAAGAAGGTGGCAAAATGAAATAAAAATGAAACTATAAATTTTCATAATAAGTTTATATATATTGCAATTAAATTGGCAATAATTTTTTCAGAGAATTTTCAGTAACCAGTTTTTTTCTCATTTCTTTAAAGAATATGAGTCTGTTTGTTTGGTGTTTGGGAAAGTAGTTTGAGAGAGTAGTGAAGGTTTGCAAAACAATCTCGATTTGCGTAATGTTGTTTGTCTGAGTTTTGAGATATGGTTTGGAAAATAAATGAGGTGTAAGTATTTTTTGAAAGAGTTAGGTTGTAGTTGTAAGATGTGTAAGACTTTATGTCAAATCATGTTTGTTATGTGACATAAATTGTGAAAAATATATATTACTTTATGTCAAATCATAGTAGAGTTTGTATATGTTTTGTTTAAAAATAAGAAAATTGTTGTTTGTTTGGCTTTTGAGAAAGTAGTTTGAGAAAATTGACAGATGAAAACTTTATTTCAGAAAGTCAAAAAACATGTTTGTTTGGCAATTCTCAAATACGAAATCTTTTTTGGGAAACACCAAACAAACAAGCCTTATTTATCTTACAAAATCATCTAATGTATCAGAAATTTCAACTATTCAACGAGAACGTGATTTATATGTGGTTCTGATTTGAATTAATCGCTATTATGTATGTGTCTACATTATAACAATGTTAAAAAGTAAACTGAAAGAACTACGTTCGGTTACGTTTATATCAATTGTTTTTTCTTTTAGAATAATTTGAGACATGAATAAATGTTGTTAAGTAGGTTGACCAGAAAAATTCTAAAATAAATTTGGTTGCATATATTTATCAAGGAGTATATTTTATTCTGAGGAAATTAAATATAAATTCCAAGTTCAAACTAAATTTTTTGTTGGATTTCAAGATGGTCCACGTGAACCCATAATTTAGATGATCCAACTAACTCCAACAAAAATAGAATTTAAATCTAACACATAGTTCAACTCAAGAAAGGAACACAAAAAAATATATTAACAATAAAAGTACACATGATTTATACATAACATTTAAACCACTTGACAAGACCAAAGCCAATAAATGCTGCCGTGCTATTTCTCTTCAAGTCCTGCACTCTAAAAAATCTATCAATACATTACACAAAACTCCGAAGCATTTCCATGAAGAAATACTAAAACCAAAAATAAAAAGAAAAGGGGCTTCACCAAACTTGGTCCCTAAATGCAATTTCTTCAGTTCATTATTCCAGGATCTGATATGGGATTTCTCCAAAAAAAGACACTGATTAAAAATCCTACACAAAAATTTCAAAGAAATCAGTTTAATAAAATAAAAACATAAAAGATTATCACTATATATGTAAAAAATCAAGAATGTCGCCATCAAATAAATTATACCTGCTAATGCAATCACCTCTAAAGACCATTTTCCTCTATAAGATGCACCTGAAGGAACTGCATCACATTGCCTTATATCTTATTAGAAAACAATAAAACAACAACATACAAAGAACAAGATAAAGTTTTTTGTGTTTTTACCTGAATCACAATTAGATGTTGAGTTCCAGCTTCCACAAATGCAAATATCAACATTTCTATCAACATCATAACCACAAGATCCACCAGTAGCTTCACACGCCCGACAAAACGTCTCGTTTCCTCTCGACACCGAATACTTCACTTGAATCCCATAAGCCCATTCATCCGGCCCACTAACTCTCAAAGGTGCTAAACTATAAGCACTACTATACCCCTGACAATCAAGCCTAGAAAGATTCACAGACTTAATACTCTCAAATCCCATTGCACAACAATCGGGCGGGCCGGATCCATAAACCGGGCCAACCCGCCTAGGATCGATAATATCCCAAGCCGGACACCTATAATACTCCTCGCATCCGAGGCCAGAGACATTTCGGCAGGGCAAGTGTTTCCCTGGGAAGCCTTGGAAGAGTGGTGATTGAGCAGAGCAGCCTATTAGCATGAACACGTTGTCGGTTGTAGGGGTTAAGTATGGAGCTTGATGTGGCTCGACTACGAACCCGTTGCCTCGACCGCCTAGAACGATTGAGTCGCAAGTGGACATGTGAGGGTCGTGTAGCACGAGGGATTGGTACGCGTAGTCTATGTCGAGGACACGATATGAACCGGAGGCAATGTGAAGCATTAGTACATTGTTGATGCAGAATAGGAGCTCGCGGAAGGCTTGATGGCCGCAACCTGGTTGGAGGGCGAAAGGGTAGTCGATCGTGAGGTTCGCACAGAAGGAACGACATGATGCGTTGGCGTGACCATGGCTATGTACTAAGGGGACTAGAGATGCAATGAATAAGCTAGAGAGGAGGAAAGATGCCATGGGTTAGTTGAAAGTGACAGTGGGGGAGATTTGGGGATGAAGTGGTTTTTTGGAAATGGGTATTAGATAGAATTTAGATTAGAGGTGATGAATGATACTTTGCTTGAGATGTGGTAGAATTAATGTTTAGGTATAGATTATGGAATATTGGTACATGGACTTTTTCTTTATGTAATGATGTTGTTGAAGAATCTAAATGAATTGTTATCTTTTGAGATGGGAGTATGGTTTTCTTAAAGAAGATTTAGCAGACTTTTGAGCTTGTGATCTGCTTTACTTTGCTTTTAGGCACTGCAATTCTGTTTAAGATTTTGAAAGTTTGATGCTTCTGAATTTTCTTTATGGTCAAGGAAAGTTGATATCTTCTCTATTGACTATTTTTCACTAAATTTTCCATTTGACACAATTTGGCAACTGTAGTAATTTATTCGCTGCAAAGATAATGTGGTATAACATAAATAAAAAAATTATATTATGTTCATAAATTGAAGGAGTAATTGACTTCAAGATCTCATCCTTACCGTATGTTATCTTACATAAATTAAATTAGTTGAATCTCCTCCACATGATGCACACGACATTATCATGAAACGAGTGCACTTGATTGAATAATTAATTTTCTTTTCTAAATGAAAGGGTACATAAAATTGTTATATTTTTTTGCGAGAATATAAATTGCTATAGTGCATAGGAAAATTTATTTGTAGTATACAATGGTAGCTCGTAAATTTTTGCAGAAATAAAATAAGGGAAAATTGTTTTTTTGGTATCATAGGATAGATCCATTTTTAATTTTAGTACCATTGGATACGGAAATGCAAATTTGATATCATATAATAGGTTCTCATTGGAACTTTGGTACCAAACCCAAAATTTTCCCAAAGTTAATAATAATTTACCCCCTATGAAATGCATAATGTTCAATTAACCCTCATGTGGTTTAAAATAGAGCATTTTACTCCCTGAAATTATGAAAAAGTTTCACATCGCCTCCCTGATATTTTTATAGGCGGCACTTTATCCACTTTTATTATGATAATGTGGCATTTTACTCCCTGTGTTATGATAAATGTGGCAATTTATCCCCATATGTTATAAAATAGTTTGCATGTCTACTCTCAATTTCGGCAAATGAGTTACACTCTCCGGTTGAAAGGGGTAAATCGCTTCATTAAATTTTTTACAGGGGGTAAATTGATTTTTTCCAAATTATAAAGGGGTAAATTGAATATTATGCATTTCATAGGGGGTAAATTACCATTAAATTTGGAGAAAAATTGAGTTTGATATCAAAATTGCAATAAAAAACTATCCTATGGTACCAAATTGGTATTTTCGTATCCAATGGTATCAAAAGTGCAAGTTAGCTTATCTTGTGGTATCAAAAAAATAATTTTTCCAATAAAATAATGTGCCAAAATCGCTGCTTCGGAGTGGTTTTCTTTTTCCTTTTGAAATCGCTGCTTAGAGTGTCTGGCGACTTTAGTTCAAAATGGCCCAAGAGTCGGTGTTCGCCTGCTCGGTGCCGCTGACCCGAAACCCGGATTCAGTAACTTGTTCTTCTTCTCTCTTCTTCACTGAACCGGCTTGCTAAATTTATGAAATCTGGATAGTAATCGACCAGAAGAATATTGATCACAATAACCAAACGCCGTCGTGTTTGTCATAATATTCGCTCTAAGCGTTCGGAAGGGTTCTAATTAGGGTTCAAGCATTTTCCTTTCTACTTATTTTGATAGCAATGGAATCGCCTGAAAATCAAGAAGTTTCAACAATCAGTAATGTAACACTATCTCTCTATCAATATATTAGGTTTCTTATTAATGTTATGAGTTGGTATCTCAATTCTGTAATTAACATGGAAAAGGTGTGATTTTAAATTTCGTGTTTGACAATTAAAGTATCATTTTAGGTGTAGTTTTCAATATTATTTTCAAAATATCTTAGTTTGTGATTAGTTAAAAGAATAAATCTTAGATATATTCACATTTATGGTTTTGATTTGAAAAATTATCAATCCTATTTGGATGAGTTCCCTTTATAACTTGGATGTTAGGTGGCATGTACTCTAAGAATCAGCATTATGAAACATTAATTCATATTTACTTCAACCAAGGCCTTTGATTTGATTATTGGAAACACAGCCAGAAGTAATCAGGATAAAATTGCATCTCGGTTGATTCTTTTAATCTCCCTCCGCCAATGATTTTGTTTGTAAGAAAACTTATATTGTCATCTTTCCAGTCCAAAGATCGATGAAACTGCGGAATATAATGCCCATATTGATAAGTTAATATTTTCTTCTATGACAGGGGACTCACAAAATGGCGGGGACTGTCAACTTGGGTACAGCAACTGTCATTGGAGTATTTGCTGGCATGTTATATGGAGGGAGCAAAGAGGCCTCGTCTTCTGTTGTAAGTCTGCATAGCTTCTCATAGATATCCATGACACAATAAATTATACTAGTATATTTTTTTGGGGGCCTTAACTTTCAAAATAATGTTAACATGCAGTTTAAAATTGTTAATTTTTGTTAATTAGTGTGACCGATGAGCATTCCTTCCATGAAAATCAGAAGCATCTGCTTTTGTTTAAAATACCCATTCTTAATGTTATGATGCACTACTTGGTATCTTCAGAAACTGAGCTAGCGTTTTTTTGCACAAGTGCTCCATAATTAATGGCCTCTAATGTATGCTGGCAGGAAAGTTTCATTTAGTTTTTAGGGGCGAAGAGAATGAATGTTGAGAAAAAGTTTGCAATGCAATCTTATGATGCCCATATTGATGGGATGATAAAAGTTGCTACCTTCTTAGTGGTGTTGACATATTCTTGACATTAGTGCATCAAATAGAAAACAAGACTGAACCAGTATCAAAGTAATGGAGCCATTTGTTTAGTCTTTCTTGTAGTGATATGTTAGTGTGTGCCAATAGTGGAGTGCAATGTTTCCTTCTGACTAATATGATTGTCCAACATAGGCTTTAGCATTGACGTTTAAAGGTTTGGGCATGGAGTGTTAAAATTTTAAACATGTGATACCCCTTATTTGGAATAATTGAATTCTGATCTTAACATTTGAAGTATTGTACTTAGTTAATGAATTGTTCATAAATAAGAAGTTTTTGGTTACTCTCTTAAAAATAAATAAATCAAAATTGCAAGTTCAATTCAAGTTTTCATTTGTTTTTAACTTTTTTGACAATCTTGTGTAATATATATCAAAGATTCCAAGATGACATTTTTTTATGGAGAATTCTTTGTTTGTGTGTTCTCAACAGAGCAAGGACGCAGAAGTAATGTTGAAGCTTGGCAGCACCCCAGATAAGCGTGAACAGTATCGACTCATGAGAGATGCTATGGAGAAGAGATTTATTAGAGTCACTCGTGGTTCAATAGTTGGTGGAGTTCGCCTTGGGATCTTCACTGCTGCCTTTTGTGGTTTGCAAAATATTTTTGCTGAAAAACGAGGTGTTCATGATATTTTTAATGTTGTTGGAGCTGGTTCTGCTACTGCTGCTACATTTGGTTTAATCAGTGAGTCAGCAGATTTATCAGTTAATAGATCCAGAACTTTTTCTCCTGTTTAAGAAGTAATTCCTTATTTTTCCTTTCATATTTATAGTGCCAGGATCGCTTCATTGGCGCGCAAGGAATGTGATGTTGGGTTCAGTTTTGGGTGCAGCAATTTGTTTCCCTCTTGGTAAAATGTTTATCCATTAACTATCTGCCTACTTGTACAATGTTTGTATCTGTTATCAAAGATCATATATATATACAGAAAACAAACTCCATTTGAGGTCGAGTTTATTTAAATATTTTTTCTTGCCAATCGTAATTCTTCTCAAGCATTTTTTGAGAAGTTTTACATTAGTTGTGCTCAATGGTTTTGTAACTTAAGGTGGAAAATTAAGTGTTTCTATATATTATTAATTGAAGAACAATTTTCTTTGCTCCTCAAACAAATAGTTTCCTTGCCTTTCAGGTTGGCTTCAATTGAAGCTAGTAGAGAAAGCAAATGAAGCTACTTGTGAGGTTGGTGATGCTGCAAAAGCGAAAGGCGGCCTTGACGCTGCAATTGAGAGGATTGAAGGTAACCTAAACAAATAAGGCTTGATAGCTCAACTGCAAGGACCGTGATGTGCAGGAAGTACTTGTAAATGCTGAAGCAGTGATATTGAATGTGATGTGTTTTACTTATATGCAAGGTGGTTAATTTTGAGTTTACAATTGACCCCTTCTTTTGGCTAACCTTGGTGGAGAGGAGATGATTTCTTTGATATGTCCGACTAAATAAGAGAAAGCCTAATGTGTTACTTTTAGCTTTAGTAAAATCAAAAGGATTTACTGTAAAAACTTCAAGACAATATGATATTTATTCCCCCATCCACCTAAAGGTCCTAAACCTACCCTTCAATTACTTTGCTTGTTTGTATTCGGCAATGTGAGAATTTTGTCTGTATCCAGACTCTCTCTTATTAGCTTGGTATAGACGAAATACTCTATATGGAGAAGTACCAAGGACGAGAGCTAATCAACTCCTATTATGCGGAGCCTTGAGCCAAATTATTTTTCCAAAATGTCTTTAGCTTCAAACTATTTCCCTTTAAAGAGTCTTTTGCTAAAAATCGCAGTTACCAAATGCGATTCTTATGAAAATCGCAGTTGGCTGTGTAAATGAGATAATGTATGAAAGTTCTAAAAAATATAGGACTAACTATACAATTGTTGATGTTAGTTATGTAAATAAATACTATGTATATTATTTATTTATTAGTGAGTTTAGGGGAAAATATTGATTATGGAAACATTATGGTTAAATGTTTGATTTAAATTCAAGGAGAAAATATGGTTTCATTCCCACTGTGTAGTCTATGTTAGCGTTTGAGTTATAGCATAGTTAAAATTACACTTGTAGCTTGAGGGGAGTTTTAAGAGTATACAAAACCAATTCGATCAAATCTCCGTCGTATGTTACTTCACATCATCTATGTACTTCCACGTCATACGTGTCCGATTTTAGATGTTCCACTATTAAAAAAATCTATATTCATATAGTCTAATTTATTCCGCCTTATAAATATTAAAATATGACCGACTCTTCAAATCTAATGAAAACTTATGCATGCGTGTGTTGAAGAAGACTATTATTACTATTATAAAGAGAAGCCATGTCAAGTGACACCATTTTTTAATTTTTTTATGTTATCCTAAATATTTAAAGTTATGGGCCCAACTTTATTTAAACCAGGAGCAAGAGTTCTTCAGGATTGATTATTCTCGTCAAATTGCATGCTGTTTACAGTACATAATAATTCAATTCTCCACTAAAATTAAAGAGCTGGAGAATGTGATTTATGGAGATATTTAAGGCAAGGTGCAAAACACAATTGATCAGCGTTTGATTACATTAATTACATGAGAAATTGTGTGATTAAGGAAAATGGAAAAGAACTAGGCTTTATTTTTGTTAAGCACTATTCTAATTAGAGGTTATACTCTGCCTGTTGGATACTCAATTATATTTGTTTCAACGCAAATCCAAAGAGAGATACATATATCAACTTGTATTAAAAAAGAGAAATTATGCCGAGATGCATACTAAAGTATTGTGTTTGGCAATGGCAGCTAAGACTTGGTTAACAATTTCTTTACAAAAGTAATAAAGATCATCTTGAGACTTCAATTAGTTATTCTAATACTATGATTGACAGCACTACTCTAATGCCTGGAAAATGATACTGCACAACTCTTAACAAATTTCCATCAAATTTAAAAGAGATGCAGTTGGTGTTCCTGATAGATATATATATATATATTCCATACGATGCACACACTCTTCATTCTATGGTCTCTTAGTGCACCTTTCCCCGAGGCGCGTTTTCTTGTTTGCCTGTGTCTTTGCTAATCATACCTCCCCTTAAACATGAACTGGCTTTTGTTTCTGCTCCATTAATTTACGCCACTTCTTGATAAATGCTGATTCCTCAGGATCCGTTTTTGCTTCTAGGTGCAACTGAAGTATTTGAAGAACTTCTTCTGTTTCACCCAAGAGGAGAGCTGCTTGGCGGACATTTTTTGCCTTCTCTTTTATGTCTTTATGGTGACACTTCATGATTATAACACTCATTAAATTGGTAAGACAAGATGCCAGTATATTTGCAATCATGATGGATAATTGCTCGAACAATCTCTCGTCTGTTTGGAGATGATCACCTTCATATGCCATCAAAAGCCTTTGGCTGACTTGGTACATTGAGTTAGCAGCTATAACCTTAACTGGCCAATTAAGAGGGTTTTCCATCAGGAAATCTTTTACATCTCTCTTGAAATCCACAATGGTTCTTTCGGCTTCATTTGAGAGCTCTTGTAGCGTCTCCATGGAGCTCCTTCCATTAAGAGATGTTTCATGAAGATCCTTGTCTTGCCACTTGCGATAAAGTTCAACTTGCACCCAAATGACATCTGCTGCATTTCTGCTGTTTGCCAACTTTCCCTTTCTATCCAGGCTTTTCTCAATGAGCTTCACATAGAAGAGGCCTTCATCAACGCTCCGCACCAGCTGATTAATATTGCACTTTGGGACGTTGGGAAGTGCTATGGCGATACTTGTCAGAGTCACCAGAGGCAAAGACCAGCAACCGGGTGGTTCCTGAGAATGTAGACTAGGGACTTTGCTCCTGTCTACTTCTTTACAGAATCTGAAGTTGCCAATTTTGTGTAGAAGGTTTATCATGTTCTTTGGTTGCTGCTTCTTACCTATTTGAATCACTTTATCTACCTCATCACATATGTTTGTAATGATCTTTTCAGGTAGTTCCACCTCACCCTCAAGTAGCAGCACATAACGGCTAAGATCTGGCTCTGTTCGAAATTCTGATCTTGATTCTGAAATTCCATGGACACGTGATGGGCCAGAGTCGGATAAATTCCTCAACATTTTGATGCAGTTGAAACATGAGATAATTGGGCCTGCGAAGCAGACAGATAGGATCCGTAATAACTTGCTGTTTAAAACGATCAGAATTTGAACTCTAATTACCAAGTTCAGAATTAGTCCTTTTGTATAATGGAGAAATTTTCTCCACTTATGGTCCCTGATTTGCAGAGGTAAAGAGCTCTCTTTCCACTCCACCAGCCTTTGCGTCCAGTAAGCATCAACTTTGAATTCATCTTTAAAGCTCTTTCCTTTCTCATAAAACTTGAAGTTTGTTGCAGTGAACCATCTGAAAGCTGGAGCAACTGTGCCCACTGCCACGCCAATAGACTGAACAATAACTGTCCATTTAACTGACCACCCATACAGGGAAGCAGTTTGTTTAATTTTCCTGTATTCCATCATCGTTCGAATCTCAGCTTCTACCAAAATGAGAGCAACCAGCAGACAAATGACCCCAGAAGCAGTGCAGGCCACAGAACGTGCAATCACAAATTGCGGGCAACTAGTTTCTGCCATCACCCAGTATTTTTGAATCATTAATCTCAATTTATCTAGCGTAAAATTTCCCTCCTCCACAGACTCCCAGAGTTGTTCATCTGATGCCACTTTCAGCATTTCATGATATTTTGATTCCAGGTATCGCTTTGTTGTAGGTACCATTATAGATGAAGAGACAACCATAACGAGCAAAAGGAGCATGCAACCAGCTGCTACGATTTCTTCGACAAGCATATATCTAGCCTTAAGAAAATCTCGCATTTGAATAATTTGAATACAAACATTTAGTATGACTGTGATTACAAGAATACCTAATGCAGTTACATTCATTAGAATTTCTTTATCATCCATGGATCCCAAACATGTCATGAAATTCCCCATAGCTGTTGACATGAAAATTAGGCTACTGATCTTTGCCAGTCTATCCGTGGCAGCATACATACGCGTAGTAAGGTCCACTGGAAGCTTCATGGCCACTGCTAATAAAGTCAGTGAAGTGGCATTCATGGAAAAGAACTTGCTTGGGAACCAGAGTTTTTTTCTGCGAAATCCGTTAAAAGTATCAGCTGTCATTGCTAGTGTGCAGAATAGAGAGGCCGCAGCGATGTACATGCCGATCCATGGCATTGGTGCCTCGAGTTGCTTCTCCACATTCGCAGAGTATAGAGTCTCATTCAATGTCATGGGTACAAGGAAGTAAGACCTTTGTGTTTGATGATTACTTACATTTGTGCTATTGGCGTTTATGCCAGGCTAAATGTGGTACTGCAATATTGAAACTTTCTTTGGTCAAACTTCAAAAATGGTATACTCAGTTATTAAATAAATTTTGATGACTCAAGAATAGATCATTCCCTTCATTTTCCTTAGGTTGTTTGAACTTTTTTCTTGTTAATAATATTCATCTTCAAGAGAAGAACAAAGACTTTTGTGAACTACAGGATTGATTAAATACTGAAAAATTAGTCTAGCTTCCAATATAGCTCATATAAATTGTAGTCAAAATGGGCAGGCACAGTCAATATATGGTCATATTGATATTATTAAACGTTTTAATTTCTGTAAATGTGTCATTTAGTGCTAATTAATTATCTTTTCTTGTACCTGTTGCAGTACGTGGGGTCTTCATTTGAAATCACCACATCCTATTTTCAAGGTGCAAATTGTCAACTGTATGTTTAATTATTGATTCATCTTGATTTGTCCTCGATTTAAAGAGGAGGTGTTTACCGCATTTGGAATTAAAATAAAATTGGCCTTGTCATCTGGAGGGTCCTACAAGTCTTTTCAAATTGATTTCCAATTCATTTAACTAATTTAAGGCACCCCACCAATTTCTATCATGTTTCCCATGTGTAAGCTTCAGTTCCCACATGGAAAACGACTCTTTAGAACAAGTCTATTAATTGACCAACATGGTGTTCCGTTCATATGGAGGACAGGAGACTTCACTGCGTCAAAATGGCTTTCTTTCTATGATAGACTTATATCAGATATGAGGTCATTTTCAGCAATCTGTTGTACGTATCTAAAGGGAAGAAAAATAATGCTCTTTGGTATCAGAATTCTACTTCTTGGGGGTGAAAAAATGGGCTGTTTTTTAATTCCCTCTTATTTCATTTCTTTAATCTTCCCACAAATAAATTGCTGATAGGAATGATTTAACTATGCTAATTAATGGAATATTGCAGTATAGCTGAAATAATTGAACACTCATGAAAGCATCCAGTGACACAACGTCGGGTTCTAAATGATGAGATTGGAAAATATTACAAAGTAATTTAGATGTAGAAGATTGGATATTACTTTGAATTTGATTTAATTGTTAGAATTCAAATTCTATTTTTCAAGTGTTTTTTATATGTGGAAAATGTTTTTATTCGGATTTGAATTCCTGGACATAGGATTCATCCAAAATCGAACTTTAATAACATGAACTATATATCTTATAAGATAGTGGTTTCAATTTGAACATAATATAACATAACATAGTACATGACATCTGAATTTGGATCCACTTTTCCAACCCATTGAGAGCCTTCATCCTAGACTTGTAAGTACTATACTTAACAGTGGTATATACAACTTTGAGTTCTTTTATGTTACAGGTGTCAAGCCATTAACTTTTCCATCTTGTTGTGGCATTCTTGACTAGGACAATAATGATCTTTGAGGTCTATGTTATATTCACTTTGTGTCACACATTGGAGAAGCACAAAGGTTATTGGTTCTTGGATTTCAGTGAGAAAAACATTATGTAAAATATTTTCTTACATAAAACATCAGATATAACTTCATGCATGCTCTAATGTTTGTCCATTTTCATTTTTCTCACTAAAATTCAAGAATCACACATAACGTAAATATTTGAAGCACTTCGTCAGTGTGTGCCTTATGACTATTCCCTCGAATCAGCTCCTCCATCGTGGCTCTTACTGAGAATAATGAATCAACGACTGAACTATTTGTTCTATTCCTCCCTAGTCAGTACACTTCTCATTATACTTTCAAATTGGGTATTAAGGATTAAGAAAAAGTGGAGTCATGGAGCAAAAATTATTTTATTAAGAACTTCTATCAGATGAATGTCTTACTTGTAGTATGCTCCGATGATGGTGTGGAAATCTTAATATTACCTTCACAAGATTGTTTGTGATGTAATATTGAGGGAAACAGTTCAGCACTGTGACTAGCGTTCATGAGACCAGAGCTAACATATAAAGCTAGCACTCTTTCAGTTTTTCGAGCCTGATAAGATATATAGTGGTTATTTTATGAGCTTAACTGGCTTATTTGGAGGTTGACAGTTATACTCTCTAGTTGTGCTGGAGCACACAATCTTCTCGAGCCTAGCTTTAGCTTTGACTCAGGTGCTTCGAGCTCAAGATCAACATTCCAAATTTCAGCAGCTAATTTTTAAACTGATTTTTGAAAGCTAATTCCCAGATAGCAACCCCATGTGAATGTTTAAGGTGCAATGACCTCAAAAAGTTATTCTAGTACAAGGATGCCAATACTAGAGGAATGCTGAAGCAGAATTGTTATATTGATATTTTACATATGTTTCAGTTGCTATCCTGGAAACTGATAATGCATGAATAGGATACTTAATTTTCAGACTATTACAAGTCCTCAAGTTTAAAAGAGATGTAGTTGGTGTTCTTGAATATATTTCACATAGTAAATGGGATTGAGACTTGTTGACAAGTTCATTATTTTGATCTCTTAATGGACCTTTTCCGGAGCTTCGTTTGCTTGGTTTCCTGTGTCTTTTCTGTCATGTATCCCTTTAAACATGGATTGACTTTTGTTTCTGCTTCATTAGGTTACACCATTTCTCAATAAATGCTGATTCTTCAGGATCCATTTTAGTTGCTAGGTGCTGCTGAAGGACTTGAAGAATTTCTTCTGTTTCACCCAAGAGGAGAGCTGCTTGGCGGACATTTTTCGCCTTTTCATTTATGGCTTTGTGGTGACACTTCATGATTATAACACTCATTAAATTGGTAAGACAAGCTGCCAGTATGTTTGCAATCATGACAGATAATTGCTCGAACAATCTCTCATCTGTTTGAAGATGATCACCTTCATATGCCTTCAAAAGCCTTTGGCTGACCCGATACATCGAGTTAGCAGCTATAACCTTCACTGGCCAATTAAGTGGGTTTTCCATGAGGAAATCTTTCACATCTTTCTTAAAATCCACAATGGTCCTTTCAGATTCGTCTGAGAGTTCTTGTAGCGTCTCCTTGGAGCTCTTTCCTTTGAGAGATGTTTCATTAAGATCCTTGTCTTGCCACTTGCGGTAAAGTTCTACTTGTACCCAAATGACATCTGCTGCAATTCTGCTCTTTGCTAAGCCTCCCTTTTTGTCCAGACTTTTCTCGATGAGTTTCACATAGAAGAGGCCTTCATCAACGCTCTGTATCAACTGATTAATATTGCACTTTGGGACGTTCGGAAGTGCTACAGCAATACTTGTCAGAGTCACCAGAGGCAAAGACCAACAACCGGGTGGTTCCTGAGAATGTAGACTAGGGACTTCTCTCCTGTCTACTTCTTTAAACCCTCTGATGTTGCCAATTTTGTGTAGAAGGTTTAGCAGGTTCTTTGGCTCCTGCTTCTTACCTGTTAGAATCACCTTATCTACCTCATTACAAATGTTTATTAGGATCTTTTCGGGTAGCTCCACCTCA
The DNA here is from genome assembly GCA_030819805.1 of Penstemon newberryi var. newberryi. Taxonomy (NCBI): domain Eukaryota; kingdom Viridiplantae; phylum Streptophyta; class Magnoliopsida; order Lamiales; family Plantaginaceae; genus Penstemon; species Penstemon newberryi. The sequence continues at coordinate 4,370,948 of JAUALY010000008.1, forward strand.
TCTTCAAGTAGCAGGACATAACGACTAAGATCTGGCTCTGTATGAAACATTGATTTTGATTCTGAAATTCCATGGATACGTGACGGATCAGAACCGTATAAATTCTTCAACATTTTGATGCAGTGGAAACATGAGATGATTGGACTTGCAAAGCAGACAGATATAAACAGAACTACTTTGCTGCTTAAAACAATAAGAATCTGAACTCTAACAACAATGTTCAGAACTAGTCCTTTTGCATAATGGAGAATTTTTCTCCACTTTCGGTCTCTGATCTGCAGAGGTAGAGAGCTTTCCTTCCAGTCAACCAGCCTCTGTGTCCAGTAAGCATCTACTTTGAATTCGTCTTTAAAGCTCTTTCCTTTCTCATAGAATTTGAAATTTATTGCAGTGAACCATCTGAAAGCGGGGGCAACTGTGCCCACTGCCACGCCAATAGACTGAACAAGAACAGTCCATTTAACTGACCACCCATATAGGGAAGGAGTTTGATGAATTCTTTTGTGCTCCATTACCATTCGAACTTCAGCTTCTACCAAAACAAAAGCAGCCAGCAGACACATGACCCCTGAAGCAGTGCAGGCGACGGAACGTGCAATTACGAATTGTGGGTCACTAGATTCTGCCATCAGCCAATATTTTAAAATCATTAATTTTAGTTTATCGTATGTAAAGCTTCCTTCTTCCATAGATTCCAAAAGCTGTTCATCAGATGTCCTTTTGAGCATTTCATGGTATTTTGATTCCAGGTATCGCTTTGTTGTAGGTACCATTATAGCCGAAGAGACAACCATAACAAGCAAAAGGAGCATGCATATAGCTGCTATGATTTCTTCAGCAAACATATATCTATCCTCAAGAAAATCTCGCATTTGAATAATCTGAATACAGACATTTATTATGACTGTGATTACAAGAATACCTAATGCAGTTACGTTCATTAGAATATCTTTATCATCCATGGATCCCAAACATGTCATGAAATTTCCCATAGCTGTTGACATGAAAATTAGGCTACTAACCTTTGCTAGCCTGTCTGTGGCAGCATACATACGTGTAGTAAGATCCACCGGCAGCTTCATAGCCACAGCTAATAAAGTCAGCGAAGTGGCGTTCATGGAAAAAAACTTGCTTGGGAACCAGAGTTTTTTTCTGCGAAATCCATTAAAAGTATCAGCTGTCATTGCTAGTGTGCAGAATAGAGAGGCTGCAGCGATGTACATGCCGATCCATGGCATCGGGGCCTCAAGATGCTTCGCCACATTTGCAGCAAATACAGAGTCATCCCCTGGCATTGGAAGCAAACTTGTTTGAGGTAAGGCCTTTGTCTTCGCAACAAAAGGGAATAATTTCTTGATTGGTTCACTTATGTGTATATGGCATTTATTTCAAAGATTCCAATCCAGCTCAAAGTAATCATAGTGGTTGGGTTGGGATATTATTAAAAAAATTATATACTATTTATTTCAAATGCTTGTCGGTTAGTGCTAAAAAATTCCCCCCCTCTTTGAAGCTGCGTTATAATATTTTTGGACATGTGGGCTAGCTTTACATGCAATCATTACACTTATTTTATAGCACATGATATTATATATTGTCAAGTTTATGATATTTATATCATCTGCTTTGTCCACAATGATATTGTTTTAAGGACATGCTTAACCCCCTTCTGATTTAAAAACAATATCTATATATATACCTTATCGATAAGTTGTATTCTACCTGCAGCAGTCTTTGGGCCATCCCTTCAAATTTGATGTCCTCATCCCTTTTAACTATTTCAGTTTGCTGTGCTGTCCTATTGAATGGATGAGTACAGAAGTGATTATCAGTTAGTTCCACCTAAAAAAATAATTGAATACAGTCTTGAGCAATCTAATTAAGTACATTCTGCTTTGAGGAAGAAAAAGAATGCTGTTAGCTATCACAGTTCTTGATTATGCTAGCTAATTGAATTGTACGTCTAGTCGTATATTTGTTTGAACATTCATGGAGAATCGCAAAATATGGATAGAAATCAGATATATAATCTAAATGACCAGCCTGGATATTCTAAATTTGGAACTTCAAACAATAGTGAGTCATTTTCTCTTATAGAATGGTCATTTCATGAAAAGTGATTAAGGCACTCTATACCGTTAAGATGTTAGTTTCATACACCATAATAATATGTTTTATATATGACGTGGTTATTAATTATTAATATCTTTTTTTTTTTGTTAAGCAATTGCAATATTAAACAATTAATGGATTAGAATAAAGAATGAATAACATGAGTCAGATTAGGTAGCCTTACCAGTAACAACACATTTATTTAAGCAAATCAAATTTACATGAACCAGAGCTATAGACAGAAAAGAAGACAAAAAGTCAAGTCTAGATACATAATTATTCAAACTTAGAAGATTGACTCACAGATAAATAACTTAAATCTTCTAAACATTATTTCACTAAACACAATATGCTAATAGATTTCAAACCATTTATTCTTCAATAGATTCATGTTGTCCATTGGATTCCCGAATCATTGCCGCGTTACTTGATGCTGAGCCAGAGATCAACGGATTTTCGACATCCTGGTCCATGAAGGCTCGCCACTCATCAATATAAGCTGCTTTTCCAGGATCCAGGTTTGGAAGCTCATGCTGCTCAAGAAGTTGAAGAATTTCTTCACTTTCACCTAAAAGAACGGCTGCATGACGAACACTTTCCACCCTATCTTTGATGGAAATGCTCTGACATTTGATAGTTATAATGTGCGATAAATTTGTTAAGCAAGCAGCCAGTATGTCTGAGATAATGACCGATAATCTCTCAAACATTTCCTCTGTAGTTTGATTGTTACAATCTCTGTGAGCTAACAGAAGAGTTTGACAAATCCGGTACATTGAGTTAGCCGCTATTACTTTAACTGGCCAATTGAGAGGGTTTCTCATGAGCAAATCGTTCGTATTATTCTTGTAATCTACCACAGTCTTCTCAGCTTTATCAGAGAGCTCTTGCAATGTGTGCTTGTAGGTTTGGTCTTTCAGATTTGTTCCTCGAATATCCTTATCTTGCCACTTGCGATATAATTCGAGTCCTACCCATACGACATCTGCTGTATTTCTGATGCTTAATAACTCTCCATTTGTATCCGTGGTTTTCTCTATAAGTTTCACAAATGAGAGACCTTCATTTACAGCTGTCAGTAACTGATCAACATTGTGATTAGAAATGTTGGGAAGTGCAACTGCAATGCTCGTTAAGGTCACCACTGAAAGAGACCAACAATTAGGAGGTTCTTGAGAATGCAAGCTTTTGACTTCATTATTATCAAACTCTTTCACTCCATTGAAGTTTTCAGACTTGTTTAACAGTTCAACTATATTCTTTGGTTTCTGTGTATTACCAATCTTTATTAGATTATCAACCTCAATGCAAATGTTTGTAAGTACCTTCTTATGCATCTCAGGCTCACCTTCAAGTAGCAGAACATAAGGCCTAAAATCCAGCTCTATGTTGGCGGCCAATCCTCTCGTATCATTTGATGGCCAGAAAACATACTTCTTGATGTGGTTGAACAATAAAACAGTTACATATGTCAAGGCAACAGAAATGATGAGAACTAGTTTGCTAGAGAGAATAATTAGAAGTTGAATTCCAATGCAGACGTTCAAAAGCGATCTTTTTGCATCATGAACAACTTTTCTGCACTTTTGGTGTCGAAATCGTAAAGGTAATGAGCTTTCTCTCCATTCCACCAGCCTCTGAGTCCAATATGTCTCAATCTTTAATTCTTCTTTGAAGCTTCTTCTATGGTCTATCTTTGAGCTCCTAAATCGGACAGCGGTGAACCATCTGAATACAGAAGCAATAGTACCTAGTGCTACCCCGCCAGACTGGATGAATAAAATCCAGTTGATGGACCACCTATAGTTGGAATAAGTTGTATGAGAAAGACCACTCCTTAGAAAGTTATGAGTGTGTAACAAATGCAGTCTGAGATGAGCTTCCACTAGAGATAAAGCCATCAACAGACACATCACACCCGAAATAACACAAATCACAGAGCGTGCCATCACAAACTGAGGATTTCCGGTTTCTGCCATCACATAATATTTCTTCAGTACCACTTTCAGTTCATGGATAGTAAATTTTCCACCAGGTGGCAATCGTTCATTTGAAACTAATATTTTGTGCATTTCACAATACTTCGATTCTATGTATCTTTTGGTGGTTGGAACAACAATAGCATAAGAACATAATACAATAAGCAAAAGAAGCATGAAGATAATAGCTGCAGTTTCTTCAGCCAAAACAATGTTCTTATCAATTATAACACCTTTTCTTGATTGGGCGTTGTAGATACACACATTTACTGCAATTGTAATGACTAGAATGCCTAAAGCAGTTAAGTTTAGTAAAATTTCATTATTGTCCATGGATGCCATAGATATCATAAAGTTACCTATAGCAGTTGACATCATTACGAGGCTGCTAACTTTAGCAATATTATCATGAAGCCCCGTCATACTACTTGTAAAATCCACTGTTAGCTTCATTGTCACGCCTAGTAGAGTCAATGAGGTGGCATTGAGAGAGAAATACTTACATGGGAACCACATTTTTTTTCTTTTGAAACCCGTCAAGGCATCAACTGCCATTGCAAGTGTGCATACTGCAGAAGCCGCAGCGATATACATCCCTATCCATGGCATTGGTGCATCTAGATATCTTTGAATCCGGTTGTCATGGTAGCATATGGTCCGGCACTCGCTGAGGTTATAATAATCCCAGCATTCATGTGAATCCATGAACTTCGAGCATTCATGTGAATCCCTATCCATGGCATTGGTTTACCAATCTTTACTCTCTAGAGTTGATATTCAGTTTTTTTTTTTTGGGGGGGGTGGATGCTGTAGATATATACAGTTTAGCTAATTTCCACTGCAGTGTCAGTTAATCCATTCAGAATTATTCAAATCATCTTTACCTTTGCAGGCTATAATCATGGAATTTGACACAATTATAAACAAAGAGGACTTGTCCTCCTGGAAGAAACACACACAAGGATCCAAATTTTGAAGACTTAAATTCTTGGTCAAAAGACTAGAAGATGCATGGAAGCTTCATTTCATTACAATATCAAACAATATTAATCAAGGAGAAATAACAGTCAAAGAAGGGTAGCTTACCTGTAACATCACATTTTTTGTACTACCTGAGGGATCCATGATTTAAGAGTCGAGGGGACCAAACTGTACAATTTGTGAATTTTTACTTTCATTCTACTTTATTTGTGAAAAATATAGTATAAATAAAATTAAATGAGTTAACTATTATAAGGACTATATTGAACTCATCATGCAAAAATAATTTAATAAAATATCATATATTTAGTTGTGTTATTGCAATAGTGACCATTGTTTCAGTTTACAATTTAGACAAGAAATAATACTATGACAAATCTCTTCCAACTTTTAAACAAATACGAGTTTAGTAATTCGAAAACACATTTATTTGGAAGAATAAATTTAATTTGCAATATTAATATACGTACAAACTATAAACTAAATGCTATTAAATAATTTTGCTAAATCAATAGTCAATAAATTTAAAATATTTATTAACATACAATTAGTATAGATTAGAAATAACAAAGACACGGACATAGAGTAGATATAAATTCACAATTGAGCATAATCAATTTGTCAGTACAAAGTTGGCACAAACAATATGAAGACAAGTTCATGTAAAGGAAACGGATGATAGGAGTTTTTCATTTGCTTTGTTTATGTAAGATTTTAATTGGGCCATACGATTTTTTTCGCCTATGACAAAAATATAATTGATTGAATTATTCCATTCATAAACATATTATATTTGTTGTTAAACTTTGTATCTGAGATGATCAATAAACAAATAAATATACTAAAAATATATAAAGTGTAAATTAAAACAAAAAGAATTGGAGAAAATGCACAATACTATCATGTATTATGCGAATTTTGCACCAAACTACTCTGTGAATTTTTTTTTTGCACCAAACTTCCTTGTACTTTCAAAACATCTGCATAAAATACCTAATTTGTCTCCTTCCGTCCATTTTTTTAACAATGTGAGATTTTTTTTTTTTTTTGCATTTTTTCCAGCACAAAACTCCCTTGTACTTTTGAACGTTTGTGCAAAACTCCCTTATACTTTTAATATATTTAGGGGCAATTTAGGTAATTTAATTAAAAATTAACGGTGTTAGTAACTAACGGAGATTGGGTGTTTTATGTAGAGTTTTTGAAAGTACAAAGGAGTTTAGTGCAAAAAAAATTCACAGGGTAGTTTTATGCAAGTTTCACATAACGCGGGGTAGTATCTTGCATTTTTCCCAATTACCTGAACGCATTTGAGCACGACGTGTTTGAATTTTCTTTTTTTAGAGAAAACTTGTTTGAAAAAAATACTGGTGATAACTAATCATACAGTAAGTTTGTCGGGAAATTCTATTGTAACATTCTCTTACGAAAAATATAAAATTGACACATAAATTAGAGTTATTTATTAGTCTGAACAAAACTTGAATATACACTCTAGTTAACTGCATTTATTATAGATTAATTCACAATATTGTTGTATCCGCTAAAAGAAGGTTTTCTAAATTAAAATTAATAAAATTGTAATCTATTATGTCACAATAAAGATTAGGTAAAATCTATGTATTTTTTTCTGAATACTATGACTGGGACTTTTAAAATGCAAAAAAGTCAAAGCCCCAACCATAAAAAATGTATTAGCATAATTGAAAATATTAACATTTAATGATACCCAAAAAAGCAGAAAAATAAAGTTTTTATAGCTATTTTTTTATGACATAACCCCAATTTTAAAATTGCCATTATATAGGGCCGCAATTTTAAATTTCGCATAGGGCCTCCCAATAGTGTAGGACCGCCCCTGGATATTGTATCGTGATTTTAAGGTATTTCACTCCAATTCAAAGATAATTTTAGTTAGTCGTGATTTTTATGTTGTTTGATCTTCGTTATCATAAGCATTTCTGAAATCTCCAAAAATAAAACATCTACTTATGGCAACCAAATTGTTATTTTCGGCAAAAATAATTATTTAATCATTATTCATTAATTTTTATTATAATCAAAATTGATTTTAGTGTACACACTTAATGTGCCCAACCCGCCTAAAAAAGGATTAAACACTTGGAAAGCCAAAAAAAAAAATCGATTTTAGTATAACTAGTTCCGGTAGAATTGCTTTTCAAATGCCTCAACTTAAACAGCCTCACTTACCCCATTCAGGTATGATCATAGGCCCTTCATCTCCATCTTACTTCTATTTGAAGAGGCGTAGTTCAACTTCACGTGTCGGTTAAGAAGTTCCTAATGTCCATGAAAAACTAGCTATTATTTTATTGATTTTTTTTTACTATTTTTATTTTATTCAAAACCAATCAAAATCGTGTATTTTAAGTTTTTCTGAAAATATATTGACCATTTTTTCTAGAAACCAATACGGAAGCAAACTAAGTCAAAATTGATCCATATTTTCCCCATGTGGTGTTCTATTTTTTGGTGATAAATTTCATTCATTCTCTTATGCAGTTCAAATTTTCATTGGTTTAGTTGCTCTGATTAGTGAAGATTTTTTTTTTCAATAAATGGAAAAATTTCATATTCTGGATTGAATTTCAATTACATGCTCTTGAATCATGATAAAATCTCAAGTAGGATTAATGCATCTTTTGCATTTAGAAGATCGATGACATTTTTTACTTCTTTATGTATACAATAATACAAACATGAAAACAAATATAACTTCTCCTTTCAATCTCTTCTCCAACTGCCAATTCTCAAGCTTTTGGATTATCATCTCTCCTCAAAAAAAAAAAAAAGCATGAAACTGGAAAAGAAACAATCATGGATATATTTACTATATGTATCCCTTTTCGGATCTACATTTAGTTACAAGTATGGCCTCAAACATATTACTAAATCTGTTATAAGCTGTACATACTTCAAAATGTAACTAAATGTTCAGAATGGTGTTCTTCATGAAGCTAATCATATGTAAATTTTGGAATTTTCACCTACTATTGCAAAATATTTCCTGTCCATTATTCCTAAGAAAGCAACATAAATCATTCTTCATTTCCCTGTACAATTGTTTTATCCAACTTGAAGCCATTTGTTTGCCTTCAGGAGACCATTACCGAGCACGCCTGTAAGACCGAGGAAACTTTTTTGACAGCAAAGAATGCTTTGCCTTCATTACCAACACAAATATGCCATAACAAGGTATGTGCATGAACGCCACAGTCGAATACCTGCAAAGTTTATAAGTATAAAAAAAGCTTTTTCAGAAATTGTTATGTTTATGTACATTAGAATGTACTATTGTAATTAAGAGAGGCTAAGGGTACATACCATAATGGAGCAAATGAAGATGACAAATCGAGAAAAGGGTAAGGCCACCTGTTTCAGAAAACATTTGCTGTCACAAATTCAGAACTTACATTATCACTTAACTAAAAGATCGAGGATAGTAGTTATTCACCAAAGAGAGACGCGGGCATGGACAATCCATAGGAAAATAACATAACCGGCAGTCCAGAGAAAAAAGTACCCAATTCGAAACCAAGGAAAACGCTGAAATATCGCCAAGGAAAAATTAAGATAGCTCATAGAAGCTGAATATAACTATTTTAGCATTAGAAGGCGCTTCCAGCTTACCAAGCTGTTTAAAGCAGTTTCACCAAGGAGGAAAACGGCATTGATCGAGTGCATGTTTATAATCAACTGCAAGAAAGTTTATATATATCGTTCAGACATTTAGCGTTTTAGGAGCAGAAGAAAATAAAACATGGGATACTTACAAAATTTAGATTATAATCCTTAATTGCAAGAAAGGGGACGATTATGAACCAGAAGACCGTGTCTGTCAGCACTACAGCTCCAGCATTCATCTTCAAACACAAAAGTTGAAAAAAAAAATAAGAAAATTAATATTTATCACTCAAAATAATGTCAAAACAATCAATATTTATATCGGGAACAATCTTCACTAAAATTTACCTGGAAAATGATTTGAAAGACATAACCCCAGAATCCGGCTATTTCACGGACAGGATGCTCATGATTGAGGTCCATACCTTTTGTAGAATTCAAAACATGAGAATTCTGTCTGATCGTAGGAGATCCATACGAGCCACTCTCAGTGTCACTGACACTTCTATTGTTATACTTGTAACATCCGTGCACGGACAACAAGGATCCAAGCTATAAAACATTTCAATGTCAAAACTCAAAAATTTAAAAGAAATACAAAATAAGTTCTCCTCAACGCTAAAGATTACTTACCCCAAAATAAATGGTGATCAGGGTAAAAGTCCATCTGTTCATAATCAATCATAAAACATCAAATACTTCCTAATTTTCGACAACTTTTAATAAATGGACTCAGGGAATTCAATAGTATAACTTACTGAGTATAAAAGTAAAAAATGGTCCCTCCATCAACAATAACATTTAGGATTAACATCAACATAAGGACAACAAAAGCAAAAACTCTGAATCCGAGGAGCCAACCGGGATGTATACTTCGAAGACAAGGCTTCCAAACTTCATCCTCGTACAAGATCCCTGGAGGTTCTTCTTGTTGGTTTTCTGTGCTTTGTTTTGAATTTTGACGATATTCAAATTTTGATATAAGAATAGAAGCAAAAACCATGGACATTAAAATCCAAATAGAACAGAGCGTGACTCTCCAGTTCAGCCAGTAAGCTGAAGTGGTAGTATTAGCAGTCGTAGGAGGCTGCCATGATTTTGTAGATCCTGTTATAAATGTCAAGAAACTCATGCTTCTGATTCAGTTTCACAAGTACTTTTGTCTTAATCTCTCACAATGAGAACATAGAATGAAGACGCAAATCTGTCAGTAGATACGAAAACTCTTGAGAAATATTACTAAGGCAACAAAGAATTAATAAAATGAAGATGAACAAAAATTCAAGAGATGGAACTGTTCAAACGTATTTTAGTAGAAATTTCAATCAAAATTTGGAGAAACTAAATTGGAAGAATGATCTCAAAGACTAAAAGTAACCAAGATTAATTTCAATAAAATCTGGGATGTAGAATTAAGACATCAAATCCCATGATACCACAGCCCTCTAAATAACAGAAATGACTGCTGCAGAAACTCTAGAAAATTGAGGAAATTTTGAAAAAATTTAATATGAATTTGATTGACCAATAACAACTTCTGAAAGTAAGGAGATATTCCAAACTTTCAGGGAGTATTTGCACAGAAAGAGAGAAAAAAAAAATATATATTTAAATGGGAGAAAAGGAAAATGAAAGCAAGGTTCTTAATTGTAACTGTAAGCAAAGAAAAATTGGAATACTTGCAGGGAAACCAATAGTACGTGGAGAGATGCTTTGCTTCTTTACTTTAATTTGCAGTAAAAAATTAAATGAAAAACAAATTAGAGAATAAAAATTAAAGGATGGTGTGCTTTGAGTACAAGCTTCCACTTTTTTAATTTTTGTTATCCCCCTAAGATCATGCACTAGTCACAATCTTATATTCCCATGCAGATTTAAAATTCTTAAAGAAATGTTAAAATATAGGACTTGTCAACTTTTCTTGTACAGTATAACAGCTTTGTTTTGAGTCTTTAACTCTTTGAAGATTTTTTAGGGAAAAGGATGGCTCTTTACTGTTTGCTTACGTGGATTTTTTGTTGGGTAATTTGCAGATATATATATATATGCTTGTTGATTTAAATTGAGATTATTGAATTAAACAAGATTTTGAAAATTGTATACTGTAAAATTTTATTTTGAATAAATTAAAGAGATACTAATATAAGCAATGGCGCCAAGAAATCTGTTACCACAGTTTTGCTATATTTTTGGTCAAACATAGAGCAAACACCTTTTGACACATTGGCCCTCTTTCTTATACAAAATTATAAAAGTAGTCCAAGTTAGATTAAAGGACAAGACTCTTCGATCTCTTCACAGCAATTTTTTTCCATCGTTCAAGAGATTGTCTTCTTTGTTTCTTTCTTTTGATATTTCCAAGTTTCGGAAGTACAAACCATTGACCAACAACAAAAAAAAACTGGTTCAAATAAAGAGAACGTAATGTAATTTTGGTAAAATACATTTTGTTACAAATGTAATGAATTTAGGTTTTAATGTTGTGTCTTTCAAAAGTAGGTAGGACCATGGAGATTTTATTAAGTCATTTGTTTCTTGAAAAATATATATAAACTTGAAATTTAAAAGTCCTGGATCAAAATGCATACAAACGGGCACTAAAATCAATAATTCATCTTCTTAGTAACTGATAGTCTGATATATCCAATATTCCTAATGTCGTTGAAAATAATTTACATAACAAAAAAAGACATACCTCAACAGAATATATTCTTAATTGACCTGACCCATTTTTAAAAACGTGTTTCTTAAGAGTTGAGTCAATTTAATTTTAACTCGGAAATGCTATGTAAAGTACATATTTAATGTGATGAACGTTAATATATTCTTTAAGTAAAATTATTAATAACAAACTACTTTTATTTATTAAAATTAAAAGTTGCAATTGTGTCACCGACTGACCGAAATGAAACAGTTACGTATTGTCGTATTGATACAGCAGGTGCCAAACTAAATTCTGTCTATACACCGATTTTTCCAGGCGTGACCCCTAAGTAAAGGGTTACGCGTTGGGCTTAATTGCACGCAATAAAAATTTGTCAATAATATAGATAGATAAATAGTTCATGCTTAATTAGCTGTGGGCACGTGACCATTGAAATTGATGCCCACACCGCCAGCAATTTAAAAATGATATAAATTCTAGTAATATTTATAGTCTCCCTGTAAGGTGTGTGATGATAATATTTATAGTAATAGATTAGTATGAAAGTGTTTATGAATATCAATGGTTGTTTGGTCTAGTGGAAGAAACTGCTTCCATATACAATGTGAGCAAATTTAAATTCGAATTCCTATTTCCCATGGGAAAGTTTCTTTCGAAATATGGCAAACGCTCTTTGAAAGGAATTAACTCACCCAAAAGTTTAAACAAGAAGTTCATTGTTTTAAACGACACAGTTAATTAAATAGTGACAAATTACATAAATACAACAATAAAAGCATACATTGTTAATTAAATACAATTACATAAATAATTAAATACAATTACATAAATACAACACATAAAAGCATGATTCATCAATATGAATCAAACACTCAACTGCATTATATTTCTGCATTCATCATCAAAAAGACAATTTTCTCGATAGTGTTATCTTCTGGAAATGAGGTTAATTAAGGATCAAAGCGTGTAATACGTAAATATGCCTCCAATTCTTCTATTAAGACAGATTCATAACAAGAGTCTCAAATCAATTAAAACATGCTAGATGAATTTCCTAAACACGAGCAAGTTTAAGCAGAGTCCAAATATTCAATGTTTACATGACTGGTATGCCATAATGATCCTAAATGTGCACAAGAGAAACAACTATGTCGTGTTAACAATATTATATTAAATCATTCTCCTCTTTATGGTGACCCTTCATAGCACGCCAAAAGGATTTCCCGTTTTAAGTCTCACCGCCAGCCATTTATATACTCCCGCCGTCCCTTTTTTTCACTCATTTTTGCTTTCAGCCGGAGTTTAAGGGTCTATTTACTCATATCCAAACTCTTGAAACCTATAAAAATTAATTTGACACATACCACCTATTTTTCCCCATAAACTTTATAAAAAAAGACATTGATTTGACACCTACCACCTACTTTTTCCCTAAACCCCAACATCCAGACTCAATCCAAATGAGGTTTCAGCTTTTTCAAAACCAAAAAATCCACATCCAAAATGTAACCAATTGGGGTTTCAAAGTTTCGCCGAAACCACCCAAACCATTTTTTTGAGACCCGCGAAACCGAGCCAAAACACTTCCAAATAGGCCCTAAAGTATGAGTTGAAAAAGTAATTTTTGGGTATTTTTACATTTATGTCCCTAAAAGTAATGAAGTAATGGTAGAGAGCTAAGGGTGTCAAATCATTACTTTATGTAAGAGTGTAGTTTTGAGAAATAATTCCATTTATGGAAAGAAAAGTGTTAGTTTGGGACATCCCAAAAAGGAAATAGGAGTAAAAATTTAGGGACGGAGGGAGTATAATTTAACATGAGGGGACGTGTTACAGAAAATAAATTATTATGTGTCGCTCCTCTCTATCAACTTAAGTTTTTAGATTTATGATAGTCTGGTGAAAGTGAAACATAATAAGAAAACTGCATATAATCAGAGGCTAAAGCATATAAAGAAACACAGGAAATGTGGAGATGCTACCACACAACCATTGAAACATGGTTACATGAAAGTTACCTTAGCCAGAGAACAGACCTTCCATCAGAAGCAATTGCAACCTCGGGGAGATTCAACTTAGCTCATGAAAGCTCAAGAATGGGGAGAAACGAGTACCGAAACCTGCATGAGAGAAGTACTCATTTAGCTAACACAAGAAGTTGTGAGTAGTCTGAACCATGCAAAACAGCTTAGATCAAAAGCCACAAGTAATAATAAAAGCATTTTCCTGACAGCTTACTTGATACATTGCATGGCATCTGATGGGTGGAGTAAAATTGTATAGCATTATACCTTGATGGCTTCTTACATTCTTAATGGACAGTAACTAGATAATTGCAGCAGACGGGTAATATTTGATAATTAGTCAAAATAGTCAAACTATACACACAACTATGAGTATATTTTTAACAGTTGAAAAAGTTTCAGGGCGTCAATTCCTATTTGGCATGTATTAATCAGTCCGAAACTACATTCCTGATAGTAAAAAAAGAAATTACTTGCACTAGTGATGGCAACAATATACGAGTTTAACATGTCTTCATAACTAATGTTATGCGTATGCAGAGTTAAAATGTGAAATCGTACAGAAAAAATAAGGTGATCCATCATCATCTTGTGTGGCTGAGGTAGTCTCTCAAAACCAGCACCATTTACAATTGTGGAATGAGCATAGGAGGCAGCAGCCACGGTGAATTTCCGAGCACCAACCTTATGAATAAGTTTCATTTAAAAATCACCCGCCTGTAAAATAAAGTGAAATCTTTCAATAACTTTAGGAGGAAAGCAAGACATAAATGTTATAAATGTCTACCAAATAAATTAAATTTCAAACCCAGACCTCAGATTTATCTATGAATATAAGTGTGTGCTATAAACATCAGAAGCTCTTCTACATGATGAAACTATAGTATATATAAGAGATTGTTTACTAACTAGTTTCACTCTCAGATTGAATGAGAAAATTCTTCTAAGAAAGCACAAAAATAAGGAGATTTATGCATTTTTCTAGGCGAATAACAAATACTAAGTTTATTAGACATCGCAACCCACAATAAATTGAACAAATGCACTAAATTGGTAATGCAACTTTGGATACAATTCTTGGAAAATCATCCGGAAATCTTTGTGAGGACTTTTTTTCCGAAAGCTGAAGTGTCAAACATATTTATTCATAATGGGAGCAACCTTATAATATATTCACCATGTGGTACTAAGATGACCAACATATTCCTTGAACAAGACAACTTAATGCAGTAGGGAGTGCATGGATGGAGAAGGAGAGTGGGGGTTTAATGATCTCACAATTCTCCTAGTTGTGCTCAATGGACATGCCTATGAATACTTAAACCAGTACTAGGAAATACAACAGGTTGTTCACCCATAACTCCAATAGCCCTTATCCAAAAGCTGGCAGATTAGTCATCAACTAAGATATATTTTATGGCGTAGGTGTTGATGCGTAAACATGAAATGTTCTTAAAGAAAATTGTACAGCAATTTTTCATGCCTAAGAAGAAGTTAGCAGAAGTGACAACTTAATGAACACTCTAAGTTTCCCCTTTGGGGTCAGTGATGATCCAGTGTCTTTTAAGAAGTTGTAGATAGTGATCTGTGACTTAGCTGTTGGTGATTCTGGTCTTGTATGCAAACAAAGAAAGACCTTTTGAATGCTGAACTCAGCTTTCAATGTACACACTCTTAACTTGAACCTAAATCCCGGGAAAGTAGTAATAGGACCAAATATTGTGATTATCCTACTTAGACCAGCTTAAGCTTAACTAAGTTCAGGAGAAATCCAACATAAAGAACAGCAAGTTGGATCTCACCAAAATTTAGCTCGTAATGTGAGACCTGTGGGATTTACTGTGACAATGAAATTATACAAGTACTAAAACTCAGCACTGAGTTCAGTCATAAAAATAATTCTTGTCGGGTTTTCAACTATGCATGGAGATGCATCATATAATCAATTTTCTTATGTTTGCAGTAGGATGTGTGACTAACAAACTTATTTGATATTTCGAATTTCAATCTCCGAGCATACAGGATTGAATTTGCAAGAAGGCATGCTTTACTATGCATGCGTTCAGGCTAAAACTGAAGTTGATCTAACGAGTAGAAATGCAAATAAATTATCATGAAATTTTTTATATCATAATCAGTTTGTTAGATAAAGCTAATTTAGATGATATACAAGCAACCATACACTAAACCTTATATGTAGGCTATAACCAGATGTCATAGAGAATGCAGAACATGACGCCAATATTTACATTCTAAATGCAAAATCAACTAGCTACAATATTATATGCCAATTTACTAATTCAGTTTTCTCGTAACTTTTAAAGCAGAATTCCTGGAAATAGATTATTAGATCCAGAAACAAAAAGTAAAAACATAGAAGAGATAAAGACATACCTCAAATCTCTCCTCTGCAACAATCTCTTGAAGACACAAAACTAGCAACACATTTGTTTCAACTTTTGACTAAAAGATAAAACAAGACCCCAAATTAAAGGCCAATTTCTTCAAAAGATATGCATCACACACAATTTTTAATCATTAAGCTGCAAGAAAAACTCGATTATCTTAAAATCAATGGCAACTGAAGCAGACACAAATCTATACACACTGTCAGCATTACTACATTATCGCATCAACATCTGAACGCCAATGGAAATAATAAAGTATTGCCCATTCCATTTGCCAATTCTTTGCAACATTTGATAAACTATACAAACACCCATTTATTAATTTGTCTAAACAAAAAATTAGCAGTAAGCAGCCAACAAGTATCATTCTTGTAATATAATTCTACTTGTGCAAATATAAACTCATACCTAATATTTCCAATCGAGAACAAATAGACAGACGCCGATGTACCACAAAGAGCGATTCGTTGTGTCCGCAAACTGTTGTATTTGCTGAGTCGACTCAGCAATGCAGCGAGGTGAAATTCGACAATTCTCATATTTAAAAATTCAATTTTTGAATATCTTACATTAAAAATAAACCCTCTCTCATTTTGTGATGGATTTTGATTAGGGTCGAGTATAGAAACGATTTTGTGTATTTTCATTTTGATGCAATTATCCGTTTTCGACTTTTCGATCGAGGGAGGGAGGGAGGGAGGGAGGGAGGTTGGAGAAATTGATATATCAAGAATTCAATCAATGACATGACAAATTACACATCAGATTAATAGTCAAAATAAAGAGTAAATACGTCCTTCAACATAAACCAAATCTGATCTAATTGCAATTACTGGTGTATAAGAAAAATTAAAACTTGTAAATTCAAGACTTCGATTTTAGTATCGAATACTTGAACTTGTGGGACTGTTGATATACAAAGTATTCAATCAATGACATGACAAATTACACGTTAGATTAATAGTCAAAATAAAGAATAAATATGTCCCATTCGACATAAACCAAGTCTGATCTAATTCAGTCTTAATCGTCTTATTATTGTCTTCTCTTCGACATAGATCAGACTCAATCCGTATGTACGCCCTAATGAAGTTCGACATATCCTATATGTAGAATCGACTTATTATTGTCTTCTCTTCGACATAGATCAGACCCAATCCGTATGTACGCCCTAATGAAGTTCGACATACCCTATATGTCGAATCAACTTATTATTGTCTTCTCTTCGACATAGATTAGACCCAATCCGTATGTACGCCCTAATGAAGTTCGACGTACCCTATATGTCGAACTTAAGTAATCTAAGTCCTTTTGAATGGTTCTGATACTAAACTCCGCATAAACTTACTACATCAACCCGTCGATATAGTTCTCGACTTAGATAACTCAATTGGATCGAACCGGCTGAGATCCGACCCGAAAAGATCTGAACGACCGACCCGAAATATCCGCTTTGGAAAATTATAAATAGGCAACATTTATCACTCTTCAAAGTAGGTTTTTTCTCTCTAGAAAACAACCATTACCACTATTCTCTGCTATTATCTCGAACTAAATCTGACTTTAGCATCGGAGGGTCAACGCCGGATCAACCACCGGCACGACCTAACGAGTTCCTTTGAGCGCAGGGTTAGGTTCCTAGAAGTGGAGTTCTGCTGGATTTGATCGGCAAGAATTCTATACTGTGGAACGGATATCAGCAACTACGTGGCACGTTGGGCTCGGACCAAACACTCAGACGAAAAAACCTTTCATCAGAAATGACAATTATGGGCAGCAGAGTATGGGATGGCTATAGAGTTTACCGAACTATGTTTTATTTTAGACTATATATGAATTGATGATAATTACAAAAATAATTCCCATTTATTCAGTTTACATGCAAATATCATATTTGGACCTCTTAGCATAATTTATTTTCATCCATGAAAGAAAATTACAGTTTATTTTTTATTAATCGAATTTTTTTGTAATGTTTGAACTTCATAGCTAGGACTGAAAATCAAATCAAGTTATTTGCTCATCGACTCGAGATCGTTGGATAAAAGCTCATTTGAGCTCGGTTCGTACAAATAAAAAAAAAAGTTTGTTCAAGATTTCTCGTTTGATAACTTTTGAAATTCAACTCGAACTCGACTCAATAAGCTAAAAATTGAAAAATTACATATAAAAGTATCAAGCTACTCGATAATCAGCTCGAGCTCATTTGAGTTCAATTCGTTAGAAAATCAAATCAAAACACAATTTCAAGCTCAATACAAAATTCAAATCAAGCTTGAACAATGCGTTGTTTGATATTAATAGACTCGTTTACAGCTAGATGACACCCCTAGCTAATTTATGTAATCTTCAAATGCAAAAATTATTTTCTAAAATCTGCAAGCCTACATACAAATTTTACCAAAATTCACTTATTAGCTCCTCTTCTTTTGTGACCTACAGTTATAACAGGAAAAAATACATTTTGCCTTCACAAGTTCTTAAGTTTTGCTCTTACCCCCTAAAAATACATTTTTTCAACCCCTGAAATTAATTCAATATTTGCATACGTTTTAAAGGGAGGGAATTGTAAATTGGCGGGTTTAAAGCATATTATTTATACTTATATAAATAAACATATCAAATATTTGAATTTGTAAATATTCATATTATATGAAATAGAATTAGAACCGTAAATATTGAATAATATTGATTCAGAATACATCACAATTTTTTGGACATGCATTTCAAGCTCTTAGAAAAATTGTGTTTTGCCCCTAAGGATTTACATTATTTAAAGTTCTAAATTTTGTATTGGAGCTCTAAAATGACATTTATGTGCTTCAAAACCTAATGAATGTTGGTCAAGAGACAAATTATAACCACTAATTAAATTTCAAGAGCTATGTCTTAGAGGGTTAATCATGAAAATTGAAAATTATTAGGAGGCAACACATAAATTGTCCTTTGTGATAGACTAATATGCCCAAGGAAAAGATGGGAATGCACGTGGGCCCAATGTAGAAGATGAGTCTGGAGTACAAAACCAGGCCCGGCAGCTCAGCCGTCTCATGTGCACACACATTGTTCAATCCCTCCCCCTGATTCCCCTTTCTTTATTTTATTTTATGTCTTTATTGCTTTCCGTTTCGCATTTATTTGGCTAAAAATTCAAATTTAATGGCCCAACACCTACACCTACGGACAACACGAGAAAATTAGCACACCTTATTAAGATCTTAAATTAAATTCGATTAAAAGGCATTCACACACATCCAATAAGATTCTTTGACGTTTTGAACATCCACAATTTAAATTACTAAAATTCTATCATAACTTATTCAGTTAGCTGAAATTATTTTCCTCAAATAAAAAAAACACAATAAAATGCAATGTTAAAAAAGTATTTGTGTGGGCCAAAATTTCATTAAATTAGTTAATCTTTATGGCTAGATTAAATCATAGTATTGGTTTGGAGATAATGTTGAGGCTTTGGCGTGTTTTCTTATATATAATATAAAGATGGTTGAATATTACTCGTATTATGCATACATATATTCGAGTATAAGTGTTATTCTATAATGCCACCAACAATGTCCTAGCTAATCAAGTACTATCAATTTTAGATGTTTTATATTAGAGTTGGCCATGATGTTTAGCAAGACACGAGGTCAAGAATGTTAATCAATGCAAGTGCGTTGGAAGAATTTTGTTTCTAATATGACCAAAAATACATATTTAAATTTATATGCAAATTAACCTTGTGGACAAAGAAACACACTTGTTAAATGTCATCACATTGTGCTTCACAACTCTTTTTTGACCAATCTATGTGAGTGAAGTTTTTTCAACTTCAACCTCCGATAAAATGTACTACTCCTACTAATCTATTAATTTGAATATTTACGAAGTCCGAGTAAAATAGAGATGTAAGAATACTCATGTGCGAATTTAATTACGAGTTGAAACAAACTAATAAGAGTTATTTACGAATTATGAGCTTAAATAAATAATTGCGATTTGAGAACTTTGGTTAAGATCTTTCAAAATAGACAATTATTGAAACAATATCTATTTCAAATTAATATCGACCTTAAAGTCCAAAAAGTCAGGTCACTATGGTGATACTCAAATCAATTAGTATCCCACAAATTAGGCCAAATGATTTTCAAGGATACACCCATTCAACTAGTTACGGCAATTATTTTTTTATTCTTTTTCTTTGAAACTTATTCTCACTCTATGTTACTATTTTCGATATATCACTTGTTGACACCCTCAAAGCTACTTTACCCTAACTAGTTCACCTATGTTTCAAAAGTTACTTTAGCATCAGAGAAGATAAATTTAATTTGTTGATCGTAAATCAAGCTTATCTATATTCTTAACCCGTTTTACACAAGAAAAAAAATGTCCACATCACATCATCGGTGAGTTTATAATTTGAAATTACATCCACTCTTTCAAAATGAAAAATCTTCCGAAATTGTCTAACTTAATTAGCAGAAATAAAATTAAAGAATCTCAAATCTCAACATACCCCGTTCAATATTAAAATAAAAATTTATTTACGAGAATCGTTGACTCCCATAAAACCATTAATTAATACTCATAAATAAAAAGAAAAAAAGGCATAGGAGTAGTACTTTTTCTTTATTAATTCAAAAAGTTACAGCCATTAAAATGGACGGTGAAAGTGTGAAACACACAAACAGTCAATAAATGGAGTGGGGTTGGGGCGGGGTGGGGGTGGGTGGGATAGAGTAGCAGTATTGTGAAATCAACAGAAACCAACCATCCCAATAACCGAAGAACAGTAATAATCAAGAAAACGTAAAAAATAAAAATAAAGAAAGGCCAAAAGCAAAGAAATATTACTGGTTGGGGTGGAGGAGAGAAAACGAAAACAAAGCTGCCAAACAGTCAGACAAACAGTAAATGAATGAATTAATTGAGTGGAAGGTAGGAAAAGAAAAAAGAGAAAGATTAAGAGAGAGAGAGAGCAAATAATTATCCCCAAAAAATGGAGGAGAAGATTTCTTCAACAACAACAACAAAGAGTTTTGTAGTAATCCTCTTCTCACTCTCTTCCCAATTCTTTCTCACACAACCGAATGGAATCGTTTTTTTCTTAACCAAAACAATAACAACAACTCTTCCACCACCACTATCTACTTTCATTATTATTCCCATTCTTTTCTTTACTCTCTCTCGCTCTCTCTCTCTTTCATTATTATTGTTTGTTGGCACAAATCCCTTTTGCCCATTTCCCTTGAAAGATAAGTAAAAGAAAATACAAGAACCTTTGTGGGTTTTTTTCTTTTTTCCCCCTTCAGATTTGGTTATCTACATCCGAGTTATTTTTGGTGAGTTTTTGTGGTTTTTGTGTATGTAATTCATATGATTTGTGTGAATCTTGGGTTTTCCTTTTAATCAGTCGGTTTTAGGTTAGGACTTGATTTGGTTATGGAATGTTGATTTGTATTTCTGGGATACTTCCTTCTTAGGTTCTTGAAATATAGGTAACTAAATAAAATCCATTGATGATTGCTTGATCTTGATCATTAGTTTCTTATGTTTAATTTAAGAAAAACTAAAGAAGTACTGTAAATCAATTGCTAACAGATCGGTATGATGTTATTTTCTGAATCTTTCTAGTATTTATTACTAATTTGATTGTAATTCTTGCTATGATTTTATTGAAGATTATGTTCTGTGTGAATTATATTGTGATTACTTGTGTGATTTTATCAAGATTGTGTTTCTATGTTCTCTCTGAACTTCTTGCCTGTGCTAAAAGATTCTTCATATTTTGGGACATGAAGATTAATATTTTATATTCTTTGAAGGTGCTTGAATCTGAGGAAGATGCTAGGAGGAGGAGGTGGAGTTAATGGAAACACAATATTCCCGGGTTTTGTCGAGGAAAATCGTGTCCAGTATGATAACAATACATTGCCTCAGCTCCAGTTATTTGGACATGGTGAGTTTATTTTAAACTTGTGTTAGAGATATGGTTCTTTTTATGAATTTTGATTTTCTTAAATGCTAGATCTCTGAATTCACATTGTGGCTTTATCTCTTATATTGTAGCTCCTGTTATACCTATGATCTTTGATTACTAGGTTTTAATTATATTGTAGCTCCTGTTATATGTATGATCTTTGATTACTAGGTTTTAATCTGTAATGTACTAGTTCTGACTAATGCTGAAAAATCTGCAAGAATATTTTTTCTTCATTCCTCTTTTTATTAGTGTATGATACCATTATGCAATGCACAAAAGGAAGCTTTTAAACTTGTCCACTTTGTATCATATTTATGCGGAAGCATGACCGAGTCCCTCCGTTGCTACACTATGAAGTTTGCTAGAACTTTTAGTATATTTATTAGAATTCTTAAACTACTTTTGTGAAGTTTGCAAAGTGAACCGCTACACATCATAGAGATACTAAGCTTTATGTAGTACTATAGGACTATTTTGGTGGTGAAATTTGGCAGTTTACCTATGTTTGGTTATATGCTATATAAATTAGCTATGATTAGATATTCTTTTTATCTTGGAAACTACAAGGGTTCTACCTTTTATTTGCCCTTTTCTCCTTTCCTTCATTGTTATAGAAGTTGATCATTTTCATATATTGTTTTCTGAGTTTATATGGATGGCTATAACGATGACAAAAGCAAAGAAACTAGGATGTTCGATTATATTTTCTTTCTAGTATTAACTTGTTTATTTTATTGCTAATAACTTTTCTAACATAATATTTTCTTTTGCAGATCCAATCCAGTGTGGTGTTGGCATTGGCACCACAAACTATGTGGAAAACAATAGTGCTCGCACTATCAAAAGACCTAGGGAAGGTGAACCCGTATATAATACCCATCAGAAGCTTCACATGTCTTTAAGTAACAACTTATGTCACGATGAGACTGGCAATGTCAGAACTTTTCTAAATCCAAATCCCGTTTCAACTGGGCTGAGACTTTCCTCTGACGAAGATGAACGTAATTCCTCCATTTCTTCTGCATGTGAAAATGTCAGAAATGCCCTTCCCGCTTCCCTTTCCCTTGGTAATACTCTTAAAATGGAAATCGACCAACAAACTGAAGAATTTGACCGTTATATTAAACTTCAGGTATAACTCTAACATTAATGCTTCATTTATTTTAAATAAGTACTTTATTTCGGTTCTCAACTTTCGACTTAATCTATGTGAACAGGAAGAGAATATCCTGAAGGGTGTAAGAGAGTTGAGTCAAAGGCACACGGTTTCTTTATTAAATGCCTTGGAAAAAGGAGTCAATAAAAAGTTACACGAGAAGGAGGTTGAACTAGCGACTATGAACCGGAAAAACAAGGAGTTAGGAGATAGAATAAAGCAGGTTACAACTGAAGCTCAGTCGTGGCACTACAGAGCAAAGTACAATGAATCAGTTGTGAATGTTTTGAAAAACAATATTCAGCAGCTCATGGCACAAGGCACGGGTCAAGTTCGTGAAGGCACAGGCGAGAGTGAAGTGGATGATGCCATTTCTTGCACAAATCTTCATCAGGGAATAATTGTTAATGGTTCTACTTCGGGAAATCAAGTTCAGAATCATCAACAGCCGAAGTGCAGGTCTTGTAAGAGTAAAGAAGTTTCGGTTTTACTATTGCCTTGCAGACACTTGTGTCTATGTACAGATTGTGAAGGTTTTATAGACATTTGCCCGATTTGCCAGGTGATGAAGACTGCGGGTGTTCATGTTTATATGTGATGAAAAATAGAGCAGTTGCAATCGTTTGTTAATGAAGGCATTACGACATGGTGTTTTTTTTTTTTTTTTTTTTTTTTGGTTGTGAAAGATGAAATTGTGAATTTAAGTTCACTGGTGTCATGGTTACTGTCCATTGATATTGATGGGATTGCTGATTTCTTTTATACATGGAACTTTGATAATAAGAGAATATTAATGATGAGGAGTCATAACTGTAAATAGTGTGCTTGGTTACTCATGTTAAATGAAACTACCCTGCAATTTGCCTCATTTGAGAATTTTTCTTATACATGAAATAAGTATGTAATTTATAGACCCACCCATAAAACTTTGGTGTTAATTAAGTATGGATGCTCTATTATAGATAGACATGAAATAAGTATTCATGTAAAAACGCAGACAATTTATTTTATTTTTTTAAGATAAAGAACACTTATTAAAGTGTTCATTATTTGATGAGCTATACTGATATATATTAGAGAGCCCAAGGAAAAAGTAGAAAACTTAGAATTAGATTAGGACGGGTCACAATCCAATATAGCCCATGGGCTATGACACAGTATACCAACTCCTACTATAATTTAGGGGCTCGCAATGGTTGGAATTTGGAATATCATGTTTAATTCAATCTTGACTTTATTTATCTCGGATTGAGTTCTGCTCGAATTTGGATCAGAGAAAGTCAGATTTATCTTAAGCTCCAACATTTAAAAAAAAAAAAAAAGTTGATCATCAACACATTTAACCATTTAATTCAAAGGCTTTAACAAATCATGTTGAGAAACAATTTGATTTTAGTGTATCAAAACTAATATTACCTCATTTCTTTTCAAAACTTGTGATAGAACCGTAGACGGTTATTAGTGTTAATTATATAACTAAAATATTATGAACATATGTAATTATTTATTTATTATCGGATATGTATTTTTATCGAATCATATCAACTTAATTTCATATTAACTTCATATATTTCATATTACTGATCTCCATAATCAGAACTCTATTCGAAAAAATAATCTAATTCCAATAAATCGAATTAACTCGAATCGTATTGGAGAATGATATTCAGTCCATTGACAACCCATTTAATTTTAAAAACTATTTGTTAGGTCTTTGTCATCTAGTTTACACAAAGGCCAATATTTTGCAGAAAATTATTTAATTAGACTTATTTATAAGACCATATATCTTTATCATGTACTGATGGGTTAAAAGTTCTCTAAAAGAAGCTGATGGGTTAAAAGTTTCTTTATTATACACATCTTAAATTAATGATAAACTATTACCATTTTGATTAATACGTCAGAGAGATTCAAATTGATTTTGAAAACTTTAGAATTATTAAATCAATATTTGTTGGTGCTTGATTTGGATTATTATAATTTTACACATTGGCTGTTCTTTTGGATGGGATTTGGTAACCATCGTTTCTCAAGTTGTTAAATTTGGACCTTCTGTTGGACCACCACTATGAAAAGGATCCCATTCGTAGCCTTCCCACCAACCACCCCCCATATTTATTACTATGATTTCAGAATAACTTCACTTTTGGTCCTTTAAGCTTTTCAATTAATTAAGTTTGGTCCCTATAGTTTATTTTTCTTGTTCTGTACCGAATCTTCCTTTTCAGTTGCAAGACCTTCCTAACTTCATTTTCTTCTTTGTTAGCAATTGTCATTTTTTGAATAAATGAAACGTTAGCTAGTGGCAAACTCGAGATATGAAAATAAAATCATTATCTCAAGTAATCTTTCTGAACAAACAAGTTAAAGATTAAAAAAAAATAAAAAAAAATTATAAAAAAACTTACTTAAATTAGTAACGCAACTAAAATATTCCGGAATAAAAAATTATCTATGTATGTTGAGTAAGTTCAGCCAACTTTTGTAAATTTGCCGACCTTCAAGAATTATAGAGTTAGACACAAGTAAACCGGGTGTACTTATATTCATTATTAATCTCTTTATATCTCAAAAGGTGTGGTCTTGATAATTAAGTTTAATTGATGGACAATCATAAAAATCAAAATTGAAATAAGCAAGACAATTTATAATTAAATTATTAAAATATAAGCCAAAAAAGATTTAGAGGTTTCGGGTTTAAGTCTCACCATAAGTACTGTATTTAAACGTTTATTTGTTTATTAGCTTTGTTAGTCTTTGTATTTGTTATATTAATATATCAAATCAAATTTATGATATACTTATAGTCAATACCAAAATAATTAAATAAAAAAATGACAATCCAAATACAACATGGGTTCCAACTCTTAATAAGTGAAAGAAAAATTGCACTTGTGCTACATCATTTCATTTTCAATAACCACCTTAATTTCTTATATAATGAAAAAGGAAAAAGGAAAGTTCAAACCTAGAAGACCAGACCATAGTGCATTTTGACTCCTCATTTAGTAATATGAGATTTTAAAAAGCACACAGAGTTGAACCTGGACCCAAAATCCACTTTATTTTATTTTCCAAATGAATCTTGGGATTCACTTCCTAATCCCAAAAAACACTTTGATGCAAATAAAATATATATACTGATTTTGATTTATATACCGAGAGATGATTTTGAATCTTTTAAAGGATCATTCTGTCACCAAATTAAATAACTAAATTCCTCCACTCTCACCTCACTTACACATCCCGCCCACCTCGCTGCGTAACGGATTCCCTAACGGCCCCGCCATATGTATACATACAAAAATATAGTATGTATGTATATATAGGTGTGCGCACGTAAAAAGCTTACTCTCTTTTTCTCTGTGAATTGAAATAATACAAAGAAGAAGAAAAAATGCAGAGCAACGCAATTGCATTTTCCCCTTCGTTTTCTCTCTCTAACAATGCTCGCAAGCTCATTGGTCAGAGATTTAACCCTCTCTCCGTCTACTCTGCGAAACATCAACGTTTCGGAAATGGTTTAGTTTCGTTTTCCTCGACGTGTAAAATCAGTCCGATTAGCTGCTCGTTGAAGCAGAGCGGTTGGATTTCCGCAGTGAATCCGAAGCCTCAAAATGATTCTGTTGCGGTTCGTGCTGCTGCGGAGAGCGCGGCCGTCGAGGAGGAGAGTTCAAAGTCAAATAGCTTTTCTGATACTTTGGTGCTCGGGATGCTTTTCGGGATGTGGTACCTCTTTACTGTCTACTTCAGTATATACAGCAAGCAGGTAATTATATATTTTTTTTCTTTTTTGTTGTTTTTTTTATGAGAATATTCGTTAATCTAGATAAATGTGCCTTATGTTTTTGAATTTTGAAGTGCTATTGATCACGAAGAAACATGATCACACAGTGTTTGATACTATTGTTTGCTTACTCTGGCCAATTGGTGATTATTTGTGTATATGTAGTTTTATGGTGTATTAAATACTACAGAGTAGTATTAGTGTTTGCATTTTTTCACCTATGAGGGCCAAGTGATGTATATTTGTTTATGTAAGTTTTATTAATGAGCGCATTAATGCGGCATGCAATTTGTGTGATAATCAGAACTAGTTAAGACATGTGTAGAGTTAGTGTGACATCATTTCGAGTATTGATATGTGATGATGTTGCTTGTTTTTAATAGGTTCTCGAAGTTTTTCCTTATCCGGTGACCGTTACTCTAAGTCAGTTCACTGTTGGAACTGTAATTGTAATTTTGATGTGGACTTTGAATCTCTACAAACGGCCTAAAATCAATAGTGCACAGGTACTTGTCGAGATCTAAAACACAGTTCATTTTCTATTTCCTTCATTCAGTTCAATAACAACTAATTAAGATGTTGTGTCTACAATTCACAGATTACTGCAATTCTTCCATTGGCAGTGATGCATACCTTAGGCAACCTGTTCACTAATATGAGTCTTGGAAAAGTTTCCGTTTCATTTACTCACACAATCAAAGCTATGGAGCCGTTCTTCTCAGTTATCCTCTCTGCCATGTTTCTTGGGGAGGTGATTGATCCATACGTTGCCAAATAATTTGATTTTGTTTAACTTCTATATGGAGCTCCAAAGGTTTATAACTTAATCACATGGTATAAGTCTTTTGTTGGAACTTGGAAGTAGACATAGATGCATCTGGTTCTTTTCGTCTTTATTAATTTTTATGGTGTTTATAACTTGATATTCATACTGTTAAATTTGATGCTACTTGCTATTGTTGTAATGCCCAATTAATTTTGGCAATAAGATTGATGTTATCCTTGTAAAATACCACATAACTCAGCACGATAAAATAATTACATCTTCAATTAGTACTATATAGTTGGTTGAATTAATAATGGTACTCAGATTAGTTGCCTACAATTTATTGGTTTAGTTGTTCAAATCAATGAAATCTGTGTTTGCCTACTGACTTCTCCTTGGACAGATTCCTACAATATGGGTTGGTTTAGCTCTTCTACCAATTGTTGGTGGAGTATCTTTGGCATCAATTACTGAAGTCTCTTTTAATTGGTAAAATCGCAACAAATTCCTTCCTACTTATTGCTGAATGTAGCATTTCTCTTAAATTGCATGGTAACAAATGTTTATTTGAAGATTCTAATAGAACTTATAATCTATTTGTTTTTTAAGGGTTGGTTTTTGGAGTGCCATGGCCTCAAATTTGACAAATCAATCTCGCAATGTTCTTAGCAAAAAGCTTATGGTTAAGAAAGAGGTATATTTAAACTCATTTTTATAGTCGTGACTCGCAAATAGAGCTATAATTTTTAGAATTGCAGGTGACTTTTAGGTTTTGTTCAATTCTTTGTTGGTTACAGTCACTACATCGTGTTATTGTAAAATCTATGTTTACCAAAAACACTCAGGAAAGCCAAGGAGGACATATTTAGCATATTTTTTGCATTAGTTTTTTTCAGAATGGTGGATGAGCTTCAATTTCTATTCATACAGGATGCTCTGGATAATATTACTCTATTCTCCATAATTACTATTATGTCGTTCATCTTGATGGTACCTACTACTATTCTCATGGAAGGCATCAAGTTTACGCCTTCATACCTCGAGGCTGCTGTACGTAAATCTCAACAGCATGGTTTCTTTTCATTTATTAGGTTTTTTTTTTCTAGGAAAGCATCTTGCTTTAAATATTACAAGTGGGAGTTTGATTATAATTTTATTTTTCTATGACAGGGGTTGAATATAAAAGAGATTTGCACTAGATCACTTCTGGCTGCTCTCAGTTACCATGCATATCAGCAGGTAAGCATTAATGAATTTCTTTCATTCTATCAATCACCTAATAGTGGACAAATATCCGGAATAGTTAACATTTTAAGTACTAAGCCAGAGCATTGATAGTCACATTGCTTTCCACACTCTTAGCTATGTGCAAACCACTATTTTTCAATTTATTTATTTGATATACAAATATTGTCTATCATTCTCAAAATTTACACATTTTTACATATATTACAAAGGAAACTCTGAAATCAATTGATTATACTCTACCATATAAGGTTCCAAAATGTTTCTATGTTGTAAGATATTTGAAAACTCTGGCCAATATTTCATCCTTTGCTCTTGCTTTTTCTCTGTCTAGATTTGATAATTTGGATTGATAACTTATCAAGTTTCTATGCTGTTGTTTAGATGATGTGATTGTTGAATATATGCTAAACTCTAAGATTTTGTGATATTTTTATCAAGATGCCATGAGAAAGATGTAATCGGCTAATAAATTTAGTTGTGAACATGTAATCTATCTAGTCGAAATCACGTTTCCAGCATTTTGAATTTCATTATGATTCTTTGAAAATTATACTTCAATAATTTGGAGATGCATGATTGTTTCGTTTCGTTCTGGGAATGATGATGAGAGTTATTTGTGCAGGTTGCTTATATGATATTGCAGCGCATATCTCCTGTTACCCATTCTGTAGGAAACTGTGTTAAGCGAGCGGTGGTTATCATTGCCTCTGTTTTATTCTTCCGCACACCAGTTTCACCCGTAAACTCTCTAGGTATAGCTGTTTTTTTCTTACTTAAGTGAATGTGAAAATTGGAAGCATCAAATTCAATCAATCTCGATTCTTATGTGTGTTCTTTTGGTGCAGGCACTGGAATAGCCCTTGCTGGAGTCTTCTTATACTCGAGAGTGAAACGTATTAAGCCAAAGACAACTTGAACTTTTCCTGGTAGTTGGTGATTTGTGTTAGATCAGAAACCATTAATTGTTCTCAACTTTTGTTGTATGTTAGTGACGAACATGGAAATTTTTCTAGGTTGTTTTGGTCACCTTTCTGTTCCTTAGCTTTGAAGAGTAGTAAAATTGACTTCTGTTATGCCTCTAATAGTTTGCACAGTTGATTGATACACAACCAAAATGTAGCACACAATTTCCTTGAAAATATACATATTTTGTTTAGTTGATTATTGGACCGTGACAAAATCTTTAATCTTTTCAACCGAACATCTTTTTTAATAGATATATATGATCGCTATCTTTTAGGCTCAGATCATTGGATCAGTTCTGTGCCAAATTTGGCACTTTTAACCTTCTAGTAGTAACTTTTGGGGAAAATGCAAGATACTCCCTGTGTTATGCGAAATCTGCACGAAATTACCTTGTGAAATTTTTATTGCATCAAACCTCCTTGTACTTTCAGAACCCTGCATAAAACACCCAATATGTAAAAAATAGGTTGTTTGGATCTTCATATTCAAGAAACCATTTTTAAAATAATCCACGAAAATTGTAGGGACCAACATGAAGTATTTTTAAAATGGTTTCTTGAAACATGTCGACCCAAAACGACCTATATTTTACAAATTGGGTGATCTATGCAGAGTTTTTGAAAGTACAAGGAGTTTTGGCGCAATAAAAATTTTACAGGGTAGTTTCGTACATTTGACATAACATTGGGGAGTATTTTGTATTTACCCTGTAACTTTTAGTCCAATATTTTTTTGAATTTAAATCATGTAGATTTTCATTTATATCCATTATATAAAAGGTCATTCTATACTCAACTAATTTTTTTAAAAAAAAAAATGAATAAAGTATTATGTAGAACACATATATGAAATTTAAATTGATATGTAAATGCAAATATATTTTTTGATCTAACCCATCATTCCATGAAATATTCTGCTTTTTCCGGGATAATCGGGTTCAAATATTACTGACTTCATAAAAATTCAGATAACACTAGTTTTTTGAAGTTTCTTGTTCGTATCGCTTATCTAAAGATGCTATTCCATAATTTGTTCCAATTTGAAGATATAGGACTGAAGTATTGAATAGAAGAACAAATGTGGTCAAAAACAGAAATTAAATCACTCAATGAATTGAGCTTAAAAGATAACATTTTAAATAAATAGATAAAAATGTGTAAAATTAGAATAAAATGTGTAAACTAAATAATAAATGACTGTTTCAATAAAATTTTGGTTACCTTAAAAAAAAACTACTACTTTTATTATATTTAATTTATTTTAAGGGTAAGTATTAGACCTTATGCAGTTCCTTTTGAGGTATTGTTAGACACATTACGTGAGCTTCTCTTCTAAAAAGTATTCTAACATAAATCCGATACATTGTAGATACTAGTCCATGTCACTAGATCAAACACATAGATTTTTTTTTTTTTTTTTTTTTTTATATTCTACAAGTTATCAAGCTAGATAAATGCATGTTTCTTGTCTAATTGTAGAAACCTATATTTACATTCAATTTCGTCCAACCATAATAGTAAATCCCGAGTTTCTTGTCAATTTGAATTAATAATGTCTTTAAATTTTGAAAGAAAGACAAAAAAAAAAAAAAGTGCCTCAAAGCTCAATGAAAGGGATAACAAACATTTACAATTTTTTTGTTTAATTTTTAAGAATATTCTAGTCATAAACCTAACCTAATCGAAAATTTGAATCAGATTGTGAGAACTAGCCTCAGATTGTGTGAGAACTAGCCTCTTCTAGTAACCAAACATCCATTGGTTCAAACCTTCACAATGTAATATAGCAAAACTTTAATGCAGTGAAAGTCAAATTATGAGGTACGAAGTTAATTTTTTCTTCCCTAGGACTCAAATCTTCCATTACGCAGGCCAGGAATTTTCATCTTTCAGTTAACAAGTTTTGTCTAGCTATTTCTCAGTTTAAGAAACATAATTTAACTCAAATTACTAACAATAAATTATATAAGCAAATCCTTAATTAAATTAAATCAAGAATTAAGAACATAATAATATCATATTTCTTAAATTTGGAGTCATTAACTATTTGTTAATGGACACATTAAAACAATAAAAATAAATAGAAAAAGACCAACTATTACTTCTCACTTTCTCGGTAACCCTGATTTCATTTTCAGACAATCCCAAAGGACTATATAATGAATCTCATATGTTAAAAAGGCATTGAGTTAAAGGATCATGTCCATCAGTTCTATTAAATCCTTCTCCTCATCAAAATAATCAAGTTCATTCTTCACTTCAAAATGCATTAATGGAGGCAAATCAAATGGTAACTCCATATCAAAACATGGTTGTTCATCCAAAACCGAGTCCATATTCCTCCCTTCGAACGGGTGATCATCATCATCAAACTCATAGGCTGGTACCATGTTGTCAGCTGCGCTAAACTCCATTTCTGAATTATGTGGCTCACTACTGTCTGCAGCAGTATAATCGAGGCTCTTGATATAGTTCTGAAGGAGAAAACTAGGCCTTGGCCATTTGGTCCTGCATTTTCGTTTTGAGAATTGTCTCCTCCTCGTAGCATTCCAGTGGTTCTTGATCGAATTTTCAGTCCTCCCAGGAAGCCTTTTCGCAATTTCAGCCCATTTGTTTCCCACTTCAGCATGAGCCTCGATCAGAATTCTGTCTTCTTCCTCGGTCCATAAATCCTTCTGGACACAAAAGATGGCAGAAATTAATATAAAATACTGATCAACAAATAAACAACGAAAATATGCTTTATTAGGAATAAATATATCCAACTTTAATATCAGGCCTCAGATGGTTATGCCATCTCTCTCTGCACTGTTTGCCTATCCTCCCTTTAAGCATCTTTGAAATATGAGACCATTTTCTCACTCCATATTTCTCCACCAGATGAATCAAGAGACTACAAATCAACACAAAAATAATTCAAACCTCACCGGAAAACAAAACGTTGCATATAAAAAAGCAAATAAATATATTCAAAAAAGAATTATATGTTCACATATTCTAACCTGTCTTCCTCAATGGTCCACTGGCCTTTGCTTAATTTGGACTTCCTCCGGACTCTACCGAACATTTTGGCCGGTGTTGATTTACTCTCCTTACGGTTATTTTTCCGGTTACTTTTTTTGCTTCTTTTCTTGCCATCTTTTTCGTGACAGCCAATATTATCAGCAGTCGCAGATGAGCTCTCATCAGGAACAACAAAACTTACGGGCTTAAGATCATGGTAATTTAAATTTGTTTCAATTTCCATTAGTGGACCCTTAAAATTTGCAAAATTCAAGAATCCACCACCATCGAAATTTTGCATGGACGCACAAGTGCTTCCAGTTTCCTCATAAGGCTTAAACTCATACAAATCGTAATCCAAAGAGAAGCCATGGAGAAAGGGATCAAAGCCATTGGCCTGTATCCCAAGGTCCGGATAAAACGAAGAAGTTGCAAATGTGAATTGATCAAGGAGCTGGAAATCTTGGAGGTAACTACTTGATGATGATAAATTGTCTAAGCAATAATCATCATTTAATATTTCGAGTTTCAAGTTATTGTTTGGAATAGGAGGAGGAGCATCATGGCCATTTTCGAACTTCATTTCAAGATCCATTTGAGTAGTGAAGAAGCATGAGAATGAATGAGGAAGTAATATAGATGAATGCTATGGTGCAAATATTTGTAAGGGTAATTTCTATTTCAGTTAAATTTACATTTATTAAGGAAGTAAAAGGCTTTAAATGTGTATTCACAATTCATCTGGAGCGTCGAATTGAAGGGTTGATCTAATGTTTGGGATTACATGTGTCTAATATTAAAGTTTAGTCAAAGAATTACTTACCATAATTTAATAAGTTGCTAATTATTATATTTCCATAATAACATCCTTTTCCCTTGAAAATATAGGTAATCCAAGTACAGACTTCAGAAAATCTGCTGACCTTTTTTACCTATCTAACAAATGGCAAAAATGAACCACTTCACAAAAGTTGGATAAAGTTCTATTCTTTTTTATCTTTTTTTTTTAATCTCTTGAGGCCAAAATAAAAGTAATAATGAATCTTAAGGAGTATAAACTTTTTACAATTTATTGATTTGATAGTAATTAAATATAAAATTCGAACTGCACTTAATCAGTTTGATAGTAATTTAGCACAAATAACATTTGACTAAGAAAAAAAATACATAATAGAGTTTCAAGTGCATTTGTTAGAATTCCATTTCAAGGTATTTGGTACTACAAACAACTTCCTCCATATTTTAATGATTTATTAAGATTATTACATATTCAGAATTATTTTAACAATACGTTGAAGATGTTATTGTTTAGGAGATACAAGTAATGTGATGAAAATGAATAAACTGATATACCATGTATATGGGAAGAAGTGAGAACTATCATGAATAAGTAGTGCATTCAGCAAAATTACTAAGAATGAGTATACATAGTTTAACTAGAGGTTTTACATGATAACCAAAATC
Organism: Penstemon newberryi var. newberryi; assembly: GCA_030819805.1. Classification (NCBI taxonomy): domain Eukaryota; kingdom Viridiplantae; phylum Streptophyta; class Magnoliopsida; order Lamiales; family Plantaginaceae; genus Penstemon; species Penstemon newberryi. The sequence goes on from JAUALY010000008.1 coordinate 4,405,140, forward strand.
ATATTGCTAAAACTGGAACTGGAACCTGTGATTAAAAAATCAAGTTTACGCATAACATTACTAAACAACTTGAAAAATTTCTGATATATCTGCGTTACTTTTAAATTGGACTCCAAATCATACTTTTACAATTCTCTTATTCAAACAGATGCTATAAGCTTAAGACCAAACAGATTGTGTAATACCGTTTTAAAACTAGAAGTCTCTTTTACCATATTTTCATATCCACATAAGTGGGTCTCCTTCAGTTCCTATGCTTGCGTTACTATCTAACAGGTCTATATTAAATGCAAACAGAAGTAGTTCATGACCTTCATGTGTAGGGAAGTTAAACAAGAATACAAATAGAAAGTCACCAAAAAAAGTAGTTATAGTTACTTCTCATAAAAATCCTGATACATGACAGTAAAATTGCAATCTTTGAATAAATTTCACAATTTAATAAAAAGATTGATACACCCCCCATAATACTCCTGACATCAAACATTAAATTAATTTAAATCCCTCACCCAGAATAAATTTTACAATATATGTAATGATGTAAATGTAATATAGTCATCATACAGCACAAGCCAGAGGCAAAACTCTTTTAACTAAGCTTAAGAATGAGTATTAACAGATGGAAAAGTGATGCAACAAGAATACAGCCCACCAAACCCACGCAGTACCACATCAAAACCTGTATACATAAAAACAATAAAGTTTGATGCATGCCCTGTTAAATCTAAATATAAATAATACAAGAAAGGAACCAGATATGAAGATGTCTGAAGAAATGAAAAAAGTAAGAGACATTTCTTGAGTAAGTGACATCTAATTCATCAATACCAAATCTGTATAAGTCGCTCTAAGCTTTTCAAATACATGATCCTATTACAAAATATATTGTTCTGTCTATGACAGAATTTTAAAGTTTCTTCATAAAATACATTAGATTAGAATTAGCAAAAATAAATAGAGTGCAAAAATCAGAAGGCTATCTTGTACATGTGGTTTACCTTGTTGAGGTCTCGTATTGTATTACTAAGCCAGATCAAGGAACCCTTGGTTTGTTATCCCATGCCTCTCTTGCTTCAAGTAGATGTGGGCAATAGCGTTGTGCCAAAACTTCGACTTGTTCAGCAAATGACTTGTTCCCATGGTGTCCTACATGAAGAACCATTTCGTTCCAACGCTTTCTACATACGTCACCATCTTTATCGTCAAGAAGATAGTCCCAATCCACATCTTCCATGCAATTAGCGTCTAACCTATAAAGCATGCTAAGCAGTCGATAGTCATCAGTGTAGGCCCATACACCTTGTTCTACCATAGGCGACGTTAACTGGTTATACCACTTTATACAGCAACTAACATGAGTTCGAGTGGACAATTTGTCACTAATTGCTGTCCAACTTATATTGTCCTTTAACATTCCATATTTGGATTTCTTGTCTTCATCTTCATCAACTTTCGTTTGCAGATCAATATTCACTAGATCGAACAAACCTTGATACTCTTTTTGAGACCAATGTCCTTTCTTCAAGTTTGGCAATCTTATTCTACGCCAAGCTTCCTTCACGTGCTGACGATGCTTGCCAAGTTCGGCTTCCAATGGCTTCCAGTTGTTCCCATGTATTGCATGCCACTTCCGAACCATTTCAAATTCTTCTTCTGTCCAGTTGCGGTTTTCTGACCTCCGAAATAAAACTTGAGCACGGAAATAGATGGCAGAGTATGGTCTGTAGGGTATGGCAGTCGCTATCTCTTTCCAACAGCCTATCAACTGACGGTGCTTGCTACTGTTCAAAACCATGTTCAATCCTTCTTCACCTAAGTCGTGTTCTTTTATGTACTTAAAAACAGCCTCTTTGACAATCTCATCTTCTTTTTTTGTGAATCGTTTACCTCTAACCAAATTATCTTCCTTGTTGTCATTCTCCTTGGTGGTATTTGAATCATCAGGAAGACGGAACACCTCAACCTCATCAGAAAATCTAACTTTCTTACTACTTTTGTTAGGTGTAGTATCAGAAGAAACATTCTCAACCGATTTGGCCCTTTTATTCTTTCCTTTCTGAGCAACAGATGAATCGTCCTTCAAATTTTCATTCGTTCTCAAGTTCTTTTTTCTTTTACGTTTCTTGGTGACATTTCCATCAATCATAGATGCTCGAATACTGCCCTCAACATTCTCCGGCACATTTTCCTGCAGGGACGTAGACAAATCACCGTCATCATTTTTTGCCCTCTTTTTCTTCTTTTCCTTTTTCTTCCTTTTAACCTTCTCAGCTGCATCATCATTGTGATCCCCCTCACAGATTTTCTTTAACATTTGCTCATTATACACTGTTGGACTTTCTGTTGAACCATCATCCTTATCCCTTTTTCTATCTCTTTTCCTTTTCTTCCTCTCAACCTTTTCAACAACTTCACGATCCTCACTAAAAGTACCATCTTCTTTTCCTCCCGCCTCAATCTCAACATCCTTAGGATCTCTCATCACACCCTGGCTCTTCTTCTCTTTGTTTGCTTTTTTATCTCTCTTCATCTCAAATATACTTTCTTCCTCTAACCTTTCTTTCCCCTCGTTCACCTCAATATCCATTATCTGGTTTGCTTTCTTGTTCTTCTCTCTTTGTTTCTTCTTTCTATCAGCAATATCCACAGCATCCTCATTACCGTTCTCATCATGGACACCAATCAGTTTGCCTTTACTCGCACCCTTCTTATCCACTTCATTCCCCGTCCCGTTATTTATCTTAATTTCTTTGTCCTTTTTCTGCTTTTTCATATCTGATAAAAAAGACAAAAATTTGGGAGAATATTGAACTTCATGAATAATAATCATTGTGTTACATAACATCAAATCCTAGAGATATCTATACAACAAGAAGTTAAACTACTAAAATTGCGTTGTATATAATAACATAACACTTAATTCTACTAATTCTAAACGATTTCAACAATATCATCTTTCTCAAATAACATAACTGTCTATTATGCTCAAACCTCTTATATTTACCAATATACTCAAACTCATTCAATATCAAATTAGTAATTAAATAAGAAAAATTTCCCCCAAAAAATTACAAGAAAAAAAGCTAAATCTCAACTACCTATCAAGGAAAATCAAATGAGAAACTACTCTACACCAAACCCTATGTAAAGCTTTCGATCACATACCGATGTCGGAGCGTCGTAGGTGGCGCGGCGTCGGAGGAAGCGTTTTAAGAAAATTGAGTGTTGTGTGTAGGGCTTTTCTTTTCGAGAGGGTGAGGTGAGGATATCAGCCGAGCCGAAGTTAACAAACAATGGGCCCTTAATGGACCTCAATTTATAATTCCAGTTTGTGTAAGCTTCAGTTCATTCGGACCGGGAGGCCTATTTATTAAAATAAAATTAAAAAAATATGGACTGGAAAAAGAGTTCATTTTTGAGTTTTTAATAGTGATTTAAGAGATCTGTTGTCGCGATTTATGTATCTAAAAAAATAATTTTTATTAGTTTTTAAAGATAAATAGATATTACTTTTTTTTAAATAAAAAATTGGGACTTTTTATAGATTATGGAAAGAGGAGAAGTAGGATAAAAAAAATAGATAACTTTATGTCAAAATAAAATTAAGAGAAAGATTGTTTTATGTTAAGTCAAAGTATGATTTGTTTAGTTTATTTTCTTAGAAATAAGAGATAGGAGTAGTTTTTAAGAGCATTACCAGTGTGTACCCAACTGGGAGCCCAAATTAGTTTAAGTCCAAAATTTATTAAAAACACCTCACAGTGGGGGGCCTAAAGGGAAGTGCAAAATGCACCCAAAACTCATTTACTTCCAATTGAGCCCAAATTTTAGCCCTCAAGATTGTTGAACCCATTTCAGCATCTAATCATAAATTGACACGTCACGATGTGGGAAAGAAAATAAAAATCTTATTGGAAATATCAACATTTAATCATATATTGACACGCATATAAAAATCTTATCACAAAACTTGAAAAAAATAATTAAAATAATAATGAAGACACCATCAATGAATTCATTGTCTATAATTAATAATTAATATAAAATTTATAAATATTTTGAATTTTATTTATTTTTTGTTTAGTCTAAAATTACTTGTGATTTCATTTTTAAATAGACTTAATTTTAAGTTAGTGAAATAAATTTAATTTGAATTGATTTTAAAAATGGATTCCCATTTTTTATGTCTATTGCTGCAGAAAAAACCTTTTTCAGATGGTGCAAAACACTGTAGCAGGTTGCAATGAAGAATTTGGGTCCAATATTTGGGTACACCACTGGTGATGCTCTAAGAGGATACTATTTTTCAAAATTGAGAAAGAAATAGAAACTTGTGTGATAAATATTTTCGAGAAAAAAAAAGATTGCTTGTTCCATTTTTTAAGAAACATGGAAATGTGCGCCTTAAAGCCAAAGAAATAGATTGGGGCATTATAATTTTTTTGCCTAATAAGGCCATCTCCAACCGAGCTGGCAACCGGGCATAAGGGGGGGTTGTCGGCGGTGCTCGGTTGGAGATGGCAAAAGGCATAAGGGGAGCAAGGCGGGCAGGCAACCTCGGGCAGGCTGGAGGGCATGCAGGCGATCATTCAATGACCGCCTGCTTGCCTGCTGGGCAACGCGCCCAACAGGTTGAACTGATATATATGGGTGGCCAGGCCACCCATTGGTTCTATATACATTTTTTTTTGTTTTTTTAGTTTATTTATTTTTCTTGCACTTTTTTTTTCTCTTGTGTGTTGATTATTTCTTGCACTTGGCTGAATTGATTACGCCTCTTTTCTTGTTTTGGTTAATATTTTTTGTTTAGTTAATTAAATTATAAATATTAGTTTAAATTATTTTTAAAATTTTGTAAAATAATTTTATTTATAATAATATTGTGTAAAATTGTAATTAGCTTTTTTTGTTTTTAATAACATTGTATTTTTTATTTTGTGTTAGATTTAATAACGTGATTAGTTTAAAATTTTTATATTCCTAAAATTCATACAAATAAAAGAATTAATAATAAGTGTTGTTGTTTTTCGTTAATTATGTTAGTCGTTGTTGTTTTCCGTTATTTATGTTTAGTTGTTGTTGATTTTCTTATTATTAAGAATGCCTTAATTTTCATGGTTATGTAACTATTAAAAAAATTATTATGATTTTATTAATTTTATTATTATTATTATTATTATTATTATTATCATTATTATTATTATTATTATTAAAATAAGTTTGAGTGGGGAGAGTGGGGAAAGTGAGAGTGGGGAAAATTGTGAAATTGAATTAATGGATGTTGATTGCCCTTCGGATGGAGATGAGTAATCGAAAAAGAATGAGGGCAAGGCAAGAGGGCAATGTAATTGGGCAATTGGGCAATTGGGCAAGGGCTTCGGTTAGAGATGGCCTAAGTAGGTATGACCATGTGGAAACTGGAAAGAAATGAAGGTAACTAGGACAAAAGTACGTAACGTGGTGGGTTACAATCACATGGCAGTTAGGACCCGTTTGTTTATCTGGGAATTAGGGCTGAAATCGAGCCCAAACAAGTCGGACAATATTATGTCCATACTCGGCTCGAAAAACAGGGCTAGTTGTTCAAGCTCGGCTCGAGCTCGAAGCTGTTTTCGGATTTGGTGTTTGAGCTCGGCTCGATCATGAAAAATTACGTTTGAAAAATACTCGGCTCGGCTCGAATGCATAAGTTAAAGTTAGATGGCTTGCTCGAATTACGTGTACACAGTGACATAGTAGCTGTGTAAAGGGACTTTTCATTACATTTTCACTGTGCATATCTGAAAAGCCTGCAAAGATAAGTACACAAGTAGAATAAAATAATTCAAAAATTTTCTATCCATACAATAAATAGTACATAAAATAATTTACTCAGCCCAAAACTTCCACCTACTCCCAACAAAACACGGGAACTCCATTGACAGACCTTCCATTAACAAATCTGGGAATTCCATTAACAGACCTTCAATTAACGAAACTGGATATATACCTCAATCGAGTTAACGAACATGTCGAATCGAATGTATTGTCGTCCGTACTCGGCTCGAAAACTCCGGCGAGCCTGAGTTTCTGTTCGAGCTCGGATCATTAAGGAGGTTGACGAACAGTGAACGAGTATTTCACGAACGAATCCGAGCCGAATCTCGAGTAATTCGGTTCGAATTTCACCCCTACTGGGAATGTCATGCAATTTGGTAATGTGATTACTAGACATCACATAATTATGTTTGGGTTGATTTACTTTATTTTGAGAAAGGAGTCAAATTCCCCAAAACTAGGAATCTTGCCTTCATAAGTTAGGAATCTGAAACCCAAGTTTTCTATGGTATTCTAATTCCATTTCCAATGATATTCATAGTAAAAATTAAAAAGACAATATTTTCCATATATACTTAACATAAAATACTTTTTACCCTCTCAGTATATATATAAAATTAAGATAAATATCAAAATTATTAAGTGATTATTGGTTGAGTAAAATTTTAAATTAAAAAATCTCAAAAATCAATTGACCCACCCACTCAAAATTCCACAAAATCCACCTGCCTTACATTCACCCACTCCACCACCTCAATTTGAACTTATAGTCACATTTGATTAATAAATTTTATAATACAACAATAAATAAAAAATATATAATAATATTTATTTTGATTATATATATACACATTTAACATTATTTGTGTTTATTTTAAGTATGCATACATTGTTTCATAAAGAATGGTATTTGCGTCCTTAAATATTACAAATCCAAACCAACATTGATCACGGATAAAAATAATTTCATATCAATTTTTTTGATGACATGAGCATTGCCACTACATACTAGTGTCTGAATTTTTTTTAAGGTGATATTCAAAATGCGAGATAAAATTTAATCTTATTATTTCACATAAGTTTCGGGTTAATTCTGCAAGTATTGTTCCATAAATATCATATGTTATTTAATAATATATAAGTGGAACATTTTTATTAGCATGTGTAAAAATGGATTACATACCTTAGGTTTACCAAACATTTGAAAATGAATCTGTTACATTCCTTCCTGAAATCCCAAGTGTTACCCAAACAATATAATAGGGTTATATTCTTGGTAATCACATTCCTAGAAATCAAATTCCCAGAACCAGATTCCATTCATATCAAACAAACAGGTCCTTAGAGGGATGAAATTCCTAATTTATTTGCTTGTGTGGTAATTTATAAATAATGATATTAATTTTGATGAATTTATGACTATAATTATGTGTAAGAGAACTAAAAATTGTGATACTTAAAACATAAAGAATGTAAATGTTTATCGTAATTACAATAAATCTATTTTCACTTTGCTGCAAAAGTTGGGATAAATGCAAAATACTCCCATGTGTTATGTTAAACCTGCAAGAAACTACCCTGTGAAATTTTTATTGCGCCAAACTTTCTTGTACTTTCAAAAACCCTACAAAAAACACTCAATTTGTAAAAAATAGGTCGTTTTGGATCCATATATATAATTTAATTGTTATTTAATTTTTTAAAATATTTTCGAAAATATATATGTTAATTTTTTATTTTTTATTTTTTTTATATAATTTCGAACGAGTAACACCCGTCGGAAAACATAAATATATATTTTTATTTTTTAATTTTCTTAACAAATTTCCGACGGGGCTACCCGTCGGAAATCTATAATTCTTTTTAAAAAAATTTATTGAAATTTTCGATGGATTTTATCCTTTAGAAATAATATTTTATTATTTAAAACAGTCATTTTTCGATGGATTTTTGCCCGTCGGAAAAAAACTGTTTTTCTTTTAGTTGCTTCTTGTTCTAATTTATAAAATTGATTAATCCATCTTTTTGGATCACTTTTCTTTGGGATTTAATTTTATTCTGCAAAGTGGATTCAAAGCAACAATGATCTTTAAAATTATTTTGTCTCTAATTCCCTATTCTTTATGCCTTTTTCATTCATTTTGAGGTTCAGTATTTGCTAAACTGCTATATGTTGGCGTACTTGAGCTATTGATGGGAATCATTTACTATTTTGTAATTGATATATGGTTATGTCCAGGGCAGATCTAGGATTTTCAGCCAGGGGCAAAAATAGTACCGAAAAATAAAAATTACAATCAAATGGTCAAGTTTAAAGCTTATATTATGCACGAGAAAATATAGACGCATGATTAAAATTTCCATCATTTTTTAATCAAGCGAAACGAAAAAAAGATGTAATTCTGAAAGTATTTATTTGCCTGAAACTCTCTTATTTTTCTTAATTTAGTAATTTTTTTTTACAATTTTTCATTAGTGTTTCCGAAATATTTTCGAAAAGTCTCAAAATAATTTCAATATTTGGCTGACTGAAACTATGTTCCGAAATGAAATTTTGATCCATGGACGCAATACAAAAATTGGGAGGTGAATTTTGACAAAAATAACCCCAGCGAGATACTTTAATTACATTTGATACCCCATTTTAGTCTTAAAAGAACCCAAAACGTCTACGTATTTACATTAATAATTGACTATGACGATTTCTCATTTTTTGAAATCGGTCTGATAGCATCGTTTGAAATACAACTAAATATGTCTATCTCTATAAAAACAACTAGACTATCATTTAGCCATTGATCGCCCATTTTCTTATGAAATTGATTCGTTACTATTTTCATAGTCGAAAAACTCTCTTTACTGATGCAGTTGCAACGGGTAGAATAAGCGTCAATGTCACAAGTTTATAAACCAACGAGAATGCGACATGCATTTTAGTTACAACCATCTTCTTAGCAAAATCACCAGTCTCTTTCAAACGAGAAATATCATCATTTGATCGAATATCCCTTATATAATTTTCTTGTTGATTAGGAAGGGCCGAGAGTTCAAGAAAAGATAAGTCGTTTGGAATGAAGATTTTGGTTTGGAGATGTTGGGAGTTGGGAGAAGATTTGAGCTTTAATTGGGGCTTGGGTAGACTTGTGTAATATTATGATGGTATAAAATTGGTTAAATTAATTGGACTAATTTTTTATTTGAGCTGAGAAATTGCTGATTGGACTAATTTTTTGAGCCTATTTTTTTTTTTTTAAACCACAACATTACTATACGGAAAAAAAGAAAAAAATTTGAGGGGTCTTAGTCACTCTCTCCGACCGCCCCTGCTTATGTCACGTGAATTATTGATTTTTAAATGCTCGATCGCTGATTTTTATTTTTATTTTTTTATATGAAATATGTTGGGTACAAGAGCACCACATAATAATGGGTGGACATTTGATTTCTACTCAAATCATAAAATGAAATTTATGTTACAAAATACACGTAAAAAGGAAAACAAATAAAGACTTACAATTGAAATATAATAACAATATAACAATTACGATAAATATAAACTGGACAAAAAGTTAAAATGAAAAATTATCCAAACCGAGGCCTGTGTGAAAACACAGTGTCCTTAAGACAAATTCGCTCCCTCACCCTTCAGAGGTTTGTGCTTGAGGTTCTTCGAACGTTCGTCTCCCAGGATTCAACGGTATAAGCAAATGAGCTTCGCACCAAGCTTTTGCAGCAAACTGAAACTTTTGGTATAACCCGGCAATTTGTAATGTGCAAAAAGGAAATCAATTGTCTTTTTGGGCCAAAAAGAAAATCGCAAAACTGGGCCGGATTCAACGGTATAAGCAAATGAGCTTCGCACCAAACTTTTGCAGCAAACTGAAACTTTTGGTATAACCCGGCAAGTTGTAATGTGCAAAAAGGAACTCAATTGTCTTTTTGGGCCAAAAAGAAAATCGCAAAACTGGGCCTGTCCGAACAGGCTTTCGGGACTACATTCGTGTCCGCAGGCACGCACAAGTCTTGAAGGCCGAGTGTAAATTCAATCCAAAATTTGCACCCACCACACCCCCACCCCCCTGCCCCCCCTGCGCGCGAGGAGGGAGCCTTCTAGCACTAATTTCTTAACCCTTATGGTTTAGAAATCATATATAAACCCAAGTTTTCCTTACCACATTATCAATGTGGGATAAGTTCATTTTCCTTTCATTTTTCCCCATATGTGAACTTTGAGCTTTAATTTTTCATTCACCAGTACTCCGATTTGGACGTACTATATATCATTTTAATCTACTCACGGAGTAGAATATAATTCCTCAAAGACCCGACTCTTTTCTAAAAGTGGGTCCCACTTAAAATACGTCCAAAATAGTCCATTAACTTAGTTTTTCCAACAATTTAAAACATATGAAACTAATTTAGAATTTGGAATTTTACTTTTAAATCGATTTTTCCATTTTGTTCATGTTTATGTTTATAATATTTCAGATTTTCGACAATTATGATTCAAAAATTTACTTTGAAATCAATGCATTTCGTTTAAGTCTATGTTTATAATATTTTAGATATTCGATAAGTATGATACCACGACATGTAAAATTTATAATATTATTATATGGTTATGTAGGTATTAGAGACAAAATAAACTGTCAAACAAACTCAAAGTGTTGGTCATGTTGGATTTCGTCTTCTTCACAAGTTCTATTGTTTATTGGCATAATTATATTTTTATTATCATATTTATCAATTAATTTTAACGTTAAAAATATTTTTATTATAGTGTCGAGTGATTAGTTTTTATTTTATTATGTAGTTTAGCAGAAAATACTTAACCGAATATTAAAAACGAAATAAACAAACAACAATCAAGTAAGAAAAATAAATTTTACATAAGACATAATTAATTTTTTTTTTATCGTATGAGCTCTAATTTTGCGATTTCATCTATAGGCCCAAAATTCTAGGACCGGTCCAAACCATGTACACTCAAATTCAGCATACATAAAATTGATACAAACAAGAAACAGAACCTAAATACGAAAGTTCGGAGGGTCGGATCCTCCACGGGAGAAATCGGTTCATTGGTTGATGGGGGCTAACCTAGGTAACTAAATTCGCGCGTCAGCCTGAATTCGCTCTCCGAGCGCAAATTGGCAATTCGGCACTAAATTCGCGCTCTGATGAGAAAGAATTCGCGCTCCGTTATATTCAAATTCGCGTTGTCGTAAGTGCCGTGGGCTAGCAGCTACTGTCTTATATGTTTATTGAATTTTATGAATAGTGGTAGTGGGGACCATGTCTGCTGGAAATTAGGTGTCTTCTAACAGTGACATCAGTCACCATATTGACATTTTGTCAGCTTTTAGTGAATAGATAGATAAATATTACTCCACTATTTATTTAAATATTATAATGAGTATTATTATTTCAAGTTATAGTATTATATTTTGTTTTATTATCTCTCTCATTTTTACTTTTGTAATATTTTCTCTATTGTTTGGTTCGGTGTGGATATTGGGTAAAACTTAAAATTGTTAATTTATTAAATTCTTACATTTTCATCTTAAGAAACAACGAGTTATAGATTTATTATAATTCTTTTAATTGTAATATAAGATTATTATTATTAATATAATAATATTTTAGAGACGTTCTATAGACGCTCTCATTCTCTAGATTTCTAAAACTTCACGCTCTCGCTCCCGCACCCGCTCCACGTTTTAGTTACCTAGGGGCTAACTTTTATAATGGGGTTGTGCTCGTCACTTGACTGCTAATGAGGACTAATTTGTATTTTAACATTTTAAAAAATACGAGAAAAAAGAAAACCCTATAAAATAAGTTTTTTTAGAAGAAGCCCTATAAAATAGTAACTAATTTTTTTTTTTATTTTCGATTTAATCCCTTTTGAGGCGCGTCGGGTACATAAAGTGGGAACCTTTCCCAATAGGGATTCGAACTTGAGTCTGCTACTTTATAGTGACTAGTCCCTTCCACTAGACCAATCACATGTTGATAATAGTAACTAATTAAATATGCTGCATATATGCTTTTTTGTTTAATGGCAGCTTAGCCTCGTGTGAAATGCATAATATTCAATTTACCCTATGTGATTTGAGGAAAAAAAAAACTTTATATACCCTCTATAATTTTGTGAAAGTTCCACACTACCTCTCTGACCTTGTTAAACTTCAAAAAAACATGAATTGACAAAACTACACCTTTTATATGTGGTACTTTACTCTCATGTGTTATGATGATAAATGTGATATTTTACCCCCCTATGTTATGATAAATAAAACACTTTACCCCCATCTTATGATAAATATTGCACTTTACCCCCTTATGATCATGTGTTATGATGATAAATGTGATATTTTACCCCCCCTATGTTATGATAAATAAAACACTTTACCCCCATCTTATGATAAATATTGCACTTTACCCCCTTATGATACAAAAACACTTTTCATTTTAACTCTCAATATTAGCGAGTGAAATACAATACTCTTTGATTCAAGGAGGTACATTGCTACTTAAAATTTTTCACAGAGGGGTAAAATGCTCTTTTTCAAATCGCAAAATGGTAAATTTAAGTTTTTTACTAATCAAAGATGTACCCACGAAAGTTGTTCCATGTTGTTTCGGATTTTGCAAACGAGAATTTTCCATAAAGACTGTATCACAAGAAAAAACAATTGAGAAGAGAATGAATTACATGGTTTTGCCTTTTGATTTTGTGCGATTTCACACATCAAAACCTTAATTGAAGCTGCCCGGATCGGAGTTGTTGTATATTTGGTAAAAGACCGCCTGGGGTTTGAAGAGAAGACCCACCCGTTTTAATTTTAGGAATTTAATACTTTTCTGTGAAATGGAAAGTTGGTAATTTTGAATTTAACCAAACTTGTCTTTAACTATTTAATTATTAATGGAATAAAAATCCGGGTGGATATTTTTGGCATTTTACATTTAATAATTTTATTTTTTTGATAAATGACTTTTCCTTTGAATATATTATATAGATTTTGTTAAAAAATATTTTGAATTTACCATGAATCAAATTTGCATATGTTAGTTTGTTGAAAACACATAAATGTTTATATTTTTGAATGATTTATGTAGGACCTCAGGCGCTACTAGTTGCCCCAAAACCAATTGGTGTTAGGAAATATGCATACCCTTCCCTTAGCATTCACACAAGCGTCCACGATATTCGATTGTGACTCCACCCGCACACTCAGTTTGGGTGCCACAGGACAATTGATGTCACCCGCACACACAGTTTGGGTGCCCAACAATTTACTTTTAAATTATTTTTAGTTTTAGACTTTTATTTTTCTTATTTCATACATTTATTTGTAATTTTTTTCGAATTTATCTTGTAAATATTTAATACATAGTAAATGAATTATACACTAAAATCAAAATTCTAATTCCCAGATTTTAGTTTACGGTTTTGATCCAAAGAAGTACTAAAGTTCAACTGAAATGGACACACACATCATGTTCATCATTAAATAATTGAGTTGGTTCTTTGCATTCAAAATTAAATTCCCGAGAGTGATTACAGGAAAAAAAAAAAACATACACAAGTATGAATTATTATAATAGTAATAATAATAATAATAAAGGTAGAGTAACAGATTTCAAGTCTGAAATTCCCTAACAAGATATCCTAAATGAAACACTCATTTATTATTGTAAAAGATATCAAAGATTGAGCTTTAATAAATACTTTCTATTGTAATTAATAGCCTTCTGCCCAGGATATTCAAGGTTACAATATAGCAACACTAGGAAACAAAATATACTGCTGTGAGAAGTTAGACCATAACTAAAATGCCTTAAAATACTAAAGTCGATCGACATACAAGACCTCTCGAGCACCATTTAGTGTATAATAATATATAACATGACCACAAGAGAATTCTGCATCAAGTGGAAGACGAACCACGGCCTAGTTTAGACGGACGTGGAGATCTAGGGCTTATTTCCGTTATTATCTCACTCAGACGAGGACTTTTAGCCATCTCAGAAAATCTTGGGCTATAAACCGACTTCATTTGCTCCCTTGGCGATTGAGTAGAACTCGTTACCTTTGGACTAGAAACGTGTTTTATTATCTCTCCGCGACTTCTTGTCATAATTTCATCCAACACCTCACCACTATCAATGTTGCTGACTCGTCCCTCTTGGTCCTGAAGTTTAGTTAGTACAAAAAGGAATTCATATAGCTGCTTGGATGATTTTACGTACGAAGTAGAATTTAAAAAGTAACTTACCTCGAAGGATAAGTTGTAAGTTATGGCAGGGGCTTCTTCGTACTCCGCAGCATCTAAATCTTGTAGATGAACAGCTTTGAAAAATTTGGGAAGTAAATATTGTCGTACGGGAACAAGAAGCATAATCAGTAACGGGAAAAGGAGCCCCGCTATTGGTATCCACGTTATGCCAAAACATAGGAGTAAGTAAAATGTTTGAAACAAGGTGAAGAATGTGATTGTCTTAAAAGGTACGGTCTCCACAAAGGTGGCGTGATACTCTTCCAGCACTCTGACATTAAAATTAAGATGTTCAATCGGTGGTAATTAAGTCAACATGCAGTAACATTGAATGGAAAATAATTAAATGAATATGCAGTACTACTAATTACTTGTATCTTCGACTTGGAGCTGTAAAAAGTAACAATATTCTCTCCCAGAATTGATTTCCGGGCAAGCTTTCGATTGCAATGAAAGCGAAGTATCCCCACAGGACTGAAGTTGGAATCTTCTTCAAAAGAGGCATAGCCGCAACACAACTTCCGACCATTAACGATTGAAGAAGATTGCTAAGGCGTTGTTCTTTAACTTCTAAATGCAAGGGATCGTCAATATCTTTATCCACTTCATCAACGGGTGCATTCATGTAGCTACTACTTGAGGCTCGTTGAACAGTGGAATCTTTGGGTCCCTGATTAAATGCAATAATAAAATTAAAAGAATAAAATTTAAGGGGGAGATTGGCTCGGGCACCGCCCCTCGCGAGCTTGCACTCACTTTTAGGCCCCCTGCTACTCTTTTCTTTGTTTTATTTAATTAATTAAAGTTAATAAAAATAAAAGTTTAATTTAATTTTTAAAAACATAACTTTAATTCAAGAATGCAAGTTTAATTAATAAAAATGTAACTTTTAAAAATCTTAACTTTAATTTAAGAAACTTAACATTAATTTATATATTATTGTGTGAAATTTAATAACTTAATTTGTACGTAGTAAATTTCAAACATGATTTGTTTTAATTTAGAAATTATTATTATTAAGTGATTACCAATGCGGGTGGATTTTGATAAACAAGTGGTGTCATTTCATTGTAATCATCTTTCATGTCCTGATTTAACTGGGATAAATTTGCATCTTTTGGCATGCTATTTCGAGCTGTTGATACAAGCTTGTTCCTCAAAAGCTGTTTCAGGAAGAGAAAGAATAAAATGAGGTATTTTCAGAAAATAATAAATAATAACTCCGATTTCGGAGAGTGAAAGGCCAAAAGAACAAGTCCTTGATTTTCATAATCCGATCTTCCAGAAATAGTACCTGGTGTTTCAAAGACACCAAACTTTTTGTATGCATCGGGGATTGCGGAATAACTCCACTGGAAGGAGGAATGCCAATAAGACCACATAGTATGACCTATATATATTTGGGACTCAAATTCACGATCAATGTACATAATTACCCAACTAAATATATAAAAAATTAAATGTATATAAAATAATTACCAGAAATCCCAATAGAAGTACGTCGTAGTGGTAAGAAGAAGGTTTCTTTAGATTGAACTCCTTCTGCTGAGCAAGTTGAGATGCAACACTATGATCAAAATAGTAAAGTACGGCGATCATTGTGGCAGGAATAAACGCTCCAATTATATAAAGAAGAGGCACATTCAACATATCCTGTAACCAAAATCATTATGATATTCTACAATATTTCAATAAAAAAACAAAAGAGAATCAGATGATATTCAGCATTAATACTTTAAAGAAAAGATGAAGAAGAACCTTAATAACAGTCCAGTTTGAATATGCATCAGCTGGAGACCATGGATTTGGGCTAAAAAGTCTTCGAGGTATCCCACGTGGAACATCATTAACCGGTATATATGATACGGCAGTCCACACAACCACCATCAATGGGACACCATAGTCAGCAACAAATCCTCGAAGCCATCCTTTAAAATTATAATCTAAATGTTAGGAAAGGTATGAACAAGGGAAATAATTAGATCACAAGTATGATTTTGAAACAAATAAAATATTGAGCTAAATGCAAATATACCTTCTGTGTATGGCCTAATTGGCAGAAACACCCATGTTATTTTAATTAGCAACCCCCCCCCCCCCCCCCCCCCCTTTGTTCTTTTTTATTAGCAAAAAAACCCATTTGAAATTCTTTCAGAAGTCAATAGGCAGGTTATTGTCAATTTTTTAAGTGAATGGGGGGGTTATTGCCAATTTAAGTTAACAGGGGGGTTATTGATAATCTTTTCAAAGTGAAACAGCTATGTTATTTTATTCTGCATTTGTCAACACACACCTGTTCCATAGCGCCAGGATCGAGCCTTACGGCTCCTCAATGCAGTAAGAAGAAGGCCAAAAGACAGTACCAATGCAAACATTCCATTTCCAAAGCGCCATGAAGGTAAAAATGCAGTATCCTTAGTGTTTTTTCTCTTAGGAATGCCAAATTCTCCCACAACTCCCTAAAAGAATAAATTTGTCTCATCGGTCAAAAGAAATTTAGTAACGGGAAGGGAAAATAATAATAATAATAAAAAGAGCATACTCACACGAATAGCCTGTTGCATAGAGAGCATTGCTATTAAAAGACCTAACAATTCACCAGCCACGCGTGTAAATCGATTGATAATAGAGCATGCACCCAAGACAGCCAGCAAGAAAAGCAAGAGTGCTGTCCATACACATACCCTAAACACAAAATTGTCAAATTCACTACTCAGTTTTTAAAAAAAAAATGATTGAGTTAATAATATTCCAAGATTAATTATTAAATTTGTTACCATCCTGTCCAGGCTAAGAAAAGCTTCGGACCTAAATCTTTTTGATCTTTAACGAAATCGAACATGAAAGTATACATTAAAATGGTGGGCTCCGCTACGCCAAGTATTAGCAGTGGTTGGCCACCTACAACCGAGTGGATCACACCACAAAGTGCTGTTGATGCAAGTGTTTGCACTGCTGTTATTGTTCCATCTGCAGGGCATGAAATTATTTATTATTTTATAAAAAAAAAAATAAAAAAAAAGACTAGGCTTGTACGTATTAAGCAAAAATCTGACCAACCAGTGTTTCTATCTAGTTGCTCCCCGAAAGATAAAACAGGAATGGCTGACGCAAAGAATATATATGTTGTTGGAGCCAATATCCTAGAAAAATCATATCGAGTTAACGAGGCATTTTTTCTAGCTAGTAGGGTACGCAATAGTAATTACATATTGCAGTTATTTTTCGTTAAATAATTAGGATTCTATTGAAGAACATGAAACAATATATATACAAAAAAAAAAAAAAAAAAGATATATATATACATGCCACCTAAAGGTATTTATATTAGAGCTAGGTATGAGGAGAGGCGAACCTGATACCTGGGCGCAATCCATCACTCCAGTCTTGTTTGTAACATAGAAGCCTTCCTCTCAGATCATTTTTAATTCCACGGAAAGGAACAAAAGTTTCTTCCATAATAATTAATTCGACAATAACCCAACAATTAAGGATTAAGCTTTCGATGTTTTTAAGGCAGAAAGAGAAGTGGGAGTGACGATCAACTTATACATAAAGGATTTATAAAGTGTATTTGATTTAACTCCACAAAAGAATATTCTTGGCCTAATGGTGTTGCAGTAATATTTAAGAGAGTTTAACTTCATATAAAAATATAAACAGATGTTTTTAATAAATTAAACCGCATGGATGCATGACAATGATTTAGTAATATTTTTTTTTTTTTTTTGATTTACTAGACTTTGTATTTACAGCTCGGACCGAAGAGTGCAAAGGGTATAAGTCCTCCCCAGTGTGATGTCTCCAGTAGGATTCGAACTTGAGTCTCGCCTCTGGGGATCGCAAGTCACTACCACTTGGCCCAACCACCTTGAGTATGATTTAGTAATATTATCACATGCTAAAATTGTGTTATTTAAGGTGTTATAGTAATATTTAGGAGTTTTAATGTTTTTTTTGTGAGTCTAACTATATCTTATAATTCCTAATTTAAGTATGATTTCTTAAGTCTTTTGCTTATTAAAATCATATAGAAGTATTATAGAGCACACAAAAAAGTTAAAAAATATTCATTTTAATAGTAGAGATTTTACTTTTTAAACAAAATACCCTAGGTATTAATTAAACAAAATATTTTAAACAAAAGCATATAGAACCAAACCTAAACACATGTCCGTTTCAAGATCTGAAATTTGCTTGCCTCATCATATGATTAAGCATGCAATAAGAATAGTTTAATTTGTTCATTGGTCCTTTGCTAGTATTTTAATCTTAAGCACAGGTAAATTGATGTGATACTAGGGGAGCAACGAACAGGGCCAGAACAGGTAAATTGATGTGATACTAGGGGAGCAAACGAACAGGGCCGGCCTTGCCTATAGGCAGGTTAGGCAACGCCTCACGTTTTATATAGTTTAATTTTTTTATGTATTTATTTACTCATTAAGACGGATTATTGAATTTTTTTTTTTTTTAAGTAAAATCATATTTTTAGTAAAAGATTATTCATATACTCTGGCTATTAGTTGAACAAACCAAACGATTTTGTTTTGCTTGCTTTTGTTATAGAACAATATTCACAAAATCTTTGCTTATGCTAAAATAAGTTTTTCAAAACTGAAAATAATTAAAACATATTTACAGTCGACTTTGTAACAAATAATATGAAGTATATTGAATATTTTATTTGTAAAAAAATATGTTATGAAAATCAAAATAGTGAGATTAAATTAATACTTTTGATCTATGGAATCAAAAAAAATTAACACATATATATAATAAATAGGAGTATAATTTTTTTAGGATATATGTCCCAATTTTAATTTCGCCTAGGACCTCCAAAATGTTGAGTCGGCCCTAACAATGAATTGCTTTTCCTATCTTTTTAATTTTTTTTAATAGGAAAAAAAGGAAGATGTGAAAGCTAAAACGAGTTAAGGATTATTTGATTCTTAACCCACTAGCTAAAAGACCCAAAAGAAAATTAAGTCATTTTTTCAATTTATATTTCATGTATTTCTTCTCCATATTTTGTACATCTCGTTTGATTTTATATATGAGTGGAAAAATAATAATACAGAAACATATTTTAAATAATGATGGGAATATACAGAGTATCATATTTTTATACATATTCAAAGTGTATTCATTTCGATCATTATTTGCTAAAATTAAGGGATGTGCTGAAAAATTAGGAGGTATATATATATATTATCTTTACTAGATGACCCGGAGTATGTAACACTTTGGTTCTTCATTATAAAGTGAATTAATTAATTAAACAAACGACTTTAATTTCTATTGGATTAATTATTTCATTTATAAACCTTGTTAATACTTAATTAAAATTTATTAGTGTTAATAATGTATTTGGTTCCTCTATAAGTAAAATATGCTTTGATTCTTTTTCGGCCGATTGATTTTCCATTTCATTTATAGCTAGATTATTTTTCAGTTTTTTCTTGTAGTTATTTATACCTTATCATATACTCTATTACAAGTCAAACTGTATACCCAATAATAAAAAAGTCTATAAAATGAATGACGGTTAACGGTTCCCTAATTTATCTTTGAAAAACAATACTAAAGTCACGTGATGATGTACGTACCCATGCCTGTACACGTGCCTCAATAATATCTTTTTGTTTTTGGAGAACAATGCCTCAATAATATCTGGAACCAATGAAAAAATTTATAAATGTATCAACATTTAGTTAATAATAGAAAAGTGCACTTACGTTGTATATGTTTATTTAATTTTCTGGGTAATTTTATAAATTGGAGTAAAATTATTTTTACTATGTCATAAAATAGAACAAATTAACTTATTATTTTTTTCCATTTTAAACAATCTTTATACCCGTTTCGCCTTGTTTTTGTCAGTTAAACATTTTCTTACTGAGTTCACTCATTTTTATCAGTTTAACACGTTTTCACCTATTTCGCACATTATTTTCATTGATTTCACATGTCCTTTTCACCAATTTCACCTGAAATTTAATTGAATTCACATATTTTCACAGGTTTTATCCATTTTCATTGACTTTATTCATTTTTTCACTGATTTCACATGTTTTTCACTAATGTTGTCATTTCAATGGTTTCATCATTTTTTCATGAATTTCATCCTATTTTTTTTTATCCATTTTACATGTATTTATCTATTTTAAGATCATTTTCTTACCGGTTTCACCCGTTTTTTCACCAACTTCGTCAATGTTCACCAATTTCACCCGAATTTTCATCGGTTTCATATGTATTCTACGATTTCATGGATTTATTTTATCGGTTCCACAAAATTTCATCGATTTCATCATTTTTCATCAATTTCACACGTTTTTCACGAAATATTCTATAAAATCCGAGATTATTCATGTTTTGATATTTTTTTAAGGACTATTGAATATTCTTTATATTTAGCTATTATAGCCAAAGTAAATTACGTACTTAGCTAAATCATAAGTATTTTTTTATTCTTTCATAGGTAGGATACGATTGAATTTTTTTTTAACATAATGATATTTAAGAGGATTTCATTTTAAATTTTTTTGTATTTAGAGTGTTTATGACTTATGTTGTACTAAATCTTTAAATTAACATTTTTTACTCAATATAATAATTTCTATATAATAGTTTTTTTATATTCTTCTCTCTTGCCATGCGCCTCTGTGTTACATATATATTTCAGTTGTAACATTCTTTCCCCTACATCGTGGTTGCACAGAGATCATCGGTTTTATCATCTCTATGTTACATGCATTTTACTTATGAGGGGTATATTGGTGATTCCATAATAGAATTAATTAAATAAAAAAAATATCAGAAATTAATGATCTTCGATTTGGAAAGGCAGAACACGTTTTCTAACGTCTCCTACAACCGATCGAATAAAAAGATCCGAAGGAATGCATGATCATCATTCAGCAAAAATTGAGTGTGTAAGTCGTCTTCTCTCTCTCCCAACTTGTGAGTGTGTGTGTGTAGGTAAGATAAACATTTGCTCAACATATATATATCGTTTCATTCAAACGATACTTAGGGTGTTTCAATTGGAGCTGATCATCGTTCATTTCGATTGCTTATGTGTGGTTGTAGTTGCGTTGTAATTCTGATGTTGCATTGGATTGTATTGTTTAATTCATAGTTACGTATATTTCAATTATAATTGCATTGGACCGCTGAAATTGAGCTTGTTTATGTTTGTGGAAATGAATATAATGGAAATTACACTTGAGGAAATTTATACGTAACACTCTATTTGCACTCATTTTTATCTTCTTCTCAACTGTTCATATTAATTCATAATTTCTTAAGTCTGAAGAAATCATACTTGAATGATATATAGTCCACGTTGACAACACAAATAATTATCTAGAATTGCATGCTAGTCAAACATGCAACCAATGAGAATTCATTAATCCAACACAAAAGAAGTTGTGTCATGCATTAGCCACTAAGTTTACAAGAGATGTTTCCAAGCAAATTATATTGCTTCTATTGGTTGCAGTAAAGTCGGTTCATAGGCCTATATATATGTACGTAGTGTGTACTATTTTCACATAGAAAAAATCAATTAACAAGTTAGTTTTGAGAATTGAAAATATTCTTGTGTATGAAGGCCTAGTGCAGAAAGACTCAAAAGGGCCTGTTTGTTTGGCGTTTTCCAAAATTTTTTCGTGTTTGGGAAATGCCAAACAAACATGTTTTCTACTTTCTAAAATAATTTTTTCATCTCTCAATTTTCTCAAACTACTCTCTCAAAAGCCAAACAAACAACAATTTCCTTATCTCTAAACAAAACCTATACAAACTCTACTCTGATTTGACATAAAGTAACATATCTCTTATACAATTTATCTCACATAACAAACATGATTTGACATAATGTCTTACACATCTTACACCAACAACCTAACTCTTCCAAAAAAACTACAGCTACTTTATTTCTCAAACCACTCTCTCAAAACCCAAACAAACAACATTACGCAAATCGAGATTATTTCACAAACCTCCACTACTCCCCCAAACTACTTTCCCAAACACTAAACAAACAGGCCCAAAATATTGTATCCTTATTATTTTGATGAATATTAAGTTTACTTTGATTTGCTAACATTATTTTCTTAGCCTATTATATCCTAAACACCCAACATCAACAGTGAAATAATGTTGCGATTATGCTCTTCATAACCCTAAAAAGAATTTTTTTTTGCTCTAATTTTTTCTTTCTCCAGTTGTTTTTCTTTCTTTAATATGTGTAATTTTGGGTTTTCTTAAATTGATTTGTTTAGGTTTATATTTTCTTACCTTGTTTTAATTTATTCTGCAGTGCTAATTTAATTGGAGCACGTCGACTTATTGCTCTTTGCTTTGTCAGTCATCGTTCTTCTCGGCACCACTATCACCACCATCTCCACAGCATCAACATCTCACAGCCACACGCACCTTATCCAATGTGTTTTTTGTCTTAGTAATGTACATGTTGCTACGAGGTCGCTTTCTATCTGTTTCCTTTTGGAACTAATATTTAGTTTTTTTATTTGATTTTTTTCCTGGGTGGGGTTGGGGTTGGGTTTTAGGTTTTTTTTTTTAAATTATAATTATTTATAATTTATTATTTTAAAAAATATTAAAAAGGTTTTAATTTTTTATTTTAATAAATATTATATAAATTTTAGATTTGAAAATAATATTTTATTTTTCAGTTATATATTAATTTATTAATATTGCTTATAAAATAAAATTAATTATGTAAATATAATAAGTAAAATTTTCAAATTGGTCCGTAAGTGGTCTTATTCGAGTCAATTTTGAAATTTGACAACAATGTGCACTAAAATCGTCAGTAAATTTGAAGATGTGGAACTATTTTGATAGTCTAAAATGTTATGGAGTAAAATTGTCAATTAACATAAGTATTGGTATCAACTTTGCAATAAGACTTAATTGCCACGTTACCACTTAACGGCCATTTTTAACGGTGGTACCAAATGTGAGTAAATTTGTTAAATTATGGTACCAAATGTGTTGATCTCATTTTGTTTAATACAAAAAGTGGAAATTGACATATAGCTCATTACCAAAAAATGCAATTATCTCCTTCATTTAATGGTGGGAAATCAATAGTTGGGTTTTATTATTTGTGTATCTTTTTGTCCTTCTTTTCCTTGTACTAACATTGTTTTTCTTTTTGGTTCAGTTAGCGGTTCGAAGAGTATATTTTGTCTGTATGTTTATTATCAATTATGTTGTGCGGAAGCGTGTTATTAAGTGATTAAACAAATGCTAAAAACGAACAAAAATAACTCACAATCTCAAAGACACAGATTTAACGAGGTTCGACAAAATTATGCTTACGTCTTCGGGAGCAATATGGAACTAATCAAATTGATGTGAATACGTACAAATGGAGATAACAAAATAAGAAAGAAAAAAATAAATTCTGATTTTTCTCTCACTCAAACTCTCCTCCTAATCCAAATTCCAAAATCCAAATAGAGAAAACCAAACGAGAAAAAGAACACTCTTTTTCTACACACAAACTCTCACTCAAATATTTTCTCCCAAACTCAAATTCAGATGCCAGAAACTTCAAATGTGTGCTATTCAAAATGGCTTCGGAAGCCTTCAATTTATAGAGCTTTGGTGCAGCCCTCAAAATGTGTTCGGACAATTTGCCAAGATTTTGATTTATCCAAATTGTAGAAAATCCGGGTGAATTTCTCAACTTCTGCCAGAAGCAAAAGAAAAAATGAGACCACCAAATCATGCAATTCCCATCCCGTGACTTTGCCAGAAATTCTTCACACAATTGCAAATTTTTCAACATGCAAATAGTTTTTCATCATTGGGGTGGACCCTACCCCCAAAAAATCCAACAATCTCCACTTCCACACCAAGGAGGAAAACCAATTTCTACCTACGTAGTAGAATAAAGCTCCAGCGTCTCAAACAAAACCATATTGCTCCTCCAATATCACATTCATATGTGAACAAAGTTGGCCAAGTTCAAATAGTCTTGAGTCTGGGCGCTTCGAATGACTTTCGTCAACATACTTGTCGATTTTTCGGCAATTCCAAATTTCAAAGGATTAACTGTCTCCATCGTGGAAACTCCACCTAACACAGTTTTCCCTTGCAAAACATATAAATTGTTTCTTCGAATTCCTTTCATAACAGCCAATAGCACCTCGTGATACTTCCAAAATTCCATCTTCCATTGTAACTTTGAATCCATTTAATTCCAAAGCACAAAAATATATCAAATTTTTCTTCAATTCTGGCACATACTTTTACAGAGCCCGTATGGTTCCGTCATGCAACTTCAAATGGATCACGTCTACTCCTTTTCTTTCGCATGCATGATCATTTCCCATAAGATCAATTTTACAATTGACAAAATTCAAACTAGTAACACATTCCTTATTGGGACACATATGATAAGAACATGCCGAATCAAGAATCCACTCGCATGAACTATCTCCAACAGTAGCGGCCAAAGCAAAATTCGAATTTTCATCTCCCAAAAATGCAACATTTGCATTCATATTTGGATTGCCCTTTTACAACTTTGGACAATCCTTTTTCCAATGATCTTTTACTCAATAATAAGCGCATTCATCGTTTGCTGGAATTTCTCCATCAGCAAATTTGCTGACTTATTGCCTCCCGGTCTACTCCTTGTAACCAAAACCTCAGATGAAGCTTGGTATATCTTTAGATATTATTGGGGTAAATGCAAAATACTCCCCTGTGTTATGCTAAACCTGCAAGAAACTACTCTATGAAATTTTTATTGTGCCAAACTTCCTTGTGTTTTCAAAAACCCTACAAAAAACACCCAATTTTTAAAAAATATGTCGTTTTGGATCGACATATTTCAAGAAACCATTTTTAAAATACTTCAAGTTGGTCCCTATACAACTTCACGTGATATATTTTTAAAATTATTTCTGAAAATATGTCGATCCAAAATGACCTATTTTTTTACAAATTGGGTGTTTTTTGCAGGGTTTTTAAAAACACAAGGAAGTTTGGCGCAATAAAAATTTCACAGGGTAGTTTCTTGCAGGTTTAGCATAACACAGGGGAGTATCTTGTATTTTCCCTGATATTATTAACCTCAATTACTTTCCCAGTGTTAAATATTTTCATATTGTGAGTTCTACTTCTTCCGACCCGGAGCTTGTGACGAGACTTCAAACTCTCGAAGAACAGGTATCTCAGAGTCAAGCAGTGATGGAGGAATACACCAGTATGAAACAAGAGCTTGCGAATAATCGACGGGAGATGGAAGCAAATCGTCGAGAGATGGAGGAATTCCGACGTATGTTTAGCCAGTTGCCTACCAATATGATGCATAAAAAACCCCAGAACCCACAACAATCTAACGACTCTGACTTCGACTCTGATGATTGATACTGTTATTTTCCTACTATGATGATTGATACTGTTTATTTTCCTACATATTTGAACTATCTGGGTGATGGTTGAGACTAATTTATGATTATTAGATTTTTAATTTAAATTTGTTGAATGGTGTATTATTATGAAGATTATTGAGATTATTATGACTATGATTGAGATTAATTTATGACTATTAGTTTTCAATTTAAATTTGATGAATGGTGTACTGAATATATAAACGGGATAAAAAAAATTTAATTAATTAAAATTATTTTTTAAATAATAATAATAATAATTAATTTCTGATGGAATATTCCGTCGGAAATTAATAAATAAAATCATTTTTTAAATAATGATAATTAATTTCCGACGGAATATTCCGTCGAAAATTAATAAATAAAATTATTTTTTTAAATAATAATAATTAATTTCCGACGGAATATTCCGTCGGAAATTAAGGTCAAACAGTTGACCTACAATAATTTCCGACGGAATTATCCGTCGGAAGTCTCGTCGGAAGTTGTCCGTCGGAAAATTTCAGATGGACTGTCCAACGAACTTGGGCCGCCGGAAATATCCCGTCGAAAATATCCCGTCGGAAATTCCGTCGGAAAATCTCCGACGAGCATATTTCCGACGGAGTTTCCGACGGACATTTTCCGTCGGAAAATGCTGATTTCCGACGGAATTTTGGAAAAATCTGTCGGAAATCCTCGTTTTTCTTGTAGTGGCAGTGTGCTTCCTAAATCTACCTATGAGACATTTGCTCAGAAGTTGTATCGGACATTTCCAAAATGTAAGCGTTTCATGAAACCAAAGCTTTCACATACTAATTTTACAATATCCCATTTTGCATGGTAGGTAATGATTTATTGTCCATTTGAATATTTTCTTTAATCCAAATATTTGTAATGTATACCAAACTGATCTTCTTCTTTTTCTGGTAACTTATATATATGGTAGATCTATTTCTGGACAAGAGTAAAGATTATATATCTAGATTTATTAACAGCTCTATATATAGCTGGTTTATTTCCTGCTCTTCCTATCGAACCTCACTACATCCCATTAAAGCCTTTCATATTTGAGAACCTTAACATCATTCAGCAGCTGCATGCGTTACTATGGGAAATTTTGAGTTGAGTTTCTCTATGGCAAAATCCGTAGTAAAATTTCATTAATTATTCATGTACGGGAGTTCTTGAAGCTATCAGAATCAGTTGTGCTGGATTCCCCAGCAGACGTATATATAATGAAGTTATTCTCCGATTTGGTCTTCTTGCTACTCAAGTATTGGAAGGGAAATAAGTCTTTTTTTGGTGTTTGAAATTGATCTTTATTGATATATATAATATTATATATACATTTATAAATATTATTAATTGGACGCGGATTTTTAGTGAATCGGATCAGCTTAGATCCATATTCGGTCCATATAATTCGGATTACGTACGGATCTTCTTAATCGGATCTCTAATCGGACAATTATCCTAATAAATCGAACTGAATTCTAATCGAATCCGAATTGAAATCCACCCCATTGACAACCCTAACAATGGCAATGGTGAACAAAAAAATGAAATGAAAAGATGAGTTTGAATATTAATTGGTTTTTATCTTCTTTGATTAATATCTGCACTTTGGTGATTGAGTTATTAACGTAATTCCAAAATAATTACATTGTTTAAATGTATTGCATATATATTTTATAAGAGATAAATAAGAATAGCAGGTATGAATCGATTTTTCTTTGTGAGTGTTTTTTCGTGTTTTGGATGGAAATGTGCTCCATTGAACTTTTATAATTTTTCTTACTCGACACTTTTTAGAGTGACGTGTTTTTTTAGATTTTTTTTTCTTCTTTGAAATAATATTGAGCATTTGAATGTATAGTTTTTAAATGTGACTTTTATTTTATCACTTAACATAATGGTCAAACAGGGATTGGAGTTTCGAAAATATGGTCAGAATTATATATGTGTTTTCACGGAGAAGAATAGAAGGAAAAAAATATAGTTAATTTGTTCAAGTGAGGCCTACAAAATTGAAACTATTGGC
This sequence comes from Penstemon newberryi var. newberryi, assembly GCA_030819805.1. NCBI lineage: Eukaryota > Viridiplantae > Streptophyta > Magnoliopsida > Lamiales > Plantaginaceae > Penstemon > Penstemon newberryi. The sequence continues at coordinate 4,432,706 of JAUALY010000008.1, forward strand.
ATATTTATTTGTATATTTCTTTTAAAAATGTAATAGAATAGTTTTGTATAGATTCACACAATTTGATATGTTATATAAATTTATATACAAAATAAGTTAATATGTCAAGTCAATTTTATACAGAAAATAATTTTATGCACCCGGGTCCAAGTGCATCAGTTACTAGTAATTGTTGATATATGAAAAGCATGAAAAATTAATTCTGAAACGACTTAATCATCAATCCCCTTAATCTCTAAATTTTTCACATATATATATATATATATATATTTTGATTTCCCAAGGGGTTAATCCCTTTCGAGGAACGTCAGGCACATAGGGAACCTATCCTAACAAGGATTCGAACTGAGTCCGCTACTTTATAGTGACTTATCTCTTCCACTAGACCAATCACTTATTGGTTCTCATATATATATATAAATTATATTAAACAATCCTTTATATCTTTTTCTCCTAACATACTTATCTATGAATATATATATTAGATTATCTTAAACAGTCCTTTATATTTCTTTCTCTTGACATACTTATCTAATTAGCTATACATTTATTATATATCCTCATTCTAATTCAATTAATTCTCCATTTTCATTCTCTAAAAAAAAAAAAAATTCTCCATATCATTACCCAAAGCAAAGAAGGGGATGAAGCTCTCCTCATTTTCAGACCTCCGAAGGTGGTGGTGGCAGCTCCGGTGGCAGTGGTGGCGGCTCCGGTGGTGGCTCATAACAAAAGCCCTCAAAATCTTTACTTTTCATCAACTTTCAGCGAATGTAGATTCACTTCGGGAAATTAAAACGACGATCCGAACGGTCAATATGTAGCCCCGTGAGTGTAAAACCTTCACACGAAATTTGAGTATGATCCAACGGTGGAAGAAGATGGAATGGTCGAAATACGAGGCCATGGACTATATATCCGAAGATTTTCTTTCTAAAGTGATGTCTCTTTCCCCCTCTCTTCTTAACTATATCTAAGTATTTTAAGTTGTATATAATAAAATGTGGGTTTGAGGAGGGTAATTATTGGACTATAAAATCAAATTTTTTTAATGTATATACACATATACATACAATATGAAAATATAGGAGTATTATTACTCCAAATTTTCCACCAATGCATGCCAACCTTGGGTGGATGAGTTTCTCTACACAAGGGCATGCTTTTGCAGCTCTTGGAGTGTGCAAGGAGGGAAAAATAATTACTCCTGCAGAAAATCTTCAACTTTGGGCAAATTTGCACTTTATCCCCTGAAGTTTTGGAAAGTATATTTTTGCCCCTAAAATTAAAATTTTGCGCTATTTAGTCCAAACCTTTTTGCACAAAGATCCCAATACTTATAGAAGGTTTTTATCACCTTTATAAATAAATTCCAAGTTTAATATTTCATACGAAAAATGTATTGGGACATTTTAGCTAAAAGTAGCATTAAATTTAAAAAGAAAATGTGCCAAAATAAATAGTGATATAGAAAACAACTCCACCATTTCAAAAGAACCTTATCATATTTAAATATATATTCTTCGACTAAAACAAAGCAAAAATAGAATCTAAATTTATAAACCTTCGAAAATCTATACTTTAAAAGAAAGATTTTTAAAAAAAATAATAAAAAGGGCACGAAATTTGTGGGGTGTTACAAATTGGCTCGGCTAATTGACCCAAATTTAATTAAATTTATATGTAATGCAAAAAATTTAATCATATGGTCAATAAATTAATACGTTTCCCTAAGATAAATAAAGTTGATTCTGGTCAATTAATCGGGATAATTATCAATTTTAGTTACCATTAACATAATTATACATTAATAGTCAATTATCGATTTGATTTACAATTAACCTAATTATACATAACCCTAAGGTCAACACATTTGACTTTGATCAATTAATTGGATCAATTATCAATTCGGATTACGATTAACTAAATTATACATTACCCTAAGGTCTATAATGTTGATTTTGGTTAATTAATGGGTCAATTGTCGATTTGAATTACGGTTAACTTAATTATACATTATCTATAAGGTCAATAATGTTAACTTATGATCTAATGATATTGAATTTTCTTTTTCATATTTAATTTGTGCTCCAGTAAACGTAACCTTAAGTCCTATTGATTATATTTAAAGTTTCAATCTTACTAAAAAAAATGAGAAGAATATGATTCTCTCGTTATTAATTGAGAAATCAAAAATGGACTATGGAAAGTATTAATAATTTCATAAATATACAATCCTAAAATAAATGAAAACTAATAATAGTCATAAATATTATTTTTAATAATAATAAACATTTTATGAATACAGAATTTAATTATAAATATACAATCCCAAAATAAAATGAAAACTTATAATATTTAATTTTTACCAATATTAGTGAAATATATATTTTGCTTGATAATTTTAGTTAAAACAATGAAAACTGTAAGATGTTAAACAATATAAAAAATAAAGGGTTTAATTGTTTACTTCAATAATTCAATTACACCTAATATATTCAACAATAAAATTTGAGGGTAAAAATGGTAATATTGTAAAATTTCAAAATACCCCCAAAGCCCAATCACTCAAGCCCAAACCCCCAAACCCTAATTTCATCTCTTCTTCCACAAATCCTAGGTGCCGCCGCCGCCGCTACCTTCTACCGCCGCCACCACCCTTTTATCGCAGTTGCCACCCTTCTACCGCCGCCGCCGCCATACTAAAACCTTAAATACACCCCTTTCCCCAGCCATCATTCGGCAACAAAGTCTAGGGCCGTGGGTGCCTCGTAGGGATGGGAATGGGGCTGCGCACATGGCCCGTTCCGGCAACCCGACATAAATCTTGAAGGAAGTGGTGGCGGAGGTGGTGGTGGACCGGCGGTGATTGAGTTTTGGAGGAGGAGAGGAGATGAGCATGGAAGATAGAGAAAAAGAAATGAGAGATTTTTTTATTTTTTAAAATTTGTTAAATATATTTATATAAGAATATAAAAGTAAATTTCAATTTTCAGATTTGTCCAACAAAAATAAGGGTCCAATTGATCAATTTTGCCTTGGACAAAATTGTATGACTTGAATTTAATCTTGATAAATTTTAATGGCTAAGATGATCTATCTTATGGGAGATAGTTTTTTCAACTATCTTATAATAGACTAACCCAAATATATATACTAGATTATCTTAAACAGTCCTTTATATTTCTTTCTCTTGACATACTTATCTAACTATACATTTATTATATATCCTCATTCTAATTCAATTAATTCTCGATTATCATTAACAAGAGATTGAACAATAAGAATCAGGCAAGCACTCCATCTTTAATTTCTTGCATTGCCTCATCATCATTTATATATATATATATATATATATATATATATATATTTATAGTTCTCCATGAATCATATCCCTACCTCATTTATAATAAAAGTAAATAAAATATGCATACGTTTACAAGGTTATTAATAAGCAAGAATAGGTGTCATGTAAAAACATGATTACATTATACAGATTCATTCATCTGAGGCTTTTAATTTCTTTTAGTTTAATTTTGCACGCTTATATCAGCATATATATATGCATAGTTTTTTTAATTACTATTTAAAGTAACAGGAATAATCAAAGGATTCTGATCAGAGAAGACCGATGTACGTGACAAGGCTTTATTCCGAAATCAGTAAAAAATCTTTAGAAGAAGTTCCGGAGGGTCCGAATTTAGGTTTTTTACTGATCAAAGATGTACCTACGAAAGTTGTTCCATGTTGTTTCGGATTTTGCAAACGAAAAGTTGACATTTCACCAGTAATGATCTACAATAACAAGAACTTAACTCTTGTATATCATGATATGATTTCTGTTCGTAAACCAATCATCTTGATTCCAGTTCTCAATCAGCCATTGTCTTCCCATCGATACTATGCCATTGATGGGGAAGGAAGATACAAAGGGTATGCATGCATGTTTATATATATATATTTTTTGAAAGGGATTAGAAATTGATGTTTGCACATGAAGACAAGAGAAAAAATAAATTAAGGGCCCGGTTTATGTATTTTGTGATGGTTGTCTTCAACTTCTTAAACAGTAATCAATCTTTTAATTAGCTTGTGGTATTAATTGATCTATTTTCTAGTTATTAAGTTTAGAACTTTAGGGGCTTAATTGATAATAATTAGAATGCATGGTTAAGTTTTTGGTCCACTAACAAGTAATTTTCTTGCGTACATAATTGTTGAAATATCCAATAGAGCGAAACACAAATTGTTGGTAACTATATTATTTTACGTACAATTTATATTATTTGAAATTTACATAATCGAAGGTGTTTATTCTTTTTTGAATTGGATGTGCAGGCAAGCATTTACTTGTAGTAGGAAAAAAATAATAAATAAGATAACATGGGAACCGCCATTGAATCCAAAGCCATTGAACCCTCAAAACATTTATCAACAGGTAGAGATTTTCAGTACTAATGGTGTGTATTGAAGCTAGATCTGTGGCATCTGATGGCTCTCGTCCTTACATGTCTGGATATAGACCGTGGATGTTGCATCATAGCCCTCCCCATCACTTTAAATTGTCAGAAGCACGAGGCATCAATTCCACTCTTCGTGCTCGCCTCCCAAACCTCGACTGCTCTCTACCATGTAAGTGTACTAAACCAGTTATTGTGGGAAAATGGTATTGCCCTTTCATGTTTGTGAAAGAATTTGGGAGGGTAAGAGATCAAGTGGAAAGATCAATGTATTATGAAATGACTCTTGAGCAAAGATGGGAGCAAGTTTTTACATGCAAGAAAAGTGATGAAAATTTGGGAAGTAATTCGGTTACCTTTGAAATTGAAAAAGAAGAAGTTTTTGTTGCCGGGACGTGTAAAGCTGTGTGTAGTGAAAAGAATGTTGCTGATGATGGTGTTATTTGGTTTACGAGTTATGGAACGGAAGGTGGTTGTTCGGGCTTGGGCTTGGGCTTGGGACTGAGAGTGGAAGTTGTAGAAAGAATGAAATGGGAACAAGAGAGGGGAGGATGGAAGAATGGGAAAGATTTCAAAGTACCGGTGAAGATTGAGAGACTTCAAGGAAAGGAAGAATGGAATGAGTTTGGTTGCTATGTTTTGGTTGAGAGATTTAATTTCAGAAGAATGGATGGAAGTCTAGCAATGGCTTATGATTTCAAGCACGCTCATCAAATCAAGACTATATGGGAATAAAACAATGACTTTCTTTTTTTTTTTTTTTTATTGAACTTTTAAGCACAATTTTTCGTATTGGAAACATTGTTTTCTCTTTCAGTATGATGCTATATTAAGATTTGAGAATGTCATTTTCACTCTTTTAGAGTGGGAAAATCATGAAAATAAAAATAGTGTCTCGGGTTTAGAATCTTTTGACCGAGCCAAACACAAGGTAGGTTTAGATTTGAATATGTCATTTTTTAATGGACATTAAATATGCATATAACCACGTATAAAAATAAAGCTACTATATGTCTCGCGAGTGGTGTATTTTTTTTTTTTTGAAAAAAAAAAATTCAATAAATTAACCGAATATGAAATTTCCAGCCCAAATATAATTTTAGTCCAATTAATATCACACAACTCACTCTCATAATACCTCACTTTACCCAATTTCTAAGCCCCAATGAAAAGCCCAATTTTTCTCTACTCCCAACATCTCCAAACCCTAACTCTAGCCACCATTGCCACCTCCTGCCACCAGACCGTCGCCGCCCCACCTCCGACCATCCACCCAACCCATTGAAGTCTTGAACACAAAAAGGCCCAATTGTGAATGTTAGTAATTTTTTCTATATACATTTAAGATATATGTTTGTGCAATTGTGCTTATGTAACAAACTAATAGTGTTATATATTCATTATTAATGTTTATATTCACTTCCCAAAATCAATTTTTAGATTCAAGTTTCATTTTTGTGCTTAAAGTTATATATTTGTTATGATTTTCATATGATGATTAAATCAAGATGCAATAGAGTTAATAGTATTATATTAAAATAATAAGATGATTAAATCAAGATGCAATAGAGTTAATAGTATTCATTTACATATCAAACACTAATCTTAGATGGTTAATAGTTTTTTTTTTTTTATTGAAATGTCAAACACTAATCTTATATTCTTAATAGTCTTTTATTAGCATTTATTGGCCTATTGGGATTCATCCTCTCTTGTTTTATCAAATAGAATGAAAAATAAGTCTTGTCATTATTATGTCTCTATTATATTTAACTTCTACTTCTTCAGTATGTTATTATTCTCGAGATAGTTATGTTTTGTACATTTTATAGTGTTAGAAATATGGAGAGATACTTTAATGCTACACCTACACCTGCACCTACACCTCACGATGAGTCTTCAAGTAACGTTCACATTCAAAGTGACCCTCATGAGCTTTCAAACTTTCATATTGAAACGAACTTGCCCGAGCTTCCGAGTGATCCCGGTCTATGACCTCATATAACTTTCTATGATTCTAACATTCGAGAGAGAGTTCATAGAGCATATTTGCTCAAAAGTTTATTTTTGTCAAACTCCACCTCCCCATTTTTGTAGTGCGTCATATACTTGGATCCGCCCTTGCTCTCGGGTCAAAATATATAGATATATAGCACAAAAGTAGGCTAGTTTAGTTATATATAAGAAAAAGATAGAAGCAAAAATCTCTCACAATCACGACTATCTTTTTGTATTTCCAATCCAGAAATCAAGTGCAGAAAGAAAATGAAACATGTAAAGCATGACCAGTAATTTCAACGGCCACCAGCAAAATACAAGTTCAATTGATGGAGTTACAAAATTAAAACTCTTTTTGAATTAAAAATTTACCTTGAATGTTTGAAGGTCAGATCACAGGCTGATAATTCTCATCTGATCTCCTCATCAAATTATCTTTCAATAAGAAGCAACTGGAAATCGTAAAAGTTTTTTTATTCTGAATATTCAGAATTCGAGTTGAGGCTAAAATAACATAGCCCACATCAAATCTTTAAAAAAAATGGGTTATTTATACTTACACCCCTTGAACTATCACTCTTAGGCAATTATTCCCAATTTTTTTCATTTTTTGACAATCACACCCCTTCTGTTAGCAAACCATCAATTACACTTATTAAATGTCCATTTTACCATTTCTCCTTAATAACTACTTGAATTATTTTTTCCCTAGAACTACTTGAATTGATTATAGTAAAATGAACTTGAGAATATTTAATTTATTTTGTTTATATTGCAATTTTGCTTTGAAAAATCAAACAAAACATAACTTATTTTCTTTCATGATCCTAACCCAAAAATTCAGACAAATATTGAAAAATCTTTATATATATGAAAATTATCTTTCAATAAAGAAGCAACGGGAAATCATAGAAGTCTTTTTATTCTGAATATTCAGAATTCGAGTTGAGGCTAAAATAACATGACCCACATCAAATCTTTAAAAAAAAAATGCGTTATTTATACTTACACCCCTTGAACTATCGCTCTTAGGCAATTATTCCCAATTTTTTTCATTTTTTGACAATCACACCCCTTCGGTTAGCAAACCATCCATTACACTTATTAAATGTCAATTTTACCATTTCTCCTTAATAACTACTTGAATTATTTTTTTCCCTGGAACTACTTGAATTGATTATAGTAAAATGAACTTGAGAATATTTAATTTATTTTGTTTATATTGCAATTTTGCTTTGAAAAATCAAATAAAACATAACTTATTTTCATTCATGATCGGCAAAAATTCATTTTTCATACCACAGAAATTGACATATTTCATTTTTCATACCAAACTCGCAAAAAATATACCAATTCTTGAAAAACGTTACAAAAGTGATACTTTTGTTTGTTTTGTTGAGGGAATTAACCATGGACATTGAAGTCTAGATCCAAATGAGTAAGATGACACAAAAGTTTCTGAAAAAGGTGGATAAACAAGACTGTAATCTCGATTTGAAATTTGTGAGGAAAAGGAATTCGCGATTTAGATTTTCAAATGCAAAAATTGAAAGATTCACTCAACATAATATGAAATTTATTATACGTATGTATTCGTAGTGAAGAGACGAACAAAACCCCTCTCCTATTTCTGACGAACAACTACCAGAGGATGGTGGTCGTGCGTGAAGAATGAGACAAGGGTCGATTCGCAAAATCACCAAAAGGCAGGAGTCAATCCGCAAAATCGCCAAAGTTTAATCACTTAAATTAATCTTAATATTATAAAAAGTATTAGTAGTTTAAATTTTTACTGTCACGTGGCAATTTTATCAACAAAATTAACGGAAATATCACTTTGTAACGTTTGATAGGGAATTGGTACGTTTTTCGTAAGTTTGATATGAAAAGTGAAATCGGCCCAGTTCTATGGTATGAAAATTGAATTTTCGCCTTCATGATCCTAACCCAAAATTCACACAAATGTTGAAAAATCTTTATATATATGAAAATTATAACCAGGGCAAAATAAGAACATATATAATAGCATCATGCATAATATTTTCCAAGAATTTGTGCTATTACATATGATGTCATTATTTTGATGTCCTGGTGTATATATATATATAGGGCTGTCAATGGGTCGTATTCTGGTCGGATCAGGCTCGTCCATATCCGGCTCCATTTATATCGGATAGGATCCTGCTGAATTCAGATCTTGTTCGGATTATGCTCGGATCTAGATTTTTTGAATCCAATGGATCTTGGTCGGATTTGACCGGATATCGGATCTTTTTTGGATCCAATAAAATTTTCATTTAAAAAATGTCATTAATATATTTTCCTAAAACAAGTTTATTAACTTTGTAATTTTATTTAATTTTAGCTCACATGTTCAAACATTCTTTACTAATATTCATACTTTTAGATGAAAATATTGGTTTAAATAAATTTATAAACGAGTTATAAATTACTATCTTCTTAAATTGATAGTGAAATATTATTAATGGTACTTACTTTTATAAAACATTATATAAATATCATTCTTTTTATTTTTTATCGGATACGGATCTTTAACGGATCGGATCTACCTAAATCCATATTCGCTCCATGTGTTTTGGATTACAGATCTTTATAATCGGATCAGATCCATCGAATCTCTAATCGAACAATTATCCTAATAAAACAGACTGGATTCGAGCGGATCCGGATTGAAATCCGCTCCATTGACAGCCCTATATATATATAGACTTTTCAACATAAATGTTTGAGTTTGGGTTAGAATAATGGAAGAAACAAGCTTATGTTTAGTGTGATTCTTTTAGGCAAAATTGCAATATAGATAAAACAATATTCAATGTTCTCAAGTTCATATTATTATAATCAATACAAGTAGTCTAAAAAAGAAAAATCAATTTAAATAGTTGCCAAGGGGGACAGGTAAAATGGACGTTTAATAAGTAAAATATGCGGTTTGTTAATAGAATGGGTGTGATTGTCAAAAATATTTTATTTTTGTGTAACTGCCAAATAATGGTAATTCGGGGGGATTAAGTTTAAACAACCCTAAAAATATATATAGAGAGAGAAAGAACAACTTCCAAATCAAGAATGCCAAAAAAACCCTCAATCTATCAATCCAGTCCAATGGAGCGTAATAGGGGGAGTGCCATGGTTCCTCCCGAAAAAAATCTTTTATGTAAATTATATATTCATGAATCATACATCAATATAAATATAAGAGCATTTCGAACAGTCACTTTTTTAGTTCCTTCAATAGCTAAAAATACAAATATATATAATCAAATCAATTTTTTGTCCTCCAACAAAGTCTTTTATTTATACAAGACTATGTATAATATTGGATGAATTATTGTAATCTAAACAATCATGGAAGAATTGAATTATAAGTTTGAAGAACACTGTTTGAAGAAACAGAGAGAAAACTGGAAGAAAAAAGTGAAGTTTATTAATCTGAAAAAATGAATGATAATTGTTACAAGTTGGGATTGAACCCACAACCTATTCATACATAAATATATCACCGCCTCTATCTATAAAATTACAAATATAACCTTATACATACACGGCTATATACAAAAGGGGGAAAAATTAAATTACACAATCCCTAATTTCTATTGCATCTCTTTAATTGTTCTTTTAAATTATGGCCTCTTATCTTAAAATTTAAGGAGTGAACATTGTTACACATGTCCACTTTTTACTCTGCACTTCAACAACTAGTTTATATTTTAAGATTCTACTTTATACAACACCACCACTTCACTCCAACATCTAATTTATATTTAATAAACTATTTTTAATAATAATTTATATATAAATATTAGTGATATATATAATATTTATTTATTTAATATAATAATATTAATAAAATTTACTTTTTTAAGATATCATAATTTCGAGAAAATAATATGAATTTAAATTAAATAATCGTGTTCTATGAATTTAAATTAAATGATTCGTGAAAGTAATATGAAATTAAAATATAGGAGTATTATTTTGAAAAAATATTATGAATTACTATTTAAAATAGGGAAAATACAACTTTCCATGCAAAATGAGTTTTTAAAAATTAACTTTGGCCTCTTATATTTAAGAGGCCAAACTTATAATTTTTGATGGGTCTTATAATATAAGAGTTCTGTTGGAGCTCATTTTTTGGCCAAAACTTATAATTTTTCTTATATTTTGAGTTATAAATGACTTGTTGGAGATGGTATAACGTGGTAAAATATGAAGAAGAGGATAAAGATGCCGAGAATTTATGCATGCTATTTAATTTATTGATTAACTATCCATATTGTCACGTGTATATATTTCGGTAAACGAGCCAGAATGGCATACAAATTACATCGAAAAATGAAAACCAACTTTTGTGAGTTATTTATTTTTATATTATTTTTAGTAAAAACTTTAGTCAATACATATATGAATACTTACTTGATGATTACTGGATTTTAAAGGGAATTATGTGCGAAACTTATTGTGCTGCTAGGCTAGCTAGAGTAAATCCTGCTATTTCTAATACATAGATGATGAATTTTAATGGGATTTTGATTGATCTAAGTTTTAAAGCTATTTGTTTAAGAACAACATTTTCACTTCTTGCTTTTAAGTGATTGATCCTGTGATTCTTGTTTGATTTGTTCAACTTACAAATTAATGCCATTATTTATTTATCATATTCACTTTCACCTTTTTGCCTTGCTAGAGTACAGGACCACAATTATAATTGTAGTCCATTAATTAATTTCTCGTACATGTTTAGTTGTGTTATTTTTTATAGAAAAAATTAAATGATCTTTTAGTCGAGTGTGTTGTCACCACTATTATCTTCTATAGCTTTAAAATGAACCCCAAAAGTACGAGCTAAAAAGTACAGTAAGTAATTAAATCTGATATATTTAAGAATATTTTTTAGCACAAAATATTAAAATTATTTTTGTGGCAAACTTAAGGTTCGAAGACCTTTTAAACTTTTGTGTTCAAATCCCACAAAAAAAATGTGAAAATACATTTTTAATTTCATGAAAGTTTGTTAGTTAATTATCAAATACTCCTATAACTTTTCAGCAACAAATCAGAATTCAGATGTTTAAATGATTCATTGTTTGTTAATAAAAGAGTGTTAAACAAAAAATTTGTGCTTTGGATAAGCTGATAAAATTTGCCTTCTAGTAGAGGACTAAAGAAAGGGTGAAATTGCAAAAAACACCCCTTAATTTTGGAATAGTTTATACTCCGGGCTACAAAAAACATCCTTTAATTCTTGCGTATCCGTAGTTTTGGGATACTTATACTCCCGCTTGCAAGAAAAGGTCCCCCAAATTTTGCAGTTCCGCTATTTTTGGACACTTTATATCCCGGCAAGCAAAAATCATCCCTGAACTTTTATTGCTACTGAATTTGGAAATTCGGCAAGCAAAATACATTACAATATATAAAAAAAAACGTATTTTGCTAGCGGGAATATAAAATGTCCCAAAATTGTGGAATAGTAAAAGTTAAAAGACATATTTTGTCTGTCAGAGTATGAAACATCTCAAATGTGATCTGTAAAAGTTAAAGAGACATTTTTTTTTGGTCGGGCATAAAGTGTCTCAAAATTGCGGACCTGCAAAACTTAATGAATAATTTTTGCAAACCGGTGTATAAAGTGTCCCAAAATTGAGGACCTATGAACATTATGGGCCGGCATTTTTACAAGCCGAAGTATAAAGTGTCCCAAGATGACAAACCTGTGAAAGTTACCATATTTTTGAAAATTTTGCTTGCATTATGCATAGCACTAGTATAATATGTGTGTTATGCACAATTTCACAGTATTGTTTAACTGTATATAATCCAAAAATTAATGAGAGAATCTTTAGTATATCCAAGATTCAAGTTTCTTACCCTATGTTCCATTTGACATTTTTCCGTCTTGCCTTACTTATTTGTTTTATATCGAACCAAATTAAGTTTTGAACATTTTATAATGAGTGTTTAAGAAGTTGTACCCTTAAAATAATTTGCTAGTATGTTTTTTGTAACTATTTGTTGGATAAGATTATATCAGTATCAATTTATTTTGATCTAGCTCTTATCATTTTATCAAAATACTTTTTATAAAACAACATCGAGTTCGCTAATAAGAAAAAATTTCACCCCCAAAAAAAATTGGTTTATTTCTTTTGGTCTAGAAAATTGTAGTAATGCTTTTTTTTCTTTCTAAAACACAAAAAGTAAGGTTTAGAGAATGATCCAAAGAAAAAATGAAAAGTAAGTTTTATTGATGAATGTAATGGGAGAAGTGGAAGAGTTAAAAATCTACATGATTAGATAACTTGAAACGTTAAGGGTAAAATATAAAAAGAATAAAATTAGTGTAGCATAACATGTTTTCTCTTTTTATGTGTGTACATGTGTTCCTGCATTCATCAAAAAATTTAAGCACAAAACTAAGGATTTCTATCTTGGAGGAAAATAAAAGAAAATTTTATTTAAAGGATGTAATGTTATAAATGAAGAAGCCAAAAAATTATATGATTAAATTAAGAACAAAATAAGAATATTAAACTAATTCAGAATTAAGTTAATTTTACTTTATGAACTCGAACACGAACCGAATTTCAAAAATTATCAAACGGAAAAAGAAAATTAATTTGTCTTGTTTTGATAGCAAACTATATAAAATGAGTTTTTATCCAAATAACTCATTTAAATAACAAGTACCTTAGTTTAATTTATCTGAGCTAACAATTTGTTTGTGCTAAATTGAGTTTTTACTGGAGGCAATAGTTTCACAAATAAACATAAGGGCACCAAAGTAATGTTAGCCCACCAATGACAAGAGAATGAAGAATTTTAAATAGTAATAATAACTAATGAGACCACTAACTTAATGTGTTTGCATATAATGTAAATATATATATGTAGTGAAATGACATGATATACTCTAATCCCTTTTAACAAGTAATAACCGATGTGAACAAAGAAGGTACAAGAGATAAAGTGTGCCTATAAAAAGTTTGATATATATGTATCATGGTAATTCCTTCATTCAGCAGCTAAAATTATGAATTTTAATTCTACTGAGTCGGAATTACCATGAATCATATTTATTATTTGATAATTTAATAATTCGAAAGATTTGACTAAGGAAATCTATCTCCATAAAGTCTATGTTTTATTAAATTAGAAAATAATTAAGCTAATTAAATTAAATACTATGCAGTTATATAAATAAATAATTGCTCGAATAATTAAGCAATAATTAGATAATTAAACTTGATAAGATACAATGCAAAAGATCCTATAAATAAATGATTAAACAACAATTACAACTTAGAGTCTTAGAGTTTGTTTGTTTGTGACTATAAATCCCACATTAAAAAGTTCAAATCCTATTTTATTTTAATCTTAATTGATTCTATTTTCTACTCTCACTACTCCACTCACTACCTCTCTCAGTACAAAATCAAACGCTCTCTCTCTCTCCCTCTCCCAGTACAGCAAAATTGGGGGCAATTTTTTTTCTCACAGTACACTCTCTCAGTACGCCAGTAGTCATGGTGGCAAAAACTAATTTTGTAGACACCGATGGTGGTGGTGGAGCTGGAACAGGAGCAAGAGCAGGGGTTTTGGCTTGTTGTATGGTCCTGCATACAAAGGAAGCATCAACTCCTCTCTTGTTTCTATTAATTTCTTACTCCGATTCTTGCTTCTTCTTCTTCTTCAATGGAACAAGAACAAGCAATGGAAAACAAACATTCTGTGCTACTAAGGCCATCTCCAGTCGAAGGGGGGAGGCAGGCATGAGGGGGGTCGTCGGCTGGAGATGGAATTTTTTTTGAAGGGCAAGCGGGCATGAGGGCAACCGGGGGGGGGGGGGGGGGGGGGGGGGGGGGGGCATCTAGGCAGGCAGGCAGGCAATAGCCCCCTCATGCTTGCCTGCCTGCCTGCCTTGCCAAGTCAGTCATCTCCAACCGAACCAACAATTCAAAACATTTATTTCAATCTCAAACTTTCCCCACTCTCACTTAACAACAACAACAACAACAACAACAACAATAACAATAATAATAATAATAATAATAAGGCATTCATAAAAATAAAAATGAGTAAACATAATTAAAGAAAAACATCAACAATTATTATTAATGCACTTGGAGTGAAAAGAAAAACAACTATTACACACTAAAACAAAACATAATTTTCAAGGGAAACACCAACAACTAATTAATTATTTAAATTGATCTCAATCAAATGTTTACATGTGTTCAGCACAAATTACTTTACGTAGATATTTTTATTATTTTACTGTTTTGATCTACTTTTGTAGAAAAAATATAGAGGTAAAAATTGTATTATTATTGCATACTATATACAGTATTCTGTTTTATGCTTATATTTGTAGGTGTCTTTTCAGTGAAAGTGATTTCATTCTTTATTAGGCTTCATGTGTTAATTAAGATTCAACCAATAAAAATGTTAATACTTTACGTAGACTCAGCACAATTGCTATGTTCAGAAGTTTCAAATAAGATTCAACCAATTAAATAAAGTTTCATGCCTTTTCTTTTCCTTCTCCCTCTCGTGACAAATTGCAAAACAAAAAAAAAAAAAAAAAAGGAAGTGGGCGCGTTCAGCAGCAGGCAGGCAGGCAGGCAGGATGCTTGCCTGCCCATCCGGGGGGAGCTCGTCTCCAGCCGACGGGGTGGCTGTTGCTTGCCTCCCCGGTTCGGCTGAAGATGGCCTAACCAAACTAAATCTACTAGCACTAAAATCACAGTATCCCAAAATATATAAACTAATACTAAAACTTAACTTCGTTCTACTTGGCTTTTCTGTTTCTTTGTTTTCCGGAGCTATATATGCCTCCATCACTCATCCAAATTTCATATTATTCGGGCATAATTACAAGGTTGCTGCCATATGTATTGGCATTGGAGTTTACCTTTTTAGCTTTATTTTCGTTTTAATGTGGGCAAATGAAGAAAATTATCGAGATGCCTTGGTGAATAATGCTGCCAATGATGCTATTAGGAAGAGAAGATGGTGTGCAAGCCGTGCTTTGACAACCTTTATTTCTATCGCTGCTGCCTTTTCAAGCGTTCATTTAAATGATAGGGAAGATATGATTATAGGAGTTTTGGTGATGTTGAGTTTCGCGTTTATTTTACTCATTATACTGAAACCTGAGGATGGTGGGTTGTCGGAGATATATGTGTCATGTATATTTACATTTTTGTCTTCTAAAGGACATTGGAGTGATTGGGTTTGGTTATCTCTAGCTGCAATGCTTAGAATTCTACTTGTTTATCTCTATATTGAATTAATAATTTTTTTCCATAAAAAAATTATTCCAACATTCCAACCAGAACCTTTTTGTGTTCAAACAAGTCTCAAAAAATTGTTCTTGTGGTGCGGTTTGTCACGGACATAACTTCTTTTATGTAAACCGTGCGGCACTTAGCCACGAAATACCCCCAGCGATCGCTTCCATCCCTCTGTCGGAATCGGCTAAGTCAGACTTACTCGTCCCGAAGGAAAGTTTCTAAGGTTGTAAGTGGAAAGGAAAGATAGTGCACTTGAGAGAACTTGGGAATGCTTATTCACACAAACTTGGAAGAACTCTTGGATGGTTTGTACAAATGAAGCCTACCTCTATTTATACTACAAGCCTTCCCTAATGGATGGCTATGACTAATTTGATCTAAGGGCTATGATTGATTCTCTAGACCCTTCTACAAAATCCTACAAAAGCTAGAACTATGTACAATGTTTTAGAAAGCCCTACTATGTACAAGGCACTTCTACATGGTTCATGAGCCTTCCACAAGGTTCTAGTCCCTTCCGACATGTGCCACACTTGTGTAGGCTCTTCTGGTCCCTTCTAGCACATTCCGGACCTCTCCGGAGCTATGTGGAACCTCTCGGAACTCTCTTGAACGTCTCGGACTCGTGAAGACCCTTCCCGAATGTCCCAAACTCGTACGGAACCCTCTGGAATCTTCTGGAACCTCCAAGGGCCTTGTTTGGTTATTCAATTTGTCTCAGGCCGCCCCTGGGACGTCTATGTGCCTCCCGACGGCCCTGCCTTGGCCAAATGCCTTGCCGTCGTCCGTGAAAGCTCCCGGCTTGCCTAGGCCACGCCCAGGGTGCCTCGTACCGCGCCCGGCTAGGCCTCCCGCCTTGCCGGCTGTCCCGTGATGTCCCTTTCGGCCCTTGCCTCGATCATACGCCTTGTCCGCTCGGCCCCCGTGGTCGGGCAAAGTGCTGGGGCATGACAGGTTGCTTTCCTGAAAATGAAGGTCAAGGTATTTCTTTAATGCTCTTAGTTATAAATTTCTCTTAATTTCATCATGATTTTTGAATTTGTATCTATCTTATCTAGCACTACTACAGTCATCGCCATTCGGTTGTTGCAGTTGCAGTTGCTGTCAAGGTATTTTGTTTAATCTGAAAATTTTGTACATTATTAATTGCCACAATCTTGTATTCTCTTGTTAAATTTTTTCTTAATAAATGCATATATGGATTGGATTTTAGTCTTTCTAACATTGGCATGGATAAATTATTGCACAATTATATTTTATTTGAATCTTAGATTCGTTCTCATTTTTGCTGCTATTCTTAATTTGCAGTCCCGTCCCCGCTTGTTGAGAACCCGCCCCCGGCCCAGCCCCCGCCTGTTGTGAACCCGCCCCCGTCCCCGCCCCCGCCTGTTGTGAACCCGCCCCCGTCCCAGCCCCAGCCCCAGCCCCAGCCCCCGCCTGTTGTGATCCTGCCCCCGCTTGTTGAGAACACGCCCCTGTCCCAGCCCCCGCTTGTTGAGAACCCGCCCCTGTCCCAGCCCCAGCCCCAGCCCCAGCCCCCGCCCCAATCCCCGCTTGTTGAGAACCCGCCCCCGTCCCCGTCCCAGCCCTAACCCCCGCCTGTTGTGAACCCGCCCCCGTCCCCGCCTGTTGAGAACCCGCCCCCGCCACCTGATGAGAACCAGATTCGACAGTTGATTGATTACTTTCGACAGTTGGGAGAACAATTGGGTGATGGAGGATTCGACTTGGAGCAGGCTTTAGTGAATGTCGAGGAGCGTTATTATCATATGGGTTGGGGATTTACATATACTACTTTTGATTTTGGTGTTGTGAATGGTGCGGGTATGTATCTGCCTACCATTTTTAGTTTTCAGATTTATAGGATTTATAGGCGCTTTTTTTTATTACTGTTTTTGTTATGTCATGTTGGACTTATCTTTTGGAAGTGTGAAAAGATGTAGGGATTTGAATTAAGTTTAAGACTTCAAGCAAATTTATATTTGCGTTAGCTGGATATTATTTAATGTTATGCTTACAATTGTTGGTTTGATTTTCTTTTTAATGTTGATTATCTTGTTTCGAGGTTATGAAATGTAAAATCTATCTTTCAAGTTCGATTTTTTTTTATTTTTTTTGGGATAATATTTTCATGTTAAACAGAATATATCCCAATTCATAATAACAGCTACCTGAATATATCTATTGTTTATTGCTTCGGATAACTGATTTCTTTGGATATTTGTGGTTTTGTTTTATGGTGCTGTTTCTACTGCCTTCGATATGGACATCTCATATCACATCTTCTATGGTATTAACTCCATACACTGTGCAATAGGTTCAAATCATTTGATTTGTATATATACTTATGGTGAATTGGTGATAGGATTTCTATTGGTCTGACTACCTTGAGTTTAATTTCATGATCCTCCTGCGGAGTCATGCACATTGACATTGCAATATATTTCATTTTGCTAGCTTTGTGGTCAAGAAAGTGGTGATGCTGCAGAGTCAGTCTGAAAAATGTTTTAGTTGTAGTTAATCCCTGGGCATGTATAACTTTTAGGCCTGCTCTTCAAATTGTTAGTTATTTGTTAATCAGTGCCCTATGTTCACTCACTTATTCTTATATTCTATGAAGTCTGAAGTTATGCAGCGGCTATATGGGAGTCAGGACTGCATTAGTGGTATTGGAAATGCCTAAAAAAGTTGTAATATGGACTTGGTTATATATATATTTTTTTTTTACTACATGGCCTTAGTTAATTAAATCAAGATTCCTAATTGCTACCTATCTTTGCCTACCATGATTCCCTTGAACCCTGAATTTTTTATGTAAGGCTTGTAAATGAGTTTGGACTCATAAATATCATATAAGCAAATCTGTGTTTGTTTTTTGAACTGCAAAAGAACATGCAACAGCTAGTCTGTTATCACTGAAACAATGTCCCCTTTTTTATTTTGGCAACATATTCCTGCTAGCAATGTGTCTTGACTTTGATATTCAACTGTTCTCAAAATTCAGGTGAGTTTCTTAGATCACCATGTGAATATTGCAATATCATCCAATGATACTTGATTACTCAGCATGACATTATTATATGATCGTGTAAATGCATGATGATATGATCTCATATATAAAATTTGGTACCTCTTTTGGTTTATCTTTAGTGTTCATGTTTAGCATACTACATATGTAAGTAGGCGTGAATCAGTGAATGTGTTCTGTGTATCTGTGTGTAGACATAAGTCTGCAGGAAACCGGACATGCATGGCCATTATGAAAGCATTAGAAATGTTAAATGATTTTGTAATTAGTATTGATGTTTAGAAGGTATGAATGTCGAGTGCAGAAGATATATGACAAGGTATAAATGGTAAGAAACTAATCTCAAGTGCTTGAAAGATACTTTGAATATTTTAAGCTATGTGCTTGGTTTGTAGATGAAAAAGATGGATTGCAGCAATATGCTATTCAGTCCATCTTTAAGAAACTTAATTGTGTGGGCAAAGAAACATATGGATGTGGCAGGATCTTATACATGTAGTCCTTACTGTAAAATTTGTTCATAAAAAGATTTCAGTTGTAGCAATTTAAATGTTTATTATGTTTTATCAAAGAAAAGAAAATGTTTACTATGGACACAAAGTTTACATTCTTAGCAGAATTTCATGAAGCTTCTTTTGTAATATCGATCAATATTTCTTTGTAATATGCAGGTTTGACATCTATGATTATTCATGTATAAGTCACCTTTTATTCTGTTCATGAGCGTTGTAGTTAGCCTGCATTAAACTAACCTTCAAGTACTTTGGAGAATTCTTGCAGGTCCTGCATAGTGAAGACATATTTCATCCTAAGTAAACGTAAGCAATTATATACTTCTGTTAATGTGTCCAGTGAATAACGTCTACTTCCTTAATTTTCTATGTGACCAAATTGGGAACTTGATGCTTTGTATAGGTTTCGTTCTAGATATTGCTTAAGCTCATTCTTATTCCGGACATTTAGAACATGTGGGTAATTTTATTTGTCTATGCTGCATAGTATAATTAACTTCAAGCTTTGGTAAAATATCTCGGATTCTAAATGAGTAAAGCAAAAGGCTAAGTGTTCATGTTAGCTGCAATACACGATACAGATCTATGCTCAAATGAAACAAGGGTCGTGAGGGAGTAACAGTAATGAATCAAATAACTTAATAACTTATTGGTAGTTTGAGTAATTTCTTAAACATGGAGTGTGATCAGTTTAATTACACTAAACCTCAGGGTTAGTTTGAGTAATTCTCTATAGATTCTAATGAACACAAAGTCTCTGTGTGTGTTTCTGTGTGAACGGAGGGTCGTCATTTACCAAGCCAAGACCGTTTAGAGCAGCCACATCATTTGTCATAGCATCAAAGGAAAGGGGTATCTCAGCGAGATTCTCTAAATACGTAACATCTTGCATGTTTAAGCTCTCTTGCAATTCATTTTCATACGTCAAATGTTCTTTAAACATCCCATAAACAAAATCTGAATTTTCTTCAGCAGGACTCAACTGAAGAAAATAGAACAACAATTGCAGTACAGCGTCTGGATTCTCAACAACCACAAGTTTCTCGTTTCCAGTACAGAAGATATAGATTCCAAAAGGCCTATATGGACTAAGTTCAATGATACCAGGTACTGTTTCTTGTAATAAATTTGTGCACCCCTTGAGATGACATGCAGCATAGCTTGTAACTGATAAGGCAAATACTCATTACAGATAATAAGAAATTAGATGCTTCTGTTGTGATTTCCCAAAGGATTCATTTTGGTAAATGGGAGATTTAGGAAGATAAAAATTTAGAACGTGGTGAAGCCCTCGTTCGATTTTGGAGATAGGCGATAGCATTATTCTAGGGACAATGTCATTTTTTATTACAAAATGAATGAAGTAACGAGCCCAGCTCTCTCGCCTGGGAGAAAAATCTTATTACCAAGGAGAGGGGATCCAAAGGTTAAACAGAAAAGAGGTATCTGGTAGTGATTGATGTATGGCCATTGCACCACCTGAGGAGTGTCCTGTGTCTGAAATATAAATTAATGTTCTTAGTGTTCATGGTTTATACACTTTTAGAGAATACACTATTGATGTATGCAAAAAATTATATATTAGCTAAAAGTAGGAGGTACTGTTGGGATTTCTTAAGGATGTAATAAAAGAGTAAATCAAGAATAAAAGTTGTTCAAAACCTGGTCCTGGAATCTCCTGCTAAAGGCTTCATTCACCAAAGCTATTTCCTCATTACCAACACTTTTCAATGATGGAAACTTTGATACATCAACCTTAGTTTCTCCAAAGGCCTTTTTATTAATAGTACTGTAACAATTTTCAACGGACCACGATCCAGGAAAGGCGAAGAGCGCCTCTGCCGAACCTCAATTTCTTTCCCGAATATTCACATGCTTTTTGGATAAATTATTCTTTTAATCCTATGAAGTTTGGAAGCCTCCCTCCCGTCATCTTAGCTGTTAGCTTTCTTTGAAAAATTTCTAATGATAAATAATTTTTGTGAGAATTTCTTGTAATTGTTCTATTGGAAATGTTTTTTGTAAATAAGGATGTACTCGTTGACTTTGTGGTACTATTTGGAGGGCTGTGGAAAAAATTGGGAAGTTGGTTGAAATGTGGGGTGCTGTAGGATATCAAGGAAAATGGTAATATGATTATTGAGATAAAATATTTTATCTCGTTCTTGATTATTTAATTTACTAAATTAGATTATATCTGTAATTCAAACTCAAGATTTTTTGTTGAAATTTCAAACTCAAGATTTTTAAACAGCCTCAAGACACAACATTCTTTTATATATATATACTATGAACTTCATCTTGAGTTATTGACAAGATTCATCCTGAATGAGAAACACTCGGTTGGTGGGTTTTATTCTTCAATCTTTTGTCAGAACATGCCAATATTCTTAGTTAGTCGTCAAATTATTTATTAATGACAAATATAGTATATTGGCATTACTTATAATTTGGTATGATAAGGCCATAATTTTTATGTGTATCTTGGATTCTCGCTTTTGAGTTTAGCTATAAATATATATATATTTGAGTATAAAGATATTATTTAGTTTAACAAAAAATTATGGACAAATATTTTTTTTTTATTGGAGACCAAATACTGAATATATATATATATTAAAAAAAAAAATATGAATGAAACTTTCCCTTTGAACTCCTTGCAAGTTAACATCCATGGGTCCCAAACTGTAGTATGCAGGCTTTGGACTCCAACATACCCATTACACAAAGTTCAATTGGACCAAATGTGAATTTTCTCCCTTTTTACCTTTGGCCAACTTAAAAATGTAATGAAATGCCCCAATATATCATTAAGGGGGGCCGCCTTCTGCGTGGCCAGGTCCGGCAATGCGTAGCCACCGCTCGTCGTCTTTGGCCGTCGTTGCAGTGCAGGGCCGGTCCTAGGATTTCGGTGGCCCTAGGCGAACTTCGAATTTGTGGCCCTTAGTTTCACATATTATTTAAACAAGAAACAATTTTGCTTTATAAAATAACATTGATAATACGAGACACAATCTGATTAAATAAGAAAATAATTACATTCGTGAATATAACATAAACACCTAAGCTATTAATAAAATATCATCAAACCCTTGATTCTGATTATCCCCATTCAAATTTTCATTAATAATTTCATTTATATGTCGATCGGGTTCTTCGTTCACCAAGCCCTCATCTTCTCCAATCACATAATCTTCATTTTCCTCATTTGGAAAATCATCATTCACCGAATTTTCAACTAAAGTCGAACCTGAACCTATGTCAGTTGCATTTTTATTGCTAGTAATAAACTTATCAAGAGCACCTACTTGAGATTGAATAAGTTCTTCAACTCTTTGTTTTTTTTTTTTTTTCTTTTATCATACCCGGATATGTGTTTTCTAGGACCCATATAACTTAGCAACCAAATTTCAAAAGCACTCAAGCAAGCCAAACATATTACATATCAAAGGAAAAAGATCAAGTCCTTACCCGAAGAAAAAATATCAATGAAGAGTGAAGATTAAGCTTGAAGATGCACCATGCCCAATTGCCCATCTTGTGTTTCAATGTTTTGTTATGTCCTGAATATTTTTGTATTTTTCTAATGTAATTGATAGTAATAAAAATAACTTGTCAATTTTAAAGGGATGTTTTTCCGAATTTAGGATTTTGTAGGGGTGTAAACTGTAAATAGATGGAGAAAAGTTGGGGGAAATAAAAGTAGGGGCTTGGGGGAGATGAACACGTGTGAGGAAGAGGAAGATTGGAAGAAGATAGAAATTGGGGGAGATTGATACTTGAGGAAGAAGATAGAGATTGGGGGAGATTCTTTTCATTTAATTTCAGCACAAAAATACAAAATAATAAATGAATTGTCCACATTAGCACTTCAAGTCTCCACTACAACACATAAATAATAAATTGGGGGAGATCCAACGGCTAACATTTTACTACTTAATTTTGATCATGTGTCTCCAATAAAAGTTGCACCCCATAAAAAGAAAATTGCTTGCCGTCTTCTCTTCCACAAAATTTCTCAAATCGGCTCATCTTCTTCCTCAAAATTTCCCAAATCTACAAATCCTCTATAACCCTAATTTTCTAATCGGAGGCCCTAGGCGGCCGCCTACGCGGCCTACCCTCAGGGCCGGCCCTGTTGCAGTGGCACAGTGCCGACGTAGATTTTTGACATATCTCGTAATAGACCGTGCCGTCAAAGTATGATTTGTTTAGTTCCTTTCTTTAAAGAAATAAGAGAACAAATTGAGAAGAAATAGAAACTTGTTTGATTCGTCATTGTATTGAAAGTATTAGAATTCATTACATTCACATAAACTGTGTTAAGTTCTCTTACGTGGTTTGGGACTAACTCAATCTCAAAAACTAGTTTAAGAGGTGAGGGTTGTCCAATACCCTATAAGGTGTACTTAATTATTATTTCAACTCATGTGAGAGATTTAGTCTCAATACTCCCTAATTACGTGTGGGTAGGGCTGAAAATCAAACCAAGCTACTTGATACTCGGCTCGAGCTCGTTCGATAAAAGATCGTTTGAGCTCAGTTCGTCAAACAAATCAAACAAGCTTGAACAAGATTTCTCGTTCGATAACTTTTGAAGCTCGGCTCGAGCTCGACTCGATAAGCTTAAAATTGAAAAAACACATGTAAAATACCAAGCTACTCGATACTCGGCTCGAGCTCGTTCGATAAAAGCTCGTTTGAGCTCGGTTCGTTAAGAAATCAAACCAAGCTCAAACACAAAATTTCAAGCTCGATAAAATTCAAATCAAGTTTGAACAACATGTCGTTCGATGCTACTCGGCTCGATTACACCCCTACGTGTGGGTGAAACAAGTTGAACGCGTGATATATTAATGTCCAATCTTGCGAATTGCGGCATGTGAATATAGGTCCAACACACCAATAATGATACTTCGGGCAATGAATTGATGTGTCCTGATTGAGCGGAAAACAAGAACGCAGATGCACTCAAACTCACCTGTAATCAGTCCTCATTAAAATTTCTCGAATTTGTCCAACACGTGTGAATATTGCTCGATTTTCCCAACTATGTGTCTCCATTATGCATTAAAATTTCAACAAATAACAATTTTAAATTAATTGTTTATATTTATCCCCGTGGCCCCCCGCGTGACATGAAAATTGGCCCGTACAAGGGGAATTTCGGGTCAATTTTGGAATTGACATTAAAATTGCCATTAATGTTAAATTTATGGCATCAAATATGGTAACCTGAAAAGATACGAAGTAAAAGTTCTAGCGAGCTATACTTCAAAATATTTAGTTGCTGTCTTGCTGATATTCACGAAGCTCCATTTTAGGGTTAGGCACAAAATTTCCTCATTTTAGACCCAAATAGAATCTTACCTTATATTAAGAATTAATAATAATTTGAACAACTTTACTACGTCGATAGTCGGAGATTAAAATTTCTTTAATATTCCAACTTTAAAATCGATGTTTTCATTTCGCTCAAGTCTAAGTATATAATATTTTAAATATTCCACTAGTATGATAGCACGACATGTACTGATGTAAGAGTCATTACTCATTATATTTACTATTATTATATATATTTATGTAGGTATTAGCAGACAAAATAATAAACTGTTAAACAACCTCAAAGTGTTGGTCATGTTGGCTTTCGTCTTCTTCCCAAGATCTAAGTTTATTTGAATAATTATATTTCATTATCATATTTATCAATTAATTTTGTCGTAAATATATTTTATTAAAATGTCCAGTGATTAGTTTTTATTTCATTATGTCGTTTAGTAGAAAACACTTATCTGGATATTAAAAATGAAATAAACAAGTAACAATTAAATAAGAAAAATAAAATTTACATAAAAGATAATTAATTTTTTATCTTATAAGCCCGAATTTTGCGATTTCATGTAAAGTCCCAAAATTCTAGGACCAATCCTAACCATGTGCACCCCTATGTAAAGAAAGAATTGCATTTTTGGTACAGGGTTATAGGTCAATTCCTACTTTTGGTACATAACTTTATGTGTCCAACACATTTGGTACAGAGCTTTAACAAATTGTGACACATTTGGTACAACCGTTAAAAATTGCCGTTAAGGGGTGACGTGGCAGTTAAGTCTAATTGCAAAGTTGATGCCACTACTTATGTTGACTGATAATTTTACCCCATAACATTTCAGGTTACCAAAAAAGCCCCACATCTCCAAATTAAGTGACGATTTTAGTCCACATTGTTGCCAAATTTCAAAATTGACTCGAATAAGACCACGTGCGGACCAATTTTACTTATTTTATTTAAATAACTAATTTAATTTATAAACAATATTAATAAATTAAATAATAATTTAACATAAATATCACTAAAATTAAGAAAACATATTCTTTTTAAATATAAAATTTATATAATAGCATTAATCTATTTAATATTTATTAAACTAATAAATTATATAATTAAAAACTATTTAATATTTATTAAAATAATAAATAATTATAATTTTTAAAAAAAATAATTATAATTATGGAAATTGACCTATAGCTCTATACCAAAAATGCAATTCTCACCCTATATAAATTAGCACACAAACAAACAAGAAACATGACCTAAATTCGAAAGTTCGGAGGGTCGGATCCTTCTGCGGGAGAAATCGGTTTATTGATGGAGGCTAACTTTTATAATGGGGTTGTGCTCGTCACTTGACTGCTAATGAGGATTAATTTGTATTTTAACATTATAATAAGATGCGGGAAAAAAGAAAACCCTATAAAAATAAGTTATTTTAATTGATCATATTAAAAAAAGAAATTAAGTGATTTATTTAATTTGTGATGGTTTTCTTCAACTTCTTAAACATTAATAATCTTCTAGCTTGTGGTATTAAATTCAGAAAATTAGGGTTTTAATTGATAAGAAACAAAAAAACTGTAATTTGGTTAAGTTTTGGTCCACTAGCAAGTAATTTAATTTTCTTGGTTACATATAATTGTTGAAATGTCTAATATATTGAGCGAAACAAAAAATGATGGGGACTAACTATTATATTCAGTTGGCTATACGTTATTGGAAATTTACATATTTCAAGGTGTTTCAGACAACAATGTCATTGTTTTTTTCAATTGGATGATCAGGGAAGCATTTAGTTGTAGGAAGAATATAAAGATAAATAAGGTAACAGTGGATCTACCATTGGATACAAAACCATTGAATCCTCAAAACATATATCAGCAGGTGGAGATTTTCCGTAGTGCCTATCTTTATGAACCTAAATCTGTAGCATCTGATGGTTCTAATCATTATATTTATGACTGTAAGGAGTGGTGTTTGCACAGTAGCCCTCCCCATCACTTTAAATTGTCAGAAGCACGAGGCATCAATTCCACTCTTCGTGCTCGCCTCCCAAACCTCGACTGCTCTCTACAATCTAAGTGCACTAAACCAATTATTGTGGGAAAATGGTATTGCCCTTTCATGTTTGTCAAAGAAGGGAGGTTAAGAGATCAAGTGGAAAGATCATTGTATTATGAAATGACTCTTGAGCAAAGATGGGAGCAAGTTTTTACATGCAAGAAAAGTGATGAAAATTTGGGAAGTAGTAGTCCTGTTACCTTTGAAGTTGAAAAAGAAGAAGTTTTTATTGCCGGGACGTGTAAAGCTATGTGTAGTGAAAAGAATGTTGCTGATGATGGTGTTATTTGGTTTACGAGTTATGGAACGGAAGGTGGTTGTTCGGGCTTGGGATTGAGAGTGGAAGTTGTAGAAAGAACGAAATGGGAACAAGAGAGGGGAGGATGGAAGAATGGGAAAGAATTCAAAGTACCAATGAAGATTGTCTCGATTAATTGACTAAAATCAATTGTATTGACCTTAGGATAGTGTATAATTAGGTTAATCGTAACCTAAATCGATAGTTATCCCGATTATTTGACCAAAGTCAATATTATTGACCTTGCGGTAATAGATAATTAGGTTAATCGTAAGAAAAATCGATAATTATCTCAATTAATTGACAAAAATCAACATTGTTAACATTAGGGTAATGTATACTTAGGTTAATCATAACCGAAATCGATAATTGGAACTATTAATTGACCAAAGTCAATATTATCGACCTTAGTGTAATGTATAATTAGGTTAATCGAAACTGAAATAGATAAGTGTCCCGATTAATTGCAAAAGTCAAAATTATTTACCTTAGAGTAATGTATAATTAAGTTAATCGTAATCTCAATCGATAATTGTTTCGATTAATTGACCAAATTTGATATTATTGACCTTAGAGTAATGTATCAGAATCGATAATTGTGTAACAGCCCGACTCCGCTGGTCCGTCGGATACAGTAAAAAATTTATTACTCTTTTGAAAAGTTTTAAAATATCGGGTTTTTTTTTTATCTCAACTATTAAAGTAAAATCTATAATTAAAAGTTTTAAGCGGAAGCGGTTTAACACAAAATAAGAACAGTTTAAATTATTAAGTTTTGACGGAAAAGTAAAATCAATTTTCATAGTAAATGTTTAAAGCGGAATCATTTATTCACAACCTACCAAAATAATAGAACAAGATAAACCGTGAGAGATAAATAAGTAATTTATAAAATTTTATTTTCTTTATTAAATTATAAAACCAGCTTTAATGGTTCAAATGTTTAAAACAACAATTCAAGCAAAACCTTAGAATCAGTAAGTTTAAAGTGGAAGTATTTAAAACAAATTTTTACGGATGACATGACGTGGTGAAACAACTTGTGAGACCCAACAGGGACAAAACAAGATTAAAATCAATATTTGAGAACATTTAAAATCATCTTCGATAAAAATGACCACTTTACAAAATTAGCTAAAATACCAAGATATTATAAAAATCGACTTAGACATATAGGAGTTTTGAAACATCAGTTCAAGGAGGATCTTAAAATCAAATAAGAATTTAAACAAAAGTGCAATTACTCTCCGAAACTAGAGTGAGACCGCAACCGTGATGACCTAATCGCAACCTGAACTATCGGTTCCCCAAACTCCTGTAGCTGAAAAGATTGAAACACGGAATGCATAAGTTGATCGTCCAACTTAGTGAGGCTGTAGTGCACATGTGCGTGTGATGCGTGGATGCAGCATAGTATACATGAGCATATACAACATTACAGTAAATGAACACATGCTATACCAATTTAAGCACGTTAAACAAGTAACCAACAATTGTTGATGCCGTCCTCCTCTTACCCTCCAATCCACAGTCAGGAAAACCACCACCAAACACTCCAAGTAAGGTGCGACCTTACATAACGGTACACATTGACGTCAAATGCCAGGAGTTTGACATTCACTCCCCAAGTGTAACCTCCACACTTGGCTCGTGAAGCGGGTCTACGGTGGATCGAGGTAACCCTCCGGTCCTAACCTTCCAGGTTACCCACGATTCCGCACACCAATAATAAGGGCCCACACAGTAACAGTAACAGTAACAGTACAATACAGTAACAGTAACAGTAAACAGTACAAGACAATAACAATAACAGTAACAGTTCAGTAACATGAGTCGATGAATAACTCAATAACAATAATCAAAACTATTCAATATACAATATCATGAATTTATGAATACGTAAGCTTTAGCATAACAATTCTAACATGTTCATGTATCTCTTCTTGTTCATTTAGGGACTAAGTTACAATTATGACTCAACCTACTAGCACATTTGGACTAACACGCAAGTGAACACACAGCACTCACCTGAGGAGCTTATTACGACGACCAAAATTCCACAAATGAAGTGTATCCGAAACCTGAGCAAGTACGTATACGACTAATAAAGTATCTTATAATCTTAAATATAATTAAAGAAAATCCTATCACAAGGATTTTCTAAAATAACATCGCACACAAGAACTTAAAACTTTCGACATCAAATTCATTTAAGTGTATTCATTTTCAAACATTAAGATTTGAGAAAATCCAAAACATTTAACAGTAGCAACAATCCAAACGAAATTGGATTGAAAGGAGCAAACACGGAGAGAATGCAATGAAGTGGGCCCGAATCATCACGGCCTGGGCCTGAAAGTACGCTGAATGGATCAGCAGTGGCTGCCCCGAGCACTCCCTAAAATTGCACACAACTCCCCTATAAAATTTAATATTTTCAAAATGTACCACAAAAATATTTTTCACAAAAAGTTCTTCAAACCAAAAATATTCACTAGATAATTTTGAGTAAGAACTCAATCACAACATTTAACAAGTTAACAATTAAACACCATCATCTTTTGAAAACATTCAAAGTATACCCCAAAAGTTTCGAAAACATTAAAACATTAACTTTTTTACAAAAATTATTCAAGACAATATCACAAGAATGTTTAAAAATATTTAAGCAAACCTTCACTATAAAACTGAGATTAAACACAAGTTTTAATAACATTTCACCAAACTAACAAGGAGAAACAAAAAGTTCTTTAACCATAATTTTCTTTGGAAAATTTTTGTAAATTTTCAATCTTAAAACAAAAATGAATAAACCACTACTTCAAATCAATCAATCAAGAATTTATAAAAGAACCATGTAAAAATAGCGACAAAACAACGCCTTTGCCCCCTTATTTTCAGATTTACAAAA
Source organism: Penstemon newberryi var. newberryi (assembly GCA_030819805.1). Lineage (NCBI taxonomy): Eukaryota > Viridiplantae > Streptophyta > Magnoliopsida > Lamiales > Plantaginaceae > Penstemon > Penstemon newberryi. Next base: position 4,462,629 of record JAUALY010000008.1, read on the forward strand.
ATAACCCCAAAAGTTTCACAAACTCCCCTTTTTGCAAAATCTTGAAGGAAACTTTAAAACAATTGCTTTTCAAGTATACCTATACCAAATATCAAACAAAAACTCAGATTTTCAGCCCATTTTTTTTTTAACTCCCAATAAAAATCGCAGCACTTAGCCCTTCAACTTTTAAAACCTTAAAAAAATACCCCCAGTTTTTTGAAAAATTAAAAACATCAACTTTCTTACAAAAAGAAATCAAGATCTAAATATCTAATCAACATTTATTTAAACCCAATCAAAACCACAAAAAAAAATCTAATATTGAATCTAAAGTTAACAACTTTTCATAAAACTACAATGGATAAACAAAAGTTCTTCAATATTCATGTTTTGTGCAAAAGAACACAAATTTCTAAGTCTTGAAATAAAATCCATAAACTCAACCCAAATATGAAAATGAAATATATTTTACAATATAAACTTAAATCTATTACTCTTTATAATGCATGTATATTTTTCTCCATTTTTCTTTGAAGAACACCTTAAAAGAGAACAAAAATAAAATAAAATTAATTAAAGAACACAAGCATAGACGGATCTTTACCCAAAGCAAAGAAGGGGATGAAGCTCTCCTCATTTTCAGACCTCCGAAGGTGGTGGTGGCAGCTCCGGTGGCAGTGGTGGCGGCTCCGGTGGTGGCTCATAACAAAAGCCCTCAAAATCTTTACTTTTCATCAACTTTCAGCGAATGTAGATTCACTTCGGGAAATTAAAACGACGATCCGAACGGTCAATATGTAGCCCCGTGAGTTTAAAACCTTCACACGAAATTTGAGTATGATCCAACGGTGGAAGAAGATGGAATGGTCGAAATACGAGGCCATGGACTATATATCCGAAGATTTTCTTTCTAAAGTGATGTCTCTTTCCCCCTCTCTTCTTAACTATATCTAAGTATTTTAAGTTGTATATAATAAAATGTGGGTTTGAGGAGGGTAATTATTGGACTATAAAATCAAATTTTTTTAATGTATATACACATATACATACAATATGAAAATATAGGAGTATTATTACTCCAAATTTTCCACAAATGCATGCCAACCTTGGGTGGATGAGTTTCTCTACCCAAGGGCATGCTTTTGTAGCTCTTGGAGTGTGCAAGGAGGGAAAAATAATTACTCCTGCAGAAAATCTTCAACTTGGGGCAAATTTGCACTTTGCCCCCTGAAGTTTTGGAAAGTATATTTTTGCCCCTAAAATTAAAATTTTGCGCTATTTAGTCCAAACCTTTTTGCACAAAGATCCCAATACTTATAGAAGGTTTTTATCACCTTTATAAATAAATTCCAAGTTTAATATTTCATACGAAAAATGTATTGGCACATTTTAGCTAAAAGTAGCATTAAATTTAAAAAGAAAATGTGCCAAAACAAATAGTGATATAGAAAACAACTCCACCATTTCAAAAGAACCTTATCATATTTAAATATATATTCTTCGACTAAAACAAAGCAAAAATAGAATCTAAATTTATAAACCTTCGAAAATCTATACTTTAAAAGAAAGATTTTTAAAAAAAATAATAAAAAGGGCACGAAATTTGTGGGGTGTTACAAATTGGCTCGGCTAATTGACCCAAATTTAATTAAATTTATATGTAATGCAAAAAATTTAATCATATGGTTAATAAATTAATACGTTACCCTAAGATAAATAAAGTTGATTATGGTCAATTAATCGGGATAATTATCAATTTCAGTTACCATTAACCTAATTATACATTAAGAGTCAATTATCGATTTGATTTACAATTAACCTAATTACACATAACCCTAAGGTCAACACATTTGACTTTGATCAATTAATTGGATCAATTATCAATTCGGATTACGATTAACTAAATTATACATTACCCTAAGGTCTATAATGTTGACTTTGGTTAATTAATGGGTCAATTGTCGATTTGAATTACAGTTAACTTAATTATACATTATCTATAAGGTCAATAATGTTAACTTATGATCTAATGATATTGAATTTTCTTTTTCATATTTAATTTGTGCTCCAGTAAACGTAACCTTAAGTCCTATTGATTATATTTAAAGTTTCAATCTTACTAAAAAAAATGAGAAGAATATGATTCTCCCGTTATTAATTGAGAAATCAAAAATGGACTATGGAAAGTATTAATAATTTCATAAATATACAATCCTAAAATAAATGAAAACTAATAATAGTCATAAATATTATTTTTAATAATAATAAACATTTTATGAATACAGAATTTAATTATAAATATACAATCCCAAAATAAAATGAAAACTTATAATATTTAATTTTTACCAATATTAGTGAAATATATATTTTGCTTGATAATTTTAGTTAAAACAATGAAAACTGTAAGATGTTAAACAATATAAAAAATAAAGGGTTTAATTGTTAACTTCAATAGTTCAATTACACCTAATATATTCAACAATAAAATTTGAGGGTAAAAATGGTAATATTGTAAAATTTCAAAATACCCCCAAAGCCCAATCACTCAAGCCCAAACCCCCAAACCCTAATTTCATCTCTTCTTCCACAAACCCTAGGTGCCGTCGCCGCCGCTACCTTCTACCGCCGCCACCACCCTTTTATCGCAGTCGCCACCCTTCTACCGCCGCCGCCATACTAAAACCTTAAATACACCCCTTTCCCCAGCCATCATTCGGCAACAAAGTCTAGGGCCGTGGGTGCCTCGTAGGGATGGGAATGGGGCTGCGCGCATGGCCCGTTCCGGCAACCCGACATAAATCTTGAAGGAAGTGGTGGCGGAGGTGGTGGTGGACCGGCGGTGATTGAGTTTTGGAGGAGGAGAGGAGATGAGCATGGAAGATAGAGAAAAAGAAATGAGAGATTTTTTTATTTTTTAAAATTTGTTAAATATATTTATATAAGAATATAAAAGTAAATTTCAATTTTCAGATTTGTCCAACAAAAATAAGGGTCCAATTGATCAATTTTGCCTTGGACAAAATTGTATGGCTTGGATTTAATCTTGATAAATTTTAATGGCTAAGATGATCTATCTTATGGGAGATAGTTTTTTCAACTATCTTATAATAGACTAACCCAAATATATATACTAGATTATCTTAAACAGTCCTTTATATTTCTTTCTCTTGACATACTTATCTAACTATACATTTATTATATATCCTCATTCTAATTCAATTAATTCTCGATTATCATTAACAAGAGATTGAACAATAAGAATCAGGCAAGCACTCCATCTTTAATTTCTTGCATCGCATCATCATCATTTATATATGTATATAGTTCTCCATGAATCATATCCATGAAACTATTGGCATATTTATTTGTATATTTCTTTTAAAAATGTAATAGAATAGTTTTGTATAGATTCACACAATTTGATATGTTATATAAATTTATATACAAAATAAGTTAATATGTCAAGTTAATTTTATACATAAAATAATTTTATGCACCCGGGTCCAAGTGCATCAGTTACTAGTAATTGTTGATATATGAAAAGCATGAAAAATTAATTCTGAAACGACTTAATCATCAATCACTTATTGGTTCTCATATATATATATAAATTATATTCAAAATCCTTTATATCTTTTTCTCCTAACATACTTATCTATGAATATATATATTAGATTATCTTAAACAGTCCTTTATATTTCTTTCTCTTGACATACTTATCTAATTAGCTATACATTTATTATATATCCTCATTCTAATTCAATTAATTCTCCATTTTCATTCTCTAAAAAAAAAAAAAAAATCTCCATTATCATTAACAAGAGATCGAACAATAATAATCAGGCAAGCACTCCATCTTTAATTTCTTGCATCGCATCATCATCATTTATATATGTATATAGTTCTCCATGAATCATATCCCTATCTCATTTAAAATTAAAGTCAATAAAATATGCATACGTTTACAAGTTTATTATTTAGCAAGAATAGGTGTCATGTAAAAACATGATTCATTCATCTGAGGCTTTTAATTTCTTTTAGTTTAATTTTGCACGCTTATATAAGCATATATATATATATATGCATATATTTTTAATTAATATTTAAAGTAACAGGAAAAATCAAAGGATTCTGATCAGAGAAGATCGATGTATGTGACGAGGCTTTATTCCGAAATCAGTAAAAAATCTTTAGAAGAAGTTCCGGAGGGTCCGAATTTAGGTTTTTTACTGATCAAGGATGTACCCACGAAAGTTGTTCCATGTTGTTTCGGATTTTGCAAACGAGAAGTTAACATTTCACCAGTAATGATCTACAATAACAAGAACTTAACTCTTGTATATCATGATATGATTTCTGTTCGTAAACCAATCATCTTGATTCCAGTTCTCAATCAGCCATTATCTTCCCATCGATACTATGCCATTGATGGGGAAGGAAGATACAAAGGGTATGCATGCATGCATGCATGTTTTCATTATATATATCATGTTTTGAAAGGGATTAGAAATTGATGTTTGCACATGAAGACAAGAGAAAAAATAAATTAATGGCCGGGCTTAGAACTTTAGGGGCTTAATTGATAATAAATAGAATGCATGGTTAAGTTTTTGGTCCACTAACAAGTAATTTTCTTGAGTACATAATTGTTGAAATATCCAATAGAGCGAAACACAAATTGTTGGTAACTATATTATTACATTCAGTTGGCTATAACTAAATATTTTACGTATTATATTATTTGAAATTTACATAATCGAAGGTGTTTATGTTTATTCTTTTTTGAATTGGATGTGCAGGCAAGCATTTACTTGTAGTAGGAAGAAAATAATAAATAAGATAACATTGGAACCGCCAATGAATCCAAAGCCATTGAACCCTCAAAACATTTATCAACAGGTGGAGATTTTCAGTACTTATGGTGTGTATTATGAAGCTAGATCTGTGGCATCTGATGGCTCTCGTCCTTACATGTCTGGATATAGACCGTGGATATTGCATCATAGCCCTCCCCATCACTTTCAATTGTCAGAAGCACAAGGCATCAATTCCACTCTTCGTGCTCGCCTCCCAAACCTCGACTGCCCTCTACCATGTAAGTGTACTAAACCAGTTATTGTGGGAAAATGGTATTGCCCTTTCATGTTTGTGAAAGAATTAGGGAGGGTAAGAGATCAAGTGGAAAGATCAATGTATTATGAAATGACTCTTGAGCAAAGATGGGAGCAAGTTTTTACAAGCAAGAAAAGTGATGAAAATGTGGTAAGTAATTCGGTTACCTTTGAAGTTGAAAAAGAAGAAGTTTTTATTGCCGGGACGTGTAAAGCTATGTGTAGTGAAAAGAATGTTGCTGATGATGGTGTTATTTGGTTTACGAGTTATGGAACGGAAGGTGGTTGTTCGGGCTTGGGATTGAGAGTGGAAGTTGTAGAAAGAATGAAATGGGAACAAGAGAGGGGAGGATGGAAGAATGAGAAAGATTTCAAAGTACCAGTGAAGATTGAAAGACTTGAAAGAAAAGAAGAATGGAATGAGTTTGGTTGCTATGTTTTGGTTGAGAGATTTAATTTCAGAAGAATGGATGGAACTCTGGCAATGGCTTATGATTTCAAGCACACTCATCAAATCAAGACTATATGGGAATAAAACAATGATTTTCTTTTTTTTTTTCATTTTTTTTATTGAACTTTTAAGCATAATTTTTCGTATTAGAAACATTGTTTTCTCTTTCAGTATGATGCTATATTAAGATTTGAGAATGCCATTTTTACTCTTGTAGAGTGGGAAAATCATGAAAACAAAAATAGTGTCTCGGGTTTAGAATCTTTTGACCGAGCCAAACACAAGGTAGATTGCAACCTAAACGTGTGAAATCCAATGATGCCACATTTAGATTTCGAATATGTCAGTTTTTAATGGACATTAAATATGCATATAACCACGTATAAAAATAAAGCTACTATATGTCTCGGGTCAAAATTTAAGGTCTGGGCAGGGTCAAAATATCTTATATCTTATATATTTATATATAGGAGAATGGTCTTTTGACCAGAATCATGCAATTTGGACTCAATTCTTTTTTCTTAGAATTTAGAAAATTTTTTATTGTCAAGAAAATAAATGATTGGCTAATTACATATCTATAATTAAGTTTGGAATTTTTTTAAAATTTAAAATGAATTCTGTCTACAAGCAAATGTCTTAAAACATGCCCCAAAAATAGCTATGAATATAGATGTAAAACCGTCAAAATTCATTTAGCTACTCAATATCTTAATTAATTGATTGACCAACTAAAATCATGGCCCCCAAAAATAGCTATTCATAGTTGGTAAGAATAGGAATAAATTTATATATATACACCCATCACTCATTTCAAAAAATTGTAAAATGTATCGGCCATCTTCTTTCTCTCAAATTTAGTTTTTTTTTTTTTTTTATTTAATAAGTTGATTTACATGAATATATAAGCAAATAACTAATTTTACAATACATGCAATTTATTTTTCTTTTTGTGTTTTTGATCTCATTGTAATTATAATTTTTTTTTCCAGTTTAGTATGCCTGGGAGTTCTCATCATAATCTATATTGTATATCAAGTAAGTTACATGTTTTGATTATTTATTTTGTTATTTTTTCAATATTATTATTATATCTTTCTTTTTCGTTTTAAGTTTATTTTGTTGTGTTATTGACAGTTGAGTACCAAGTGAATGACATCAACTCATTTGAAGGTATTCTTTTACTTATTTAATTCAAAATAGTTTATTGAATGCCCTTCTTTTTTTCTTTTCATGGATTAACTCATAATTATATCAATTAATCTGTATTCGTATCTTTCCCCATTTTTCTATTTTGTAGTTTGCAGCTCGGTCCGTTAATCTTTTTGAAGAACGCTAATGTATATGAAAATATACAAAAGGCATTTGATTTGCGTTTGTGCTTAATACTGAGTGTATCTTTCTTTCTTTCTTTTTTTTATTTTTCATTTTGTACAAAACTAAATATATGTAAGCTTTTGCATCATACATTCTTTTGTTGAAGAGTCATGAAAGTTATTCATTCATCTCTTATCACCTTTGTTTGAGTTTGTTAATTTGTCAACTTTTATTCATCATATTTCTTATTTTTTTGGTTTAGTTATCTATGCTCAATATCTTCTATTTAGTATAATTTTTTTATTAGTGTAATTTTCTTAATTTTCGCAGACCTTATTTTTGTTTTAATATTTAACGTGTTTATAATTGAGGAAGATTAATTTATTTTCCTCTTGATATACATTAGAGTACCATTATGTATTCAAAGTCCAACTTCAACTATTAGTTAAAATTAGGACTTTTGGTACTATTTAAAACAATCAAATATGACGATGGTGATAAATAAATATATATGACGATGTTTGCTAATTATAAGGCGCCTTGAAATAAAAATTTGTGTACACATGCTCCATTTGCTTTTTGTTTAACCATTATAATGGTTGTTTTCAACCACTATTCTTAAGTTTGCACATAAACTTATATGAATTACTTTGTTCAAAAGATCATTATGTCAAAGCTCAATGTAAGTATAGTATTATGGACATAGCTACAAAAAAAAAATGGCATCTCATTTAGATGTAAATCAAAGAACATTGGTAATTAGCCATATACTTCATGTTTATTTCCACTTGATTGAACCCTCATCACTTTAGTCCCATACTTTACAAGTTATATTTTTGGTCTCCAGTTGTTAAAATATTGAACTTTTGCTTCCACGATTTATAAAAAAACATTTTCACTTTTATTCCCATATAGCCCACTGTCAATCCCATAATTGAGTCTATATTTGATGCTTTTAGCCCCACATGACTGTCTCAAGTTTCGATGAGATAAATTATTGAAAATCTAATAACGTGAGGTAAAACACATAATTTTTTTTATTACAGTAGCATATCACATAAAACTTTAGTTTCAATACCAATAGTGCAAATTAAATTCAAACAAAACTGAAAATCCAAAAGATTATTCATAATTTTTTGTAAAACTTACATATACAACACATGAACCCTAAGAACAATTTTCTTCTTATCTAAGGAGCTTTGACGCAAACTATTTATGTGATAATTCAGTAAATTAATAATAATATATGAGAATAAACTAAATTGGTGGTAGAAGTCGGGTGTGTTTGCACTTACATATATTATTTGGGTCGAAAAATTTATAGTTGTTTATTTCTTCTTTTTTCTTTTATTTTGTTTCAGTTAAGCATTTTATCTTTAAATTTGAACCTCACTAAAGTCGTTGAATTTTAATTGATTTTTTTTCTCATTCCTCTTGCAAGTAATGTAGATGCGGCAGCACCACTGCTTTTTCTACTCTGAATTTTGAAGTAAATTAAAAAAAAAATGTGTTACAAAAAATGGTATCACATTTTGAAGGAAATAAAAAAAATGTGTAGTCATGCACGTTATAGCATATGGGTATGCAAACCGCATGCTTATTCGCACATAATTGAGAACCGTTAGCACTTTTAGTTAGGTACTTTTACAATCTGCATGCATACTTACTTTTTAAAAATATTTGAGCTTTTGGTCCTACAATTTACATAATTAATTTTTTCCTCCCAGTGTTTAAATTATATTGCACTTATACCATAATATAATATATTTATAGAAGTTTTGTCTCATACGATGTTTCAAGTTTTGCATTGTTGAATGTTGGCCTCAAATGAAGCTCGGGATAACAAAACATAATATTTTAATAAATTAAGATCACAAATTCTAATTTTATTAAGTGTTGGACCAAAACTATTGTTGATTCAATCATATGTAACCAAAGTTAAGTTACAATTATTTCTTACAAGCATATCAAATGCTCAAGTTCGAATCCTACAGTAGACATCACACTATGGAGGATTTATATCCTATGCGCTCTCCGGTCCAAGCTGTAAATACACAGTTTAGTAATAAATATCATATTTTAAAGTACAAATTTGATAAAATGGAATCCAAGAATATATATTATTAGAACCATATAATTCAGATTTTGAAATCAATATTTTTTTTTCTTTTCTGCGAAGTATTTTATACAAACTAATTTGATGGCTCAATAATTAATACATACAAGATTTTTTTTTTTTTTTTTTTTTGGTTTACCATACAAGAATATACTAGAATTGGAAGTAAGAAGTTTTCACCTTTTCTAAATATTAAATGTTGTTTTAGACATAATTAAAATATATGTAAATAATTTTCTTAATTTTTCACTTATACTTAAGAACCAAGTTTGACAAATTTATAATGCTAATAGTTGAGGTTTAGATAACTCATATTAATAATCTTATAAAAAATGTATTATATAAAATGACAATTTAGTATAATTTTGTGCATAGCACGGGAATAAGCTAGTACTTAAGAACCAAGTTTGACAAATTTATAATGCTAATAGTTGAGGTTTAGATAACTCATATTAATAATCTTATAAAAAATGTATTATATAAAATGACAATTTAGTATAATTTTGTGCATAGCACGGGAATAAGCTAGTACTTAAGAACCAAGTTTGACAAATTTATAATGCTAATAGTTGAGGTTTAGATAACTCATATTAATAATCTTATAAAAAATGTATTATATAAAATGACAATTTAGTATAATTTTGTGCATAGCACGGGAATAAGCTAGTATAGATACATAGCACGAAAGTAGGCTAGTTTATTTTATAAGAAAAAGATAGAAGCAAAAATCTCTCACAATCACGACTATCTTTTTGTATTTCCAATCCAGAAATCAAGTGCAGAAAGAAAATGAAACATGTAAAGCATGACCAGTAATTTCAACGGCCAGCAGCAAAATACAAGTTCAATTGATGGAGTTATAAAATTAATGAATATTAAACTCCTTTTAAATTAAAAATTTACCTTGAATGTTTGAAGGTCAGATCACAGGCTGATAATTCTCATCTGATCTCCTCATCAAATTATCTTTCAATAAGAAGCAACTGGAAATCGTAAAAGTTTTTTTATTCTGAATATTCAGAATTCGAGTTGAGGCTAAAATAACATAGCCCACATCAAATCTTTAAAAAAAATGGGTTATTTATACTTACACCCCTTGAACTATCACTCTTAGGCAATTATTCCCAATTTTTTTCATTTTTTGACAATCACACCCCTTCTGTTAGCAAACCATCAATTACACTTATTAAATGTCCATTTTACCATTTCTCCTTAATAACTACTTGAATTATTTTTTCCCTAGAACTACTTGAATTGATTATAGTAAAATGAACTTGAGAATATTTAATTTATTTTGTTTATATTGCAATTTTGCTTTGAAAAATCAAACAAAACATAACTTATTTTCTTTCATGATCCTAACCCAAAAATTCAGACAAATATTGAAAAATCTTTATATATATGAAAATTATCTTTCAATAAAGAAGCAACGGGAAATCATAGAAGTCTTTTTATTCTGAATATTCAGAATTCGAGTTGAGGCTAAAATAACATGACCCACATCAAATCTTTAAAAAAAAAATGCGTTATTTATACTTACACCCCTTGAACTATCGCTCTTAGGCAATTATTCCCAATTTTTTTCATTTTTTGACAATCACACCCCTTCGGTTAGCAAACCATCCATTACACTTATTAAATGTCAATTTTACCATTTCTCCTTAATAACTACTTGAATTATTTTTTTCCCTGGAACTACTTGAATTGATTATAGTAAAATGAACTTGAGAATATTTAATTTATTTTGTTTATATTGCAATTTTGCTTTGAAAAATCAAATAAAACATAACTTATTTTCATTCATGATCGGCAAAAATTCATTTTTCATACCACAGAAATTGACATATTTCATTTTTCATACCAAACTCGCAAAAAATATACCAATTCTTGAAAAACGTTACAAAAGTGATACTTTTGTTTGTTTTGTTGAGGGAATTAACCATGGACATTGAAGTCTAGATCCAAATGAGTAAGATGACACAAAAGTTTCTGAAAAAGGTGGATAAACAAGACTGTAATCTCGATTTGAAATTTGTGAGGAAAAGGAATTCGCGATTTAGATTTTCAAATGCAAAAATTGAAAGATTCACTCAACATAATATGAAATTTATTATACGTATGTATTCGTAGTGAAGAGACGAACAAAACCCCTCTCCTATTTCTGACGAACAACTACCAGAGGATGGTGGTCGTGCGTGAAGAATGAGACAATGGTCGATTCGCAAAATCACCAAAAGGCAGGAGTCAATCCGCAAAATCGCCAAAGTTTAATCACTTAAATTAATCTTAATATTATAAAAAGTATTAGTAGTTTAAATTTTTACTGTCACGTGGCAATTTTATCAACAAAACTAACGGAAATATCACTTTGTAACGTTTGATAGGGAATTGGTACGTTTTTCGTAAGTTTGATATGAAAAGTGAAATCGGCCCAGTTCTATGGTATGAAAATTGAATTTTCGCCTTCATGATCCTAACCCAAAATTCACACAAATGTTGAAAAATCTTTTGTTAAGTCAATGTTAAAAAGTATTCCAATGTTGATACACTCATACAAGTGCAAGTCAAAGTGCACCAAGTCAGGTATCCAAGGTACTTTTGTTAAGAATATTTTCAATGATTTAAGTATATTTTGTGATTTTTATCAAATCTTTTAGAGAAACTGTTGTCTGTTCATTATATGTGATTTTTATCAATTTAACGGAGACACTAAATGTGTCAAGAGTATGTAAATTGTGGTACGAAATCTGTTTTTCTGCAAAGCATGGTACCAAATATGTTTTCTGGGGTAAAGTTTGGGACCAAAAGTGTTTTGACCGATTTATCACGTGCAAAACTCGTGACCATTTTGAACTTAACGCGCGCTTGACAGTCACGCGCGAAAATTCTGTCCAAAAATTTAACGGAATGACTAAATGTGTCAAGAGTATGTAAATTGTGGTACGAAATCTGTTTTTCTGCAAAGCATGGTACCAAATGTGTTTTCTGGGGTAAAGTTTGGGACCAAAAGTGTTTTTCCCTCCTAAAAAATTAATCATACTAGTTATGCAAGCTTCAAGTTCCTTAATCTAAGATGGATAGAATTGTGAGATCATAATTACACTAAATTTTCACAAAAATATTTCTAATAATTATACTTTAATTAGAGATCGTATAAAATACAATTTACTTTTATATTCCAATACCACATTTGGGGCAAAATATTGATCCCAAGTGATCAAAAGGGTCTAGAGGGGTGTTGAATAAGCCTTTTAATACCTAGACAAAGCCCTAATTTTTAAAGAAGAAAAATGAGATTGATTTGTTCTTCTCTTCCCTGGTGCTTCCTCAGTTTAAGTAAAAAATTTAGTCATTGTTTTTAATTGAAGTTTATGATTTTAACATGAAAAGAGAGAAAAAATGAAGTCATAGTCAAATTCAGGGCAACGTGGTAAAATATGAAGAAGAGGGAGAAAGCATAAAGAAGCCGAGAAATTATGCATACTATTTAATTTATTGATTAACTATACATATTGTGATGTGTATATATTTGGTAAACACTGTTAATAATCCTTGTTGTCATTAACTTTTTAAGAGTCGTCCCTTTCAAGTTTTTTTTTCTTCTACTACGAGTTATTTGTTTCATTTTGACATTTTTCAAGCTGATAGCACGGAAGATCCGATGTCACGTGACCTGAAATATAGGTTTTATAGGAGACTTAATAGAGAATGGACAAAAACATCCTCACTTGCAAGTTACTAGACATCGCATCCTCCATTTTGTCCGTTCTGTAACACTCATCTTTAAATTCGATTTTAAAAACAAATTAATATGAAGTGCTTAAACCACACAATACATGCAATTATTCATAAACTGGAGTGAATAGCAAATTAACCGTGTTATTCTAATTAGACAGTTTAACTCCCTGTGATAAATAAAAGGCAAAATATCTTCCATTGTTTTTATAAAAAAAAAACACATTGCCTCCTTCTTGATTTTTATATTTTTACAAAGGGGTGAAATGCTCGTTATGCAATATTTTTTCATAGCACATAGAGGTAAATTCTCCATTAGACATATCACATAAAGTTAGCTTGTCAAAAATCCCATAAATTATGTACATGAGAATGCGTGTGCCGGTTACTTGTATGAAAAATTGTCTGTGTAACAGATTAACAACTTTCGTTGGGAGAAATTATTTAAAATGTAGATCGTAGTCCACATGTAGAAATAGTTAAATACAATTGCTTTGCTACACCATATATCCTCGATGGCGTGGTATAACGTTTGCGCTAAATAATTTCACATCTTCGGAGCTCAATTGCAATATCGTGTTTTCGGTATTTGAAAATATGGTTATTTTTTATTCTTTTATGAGTAGAATTAGTTGTAGTTTTCGAAGATTTAGGTGATAATAATGCCTTTTCAATTTGATGTTGTGTTTATGGTATTTTTCTTTGTATGCATAACTTTGCATATTGAAAATTTGAGTTTTTCTTTGTTATCATCACAAGTGTCCATGAAGACCAATGTTTTGAAAACCGGACCGAACATCGAATCGGTAGCTTTACTGCTTACTGGTTGGATCGGTTTAACTGTTTTAACCACTGGTTCAACCGGTGTGACTTCATTACGAAATAATAATTTAATTTAAGTTTTAATGTATGTAATCAACCATTTAAAAATGCAATTCTTATCCAAAAAATTTCAAATTATTTTCATAATCTAAATACTATCTCACAGACAACAAATCATCAAAGTAACTAAAAACAAAACAAACACAAATAATTATGCAATAGAGTCCAACATAACATGTTCAAACAAAAATTATCACATCAATATTCAACAAGAATGAAAAAAAAAACCCAAAATAAATCCTCATATATCCAAAACATAGACCTAAATCAAAATAAACAATAAATATCCACAATTACAACTATGATAACATAATATCAAATCAATAATATAATTTATGATATACAACATATCAAAACAATAATTTTATTACTAATCACCTATAAAAAGAGAAAATATTGGATGAATTTTGTCACCTAAATTCTTTTATGAAAAAATATACAAATACTTGAAATTGGGGAAGAAGAAATGTATAAAAAATCTCTAGTTTATTTTTATTTTTTTTGTCATAAGTGAACCAGTGGTTCAATATGTTCACTGATTTTACCGGTTTTTGATCGGTTTTTGCCGGTTCAAACTGAGCAAGAAGATGACTGGTTTTGGAGGATTAACTGGACCGAATTAGTAGCCAGTTACTGATAAAACTGATCGAACCGATCGGTCTGGTCCGATTTTAAAAACACTGATGAAGACATAACCTATCAAATGAGTCTAAATTCAAGGTTCTTTTTTATTCGTCAAAGTAAAATGAGTTTTAACATATTTCCAATATATATTGATATCTTTTGTTGACCTAATTATTAACCCTCAAAGATTTCATTCACGAAACATTTTGTGACATAAAATATATTCGATTCAAAGGTCCATTAAATAAAAACCAAAACTTGTCAAAAATAAGTTATATTTGACCAGCCCTTTACCATGCATGGAGCAGAGCGAGATTTTCATTTATTCTTATTTTTCAACTTTATTTTGCTCTTTTACTTTTTTTCTTTCTTTTGGATAAATAATTTTGCTCTTTTACTTGATTTCCTCCATAATAACATAACATTTCCATTATATAGAAATTCTTTATACAGCTACAGATCCTGTGGCATTGCCATTTACTATTTAACGCCACGTGTTAAAGTCTACTGCACCTGACATGGGCTTGCAAAAATATAAAAAATAAAACAATTATCGTCGTCTTCTTCTCTTTCCCCTTTTTCGGTTTTACCATCACCACAAACAGAAATCACCCACACCCAATTTCAATGCCAAAACGCCACCACCTAATTTCAATAAATTTCAGGAAATGAGTATATGACTTAAGAACCAGAAAGAAGTTCATGGAAACAATATTCAATGTGGAATCATCAAACAGTAGTTAGTATATCAGATTTTTTTTTTTAAGAAAGATGATTTCCATAACCTTCCGTTCATCCCAAAATTGCAAATTGCAAAACCCCCAAATCACAAAAATCCGAGGATATGGGTGGTGGGTAATTTTTGTTTGTGGTTGGTGAAAACGACAGAAAAGGTGAAAGAGAAGAAGGCGATGGAGTATTTTTTTATGTTATTTATTTGCAAGCCTATATTTAAAACACGTGGCGTTAAATAGTGAAGGCCACATACAATGTGAAAGAGTTCCTTTTCTAGGACATAAGGAGTGCTTGTATAAAGACGACTTTTTGTCTTTATACAGATTTGTCTTTATACAGTAAATATGCTACATAAACAATCATCTAAGTTTACTGCATCCAAAAAAAAAAATCATCTTGAGTTTTGATTTTAAATATTTATCAAAAAAATGTTTTGTTTTCAAATTTTGAGGACACTTTTTTATGAGTTGGTTTGTGGAAGTAGTAAACATAAATTGATGAAGGTCGGCGATACTGACAGAACAATAATGGTGTTGTATGATCAATTTTATTAAACTACATAATGTACCCTTTATTAAAAATTTAAAGATGATTATTTCCAATTCCTCGTTCTAACCCTTTATTAAAAATTTAAAGATGATTATTTCCAATTCCTCGTTCTAATCCTTCTAAAATTAAGGGTACATTATGTAGTTTAATAAATCGATTAAAACTACGAAGATTCTCTTAATCTGGGAGTTAATCATTTTCGGAGGAAATAGCAACAAAGACAGAAGTTATACGTCTTCTTCCTTATCAACTTTTGGTTGGTCTGGGGTACTTAGGGCTTGTTTGTTTGATTTTTTTCAAAATTATTCCGTATTTGAAAAAAAACGAAATAAATATTTTTTAATTTTCTGAAATAAATTTATCATCTCTTAATTTTTTCAAATTAGTCTCCCAAAAGTCAAACAACAATAATTTTCTTATCTCTAAATATATCTTATACAAACTCGACTTTAATTTAACATTAATTAACTCATCTATTACTCAATTTATCTAGTACCAAATACATCAACTTTTTTTCTTAGCATTGACATCTTACCACCTAATACCTATTATGCGACCCTCCTAGGTAACAAGCTAATGATTTAGATGCTTTCGATTGGTAAACAAGATCTCAATAATTGAATTATAAAATCTGAAAGAAAAAAAAATTCGGACCAAAACTCAAATGATAAAAGATCAGTTTGGTTGCCAATAAAAGCGCACTGGAAGTGAAATTAATTTTGCCAAGACAATTTAACATGTACATTTCACATATTTGAATTCTAAAGCGCTTAATGATTTCCGAAGAACCTTGAATAGAAAAACCAAACACAATTTCCCATCATTTCAGTTAGTCACACATGGTTTCTTAATTTAACTTTTACATTTCTTGATTGAATTATTCGTTGCTTGACTTATACTATAACTTCTACTATCTAATCAAATAGAGTACATTTTTGTTATTTTGTAAATCCACGTAGGATCGAGGAAGTCGAGATGGATGGTGAGGATCAGGAATTGGATACAAACATTGGAGATAAGAAGAATATTCTGCCTGCCCTTTCGTAATATGCAACAAAGCTTAGAGCTGAAAATTAAGAAGTTCTCGATAAGGTAGATTAATAGTAATATACTTCAACAAACTATGTTTTAATATTTGAAACATTTTAGGGGAAAATGCACTTCACACCCTCCTCCCAATGTTACATATTTTGAACTTTATCACCCAAAAGTATAAAATGAGTACCTATAAAATCAGTTGTAGTTTCCCCTTCGAATGATTTTAAGCCAATTCCGATCACTAAAAAACATAGATATCCGCCTCACTTGTGTATTTAAAGGGTAAATTAGTCTCAACATCGATTTTTCGCCCGAATATTTCACTAACGCGTATTTTTCCCTCTCTCTTTACAAAATAAAATATTTTTCTACTCCACTTCGGATTTCCGGTTCGCAAGACATGAGTCAAATATTTGAGAAGTATTGTGACTAATTTACCATTTGAAAATTCATGTGAGGGGTACATGTACATTTTTCGTCTAAGAAAAATTGCATAAAATCATTTGAGGGAGTAAAGTGCAACTAATTTTCATTTTTCAGAGGATAAAGTGCTTATTTGTACATATGGGTGATAAAGTGCCAAAACATGTAAATGTGGGGGGATAAGATTTTTGTCAATTTTTGGAAGTGGACTTCATAAATCATATGGTACAAGTGAAGAAGTCAGAAAAATATATGATTAAGTTAGGAATAAAATAAGAATATCAAACTAACTCATAATTAAGTTAATTTTACCTTATCAATTCGAACACGAACCGAATTTAAAAAGTTATCAAACGGAATTAGAAAATCAAAATTTTCTTTTTTAACAAAAAACTATATAAAATGAGATTTTATAAATTACAAGTAACTTAATTTAATTTATTTGAGCTGCCAATTTGTTTGTGTTATAATGAATTTTTACCTGAGGCAATAGTTTCACGAATAAACATCATGCCACTAGTGACAAGGGAATAATTTTTTTTACAAACGGTAAAGGTATGACTTATGAGTATGATTAAGCAACAATTTTGTTTGTTTGTGCCTATAAAGCCCTAATTTTATTTACTCCGTCTTCTCGGTTGTATTTCTCTCCCACTACCCCTCTCTTTCTTCCTCTGCTCTCACTCTCCCCCTCTCAGTACAAAATCAAACGCTCTCTCCCTCTCTCCGTACAGTAAATAGTACGCCAGTCATGGTGGCGAAAACTGATTTCGTACTCACCATCACTGGTGGTGGTGGTGGAGCAGGGGCAGGGGCAGGGGCAGGGGTCGTGGCAGTGGTTTTGGCTTGTTGTATGGTCGTGCATATAAAAGAAGCAGCAACTTCTTTCTTGTTTTCAATAATTCCTAACTCCGATTCCTATTCTTGTTTCTTCAATGGAGGAACCTTCTGCTCCTCCTCCTGCGCAGCTAAAAAAAATGGAAAATCTGCAAGTACTAACATACCAATATCCCAAAATACATACAGGCATACTAAAGCTTAACTACATTTTACTCGGTATTTCTCTCTGTTTCTATATCGGAGCTATAGTTGTCTCCCTAAACCATCCTCATTTCAAATTACTCACAATTAAGTGCAAGACTGTGGGGGCAATCTTCATTTCTATTGGAATTTATGTCTTTACCGTTTTATTCGTTTTGGGGTGGGCTACTGAGGAAAATTATAGGGATACCGTGAAGAATAAAGTTGTTGAAATGAAGAGATGGTGCCTTAGCCGGGGTTTGACTACATTTGTTCCACTTTTAACTGCTGTTTTGGGGTTCTATTTAAACGATAGGGAGGCTCTTCGCATAAGTGTCTTGATTATGATTAGTTTCCTATGGCTTTTACTTATAATACAGAAGCCCGAGGATGGAGGGATGTCCGAAATGTATGTTTCTTGCATTTTTACATTCTTAGCTAGTAAAGGACGATTGAAAGAGTGGATTTATTTAACTCTTGCGGCTTTAGGTAGACTTTTCATTGTCTATCTATATAGTATGTTCATAAATTGGTTAAATGAGATGTTTGGAGAAAATGGTCTACCAGAAACTTTGTGTTTCCAAAAACTTCTTCGAGATTTGTTTATTTTGATCAAATGGTATCCTGAAGAACAAAATGAAGCAGGTGAAGCAACTCAAAATCAAGGTAATTTTTTAATTATCTTATTTACAATTTTATCTTTATTTCACATGATTCATGATTTAAACAGAATGATTTTTTTAATTATTTTAAGTTCCAAACTTCTTGATTTGTTCATGAATCAATCTGATTTTCTAATGTATTTCTCTAGCACAACCGAATCTCAATGACAACACTGCAGCCTTAAGGGATGGTCTAAATCCGCCCCAGCCCCAGGCCCAGCCCCAGCCCCAGCCCCAGGCCCAGGCCCAGGCCCAGCCCCAGGCCCGCTTGATGAGGGTCAGATTCGACAGTTGGGAGAAGAATTGGGTGATGGAGGATTCGACCATGTGAACCCACCCCCGCCTGTTGTGAACCCGCCCCCACCCCCACCCCCGCCCCCGCCGCCTGTTGTGAACCCGCCCCCGCCCCCGCCCCCGCCCCCGCCTGATGAGAACCAGATTCGACAGTTGATTGATTACTTTCGACAGTTGGGAGAACGACTGGGTGATGGAGGATTCGACCTGGAGCAGGGTTTAGTGAATGTCGAGGAGCGTTATTATCATATGGGTTGGGGATTTACATATACTACTTTTGATTTTGGTGTTCTGAATGGTGCGGGAATGTATCTGCCTACCATTTTTAGTTTTCAGATTTATAGGATTTATAGGCGCTTTTTTTTATTACTGTTTTTGTTATGTTATGTTGGACTTATCTTTTGGAAGTGTGAAAAGATGAAGGGATTTGAATTAAGTTTAAGACTTCAAGCAAATTTATATTTGCGTAAGCTGGATATTATTTAATGTTATGCTTACAATTGTTGGTTTGATTTTCTTTTTAATGTTGATTATCCTGTTTCGAGGTTATGAAATGTAAAATCTATCTTTCAAGTTCGATTTTTTTTTTTTTTGAAATAAAATTTTCATGTTAAACAGAATATATCCCAATTCATAAATAACAGCTACCTGAATATATCTATTGTTTATTGCTTCGGAAATCTGATTTCTTTGGATATTTGTGGTTTTGTTTTATGGTGCTGTTTCTACTGCCTTTGATATGGACATCTCATAACACATCTTCTATGGTATTAACTCCATACACTGTGCAATAGGTTCAAATCATTTGATTTGTATATATACTTATGGTGATAGGATTTCTATTGGTCTGACTGCCTTGAGCTTAATTTCATGATCCTCCTGCGGAGTCATGCACATTGACATTGCAATATATTTCATTTTGCTAGCTTTGTGGTTAAGAAAGTGGTGATATGATGCAGAGTCAGTCTCAAAAATGTTTTAGATGTAGTTATTCCCTGGGCATGTATAACTTTTAGGCCTGCTCTTCAACATTATTAGTTATTTGTTAATCAGTGCCCTATATTCGCTCACTTATTCCTATATTCTTTGAAGTCTGAAGTTATTGTAGTGGCTATATGGTAGTCAGTTTGTATTAAAAATGCCCAAAAAGATTCCTAATTGCTACCTATCTTGGCCTACCATGATTCCCTTGAACCCTGAATTTGTAATGTAAGGCTTGTAAATGAGTTTGGGACTCATAAATATCATATAAGCAAATCTGTGTTTGTTTTTTGAACTGCAAAGAACATGCAACAGCTAGTCTGTTATCACTGAAACAATGTCCCCTTTTTTATTTTGGCAACATATTCCTGCTAGCAATGTGTCTTGACTTTGATATTCAACTGTTCTCAAAATTCAGGTGAGTTTCTTAGATCACCATGTGAATATTGCAATATCATCCAATGATACTTGATTACTCAGCATGACATTATTATATGATCGTGTAAATGCATGATGATATGATCTCATATATAAAATTTGGTACCTCTTTTGGTTTATCTTTAGTGTTCATGTTTAGCATACTACATATGTAAGTAGGCGTGAATCAGTGAATGTGTTCTGTGTATCTGTGTGTAGACATAAGTCTGCAGGAAACCGGACATGCATGGCCATTATGAAAGCATTAGAAATGTTAAATGATTTTGTAATTAGTATTGATGTTTAGAAGGTATGAATGTCGAGTGCAGAAGATATATGACAAGGTATAAATGGTAAGAAACTAATCTCAAGTGCTTGAAAGATACTTTGAATATTTTAAGCTATGTGCTTGGTTTGTAGATGAAAAAGATGGATTGCAGCAATATGCTATTCAGTCCATCTTTAAGAAACTTAATTGTGTGGGCAAAGAAACATATGGATGTGGCAGGATCTTATACATGTAGTCCTTACTGTAAAATTTGTTCATAAAAAGATTTCAGTTGTAGCAATTTAAATGTTTATTATGTTTTATCAAAGAAAAGAAAATGTTTACTATGGACACAAAGTTTACATTCTTAGCAGAATTTCATGAAGCTTCTTTTGTAATATCGATCAATATTTCTTTGTAATATGCAGGTTTGACATCTATGATTATTCATGTATAAGTCACCTTTTATTCTGTTCATGAGCGTTGTAGTTAGCCTGCATTAAACTAACCTTCAAGTACTTTGGAGAATTCTTGCAGGTCCTGCATAGTGAAGACATATTTCATCCTAAGTAAACGTAAGCAATTATATACTTCTGTTAATGTGTCCAGTGAATAACGTCTACTTCCTTAATTTTCTATGTGACCAAATTGGGAACTTGATGCTTTGTATAGGTTTCGTTCTAGATATTGCTTAAGCTCATTCTTATTCCGGACATTTAGAACATGTGGGTAATTTTATTTGTCTATGCTGCATAGTATAATTAACTTCAAGCTTTGGTAAAATATCTCGGATTCTAAATGAGTAAAGCAAAAGGCTAAGTGTTCATGTTAGCTGCAATACACGATACAGATCTATGCTCAAATGAAACAAGGGTCGTGAGGGAGTAACAGTAATGAATCAAATAACTTAATAACTTATTGGTAGTTTGAGTAATTTCTTAAACATGGAGTGTGATCAGTTTAATTACACTAAACCTCAGGGTTAGTTTGAGTAATTCTCTATAGATTCTAATGAACACAAAGTCTCTGTGTGTGTTTCTGTGTGAACGGAGGGTCGTCATTTACCAAGCCAAGACCGTTTAGAGCAGCCACATCATTTGTCATAGCATCAAAGGAAAGGGGTATCTCAGCGAGATTCTCTAAATACGTAACATCTTGCATGTTTAAGCTCTCTTGCAATTCATTTTCATACGTCAAATGTTCTTTAAACATCCCATAAACAAAATCTGAATTTTCTTCAGCAGGACTCAACTGAAGAAAATAGAACAACAATTGCAGTACAGCGTCTGGATTCTCAACAACCACAAGTTTCTCGTTTCCAGTACAGAAGATATAGATTCCAAAAGGCCTATATGGACTAAGTTCAATGATACCAGGTACTGTTTCTTGTAATAAATTTGTGCACCCCTTGAGATGACATGCAGCATAGCTTGTAACTGATAAGGCAAATACTCATTACAGATAATAAGAAATTAGATGCTTCTGTTGTGATTTCCCAAAGGATTCATTTTGGTAAATGGGAGATTTAGGAAGATAAAAATTTAGAACGTGGTGAAGCCCTCGTTCGATTTTGGAGATAGGCGATAGCATTATTCTAGGGACAATGTCATTTTTTATTACAAAATGAATGAAGTAACGAGCCCAGCTCTCTCGCCTGGGAGAAAAATCTTATTACCAAGGAGAGGGGATCCAAAGGTTAAACAGAAAAGAGGTATCTGGTAGTGATTGATGTATGGCCATTGCACCACCTGAGGAGTGTCCTGTGTCTGAAATATAAATTAATGTTCTTAGTGTTCATGGTTTATACACTTTTAGAGAATACACTATTGATGTATGCAAAAAATTATATATTAGCTAAAAGTAGGAGGTACTGTTGGGATTTCTTAAGGATGTAATAAAAGAGTAAATCAAGAATAAAAGTTGTTCAAAACCTGGTCCTGGAATCTCCTGCTAAAGGCTTCATTCACCAAAGCTATTTCCTCATTACCAACACTTTTCAATGATGGAAACTTTGATACATCAACCTTAGTTTCTCCAAAGGCCTTTTTATTAATAGTACTGTAACAATTTTCAACGGACCACGATCCAGGAAAGGCGAAGAGCGCCTCTGCCGAACCTCAATTTCTTTCCCGAATATTCACATGCTTTTTGGATAAATTATTCTTTTAATCCTATGAAGTTTGGAAGCCTCCCTCCCGTCATCTTAGCTGTTAGCTTTCTTTGAAAAATTTCTAATGATAAATAATTTTTGTGAGAATTTCTTGTAATTGTTCTATTGGAAATGTTTTTTGTAAATAAGGATGTACTCGTTGACTTTGTGGTACTATTTGGAGGGCTGTGGAAAAAATTGGGAAGTTGGTTGAAATGTGGGGTGCTGTAGGATATCAAGGAAACTTCATTATTGAGATAAATTTTAGAGTCATTTGCATATATGGCCTTATGGAAAGTTTAATTTGTAAAACTAGCTTTTTTAAATTTTTATTTGCAAAACTAGCCTTACTTAGATTAGGCTATTAATTAAATGAAAAATTATAAAAAAAAAAAAAACCCGAAAATGTTGCCGGGTCACTTGGGCGCTTACTTAGATTAGGCTATTAATTAAATGAAAAATTATAAAAAAAAAAAAAACCCGAAAATGTCACCGGGTCACTTGGGCGCCCAAGTGACCCGGCAACATTGCCACCGGGTCGCTTGGACGCCCAAGTGACCCAACGGCATTGTTGCCGCCGGGTCACTTGGGTGTCCAAGTGACCCAGTGGCAACAATGCCGCCGGGTCACTTGGGAGCCCAAGTGGCACAGCGGCAACAATGCCGCCGGCTCACTTGGACACCCAAGTGACAAGCGGCCACAATGCCGCCGTGTCACTTGGGCGCCCAAGTGACCCGGCGGCAATGTCGCTTGTCACTTGGGAGCCCAAGTCACACGGCGGCAATGCCGTCTGGTCACTTGGGCGCCCAAGTGACAAGTGACAAAAAATTGAGATGAAATTTTTAGAGAGTTTTTTATACTGAAAGAAATTTGAATTGGGAGTGAAAATGAATTTTATGGATGTTTTGTATTATTATTATTAGGTTAATTGATTAATTAGACTTAATTGTGTTTAATTAGATTTAATTATTATTAAAACCAAGAAAAAAGAAAAAGTAAAAAGGAAAGGTTAGTTTTGTAAAAAACATTTGGAGTAAGGCTATTGAGCCAAATATGTCTTGGTTGAGAGATTTAATTTCAGAAGAATGGATGGAACTCTGGCAATGGCTTATGATTTCAACCACACTCATCAAATCAAGACTATATGGGAATAAAACAATGAGTTACTCTCTTTCTTTCTTTCTTTCTTGATTTTTTATTGAACTTTCAAGCATATTTTTCGTATTAGAAACATTGTTTTCTCTATCAGTATGATATTTGAGAATGCCATTTTTACACTTGTAGAGTGGGAAAAACATGAAATCAAAAATAGTGTCTCGGGTTTTGACCGAGCCAAACACGAGATAGGTTGCAACCTAAATGCTCGAAATCCAATGATGCCACATTGAGATTTGAATATTTCATTTTTCTTTTAAGCTCTACAATAAAAACCAACCTAGCTCATAGACCTTTCTTTTAAGCTCTACAATAAAAATCAACCTAATAGGCCTAATTTGAGTTTCAAATTTAGAATTCCAAAATTCCCAACCTCTTATGTTGCTTGAAATTGGGTTTCTAACCTTGGTTAAGCAAAATTCCCAATCTTGAGAGTGAAGAACCGGTAAAAAGTGAAAACAAAATAAAATGTCAAATAAATGAACATAAGAGATAGTACAAAGTGAATTGATTTAACATAGCCTTCTGAACAGTCAATTGTGAAACTTGAAGCATTTTACTAGCTCAAAATTCATATAACATAATAGTTTAACTGAGAGACAATGTTTTACTAACAAAAATAGTTTAATTGAAGTTTTTGACAATATGTTTCCCCATTTTACCACAAAAATGCATTAAAATTCAGATATCTGAGCATTAAATTTCAACAAATACATTTCAGACTAAATAAATAATGGGAATAAAAATCCGGTGGATATTTTTGGCATTTTACATTTAATATATATATATTTTTTGATAAATGACTTTTCCTTTGAATATATTATATAGATTTTGTTAAAAATATATTCTGAATTTACCATGAATCAAAAATTACTTATGTTTTTGGTCGAAAACACATAAATGTTTATATATTTGAATGATTTACTTTTAAATTATTTTTAGTTTCAGACTTTTATTATTTTTATTTCATAAATTTATCTGTAATTTTTTTCAAATTTATCTGTTAATGAATACACTAAAAACAAAATTTTAATTCCGAAATTTTAGTTCACTGTTTTGATCCAAAGAAGTGCTAAAGTGCCACTGAAATGGATACACACATCATGTTCATTAAATAATTGAGTGGCTTCTTTGCATTCAGAATTAAATTCCCGAGAGTGATTACACACAAAAAAAAAAAAAAAAACATACATAAGTATGAATTATAATAATAGCAATAATAATAATAATAATAATAATAATAATAAAGCTAGAGTAACAGGTTTACAATTCTGAAATTCCCTAACAAAAATATCCTCAATGAAACACTCATTTATTATTGTAAAAGATATCAAAGATTGAGCTTTAATAAATATCTTTCCATTGTAATTAATAGCCTTCTGCCCAGGAGATTCAAGGTTACAATATAGCAACACTAGGAAACAAAATATACTGCTGTGAGAAGTTAGATCATAACTAAAATGCAAACTCGATCGACATACAAGACCTCTCGAGCACCATTTAGTGTATAATAATATATAACATGACCACAAGAGAATTCTGCATCAAGTGGAAGACGAACCACGGCCTAGTTTAGACGGACGTGGAGATCTAGGGCTTATTTCCGTTATTATCTCACTCAGACGAGGACTTTTAGCCATCTCAGAAAATCTTGGGCTATAAACCGACTTCATTTGCTCCCTTGGTGATTGAGTAGAACTCGTTACCTTTGGACTAGAAACGTGTTTTATTATCTCTCCGCGACTTCTTGTCACAATTTCATCCAACACCTCACCACTATCAATGTTGCTGACTCGTCCCTCTTGGTCCTGAAGTTTAGTTAGTACAAAAAGGAATTCATATAGCTGCTTGGATGATTTTACGAAGTAGAATTTAAAAAGTAACTTACCTCGAAGGATAAGTTGTAAGTTATGGCTGGGGCTTCTTCGTACTCCGCAGCATCTAAATCTTGTAGATGAACAGCTTTGAAAAATTTGGGAAGTAAATATTGTCGTACGGGAACAAGAAGCATAATCAGTAACGGGAAAAGGAGCCCCGCTATTGGTATCCACGTTATGCCAAAACATAGGAGTAAGTAAAATGTTTGAAACAAGGTGAAGAATGTGATTGTCTTAAAAGGTACTGTCTCCACAAAGGTGGCGTGATACTCTTCCAGCACTCTGACATTAAGAGTCGAAAAGATGTTCAATCGGTGGTAAGTCAATAGTAACATTGAACGGAAAATAGATGAATATGCAGTACTTACTTGTATCTTCGACTTGGAGCTGTAAAAAGTAACAATATCCTCTCCCAGAATTGATTTCCGGGCAAGCTTTCGATTGCCATGAAAGCGAAGTATCCCCACAGGACTGAAGTCGGAATCTTTTTTAGAAGAGGCATAGCGGCAACACAACTTCCGACCATTAACGCTTGAAGAAGATTGCTAAGGCGTTGTTCTTTAACCTCTACAGGTAAGAGATCGTCAATATCTTTATCCACTTCAAAAACTGCCTCATCAACGGGTGCATCCATGTAGCCACTACTTGAGGCTCGTTGAACTGTGGAATCTTTGAGCTCCTTAAGTCCCTGATTAAATGCAATAAAATTAAAAGAATATTAAAATCATTAATACTAAGTGTCTCTCCTTTCTATCAACTTAAGCTTTTAGATAAGTAGGACATTCAATATGGTGGCAGCGCTCAAACCAAAAGAGGCCCTGTGTTCGAATCTCTCCGCTATCCATTTCAAATGTATACCGCCTACACGGGAGGGGTGTATTAAAATCATAAATATTACTAAAATGTCTCTCCTTTCTAACAACCTAAGCTTTAAGAGTGTGTTTGACATTCAATAAAGAAGCATGTAGAATAACACAAATAAAAATTCTAAGAGTAGAATTGTCTTGAATTAAATATACCAATGTGGGTGGAGTTTGATAAACAAGTGGAGTCTGCATTTCATTGTAAGCATCTTTCATGTTCTGATATAACTGGGATAAATTTGCATTTTTCCGCATGCTATCTCGAGCAGTTGATACAAGTTTGTTCCTCAAAAGCTGTTTTAGAATGAGAAAAAAAATGAGATATTTCCAGAAAATAATAAATAATAACTCCGATTTCGGAGAGTGAGAGGCCAAAAGAACAAGCCCTTTATTTTCCAAATCCATTCTTCCAGAAATAGTACCTGATGTTTCAAAGTCGCCAAACTTTTTGTATGCATCGGAGATTGTGGAATAACTCCATTGGAAGGAGGAATGCCAATAAGACCACATAGTATGACCTACATATATTTGGGACTCAAATTCACGATCAATGTAATTACGCAACTAAATCTTTAGAAAATTAAATGTATATAAAATAATTACCAAAAATCCCAATAGAAGTAGGTCATAGTGGTAAGAAGAAGGCTTCTTTAGATTGAACTCCTTCTGCTGAGCAAGTTGAGATGCAACACTATGATCAAAGTAGTAAAGTACGGCGATCATTGTGGCAGGAATAAACGCTCCAATTATATAAAGAAGAGGCACATTCAACATATCCTGTAACCAGGATCATTATAATATTTTACATTTCAATCAAAAAATAAAAGAGAATCAGATGATATTCAGCATTAAAACAAAATATGAAGAAGAACCTTAATAACAGTCCAGTTTGAGTATGCACCAGGAGACCATGGATTTGGGCTAAAAAGTCTTCGAGGTATTCCACGTGGAACATCACTAACCGGTATATACGATACAGCAGTCCACACAACCACCATCAATGGGACACCATAGTCAGCAACAAATCCTCGAAGCCATCCTTTAAAATTAATTATAATCAAAGTATAAACAGGGGAAATAATTGGACCACAAGTATGATTTTCAAACAAATAAAATATTGAGCTAAATGCAAAAATACCCTCTGTGTTGGCCTAATTGGCAAAAACACCCATGTTATTTTAATTAGCAACACCCCCCCCCCCCCCCCCCCCCAGTTGGTCTTCATTATTAGCAAAAAATCCCATTTGAAATTCTTTCAGAAGTCAATAGGCAGGCTATTGTCAACTTTTTAAGTGAACAGGGGGGTTATTGCCAATTTTCAAAGTGAACAGGGGGATTATTGATAATTTTTTCAAAGTGAAACAGCTATGTTTTTTAATTCTACATTTGTCAACACACACCTGTTCCATAGCGCCAGGATCGAGCCTTACGGCTCCTCAATGCAGTAAGAAGAAGGCCAAAAGACAGTACCAATGCAAACATTCCATTTCCAAAGCGCCATGAAGGTAAAAATGCAGTATCCTTAATGTTTTCTCTCTTAGGAATGCCAAACTCTTCCACAACTCCCTAAAAGAATAAATTTGTCTCATCGGTCGAAAGAAATTTAGTATCGAGAAGGGGAAATAATAACAAGATTTTAAAAGAGCATACTCACACGAATAGCCTGTTGCATAAAGAGCATTGCTATTAAAAGACCGAACAATTCACCAGCCACGCGTGTAAACCGATTGATAATAGAGCATGCACCCAATACAGCCAGCAAGAAAAGCAAGAGTGCTGTCCATACACATACCCTAAACACAAAATTGTCAAATTCAGTACTCAATTTGAAAAAAAAAAAAGGATTGAGTTAATGTTCCAAGATTAATTATTAAATTCGTTACCATCCTGTCCAGGCTAAGAAAAGCTTCGGACCTAAATCTTTTCGATCTTTAACGAAATCAAACATGAAAGTATACATTAAAACGGTGGGCTCCGCTACGCCAAGTATTAGCAGTGGTTGTCCACCTACAACCGAGTGGATCACACCACAAAGTGCTGTTGATGCAAGTGTTTGCACAGCTGTTATTGTTCCATCTGCAGGGCATGAAATTATTTATTATTGTAAAAAAAAAAGATAAAAAAAGATTAGACTTCTACATATTAAGCAAAAATTTTGACCAACCAGTGTTTCTTTCTAGTTGCTCCCCGAAAGATATAACAGGAATGGCTGACGCAAAGAATATATATGTTGTTGGAGCCAATATCCTAGAAAATCATATCGAGTTAACGAGGCATTTTTTCTAGTAGTGTAAACAGTAATAATTACATATTGCAGTAATTTTTCCGTTAAAACTTTGAAATAATTAGGATGCAACTGAGAAACATGAAAAGTCACCAAGCAAAGATATATATGCCACCGAAAGGTATTTATATTAGAGATGTGAAGAGAGACAAACCTGATACCTGCTCGTAATCCACCACTCCAGTCTTGTTTGTAGCATAGAAGCCTTCCTTTGAGATCATTCTTAATTCCACGGAAAGGAACAAAAGTTTCTTCCATAATAATTCGCCAATAACCCAAACAAGGATTAAACTTTTGATCTTTTTATGGCAAAAAGAGAAGTGGGAGTGACGATCAACTTAGACACAAACGGACTCGAGAGGCCAATATCACTATAACTAGAATTGCATAACCAAAAGTCTCAAAATTGTGGGCAGAAGAACAATAGCTACTTAATCATTATTATAAGATAATTAAGACCTTTTAAGAGGTCCATGAACCAAAAATGTTTCTCCAGTTAAAGAACTTTACATTTTAGGAGATTTGGTAAGAAAAAATCTCAGTTTTGAACTAAACAGAACAAAAGAATCGGGTAAGCAATGAATCAGTGTCGAATAAAGGATTTATAAAGTATATTTGATTTAACTGGTCAAAAGAATATTCTTGGCCTAATTGTATTTCATGTTTGTGTCAAAACGAAATGAGTCCACAACTGATCAAGAATGCAAATTAGCGGAAAGAACAGGTTAGTTCCATGATTGAGATCTTAAACTAACATTTGATTTCGGCAAAGCTCAGATCCATCAAACCAACACCTTTCTTACATTATAGAAGAAGGTTTTTATGACTAACTACTTTTCACCTAAATGCAAACAACACACAAAATTAAGCCTTGAGATCAATTACATGGAAGAAATTTGATATATTAGTATTCTAAAGCTTCAAGCTTTGTAAACTGAAAAATGGTAAAGATATCCAAAAAATATTACTCTTTAGCGAGACCCCATTTATGAAAGGTAATTTTTTTCCTTTAGTACTTAGTCAATAAAAATGGCATGACCAAATGTACAAAATCAATAAGTAATCTGGAAATTAACGAGAACCCATGATTTATAAAGTGGACAGGAGTGATTTAAATCAGCCAAGTGCAAATGGGCATCAAAGAAAATTTCAAAGATCGTACCTCTTTCGCAGTTACATTACTTGGAATAAGAAATAAACAGACAGTTCAAGCACTAAAGAGTAATTTTTGTGAAGTATAAAAATATACTGCTAATCTTACAATAGCTGAGAGACGGATTCTAGATTTCCAGGAAATTAAAGTTCTAAAATGCACCGAGAAACTTAGAAATTAACCTATTTAAGGAGCAAGAACAATAGAGGAGGAGAAATGATGGAAGTTTGTTTTTCTTTTTATCTGTTCTCTTTTTGTATGGGTAGATGAAATGAAAGAAGTAAGCAGAGTTGAAGGAGTGACGATTGGTGTGAGTGAGCAAGATAGTGTGGTGTGTAAGCATATAATATAACCCGTTAAAGCAAACAAAAAAACAAAAACAAAAAATTGGAGATTGGAAAAATACTACTGGAAGTTGGCATGTAAAATACATTAATCTTTTTATAGCAGTGGTTATATTTTTACTCGTACATCATGGTCTAAGTTAAAAGAATATAATAAATTATCAAAAAAAAAAGTTAAAAGAATATATTTCTGGTGCAGAAAGATTCAAAGAAACAGAGGACAGGGAAGCGGCAAAAACATATACTCTGGAAAAAAAAATATTGAAAATTCCTTTTCATTTTCTCTTTATTTTTATTAAAAAAAAAAAGGTTTGGCTAATTGTATGTGTTGCTCGTTGGACTAGGGCTAAAAATTAAACTAAGATACTCGATACTTGGTTTAAGCTCGTTTAATGAAATTTCGTTTGAGTTTGATTCGTAATAGAAATTAAACATGCTTCAACAACATTTTTTGTTTGATAAATTTTGAAGTTTGGTTCAAATGCATTTCGATAAGCTAAAAATTAACAAAACACGAATTGAAATATCAATTTACTCGATACTCGAACTCGTCCAATAAAAACCCATTTGAGCTTGTTTTGTTTAACAATCAACAATGCTCAAATACAGTTTGAAGTTCTATACAAATTCCAAACAAACTTAAACAATGTACCATTCGAAATTTGCACTCGTAGTGGGGATGGCAACGTTGGTCTATTGAATCTATTTTGACCTTCTTTAGTCAATTGAAATATTTATAGCATCACGTTTTGCTCACTTAAATGATTGAGATTTAAATAAATAATTATTATATATTTAACGAAAGTAAGTAATTTTTAACCCAAGAACTATACATATTCTTAAAATATAATAAAATTTCATGAGTTCTCGGTAAACATGATTTGATTTTGAGATATATTCAGTTATAACCCAAAACCATATATTACATTAAGATTACATTTTCTATTTTCAAAATCAAACCATTCATTATTTTAATATTATTTTACATTTTAAACTTTGAAACAAAATACCCTAGAATTATAGTTCAAATATTTCCCTACTAATATCTAAAAAAAAAATTAAACAAAATATTTTAAACCAAAACATATAGAACCAAAACTAAATATGTCCGTTTCAAGATCTGAAATTTGCTTGCCTTATCTTATCATATGATTAAGCATGCAATAAGAATAGTTTACTTGCTCATTGGACCTTTGCTAGTATTTTAATCTTAAAGCACATGAAGTTAATTGATGTGATACTAGGGAAGCAACGAATTGCTTTTCTTTTCTTTTATTTTTTTAATAGGAAAAAAAAGAAAGATGTGAAAGCTAAAACGAGGTAAGGATTATTTGGTTCTTAACCACTAGCTAAAAGACCCCAAGAAAATTAAATCATTTTTTCAATTTATATCTTGCATGTATTTCTTCTCCATATTTTGTACATCTCGTTTGATGCATAGTTTTATATATATATGAGTGGAAAATTAATAATAATACAGAAACATATTTCAAATAATGATGGGATTATACAGAGTACTATCATGTATATTTTTATACAGATACAAAGTGTATTCATTTCGATCATAATTTGCTAAAACTAAGGGATGTGCTGAAAAATTAGGAGGTACCGTATGGGGTCGTTTGGTAGGACCTAATAGGGGGTACTAGATCATATTATATGTGTCAATATGGGACAATATAACGTTTGGTGCCACTGCTCTAATACCGGGTCAAATGGATTAAATCCTTATGACCCGGTATTAAGACTAGATTATAATCCACCCAGGCATGGGTGGATTAGTTAATCCGGGTGAATATGAATTCGATGAAATGTCACTCATGACCTCAAATTTACATATTACATATTTTAATATATCATTAAATCATAAATTCTTCTTAAATCTCTTTAAATGGAAACACATTCTACATAAATAAATCACAAACTAAAATCTAGATCAATTTACAATTAACATGGAGGCATTCGAACTAAAAATCAACTTTTACTCTTATACGAATTATACATATGGTTTCGATGAATTGATATATCTTAATTAACATAATATGTTCAATTAAGTAGTGAAAATATATTAATATATACTTAAACTCATAATTCCCCCAAACATATTACATTTTATTGCTTTAATGCAATATGAGTCAATCAAATCTACCAAACGTATTTTTAATATGACCTTCATTCAGCTCTAATCTAATCCACCTTAATCACATGCACCCTACCAAACGGCCCCTATGTGTATTATCTTGTTACTACAAGATGACCGGAATATGTAACATTTTGGGTCTTCATTACAAAGTGAATTAATTAATTAAACAAACGACTTTAATTTCTAATGGATTAATATTTCATTTTATAAAGCTTTTTAATACTTAATAAAAAATTATTAGTATTAATAATGCATTTGGTTCCTCTAGAAGTAGAATATGCTTTGATTCTTTTCTCAGCCGATTGATAGATTTTCCATTTCATTTATACCTAGATTATTTTTCATTTTTTTCTTGTAGTTATTTATACGGCCTTATCATATACGTATTACAAGTCAAATTGTATACCCAATAATTAAAAAGTCTATAAAACGAATGACAGTTAACGGCTCCATAATTTATCTTGAAAAATCAATATTAAAGTCATATGATGATGTACGTACCCATGCCTGTACACGGTGCCTAAATAATATCTTAAACCAATGAAAATTAATAAATGTAGCAACATTTAGTTAATATAATTAGGTCTTTTCACTTGATAGATAATATTATATTAAGAGTTCAGAATCAAACATCTTTTACCTCTCGAGAAAATAAACAAGAACGACCTAAAATTTTTAAACTTCAAGTAACTTTTTACTCGATAAGATATTGAGGAAACAACTCATGGCTCTATCTTGATATACCATTAATTCAAACTTTAACTTATCAGAATATAAATTTGATTGGGTTGGACTAAATTTAGTGAATTCAGAATTCGATATAACTAAGTCAACAACAGGTCAAAGAAAAAAAATTGATATAATAAGACATGATCATGTATAGAATTAAATTAAATATATATAGAATAGAAAGTCGAGGGGCAAAACCTTTAATTACAATATTCTATCAAATTCAAACTGCGCGCAACTTAAATTTTTTTTTTTTCGTTTCCCAAGAGTTTGCACACAACTTAATTGCATGATGAGTAGAATTCAATTAACACTTTCCATGCCACATTTCGACATTGCAATAATTTGCACGAAATGTTTGCACTAAAATTAAAGACCCTTTTTTGAAAACCTACCTTATCCCTCGTCGAAAAGGAAGGGGTCCGCCAAAATTAGGTACAATATATAGAAAGCAAGATAATTATAAAATAACAAAAAGGTTACTTTAATTAGTATTGCCTTGCAATTGGTGACTAAGGTTTGTGGACTAGGTTAAATTAATGTACGGAGTTTTAAGCTCTTTAATTTGGCCCCTACATGTTCTCATCATAAACAATTAATATCTTAAACTTTGCATTATCTCGCTATATAAACTTTTCCATATTTATATTATAAAATATTTCAAGATTGAAAAGGACAAGATATTAGTTTGAAATCGACGTGAGAGTTGGTATTTGGTAATAAAGGATAGAGGGCCTCCTTTGGAAAAAAAACATTCTCATCGATTTATATTGCTCAAAAATATTGTTCATTAATTATATTGGCTTTAATAAGTCGAGTTGTAAAAATATTTACGTGTTTTAGTTTTCTTGTACTTTAATAAGTTCAGTCTTTATTTTCCAGTCTTTATCATTTTCGTGTACAACATTCTTGTCCCTATTACAGTTAATTGTTACGTATTATTTTACTTTTTATACTTTTGTTTTATAACTTTTTATTCTTCATACTTGCTAGCTACTAGCTCTACAGAAATACATAAATAGATAATTGAATTTCCCGGTAAATAGTATTTATGTGGTGCTATTAAAAAATGTGTTTATGTGAGCTTATCTCTTAGTTTTGAAATTTTGATCAAACACAATTTTAAGGCCAGACTAATTATATATCTTATATAGCCTTTAGGAGTTATACAAAAGGCATATTCTTGGCCCAAACTTAATTTTGATTCTTGACAGCCTTACAAGGTGCACCATATATATATTGTATTAAAAATACACAACTAAAATATAAAATAATTTCTTTTAGCCTATTTTTCTGATATATTATTGAATTTGAACAATAGTAAGCCTCTCTTATAAATTAATACTTAAATCACAAAATCTTTGCTAAGAAAAAATAAACAAAATTTTCACCTCCGGTAAATGAAAAGATGTGATATGCATGCTTTTTTTCTTAAACTGACCTTCTAGTTTCCGGTTAAATATATTGTTATACTACCAATTACATTTTATTCAAAAAATAACAATTTTATAATTAATTCTTAAAATAATTATGATCAGAAAAATAGTTTAGCCAAAACAATGAATGACCAATATCAGAATGGTTGTAGGAAAAATCCAAGTCTTCTTTGGAATTTTTATGTGACCTAATAATAAAGGTGGTGCAATAATAGAAACCATGAAAACACAAAACAAAACAAAACGACGTCGATCAGAGATGACATTCGACAATGCATACATCTTTTCTGTCTGCAATTTTCTTTCATGCTTTCATTCATTTATTCTCATTCTCAATAATTGGTAACGGGACACAGACCAAATTTATCTTGCCATTTACTTTATAATGCTTAAACAATTATTGGTAACGGGACATAGACCAAATTTATCTTGCCATTTACTTTATAATGCTTAAACAATTTTTGTGGTTATTAATACGATGACGATGTAAATTATTGAACTCGTGAAGGATTATGAGATCGTTGATTATTTTATTATTAGACATATATGAAGGTTAAAAAGATTCTATATTTTGATAACAAAGCGACTCACAATCTAACAAAATGAGGTCTATCTTATAAATGGAATGATGTTGTTCCCCTTTCCCTTATCCCCATAGTGTTTTGATTGATTCTAGTTTTTTTAATTATATTGTAACAAACTCTTTTATTTCTCTTAATGATTAAATTTTAATTATAAAAAACAAAATCTTCTATATAATTTAGGGTGGGACCTCATTTTCAAACATCTTAATTAAATATTCTTATAAATGACAAACAAGAATTGTCAAAATTAAAACTGTTTAGAAGTCAACTATGTGCAAGTACTAACAATAATACAAATTGAGTCATGATGTCTTGATCTTTATAATGCAAAAAAATGTTTTAATTATGAAACAAATAATTAAGTAAATCCTCAATGAAATCATGTAGAAGTCGAGAACAAAGCAAATCCAAATGACTGTAAACTTCAAAATTGTTAAACCCTAATTTGTACATTAACCTATGTCCTGAGATAAATAACCATTCAACTTCGTACAAAGAATCACCGGAAGACGAAAAGCGGCAAACATTATTCAGATAATAAAATGTTGGATATATAACATGCATTGGTAAAAAATTCTTCTAGTAATGAATTAACAGATTTTAACAACAACAAAAATATGACAGCGAAACACATATCGTAAAGTAAAAAAAAAAAACATGGAAATGTGAAATTATATAATCACAATAACCAGGGATTAACAATTATTTCAAGATACCCATTGAAGTACGGACCTCTTAAGGGACTGAGGGGGGCCATGATCCCCCCAGAAAAATATTGGTTAATTATATAGATATGTACATGAAAACAATAACTAGGCATTGCCGCAGTGGTATTATCTTTCCCTGCCTGGCATGAGGATCCGAAATCAAATCCTGAGTAGAACATTATTTATTATTTTTGTTATTTTTCATCAACTGTCATTTAAACTTTCTATATTTCAATATTTTAGAGCATTTTTCGTCCAATATCTTTTTAACTTTCCATTAATCAACATTAGCTTCATGGTATAGCTTTTTTTTCTTTTCTTGATAATTATGATATAGTTCTTTCAAGTGTATGAAGAATTGAGTTCAAGTCCTAAAATGTGTCAGTAGTTTTTTTTGTATTGTTTTTATGGTTCTGATCAATTTCTTTGAGATATTATATGGTCAAATAAATGTAATAAATTTAAATTATTATTGAAATGGTATTAATTATCTAATATTCATTAATTATACATAAGTAGCATAATTTTGGTTATGCACAATTATTCAATACTGTTTAAATATATGATAAATCGAAATTAATCATATAATTTGTTTATTTACACAAGCTTCAAATACTACTTTACCTTTATATTTTAAGGGTGCATTCCCCATTTTCATATCATGTGTAAGCAACATTTATTTATTTTTTGTGTCAAATTGGATTGTACTATTGAATTTTTAAGAATTCATATTCTTCAAAAAAATTGCTATTATATATTTCATTTTTTGCTCGACAAAATTATAATGTTAATTAGTTCATCTTAATTCAATTTTTTTTTTCATTTTGACAAAATATAGAAAAAATATTGAGTTTGATAACAAAAAAACTTCATTCTCGATTCTACGAGGCGCAACCTGGAAAGAGGACACCCGTGAGATCGATATACTTCTGGAGTCTTCTTAAATGATCTAGGTCCGCCCTTGAGTATGACTGAACTAAATGATAAGTAATATATAAAAATTCCGTCTCTTGTGCCTCTAGCATGATTGAGTAACCTTTCGAAGAGGAAAAATTATTTTAAATTGGGTTTCGTCAAACTCAAAAATTTACACGACAAGTACTTTGTTTTTTGGTCAAACTAGATCTAAGAGAAAAGCATT
Source organism: Penstemon newberryi var. newberryi (assembly GCA_030819805.1). Classification (NCBI taxonomy): domain Eukaryota; kingdom Viridiplantae; phylum Streptophyta; class Magnoliopsida; order Lamiales; family Plantaginaceae; genus Penstemon; species Penstemon newberryi. Next base: position 4,499,799 of record JAUALY010000008.1, read on the forward strand.
GTCCCTTAATTATGAAGGGAGTACATGTACACGATCTAATTTTAATCTCTTTTCGACGTTTGTAATATATTTATGAACTATTATTAGGGCTGAAAATCAATTCAATCTACTCGATACTCGAGTCTAGCTCCTTCGATAAAAGTTCTTTGAGCTCGTTCGTCACATTAATTAATCAAACAAGCTTTGAACATCATTTTACATTCGATGGCTTTTGAAGCTCAGCTCGAGCTCGACTCGATAAGCTAAAAATTAATAATATACATGCAAAATATCAAGTTACTCGATACTCATTCGATAAAAGCTCGTTTGAACTCGGCTCGTTTAACAATCAAACCAAGTTCAAACACAAAATTACAAGCTTGATAAAATTCAAATCAAACTTGAACAGTGTGTCGTTCGTCAATACTCTGCTCGATTACACCCCTAACTATGATTATATTATTACATTAATGAATAAACATCCACGTTAGTGAACAAATGACTTTTAATCGTGACTTTTAAGACCTCAACTTTTGCCACTAAGCTAATCGTCGTTACCTATAGTTGTTACTTTAATATAGTTTTACTCCTAGCTGTTAACTATTTTATAAGCACTCCTAACAATTACTTCAATATCGATAGAGGTTAGTTAAATATCTTTTAGGTCCCGAACTTTAAATTATTTACATTAATTTCCCGAATTTATAAATTTTGTTAAGGTTAGAGAAAACAAATACAAATAAGTTAAAGTTTAAGAAAGGTTAATATTGCTCATCCAATGTCTATTTTTGTTTTTTTAGAATCAATATTTATTTCATATACTCCCTTCATTTCAAATTAATTAACACGTTAGATTTTTTTACACATATTAAGAAATTCAATAATTAATATTTTTACAAAGGTCAACGTCCAATCACCAATCATATTCCACCTTCACCTAAACTCCACAGCAAACACGTAATGTTATCACAGCTTTCCGATAGGTTTAAAAACGAATCCCTGTTCCGTTAAACTTAACAGAACAAAAATACGTATTCTATTTCCTAATTTGCCCAATTTCACAAACCCTAAAACGTAACCCATTTGTTTTGAAGAGATTTGATTCTCGAACCAATTTCAAAATGTTGAGGCATGTAACGAATAGGATTCTAGCTCAAGGACCGCGATTACCTGCTCCTTCGGCCGCGGCGACGCGTATGTACCACGAGAGGGTAGTGGATCACTACGACAACCCTAGGAATGTGGGATCGTTTGACAAAAACGATCCGAATGTCGGAACGGGTCTTGTTGGAGCTCCAGCTTGTGGTGACGTCATGAAATTGCAGATTAGGGTTGATAATGAAAGCGGAAAAATTGTTGATGCTTGCTTTAAGACATTCGGCTGCGGCTCTGCCATTGCCTCCTCATCCGTAGGTTCGTATTATGTGCGGATTACATTGAATTTTCTAATGTTGGTACTTGTACATACCGCTTTGTATTTTTAGATCAATGTATTTTTGCTTTTTAATTCTGTTATTTGCCTATTTCCATGTTGATTCTCTGTTGTTGAATCAATACGTACATGTTGAATAATTCGTACAGCTGCTGCCTGCTGTAATTTTTGGAAAGTTTTGCTAAGGTTCTGAATTACATGGAAGTGATTTAGTTCAGGGAATTTGGGTTTTCTTGGCCTTAGAGTAGAGATTTCTTTTGTTTGTAGTAGTAAGCAAATTACATGAATAATTGTGTTATTTTTTGTTGTACTTACATTGTGATTAATATACTTCTCTAGTAGCCATTGGATAATTTTTGTCATTTATTCTTGTAGATTCTTTAATGTTGGGTTACAAAATAAAAATGCATATAAATTGATTGTGCTTTCCTAGTTAGTATAATTGTTCTTGTGCATATATATTTTGTTATAATTTTTCTCCAAATTATTTTAAATCCTTATTGGAAGAACCACATGAGTATAATGATTTATCCCATTTCCTGTAAGAAATTATCCTCATTTTCTCTTAAAAAAAAAAAGTCGTCTTGCATTTGGATTGACTATGTTCATACTTTGGCTGTTTCCCAATAATTCTTTTTTCAGATTAAATGAAGTATATTTACAGTTTAAAATGGATGTATTCTTTGGTCATAATAGTTTACTGCTCTAGAAAAGTAGTACTCACCAACAGATGAGGCGTTCAAAATTCATGAATTATGTAGACTATATTTTTGGTTTCCAAAGCACATTTGGCTAAGAAGTTTTATCATTTTCAGCAACTGAATGGGTGAAAGGCAAACAAACAGAGGAGGTGTTGACAATCAAGAATACGTAAGTTCTATTTATTTTGTTTTGGTATTCCTTTCCGTGTAGTTGCGAGTTTCACTTGGTTGTACTTGTATTCTCATTTTATGAACACACTGGTTCATGTTATTGTATGCTTTTTAATACCTTTTTGTTACATATTTGGAAAATATTGCATAAGCATTGCTATCCTGTGGCCTGTGCTGTACTGGAGAAAAAGCAAGTGTGGTTTTTCTATTTTTCTGTGTTAAATATTGAATAATCCCCACTCCACCCCATCCAATTTCCGCAAGTGCGTCGTTCCTATTTCTATTGTGGATATCTTGAAGTTGTTCTGCATACTTGGCCATATCTTTTTTTTTAATCATGAAATGTTATGATTTTTCTCTTCTCAATGAGAATTTTTAACTTGTAATTGTTATATGTAAGTTGATAAGTACATGGATGATGAAAAAATGTGAGGCTTGATCCTAACTCTTATGGTTTTGCTATTTTTAGAATTGCTCGAGTTCTCTGAGTAAATATCTCAAGTTTAAAACTTTTTTTATGAGCAAGCTGATATCCCTGTTAGTATTCATCCGTTGGGGTTAACTGACACTGCAATATGTGGGAATTTGAAGACTTGTAGGTTTACACCTGCTGGTCTGCATCTTGCAATATTTTACATATTGCATATTGCCACTATTTGAGGACTGACTCATGTTTTGGTGAACTGACTTATGGTTGGTTCTTGGGGCATATCTCACAAATATGATCATTGGTATCTAGCTAACACCTTATAACTGTAATCTGTCTTCTTGTATTGATATTTGCGAAATTGAAGGAATACTAGGTTTGATAATGCAAGCAATTATACGGTGTATGTCTTCCTATTTTAAGTAGATAGTTTTTGTGTATGACGTTGAATTTTATTTATTTATCTTTTGATAGTGTTTGTGGTTCTCTATTGAAGATACATTTTCTTTAATGTCTTGGAACTGCAGGGAAATTGCAAAACATCTCTCTCTTCCACCTGTCAAACTCCATTGCAGCATGCTTGCTGAGGATGCAATAAAGGCAGCTGTGAAAGACTACGAATCAAAGCGTGCAAAATCGAATGGTACTCAAGCTGCTGCACCTACTGAGAAAGCTGCTGATGCTTGAGTATGAGATAAGGTCGCTCCACACATATGTCAAGCCGATCTTCCCACAATAATGTTGTGTACTTAGAATCCATAACATTGATTTTAATGTTTCCTTACCTCTGTATTTTTTGTCTTTCCTTTGCCTTTTTAATGTAATGTTTCATGTTGAACATAGGTGAAAGTATAGCACTTTTTGAGAATTTTGTTGCTTGTCAAAATGAACTGTGTAAGATAACTTATATATTGGTGTGATATCATAAAATTGTGAAGGTAAAAATGAATTATTCTTTATTAAGAGAATGTGCTCAATAGTAAATCAGCTGAATTATAGATTACAGTCATCTCGTTTTCGATGTATGTAAGAAGATATACAAAGTCAAAAATAGTTAGAATCTGACAATGCCACATTTGAAATGCTTCCACGAGTGTATCAACTTCAGGGCAACTGAAAGAATGTCCCTCGACTAGTTATTGCACCATTTGTTAACAAAATCTTGCCAATGGAATGAGCATCACACTAATATCATCATTAGAGCCTCTGGAAACAGATAGATCAACAAGCTTTCTACAGGCAGACAATATCCGAGGCTTTTCAATGTCTAAGCACAAAGGCCTGGCAATATCTACCGCTTCTTGATTGCTAACCTGCGAAATTCATACAAGAAATCAGTACAACGAAAACTTCCGAACATATATATTACTCGCAGTTAGATGGACATTTTGAAAAAAGAAAAAAGAAAATATTTTAAGGAATTACCTTATCCCACAATCCATCAGAAGCAAGGACAAGAAACTCGTATTCAGGCTCGAGTTTAACAATCTTCGTCTCTGGTTCTGCCATAACCCATTGCTTAAGATATCGATCTCCAATACTTCTAGAAACAGCTAATGATCCAAGTACTCTATCAACACCATTGCGGCATTCCACAAAACCACCCTACAAATTCATACAACATGAATGATGAATCTAATTAAGATCAGATGAGACTGTTTGAACAAGCTAGCTAGCTAGCAAAGGGCTAAAACCAAAGTAAGAAAAGAATGTTTACTTGTGCTTACCAATGACTCAATCCTGTCTCTCTCGTCTTGCCTAGAGGGGCGGTGATCGGAAGTGAGCGCCTCTGCAACACCGTCTCTGCTTACTACAGCACGACAGTCACCGGCATTGGATATCACTAGGTCTCCGTTTGTGATCAGTGCCGTCACACAACATGCACCACCACAAAGATCTCTTTCGAGAAACTCAGAATCAGTTGTCAAGTAGCCATTCCTTACCGCCATCTCGATTTCATTATCACTTTTTCGTTTCTCTAACTCGTCTATAATGTTCTTATCCAAGATATTGGCTGCAAATTCAGCAGCTTTTGCACCTCCATGTCCATCAAAAACACCAAAGCACGCCTGTAGATAGACACATGGTCTATTAATTAGTTACTTTACACTTTGCGTAATCTTGAATGACAATAAAAAAGATTAAAAATTAATTACCTGATTGGAATCAACTAGCTTTACAGAGTATCTATCCTCCATATGATCCCTCCTCCCCCTTTTGCAGCACACAGAATACCCATCTCCCTCCACCTCCTCTGCATCCACGGCTGCGGAATCTTTCTCCGCCGCCATTAGGACCACCGGGATATCGAGTCTGGGTGGCCTCTTCCGCTTTAAAACTGGCGATGAGTCGGGCCCGCCGGCTAAAGACCGCTTGAGACAACTTGGCTTGTTGAGCAGACGAATAAGCCGGGGAGAAGATGATGATGAGGATGATGATGGGGAAAAGATTGTTTGTGAGTTTGAGATTATTGCTACTGTGCAAGAAGACATATTTGTTTTTTTTCTTCTAACGTTCAAATTTTGTGGTAGATGAGGATGAAGGGGAAGTGGGAATATATATATATATATATGTAAAAGTGAAGTGGATGGATCATGGAAGTTAAGGAAGTCAAAGATTCAGATAAGCAATCCGTGTTTAATGTGCGTGTTGTTGGCTCTTATTTTCTTTCTTTAGTCCACAAGATATACTAATAGCTGTTGTTGAAGTGTTTACTTATTGCAATTATTCATGGAAAAAGAAACTCGTTTTTTTATTATCTTCTACGCGTGAAACTGAAAACTTGGATCAGCACTATATTCATTGGTATTGTATCTGGCTCCAACAGTGTCTATATCCAAATAAAGCACTAAAATTACTTCTAAGAAAAGGATATGATCTCAAGTAAATCATTCATGTTATTTATTTTCAATATATTTTAGAAACAAAATCGGGTCTTATACTTTATTAAATATACTGTCAATATAACAAAAAAGTGCATTATATTGGGAACGGTCATCGAAGGGTTAATATACATATGTCAATGATAAAATACTTTCAATGATTTATCGGAAAAAATAATAATTCAATTGATTGAGATCAGGATAACTACAATATAAGTAATTCTTATTTTTGTTCGCTAGAATTTCTAATATACAATAGCCTTATAACTTCACAACAAATCAGCCACACTCAACCAAAAAAAAATTGTTTGGAACTCAATCCTAAGAATTTGAGCTATCGCCTGATGATTTCCAGCTGCTTTTTTCTTCGATGCCAAAGTCTTTACTTATAGTACATCAGCCATTTTGGAGGAAGTCCTAGAATGGTCCTCAATTGTTCTGCAATGTTAAAGACCTTGCATTAAGACAGTCTTTAACATTGCCTCCCTGTTAACAAAAGCCCCAATATCAACATTTTGAGTTATTGGGACTGCCACATCTTTGTCATCCCATTTGACACTGTCCAACAAAGGATCAACCTAACTCATCAGCAATAGATTTAACAAAATTATTGCAGTACATACATGTTAAAGAGTTGTTGGATAGTTATTGTTTCGAATAACACTTCTACCACTGCAGGGGAATTTGTACAAAACATAATAATCATAGGCGTCAAGTAAATAAAGCAGTACTAGTCCTATCCCAAATAAATGCTAATATCAACCATTTTAGTATGTACAAACTTCTTGAAATATGGTGTTTAGATGTAGCTCGTTTAATCATTGAGATTGGATTACCGGGCAACGATAAACACTTCATTTCTATGCCAGGACATTCAACGGTCTCCGCAACCAGGAAAGCGGTAGACACCTGCCAATGTCTGGTCGTATGAAAGAACTTTTTTTTGTAATTCAGTTCTTAGATTGAGCTAGATTTTTAGGAGGATTCCTACTCAATCTATCAAAAACAATACAGTTTTAAAGCCAAACAACCATGTAAATCATGAAGACCGAAGAGCTCAAGATTGACGGAGTCAACCTAACCCAACCTTAAAACAAAAATTTCATTAAGATTTGAAATGTGGGGTTTAGATGTAGCTCAGGTAATCATTAAGATTTGATTAACGAGCAACGATAAACACATTATTTCTATGCCAGAACATTCAACGGTCTCCGCAACCAGGAAAACGGTAGACACCTGCCAATGTCTGGTGATATAAATTAAAAGAAAATAAGTTGAAGTAATAAGTTAATAATATTGAATCCAGATGTAGCTCAATAATCATAGACAAAGCTATTGGGCAACGATGGACACCTCCAAGAGAAATCGAAATGATAGATGAGAAACCCATCTCTCATTTTTCCTTCTCCATCTTATATTTCCCAGACATGTAACAGTATTACACCATAAAAAAAGGGTGAACACTTGACTAACGTCTGGTGTTTGATAAGCATAGTGAAAAGGTAAATTGGAATAAAATCAAAATATTTTGGACCAGAATGAATGAGTGCAGTCTCATCAAACAAACAACAAATAAAAAATCCAAAATTACTCAAACAAAACAACTTTAGAGTAACAGGAAGGGGGAAATCTGACGCAACAACAACCTCAAGGAAGGTCAAATTATATGAGAATTTCACATATCACAATAGTTTTAACAAAGAGAAGCGTTTTCCTCAAAATCTAAACATGTAGCCTCCGAAATAAGAGATAATAACATTATTGGAACTAAAACACAATAAAAATGATACCTTTACGCCCCTTTTTTGCAACGACTCTATGAATGAATTTGATAACGATTTAAGGTGTTCACATAAATTCACAATGGTATAACTGTGGAACTGTGGGGAGGTTGTATGTGTATATATATACACCGAATTTAGGGCAGCGGCGGAGGTGAGGAAGTGGGCGGGCTACCGAACCCTAGGGTTAAATTTATTTTAAAGAAAATAAAAATATATATAACTAATGTATGAGTGATTTCATTCACAAGGCGGGCATTTGGTCTAGTGGTATGATTCTCGCTTTGGGTGCGAGTGGTCCCGAGTTCGATTCTCGGAATGCCCCGTTTTAATTTTTCAGATTTATATGTTTCTAAATTTTTTTATACAATAATAAAATTATGTCTTAGTGGAAAAATAATTTAGGTTAACTCTTTAATATGTGAAACTAGCTCATCATCGTATTTGTCGCCGCACTGTTTCTAAATTTTAAAGTTGAGAGGCTATTGTTTAGTATTTTTTTTCTCAATTATTCTTTTAAATACTAATATCATTGTAATATATCATGTATGTCTTGTTTATTACACCAAAATCAACATATAATATTAATCTTAATCATTATTATAATTTATGTCACTACAAAGAAATGGATTTTCTCTTTTTAATAAAAGATTAACTAATGATGTTAAACTTGTCACTTTTTGTATATTTCAAATGATAATAAATTAAGTATTGTCACTAAAATAATTTTCATGAATATATTAGTATAAAAAAAAATTGGCACTATTAACATTTAGTGATACACAAAAAATGACAACCAACAATCTGTCACTAAATCATTGTGTCACTAATTATCAAGAGTAATAACTTAAATGATCATACACTTGTCACTAATATATACGGTATTAGTGACAATTAACATATAATTTGTCAGTTGTCACCATTATTATTGTAACAAAACAAATATTTTTTTTTCCCAAATTACAATACAAAGTGATAACTTTGACAACATCACTTAATATTTTATCATTATTTAACGAGTATGTGTTGTTTATTACACCCAAATCATCAACTAACATACTCCCTCCGTTTCATAATATCTGTCGCTTTGAAAAGTTTTTCTTATGCCATATTATCTGTCACTTTAGATTTTCAATAAAGTATTAATTACTCTTTTTCCATTTTTGCCCTTTATGCTCATAAATTTTCTCAAACATTAGTAAAGGATAATTAATTAAAAGGGTATCTTAGTCTTTTTCATTTTTTTCCTCTTAGAATTCAGCTATATTCAATGATTTTCTTAATTTGTATGCATACATGTGAAAAGACAGATATTTTGAAACGGAGGGAGTATTAAAGTTTCATTAATTCCGATATTGTCTATGCAAATATCACATTGTCATATTCTAACATTTAATGGAAATACTAACTTTTATTTGAGTAATAAATGCCTAACCAATGTGAGTTCAAAATTATTCACAACAATCAAACTTATAACCAAAAAACTAACCAGAAAAACAAAAATTTATGTAATGCAGTAATTTTACCTTTTTCTCTCAGTTTTTTTTAAAAAAAAAATGTTATTTCTCAGTTTTTTTTTTTAAAAAAAAGAAGAAATTACCCTTACTTTCACCACCACACCACTCATCACTGTTTTCCATTAATACCACTCTTTTACTTCTCAATTTTTAATTTTTTATCAGATCCCTCTTTCTCTCTCAAATTTCTCTCAAACCATTTTTACTGTTTTCTGCAAAACGGAGATATACGTCTCTTCCTCAGGTACTTTTTCTGTTCTATTTCTGTTTTTGTACTGTAAATTTAACTTATTTAGTGTGATTCTTTGTCGATTTTTTCTGGGTTGTTTCCTCTTTGTAAGTATGTGATTTTTATTTTGGGTAAATTTGTTGAGAATCTTTGACTTTTGAGTAGAAAAAAATTGAACTAAGTTTGAGTTTTTTTTTCTGTAGCCAAACAGCTTTGGAATTGATGGTTGATAGGTTTAAGGGCAAAAAGGTGTGATCTTTGAGTCACATTGTTGAAATGGAAAATAAGAAGACCTCAGAAACCCTAGAAAAGGGTTTTGTGGAGTCAAAACTAGAAAAGGAAGACTCTGGTCTTTTGTGTAATTCAAGTGGAGGGAAATTAACAAGTGAAGTAATTGATCTGAGAGTTAAAGAATCTATGATATTTGATGGTGTTACAGGCAATAATAACATAAATACAGGGTCTTTGGACATTAATCCGGATAATAAATCGTTTGTCGTTACTAATAATGACAACGTTGAAAATAATGATGTGCCGGTTTTCGAAGGGGACTTGAAATTTAGTTGGAGTGATGAGGTGATTCAGGTTGACGGATCTGGTGAGAAAGATGATGACATGTTGCATTCCCACGATCCCGAATCACCAACAACTCTAGAAGTTTCAGGAAACAGTATTAATTTATTTGTGGAGGTTTTTGGCCCCTTAGATGGAATGTACGAGAGCATTAATGATGAAAATGCTAGTGCCAAGAATGAAGATGTTGGCATTGTTGAAGGGCAGGAATGCAAATTTGAAGTGGGCGATTTGGTATGGGTTAAAACCCGAACCGAACTCTGGTGGCCAGGGATGATATCCGATCCTTCTAACGCTGCAAAAGATGCAATGGAGTCCCAAAAAAATGGTAGCTTTAGCTTCCTTGTTAAATATTTCGGGAATGCAAATTTTGTTTGGTGTTTGAATTCAGACTTGAGGCCATTTCTCGAATGCTTTGAACAGATGTCGGGACAGAACGACACAAGAAGTTTCTTTGGTGCAGTAGAGAAGGCTTTATCTGTGATTGGTCGACGTGTAAAGTCAAAGTTGACTTGCCCTTGCTTTTCAAAGGAAAGCCACACACTTTCTTTCTTATCGTCAACTGAAGACAAGGAAGAAAGTTTAACATCAATGGACACTGTAAATAATTCTGATGTTCTTTCGTTGTCTCAGTTTGAACCTGTAAATTTTGTTTCATGTATCAGAAACCTAGCAAGTTCTGGTTCTGTACCTGGTAAAATCAAATTGACAGTTATGAAGAACTGTCTCTCGGCATATTACTGTTCGATCGGGCACCGTGAGTTGCCTCTAAGGCTACTCAGGCCATGCAGTGAAGAAAGCAGAAATTCGGAGAAGGGCTGTGATGATAACCTTTTAGTACCAAAAAGGGAGAAGAGGAGTCTAATGAACGATTCTAGCCCTGTTCTTGATAATAAAATAACTTCATCTGGTACAAAAGGATTTGAATCACGGGAAAGGAAGAAGAGCAAGTATTTATCCTATCCTTATGTAGACGTAAAAAATGTGCTTAAAGATGCTGCATCAACTTTGGGAGAGGAAACGGAAATGGAAAATCTCAAGCATGATTCAAGCACAACTGCGAAGTCAACTCCTCAGGGCACGAAATCACGGAAAAGAGGGTCGAGGAAGCCTTTAAAGGGGCATCACGTGGTGAATAAAGGAGACAATATTGATGCATGCTCAACTGAATTGTTAAATGAACTCCGTTCCTCTGCACTTGACTGTTGTTACCTCAACAAGAGTAAATATTCTGATACACTGAAGAGATTTTATTGTAGTTACAGAATATTTTCTTTTTTAGACGTTGATATTGTGAATCAGCAAGTATCGGAGAGTAAAAAGAAACGAATTGGAGGGGTGAAAGAATCTGAGAAACAAAAAGTCAACCCTGAAAGTGGTGGTAAGTTGCTAGCGAAAGGAGATGTCACGCGTAAGAGGGCTAAGAAAAAGAAAGAAGAAGTGAAATCAGAAGGTGTGGAGTCTATACGTGATTCTTTTGTCACAGGCGTAAATATTACTCTTAATAATCCGTCTGTGATCAGCTTCCAGCAGACTTGCTCTGACTTGCCGAAAAGTCAAACATCTCCCGAGAAGAGAAACGAGGGAGCAACTCAAGGGCTTCCTCCAGATTTGAATGGAAACCAGTCGATCTATTCAGTTGAGAAACCTTTAATGGAAGGAGTAGTTTCTCCAAATATAAATGTTAGTACTGACAAGATAAAGGTTTTTGCTTCCATTCCATCATTGGAGAATATTCCGCAATCGAAGAATGGGGTTGGAGTAAATGGAACTGGTCAAATTTGGAGCACGGAATCTATATCTAAAGAATCGGGGTCCAATATGATAAATTTTGGGCAGGACTCATCTGTCCAGAACTCGGTTCATATAGGGCTTTCGCCTTCTATTGGTAAACCTGAGCGCAAAAAAAGAAAGAGAAAAGAAATGACTTGTGAAATCCCTTCGGTTAATATTCCAGATTTAAATGGAAACGTTTCACCCGGGGAAAATCTAATGTCACCCGATTCCGAAGGTAAACCGCAACTAAAGAGGATGAGAAATAAATCAAACACTGATAAAATAAACAAAGTTGTAGAAGATCTAGGTGGTGGTCTTATCTTGAACTTTGCTCCCGATATCCCTCTACCTCCTAAAGAAACGTTGATTTCGACGTTTTCAAGATTCGGGTTGCTGAAAGAAACACAAATCCAAATCCTAAACGATTCAAGTGCAGAAATTCTTTATCAAAGGAGCTCCGATGCTAGATTTGCTTTCCGGAGTTTGGAGAAAAGCAACCCCTTTGGAGAATCACTCGCGAGTTTCAACCTCAATGGTGTGCCAGTAGTTCCTCCGAGGATAAAAAAGAAACGAAAATATTCGCAGGTACCGCAGACCTTTGTGCCTGTGGATGCAAGCAAGAATGTGGCAAAACCAGCTCCGGATCTTGCATCCATTAGGCAGAACGTGGAGATGATGAAATCGACTTTGGAGAAAGCGGGTGCCAGTCTTTCGCCTGAGATGAGAACCAAGCTGGAGAACGAGATTCAAGGTTTTCTGAATAAAATCGGGAATGTTGCCGGCTCGTCCTCTTCGTCTTAGGTTGTAGTAAAACAATGAAGTGTCCTTGTAGTATTATGGCTTTTGATCAGACTCCTTGATCTTCTTTCATTGCAGTGTTGGTAGATTATTTATGAACCTGGTTCTTTTGAACTTCAGAATTTCCATATTTTGGTTGTTTTGGTGGGACTATATATATATATTTATATGCTTACTATTAATTCTGTTCCTATTTGGATTGAATATCAAGGACATGTGGTTTTGTTTTGTAGGCTACAAAATACTTTCTCCATCCCATGATTTCTTAATTATACTTACTGCAGTCAACCAGCAGCTTAAATAAGTTTTAAATTTTATGATAATAGGAGTAGATAATTTTTTATAATAGGAAGTAAATGATACTGAACTCATGGTGTAATATTTATAGAAAAGGGGAATAAAGTTGTTATAAGATGATACATAGAAAAATACATTCCATTTATTATTATGTGATTGGATAATATTTCTAAAATAGCGACCTATATATAATGATATCTATAACTTCTAAAATAAACTCATAACTGCTAAAGTTAAACATCTAAAGTAATGAGTCATTACTAAATTCTTAACTGCTGAAATCGATCACCAGCTGAATTTATCAAACAAAAGAAGAAATGAGAAATCAGTATATATGTAAAGATGTAAGTACGAGAAGGTACCAAACTAATTAAGCACGCCAAAAACATACTTTTTTACATTAAATAAAATAAAGTCAGAGCACAACAAATCTTCCTCAAAGTAACACCAAATCCATTAGCATCTTTGAATTTTCTCTTTAACATTGTTAAATAATAATTATACTCCACTAAATAATTAGGAGTATATAATAAATACACGCCACTATATATGATATTATAAATTATTAATCAAGATGGGAGAAATTAATAAAAGTTAAAAAAACTTAATTAATCATAGATTCGAAATTAATATTCAATACTTGTACAATATCCCATTCAGACTTTACTAGATCGATGTGCCAATTAAAAAAGGGAAATTAAAACCCTTCATAGAGCTAGGGAATTAATATATAACACATGATAAGCCAAAAAAAAAAAAAACTTACAGGATAATAAATGATCTATCCTAAGATGAGAAAACACCGATGGAATTCGAATTACATATTAAATAAAATAAAATAGGTAAGTAATTAACCACTAAATACAATTAACTAAACTAATGGATTTGTTGCGGAAGATCCATATCCATTCATCAACCCGGTCCATGATCCAAGCCCACCAAAATTATAACCAAATGAATCTTTTCCAGCATTAGAGTTACAAGCCTGTTGTTGTTGTTGTTGTAGTTGTTGTTGTTCATGCCATTGATCAATTGACAAATTAACCCCTGAATTTGGTTTGACATCCAAATGGGAATGATTTTCATCATATGGCACCATCATCCTCTGACAACTTTCAAGAATATTATTACTATTAGCAGAATTGGTCCCATGTTCAAAAGAAGTAGACATCATCCCAAATTGAGAACAAATACCACCATGATTATAATTAAAACTATTATTATTATTATAATTATAATTATGTCCCCCCATTAATCCACCAAAATAAATCTCATGAGTACCATTGTAAGTGTTATTATTAGTCTCATCATGAATTGGTGTGTGGAAATCAAATTGATTATAATTAGGTATTGGGGAAGTCGACATTAATATCCCACTGCTAGTGTTGCTATGTGGGAGAGGAGATGGAGATGGAGATGAAGTTGATGATGATTCATGATTTGATTGTTTCTTGGAAACTTGTTTTTTATTTTTCCGACAGCCGCCTCCGACTGGGATGTTGCGGAGGGTGCCGCCTTTAGTCCAGTAACGACGACATGTTTTGCAAAAGTACCTGATATATATATAAATGAAAGTGAAATTACTGATAATTAAGAAAAGATATATATAGATATAGATAGTATATGTGTACGTAGGTACCTAGGCTGAGAGAGGCTGTAATTGTTGTAGTAACAGAATTTGGTGTGGGTGGATTCACATCGAGGGCATTTGAGGGATTGGTCGTGTGGGGGCCTTAGCCTCCTTTCCATTAGGGGTGGTCTTGAACAAGTGAGCATGTCTTCACCTGCAGATGGTGATGTGATTGGAGAAGAAGAAGAATGCTCCAAAATTAATCCTCCTATATTATCCGACCCGGCCTGCTGTAGCTCATCATCATCATGTACCTGCTGCTGCTCATTATAAATTAATTGAAAAAAGTATATATTATCATACATATGCATGTGCATGTAATATCTATATATATATACCTGCTGCATCCAGTCAGATGAGTAGTCCATGCAAACTTGAAGAGAAGTAATGCCCATTTATTTAATTCACTCAAAACTCAAACAAAACAAAACACGCGCGTACACTATGTATTATATTGTATAGTATATAAATGAAGAACTAGCTACTACTGTTTGTATTACGTGAAATTAAGTAATGATAAGTAGAAAATGAAATTAAAGATATGATGATTGTTTTGTTTGTTTTGTAGGTAGAAGAAGAAGAATAAGAAGATTGATGAAGGAGTGAGTGAGTGAGTGAGTGAATGAAGAAGTTTGGTTGTGAATAAGAAGGAACATAAAGTGATCGATCCAACGGCTGAGATAACATACAGCAGATTTGGGGCTGTGTCTGACGTGACAGTACTAGTGCTGCTTGAGAATTTCTTGGGCCGAGATAAAGATAAATAAATAAATACTAAGTTCTAGTGTAGTAGTCAGTCTTCCCTAGTATTTCTCTCTAAAACCGAAAGCAAAATTTGGGGCCCAATCCAATCTTCTAATCTGTTGGGTGGGTCCACTCATTCTCTCCTCGCAAGCAAAGTATTATTCCCTCCTTCTATTTCTACTTCTATTTCTAATTGTAACGTACGTGTCTCATTCTCTTCTCCTCAATTAGTTCAAAAAATGATGGAACAATCAAAATAGCCTCTACCTAGGTAGCTTATGTAATTCTGTTCTGCACAAAATATGATGATTAACTCTTAATTTCATTTCATATCAAACTAGCTACTAGATCAAACTCACTCATCTAAACACATAATTGAATTGTTTTTCTTCTCTTTTTAAAGTTGTTTTAATATAATATTTTTAATAAACTTAGAATTAGAATCACGAGTTACAAATTGATATTGATGTAGTCAATCATAAATAGATAACTAGACTTTGTTTGTCCACATTCGTTAATCTTCTTGGCTGCTACGTGTGAAATGATGATCAATATTAATTAATGTCGGATGACTTCTGACATGTTGTCGCCAATTTGCTGGTTTCACACATTAATCTTTCAAACACAATTATTATTATAATAGTATAATCCCAAATAATGTTTCTTCACATTCGTTTCTAGTTTTTCTAGCTATTTTTATACAAAAAAATTACATTACTATATCAATATCATTAATTCACATATCAAAAATTTATTTTTACAAAAGAAATAACTATAACTAAAGTGACCAACTAGAACATTTTAGTACTGGGCCTCAGGTTGACCGACGGACTAGATCTCAATAGCAACACTCAGTTCCAATGTGTGATTTTTTTTATTTTTGGTGTAAGAGGAAATTAGTTTAATTTAGCTCACTTCCATTTCGATTTTTCATTACTAAGATATGGATGCACTTTGTTTAAGCGGACAATACCTAGCTACCTAGGGAAATTAAGATGTATGAATTTATATTCTAATTTTAGTCAAGTAAGTGTAGTGTGAGTCAAACTAGATGATCTTCTTTGGTAAGAATTACGTACTACCTTATTTATTTCGGATTTACAAGAGTATTTATTTATGTTTTAAATTTGATTTAATAAATAAATTCCTTTCAAGATATATACGCCATGCATATAATATGATATCTTTTTAATTAAGTGAAAATTTGAATTTGGATTTAAAACTATTCAAGGCTAATTTAGATGAATCAATTGTTGACATGTCTCCATTAGAACATTCATATTATAAATATTACATGGAAGAAATGTCCTAAAAAAATGGATGAAATATATATTGCATCATTAAACCGATCGAGCAGAACAGTGAGCTAGAATTTTGGAACTTTAAAATCTTGCATCATCTAACGTAGCTGGCTATAATATAATGATCTAATAACGTGTAGTCTGGCTTTTAGGAAGGACGGGTAGGCTAGCTTATAATTGCATTGGATACTTGGAGCTTTTAGTACTACTAGTATATAATGCACTAATCAAGTGCCACAAAAAAGTGAAACATTATTCCGCAGTTTCTTTCAATTTTTTTTTTTTTTTTTACTCTCCAATTGATAAGTTGAAAGTTCAATTTACCCTATATATTTGAAATATAGAAATAAACACATTATCCCCTTGTGAAAATTTTCAATGTTCGGTTGGTATGTGTTCATTGAAAAATGTAGTTTACATGTCCGAAATAAAAAATATTTGCGTAGAAAGATAAAATTACCCTTCTTGCACATATAAGATAACACTATGGGATAATAAGGTCTAAGTCAATGATATATGTATAGACGATGACAATTTTGTCATTATATAGTTTTTGGAGGTTTAAAAATAAGAGAAAGACGATTAGATCTAGAGTCTTTTATAAAAATATAGATAGGTAAGAATGATTTTATTTTTTATTGTATCGATCGCGGATGGGTAAATTGAATTCATTACATATATTATATATTAAATTGCCATTAATTCCTTAATATCATATATCATGCTATCATTATTTAAAATATCACCTTTTTTTTTTTTTAACTTTTAGACAATGATCAAAGTGAAGTTTTCAAAATGTAATTTTCTCTTTAAGTCTATAAAAATTCATTTTTAATTTTTATTCGAGATCTTAAGGCAGTGGCAGTTGCTTTAAACTTGCTATCCTGCGGTATTGACAAACAAAAAGCACGAATTTTGAAATTTAAATAGATTCCTAGTGTCGAATTAGCTAGTTAGCTAGGAATATCATATCATGATACACAAAGCAATCTTGACAATGAAGCTATATATATATATTTCAAAACGATTCTTATTTAATTTTGAGCTCCTTTTTTTCTGTTTCTTTTATTTGATTCAAAAAACAATAAGATGAAAAAGTTTTTTGTTTTTACTTAAATCTTTGAATCGGAAATAAATTGTGCTACCTTTCTTCTCGTGCAAGGCTGTTCTTGCATACCAGGCAAGAAAAGAGAACGATTTGCACTCAAAACAAGAAGATATATATAAATGGAACCATTTTTTGGCATGTGCCCAATATTTTTTGTACGTGTCTGGATACATGCAGTTTTTTTTTCCAATTATTATGGAAATTCTAGCAGTAGTTAACAAAATTGACATATGTCGATCGAATCGCTAAGAGTATAGTGCATTGTGTGTAGTATCTAATTTCTCATGATACATTAATTTTTCTTCAAAATTTATTTAATTGTTTGTTTTCTTCTATGACAAATAACGGGATGAAAAAAGAGTCGTCCCATTTTTTTTTTATTTTTTTTCGAAAAAACTTAACACTATAATTTCTTAATTTAGATTAAAACAATAGAGTAAACACGTACATTTTTCTTTACTTCTTCTTTTGTTTGCTTAGATCATGAAATTTCACATTAATTCTAGAAAATGATGAAAAACATATTACAGTTAATTAATCTATGATAATGATTAGATATACTAGCTATTCCCATTTTAGGACAGTTCAAATATAAGGTCATGTATGTATCTTAATTATATTTATATGGACTTCTTGTTTTCAGTATCATCTCACGTAAATTAATTACGTAATATAGTTAACTCTAAACACACTAGGTCTAAGATGTAAAGATAGCCAAGAAATTGCCTGTGTCAAACTAAAACAACCAAAAAAAACGATTAATTCATTAGAGTACGTACAATATTCAAATGTAAGGCAAGGTCACGTTTAATTAATGGATTAATACACACATAAATATATAAATGGATTAATACAAATAAAAAATAAGCAAACAATTAACATTCGCATTAACACAAAAGAATATATATTATACAAAAAAATATTCCCTCTTGGCTGGCTGTACAGGATTGAGGGTTCAATTTAAAATCCTCCATGCACTCAAAGTCTAAAGAAAACCTAGCTATAATAGAATCCAACTGTGGCCGGCCATAATAGAGGAATTAATTATCTATAAATGATTATATTATATAATTAGCTGATCACATGAGTCCAACCTAAAAATATGTGCAGTCAAAATGATTATGCTGACGTAAGCTAGCTACCTTCTTTCTTTGTAAAGTGGGCCCCTTCCCCAAATAAATACTTCTAGTACTTTCATAAGTTAAGTTGTTCACAAATTCTAATGATCCCGCGAGCGATTATGCAATTTATATATGAAACAGTATCAATTAATTAATTAGTGTGAACGTACATTCGTACAAAGACCGTACCAATAGATATTCACGATAAGTATGACTATGATTAATTACTGGTGCATTATGTCTCTAGCTCTGTGATTATATATAATTATATATATTCTACATGTAATGTAAGACTGAAGATTTAGATCAATGAATCCATACTTAGTTGAAAAATTATATAAAACGGATATGTTGATCGTATGGATCGATGCTGAAGAATTATCAAATGAATACATGGGACTACTCCTAAAAATACCCACTAAATCGTATTGTTTACAATATGTAGGGTAATTCTTATTCAAATCGAGTTTGATCACATTTATTCAATCATTAAATAAGTGTAATATATTTGTTTAATGATTGAAGAATATTTTTTAACCATAAGGTAAATATAATATACTTGTACTGTGATTAAATGAGTGTGATCAAGTCTTAGTAGTATAACGAATAATTTTTCCTCAATTAAAAGAATTATTTAATCAGACATAAATTCTCACATCCGTATATCCACTCTCAATTAGTCAAGGTTGAACAAACTCATATACCATGACATCGTGATGATGCAGGAGCATCCAAGACATATTTTTTTTATTAGTTTTCTTTGGTAAGTAGTTATGTTTCTTATTTCTAATTATTTAGTTTTTATTTTTGGTAATTTAGTCTATAGGAGTTACTCATTTTCCATAAGAGTCTTGTTTTCCTTAATTATTTAGGGTATATTGATTATTATGACTTTTTAAAAAGAAAAAAAAAAGATTTGTTCTCTCTAATTTTATGGGTGTTTATTTCTTATTTTCTTCGCTTCAATTTCTTTGAAGAAACTCGCGTGCTGACTTCACATCAGTTGTCACAAATTGGAACCAAAAAACACAAATTCCATTTATAAATCTCTTTCAAAATTCTAGTCAATTAGATGGTTGTCTGATGCGCATGCGCGAATTAATTGAATGCCCTAGATGTCGAGTGGGGTGTGCAAACAAACAAAATCACATTACTCACTGCATATGCACAATATAATATAAAAATGTAATGTAAAAATATTCTTTGAAAGAATTGGCGAATCTAAGAGGGTCGGTAGACATGATCTTTTATTCTGCATTTTAATTTTAGTAGTCAAATTATTTGTACTATTATAATTAGCTCATATATATATATTTGAAGATGCACGTAGTACAAGCCGACCGGCAGTCAATCATCTTGTTAATTTATTTGCCTGTGAATTAATCAGCTTAATTATAATTACTAGTACTATTCCTTTAGATGGTTTGCTCAGTTTTAATTGTTGACTTCTGTTTTGTATTTTGAGGATCAAAAATCACCCTGTAAAATTAAGTGGAATTCTGGGGTTAATGCGATTTTAATTTGATTCATTAAGAAGTGAATTAGATGCATGCTAGTGTTACTAATTAATTTGTGGAAACATGTATTTTAGTGTAAGAGTTATTCAATTGAACCATCATTAGATAGAATCAAAGATAAATGACATTAAATTTTGGAGGGAGCTTCAATCACGCCTTCGCTTAATTGAAATCTTTGTTAAAAATCAAAGGCTTAAATTAAATTGAAGCGATTCGTTTTGCTCAATTTAATTCACAACACAAGAAACATAGAAAACAATGAAGTCGTAGCATAGTTACAAAGTTGAGGTCAGGGTCGGCCCAACACTTTTAGGGGTCCTAGACAAAATTCGAATTCAGGACTCTATTTTTCACGAGAGACTATAATTTTTTTTTTCACTTTCTAAAGCAAGAAATACGATTAAATATTGTTATTCGAATTTTCCTAACACATCTTTAGTGGATATATAAAATAACAATATCCGAGTAATCTTTTTTATGATATAGCATTTCGTAAATATATTTCTATCAATTTTAACATTGAAATATTTTTTGCACTAGAAAGAGTTATTACTATAATAATATATAGTTTGATATAAAAATACGTGTTTTTAGATTATGAGATCAATCAACAAATATAATACTTTTATAATTATGTAAGGAAAGGGGGTCCACAATTTTGTCATAATGGGTTGATATTTAGAGCTTAAATTCAAATCAAATTACTAGATATTCTAATTAAATTCGATAAATAAAAGTTTGTTTAAGTTATTTGTTATGCATATCGAATCAAGCTTTAACAACAATTTCTGTGTAATAGCTTTTGAAACTTGACTCGAGCTCGACTCTATAAACTAAAAATTGACTAAATACATATAAATATATTAAGTTATTTCAGCTCGTGCCAATTAAAGCTCTTCCGAACTCTCTTCATATAGATACCGAATTTTAAACATGATCTCAAATTTGACAAAAAATAATCAAATCAATGTGTTGGTCGATTCGACTTATTTACATCAATTTTGGTCCTGCGCAATTTCATCTATGCATAAAAATATATATATAATTTCTTAACATAAAAAAATTTACACAAATAATAAAAAAAATTGGGGCCGCTTTGTAGCGGGGGCCCTATGCGGGCACCTTAGTTGCCTAGGCCTAAGACCGGCACTGGCTAAAGTCCCATGACGTAGAGGTCTTGAGTTCAATTCACGCTAGTATGGATTTTCTTCTAATTTTGTATTTGTATTGTTGCTAGTTATTCTTTGATTTGATTGATTATGATGTAATGATGATGTATTATTGGATAAATTATGATGTAATAATGATGTATCTCGGGAAGGTTCAATGTAATATGATTATATACATGAATATCGTACATTCATAATATATATTTTCTTTTTAATGAATTTGATATTTTCCTAGATACATAAAATTATAAATCCATTTTATACATAACTAATAAAAACTATGTTTAAAATTTCGAAATCTTCTTTCAACGGCAGCAAATGAATAGTAAATGATTTTATGTTTTAATAATTCTTTTAGTGATGTCATGCTATTATTTCATCTAATTTATTATTTGAAAAAATAGATTATATATTAACAACAAAAGTACTTCCAAATATAGTAAGAA
Source organism: Penstemon newberryi var. newberryi (assembly GCA_030819805.1). NCBI lineage: Eukaryota > Viridiplantae > Streptophyta > Magnoliopsida > Lamiales > Plantaginaceae > Penstemon > Penstemon newberryi. The sequence goes on from JAUALY010000008.1 coordinate 4,521,398, forward strand.
AACATTGGGACATATATAATTTGAAGCAAGTAAGAGTATCATTTATTACTTATAATCTAATCAAGATTCTTCCATTTTATTTTTTATTTGATGTATACCAGATCCGGGAAGTTTTTTGTCTTTTCAAAATAAAATAAAACATAACATAACAAAAATTTAGGACCAGGTCCAGGGTTTTGACATGGCCCGGGTTGGGTCTGGACCGGGCCCCTTGACAGGCCTAGTATAAGAAATGGTAATGCTAAGATCAAATCAATCCCAGTACTTACATATTTGATATTTGTATTTCTATCAATAAATATGTTCCCACAAGATCATATCATCATACTGACATAAATTGGTTGTATATTTTCGAATTTCAGCTGTCATTAACTGAAAATTTAAAGAAAAAACTTACAAAACATGACAATATTTAATTATCAATTTCTTGAAATTGACATGCCATATGCATCATATATATATATATATACATATAATACACCATGAACAACAAACTATTAATCTCCAGAAGCTTAAGCAGATAGAATTTGCTTATGATACAAGGAACATTTATAACATCAAAAAAAAAAAAAAAAAAAAATTAATACAACAATGTATCAGATTTTCACTAGAGTCAACCAGTCACCATACAATTCAGTAAATCCTTCAAACAACCGAATGAAATAAATAACTAAACTTGTCTACAAAGATTATTTATTTTTCTTACTTTGGTTGCTTAAAGACTCTTTAAGTAGTAACCCAAAGTAAGAAAAATACATTGTCTGAATAAAGAAGCAAAAATTGAGATTCATTAAACAAGCATATAGAGCTAGAGAAAATGTTTGTTGCTTCTTAATTACGTCGGTTGTTTGGCCAATGTAAAAGCTGCATCTGTCAACGACCACCATTTCCCGCCTTTCATATAGAACCCAAGCTTTTCAACTGATGAATGTATAAACTTGACAGGGGCAAGAACCATGACAACCAAAATTTGCCCGTAAATAATTATATCGTAAGTAGAACATGTTTGGTAACAAATGGTTTAGATTTTATTTCTTTTCGGCTATGAAAAAAGATGTTACAAAATTACAGTTACTGCCTAATGACAGTCCATATGACTAAATCATCACACATATAAGCAAATTTAAATAAAGTAACATTGTCGGAAAAAAAGTCAATTGCTATCGTCTACAACTTGACCATTTAAAAACAGATTATCCCTTCTCATCGGAACCCCTGTCGGTTCCACATTGGACCCTCTATATGTCAACTCCGAAGTTGTCCTAAAACGAGAGTCAACAGGAGCAGGTCTAGAACGTGTTGGAGAGACATACCTTCTAGGAGGACCTCTCAAACCTCCGCCTCTTAGATCCATAATTTCGGAATTTCTAGAAGAATCCGTAAAAGCTCTTTCACCTGCTCCCGACCCCAACGGAGCTCCACTTGTGGATCCAGATGCAGAAGAAGTGAATGGATCATCAGGGCCCCAAGAAGTAAGCGCCTCTTTTTTATTCGCGAAAAAATGCCACGCTCCAAAGAGGAAAAGAATGAAAAAAAGAACGGGGCTCGTCCACAAGATGCTATTGAACTCGTTTTTGAAAACGGGAAGGTTAGAACGGTACATTGCCACGTACCCATTTCCGAGACTAATGATAACAAGCTTTTCGTAATCACTAGTTATTAACGGTATCGCCATTCTCGATTCATCGTTTAAATCAACCACTTGCTGATTTAGAAACGATGATATGATCTCATCAAGGCCAGCCGAGAACAAAAGCCTAAGTCCACCGGCCCTTACATATTGCTGAGATGATACGTTATAAATAAGAACCTTTTCCATATTGGCGATTAGTAAATAGCCTTTAATAGCTTGTAAGGCCAGAGGCTCATCGAGTTCTAGACTCCTCTTTGACCTAACCCGACATTTGAAGTTCATTGCATCACCCAACAACAAAGTGTGTATCAAATCACCTTCCGATGTGTACCCGTATGCCTTTGACCTGTCCATAGCGTCAAACACGTAATTTTTCGCGAAAGAATTGTTCAAACCTTCGCACTCGGACTCCTTTAATTTCATTGTCCTCAAATCCAAAGAACCAGCACCAGTCTCCGTAAGAAACATAAGCCTTTGCTTTAAGAACACAATTGGGCGTCTACTTGGAGTAGCGGTTCCGTAAATGGTCCCATCCTCTTTAAAAACGATAATTTTTCCATCACCACTCGTCGCCAAAATGTACCTTTTCCTACCCACATGGTGGACTTCTAATATGTTAATTCGAGCCCCACCTCCTTCAAATTTCCCGATTCTCTCCACGTGGAGAAAACTCCAATCCTCACCATTAACTTCCTCCCAAACTCGGTGAATTACAATAACGCCATTCTCGTGTCCAGTGACAATCAAGCTCTCATTTTTGTAAGGCAACAAGAAAGAAATTATAGCTGTAATAGGCGACAAATCATCCGTGTCTACCTCAACGGAAACATCCCCACTCCTCAAAAACACGTATAATTTACCCTTATCGTCCCCAACGGCGAAATACTTACTAAACCCCTCGACATCCCTATAAGGTAAAACGTTAATGCAAGTAGGAGTGGAGCTCAATTTCACAGCTGACACAAACTGAAACCTCTCGGACCAAAATGCGTTATACTTGGTCACTAATACCGCCCCTGCCCTTGCCCCCGCCCTCGATTCCTCTTCGGGCAAGATTTCGTCTTTACTTTGCGACCCCTCTTCTTCTTTAGTTTTCTCAACTACCCTTGTTTCGTGATTAGGTTTTGATAAAGGTAAGGACTTTACTTCTAAAGGGGTTTCAGGGAATTTGGATTCTAACCTAGAAACAAGTTCAGTGAGGTTTTTTACTAATTCTTGTAGTATTTCCAATTGGAGCTGCTGTTTTGAGAAAACAGCATCTGGGATTTTACTATTACATTCAAGAAATTTACTATTTTTATCATCCGTTTCGACTATTGAGTTCGGTTTCGAAGATGGGTTTATGTCGGATGCAAGAACAAGACAACTAAAACGTGGGAAATACAACAAAACTGAAATAATGAAAAGAGTAGTGAATACCGTAAAAAACTTGCCTTTTTTGCGAGAAATGGCCATTCAATTGGGAGAAATGGATGTTACTGTTACTTGAAGCTAATAAGTTTTGAAGGTGAGATCTGAAGAATGGATAGCTGGGGGGTGTTTTGTAATTTTTCGGAAAACTGTGGGGGTATAACGTTGAAATGTCAGTTCGATTGAGGTTAGAAAAGGGAATTTACTTTTGAAGCCGAAAACAAGGGCGGCTACTGCTAGAGGATTTTGTCTTATAAAATGAGACAGTTTTTACCAACAGTCAACGGGGGTCTTTCTTGAAAAATGTTTTTCTTACTGCCTAACTATGAAATATTTACCACTCTCAAGATAATATTTTTTTTATACGTAATAAGTGAGAAACGATATTGATACAAGAATAAGCATTTGATATGGAGTTAAAAGAGTCAAATACATATAAGACCGTGTATTTTTAACAAGAATTGTTAAAATTGGTTGAATTGATAGATACCGTTTTACCATCATTTTTAAATTTTTGATCACCTAGGATTTTCGAAAATGAAAGCGGCATTTAGACAAATGTGATATATGTTTAAAAAATTGGTGTATTTTTGTAATTTCTTTAATTACATGAAAAACGATGGTTTAAAGTCAACACAAACAGGAGTATTTCAAAGAAGTGTGGCTGTCGGAGGAATGATTGGGGATGAGAAGAGCAATTGAGTCGTAGATTTTCTCGTAACTGCGGCGGAGCTCATGGCAACAAGGGAAGGATTAAGTGTCTGGCTTGAAAAGAAGCTTCAAAGGATTCGATTGAAATGTATTCAGAAGTGGTCCTAAAGCTAGAGGCAAACATTGTAGAAGGCTCCTCACAAAGTTGTGGGGGAGCAAGATGATCTATTCGTGTCAACGCTTGCACGGATCGGATACTTTGTTGACGATGAAGATGGATCATAGCGACATGAGAGGAGCACACATTTGTTACTCCTCCATTTTTGTCTTTGTTGAAAGGGATATTTAGTAGTTTTTACTTGGGACCTTTCGTAATAAGATAAATAAAATGATATGCAAGTACAAAACTTGCTTGACTAAAAACCTTCACATTTCTAAATTTCTTACTAGAATTGAACTAAAATGAATGATGATAAGATTTTTGAATTAGTCACATAGCTGAGATACACAAAATTCTTCTTGGATTCTCAAGGTTGAAATAAGATTCATATAAACAAATATCATAATATCAATTTATTTAGAAAAATAAAATTCTTTGGTAATGAGCTAACCAGGCATGTACATACATAGCATGTGCATCCTTTATTTTGCACTATATTGATAACATTGTTTTCATTTGATTAAATTAATAAAAAATACTGAAGTTGTGGGTTGTATCAAATGGTCACGTGATCTTGAGAAACTTGTCGAAAACAAAAATGATATAAAAACTTATCAAACATGAATCCTTCATCTAAAATCTAACCAACATCCAAGTACCGACATGCATGTACCATAATAGATTCAAAAATCCAATTGAAATCCAAACCAACGTGAACTTTGATATGGAGCTTAACAGTTCGGATTCCAGGTACGAATCCGACCATTGACAATCCTACTACCTCTTTTAAGTATATAATTCTAGTGATCAAATTGCAATCTTCCATCAAGTTAAATAACAGACAACTGAAAAAGAGAGCCCCAGAATATATATAAATGGCTAAATTTCACAACTTCAACCAAGATTTAGAGCAATAAGAAAACACATTAAACCTACTTCAAATACCACAAACAGGAACGTACGTAAACTGAACCAAATGAATCGCCATATACTGTCGTATATATAAACCTGTCTAGATGTAACAATAATCAAAAAACAAAAATTCTTAAATAAAAAGAATGACACCAAAGATTACATAAAGATGCATATTCACCGACTGATTAATAACCATTTGCTAGTTTTTTCTCAAAATGAACAAGGATACAATGTCTTAGTTAATTAGCCAGTTCTTTCTAAGCCTCTATGCCTAGGATATCTATAACATGAAGGAGTCTTTCTCACTCTCTAGTAGAGAGAAAACGGCTAGATATTATACCTCATGCATGCAACTTTTTGCAGTTTCTAACAATGTATCATCAAAAGTATTGAGTTGTTTTTTTAAAAACCAAATGGTGATTTTCTCCGGCTCCCTCCTTCACCATATTGGTCATTCCATTTCCTCAGCTCATTCATGCTACCTGCATCGTATGCAACTGATGGTCCCACCTGCACATTGTTATAAAATGCAATAACACATTCAAGAAAGCAAAGCCACATTAATCTCAACTTCGTTCAGCTAAAAAACAACATGAAATTCTTTGCAACCAAGATAAGAATTTACCTTGGTTTTAGAATGAATAAAATCATCCAATTTAAGTGGTCTTAACCCTGGAACTCTGTCAATTCCGTCATCCTGAAAGGAAAACGTCAATAGTGAAGGAAAAACAATCAACTGCAAACTACACAATCTTGATATGTAGATTTTACCTTGTTTTCTTCTTCTATTAATTCTTGGACGGGTCTATATGCGGCAGCAATGCAAAGGTTCTGCGCAAGAAAGTTCACAAAAGAGTATGACATGAGTAGAAATCATTCTATTCAAGCCGGCATAAAATTTTAAATTACCTTTAGATCACTCCCTGAATAACCATCGGTATCATTTGCAAGTTGTTCAAAAGAAAACCCAGATACCAGATTTTCTCGAGCTAGGATTATCTTGAGTATTTTCAGACGATTTTCAGCATCTGGTAGGTCCACGTAAATCCTAAAAGCAACCAAACATATTTTGTCAGAGTCGCAGCCCACAATTGAAATTTCTTTTAGTAAAGTATGGTTAGTTAGCAGTATAGAAAATTTGTTAAATAACATATAGGACAAAATTGATTACCAATGGAAGTATACCTTCTCGGTAAGCGACGAATGACAGCATCATCAAGGTCAAAAGGCCTGTTTGTGGCTCCGAGGATAAGTATTCTCTGGCTGTCTTTTGACCTCAAACCATCCCAAGCTGCCATAAACTCATTTCGCATTCTTCTAGTTGCCTCATGTTCGGAAGAACCACCACGAGCTCCAAGCAAGCTGTCAACCTGCACCCACAGGCAAGGTGTTACAGAGAAAATATCTAAAGAAACATCGACAGACTTTCGAATTTAAAAACATATTATGAAGTAACTATATTCAATTGAGCTTACACATCTCTATAGTTGACCCATTTTCAGACAAATATCCCAAATTTACCTTTAAATGAAATTATACTATCAATGTATCAAAGCCTCAACGAAAGAGTACAGACTATCACCATTTGTATTTACAGATGCGCAATAAATTAGCATATATTATTCATATTGCATGCATTCAAGAACACAGACCATAAGCATAAATCACGGAGCATGTCTCACCTCATCGACAAAAATAATCACTGGAGCCAGCTTGCTAGCAAAGGAGAAGAGTGACCTTGTAAGTTTTTCAGCATCTCCAAACCACTGCATGAGAAACAAGAAAATATATAGACATTGTTAGAACTGATCAGCGAAGGTATAATATCAGAACTTGTTCACACACTAAGGACTATAGTTGAGTAACCTTTGAACTAGAAATACAAAAAAAAAGCAATGAACAAGAACTACTTACTTTGATCGCTTTTACTTGTTGCAAGACAAAATATCTATATTTCAGAAGGTACATACATAACCAGTTAGAGGTTATTTCATACCAGCTCAGCAGATACATGGACTCGATCATTATTAAGGACGTCTTTGGAACATAGAATTTATATTAGATTGCTATTTGGTCATCTAAAAGGGAAAAAAACAGGTGAATATTGATAGTTTTCCCTTATAGTATGCCAGAAGCATCAATTAATACGTTGCTAAAAAAAGTATCCAGTCCAACTTTCCAAACAATAATAATACGAAATTAATTATTGAAGATACATGTCCTACGCGTTATGATGATTATTTGCTTAATGAGTAACAATCAACTACTCTTTGCAAGCAGAGCCTAATCTTTATCAAAAGAAATCTACATGACAAAAAGTTCCAAATTTCCAAGGTCATAATAACAAATAGTCCATTACCTTAGATGTAAGGGTTGAACCAGTAACGCTGATGAAGTTAGCCCCAGCTTCTGTTGCAAGCGCCTTCGCAAGAAGCGTTTTTCCAGTTCCAGGAGGCCCAAAAAGTAATATACCTTTGCAAGGCTGATAAAACAAATATAGATGGTTCACTAATTGAAAGGGCCACAAATTGGAAAAACTGCAGAATGTGTATGACATAAGTCACCTGCAACAAATTTCCATGGGAGAAAAGTTCAGGCCTCTGCATGGGGAGAATCACAAGTTCATTCAAAGACTTCTTCACATCCTCAAGGGCACCAACATCATCAAACCTCACACCAATCTCACCTGGAGGAACTACTGCTGAGACGAAGTTTTTCTCATACTCATCCTTAGCAAGATTCTGCAACATATTTTTCTTTCTTCAGCACAATGAGATAAGACATAAAAGTGTGACCTTTAATTACAGGAGCAGAAATAACCTTCAAATCATGTGAAGGCTTCTTCGACCCTGTTTCCTGTTCCTTTAACCTTGAAATTGCAAGTTCAAGACTACAATGACAAAGGACAGCAATCAATTTGAAGAAGATAAAAGCTGATTATTAGATAACCACAAGCTCAAAGATTTTTACCTGTCACGAGGCAATTGCAATCGAGCTCCCTTAACCGAAGGAATGAGGCAAGAGGAAAGGTAATGATTTTTGGCCCAGCCGACAAGCTTCTCCGCTTCTGTTACCCACAAACAAAGAGGAGGTGTATATATTCATGGAAATTGGAATAAAAGGAGAACTGAAATTTCTGAAAAGTTAATATCCTTCAATAGTATTTAATATAGAAACTACATTATTGACTGCATTCTCATTTATATCACAGCTTCCCAAGTTAATCGACTTCATTCTAGACAGCTATTGTAATGCCAACAATTTCCATTTTCTAGCTACTCTACCAGTTAATCAGTTTCAATCTTGCCCCAAGAGTAGCAGGCACAACAAGTACCCAAGGAATAAAAACCTCACTCAGACATCACCATATACGAGAAGCTTTTACTATTTAGCCACTGTAAAGAAGATACAGGTTCCAATCAAATTGACATGATCTTTTAATCAAATAATGGCTTGCATGAATTGTTATATTTCTTTTCCTTTTTTTTTGCATATTTTATGTATATTTAAACATGGTTGTAGAAAAATAATTAGAACTCTTACTCTGTTTTGTCAATATTAGACCATCAGTATTTACATGCAACAAGTCCAAGCATGATAAGCCATGCATTTCTAGAACCTGAAATGAAGAAATAGCTTTAGGTTTAGGCTTTGTCCATCAAAAGTAATGCATCCCCCAAAACATAACAAATTCACCATATGAGTAAGAAGATACTGGTTTGTCAGCAAATGTTTATGAATCAAATTAAAAACAAACAATAACACCACCATGACACCAACAAAATTCTGATAAGATTTACCTTGTGCATCTCGTATAAGTTGCTTCGCGATAGCACTATTTTCCTGTCTTCTTCAATCTGTTTATTGAATATCCTAAGGAGATCCTCCTCCTGCAAACAACAAGTAATATAATAAAGCAGCTTCGTTCTACCAAATTATTTCATAATCTTGTCGTAGTAATATATAAAAGTCAAATGAGGAGAAATCCAATAATAAATTATTAAACATTTGCAGGGGAGAAATCTTAAGGATCTATCATTTTTCACAATTCCTCTGCAAATCAAAATGAGGTACTTTTCGGAGTACTAAAAAAGTACATCTAGCATATAACAGAAACATAAAATGTTAACCTGTAATCCTTGATTTTTTTCAAAATATGAGGTGATAGATGAATGATTACCTCCGGAGGGGATAGAGACAGCACATTGGTGAACAGCTTGCATATTTCATCATTTCCAGATTGTTTTGTGGCTTTTAAGCCCTCTGTTAGTCGCCTTAAAGGAAGAGGCTGAAAAAGGAAACACCTCATATTTTAACAAGAACATTCTAATCCTATGCCAAAGCAATACATTATTTGACTCATTGAGCCACTTTACGGAGCAAGATATGTAAACTAAATAGGTTAACCACTTCAAAATTGGATATGCAGAGTTAAAGAAAATTACTAGTAGGCTTATGGCAAAGAGATTTGCAAGTTAAATCAACTCATTTGAATCTGAGTAGAACATCGCACTTATTCAGAAAGGACCAGATTTACATCACCATATATAAGCCTCAACAAGAATGGACTCTTTTTATTGAACCATCAAAATTACAGAAGAATTCTCACGAGCACAAAGATGAATTTTCACACATTACTGCAGATGTTATATTTCTAAAATAAAGGGCTATCTTTTTTCCCATCAGTGAGTATATAAGCTAAATTTTAAAGCATACACCCTTAAATGTGTGAACAAAAATTTTGAAACCGTCTGCAGAAACATACATGATACAAGTAGAAGCTTTGTTTAATAATAGTCGTTATATTGACTAACATATCAACAAAACCTAGAGGAAAGAACAACTTCTGATGAAGTAATAACATTAAAAAGTTTCAGGTCTTTAGACATTACCAACTTAGCAAGACGGCTCAAACTTGGAAGTATCATTGTCTGTTAAAAAACAAAGGAAAAGGGTTATTCATGGAAACCGGAACACCATTCATCTGCTGAGGCACAGTTAAGGTAAACTTACAAATTTATCTTTTTCTTTGGTGGACCTGGTATCCACTTTGTTTTTCCCACAAATCAAAACCACTGGTCCTGATAATCGGTCAAACATCTCTTGTAACTTGCGGACAAACTCTTTACAGTTTGACTTCAAAACAGCCCTGGACAACCACAGAGAGGAATCTGGAAAATAGACAATGACTGGCTGTTGAGACTCCAGGACCTGCAATCATTATGGGGAGAAGATTTAAGTATAAAAACAACGGAAATTCAAATACAAAGTTCGCAAAATAACTGTCCTCCCATTATCATTAACAACGAGTACCTCACAGAGCACTTCCATTGCAACATAGCAATCATGACTATGAGCATCAAGATCATGTTCAATATCCTTCACTGCAGATGACAGCAAAGGCGGGTAATGGTCAGAATTTTCTTGGAATAGTAATGCTTCTGAACCTCGAAATTAGTTACTAGTATGAGTCACTGAATACATGATTAGCAACATAAGAAACAAACTACTTTTTCACATGCTTTATTTTGACATTAGGGAAAGTGTAAAGATTTTCCTATTTTCCCTACCAAGGATTACAAATAGGTACACGAAACATCAACACAGATGAAGCATCAAACAAGAGGTTTATTGAAAGCTTATCTATAGCATCACTAGACACCAGACTAGAAACTCTGAAGTAATACCGATACTTAATGGGAAAAGCATAAAAGCTTCCTTCTTATCCTAGCTTCTACAGGAGCACCACATGGTTAGACTATGAATGCAAAATTGCAAATAATTTCCAACTGTATGCTTCTCTACCATTTCCAATAATAAGGAGAGAAGGTTGAAAAATGGAACCTTCCATCACAAAGTACAAAGACTAGATATAAGAGAAATATAAAGTATCAAATAAATCCGCATAATTCTTGCTAGTTTTGAAGTTCAACTATACCGTGAAGCCAACAAAGTGAGGGTAGTGCAGCCGGTTCTGCACTTTTCTCATCCTGTTCTCCTAAAGTAGCTCCCTTGCCACTATCCAAAATAACAGCAACTTGGTTGCCATTCACTTCATATACCTCCCCCCGTTGTCCGCTAGAAATTGTACTGCAACGGTGTATCATAGGTGAATATAACTAGTTCTTGGTCAAAATGATATTGCAAAAACAGAGAAATGCCAGAAAGTATGAGCAAATGCATAATAATGGGGAACAGAATAAGACTAGCAAATTCCAGATACAACTAACTGAACTCACCAGGATACATAATAGGAAAATACAAGGTAATATGAATACTGTCCACTTAAGAGTTGTTTTCAGTTAAAATCCTGTTGGAATACCCAAAAAGATTATTGCAATTTTAAGCACAAAAGGCACAAATCAAAAGCTCGTTTACATGCATCTGACCAACTTACCAACCCACCTGCCATGGATAACAGTATAAGCATTTGTTGGACCATCAGATGTTGTATCTTCCCCAACACAATCCTGTGATCCCCCCCCCCCCCCACCCCTTCTCAATCCCCACGACCCATTAAGAGATAGTGAGAAAAAAGAGTGAATCAAGATCCCAAATTGTTATAGTTCCCCTAGGCAGGTAGGAATATGGTCTATATTATATATTAGAAGGGATAAAAAGAAAAATAATAGGGTGATATACATAACAAGCCTTAATTTTATATCCTTAGAACCACATCTTATACAGGCCTGTCATAAACTAACTTTTCATATCAGTAACTAAATTTCACTCCTGAAAGGGATGAAATTGTTCAATGCATGAATATGCACAACATCATCGTGGCAATAAAAGCATAGTGATGCAAGTTATTTGCTTAGACCATAACAAGTGCCTCCATATCATTTTAATAGTGGACAAGGAGGATTATCATAACATGAAGGAAAAACACGGCATTAAGTGTCATGCAGTTTTCATTGAGAACAAAAATAAGAAGATTACACCATAATTACGATGGAATATATATTAAAGTTGAACAGTCCAGTTGATAGAAAGTGCTTTAGCAATAATCTGCACCAGCATATAGCATAAAATGCATTCAGACGTATGTGTACAATAGGTATCGTTCAAAATGCCAGGATGCTGCTACAAGATTAAAGAATGTTTTACCTACGAGTGTCCACATGCAGAAATCATAACAAGAGAAATAAACAAAAGGATAACTTTTGTATCAAATGAGACATGAAGATGGTACCTGTTATTCGCTTCAATGAGAACGGGCTGTCCTATGTACTTCACTGGATCCCCTGGGTAAACAGAAATAAGCGTAAATATAATCATATGAATTTGATAACTAAGAAATCTACTAATTCACATAGATGTGCAAACAAGTAACTTATTCCAAAGTCAATTCAAAATCAGTTGTGACGGAACTTGCCACATAATAGACACGTGAAATTCAGTACCATTCAACTTGAAATATAGATCAGTAGCCTCACGAGTAAATTTGGTCAAGCCAGAGGTATAGAATATCCCAGATCTCATAAACACATATTTGTGCTCTACACTGTGGCAAGTGCATTCTAGATCTTCAAAACAGGGGTTGCTGTACAATGACATAATCTACCATACGATAATTAACTTCATTTAATAGTGGATGTGAATTCCCGCTTAATAAGGTCACATTAACCTGAATACCCTATTACAATAAGAGGCAGTTTGAGAACATTAGACAGGGTTTGCTTAATAACGATGATGACAACTTTTTATCACCACCTCCTTTATGAGTATGAGGTTAAGTAGAAGTTCCCCAGCGAAATAGTTGGCTATTTCGACTAATGAAACATTGATATGAGTCTATGAAGGCAAAAGAAATATATGTGCACGCCTTCTCTTTGATTCTTATCGGGATCACAATAAACACTATAATGTTGGCCATTGTGAGTCCAAATTTAAGATTTGACAGCAGCAGAAGCATAAATTCATTACCTTTCTTTAATGGACATGTGGCTTTAACAGAATGCTCAGGAGTCTCAGAATTTGATGAAGCAGTGGAGCTACTAGATTCTCCAGAAATGATCTGCAGTACAGAAGATGTATTTAGGAGTTACAATCATCAAAATATGGATCTAGTTCCTAGCTCATTTTAAGTGCTTTCCCTACCCCTCTAAAAAGAATACCCGTGGAAACAGCTTGATTACCTAGCTCGGGTTACAAAAAATTTCAGGTCGTCGGTCTTGGAGATATTTTATATCACTCCTTATTAGTGGAGTATGTCTCAAAGAAGTTGATAGATTTCTGGAGAACATGCCTCAAAGAAGTTTTTTCTCATGCATGTGAGAGGTATACAAAAACCAGCTCTTTGAGTTACAAAGATAGAGACATGAATAGTGTTACGTAATGCTTATTCTCTTCTTCCATTCTCCTTATGGGCCAATATTACCATTCAACTCATCAATGTTATTAGCCTTAAAAGAATTGTAAGTAATATTACCTTCTCAAACTCTTCAATGTCGTGTGGGATTAGCTTCTTCAGAGCTTCAGCCGAAGCTTGAATATCAAGTTCATCGTCACTACCATCCGACCTTGCCTCATTGCTGCTGGTATATTCTTCCTCATTACTTGCATCATTTTCATCCACAACATCTGACTCTGACGTGCTTTCTTCAACTGATTCCTCATTGTCCTCGTCTGATTCATTTTCAGATGAACAGTCTTCACTAAAATCCTAAAAATTGAAAACTAGATGCTCAAAATTACAATTTCATACAAAAATTGAGGAGAGTGAGATAAAAATAAAACTTATTTTATCAGGAGTATTCTTTTATCAATAATAATCAAACTGAGCTAACAAAGTAGCAGATCAAGAATTGGAGTCACTAGGTGTTATATCTTTGGGATAGAATTTATTCAAATAAACCTGGAAAGCAAAACCAAGTTTTACTGATAGTTTTTTTTTTTTTTTAAGTCTAAGTATTGGAGCAAGCCAAATCAGAAAATTGTTGGACTGATGAGGGACAAGTCCCGTCAATTGGAGGGAAATGAAAATCCCACTTACATATGGAGCTAAGACACTGCTATGAAGCACCAACAACGGAACTTGTAAATCCCGAGCAAGTGCCCTGACCAATCTTTCTCGATACAGCTCAGTACCTTCAGACAAAGTCATATAATCAGACAAAAACTGCATGTCATTCAGCTAACATGATTATTGAAAAAAAATCTGCTCATTGGGAGAAAATTGAACAGGGTTGTCAAAAACTTACCTGGAATGCTCTGAAGCAAAATTCTCCCACTTGAAGAATTCAAACGGCCTCCATAATCTGAAGTAAACTTCTTATTTTTCATATGAGAGGCTGTACATTCCACCAGAAGATCTTTAGTGTGTTTACTGCAAGAATAATAACTTAGAGAGCCAAAAGGTAACCAACAGAAGCAAAAGCGAGTCTCGGATATGACCTACCGAATATAGTAAGGAAAAGTATCCCACGAGACCGTTATTTTTTCCCATGGAACAACCCTCCGCAAAAACTCATTTCTAAATCTTTCTCTCCTTGTTAGAAAAGGGGACTCCTTTTTCTTAGTCTCTCTAGAAAGCTTTTCATTTCTTAGCCACTCCAATTGATCTTGCTCACCAAGTCGAGCATGTGCATCGGAATTCCTAGCGCTGTCAGTTGTAATCTTTTTGTGAATCTTTTCCTTTACACAATCAGCCACATCTTTGACAGGTATACATTTATCCTCGCTTGCACTCCTCCCATCACCTTCGGAGCTATAAGATCTTAGCATACAATTACTCCAACTAATATCTGACCTCCCTAGCAATCTTGTAAACCTTTCAGAAGAATGGCCTAATGACCACGGAGACTTTGAAAGATATTTACCAAGAGAATTTTGGTTCCCAGCTCTTGATGCAGAACTCGAACATTGTCCAATCGAATACTCACGGCAACTAGAACTAAGAAAATATTTGTCACGTTGGACAATGTAATTCCATCTTTGGTTTTTAAACTTTATTTTCCTTGCATACATTGGAACTTATTAACCGGAAAGTACAGACCTGCGTCAAGAACAGAGTTTCAATTTTACTAATATTACTCATTTCACGGAAGCTGAATGGAGGATCTCAAATGCTTAACATAATTGGTCCAGAAACTATATCAAAATCTGAACGAATTTTGTTTATAACCTCAAAAAATAAAGTCCTATTCCAAGCATTAAAATGCACACATTCACAAGGTGTTTATGAGAGCCGAAGTTCAAGCAAATAACTTTCTTTTACAACCATAAGTACACTAAGCATATAATAAATGAAGCTTGAATCTTTCCAGCTAAACAAGCAAAAATAATTGCATAATCATACGAATTTCCACTTGAGATCGCCACAAGTAATAAAATTAGCTAAAAATGGCATAAAAAAATCAAAATCAACATGAACTGAACTAATATTTTTCTTTAAAACCTTTCATACTTACATCAGTTGAATACCAGACACGAACTAAGGGCATAAAGAACTATTATGAATTAGAATTCAGAAACGATGAAACTGACCTTCTGGCGATTGTTCCTTTTTATATTGTCCTGAAAGAAAAAAGAAAAGAAAAAAATAATAGCACAGACTAATTTACAGCACGAATCAATTAGAAGGACGGGCGCCAATTAAAGAGGGAGGCAATAGATAGAGAATGAAAAGTTCGTGAGTTTTCCAGCGTTTAAAGTTTTTTCTCTTTTTTTTTTTTTACTTTTCCAAATTTGCAATGAGATCTGGTGGGTTCTTTATCTCAGGATTAGGGGCAAATCTTTATTTTAAATTGGGTTATAGTATTTCATTTAGGTTGGGGTAATTTTCTTGAAGTAGTAAGAAAGAGAATTTAAAAATTCCATATTTTTGCATTTTTTGCATTTTAATTTGCATATTAATGTTAGAAATATAAATTAATAAAAAAATCCAAGCATGTTCATTCTTTATCTTGTACCATTTGTTTTCATTTTGTTAAATTAATAACAAAAAAAAAATTGAAGTTGTGATGTGGGTTGAATTTTTTTTCTTTTTTTTCTTTTTTTTCTCAATGGTTTAATCACTTGTGAGGCGGGTTGGACACATTAAGTGGGTACCTTTTTAAATGGTCACATGATTGAGAAATTTGTCGTAAACAAAAATGAAAACCTCAAACCTAAATCCTTTATCTAAAATTAAAATCTAAGCAAAATAAATTACCGGACAGATGGAAAAAATGCACCAAACCCATCTGTATTTTGGAAAACATGTGCGAAATTCCCACGTGTTTTTTTTTTTTTTTTTTTTTTTTTGCATAGAACACCTTGTGTTTTACAAACACTTGCAAGAAATCCCCTTCTATTTTATAAAAAGTTGCACAAAATCATTTTTTTGTTAAAAGTGACAGGGAGTGTATCTCACAAAAAACCCCTGTGTTTTTTTTTTTTTTTGCATAGAACCCCCTTGTATTTTATAAACACTTGCAAGGAATCTCTTTGTATATATAATATTAATTTTTTAATATTATATACAAAATTTAATTAATATAATAGATAGGTAAATAGATTAAACATGGAGAATAAAATAGTATTTAACCTAACTAACAGTGTCAACTACTTAACCGTTTAAGGGAGAGCGTGCAACATTTGAACAAATACAAGGGGGTTCTATGCCAAAAAAAATAACACAGGGGGGGTTTTGTGCAAATTTTCCAAAACACAGATGGATTTGATGCATTTTCCTCCCGGACGGACCTGTAAAAGTCCAATTGAATCCCAAACCAAAATATTAGTAAAGGTGAATTTTGATATGGAGCTTAATAGGTTCTATATTCGACCATTGACAATCCTATTACCTCTTCCAATGGATTGTTTGTAGGATTCGTAACTGGTAGGTCAAATCGACTAAAGGGGTATTTGCAAATGCTTTTGGAAACCTAAAATCATTTGCTTAAAGAAAAAGTAAAAAATAAGTATTTTTATTCAAAAGCAGGAGATGTTTATAAATACGTAAAAAAAACAGCTTTAATTATTACAAAAATGCCACCTAACATGGATCTAAAGGTTTGAATCTTAGCTCAAAGGACCCCTATATAAACAATTCTATGATCAAATTCCTATCTTCTATCAAGTTAAATTTCTCTCAGTACATTTGCCATAGATTTGAAAAGGGGCTGAAATGAAATTGTATTCAGAAAATATGGTGGAAATTAACAGTGTCACACTTCATCAAACTTCACCTAAACCATGCAAATACATCATCTTCCCTGGTTTGAAGAAATACAAGAAAATTAAATAGAGCAACAGATTATAAATGGCTAAACATCATGCTTGGGACACTATTTAGAGCAACACCAAAACACATTTAACCTCCTTAAAATATCACACACAGGAAAATAAAACTGAACCAATTGAATCGCTATATATAAGCCTGTCTAGATATAACAATGATCTGAAGTAGAAAGAATTAATGACACATAAAAACAACTGATTAATAGCCATTTGCAGGCCAGTTATTCTTGAAATGAACAAGGACAAATTACTCAATTAGATATGCTAATAATACAATTGCTAAATTAATTAAATTCTACCGTCTCTATGCCTAATGTCTATAAGAAATCAAGATCAAGGAGTCTCTATCCACTTTCTGCAAGTCATCAGTCGTCAAAAGTATTGCGTTGATATTTTTCAAAAACCAAAAGGTGATTTTCTCCGGCTTCCTCCTTCACCATATTGGTCATTCCATTTCCTCAGCTCATTCATGCTACCTGAATCATAAGCAACCGATGGTCCCACCTGCACATAGTTATACAACTCAATAAGTAAAGAGGAAGCAAATCCATATTAAAATACAACATCGTTCAGCTGAAAAGAAAGAAAAAAAAAAAAAAAACCAAGATAAGAATTTACCTTGGCTTTAGAATGAATAAAATCATCCAAACTAAGTGGTCTTAACCCTGGAACTCCGTCAAATCTGTCATTCTGTAAGAAAACAACATCAATGAACCGAGAAGGAAAAATTAAAGCAATCAACTGCTAACTACACAATCAATCTTGATATCATAGAGTTTGCCTTGTTTTTTTCTTCTTCTATTAATTCTTGGACCGGTCTATATGCTGCAGCAATACAAAGGTTCTGCGACAAGAATGTTCACCACAAAAGGGTAAGACAGATGAGTCGCAATCATTCTACCCTAAAATTGTACTACTAAATTACCTTTAAATCGCTCCCTGAATAACCATCAGTATCATTTACAAGTTGTTCAAAAGAAAACCCAGATACCAGATTTTCTCGAGCTAGGATTATCTTGAGTATTTTCAGACGATTTTCAGCATCTGGTAGGTCCACATAAATCCTAAAAGCAACCAAACAAAAATATTCGGTCAGAGTCACAGTTCACTTCTATAAAAAAATAATACAACGTAGGAGTACTAGGACAACAAAGTTGACTACCTCCTGGATAAACGACGAATGACAGCATCATCAAGGTCAAATGGCCTATTTGTGGCGCCGAGGATAAGTATTCTCTGGCTGTCTTTTGACCTCAAACCATCCCAAGCTGCCATAAACTCATTCCGCAATTTTCTAGTTGCCTCATGCTCAGAAGCATCACCACGAGCTCCCAGCAAGCTGTCAACCTAAAAAAAGGTGTACATACAGGGAAAAATATTTAAAGAAACATCGAGAAACTTAAATTAGCATATGCAAGGATTCATATCGCATGCCTTCAAGAACACATACCATAAGCATAAATAAATCATGGAGCAGGTCTCACCTCATCGACAAAAATAATCACTGGAGCCAGCTTGCTAGCAAAGGAGAAGAGCGACGCTGCAAGTTTTTCTTCATCCCCATACCACTGCATGCATGAGAAACAAGAAAAAAAATTATTTTGACATTGTAACAACTGATGAGCCAAGGTATAATAATATCAGACCTTGCTCACACACTTTAACTAGAAATACAACAAATTAAGAAGCAATGAATGAGAACTACATACTTTGATCGCTTTTACTTGTTGCATGAAAATATCTATATTTCAGAAGGAAGGTACATACTTAATCAGTTAGAAGTTATTTCATACCAGCTCAGCAGATACATGGACTCGGTCACTATCAAGGACCGGACCTCTTTGGAACATAGAATGTATATTAGATTACCATTTGGCCATCTAAAAGAGAATACTAAAAAATAAAAGCAGGTGATTATTGATAGTTTTTCCTTATATATATTATGCCAGAAGCATCAATTTATACATTGCTAAAAAAGTGTCCCGCCCAATTACCCAAACACTAGTAAAAACAAAATCAATTATTGAAGATACGTGATCTACGCCTTATGATCATTATTTGCTTAATGAGTTACAATCAGCTTCTCTTTGCAAGCAGAGCCTAATCTTTGTCAGAAGATATCTACATGACACAAAATTCCAAATTTCCAAGGTCATAATAACAATTAGTCCATTACCTTAGATGTAAGGGTTGAACTAGTAACGTAGATGAAGTTAGCCCCAGCTTCTGTTGCAAGTGCCTTTGCAATAAGGGTTTTTCCAGTTCCAGGAGGCCCAAAAAGTAATATACCTTTGCAAGGCTGATAAAATATAGAGGGTTGGTTCACTAATTGAAAGGGCCACAAACTGGAAAAATTGCATAATATGTATTGACATAATCAAGTCACCTGCAGCAAATTTCCATGAGAGAAAAGCTCGGGCCTCTGCATGGGAAGAATCACAAGTTCATATAAAACCTTCTTCACATCCTCAAGGGCACCAACATCATCAAACCTCACACCAATATCTCCTGGAGGAACTACTGCTGAGACGAAGTTTTTCTCATACTCACCCTCAGCAAGAGTCTGCAACATTTTTTTCTTTCTTCAGCACAATGAGATAATAAGTCATAAAAAGTGTGACCTATAATAACAAGAGCAGAAAAAACCTTTAAATCATGTGAATGTGAAGGCTCCCTCGACCCAGTTTCCTCCTCCTTTAACCTCGAAATCGCAAGTTCAAGACTACAATGACAAATGACAGCAATCAACTTCAAGAAGATAAAGCAAAGCAGATTATTAGATAAACCACAAGCTTAAAGATTTACCTGTCACGAGGCAATTGCAACCGATCTCCCTTAACCGAATGAACGAGGCAAGAGGAAAGGTAATGATTTTTGGCCCAGCCGACAAGCTTCTCAGCTTCTGTCACCCATAAACAAAGAGGAGGTGTATATATTGATGAAAATTTGAATAAAAGGAGAATTGAAATGTTTGAACAGTTAATATCCTTCAATAGTATTTAAAATAGAATCTACATTATTGACTGTATTATCATTTTATCACAGATTCCTAAGATAAAAGCAAAAGAAAAATATTCTTAAATAGGTTTGACCATATGGCAAGGTAGATCTCAAATAGTGGAATGCCACTTTTTGTGTAATATTGGTAGTAGTCATATTCAGAATGCATAATTTAATAATTATAAAAAACATAAACTATCAAGTTCAATTATTCATTTTTCTTAAGTAGGCATGTTGATGCCTCATCAGCAGAAGTGAGTTGTCGAGAATTCTCATTTGCTTCCAACTCCACCTCGAATCCTAAGCCTTAAATGAACAACTATCTTCTCCTTCCTTTCTATCTCAGTTTGCTGTTCCATTTCATCATTTCAGCTAAGCCATTGTCATTCGCATTTTATACTCTTAGTAGAGTCCATAATAACATCTAAACCATACACTGACATGGAAAGCTATGAAGTTCCAAAGACAAAAGGTAGAAAAGTGCAACACCGTGAACGCTGGCAGAAAGTTACGTAGACATCATGGGTCAATCGATGGATATAATTCATCAGTTCTTTTTACCAGTTTGTGATTAAAGTACCTCTTTATCTATATATTGTCATCTGATGCATTTGAAATAATACAGAGTTTAAAGGTACCTGTGCACCCATTGTGCAACCTCATCTTTTCTAAGCATTAGCAGAAACTTTTTCTACCTTTTTCAGGATTGGAAGGTGGGATGGGGGAGTAGTGGATAATCAAGGAGATTAAACTTTAACTAGTCTAATCTAGCAAAACCTAACCTAACCTAACCAAGCTAAAGAATTGATTTAGTACATATTTAATTTATACAAATGTCTTTGTACTTTAGTGGGCATTGCCCATAGGGGGTGCTTTCATTCTAGAGAGTTGAACATTAGCCGACCAGTTGATCAGTTTCAATCTTGCCCCAAAAGAGCAGGCATCGACTACAATAAGCACCCAGGAATAAAAATCTCACTCAGACTTCACCATATACTAGAAGCTTTTACTATTTAGCCATTGTGAGAAGATACAAATTCCAATAAAACTGACATGACATTTTAATCAAATAATGGCATGCATGAATTGTATTCTTTCTTTTTCCTTATTGCATATTTTATGTATATTTAAACACAGTTGTAGAAAAATAATTAGAACTCTTACTCTGTTTTGTCAATATTAGACCATCAGTATTTACATGCAACAAGTCCATGCATGATAAACCATGCATCTCTAGAACCTGAAATGAAGAAATAGCTTTTGGCTTAGTCCATGAAAAGTAATATACATCCCCAAAACATAACGGACCAAATTGACCATATGAGTAAGAAGATACTGGTTTATCAGCAAATGTTTATGAATCAATTAAAACAAACAAAACACCACCATGACACCAACAAAATTCTGATAAGATTTACCTTGTGCATATCGTATAAGTTGCTTCGAGATAGCATTATTCTCCTGTCTTCTTCAATCTGTTTAATGAATATCCTAAGGAGATCTTCCTCCTGCAAACATCAAGTAATATAATAAAGCAACCTCATTCTACCAAATTATTTCATAATCTTGAAGTAGTAATATATAAATGTATGCCAAGCGCTAAGGTGTTATTTTCAGTAAGAATGACCAAATGAGGAGAAATTTAAAGATAAATAATAAAACATTGGCAGGCGAAAAATCTTGAGGATCTAAAACAGAAACAGAAAATGCTAACCCATAATCCTAGATTTCTTCAAAATATGAGGTGCTAGATGAATGATTACCTTCGGTGGGGATAGAGACAGCACATTGGTGAACAACTTGCATATTTCAACATTTTCAGCTTGGTTGGTGGCTTTTAATCCCTCCGTTAGTCGCCTCAAAGGAAGAGGCTGAAAAAAGAAAAACCTGATATTTTAACAAGAACGTTTGAATCGTATGCCAAAGCAATACATTAATTGACTCATTAAGCCACAATACAGAGAAAGATATGTAAACCAAATAGGTTAACCTCTTCAAAACCGGATGTGCAGAGTTAAAGAAAACTACTAATAGGCTTATGGCAAAGAGAATTGCAAGTTAAATCAACTCATTTGAATCTGAATAGAACGTCGCACTTATTCAGAAAATACCATATTTACTTCACCTTATACAAGCCTCAACAAGAATGGTCTCTTTTTATTTCACAATCAAAATTACAGGAAAAATTTCACAAGCACAAAGAAGAGTTTGCACACATTAACTGTGGATCTTAAAATTCCAAAACAAAGGGCTAACATATCAACAAAACCTACGGGAAAGAACAACATAACATTAAAAAGTTTCAGGTCTTGCAGACATTATCAACTTAGCAAGACGGCCCAAATTTGGAAGTAGCATTGTCGGTTCAAAAACAAAGGAAAAAGGGTTATCCATGGAAACCGGAACACCATTCATCTGCTGAGAACAGTTAAGGTACTAATGAAGGAATTTCCTGGTGTACTAAAACTTACAAATTTATCATTTTCTTTGGCAGCCACTTTGTTTTGCCCACAAATCAAAACCACTGGTCCTGATAATCGATCAAACATCTCTTGTAACTTGCGGACAAACTCTTCTTGGTTTGACTTCGAAACAGCCCTGGACAACCACAGAGAGGAATCTGGAAAATAGACAATGACTGGCTGTTGAGATTCCAGGACCTACAATCATTATTGGGAGAAGATTTTAAGTAAAACAACAGAAACTCAAACACAAAGTTTGAATAATAAGTCCTCCCATTGTCATGTACTACAAGTACCTCGCAGAGCACTTCCATTGCAACATAGCAATCAAGATCATGTTTAATATCCTTTACTGCAGATGAGAGCATAGGCAGTTAATGGTCAGAATTTTCTTGGAATAGTAATGCTTTTAAACCTCGAATGTGCAGAATTCTGCAGTCCTCAAAGATTAGTTACTAATGTGAGTCACTGAATACATGATTAGAAACATACGAAAATAACTACTTTTTCACATGCTTTATTTTGACATTAGGGAAAGTCTAAAGATTTTCTTTTTTTCCCTACCAAGGATCACAAATAGGTACACGAAATATCACAGTTCATATATTTTAAGAGTAACTTTCAGAAAACATCTTAAAATGAGGCCCACACAGACATGGCAAAATGATTCCTGAATGAGTTTTCCTCGAGAACAAAGAAATATTCAGCTCTCAGAAGAACAAATCAATAACAAATCAATAACACCTTATTCCCGGCCATGACATGAGCCTCTACTGTTCTGGGGGTCACCCAAGTCAACTCAAAACTCCAAGACTTAAGTGTCACAATTTTCAAAAGGTATCACAGAAAAAAGGTAAAAAAGTCTGCTTTTCCCTTTCTTTGGAATACCAATTTAGCTTTCAGCTATTGTGTTGAAAATAAAAAAAAAACTTGCTTTTTCACATTACCAAATAGTTATGCATCAGAATAAAAAATAAAATAAAATAAAGGTTACCAAAAAGTCAACACTTTTGACCTCCCAATTACATCAATAATGCTTAATTATCAAAATGAAATGGCTCTCAATGTGGCTGCCATCACCATAAAAAAGGTCCATCTTTTTTGTATACACACGTAAGGACAACTTCAAGAAAAACTCCAAGTTACTAAGAGAAAGATAACAACAAAACTAACAATGACCAGATGTTTATTGGAGGCTTATGTATAGCATCACTAGACACCATACTAGAAACTCTGAGGTAATACCTATACGTAATGGAAAAGACATAAAAGCTTCCTCGTTCACATGGTTAGAGTATAAATGCAAAGAACATCCAATTGTACGCTTCTTCAGTTAGGTTCTACCATCTCCAATGAAATAAAGAGAGAAAGTTGAAAAATGGAACCTTCCATCACAAAGTACAAACACTAGATAAAAGATAAATATAAATTACCGAAATAAATGCAAGCAGATTCTTGCTATGTTTTGAAATTTCAACTATACCATGAAGCCAACAAAGGGAGGGTTGTGCAGCCAGTTCTGCACTTTTCTCATCCCGTTCTCCTTCCTTAGTTGCCTTGCCACTATCCAAAATAACAGCCACTTGGTCGCCTTTCACTTCATATACCTCCCCCCGTTGTCCTTTAGAAATTGTCCTGCAGTGGTGTAGTAAAGGTAAATATAACTAGTTCCTGGTCAAAATGAAATTGTGTAAAGAGAGACATTCCAGAAAGTTTGGTCAAAAAATATTAATGGGGAACAGAAAATATAATTCAATCAATAAGACTAGCAAATTCCAGATTCAACTAACTGAACTAACCAAGATACATAATGGTGGGAAAATACAAGGTAACACGAATAATGTCCATCTAAGAGTTGTTTTCAGTTAAAATCCTTTTGGAATAGCCCAAAGGATTATTGTAATTTCAAGCACAAAAAGGCACAAATCAAAAGCTTTTTTACATGCATCTAAACAACTTGCCAACAAACAACATGTGATTGGTCTAGTGGAAGGGACAAGTATCCCCAAAGTGGTGACCCAAGTTCGAATCCCTGCTGGGAGAGGTTCCCATATGGAAACCATCAACATGTGATTGGTCTAGTGGAAGGATTGCCCTACGCCTCGAAACGGTTGGAAACCAAAAAGAAAAAAAAATACCAACCCACCTGCCATGGATAACAGTATAAGCATTGGACCAACAGATGTTGGTATCTTTCCCCAATACAATCCTGTGTTGAGTTGGATACATCAAAATATGATCAGGTGCAGACGAATCCAAAGTTCAGGATCATGTGCTCTTCCGAAGGCCATTTTGAAATACAAGCCCCCCCATCCCAACGACCAATTCAGAGAGAGTGAGAAAAAAGACATCTTAGAAGGGACAAAGAGAAAAATAATAGGGTGATATCCATAATAAGCCTTAATTCTAGATCCTTGAAACCACATATTTTACAGGCATTTGTCGTAAACTAACTTCTCATATCAGTAACTAAATTTTACCCCTGAAAGGAATGAAATTGTTCAATGCTCATACATGCACAACATCATTTTGGCAATAAAAGCATAGTGAGGCAAGTTACTTGCTTAGACCATAACAATTAACAAGTGCCTCCATATCATTTTAATAGTGAACAAGGAGGTTTATCACTTCAGCTAGAAAAACATTCAGAACACTAATTCGAAATGCATTACAAATGCAATGTCAACAATATAAAGTACTACTGACAAACTGAACTTCATATCAAGCACAAGTCCCTTCTCGGCTCCTTTACGCAGAAAAATGAAGGAAAGCATTAATTATATCCACTATCTTTTTTGTTTCCTTTCCCTGAAAGGTATAAAATTTCCACTATCTAGAAGGCATACATAATCTAAAAGTTCATTATTACCACCCCATCTAAAAGTTTTAAGTTGATAGAGAAAGAAGAGACGCTTTCCAAAAAAAAAAACCCTCACTGTAGGAGGTATTTTTCTATAAAAAACACATGGAACTTTTTCTTTCCACAAATAGGTAGCAAAGAGATTTGGAAGGACCTCTTCTTCTCTGAAATCATATTGGATGACCACTTCTATTAGAAGTTAGTTAAAGAAGGAGGCAACATCTTTTACCTAACCTATAAGATCTGTTCCCAGTAACTGCCAGGTAGGTAAATGGGGTTCACCTTCTAAATCCTTCAAACCTCACAAATTGGTTACAGAAACTTTAATAGTGCGCGATCAAATCTTGCTAGTAGCTTGGTGCCGCAAGAAAAAACTCCATATGCACTCAATTCATGCTTCTTCATTAAACTGGTTTCTCTCCATAAAAGCAGTAAGAAGAATAGAAAATTGCTAGAAAGGAGGAGTATATAATACTCTGAGAACTATCACAAGTATATTCCTAAATAAAAATTGTAAGGGGACAAACAAATGAAGCACTCTGCATTTCATGCTTCATGTTGCATTGGTGACATCAACATGTCATAGATCAAACACTCGTTAGGCAATTGATGTAAACTTAACCCTACCTACGTAATTACGAGAAAGAATTGTTGCAAGATATTAGCCAGATAATTAAGTTAATGAGAACCACTGCAATCTAACAGTACCATGCAATTCTCTACAACGGATAAAAAAAACAAAAATCCTATAAAGACTAATAATCCATGGAAACAGAAACATGAAGGAGAAACAAGGCATCAAGTGTCATGCAGGCATTTTCATCGAGAACAAAAATAAGAAAATTACACCAGTATTACGATGTAACACATATTCAAGTTGAACAGTCCAGTTAATAGAAAAGTGCTTTAGCAATTATCTGCACCAGCATAGAGCAGAAAATGCATTTAGACCATACTTGAACAATTGTTATCATTCAAAATGCTAGGATGCTGCTACAAGAATAAAGAATGTTTACCTCTGTGTGTTTACATGCAGAAAATCATTAGAAGACAAATAATCACATTGATGTGCAATGACAATGGGTTGTCCTATGTACTTCACTGGATCCCCTGGAAACATAAATAAGCGTAAATATAATCATCTAAAGAATTCCATTACTAAAAAATCTAGTAATTCACATAGATGAGCAAATAAGTAACTTATTCCAAAGTCATTTCAAGATCAGTTGTAACGCAACTTATCACATAATAGACACGTGCAATTCCGTACCATTCAACTTGGAATACAGATCACTAGCCTCACGAGTAAATTTGGTCTAGCCAGAGCCAGTTTGGTATAGAATATCCCAGTTCTAATAAACGCATATTCGTGCTTTAAATTTTGACATGTGCATTTTAGATCTTAAAAATGACATAATTTACCATACGATAATTAACTTCATTCACCAGTGGATGTGAATCCCCACTTAATAAGGTCACATAAACCTGAATACCTTATTTCAGAAAGAGGTATCTTGAGAATATAGGACAAACTTTGCTTAATAACGATGATGACAACTTTTTATTACCACGTCCTTTATGAGTATGAGGATAAGTTTTGACTAATGAAACATTGTATATGACGGTAAAAGAAATATATGTCCACGCCTTCTCTTTGATTCTTATTGGGATCACAATAAACACTATAATTTTGCACGTTGTGAATCAAAAATTGAGATTTGATAGCAGCAACATAAATTCATTACCTTTCTTTAATGGAAGTCTGGCTTTATCAGAATGCTCAGCAGTAGTCTGGGAATTTGATGAATTGGTGGAGCTTCTGGATTCTCCAGAAGTGCTCTGCCACACAGAAGATAAATTTAGGAGTTACAATCATCAAAATATGGATCTAGTTCCTAGCTCATTTTAAGTGCTTTTCATACCCCTTTGAAGAGAATACCCCTGGAAATAGCGTGATTTCCTAAAACACTGCTATCAAGCACCAATAAAGGAACTTGTAAATCCCGAGCAAGTGCCCTGACCAGTCTTTCCCTATACAGCTCCGTACCTTAAAAGAAAAAAGTACATCTTTTAATCAGTCAAAAACTGCATTTCATTCAGCTAACATGATTATGCATAACATTCGTGTTTTTCTCCCAGGGTCAGTCAAAACCTTACCTGGAATGCTCTGAAGCAAAATTCTCTCACTTGAAGAATTCAAGAAGCCTCCATAATCTGTGGCAAGCTTCTTATTTCTCATATGAGAGGCTGTACATTCCACCAGAAGGTCTTTAGTGTGTTTACTGCAAGAATAATAGTAACTAAGAGAACCAAAAGGTAACCAACAGAAGCAAAAACTCGAGTCTGGGATATGACCTACCGAATATAGTAAGGAAAAGTATCCCACGAGACCGTTATTTTTTCCCATGGAACAACCCTCCGCAAAAACTCATTTCTAAATCTTTCTTTTCGGGTTAGAAAAGGGGACTCCTCCTTAGCCTCTCTAGCAAGCTTTTCATTTCTTAGCCACTCCAATTGATCTTGCTCCCCTAGTCGAGCATGTGCATCGGAATTCCTCGCATTGTCAGTTGTATCAGGTATACACTTATCCTCGCTTGCAGTCCTCCCATCACCTTCGGAGCTATAAGACCTTAGCATACTACAACTACTCAAACTAATATCTGACCTCCTAAGCAATCTTGTACACTTTCTTTCAAAGGGATGGCCTAATGACCACGGAGACTTTGATAGATATTTCTCTACTAAACCACCAAGAGAATTTTGGTTCCCAGCTCTTAATGCACAACTCGAACATTGTCCAATAGAATACTCACGGCAACTAGAACTAAAAGAATATTTGTCACGTTGGACAATGTAATTCCATCTTTGGTTTTTAAATTTTATTTTCCTTGCATACATCGGAACTTGGGAACTGAAAAGTACAGACCTGTATCAATAGTAAAGTTTCAACTAGTCAATATTACTCATCAGTACACTAAAGCTGCATGGAGGGTTCTCAAATGCTTAACATGATCCAAAACACTATACGAGTATGTACTGCAATCTGCATCATACTAGGATGC
The DNA here is from genome assembly GCA_030819805.1 of Penstemon newberryi var. newberryi. Taxonomy (NCBI): domain Eukaryota; kingdom Viridiplantae; phylum Streptophyta; class Magnoliopsida; order Lamiales; family Plantaginaceae; genus Penstemon; species Penstemon newberryi. Next base: position 4,549,776 of record JAUALY010000008.1, read on the forward strand.
TCTTCAGTAACAGAAGAAATTTAAGTACTCGTGTATTATAATCTGCATGGAGTTTTTATATAACCTGGAAAATTAAAGTCCTATTCCAATCACTATTATGCATACATTCACAAGGTATTTATGAGTGCCAGAAGTTCAAGCAATAATTTTTTTTTACAACCATAAGTACACACTAAGATTATAATCAATGAAGCTTGAATCTTTCCAGCTAAACAAGCGAAAATAATTGCAAAATCCTATGAATTTTCTACTTGAGAGCGCCACACCTAATAAAAACAGCAAAAAAAGGCATAAAAAGGGGGAGAAAAGCATGAAACCCACCCGTGTTTTAGAAACCAGCACAAACCCCCTCGACCCTCGTGTTATTTTTATTGCATGTTATCCCCTTGTGTTTCCCAAAATTAATCTTTTTTCCATCCAAAGTAACAGAGATTTCTCTAACTCGCGGTTTGTGAGACTGAAATTCTGTTTTCATCAATTTAAATTAGAAAATTACAAAAAGTTCCTAAATTTTTGTTAAAAAAAAAAAATCCTTCCTTCTTCTTCCCGTAACCCCCACCCCACACTCTCCCCCTTGCCCCACCGGAACCCAGACAGTCACCGGCATGGGTTCGCCGGTACCAGGCCGTTTTGGCTTGGGTCCGAATAACCCAGGCCGTGTTCGAAAATTTAAAAAAACCAGGCCGTGGTGACCTGGACCAGCGAACTTTCCGGCCTGGTATTGTCCTCCCAGGCAACCGCCGTCCTGGGTTCCGGTGGGGCAGGGGGGGAGAGGGGTCGGGTGGGGGTTATGGGAAGAAGAACACACAATTTGTTATTTTTTTATTTCTTGGTAAATTAATAATAATTATAATTATTAATAAAAGAAATTAATAATTATATTAAATATATATTATTTTAATTATATATAAATATAGATATAGATTATTCAGTAATTTTAAATAAAAGTAATTTATTAAATATATTATTTAATATTAATTTATTAATATTATATATAAAATTACCTTATGAGTTTTTCTGACCCCTATCAAAGCAATTTGGTGTTTGAAAAATAAACTTCACTTACAACTCATCTAAGAATAAGTTATTTAAGCTCATAAGATGTAAGATTCTATTGAGATATTTCTGATTATACTTAATTTAACTCACAAGCTATAATTTTTATTTGATAGAGTTTGCAAACACATATGTACTTCTGAGTATACTGAATTTAATTCACAAGCTACAACTTCTATTTGATAGAGTTTATGTTAAATACTACATTTATTTATTTATAAAACACAAGAGATTTTTTTAATCGTTACATGTTTTTTTTCCAAGGGCAAAATACAAATAAAAACATACATATCTCAAATAATTCAAATTGTGGAATTCAGAAACAATGAAACTGACCTTCTTGCTTGTATTCTTAATTATTGTAGTAATCCTTAAAAATCAACAATAACAATAGCACATATTAATTTACAACACGAATCGGTGAGAAGAAAACAGAGAAGAATTGAATGGGTGCCCATTAAAGAGGGAGGCAATAGAGAGTGAAAGTTCGAGTGCATGAGTTTTTTCTGCATTTAAAGTTCTTTTTTGTCCCTTCCAAATTTCCAATCAGGATTATGGTTAATTTTTTATTTTAAATTGGGTAATATCTGAATTTAGGTTGGGGTAATTTCTTGAAGTAAGAAAGAGGATTTAAAATTTCCATATTTTTTGCATAGAGTTAGAAATATATCACTAAAAAAATTGTTAGAAAAATATATTTAGTACTTATATAATTAGTTATGCAAAAGTTATATTGTATTGTTCGAATATTTTTGCTCATATTTGTTGTTTGGGATGTTCTTTAACAAAACCCTATTTCTTGAAATAATATTTTTTTTTCCTTAAAATTATTGTTTCACATAAGGTAATAGTTTGACAATATTAATTCTGAATTTCTAGTTATAATAGACACTTGAAGAAGAGGTCACCATAAAGTCTTGTAAAGGACAAAATATCCCTTCTATAATTATACTAAAAAATTAAAGAAATAATAATTTAAAAACTTTTAGATATTAAATTGATTTAATTAAAAAAAAAACATGATCCAGTTGATACTTTTAGGCTTAACAAAACTTATATTATATCTCAAAATTAGGGGTCAATGTCCAATTTTTCAGATTCATATTTTAATTATTTACAAAAAGTCCCTCTTCGATCTCCAAATTTTCAGATTAATTACTTTAATTATTAATTAGATGGGATGAAGACAATGGATTTGTGTTTTAAGGGTATTTTGGTATGTTAATTTTGTAGCATTTGAAAAAAATAAAGAGTACAATTGATAATTAGTTGCCTTTAAAAAGAATAGGTTGAGATTTAAATAATTTAATCTAACATGATTAAAGGGGTACCTAAACTGCACCCAACAAGTAGTTCTAACAGACTAATATTTGAACTAATTATTTTTATTTCGGTCTACATGTAACAATTACACGTACAAATAGTAATTAGTTATTACTAGTTTTTTGTATTTTTGTCATAAAATTAAATGAAAAGTTGCCTCTAAATGGAACCTGTTTGCTAGATGACTTAAGGTGTATTAATTATATAGCTCATATGAATCAGGTCCGTCCGAATCAATTTTAAAAGCAAACAACAATGTACCATCTTGCTTTCTGCAGACAAGCAAATCGGCTTTGTTTTATTATGTTCTTTTGTACAAACATTGCGGCCTACTATTTGTTCGACTAGGTTTCTACTAATTGTTTTTTCATTTGAAACTATACGTCGGCCATTAATGAACAACTCCAGTGATTGCGATTTTTCTTGTTGAAGCAATGGCCACATCTGCTGCAAATTTTATGGACCCTTTTCTATCAAGAATATTGCACATGTTCTTATTTTTGGAGTTGTATATTATTACTTGGAGACCCTTTATCCATTTCTTGGTGAATTATTCTTCTAGCAATATAATGCTCATGAATTTTGCATTCTACGAAATGATTCAGATAAGGAAAGAAATATCGATCAAGACTACCTCATGAATTAGCTAGTTTATGGGCTTTTTTTTTTTTTTTTTTTTTTCCCAAGGGTTTAATCCCTTTCAAGACGGGTTGAACACTATGATACAAACTTTAAAAATATTTGATGCTTCTTGGAATTTATGTATTTAATTGGTTGAAAATTTGAGCTATCTATTTTTAATCTCTACAACCTCTAAGTGCTTAGAATTTATTAGAATTTATCACATTGATTGGGCTAAGTCCACTTACATGGTTTGGGCCTAACTCAACCTCATAAGCTAGCTTGTAAGATGAGGATTGTCCAAGGCCTTATAAAGTGGACTTAACTATGATTTTCAACTCATGTGGGACATTTAGTCCCAATACTCCCCCTTCACGTGTGGGCGGGGCTGAATGTGTGGGTGAAACAAGCCCAACACGTGACATATTAAAGCCCAACATTTGCAAATTATTGACATGTGGGTAAGAGTCCAACACGTGGTTTTGCCCCAGACCGTGTGGATCGCCAACACGCGGATTTTCCAGACCGTGTGGGTGAATAATAAATCCCATCATGCGCGCAAGGAAGAGCTTATCACAGAAGGAGGTGGTCCACTTCAAACCTGAGACTCTGATACCATATTGAATGACCAACTCATCTAAAAGCTTAAGCTGTTAGATGAGTTGGTCATTCAATATGGTATCAGAGCTCAGACCCAAAGAGGTCCTGTGTTCGAATCCCTCCTCCATCCATTTCTAAATTCCACGTGTTAGGCTTGAGTAAATGAATACCGCCTACACGTGAAGTTGCGTGTTAAATTATACTCCCTCCGTTTCATAATATCTGTCGCTTTGAAGAGTTTTTCTTGTGTCATATTATCTGTCACTTTAGATTTCCAATAAAGCATTAATTACTCTTTTTTCATTTTTGCCCTTTATGCTCATAAATTTTCTCAAACATTAGTGGAGATAATTAATTAAAAGGGTATCTTAGTCTTTTTCATTTTTTTCCTCTTAGAATTCAGCTATATTCAATGATTTTCTTAATTTGTGTGCATACATGTGAAAAGACAGATATTTTGAAACGGAGGGAGTATATATTAAATGATTCCTCTCTCTATCAGCTTAAGCTTTTAGATGAGTTGGTCATTCAATAGAATTAGATAAAAATATAGCATCCAACTAACAATTTCAATACATATTTGTTTTATTAAAATTACACATCGGAAAGAATTTATTTTTTGCTTCCTTTATTTCTTCGATCTGGAAAATTAATGTCACAGTTGAGACATATTCATCTTAGGGGTGAACGCGGTCGGGTTTGCATGAAAAAATCAACCCGACCCAACACGTGCGGGTTGCCAATTTTTTAAACCGCACCCGCGTTGTTATTTTCATAAACCGTCCGGTTCGGGTGGAATGGGTGCGGGCGGGTGGCGGTCGGGTTGGCGGGTTGAACGGAAACAATGTCATAAAATCTTGACATCCAAATATAAACAATTAAGCATATAATCTTAAGTTCTTCAAACAACAAATAAAATGTGTCAAATGTGTTCACTATTAATTTTAAAATTAAATCCAAAAAGCAAAAAATACAAAACTATAATATAATCAACGATTTCTTACTAATTAAATCAATAGTCTCCACAAAAAAGAATATTACAAATCCCCACAAAAAAATTCATTACAAATCATCACTCAGACATTACAAACAATAACAAATTAGTGAAGTTTCTTCTCAATTTTTCAACAACAAACTCTTTAGGAAATAATGTGCTAACATATTTGTACCATTAACATTAATATAAACAAGAAAGTTTAAGAAAGTTTGTTTATTTGTTCTTATTCATTTGTTAATAAATGTAATTTATTTCACACTTTATTAAACAATGAATAAAAAGTACATCAAGGATGATTAAGTGCGGGTTGCGGGTGGGTCGGTTTTTTAACCATCAAACCCGTCACCCGACCCATAACGTGCGGGTTTACAAATTACCAACCCGTACTTGATTATTTTAAAAACAAAACCGGCGGGTTACGGGAAGGTTGGAGCGGGTCGGGCGGGTGGGCGTGTGGGACGGGTTTATGAACACCCCTAATTCATCTTACACAATAAACTCACTGCCACTACAAGAAAACTAGGCTTCATCTACGACAGATTCTGTTCGTGAAGCATTGATTTCCATTGGTATTCATGCGTAGTGATGGATTTTTTCCGTTAGTTGATTCGTAGGTGAAGGCCCCGTAGGTAAACGCAGCAACGGGTTTTTTTTCTGTTGGTAAATGTTGCGACGGTTCATTTTTGTTGGTAATTTTGTTGGAAAAAGCGTCGGATGAACGATCGGGCCCGAATATCTTTGCGACAATTTTTGTTGTTGGAAATGCGTAGGAAAATTACTAACTGATTTTCAACGGCATAAATTTGTTGGTGTTCTGTCGCCAATTCGTTGGAAACATTGTGACGGAATATAGCATCAAAAATATTTCGTTGGCTAAAATCTGTCGGTATTTTGTCGCCAATCGGTTGGAATCATTCCTACGGATTTAGCATCAAAATATTTCCGTTAGCTTATTTTTGTCACTAATTTGTTGAAAATCAGTTGGAACCTAGTGACAACTTTTTTGTTGCTGATTCCGTTACTAGCAATCGGGTCGAAGCAAAAAATTGAACCTCGACTTAGCATTGACTCAGTCGTTCCTGGGCGCACCTAAGCCTCTGACCCGGGCGCCCAGGTCTCGCCTGGGCTTGGTTGAGGCGCCTAGGCCATGCTTGGTTTTTGTTTCTGATTCCGTTACTAGCAATCGGGTCTGAGCAAAAAATTGAACCTCAACTTAGCGTTGACTGAGTCGTTCCTAGGCTCACCTGAGCCTGACTCGGGCACCTAGGTCTAGCCTGGGCTTGGCTGAGGCGCCTAGGCAATGCTTGGTTCTGGCCCAGGCGCACGGGCTACTCATGGAGCTGCCTCGGGCGCCTCAGTATCGCCTGGGCTTGGCCTAGGCGCCAATGCCATGCCTGGTTCTAGCCCGGGCGCCCGGGCCACTCATGGGGCTGCCTCGGGTGTCTACGTCTCGCCTGGGCAATGTAGGCCCGGGCGACTAGGCAATGTATTTTTAATTAACTTGTTGGATGTAGGATTTGAACCCTTGACCTCATATATATATACATATTAAAGGATTAAACCAGTTGAGTTGGACAACTTTGTTGTATTTTCATTAAACAATTATATATATGAGTCACCTAAAAGTTTATTTCATCAATTTTTTCAATGATTTAACTCATTTTTCATTAGTTTGATCGATTTAAATCATTTTGAATTTTTCCCCGGTTTTCATCAATTTTTTTCACTAATTTCGTTGAGTTAAACATTTTTTGACCTATTTAACATGTTTACTCATCGTTTTCACCAGTTTAACCCTCTTTTTTAATAAATGTAAGCTATTTTTTATCGGTTCAACTCATTTTTCACCATTTTCATCTATTTAGACCGTTTCTGACTGAGGTATCCGATTATTCACCGATATCATTTGTCCTTGCGCTAATTTCATCGAATTAAAATATTATTGATCGATTTAGCCCCTTTTTTCACTATTTTTGATCGAGTTATACGATTATGATCGATTTAACCTAATTTTCATCGATTTCATCTTTTTTTTTCAATAGTTTCATCAAGTTGCACTGTTTTGATCGATTTAAATTATTTTCACCAATTTTTCATCGATTTAAACCATTTTTAATCGTTTGACCCATTTCCCTCCGATTTCATCTGTTTTTTCATTAATTTCATCGATTGTAAATATTTTTTGATTGATTTAACCCGCTTTGTTCACAAATTTCAGCGATTTAAACTTTTTTGGACCAATTTAACTCGTTTTTTCACCAATCTCATAATTTTTTTTTCAATTTCGTGATTGAACCCATTTTATTTTTCCCTCATCCATTTTTTTCACGAATTCATTGATTTAATTTTTTTATCGATATAACTAGTTTTCCCCTTAATTTCATCAGTTTAAATCATTTTGACCAATTTAACTAGTTTTTCCACCGTTTTCATCCTCTTTTTACTAGTTTTATCGATTTAAATTATTTTTGACCGATTTAACTCGTTTAATCATCGTTATCACTAATTTCGTCGACTTAACCAATATTTTTTTAATTATCACTAGTTTTTCTCACTAATTTCATCAATTTATATCATTGTTTTGCCAACTTGACTCGTCGATCTAAACATATTTTGACCGATTCAACCTATTTTATCATCAATTTCATCGATTTAAAATAGTATGGTCTGATTTAACTCAATTTTTCGCCAATCTCACATGCTTTTAACTAATTTCATCAATTTACCCATTTTTTCATCGATTTCAACCATTTTTCATCAATTTTATCTATTTAAAATATTTTGACCAATATAACCCTTTTTCATCGTTTTCACCCATTTTCATCGATTTTCGCCATTTTCGTCAATTGTTTTTTTTTTCACAAATTTTATCAACTTGATTTGTTTGATCGATTTAACCGTATTCACCCATTTTTCACCGACTTCACTTGTTTTTAACTAAGTTAGCTGATTCAACATGTTTCAAAACAATTAAAGTCTTCTTTTTTTTTTTAAACCGATTTCATTCGTTTTTACGAATACTTCATCAGTTTTACATGTTCCTGATAGGTTAAACCCATTTAAAATCGAATTCACAAAAAAAAATTCTTCAATATAATAAAATCATATGTTTTCAATGACTTAAACCATCTTCACCATTTTTTCCACCATTTTACAGAATTACACGTTTTTTCACCAAATAACTTGTTTTTCACTAATTTTAGCGAAGTGTAAAATCAGTGAAAATATATAGAATTTATGAATCGAGAAAAATTTGGTTAATCCATTGTAAAATGAATTTAATCAATGAAAAATCTGGTTAAATCAATTGAGAACGAGTTTTATAGGTGAACGAGTGAAAACATCGATGTTATAAAATCGGTTAAAAGTGTTATAAAACGATGAAATTAGTCAAAAAATTGATGAAATCGGTGAAATTATTGAAAATATGGTGAAATTCGTGAAAAATATGTCAAAATGATTAAAACGAGTATACCTGATAAAATTAGTGAAGAAAATGAGTGAAGTCGGTAAAAAATGAGTTAAATTGGTTAAAAATTCGATGGAAAACGTGTTAAATCGTTAAAAATGGTTAAACTAGTGAAATTGGTGAAATAATCGATGAAATAGAAGTAAAAACGGGTTAAACTGATTAAATATGATGAAATCGATAATATCGGTTTAAAATGGGATATACCGGTTAAATTGGTAAAAAAAAGTTAAAACGACGAAAAAATGGGTCAAAATTAACGTGAGTTTGATTAGGTCCAATTTGAATATGGATCCAACACATAAGGGTGATCCGTGTGGAGGGTGGTTGGTGCGCGGGTGTGGGGATGGTTGGGAGGTGGCTGAGGATGGGGGTGGTGGCAGGGTGGGGGTGGGGGAGATTGGACAATTGAAGTTTACAAATATTTGCTTTTTTAAGTTGATCCAGTATGTTTCCACAATTTTCATTTGTGGATCCATAGTGGATTGGATCCAGCAGATTTGATCATGTTGAAAATTTAGTGGATCCCATATGGATCGGATCCAGCAGATCGATTCATAATACCAGTTCTATGTCGAGCTGATTTATTAATGATCTTAGTTACAATGTAATTGATTAAGTGTAATTGCATTTACTCTACGTTTCTAGAAATTTGATTAGTTGGACATAATTATTATCTTTGGATTGGGGAGAAATATCTTACTTCAAGAAAATCTAAATTATCGGTTCTTGTTTCATAGTGCTTAGATATAAAATCACTTAAACTTTTGTGTGTTATGAAAGAGAAGTAGTGACGTATTTTTGTCACCGAAATGATATCACTACTGTGGACCATCTTTCCGACAACTTAATAACAAATGTCATACATAGAATATTTTTTATTTCAAAATTTCTTTGGTAATTTGTTGTTATTATTCGTGAAACATATTTCTATCGTTGGTTTTGTTGTTGTTCAGTTACACATTTGTTACTAGAGCTAAATAGCAACGAAAATTTTCCGTTGGAACAATTTCATCGCTATGGATAACTTTTTCCTACAACTTAACAACCGAATTCCTATGAAAAATATTTTTTCCCAATTTTTTGTTGGTAATTTGTCGTTATTATTGGCGGAACAAATTTGTGTTGATGGTTCCGTCGCTGTTCAGTTACTAAAATCTAAATAGCGACCGATAATTTTCCGTTGGAATGATTTCGTCGCTATGGATAACTTTTCCCTACAACTTAGCAACCGAATTCCTACAAAAAATATTTTTTTTCGACATTCCGTCGGTAATTTGTCGTTGTTATTGAAGGTAGATTTTTTAATTGAAATTATGTTGGTATTTGGTTACTAATCCGTCACTAATAGCGACAAATTTGTTTTCGTTGGAATCAGGTCGTAGGTGAAGCCCCCTTTTTTTGTAGTGTGCCCATCAAACTTTCCATTGGGAATGAATTAAAATCTACTTGTTTAATTTGGAAAACTTGCAATCACTAACAAATGTAAAGAATTGCTGGCTAGTTTTACTAATTAGGATCGGAGGAGGCCATGAAAAACATTAATTGCGTTAAAAGATGAAAGGTAAAGCTGAGCACCACGTTGAAATGGAAAACTAAAGTTTTTCCTTCCTTGGCAAACATTTACGGTTTACCGTACGTCAATTGAATCTTTGGAAATTTCGTGCCAACCCCAATGGATTTAATCTTTTATCAGTTCAGTTCTAATTATGTTGTTTGCTTTTAAATTTTGATTTGCCTCGATGTTAATAGACTATTTTCTCATATTTGTGTGCAAGCGTGTCAGTATTTATGTGTCAAATACAACATAAAATTAATGATGGACTCGATGATTAATTCAACACTTCGTTTAAAATTTGACCTTATTGAATGATTGCATAAAAACTTTATCCCAATTATTTTGGCACATACTACGCCAAAATAGTGCAAGGAAAAATTCCAACATGAAAGTTTATTTAAAGTTTCTTATTTTCAATTAGGTCGTTTTTGAAAAATATTTCACAAATTCAGTCAAATATTGATTTTGTTATTATTATCCAGTCCACCTATTTCTCGATTTTTGACTGGTTCAATTTGATTCTCACCGGTTAATTAAAGGTTTTTTTGACCGAACATGTCATAGGTTCGTGGTAGAACCGGTTGAACCGGTCGATCCGGTCCGATTATAATAACACTAAAAACTGCAACTTTTCATATTCATTTATCTCTCTTTCATTAATGAGAAGGGTAAAATTGTAAAAAATGAATTTAAATCTCTCTTGAATTTTTAAAACGAAATATTCAAATACTTTATTTTTACTAAAACGACATACTTAATTTTATTTTTACTAAAAGGACATAGCATTTAAGAGTGGAAGAAATATTAATTACTATCTTTTGGCATAGAATGTGTGAATTCCAATTATAAACCGTTTCCAGTTATTTAACATTGACGAAAATTCAAATGTTTCTAGATAAGATAAAATATTAAATTAAAACCCAGATATTTCCCTATCGAAATTAAACTTCTATCTAAACCCGTGCATCATTGACTAAGTTTGTTAACCAGTCAATTGAACAAATATATTCATGCTAAATAAAAAATTGAACAAATATAGAAACACGTGCGTATCAATAAATGTAAATTATGGGGGGAATCCTTATCCAGACTCGGTTTAGCCGAACTCAATGTAACTACATGATAAGTGTAATACACTTGCTTTGTGATTGGATGTAATTCCCAGGAGAGTGTCTAATCACAAACCAAGTGCAATACACTTGCTTGATAGTTAAATGAGTTTGACAAAGCCAGACTTGGACAAGAATTTTCCAAATTATGGTTGAACTTAGGGCACAAAATATTCTCACAAATCATGATAATCATTATTTTCTTTTATTTGGAAAAAAATCCTTTCAGTAATTACAAATTAGTATCAGTAAATAAATAGACTATATTAAATGCCAACGTGGTTTTTTTTCAAGGTTTTTTTTTTTTTGAGAACAATACACGCAAAGGGCAGTACATTTTTTTCCAAGTTAAAAACTGTGTATTAATTATTTCTTATTTCAAAGTAGGACTGGTTGTATATCTATTTAATCTCAAGAGAATTTATTTATATAAGTATATACTTTCGTAAAGCAATATCTTTTTTTTTGAGATCGTAAAAGCAATATCAAATCACAATAAGTCCACTAGTAATTGTCCAGAAGTAGTTAGGTAATTTCCAGAAAGAAAATAAATTTCTGATCGTGGTGTGAAGGTCGACTGTGAACCACGACATGCATTACGTATGAACCAAACAAAGAAAAATAAAGCTGTATAATCCAATTACAGGAGTATCTTTTTACCAATTTATTTTTAATTTTGAGGAGTAATTGACACTTTGCATACTTTGAATACACAATTTTAACACTTTGCACCATAAGATTGAAATTTGAAACTTTGTATTCTTTGACAAAATACATTTTACTTGGATGCAAAATGTCCATTAATTTCTTTGGGGGTGCAAAGTATCAAAGGCTTAAAAGGGCGTGTTTGTTTGGCGTTTGGGAAAGTAGTTTGGGAGAGTAGTGGAGGTTTGTGAAATAATCTCGATTTGCGTAATGTTGTTTGTTTGGGTTTTGAGAGAGTGGTTTGAGAAATAAAGTATGTGTAGGTTTTTTTGGAAGAGTTGGGTTGTAGGTGTAAGATGTGTAAGACTTTATGTCAAATCATGTTTGTTATGTGAGATAAATTGTGCAAGAGATATGTTACTTTATGTCAAATCAAAGTAGCTAGAGTTTGTGTAGGTTTTGTTTAGAAATAAGAAAATTGTTGTTTGTTTGGCTTTTGAGAGAGTAGTTTTAGAAAATTAATGGATGAAAAATTTATTTCGGAAAATAGAAAACATGTTTGTTTGGCATTTTCCAAACACGAAAAAATATGGGAAACGCCAAACAAACAGGCCCTGTGTATTTATATAATACAAAACATCATTTACTCAAATTATAAGTCCTAAATAAATTCTAACCGAAATATTTTCTAAAAATTATTAGGTTATCTACGGTACCTCTCCGAAAAAAAATCATTTTTGGTCTTCTAAAGTGGATGCGTTTCAAAATTGGTCATTTATTGTGGTACATTGACAATATACATCCTTTATTTTGTCACAATCTTTATGGTCGTTTTTTTTTTTAATTATCGCCGAAAATCATCAATTTATGTCTTGTTTGACCGCAAAATTTATTTTTGGTAAAAATCATCAGTTTATGTCCTATTAGACCTTAAAATTTAATTTTTGCAAAAAATAATATGCGTCGAGTTTACACTTAAAAATTGAAAATTTCATATTCTGACTCCAAAATTTGCAAGTCCAAATCACGCGATGAGTCTATAACTTCAATTTTTGATGAAAAACGGTTAAAGTTCTCCCAAAAATCGACAATACCTATTCTTATTTATAAACTAATATACTATATGAATTTAACAATACATATATTAGTTGCATTAATTACATGGTGGAATTTGAATTGGGCGTGTAGAATATTATATTTCGTAGAAGAAGATGACATTTTTTTATGTATAGAAAAAATTTGAGCTAAATGTGAGTATGATTCTGATATGTTTATTTCTTTATAAAGAAAAAATAGGTATCTTCGATTTCTATGGGAATTTTAAACCTTTTTTTTTTTGTCAAAAATTGAAGTTATAGACCCATCACGTAACTTTAACTTTGCAAAATTTGGGGTCAGAATTTAAAATCACCAACTTCTAAGTGTCACTCCACAAATGATATTTTTGACAGAAATTAAATTCTCAGGACAGATAGGACATCAATTGATGATTTTTGGAGATAAGAACTGAAATTGAAGATTGTGACTCAATAAATGACGTATCTATTTTTTAAATGCAGTAATTTTAAAGGGGAAAAATGAAATTTTACCTTACCTCTCGTGAAACATAACCGTTGAAATCACTCAAAAAGTCAAAGTCCACGGATATATTTTTGTTTCCCACCAAGTGACACCTCATACAAACAGCTAAATCTATCCTACACCCAACACATCAGATCATAGTATCACACCCTTCCCGTGGCGCGTAAACCCTTTTATTTCCTTTTTCAATTTCCGTAGTAATTTTATTATCCATTCATTTTTCTCCATGCTATCAAAAGTTCTTTTTTGGTATGTGTTTCGGGCATAAATATTAGATTTTTTTTTGAGAAAAATAGGAAATTGTGAAAAAATGGAAAATATTTAATAGAGACAATAAGAGAGTATCAACACCAACAAAATATTTAATAACTTTTCAACATTTTCCAGGTAAACAATTAAAAATTGATTAATTCTGTCAATTGTTTAATACAATTTCCACACCCATTATTGGCATTTCGCAGCTATAAATCACTTATACGGATCCCCTCACTTTCGGTTCCTTGTAACCAACTCCCTCCCTCAAACCCACACACACATAACACACACTGATATTTTTTTACCCACCATTTTCAAACAAAATAAATTTTTTTTTCTAGCTTCATACTATTAATTAATCTGCGGGACAGGTAATTCTGGAGACAATTGAACTGTCCATAGCTTCAATAAAATGCAGGAAAGTCCATTAAATTCCATCTCACCGAGTTTCAACAGTTATTCCAACAGTAAACTAGCCGAAATCGCAGCTCGCGTCGTCGAAGAATTCGGTAATTCTGAGGAATTGATGTACGATGAATTCTATATCGAAAGTGAAGAAAATTCAGATTATGTAGTAGAAAAAGATGTAATTGAAAACAACGCGAATATTCCAGAATTAGCTGATGAAGATGAAGGATTTGAGTTTGCGTTCGTGACGAAGGATTCCGAATTACTGTCCCCAATCTCGGCTGATGAAATCTTCCAAAACGGTCAAATCCGACCCGTTTACCCGGTTTTTAATCGAGATTTACTGCTCGGACATGTAAAAGTTCAGAAGGAAAATGAAAAGGAAAACTGTGATAAGAATTCGGATTTTTCGGAAGTCCCGAAGATCCGGCTACCGTTGAGGAAGCTGTTTATTGAGGAGCGTGAAACGGCGATGACGACAACGACGTCATCGTGCTCTTCTTCGGAGGCCGATGAGCTGGACGGACTACCGCCTGAGATGTATTGCGTGTGGCGGCCGGAAGAGGCGGCGGAGGGGCGGTGCAAGAAGAGCAGCTCCACGGGGTCCAATTCCAAAAGGTGGAAATTTAAAGATCTGTTAAATAGGAGCCACAGCGATGGAAGTAAGGACAATTTCGTCATTTCGAGTACAATTAACAGCGGGAGGAAAAAAGAGAATGAAGAAAAGGGTAAGGGAGGGCTGGTGAGCAGTGGAAAAGTGAAATCGGCGGCGCTGCCTCCGCCTCCGCCGTCGTATAATCGGGATGGCGGGGAGAAGCGGAGATCATACTTGCCGTACAAACAGGATTTGTTGGGGTTATTCGGTAATGTAATGGGTTGAGTGTTAAACATGTGCAGCCTTTTTGATATTTATTTTAATATTTTTTATTATTTATTTGTTTTTAAAATTTATACTAGGAGTATTATTTTGGTATATGATTGTATTATATTTGTAAATGAAGCTACTTTTTTTTTTCTTTTTTCTTTTTAATGTTTGTTTTGTAAAGACATACTGTAGATATTATCAAAAAATAAAAACTAAAAAAAATAGAATTCTTCTTTTATTTGATATTTTGATCTTTATAAATTGTTTTTATTGAGTCTAACAGATGTTAAATTTGACATGGACTTGGTGGGGCCCTATCCACATATACACGACTTCTGCTGCCTTCTTCAACTTTTCAAATACAAGACTTTTCACCTAGATTGCACGGATACGGATACGGCGATACGATATAATATGATACGTATACGGCGATACGGATTTTTAAAATTTATAGGATTCGATACGGCAAAGATACGCATATAAAATAAAATAATTTTATATTATACATAACAACATAACTAATTAGATCCTTCTATTATACCACAAAAGCAATAGATCATATTCAAAGTATATATTGTCTACGAGTTTAATTTCGGATAAAAAGTTATACATTAAAATTATCCTAGTCCATTCAAAATACACAAAAGTTATATATCAAAAGTTGGGAAAGTTAGACAAAACCCGAATTGATTTGAAATTTTCAACTAAACATCACGAGTATTGATACCCGTATCCAAGACCATTCAAAATACACTTTTTTTTTTAACTTTTAATTTATTAATTTTTAACCCATAACTTTGAAAAACTAACAAAAACACCCAGTGCGTATCCAAAACGTGTCCAAAACCTGCAGGATACTCCAAAAAAACGTATTGTACCCGTATCCGAATTATTTTTTATTTAATTTAATTAGGATACTCCAGATGGCGTACTGTACGCGTATCCCACGCGTATCAGACGCGTATCCGTATCCCCGGAGTATTGGATACTGCACGGGGCCATTTTTCGGAGTATCCGTGCAACCTAGCTTTTCACACAAAAAAAAAAAAAAACAAATTGTCATTGATGTTAAAGAAAACTAAGAATAATTCAGCTATTGAGTTACAGAAAAGATAATTGTTGTTGATTTGTTCACACAATTGCATCCAAAAAGAAAAGAAAATGAATTATACAGAATTGGCTGTCATTTTCCTCTCATTTCAATATTATTATAAACCAATTCAAAATAAGACGAGGAAAACTAAGGTGCAATTTAAAAAACTATACTAAGACGGGCTACATTTCAATACTTAAGTTGGCACAAGTATGACATGATAAAAAATTTATGACAATTTCTGCTTTCACACCGTATTCAAATAATTGTCCAAATCTTATGCATATAATTAAATAATGGTCATCACCTAAAAGTTTAACAAAAATGAGATAGGGTCAGGAAACAACCAATTAGTTGAAATATTATATATATAATAGTTTTTTTTTTTTTTTTGAGAATTATATATAATAGTTTTCTGAGCCGATTTCTTGTGTTAAGTATAGTGTGACATAAGTATAGTGTGACATAAGTAACACAATTTTTCAAAGCCTTCTAAGTAAGAATAATGAAAGTTAAAACTTTATTTAGTTACTCGAATTACAATTTTCTCACTGGCTTATTCCCTTTCTTCTTCCCTTTTTACTAATTTCAACAAGACGGGGGTATTTTGCAATCACCCCAGAATAGAACCATCCCGCCAGTCCTCCCTCTATATAAA
The DNA here is from genome assembly GCA_030819805.1 of Penstemon newberryi var. newberryi. Taxonomy (NCBI): domain Eukaryota; kingdom Viridiplantae; phylum Streptophyta; class Magnoliopsida; order Lamiales; family Plantaginaceae; genus Penstemon; species Penstemon newberryi. The sequence continues at coordinate 4,566,014 of JAUALY010000008.1, forward strand.
GCGTTAATTAAATATCACACTCATCCATTTCAAACATTACCACACAATCGATATGGCGCTAAATTTTGAGAAAACACTGGTGCCGAGTGAAGTCGGGAATCACGCGTCCATGGTAAATCCAGGGCCGGCTCTAAAGCTAGGCAATTTAGGCCCTCGCCTAGGGCCACGACTATAGAGGGGCCTCAATTATTTTTTTTGTTAATGTAAATGTATCTCAGTTTTTTTCTACTTAATATTTTTTTTTTTTTTGGTCAAATAATATGTAAGAATGGAAATTTTCAAATAAGGTCTTGCCCTATTTATATAACCACATTCTTAAACAGACAGTGAAAATCAACTTGATCTAGTGGCTAAAACTGATTCTCTATAGACTTTTCATATATACTTGTCTAGAATGTTTTACTTCATAATCTAGAACCATGTATATGCAAAAAAAATGTCTTAGAATGTTTTGGGACTTTTACTTAAAAAAGTGGCTATTTATTATAATTATTAATCCGTGTTCAATTCAAACAAGCTAATCTGAATATGTAAGGGTTTGAGTAAAAAAGTTGTTCAATCTAAAATCCTTCTAAATGAGTTTTTTGTCAGACCCATGAAACTCATCAAAAATCTATTCGAAAATCCACATCTAAACTCTTGAAACATATACGACTTTGATTTGACACATATCATCTACTTTTTTTCTCCTCAAAGTTTATTAAAAAACATTGATTTGACACCTACCATCTATTTTTTCCCTCAAACCCCAACATCAAACTCAATCCAAGTGGGGTTTCAGTTTTTCCAAACCACAAAACCCAATATGAAAATCATAACCAAATGGAATTTCAAAATGTTTCACCAAAACCACACAAATCATTTTTTTGAAATCGAGACATGCGAAACCGAATTAAAACCCTTCCAAATAGACATAAATGTCCAATAACGTAAATTGAATATTAAGGCTAAATATTTTTTATATAGTCTTGGACTATACTCACCTCTTAACCTAGTTTTTTTTTTCTTCCAAAAAATAGTATAGACATTATTCCAATCAATATGTGTCTATGAACGGGTGTTCTTGGTCTTGGTCTTTCCTCTTTAATGATATTAGTTTCTAATTTCAGTCCCACTAAAAGCCAAAGCTTTCAAAATCACCTTGGAAAATGGGAAAGGTTCACTTTTGGTCTTAATTTGTCTTCGCTGAATAACTACGTACTTAGTGGGATTTAAACAGAGTAAAGGAAATTGATTATGTAAATGCTTGATCTAATTCCCTAACTCGCTTAGGAATTAAATCAAATAAGCCCTTTTAATTCATTGATGGAATAACGTCATGGTAAAGTGTTAGTCATCGGTTCATAAATAGTTATTCAAGGTATTACATACCCATCCACCACGAGAATTTATAAAACCAACTAGTTGATAGTTCAAAAAAGTGACTCTTATGTTTTAAGTCAACAAAGTATATATTGAAAGCACATATGAAGAAAAAATAGGTTTCATGGATGTTGAAAATAGTATCTCCAGGTATGTCACAAAATCGGATGGATCTACCCTCTTTGGTGATTGATTCTTAGGAATATTTTCTTAACTTTTGCCGTTTATGGAGAATTTACTTGAGATGTGATTGTAACTTAAATACGTGCCCGGTCTCTCGAATCCCGATCGATAGTGACTTACAATCTCACTTCGAACTTCATCTTCACAATCCATTTAAAATGTAATATGCAGTTTCACTCTGAACTTCATTCAAACTCTATTGGGTCCGCACGAGCCCGAATTTACTTTCCCACAACAATACGATAAAATGGTACTGACAAATTTGAATTTATCAGCATTATGACCGCCATAAATTTCGCCAATTAATTATTTGCTACACAATTCTATAAAGCAGAAAGGAAATTAGAGTACAAACATAGGAGCAGAGCATGTGAAATGAAGCACATATAGATAGATGTACAAATTTATCTCTTTTTGCTTCTTTTGTAGTGTGCAAGCAGAGCATAAGATACGCCCACATCCCCATAAAGCCTAACCATATCTTCACTTGGGACCTCACCGCATTTGAAAAACTTTTACTTGCTCTCATTTACGAATTTTTTTCCAATTTAGCCTTTTAGACAAAAGTATTTCTCCATATGATTCAAACTGAAAAGTATTTCCCTAAATGTACCTTTTGTGATAAATCGCAGTTGCCAACTGCGATTTACCAGTTTTTAACTGCGATTTATCAGTAATTTTTTTTTTTTTTTTTTTTGGAATTTATTGTATTTTGACTGCTAATTTACAGTACTATGTGCAATTGTTTGAAACTAAATATTTTTGACATTGGAATCGAGAAAATGTTTAACTTAATTGATCATCGGATATCATTACAACATCTCTTAATTAAAGATCGTAGTGCTTTTATTTTAGATAGGAATAATTACACTTTCATTCTATCTTTTTGCAGATGTCTTTGACATCCAAACCAAATTAAGGAATATTTATATATATGATAAACTACAGATGCATGAGTGGAGTAGGTAAATTAGCATAATTTTTTTTTTATTCATCACCAACAACGTTTTGCCTCTCATACAACCATTTGTAATCAATCAAGTGCCTTTGTAAATTTATGTACTTATCTCACTATTTGATCCGTTCTGATTTCCAACACAATCTTAATATATGTTTAAGGAATCAAATAAGTTATTGTGAAGGCGAGAACATGTAAACTAGTATACTGCAATGAGCTTATGAGAATAGTTTATATGTAACCTGACTCAGTTGACTTTAATTATGAAAAAGTATAGTTACAAATGACTTAACCTACAATATTTCTCTCCTATTTTAACATGGTATTTTGCAATATATTTGTGATGTCTCATAGTATAAAAAATATATATATATATATATATATAAACATTTTCTCGATTCCAATGTCAAAAATATTTAGTTTCAAACAATTGCACATACTATTGTAAATTAGCAGTCAAAATACAATAAATTCCCAAAAAAAAAAAAAAAAAAAAAATTCTGATAAATCGCAGTTACTAACTGCGATTTATCAGTAAATTTTTTTTTTTTTTTTTTTTGTAAAAACTGATAAATCGTAGTTGGCAACTGCAATTCTTTTGAAGAATCGCAGTTGCCAACTGCGATTTATCACAAAAGGTACATTTAGGGAAATACTTTTCAGTTTGAGTCGTATTGGGAAATACTTTTGTCTAGAAGGCTATATTGGAAAAAAATTCCTCATTTACTATCATTTATTATTTTATTTCTCTACTTTTAAGTTTGGCAAGTTATTTTTCCCTAAAAGAATCTTAAATATTTAACATGTAAAAGTAAAATAAATGCAAACTCCTACAATAAAATTCAATTTCACTTATAATTAACCTTCCTCGACCAATAGAAACAAAAAGAATTCTCAAAGAAATTATAAAAAAATGGGCAAACTTTAATATAGGGAATGAAAAATAAATACAAGAGTTTATAAAGTTATTTGTAAATTGAGGAGACTCGGTCGGCATGCTCCACACATTTATGTAGCACTATTATTGTACTTCGTCCAGTTATATAATAAATATATTTTATTTGTTTCGTGATTAATTACTTTTCTAAGAATGTTATTTAAATATTCAATAATAAAATAAATTTATTATATTTTTTTTAGTTATTTGAAAAAGAAGAGAAAAAAGAAGTAGAAGAAGAAGCACGGTTGGTAGTTGGGATGACTTACTTACAAAGTAAGAACTTTCTATAGTAGCTGGTTGTTTAGTCTCTTGAATCAAAATAAGGACAAGTTTTAATTTGGACATCAAAAAAATCTTAGTTATCAACCCATCACTTCATTTAATTTACAATGTTCCACTAGAAAGGTTAAAAACGGAAGAATTATTGATCTAGTGAAAGAGATTAGTTTTATAATGTAGCAAGTTTAAATTCAAAGTTTTGCTAAAAGATATTCTAATATTATAAGTCCGAGACGCCTTAATTTAAATTAAATCAGATCTAAAATTACAAAGGCTAAATTGCTAATCTCAATTGAAGTTCACTTTGTAGTATGTCCATTCGATGCTTATGAATGGATGAGTTGAAATATCTAACTTATAATTTATAAACAAAGAAAAATAATAAGAATTTCAAGTAATAAAATCAACTTGAAAATTTGAAAACGGTGGACTCTTGGAATCCAAGTATGAACCATTTATTTATGACTATTATCCAATAATTTGAGGAAACTTCCTTTTGAGAATAAACAAAATTAAAGGCCCAGTATTTCATTTTTTTTCCTATTACATTTCTTGCTTGACTAAACTAGGCCAAATTCAATGCACAAGAAGAATAAGAAAACAAAATAAAATAAAAGGAAAGGACAAGAAAGAATATCAACTTGAGGATCACAAATTGGAAACTTCCTTTACAGAATAAACATATTGGAGGCCCAATTTATTTTGTCCTTTTCTTCTCCTTATAGCATTTTGGATAAGTGGAGGCCCAACTAATGTTAGTTCTTATAGTGTCTGTCCACTCACATCACATGAATCAGATTTGACATTGTGAGAATTCAACCTCCACCATCTTTACAAAATTACTTCATTTCATTATCAATATTTTGAAATTTGATGTTTCTTTCTCTCTTTTTAGAAAAAAAAAAAAAGGGTTTACAGTTCTCTCAATAAAAAAGTACTTGCATCTACCACGCGGGTTAATATGTTGTTTGATAAGTTTTAATAAATACCGGGCCGGGCCGACTCATGTTAATCTGGTCAACCGATGTTAAGCTATACAATAAAGTCTATAATCTTCACCACCAAAATTGGATTTTGATAGTAAGTAGTGATTCTGCTCAAAATCTGGTTTCTCAATATAATTTACCAAATTAGTAACATATCAATTATAAGTTGAACTTGATTTATATTGGGCTACCAAACACCACAAAATGTTTAATTTTCTTACTATTCTATAACTTCTTTTATTTTTATGACTAATATGAGTAGTACTGCTGATGATTAATGAGTTGAAAAAAGAATGGAACGATAATATCCATCAAATTTGGTGGTCATGTTCACGACAATTATATACTCCTTTTCATTAACGGCAGACCAAATTTACGCAATTGGAAGCTTGTTGCGTGCATATGCATTTCTCAATCACCTCATAATTTCATGTCTTTTCATTGGAAAACTTTTATTTAAAAATAAAATGCAAAGCATTCAAAATGTTATTTTTAAGGAAACATAGTTAAATGACATATTTGATTATGTTATATCTTAGTAATAATGTGGTTATTCTTAAGTTACAATTTTTTTTAATAAAAAGATATTACTCGAATTTGGTGGACGTCATTCACATGAATTTACTTGCTACTTCTTTTTCATGAGGCTCAAATAAGGCCCAGTTAAAATAGTTTTAGGACTATAAAGTATATTTCTCTTTTGGCCCAAATTTTAGCTAGTACTTGCACTTGGTAACACTCTTTAAATGATCGATTTTCTAGTCTAGTATAAAAATGTGTGAAAAATTCTATGCAAACTATAAATTACGACATTTCTTTTCTTTTCCTTTTTATAACCAAATAAAATTTCATTAAGAAAAATCAAAACAAGTCCAGGTTACAAGTGGGGATTCCTCATATATAAAACAAACATTATTCATTCCGATCAATTACGACAAAATACCAAACACGTAAAATTAAACATTACGACAATTGTGTGTTCGATGTATGTATATCAATGGATGCCCGTAAAGTGTACTTGCTCCATACACATTTTAGTTAACAAAGCATAATTATTATTATTATTATTATTATATTATATAAAGAGGAAAACATTGTTAGAAAATGAGATGTGTGCATTTGTAATGGTCCTCCATCAAAAGGTATGCAATGTTACGTTGCATCACATCAATATATGTTGCCTCAGCCATTGAAGTGTAAATCTAAGTATACACAATCAGAGCTCAATAAAGTTAAGGGGCAGGGGGAAACTAGTTTATGCATAAAAGAACTAACAAAGTTTTCATTACTTTAGTAGACAATTCCTCAAAAAAGAAAAAAGAAAAAAGAAAAAAAGTATAAAACTTATTTTCAAAAATAAATTTTACTAATAATTTTGACTTAACTTATTTATTAAGGTGAAAGAACTAGCAAAAGCACTATAGATCGACTTGAAACCAATATTTAAAAGCTCCTTCAACCTTTTTCTTTTTTTCTTTTGAACCCGATACAAAATGTACTTCAAATTATTAAAATAATATGTTAAGTCACTTGACTCGAAGAATTTGTAGATTGAGTTTTACAGCAAGCATTTAAGTTAACATAATACCATTATGTACTCAATTCAATAACAAACTAAATCAAACTCAAATAATATGTTAATTGGCTCGATCAATTTGTTCAATCATTTTAACAATATTCATGTCCTTAGATATATATATATATATATATTCATGTATATTGCAAAATTTGTTAGATCAACTTTTATTCGGTCAACTACGGGGTCGAATCCAAACCCTTAAATTTTATAGCCTACTCAAATTTGAAACAGCACAAAAAAAAAACTCACCGTTGGAGATTTATTTTCTAGTTTGGTAAAGCCTAACTTGCTTTAGACTTTTTTCACCCCTTAAAACCTTGGTTGAGTTCCAAATGTGTAAGCTTAGATCTACATTTCAATGACTGAGGCAACATATTTTGATGTGATTTTATCACCTGTTTCATGGCTGACCATTACAAATGCTCACATCTTCCTTTTTCCTTCCTCACTATTTTACAACGATTTTAAACCCGAGCATCCACCTCATACGAGCGCTGGACTCAAACCCGCCGATGGCTGCACGCTGGATGCATAATCCCGTGCCCACAAGTCGTAGTGTACAATTTCCTCAAGCGAAGGCAATGTAACCAATTCTGCTCTATGCTTATCGCAAGTTAACTCCACAACCTTGAATATGTCCAAGTAACTAATTCTGCAAAAGTTAAACGAACATAAGTCGTCAAGTCAATTCGAGCACAAAAGATTTAAGACAAGGAGATAAAACTATATACGTACTTTTCATCGATAAACAATTCTACAGCTTTCTCGTTAGCTGCACTAAGAACTCCTGTCATGGTACCACCAGCTCGACCAGCAGCATAAGCTAGATCCATCGATGGATATTTCACATTGTCCGGAATCTTGAATGTAAGAGATCCGAGCCTGAAACATGAAATTCTTAAGAGATTAATTTAACTAATAAACCAATCAAATTTTAATATTTATATAAGGGCATCATAATTACTTGCAAAGGTCTAGTCGAGGCCAAGTAATCTCGGAGCAGTAAACTCTGTCTGGCCATGATAATGTGTAAAGAATAGGCAAACGCATATCAGGCCACCCCAATTGTGCCAATATAGACGAATCCTTAAAAAAAAAAAAAAGACAATGAGTGAATCAACGTGTATTCTAAGTGGACCCGGATCTAGCCTGATATGATCCAAATTCAACCCATTGACAACCCTAAGTCTAATTAGTTCCGTGAGCTACGGAGAAAGCGAGCATATATTTACCTGTGTTTCGATCATTGAATGTATGATTGATTGGGGATGAATAACGATATCAATGTCATCATATTCGGCCCCAAAAAGATAGTGAGCTTCAATAACTTCTAGACCCTGTTAAAATAAAATGAAACACTTTTTTAAGTAAATAAACGAGTCTAGCTACTTGTAGTTTGTATGTATGTATTTGATCATCATAAAATATCTACTAATGTCTAAAATGATTACCTTGTTAAAGAGTGTGGCGGAGTCCACCGTAATCTTTTTCCCCATATTCCAATTAGGGTGCTTTAAAGCATCCGCTACTTTCACTTCTTTTAAATTTTCAACCGGCAAATCCCTACCATTGATAGCATACCAATTATAAACGCCTTAATACAACTATATCGAGTTAAATTATTAAAACATGTAGCATAGATACAAAACGTGAGAATATATTATCTCAATGATGTTTCTTTAAGATGAATTCCCATACCTAAAAGCACCACCAGATGCAGTCAAAATTACGCGCCTGAGAGCACCTTCTGGCAAGCCTTGTATACACTGAATAATAAACACATCATTTCTCAGCACTTCGAATCGGCAAATGGAGCAAACGAGTGTAGAAGAGTTATACACTAATTAATTAGATACCATAAGCTATAATAATTAAACATACCTGAAATATAGCAGAATGTTCGGAATCTGCGGGAAGAATCTTTACTTTATGCTTATGTGCAAGAGGGAGGACAAAAGGACCTCCGGCAATTAGTGTCTCTTTATTGGCCAAAGCGATGTCTTTACCAGCTTCTATGGCAGCCACTGTAGGCTACAAAATCAATTTTTTTTTTTTAATTTTCCAAGGGTATTTCGAGGGATCGAGGGACTTTCAAACATACGATATAGGCACCTCTCCCAGCAAGGATTCAAAACTAGGTTCACCAGGTTGATTAGTACTCTAGACTCGACCAATGTTGGTTTTGCAGCTAGTAGTTCTTCAGAAGATATCTAAATAATTCAAGGCAATTATTACACAACATAGCTCCTGTATGACCTATATGAAGGTTAACTGGAAATCGTGATAATTTATTCCTTGCTTTGAGAATTGGCAATAACCACCCTGTTAACTTAAAAATGTGGCAATGACCCCCCTATTGCTTTATGAAGAAATTTCAAATGGGGTTTTTTGCTAATAAAAAGAGAACATAGCAGAGTTTTGCTAATAAAAACAACACAGGATTTTTTTTTTTGACAATTAGGCAAAGCATATGGGATATTTTTGCATTTAGCTCTTCTAATAATAATTAAGGCTATTATTACACAATGAAGCTCCAATATGACCCTTATCAAGGGAAATTGGTACTCAGGATAATTTATTCGAGGAAAATGAACCAATTAAAGAAGTACATTAATTTTTTTAGTACAAACACATTAAAGTTTACCTTCAAACCTGCACAGCCAACAATTCCGGTAACTACTGTTGCAGCATCTGGATGACGAGCAACCTGTAAAAATAACCTCAGCAAATATGTCGGAAATAAAACGATGTCTACAAACTAAACAAAAAGCTTAATTATGATATGATAGAATGAAAGCTAACCTCGATGATTCCTTGCTCTCCAGGAATTATTTCTGGCTTGTAATCGATATCAGCTATAGCTTCTTTAAGCTCATCAATTAGTGACTCATCTCGAATAGAAACTAATTGAGGTTTAAAGGATCTTATCTGCATTATCAAGTATTTAATTAATTTGACTACCAATTACAGAGCAAAGTAAGAACTCAGCATACATATATTTATGATTCATAAGATACTAATGAGTTAATTTTCACCTGATCGGCAAGAAGAGTAACATTTGAACCAGCTGCAAGTGCAACAACTTTGAACTTATCCGGATTTTCTGCAACTATGTCTAATGTCTGAATAGCACAAACTTAATGCATAAGTAACCAAAAATCATTTTTTAGATTTTTTATGCAAGGTGGCTCATTTAAAATTGGATATTAGCCATTGCGAACATGATTGCATTTATAAATAGACATAGGCATGTTAGGCTTAACAAAATATTGGTCCAAATATTAATTAGTACATTTTCTTAAGCAATAGTAAAGTAATTTATTTCACCTGTGTTCCAATGGAGCCAGTTGATCCAACAATTGAAATGGGCTTCGGGCCATCCCAAATTTTGCGTCCGGGCTCGGAAACAGCCCTGCCAGGCCAAGCGGGAGGCGGTTGCTGTGCGGAACAGTGGACTCTCTTTGAAAGAGTGAATCCATTTTCCTTCCTCTTCAAAGCAAAAACACCTTAAAAAAAATACAACATATGTACAGAATCTTTTTAATTTTCAGCATCTCAAACCAAAAAAAGAAAGAAACAACAGATAGTTACTTACATAAAACATTTAAAAATATCTTTATAATGTATATAAAAATCAAATGAATTGCAACAAAAAAATAATAATTGGGTCAGTAACCGAATAAAGCTGAATTAATTGGGGATCATTAAGAAAATGATATGAACAAATAACCAAATAAGTCGACCAAACAATTATTTCGGGCTAAAAACCCAGAAAAATCATGATGTCATATTCCAAGAATCTTCAGACACAAATATGTTAATACCTTGGGGCTTGAAAAGATTAACGTTGTAATTGGATTTGGAGGAGTCCAAGAAAGAAAGGGACTTGATTTCAGTTGGGGATAGCAAATTCAATGCCATAGCTTATTACCACAACACCCGCCAATTTGGAAGAATGAAAATCTTCACTTTTCTTCTGTTTAATTCAACTGTACATTTCGTTTTAGCCGAGGAGGATGTGTTGATATGGCACTTGAAAGAGATAGAGAGAGAGAGAACGAGGAGGTAAATTGTAGTAATGAAAGTCTTAATGTCTGACACTACACTTAACTCATAAGAGGTGCGTGTATCTTATAGGGACATTTAAATTGGAGTATTAAAAATTTATCAGGGATTTTTTCGTAAATTTTAGCATATATAATATTTTGAAAATTTAATTCATGATTTAGAAAATGGAATCATATAATCAAGTGAGAAACTATTGAAAAAGAATTGTCATTTTCTTAGACGTAATATTTTTGGATAATGATGAGTAATTTATACGGATAAACTTTAATGGTTAAATAATGTAATTAGAGAACGACCTATTACGAGTATCTTTCTGTAATATTTTTATAATTATAATGTTCAATTTATTTTTTTTATAATCGAAAAAATAATCTTCATGTAAAATATTTAAAGGAACAATTTAGAGAGTGTAATCCGCACGCAGAAATTGAGAGTGAACATGAAAAATATTTTTATAACATATGGGGTAATCGCGATATTTATCGTAACACACGAGGATAAAGTGTCACATTTATCATAATACGTGGGAGGGGACCGATGTAAAGTACCACATATAAAAGAGGTAATTTTGTCAATTCATATTTTTTAAATCAAAAAATATAAGAGAGACAGTGGAAACTTTCATAAGATCATATTGGACAAAAGGCTTTTTTTTTTTAAATTATAAGAGATAAAATAAATATTGTGAATATCAAGTTTGAAAGTTGGCATTTGGTCGCTAGATTTTGAATTCAATTGGATGTACTATAGGATTTAGAAAAGGAATCTGATGTTATTATTCTATGAGGAAGTGCAATTATAGTGGCTTTATTATATTAATTCAGCTAATACTTAAGTTAATACTATAAATAGGACTGCCAACTTTGACTATACCCATTCATGACTTGAAATCTTCATGTATTAATTTCAATATTCTTTTTGAATGAACTTAATTGTGTGTTTTATTTCTTTGTTTTTTTCTTTTTAATAATGATTGAACTTGTGCACGTGTCTTTTTACTTCTTATATTAAGTTTTTATTAGTTATAATGTGTGAGATTCAAGGAAGGAGTCCAAGTGAACTGATATTTGTTTTTGTTTAATTTTAGTTAAAACAATATATGTATAAAAAATAACTCAAAAAATGAACCAATAATTAATATGCCATGACATATTGTGCCTCTGTGCAAAATATAATTAATCTTTGATATATAAGGATGTCTTCTAAATGACAAAAAGAGGCTATAATATTATGTGTGATAGTTGATTTATTTCAATTGTTGCGAGTACGTAAAACAGAATTGTTATTCGTACACACTATTATTGAAAGTGGATATAAGAAGACAAATGAAAGATAACTCATCGCGTGGACTGCGTGGGACTATTTTTTAATGATATAATATGATATTATTATTATTATTATTTTGTTCCCTCAAATCCCTTAAATATTTATACATATAATTTATGTTTGGACGTTAATTGTTTACTAGCTGAGATTAATATTAATGCTAGGATCGATATTGGAACTATAGTCGATCGGTTCCACTTCCTTTTCTTTGATTATGCATGATCATAAAGGAAATGAGAGTACATGCACACTTACATATATATTTTTCATTTTCAATTTTTGATTTTATAGAGTACATAATTTGTTTGAAGTGTGGTAGTCGGAAAATCGATTTCAACTTGAGCAAATTATTGACATGCATATTTATATAGAAAATATATCAAATTAAATTAAATTAAATAATGTTTCACGAAATCTAAAGCGAACATGTGCCTTAATTACTGATTATGCACACACGGTGAAGCATGATGATCATGACATGCAGGTTTGTGAATTCTAGTAAGAAGAAGATGCATGCATGTTTTTAACTAATCGATGCCTTTGATTTGATGGGAGAATTAAAGTATGTTGTGCATCTACCATAGATGATAACATGATACAGCTCCTGAAAAAAAATATATATATTTTTTAAATTTAAGAAGTAAAGAGTTAACAAACTCGATCTACTCATCACGTATTGACATCTAAAATTGAATTAGATTAATCTCATTCCTTTTTCCCTGCAACGCATGTACGGTATAATTTTTTTTTGGTAGTGAAATTATAGGGTTTTTTTGCAAGCTAACTCCATGTGAATTGCTTAATACGCAGTTTAGTTCCTTGTGACAAATAAAAATAAGCATTTTACCTCCTTCATCAATCCGGTGATGAACACACGCTTTCTATTGCGACAGGGGCTTCAATTTGATGCATTCAATGATTGATTTAACCCTATCTTGATATTTTAATGAACACTTTACCTCACTATAAATATTTTTAATGGACATTTTACCTTCTTCTGATATGTTTAAATAAGCCATTCACCACCCTCTAATATGTTTTAACAGACAATTTATGCTATTAAGTTTAGGTATATAAGTGAGGGTAGTATTGTCTTTTTATATTTTCTGGAGATAAAAAAATAGATAAAGGGACTTATTTTATGAAAATACTAGGAGTTAAAATGCTATTCACTCTTAATACATACATATACATATGTTACTAGACTCTTATATATTAATTTTGTAGCGTGAGTGTTAACAAACGAAACCACGATTCGACCAGAATATATTGCATATTTACTTTAAATAGTTTAATGTTTCTTTACCACATAATCAATAATCAGTATGAATATTTTGAGCATATCTCCAGTCTCGTGGCAAGAGTAAATAATTCTGCACATATTTAATTTGAAAAAAATCCATTCCATTCACTTTAAGTCTTTAAGTAAACTACTGCCCACCAGCTAGTCGTTTAATTTAGTACTTATTCATTCACCATTGAGAAATAGTCGGTCAAAAGTAATGATCACCCATGCAAGCACTTGTCAAAAATTAAAACACTAAACTAGTACATATAAAATACTCCACTTACTAAAAATACACAAAAATTATTTTAAATTTGACTCATTCATCCATTATACAGAAATTCCCATCTCAACCTTTATGATTTTCTCTTGACCAATTAAAAGTTCAATTATATGCTCCAAATGCTTCCTTCACCCCACACTTCATAAAACAAAAGTTTCATGAAATTATAAAAGAATTTAATATAAAGAAACAATAATCTCTCTAATTAGTGTTAGTGGTCATTTGAAAATTGTGAAGAATATTGATTGAGTGGTCGAGAAAAGGAAATATGTTGTAGTCCAGAAATTAATCCATACACACACAAGAAAATGTCACAAAATCTAATATTTAATGAGAAGCAAGGAGCACGAGCCCTAAAACTAATGTGGTACGAAAGCAATGTAAAATTGCAACAAGTACAAACTAATTATCAACAATAATGTACATTCAATTTGTTAAAACTCATTTTGCGATACTTTCTTACAAGCAAAAAATAAAAACTTGGCAAATAAAATAGATTAGTTTAATGTTTTCTAAGGTAATTGATAGCATACGTGCGAGTAAAACAAATTAAAATGTATTTTAGAATCCTTGAAACATATTTAAAGAACACAAGAAATGAACTTTTCAGTCAATAACTAAGAAAGGCTTTATTATTATATCACAATTCACAGGCTACTGATGTATAGTAATTTAAGATCTAAGTAGGACAATGTTGGTACGTAATCTTGCCAATAATTGACGTTGACACAACTATATTTAAAATTTGAATTTCATCTCAAGTACATACCAAAGTATGAGTTTAGACTGAATGGAACGAACCAATGTGCTTTCTTTGCTTTTACGTCTCCAGATACGAGCCATTCTCTTCCATTTGTATCTCAGTTGAGTTTTCACCATTAACCTCCGTGGTACTGCCACCTGATTCAGAGATTTTTGTGATCCTTTGTAAATCATCTTGAGAACGAGCTAGTAATTGGTCATCAGTCATTTGTTCGTTTGAAGGTCTCTTTGGTTGTTGTCGTATGGCTGCAGCTGCTTCAGGCATCACAACAGGAGGTGGTTGTGGTGGGACCCATGACGACCTTTGAACTGGCAAAACATTTGAAGATCCAAATTTCTGTTCATCTGTTTCCATGATTCTGACATTCTTTCGTTGCCACCATGGCACTGTGTCGTCTCCATTCAACTGGTTATCTGGAAACTGACCATAATTGGTGGAGCTGTTTTGAGCTTGACTAACCTCCCAAGGCTGATTGCATCAAGCAGTTGTATTAACAATTTGTTTCTATGTGTAAAGTAAAAACATTCTAAATGAAGTCGTAAATGTTCCAACTTATAGAGAGGCTTTTACGTTGTGTGTGTGTGTGTGTGTGTCAATTGACCTTAGTTAGGATTTAATTACCATTTAACCCGTTTAAATAAGAGTAATTTATGTAAGACAAGTTAAATTTGGATGGCAAACCTTTGGCTTCGGTGCTAAACGAGGATTTGATACCGGTTGATTTGGGTTTGGTGGTGCATCATTGATCTCCTGAGACAATAAAATTGCAAATCTTTATGTAATTAGGAGAAAGCTTCAATATATGCATATGCATATATATGTAAAAAAATAAGCATAATAACATTAGTGAAAGTACCCTAACCCGAATATTGGATGGTTTCTCCCCTCTTTGTATCATGTTCATGATCTGCAAAATTGCTTTGCATATTAGGAAGAAAAAAAGGAAAAGACAAAGAGCATTGAAAAGAGTTCTTCATTGCTACTCTCCTGAATGATTTCAAAGTACTCAACATACTTTATATATTAAGGAAATCTCCAAATGACTGATTCATTACTAATAAATCTCCCATAGGAATTATTCTAATTAGTGAACAAGAATTCCATGTTTTGAAACAATAGGCTTAGATTAGAGCACAAGGAAAATCTGCAATTACTAGCAGGCACAGTGGAACAGATTATGAGCGCACACTCCCACAAATATCCCATCATCAAAATTTAACAAGCCAATAGGTCAGGTTTACAACAGTACGATCAACCTCATTCAGAAAACATAAATCAGAGGGAAAGAAATACCTCCATATATGACTTCGGGTGAGGAGCAGTAGATGGTTCCACAGAGGCAGGTGGCGATAAAGATCTCACTGCATAGAATGCTCCAAAAGATCATGAATATTGAAAGAGCAACATGTATTTAAATAAGAGAACAACCAGAAATGGATGAATTGATTAACTACCTGAGCTTGCACCAGTATCTGCCTTGCCATTGTAGTAAGGCTTCTGCAGAACATAGAACATATTTTAGATAATTAAAATGATAACTCAAAGTCTCAAACTTCACAGAAAGTAAAAGCACCCCACCCTTAAGTTGGTCCCTGAGGCCCTTTCAATATCTTGTTCCTCAGCAATTCTGGCGTTTATACTTTGTCCTGATATTGACAGTAAATCCATGTTTGAGATAGAAGTATACACTGACATTATGCGGACAACAAGGAGTCTGAGGAGAAGTCTTAAAATCCCAAGTACACATGAAGACTACATAAATTGATGTGTACAGAAACACAAGAGGTAGCTAAAAACACTAAGTTCCCTCACCACACACGCACACAATGGAGAAAGAGAAGAAAAAAGAACAGCATCATTTCCAAAGCAACGCAAAGGAAAGCAGAACCACATTGATTTTAAAACTACGAACAAGATGCAACTGCTTACCACCTTCCAACTTCTGTATTGCACTACTCATTGACTTCATCTCATGTACTTGTGCCTTTACCATACTGATAAGATCCTCAAAGCATCTCTTATCTAAAACAACAGAAACGATGTTTGTCATGAATACTACTACAAAACCATGAACAAGCCAATAACTTATTACGAAATTATGAAATATACAACACAAACACAATATATGTTGCATAATACATGATCTTGAGCTTATAAAAGACCTACCTTCACTTTTTGTCATCAATATCTCCTGGCTTGCTCGAGCTACATCAGCAGCTGCGGCCGCAGCAGCTTTTGCAGCAGCTGCAGCTTCTTCAGCTATACTAGGTTTTTCATTTTTTTTCTTCAGGGGACTCTCTTCTTCTTCAAACACAATCTTGCGTATCCAAGACTTCAACCTTGGAATAAATGTCTTCTGAAACAAGCATGTCCACAAAAATTGTGGCGTAAATTTAGGAATGCCAAACCATCTCATGGAAGTAACTTCTTATGATACTAAACGATTGCAACATAATGAGATCATATTATTCCAATTTTAGGGGATTCAAAATAAAGTTTGTGGCACAACTGGTTGCAGAGCAGGATACCTCTTCAATCAAATTATACCTTGAAAAGTACTGCAGTTCCAGCACCTGATACAGCCAGAAATCCTACTGCTAGAAGAGCATGAGACCAATGGAATCGAGAGAGTGTCCCCATTTTTGAAACAGGTCCAGCTAGTATAGGCTGCAGTACTTGTGTTGGATGTTGCTGTTGAATATTTGGCGAAGTTTTCTTCTGCCCATCTTCATCACATATATTTAGAGAATACAGGATCAGATATCGTAGCACATAAGACAGAAAAAATAGGACAAGTGTTTGCAATTATTCTGAAGTGAAGATTTAAGCAAAAAAAAAAATGTTTTATGGTATTACCTTGATTAGCCACAACAGGCGGCGTAGCTGAAACAACTGGGGTTGGATCCTATAATTGTAGGTAAACCAGTAAGATTTCATACTCAACAAAATATCACTTCATGGTTTAGAGGCTTTGACACACAATAGATGAATTGATCCTTAGAAACAAAATAAAGTGGGAAAATGACTTACTGGAACACGTCGAAAAGCTTCATCTATCTCCTCTCTTGTGAGACCTTTCCTCTCAAGAAATGACCTTCTGTACATAACTGGAGATCCTCTAACCTTTGGATGTGAAAGAAACTTAATGGCATTTTGCACTTGCTCTTCTCGAATTGGTTCCGAGTTCACAAATACTGAAGTAGGAGAACTCTCCTTCACAGCCTCTACCTTAGTATCTTGACCATCATCAATACTTGGTTGTATGACCGGTGAAACTATAGTGCAAAATGAGAATCTACGTCAGAGAAATAACAGGATTTTGGCATACAAAAAGATGAGAAGAAAAAACTTGACGGCAATTTTTTTAATCTTCGGATCATGGTGCATAATTTAAAAGTTGTAGCAAGTGTTACACATCTATATATATGTAATCCATTTTAATGTATCAGGTCACTTCAAGGAGTGCATAAAACTGATCGCAACTTAGATGATTATTATATGGCAACCTGGCGAATGCGTTAATTAAGTTCTGAATTAAACTATCAGTTTAACAGGAGAAACAAACTCAAAGACTGACTGATGAAAGTCGACTAAACTATACATGAAACCTTTGAATTTTTCTGAAATGAGGGCTTAATATTGAATTATTGTCATTTAAGAAGCACCAGATTATACCATGAAATTATTTCCGTATTTAAACAAATTTATAAGAGGTATCATACAGGATTCAATGTGGAAAAACAAAGCAACATAACAAATTAACTATTAATACAATCCGATTATCCATTAAACTTCATAGAAAGATGTAAGAATTTGAAAATCATGTAGTATATGAAAGGGAAAAAAGAAGAGGTAAATAAAACCTGGATTTGGGGGTTTTTCATCTGGCGGAGCGTCCATAACTATGAATATTCAATTTTCGCTTTTTGCTCAACAGAAAAAGGAAAAAGAAAGACTTCTTTGGAACAGAGAGTTAATTAATTGGGTGTTGGGAATTGGGATACTTGAAAAGCAAAAGGATAGAAAAAGAATGAATTTGGATTTTGAATTTTGGTTTTTGCTCATCCCAAAACTAGACTGTAACATAGTTGAGGAGTTAATGTTAATTTAAACTTATGAAATACGTAAGGTTAAATTTATCTCATTTAATTTAAAAAGGGGATTTAGCTATAAAAAAATATATATATATTTAAAAAAGAGCACTTTATCATCTTGTAAAAAAAATTAAAAAAATAATTTACCTCTTTCATCTGAAAAGTGTAAGTCACTCGCCGACAATTAGAATGAGCATGAAAAATATTTTTATAACATAAAAGGTAAATTGCCATATTTATTATAATACAAAGGAGTAAAGTGTCATATTTTTCATAACACATGGGGCAAATTGTCACATATAAAAGGGATAATTTTGTCAAATCGTAATTTTCTTAAGTTTAAAAATGACAGGGAGATGGTGTGGAACTTTTATAATATTACAGGGGATAAATTGCTATTTTTTAAATTATAAAAAGATAAATTATATATTAAACAAATCAACGGGGCGGAAAATTACCATTAACTCCATAGCTGAGACCAAGAGGTCTTTGTCTTGGTTAGAGTTTTGTGTGGATGTATTTTTAATTTATTAGTACTGTTTATAGTAAGTTCATCTCGATATTTTGATAATAATTAAAAGTTAATATCAATATATTAATTTATTATCGTCTAAAAGAACAAAGACTGTGTATGTAATTTTTGTATTGATGAGGTCAATATTAATAATTTAATATCGCTATTTCCAAATTTTCAAAGATTTATAAATATTCTCAGTTGTTCTATATTATGGGT
This sequence comes from Penstemon newberryi var. newberryi, assembly GCA_030819805.1. NCBI lineage: Eukaryota > Viridiplantae > Streptophyta > Magnoliopsida > Lamiales > Plantaginaceae > Penstemon > Penstemon newberryi. Next base: position 4,584,853 of record JAUALY010000008.1, read on the forward strand.
GTTCAATCTTTGTTTGTCATTTTTATTGGTCCTCTAATTTCCAATTATTGGATGACAATAAACTATTAATACCTTAATTGGGGAAACAAATAATTTTGGAGTTTCAAATTGTTTCATATTAGGGTGTTTCTAATTAGAGTTGCCAACAAATTTAATGTATGTAATGCGTTCGGCCATGTGTTGACACAACTAACCTAGACAATGGTACCGCACATTTGCCATTCGGTCAGGACATCGTTCAACCACATGCCTAATTATTCAGCCAGCCAACTCGTGAGATGGGTCAATGTTGAGAGCCATACAGGCAGGTCAATGCCCAAGCCACGACCCAACATACTGGCCCAATCAAATACACCCTATGTTCTTATAGTCGTTTTCAGTTCATCACTACATGTTCCCAGATTGCAATGGCATATGCAACTACATAACAATTTTTACTCGGACATGATTGTTCACGTTATTTTAATCTTTTATCATAATATAGCAATATGTCACATTATAAATCCTTTTTCTTATTTCCATTAATGATTTGATTTATGTTCTTCGGATGTGATCTCTTATTATGTTGTACAACCTTACTAAATCATTCACAAGTGTTACTGCTTTGTGAAGAGAACATTTTTGAGAAAGTAACAAATCACAAAACATATGCGAATAACTGTCGATTCGAGCCTAGGCTAAAATTTTCCTGTTTTATATTCCAGAGTATCGACAGAACAGGAGCAAAAATGTGTGAATATGAAAAATTTTGGCATCATTCCTCTCAACAGCTTTTGTCCTCTACATCAAATGTTTATCAGGAGTACAGAACTTTCTGCAACCTTTGATCTCATTACAAGAAACATAATTTTCTGCAAAAACTTACACAAGTAGGAGATACTACAATCCCAGCAGCATCCTACATTCACATTCGGTTCTGCAAAATATGTTTCAAAAGATAAGTTATACTTCAAATTCAAATGGTATGGCGGGATAATTCTCCCCATCCCCTTTCTGTTCTTCATTTCACGTTCGTTTTACTGCAATCTTTGTAGCAGATTTTCCACCTTAATTTTTTGCTGAACTGGACTCAGTGACTCAGTTAGCATGATTGTATTTGCGACAAAAATAACAATCGAAGGAGAGGTCGCGTTCACCTAAACAAAATTTAAATTGACCATATTAAGAGGCGGCATTATACATTAAAGTTCAAAGAAGATACCATCGAAAACATATACATATAAGGAAGTCGAGGAATACTACCCAAACACGCCCATTCAAACCAACTGCAATCTCAAAAGCTAGCTTCTTCCCAAGAGTCTCAAGAACTGGACATGTTGGGGAGCTCAGCAACCTTAGAAAACAAGAGAAAAAACTTGAGTATGCAAGAAAGACTTGAGCCTCGACAAATTCAATTATGAACTCTATGGAAGTTAAGAGAACTGACTAAGGTTTTTATAGGGGATAGATATCATACATTCGTGATAAACCAGTTGATGATTCGAACATGAATCCATCTTTAAGGGGGCCATACTCTCCTGCTTTCCCAGTGGCTATAGAACAGAAGAAATTCAAAAGGCATAATATCATAACAGAATTATAGAAGTTGTGAAATTGGGCCTGGGTGATGCAGCAAAGAAAACTAAATAGACCAACCATCCATGCAAGACAGTTCAGGGTTCATGTCAGGGTTTGCCTTGACAACACGGAGATACAGCAAAGTGCCCATCTGAAGATGACAGAAAGTTTCGCCAAGTAAGAAATGTACCAAGGCAGATGAGGAAAGTAAAGCACAGAAAGACTACAATAATTGAGTGCAGAGCACATATATTTCCAAGTTTTAGCTTGCAAACACGACGAACAACATGATGAACAATGAAGATGAAAATTCTAATACCTCCATTGAAGTGACAATATATATAAACTCATACATCATTAGATGGTATCAAGATGGACAATTTGAAACCATGCACGTGTTTGTGCAAATAGAAAAACAAAATGACAGAACAACTTCAACAGCTTCTTCACAAAAGGGGAACAAAGGCTTGGGGTGGGATTGGGAATGAATATTGTCTAATCCATGTAAAAGTTATAAGATTTAAAGTAAAATTACTAAAATACAGCTACCTTTAAAACAGAGGCGTGCAGAAACAACATAGTATAAAATACTTCCGTGATCAAATTATAACTAAGAAGTTGTCCTTCCAAATTACAACAAAAGCATTTCTTTCAAATAAACTTTAACTTATGAACGCTTATTTACATTTCCTTTACCTACTATTATATACTTGCTTATCACACCAGTAGTGTTTTGAGGAAGAGCCTTAGTAAGATTATCAATCTCAATACCATAATGGGCATTCTCAGTTCAAGTCATGAGGATACTCACTGTTAATTTACCATTGGTTTTGCACAATAAATTCTGACTGCAAACAGAAACTGGAATATAACACACAGCATCAAAATGAAACATAGCCATGGGAAACATGAATCTAATTTCAATTCCAGAACATGAACTTCTCTTTATATCCATACAAAGTAAAAGGTGGGATCAAATAGAAGTTCAATTTACTTAGTAACTCGGTTGCACATCATAGGCACATAAGCAAGTTCTGATTTAACTTTTTTTTTTTTTTTAACAAATGGGATCTTCAGATGGGGTATAAATCATTATAGCACCTATAAGATTAAAGAATATGTTCATTTTTTAGCATGCACGGATAAATATATCATTGGTGTAAGAAGATTCCAGATCAACGATATTCACCTCAAACTTAGGAATGTTTCTCCTGGTTCCACCTTCAAAAGCAAGCACTGGTAGAACTGCCAACATGGGACCTTTTAAATCCACAAAAAAGTTCTGTTGCAAATAACACATACGAGCAAAATATGGAAGATTAAGAACTAACAGCGTTTGAAAGCATTAAGAATTGAAATATGGAAGACTAAGAACTACCACATGAATCAAATTTGAAAGCATTATCTTATTATAACATTTTCTAGAGAGGAAACTGAAATTAGTTACAAGAGTTATAAACTTAGAGGACAAGGCGCCTATAGAGATTAAAGTAAAACTGCACAAAAATAATAAGCTCTATTTGCACCAAAAAGCACAACTGAAAATAGTGTTTCAACATAGCAATACATGAGTAGAAACACTAAGATATCATTGCAGAACCAAGAGAACTTACATCTGCTCTTGCATCAACCACTATTCCAAGGACATTATCCCCAACGCTAGGTACATACTGTAAACATGAATATGTGGCATTCAGAATTACGTAATTTTAACTCATACAAAGAACACAAAGCCAAAGGTTTATAAAATATTTAAATACTCTAAAGCATTCATTAAGTATTCATATAAAAATAAAGCCCAAAAAGAAGATTGATATCATAGAAAAACAAAGATCTGTCATATAGGCATCAATCAGCAATGTTAATATGAATCGGTTTCACAATTAACAAGAAAAACTTGGAAATGAAGAAGGATATAAACATGTAGCGATGTAATTGTTGACAATGATGTGGTAGAAAAATCTCTGCAAGTGCACATTTTGTATAAAATTAATACACTAACGGGTCATTTATGGGCTATCATTATGCCAAAACAAGCTTCATAAATAAATATAACTGATCGACAAAATTTCTACAAAGTAAAAGGAACTAGGAAAGAGAACATTTAGTTCCAACCAAAAATGGATCTACCATGAAAAATCACATTCCTGTTAAGATATTTTAAGTTCTCGTATTCTTCTTATAGCTTGTTTAAAAGGGTGTGTTTTTAGCATTGTCCTGCAGCTATAGCTGTTAATCCCTGAATACCACCCCATACAGTTAAGTTCATCTAAATCACCATCTATGTGTACTCTTTTATCTACCACAAACATTTTAAACTGTTTGGTCCGACAAATTAATTCGATATATTTTAGTCTCAGAAAAGAATATTAAATAGGACACTCAAAGGTGCATATCAGTAATAGGAAAATTCTACATTATAGGGCTCATGAGCATGCAAGTAGGTCTAAAGAACTTCACTCAACAATGCTATTATCATATGTCCCAGGATTTATAAGCGATGATAAGTCTGTCACAAAGTAAAGATTAAGCTTAGGAAAGATGGATTCATGATTACTTAGGGTGGATGGTCAGTTCATAAGACATTGAACCAGACAATAACAAAAAAAAAAAACTTTAGCTGGAACTAGCCAAAAATCATTGCTCTATGGGAGGGTTCTATATATGATTTTGAAGCAATTAACATTTAACTCACCCTCTTATGAGAGCTTTCAACCCAATATTTGTTTGGTTTTGAGAACCTTAGCTTTCCTGCTTTGATGACAGATATAAAATCACCGTCCTGAATAAATAGGGGAAAAAAACACCATCAATATCAGCCAATAACTTTATTCCATCAGATGCATATGCTTTCAATTCTTTGTCACAGTTAACATCAAATATCCTTTCAGACAATGTCCTATACAGTATGTTTTCCCAAGTCAAATAATTTGTGGGGAGTGTGAGAGCGGTGCAAGACCACAAGTGCTTCAATATCAATTTCTTTCGGGAGCATCTTAGAGAATCTATTATTAAAAAATTGTAAAGTTTATAGAAAAATCTAATAACTACGAATAAATACCCTTTAAACATATAAAACTTGGATTTTAGACGAAGCCCACCTCAGATTAGCTGTGAATTTCAGGGCCTTATCGAAGCTACTTTAGACGGTAACAAAGGTACTTGGTATGCACAAATTGAATATTCTTAAAGTATCTTAGAAAGCGGCTGTAGAAGCCGCAGATTAGGTGACTTTCCATAGCTTAATATTAATTCAGAACGATAACAGTTCCAAGTTATTAGTTCAACAATACAACAACTTGACTTTGTAATTGTTAGTTGATTTAGCAAACAGTAAAAAACATTTACGAAGAGAAAGACACCGCATCACTAACATCATAATCTATAATCATGATACTTAGAGAAGCATCAAACTTGTATACTACAGTAATTTTCTCACCTCTTTTCCGTTTTAATTTCTTTAACTGGAATCATAGCCAGCATAAATGCATAATTAACATTCCAGGGCAAACACTTATAACATAAAATTCAAGTAATTAAATAAAGAAAACAAATAAACCCTAGTTGAAGAAGGAAAACCTGATGGAGGCCGCCGCCGAGTTTGATGGTTTGGTTAGTCATTTTGGAGAGGTCCAAAACCACATCCCCCGGAAACTAATACAATAAACATTACACACTCGTGAGATTGTATTTGTATAAAATTGAATAATAATACTCAAAACAAAAATGAGATACTTACCACTTGTTGATCGACGAAGCTTGAAGGAGAAACCGAGGGTTTTGATTCCATTTTTTCTGTATATAAAAATAGTAACAGACTTTTAATTTGTTTGTGCAGGCAGCTCTGTGCTGTGCCTGTGTAGTTAAAAGAGAAAGAGGCGCCGGAGAGAGGGGAGAACAGTAATAAACAACGCGGGGGAGATTGAACTAAAGTCGCATTTCTTAATGACAATATCAATTAGAAAGTCTTAATGGGCTTTAGGGCATTGCATGCTTAGTATAAATTACTACTTTTTCTGGGGAAAAAAATATTCGTTGGTTTGTGGACAGATAGTATTGGATCACTTGCGGGCTGGATTATGTCGGGACTGGCCCAAATTGAGATGGTCTTATAAGCAATGAGGGTGAAAGGTATAGAAATTTGTTTAAAGCTTGAGGGTAAAATGGAGATCTCAAATGTTTTTTCCACTGGAAAGAGTTGCCACAGAGGAATGTCGTCGAAGATAGCAATGTGAATGCCGCGGTTCATTACCTTGTAAAATGTGCGGAACTAAACAATGTGGTTCGTAGTAGTGTTTAGAGATGGAGGTTGTTTCTTTAGTAACCGCGGATTTTTTTGATATAATGTAATATGAGATTGTAAGCTTTTTGTGGAATGCAAACAGTTTTATTTATATTTGTACTTATAATACCCAAGTTCATTTTGATTATTTGAACCTATTATTTTGGTTATTTTTCTCTGTAACACTTTAAAGATGATTCTGAATCGAACCATAGGGCTTCGAAATTCAATTATTCGTGAAAAATTTCGAGAAAAACTCTAAGCAGAATTAAAACCTATGCAAACCAAAGACCTTCAACTTGGGCTCATAGATTTGGCCCAATTTTATTAGGACGAGATTGGGCCGCAATGATAGAGGCACGGGAGGTAACCCAAATGGCAAACCTAACCCCTCATACCATCACACGTTGGCTAGGCTATAAATATTTAAGGTCCTCCCCACTTTTATTTTTTTATTAGGATTCGAATTTAAGTTTCGTATTTGGGTATTTAAGTTCATTTTCAGTCTTTCAGATATAGCTGTTATATTGGTGTTGTTAATTTCTCTTTTTTATTTATTTATTATTTTTTATTTTTTATAGTTGTTGTTGCTTTTCACTTTATTTTAACGCTCTTTAACGGTCCCATTTGGTCAACCCAGCCCCTTTCCCCACCTCCCCAATCTTCCGTCCTCTGTATAGTAAGTAAAATCATACGAAAAGAAGAGGGGATATGAAATATTCATAACATTCATCGGATGGACGTCAAGTGGTTGGTATTATTCCTCCAGAACCAAAATTTCTTGTTTTAGAGGTTGAATCCATTAAATTTGATCAACCATTAACCAATAATTCAAATGTGGGTGTATTTTTTTGGAGAAGAAGCAAGTTTCAACGCTACCCAAGACAAGAGAGCCATCATTGTGGGGAGGGTGAAGAGCATCCAACGCAAAGTGGCCTTTCATTCTCTTGTTTCGTCGTGACAATAACTACCCCCCCCCCCCCCCCAACCCCAAGCACTGCTCAGCTCAAGGGGGCCAAAAGAGACCTTTCGCCCCCCATCCCCCTCCCCCTCCCCCTCCCCCTCCCCCATCGGCTTTTGTTGCCTTCCTTAACAAATAAAAATAATTATTATTATAATCGTATGTAATTTTATAAAAATAAAATAAAATATGTGTGTAATTTATGATCTTTGACTTGTCAAAATCAATTAAAAGCTATATTTTAGTACTCTTATAATTATGTTACAAAAGGTGATCCACAAATTTATCATAACATGTGTCGATGAAGCCTTAGCCAGTTGGTTAAGGATGAGGCTCCATGACCCAATAGGGCATGAGTTCAACTCCCACTAGTGTGAATATTTTCTCTAATTTAATACTAGCATTTGTTATTTGTTGTGATTAATATAACAATGTATTCACCATTTCAATTTTTTACTCGGGCAATGAAGCAACAACCAAAAGATTTCTGTTAGATGGATTTTTACTCAGGCTCGCTGATCAGGTAATCTCTATTCCATTTTACATATAGTTTGCTTCATGTTGGTCATCTTATGCAAATGTATTTATATATATATATATATATATATATATATATTATTTATTTATAGATAAGTAAAGTGATGTTAAGAGAAAGAAGATATAAAGGACTGTTTAAGATAATTATTGATCGTTAAGATTTACCCAACTAACAGTAGAAGATTATTATAACGTTTATTTTACTGAACTAAGCAATAGCCGCACGTGTGTACAATTATATTGTAACTTGTGTTTTGAACTTAATATGTAGAATAACTTTTTAAAAAATCACATTTTAAAAATGTGCATGGTCTAACTAAATTGATGCAAAATAGATAATTTGATTGTAAATTAATTTGGAACACGTGATTTGAGGAATAAATGCAAAATACTCTCTCATATTATATTAAAAACTACCTTATGAAATTCTTTATGCATCAAAATTCTTTTACTTACAAAAATTCTGAATAAAACACACAATTTATAAAAATTTGTTTATTTTGAATCAACATATTTCAAAACTCTACAACTTCACGTGAATTATTTTTAAAATAATTTTTTGAAATATGTTGATCCAAAACGACCTATTTTTATACTAAAATCTTGATTTTTTAGCATAGAGAACTTGAATAAAGTTAATATAGACCTAACATATTATAGTCACTTGACTTCAGGCACGTCTTTGTTGGCTTGGCTTCTCGGTACTCCTGCCAAAACATGAAGCAAGGATGGAATTAACTTAAAAAATGAATATGAACCCGAAATGGAAAGAGATGGGAAGCCTAAAAGAGTAGTTTAAATTCGTCATGTCAGTGATTTGATTTATTGCTTATGGCTGAATGCTAATAAAGAAAATGAATCACATATATATTTAAGAGTTTTCTTAAATAGAATCACTCAAAGAAAATAGTTTTCCTTTTGAATTGATTGCAACAAAAAATACATTTGTCGAGATCCAGAAGTAGGATGTCTCGGTTGCAACACATTCCACGGGGAAACACAAATCATGTATGGTAATGGTGGCTTAAGTTACAATTAGCACTTAAGCCTAAACAACAAGAAGGAAAACTCAAACAAATTTAGTATCCTACTTAAAACATACATAGATTTATGGCCTTAAAGATGGAGATCTATGACTAGCCATGCACTTCGGAATGCATCGTGAAAGACTATAGCCCTCGGATGGCTCATAAGAAGAGAAGAACTCCGGGTCTTGGTCAAGAGACTCAGCGTACTTTTCAAGTTTGTCAACAATCTCATCAAACTGTGGCCGCTTCTCGGGACTACTTGACCAGCACCGATGAATGAGTCGATTAAATGCCTTTGGACATGAAGAAGGCAATGGTGGCCTTGCATTCTGAAAATAGAAAATAAGTATTACTTTAAGAAACCTCAAGCTTTCTAATAATCAATTGAACATTACATTATTTAGAGTGAAATGCAAAAATATCCCCTATCTTTTGCTCAATTAGCCAAAAACCCAATACATCTTTTTACAACCAAAACTCCCTTGTACTATCTTTTTATTAGCACATAACCCCTCCCAAACCGGAGTACATATTTTGCAGGAAATATGACGATTATACCCCCACAAACGAAAGCACATCTATTAACCTAAAAAATTGGCAATAACACGTTCACTAAGAAGTTGACAATAACCTCCATGTTGATTTATGAAGGAATTTCAAATGGGGTACTTTGCCAATAAAAACAGAACACGGGATTTTTGCTAATAAAAATTACACGGGTATTTTTGCTAACTATGCAAAGCACAAGGGTAATTTTTGCATTAGCTCAATTATTTAGGCTAAATTCAACTCTGCCCTTTCCAACTACCCTCATGCTTGCTCTTCAATTGCATCAGGTCATTAGCTTCAATATATTGTAGTCAAAAGACTGTTAGCAAGACGCCCATTGGTCTTTTAACCTTATTGAACACATTTTTCCATTCTATCTATCTTTAAAATATGACTTCAAATTTGAGGACATAAGGGAAATTTGAGGCGTTTTTGTTAACGGCCTTTTAACAGAAGCATGTCGAAATGTGATGCAATGCAATTTATAGTTGAGGGGGCAAAGTGGACAACGAAAATAGTTGGGAAGGGGTTAAGTGTAATTTAGCCAAGTGTGTGTTTACCTTCTGGCAAACAGCAAATGCTGCTTGTTCGGGAGTCATGTCATCGAACGGTGTCAATGCGGTAAAAAGCTCCCAAAATACGATCCCAAAACTGTAAACATCGACTTTCTTTGTGTGGTGCTTTTCCTTTATCATTTCTGGTGCCATCCAGCGGTAAGTTCCGGTGAACCCCTTAGCACTCCCACATTGAGTTTCCAAACAAGATATGCCAAAATCTGCTACCTTCACACACATATCTTCATCAAGCAAAAGATTTTCTGATTTAAGATCTCTGTGAAGGATCCCTTGAGCATGAAGATACTGCATACCACGTGCAATGTCAAGCGCTAGTTTTAGAACTAGGTTCAGAGGCAGTGAATATGGTTCTTGCTGATGGAGGTATTTTCTGAGGGAACCGCCTGGATAGTATTCTGTGATTATACAAAACACCGGAGGTTTCTTACATGCTGCAACGAACTGCATCAATAAGGTTCAAAGAATCATTTAATAGATGTCAATAAAATTGAGATGAAAATTTAACTGCTAAATCTACTTATGAAAAAATCAACAAGGGCATCCTCAAGCAAAAAGAAAAACAAACTAACCATTTTCACCACTTTCAACGAAAATTTTCAGAGACCGTAAAGCAAAAGTCTTTAAATAAACAAAACAAAAATCTTGTGTATGATATAGTCATCCGTATGGATCAAACTAAAATGGCATTTTTACCAATTACTGAGGAAAATAACAATATTATGCTACAATTCATTAGCAACAAAGTAAGTTCATGCATTGACATCCATTCTTATGCACTCTAGGTGGTGGTTGAATAATTATTTATGTATATTAACCTTGTGTTTAGATCCATAGTATTGGAATCATGGATTTCAAAATTCTTGATTCAGATTCTGGATGAAATCATTTCTGATTCCATAAAAGACTCAATTCCTTGACAGCAAACACTAATTAAAAAAGAATTAAATTTAGTAGATTTCTTGCTTTGTCTCACCATCTGCAGTACTTAATTAGCTCAACATTCTTTGTCTATTTTATAAAGGTACCATTCATTAAGAGAACCATACAACACATACAAGATTCTACCTAGATCTTTACAATCATACAAAGATACAACATTCACTGCAAAAAAACACTTCACAACTCAAAGAACAATACTTAAAAAAGTAAATAAAAAAAAGTAAAAATCCAAATAACTTACGGTGATGATATTAGGATGCCTTAACCTGAACAAAAGAGCAACTTCCGATGTAAATTGTTTCTCCAGAAATGAAGCCAATTCTCCATCCTCTTGAGGTTGACTAATTAGCTTAATAGCTACATCTCTCTGTTTATAAACGCCTCTATATATTCTACTATGTCTTCCAGAAGCAAATTTATTGCCTATATAAAGAAGTGACATGTCAGCACTCCATTCTTCCTCACCTCCATTTTTAATTTCTGCCCCTGAAGAAACTAAGTATTTTGACCATGAAATTGCTCTTTTGTACTCTCCCAATGATAACCTCCTCTCTAATTTGCTTTGAGAACTTGTTATTTGCTTCAACCAGTAAAAACTCTTCATGGGTTTTGCACAAAAACATCAAATTGATTACTGGGGTGCCCTTTAATTTAATCTCAAGTATTTCCCACAATTAAAAAAAAAAAAACACGCAAACTTTATGTGGGGAGTGAAAAAGATTCATTTAAACATGCAAAGTAGAATAGGGATTTCAATAAAGATTACATTTTTGTGTGTTGAGACTTAAAACTCTGCGTTTTGTGTGAATGAAGCATAAATTGTAGTAGTAGTAGTAAATGGTGGTAGTACAAATGAGAGTAAACATTCATAACGTGCGAAGATCCACTTCTGAGGAGACATGCGGCTGTCTAATGATTATGACGCTTGCCCCATTTCTTCATTTTTTGCCCTCTTCCTTATTTTGGAATTCTCACTTATGCCCTTCTTAAGTTTCTTGATTTCGAGTGTTTCTGGACATTTTCATTATACCAAATTTACCCCTAAATATACTTCTCGAATCGCAATAATGCAGTTAAGCTATAGTTTGAACTTTTCCGCTTCTCCATTATAAGAGGAAATTAGTTTGTGCATCTGCTACAAGAAAAATATAGTGTTTCTGGACATTTTCATTATACCAAATTTACCCCTAAATATACTTCTCGAATCTCAATAATGCAGTTAAGCTATAGTTTGAACTTTTCCGCTTCTCCATTATAAGAGGAAATTAGTTTGTGCATCTGCTACAAGAAAAATATGGTGTACTATATGAAGAATATTATATTTGTTTTTATAATTTTAAGAGTAATTTATCCCAGAGTCTCATCCCTACTATTTACCGAAAGAATTGGAAGCACCTTGAATTCCCCTTGATGAATGTGTACGGTTGTTCCAGGTCCATTTACATTCAAGTTAGGTGGTAGGAAGCAAAACTTAAGGTAGCTGCTTTGAATTGTTCTTGTGTTATTATGCACAAAATAAATTAACTTATTTTTTGGAAATTTTATATTACATCATCCGAATATTGAGTGTACTAAATAATCCCTCGTTATCTAGGGACACTTGAATAAAACGTGTTTTCCTCACCTATTATTAAATGACAATTAATTAACTCTCTAACATTGTCGTTAGTTAGGAGGGTAATTTTGTCGAAAGACATTTCAAAAGATTTGTGGCCTTGCAAAAATAGAAGGATAATTCGGTAATTTAATGGCACGTGCGTAGGCGTAGGGTATGGCACTACACAAGATAAACAGAAGCACAATACAATTAAGGGATCTCTGTGTTTAAGAATGCATCTTGAGTGTGGTACCCACACTATTATTATGTGTACTGTACCGTATGTACCCTTCGTATACGGTCACTTTTTCATCACAAACTTCTCTGATGTTCTATTTTCATTCCATAATTAAAGTGTAATGCTTTTTCCACATAAAAAGTTAGGACTTGATCAGCACAAAGCTGTCATAGATTTTTTAGTATTAAATTTGACATTATCTCAACAATTTCATATTTCTAATTTTATTCCTGCTTTCGGCCAAACTGTTTTTGTTTCTTTACTTTTGGAATGGAACATATTTATGACTCATTATCTCTATCTCAACATTTTTCATATATTCTAGTAGAGTTGGACGCGGGTCGAGTATTTTGGATCGGATACCCAACTTGGCGGATATTGAATTTTTACACCCAAAACTCAACCCGTTTAGACGGATACTCGAATTTCGGGTACCCACAATTTTTAGGTATTTCGGATTTTGGGTTTTGGGTATCCAAAATTTCACATATTTTATTTTTAAATTATACATAAATGTACAAGAAATCTTATTTTTTTAGCATATATGTATGTAGAATTGTAAAATTAATGAATTCAAATATTAAATTGTACGCAATAACTTCAAAACAAACACAACACAAACGTCTCAAGTTTTCTAATTGGGCTAAATTATAAAATAATTTTTCTTAATTCAATTCCCGAACGGGTCCCGAAATACCCGTTCTGGTGTAAATGTAATACCCAAAACCCAACCCGAAAATATATTTTGTGATGAAGGGGAAATATTGCAAAATATTTAGATTTATTTTTATTTGCACTTTATATTTTAGTATTTTGGTAAGTTTTACCATTAGGGTTAGACTATTTAAAGCTTTGTAAGCCTACCCGTGCAGTCACTTTTTACTCTTGCTTTTATGAACTTTGATTATTTTCTCTGTTTTGAGAATAAATTACTTTCATAGCTTTGAGGTTGGTCTGGCTATATGCAATTCCATTCTGCGTCATTTTGAGGTCGGGTACCCGACTCGAAATGTCAAAAAAATTATATTTTCGTACCAAATGGAAAATACTCGATCAGGTCGGGGACGGATCCGAAATTACTCGACCCAAACGCCCACCCTATATTCTATGTCTTCAAAATGTTATAATTTATTTATATTAATTAAAGTTCGAAAGATAAACTCAATATTTTTACACATTTCATTATTTTAAAAGTAAATATTAATCAAGAATGCGCGACCAAGTAAAAATATTATTGTCAGCTTAATTACACTTAATCAAACAACTTTTACAAAAATATTTCGACGTGATGGTTTCTAAGAATAATACGTATACTACTATATTATGATTAAATTAAATATAATGAATAAAATATTAAATTAATTTTTAGATGATTTACTTTTAGTTAAACGATTATATCACTGAATTAGAAAATTCAATTGATTACAATTAAACTATTAAAAATCATATACAAAGCATTATATTAGAAAAAAACTCACACTAGTGAAAGTATGTGATTATTTATACCTTTATCTCATATACTAATCATCTCTACTATTTTTGTTCACTTATTCTGTATAAGGTATAACTTAAAATCAAAATAATTACCTTTAAATTAAAGATATTACCCATCACATATGTCTTTCTTTTAGTATATATATTCATGTATTTAATGGATAAAGAACCCATGCATTGTTCAAAATTAGCACATCACACCCACTAATGATTTGTTTGTTAAAGAATTTCGACAATTACAAATAACAGAAGTTACTAAAAAAAAAACTCATAATTCTGTTCCTTATTATAACTCTTGTTAATATTGATAATTGATCTATAGTCTATAGACTATATATTGCTATAAGGTCTTACTAGCAACCCTTTACCCTCTGTTTAAAAAATGAAAAATCAACGAATTTTTATCCAAATGAGATTCTTAAACAATTAATAAATCTCGTTGTAATGACAATTAAAGAAGAAACACCCAAATATTTATGTGTTTGCCAGTTGCCACGCATGCATAATTATGCATCACGAGGCATGCAAATAAAGTTCCCATTTAATAATTAAAAAATTAATATTTTTGCCCGTACATTAGCGTATCAACAGTTTACAGATTAGCATCGATCTTTTTTAACTTATGTTGGGAGTAAATAATTAGTTATTGTTTTGTTCGTATCCTTATCACTAATAAGTAAATTAATTTTAAAAAGTTAATTAATTAATTAATTCCCTTAAAAGCTAACTCTTTCTGGCTCTTTACAATTCATATTCCAATGCTAGGATAGATTATGTTAAAATGCGTGCGGGCGGTTCTTACTATTACCAATATATATGATCTACTATCTCTAATCTCGATACACCAAAACCTGTAAAATTAAGTAGGAGTATACTATAGTGAGATATTACTTTTCCTTAAAACATACTCTATTAAATGACAAGTTCATCTAATTCTTTTTCTTTTAACATAATCAATTATATATATGTTCCAAATAATCTGATCCTGGAAATTTTATTTTGACAAATATAGAATGTTGTATTATACCAAATCCAAATGCATGATCTAGTATATGTTTTTTATTTTACCATAATGAATCAATGACTGTAATTTAAAGACGTAATGTAAGTACTCCTATAACTACGTTACAAAATATTTTAAAGCAATGTATGTAGATAGTAAATATTCAAACTAATTTACTCAATATTAAACTCCAATTCTACAGATAAAAGATCATTTGGATTTTAAAAATTATCACATAATAACACGTTGTAGTTTAACCTAAAATTCAATAAAATATAGGAGTGCATGAAAGTATTAATTTATTCGAGCTCGATTCATATTTGACTCACTTAACTCATTTGATTTAGCTCAATTACATCTATAATCTATTTTCTTTTGTTCTTTTGATTTTTGGAGGTATTCGGATTTTAGTACAACTCAATCCTTTTGTTGTAATAGGTGGCTGTCAGTGTAGAAATTCAGGCGCTACCAGTTGCTCTAAAATCAATTGGTGTTAGGAAATGCGCATACTATTCCCTCTTATACTGCATTCACACAAGCGCCCACTGTATTCTATTGTAAAACAACTTATGTCACCCGCACACTCAATCATGGAACCCACCAATCTTTCCCTTAGCTATTGCTCCCGCTGGGAATCAAACATGTCATCTTAGTTCAGATACCACTTGTAGGACCTCAGACTCTACCAGTTGTCTCAAAATCAATTGGTGTTAGGAAATGCGCATATCATTTCTCTTTATAGAGTTATATAGTGCCACAATATTCGATTGTGATTCAACGCACACATTAGTTATCGGACAATCATGAGACATTTGTTGTCTGCACACTCAGACTCTACTCGATTATGCTTGACATGATTTAGTACATTAAATGGCATTTCCATTCGACTAAAACTCACAAATAATTTTAAACAACTTTCAAAACAAAATACTTAATATATCAAATCAATTAGGACATCTCCAGTGAGTATGGATTCACCTTCCCCTCAGACTCCCCTTTCCCTTCAGACTTCTCTTTTTATAGTCATCTTCAGTGATTCAATCTTCTCATTCTATTTAATTCTAATTCTCATACTTCTCCTCTCTCACTTAATTTTCCCACTCTTTTTATATTGCTCATAATTGGTTTCATGATAATAATAATAATAACAAATAACAATAATTAAGTCAATAGTAAATTAAATATTGGCATTAATAATAATAACTAATTTAGCTTTGACATTAATAATAAAAAGCATTTAATAATAACATTACAATAATATTACAATAATTAATAATCCATATATGAAAATCCATCGCCGTTGCCACTATTATTGTCGTCGTTGTTGCCACTGTCGTTGCTATTGCCGCCACCATTACCTTGATTTCCATAAGTTATTTTTTTACAATGTGATTAAATTTCAAACAATAAAATAAATTAACTTTAAGTCTATTACATAAAAGTTACAATATTACAAGTAATAAAATAAAATTAATGTTAAGTTTATTTCCATTTATTCCACAAAATTCTAATTCTCATATTGTTCCACTCACTTAATAAAATTAATAATAATAACAACTAATAAACATTGTACATAAAATTACAATATTAGAAATTACCAAAGTACAAATTATAAAAAAAATATTAGAAGTTAACAAATTACAATATTAGAATGTAACAAATTACAAATTAACAATGTAATAGACTTAAAAAAATACATTAACTAAAAAAAAAAAAAAAAAAGAAATAGGGGCTAGGTGCGTTGCCCAGCCCCAACAAGAGACACCCCTCTCCCCTCCTCATTAAAGTGTATTTTTTCTCCCCCTCCCCATGGATTCACCTTCTCCTTGGAGCATTGGAGATACCCTTAGGTTTTCATGTTTCATGTCACACATGCAAGCGTGCCTTCAAAATAACCAATATTAACAAACATGACTTATTGACTTTGAGTAGTTAAATTAAATTAAATAAACAAATAATTTACTTATATATATTTTTGTAACTTGTTTATGACTTACGTTTGAGTTGTATGTTACCAACTAAAGGGACTTCTTTGTCATTTCGGTAAATTTTGTGGGGTACAAAAAATAATTGAGAGGCCCATGTGCCAAGCTGGTCATATACGGTAAGGTACGGTCGGATAATTTTTATGTCGGAGTAGTACCACGGTCCCTAATTCATTTGGAGCCATTAATGATGGGCAAAATTGCAAAAAAGTTCCAAATTAATTAGTGATTTTGAATTTTCGTCCCAAGCTATATCATTTAGCCAAATTCGTCCCGTAATTTTATATTCTTTTGGAATATCATCTCACTTGCCACATGACTGCTTACGTAAGCAGCCATGTGGCAAGTGAGACAATATTCCAAAAAAGATATAAAATTACCGGATGAATTTGGCTAAGTAATATAGTTCCGGACGAAAATAAAATCACTAACTGGTTTGGGACGTTTTCTGCAATTTTGCCTTTTTTTTTTTACATTATCGAAAAGGTACCTTTCCATTTTGTATTTTAGTAATCGATCAAGAAAGTTGTGCATCAGTAATTATTTTAGGGCAAATTAATATCAATATCTTGGGTTATGTTTAATTTTTAGTTTATTTTAGTGAATAAAATATTTACTTACTACTTTTAGGTAACATTTACATCCTTGATAAATTGCTACAATAGAGAAAGTGATAATGTGATAAATTAATGTTAAATATAATGAAGACGAAAATCCTTGTCGTTTAATTAGAGTATTCACTTGTGCAGGAAAACCTAAAAAAATACATTGAAAATGTGGCATGTGCAATTAAATCAATGTTTCTTACCTAACAATCAATTTAGATATAAGTCAGTTTATGTCAACTTAGCATGTCCACTAAATATTAATGAAAGAGAACAGCTGGAATTCAAATCAGGTTTGAAATTTAATTTTGGCTTAACCAATAAATCGTTTCAAACTTAATTTATACTACTGAATAGACTAACAAGTAACATAATATATGTAAAAGTATACATTAAATTAGTCGTGTGCTTGCTTGTGTTTAGCTGAACAATAGCACGTTTAAGCTGTTCTTTTTTTTAGTGAACTGGATTTGTTTAATTAAATATCAAATTAAAGTAGGTTTAATAACAATATTCTCAGTAAAAATAAAAAATAAAATTTGAATAATGTATTACTTGACTCAGTTATACATTTTTACAACCTATAAAAGAGCAATTAAAGGCCGACCAACAATTCATAAGGCTTGCTCCAGCGGCAAGGGTGGGGGTTCGAATCCCGTTTGGAACTTGGATGGAAGCATTATTATGAGTCTGTCTAAGGGTCATTTGTGGTCAAGACCCCTTTGTGCGCAGAGTGTACAGCAGTATGGTGGGATCCCGAGGCTTGGTGGAGGCACATCCCGCGATTTACATCCTTCAGGGTTCTAGGGCAAGGGTTCTGAGGTCCAGGATTAGTCTGGTGTAAGCTTGGACACCTGGGTTATTAAAAAAAAAAAAAAAGTACTAATGTCTTAGTAGGAAAGCTGACTAGGCTCAAAACCAAGATGTATTGGGTTCGATATATACTCATTAGTGTTGGATGTTTATTACTAGTGTGTATTTAATTTATCTTTATAACTTAATGGTATTTGAAAATATTACTATATTATAATAGAGAAATTATTATGTAGAATGGATATAATATTGATATATTCATAGTCTAAAAAATACACAAGTTTCCCCTCCACATTTTCAGAACAGAGTCAATTCAGCATGTTCTCAACCTAACGTATAGGCAAATTAATTATTTGGATTCGTAATTAAAAGTTAGGTGGTTATGCATGTATATATATAGGGCATGTCTTTTCCAAATTGTGCAACAAAACTAACTGAAATGTGAGGCTAAAGAAGTGGTGGTTGGGGTATAAATAGAATAATCAATTAAAGGTTGGCTTCATATCAATTAAAGATTTCTATTTAATTTATTATCATAAATTCAGAATATAAATATATGTAGTTCATATTTTGAGGACTGCATGCAGGAACATGGGTGATGATGGACAATCACGTGCATGTGTTGTGTTTGTGTTTATTTCGGAAGCGAAGAACACATGTATACAATACATACACTTAGTCTTGGTGTTTATATTTATTTCAAATTTATTTTGAAGTTTCGGTGGTCCTAAATTCCTAATTAAAAAGCTGATTCGCCACCCCTATTGAATTTTACTCAACAGATACATATATATATATATATATACATACACACAAAAGAATTGATAGTCCCACGTCATTAATATTGTTGTACTGTTTAATTCCATTGTCAATATTACGCGTGGATCTGTCCAAAGAATATTGTGCAAAAATTACTGTTTCATATTATAATTTGTGTCTTTTTTACAAAAAAAAAAATATGAATTCAATTTGATTTTGTGGAGCATCAATTTGTGGTTAATCAGAGTAATTTTGTGGCTATTCAAGTTGATTTTGAATTCGGAAAAACTATGTCGCGAGATCCCTTTTTTCGGGTTGCCGAAGATTTTCGAGGTTAGTGTTGATTTCTTTGTTTTCTCTGTCTTTCTGATTGAGATTTAACATTTATTGCTGATTTCGAACTTTTAGGTGTGTCAATTTCATGATTTATTGAGCAATATTGTGGATTTAAAAACAGGGGTCGAGATCCCCTTTTCTGATTGTGTTTCCATTTCTGCAATTTCTCAACATTACTGGATGTATCTGATCGGATTTGGGATTGCAGTTCTCAAAACTCCTTAATTTCAATTTTCGTTAAGTAATTTTGTTGTTTTGGTATTCGGGTTGAAGCGGGCTTTTCATTTTGGTGTTTACTGGTTAGTTTTTGTGCGATTTTGGTGTTAAACTCTACTGTAACGATAACCTGGCCTCAATACACCTGGTATTTGCTGTGATTTTCAGTATCCATGAGTTTGGCAACGGGGGCGGGGGAGTACATCTCATGTAGCTGGAGCTTGAAGAAGGAGCCATTAATAATTGAGCCTTTGAGCTTAAGTTTTTGCTTAAGGAAAAACCCCTAGTTTTTGCACTAATTTACTCCCAATTCGAGGCAATATGGAGGAAGAAAGGAGGGAGTGATTTTTTTGGAGGGAATGGCTGCCAATTTCTGTTTATACGGGCAGATCCTCACCTACACGTGCCCCTCACATGGACTTAACGGAGATTTTTAAACTTCCGTTAAAAAACTGACGGTAGTATGAAAATTGAAACTTGGTCAATTCTATGGTACCAAAATTGATTTTTTGCCTAACCTTACACCAATGTTGTGAATTGTGATTGGATCTTTTTTATTTCAAGGAATATTGCCTTGCAATTCTATTTTACCTCAGAACGACTAAATTCTTAATTAAGGATGTAATTGAAAAGAATTAACAGGGGCTTAAATGTAACATCAAGTCACTAGCTTTAGTATTTGTTAAATTTTATTTTACTTTGTATTCTCAAATTTTGGATAGAATTAATTTTACAAAAATAATAAAATATGAAATTTGATTCAATTAAATATTGCCATTAATTTTTCTTAACGACAATAAATCAATATATGAAACAATCAAAATAAAAAATGAAATATCTTTTTTTTTCTCTGTAATTGAATTGAAGAACTTATATTGTACTATTAATGAATTATTAATTTAAAAATCTTATTATTCATAGAACAGAAAACATTATTTTCACTTTAATGAATTATTATAATACTATAATTTAAAAGACATTATTATCAAATGAAATGTAGAATACCTCTAATTCCATGGTCATACATGTAACGTGTCCGATGAATTTCAATCTGATAAGAACTGTGGTGAGTGATCTTTAATTTTGTTTGTCTAATTATATTTTATTAGTTAATCTAGAAAAATACGAAATAAAAAAATCAACCTGCAACAGAAGTCATATAGTCAATACAATATATTGAATAAGCTACTAAAGAGAAATGCAACGACATAACAAAAATATTAAAATCCTTGCAAAACGTAACAAAGATCCAAAATGCTACAAAAGTCAGTTAAAAGGGAAAAAGGAAAAACACAAAGGCACGATTACTTGAAAATATAGTACAAATTAACCCACGAGACGAATCTTACACAAATAAACAGGCAACATTATATATGACATTGATTAGAGAAGTGTAAAACATAAGGATTAATGCACCCAAAACGATGACTCAAGTTTGAATTCTTATTGGGAGATGTTCCCATATAAAATGTCCGACGTGCATCATATGAGATTACACCTTCGGAAAAAAAAAATAATAATAATAATAATAATAATAATATTGCTTATGATAAACTGGCAAAAGTTAATGATACAAACTTATGATAAATTCGTAGTCAAATATAACTTTTTTAGATCTGGACTTGGGAAGAATTTTCCCCAAATTTTCCGGCGCCCATGCGACTCATCAACCACGGTTGGCGACCCTTTCCTCCCGCAACCGGAGAACTCGCCGGAAAGTTCGATTTTCCAGGAGAAGGGACAGGGGAGTAGTACTTATCAACGACTACAAGGGCTTGTTGGGATTATTGTTTGGGCTCGAAATATGGGTCGTCGGAGCGGAGGGGTGATTTTTTTTATTTTGAGATGTTTCAAGAAATAAGAAAATTAGAAAATATTTAAATAAAGAGTGTATGATATTAAAACTTCAAAAATAGGGAACATAATTTAGTAAGCATCATTATTTATTTTTGGTTATATGAACATGCTGCAATAATAAGGAATATTTTTGCTTGTGATATAGTCATGTTTTAAAATTGATAACGGGTTGAATTTTTAACTCCAACGTCAATATAATTCTTCTAAATATGATCAATATAACAATATTCCCCAAACTTTTCACTCTATCTGTACACAGTGCCAGCCTTAAAGACCCTCCAATTATAGAGGGGCCCAAATTTATTTATTGTGTAACATATATTTATTATATTAAATATTTCTTTATATGTAGAAGATATAATGCATAATTAGAGATATAAATAAACATAGTTCAAATGAGTTTTAATTAAGTCTAGCACGAGTTGAAATAACTTGATAGCTTATACATATTTTGGTCAATTAATTCTCATCTTAAGAAGTAAAGCTTGAATCAAGTTTTAAAGACTATTATTTGAAAAATATTGTCTAAGCTTGATTTGATATATAAAATGCAACATATTTACCTAATATAAACAATCTTATATATAGCGAACTCGAGTCCAATTAAGGTATTTAGCTCAAATTTCAATTTCAAGTATAATTGTTGACCTATTATAATTTGTGGATTACCTTTGGTAGCATACTCATTAGAGTTTCTTACATTATGATCTTGACATGACAAAATATACTCTACCAACATCTATTCTTTTTTTTTAAATATTAAAATCGATAGATATGTATTTACAAATAATTATGTTACAAAAGAAATTAGGCGGATTCCTTTTATATATAAACAAAAAGACATGTCAAAAAAATCGAAACATCTTAACTGTATTTTTAATTTGCAAAAGTTAAAAAGGTACATACCTTTATTTTTGAAAAATATGAACCCAATTTAATTCCCGTACGTTCATAGGGTTTAGGGTTCTTAGACTTCTTCAGTTTTTATATACTCAAAACATCTTTAATTCAAAATCACAAAGAATCGTACGAAAGAAAAATGGCTCCCCCAAAAAGTAAGAATAGCCCAATAGCCCTAATAAGCAAATACGAGAAGAAGAAGATCAAAACCCCAGTTATCGACGCCATGGAAAACTGTGTTTTCCCTCGAGAGATCATGCTTTGCATCCTCACACGTCTTCCGGTAAAATCACTTCTCCGCTTCAAATCTGTTTGCAAGCCCTGGTTAAATCTCTTTTCAAACCCAAAGTTCATTAGAATCCACCATGACCCATTATACAATGACCCAACAAAATATTCTTTCATTATCTACAGCCTCTCCCCCTATTATGACCACACCATGTCTCTCTTGAACAATGGTGACAAAAAACCCAAAATTCTTGACCACCCGTTTCCTGAAGTCTTTTTCCGGACGGATTTTGTTGGGTGTTGTAATGGTTTGGCTTGCATGGGTTGCCCACCACTTGGTCAGGCGATTGTTTTATGGAACCCTGCTTTGAAGCTATTTAAATTTGTTGTACTTTCAAAGGTTGTCTTTGGGGTTCCTGAACAAGTGTCGCTTGGATTTGGGTATAATGCCGAGGAGAATGATTTTAAGGTGGTGAGGATTGTTTGTTTGAAGGAAAACAAGAAAGGGAAGAAAATGGGAGTTGGGGTTGAGGTTTACTCTACAAGAACAGAATCTTGGAAAACAATCAAGGTGAGTTTTAAGTTTCATGTGAATCAAACTAAGAATGATACTATTGTGAATGGAAATCCGTGTTGGGTCGCAAAGGTTAATGAGAAAGAGGGTGTTGTGGTTTGGTTTGATGTGAAAAAAGATGTGTTTGAGATTGTGCCTATCCCAAATCTTAAGTTGGAAGTAGGAACTATTCTGCATCTAGTCGACTGGAAGGGCTCACTTGCCTTTGTTTTGTGTTGTAAGGAAGAAAAAAGGGTTAAGTATGTTGAGTTATGGGTATTGGATGATGTTGGAAAGGTGTGGAACAAGAAGCATAGTTGTGGTCCAATTGAAATGGGGATTTATAGGTTTCTTCAGTGCTCCAAGAGTGGAATGTTTTTGGGAGAATGCCCTGGTACAAAATTGTTCTTGTATGATCTAGAGGGGAAAGGGACAGAGGAGATCATTCAGATTGATGAAGCTCAACCGCTTTCCTTTACTAATTTTGCTTATGCTGAGAGCTTGGCCTTTATAAAAGGAATGGAAAAAGTGGTACCAAAGAAGGAGGATCAAGTGGAAGCTGAAGATGAAGACGAACCAACGCCAGGACCATCTGTTGGTGCTGAGGAGCTTTTGATGTCTTATTTGCAGCTTCATCGTGGTAATGATGGTGGTCGTATTATCGAGTGATATTTTAAGGAATCAAAATATTGAACTTAGTAGGAAATTGGTATGTCCTTTGTTCTTGGATTTGGATGTATGAACTAAAGATTTTATCGCTTTGCATGATGCGATGGTAAGCAGTACTAGAATAGTAGGATTGGGTTCTATTTTGTAGGAAGTTAATATTTTGTTGTTTAAAGTAACTTTGAATGGTTTACCGTTTTATTCTAAGTAGATGTTTGGGCAGCTGAGATTCTTGTGCTTGGAGTTCTGCTTTATGATTGTGTTATGATTAAATGCTTCTTAGTTTATTCATATTGCTGCTCATGCATATGATTTATTTCAAAAAAATTATTGGCAAAGAATGGTTACAGGGCAGGTCCAAAGCAAGAAGCCTTGATTTAATTGCTTGATGAACATTTATCTTAATGTTTTTATTCACTTTTTAAGGTTCAATATCTTTTTCTATATTGAATGAATTTACTTGAATTTGAGTGGAAGTGGAATCATTTATTTGTCTCAGCAATATTATTGTTTACAAACTCTGGTCTAAATACTTTAAAAAAAAGAAAAATCTAATTGACCTATCAGTTATGTGCAGCCTTGATTCACCTGAAATTAAATATACGTGCAAGAATTCTCAAAATAATAAAATATGTAATCGGAAAATAGACAAATGTGCAATGGTAGATATCAAGTTGAATCTCGATTACAGAGATTGTAACCCGATAGGAGAGAGCTCAAGGCAAAGGCAACAAAAGCCAAGAACGACATAGCTATTGATGCACTGGCCTTCAGCGTAAACTCGTCTCTACCCCAATTAGAAATCCAATCATCGACCCTGGTGGCAGCGGAGGATGATGCAGATATCAGAAGATAAGCCAGAATCTGCTAAGAAACGGAGAATTATAAGCACAAGATTTACTAATTCAAGTCGATCTTCAGGTTTGTGTAGAATTTCAATAAACGTAGAGAATTTAAATTGAATACTACTTGCCTGATCAAGTGGGAAATCAAAATGGTAATGTAGATTGTGAGAGATGACGTGCTTCCCCGTGCCCAAATGATATGCAAGATCAAAGGCTTGAAAACCAGAATAAACAAATCCAATAACATTTACAGCTAGACAATATCTGCGTAACGATCAGGTTTGTAAGACATCGAAGGCCACAAGTAAAATGCAGCAACTACGGCATAAATTCAACCGCGTGTCAAATCCCACATATTACGTTCTCTTGGTCCAAATAACATGTTTTTATTTTCAAATACAAACCATTTTGACAACAATGCTAAAGATGAATCAGCTTTCACTTATTTCAGCAGAACTTTTTTACTGAGACTGAAGAGCTAAAATTAGGTTTGATCAAGAGAGGAATAGTAAGGTTAATAAAAATTTATCTCCTCTCCTCTCCTCTCCTCTCCTATGTAGTTACGATTTTTGGACAAGGGAAGGAACTTCTTTAAATGAAACCGTCGAGACTAATTATGATACCTAGCTAATGAACGTCTTTAAAACTAAAATCAAGACATCTAATCAAACAATAGAGTAATAAAACATGTTTATAAAACCAATTTCAACCAAATAATATATCATATAACACTATTATTCAAAATCTGAAATATTGCACAAGTGGATGCTTTGGAAATATTGTCACAAACTCGCACACGAATGTGTTCTCCGTTTGTTCTTTAGAGAGCACCAAGATTGCAGTTTCATAATTTCATGTAAGAGTTTACTCGCGAGTAGGAATCATTCAAGAGATTTCAGAATTCAAATAAAATTTAGAAATTAAACTCTGTAGAATCAAAATATACTTTTGATATGACACAACACGTGCATAGAAACTCTGCAGCTCTTAAAAGTTCAACTTGAAGCACAGCTTTACATAACACTATGGCGTTCCCAAGTATTCAGTCTCAGAAAGTCGTAGTCGGAGAGCAGAAGAAGAATATGAGTATGTTGCTATTCTGTTGCAGTTATGTGCATTGCATATTAAGAGAAGCTAAGTCTTTTGATTTTCAAAAGCAAACCTTGTTAGCCGACATCATTTAAAGCCATTCATGGAAATAAACTGTTTAAAGCAGATAGATTAGATTGTCATGAACTACGTCAATGATCAAGCTCACCATCCCATGTCATTTGAGCTAAATTTCCCATCTTTTGAACAAACCTTTGACTAGAAATTCAGTTCTTACTAAACACAAGTCATTCACAAGTTTCAGCTCAAAATCAAGTATAATTCTCCAAAACAAGTAAAATGCTTTCTTGTCAAATTCGTTCAGTTCAACAAGAAAATGACATATCCCGAGCACATTCGTAACCAAATTTACATTATAAGTCGGCTAAACAGCGGCAAACATAGTGAAAAGAAAACTCCAATACTCAGACGAGAATTTTTCATATAAACCTCTACTAAATGATCTACACACAAGAAATCGTTGTAAAGCTAGAAATCGAATAATACCTGTATTCTTTGTATCGATCAAAGGAATCACCACTCCACCCTTGAGTCTTATCAGCAGCCATAACCGAAAACGAAACCAAACAAACTATTACCTCAAACACTCTGAACCCCAAAGCCACCCTCCTCACCGCCACACTTCTCTCCGACCTCCTCAAAATCGAGGCCACCGCCGCCCTCGACTGCTTCTCACCTCCCACCTCATCCACCCTGCCCTCCTCCAACCCACCCGGATCCACCTTCTTCACCCCCTGCGGCGGCGGCTCCTCCCTCACAAACCTATTAACCCCCATCTTCGCCGGGAAATCATGATTCTCCGAACTGGGTTTCTCCGATTGTGGCCAGGGGCGGCGACCTTTTCCTCCGGCAGCCGGGGAACTCGCCGGAAAGTTGGATTTTCCTGGGGAAGGGACAGGGGAGTAGTACTTATCAACGACTACAAGGGCTCTATTGGGATTATCGTTTTCCGGTTGGAAATACGGGTCGTCGGAGCGGAGAGGTGAATCGGATCGGAGAGGAGAGTGAAAGGAATCGACTTGACTGGTGGTTGACTCGGTGTCGGAAATTGATATGTGGCTGTTGTTGCTGTTTCTTCGGAGAGTTCGCTTATTACTATGATTATGATCGTTATTAGTATTTCGGTCTGGATTTTCCATTGAAAGAACTAGTGTGTGTGGTAGTGATGATTGAGAATTAAGAAAAGGGGAAGTGAAGGTAGGGAGGAAAGTGAAGAGGAGCTGTTTTTGAATTTTAGCCAAAGAGAAATATTATTATACTATAAAAAATCGAGTGCTGTTTGTGTTTTAGTAATAATAATTTGATTATTTTATTTGTGTAGGATGGGGATGTATGTGTAGATAAACAAAGTTCAGTCAGTTGGTTAGATTAGATTCTCTACGAATACTTCGCGCAGTAACGATTCTTTACTTGATTGGATAGTTGCCATGCAACGTCGTCGTATTTGTTAAATATACTGAACACACTAGTTGGGTTGGGCATTCTTGAAAAGTATAGTACCGAAATTATAAAAAGCAAATGGTAACTCGTAATTTGTTTCGATAGGGATGAAGTCAGGTATAATATGTGAATACTCAAAATAAAAATAATTTAATGTGACGTACACTACAATGTTCATCAGGTAAAAGATTTGGCAGTCAATCGTATCTCGTAACTTGTTTTGAGAGGGATGAAGTCAGGTTTAAATATGTGAATACTCAAAATGAAAAATAATTTAATGTGACGTACACTACATTGTCCATCAGGTAAAAAAAATTTGGCAGCCAATCATAACTTGTTTCGAGAGAGATGAATTCATGTTTAAATATGTGAATACTCAAAATGAAAAATAGTTTAATGTGATGTACACTACATTGTCCACCAGGCTCAGTCAATCATAAATCGTAACTTGTTTCGAGAGGGATGAAGTTAGGTTTAAATACGTGAATACTCAAAATGAAAAATAATTAAATGTGACGTACACTACATTGTCCACCAGGCAAAAGATTTGACAAGTTGTGTTGCGTAGTAAGCAGACCGAGATGGTAACGATTTTTGTTAAAATTCAATGTCATAACAAAATTTGCTTGATTTTTCTAATCTATGGGACTACAAGTGCCTAAATGATATAGCGTGGAACTACAAGTCAAAAATGATATTTTGGGGGCAAATATTGGAATTTTGCTAGTAATAATATCAAGGGGGTAAATGTGTTGATTTTTATAATGTGTAAATTGAATTTAGCTTATTCCAAAAAATAAAAAATCCTGAAATTAGGATGATTCGAAAGCTTAAAAATTGCCAAGTTCATATGAGTAAAAAGTGACCGATTTGGGTATATAATTCCATGTTATCTTTTGAGATACACAACCAACAAGGCAATCTTGATATTCAACTCTGTTTTAAATCCCTTTCAGTCACACTCAAAGTATATTTCTCTTTCCATTTCACCCTTTCTGTACTGTTTGCTACCTCCCTAATTAATTTCCCAATTCTGCAAATATGTAAAATATCATTTTCACCCTAAGGAAGTGGAGAAATTTGTGAACATTTATATTAATAATTGGGAAATGAGCAAAACCACTTTTGTTCTTTTTCTTGAACAATATTCTCTTTTGGATATCATGCACATTCCTTTCTCTTTTCAGTTTCCTCTTTATTCCTCATTGTTGTTGGATCTCTGCCTTCCAATCATCTTCACTTTCCACTCCCATTTAAGTTTCCAATCCATTAATCTAATGGTTTTGAAACTAACAGTCAAATTTGTAAAGCTAAAAAAAAGTTTATTACAAAACTTAATTTATTGTATATATATTAGGTATATAGTAAGATAGTGTCAAAATCCATGTAACGATGATAAAACACAGGCATGACTCACTCGGGTAGTTTCAAACGATTGAACAGCACAATGAAACTTTGTTCGGGGACAACATAAAGAAACCCGAGGTCTGCACCTTTGACATATGGCCCCAAACCCTGTCAAAATCAAGAATTTGATAAATAAACATCGTAATAAAAGTTAAATTTGGATAAAGCCACTCTCGACAGGATTAAAAGCACGGTTTACCCTGCCGTTAAGTTGAAGTAGCTCTCCCTCAACCCACTGTGGGTTTTTGAATCCAAATTCTGCTATTCTTCCTTGACCTTTGTAACTTGCA
The DNA here is from genome assembly GCA_030819805.1 of Penstemon newberryi var. newberryi. Taxonomy (NCBI): domain Eukaryota; kingdom Viridiplantae; phylum Streptophyta; class Magnoliopsida; order Lamiales; family Plantaginaceae; genus Penstemon; species Penstemon newberryi. The sequence continues at coordinate 4,613,623 of JAUALY010000008.1, forward strand.
ACCTTGAAAAAGCAACTTCGTTATATATAGGTCGCTTGTTCTAATGCATGCATCATCTAGAATAACATAAATATGGCTTTAATGGGCGTGTGTGTGTGTGTGTGTGAGAGTGAGAGAGAGAGAGAGAGAGAGATAAGAGAGAGAGAGGGTATTTACCACTCCTAGTTCATCTGGATACATTCCTCGACTGGCAAGACGATTGCCCTTCACAATTTTAGCACGAAATGTTACCTGGAAAGATCCAAAGCATATAACATAAGCATGCATTTACTATACGAACGACAAAAGATTGAAATGAGCCAAAATTTACAAACTTGGCCAGCAGGAACATTCAAATCCCCTGTCAGCTTCACCGCCTCAACATACTCGAAGAACTCCACGTCAGAAGAATTCTCATCATTATTCATATTCCAGTTACCATATTTACGCCTTAATTGTACTACTTCAGTACCATAAGGGCCAAATGTACCAACATATAAACCTGCAGTAAGACAAATTATACCTCAAAAGCAAACGAGTTACCCTTTTTCTCCATATCGACTAGCATGTTATAATTTTGAGAAAGAGAGAGAGGTGCAACTCACCATCAAATGGATCTAAATCACCCTTGGAAGTAATAATACGGCTAAAACTTGTGTATTCAGATAACCTACTGCGCTTCTGAGCCTGACTCACTGCAAGCTTTACTATTTCACGCACATCTCTTGATATCTACCATAATCACAAAAGATAAATCCATGAGTTCATAAAGCACAAATAGGTAATTTCCAAACACTATCTGTTTCTTTAGGGACGTTTTATACCTTCGAAGAAACTTTATCAGCACCCCAGAAGGCCTTGGCCACATCCGAAGGCATAAGTTCCGAAAAACCTTTGGCAGCTGAAGAAGCCACCTTAAAATTAGCCGCAACATTTTCTTCAGTTCCATTATCCTCATGATAACTCTTGGGGATATGCAATACAAAAGAATCCTTCTCCATATCTTTAATATCAGCTGGGACACGAACAACCTGATCATCCTTGGTAGAAGAAGTGTCTTCTTTATTATGTAAAACCCCTCCAATGTAAAGCTTTGTGTCATCTTCCATCGTTTCACCATCAGCAACTTCATCTGCCTGATTGTTGTCTATATCACTAGCGTACTTCTCGGTATCCTCGTTAGTTGTATTCTCATTATTTTCTTCTATAATTTGCCTCACGGTATCCTTAGTTATTTCCTCAGTAACGTTAACTCTCATCACTTTAAAATTCAGTTCCGGAATTTTTTCTTTCAGAAAATTTATGACACTTTTTATTCCTTCTTCAGCAGCTCCTTCCAAATCTATGCTCTTCCCTTCGATTTTTTCGCCCTCATTTTCTTCCAAATTGACATCAACTACGGAGACATTCTCTATCTCACCTGCTGATGGCTCCTTGGTGGATTTATCAGAGGAAGATATTGAAGTTGATGAATTACCTTTTATTTGTTTTAGAAATACAACCTGTAAACATGTATAATATAAGACGCGTTTCAGAGGAGATAATGCATATCTTCATTCAGCAGAAAAATGGATAGTAGGCAAACAACCGTGCAAAGGTAATACTTATACACTTGGCAAAATCATCAAACTCAATGAGCTTTCAACATAAACTTCTATGTACTAATCTGACATTTACAAATGATACAATTATCAACATCACCTGCATGTTATATTTCTGATTGGCATCCTTAACCACGTATATTTCAAAGAGCGGAGTTCCAGGAGATGAAGTAACCAACTGCCTGCAATAATTGCCCATCACAGGAGAATTCTTGGATAACTATGAAAGTCAAGAATATGATAATATTTGTTTGATTTCTAAAAAAATCTTATTTGACCTTGGACTATAGCTTCTGCCAACTAATCTGCCGGTTCCTGGAGAAATCTGAATCAATCTCCCAAAAGGATCATCAGAATCCTTAGAATAGCCAACCCACCATCCAACCTGCATTAAATGTAAATTGTAACAAATTATGTACCAAAAAACTCCTCACTTCCGCTTAAGATGATCTAAATTAAGACAAAACGAGTAAGCAAGCCAAAGGAGAGCTTCCACATTGTCTGTGCCTACTCCTTTCTTGCTCGGTTTAAGTATTTTCTCAGATAATATTATTAGAGAACCCGAAAAGGAATGAATGATAGCCATGTTTGTATCTAAGATACATTCCATGCCTGGATCTGATATCTAAAGCCATAACATAATTCACATTTCATGCATTTTATGAGGGATTTGAAGGGACTATCGGAGATTTAATGCATTAATTAAACTATGGTCCCTTGAGTATTGTGCACTATCAGTGGCAGAAATTTTTTGAGGTCTGTTGGAAGAAATCTTATTTCAAGGAGTAGTGAACGTTGTGTTCCGATCTAGTGCTGAGACATTGGTTGTGGGTTTTACATCTATAAATTACTAGTCCAAGTTATATATGTCTTATTATAACATCTAAATAAAGCATACCAACAAAAAAAAAACAAGAAAATCACTCTGGACAATCAAAACCAGAAACAAGTGCAAGTGCCATCAATCAAGTACCAGTCCACTTCCTGTACTTCGGCTTAATCTTGAAGCATCACGATAACGTTCTTCATCAATTGCATTCTACAAAATACAGTACACACAACAAAATAAATTAATAATTGCAACATTTTACAACTTCAACACAAATTGTTTTACCTTCAACTGAGACATAATTTGAGCAATACTATCTTTTGATGTTGTCTCTGCAATAGCTATTTTCAACTTAGAAGCTTCCTCAAAATCTTCCTTCTCTATAGCATCTTCTAATTGAAACTGAAAATTACAACCATCAGTCATTATTCTGGGGTAATTGGCACTTTGCACCCCATAAATACACCATTTGACATTTTGCATCTTGAAATTGAAACTTTGGCATTTTGCATTCTTGAATTGCATATTCTTAAGCAAAATGCACCCCATTGTGGTGCAAAGTGCCCATTATTTTTGCCGAAGAATATAAAGTTCCAAAGTTCTAATTTCATGTTGCAAAGTGCAAAAATAGTAGTATATTTCTGGGGTGTAAAATGCCAAAATACTCCAAATTATTCTGATATATTTCTTGCTTTTTCTCTTTTATAGGAGTATTAGTTATATAGTCCTCAATTGTAATACTATATGATTTCAAAAAGTTGATACAATAGTACTAATAAAGATTGAACCTTTAGAACAGAGGCATAGCTTTCAGCTTGCTCGATCTCAGAAAAATGGCGGGTCCACCTGCTCCAATCCCACTCCACTGATGAAGATGATGGTGAACAAGTGGAAGAATCAGAAATGCTAAGACCATTGTTGTTTTCAAGGTTATTACTGCACTGGCAAGAGAGTTTAGAATTCTTGCTTCTTCTAAGAGTAAATTTGTTTGGTAGATTGAGTGAGTACTTTTTCTTGGAATATGGGTTTTTTAGAGATTCTTGAGAAAGGCGGAGCTGCGGCGGCGGGACGGCGGAGTGCCCCGTGGTCCATGCGTTAGCCACCGCCATGGTAGTGAAAGAAAGAAGAGTTGAGGAGTAGTGTAAAATGTAATGGATAGAATAGCAGGGGCAGGGAGGATAATTGTTGTGTTGATTGATTAGAGAGAAAAAGACAAAAACACCCGATTGCTATGTCTAACTCCCAAAAATTCCCTATATTATTTTAACTACCAAAAACCCCCGTGTGATCTCAAATAAGTGCCAAATACACCTCCAAAAAAGAATGTGTTTCAAACGTTAAGATTGCAAGTATTTGTTCACATTTTAATTTTGATATGACAATTTTACCCCTGGCATCGAGAGGCAAAAATACCCCTTATGCTTTGTCTAACTCCCAAAAAACTCCACATGTGTCATTTTAAATCCCCAAAACCCACCTGTGTTCGATTTTAAATACCACACTCGACCCAAGTAATATGTACTTAATTTTTCAAAAAGAATAAATAAATTTTAGAAAAAAAAATACATACAAAAAGAATAAATAAATTTTAGAAAAACAAACACATAGGGATAATCATGTCATTCCACCAAAAGTCAAAAATAAAATTATAAGTATATACTACTTGGGTCGAGTGTGATATTTAAAACGAAACACATGGAAATTTTTGAGAGTTAAAATAACATAGGGTGATTTTTGAGAGTTAGACAAAGCAGATGTGGGTTTTTATCTTTTAGAGGGGGTGTTTTTGTCTTTTGCTTATTGATTAGATCTAATTATTTGTGTTGCGACCCACCGGGGCTCTTTTGTCATTTAACCACTGTATTACTGTTTATTTAGTTATTATTGCCTACCTCTACTAAACTACTATTTTGATAAAAAATGAAATATTACTCATTTTTCCCTTTACAAGACTTAAGGGTCCATAGTTATTAGTTTAGCTAGTTTCGCTTGATTTTCATTTTGATGTCGGAAAATTGGTTAGAGTAATTTCAGTTAAACATTTAATGCATCATTTGGATTGAGTTTAGTTTTTTATTTTGTGGGTTTAAAAATTCGAAATACAATTTAAATTGCGCAGAATGTAATAATTTGATAAGGAAAAATAGATGGTAAGTATTAGATCATGAATTTTTATTGAGAAAAAAAAGGGAAGATAATAAATAACAAATTAATATAGTTTTTATAAAGAAATAGTACTCCAATGATATGCATAAAATCTCATTATCATAAATTAGATTTGGATAAATAGTTGGAAACCCAGATTGATGTTTTGTGGTCAATTTTCATTCAGTTTTACGAAATTGTGGAATTGACTAATCATAAGACGATTACATCGAGACACAAGCCTAATCAAAATTGTGTTGACATAACTTTTGTTTATGATTCATAGGACCCACAAAATAATCTCAGTTGTGGATAATGGTCACAACTCTTTTATCTTTAAAATCCAAATATAAAGCTCAATTAAAAATATATAAAAAAAAAAAGGAACCTAAATATGAAGCTCAATTATCTTAAAGTGAAAGTTGTTTTTAGAATACCTTTCTTGTAGTGCATTAAATTCAAACCGCTAAAGAAGGTCAGCCTCAATAACACCTTGTCATGATGCTATTAAAAGATGTGGAGAACGAAGAGAGCAAAACACAAATAAGAACACAAAAGCAATGTACAAATTCTACACAGAGCCCAGTTAGTTAGTTAGTTAGTTAAGAGTATCAAAACCAGTCAAGAACAACAACTAAAAAGAAAAGAAAAAAAATAGTTCAAGGCCTAGGAGGGGCAGACAACTCTTCAACCACCACTTGCAAAGTCTCCACATTTCCTGAGCCACGAGTCAAATCCGGCGGCCCTCTACTCGAAGGTATTTCTACATTATCTGCCTCATTGCCGGACCCCGCATTCTCTGCACGGATAGGGCGGAGCAAGCCCTGAAGTCTCAACCGATAGCTCTGACTAGGAGGCTGATTCCTCACGTATCGAGTTGTAGTCACAATATTGGTAGAAGAAGACCTCTCAGTATCTGTCTGGATATTAGATAGAGCACTTAGATCAAGATTTGGAAACACAGAACAGCGGCATCTAGGGCACTTCACGTTTAACCGAAGCCACTCATCAATGCATTCCACGTGGAAGTTGTGCGCACAAGGAAGCCCCCGAACCTGCATCGACAGAATTACCAAAAGACAAAAAGAATCTCTCTCATTCTTTCCAAAGACACTCAAAATATTAACTTGATTGAACCAAAAGAGTATGCATGCTTACCTCATTTCCAATGTGAAACTCTTCCAAACATATAGGACACTCACTGCAATCAGTAGGAACTGCCTTAAGCCTGAACTTTGGGAGTTCTTGAATAAGTGCCTCCACTGCTTCTCTCTGCAACATGCCATCAATCAGTCGAATTTAAGCTCAAGGTTACAAAAGTAAATTACTTTATTTTTTGTTACCTGAGCTGGGGTCAAGTAGAGACCGGGTTGGTAAGCAGCTGCATCTTGGCCAATCCCTCTCATTTGTTGGCCAGCAGCTTCAAATGCCCATTCTGGCACTCTAACCATGTCTACCACAACCTATAATAAAAGTAAGGCAGCAAAGAAATTCACCCAAACAAGTTATCATCATGTATCCAACTCATACGATAAATTTACATTAAAAAAAAGGGTTTATTTTAAAGGTTTGACAAAACTGGAAAGTACAATAAAATTGTAGAACAATCTACGAGAATCATGAGTCCGGTGTGAATGTTTAATAAGAATATAATAAATTTCATATCATACATGGTTGATAGCATGCACAGCTACCAGGCCAGGTTCAAATTATATGCCTTAATTATCTCTAGGGCAGAAAGCACATTACTTTCCCAGTCGAAAGGACAATGAATGATGCAATTTAATTTTCACTATAAGAGAATCAGTTCCTGATGTAGTACAAGTTTGTGTTACATACTTACATTGGATAACAGAAATGAGCATATGATCATAAACTTCACAATAACCTAGCAAAATATTATCTAAATTTACACGTATCTTTGATCTAAGTATTACATAGCCATGCATATTACTACTTTCGAATCAGTTGTTAGAGCTTACTCCATATTCAGAAACGGGGATCCCTTGTTGTGCACGTAATTGATGAGCCTGCCTTCTAGTTAACCACTGGAATGAAAGAGAGAAAAAGCAGTATAAATCGTAAGAAAAATAAGAAGATAGAAAAGCATTAAGTGACAAACTGAGAAATCCCAAGACCAACCTTTCCTGTACAGATGCAAGCAATGGAAATAAGTCCACAATAGCTGAAAAGAAGCCAAATAAGGAAACCCCACTTCTGACCTTCTTCAGGCAACTGAAAATGGTAACAGATGTTATCCATATTTCCGGTTTGCATTACACGGGATTACAAGGTCTTACTCAAAAGAGAGAACAAAAGGAAACTTACACATTTTCTTGCACGAGTAAACCATACAGTACCAATAATAGTCCAAGCCAAAAGGAAGGGGTAGAGTAGCAGAACAAGAATGGATAGAACAAAAATCCTTCCATGAAAACGTCTATATCTCTGCTGCCAACCAAGATCCCTGAAGCCATGTTGAATAAAGTAAAAGGTAACAAAACTCCAAGGACAAAGAGGGAAAATAATACAAAACTCTTAAGTTGTAAACTTTGGGAATTACATCATACCAAAGAGCACCTGTTAACCAGAAATATAGATTCAAAATGTCTAGAAATGCAAATTAACACAGATGCTTCTCAGATACTTCCCAGATTATAAACAATGTTGACAAAGGTTTGATAAAATATGAATAGAATCACAATCTTATAATTATCAAAATGCTGGAAGTAATTATAAAACAAACAGTGCGTGCTTTAAAAAAAACTCAACATTACATCTTAATATAAAGGATTTGAAGAAGTAGAGTCCTTACAATCCTAATCCTGAGGCCAACCCATTATCCACAAACATCAAGAGCCGGAATACAAATACTGTAGTATAATCAACCTAACCAAAGGTACATAACATTTTTTCAGTTAAATGTGACCTCAAGATCATGTCAAGAATAAATAGAGCTGAACTTCTATTATTTTCAATAACTAGAAAAGAGTGACTTACCACAATCCATATGTGTAACGGGTGTATACATGAATGGTATCTCTTCCAATTGATAGCCACAATAATTCTAATGAAATAGTTAAGAAATAAATCTAAAACCCACCATAGCAATAAATATTCCATGTTAAATAGATCAAACTAACATTATTTTTTGGATATGGTGATCAAACTAACATAACCACAGTTAAAAATTAACAATATAAAGGAAAAAAAAAATCAAAGATCCAATTCTAACAAAAACATCCATAATAATTTACAAGGATACATGCTTGTAGCAAGCATAGACAAGAAGAAACCATCATACCTGCAAGAACAAATATTCAAAATCACTCATTTTATGCCACAAACAAAAAACCCTATAAGCATATTGGCTAAATTTCAAGAAATATATATTTCCTATTTTCCCATTCATAAAAAGAAGTAAATTATGGGTTTTTTTCCTTTCTTCTAGTATTTCATTAGAGGGATGAAAATTGAAAAGTACATCGAAAAACTGACCACTTGAAATCAACGCCTCTGATTGCCATTGGAAATATTAAGTCTCAATTCAAGACTTTGATTCTCATTTAACCAATCTATAAAGCATTCAATAACAGATGTACACGAGAAGAAAAGTGTAGAAGACTGTGTGTAGTGTGTGCGTGTAGAGCATAAGAAAGGGAGTAATTAATTTGGAGGAAGGCAAAAGAAAAGAGAGAAACACACTTAATTTTGATTTTGTCTTTTTTTTTTTTTCCTTTGTCTTACTCTTTAGGGGTGAGAGAACTGGGAGAGTTAACTGACAGATTGACGGACATCTAGTCTTGGCCTTTTCTTTTTTATTTTGATTTTTTTCGTATCGAGAATTCGATTTTAAGTTCTTCAAACTGTGAGGTCTAATGTCTTTTCCAGCAAAAATTCAATTTTAATTGTTGAATAGTTCTATAAACTTAATTTTGTAATTCATTTTGCTTTTTAAGTTGTTGCTAATCGAAATAAACTAAATTTATTTGGGTTGATCATTGATGATATCAACAATTATTGCTTATTAAGTTGACTATATACTTTATTGGAATAATATATATTAATTTTTGGTTGAAGATATTATGAGAGCGGTAAATTTTTCTTTCTTTTTAAAAACCTAAATAAATGTATATATATCAAAGTAAGGTAATTTTAGCCTTATAATTTTTAAAAAAAAAAATTTAACTTTTTTTTTTCAAAGTTTTTCAAAAGTATTTAAGTTTTTAAATTATTCATTTTGAGTCATTGTCACGCACAATACTTGTACATGTACATCTCCCCGCGAAAATTCAAAATTTAATAATTTTCTCTATCATTTAATGATTTTGATTGCTTTAATCAACTTCTAAATAAAACTATTGTCTTTGTCCCTTTTCAAATTTTGGTTGCATTGCATGTGCCCAAAATTGAATTGATTTAGAAGATTTTCATTATACGGTATTAAAAACATTAAATATTATCGTGAAAATAAATTACCTAAAACATATGTAAAGTGTAATATAAACTCAATGAATTACATAAGTCAAAAGTTACATTACTATTTAGTCTCAAGAGAGTATGATTTAATTAGGTAAAAATATATAACCACGACTTTTAAGAGTAGGAAGCCTTATTAAAATTATTCATTTACTGTTTTATTAAATATTTAATTTATTCACAAATAAACATATGCAGTTTATTCGTTTATTGTTTCTTATATACTTTATTCAATGTACTCGGACATAACCAGAATATGAATAAATGCTTGGGAGAGGCGATTCTCAAGGGTGATTCTTGAATTTGATTCCGATGTGGACATCTCATTAGGAAAGCCGATAGGAATATCACCCTCTTGGAAGCATAATTGAGGACAGTAGGAGCTGTTGGAGACCGTGGGAAAATCGGATGCATCTCACACTAAGAGATGAAAATAAATGTGCGAACGCTTTAGCACGAATGGGCCATGAAGTGCGAAGAAATTGGGAAGAGGTGCCTGATTTTATTTTGAGCTTACTGGAGGAAGACATTTTGTAACTGGGTTGAATATGCTTTTATACAAATAAAAAAAAATGAATAAATCGAATACATTAAAACAAATTAAATCTTATTTAATAAAAGGCAAAAAAATCAGAACAACGTATGCATCTAAAAGTGGAGATATTGGTTGGTCGGTTTAGGTCGGCAATTTTGGTGATCAACCAGTTTACCTTACATACTTCAAAGTATTTTTCAAGAAAAATGCCAAAAAACCTCAATTAGAAAATTCTGCAATTATTTGCCCCTTCTGTCATAGTATTATGTTAAACTAGTTATCTCCTTCTAAGTTCAGGAATAAATTTAATGATATTTCTTAATGATCGACAAGTTTAGAGTCATTAAGTAATTATATAAGCGTGATAAAGCCCTATCATCTATGTAGTACATGTTTTAATTGTGTACGAGAGCATCTTCCGTGGTATACCAAATTCTATTTTTTTCACCAAATTTACATATTTTTAGACTCTCATCCTAAATCACCAATTCACTATTACACAAAAATTTATGGAGATTTAGTTTTAGCCTCTCATGATGGTCAACCCCATTTCAAGTCTTGGCGTCATTATTTAAATTAAGTCTTGACTGTCATAATTCAAATCAGGAAAATGTCCATTACTGGATGATAACTCCCGTCAGTATGTTCACCGGAGTTGTACTCCCTTTTGTTCGGAGATTCCGGGACATACACATCCTCGTAGAACATTTTGAGTTAATTGTGTTTCATATTTCAATGATTTTTCTTAATAGCATAAAATTTAAATGATATAGTTATAAAAATTCTAGTACAAAACATTTAAAATTGATAATATTGTGTTCAACGAAATAAAAATTCTAGCAAAAAATGATTTATAATTGTAGCACTTTGAAATTGATAATATTGAGTTAAATATCAAGTGATACTTTTCTTTAACACTACTTTATTGTTTTAAGAACCAATATCTAAAATCATGATCTAATCTCAAACATTATTTTAAATCATGTGTAGTAGCTACATTTGTGGTTTTAATTAATATGCAATATATATTTTTACTTGAGGTAGGTATCATGTACAAGGATGAAGAAAATAACTTATTGTGAACTATATAGTATATAATTATTGCAAAAAGATATCAAATTACTTTTCCAGGAGGAAGAAACTCGATCAATTGCAATTTGGTGGATTAAAGCACTTGTACACTGCAGATGCAGGTTGTTTGTACGTTGGTACACTACTCGTATCAACAAATCTTACTTCACCCGGCCTAAAAGCGAGATCACTATGCCTGCAAATAATAATCAAAGTAGCCAGCCAGTTTCAAATTATAAGAAATTAAGAATATAAAGTGAATACTCGAAACACTTGCCTTTTTAACTCAAGCCCGACTAAACCAGCTTGTAATACTGTCAAGTTGTCTGAATCTGGCGACACTATGATAACCGTGTCCCCAGCATATTGAGTTTCAAGAATCGACATGAGTTGTGTCACACGCACAAACACATCTTGAACACTCTCATTTGGCGTTCCGTCATTAATTGGAGGCGGCTTTATATTTGGTGAAAGGCTATCCAGGGCATATACCTAAACAAAGTTTTAAGAAGAAAAAAGAACATTTTTACAATCATTTGCTTCATTCTAAAATCAAGAATTGTCTCTAGTAAGTCTATTAGTTAAACTGCGTGTATTACCTCAGAAATGGAATCGATATTTTTCCCTTCATAAGCTCCTAATCCCCGAGCATCCAAGAAGCTATACTCAGGTACTATACGACTACAACAACCAATATATATATTATTCACCAATTAACAAAAAAACAAGTGAATGTTTGCTAATTAGTTGAACATATTAAATGTACCTTCTATTGATCCCATTAACAGAAGCAATAATCTCGGCAGCTTGATAAGCCCTCTGAGTAATGGAAGGCCAAATCCAACAGCTGTTTTCGCATGCCCCCATTGATTTCAAGTCAAACGCAGCTTTTACTGTCTGCTTCTTCCCTATTTCCGATAAGCCGTTATCCACAGATGTTTTAGCCACCGGATTAGTGTTAATTATACCCAAGCTCTCATATTCCGACTCCCCTGCTCTCACCAAATAGTATCTGTACCCACAACATTCAAAACCTCGCATATTTCATCAACATACAAGTAATAAAAAGACTACAAAACAAAACTTAACTCATTTTTTCCGTAGGCGTGCAATTCCCCCACTCTTTAAGTCCACATTAAATGACTTGGGACTAACTCACCTTACAAGCTAGCTCAAAAGATCAGGATTGCTCATGACCTTATAAGGTGAACTTATTATTGATTTCCAGTCCATGTGGGACATTTTGTCTCAACATATATGCCTGCCTATTCTAGTTGAAAACTTATGAACAATGAATGCCTTTCAATGGTGTTGGAAATAATTGAAATGCTCCACAACTAGACCACTAAAGTGGCTACTCAAATGTAGCTACAATTTGAGTAACTGACACTTTGCATCTTCGAATTGCATATTTTGTGGCAGAGTGCACCCTAATGGGATGTAAAATGCCCATTGTTTTGCCAAATAATTTACATTTTGAGGACGCAAAGTGCCAAAGTTTTAATTTTTTAGTGTGTAAATTGCCAAAATTGTGTATTTCTGGGGTGCAAAGTATCAATTACTCTTACCATTTTTCATAAATAGTAGTATCAATCAAGAATGCAACATTACTGCAACTAAAAAATTAAACATCACTTAAAAGATGATAACCAAAATTCAATCATTAGTAAACTAACACTGTAACACATCAATTTCCCATAAACAGTATCAAAAGAGGATACTTAATTAGAATGAATAATTAATTACCTGTTGGTGAGTTTAACGGGGGGCATCTGGAAGAGGCCGCGAGCTTGAGAGACTGGTAAAGAAATTGGGTTTCCATAATTTAGTGAGAATGGGGCAAGAATGATGGAAATTGAAGTGAGAATGTCACGGCGTTTTATGGAAATAACATCTTTTTGTTTCTGATTTTTTGATGAAAAAATTGGAGCAGAAATTAATGATGATGATTTATTTGTGGCTACAAAGGTTGTTGCTGCAAGCATTTTGTTTGCAAAGTACAAACTCAAAATCTGAATTTGAAGCTACGTACCAGTGTTGGCAAAAATATCTTTGCTTCGATCTTTTGTTATAATAATTGGGTAAACTACAAATATCCACTAAGTTAAGATTCAAGTACAAAAATCACCCTTATGTATGTTATATTAGAGAAAATCCCCACAACATTTATCATCATTTATTCCAAGGATAGTCCCTAAATCTCCAATTTTATCACTAAGGGATTATTTTAGATTTATAAAAATGACATGAATTATTTACGAATAAAGTTGCCCTCGGACGGGTAATTATAAGATATTATATTTAACAAAGGTGTGAATGTAACATTTTTGAAATTTTAGATTTATAAAAATAACATGAAATATTTAAGGATGAAATTGCCCTCACGGGGGAACTTGTAAGATTTTATATTTAAAAGGGAGTGATGTAACATTTTTGAAATTTTAAATTTCTAAAAATAACATGAAATGTTTACGGATAAAATTGCTCTCAGAAGGGTAATTGTAAAGATTTTATATTTAACTGAGGGTGAATGTAACATTTTATAATTTGAAATTAATAAAAATAACACGAAATATTTACTGACAAAATTGCCCTCAGTAGTACGATTATAAAATTTATTTTGATTATGTTATCTTTTTAAAATATGTTGTCCAAAGCTGTAATATACACTTTAAAAATGAAAATATAAAGTATACAATCAGAAATATTTTCCATGCATTTCATGGGTTTTGCGCTAGTACTTTGCTTATTTTAATCTTTTGGGAATGGGAACATTTAAGTCAGTTACAGATCTTATAAAGCATGCTTGCAGTAAATGTTTTGTTGTATGAAGTTACCGTTGCAGCGGATGCACAACTATTTTCACTATGTAAAGTCGAAACGATTTTTCTTGACGTAATGATTGTTTTCGGTGGGTGTCTAGGAGAAAATTTCAACATATATTTTTATAACTCTCTTAGAAATAAAAATAAAATATATTTCTAGAGAATATGTCAATATTGCCTTATTTTTTTAGGGGGTAAATGCAAAATACTCCCCCGTATTATGTTAAACCTGCAAGAAATTACCTTGTGAAATTTTTAATTATTCCAAACTTCCTTATATTTTCAAAAACCCTGCAAAAAATACGCAATTTATAAAAAAATAGGTCGTTTTGGATCGACTTATTTCAAGAAATCATTTTTAAAATAATTAAAGTTGATCCCTACAACTTCACGTAATATATTTTTAAAATTATTTCTTGAAATATGTCGATAAAAAACGACCTATTTTTTACGAATTGGGTGTTTTTTTTGTAAGGTTTTTAAAAACACAAGAAAATTTGGTGTAATAAAAATTTCACAGAATAATTTCTTGTAGGTTTAGCATAACACAGGGAAGTAACTTGTATTTTCCCTTTTTTTCAGAGTAAAGCCTTATTTCAAAACCTAAATACATCAAATATTGATTGATTGATTTAGTATCTTACGATTTATTTTGACAAGTACTACTACTAACACACAAATCAAATGTATTTTAAGATAAGATAAGTTGTCAAGGTATTGGTGTAGTCTTCACGTCATTTTATTCCAAAAATTAAGGAAGCAGTGGCCTGAAATGATGGTTATGATCTGACTGTCTTTTAGAGATTTTTTCGATTTATAGTCTAGATCCAATTAATCAATTTCGACCCATTAGATATAGAAGTTCAGTCCACTTTAGATTGATTATTTAGTTATTAATGAAATGAAATCCAATTAAAAATATGTGAATACAAGATAGCGGTAAAATGAAGTATGATATTTCAATATTGGGGATCAAATATACTTCTATTAGTGAAAAGAAATTTGGGGCATGTTCAGTTTTGATGTCCTCATGTTTGTAAATTAGAGTTATTATATATCCTAACGAGTATATGATACTTAAATAATTTTTGGCTTTCAGGTCACACAATTTATTTTGCTTGTCATGAATTTGATGAGTATGTTGTTATAGTCATAATTAGTCTCCGCCGTGTCCATGGTTTATTCAATTTCAATTATTTTTTATTTATTGGGTTATTAATTAATAGTACCCAATATAATAAGTTAGTTGGCCTCATCCTAAACTCTGAAATCAATGAAGCTCTTCATTCTTTGTCCATTACATTACATTAGAATTAAAGTCATCCTAATAGAACTGGTCCAAAGTGAATTCCAAGAATTAACCCAACCCAATAGTCTCATCCCAAAATAAATAAAACAGTCGAGATACATACTTAATTTAAAACCCCAAAGCACCACTTAGATAAATAAACCCAATGATAAATCAATTGGACCAAAAAAAAAAAAAAAAAGAAAAAGAAACAAGCACAAACTGCATTTACCTTAAATTGGATAATTTAGTAGCGATTGGCCCAATCCCAAACTAATCAGTCCCCACCATCATCCCCATCTACCCCCACCGACTAGAACACTCTACCCCGTAACCCCGGTTTCAAATTGGACTTTTGGCAGCTTACACCCTTAGAAATAAGTTTTTTGGCAGATTGCACCCTTAATATTAAATTTTGACAGATTGCATCATCAAAATGCATAAGTTTTGACGAAGTGCACCCTTTAATTTTTTTCGGCCTAATAGATCGCCGGAAAATGAAAAATCTTGATATTTACAGCTTGTAATTTTGCTTATGTGACTGTGGATTTGAATTGATCATTTTGTTGTATTTTCCTCTTCCTATTAATGTATTTTTGTGATCGAAGCCTCCCACTTTTTGACTTATTTCGTTCTTTTGAAGTGTTTTAGAATGAAAAGTTTGATTTTCGAGAATAAATTATTTAAGTGATCGATAATTGTTTTCGCATTTTACTCCAAAGAAAAAAATGACGGTAATTGTCACTCTGACTACAAATCATGAATTGCACTTACAACGAGTGAAACAATGTGCAGTATGACAGAGGAATAAATGTCACAAGCGAATTTTTACTAATAATAATAACACATGATATTAAGCTTATTATCATTCAAGAAATTTGGAGGATTTGGACTTATTGGCCCAAATGGAGATTTAGATTTGTTTTGATAAATTCCATAACCTTGCTTTCTTGAGCATTTTTTTAATTTGTCTGATCATTTCGCTCCGTGTGATCTCTTAATTTCAGTTTTTTGTGATGGGGATCCTCACTGTAAATTGGACCATTATTTCCGTTTTGAGATTTATATTAAGGTTTATTTGGAATTTAAAAAATATAGTTTTACCTTACTCTTTTTCTTCAATGTCAAGATTATTTAGGTCACTTGAAATTAACTCATTTTGCAGCTTCTCACGAGTAGATAGAAACATGGCAAGTGTGGTGACATATATACTAGGTTGAGGATTAGACCCTTGGATTGCACTCCAACCTTAAAAAATCTTTGCAAAACTGTCAAAACTGAAGCATGTCTGAGATTGTTCTGTCTTATTACTATCAACAAGCTGTAAAATACAAAAATGGCCCATAAATTTCTCGATTTGCTTTGTTCTTGGTCTATGTGCTGCATTTGAATAATATTTAATCTAGAGTACGCACACCCATTGGGGTCTTGTTTTTCGCGCATCACTTAAATATTGTTTTGGCGGGCAATATCGTTAGCCTTAGTTTTATACCAAAATTTCTTACATATGGTTAAAGAACACTATATTATTTATTAAGAGAATCTAACACTACAATCATGAATGATATGATGCATTTTTAATCATGAAGTCTAGAAAATTTTTCTAAAGCAAATCTATGCAACAAAATTCATCACATAAAAATCATAAATGTCCACTCTCAATTAAGGAAATATATTCTATAAACGCAGTCAAACACTGATGAGATTCTTGAATTTATGTTGTATTGCATGTTACTTTGAATGTCAGCAATAAATTATAAATAAATATAGCAATAATTAATCTACAAATTGAATGCAGGATGGACTATTAAAAAAAGTAGCTAGAGACAAACATTAATACTGTACTGATATTAGTCAGTGAGATTTAGATCTCTCTGATAGATAGATATCTACTTCATGTTCTTTTATGAATCAAGACATTAAGTACACCAGACAACCAATAAAAGAGAGAACTAAAAGCCATTACGAATCTACCCTACTTGCATTGCTGTAGTAAAGAATTAATAACAAATTACCTCTGTGTAATTTTTAAAAAACAATTTACCCTCAACTGATAAACAAAATATTTTTGTGAAAGTAGCACACTATCTCCTTCTTGATTTTCAAGTTTACACAGGGAGTAAGAGAACGGAGTATGTTGTCAATATATGATCAAATTGATCATTCTTCTGGAGTTTCAGTCACATTATAAAAAATGAGGTATATATCACATAAGTTAGTATGTCCTATCACAATGAAATAGTACAACAAAAAAAATTAAAAAGAAAAAGAAATATTGTCCCTATAATAATGTCATTTCCCCTCAAGTAACAACCATCTCTGTTTGTCTGTTGTCCCTTTCTCTCCCAAAAATGGACGGTAATAGAGTCAAGCTCAACACTGTTGTTTTCTTCATTTTCTTGTTCTTATTACACTCATGTCTCACTGTAAGTTTATCTACTTGTGCATTGTTTTTTAGCCAATAATTTGCAATATGCTTCCACTTCATAAAACATATTTTTTTTTTTTTGTCTTTTACAATTCTGTTTTTCATTGCAGGTTTACTCATTGGTAGAACCAAATTCAAGTCCAATCAGTAAGGAGATTAACCCATTTACTCCAAAGGCTTCAGTCATTAGATATTGGAACAAACACATATCAAACAACCTCCCTACATCCTCGTTTCTGCTCTCAAAATCTTCACCACTATCTTCCGTCCAATTAGCCTTCTTCTCCAAACTCGCATCTCAAAAAACACTCTCTTCTCACCTAACCTCCTTCTGCTCTTCCGCCGATTTATTCTGTCTTCTCGGATCCAAACCGGTAGACGAAAACCACCCGAGTGATTCCAACTTCGCCTTGTACAACAACAAACAGTTTGCAAACTACGGAAACTCTCGTCTAGGTGGGGCCGACCAGTTCAAGAACTATTCCGATGGCACCAACTTCGCCACAGGCTCCTTTACAAGGTACAGCCGTGGCTCGACTGGCCACCACGAGGATTTCTCGAGCTACGCAAGTGATGGCAATGTGGCTACCTCCAACTTCTCTTCTTACGCCTCGAGCGCCACCGGTGGCTCGGGCGGTTTCAAGAACTATATGCCACGTGTCAATGTGCCCGATCTTCGTTTCTCTTCTTACGATTCCGATGGCAACGGTCACAAACTATCGTTTTCGAGCTACTCGGATGACACGAACTCGGGGAGCCAAGGCTTTACTAACTATGGTAAGAATGGGAATTCGGTGCCTACCGAGTTTACCAACTATGGTACCACTTCGAATGTCATTGGGTCGACATTTACGGGTTACAGTGAGTTAGGCAATGCTGGTAATGACTCATTCAAGGGTTATAGTACTAATGCTAATAATCCAAGCAACAATTTCAAAAGTTATGGTGTTGGTGGCAATGGGGGTGTTGATACTTTCACTAGTTACCGAGATTCAGCTAACGCGGGGACGGATTCCTTTCAGTCGTACGGGAAGAGTTCGAATTCGGAGAAAACTAATTTCGTGAACTACGGAAACTCGTTCAATGTGGGATTTGATACATTCAAGGAGTATACTAAAGGGGCAGTGGATCAATCAGTTGGGTTCAAGATTTATGGTGTGAATAATACATTCAAAGAATATGTTAACAAAAAGGATGTCACATTTGCTCAGTATACGAAACCGGGATCTAGCGAGGATGGCTCGATAAAGACGAGTGTCGAGACCGTGAATAAGAACGTGGAGGAGGGCAAGTTTTTCAGAGAAAGCATGATGAAAGAAGGGACAGTAATGAAGATGCCCAACATTCAAGATTGGATGCCTAAAAGGTCGTTTTTGCCCCGGACTATATCATCCAAACTACCCTTCTCAACTAACGAGTTACCAGAGCTTAAACGAGCTTTCCAAGTAGAGGACAATTCTACTATGGAGAGTGTGCTAGTGAACGCGCTATCTGAGTGCGAGCGTGTTCCTAGCCCGGGAGAAACCAAGCAATGTGTTGGCTCGATTGAGGACATGATCGACTTTGTGGTGTCGGTTATAGGCAACAATGTGGTAGTGAGGACCACTGATAATGTAAAGGGTTCGAAACAAGATGTGGTTTTAGGAAGGGTGAAGGGAATCAATGGTGGAAGAGTGACAAAATCAGTGTCTTGCCATCAAAGCCTGTTTCCTTACCTTCTCTACTATTGTCATTCAGTACCAAAAGTTAGAGTTTATGAGGCAGACATTCTTGAAGTGGAAACTAAGGTTAAAATCAATCATGGTGTTGCAATATGTCATATTGATACCTCGGCGTGGAGTCAGAGTCACGGTGCTTTCGTGGCACTGGGGTCGGGGCCAGGGCTCATCGAGGTTTGTCATTGGATTTTTGAGAATGACATGACTTGGAGCACTGCTGATATTGATGTTCAAGCTTAATTTTTTTTTTTTACACTGTTTTGAGAGAGAATGTTTTGCTTTTCAATAATGTATTTGAGTTCTTGAATATGAGAAATTTTTATTATTTCATTCGTTTCATTTTGGTAATCATACTCGATTGAAACTTACTCTGATTCAACTCTAAACTTTTATTTTGATTGTTGAAGATGAGCTTGACGGGTCAACACAAGATCAAATGAATAAATATGCTTTGTAGTAGGCTGACCCGACTCAAATTCCCAACCCCGTCCACATAATTGGTGCAAAACAACATATTTCTCCAATGAAATAATCATTTTTAACCCGCCCAAGTCCAATCCCAAACCGACCAATTCCCAACTTTAAATTTGCTAATCAAATAAGGTGCTACATGTCTTACAATCTGGTCCATGCACACATTTCAGCATTTGAGTACAATTGAATAGACCACTAGCTGTCTATTATGTTTCATGCTAAAAAATGCGCGTGTTGTTTGATCACTGTTTTGCTGCCAAAGGTAAAAAGAAGCAGCAGACAATATGCCAAAACATGATGCCTAATGCTTAGAGTGCAGCTAAAGAAAAGCACCAACCAAAATGTTCCCCTGCAAAAGTATATATATATATATATATCCTTTGTTCTCTATGGGTTTTGCTCTTGTGGGATTCAGGGCATGCCAAAATATGATTGATTTCATTTAACTTGTGATTGAAGTGAGCTTTTTGCTTTATTGGTGTTGGGAAATTCTTCTCCATTACTATTTTGGCAGTTAGTACCATACAATACATCACCAATTCACATACTCCCTACGTCCCAAATTATTTACCATTTCAGAGAAAAAAACTTGTCCTAAATTATTTGTCATTTAGAATTTCAATGCATTATTAAAGTACATATTTTAGGTATGTAAGAGAAAAAGTAAAAGAGAGAGTGTAAAACTTGAATAACGTGTAAATAGCTAATGGTGAGATAAATAAAGAATAAGAGTATTTCAGGTATATAATTTATTTTTTCCCAAAAAATAATCTTATTTAGTAGGTATCTTAATATGTGTGAAAACATGTAAAATGATCAATAATTTGAGATAGAAGGAGTATGTTATTGACTTTCATTCCACTCTCTTTTTCTAAAGTAACTTTGTTCCTTATTGAGTCGCACTCGGTGCTCGTCTAGACATGCACATTCTTCTATATTGAAATTTATAATTTAGACATAACTTGTGTTTCATATGAGGTGGTCGAAATGCTAATAATATAACCAGTACTTTCTTCTTTTTCTTTTTGATAAGTAAAAAATGATGCACTAGAGCCAAGTACTATTATTAACTACACAATCATGGGGTGATTTGTGCATCCTATTATCAAACACAGTGCCTCTAATATGAACAGGAGTTGTGTGTGTTTGGAGATATTTTGTAAGACAAATGAGAGACTATTTTGTGCAACTGCTTTTATATGACGTGATACATCAAGTTTGGTTGTTGCTGACATCAACGTTTAAGACGATACAAGTTGAGATGTAACCGATCTTAAAGTATCATTTTTCATTCAATTTAGACAAATAATGAACTCTCATTGGTGTCTTGCTCCACACCACCCACGCCACAAAATAATTTCATGAGAAAGGCACAATTAAATTGCGTCAGTAAGTGTACCTTACAAAGTTTGATAGGTTTAAGCCATTCCCTGGTAGAATTTAGTCGATTTTTGTATTATAAATTGGATTTGTATTACAAACTTGTGCCTTTCATTTAACGCATGTTAGACTATCTATATCTTATATACTCCTAAGATAATATAAAAGTATGGCCATAACTAGGCTTAAACAGTTATGTATTCATTTTTAAAATTTGAAAACGTCGAAGCACTGTACTAAACATTTAAAGCTCAACATCCAAACTCAAACTCAATCTAAATCGTGTACAAAGGTTTGCCGAAACCACCCAAATCAATCTTTCGAAACCAAACCAAGCATAAGCTGACCAACACTAATCCTAATGGACCCTTAGTTTCCAAAGTCGAAAGGATATGAGGGCATAGACTAAGGTGGAGAATAAGTAAATTTTTAACCGGACAAGAATAAATTAATACAATATACTGTTTCAAATGAAAAGATTTTTCGAGGCTGATAGAGAAAGAATTTGTACCTATTTGAAGCAACTAAATGCATAAATATGCTGTGGATTGTCCGTCCAGACAAGTGAAAGAACCTACCTTATTCACTAGCAACTTTCAGTAGATCCTCCCATGTGGTGAGCTTTTCACGTGGTTTGTTTTTTATATGTCCAAGCCTTATCTCTTCAGTGTCAATTTTTTTCCAGGCATCAAGTGAGACTACTTTAGTGTTCCTGCTGTCTAATAACTGCAAAAGTCCTTCTCTCCCGGGCTTTGGTGAGTTAGATGTTAATAAACCTTTATTAATGTCATCCGAGATGCATGCAAGCTGGCACCCAATTTAATGAAGCCAAGTTAGCAAAAAATCAAAAAATAACATGACTAGAATTTGCTTTATCTAAACATGACCCTACCCAAACTTATCCCCATGGTCATACTCAATGATACGCGACAATTCAGGTCTTAGTGGAAAGATTACACTTACAGTTTCTTCGGCACAATAAAGGTTTGTAGCAATAATCCCAGTTGGTCCTCTTTTTAACCACCCACATACATACAAGCCCGTCTCAATTTGCATATGATCTTGTAAAGAATCAGTCATGACACGGCCTCCAACATTTGGAACAATTCCTAGAAAAGTAACCAACATAAATCATTAGGACAGCAACATGGCCCTGTACATATAACGATCAAACACGACAGCTGGCATCAAACAGGAAGAAATTAGCCAAAACAGAAGGAAGATTTTGAAGTTAAGAATCAAACTACAAATTTCAGTCTTGCTAGACTATTTACCGACCGAGCTATTTGGATGTGAATCTAGAAAGCTGCTACATAACATTGATCAAGCAACATTTGGAAAAATAATATAGAAACATCAACCTCGTAGTTCTCCTTGTACCTTTGTAGTTATCAAAGGGTAAATCATCAATAGCTACTGATTTGTAACCAATACTTTTCAGAGCCAATCTGCAAGGGACAAGAGTAAAAGTGATTAGCATTAGATGAAACCAGATCAATAACAAAGAAGTCAACTCCATATCTTAAATTTTTCATTGTTTTATTTCTTTTGAAGGTAAGTATTGCAGACAACCATTTTGAAGCTACCTTAACACCCAATTCCCACCCATCACATATGAAAATCGTAAAATTTAGAGGTTTTCGCTCAATAAATTACTTATAATTCTGCCACATGGCATAACTCAAAATACGTTGGACTGAGTAAAAAGAAGAACAGTATAGAAACAAACATGCGACACTCAGTGATGTTAACAAGCATAATTCATGATGAGTTCAAAAGAACTTGCCCGCACGATATGTCCTCGTACACTCCTGTACCAACTGCAACCTGATTAACCAGTTCATCATCTCCTACAAAAGCAAGCAAAATTAGATGAAATAAAAGAAATATTCAACATCAATATATGCAACTCCCAGCTGGCATCACTTCGATCACCAAACAAGAGAGGAAAGCCTCCTTCAATGAAATTCCAAAAGCTGAATTTATACAGAGGGGTATTCCCCTACCAATAACAAATTCCAAAATGAGAATAATCCGTATGAAAGTGAAAGACAGTAATTTCAGCAAGATATATAAAAATATCTGAGTAACATCAAAACATTTTCTATAATTGCAAAAACAAAATAATTACTGTTAATAATTACATTTCATGAATTTTCTAGAACCTAATTTTGATAAAGATTCCAGGAAGTACGTCCCGGTCCTTTTTTCCATTGTATAATCTATGGTTCATGATTACCTTTAAGGACAGTCTTCTCGAGTCGAACACCACCAAGATGACCACTTCTATCGTCTGACTCTAGAAACTTGTCTGGCTTGCGAAAGAAGACAAAGTGGAGTTCCCGTTGCCCGAGAACAGGAGTATGCCCTGGTGGGACTGCCTTAGAGAGCAATTCATAAACCCGCCTCCTGATCCTGTTATTCTTCATTTCTATCTTTGCCAAGTAAAGATGTATAAAAACAATGAATCAGTTGAAAGGATATTTTAGGTGACTTCCATGACGAGGATACTTCACATGGACTATTGGTAGCAAATGCATGTGACTATAGAAAATACCTCATCGGCTGGTGTTGTTACTAGATCAACTTGCTGGATATGAACAGCCAAGTTCTTAGTTCCTGTCATGAGATCCCAAATAAGGTCTAGATAAAATAGCTACATGTAAACTTCAATTCGCGAGCGACATGTTACCATCAAACTTTGAAAGCTGTCCTATTCAAGATGTGAATCCAAATTTCAGGCTAATACAAACAGATCATAGATGCAATGACCAACAATCAGATCACTTTTGACCTATTACAGAAGGCAGATACAGCCCAAAATCTGACGGACGGCCTATCATCATTAGTAGTAACATAGTGTTGAAGTTTCTGAAGTACAAATGAAATTAAGCATTAACCCTCGTTGACAGAATATACCAGCATATACCAAAATAAGTTTATAGTAAGGTAACTGCAGGATGGGATCAGAAGTCAGGACCACTCATATTGGACTGCATTACAGAAGATTTAAAATCCAGTATACAAGGGTTCCTGACAGATCTAATTATCTAAAGGCTATATGGTAAATGATCGAGATTGAGAAGAAGCCAGAATCATTACCCAGAACTTCTCGAAGTTCTTTTGCGGTACAGGCTGCTTGTACAGGCCCACGTCTTCCAACCAAATAAACCTTCCTGCAATCACAATTTTAGCTCTATAGTACTGAAGGTGATTTGAAACCATGTTATAAAAATATCATTGGACAGATGACAAACCTTATAGAGCTCTCTTCTAAAGCAGCCAATGCATGAGAGGCAATATCAGTTTTTGCCAATTCCTCCGTTGGGCGTAAAAGAATTCGAGCAATATCAAGAGCCACATTACCCTGAAATGCAAGTGCTCAAAGCATTTGAAACTTCTGAGACGTTGACATGCTTGAAAATGGAAATGACTAAACATTTAAAAACCAAACTTTCATAAATATTTGGAAAAAAGGATAACTTGAATGTTTAGCTTGTAATATTTGCTTGTGGTGACGAAATGCAAAGTGAAGACAGTAATCACCAAGGAACAGGAAACAACTTATGAAATTTCTACATATACAAGTCAAATCACTGCGAACTTCACATAAGACAAATACAGACCACATGTGATGCCAAATGAGCAGTTTGTGTTTTTCAAAGCCCATAATCAGAGGTAAATACAATGGCATAAAATTCCACAACAAATGAAGAAACAATATGTTGAACTAGAAGACCATGACCTACATATACCTAACTTTCTTGAAATCATGAACTTTTTTTTAATTGACTTCAGGAGCATAATCAAAAGCAAGGACATACACAAAACTTAAAAAAAAAAATCCATGAGAAGACTTGTGCTTTTGGTTTTAAGGTATCCATATCATAAGGACATCAAAAACATGCATTTGTGCAAGTTTCTTGATCTGGTCAATCTTAAACAAAGTCCATATCTATTTTCCAATTTATCCATGCTCACAACAATAACCGGTGCCAGCCCCTCTTAATATGCAGCTAATGGTCATAAATGATATTTGGTTCAATTTGATATCAAACATGAGCAAGAATACATTTAATCAATGATACCTGGCCAAGTATAACAGCAGTATCAGTGTTTTTCAAGTCTGGGGAAAGATTCCTGCAGTCTGGGTGCCCATTATACCACCAAACAAACTCTCTGGCAGCATGTACACCAGCAAGTTCCTGCACTACATATATACAAGAAAAGCTGATTGTCAATAAAAATATAATATAAAATGCAGCCACATAGGAAAAAAAACTATTAATTCCCATGAGAAGCTTTGCAATTGACGTGATAATACGAACCTCCCCTGGAATGCCAAGAGATCTGTCACTCTCAGAACCATAGGCAAGCACCACCTAGCATAAAACCAATCTTGATTCACATCTAAGAATGTCCGAAACAAGGAACAAAATAGTTATCTTGGTCACAAGTTTTCTCTAGAACCAGTATCTTACCGCATTATACATTTCACGTAATTCAGGCAAGGATATGGATGATCCAAGAGACACATTTCCAAAGAATGAACAGCGATCATTTTGAGCAACTCGGGAAAACTGATTGGTCACTATCTGTGGAATTTGTTGAATAACTTGGCTCATAAGCAAATAATTCCAGTACATTTGCATTTAACAGACTGAATATATATTTCTATCACCACATATCCATCATTTGTAAACATAAAACTGCATTCACCATTTCACCTCGAAGAAGTATGTTCCACATACCATACTCATAATTGTAAAACATTAGGCATGTTCTATACAATGTGTGCTTCATAATGATTACATTACATTTACCCGTAGGTAAAATATCCACCGTTTAATCATGGTTACCAAAAAATTACTGCTTTCCTAAAACACTAACATTCTTACTTCCACATTAAACTCATATCTAGAGTTCTAGACATACATTTTCAGAATTACTAACAAAAAGAAAAAGAGATTGACCTTTGTTTCAGGATGATCAGGTGCGACGCCGGACCGCACTAATCCAAAAGGCGTGGGCAATCGATCAATTATATCAACTTCTACTCCTTCATGCGCCTTCAAAATCTACCAACAGTTTCCATTAAACCTCGGGTTTTTTATCTGAATTTCACAGAAGTACGGGAACGGGAAATAAAAGGAAATACAAGATTTAATACCTTTTCAGCTGTGTAAAATCCAGCAGGTCCGCTACCAACAACACAGATGCGTAAAGGAGCTGAAGAAAGTGTGGTAAAGCTTCTAGAAATCAATTTTATCTTTCCAAAATTAACCATTCTTTTATTCAACATAATTATTTTGGAGTTCTGATTGATTGTTTTCTCGTTTGGTGTGGGAGGGTTTCTTAATTTTAAAAAATCCAGTTATATTTAGTCAAAGAAAAATGTTAAAATTTGAGTGAAATGCCAAAATACCTCATATACTTTGCCTGATTGGTAAAGATGCCCTCACGTTATTTTTATTAGCAGAATTCTCCTCGATGTTATCTTTTATTAACAAAAAATCACCTCCCAGATATAATTTTAGGGAAAATGACAATTATAATCCGATTATAAAATACGAAAATATCCCTATTCACCTAAAAAAATGACAATTATATTCTTGTTAATTTTGAAAATAGCAATAACATTTTTGTTCATTTAAAAAATTGACAATATTTAATCTCCCTATTGACTTACGAAAAAAATTCAAATAAGTGCAATTAACTAATAAAATATCGATACAAAGACTTTTATGCTAATCAAAAAGAACACCACACATTTTTTACTAATTAATAAAAATAACACAAACCTTAATATTTGTTTCCCTCAAGCAAGTACAGGGAATATTTGTTCAGCTATGTTAATTTTGGGCTAAGAGGAGTAGTGGGTTGGCCCGAGATTAGTATTTGATCAATATATTTTTTTTTTTTTAGATGGTGAATACATTGTTACATCAAACACTATATCGAATAGAAACTATTACAATGATATAAAGTAAACTAATTACCAGTATTAAACTAGAGAAATGCTAGTATGAAACTAGAGAAAATATTCACATTCATGAGAGTTGAAACCATGACCTCCTGATCATGGAGCCTCATCCTTAACCATTTGGCTAAGGCCTCATCGGCGATATTTGATCAATATTAGTATGAATTCTACTTTACTCCATTTAATTATCAATTATCAGGATACTTTTGCTCAAAATATTTATTGGATTATTTATCCCCTAACTATTACACGAACATATACAGTCGATTTGACAATGAACAGGAAAAGAGAGAAATATTTGTTTCGAGTTGTGGACTTGGGAGTATGATCAATTAGATTGTCAAGCACTGGATAATTAAATATATCAAAATTCATTATAAAGTCGTTAAATTATAAATGTGGTAATCTTTTTTCTTTTTGGAGACGGTGTATATATATCGTTACATCAATCACTATATTGAATCAATGATATCAAATTAAGTATACAGATAAACAAATTACAAAGACTAGTATTAAAATAGAGAGAATATCCACATTCGTGGGAGTTGAACTTTATGACCTCTTGATCATGGTGTCTTGTCATTAACCAACGGACTACATTTAAGTTTAAATTCAAGTCTTTAATTTTCAATACCATTGCTGATCTTTTCAACTGAAATCATAATTAAAGAGAGAATTGAAATTAATCAAACAATTTATGGCAGACAAATGATACAATAAATAGATGAAGGTGCAAATTAAAGTGTGCAATGATGATTATTGAAGTGACAAAACAGAATTAACTTTTGATAATTTTCTACGCACTATCATATCTTTATCCACATATTTTGAACAATTAAAAGATATTTAAAGTGCCAAGTGAGACCGGTTAAAATCTTTGGATTTGGGTTTGGGTGGATCCAATCGATTCAATGTCTGAAAATATATATTTCACGTGTGCGTCTCTTACATAAGAAACATGGGTGAGCCAGGTCGGGGCAAACCACTCCAATGTTTAAGTCAGTTGATGAACTAGAACTTAATTGTGTTGAGTATAGGGTAGCTGGGTAAGTTAATTTGGGTATTAGGTTTATATGGTCATTCATATATATATTTTATACCCAGCTAGCTACTGAAGGGATCATGTCTAACGAGGACACATGATCAGATCGGATGGAGGTGGATTGCCTTGCCTTATAAAAACATATATATAATCCCTATGAAATTAAATGGATTGTCGTAGCTTGATTCATTCATGGTCTTGCCTTGCATGCGTCTAGCTAGACGGCCCTTTATAAGTCATAGCGAACTCTAACTGCGCGTTCTTTTATACTCAATTGCAAGGGGTTTTTAATTTGCCTTTCAACCAACTGAAATTGTTTTCTACTTCCTAAATTTAAAGAATATTTGTAATCCAAGATCTCACCTCCACCATGTTTTGTATATATGTAAAAATTGCAACGCGTAATTTCTTCATTTTGCAAGTTAATTTTCGTGCAGATACATTTTAATTATATGATCGTAATTATGTATGTAACACATGAAAAAATGCATGAGAATTTTAGTGGGCCAATTTTTGTGCACCTAGCTAAACAAAATTAAGAGTCAGCTGAACAAGATACAAGTCCAATTCAAGTGATTCTACTAACAATAAAAACTCATTAAAAAAGGAGATAGACCGATCGACTAGTTGGGGTTACACATCAAGCTTTTGGAGTTGAATCTCCGATTTTGGGATGTTGTCGTTGTGCGTGGTCGTTTCAAGTTGAGTCTTCGATTGGGTATTGTCATTGTTGTCATCCCAATTGGTGGTCCGGTAGTAAGTTGCATATAATATCAACTGCACCAATCCAGACAATGCTCCCAAACCATTTGGAACCTAAGCCAAGTTTTTGACAGCAGATTAATTAATTAGCATTTATATACATATATATTTACTGAGCATGCAATTGTTTGTTTTAACTAGTAAAGACAAATTAAATGGCATTTCCAAAATAATATCTTGTACATCAAATTAATAAATTCAAATCCAATGAATGAATAAATAAATAATTAATTACCAGGAGGTAGGGATCAATCTTGATGAGGGCATAGGTTAACCAATTAAGCCCATTTGCAAAGTTGGCAAGTGACAGGTAAAATGGCATGAATTTCACACTCTTAGTCTTGATAACTTGTTTCTGCATTAATATTATAATATGAAAATTAAATACCAAATAAATTTTATAGATCGATCGATAATCAGGTATATAAAAAGGGGAAAGTATATACATACCATGACTGTCAAGGGGGACGCATACATCAAAATATTGAAAACAATGCACACTATCCCGACTAACATAGATCTCGACTTGGTGCCATGTAGAAACATCAAGGTCACCACTACTATCACGCCAAAGAACACCAACTCTACCAGCAACAAAATAATAACCTTGCGCTGAAAATATAATCAACATATATAGTTATATGTTAAAATAAAATATATATCGATCGAGCATATTAAAAAGAAATTAATTAATAATACTAGCTACTTACGCGCTTGGGCCAATCAGAGTAAATGAAAAATATAGCTAAATAGAATAATTCTATGATCAACCCAGCACCGTTGATGGTGACGACGAGAATACTGTCCGGATGAACAAAGGGCATGCCGTAAAACACCCACATTGCACAGTTGAGCACCGTGGCAACGTACGGGTCTGGCTTGAATGATTGGACCGATTTTGCTTTCCAAATGTTGTAGAATGTCGGACTACATACAATATTAAGTACAAGAAAAAATTGTCATAATAATATTAATGAGATATATATCAAACTAACAAGACTATTATTAATTAAACTAGAATAATATATATTCAAGCATCTAGCTAAAGTTTTGGAGACCTCATCGATAAACTTATAATGATGATATATATGAAATATATTGTTTCATACCAATAATTAACATGTGCAAATTAATATGAAATGTTTCAAAACATTTAAGACAAGGGAGAGAGAAATTACAGAGGGGAGAGGAAGAGAAACAAAGAGATGACATTACCTGCACATTGAAATATTGAAATGAAGGGTTAAACAAATACATGGTCATGAGGAAAAACATTAGACAAAACTATTTACATATATTAATTAATTAAAATATAAACAAATTATCAGTCGAAAATAAACAATATTAATTAACAAGTCATTTCAATTGTTTTTATGAAAATTAATCAGAATCGGTGGTTAGTTTATAAAACTTTCAAAGGACAAATGGTTTAGTTAAAAGTTTTCAAATTGAGACAATTAAGTGCAAAAATGTTCAAAGTTTAAATGCGATTATTTACCATATACATAAGTAAATACACCAAAACCTACGTTCGAATGCTCGAATAGCCATTTTTATTTGTCCTTTTCAATCCTAGCTCGCCAATAAAAAAAGATGATCTTATATACTTACATTCCTACACTTACTTATAGCTCAAACCATACATGTAAATTTAATGTCTTATGAATATATATAATTATAAGTAATATTTATTTATCATATATAAAAAAGAAGATCTGAATTACAAACCAACAATCCCCACGACAGTCCTTGCTGTTTCTGCACTTCCCATTATTTAATCTCAAGAGAAGATGAAGTAGAGAGGAAGAAGTATGATTTAGAAGAAAGGTAATTAAAATTGAGAGAAAAATCGAATGAAATAAATGGGAAAGTTGCACATAGGAAATATGAGAAAACTGTGAATATTGTGTGTGTGTGTGTGTGTGTGTAACTAGCAACACAAATGAGAATTTTTTCTTAATAAATAGCAAGAACTGTCCTTTTATATTCCACGAGAAAACAATGTTTTGTTAATTTTCTTTCCTTTTTAAGATAATAAAATTGGAGATATAAATAGGATATAACTAAATGGAAACTAAAATCATGGTTGGAGATTTACTGGAATTCCTGTGGATATATCTTTGACTGTTTGTATTTGGATAAGGATGAACCTTTTTTCTTAACATATATATTTTATCACGCAAATCTACCATATATGATGTATGTTTTAATTAGCCAATGAGGATTAGGTATATAAATCTTCAAAATCCGACGCAAATTATATCCTCTAGTTAAATTTTCATTCGAGATTTATGTAATATATATGTACATATTAGGGTTTTGCATTTTGCATCCTAGAAATGTAGAGTTTTGTCACTTCGCACTTTAATTAAAAAAATATAGCACTTTGCATTATGAAAATACAATTTATTTGACACTTTGCAGTATTGAAATATAGATTTTTGCTCTCTGCACTCTGAAAATATAGAATGTTGGCACTTTGCACCCTGAAAATAAATTTTTTTTGCACTTTTTGTCCTGACTTAAAAACTTTGGCACAATCTTTTATTATAACTAGCCATTATTGATCATGTAAAAACTTTTTCTTTTTATTTTTCTTTTTAATAATTCCTACATTTAACACGCTGGTAGTTTAACTAATTAGTATATATTTGTAGAGTATGTCGTGTAGGAAAATTTAGGAATTGATTACATGTGAGTTTTATATATCATGCATATTATAAGGTGTCATATTTGTAAACTTGTTTTTTATATCATTTTCCTTGATCTAATTTACTGGGAGAAAATGCTAAAAAAGTTTTTCAAAACTAAAATAAATCAAGAATGGCATGTTTATGAATTTTTTTTATAATTAATTTGTTTATGATTGACTATCTCGTAAAAATTAATAAATATACTTCGTAATTCATTTTGAGAAATTAAAAAGATTATAAAAATCAGAATATCAAAATCTAATCATGGGAAGAAAAAATTGTATCCTTTGTATAATTTTGTATGAATAACACGATTGATGCAAATGAGTGCTTAATTTAGAACAAAATTTACATATAATAGCCTTAAAAATACTATGTTTTAATTGTGGTTGAACCCAAAAAATTATATCTTTATTTTTCATGTTAGATTGTTGTGCATGAAAAATGACAATTTTATTTCTTAATCGACGACATTCAAGAGCCTTTTTCAAAAGAAACCACATTCGGGTGCAAAATACCAAACAAATTAAATTTCTAGGATGCAAAGTTCCAAATTTTTAATTCCGGGTGAAAAGTGTCAAAAAATTCTATTTTTAGGGTGCAAAGTGCCAACATTCTATATTACCAAGGTACATAGTGTTAAAATCTATATTTTCAGGATGAAAAGTGCCAAGAATATTTGAAAATGATTATTCTACTCTTCCATAGATAAATTTTCTCACTAAAACACACATTACATAATCCCCCACAAGTAATCAGGCCAAGATTATGTATATCTAATTACTATATTTGATTATTTGATCAGTATGAGCCAATATGTTATATACTAATCCATTCTTTCCATGTTCCGGAACAAATATTATTTTAGTCCTTGTCTTAAAAGAGTTTACTTAATTACGAATTTTCTATACCTGTACGTACTATACATTATATTAAAATCTTTGTAGGAAATGCAATATATATGGATTAGTTGCACATAATCAAAATCAAGATATATGTATATTTAAATTTGAAAGATTAATGTTTTCATCATATATAGTGATATAAAATTATATAAAATGACATTGATCATAACGATATGGAGATACATTAAACTCAAATCGAATTTTCAATTTAATAAATAATCAATTAATTAAACAACCAAACAGTCATAAGAATGCTCAACAAGCAGAAAGCTCCCATCACAGAATTAAATAAATTTAGGTAAGTATATTTTGATACTTTTCTTCGAAAATCTGAGCTAGATTGGACACTACATAGAAACATTAGCCTAATATCTATATCCACATACTAGTGATATTGTCTTCTACTCCCCTTTTTTTGCTGAAAGTTCATAAAAGGTCGTTTATAGTCGAATATTTTTTTCGATGGTATATACATCAATCATTCCATCTTACATCAAAACTTCTATTCGAATATATTTCAATTACTATCAAAATATAAAATAAATAAACTAACAATATTAATATCAAACTAAAGAAATACCCACATTAATGGGAGTTGAATACATGACCTCTTGGTCATGCATGTGGTCTCACCATCATGTTAGACTTCATCGTCCATATTGGTCCAACATAACAAGCTAATCTTGAACAATATTCAATGTTGCTAGCTTCTGAAATTAGGCATGAGTTCAACTCAATAAGATGACATATATAGCATATATAAAAATATTAAGCTACTCGAGTTTCTCTTATGTTCTACTCAATTAAAACCTTGTGAAATTAGATACGAGTTCAGCTCAATAAGATGAAAAATGATAAATATAACACATATAAAAATAATATGAAGCTACTCAAATTTCTCTTTTATGAAGTTGTTCTTATAGTTAAACTCGCACTGCCAGCTGAAATATGTCATTCTCACCAAACAGACGGTATGCACCTAGATCATGACTCACACATACATGTTCTACAAAAATTAACAACTTCATATTTAAAACTTGTGGGAAGATCGTTACATTATACTTAAATCAAATTAACAATAGCCATTATTACATTTCATACATTAAAATGAAGATACACAAGAAGAAACACATGAAAAAGAATTGTACACAGCAGACCAATTGTCGAGGGTCATATACAGGGGCGGATCCAGGAATTAGAAGTCGAGGGGGCCGAAAAATATTATCAGTAAAAAGTAGTTTATATTTTATAACAATCAATATATTTTATTTACATAAAGCACACGAATTTAAAATAAAGGTATATATATCTATGATAAAAATAATATCAAATTCACAACAATCGTTTTGTCAATGTAATAACTAAACCATTCATAAAACATCGACCTTATATCTTGTTTCTAGACCTATTTTCACAGACTTTATTAATTTATAACAAAGAATTCATAACTAAAAGGTTTTGAATAAAAATCAAAATTGAAATACCAATGCATTTTAATATTGCAATAAAACTAATATATACAAGTAATATAGAAATACAAATAGAAAATCAAAATCTTGGGGCAATGTAGATCCGCCCATGGTCATATATATATATATATATATATATATTTGGACGTCTTCATTTAGACTTGGTTGGATGAAGCATGGTTATGGTTTTGGAGTTGAATCTCCGATTGGGTGCTCCCGTCGTCATCCCATTTCGTGGTCCGATAGTACGCCACGTAAAGTATCAACTGCACCAATCCAGACAAGGCGCCCAAACCATTTGGAACCTAAGACAAATGGGAAAGAAAAAAAAAAGAAATAGGTTTGTAATTATTTTGGTTTACAGTTGTTTTAAAACTAAAAGGTGTTTTTTTTTCTTTTTTCTTTTTGAGCAAAAAGTAAAAGGTTCTCTATTAATTAAACACTTACTAATATATAGTATATGAAGTAAAAAAAAGCAAACATGCACTTCTTATAAGCATGAGCAAGAAGTACAAAATGTCTGAAACTATGTAATACTTTTGTACGTCAAGTACGGATGGTCAAATTCCCTAAAATGGGCATCCCTTGTTTCAATTAAATAGTTTATAATTTTGCTAAAAATGATAAATAAATATTGGTGATCAGAATGAGAAACTAAAAATAAAAAATTACCAGAAGGTAGGGATCAAACTTAAAGAGTGCATAGGCGGCCCAAACAAGACCATTTGCAAAGTTGGCGAGTGATAGGGTGAGAGGCATGTATTTGACACTCTTTGTCTTGATAACTCGTTTCTGCAATATAAATAAAAAAGTTAAGAAAAAACCATTAATTATAATGTTAAAAAGAACAACAATTGAAAAGAAAAAAAATCAATTACATATATACCATGACTGTCAAGGGGGACGCATACATCAAAATGTTGAAAACAATGCACACTATCCCGACTAGCATAGATCTCGACTTGGTGCCATGAAGAAACGTCAAGGTCACGAATACTATCACAGCAAAGAACACCAACTCTACGAGCAAGACAAATATAATCTTTCGCTGAAATTTAATTTGTATAATATAAGTTAGATAGATAAATATAAATTCGTTAATTAATAATTTTGTGAAAATTAAAGTAATTAATACTCACACGTTTAGGCCAATCAGAATAGAGGAAGAAGAGGGCGACATAGCTAAGTTCTAATATTAAACCGACACCATTGATGGTGATGACGAGAATACTGTCGGGATGAACAAAGGGCATGCCGTAAAACACCCACATTGCACAGTTGAGCACCGTTGCAACGTAGGGGTCCGGCTTGAATGATTGGACGGATTTTGCTTTCCAAATCTTCAAGAACGTCGGCCTGCATGCAATTAATTAATTAGTAGAATTTTAATTTCCCTTGAATGGTTAAGTCTCTAATTATTATATACTTGTAGTTTCACCTATTATATTACTTGTAAATCTTAATTATTAATATTTATAGGCACCAATGTAATGTATATATTGAATTTGCAATTCATTTAAAAGCTACTTGAATCTAATTTCTAGGACTAGGAGAGATTAATATATACTTACACAGGAGAGAGGAAGAGAATAAAAGAGATGACGTTCCCTGCATAATTAAAGAAAAGTTAAATGAAGGTCATACACACACACACATATATATATATATATATATATATATGAAAGAAAAATAACTAACAAAAAATCAGTAATTATTAAGAAAAAGAGTAAAATTATATATAGAGTATTAATTAATTAGAAGAATTAAATGTGGAATGACTACTAGATCCAAATTACAAACCAATAACTCCCACGATGGTCCTTGATGTTTCTGCACTTGTCATTTTCGAATCTTAAGAAGAAGAAGAAAAATTCAAGTGGACAACACTAGTGAAAAAGATATAAACTAGTAATTAAGAAAATAAATGTAGAAACAACAAATTAAGAAGATAACTAAAGGTAGAATGAGAGGAAAAGGAACAAAATTCTAAAACACAATGAATATCACTTTTATTCATTAAGAAACAATATTTTGCTCCTATTGTTTTTGGTGGTAAAAAAAAAAAAAAAAAGTGCAGATATATATATTTGTATGCGATAAAAATGGAAAAGTCATGGTTGGAGTTGGCGGTCTAACTTCTTCCAATTCTTGTGGATTTACTCTTTGTACTGCTTGTAATTACTGGATAAGGATAACTCAAGTTTTCTTTATAAAGTCTTTCCTAATACGTGCATGCATGGACCTCAATTCACGCTAATCCACCAAGTATATATTTTTAATGTATATATTTACCAAAATAAGCATATATATTTTACAATTTTTATAGGTGAGAGGTGATTTTGTATCATCGCATTAGAATTAATATGGACTGACTATACTAGTAAGTCTTTTTTTTTTTTTTTAAACAAAAAAAAACCCTAACAAATTATAATACATGAATAGTTAAATAACAACAAATATGAAACTAGACATAACCAACATGTAAATTAGGTGGGACTCAAACCATGCAAATGATGCTATTAAAAGTTCTTCTTCTGTCCACTAGCTAGTATATATTATGTAAAAACGTACGTAGACATCACTTACGATCAATTCCTTGGTTTTATGTCTGAAGATTAATTTCAAGGCATTATTGCATATTTTTATCCTACACCAGAAAAGAAAATCGATCAATTGACGCAAGTGATTTAATGCGGAAGACGGGGGTTTTGTGTCCTACTCAATTTATGTCGCGTGTCCAATTTATATTGTCAATGTTAGGAATTTTAGTCAAGTTATTCGTGTAAATCGTGAGTCAAACTTATTATACTCCTAGTCATGAAGAGTTTCAGCATCTTTCGATGAAAAATTGATGAGTAAACACCACATCATACATACAGTATATTGGAGAGTACTACATTACAGCCCGCAGGATATAGAGATAAACATTTGTCAAAAAGAGAGTGGCAAATATATAATATTATGTTGTCGAAATATTGATTTTATTTGATTTCAGATATTTGCTCGGTTGCTGTCATGAAACGTCGATTCCAACTGATAAAATCAGATAAAAGAAAAAAATAAGTTTCAACTGTTCATTTGAATTTGATCAGAGATTGGGCAGAAAGCCTTCACGGACTCCAGCAACGAAGGAATTTCAAATCCATAACTCTATGTGAAAATATAGTACAAAATAATCAAAACAAGTTTCACAGATATGTTATTGTAGATTTAAATTTCATAGCTTCAAATCTATCAATAAATTGCTGAGGGATGGAGATATAGAGAGAGACCATAAACTAGATGAAGACATGCACATAATACTATATTATACATCCCGTACACATAATACAAGCAAAAACAACCATTAAACTTAGGTAACTCGTACTCCATAACTTCACACATTGCAACAATAACCAGTTTTCCACACCTCAAGCATGTAACAAGACGTGGTCATTGTCCTTGCCAAATCAATTCATAGACATCATATATACGGAATACGCTAACTCAGAAGCACACAACTTCAATGTCACATATGTTAAAAGAAGAAGAAAACTCCAATGAAATCACTAAAATAGTTATCAGAACAACGGTTCATAGCATTGACTTGATTCAGACATATCTTTGCATACTTGGAATTAAAGATCACAGCATAGATTCAGTAAAAATTAGGGAACATTCAGATTGACCCTAAGCTTTTAGATGAGAGCAAGGTAATAACAGCAACTAAGTAGAGGACTTGGGCTCATTCTTCTCGGTGTTGTTCTCTAACTCCCTCCTGAGCTGCAAGGAAAAATCATCAGTGACATCATCATCATCCCAGTCGTCTTCCCATTGTTGAGTTACTTCTTTTCCTTCCTCTTTGTCCTCCCACTCTACCAATTTCAATTGCACGAGGAAAAGAAAACATCAGTAGAAATGCACAAAGACGGTGTATGTTTAAAGAGTTTAAGATATGTTGAAAATAATTTAACAAATCAATGGAACAAGATTCAGACCATACAGAAAAAGAAAGTCCAGGACACTCGTCATGATTGAATAGCAACAGTTGGTGATTATCCATAAATTTGACTACTTGTTAGAGAACTCGTGTGGAAGAATCTCCAAAGTTGCATTATACAGTTTTAAATATCATATCAGCAGTTAAATTTAACAATAACCAAGAAAAGAGGTTGAGCAAATTTTCCTAAGTGGTGAACCCATCAGTCAAAATGTCAAATGTCGCATGTCAACAACTGCCATTAATTCTATAGAGGAAGAACAATATCTATAAGAAAAAAGTGGATGATAACCAGATATTATACATCAATAAGGACAATAGAGCTTGTTTTAGTGCAAGAATTATTTGGAATTTGACAAGGTAAAATTTCTTCATTTGTAATCCCAGTAAGTTTATTGAGATCGCGATAACTTGGTCCATAGCCATTAAAAGCATATATAAGTTTACAATGAGCATGTAATTATACCCCCCCGATCGAACAAAACTGGAAAAACCCTATTTGAGGTCCTGACCATGTTTTGAACAGTATGTTTCTCAATGCCCAAATTTTCTAACATGGATAAGCAGCTTGATCATGTCATCAGGCAACTCAATGTCGTTTGCAGGGTACAATATCTTATTTGATTCAGGAGTTTCCATGGTTGTTCCATGGTGCATATAACCTTCACTAGACAGTAGGAGCTTTAAAGATGGTGTCCACTTCTAATAAGCAGATTGATCATGTCATCTGGCAACTCAATGTAGTTTGCAGGGTACATTTATCTTATTTGATTCAGGAGTTTCCATGGTTGTTCCATGGAGCATACAACCATCACTAGACATTAGGAGCTTTAAAGATGGTGTCCACTTCTAATCAAGTACAAAGCTTCTTCCAGCATAAGCCAACTAGAAAATCCCCTCATTTAGGAAGGGATAATTATATTATGTAAAGAAGATCTAAATATCTCCCAGTCCCAAACCCCTATTATTTTCCTTTTCTTCTTGCCTATAGTCTTTGCCACTTGTAACTCTTTTGATATAATTCCAAAACTGCAATAATACCTAATAAAACTAGATACTTCAATTAGCAAAATACATTCATTAACTATCAGTAAGGCACCAAATCTGCCTTTTTTTGCTCCATATGTTCCTGAATCCTATACACTTTCTCGATTTCTGTTCATGGAACAGCACTATGAGTTCCAGAGGTCACACAAGATACTCACACTTAGCTTCATTTCATCATTCCAATCTAAAATCCAATAGCCCTCTTGTTATTCTCCATTAAAAAAAAAAAAAAAGGTTCCAGTCATAATTGAGGAATATCTAAGTGAAGAAAGGAAAACTACTACCACTCAAAACTTAAAAACAGTGTATATATATATATTTTCAGCTCTCAATAGCGCAACTTCAGCAAATTAATTACTAAGGCACCAATACTAAATCCTACCAAATCAATTTCAATAAGTCGCTGACTAGCTATAAGCATGAAATAAATCGTTTTGATTCTGTAATACAGCTTAATCACCAAAATTTAAACCCAAAAACATCATCTATCAAAAACACACAATTCATCTGCTGAAGTAACGTCGCATATAATAGCCAATATAATAAATAATCAAATTTTCATTCAAAATTGTAAATCAACCTTGATCAATTTCAAACTCCTCAAACTCATCATCGTCTTCAAATAGATCAATTTTCGCTTCCTCGGTAACCGCCTTAGGTTGTTCCGTCGCCATTACAATCTGTAAACACAGACACATAAAACACTATAGTCAGACCTACAACCCTAGCCTCTAATTCACATGGTGTGTGTATTTGTAGTTACACGTTCATTCAAAGCACTGAAATAACAATCAACTTACAGAGAATTTCGTTTATGGATCTCTTTTTCCCGATCTTTGGAGAATATGTGTTGCTTGGAGCCCTAGAATTTTCCAGGACAGGGCTTATTAATATCTGCAGAAGCGGGGTTCACGATATCGTGTTTTAATGATTAGCGCTTAGCAGCCTATTTTTTCATTATTATTTTTAAAATTGGTAAAACAATTCAAAATATATCTTGTTATTAAAAGGACTAAGTTGTTCAGAATGAATAAAATAATAATAACTAGTCAACATAACAAAAAGTGTACGATTAACTTGATAGTAATTTGTTCTTAAGAAAAAAAGAACAAAAAAACCTGATAGTAATTTAAACACAATTTTTTTCCCTCCCATTGTTTGCACGTTAAATAATTATCAAAAATATTTAATACATATTGTCTCCCTCCCACTGTTTGCCTGTTAAATAATTATGATAAAGATATTATAATTAACTTTATCTTGGTTAACACTTTTAGTCTAATTGTTTTACACTTTTTATTTTCTTTTATACTGATTGGCCCAAGCGCGCAAGTGTTACTCATATATATATTAAATTCAATCATTTTCAATAAGTTCTATATATTTACTATATATTACATGGCCCAATTTCATTGGGGCTAATTTAAATTTTGGGTCAAAATTGTAACCAAACATTAATTTTAATAATTTACCCAATTGTGGTATTAGGTTCAATAAGCAATTTGGTCCAATCCAATTCGACAAACCGAATGCTCTCCTATAATATAAAAAAAAAATTAGCTCAAGGTTATTTATATCTTGCTCGTAGAATTGGTATTTTTTGTCGTGATAGTATTTTCTCACCTTGATGTTTCATCACGACAATAAAAAGATGAATTGTTTTCAATATTTTGATGTATGCGTCGCCATTGACGACGGTCATGGTATGTAAATTAATTTGCTTTGTTTCCTTTATGTATGGTGGATATTAATTAATGACGAAATCCACGTCCCGGATAAATGAAAGTGATGATACCATCTTGAGCAACTTAGGAGTTTGATTATGTGA
Organism: Penstemon newberryi var. newberryi; assembly: GCA_030819805.1. NCBI lineage: Eukaryota > Viridiplantae > Streptophyta > Magnoliopsida > Lamiales > Plantaginaceae > Penstemon > Penstemon newberryi. The sequence continues at coordinate 4,654,083 of JAUALY010000008.1, forward strand.
ACCATTGCAGGTGAATTTTTGTAGTCCAACATATCAAATTAGTTAGGTGGTACGATTCCAAAAATTTTAGGAGATCTACTACATTTTATTATCAGTGATTAATTTACTTGATAAGTATTTGTAATCTTAACGTGGAGAGAATTTAGGTATTTAATAACTGGAACTTGAAATGATAATTTTGAAAATATATGGGTGTGCAATTGAATTGTAATTTATGAAATATCAAATTGGTTTATGAACCAAAATTCGAAATTTGCATTAACAACCGACATTTTTTTTCTTCTAATGGTCCTTATTGTAGCACAGTTGGATGTGACCTAGTTCTCGCATTATGGGACAATTGAATCTAGGAATGGGCCAATTGGATCCCAATTTAAAAAGTTCATTAAGACCCAAATTCATCATTTTAAGGGAAAAAAGAAAGGACCGAGAATCCTTGCCTAATGATAAAAAGGGGGAACTCTTGGGCCCGTTTGTCTCGCGTGTCCGAAAAAAAAATTGCATTTCAGAAATGCGAGACAAACAATTGGGCTTGTTTATGAAATTATCTTCCAACTAAAAATATTTCATAATTAACTTGTTTTTATATGTGGGTTTAACTAGGCCCTTTCATGAAGAAAAAAATCTATTAACTTCTATTTCTCCTCTCTCTTCAATTATCACCGTTCACAACACCAAAGTCAACAATGACTGCTCTGAGCTATTTTTCTATACTACATTAATTATAAAATATTTTATTTGCCACATATATTACTTATACTTGTTTTTTTTTTCCATTTTTTATTCCTTGATACAATTGACCAGTCAAGTTGAATAAATTTATAAAAATTATAATAAATAATTTAATTAATATATTTACTAATAAGCTGATAATATCATATGGCACTTTATATATTAATATTTAAAATGTTTAATACATCACATATGTGAATAATTCAACATTATAAGTCGCTTAAAATATTGAAAAGTTTGATCGGTATTGTAGCTAATGGAGTTAAAAAAAGGGGACGGAGGGAGTAATATATATATCCCAATAACTTTAATCAAACCAACCAATCATATATAACTAACTGATGTGACATAAAGTCTTACATTATCTTACACCTAATTAACTAAATCCCTACAACCTAAACCTACCAAAATAACCTACATCTTCATTATTTTTCAAATCATTCTCCCAAAACCCAAACAAACAACATTACGCAAATCGAAATTATTTCTCAAACCTCTACCACTTTCCCAAACCACTCTCTCAAAGGTCAAACAAACATGCCCATTTTTCTTTTAGAGCAGTAGAGCTCTATGAAGAGATAATTTGAGCACCTATAATAACTCTACAAGCTTTTTGTGTGTGTTCTAGTATTCTTTCTAAGAGAACACTGTTAAGAACAAATTGAGAGTACAGAGAATAGAAGTGGAATTGGAGAAGTAAGCCCACACTTGTATCATGCGGATACGATTCAATCCAAAAGCTCAATTAGATTTTGAGATTAAAATATTCATCCTTGAAAGTGTTATTAAATATGTAGGAAAACAATATAATATAAACAATTGAATAACATAAACTGTATAGAAAATTAAGCTAAAAATAATTGAATAACAAAAATTTGAATCAAACCGAGACCTATGTGAAAATACATTGTCTTTAAGACATATTCGCTTCCTCACCAGTCGGAGGTTTGTTTCTGAGGTTATCTTGAACGTCTGTCTCCCATGATACAACGGTTTCAGAAATGAAGTTGCTCACCAAGCTTTTATTGAACGAACTAAAACTTCTTTGAACTCGAAATTGCAGAGAAGATGTGTGGTTTTTGATGTGAAAAACAGAATGATCAATTTATGTTCACTTCTCATCATCTATGCCCGAATTAGAAACTCGGGTACACCAAATTTGAATTTAGCACACCAAATTTATAAAACATCCTTGAAAATGCTCTAACGAAAGTAAATGTAGTAATATGAAAGTGACCCAAAACACGACGGGTTAAAATTCCAGCTCATTACTTGGTCTCACACTAAATTTTGTTAAAGCCCATTAATTGAGCCAAGTCCAAACCAAGCCCATCAGCCCCAAACGGCGTCGTGCAAAACCCCTAAGCTTTTTCTATTCCTAGGGTTTCTCTTTAATCAGCTGCTGCATTCACATAATTCTCTCCTTCTCCAACCCAATTGCTCAGCAGCCATGGTAAATCTCTCATTCGAATCACATATTACTACTTCTAGAAATACATAGTTGATTAATTTATTTTTTATAATAATTACAGATCATTTCAGAGAAGAACCGGAGAGAAATCTCCAAGTACCTCTTCCAAGGTAAACACTCATTGCATTTTGTTCACATATCAATTTCTTACGCGCATTTACTATGTCATGTAACGTACTCACTCCATGGATCTAAATTTCTATACATTTCTGCCGAAAATCCCAAAAAGTTTACTTATTTGATTCATTGAAACAAATATATATATATATATATATATATATATATATATATATATATGGAATAGCTTCTATTTCAACATTTTTCTTTAATTTATCATCTTATCAAAAGTTTCAATGTATAACTTACCGAAACATACCATTAAAAAAAGTGAATTTTTAATCACTCTACTCATTTGCAGAGGGCGTGTGCTATGCGAAGAAGGATTTCAATTTGGCAAAGCACCCGGACATTGATGTCCCGAATCTGCAGGTGATTAAGCTGATGCAAAGCTTCAAGTCTAAGGAATATGTGCGTGAGACCTTCGCCTGGATGCACTATTATTGGTATCTTACCAATGATGGCATTGAGTTCCTCCGCACCTACCTCAACCTTCCATCTGAGATTGTGCCTGCTACCCTTAAGAAATCTGCCAAGCCCCTCGGACGTCCCATGGGAGGTCCCCCTGGTGATCGCCCTCGGTAAATGAATTCTATTGGATACTTATGAGTATAGGTGGTTGAATTGTGGATTTTATGCGGAATGTGCCAATGTAGCAAGTTATTCATGATTGTGCTAGGGTTTTTAATTCTGGTTTTTGTATGTTTGAATATGCATTGTGATTAGATATCCATATGTGCTTGTGATCAAGATTGTTTAGAGTGTAATGTGGTAATTAATTGATTACTTTTGTTTTTAGTGTTGTAGTAAAACTATCTACCGCAAATTTTTGAAGGGGTTTACATTTACTTGTTCATTGTTATAAATGATGGGTTAGGGATTTATCTGTTAGTATTTTGTACTCTTGAGGTGATGTGAGAGATTCTATAATTGAAAGAGTATCTTTTTTATTGTTTTTAAACATGTTACTGATTTGCTTGTTCTTGGTTTGTTGTTGTAGTGGACCTCCACGGTTTGAGGGTGACAGACCACGATTTGGTGATCGAGATGGCTACCGTGGTGGACCAAGAGGCCCACCAGGTGAATTTGGAGGCGAGAAGGGTGGAGCCCCTGCTGATTACCAACCTGCTTTCAGGGTAATTTAGGCTATATTAATTAAACTTACTGACTGTTTTTAATTAATAGTGTATGATGTATAGTAGTTGTGCTTAATTTTTTTTATTGTTAGTAACTAGTCTAGGGAGACAGAAAATTTGGAGTCATTCATATAGTTTTTAGGAGTAGTTTTGTGAAGTGGGAAGTCAACTTAGACTAATTTAGGCCCAACTCTTGTAACTGTGTGCTGAATATAAAAGTACTGTGACATCCACGATCATGTCAGTATCATCTAATGTTGTTTACCATGTTTCATTTCACCTTGCTTATAGTTAATTGTCAATTATTAGAATATGAATTTCTGGTGGCGCAGTTAAGCTCAACAACTATTTGTGAACTATGCATGTGGCATTTAAACGAGAAGTTGAATCTGTATGAAATACTCCCCAAAAATTAGCCTGTGTCAGGAGTTTAGTGGAAACTGGACGTAAGGATTACATATGAGTTGCATTTTTTTTTCTTCTGTTGCATTTTCTTCAGAATATTTATTTCTTTGAATTTTGTCCATGGGAGATGTGTGGTTAAGGCTGTGCCCATAGCCCCATATATTCTATTCTTTTTTTTATAGAAAGTTTCATCTTATATTACACTATACCTTCGGAAATAGATTTTTTTGTTTGATTATATGCATGGTGCTTCTCCATTTCTACATCACACTCGACATTGACAATCACAATTAAGTCTCACGGTTGCATTTTTATTAACCTTGAATTTTGTTCACATTCAGGGTGCTGGTGGTCGTCCTGGTTTTGGCCGAGGTTCTGGTGGCTTTGGCGGAGGAGCACCTTCCAGTTAACTTTTCTTTATGCATGTTGTGATAATTTTTGGTACCTAAACTATGTTTCTGCAGTGAAATACCATATGCACTGAGTTGTCTTTTACTTCAATATTTTTATTGAGGATGAGTTCAAATTATAGGCGTAAAATAACATCGCAAGATTTATTGTAGTAGGTAGATTTATAACCAACATATGATCATGAAAACCCAATATTAAGTTTTCAACACACCGTAAGCACATGAATCAATATATTAATATGTTCCACCGGAAAAATGGAAACATTTAATCGAAACGAAGTATGTAATAATTTTCATTTCAATATGCTTTAATATTTACGATTTTACTACGTGAGGCTCTGAAAGTCTGAAGCAGAGAATTTAGAATTCTCTCCTTTTTATTCCCAAGGGTATTTAGATCTAGACCGACCAATCATATGTTAGTCGAAATTCTCTTTGTTAATCACTTGCAAGCTTCTTAAACGCCCGGAATTAGAAGTCCCCATAATTAGATTTCGGATTTCCACTAGGAAACTACTTCCTTCTTTAATTAATTAATTGTACAGATCTTACAATTTGGACTTTGTTGAATAAAATCAGATCATCATGAAACTAGATCAAATTACTTCACTGACAATACAATTGGAGAAACACTTGAAGATTCAAGTGGGTTGAAGGAGATTGATCAATTTCATCATTCAAGACTATTTTTATTCAATTGGACAATTTCTAATCTTTGATCTTTTGCATTTAATTCATTGCGATGGATTGGATATTTATGATTTTTATTCGAATTATCGAAAATCCCCCAATTCTTAGCACGTTGGCTATCACTAGGGGAAATTAAGTTAATTATTTAGTGGTAGAGGTAATTTAGTAATAACGTATTTAACTGTAGCATTATTACCTTAATTTTGTGTATCACTAGGACACTAATATATATAGTTACTAGCTAGGAGAATACAAGATAATAAAAAAATGATCACTTAATAATTAATAGTATTATGTAATACTGATAAATTTAACATTTCATTTTCGATAGACACACTTGCAAACGCCCCTTTTCCACCATAGAATATTCCAATATTCACACCTCCCCAATTGCTTGCTGTTGAGCCAATTGCATCTTTCACTACACTCCTTTGGTCCAAAGGAGTCGGTGCATTCACCTTCACTCCACCCCATTTTATCCATAAAATAATCATCTGTTACACAAAACTCGTTAATTATTACTAGCTAGTTATTAGATGTGACATATATGAAAAATTGAACGTGACTGAGGAATAGAATTTCGTTAATTTCGATTCATTATACATACTAAAACAGAATCAATTGTGTTCATTAAATTATAGTTATTGGGACTACTCGATATACTATAATCAATTCGATAAATTAGATATAAATAAAAAGTTACTAGAGATCATCAAACAAATTCAAATATAATCTCAAGTTTAATAAGAAAAACAAACTAATTTCTAAATAACAGGAGTACTATATGTTTAACTAAACTCAATGCATGTATGTGAACGTGGTATATATACAGGAGACGAGATAGAAGATTAAATACTAGCTTAGCTACCAGACTCAAACTTGCAAGAGCACTTAATTTAAGAGAGAGATATAGAGATTTCTACCGCGGACAAATGACTCTGCAAATGTGGTAAAAGTGAGGAATAAAACGATGGTGAATTTCAAGAAGAAACCCATTTTTCCTCCTGCCAATTCTGATTATGATTAAATTTAAAGAAACGAAAAATTATTCCATATAGAAATGTACATTAATTAGTGGCCGTTCAAGTCAGGTGATTAATTAATGCACTTAACTCATGCAACTCGTTTATTTAACGTGTCAATAAATGGATATGGCATTACACATGAGTTTGATCTAATAGTCGAAAATAACTTGGAACAAAAAAATTAAGAAAGATCCGTATTTATAATCGTAAATTATAAAAAAATCTGTTTTAGAGTAACCGATTTCAATTAATTATGTGTTGTAACCTTTGGGAAAAGATGGGTTAAAAGGTAATTGATCCCTAACTAGTTAGTGATAGCTGTCAAATTTGTCCAATAAGGCAATAAGTACTGGGGCTAGCAATTTTACCCCCTCAATTATTAAGGTTGAAGCAATTTTGGGACTTTAAGTTTAAGTTAGATTCCTTCGAGAAATATTGAAAGAATTTATATTTGACAAGTGTATTGCGGGCAATTTTTATTCCTGGGTCGCAAAGAACTGGATTGGTAATTCAACTTGCACCCACAAAATATTTTATTTGACTAGCTAGTTTAAATTAGCACAACAACAATTTCTAACTATGAGAAAGAAATGTACGAGCAATCTAATCTTCGGAAATGGGATCTGAAATAATTATTTAATAATCAATTATTACCAAAGAATAATTATAGTAGTTAATAATCAAGTACTACTAAACGGTCCAACACAAAAGAGATAAATAGAACACTAAAATAATTCCTTTATTTGAAAAGTAGATGTAAACGTATTTATCATCTCTTATAATTAGCACAATGTAAAAACTCTTTCAAACTGTTCCATGGAAATAATATCTTATTAAAAAACTCAAAATCCCAAAGAAAAATTCTTGAAATTGAAGATGTCACTGAGGATTTGGTGGGCGACTATTTGCAGAAGACACCCTCGATCCCCATTCAAGAAGTTCTTTGCTTGTATCATCCTTGTGCGCAATTACTTCTATGAAGCACAAACAGTCCTTCTTCTCCCCTGTTGCAGTTTCTATCGCTTTAATAAGCTCCTCCTCGCACATAACCTGCAATCAATTATTCGATTATATATATATATATATATATATATATATATATATATATATTTTTTTTTTGTTAAAATCCTAACTGAGATACTAATATGAAAATGGAAAAAAGATGCATGCATACCTTTGTAGTCCAACAATTTCCTTCACCATTGCAAATGGCTTCAACAACTCCAGTATAATTCCAATTCTTGATCACATTATAAGGTCCATCATGGATTTCAACTTCAATTGTGTATCCACCATTGTTGATCAAGAAAATTATACTCTTCTGCCCGCAACGAATCATAGTCGAAACATCTTGGGCCGTCACCTAATCAAATTAACAAACAATTCATTCAATATATAACAGCAACTTTTTTATAGACCATTTTGATATTGTTAATGTTAATTAACCTGAAAGCTTCCGTCACCAATGCAAGCAATCACGCGTTTCTTGGGGACGGATTGTGCGTAGCCTAAAGTCGCGCCAACGGACCATCCAATCGATCCGTACTGCATTTGAAATTCATACCTACAACACCAACTTTTGTCTTTCTTATAACTTATCGTAAATTAAAAAAAAAAATTACCGAGCTAACAGAAATTGTCAGAGATGATTGGCATTTAATATTTATATACTAATAATTATTACCCGCATCCTTCGGGCAACTTGAGTTTCTGGCAGTTAAACCAAGAGTCCCCAGTCTCCGCGATAACCGCGGTCTCACCCGACAACATCTTCTGTATGTGCTGGAAAAGCACATTAACTCTCAAAGGCTCATTAGGCTGACTCTTAAGCGGCACGCCATCAGGCACATAAATCCTCTTATAATTCTCAAAAGCAGTTGTATTCTTCTTAACTTTCTTAGCCAGTTCTTGTAAGAAATCCTTCATTAGTACACATCCAAATGCAGGTCCATTAGCAATCACCACACGATCGGGTTGCACGATGATCGCTTTCTCCTTCTTGAGGAGGAGTGAGTATCCTACCGAACTGTAGTCGTTGAAAATGGGGCCCGCAAAGATGTAGGCATCAGCCGATTCCACGATCTCGCCACAGAAGGCGGTCCCCACCGCGCCCCAATACGTGCCTATGAAGTGAGGGTGCTGCTCGGAAACTAGGCCTTTGGCCGACGGCATGACCCCCATTGCGTAACCGCAGGAGTCGGCTAGCTCGATAAACGCGGAGGAAGCTTTCGCGACTCGGAGTTTGGGTCCTCCTATCATGACTGGCTTGACTGCCTTGTTTAGGAAGGAGGCTGCTGCTTCTACGGCTGCTTGAAGGCCGCGTTTGTTGCTCAACCTGTGTAGAGTACATATATAGTACAAGTGTTTATAGATGGAAAAGGGTAGGGGGGATAAAATGGAAACAAACAGAGTAGTACAGACCTTGGTGAAAGGGCAAAAGGGATTGGATCTCTGGCGAAAGTAGGATGTGGGATTCCAGGTAAGTTGCAACTGATGCTTATGTAAACAGGTTTGCTTTCTTTTAGAGCTGTGGAAATGGCTGTGTCTATTTGTTCATGTGCTTCTTCTAAGTTATTCACAACAGCCTGAAGTACAGAGTAAAACAAATGGACTGATTATAAATAAGGTTAACAACATTTACACATCTTCAAAATAGACTATATATATACCTTCTACTTCTAGAAGAAAATAGCTAAAACATCTATCTCACAGGCTCACACTCAAAATATAAATACAAAAAGGAGGTTCATTGCTTCCTCAACATTTCAAAACGCTTATTTTGTGTTAAGACTAAAATGCCCTTATATAATACGATAACTAAAATAAATGGAGAAAATTAGCACCAACATTAATAACAATCCATTTTTTGATTTCTTGATGAGGTAATTAAGTTTCTAAAAAATATGAATATGATTGGAGTTGCATTTATATTTTGACGCGCATGAATACCCCAACACATCACACTCTGACAAGGCTTGTAAGTAATATGAAAATAAAAGGAAGACTAACGCAAGATCTTTGATGACAGAATCATATGTATAATGTATTTAACAAATCGATAATGTTTAATGAAATCTATAATATAAAATAAAAATTAAGCAACAAAAGAATAGAGTACATTAATTATTCTCTTGCATCTGGAGTAATTTATTTTTACCTGATAACAGGTGACGGTCTGGAAACATCGCAACTCCTGGGTAAAATCCGGCAACCCAATCGTGTGATGCAAAATCCGGTTCGTACCATAATCGTTAGTATTCGGACCTCCCACAATACAAATCACGGGTAAATTCTCACTATACGCGCCAGCAATCGCGTTGAGCACACTCAACCCACCTACAGTAAAAGTAACAACACACGCGCCAACGCCACGTGCGCGTGCATAACCATCAGCCGCGTACCCTGCATTCAGCTCATTACAGCATCCGATGTTATTGAGTTCCGGTTCGGCTATGAGGTGGTCGAGAAGAGTGAGGTTAAAATCTCCGGGAACGGAGAATACATCCTCTACGCCGATTTCCACCAGACGCCGTGCTATGTGGCGGCCGAGGGTGGCGTCAGGGGCGGCGATTGGTGCGGGGTGTTTTTCCTGGACGGTGGAAACGGTGCCGTTTGTGGAGGGGCATCCGACGTTGGAGTTGGTTGGTTTGCATGAGTTCAAGGAGCCTAAAACAGTGTCCATGTTGATAGTGGAAGTGTGGTGGTAAAAATGTGAGGAGGAATGGGTAAAAGAGGAGGGGTAAATATATATGGCTTTAGATTCGTGAATTTAGGAAATCTGACTTTTTAAGTTTCTTGGGGAGAAAGGACTTTCTATTTTCCCTTTTTTTTTTAGTATGTTTTTTGTTACTGTTTTTTTGGTTATGGTAATTTCTTGGGGAAGAGGGAAATGTTACTGGGGGTAAGAAATTAGAGTGATTGTTGAAAATTGTTTATTGTTTTGTTTTTTGTACTATGTAATTTGTATTTTTTAAATTAATAAATTTTATTTTTATATAGTCCAATTAACTAGATCCTTTTGATTCCGAAGATTATTGGTTTTTTTTAAAATTGAATTTATACTATTGGATCTTCATTTAGAAGTCCTACAAAATTTGTACAAATTGCCACAAGTTAATCATCAAGTAGTTAGGCTAATATAATTGAGCAATACATTATTCAAAATTAATTTGAATTTAAATTGTAAGAACTTTGTTCATTGTCAAAGAAAAATGCTTAAAGTGCTTGCCATAATTTATTCTTGTTAGCATTGAGGAGTATGTGTTATACCGAACACCATTTGTACTACATTTAGATGTAAAAATGTGACGAGTAAAGTCAAATAATATATTATTAAAATTTGACTTATTTTTTAATTTTTTTAATCATACTTTAAAGTTGTACATTTGAGTTTAATTAATTTAAGAAGTAGATGTTGAATATACTTTAATCAAACTGAATATAGATCAACTTCGAATAACTTAATATGTTTACATATATTATATTGTCAAATTTAATTTAATCTAAACTTAAAAGTTATGAAATTTGTTTAAGCTTCATTTTATATATAAATAAATAAAAGTTGAACTTAAACAACATACTGAATTAAAAATTTAAAAGACTAATATTGAATATTTAATTTGACTTATCATTCTTTTGCGACTTTTTGGGTTTTATCCAAGACTCCAAGGGCCCAACTCAAATCACACAATTTCAAAATTAAAGAGTCCAGTATATAATTCTTATAGTGGCATGTTGGGCCTATAATAACAGACCAATCCCAAAGCAGATTCTATATGGATTATAGTAATTTTCCACTCTCACTTTCTCTTCACAAAAATTACAGAGCAGAGCAGAGCAGAGCAGAAAGATGAATTCCCAGGGTTTCCTTTTCCTCCTCCTCTCATTTACTTTTTACCAGGTAAGCTAATTAATACTTGCAAAAGAAGAAAATATTAGAAATTCACCATCTAACTAAATTGAAACAATTTTGTGCAGGGTTTAATCGCGGAATCCTTCAAAATGTCTACACCGTTCTCTATCGCACTCGACAACCTCCAAAATCAAATCAACTACACTTTTAAAAATGTTGAGCTGCTGCGTCGCGCGTTGACGCACGCGTCATTCTCAGAGGAGAACAACAAAGCATTAAGCGTGCTAGGCGAGAGTGTGATCGGAACTTCAGTTGCGCTGCGATTGCTAACCAATGATGTCGATACTTCGTCTAAGGATTTGAATCTTCGTATGGCGGAAGCGTCTAATGTTGAAACCTCGTGTGCCGCGGATGGCACACGTTTAGGGTTGGACAAGATTCTGAGGGTTTCGCGGAAGACTAATGTCACCGTTCCTGCTGTGGTTTGTGGTGCTTTTCGTGCGGTTTTTGGGGCTATTGCGGTTGATGCTTCAAGTTCGGATGATGCAGGGAGGGTTTACGGCGTGGTTCATCGAGGGGCTGGGAGAGCTGTGGCGATGTAGGTAAATATTGTCTATATTTTGTGATGTAGGTTTTGTGAGCCATGATCGTTTATGTTGAAGTCATGCTGTGTGATTGTACTAAAATGATACCACTTTTATAGGCTGTGAATTTGTGTGCAATTTCTATCTGGTTCTATTGTGAAACGAATTATAGTTTCTCAACTTGAACTATTCTGTGATATGGTAATTGAATGTTGATTTTCATAATTTCATATTGTTTGGGAATAGACTGATCTTGGTAAAGTTTATGTGACATTCCACATGATAGGATAATATCTAGTGATATATACATATCACCTATGAAAGCATTACTATGGATTGTATTCTTGTCAATTTTATTTTGGCTCAGAATTTCTGAATTTATCACAGTCGAGTGTCTTGATGCACTCATTGTGTATTTGTGTACCAATACTATGGATTGTGTTTACATACACTGGTGGTATATAATTGCGAAAATTGTTTTACATAACAAGAAACTACTATTTTTCTGGTATCTGTCCAATAAACAAGTTGTCTCAACGATGAAATTGGAATACGCTTATTCCATTTAGAGTTATGTTGAATTGTAGATCCTTTTTCATAATAAATATTGATTGCAATTTTTGATTCTCTAAATATATTTCTATTGGTTTTTCTTTCCAATGTTGTGATAAATATGTGATGGTATTTGGTAGTTTCTGTTCACTCATTCAATGGAAACTTGTCATCATATTCAGCATCCATGTATTTGTAGGATGATGTTATTTGAATGATAATTTCATCTTTTCTTCCCATATTTTGGGTGATAAATGTGTTTTTACGAGTATTTGCCGTGAGAAATTTGTTAATGTTGTTTAGTTTGTTCAACTGTGAGTGTGACACAATGTTTTCTGGAATGAAGGATTATGCGTTTTGCTTTGTGCATATTGATATAGTACATTTAGATTTTGGTCCCTTATAATCTCTTGCCAACTCTGGGTTCCTCTACCCTGATGATTGCCATAGATGTTCATGTGATCACTCGTTCCTACTGATTGTTATCAGTTTACAGTGTGAATGACAGAATGCTGGTAGAAGTTATCATTTTCGGATGATTGATTATCTATCTTCTCTTTTTTCCCCTCCAGCCTTTGCTTGGATAACTCGCATCACAAGTTGTTCGTGTCATATAGCTGATTCGTCACATATAGTTGATTCTCATAATTTAGTTTTAGTTTGATGAACTGGTTGTTAAATCTACATGAATATGATTGATTACGCCTCAGTGTGTATAATTTGTCTTCAAGTTTCACAAATTTTTTAAGGGAAACATCCCCCAATGGTTTCCCAATGCTTTCGGTTTCTTATCAAGATTTCTGAGGATGTATGATTGTGAAATTGAAATTGGTTTGAGATATGGTACAAATTGAAATAGGCACTTTTTAGATAAAGCTCTTTGCTTAAACTAGTTTAAACCTGACATTCTTGCCATAGATAATATCAACTGGTAATGTAGGTGCAAATCCTTGTCATAAAATGTGAACACAGGTGTGGCACTTTCAACAGGCTGGTAGGCTACAAAATATTGCATTGCAGAGATGATATATGATAAGTATAACATATTCTTAAATCCATACATTTTTATTGTTTAATTGTTGTTGTATTGTTCTATCAATTTTGTCTTTCTATTATTGGTCCCGACTCCTGAGGCCGCTTTGCATGTGTTGGACCTAACTTCCATTAGATGACTGTTTGTTTGGAATAACGATCTTCTTTGGCCCCAAAACTGTGATAATGTTGTTTTGGATATAGGCATAGTTGTTAATAGCGAATAGCGACGCGAAGCGACAAGGCCTCGCCTTGCCTTGGAACGAAGCGAGGTGAAAAGCGCTAGCTTTTACCGAATGAAGCGCTCATGTACAATTTAATATATATATCAATTATAATTATATATTCTCCAAAAAAAAAACTATAATCATATAACATAAATTACCAAATATAAAGACAATCAATATATAATAAATATATTTTATCAATTATCACATAAATAACAAATTTAAGTATTAAAACAAACTAGATCATACTTAATAATTCAAAAGAAAATCAAATATCACAAGTAGTCAAGTACCAATTACAAAAATAACTTCGGAATTAAGCAAATAAGTTGAGACTTGAGGAGAGTTTTAGAAATTAGGGTTTAATTGTATCCCCTTTCTCTCTCTTCGATTTCTTTCCTTTTAAGTCATAAGACTTTCTTATTGACTTTTATTTAAAAAGTCAATTTTTTTTTTTTTTTTAAAAAAAAGTTTCATCTGGAAAAAGCGCTGCCTCACAGCGCTTCGAGTCGAGGGAAATAGCGCCGTAGCGCCGGAATAGCGCCGCTATTCCCAAACCCTAAAAACAGAGCGATGCGAAGCGAGGGGGCTCGCCTCGCTCTGACTCTCGCTATATCGAGCGCCTCAAGCGCTATTAACAACTATGGATATAGGTCTTCTTTTGGCCCCCAAACTGTGATAATGGTTTCACTTGCGTCCTTGATGTTCTGTCTACATCATATTAGTCCCTATGCTTTTCAAAAGTTGCATCTCTGACTTTTATCTTCACTCATATATATAGATATTGATATAGATGTAAATACATAAGCTAACACATGTAAGAACGTACAAGAAAACTATGCTTACACAATAAAATCAAAAGACATTTGGGGATGATGTGTTAGGGCAAACCCAATGCTGGGGGGGCAGGGGTCGAGCTCCGGAACTCCCCAGCTGCCCCTGCCTCTGCCTCCACCCCTTGCCTATCCAAATCCAACCCTGGGACTTCCTGCTCCATTTAATTTTAATTTAATTATTCCCCACTCTCACCATTATAATAATTATATAATAATAATACTAATACTAATAATACTATTACTAATAATAACAAATATAATAATAATAATATAATTAGATTATTAAATCGTATTGTTCCAATTATTTTTCATTGCAAGTTATTAAAATTCATGTTGATAATTTAATGTGATAAATATATTAACAAAAATTTCAACACAAAGCTATGTTTACAAAAATATTATAGATAAAGTATGAATTTGAATTTTTTTGTCTAAGTGTTTAAATTATATTTTCGAAGTACTTTAAAAATTATATTGTTCAAATATATATTTAACCACCTATATTTTAATTAAATGATTTAGTTTCAATTGTGATTTTTTTAAAATAAAATTAAAATTTTAATTCAATAAATTAAAACGGCATAAAAATATGAACATTAAAAGTTAAACAAAAATATTTTGAACTAGAAACTATATCACAAATCACAAAAATATACTACACTATTATATAATAAGGCCAAACCCAATGCTGGGGGGCAGGGGTCGAGCTCCGGAGCTCCCCAGCTGCCCCTGCCCCTGCCTCCACCTCTTGCCTATCCAAATCCAACCCTGGGGCTTCCCACTCCATTTAATCCCAATTTAATTCTTCCCCACTTGGCATCCCCTGATTGCTGCATGGGCGCGACGCGCCTGCAGGGGCTCCCCAGCTACCCCCAGCCCAACACCAATTGGGTTTGGCCTTAGGGATGAGGTTGACATATCGCAAAGTTTGAGCAAGCAAGTAATTTATTGATTTCTATACATACGAATAAACTGTTTTTTTTTTTTTAGGCAGAAACATACGAAATATGTTGATCTTAGATGATATTTATGTAGCTTATGCATGGGGCCTCTTAGTCTCTTTTTTCTGTGTGTTTTTTGAATTTTTTTTTTGCAGAAACATACGAAATATGTTGATCTTAGATGATATTTATGTAGCTTATGCATGGGACCTCTTAGTCTCTTTTTTCTTTGTCTTTTTGGAAAAACTGGGGCCTCTTAGTCTCAAATCTTAGAAAATTGAGAAAAAATAATTAGTATCAAAAGATAACTTCAATTTAAGTGCATCACCATTGTTTATCAGTACTTTAGTTGCACTTGAATATAAGTGCTCATCGTTTGATCCACTCTGATGTAACTAGTAAATCATCATCTATTGACATGAATTCATGTCGTTGCATATGTACTTTGTACAACACATGAATGATATGGTGGTATGTTCATATTTCTTAAAATAAAGAGATTATAAATTTTCAAAATTTTAATCTAATTGTATATTGTCAAAATAATTATATCACGTCATTGACCACATACATAATTTCCTCCAGAATATTTCATCATATTAATATACCTATTTAATCATTAAACAAGTACTATATTTTTGCATATTTTCTTAATATTTTCTAAACCTCAATTAAATGTATCTCGTCGGCAATTTAATTGGTATAGATACGGACAAGACCGAACTATGATTACCTTCCTACAGGGATGAAAAAATTATTTCATGCGTCCGATCTATAAATAAAATGGTACAATACTAAGAAGGTATTGTATTTAATTCGTAAAATTTAAGGCATAATAAATTAGAATATCTCGGGCCTGTTTGTTTGGCGTTTCCCAAATTTTTTTCGTGTTTGGGAAATGCCAAACAAACATGTTTTCTACTTTCAGAAATAAATTTTTCATCTATTAATTTTTTCAAACTACTCTCATAAAAGCCAAACAAACAACAATTTTCTTATCTCTAAACAAAACCTATAAAAAATCTAGTTTGATTTGACATAAAGTAACATATTTCTTACACAATTTATCTCACATAACAAACATGATTTGACATAAAGTCTTACACATCTTACACCTAAAACCCAACTCTTCCAAAAAAACCTACACCTACTTTATTTTTCAAATCACTATCTCAAAACCCAAACAAACAATATTACGCAAATCGAGATTATTTCACAAACCTCCACTACTCTCCCAAACTACTTTCCCAAACGCCAAACAAACAGACCCCTCATTTTCGTCATGTATTAATTTAAATAGACCTCGGTGTAGCCAATGCACCGGATAATCTTCTCCCTGAGGTGGGGCTAGGAGTCATAGCGCCTTTTGGAAATTGGAATGGCGCCTCATTATTCATGTGAGAATTGAGATTGATATGATCATCATCAAACTTATGACATGCCACGTAATCTTCCAGGTTCCCAGATCTACGGCCACAATCACTTTACTCACGGCCCCAGTTTCGCGCCTTCATTTCCCCATACCATTGTACCCTCACTTCCACCCACTATACAAGGGCATTTCCTATTTTTTCACCATAAAAAGAAATACAATAAATAATTATGATAATCCCTGTATCCGTTACTACCTGCAAGATACCTTTCCATAAACACCCAAATAAATCAGTATAAAATCTCAATTTCTCTACTGTATATATAATAGATACAAGTGGAGTATATGTAACGATCAGGATATGGAGGTTCGTGAATCTTCGCGCCAAATTAGGGAACCAATCGATGAATCCTCCGAAACGTTGTTTGTCAACCGCCGCCGTTGCTGCTTCTACTTTCCCTGTTTCGATAGATCAAAATCCTCCTCCTCCTCCACGGATACCGAGATAAATGAAACCGGTGGTTCGCTGTGG
The DNA here is from genome assembly GCA_030819805.1 of Penstemon newberryi var. newberryi. Taxonomy (NCBI): domain Eukaryota; kingdom Viridiplantae; phylum Streptophyta; class Magnoliopsida; order Lamiales; family Plantaginaceae; genus Penstemon; species Penstemon newberryi. Next base: position 4,670,997 of record JAUALY010000008.1, read on the forward strand.
AACCGGTCCGTTGCGGCGCTGATGAAGATCCGTGAGTGGTCGGAGATCGTGGCCGGTCCGAGGTGGAAGACGTTCATCCGCCGGTTCAATCGGAACCGGAGCGGGAATAATAGCAAGCAAGGGAATTTTCAGTACGATCCGTTGAGTTATGCGATGAATTTCGATGAGGGGCCGGGGGGGCAGAATAGTCATTTCGATGAGGTGGACGACGAGTTCTACTATGGGTCAATGAATTTTTCGTCAAGGTACGCTAAAGGTTCAATGGACCTCAGCAAGGAAGGGACAAGTTTTGTTTAACCTGCGCTGGAACTGCTAAGTTGAGCTGGGGTGGTGTTGCACTCAACTATTGTTAATTACAATTTAAGTACAGGTAAGTTGGAACCTCATTTTTTAAAATGAATATTATTGCTAATACTAATGTTTTGGTTGTTTTTCACAATTTATTGTATTATATTGAGTGGGTGTTTTTTTTTTTTTTTTGATAATTATATTGAGTGGTTGTTTGATAAGGTCATAAGGATGCGTGTACATTTTGAGGATTTTGTAGTGATTTCTTATGTGTGATTTGATTAAGATATTGTTACTTGGTGGCAGGGGCTATGTATGTTTCTTTGGGCAACTATATTCTTTTTATCAACACTTAATATTTTCTTAGTATTTTAAATGACGAAAAGAAAATCATAATATAAAAAAATAACTTTCTCCCACAAACTTTCAATTATAATTATCTCAAATAATAAAACATTTATACTATGAACAACAATTTTTCATTGCATATAAATCGTCTACGGTCGAGTTTAAAAAAAAATTCGTACAAGGTTGTAATCTCCAACAATTTTCCATTATCTTATAGTGTATTTTTATAGTAAAATTCATAATATAATATTAAATAAACAAAATCACACTGTATTTAAAAGAGTGAGTCATACTTTTCTTCCTCTCTTGAGCTAGTTTTTGAACATTCGTCTCTCTTAATTATTTTATAGCAAATTTGTCCCTTTCATTAATGTAGTGTAAAACATCCATCCCTCTTAAATCCAAAATATATTAATTTTCGTCAATTTTAGAATGTATTTTAAATATAAAAGGGACGAATACATGTGTTACACTATATTTTGACCTTACCTCGGGTATTAGTAATATACCCTTAAAAATATTTTGAGGGGGTAAATTGGTAAACAATTAATTTGTAAATTTATAAGACGCAAAACTGAAAAGATGACTAGTACAATTCTTTCAGACTTTAAGACAGAAGTAAATTATCTACCTCTTTTTATACGCCCGATTTTATAAAAACAATATCAGCGTGGATTAAGAGAAAAATAAAATACGCCAATTTTAACGGGTTTAATCTCACTTTGGATCTTGAAAATATATCAATTTAACAATTTACATCCTCGAAAAAATCAGTTTCACCTTGCACCCTCAAAACATAAATTGTATTTCACTTTGCACATTGAGTGAATTTCAAGGCAAAAAATAGGGGTATTTTTGTCACTTTCTTAAAATATCAACGTAATATTCCCTCCAAAATACAATAATGTGATATTCATGTACAATTAATAATAAAATTGAAAAATAATCCATTAAAACAACTTTGGAAGGACTATGAAACAATATAACGTAAGGATCCCTAAAACACCAACATGGGCAAAAATATCGTTTTATATTGACTTTTTCAAATTTATATTTAAACGTGTAATGTCTCATATTTTTTTTCCAAGTTATTATAAAGGGTAATTGTCAATTTTGCTCTAAATTGCACATATATGAATCTCACATTAGTATATTTTGAAAGGAATATATGTTGACTTTTGAAGGGAGTAACAAAGATATCCCTGCTTTTTGGCCTATATTCATACAGGGTACAAAGTGAAAGACTATATATTTTGAGAGTGTAAAGTGCGATTGATTTTTTTCGAGGGTGCAAAGTGCTAGACTGATACATTTCTAGAGCGCAATACATAAACATGTTACAAGGTTACACCATTTTTTTTTTTTTAATATTTTGTTTAAGCTAGTAAGGAGAATAAAATGGAACAACATTAATTGTGAGGGGAACTAAAATGATTTGCAAAACAATTGGAATCTACAATAGAAGATCAATAGGTGGATTAATTGTTACGAATGCTGAATTTGTAGGACGACTGGTGTCATTCATTATACAAATTTTGAGTTTAAACTTTAGAATTGCCCAAATTTAAAAGGGTAAAACTAAGAAACAGATAAATTGCTCAGGCTATATCACCAACTTATTTTCATTAAGTTATACCAATTTCTATGTTTCTATACATGCTAATCATCTTTCTTGATTATTTAATTTATTTGGGTTGTAATAATTTCCCAAGTTAAGATTTAAAGAAATCGCTAGAGTTAATTTATGGATTACATAAGCTTTTGGCTTATTAGAGCATCTCTAATGATGCACCAAATCCTATTTTTTTCACCTAATTTAGATGTTTTTAGCCTCCCACCCTAAATCAACATAACACCAAAAAATATAGGGATTTTTTGTAGCCTCCCATGGTGGTCAACCACCATTTCACCATTTTACCAAATCCTATTTTTACACCAAATGTTATGGTGAAGGAATTTGCATCTCCCACCATTCCACCATTTTTTACACCAAATCCTATATTTATCACCAAATATAGGAAAATAAATAGGATTTGGTGTAATTGCCCTATTTAATGAATTAGCATCTAATTGCGTGATTAGCAACTTGTTGACATGTTTATTATTATTTATATGTATTTAACTATATTTTAAATAATTTATTGGCTTTTTTTAAATAAATACACTAGTTATTATTAAAAAAAAATTGAATTTTTAATAAAGTAAATAGTTTTTACATTATTGTTAATTAATTGTATATTTTTAGGTATAATAATCAATTAATTTATTGATTTTTATCAAATAAATACACTAATTATCATTAATAATTAAAATGAAATAAACGACAACAAATCCTGTAATGAAATACATTGTTAATGAAACGACAATAAACTACATTTATATTATTAAATCTAAATAATACATGAAAATAAAATACATGACGACGAACTCCTTAATGAAACACATAGTTAATTAAACATCAAACAATATGAAACAACATAGTTAAAATTATGCAAATGTTTATGAAAATGTTGTTTATCAGTTTGTAATGTTGTTTAATCATGCAAGTGTTTATGAAAATGTTGTTTATGTTATGATTTTATTATATGTATAACATTTTGAGTTAATATATATTTAATGATTTTTCATAACTTATAGCATAAAATTTAATTAACATAGTTATAAAAAATTAATAATTTTAAAAATAATTTGTAATTGTAAATAGCACTTTAAAATTGATAATACGGTGTTGAAAATTTGATAAAATAAAATTATGATAAACATCAAATTTATTATTTGGTGACACATTTGGTGAAATACCATGGGAGATCAAACAAAATCATATTCTCTAATTGTGAAATTGTGAAATATTATTATTTTATAATATGGTGTAAATTTTGATGAAAATCATTGGAGGCCAAAGACACCATTCTTTCACAAAAAATGGTGAAATGGTGTGCTAACCATAGGAGATCAACTGATCTCCATTACACCAAATATAGGATTTTGTGAAAAAAATGGTGATAATAATGGGAGATGCTCTTTAACTTACTATATTTGCAAACGAAGAGACTTTCATCAGCCAAAGAAAAGAACCCCAATTGAAGACATTATAAAAAGTTACTGTTGTGGCTACATGTGTAAAAGAGTCCAGGTGGTATCGAAGAATATATATTGTTCAAAGTTTGAGGGCCTGTTTGTTTGGCGTTTGAGAAAGTGGTTTGGGAGAGTAGTGGAGGTTTGTGAAATAATCTCGATTTGCGTAATGTTATTTGTTTGGGTTTTGAGAGAGTGGTTTGAGAAATAAAGTAGGTGTAGGTTTTTTTTGGAAGAGTTGGGTTGTAGGTGTAAGATGTGTAAGACTTTATGTCAAATCATGTTTGTTATGTGAGATAAATTATGTAAGAGATAGGTTACTTTATGTCAAATAAAAGTAGAGTTTGTATAGGTTTTGTTTAGAGATAAGAAAGTTGTTGTTTGTTTGGCTTTTGAGAGAGTAGTGTAAGAAAATTAATGGATGAAAAATTTATTTCGGAAAATAGAAAACATGTTTGTTTGGCATTTCCCAAACACGAAAAAATTCTGAGAAATGCCAAACAAACAGACCCTGAATGTTTTAACAAGCTCAAATTGTTTTTGAAGTTGGTTTGATTTCCAAGTGAATCGAGCTCCAACGAATTTCAATCAAGCCAAGCACGAATCGAGCTCGAGTTGTTTGAGATTTTCACCTATACTTTACCACATTTTAAGTTATCAGGTCAAGATCTAACAGATCTTAAAAAATTATTAAACGAAAAATATTATTCAACCTTATTTGATAAGTACAAGAAATCGAGCTCAAATGAAATTTTAACATGTTAACTCAAGTCGAATATCGATTAGCAACATGTAACTTGTATTACAAAACTGAAAAAGAATATTTGTAACTTGTGACACTTGCAATAACACACCGTTACATGTTACCAGAAAATCTTAGTTGAAATCCAACTTCATCAAAACTCAAATCGTTTCAATTAGCATAAGTATATGTAATTGCAAACAACTGTAGAAAGATGATGATCATAAAGCATGCAGAACACTTTTTGATTTGGGATTGAATTGAAACGACTTAGATCTCCAATTCTCATAATAAATTTACACAAGGATAATTAAAGATCACTTGAGAACGTCAATTGAGAAAGAAAAGAAGAAAACACAACTAATTTAGAGGAGAGGCCAAAAGACGGACAGTCTAAAGCCGCAATATAGATACGCTAATAGCAATAGGATGAGAGGAACCGGGAATTACATTAAACACACAGGCATCACCTACTTTCAGATCATTTTGCATCACGAAATCCTTCCAACACTTGCCGTAGATATCGGCAGCAACTCTCCTATACCCTAAAATTCCTTTCCACGTTTTTCCAGCACAATGGAGTTCTATTTCTTGTCTTCTTTGGCAAAGTCCTTCTTGCCTAGCCCAATTTGCCGAAATAGCCTTGCAAAATCAAACTATCTTCTTATATGTATATTCAAAACTACAAAATCACTTGAATTGGTATGTAAAAATACTCTGATTTAGAAAAATTCTATTAATTGATTTGCTTACCAAAATCCATGGCTTACGAACATAGGAGGGCTGCAGACGTACTACAAGATCACCTTCCCTTTCTGCTAAGGCTATCATTCTTTTCAGATTCCTTTCCTTCCGCTCCATCTCTAAATCCTCATCCATACCAACTTTGCCCCCTAACCAAACAAAACTTAACTTAATAATAACAACAACAACAACAACATATTTGAACTAATTTGTATGTAAATTAAACTAATTAACCATAAACACAAACGTTACGTTTACCTCGTGACACTTTATAATTAGTATCCAACTTCTTCTTCTTCATATCAAAATGATCCGAATCTTCTTCTTCTTCTTCTTCTTCTTCATCATCAATCAAATTTCTACCTTCTTCTAATTTCACAACATTACGTTTACTACTTTTGCCCTTATCCAACACTTGTAGTATATCCAACTTCGCAGTAGTTGAAACCTTTTTGCCTTTATTTAAAGAACCAAAATGATCCAATTTTTGAGCCGTCCTCTTTGTACCTCTCCGGACCAACTTTTTATAGTCATCAGTACTTACAGTTTCTTTTTCATTATTATTTAAATTCGTTTCACTTTTCACAAAATAGCCGCAGATTTTCTCACGCCCAGTTTCACCATCAAACATGGTAACATCAAAATTAAAATTATGATGATAACTGAAACTTAAATTGTCATTTTTTTTCAAGCAATGTGCCTTGAAGAATTTTTTCCACCCACCTTTCAGCGACACACCTCTCTCGTCACGGCTATCCAATTCTATAACCCAAACACTCCCACTAGCGGTTCTCAAATTAACATTCCCAACTAATTTATCTCTAACATTTTCTACGAAAGTTCTTGGCAGTACCTATTAATTAGTAACAATTAAGTCAAAAAATAATAATAAATCAAATTCACATTTTCTGAAAAAATTTAACCTGAATGTAGTACCCATATATTTTAATAAATTTTATACTTCTATTTTACCACAATAAAATAAATGCATGTACTAGTGGTAACATATGTGTATAAAAAAAATAAAAAAAATCAATTAAATGTATTTGCTCACCAAAGAATTGCCTGAATTATCAGTAATTCGCTGTTCAAATTTGACAGTTCCAAATTGGGACCAGTAGACTTGTTCAAGATTAGTATGAGAACATCTTCGCTCATCATCAGCCATTACTTTATAAGAAATTTGCAACCCTTCTTACAGTAACTGAATGTAGATGCACAGATTTAGTTTTATTTATTTTATAGATACAAGATTGTAGTTTTATCATTAATACAAGATTTAGTAGATCAATTTTATAGATCTGATCTCCAACATAAAAATTCAGTGGGAAATAATTTTATTAGACTACTAGGCTAGAGTAAAGAGGTCTTGATGTACAATTCAACGTCATTAATAGATGAAGGATTTATGTCTGTCATAAAATCTAATTTTTCAGTGTTATGTCTCGTCAAACTATAAATGTAAAGAATCTACTGGACGGACAAGTTATTCAAAAAATTTGAAAAGATTGACTTCACACTTTACTAAATCAGACTAATTTATTTTAATCATTATAATAAAATTAAAAATAATAAAAGTTTGAAAGGCTTATGTTGGTGGTGAACTTTATTTTTAAAATAGAGGAGTTTTTTTTTTTTTTTTTTTAACATGAAGATAAATTATTTATTTCAACTAGGAGATAATTTTTTTTGATAAATAGATAAATTGCTATTACAAAGTTTACTAGTTTTCCATGAAAATGTGATCTGATTTACAGTAACTTCGTGTGTAAAGAAATTCATGTTTGTCTACATGACAATAATTTTTCTTAATATTTGCTCTATATTCATGGTGAGTATCTTCCACATTTGTATTTCATCATACTTAATAACATTAATATCTAGTGTGTGCAAATACATATTATATATATATTTTGACCATTCACACACGATATGCGATGTCAGTAGCTTATTGACAGACCTACTTACAAGTCTTAGTTTAAAATTTTATTGTGCAAAATCAAATAAATTTAGGGATAATTACATCGACCTCCCCCGAGGTTTGGGCTAATTATTGTCCAATCCCCTCGCAATTTCATAATTATATCCACCTCCCCCCACATTTGAAAAACCTTACAAAATGATGTGAAATGACCATATTGTCCTCGTCAGTTTTAATTAAAAAAAATAAAAAGATATATATATTAATAAAATGTCCTGTTTACCCTTGCAAGGGATAATTACATCGACCTCCTGGAGGTTTGGGCTAATTACTACCCAATCCCCGCACAATTTCATAATTACATCTACTTCCCCCAACATTTGAAAAATCTTACAAAATGATGTGAAATGATACACAAAATTATAATATTACCCCTGCAATGATACACAAAATTACAATACTACCCTTGCAAAAATTAATTTTATACATAAAAAAAGACTGTAACCCTAACCCCCCACTTCCGCCGTCTCAAACCCGCAAATATCCTCCCAGGCCGTGTCGTCGGCCTGGTTCAACCCTAGGCCTTCCATGCCGGTGGCGCGGCCTGGGAGGAGATTTGCGGGTTTGGGGACCAGTGGGTGCGGGGTGTGGGGTTGGTTAGGGATGCCTGGATGGTGAGGGTTTTTTTTTTTAAAAAAACAATAATAATTTATATTAAAATAGTTTATTGATTTATTAATATTAGTATTTTTATATAAATAAGATATGATTTTAATATTATTGTATTTAAGTAAGAAATATCAAAAAAATATTTATGATTTTATAATAACTATTTATTAAATCGAGTATTTTTATTTTTTGTAAAACAATTATTGATTTTATAATAACTATGTTAGTTAAATGTTTAAGAATTTTTTTAGTAAATATGTGAGCATTTTTATAATATCTAATAATTTATGTTCAAGTTTTTCCTTCTTCTCATGATTAAACGTAATTCATTAATTTATCCTTATACTTTAATAATGAAAAAAATTGAAATTATTAAAATTACGGATTATACATTAAAGTTGAATGTATATACATTTTTTTATTTATGTTCTACAATAATTTTTTCTTATAATTAACCATAATTTATTTACTTTTAATTGTAAAAGCAGTATGAAAAAAATTTGGAAAAAATAATGGATGTGTTATTATATTTTTAATTTAAGAATACATATACACTACTATTAAAATTCATTTATTATTTTAAACCTAATTAATTCATTTATTCTTTTACTTTTATTAGGAGAAAAAATTGAAATTATTAAAATTACGAGTTAAATGTGAAGTTGAATGTATTTACATTTTTATTTATGTTCTACAATGTTTTTTTCTTATAATTAACCATAATTTATTTATTTTTCCTTGTATTTTAATTGTAAAAGCATTATGAAAAAAATTGAAAAAAAATATTGATGTGTTATTATATTTTTATTTTAAGAATACGTATACATTAATAAACTAATTATAAGTTTTATATAAATTTATAACATTTGAACCCATACTTATACATATACATTGCAAAGAAACCCCTTCTATGTACCAAACATAACAAGGGTATAATTGTCCAACAAAATAGCTACAGTAACCTCAAGGGTAAAATAGGAAGTTCAATAAAAATTCATCGATAACGTCATCAAAATGTAAGGTTTTCAAAACGTCGGGGGAGGTTGATGTAATTATGAAATTGCGAGGGGATTGGGCAATAATTACCCCAAACCTCAGGGGAGGTCCCTGTAATTGTCCCATAAATTTAAGAGTTAAATTCTCTTCCATTATGAATTTTCTATTAAAAAAAAGAAAAAAAGGGCACAACAATGCTCAAACATATCATTTTACTCCCTCGTTATCTTTAATACACGTACATGCATATTTCTTAATTTGAAATTTTAAACAACATTTATTACGTGACCCTCTAGATGACTCTTACAAATTATAATGAAATGGTGGTGAATATTACTCTTTTCTTCTCATATTTATTTATATTTTGCGTGGCTGCGTGCTATAACTGAGTAGTGGTCAATCTAAATATTTTTCTAAAACAAAATTAAGAAACAATCTAAATCTATTATTAATGATAAAAATCATAAATATAAAAATGTTTACTTGATATTAAAAAGTTTGACTTAGCAATTTAGATAATAGAGTAAAGAAATTGGACCAAATGGTATTTTTGAATGCATATATTTTTTTCGATAACTTTGGTAAAATTTCAAAATACTCATGCAACTTTGGGAGTTTTTCAATGATAGTCCTATAACTATACTGAACAGACATTAGTCCTTTAACTTTCATCAAATTTCAATTTTAGTCATATATTCCCTCCATTCCACAATACATGTCTTTTTAGAGAGATTTTTTTTTCCACATTACATGTCACTTTAGGAATTCAAGATAAACTTAAATGCTATTTTGACATTTTTACCCTTCTTCATTAAAAAGAGAGAGAAGAAAGATGTATGGGAAAGAAAAGAGATGGATTATGGGGAGTTACAAAAAAATTAATTGATTCTTAAGGATAATTTTGTCCAACTACACTTTTATTTTACTAAAATATAGGGTATTAATTATTTCCTTAATCTTTGTGAAAAAACCTTAAACGTCATGTAATGTGGAATGGAGGGAGTACATAACAAAAATTGTCATCTAATTTTCATACTTTTCAAATTAATTGACACATTTGGCCCTTTCACACAGATTAAGAAACTCAATAATTAGTCATTTTTCTAAGATAAAATGCATATCAAAAAACCCTTTTAATGAATGTTTTAGTTAATGTCATTAATATTTGTGCACTCTGCTTTATTGTGAACCTAGAAGTAAGAAACTGTCAAATTGGAAAAAATTGCATCAGGAAACCAAATGTGACAATTAATTTGAAAAATGAAAATTTAGCTAAAGTGTCAATTAATTTGGGTATGTTTCGTTATTCGTCGCACAAATACAAAGTTCTTCCTCTAATTTTTAATAAGTTTTAATTTTTATCATGTAATTACAAACCTTTTCTCCGGTAATAGAACTAAATTTATAGTTATAGTAAGAAAATTGAAAGTTAAATACATAATTTGTCATAAATAGGATTGATTAAATGTGCGTTTAGTATAGTTAACTAATTTCTATAGTTACAAGACATTTTAAAAAAAATTCCATTTTCTACATATATAGTCAATTATTAGTAATATTTTAAATAATAAGTTGTTTCACAAGTATTTAATATTTTGCACCCTTTAAATACATTATTTCATATTTTGCACCTTGTAATTGAAATATTGACGCTTTACCCATGTGATATTCATAATGTTCAATTTACCTCCTTGTAATTTAAAAATAACATTTTACACTATGTAATATAACATACTAATGTAAATAGTTAATTGTACAAATGATATTTAATCAAACTAAGTAAAAGCATGGGTAAAGTAATTAATCATATCAAAAGTACATTCGATAACAAAATAATTTGTATATAGTGACTTCAAACACTGCGCGATGAAGAAAAAAGATGAGTTCAGAAGAAGCGAAAATACATACACTATTGTGAAAAATGAAATAATTCATAGACAAATGGGACAGTTTGCAGCTGCAATTAATAATTTTTGAAAAATACTAATACTTAATTAACATTATCACGTACGTGCTCGAAATATACGAACATATATAGCAATAGGATCAGAGGAGTCAGAAATAACGTTAAGCAAACAAACGTCGCCAAATTTGAGCCCATTGTCCATTACAAAAGCTTTCCATCCAAGTTTGCTCAGGTATGCTGGCCTAGAACTACCCCTATAGTAATATCCTGCTCTCCATCTCTTTCCATCCAATCGTAGTTCCACCTCTTGTTTCTTCGTAAGACCTCGTTTTGTAGCCCAACTTGCCGAAAAAACCTTGCAAACACGTACTAACAATAAGTAAAAGTGTAACTTTTGATTAACCATGTAATAACATTCATTGATATGCATAAATGATACGATGAAATAAATAAGTGTAACTTTTGATTAACTATATATGTAAATGGCTTACCAATGTACATCGAGGATAAACATAGGAAGCACACATACGAACTAAAAGACCATCTTTATTTTTCTCTTTGTATGCTCTTTCCCATGTCCGCTCCATCTCTAATTTAGTGACATCTCTTTGTCTTGACTCAAAAACTTCCTTACGAATTTTAACCCCTAACCAAAATAAGCTTAATCAGCCATAACAACATATTTAAAGTCAATGTGTCCATAAATTTAAATGTAAAATGAAGATAAAGTAAATTAAATTATATAGTAAAACCTTATAAATTGAACCACAATATATCTTTGTCATTTTGTCTAATTGATCAGTCAACTTAACTAATTTTCAATGTGGAAGACAAAGAACATAACAACATTTTAATAATAAGGACTAATTATATAAATATATAAATATATAAATAAATTAAAAATAAATGGAATAACTAATTATAACTCGAATAACAAATTAACAAAAAAATAAAAATTAATTTAGTATCAACTAATCAAAGTACCTCGTGACCCTTTTGTATCCAATTCCTCTAACTCAGTGACAACTCTTTGTTTTGGTTCCAAATCCTCCATACAAATTTTGGCACCTACAATACAAATCAACTTTAGTTAGCAATAACAACATATTTGCATTATAAAAAATAAACTCGATGTAAGCTCATTTAACTTTGCTCCGAAATATAGATCAAGCTAATAAAATAATGCTAAAAAACCATAAAATTGAAGGCGGATGATAAAGATCGTACATAACATTATGATCATATATATGGACAAATCATCAAATATAAGTATATATATTTTAAGACTAAATAGTATAACTAAATAAACCTAAAATAAAATAGGAAACTAAATATACAATTCTACTATATATCACTACACCAATTATGTGCTTTATATTATTAATATTACTATTATTTATATATTAAGTAAAGAAAGTACCTCGTGATACTTCTATATCCAACTTCTTTGGAGCATTCAAACCGCGACGAGCAGTGTTTGAAATCTTTTCACCTTTGTGTGAAGTATCAGGATAATCAGAATCTTCTTCTTCTTCATCACTCAAATATTGCAAAATCCTCTTTCTACCTCTACTACTCCGACCACGACTCCGACTCCGACTCCGACAGATAAATTTATTTTCCTCACAAGTAATACCTTTCTTTTTCTCAACATAATGTTTACTTCCACTTTCTAAATTTTCATTAATTTTAGACTCAAAGTTCATTCTTTTTCCAAGAAATATACTACACATCTTCTCACACCCAGTTTCCCCATCAAAAATAGTAACATCAAAATTAAAATTATGATGATACCTGAAAGTTAATGTGTCATTTTTTTTCAAGAAATGTGCCTTTGCGAATTGTTTCCACCCACCTTTTAGTGACACACCTCTCTCGTCATTGGTATCCAATTCTACCACCCAAACACCCCCACTAGCTGTTTTCAAATTCACACTTCCAACTAATTTCTCTCTTACATTCTCCGTAAAAGTTCTCGGCAGCACCTAGTAAGTCCAAAAGAAAAAATAAAATTAAATAATTATCAAATTCACATTTTATTGATAAAATCTAACACAAATTCAACCTCACTTAAACCACATAAATATAATATCATGCACGTAGTGGTACGTACGTAATTATAAACATAATCAATTTGACTCACTAAAGAATCGCATGAGTTATCAGAAATTCGTTGTACAAATTGCACAATTCCGAATTGGGCCCAGTAGACTTCTTCAAAATTATTGAAACCTCGGCACTCATACGCCATTTTATCTACAAAAAAAATTATATTATATATAACCCATTAAACAACTTTTAAATAAATTTAAACTGCAGAAATTTAAATAAAATTATAAGATGCACCCCTACAATTTTGTTAAGTGTGAAAGAAACAAAGACCTGAAGGAAGGATACAGAAAAAACAGGAAAAGAAACTGAAGGTGCATTCGTTCTTAATTCATGCAGTAATATATATAATAATAATTAATTGTTTTCTTTAACTACGGAATTCAAATGGACACTGACGGAAAAAAAAAAAAAAAAAAAAATTATATTATATATAACCCATTAAACAACTTTTAAATAAATTTAAACTGCAGAAATTTAAATAAAATTATAAGATGCACCCCTACAATTTTGTTAAGTGTGAAAGAAACAAAGACCTGAAGGAAGGATACAGAAAAAACAGGAAAAGAAACTGAAGGTGCATTCGTTCTTAATTCATGCAGTAATATATATAATAATAATTAATTGTTTTCTTTAACTACGGAATTCAAATGGACACTGACGGTTAATTAACTCTTCTACAAGTTCCAAGCTTATTAAAAGATGAAGAGGCCTCCCGGGGCACAGCTCAGTTGGTAAAGGAGGTGAACTGCGGGGCTCACTCCCCCAGGGTGGGGAGTTCGATTCCTGGGAGGAGCAGCCAAGTGTTGTGAAATCTTTGAGGGAGGATGGAGCAGCTTGGTGTTGTAAGTTCCATGGTAGTAGGCTCCCTTGGGGGCCAGGAGTATAAAGAGTAAACAAACCCTGACCAACTCAGGCACATCCCGCGATTTACTTCCGCACATTGCTGAGAGGCAAGTGATGGGTGGTCCAGGACTAAACCTGGGTTAACAAAAAAAAAAAAAAAAAAAAAAAAAAAAAAAGATGAAGAGTCTTACTCTCAGCAGACTCAAAAGTCAACTTAGACACCTTGCAATATTGATTTAATTTCTTGAAAATGTGACGCTTGCTTATGCGTGCATTAAAGAGTATGCATATTTAACTTGCTACATTTTTTACAATAGGAGTAATAATTATCATCAATATCGAGGTTAATCTTGAGAAGTTAATACTCCATCCGTTTCAAATTAATTGACACATTTGTTAAATTTTTATGTTTCAAATTAATTGTCATATTTGGTTTTTCAATGCAATTTTTTTCAATTTTATCCTTTCTTGAGAAGCTTAAGGGTGACCAATAAACAATAAAAAAAAGGTAGAAGAAGATGTATGAAGTAAGTAGTTCATGACAAAAGTGATAGCAATCATTAAAGAGAATATTTTGACATTTTAACAAAGAAAAATGATTCATTGTGAGGTTTCTTAATATGTATGAAAATAAGGAATGTGCCAATTAATTTAAAACGGAGGGAGTAATATTACCTATTCTTTGAATTTCTATACTTCTACGTATGTAATTGATCGTATTTTTATACCTTGTCTAGAACTGGGGCATTTACAACTATAGTAATTATCTATCTTAAAGTCTTAGTTATAGGGCCTGTTTGTTTGGCATTTGGGAAAGTAGTTTGGGAAAGTAGTGGAGGTTTGTGAAATAATCTCGATTTGCGTAATGTTGTTTGTTTGGGTTTTGAGAGAGTGGTTTGAGAAATAAAGTAGGTGTAGGTTTTTTTGGAAGAGTTGGGTTGTAGGTGTAAGGTGTGTAAGACTTTATGTCAAATCATGTTTGTTATGTGAGATAAATTGTGTAAGAGATACGTTACTTTATGTCAAATCAAAGTAGAGTTTGTATAGGTTTTATTTAGAGATAAGAAAATTGTTGTTTGTTTGGGTTTTGAGAGAGTAGTTTGAGAAAATTAATGGATGAAAAATTTATTTCGAAAAATAGAAAACATGTTTGTTTGGCATTTCCCAAACACGAAAAAATTATGGGAAACACCAAACAAACAGGCCCATAAATTTTAGGGCTATATACAATTCCCCCTAAAAATACGGGGTTGGTAACACTTATCCAGCTAATGTATAAACTGTAACAATTATCGCCTTGAAGTATCAAATGTAACAGTTAACCCCCATGAGTCATAAGACAATGGTTAAAAGTTTAGTATCGTTAGCTTTTTCTTGTATAATAATAAAAAAGCCTTAAAATATTCAATGATATTTTTATTTTTACCCACACATACCACATATTTTATTATTTAACCACAACTATTTCATAAGGGTTCTAAAATGAATACTCCTACAATTTCACATACATAATTTGTAACAAATATGTTGATTGGGAATTTATTGGTCGATTTCGGGTTAAATTTTTTATTTAACCACATGTCATTAAGTTTATTTGATCTCACTGAAAAATATTTTATAATCAATTTTCCAATTAAACTGATTTAATAAATAATTTCAATAAACAATTATGCTAAAAGAAAATTGTATTTTTGTTAGTAATTTTATTCTACCAATAAAATGATTTTTTGTAACCAATCATATAATGACCTGAATTAAGGAAAAACACGAAAAAATCATTAATTGCTTGAATTCTTTTGACATAATTAGTCTTTTATATATGTTGTCAATTATAAGAAGTAGAAGATCGCATTTTCCCTCTACAATGAGGGTATTATAGATATAATTGTAAAATATGTGGGTACGTAAAAATGGAGTCTCATTAAATATATTAGATGTTCTTTTGCATTTTACCCAAAAAAGTTAACCATGTTAAATTTTAATCATGGATTGATGGCTGAGGGGGGACTCTTACCTTTGATACTTGGGGGAGGATAATGATAACATTTTATATTTTGTGGGTTAGACTAGTGTTGCATTGTTTTTCTGTACTTCCTTTCAAGATTTCAGAAAGTATTTAGAAATCATTAATTGTATTAATTAACTATTTATTCAAACTGTGAGGCCTTGAGGATTTTATCCAGAAACAATAAAAATGCTCTTGATTATTTTATCTCATGCGCAATTATAATGCATGAACACCTTATAGACAAGTCCATGAATTAATGACCTCATTATCTATTCAAACTAGATTCATTTACTTTGAAAAGATTCGACCAATTTAATTTTACATCCGATCGAGTTACAAAACATCCAACCCAAAATATTTTTATCAACCTAACATAACCAAAATATATATGGTCATCCATACTGGTCCAAGGTAAGCATTAATTTTCTTCAAAATAAAGCTCTAATTAATTGTGAATACCATCAGTACCCCTGGAGATAAGAACATCAATAGCAACAGGATGAGAAGAACCACCAACTACATTAAAGAAACAAACATCTCCAACTTTGAGATCATTATCCATCCTGAAATCCTTCCAACCGCGGTTAATTTATTTGTTGTATTATAGAAAAATATTGCTTCCCATGTTTTCCCATCTAACCGGAGTTCCACCTCTTGTTTTTTAAGAAGTCCTTGTTCCCTAGCCCAATTTGACGAAATAACCTTGCAAAATTACGAAAATAATACATGTACATATATATGTATATTTATACAAAAATATTTGATCCATCTTTTATTAATAATTTGCGCGCGCGCTTACCAGACAGTATCCTGGATCAATATAGGAAGGACTCATAACTACTTTAAGACCACCATTCTTTTTTCCTTTCACAACTCTTTGTTTTGACTCCAACTCCTCCAGCTTACAAACTTTGGCCCCTAAGAAAACAAAACAAATTAAAGCCTAGTCAAATAAACAAAGTAGCTAGTATGTATATACCTTTTGACACTTTGATCTTCTTCCCAGCATTAATATTAGTTGAAACTTTTTTACCTTTGTTTAAAGAATGATCAAAACTATCCTCCTCCTCCTCCTCCTCCTTCTGATCTGTCATATTTTCATGAGCTATCCTCTTTCTACCACTACGACGGACAATACTCCTATTATCATTCTCAACATTACGTTTACTTGCACTTTCTTTTTCATTATTTCGACTCTCAATCATCCCCCAAGCCAAGCGTCTTACAAAATGACTACACGCTTTTTCCATTTTTGTTTTCCCATCAAACATACTCACACGAAACTTATAATTACCATAATACTTGAAAATTAAGTTGTCATTTTTCTTCAAGCCATGTGCCTTTGCAAATTCATCCCATGCCGCACCTTTTAGCGACACAACTCCATTGTCACAATTAGCATCCAATTCCCACTTTTCCCCACTTGCTGTTATCAAAAGTAGTACTCTTCCCTCTAATTTCTCTTTCACCTTCTTCACAAATGTTCTAGGCAGCACCTATATATGAATTCATTCCAAATGACCAAAATCAGTATACATATATATATATATGAAATAGTGGTACGTAGTTATCAAAAAGTAATGTTATTATAAAAAGCAAAATACTAGTATTATTTTGACTCACTAAACCATCGGCTGAATTATCTGAAACTCGTTGTTCAAATTGCACAACTCGAAACTTCCAGTAGTTGAATTCGTATAGCTCATCCGCCATAACTTAATAAAATTAGAAGATAAATTAAGAAACTTACAATTTTTATGGTAAAAGTGCAAAGATATATAGGACAAGGCATCTGAAGAGTCTTGTAAGTTTTGTAATATTGATTTTTATTGATACTACAAAATTCATATTTCTTAAAGTTTCAAGGTCAAAAAAGATGAAGAGTCTTGTCTATTTTAGAATTTCAAGGTGAATAAAGATGACAAGTCTTGTCCATCCTAAAGTTTAAAAACAGTCTACTATAACTAGCTAAACCTCTTTCCAAAGAAAATAAAGTATATCTAATTTATTGCGAGTCATTGATTTATTGGATTGTAATATTGAATTTTTTATAAGTCATGTAGTAGTAATAAATTTTTAAAGTTTCAACGTAATTAAAGATGAAGAGTCTTGTTTACTCTAAATTAAAGTTTAAAAACAACCTACTCCAAACTAGATATTAACAGACATATACATATATTAATGGAATTTTTTATTCAGATCCGACTTGACAAATTGTATTGCACTTGTTTTATAAAAGATCGCTCTTTTAGAGGTTTTATCTAATCACAAAGCAAGTGCAAATGAATTGCACTTGCTATATAGTTACTTTGAGTGTGGTCAATCCTGATGATGTGGGTAAGATTTCCCACATATTAATTAGAGTTTACTACTATATTTCTTCGACAATTCCACTTCTAAGTCAAATAAAAATAACAAAAAGAATTTTGCTACAGAAAATTAGTTAAAAAAAAGTAAAAATTTATGATAGAGTCGCAAATTTATGATAAAATAAATAAAACAAAAAAAAACTGCCACGAAATATTTCGTCGCAAAACTAATAAAATAAATCAAATAACTTGCAACGGAAAATTTCATCGCAAAATTAATGAAAGAAAAATAAATAAGTAATAAACAAAGCATCCATTGACCAGCGATAAAAAAAAATGGGTTGATTTAAGGTGGCCGATGGTGGTAAAGGAAGTGAAATTAGCCTCTTTTCTTTTTCTCTATTTTGAACCACGTATATATATGTTCAGGGTAACGATATTGCCAGAGCAGCTATTGTTGCTGCAAGAGCAATTTTTTGAATTATCTAATTTTCCCTTCTAATTTTGTCTTATCAAAATCTATTGCAAGATTAGTGGTTATTGTCTTTCAATATCCCATTGTTCATTCTGAGCAGGTAACAAGTGTTTTTCGCCCATGGCTCATTTCCATCTCCACCATCTCTGACAATATTAACCTTCCATTGTTAATATTCTTTTGTAAATCTGATCATTATTGTATATAAATATCATTAAATGATAGGATATATTTTGTGAATATGTAGTGTACATCAACTTAAATAAAACGTTTAATCAAGTAGTGTACATAACATCAAATAATTCATCAAAAAACAAAAATAAATCAACTAGTTTTAATTGTATAAATCAATTTCCGGGATAAATAAAATCAAAATATAATGGAAGAATAACTAGTTGCGAACCATAGTAATGTTTCATATATGTATTGCACGATTTGCGATTGTTTGAATTTTTTTAATTAAAACGATTCAGATTAAAAGAATTTTTAACTAGATTAAATGTGGCAATATATATTATCTAGAGATTTCCATCTATCTTTTAGCAAGTTCATTTGAACCGACCCGACCTAGAAATGGTGTGAAGAAGAAAGAAGTATTTTGTCTAACTGCGTGTTGGAAAAATTGCTATATTTCCATTGAAGCTTGCAAAGGGGAGTTGGGAATTTAATTGGTCAACCAGGATCTTTATTAAATGAAGTACAAATTAGGTAGTTAAAAAGAATTTATATGACAACAACGATGGTTGCTTTGGCAATATCACTAGCCATATCTTTTAACTTTGATTGTAAAAATCAGTTGAAATTGTTCTTGATAATTAAAAAGACCTTAAAGAAGTTAGGGTAAACAACATTTGCCTCAATCTCCTACATTCAGTACATCATTCAAATAGCTATTCTTGTTAAGTTACTAGAATAAAGAAACTCCGTTTTGATCTGTTCACTCGATGATCATTCTCTTCTTAGCTGCAGATTTTATGTCCATCAAAATATCACCAATAACCCAAGGAAACCCCAAACAATTGCTACTTTTATCAGCGTATGTCGAATGGTAAGTCACATAATACCACGCAGACGCCAATTTCTCTCTTTCATCGGAATCAGTACTGCACGTGCCCTCGAACCACCCCTTCACCTCTTTCACCATACTCTTCACAGACACCAAAATCCGTTCCTTAACCTCACCATATCTCCTATTATCATACTGCAAATAAGCCGACTTCCTCTGCATATCCCCTGTCAATATCTCAACTTCACTCTCAGCCCCATAATAACTCAGCAGCGTCTCCATTTTCTCCATGTACTGTCTCTTGTGGCTTTCAGCTGTTTCCAAGAACATCTCGTAACCATCTACGACAAGATCCTGATCATAAGCATCTGATAAACCCCCGTTCGAGAAATCAGGGTTCGTGTTTGTTTGATGAACAAAGTCAATGGTTGCACGGTAAAGCTTGCCTAATGCATTCTGTGAGATATACATGGGCTTTTCCCACCTTTCCATGAAATCGGGAAATTCACGAGGTTTTAAGGATCTTGGCATCTCGGCTGGAGCTCCGGATTTAGCAAAGTCAACAGCCATGGAGTGGAGAGATGCTAACTCGAGACATTTTGAGCTTAGAGCTTTATCCGGTTCACGATCTGCGTGGACCAAATGTGCGGTTGAGATGGCTCCTAGTGTATCGCTGATCATGTAGTCCGCGAAGAATTTTTGAATTTCCTGAAATGTTAGCATAAAAAGTAGCATTAGAAATATTCATGAGAGACTTGTCTCGCTTTTCAGAGAGCATTTTGGTGCTCTCTGAAAAGCAAAACAACACTTTTTCCTTTCATAAATAAACTTATGTTCTCTCAATTTTAAAAAAATTATCTCATCTAGTAAAAATTTCTCATCTTTTATAAAAACCTAAACAAACTCTACTTTGATTTGACATAAACTAACGTATTTCTTACACTATATATCTAATGTAACAAAAATGATTTGACATAATCTCTTAAACTATTTCCCTTCTTTCCATAATCTTTAAAAAAACCTACTCATTTCTAAAACCTATATCTACAATTTAATTCATCTCAAAACACTCAAACAAACAACATTATGAAAACCGAGAAATTTTCTAAAACATCAATTTATTTCTGAAGCTACTTTCATAAATGCGAGACAAACAGGGCCTGAAGATTCAGTTGAGAGATTATTTAGTATTTACCTCTAAGGTCACCTCATGATCCATGATACGTGGGCGTCTCCCTGTGTAGTCCATTGGGGGTACGGTTCGAGGTGGGATAAGATTTTGATCCCAGCTTATAAAGTACTGATCACCATCAAGATCACCTCCAGAGCATTCATTTGGATGAGGCCTGTAAAATAACATTTTAACCACAAAATCGTAATCTGAACATGCAAAATAATCATTTCAGAAAATTTAAAATGCAAAAAAATACCGATCTCCTTTCTGAGGGAAAACAAGGCAATCCACCATATCATTCTCCTGTAATTTGACATCCCATACAGCTTCAAGCACCCTAACATCACCCGGATGAAGACACGGATTTTTTGTTACAACAACCGTACCTATAACCACACATGTTTTCTCATCCATCCTTTTAAAAAATGTCTGATCCCCACACTGTAGTAGTTCAGACTTGTTCAAGGTCACGCGAACATAAACCTGACCATACTCCAAAGTTCCAGTTTCATCCAAGCAACCAACTACAACTCGACCCTTCGGAACAAAAATACGGGTCCTACTTCTAATATCCGAGATCTGATTCTGAAAATACGACTGGAGCATCATTAAGAGATAAGGCTCCTTAGTTGCCTCATAGCCTTCAACCAACATCCTTCCCAAAATGCTTTTGATACCACTTACTCCCATGCTCTCCAATACATTCACCGCTGCCTCTGAGTTTGTAAGCATTCTTCCGAGGGCTTGGAGTTGTTCTTTAAGCAATGCTAAAAACACGTCATCCTCTACACCTAAAGTAGATAAAAGGGTAATAATCTCCCGGTTCAAGTAGCAAGGCATGGACTCACTACACTTAGTGATATTGAGCATACAGTTGGTAGAGTCGAACTTAAGCATGCTCTTCCGTAAGGCTAGCTTCCGGAAGGATTTTCGGTTTCGGTCAACTGCTAGCACCCCTTTATATCCACCATAACGGATTTGAAAAGCTGATGGAATATGAGATAAGCCCAACTTTTTAGAAATATCTTTGGCGAATGCATAGGAGATTTTTCCAATTCCATCTGAGAAGCAGTATTTTACGCCATCAGTTATGACTTCAATGTCGGGTATAAGGTCAACCTCTTGAGGCTGGACTTGTTGAGTTTGCTTAGATGAACTAAACAACTGACCCATCCTGGCAGAACATTTGGAGACACTTTTGATCTTGTTAAAGGATCCCATCCACTGTCTTATATCTTCTGCTTTCACATGTTCATTTGAAGCAAACATCCAAACTGAGTTCGAACGCAGCTGACTGGCTGAAAAGGCTAAGAATTCAAACTTTTTGTCTCCGATAACAATTCCATCTTTAAGAACTGATAGAATTCTTTGATAAATTTCTGTTCTAAAAGGCTTTGCAAAGATGCCTCGCTTTATATTTGTGGAAACAGCATTGGCAGAAATCCTACCCCAATCTTCATCGACGAAAGTAACCCTCAAGAAGTCTGAAGCATGTTCGGCAAAGTTCTGAACTATATAGTTGGAACTTTCGAGTTCGGGGCCTTTGAAGAAAATCTTTGATGGTGTCAATAAAATCCTATGACAGCTCATTACGTGATCCTTTAATCTTCTTGAAGTCAGTTTCTTATCATTAAGGCTGATAATAGAAGATTGATTTTCGATAAATGACACGGGTTCATAACACGTGTGCTGTAAATTATGCATTTTTTGGAGAATAGACAATGCAGTGTCTGTGTCTAATCCACTAAGCGTCTGAAATACATCGGTATCAAGTGAGGCAAGGCTCAGCTTATGAGTATGTACAAGTGAATTAAGCTGAAATAGGACCTCATAAGCTATTCCAAAATCTGAATGATTTGAAACAACTGGAACTAAATTGGAGTTGAGATTGAATTTTACTACTTCGAGTGCTAGCTCCATTGCATCTGTATGATAGTACGGTAAGGAGGTATACATGTCTTGACCTGAAGAACCTTCTTCAATCTCCAAACACAGACAAGACATATATCCAATTGACTTCAGCTTTGAAAAATCTGTTGTTCGAACCCAAACAAAGTCAAAATCTTCTTTGCAGATGTGAAATCGGTCTGTACTGAATCTCGAAGCAACATCTGGTCCAGAAATCTTTTTAAATATTTTTGGTGCATGCTTGAGCTACAAAACAAATAGAACTTTCAAGTAAGATGGCAGCTTTAGTTTAGTTTAAAAACTGCTTTTATAACTAACAAATCAATGCAGACAAAGAGTTGGATCTTAAAATGTTTGACACATCAATAAATGAAAAAATACAGAAGAGAAAACAGAATAATGACATAAATTTGAACACATATCAATACAGGAAACTCTCAGAACTCAATATTGTTATCAGAAGTATTCCAAGTAGTCTGCATGTATAATCATATCTCCTTATGTCAGTTACTTCCATCAGAGATGGCAACACTCATCTCCCTATATCTAATAACAGTAGAGTTGTAAAGGGGCAAAATAGGTTTTGTTTTCCCTTTTAAACAATTCTTATCAAGACTAATTGGGGAAGGATGACAGGAGGAGAATTATTTGTTTATTTTCAACAAGCTTAAGGTGCTATACAAGATGAATAATGTAGTAGTAATGTGTCTCTTGATACAATACATTTGCAGCCAACATTTTACAGATCTCCAAAGTGAACCAACCAAAATATGTCATATTATAATTTCAGGAGATCACTTAGATAATCAAAACAGAAACTCAACTAAACAGCAATATCAAAGCGTATGAAATCAATATACAACAGATTACAGACAAGTCCATGAATGACCTCCGTTATCTACTCAAACTAGATATCAATTGATATGGGAATGAGCCCTTTGTAACACGCCTACAAGTAATCAGCTCCTAGAATAGCTAATTTATTGGTTTGTCTTTTTGTTTTCCCAATATTCTTATTTTGCTTCAGCTTACACTTTTTAAGGGGAAGTGAAAGAAGCATGTTTTAGTATTAGTACTAAAACATGGTTCTTTAACATCCAATTTTCAAAAAACTGAAGCGTATTCCTCCAGACATCAATACAGACCAATCATAGTCGTCATTCGAAAGTATCCCTGTGATCAACACATACAACAAGATCCATAATCCTAGAAAACTAACATAGAACTTAAAACAACAAACACTCTGACTAATTACAGTCTAAAAATATAACAACCATGTTAGAACTATTGCAGGTCAAGTTACAAGTTAAATACAAACTTGCAGCATTCCACTTTTACCTTTACCAAAATGAATACAAACATAAAAAAACACAGCGACACAAACCAAAAGTTACCCAATGATAAATTTCAGAAAAAGAAAAGCTGATACTAAATCAACAAAAAAAAAAAAAAAAAAGCTTGACAGATAACTACCTTCAATAGAATGGCATCAACTTTATTATTACCATCCCCATCCGAACAATACCCCCTAGATTCAAGCAAATCCCCAAACCCCACTTCCAACTTATAACACTCCTTTGCAACATTCACAAACAATTCCAACTTCTTCCTTTCAGGCATAACCCACAACTTAACCCCATCCCAAGACTCCAACACACCCATGCAATTACTTTTTACCATAACCCCAGCAAGTAAAACCAACCCACCACCATTTTCGACCCGGTTTCCCGGATCCACGGGTCTAGTAATTATATCCTCTAGGGAGTGGGAGAGTGAAAGGTAATGGCCTCTAAAAATGAGTTTCCTTTTCTCGGATAGTGACAAAGCTTTGATCTTTTCTTCTGGGGCGTCGAATTGAACGCGGCCGTGACCTCTGGACATCCAGTTTTTGTGCTCTGTGAAGATTTCAATAGCAAAAATTGTGTCTTTTCCGAGTAAGGATTCGAGAAAGGTTAGGAGTTGTTGTGCTATGGCAGTTTCTGGAATGTTGGAAACTTTTACTGTGAGTGTTGGTCTCTGTATATTCTCCATTGTTGTTTAACTGTACAAACAATAGAGAACAGGAAGGAAAAGTTGCAGAATAAGGGAGGGTTTTAGGAGGAGGAGAAGAGGCAGGAGAGTAAAGAGGAAATAAATTGGAATAATTTTTGTCTTTCTCAAAACATATAAAATATTCTCTCGAAAATAAAATCGAAATAAAATACTGCGTACTAAGGAATATTGTAAAGAATCGGGGAAAATGCATATTACTACCCTGTGATATCTAAAACCTGTAAAAAATTACCCTGTGAAATTTTTTTTGCACCAGACTTCCTTGTGTTTTCAAAAACCCTGCAAATTACACCCATTCCGTCTCCCTCCGTCAATTTTTTGACGCGCGTGTATTCTACGCGCCAAAAATGCGATTTTTTTTGTTTCTGACGTAATTTTTCATTCAAAATGACAAGAATACCCTTGTAACTTTGAATCTTTGCAGAAAACTTCCTTGTGTTTTTTAAAGTTTGCAAAAAACCTCCTTGTGTTTTTTAAAGTTTGCAGAAAACTTCCTTGTGTTTTTTAAAGTTTGCGTAAAAGTTCCTTGTGTTTTCCACCGTTTGCAAAAAACTTCCTTGTACTTTTGGAAGTTTGCGTTAAACTTCCTTATGCTTTGAAATGTTTGCAAAAAACTTCTATGTTTTTCTTAATGTTTGTAGAAAAGTAACTCATATTTTTTAATGTTTGCGCAAAAAATTCTTGTACTTTTAAACGATTGTTCAAACTCCCTTATACTTTTATACTATACCCATAATTTTGTATCTTTTAAACTTCGCACATAATATCTCTTCTTTTCTTTGTTTGTTCCATATGAGAAGCGAGAGAGAAAAATTAGTGAGAGTTTTTGTAATTGTAAAAATATAATTTTTTAAATATATAAGGGGTAATTTAGGCAATTCAATTAAAAATTAACGGTGTCAATGATTAACGGAGAATGGGTGTAATTTGTAGGGTTTTAGAAAACACAAAGAAGGCTGGTGCAAAAAAAAATTCACAGGGTAGTTTTTTGCAGGTTTTCGATATCACAGGGTAGTAATATGCATTTTTCCCGTTTATAAAAATATAATTTTTTTATTAATATATAAGGGGTAATTTAGGAAATTCAATTAAAAATTAACGGTGTCAATGATTAACGGAGAATGGGTGTAATTTGCAGGGTTTTTGAAAACACAAGGAAGTCTGGTGCAAAAAAAATTTCACATGGTAGTTTTTTGCAGGTTTTCGATATCACAGGGTAGTAATATGCAGTTTCCCCTAAAGAATCGGTCTTAATTCTTAAACATTTCTTTCTGCCTACAAACTTTTTCTTTAATCACAAATAAATGCTGATCCTTTACTAATTACTCTTTTCCCCTACACTAATTCTTGATTGAAGGGTTTTTAAATTCGCTTTCTTGGTTGTTTTTCCTTTGGATGTTGATGAAAATATTTTTTTTTATAAGTAAAAAATTAAACGATTTAATTACATGTGCAATAAGGGATATATAGAGACAGTTGACCTAGTTTGAATAATTTTGTTTTGGTTACAATTAATTTTTTCTTTCTGTTTTTAAAACTAGTAACTGACGTGCACCTTTGCACATGCATAAATTGTTTTAATTTTTTACTTAAACTAAAAATATTAGTTTAGTATTTTTGCATAGCATTACGGGATAATCAGTCGGAGATAATGCATTTGAGCGCAACAACTTTGTCTTGATCCGTTCCGAATTTTTTGAATATTTTCAACTTTCGTCTTATTCAACAAAAGATGGGAAAAATATGTATCTATTGAATCCGTTGGAGTGATGGAACTCGAACCCGCACTTTGATTGGAAATTAACACTTTCTTCTGTATTTTGTTAGGTACTACTTTCTTAGTTTCTTATTTTAAGATTTATATCAAGTTGATAATTAAGTCTTAATAATTATAATTACGTGTTAATACAACATAAAATCGTTTTTATATATGCTTGAGTAAATAAATACGACATAATTCAATCTTGAACCTCTCGGCTCAAGCTGTTAGTAGTGTTAGAGTTATTGGAGTATTAGTGTTATAGATTGAGTAGGAGTGTTAGAGTCTTTTTTGAATTATTTCTATTTGAATTATAAATATTTTACTTTCTTCTATAAATACTCTTATGTTGTTTTTGTAACACAACACATTGATTATTAATGAGAATTCAATATTTCCCCAACTTTGTAGAAACCTATTTGAACTAGTCCTATTTGAATTATGAATGTTTTACTTTTTTCTATAACTACTCCAACGTTGTCTTTGTAACAAAACACATTGATTATTAATGAGAATTTAATATTCTCCCAACTTTGTCTTTCTTTACAAGCAGCAGCACAAGCTTTGAAGTTCATAATTTCCAAGGGATGGAGAAAAATCTTTCTTCAAGGTGACTGTAAGACGGTTATCGATGGGAATATCGATCACCACCTCTCAGTGGCCCTCTAGAACCACTTTTTTATGATATCAAACTATGTTGGAAGAATTCAAGTGTGTTTATGTGTTTAGAGAAGATAACTCAGTTGCCCATGCTTTATCTAAACTAGCGATTAGTGTTTCTCTGTTGAATTTTGAATTGACTATATTTATTAAAGGCTTTCTACTTGACTATATTGATCATTAATGAATGGATATATGTTGAATTTTGAAATAAAATCAAAGAAATGTCATCTAAAATTTTGATATCTATACATGGATCATACTATCCATGAAACAATATTTCACCAAATCATGTCAATTTAGAATGTTTAATCAGAATCCATTAATTAAGTATCATAATTAATAGATTTCTCTTCATATTCCTTTATGGTGTTTATCATCACAGCAACCTCCTTAATTCTTGGCCTTGCTTCTGATGAAGAATTTATACATTTTAAAGCCACTTGCAGCAAACTAACCATCCTTTCCTCATTTGCACCTTCTAAAACAAGCTCCTTATCGAAAACTTCAACCGTCCATTCTTCTCTTATCGCGGAATTCACCCACCTACCTAGATCAAATCCATTGTTCTGCACAAGTTTTCCAGTTAGTAATTCGAGAAGGATTACACCAAAGCTATAAGTATCTACCCCGAACGCATTCATTTGTGAACTGTGTTCTTCAAAGCTTTCAATTTGAGCAAGAAAAGATCGATCTTGATTCTCGATTTCTACTAAACCATATTCACTCAAGCAAGGCTCCATCTGGTTGTTCATTAAAATGTTGGAGGATTTTAAGTTTCCATGTGCAATTCCATCAGCTTGTAGGCCTTCATGCATGAAAGCTAATGCTTCCGAGATTTTGGCTGCCACGTTTAATCTGCATCCCCAGTCGAACGGTTGACCATTTTTGGATCCTGAAGGAATCAACGCAGTTAGAGAGAGAAAAAAAAAAAAAGAAATTTCATTAATTAGTTGTAGAGAAATAATATACCATGGAGAAGACTGAAGAGGCTACCATTTTGTTGAAACTCATAAACCAGAAGCTTTTCTTGCTTTGAACAATAAAAGGCAACAATCGGAATCACGTTCCGATGCTTCGCTTTGTCTATACGAACCATTCTTTTCTTGAAATCATCCCTCGAAATATCCCAATGCCTTATTCTTTTCACTGCCAAATTCAATCCTTCACGTGTTGTTACCTTGTAGAGGCTTCCATGCTTGCCTCTCGTAATCAATTCAGCCGGAGATTGTAACAAATCCTCGAATTTCAGCTCTTTTCCCTTCGGAGTCGAGAGTACTATTAAAGATGGGGAAGTAGTACTCTCTGCACTTTCAGCTGATGTTATAGAATATTCACGGGCACCTTTCGACTCACTAGATGTGCTACTTACCTTGTCGTGAACATATTTCTTCTTCTTATCTTTACCTTTCTTGATTAGCGTGAATGCGATTAAACAAATGATAACTATTCCCATAGCTCCAAATCCAGAGTAAATAAAATAGTCCTTTTTAGAGGAACCGTTCTTTTTCTGTGGAGGAGGAAGAAGGCAGGACTCAACCAAAGGCTTTCCACATAATCCTCGATTGCCGAAAAAGCTTGTTTCGTTGAAATATCCTCCGAGATCAGGAATCGTGCCACTGAGATTATTGTTAGAAACATTAAACTCTTGAAGATTGGAGAAATCAAAATTTGGTATACTTCCACTAAGCTGATTGTTCTCAGCAAGGAAAGTAAGCAATCCGGAAATTCTAGAAACATCCGGAATGTCACCGGAGAAGCCATTGTTGGATACATCTAGCCTCTTCAAATTGCTTAACCGCATGAGGGAGTTAGGGAGATTTCCCGAGAATTTGTTTCCATGTAAATATATATGTGTGAGTTGGGTGCATTTTGATATCTCTTCTGAGAATGTTCCAAAGATATTGTTGGAGTTAAGGCTTAGTACGGTAAGAGATTTTGTCACACAAAGAGAACTTGCATCGAGTTGGCCTAAGAGGCTGAGTTCATCGAGAACGATTTTCTTGATTGTTAATGAGTTATTGTAACAACTTACACCTTTCCAATTATCATTGCAGGGATCTGAAGTTGTATTCCAACCAAAGCTTGGTTCTTTGTCGTTGTTTCTTGGAGAAAGTTTTTGCATGAAGTGGACGAGTGCGTTCCTTACTTCAATTGTTTCTGTATTTGCAATTGACAAGAGAAGAAAAAATATAGGGAGGATTAATGGTAACTTGACTAAATCCATTTTCATTCATTCAGCTGATTTTTGAGGAACTTTGTTTTGATTTTTCTTCTTTATGTTCAGCTGAAGTTAATGATTTTGATTGTGATTCAATAAGAAAGCAACATTACTGAAAATGGTAACAGAAATTATTGTATAAATGCCAAATGGCTGAATGTTTATACAAAAACTGTATGACTGATTGAAAAAGACAGGAAAATTAAAAAATATGTTTGTGCCGGCTGTGGGAAAGTGTCAAATTTACATATTGCTCACATTCCAGTTGGCTTCTGCTCAATCCCAGTTATAAAAAAATGGGGAATATTAGTATTATAGTCCTCTTTTGGAAGAATTGGTCTAAAACAAAGTCTTTTTCCTCATGGTTCATTTAGGTTCCCACAGTGTATATAACATTGTTGCAGAGTTACATAGATATGCCTGAACAAAAATATACAGTTTTTAGTGAGTAGGCAGATAAGTATTCAGTGTTTTTAGATGTAGTATTAAATATTTGTTTTCAACCAATCAAGAATTTTATTTTCCTGAAGAGATTTACCTTCCCATTTAACAAATAACTTTTATTTGTAAATAATGTACTCTGTTAGAACCTCATATTTCCGTTTAAGGACTTAGGATGTAATATAAACCATGAAACTCTTCATTAACTGATAGAAATGATTACAAAACCTTTAAAATATGATTCGGATTCTAAAGAAAAAAGAAATAACTTAAAGAAAAACTTAGACTACTATGGAAACAGAATTAACTGACAGAACGAAACTAATAAAAAGATAGATACAAGTCCGCATAATGTGTGTTAGGGTTGGATTGCCATAAGCTACATCATGGTCCGTCACAGGGAAGGCAGGAGCCGGAGCTGGAGCAGCTGTACAAGAATTCGGTAATGGCACCCCACAAAATCCAGGATTACCTGAGAAACTACTAACCCCAAAACGAGATCCACCATAAGGAATCTCACCAATGAGTTTGTTGCTCGAAACATTGAATTCTTGAAAATTCTCAAAATTGAAATTTGGTATACTACCACTTATCAGATTATCATACATCGAGCCTCTTCAAATTACGCAACTCTAAAAGGGCTGCAGGAACAGTGCCAGTTAAAGAATTTCCATGGGTATATAAATGTGTCAGATTATTGCATTTTGATATCTCTTCTGCTAAAAATCCAATGATATTATTGTCGTTTAGGCTCAAAACGAGAAGAGTCTCTGCCACACAAAGAGAAGTTGCATCGAGAATTCCAGTGAGATTGAACTCACCTGAGTATAATTTTTGTAACCGATGAACTAGTATCACATAAAACTTCATCCCAGAAGCAAGGATCTGAACTCATATTCCATCCTTATATGTTGTTCGATTGTTTCCAGGAGAGAGCTGTGTTATAAACCGGATAAATGCTTCTCTAACTTCCTTTCTTTCGGAACTTGCCACTGACATGATGAGAAAGAACACTACGAAACCAAACTTAATTGCTATTGAAACCATCTGCAAGGTGCTGATATGTTTCATTTCACTGGTTTTCTGATGTTTGAAACACAGAATCCAAAAGTGTAACAAACAAGTTGGGTATTGAAGTTAGAACCAATGTTGAATGAATATCAGCTTGCTGAAATTAAATATATTAGTGACAAGGGACTGTAAGATTGTATAATATTAGAAGATTGTACTTTAGTTTAGTACCTGCAAAAATGACATAATCTGATTCTTTCCATATATATTTCATCTATCATGAGAATTTTTGTCAACTTTCATTAATAAGTCTGATGTGATTAAAGTATTATCAATTTCCTAACAAACTATATATTGTCATTGAATCAAAGCAACCTATCCTATCTCAAACATCTGTATTTGTAATGCACCTGGTGTTTAAAACAAAGGGATTTGAGTTGAGTTGAGTGGAGATGGAAAGTGGATTCGCAGGTACAACTACGTAACCAATTCCGGTTTTATTTCCCTTGATTCATTCTCCAACAGATTTTATGTTCATTTTCAAGGTCAGATGGAGAAATCATCAACATGAGAATAGCTTTTCAAGCCAACATCTACTTTGTATTTCAAATGAGCTTGAATAAGTAGGTTGCAATAAGTAGTAACCGGAATCCAAGCTAATGTTTGTCCGCATCTCCATAAAATTGCACCTATTTTTTATTATGTACTTAATTTGGAATTTATATATGTAGCAAAGATGGTCTCCACTACTCCTGCATAACAACAACAACAACAACAACAACAACAACATTTTCATAATAAAGAAACTAAGCAAAAGTTTACCTGCCATTGACAAAACTACTGAAGAAAAAAGAAGAAAATTTGGATTCGGTTTTAGAGGAGAGAAGGTAAAACACGATAAAAAGATTATGTTGAGTGGACAGACAAAGGGGACCAGAAGATGTATTATTCACCCCATCACATCTAATTAATAACTTCCCATGCCAACCATCATCATGAACAATCTATTTCCATCTAAAACTTGAGAAGTAATAGTTCATATTACTTGCCCTCTTCTTCCACATGTTCCCTTATAACAAATAAAAAATAAAATACACTGAGAATTCTATACATTAGTATCAAAATCATCTGAAGAATCATTCTGTGAAAAGAACGATTAATGAACCTCTACATCCAGTGAAACGGTTGAAAAGCATTAAACGGAAGGATGGACCTCACAGAGGTTGCTGCAAAACTTTTTTCCATGTTCTCGCAAAAGCATGTGTCTGTCTACATAAACAAAAAAAAGGTCATGCGTCTATATTAAATATAATAACCAAAAAGAAACAAAAAAACTACATTGCAATTAGACGTTATAATAATAACAGAACAAAGATATCATCCAAATCAAATACTATATTTGACTTTACTTTTATCATTTATACAAAGGAGAATTCCCTAAAAGTTGATCTTTATCTATCACTTCACGATATATTGTTTCTTTAACTATAATCTATTTGGGAGAGAGTGTAGAACTTTTGTTTATAGAATATAGAATATATTAACTATAATCTATTTCACATCTCTAAAAGCTTATCAAGAATGCAAATCAACGAGAATACGACCTATTGGGCTCCTCTTGCCTACATTGATAACATAATATAGCTCTTAATCATAACACTAATCCCAACCCATCAATCTGATACGGAGGGGCTACTGTTCCGCATACTGTCATTGCTATAAAAACCTCTTTTTCAGAGATAAGAATACCTACCTACAGTATACATCAAGGATGGTTGTATCTGACATGGGTAACAAATTCAATCACAAAAATATACGATATAGTTCACAGCACATCTAACTAAAAGAGAGATCATACAAAATTAAGTTAGTCCTCTCAATATCAGATGTTCTTTATTATGCATTGCATGAAAAACACTTACAGAACTAAAACGCAAGGTATATTCCAGAAATTCACATTCTACTGCCGCGAAGACTGCTTATATCTGAAGCTCTCCTGCTCCCAACCTCCTTCAGTCTCCTTTCTCTTCAAAATACCACCTGCAACTGAATACATCCTGGCATGCTCCTCTGCTAATGCCTGTGGACTAGCAACAGAACGTTGGACTGATGACAGAGGCAACATCTCCTCCCTGGCTTCATTTTCCATGGCTCCAGGGCCCGCGTTGAGGTCCAGACCCTGTATGCCCCACTTTCTATTGTCCTCCAACCCACCAATACTGCTACTATCCGGAAGGTTAACCATATATGGCCTCTGAAATTGAGATGCAACTGCACCAACAGGTCCCATTAATTGTGAATTTACTGGGGGTGCAAACAGCCTTGGACCAGATGCAGAATCAGCATATGATGGACCTCCAACTGGAAAAGTGGCTGAAGGGAGAG
Source organism: Penstemon newberryi var. newberryi (assembly GCA_030819805.1). Lineage (NCBI taxonomy): Eukaryota > Viridiplantae > Streptophyta > Magnoliopsida > Lamiales > Plantaginaceae > Penstemon > Penstemon newberryi. Next base: position 4,704,050 of record JAUALY010000008.1, read on the forward strand.
GAAAAGTGGTACCGAAAGGAAAGACGGGAAACTGGAAAGGACTAGATGGGAAAGGAATTGCAGGAGATGATGACAACACTGATCCTCGATAAACATTAGAAGCATATGGATTAACTCCAGAAGGGCCAAACGTTCTCTGGGGTGCACCGGGTGGAAAAATTGGAAATGGTTGCTCCCCTCGATCAGGTAACATTGAAGGAATTGCTATGGTTGAGTAAGTATTCCCAGGAGAAAACCAAGATGAGAAACTCCCCAGCCCTGGATTATTCATTCTAAGGTTTGCAGATGACAGCTGAGATGGTGTCCCTCCCCTTGTTTGCTGGTTGAAGGAGAGCTGTTCAGTGCTAGCATCATCAACCCCAGGGCCATCGTTGAGATCAAAATCCCTCCGAACATCACCAGTAGGTAAACCGTCTAACGGTTTAGCATGCACAATGGAACCCTCTCCTTTATGATTGCTGCTGGTGGAGCAGTGCCCATCATCATTTGCTTCATCTAGTCTATTCAAATCAAGATCCAACCAACCAGAGCCGTGGACTGGCTTAGAACCTGGGGATTTATCAAGCAATGTAGCATGATTATTCACAATATCAGTTGTCGAGTCAATGGCCAAAGCAGAATCTCGAGAAGCCATTTCCTCAAGAACTCTTTCATCTGCCACATTCAAATCAAAATCCAATGGCAAGCGACCAGGTTTATTGGTAGAAGCATCAGGACACGACATACTTGTTGAACCAAACGGTGTTTCATAATTTTTTCTGGGTTCGGCAGGCCTAAATGCGCTTGTAGCCGCAGATCCCTTCCATCGAAGTTCCCCTTTACTTTTCATTAAATCCTCTGGAGGAACAAAGGGACCTTTGGCAGCAGCAGCCACTGTTATTGAAGCAGAATGGCTACTGGGGATAGAATTCACAGAAAACGGCGATGACTTAATCATATGAACACTTGTTGCAACGGAGGACATTAATCTAACTGGTTCCTCGTATTTCCCCTCATCTACACCAAAACCTTCATTTAGGTCGAATTTTATCTTTGGATCCAGATCTGATGCTCCCGCAACAGAGGAGGAAGAATCCTCGGCAGCACACTCCACTTCCTCATCTGGTTGAGAGCTAGAAGACTTTGATCCTCTCAACTCATCCTTTTGTTGTACTTCATGGTCCTCAGAACCAAGACACACTCTCGCGGAAACCGAAATATGCTCTAAAATCTCTTTGCCTTCTACATAGTCCTCTTCCTGATGACTCCTCAAATCATCAGAAGTGGAACACAAACCAGCTCTATGGCTCCTACCAGCTGCATTTTTGTCCACTTCCTTATCGAAGTTTAGTTTTTCAGACTTTGTCACACACTGTTTGATATCCTTTTCATCAGGTTCCCCAATTTTGACTTCAACAGCAGCTTCTATTACCGATTCCTGGCCATGTGCAGTTTGCAGCAGCTTTTCACAGTTAGCTCTTTCTGCAATTTCAGACTTCACAATTGCAGAAGTTAATTTTTGCTGTGAATTAGTTCCCATGTCTAGTCCTTCAACTACATCCTTTTTGCAGTCTGCTTCACTAAACTGATTTGATGCTGCAACTTCAACAGTTAGCTTACCCTCATCACTCAATACATCAGTACTGGTCTTCATCTCAGTCATCATGACATTAATCCCATCACTTTTACAGGTTGAAATACCATCAGTAACATTAGTGGAGTTGGCCTTCTCATGTATTACATGATTTGATTCACTGTCATTTACCATATCTGCAGATATAGGAAGAGATGAAGAAGTAGTAACTTTCTTTTCATTTGACCTAATACTGATATCCCTTTTAGGATCAGCATCGCTGATCGAATAAGTGCTCGCAGAATCAAGCTGATTATTGCCCTCTCCACAAGGCATGCCTTCAGAAGTATGGGACTGATCACATTTTTTGTCACCAGAAAATTCAAGTGGCTCATGTTTAGACAAATGTAATCCATCTTCAGACCATGAACAACCATCTAAAGCAGCCTGTTTCTTGTCATTACATTCAGCATCATTGCAGAACTGAGTTTGCACTCCTTCCATGTAATCTCCCGAGGAAGAGATGGATTTTGCCTCATCGCCATTGCAAACTCCCTCTACTGCATGGGTACTTCTTTCTGTAGAACCAGCCGGAGAAATCAAGTCAGATCTCGACATTTCTCCAGTAGCAACACTAGCAAGTAAGTTCATTCCCACATCATCATCAACTGACAGAGATGAATTTGCTTCAGAATATCTAGCACAACTCTCAATTAAAGCATTCATGGGGCTGAAAGAAGACGCAAGCAACTTTCCAGAATTCAATTGATTAGTTGATGGGCCTTCATTTAATCTTCTGGAGTCTTCAGTGGTCATAATATGCTCCCCACCAGGAGCTGTAGATGACCTACCACCCTCTCCAGACCCGGTCAATCCAACTTTTGAGTCAATGTTTTGCCATGACCCTACATTTATTTCCGAAGCGATGTTAGAGTGGTCTATCTCACTCTTGTCCTTTAAAGTACGATCGAACTGCTCATGTTTGTGGGCAATCACTGGAGAAGAAGCCCTGCTGCTGATATAAGAATCTTCTTGAGATACATCACCAACACGTTGTGAAGGACTAGGAACCCGGTTTGGTATCTTAACAATAAGCTTATGACTGCTCCCCTCAGTGACAGTCTCGTCAAGACCCCTTTCGCTACTAATAACGGATTGAGATAACTTTTCTAAAGAAGTAGTTTTATATACTGAAGAACTTCTGCAAGAGCTGATTTCTTTCTGACTTCCAGTTACCGATATGGTAACACAACTAGTTTTCCGATTACGAGTACTACTGTTTGATATCCTATTAACAGTCACTAAACCTGCAGTGGAACTCTTCCCATCCTCCTTCCCTGAAGAAGACTTATTATAATTATGGGACTGATTAGAACAACTGCTCCTGTCCTCCCTAATCAGAGGGACATCTGGAGTACATCCAATCGAGATTGTAGGCTGGCTCTCCTGGCCCGGTGCAGGTGAGGAAATTGGTTTTAATGGCAAAGGAGATGAAGTTGCCGACTTTATAAAACTTTCACCATGCGTAGACCTTGATGAAGTAGTTTTTGATGCAGAATTATGAGTTATTGAGGATTTCAAGGCAACATCAGACCCACTCGGGGTTCTGCTCCCACCATGAGAAGCCTCTGGAAAGCGCGATTTGGAATGCCACGCAGATACACCTCGGGTTGGACCAGTCTTTGTATCAATATTATTCATTTCAGCTTCAACACGTTTCTTCCATGTGTCAACTAAACTTCGCGCCTTCCTCTGAATTTCAAAGTTTTTATGTGAACGTAAATGATTCACAGATCTGCCAATGTTGCACATCTGAAGGGCATGAAGGTTCACTGGAAGTTTATCTAGTGCACGAAGTAACACCAAAATAAATTCCTCCATTGACTTATCACTCTCCTTCAAGCTATTACCTTCTCCAATCTTCCCTTTATGAATATCCTGTAGCCATTCATCGAATACAGGCAAACCACGGAGCTGCACGAAACGATTTAGGCAATCAACCCTATCAGTGGCAGCCATTACACCTGCAAGCATCGATCGGCTAACCAAATCGATTTTTTTATCAATTCGATCTGTTTGCATTAGCTGGACAAGTTTCTCAACCCCTTCCAAATCCACTACTGCTCCTTTTTCTGTTATTCGTGCAATCTCAGATTTCAAATTGCTTTCAGTTTTATGCTGAAGAAGTTCACCATCATCAGACCTTAAAGAACGTTCACGTTTTATAGGATCAGCACCATGGTCTACTCTTTCCCTCTTCTTTCCCTTGACTTGAGAAGGAAAAGTTCCACTATTTTGACCACTATCAGAGGCATGTTTCAATTGTAAGGTTGATGTCGGACCATTAACTTGCTTTGGAGAACGACCATCAGGCTGAGATGTCGCATGCATTTCTGTCCTCGTTTTGTCTAAGAGCTGGTCTACTTCTTTTTGTTGCTCCTGCAAGATCATATAGTTCAATAAGTAGCAACAAAAAGTAACAATAAATTACATTCCAATTGCCCACCCTCCCATCATATTCTCTCTCCTTCCCCCAGCCCCCTCCCTCCACACTTGGTGGGGAAACAAGGAAAAATGTAAAAAATATAATTTTGCTCAGGAGAACTAACTTTAATAAAGTCTTGATCTGTTAACCACCATAAACACTTGTTTGAGATGTCGTAAACGCGGCGACAAACAAAAGAAGATGTCCCGTTGAGAAGTTCTACACCTCTAGGGAGAAATGCAACTTTACACGGATGAAGAAGAGATGCAGCAGGAGTCTCGTCCTTGTGAAAGGAATAGAAGATCTCGTTCGGTGCACCATCAACAAGAGTGCCTTTAGCAAGCTTTAGTTCAGCTGGCCGATAGAGCCAGCTCACGCCTAACTGTAAATTATTCCCTTTGCTCAATGTCAACCAACGAATTAAACCAATGAAAGGTGGAGAATCCTGCGACGGTTTAAAAAGAGCACAATCGCCAACACTAATCTTTCGACCGTCCTGCAAGAAAAGAGAAAAGATTAATTAGAAAAGTGAATATATAGCAATTACATATCATACTTCGGAAGAAAGTATAAATGATATTGCAAAGATGGCATGGAAGAGAAGGCACAGCAAGAAGCACTCATACTGTTAGATAAAGGCCTTCAATATCTCATACTCAAACTGTTAAACCAAAAAAGTACTAATACAAAAACAATGGTGACCATGTTTTCTTAATAGCACCATTAATTTCAATATATGCATGTATATTCTAAGTTAGTAAATACAGGTGATTGTAACAGGAAATTTATTTTCCGAAATCACAGATCTTACAGAGAAAAGAAGCATAGACCTTTGGATGCAATATCTATGCAGAAAAGTAAAGGGAAAAAAAGGTCTCGAGATCCAGCAGAAAACAAAAAGGAAGTGCAGTTTTTACTCTCTTTTGTTCATGATGCCTAAAAGTCAGTTCCAACTATAAATGCACAACTTTTTCCTTTAGGCATTTGCACATTATTATCCCTGCTGTTACTGCACCTAACTAAGTAGTAACCCTACATGTAGTTGTCATTTATTAAGTTAATAATCCAAGGAAAAAATAAAGCAGTGACACAAGCAGGAGGTTCACTGAGACTGTAATAAAAACGTAATATACACAGCTGTGAGTTAAGTCTCAGTAAATGTTGAACTCAAATAAGGTGTCAGATTCATTGGTAATGATGTTGTTAAGAAGTAGTATGTATATTACTCTCTACACCAATCCTACAAAAGAACTCACGCCAAAGAGACATCATAGCATTATTTTTCAAATGTATGTCATTACCCTCCTACACATCAATATTTTGACAAGGCCTCCTGTCTATCGTACACCCTTATCTTGCCGCATTCTTAACTGTATTATTTAAGAAGAAGAAAAAAATGGAAACGTGTTGAATGGATGACCTTAAGACTTCAACCATTGCCATGGAGTAGAAAACCAGCATCAGCAGCAGGTTGAAATAAGGATGTTTGGACAGATGTATATCATTACCTCAGCCATTATAACTTAGAAAAATATTTTAACTGACCACTATATTAGTACCAGCTCTTCAATCCGAGTAGTCATAAGTTCTCGACAGATGATATCAATGCTTCAATAATTATTAATGTGTCAGTATCTTTGAGCCCACTAAAATCATGGAACAAGGGATAAAAACATAAAAGTTGAACAAAACGCTTTCTATTGCCAAAAAAAAAAATCTGATGTAAATGAACAAAATGCATTATTGCGTCATTACTAAGAAAAAGTTTGATGTAAATGAATGAACCAAAATTTTCATACATGTAATAATTAATAATAACCAGTAGGGGCAGCCAACAACAAGAAATGCATTCCTTCAAAATTTAACAAGGTTTAGTACCTACCATACGCTCATATCTAGTATCACTCTTTAAGTGTATTATAAAAAGAAAAAGGAAAAGAATATTGATTGCTTTTTCCTGGTATAGAGTAAGTGCATCAAGAAGGACGTTGTGTTATTGACACAAAGAATAGGCAATACCATACTACAATAAACTTATGTAATTGTATATTTGGTTAAATGTATATCATCTTTGGTTAGAGTTTTTGGAATGCACCCAATAGGAAAATGACACCATTCCACTATATGAATCTCGCAAAATTTGTGTTAGTCAAACAACATGCAGCAGCTAGTAAATTGACGCTTTACAGGCTTTCACAAACATGATCAACATACACACATGATCAACACACGATCAACACACAGACGCTTTCCAGGCTTTCAGAAACATGATCAACATACAAACATATTTTCAACTCACACAGAAATCTTAGTCTAGTTGTTCGAGGTCATATGGATTTATTCTCACTATTGAATCCCAGATCGGAAACCAACTTAATTCCCTTCTATAAACTATCAGTATCACATCTACCAAATAAACACTAAAGTTCATAGATAGACCGAGAATGGCAGAGCCAATATGTACTCAGAAGTCAGTGAGGAGAACATATGAAGATCTAGCAGAATTGAACTTCTCAAATGTAAAAAAACCACACCCCTGGGGGAGACTGAACAGTTATACACTTCAAACACAAAGCATACTTTCCATTTTCTTGATATAAAAAAATTAAGCCTTTAGAGGAAAGCCAAGCTGAGAAGTGAAATCCTTCGTCCAGATATATTTTCGCAGCACAGAAAAGCAGAGGTAAGATTTTTTAATTCTACTAACAAATTCCATATGATCTCCCATATGCACTAAAGACAATTCCACCGGGTCTACAACATCCAAACACAAAAACTAAAGTATAATTTTTTCCAAAAGCAAAATAGGGAAAAACCACCAAGGCAATACCTTGAAGAAAGAATCACCAGTAGTGGTTATTTTGATAGGAGAAGCAAGAGGAGAGTGAAGATCACCCACAACAGCTACAGTTTTGTCGGCAGTCGCCAAGGGTAGGTCTGACTGCATGTGCAGACTACTTATCCTCTGTAAACTCCTACTGCTCTCGCCTCCCCGCTGAACCCTCCCATGCATAATAAAAATTGCTTTTTTGCATTTTTTCCCCAAGTGTTCCAATTTTAAAAATCAAATCCTTCTAATTTTCCCCAAAAAGATACCCAACAAATTTCATCCCATTTCCCCAAAAAAAAAAAAAACTTCGAAAAACCCTAGATCGCTCCAATTATAGCGAAACCTAAATTATCCTGCTTTATTTCAATTCTAGGGCTTCGATTCTCCAATCCAAAACCTATCAAATTCCAGTTCAGAAATCAGATCGAAAAATCAAACCACATAAAAAATCAAACATTCACTGAACAACGGTGCCCCTCGCTAATAATAAATAAACAAACAAACAAACAGATACATCACACATATATGTGCACCCACACGTGTGTGCCTGTACGTGTATAGCAAGAGAGAGATAAACCTGCAGAGTTTCTCGATTCAGAGAGAGAGAGAAAAAAACGGGGAGATATAGAGATAGAGGCTGTACGTATAGATGGAGAAAGAAAAATTAGAAAAGAAAACGATGTCGTGAGGACCCGTCAGACGGCCAAAAGGAAAGCGGTGTTTTTTGTACTTGGGTACTTCTAGCGGGCAGAACGGGCAGTCGGGCAGTGGGGGTTATAATAATAATCTCACCCGCGGTGGCACTGAGATGCGGTGAAATAACAGAATGTGACTGCACTATAAAGGGAAACCTGTGATTTGACTTGGAATTTACTAAAACTGGGAGTTCTTGATTGGCTTCAGGGTCATCAATTGCAGTGTTTTCTTAATAATAACACCCACGGGTCCATGCTTTTAGGGGTAGTCTTGGAATTTCAAGTAGTGGAAATGTATGACGTGGCGTTAAGGTTGTCTGCAGGTGTTTCAACATTTCATGAATGGCTTGAATTTACAAATGTTTTCTTATTATTTTAAAGGGATAAATTATAGGGATCTCCCCTGAGATTTGGGGTAATTATTGTCCAATCCCCTCACAATTTCATAATTACATCCACCTCCCTCGACGTTTCGAAAACCTTACATTTTGATGACGTATTTTACCCTTGAGGTTACTGTAGCTATTTTGTTGGACAATTATACCCTTGTTATGTTTGGTACATAGGAGGGGTTTATTTGCAATGTATATGTATAAGTATGGGTTCAAATGTTATAAATTTACATGAAACTTATAATTAGTTTATTAGTGTATATGTATTCTTAAAATAAAAATATAATAACACATGAACGTATTTTTTCAATTTTTTTCATAATGCTTTTACAATTAAAGTACAAGTAAAAATAAATAAATTATGGATAATTATAAGAAAAAAACATTGTAGACATAAATAAAAATGTAAATACATTCAACTCTACATTTAACCCGTAATTTTAATAATTTCATTTTTTTTTTCCTAATTAATGTAAAAGAATAAATGAATTTTAATAGTAGTGTATATGTATTCTTAAATAAAAATATAATAACACATCAATGATTTTTTTCAAATTTTTTTCATAATGCTTTTACAATTAAAGTACAAGGAAAGTAAATAAATTATGGTTAATTATAAGAAAAAATATTGTAGAACATAAATAAAAAAATGTAAATACATTCAACTTAACATTTAACCCGTAATTTTAATAGTTTCAATTTTTTTTTCTTAATTAAAGTATAAGGATAAATTAATGAATTACGTTTAATCATGAGAAGAAAAAAAATTGAACAATAATTTTTAGACATTATAAAAATGCTCACGTGTTTACTAAATTTTTTCTTAAACTTTTAACCAAAATAGTTATTATAAAATCAATAATTTTTTTACAAAAATTAAAAATACTCGATTTAATAAAGTTATTATAAAATCATAAATATTTTTTTAATATTTCTTACTTAAATACAATAATATTAAAATAATATCTTATTTATATAAAAATATTAATATTAATAAATCAATTAAACTATTTTAATATAATTTTTTTTTTAAAAAAATCCTCATCATCCCTAGCCTCCCACCCAACCACCCCAATGAACCCCGCACCCTCCGGTCCTCAACCCCTCACTCGACGTCCCCAACCCCGCAAATCTCCTCCCAGGCCGTGCCGCCGGCCTGGAAGGCCTAGGGTTCGAACCAGGCCGACGACACGGCCTGGGAGGATATTTGCGGGGTTGGGACGGTGGAGGTGAGGTGGGGTGGGGTGGGGGGTTAGGGTTAGAGTCTTTTTTTATGTATAAAATTAATTTTGCAAGGGTAGTAATGTAATTTTGTGTATCATTGCATGGGTAATATTGTAATTTTGTGTATCATTTCACATAATTTTGTAAGATTTTTCAAATGTGGGGGGAGGTGGATGTAATTATGAAATTGCACGGGGATTGGGCAATAATTAGCCCAAATCTCAGGGGAGGCCGATGTAATTATTCCTTGCAGGGGTAAATAGGACATTTTGTTAATCTGGTTTTTTTTTAAATTAAAACTGATGAGGACAATATGGTAATTTCACATCATTTTGTAAAATTCAAATGTGGGGGGAGGTGGATGTAATTATGAAGTTACGAAGGGATTGGGTAATAATTATCCCAAACCTCAGGGAAGGTCGATGTAATTATCCCTATTTTAAAATTTCAACTACCATAGTAAATAATACTCCATGAGACGGGAAAAATTATAAAACAAACCCTCAAACTCATATTCTACTCTAACCGTACATTACCAAGTGTGATGGTATAGTATTCAAGTTCATTTCCATAAACATTAATTATATAAAATAATATTAATTAGTAATGTAATATTTTCACGTAAAAGGAAATTACAAAATTATATCGCATGAATACCAATTAAAATTAAAATTTGAACATGCTAAACAATTTATTTCATTGTATATCACATTTAACGAGACAACACGTGAAAATTAAATAAAAATATATAAAGAAAGAGCACATACTAACGAATACAATGAAACAATAATTAAATTTCATATGAAACTTAATAGTCAAAATAAGAAAATGGTTAGCGATATTGTCAAAGCAATATTTGTTGCTGTCAGAACAATTTTAAAAATATGACAAATATGCCCCTAGTTGATTGAGTGGCTGCTGGAAAAACCTTCTCTTTTTCGCCTTTACGACTCGCTGGCTTTCTCATCCCATTTTCCCAAACTCTCCAAACAATTCAAGTGGAGCTCTTGGAATTCTCATCGATTTCGCCACTAAACCCACAGTCCAGTCCACACCACAAAATAATTAGGGGAAAGAAGAAGAAAGTATTTTTTAGGATCTGATGAAGACAACAGTTATTCAAATCTAGAGTCAATATGTGGTACAAAAGCAAAACTGGATCTGAGAATTAATTTAGGGTAATTTTTTTATCAGTCTCATTTTTGAATCCATATAAACGGATATTCCTCCTCCTAATCTGCTTTATCCTTTATATATTCTTTAAAAGTAGCAGTACAGAATGATGAATGAAAGGTTGTGAATGAATTGAATTATGCCGTCAATTGGAAATTATGTTTGGTGTCTCAATTTTAATGGTGTGCAATGGTTCTGTTGTCATGAAAACCAACATAATATAATTGGAGCCGAAGATGATGTTAGGAGTTAGAAATAATTATGGATATCTTAGTTGTGTCATGACTCTAAGTGAGAAGGAAGAACTAACAGACGACAGTCATCACAATTGGTTTTTAACTAAAAGGAGTTTCATATGTTTTGCAAGGGTAATTTGGTCAATAAAAGGTTTTTGCTCTGACATAAACAAAAGCAGCTCTGGCATTATCGCCAGCCTAAGAAAAAGATCATGGTTGATCGAAGTCATTTACCATGACTATTGTGTATTCATTCATAAAAGTGAGAGAATATCCAACTTCTTTCATGAAATATTTATTGAATATACTTTTCTTAGTTCTTCATTTATTAGCTATGCTATTTTATGGAACGAAGAGTGTTTATGGATTAGCTTGATTGAAATATTGAGGATATATTAAAAATTAACAAATATGGAAAGTATCAAATTCCGATAGTACTCGATTTGAGCTCGATCATTTAACAATATAGAATTCAATCCAAGCTTAATTATTGTGTTATTAGTCATTATACATCTCATATATATATACCACGATAGAGAACAAGCTTTCTTTTGCTTCGGGGTACAATGACTTAATGCACAAAAGAAGGAATCTCAATTCGATCCTAACTGAACTTTTTTTTTTCCGTTTTAACACATCTTTCTCTTGGATTAAGAAAGAATTGCAATAAATTATAGATACAGAAAGCAAACATCTAAAATTATGCAAGGGACATATATATATAAAAGGCATGACGTACAGTTTGAAAGTAGGTGTAAGGGGTAATTAAGAAGAGTAAATAATATATACTTATATTAACATGGGATTGGGAGCCGTCCGGCCAAGTAGAAGAATCACACAAATTAAAGAAGTCAAAGCAAACACCAATATATAGCAGGGAATTGAAGAGAAATTCATAATATATTTATGATTATATCAAGTTCACCTAGCTAATTTAACAGATGGCCTGCAGAAATTAAAAGAGCGTAGGAGATGAGATCATGAGAACAAAACTAAATGTGCAAATCAGCCATTGTAATCAGCAGCTACACTCCTGTCAATTGTCATGTCCCCATGATAACTGTAATAATAAGTGAAATATCTTTTTTTTTTTTGAAAATCATAAGCCTGCTAATATAAATATATATATAACTGTAACCGGTTCTGAATAATGAATTTTATATTATATGAACTCGTTTGTACTCTATAGCAACTATAGAATAATGGACAAAAGTGGACAGAATTTGCACCATCACATGTGGCTGTTATATCGTCTTTTGGAGAAAAAATAATCACATTTCCCTCATTTTTTGAGGGAAAACAATCATGTTATCTTATCATTTGAAGGATAAAAAGATAATGTTTCTATCACGTTATCACATTATCATATGGTAATTTTTATTCCAAAAGACGAGATAACGGTCGTCTGCGGTGCACGTGGCCGTTTCCATCCATTTTGGTCCAATTATTTGATGATGATATGAACATCGCAACAAATATTTAAATTGTGGTATTAAATGTGCATTTACGTATCAAGTGGTACCAACATTGCAAAGTGTTTTATTGTATAGTATCAAATATGCTATTTTCCCTTTTTAATCCCTTTCGAGGCGCATCGGACATATTATATGGGGACCTCTCCCCACACAAATTCGGACTTGAGTCACCACTCTGAGGGTATTAGTCATTTCGACTAAACCAATCACATGTTGGTTCATCATCCGAATATAAATATAGCAAAATGTGTCTCAAAATATTGTTTTCCTGGCAAAATGTAACCTACACTCATTCCTCGTGAAACTTGGCACTTATTCCTTATGAGGTTTTCATATAATAAGAGAATATTTGTATAATAATAATAAATTTTGCTATCGATTCTTTAATTTGTTTAACACTTCAACTTTTTTCGCTCTCTCTTCGACCTATTATGATCCTTTAACATCTATTCATATATAGCGAATTATAACATTATATTTTAACTAATTATATTATGATGGTTTTTCTACATCAGGTCGAACTAATAAAAAAGAAATTCTTAATTAACCCCTATTAATTTCTTTTTGAAAAAAATTATGTAACTTTTCTTAATTAAATTTAATATGATTATTTGAATTTATAAGAACTTTTGTTTTGTCAAATTAACTTCAGTTTAATTTATCAAAGTATATATGTTCTATGATTCATCTCAATCTGATTATGGAATGGATCTTCCTTAAACTTATTAATCTTCTTATTCCTCTTATTCTCTATAAAGAAAAGGAAAATTGCAAGGGAGAAATGATTACTCAAATATTTTATATTGATTTATACTAATATGAAAACTCATGTTGTATATATATTGCATGTGTTTGGCATTGTGAATAATATTCACATTTTGGGGTTGCATGTTAGTGTTAAGACAACATTGTCCCTTAGAGTTGTAATTGCAAGTTAAGATTTCTTGGGGAAATCTCATGAGATATGAATGTAGGGTGCAATTTACCAAGAGAAATATGAATTAAATCAAGGTGCATTTTGCTATTTTTAGATTTTGATGATGCGTAATCTTTACTTATGCTATTTTTCCACCACCCACACACTAGCTCTTTATTCTTTAATCATGGAACTTGGCTAGCTTGACTGACATATTAATTAATCCATGCTTTAATTATAGTTGTCATTCGGCCCTAAACTTTTCAGATTAATTCATACAGCTGCAATACATTCAAACAAAATAATTAGTTTAGATAAGTACAAATTTAATTTACGGGAATTGAAACTTTCACTTGAAAAAAATTATATTTGCGCTTCATAGCACCTACCTCGTGATAAACTTCTTTCTTAAAGTGAAAAAAATATGCTATATATCTGAAATTAAAGCCTAACAATAACCAAAATGAAGACAAACAAACTGTCCCCAGAGTCACATAATTCTTACAATAAACGGTGGTTGTTGTGTTGTTGCTATCATGTAAGATGAAATTAATAAATTCTGCGCAAGTGGTCCTCCTATATGGCAAAAGAACCAAAAAGTGCAATCACCAAATGTACTATATATACGAGAGCAACGTACTTTTGTAAATAAATAATTAGCAACAATAATAATCAACTCTTATATTGTTACACCTTTCCCGACTCAACCCAACTCAACACAAAGATCCAATTTTAATCAAAACATTATTATTTACTAATTTTGTGTAAATTCAAAATCACATGTTAATACTTTATGGGTCTAAATCCTTATTGGGCACATGAAAAAGGGCAAGGCTTTTTCTATAAATAAAAATAAAAATAAATGAATGATCAATTGAACAACGTATATCAGTAATTAATTTTAGAAGAAAAAAAATGCAATTGAGTTTTGACCCCATCCAATTTCTCCTTATCCCAAATTGAGCTTTGATTTGGACCATTTTCCCAGCCTATCTTTGACTTGGTAACAAAAAATATTTTCATGACTCGAACCATCTCAACCTGGCTTTGACCTGCCCGGGCTCTATCCAATTAATTGTCACCCTCAATTAGCTAAAATATTAATGTTCTTTCCTAACCATGCTTAACACCTCAAAGTTATTAATATAGTACGGTGTATAATATCTACTGTATTAAAATATCACTAATCTTAAATGTTATTATGTTAATTATTAAATTAATGGCAACATAAAATGAACTTTTTTCCAATTCAACCATGTTGTAGTATAATTTAATCTAGAGAAAAATATGTGAGACTATAATAATAATAATAATAATAATAACAATAAATTTTAACAAAAAAAATCATATTTGTATGTTTTATTTAAATTATAAGATCGTACACAAATTTAAGATTTCAAAATTTAAACTACAATGTTATTAAATTAAATTAAACTTTAAAAAATAATTTTTTTCATATTTGTATGTTGTGTCTAAATTTTATTTTCGTAGACAAATTTAAAATCTCAAAGTTAAAATTAATACTGTTAAAGATTAAATTTGAAATACAATGTTATTAAATTTTACATAAAATTTAAAAATTAACTTTTTTTTCATTTTTAGTTAGGTTTAAAAAAAACACATTTTTTAATTAAATTAAGTAAAGAAAAGTAGAAAAAATCAATAAAATGATGAAGAAGGTGGTGCTAAGTGGCCCAAGGGAAGGACAAGGGATGCATCCCTTGCCCCTATGGGTTGGAGATGGGCTAAGATCATATAAGATTGGAAAAATTTGTACAAATGACCAATTGAGTAATTACATAAAAAAAAATCCACGTGTCCCATCAATTGGATCTTGGTTGAAGAACAGATTTTTTAAAGGAGCCTAAAAAGAACGAATATTTACAGAAAAGTCCTCTAACTATAGTAATATTATATGTAGGCTGTCTATCTTACTCTTATTCTGTCGAATAAGAAGAGAACCTAAAGATCATAATTTGTGATGCATTTATTACTACTACTCTACTGTCCGCAAACTACATCCTTTATTATATGTAATATTTATTTTAGTATTTATTATTAGTATTATTATTTTTTAGGAAAATAAAAGGTATAATATTTTTGATAAAGTTTCAACAACTGTGCTACAAAAAGCTTTTGTATGAAATAAAGAATCATGTGATCTGTGCTTAGGATCTCTCTCTTTAATAAAATCCCATAAAAGATAACCGGCATTTCCAACCACTTGATTGGGTCATAAACTTTTAATCTTTTCACCTATTTAATTTCTAATTTATCAATATTCTATTTCTTGAAGTGTGTGTTTGTGTGCGCGGTGATGTAAAAATGGCTCCAAGTGTTTCAAGATTCATCAAGTGTGTGACTGTGGGTGATGGTGCTGTTGGCAAAACTTGTATGCTCATTTGCTACACCAGTAACAAATTTCCCACTGTCAGTAGTACTAATCTGATTTTCTTTCTTTTGGATTACATATATATTTTTATTATTTATGTGATGATGTCTTTTAGGCTTTCTGGGTCTGCAGCTTTTTATCTGTTTTATGCCCTTTTTATTGATAAAAATGGTATCTTGCTTTTATATGCTTCTGGGTTTTTGCATTTGACATCTTTTCTTGAACTTTGTGATTTGGATTTGTTTCCTTCTGTAGAGTACTGTTATTCATTCTTTTTAAAATAAAATTTTAGACCTCTATTATTAATTTTATTGTTTTCTTGGGTATTAGGACTATATACCAACAGTGTTTGATAACTTCAGTGCTAATGTGGTGGCTGAAGGAACTACAGTCAACTTAGGCCTTTGGGACACAGCTGGTAAGGTTATGTTAATTATTATATAGTCAGTTCATTTTTCATATCCACATATGGCTCTGAAGATTAATTTCTAAAGGGTTGAGCTGATTTTGTGGTTAGGCCAAGAAGATTATAATAGATTAAGGCCTTTGAGCTACAGAGGAGCAGATATATTTGTCTTAGCGTTTTCATTAGTCAGTCGAGCAAGCTATGAGAACATAATTAAAAAGGTGAATGTTTTTCCAAGGCACTGCATTTTTATAATCTTCTGGTTTTTATTTATACTTTCTTTTGAAAAGTTTACGATCTTTAGTGGTATTTGTTGGGCAGTGGATTCCTGAACTTCAGCACTTTGCTCCCGGAATTCCAGTGGTACTAGTTGGCACCAAACTAGGTATGTCGCATTGTCGATTATTGCCTAAAAATGTTATTTTTCTTCTTGTTGTCATTCTCTTATAAATCAGTGAGATATTCTATTACCATATTTTCATTACATTCATCTTAAATTTATCTATTTGTTGAGCAAGTAAATAAAATGTACTTGGAGTGTCGATGTATGTGTGACTTTACTGTAAAAAACAAACAGCTTTCAGGTTAGGTATGTAGAAAGATTAAAAAAAAAAGTTACAAGTTAGTAATATTTCTCATGATATTATTGGAATCTTTCCTCCAATTCTTCCCCAAAAGGAGATTACAGCTGAAATGATGTTATGTAACTTATGAAAGTACTGATTTAATTTTACATTTAAGTGATGCGACTTAAATGCATCCGCTGATTTTTTTGGTGTTCTTTGCTTTCTTGATTGAGCTAATGTGCATTATAAGAATTGGGTCCAGATGCAGTTACTTTTGTTCTCCTTAAATGTATCAAAGATCACATTATGGATATGTTTTATGCCATTGATATGAATTATACAGGACAAGTGCAGTTGGGCACTGATTATGATAATATTTGTTATTAAGTTGTAAAATAATGTTATTTATTGACCGTTTGAGTATTGCATGGAAGAGTTAGATCGTGAATCGGCATCTCATTAGATGCAGAGGTTCCATGACAATGATCTAGGAAGACATCCATACATTTGCACACTTTCAATTGCCTTCTATCTTGAGTGGAGTAATTTATGAAATCATATCTTCATAATTTCGAATTTCTTCATTCTATTATATTAGAATCAATTTCAACATATAGCTATAACAAGATTAAGATAGGGCCTCAAACCTTTTCTTAGAAGCATGTTGCTTTATGTGACTGATACATTTGATATTGATCTTGGTAGATCTTCATCTTGAATACGTAGAAAATTGTAAAAATAATGTAACTACATTGAAAAAATCTAGTTTTTCTTGTTCCACATTAAAATGATGTTTTTTTTTGTTCAAGTGAAAATTGACGGAGTATTTCAATGAACTTCCCACATTAAATCCTTCATGGTATGCCAAATTTTCTTCAAGTATGTAGTTCAATACACATTAGTCATTAATAACTTGGAAAAGAATATGTGACTTAATTAAGAATATCAATGATAAGTAAATTTTGCATGAGAAAAGATGTGGAATCTTATTTGACTGAAATATGAAAAGACACAACTATGAAATGTGATTGATCGCATAAGTTTAGCTCTAATTACTAACGCTTCAGTCAAACAAAATTACTCGAAGATTTTTCCACTGAGTTAGTGATGTTGCTCTGCCTCTGAACTGCTATTATATGTTACCAAACCAAACATCTGTGTGTGTTGTGTTGTTAAGCAATGGAAATGACGTGTTTTTGTACAATTAATAGATCTTCGCGAGGATAAGCACTACTTGGCTGATCATCCTGGATTAGTTCCTGTTACCACTACACAGGTGGTTTGCTTTAAATTCAACTACTCTGATTCTCTCTTTACATCTTTTAATAAAAAATGACTATCGATCCATAACCAGGGGGAGGAGCTCCGTAAACAAATCGGTGCCTCGTACTACATTGAATGCAGCTCCAAAACTCAACAGGTAGTGATAGGTTATTTTACCAGTCGACATTAATAAAATGTCACTCCAAATGTATTTTGGGTTCCTGTATGTACAAAACAATGACTTTTTAATGCAAAATGCAGAATGTAAAAGCAGTTTTTGATGCTGCTATCAAGGTAGTTATCAACCCACCACAAAAGCAAAGGGAGAAGAAGAAAATGCCACGTAGAGGAGGATGTTTTGTGTCAGTAAATCTACTCTTAACTTAATTATTGGCAGATTATGATAATTATTTATGTTATTGTGTTTGTTAATTTTTGTTCCAGAACAATATTTTTAGTTATTACCCTAATACCTTATTTGCATTTTAGTATATATTTGATCACTTTCTATATTTCGTGATTAATGCATTGATCAACTTCGCTTGAATTGCATCCAAAGTCATATGTATCCTTAAATCATAAGCATCTATATGAGTTAGATAGGATTCGAAACACAGTTTGGTGTTAAATAGAAGTTAAATCTTAGTGACAGTTATCATTTAGTCACCTTTTTGTCACATGTTAATTACAGAAGCACCAATGCAAGATTATGTTGATTCTACTAGTATTTACACTTTGGTTCTTCTTTGTATCAACGACCTTCACTTCGTTTATATTTCTTTGCAGGAATATCTTCTGTGGAAGAAGAACTTTGGAGTGAGATCCAACCCAAGTTGAAGGTCTTATGATGTTCAATTTGTGCTTATAAAGAAACATGATGTTCAACTTGTGTTCTGAAGTGTTCGCGTGATGTTGTCTATATTTACTTTTCTAATCTCTTCAGGCGTAATTTACTGATATCTTTCTTGTTTTACTATTTAAGAAGGTCTAATTGATTTGCGATGTTGTAGTTATTTCATTACTGGCGTAGTAAAACTATACAGGTACACATTCATATGTAGTTTAACGTTGCAAAAGCTTGTCTCTTTTTTTCGGGTGAGCAATATTTGAAGCACTTGATCACACTTTCGTTGGGGATTGGTTCTTGTCAATTATTGCCATATCTGAAAAATTCTTACCTAGACTTTCTAGACCTGGTGACTAGGAATGACACAACATCATTCATTGTGAAACTAAGGAATAATATGGTGTCTTTCTTAGCTACAAAAATTCCTAAACCATGTTTAGGTAAGAATTTTCCTCCCTATCTTGCTTTAAAACTTAAAAAACAAGTACTCTATCAACCAACACTTCATCCTTGCAATGCTAAGTTGTGGTTTACAAAATCAAACTATGAAATATTACTTGAATTTCGATATATGTTCAATCAATTTTTATTTTCTTTAATTCTTTTAGTTTTTTTTTTTCAAATCCGGTTTGAAAGTATTTATGAAGTGGTAGTTTACCTTAATAAATTACAAAGCATACATCATATTAAAAATAAGAAACTCGAGTTTATTCAATTCAGTTGGACTCAGATTTGTTCAAAAAAACCTCGTATGTTCTTCATGAAATAATCCATAATTTGCATGTCAAATGTTCTTCAATGAGCCCAAAAATGCTATCATAAAAAAAAACAACCAACTCAACCTAGATTGCTAGGAAACTTGTCCATTACCAATGGGTCTAGTTCACACTTTCACTATGATTAAAATTACAACAATAATTTAGCAATTAAAACTACGAGGGTAAACAAATCAAGTTAAAACAAAATATATATATATTAATTAAACTTAGTATAGTAAATAAACTTCATTTCAGCTGAAATCATGAACCACTTGGACTCAAAAATATGTTCTTCGTTTATAGCTTAACAAGTCATAATCGAACCAAACATAAATAAATTAACAATAAACATTGTTTCAAGCTTGGTTCAATATGTTTAACAAATCGAACTGAAACAACTTTCATTATCCGATCTCGATTCAAATACCAACTAGTTTAATTTAACTTTCAGCTGTAACAACTAACTGCATGTCTTAACAAAAATAAACAAGCCAAAGTTGTAAAAATGGCAGACTGACTCATCCAAACATCATGAAGGAAAAATGCCATGCCTTTATTCATTCAAATAGTTAAGGTCATAATAACTAGAGCAAGCAAGAAAATTAGCTTTACCATCAAAATAAGTTGGAAACAAACTAAAAAAATGTATGGGAAAAATAAGAATGAAAAAAATTAAAAAGAGCAAAAGGCTGGTCACAATCTAATCAAATACCACCTGCTTCAGAAGAGAAAACCAGATTCAAGAATCTGCTCCGAAATTTAGGAAAAACACAATAATACTACTTCCTGCATAACAACAAAAAAACACAACAATACTACTTCCTGCATAACAACAAAAAAACAGTTGCATAATAAAGAAAATAAACAAAAGTTTACCTGCCATAGATAACTGCTGAAGAAAACATTACAGAAGAAGGAAAAAGAGAGAAGATAAAACAAGATAAAAGATTATCTTGAGTGGACAGACAAAGGGGACCAAAAGATGTATCTTCACCCCTTCACATTAATAACTTCCATGCCAGCCATCATCATTAACAAGCTATTACCATTTATAACTAAAGAGGTGTTGTATTACACTATTACTTATCCTCTTCTATATCCTTGTAACAAATCAAAAATCAAATACATTGAGAGTTCAATACATCAGTATCAAGGTCATCTTAAGACTCAATCTGTGAAAAGAATGATTTATTCTGATAAAACCTCTACATCCAGTGAAATGGTTGAAAAACATTAAAAGGGAGAGCGGACCTCGCAGAAGCTTGCTGGAAAACTTTTTTCCATGTTCTCGAGGGAGCAAGTTATGTGTCTTTATGAAAACATAATAAAATACTACCTTCACTACAATTAAATGTTATAATACTAACATGACAAAGATTCCTCGAAAACATAATTTATTTTATCTCTAGACTTATCAATTGGAAACCAAGAATTCCCTAAAAGTTAAAAATCTTTATCTAGTGCTCTTTAAAGTTTGTCAGAGAAAAGCATACCTACAATATACATCAAGGATAGTGAGAATCTACCCAAAAGTGGTTGTTCTGACTTGGGCAACCGAATTAATCACACAAACATTTGATTTAGTTTACAGGACATACCCCTTCATTTGCAATTCATGTGGGTGTAAAAATGAAGGCATAAAGACATTCTGGCAACAAATCTAGTGCGTGACCACAATTCTTATGACTATTATATAGTCGAAGTCCCATTGTAGGACATTTGAAATGAAATCAAACTGAAAAAGAAGCATTGAATTTATAAGAACCTTATATCCTAGTGCTTTGAATGATAACCAAATGGACATGATTGTCAAAGAACACTAAGGCAGGACATCCGACAACTAAACTGGAACAAAATATCTGAGCTTAAACACATGAGGTGAAAATTCTGAAAACTTTTATTGCCCTTATAAGACAACAAAAAATAACACTTCCGTCAAACCTGTAAAGCATCTTATGAGTTTCATATTAAAACTTGGACTAATCCAGAGTTAGCTCTGTGTCTAGGTTGCATCCTAGTATCCTACTCAATAGATTAAATATGTACACAAGTGCATTGGAAATCCCTCTTTTCTGCAGAAAATTCTGTGTTTGGATCTTGAATTTTAGTGAGTAAAACACTATGAAATATGTTTTCACGCATCATGACAGAACACCAGGGATTATTTTTTAGTTAATCTTCATTTTCTTTATCATTTTACTCACTGAAGTCCAAGTTCTAAACATAAACTAAGAAACAATAGGACAAAAAAAAGGAATATTTCCCAATTATAATAACTAAAAAGGAACTTGTATTTCGATAATATTCTGACTCAAGTTGAGTAAACACAGGCATAATCTCCACCAGATAAATAAATTAGTAGAGAAATTTCCTCATACAAGTTTAACACAGTGTGTTACAGAAAAGAAAGATATCTTACAAAATTAAGTTAGTTCTCCCAACATTAGCTGTTCTTTATTATGCATTGCATGAAAAACACTTACAGGACTTAAGGGCATGGAATATTCCAAAAGTTCACATTTCTACTGCCGCGAAGACTGCATATATCTGAAGCTCTCATTCTCCAAGCCTCCTTCGGGCTCTTTTCGTTTCAAAATACCACCAGCAACTGAATACATCCTGGCATGTTCCTCCGCTAGTGCCTGCTGACTAGCAACAGAACGTTGTGCTGATGACGGAGGCAACATCTCCTCTCTCACTTCGCTTTCCATGGCTCCAGGGCCCGCATTGAGGTCCAGACCCTGTATGCCCCACTTTCTGTTGTCCTCCAACCCACCACTACTGTTACTATGCGGTAGGTTAATCATATATGGCCTGTGAAATTGAGATGCAACTGAACCAACAGGACCCAGCAACTGCGAATTTACTGGAGGTGCAAACAGCCTTGGACCAGATGCGGAATCTACATATGATGTACCTCCAACTGAAAATGTGGCTGAAGGGAGAGGAAAACTGGCACCAAAAGGAAAGACAGGAAACTGGAAAGGACTAGATGGGAAAGGAATTGCAGGAGATGATGACAACACTGATCCTCGATAAACATTAGAAGCAAATGGATTAACACCGGAAGGGCCAAACGTTCTCTGGGGTGCACCGGGTGGATAAACTGGATAAGGTTGCTCCCCGCGATCAGGATGCATTGAAGGATTTGCTATGGTTGAGTAAGTATTCCCAGGAGGAAACCAAGATGAGAAACTCCCCAGCCCCGGACTATTCATTCTAAGGCCTGCATATGACATGGGGGATGGATTCCACCCCTTAATTTGCTGGTTGACAAATAGCTGCTCGGTACTAGTATCATCAATCCCAGGGCCATCGTTGAGATCAAAATCTCTCCGAATATCACCAGTAGGTAAACCGTCTAATGGTTTAGCATGCACAATGGAATCCTCTCCTTTATGATTGCTGTTTGTGGTGCAGTGCCCATCATCATTTGCTTCATCCATTCTATTCAAATCAAGATCCAGCCAACCAGAGCCGTGAACTGGCCCAGAACCTGGGGATTTATTCAGCAATGTAGCATGATTACTTACTACATCAGTTGTTGAGTCAATGGCCAAGGCAGAATCTCGAGAAGCAATTTCCTCTAGAACTCTTTCATCTGCCACATTCAAATCAAAATCCAATGGCAGTCGACCATGTTTACTGGTAGCAGCATCAGGGCGAGACATATTTGTTGAACCCAAAGGTGTTTCATGAATTTTTCTGGGTTCGGCTGGCCGAAATGCGCTTGTAGCGGCAGATCCCTTCCATCGAAGTTCCCCTTTACTTCTCATTAAATCCTCTGGAGGAACAAAAGGACCTTTGGCAGCAGCAGCCACTGTTATCGAAGCAGAATGGCCAATGGGGATATAATTCGCCGAAAATGGCAATGAGCTAATCATATGAACACTTGTTGCAACAGAGGATATTAAACTGACTGGTTCCTCGCACTTCCCATCATCAGCACTAAAACCTTCATTTAAGTCGAATTTTATCTTTGCTTCAAGATCTGATGCTCCCGCAGCAGAGGACGATGAATCCCCGGCAGCACACTCCATTTCCTCATCTGGTTTAAAGCTAGAAGATTTGGATCCTCTCAACTCATCCTTGGGTGGTGCTTCCTGGTCAATAGAACCAGAACACCCCATAATCTCCTTGCCTTCTACATTGACCTCTTCCTGATGACTCGCATCATCGGAAGTGGAACACAAACCAGATCTATGGTTCCCACCAGCTGCATTTCTGTCAACCTCCTTATCAAAGTTTAGCTTTTCAGACTTTATCAAACACTCTTTGATATCCTTTTCATCGGGTTCCCCAATTTTGACTTCAACAGAAGCTTCTATTACTGATTCCTGGCCACATGCAAAATGTAGCAGCTTTTCACCGTTAGCTCTTTCTGCAAATTCAGACTTAACAATTGCAGAAGTTAATTTTTGCTGTGAATTAGTTCCTATGTTTAGTCCTTCAACTACATCCTTTTTGCAGTCAGCTTCACTAAACTGATTTGATGCTGCAACTTCAATACCTTCATCACTTAATAGATCAGTACTGGTCTTCATCTCAGTCTTGATGACATCGATCCCATCACTTTCACATGTTTGAATACCATCAGTGACATTACTGGAATTGGCCTTCTCATGTATCACTTCATTTGATTCACCATCTTTCACCTTCTCTGCAGATATAGGATGAGGTGAAAAAGTGGTAACTGTCTTTTCAGTTGACCTAAAACTGATATCCATTTTAGGGTCAGCTTCTCTGCTCGAATGCAAGCTCACAGAGTCTTTCTGTTTATTGCCCTCTCCACATGGCATTTCTTCAATTGTATGGGACTGATCACATTTTTTGTCAACAGGAAATTCCAGGCCATGAACATCATGTTTAGACAAACTTGATCCGTCGTCAGGCCATGAACATCCATCTAAAACAGCTGCTTTCTTATCATTACAATTAGCATCATTGTACGACTGACTTTGCACTCCTTCCATGTAATCTCCGGGGGAAGAGTTGGACTTTGCCTCATCACCGTTGCAAACTCCCTCTGTTGCATGGGTGCTTCTTTCTGTAGAACCAATAGGTGAAACCAAGTCAGATCTCAACATTTCTCCGGTAGCAACACTAGCAAGTAAATTCATTCCGACATCATCCACAGGTGACAGAGATGAATTTGCTTCAGAATATCTAGCACAACTCTCAATTAAAGCATTCATGGGGCTGAAAGAAGACGCAAGCAACTTTCCAGAATTCAATTGATTTGTAGGGGGGTCTTCAGTTAATCTCCTGGATTCTTCAGTCGCCATACTATGCTCACCAACAGGAGCTGCCGGTGACCTATCACCCTCTCCAGACCTGGTAAATCCAACTTTCGAGCCATTGTTTTGCCATGACCCTACATTTATCTCTGCAGCAATGTTAGAGCGGTATATATCACTCTTGTCCTTTGAAGAACGGTCGAAATGCTCGTGTTGGTGTGCAAGAACTGGAGAAGAAGTTCTGCTGCTAATATAAGGATCTTCTTGAGATCCACCAACACCTTGTGAAGGACTGTGAACCCGATTTGGTATCTTAACAATAAGCTTATGACTGCTCCCATCAGGAATATGCCCGTCAAGAACCCTTTCACTACTAAAATTGGATTGAGATAACTTATCTAAGGAAGTAGGTTTATGTACTGAAGAACTTCTGCAAGAGCTGATTTCTTTCTGACTTCCATTTACAGATACAGAACTAGTTTTCCGATTGCGAGTACTACTGTTTGATATCCTATTAACATTCACTAAACCTGCAGTTGAACTCTTCCCGTCCTCCTTCCCCGAGAAAGACTGACTATAATTCTGAGATTGATTAGAACAACTGCTCCTGTCCTCCCTTACTAGAGGGACATCTGGAGTACCTCCAACCAAAACTGCAGGCTGGCTCTCCTTGCACGATGCAGGTGATGAAACTGGTTTCACAGGCCCAGGAGATGAACTTGCTGACTTTATATAGCTTTCACCATGCGGAGACCTTGACGAAGTAGTTTTTGATGCAGAATTATGAGTTACTGAGCATTTCAAGGCAACATCAGACCCACTCGGAGTTCTGCTCCCAGCATGAGAAGCCTCTGGAAAGCGAGATTTGGAATGCCACGCAGATACACCCCGGGTTGAACCAGACTTTGTATCAATACTATTCATTTCAGCTTCAACGCGTTTCTTCCATGTGTCAACTAAAGTCCGTGCCTTCCTCTGAATTTCAAAGTTTTTATGTGATCGTAGATGATTCACAGATCTGCCAATGTTGCACATCTGAAGGGCATGAAGGTTTACTGGAAGTTTATCTAGTGCACGAAGTAACACCAAAATAAATTCCTCCATTGACTTTTCACTGTCCTTCAAACTATTACCGTCTCCAATCTTCCCTTTGTGAATATCCTGTAGCCATTCATCCAATACAGGCAAACCACGGAGCTGCACAAAACGATTTAGGCAATCAACCCTGTCAGTAGCGGCCATTACACCTGCAAGCATCGACCGGCCAACCAGATCCATTTTTCTTTCTGTTCTATCTGGTTGCATTAGCTGGACAAGTTTTTCAACCCCTACCAAATCCACCACTCCTCCTTTTTCTGTTATTCGTGCAATCTCAGATTTTAAATTGCTTTCGTTTTTATACTGAAGATGTTCACCATCATCAGATCTTAAAGAACGTTCTCGTTTGCTAGGATCAGCACCGTGGTCTACTCTTTCCCTCTTCTTTCCCTTGATCTGAGAAGGAAAAGTCCCATTATTTTGACCACTATCTGATGCAGGTTTCAATTGTGAGGTTGAAGTCGGACCATTCACTTGCTTTGGGGAACGAACATCAGGCTTAGATGTTGCATGCATTTCTGTCCTGGTTTTGTATAAGAGCTGGTCAACTTCTTTTTGTTGATCCTGCAAGATCATATAGCTTAATAAGTAGCGAAAAAGTAACAATAAATTATTTTCCGAACAATAAAAGGTTTTACATTTGCCTACTTTTCATCGTACCCTCTCCCCCTTCCCTTTCCCACACAACCCCCTCTATCCATATTTGGTGGGAAACATAGTAGTTAATGAAGAAACGCGCAGCGAGAGCAAAGGTGTCTCGGGGCTATAGCGCATAGCGCAAGCTTTCTGAAAATAAAGAGTGTGAATATGATTTTTTTTTTTTGTATATTTAAAATGCTAATAAAATTCAACAAATATAAAGCATAAACAACTAACTTTAGTACATCAAACCCTAAATTAGGAAGTAATCAAACAACTTGAGCAATTTTCATCATCTTTCAACACTTCCCCTAATCAAACCCAGTTGAATTTAAAGCTAAATTTTCAGGACATAATTCAAGCTAAGCTTCAAACAGCAAATTCCGCTAATTTCAGCAAAAATAAATAAATATAACTCCAGCATAAAGTAAGCTAATTACAACCAAATCAGTATAAGTAACTCAAACTAATCAAATTTCAGCCTATTTAAGAACAGATCCATTAAATCAGAAGCAAATTCCAGCATGAATTATACGGTTGCTATAGGAGGGAGGAGTGGTGGCAGCTGTTTGGAAGAGGGATTTTCAACAGAGGCAGTGATTTTTCTACTAGTGTTTTTATTCTACAGAGACTCTATTGATTTTTTTGATTTTCGGCTTAGTGCGCCTTCTATGTGCCTTGGGCTATTTGCACATTTAACAACTATGGTGGGAAAACAAGGAAATAACATAAGAAATAGAATTTTGTTAACGAAAACTAACTTTAATAAAGTCCTGATCTGTTAACCACCATAAACACTTGTTTGTGATGTCGTACACGCGTCGACAGACAAAAGAAGATGTCCCGTTGAAAAGTTCTACACCTTTAGGAAGAAATGCAACTTTACACGGATGGAGAAGAGATGCAGCAGGAGTCTCGTCCTTGTGGAAGGAATAGAAAATCTCGTTTGGTGCACAATCCACAAGAGTGCCTTTACCCAGCTTTAGTTCAGCTCGTCGATAAAGCCAGCTCACGCCTAGCTGCAAATTGTCCTCTTTGCTCAATGTCAACCAACGAATTAACCCAATGAAAGGCGGTGAATCCTGTGACGGTTTGAAAAGAGCACAATCGCCAACACAAATCTTGCGACCGTCCTGCATGAAGAGTGATATCTATAAAACAAGTACATAGCAAATACACATCCTACTCTGGAAGAAAGTATAAAATGATATTGCAAAGATTGCATGGAAGAGAAGGCAAACAAAGAAGCACTCGTACAGCCAGCTAAAGGCTTTGAATATCTCATACTCAAAACATTTAACCAAAAAAAATACTAATGCAAAAAACAATAGCAACCATGTTTCTTACTTACACCATTATTTTCTATATATGCATGTATATTCTAAATATAGTAAATAAAGGCTATTGTAACTGGAAAATGAATTCTCTGAAATCCAAAGATCTAACGGAGAAAACAAACAAAGAGTATATGATAAAGAAAAAGTAAAAGTTGAACAAAATGCACATATTTTCCATTGCATTTTCATCAATAAAAATTGATGTAAATGAACGGACCAAAATTTTAATAAATATAAAGAAGAATAAAGACCAATAGGGGAAGCCAATAACCAGAAATGCATTCCTTCAAACTTTAACAAGGCTTTCTACCTACATATGCTCATATCTAGATTCACTCTAAGTGTATTAAATAAAAGAAAAAGGAAATGTTTAATGTTTGCTTTTTTCTGGTTTCAAGGAAGTGCATCAATTCAAATCCCCGATGGAAGAGGTCCCCACGTAATGTGCTCGACGTGCCTCGAAACAGATTAAGTCAGGTCTTAGGAAACAAAACAAAAGTAAGTGCACAATAGAAGGAAGCATTGTCGTATTATTGCCACAAGATTTTAATATGGGAATGCTATACCACACTAAACTTATGTGGTCATACTAATATATTTGGTTAAATGTACATCATCTTTGGTTAAAGTTTTTGGAATGCACCCAACTGGAAAATGACACCGTTCCACACTATTATTCTTGTACAAACTCATGTTAGTTACATAAACCTGTAGGAGCCACACGCTTTCCAGACTTTCACAAACATGATCAACATCCACACATGTTTCAACTCATTCCACGGAAAAACTAGGTCTAGTTGTTTGAGTTCATATGGATGTATTCTTACTATTGAATTCCAGCTCGAGCAAGATAAGACAACTTAATTCCCTTTAATACATTATCACTCAGCCAAAATTAACGCTAAAGTTCATTGATAGGTCGAGAATGGCAGAGACAAAATTTACCAGTGAGGAAACTATATGAAGATCTAGCTGACTTAAGCTTCTCAAATGTAACCCTGAGGGATACTAAACAGTTACACACTTCAAACACAAAGCCCCACTTTACATAGTCCAAATTAATAACGTCTTAGAAGAAATCCAAGCTGACAAGTCAAATCCTTCGTTCAGAAATAATTTCCGCAGCACAAACAAGCAGAGGTAACATTTTTATATTCTACTAACAAATTTCATATCATCTTCGATACCAAAACACTAAAGACAATTCCACGGGTCTACAACATCCAAACACAAAAACGGAAGTATAAATCTTTTGAAAATCAAAATAGGGAAAAAACATCAAGGTAATACCTTGAAGAAAGAATCACCAGCAGTGGTTCTTTTGATAGGAGAAGCAAGAGGAGAGTGACGATGACTCACAACAGCTACAGTATTTTCGGTAGTCGCCAAGGGTAGGGCTGACTGCATATGCTTACTACTTATCCTCTGTAAGCTCTTACTGCTCTCGCCTTCCCGCTGAACCCTCCCATGCATAATAAAAATTGCTTTTTTGCATTTTCCCTAAATTTCTTAACTTTAAACATCAAATCCTCCCAATTTTCCCCTCAAAGATAACCCAATAATTTTCATCCCGTTTCCCAAAATATAACTTCGGAAAAACCCTAGATCGCTCCAATTAGCTCCAATTAAAGCGGAACCCTAATTTATCCTGCTTTATTTCAATCCTAGGGCTTCGATTGTCCGATCCAAAACCTATCAAATTCCAGTTCAGAAACTATCAGATCGAAAAATATTCAAACCACATCAAAAATCAAACATTCACCAAACAACGATGCCTTTAGCTGATAATAAATTTATAATTAAAAAAACAAACAAATAGATACACCCACACGTGTACGTGTGTAGCGAGAGAGAGAGAGATAGATCTGCAGAGTTTTTCGATTCAGAGAGAGCGAAAAAAACGGTGAGATATAGAGAGAGAGAGCTGTACGTATAGATGGAGAAGGAAAAAATTAGAAAAGAAAACGTTGTCGTGAAGACCCGTCAGACCACAAAATGGAAAGCAGTGTTTTAGTACTTGGGTTAGGGGTTGGTATTGGGTCGAATAACCCAAATCCATTCTAGTATTTTCTGAAAATAGGAACGAGAATTGAATTACATACGGCCGGGTTTGGAACTGGATCGTCCAGTTCCAACACCCTGTGGTTCAATCCTTGATGGTTTCATTTCATTTAGGCGGATAGGCCCAACTCATCTCCCTTTTAATTTTTATTTTTTCTCTATTTCTTTTTGTAATTGAAAAATACTCCAAAGTGATGGACGAGTTTTTACTTTCTAGTTTCTTTAGATTAGAACCACTAGGTTAAATAACTATCATAAAGAAAAGAATATAATTGAGTACCCTAATAATTTAGATTGAATTTTTTGTTGTTGTTGCCATCATTTAGAAAGAAAAATAAAAAATAAAAACATAACTAACATTATATCCTTACGTTCCGGAATAATCCGGGTACCTAATTTTGATTTGTGACTTATTTGGTCATTCTCTAATTTCACCTTATCCGTCCCTGTCGTTCCAAACCCATCGTGTATGTAACCTAGCTTGGATGCTTGTAGCGGGCAGTCGAGCAGTGGGGGTATATAACAATAGTCTCACATGATTTGATTTGGAATCTTCTAAACCCGAACTTTCCTGATTTGCTTTGGGAGTTTGGGGGTCACATGCTTTTAGGGGTGGTCTTGGAATTTCAAGGAGAATAATTTATATCAGTCTGACGTGGCATTAAGGTTGTCTGCAGGTGCTCCAACATTTCATGAACTCCATCTTGGTTCTGGCTTAACTGATATGCACATGAGGTGCTCATAAAAGAAGATAAAAGAGAAAAGTTTGTTGGTTGTTCAATTTACTATGTTTTTACAGTCATCATCATTTAATTATGAGGAAAAAGAATATTTTGGGTTGCACAAGCATATCCAATTAAAGTGGAAACAAGGTATGCAGGTAAATTACCCAAAAAAATAAAAAAATAAAAAGGGTATAAATTGCTATACAATTTCCTGCGTGTGGGGCTCTTTTATAATTACTCCCACCTAATACTGATAATTGATAAAATGAAAATAAATACATCTCACTAATTCAAAAAAATGCGCAACTAATCTCCAAAGTAGGCTTAGTTGTTCAACTTTAGCAAGTGAACTATATATCCTTTCACTTCTTACATAATCAATATGACAACCAATAAATTCTGCAACTTTATATATATTCGTCGAAGTTTAGTGGATTGCCGCGGATCTGACATCCAAAATAAATTTCAAACAATTAAAAAGAGTACGCAGTAGATTCTTGATGTTCATAGCATATGAAAGCCCCGTAAAAAGATTGAGAAGGCCAATTTGATAGCAATCAAATCTGAGATAACCCAATGCTTCTGACCTTAGACTTCCTTCTCTTAAAAGACTTCGAGAATAGTGGCCGTTGATACAGGTTTTACATACTCTGTATCATTTACCTTCTCTTAGGTTTGGAAGTCGAGTCTCCCTCGTGTCAACATGGATGGATTTTGAAGGGAAAAGAGGTCTCTTGATGTGATATAGTACTTGAAATAAAGATTTGGTTGTGGCCTAGAGGCCTTAGACCTAAAATTGTAAAGTGAAGAGTCTATACGTTTGTGAGGAGTCAATTCTTTGGACCACATATTGCAATGCATGTGAGGAGTCTTTACTAACTTATGCAATAGAGAGGCTATTGTACTTGCTATTCTCATTCCGTCCTATTCAACTAAAGTGGCCTAATTACATGTCCCAAATTATCAATGCCTCTGCAAATTTCACACAAAAAAGAAAAGAAAAAGCACTTCCTAGAAGCATAAGACTGAACTCACTTGTACTCTTTCTATAACTCACATTTAGTTGGAGATTAGAAGGCATTGATCATCCTTTTCATTTCAGCAGACCTCATAGGCTCTGATTCTTCAATAGCTCTCTCTGTAAACACATCGGGCCTGTTTGTTTGGCGTTTCCCAAAATTATTTTGTGTTTGGGAAATGCCAAACAAACATGTTTTCTACTTTCTGAAATAAATTTTTCACCTCTCAATTTTCTCAAACTACTCTTTCAAAAGCCAAACAAACAATAATTCTTTTATCTCTAAACAAAATCTATTATGATTTGATATAAAGTAACCTATCTCTTACACAATTTATCTCACATAATAAACATGATTTGACATAAAATCTTACACATCTTATACCTACAACTCAACTCTTTCAAAAAAACCTATCCCTACTTTATTTCCCAAATCACTCTCTCAGAACTCATTAACTCAAACAAACAATATTACGCAAATCGAGATTATTTCACAAACTTTCACTCTCTCCCAAACACCAAACAAATAGGCCCATCGACTTCTGTACCTATTCAAAATTTCAAACATATTCAAGTCACAAATTCAGGAAATTGCAGCTACTATTATGCATACCTAAGATCCTACATTGACAAGCCATCTAGCTAAACAACGTCAAATATGTCTGTTCTAATAGTTGAATTTTAGGCTGCTATATCATTATCAAATGCATAATATATAATATTTCATAAAAGCAATCTGGTTCCTATTACTTCTCTGGTCATACATATATGATATATCCCGGTGTTTACAAAAGCATATCAATCTAACATAACAATTTTATCAAAATCAAAAAAATTAAAAGGCACAAGGAAAAACGATAATTTGGACAGGTTATGAGTACAAGGGAGCTAAATTAATTATTAGTAAAAGCTCTAGCATAGCTATCCAGATATCATACCCTTGACGTACAATTTATTTTTCCACTTTTTCCACAATTACATATTTAGTAGGAATTCTGTTACACACAATGTAATCCAAACTTTACCTAGTGAAAATATGGGAAAAGTTGATCAACTTCTAAACGTCGTCAGGTCTTAAGATAATTAACAATAGAATACTAATGATGTAAGAATGACTGATGTAAAGAAAAAGGAGAAGGAGAAAAAGGTATAGTGCCCGCTCTGATCTTTAATTGCATTACTAGTTATATGAAAAAGAATAATTTTCACTTAGAACACTTAGCATTGCATTAGTGTTTAGCTCAACTAAGGCATTATTTATCATACTTGTATTATTAATATATTATTGCCTTCTGTTTCCTTTCATTTCTCAAAAGGAAAGAGCAGTACCAAGATTTATTCTCTGAGCCTTCTCCTTTAACAGTGAAAGGAAAATTTACATACCAACACTCATCAAAACCAGTTCTTAGGAATTGTAAAACAAAAACGTATGAAGTTTCCAAGTCTACATCTGACACTGACTTATTAAAATGTCAATATCTACTCCATTTTTATCCAACGCCATCAAAATATTTAGACATTTATAATACGGAAACAAAGTTGCACCTTTAGCATACACTATGGATTGGGAAAGCGTAGGTTTTGAGCCTGAAGCATCTGGCGCTGGGTCATCAACATGTTATTTTCCTCAAGAAGAACATACCTCACCAGAGCTTGTGAAGGTCGTCCCAAGACTTGAGTCGCAGTTCAGGAGCCTTCCAACTCCTACTTGACAAAATAAAAATAAAAAATCGCATCCACACATATGTTTCAGAAAAGATGAATAGTGAAATAAGATTACAATACAAGCAAATTTAACAGATACCAACTGAATATGTTATGTAAAATTGTCAATACATTCTTCAGTTTTCTTAAAAATATTTAATGAAAAGCAGAGCAACTTAACATTTTCAAAACATGTAATGAACTTTCTATATCTGAATCTAGAAATTTTACAAAATCTAAAAGAACCAGTGCTCAACAACTCACTCACATATCTTTACAGAAACCCAAACCAATTTTGTTAATATTTGTATTATTCAGCACACCAAGAGCATAACAAGTTCTTATACCGTACAGCCAAGCTTTTTCCTGGAATTAAGATTTAACACATTTAATCTTAACAACTTAACACGTTTACTGATTCTCTATTTAAAAACATTCATTCTCAGGAGAGATATATAAATTTTCAGCAGTGGAAAATGGAAATATTAAAAATTGAAGATCCCTTCTGACAGATGCATTTGTGAATTGAAAGGGAATGTAATACTAATATTTTTACCATAGACAATGTGCTCTTCATCATCTAGGGTTCTATCAGCCTCGAAGAAATCCTCGAGTGGTTTCCGCCGTGCCGTGAAAGAGGCGGCAGCTGCAGCCTCTGATCTGCCAAAAAAATAATAAACAGAAATTGATGAAAGATTAAATATAGGAATGTGGATATATGTTTACGAAAGAAAAAAAACCAATCAGTCACCAAATTGCTTAATTTTTTAATTTAGATCGAAGAAGCCCGTCGTATTTGATCACTTTTTTTTTTTCTTTTTTTTTCATGATCACTTAATTCAAACTAGAAATATACTACAGTATATAATATCACATGAAAGTAGTGGGATGAACTCCCTTTTACTTTGTATAAAAGAATTTAAAGTATTCATGATTCAATATTATACTTAATAACTTTTTATTTAAACTGTTCACTTTGTCATTTTTTATATATAAACTTTTTGGCATTATTCGTTTGGTGATTCGGTGGATATATTAAATAAATTTGAATAATATTTTTTGTTTGATTATTTTTTAAATTTGATAGGCTCAATTCGATAATCTAAATATTTAAAAAATATATGTAAAACTTGATTATAACTTGTTTGAATTCAATTTTTATTACAATTAAATCTAAGTTAACCATATATTCGAGCTCAAATAGAAAAAGGAGAAATGCAAATTGAACTTGAACAATATAGATACTATTCTACTTTGTACCGTAGCAAAAGGTCCAAATAGAGTTCTAATCGAGGATTGGACCTTCAACTAAAGTAAGAAGCCCAATAGGTAAATTATGGGCTGAACTGTTAAACTATTAGAATAACATCCTAATATTTCCTATAAGCTTAGTAATCCAATATAATAGTCTTTTATGAAATTTGTCCTATAATATAATAATATAATAGTAACTAGTAAATATGTAGGAGTATTTAGGGTCTATTTGGATGGGTTTTGGCTCGGTTTCGTGGGTCTCGGTTTAAAAAAAATGGTTTGGGTGGTTTCGGTGAAACCTTTGAGACCTCATTTGGATGGATTTTGGCTGTTGGATTTTGTGGTTTGAATAAGTTGAAACCCCACTTGGATTGGGTTTGGATGTTGGGGTTTAGGGGAAAAAGTAGGTAGTAGGTGTCGAATCAATGTCTTTTTTAGTGAGATTTGGGGGAAAATGTAGGTGGTAGGTGTCAAATCAATGTTTTATAGATTTGAAGAGTTTGAGTGTGAGTTTCTGAATGAATTTTTGATGGTTTTATGGGTTTGGCGAAAACTCATTTGAAAGGGTTTCGAGAGACCGAGCCAAAACCCATCCACATGCACCCTTAGCAACTACCATAGTCCAAAACTCCAAGAAGCCCAAATACATGAATACAAAGCAACCCGGGCTCAGTTTGGGCTGATAAGCCCATGATATTGATACTTACATCATCCAAAGGCTGCCTTACTCTTTCTAATTCCTCCAAGTCTTTGAAAACCGGATTTTTACCAAATATTTTGTGAAGAAAAAAAATAAGAAGAAGAAGAAAGGAAGGGCACCAAATATGTGAAGATCTACAGTACAAAGAAAAAGGGCAACTAGTTGGTAGTGGTCCCCTAGTTTGTGGTATCATAGGGTAAATGGATAGAAAGCAACACCCACGTTCTCTGTTAATTAATTTCACAAAAGTTATTCCATAATTAAATCTTTAGTCAGATTTTTTTTTTAATAATTAATCTTTAGCCAGATTTGTTTATGAATATTATTATTATAATAAAATTGTATTTAAGTTTGATTTAATTGTGAATAAACTGAATTCGAATGTGTTAAGATAGTATTAATTAGATGTCAGGTTTTTTCATTAACCGAGAGCCATAAAACTCAAATTAAAACAAAACTAAGAGCACACAAGTTTCTACAAATTCTAGACAACATCTTGTTTATGAACATGTCATAAAATAAAATTTATGAGAGAGCTATGATCATCCAAAAAAATACACAAACTATTTGTATGTCAAAACTAGAACAGCTGAAATTACAAACTCGGCGTATGCTCTGTTACACAACTTAAAGAGCAAGTTTAATTAATTGAAATAAACACGATTCAATCTCGAATAATTTGATATATACGATCGAGTTATAATTATTTGCAACCTACACACTTGTATTCATTCTTATAGATATACAAACACCTCAATATTTGATTAAAATGTAGATATTTTCTTATGTTCCACAAATTATACATAACACATTGTTCCCATAA
Source organism: Penstemon newberryi var. newberryi (assembly GCA_030819805.1). Lineage (NCBI taxonomy): Eukaryota > Viridiplantae > Streptophyta > Magnoliopsida > Lamiales > Plantaginaceae > Penstemon > Penstemon newberryi. Next base: position 4,739,856 of record JAUALY010000008.1, read on the forward strand.
CTTTTTAAGCTAATGCACCGCTGTTCAATTTCTATACATAATTTTAGACAAGATAAATATACAAATTGATTTATATAAGTGTTAGGTTGACATCATTTTTAGAAAGTTTATATGACTATAAGTGAATTTTAACTTGTAAAGAGATGAGGTTTAATACTAGGCATATGAATCAGATGAATTAGGTTTAAAATAATTTGTTGTTGTTAGAAACATAAGATGGTTTTTAACTAGAATAAGTGAGGGGATGATCGCCTCCTAAAAGAAATAAGAGAGCAACTAATTGGTGATTGGTCTTTAAGAGGTCATATGTTCAACTTTCACTAATGTGGATTTTTCTCTAATTTAATATTAGTGTTTGATAGTGTTTTATTAATTGCAATTCTTTGTATTTAAACAATTATTAAAATAATTTATGATGTAATGATTGAAGATAAATGTTTTCTCAAAAAAAAATTGGTGATCGGTCTTGTGATATAGACTAGTCCCTCAAAGTGGCGGATCCAAGTTTGAATTCTTGTTGACAGATATTCTCATATAATATGACCGACGCTCCTTGAAATAACTCGTACTTTAATAACTTTTTAATTTTAATTTATTAAAAAGAAAACTTAATTTTAAGTTATTTTCACAAATTTGAAATGGCTCAACCTGATGGAGATGTTCAGTTATTCCTAATGCCAGCTAGTATATTTCTGTCTTATTTAATTTTTTTAATCAATTTTCTTTCGTAGAAATTTCTTAATCATTTTGGAATCAAAATTTCCTCGACATATCATTAAAGGCTCAATAAAGTTAAAAAAAATGGTGACAAATCTAGGTAGCCCCATTGCCTTTCTCTTTACTATTTTTTTTATCCTAATTGGTTTATAGAGGAAAGGTACAGTTACATAGTCCCATTTCTCCCAACAGATGGGTGTGATTATTAAATTGCTTTATGGCTTTTCTTTTCTTTTATTTATGGTGACAAACTAATTAACTGGGCGCCTTAATTACTACTATGTCTACTATTAGTGTCAAATTAAAACAAAATACCTTTATTTTTTAATTGCAAAAGTAATGATTGGATGAATTGCCAAAGTTGCTAACATTTTGATGGAAAAGTAATAATGTATCAATACAAACATGTGGTGTGTGAACAGTGTATATATGTATTCAACTATATGTGATGCAACTCTAATTAATTAGGCAGGACATATGTTATTTGGGTTAGCTTTGAAACCTGAAATTAGACAAACATGCCCTATCAACAGTGGAGGAAAAACAAGTAACAGATCATGTGTGAAAATCTTAAAAGTGATATTTGCTGATTATTACTTAAAGTATCAATTATATTTGCTTTAAGGGGACAAAGATAATCACCTCATATAAAATAATGGGATATCTTTCTTTTTATTATAAGTGTGTGGGGAAGGAAAACTAGTAATCATGTATATATAAAGGAGTGAATAGCAAATTAACTCCTTGTGTTATTCTAAATAGGTAATTTAACTCCCTGTGATAAATAAAAGGGCAAAATACCTCCCTGTGATATTCTAAATCGGTAATTTAACTCCCTGTGATAAGAAAAATGACAATATACCTCCCTGTGATTTTATAAAAGAAACACATTGCCTCCCTCTAAATTGCTCATTAATTCATATCACAGAGAGTTAAATTGCTTATTATTTCATTTTATAGGGAGGTAAATTGCCTATTTTTATATAGCAAGGAGGTAAATTGCTCATTATTTCATTTCACAGGGAGTTAAATTGCCTATTTTTATTTCACAGGGAGTTAAATTGCCCATTAGACATATCACAGGGAGTTAACTTGCAAAAAAACCCATATATAAAGTATTTATATACCATGACTTTGGGTTCTTCTTTTGGCTTTTAAAGTCTGCAAAGTCGTAAAATGCAAAAATCTTCACTTGTGTTTCCTACATATCTTGATTTGAAAGCATGCATTGTTCCTAAAAACTACTCCCTTGTCATGTGCTAGCTCTTGCAAGGAAAATGTCATGTGTTCAACTACATTCATTTCTTTAAACTTATGTAAATTTTCAATTTCAGATGGTTCTAAATTTTAAAAGCATGTGTAAACTACATTCACCTATATTTTTATTTTTATTTCAATTTTAGATAATTAAATCTTAATTATTTGAATTTACATGAATATCAAAATGTGTTTTTTACACTTTTTTTTTCTTTTGGTTTTCCAAAAGTATTATGAGCTTATATATGACTTAATTTCTTTCAAGGCGTGACAAACATATTAATTGAGAACTTTCCCTATATAAATTCGCCACATTATGAGAACTAATCTATTTCACTACACCAATCATATTTTGATATTCATTATACTTCTTGATATATAATTAAACATATAATATATATATATATATATATATATATATACTTTTAACAAACTTTGTCAAACTAAACACTATTGGCCCTATATGAAAATGTGTTTTGGGGTGGACTCGTGAGATCGGGCCAAAACCCTTCCAAATGAGTTTTCGCCAGACCCATGAAACTCAGCACAAACTTATTCACAAATCTACACCAAAACTCTTGAAACCAATAAAACATTGTTTTCGCCAGACCCATGAACCTCAGCACAAACTTATTCACAAATCTACACCCAAACTCTTGAAACCTATAAAACATTGATTTGAAACCTACCAATTTTTTTCCAAACTCTCTAAAAAATACATTGATTTGACACCTACCACCTACTTTTTTCCCCAAACCCCAATATTCAAACCTATCCAAGTGGTGGGGGTTTCAACCTTTTCAGAACCACAAAACCCAACATCCAAAACATCATCAATTGGGACTTCAAATGTTTCACCGACACTACCTAAACCATTTTTTTTAAATCAAGATCCGCGAAATCGGACCAAAATCCTTCTAAACAGGGCTTATAGGTTTGGCCCAAACCTAACCCAGCCTTTATTTGAGAGGATCCATCTTCAATTTGATTCATTTGGGAGCCGAGCAACAACAAGATGCACATAAATATGCACGAACTGGCTTACTAAATTGTCATCCTAATATAATTGTAACGAAGTACTAATTAGTTAAAATTGGTGAACATTGAGTTCAGATTTGATCCATTATATATCCTATCCCCTGTTTTACAAGGCAATTTAAGACGATTATCTTTAATGCCAAAAGTATATTTATTCCATTAGACCGAGTCATGGAGATGATTATGGGTGGTAAGTTGATAAGTTTTTGCTCGTGCTCAGGGGTGTAATAAGATTGTTGTGGAATATGATTCGAATGTGGTCACTGCAATCATAGGAGAATGCTAGGGTCAGGTTCTCGAGCTGATTAAGGGGCACCCATAGATGATATCACCTCAATTGCATGTTTCAGAGTTCGATATGTGTAGAGCGAAGGAAATTGAGTGACACACAAAATATTTAAATTATTTATGAGTGATTTTTTTCTTTGCTTGAATTACCTGTATTAATTGATTTCATAAAAAAAATTACTTGTATTGATCCAAGATATTGTATTCTTTTCGAAAGAAAGCTCTTTTTCGTAAAAGATATTATAATTACATTTGATGTTACTTTATGAAAGATGTGATTAATCCTAAAATCAAGCATGAACGTGCAGAAAAGTGATGTTTGGGAAGTGAGTTTAATCAAATCCATCAAAATCATCTTATTTTGCGGAAGGTGAATTTTGACATATTCCTATGAGTTGGCCCGCAATTACATAAACAACATCAAATGTCATATTAAACTGGGTCTAATAAGTCTAATAAGGCATAGCGTTAGATAATAGAATAGCCAACATGTCCTTAATTGCAGAAGTCTTATGATATATATAGTATTCCGCCCGTCTCGTATTTTTCTATCATTTCACTTTTTGAGTATAGTTTTAACTAAAAGTTAAAAAAAATAAACTTTTAAGTATTTATAAAAAAATCCTTTAAAAATAGTAGTTGAGAGTTAATGGTATCAAATCATTACTTTATGTATGATGATATTTCTGAAAATAATAATTTCATATATAGAAATAAAGATGGAATATATGTTTAGATTTTTAATTTGTAACTAATAGTAATTTATAAATTGCACCTTCGAATTAATACTCTTTAACGGTCCTCACCCACAAAAAAGAAAAAATAGCAACATGCACTCTGAAAACTAGGGATGCTTTGCAAGTTGCACCCTAATACAACTTTTATCCATTATTTTGGATGGAGTTAGTGAAAGTGAGGGGTAAAGTTGATATTTTTGCAAAAAAACTTCACCACAATTTTGTGGGGGTGCAATTTGTAAATCGATTTTTAGGTCCGATCTGCAAACCGATTTTTGAGGTTAATATATATATGCAGTCAAGTAATATAAGTTTATTTTGCTCAGCTAATATGTGCAAAAAAATATATTTACTTATCTATTAATTGTTCATAATGTTAAGAGAAAAATAAGAAAAAATATCATATGAAAATATAAAAATGAACGTAGATTTTTTTTCCTTAAAAATATGAACAACTGATAGAAAATATTCTGGAAATAGAATAGTTATTTCCCCAAACTATTTCACCAGCTTGCAGATTGTATACCAAAGACCTTAAAATAAATTTAAGAATTTTCAATTTTCTTGTCACAATTACTAATCCTACTCATACAACTAATTATTAGTATATCATTAAGTGGAGGCTGTGGCTGTGGGTACCAGAAAACAATTACAGTTGGAATATTGAAAAGCCAATTTACCTACCAAAATTAATTACTAACGCGCGGTTGCCCCAGTACACGCCAAACTCAATTAAGTAGTAAACACAACGGCCTATAAGAAGGGAATTTGAAGTTTCAGTGCCACGTGGTCCTAGAAATTCATTAAACACACAATATTCACCGATCCATGCATTTATCATGCTATATTAGCAGCTGTCACAAATTATTTAAGTACTGCTCAAATTGTGAGGAAAATTATATCCTTGAAATTATTGGACAACTTTATTTCACTTATTAAATGTTTAACCATTTTTTTAAGAGTGTAATTCAATAATAAGATAAATGTATTGCATTTAGTATGTGAATATTTTGAGCCAAACCTTTCAAATCACAAAAAACATATTACTCCCTCCGTTTCAAAATATCTATCTTTTCATATGTATGCACACAAATTAAGAAAATCATTAAATATAGCTGAATTCTAAAAGGAAAAAAAATGAAAAAGACTAAGATACCCTTTTAATTAATTATCCTCCACTAATGTTTGAGAAAATTTATGAGCATAAAGGGCAAAAATGGAAAAAGAGTAATTAATGCTTTATTGGAAATCTAAAGTGACAGATAATATGGCACAAGAAAAACTTTTCAAATCGACAGATATTATGAAACGGAGGGAGTATTATTCAACAACATGCTAAGGTAACTACATACCATTGATCTTTGAAATATTTTGAGTTTGGCAAAATTCAATTTGAAATAAATTTCCCGATTGTATATATAAAGTTCATACTCATCTAGTTAAGTGGATGAAATAAGTTCATATTATAATATAGCCTAAATTAATCATAACTTGATTTCATTGTATTTTAGAAAAGTAATTTCAATATATATAATAAAGTTTGTATATATTGTTTCAACAATTTTCCTCACGATCTTTGATGTCGGATTGCAGGTTGTAATTGAACTGCAATATATCATAATAAAGAAAGACAATTGTAGCTTAAATTTGATTTAGATGCATCAATTCATTACAAGTTAATGGGGTTCACTTGGACATATTATTCAATTAATTACAAGATAAATCTATACTATTATAGTTGCCTTCCTAATAAATGGAAGGTGTCCTTTGTTTGCTATCCCAAAGTTGAGTCCCCTCTCACTTTTATTCATCCCAATATTACATTTTAAATTTATGTACAATTTTATTATTAATTGGTCAACCCAACCCCTTTCTTTAATAATTACGATTGTTGAATAGCACCTCCCAAATCATAGCCCCATAAATTTATTTAAATAATCCAAGTTGCAAATTATATTATAAACCCCAAAAAGGTCAAAAAAAAAAAAAAAAGGTTCACTTTCGTGGGGCAAATCAGTCTTTTACCATAATACAATTCCAGGTGTAGTACATAATAGTATTATATTATTCCTCGCCTCCTAGTACACAACTGAAGACCGTGACCCGCATGTATATATGTTAATTAAATTAAAAAAATTATTCTACTCACAGAATTCTTGGTATTTTAATAAAATTTAGTCAGTATATCTTATCAAGAGCGCATATGTGTTGGTGAGTAAATGCATAAAGAACATAAACAACCCAAGAAAACATTAAACAAAGCATTAAATTACACTTTCTTAAAGATTCCCTTCAGTATATGTTTCCAAATTTTTAATCTTTTTTCAAGGAAAAACATAAATGAAAATTGGAAGGGAAAGATGAAAAATTGGGTCCAGTTTTTTATCTTTTGATCTTCACATTTTGCATACTTTCCCTTAGCTTTTTTCTTTTTCAGAATTCCTTTTTTTCTTGCCTTTGTGGAAAAGAACAATACAATTAGCACTACCACCTTGTATACCTTTTTCCATTTCCCTACCCTTTTTTGGCTTGAACTTTTCTGGAGGTGGGGTCTCTGATTTATTGACTTTACTTCACTTCAGCATCTTCACCTCACTTGATTTTTGCTTCTTCATTTCACAGTCACAGGTACCTTTCTTCTTTTCGCCTTCTGTTATATAGATAGAAATAGTACTACTAATTTTTCTTGCAAAAATTACACTTAAACACACACACATAGTTTCACCTGATTTTGTGGAGTTTATTTCTTTTTACTGCTACCACAAAAAGGTGGGTTATATGTAATGTTGATACTTACATGTGGGTTGTTGTGCTGTTGTTATTTGTGGTTTCATTTCATTTTCTCTTGGGGCTTGAATCTTATCTTTTCTTAGGTACTTATAAAGTAATACCTTTTCATTTTCCACTGTTTTCTCAATGGATTTCTGATCTGGGTGCAGATTTGGGGCTTTTGCATTCTTGCTGCACAAGATTTGCAGTGTTTTGAAAAGAAAAATATTTTACAGAGATTGAAGGTGAAGGAGTAAAGAAATGGCCGGAGGTGGAGCTCCAGCAAAGGCAGATGAACCATCACCACACCCCCCAAAAGATCAGCTTCCCAATGTTTCCTACTGCATTACTAGCCCTCCTCCATGGCGTAAGTACCAAATCAATTTGTGATTCTTTCTTTACTGTTTAATAGTATGTTCGTTGGTATTTTATCAATTTTGTTAATGTTGCTTGACTATTTAGTAGTATTGTTGTTTATTTTAGATTTTAGTATAAAGTGGGTGTGATTCCTGTCAATTATTTTTTAGGTTATGATAGAAAGTGTTTAGCAGAATATTCGAGTGGAGCCTGTTGTTTTCAATATGTAAATTCTGTAGATGCATATCCTTGCTTGGCCAACTCTTATTTTTTCCTTCCCTTTTGTTGTTCTGCTTTTAACTTTGTAAATATTGTTCCATTTGCTTTACAATAGAATATTCTGTGATTGAATCTCAATGAACTTCCATTGAACTAAAACTTATATTTCTGTCTGTATTATTGCTTATAGATGGCAACTTTTTTATGATGTGAGATTTAATGTGCGATTTTCTGGCTCCCTGGATCTATAACTAAAGTTAATGTTGACAGTGACAACCTTTTTTCTCCAAGTTTGCTCTGTTTAGTGTTTGTTCATTTTTGGAGATTCTTGTTTATTTATCAATGTCTTAAGTCAGATTTTGAAATTATAAAAAAAAAAGTCAGATTTTGATTATTATTTTACTTAAATAAATTCTAGTGATATGATAGTAGGATACATACTTACAAACTGCACTAGTATATTGTCATGTTTACTTGGCTCTATTAGCTTTAGGATGCTTCGGAATTTATTCACTGTCTTAATTCCTCCAAATGAATACATGCATGATAAACGAGTCTGGACCTGAATTGTTTTGACGGAGTGACGTATTGGTTTTGCAGCTGAGGCAATCCTTCTTGGATTTCAACATTATCTGGTAATGCTTGGCACAACAGTCATCATACCAACTGCCCTGGTTCCTCAAATGGGCGGAGGAAATGTGAGGCACTAGAGTGCTCATATGCAATTTGACTTCTTTTATTAAATTATTATTTTTTCCTTTACATACGAATACTTGCTAACTTTTTCTTCAGGAGGAGAAGGCAAAAGTTATCCAGACGTTGCTCTTTGTTGCTGGGTTGAACACCCTATTGCAAACGTGGTTTGGAACTCGATTACCTGCTGTGATTGGAGGTTCATACACCTTTGTTGCACCCACAATTTCAATTATCCTCTCTGGAAGATGGAGCGATCCGGATCCTATATCGGTTTGTAACTTGACTCTATTGCCATAGATGGAGAGAATAATGCACAAAGTTGCATACATAAGTACTACTGCTTATTTTGGTGAACATTTATTCTAATATTAATATTTTATGTAAATTACAATGCAGAGGTTCCATAAGATTATGCGGGCCTCACAGGGCGCACTTATAATCGCCTCGACCATTCAAATAGTCCTAGGCTTCAGTGGTCTATGGCGTAATGTTACAAGGTTTAATATTGCACATCCTTTTGTTGTTTTAGACTATTAGACTATTTACTAGTCATTTTCTCATGATGTATCATATCTTTACCAGCGTTTAGTTATTACAAATCCAATATGTTTGACAATGCTCTAGGTTTCTGAGTCCAATTTCAGCTGTTCCTTTGGTTAGTCTTGTCGGTTTCGGGCTCTATGAGTTTGGTTTTCCTGGGGTATGTACATTTATAAATCTCACTTCTTTTTTTTTTTTTAAATATAAAAGTAAATTTATACTGGATTTGATTCCTTCTCTTGGTTGTTTAGGTAGCCAAATGTATTGAAATTGGGTTGCCGCAGCTCATCCTTTTGGTGGTCTTTTCTCAGGTAACGATTTGAATTGCAGCTTGACTTTGTACTTCAATTTGTGAAAACTGATTCCAATGCAGCTTGCGAAAGTTTTACATGTCATATGCCCCATGCAATCCTATAAGTATCATGGAGTGTTACAAACACTTATTATTGCAGTACTAGTCTGATTCTGATGAATTAATTTTGTGGTTTCTGCAGTATTTGGTCCACCTGATAAAACCCGGAAAGCATATCTTTGACCGGTTTGCAGTTATATTCTCCGTTATAATTGTGTGGATTTATGCTCATTTACTTACTGTGGGTGGAGCCTACAATGGAAAGCCACCAAAGACCCAGATAAGCTGCAGAACTGATCGATCTGGACTTATTAGTGCTGCCCCATGGTGAGTCGAGGATTCTGTTTTATAATAGTAATTTTTTTCCTAGCACATTTTTGTTTTCTATTCTGTTCATTTAACAATTCGCTTATAATATATTTGTTACTTATGTTCCGATTAAAATGACCATGAGTGATCTTTAAACGCAAATCTTGAATCAAGCCTATGCATTAATTATTTGTTACGGTGCAACTATTGTGCAGCACCAATTGATCTAAGTGCATTTGTATGGAAAATCAATATCAATAAAAAAAAAATGCATGTGAAATTTAGTCAATTGTTATTCTCTCGTAGCAAATATATTGATAATATGGGCTTGTGCATGCAGGATAAGAGTTCCATATCCCTTTCAATGGGGAGCACCTTCATTCGATGCAGGTGAAGCCTTTGCAATGATGATGGCCGCTTTCGTTGCTCTTATAGAGGTTTGTTTATATTCACCTCGTTTAGTAGTCTTAATGCATGTCTTCTGCATTTTTTTTCTTCTAAATATAAGGGATTGGAAAGCATAAATTAATGTTAAGATAATTTCAATATAAATGCAGTCGACTGGTGGCTTTATTGCCGTGTCAAGATATGCGAGTGCAACCCCGTTGCCACCATCTATTCTCAGCCGTGGTGTAGGCTGGCAGGTAAATACGGCAGCTCAAACACTTTTCTTCTTCTTAGTGAAACTAAGGCAACAAATGAATGTTTGAAGCTTATATTAGACACTCACACACACTAACAAGAGATTTTTTGACATGTGCCCCTATGCAGGGTGTTGGTATCTTGTTGTCTGGATTATTTGGAACTGGGAATGGCTCATCTGTATCTATGTAAGATAATCACAATTAGTTTCTGTATATGTATCTTTTTTTCACTATTCGGAATCAATTCTTGATCTAATTCCTTTTTTTGGCTCGTAAAGTGAGAATGCTGGACTATTAGCACTGACTCGTGTTGGCAGTCGAAGAGTGGTGCAGATATCTGCTGGATTCATGCTTTTCTTTTCCGTTCTTGGTAATAAACCGACATCTTTGATTCTTGTGAATAAACTTCAATTATTGTGAATATCCTTATGAACAAAAATCATTATCTCAGGGAAATTTGGAGCAGTTTTTGCTTCGATTCCAGCACCCATTGTCGCTGCTTTATACTGCCTCTTCTTTGCTTATGTTGGTATGTTTGTATGATCATATATAATCTTTATAGAGTGAAATGCAAAAATACCCCCTATGCTTTCCCTAATTATAAAAAACTTCCGTGTGTTATATATGTTACCAAACACCCCCCTTGTGCAATTTTTTATTAGCAAAAGAATCCCTTCCAAGCCGAAGTACATATTTTGCAGAAAAATGACAACTATACCCCGACAAAAAAATGCGAAAACATCCCTGTTCGCCTAAAAAATTGACAATAAACCCCCTGTTAACTTTGAAATTGGCAATAACCCCCCTATTCATTTATGAAGAAATTTAAAATGGGGTACAGGGTTTTTTTTGCTAATAAAAGTAACACGGGGGTTTTTGCCAATTAGACAAAGAACAGGGGGTAATTTTGCATTTAGCTCAATCTTTAGTATGATTTTTATGTGAACTCATTTTTCATCATAAAAATTGCAGGTTCCGTTGGATTAAGTTTCCTTCAGTTCTGCCAACTTAATAGTTTCCGCAACAAATTCATACTAGGCTTTTCCATTTTTCTGGGATTTTCTGTACCTCAATACTTCAATGAATACACTGCTATCCAAGGATATGGCCCGGTCCACACATCTGCTCGATGGGTATACACTATTCAATCTCACAAATAATTCTTTTGGTCGAATATTTGTTCATTTTTATTTTAAATTAATTTTAACCCTTTTTATGGCAGTTCAACGACATAGTCAACGTGCCCTTCTCATCAGAAGCTTTTGTGGCTGGTATATTGGCATACTTCTTGGACAACACTTTACACAAAAAGGATGGACAAATAAGGAAAGATAGAGGCAAGCATTGGTGGGACAAGTTTCGCACGTTTAAGAGTGACACGAGAAGTGAGGAATTCTATTCTCTTCCCTTCAACCTCAACAAATATTTCCCATCCGTGTGATTTTTGTGTCGTAAAGGAGAAGGGTTTTCCTCGAATATATCTTTGCTCATTTAGCAACTCTGAAAAACTAAAATATGTACCGAGTGATTATACCACTTTTCGTCGACATTTTGTTTAAGTGGTAATAGAAATATGAATAGCCTTAATTATCATTTGAAAGATGCCGTAGATGATTCATTAGTATGTGTTTTTGCTGTAAATTTACTTGTTATATAGTAGTATGAAGTAGCAATGTCGCAAGTTTTCTGCTTTAACTTGGTTTTTCACTCGTATGCAATTTTCAGTACTCTGACATTTTTTTCTTCTTCTGCTTTTTCTTTCAATGAAATGCTAAATTCAGTTATTCTAGGGTGCGACCCTGTTAGTTACGGCCTCACGTGCGGCTCGCATCATCGGCCGTTAGATCGGCTTAGATTCATCTGAGCCGTTGGATTGGTAACTAAGTCAAACTCCTTTAATTTCGGTTGACCTTTCATAAAAAACGGAATTGACTATTAAACCCTTTGACTTAGTTTGTCAAAAAAAAAAAGAAAAAACCGTCTGAAAATAGGAAAGACCGTTTTGCCCCCCATTAAATTTTATGTTTTAAGAAGACGTTTATACCCCCACTTAAAACCTACTTAATTAATTATTTCCTTCTCTTTCATAATCTTTCAAACCTAACTAATAATTTCCTTTTATTTCATAATCATTCAAACTTAATTGATTCTTTCTTATTATTACTTCTCCACCATTTTTACACCATCCATGCCTTCAATAACCTATGATTATGGTGTTAAATTAGTTATAACCTCACCACCATTTTTGCACCTTAAATGAATCCTCTCCAACATTGCTTCATAAATTTCGAATGGAAAAAATGAAATTTTCAATTACATGGGAATCTAAAAAATTAATATTTCAAATCAATAATTTTGATGTATATGCTTAATCCCCTTTTATTTATTTATTTCTATTCGATCGATTAAGTTCGAATGTCTTAGATAATTTTTTAAATATTAGGGCTCATGAGGATTGATTGATCATAACTATCACTATTAAACCAATTTGATGAGATATCAAATTCTTGAGTAATTAATACGGTGGAGTTTGAATTTTAGTAAACATGGACGTTTGGAATAATTTATCGTACAGTACAATAATTGGCAGTAGGTAAAAAAATCAATCGTCGTAGTTATTTTATGTTTATTTAGTTTGCTTAATTAAATAAATTTAATTTGAATCCGAATAAATCTCCTTGCTTTTATAACTTTTTAGATTGAAAAAAAATCCAAAATATTATTTGTTGAAATAATAGTTGTAAAAATTTAAATATATATCAAAGTGATACTATATATTATTTTCTGCCCAATATATTATACAATGAAGGAGAGAAATATTTGTTATTTACCACAGTATTTCAAATTAACACTATTAATATGAAAAATATCATGTTACATAGTAATAGATAGGATTTACCATACAAGGCTGATAAATAAAATGTTTTTTGTATAGTCTAACTGTTTAATACAGTTTAAAATTAACTGTGTGATATATATTATGTAATTTGAACAAAATTCTACATAGGTTATTTTTATTTTGTTCTATTGTTTACAATATTTTTTCTTACATTAAAATTTCATTATCAAAATGGGTGGTGTGGGCCGTTTTATTGGGCCATTTTGTTACTGCCGTTATTTTCGGCCATTTTGTTCTTCTCCCACCTTTTTTTAAAATGCTTTGGAGCCCATAACCATATATCACATATTCTTATACTCCAATCTTTAATCTATTGAGTCAACTATGTTTGTAATATTGCGGCCCACAATGTAATCGAATATTTTTGTGCTATAATGCTTTGGGCCTTGGATAAGTTTCATATTTTGTAGGATATGAAAATATGTGGTTTGGTCCAAAAAAGAAAATAAAAAAATATGTGGTTTGGTCCAATTTGGCTGAAAAAATCCTAAATTTGCTTGATTTTAATGAATTATTGGGTATAAAATTGTGAACATGAATACCTAAGTCGATAATTTCAAAAAAAATATGAGTCTGTCGTTATTTCGAATAAATTGTCTATTAGATGGTTATGTAACATCAAGTCCTCCGTAATTTGAAGATATGTTGATAATTTCAAAAAATATATGAGTCGGTCGTTATTTCGAAGAAATTGTCTATTAGATGGTTATGTGACACCAAGTCCTCCGTAATTTGAAGATATCTTGATAATTTCAAAAAAAATATGAGTCTGACGTTATTTCGAATAAATTGTCTATTAGATGGTTATGTAACATCAAGTCCTCCGTAATTTGAAGATATGTTGATAATTTCAAAAAATATATGAGTCGGTCGTTATTTCGAAGAAATTGTCTATTAGATGGTTATGTGACACCAAGTCCTCCGTAATTTTAAGATATCTTGATAATTTCAAAAAAAATATGAGTCGGTCGTTATTTCGAAGAAATTGTCTATTAGATGGTTATGTAACACTAAGTCCTCCGTAATTTGAAGATATGTCGAAAATTTCAAAAAATATATGAGTCGGTCGTTATTTCGAAGAAATTGTCTATTAGATGGTTATGTAACACCAAGTCCTCCGTAATTTGAAGATATCTCGATAATTTAAAAAAAAAAAAAAATTGAGTCGGTTGTTATTTCGAAGAAATTTGTAGGATATCAAAATATGTGGTTTGGTCCAACAAAGAAAATAAAAAAATGAAGAACTAATGGCACTTAATGTATGATTCCATTCAAAAATCAGATTTGGATTAGGACATTTTGTTCTTGTAGATAATTTCATTTTGATTTGAGTTTTTAATATAATGAAAAAGAAGAAAGTAGTAGACAATAAATCCTTCAATTTCTTTGAATCTACCTACATAAAAATTCTTCCAAATCTCTAAGGAGAATATAACAAATACTATTATATGGACCAATTATATTTACATCCCAATAAAAAATATGAGTCGGTCGTTATTTCGAAGAAATATGTTTTTTTAATATATATGACTTTTAAATAAGTGAATATATTTATACTTATTATTTTTGCATAAATCACTGCACATTGTCTATAAATCAGAAATAGACTTAGTTCGTCTTCATAATTAAAGTACTTGATGTCTATAGTCTAATACATAACATAATACATTAGCTATTTACATACTAATTTCTAATAAACTATGCCAAAATACATTATTTGGCTTATCCTAGACATCAAATTCTGGAAAATATTGATGCCCAATATACTACTAGTACAGTCCTACTACCATTTACAAAACAAAATGCACTACTACTACTACTATTTACACAACAAAATGTAGTTTGATGAAAATATGAAAACATCCAAATAAGACAGTTTTAAAAACCAATATCCAACTTCAAACAATTTCAATTTTCCTCATCACTTGAGGAAATCACTATAACTTCTCTTTCTTCATTTTCCACGGGCATATCCTCTTCAGTCTGGACAGCCGGAGGTGGTTGTGGTGGTTGGGATTCACCATATATAGCTTCCAACTCCCACCAATACCTTTCTCCATTCTCTCGGAAATATTTTGGCACAATCCAGTATATTGGATCCTGTAACATTATATCATAAATTAGGATTAATTAATCCACTTAAGGTAATTAGATACTGTATTTGGAGATGATTATCGTATAGACATTTTACCTGCCGAAGCAATTTCCAGACATCCTCATAATCAACTTCAAGTTTATTTTCCACGGGGTTCCACCGAACCCGTTTGCACTGAAGAGCCAGCTGCCACAAGTAATAGCGAAGATATAGCCTGTCGTATTCCCTTTTCAATAGTTCAAAAGTGTAGTTCTTTCCAGTATGTTCTTGTAGCCTTGATGCAATTTGCCGGAAAACATTTGTATTGTGCCATTTGTAATGCATCCTTCCAGAAGTTGTCTCATCCACTAACATTCCTAGAAAAAGTTCTAATTCTGGGGTTGTGAAAGATTCAACTGCCATGATTCTGCATATTCAACAATATAAAAGTGTTAGGTTTTTGTTTGAGCAATTTTTAAATTCCTGAAATTCAGTACCAAATTACACAATTAGAATAAAAAAAAATGGCCTAAAGTTATTGCAATTGAAACGATAATATTAGTTGAACTCACAACATTAAGTCATAAACAAAATCAAACTAACATATAATACAATTCTTTAACTAGTCTGAAATGGTGTTTTAAAATACATATAAACCCAAAAACCAAAAATCTTGCTAAAGTTCAATATACTAAATCCCAAAGAAGCAATTAGCACAAAAAAAACATTGTTTAGGTATTTGACATACTTATAAATCAAGTATGTAAATTCCAATACTCTCAACAGAAAGCAAATTATATTTCACAAAAACAACTCCCACCAATAGTAGAAGAAAATCTACCTAAAACCTCAAACATACACATATATTCTAATATCATTTTCATATTGATAATTGACAAAAAACACCCTGTTAACTTTAATAATTGACAAAGAACACCCTGCTAACTTTAAAATTTGACAAAACACACCCTGTTTCCTTTCAAAATTGACAATCACACCCTGTTAACTTTAATAATGGACAAAACACACCCTGCTAACTTTAAAACTTTACAAAACACACCCTGTTTCCTTTAACAATTGACAATCACACCCTGTTAACTTTAATAATTGACAAAAAACACCCTTCTAACTTTGACTGTTGACAAAAGACACCCTGTTACCTTTAAAAATTCACAATAACCCCCTGTTAACTTTAATAATTTACAAAAAACACCCTGTTAACTCATTAATGTAAGAAGATTATTGTCTACCTAACTCATGCTTGCAACATTGAAGAAAAGAAGAACAAAAAGGACTTCATTTTCAATAGAGTAAACAACTTCATTTACATTTACTAAATAGAGTAAACAACTTGCTCAACTTCATTTCAATAGAGTAAACAACTTCATCAAACTCATTACTAAACCAGGCCACCCTCAAATTAACTCCAACAAATATGCAAAAAGCTAACAAAACACACTCTCATTTTCAATAGAGTAAACAACTTCATTTACATTTACATAAAGAATTTATATATAATCAGTTAAAAATCAGACCTAAAACCAAAAACAACAAACAATGCATGGAATCTAAAATTAGGGCTATCTTCTCTATGACAAATCAATTAACCCGAACTCAAGTCCCATAAACCGAAACAATATTTCAAAATATCATAGTTTTGATAAAAAAAAACCAACAAATCAAGACAAATCCAAACTAAAATCAAGAACCCGAACTAAAATCAACAATATATTTCAAGAATGTATATAATTTACACAAAAACCACAAATCTTGACACAAAAACCACAAATCTTCGCACAATTTATTAGAGCATTCCTTCGAGACCACAAAATTTACAAATCAAGAAATTCCATAAACCGAAGCAGTTAAAAAAAGGAAAACCATGACATAGAAACAAACCTTTAGAAGCCGGTGCAAGTGAGGAAGATGAATCCACAAATAGAGTGAACTTCGTGCTACTGGTGGGACTCGTTGTTTGAGAACAGAGAGATGGAGTAAATTGAGAGAGGGAGGCCGTAGATATTTCTCGAAACTTTGGAGTGATTTTTAATTTTGGGCAAAAAATCAGTCTGTGCATGAGACGTGTAGGAGACGTGCTTGAGTGGGAAAAATGATTATTCCCTCTGTAATTTGATTTGTGATCGCATGGATTTAGCAAGGATTTGTTATTTTTTGGGTAACCAATTTATTTTAGTGATAGATTCACATGATATTTGGTAATATTTATAAATTTGGAAATTTTGTACAAGACAATGATTGATTTCCTGATTTTTGGTAATAATTAAGTGTTTATTAATTGATGTTGGTAAGACAATTAAATTTATTATGAAAGGAATTGATCACATTTGAATTTTAGTTAAAAATATGCTTTTACGCTTTATTGTTTTAATAATTTACATTAACATATTATTGTAGTCATTTTATTAAGTGTTTATTAATAACATATTATGGTAGTAATAATTAAGTGTTGATTTTTATGTAATTATTAAAACAGAAAAGTGTTTATTAATTGTTGTTGGTAAGGCAATTAAATTTATTATGAAAGGAATTGATCACATTTGAATTTTAGTTAAAAATATTTTTTAGTTAAAAATATGCTTTTACGCTTTATTGTTTTAATAATTTACAATAACATATTATTGTAGTCATTTTATTTATTATTTGTTCTTTTTAGTTAGTGTGTTTAATTAAAAAAATAATTTGAAGCCAAATAATTCTGAAAAGGTTTTTGCATTTTACCCATAGATCAAAATTTCCATTTTTTCCGTAGAACCGTTTTTGAATCAAGCGAAACGAAAGTCGAAAACAAAATGTAATTCCGAAACTATTTGTTTGGCTTAAACTCTATTAATTTTCTAAATTTAGTAACCTTCTTTACAATTTTTCCTTAGTGTTTCTTTCCGAAACATTTTCGAAAAGTCTTGAAAAGTTTCTAATATTTGGCTGATCGAAACATACACTCAAAACGAAATTTTAGTCCATGATTTTACCCCCGTTAATTATATTGTATATTTGCATATCACACCCAAAAGGATTCCATTCTTGCACATTACCCCCGTTAAATGAGGAAAACAACAATTTACCCCAGGTGATGTGAAAAAGTGCTATTTAACCCATGTGAATGTTCCCTAAGGTCATTGTTCCGATAGGCAAATCGCAATACACATTGATGGTTGGGATCAACTTATCGCCATACATCGATAGTTGTCTAGTTTAAATTCAATTAAATTTGATTTTTTCCTTTTTGTGGAGAAGTGAATAAATTTCTCCATTTTGGCCAAGTGGTATAAATATTTTTCTCTACTGATGATTAATTTTGTTTTTCTCCATTTTGGCCAAGTAGAAGATATGATAATTTTTGTTTTATGAAAATTTGATTAACATAAACTTATGCATTGATATATTTACTTCTTCACCTTCAAGTTCATTTAGCTTTTCCATTTTAGAGTGTTCATTACTTGACATTTCACATTTGAAAAAGTGCAATTTACCCCATGTGAACAATCCAGAAAAATGTATTATATTTTGTATATGGATAAATTAACAAAAACAAATGTTGGGTGCACTGGTTAAGTAATAGGTTGAAGTAGGAGGTGTCTGGGGTTCGAATCCTCCTTGCAACAGAACCATGATTTTTTTCCACTTTGTGGAGAAGTGAATAACTTTCTCCATTTTGGCCAAGTTCAATATATATTTTGGCGGGAGAAGTTTTAAATTTTGATTTTCTACAAAATAAAACGTACCTCTAAATAAAAAAAATATATACTTATAAATTTATAATACTTAATTTTTAACTTAATAATTATCTTATTTTCGAGAAGCCTCAAATTTAGGTATTAAATGAATTCAACATGTTTATATTGAAATAGTGTGATGTAAACATAAAGATTGAAAATATTAGGGATTTTTGCACGTCACCCCCCAGAAAAGTTCCATTTTCGCACTTTCCCCCTTATAATTGAAAAAACATGACAGTGCCCCCTATAAGTTGATAATCTTTATGTGCAATGTGCCCCCTGGTCATTTTTAAGTATTTTTTCAAAGGTTAAAAACGTCACTCAGGGTGTTTTCTGCAATAACAAACAACTTTAAGGGGATTAAGTGCACAAAATTTTAAAATATCCAAATGTGACTTGCAATTTTAAAAAATAAAAAATATTTAGTTATATTTTTATACGAAAATTCAAATTTAAAAAAATGAAATTTTCATTAGTCCTAATTATTTATTTGTTTTTGTTACAAATAAATCATCTCTATTTTAAAAATGTTTTAATCAAATCAAAGAAGTTTGAAAGTAAAACAATTAAAATAAAAAATATGTTATAAGACTAAAATTAGATTACGATGTGATTTATCAAGGTAAAGAATTCTATGAAAATTTGCTTTGAAATGTTAATATTTTAATAATTTAAATTAATAATATTTTGTGCACTTAGCCCCCCAAAAGATTAAAATTATTGCACTAAACCCCAAAATTTACATTTCTGCCCTTTGAAATCCAACAAATTATTGACCAGGGGGTAAAGTGCACTCACTTAACAACTTCTAGGGGGTACTGTCATGTTTTTTCAATTATAGGGGGAAAAGTGCGAAAATAAAACTTTTTTGGGGGGTGACGTGCAAAAATCCCAAAATATTATTAGTTTGTTCACTATAAAACGAGTAAAAATAAAGCATCTTGATCATTGTCTTCTACTAAAATAATGATCTCAGGCCATTTTTCTTCTCCTATTGCAATTACCCCCTCCTCGAAGTTATAACCCTATAGAATGTCTTAGATTTATCACATATAGTACTTTAGAATAAAATAGAATTGCTAGAACAAAAGAAACATTTCATATAACATGCTCCATTCTCTAACATTTGAACTGCCATATAATCTGGAAATTGATTATGAAAGTGGAAAGGCAATTTGTATGCTTTTACACATATATATAATGTTGTTTTTGCCAACTAAACAACAAATGACTATTATAATATCAACACAAAAATGATAGATAAGTAGTAAGAAAGTTTGACATCCATTGAATTGAAAATTGATGTCAATAGTACAAATATAAAAAAAACATAAGTACCATACCTAATAATTTAAACTAAAACTAATACTAATATTAACATCTACTTCTAGTACTACTACCTAAAGCTTAAATAAAAAAGAGTATTTATCCATCATGTCCCAAATCTCATTAAAATTCAAATACAACACCAAACCAAATAAAAACAGTCCATTCGTCACATCATTCCCCGATTCTTCCACTCCTCTACCCCCTTTTCGACCATTCTTCAATATCCCGTACTACGGGAGGATCACAAAATTCTATTGGTGGCAATTGGTTTGGCAACACACTTAGCTCATCCACCGGAAGCTTGGACGCATATATAACACTCAGTTCCCACCAGTATTTCTCGCCTTCGTTTCTATACATCCTTGCCCAATCTCTATGCTTCTTGCTCTTAACCCAAAATAGAACTAAAATCAGTACAAATAATTTACATAATAGACTAATACTTTACATAAAATTCAAAAATTATACCTGTACAAGAACTGCCCAAGTCTCTTCATTGCTTTCAAGCACGTTCAAGTTTTGATTCCACCGCACACTTCGACATTTCATTGCCTTCAATATGTTTATAATATTGACTTGAAATATTGTGATGTAAACCTAAAGATTAAAAAAACTATAGTTTGTTCACTACATTAAAAAAAATAAAGCATCTTCATCGTTATCTTCTACTAAAATAATGATCTGAGGCCATTGTTCTTCTCCTATGGGTTCTTCTTCACCTCCAGGCATGATGTCCTCAATGGGAGCTTGATCCACGGCAGCATCGCCCCCAACTATTGGAGGTTGTTCATCAGGTAAAACCGCAAGATCATCAATCGGAAGCTTCGAAGCAAAGATCACACTAAACTCCCACCAATACCTTTCACCTTCTCTCCTGTACCTCCTTGCCCATAAATGTTCCTTAATTAACAACAAAAAAGGGCGCATTAGCATTGTTGTATATTATGCACTAAATTGTTTTTCCGTTACGAGATTAGGGCAAATATCATCATCCATCTCTTACCTTTACAAGCTTATCCCAAGTATCATCATCCGTCTCCAGTACATTGGCAGTATGATTCCATCTCACATAACAGCATTGTTTTGCCTGCTCCCAAAGGTAGTATCGAGTGTGCAAATCACCAAAAATCTTGAACAACTCCTTATAAGTCATCATTTTTCCTGTTCTGGCTTCTATTATTGGAATTATCCTATTAATGCTCTCCTCATTACTGCCATTCCAATGAATGTTCCCTTGGAACGCCTCTTCCAATAACAAGTTAATGAAAATTTCTTCGTCGTACTCTCTCCAAATTCGCGCCATATTACTATATAATAACAAGAAAAGTGCACTTGTAAATGTTTTTTAATTAATTTCTAACCCCTAAAGAAATTTGAAAATTTACATTCAAATGTTTAATAAAACAAAGACAAAACCAACAACAAAGACAAAACTAACAAATCTTCATCAATCATGTAATAAACACTAAATAAGCATGAATAATCAATGTTCCTATAACAAATTGTGCATAATCATAAGATGAGAATTCCAGATATAACTTGGAAGCAAATATTTCATAAAAGAAGAATAATTATATTATTAAATAAAATTTAAACACATACTGACCTGTGGTTCTTTTTCTCGATCGGATTAACTATAGAATTGATTTTTGTAAATTCCGTAACCTTGCTAGTGTGGGATGTATAGTTTTGGCTTGTGGACTAAAATTCTCATTTGATTTGCATGATTGCTTCTTTTCCAGTTTTTTGATACATGAGATTAGAGACAAAATTTTGATATATATGAATAACCGTGTGATTTGGGAATGTGTAACCTCCACTAATTTTAAAAATTAATAGGGTTGTTTATTTCCTTGTTTTTTAATTAATTTTGCTTTTGCTTTTTGTAGATCCATTTCCTTTTCAAAATTCATAACTATCTATATTTAATTTTCAAATTATATTTGAAATTAAAAATTCTGCCATTCTCATATTTAAATAATTCCCAAATTTAAATTATTTCTATGATTGGTTAGTTATTAAAGATATGGCCTGATTTGCGTTTGCAAATCCCTAACTTGAAGGAGGAAGTTACCTAAACTAACACAAACACTTAATTAGGAAAAATCGTTTTATAAAAATATCAAGAAATAAAAAATATCAAATAAACTCCGAAATTAGGGATAATTATGACCCGCTTATTCCCATCCAGAGACAGGTAAAAGAACAATTCATTAAACTGATTCGAAGAACATCTTTTTGGTACTTATTTTATACGTCAATTTGATTTTTAATTTTTTTCAGTTCAAATATTTTGATACAATATTTCAATTTGGAGCTTTTCTATGTTTTGATTTCTTTGATTCAATAGTGTATAATGTCAATTGTTACGTGATTATTTCTTTGTACATGTCAATTTCTCACTTGATTATATATTTTTATATCTTAGTCTAGACATTAATTTTGCATATTTTCGATCTCGGAACTAAGTTGGAAAATTAAAACCTAATCTTAATTTTCAATTATTCATTGTTGTGATGTTTTGTAGTTAGGATCATGTCTGGAGAATTATTTACTCAAGATGACGTAGAATTATTTTTTGGGATGTTGATTGATGAGACGATGGCTGGCAAGATCGATTATGTTTGGGATAACACCATTATCCTTAAGCAAATAGCTACCCGATTAGAACAAAAGACCGGCAAGAACTACAACCTCGAAATAGTGGAAGAAAAATATAATAGGTTGTATGATCGATATAGTATGTGGCAATCAGCACTGCATTGCCATTACGTGAGGTGGCACCCTGTGGATAACAAATTGTTAGCCAGTGACGAAGTCTGGGAGATGCTTCTTAAGGTAACAAAATTTTGTGGGTTACTAATTCGCTGGTGTATTATATATATATATATATATTTTTTGTATCAAGAAATTTACATTTTGGTGATTACTGTTGTGCTACAGACTATGCCACATTGTTCCTGGGCAAAAAGGTACCGTCAGAACGGTGAAAAGTACTGGCGGGAGCTAGACATAATTTATTCCGGGTTTTACCCACTATATCCAAGAAAAAATATATTGGAGCAGGCTACAACAGAAGAAGTCGTGAGTGACAAGGGTCCAGAAGAATATATAGAGTAACTAGTACTTTAAAAATTGATTCTATTTTTATAATCGTGTTCAAACGGTTTTATTTGGGTTTGGTAGTTAGCAGTTTACACTATTCTCATTATTCCATTATTTTCCATGAATTATGTACGATTATTTGTGAAAATCTAATTATGATGTCAGCACTACTTATAATTGAATTTTGCATGTTTGTTTGTCAAAAATATTTTCTATAATAAAATTCCTCTTGTATTTTAAATTTTGTGTCATTCAAAATGGCACTAACTAATAGAGTAACCAAAAAACAAATATTCTTAAAATTTTCAACGCCATTAATATAGTCAAAAGTATTTAATCTTGCTATTTTTAAACTGAAATCTAATTTGATATTAAAAAATATTTAAAACCAAGGATAATCATAGTATTTTAAAATATCACTGTAATTACCTCTATAGTAAAATAAAATTAGTCCGGAATAGGCGAGTTAATTTTTGGAACTAACTCGTTGAATTAATAGATATATTCTACGTCATATTAATATTAACATTAATATATCAAATATACCTAACGGAAATGATATTTATATTAATAAACTGCTTTGGTGTTTCGTAAAAATTAAGTACCTTGGCCAAGTGGACTAGATGGTGTAAATTTTTGAGGGACTCAATTTCAAAACCTAGCTGGAACATGCACTTTCCTTCATTAGTTACTCTATATTGTTTTTTGGATGATCATTTTATGATAAATTATTAATAGCTTGCAATAATACAATTAAAAATTAAGATATTTTATAAACAATCAAGATTCACTATGCTTCACAAAAAGAATATGTTGCTAGCATAAGAATTAAACATAGAAAATATCGAACAATTAATACATTCTTCAAGTTTGATTTAATATTTTTAAAGAATATGCATGACAGCCAGCAATGAAATGACATAATGCACCCTGAAAAGTAGGTCAATCAAATCAAGGCTCTTGACTAAAATTGCTAGAAAAGGAGAACCGAGAGTCGTAGCATCACTAACCCCTCCGTTAATCGTTAGTTGAGGAAATATGTTGATTTTGAACAAAAATTGCTAGAAAAGGAGAACCGAGAGTCATAGTATCACTAACCCCTCCGT
Source organism: Penstemon newberryi var. newberryi (assembly GCA_030819805.1). Classification (NCBI taxonomy): domain Eukaryota; kingdom Viridiplantae; phylum Streptophyta; class Magnoliopsida; order Lamiales; family Plantaginaceae; genus Penstemon; species Penstemon newberryi. Next base: position 4,764,029 of record JAUALY010000008.1, read on the forward strand.
GAATCGTTAGTTGGTGAAATTTGTTGATTTTGTTCTAAAATTGCAAGAAAAGGAGAACCGAGAGTCATAGTATCACTAACCCCTTCGTGAATCGTTAGTTGGTGAAATTTGTTGATTTTGTTCTAAAATTGCTCGAAAAGGAGAACCGAGAGTCATAGTATCACTAACCCCTTCGTGAATCGTTAGTTGGTGAAATTTGTTGATTTTGTTCTAAAATTGCTCGAAAAGGAGAACCGAGACTTAATTATTATTAGCAAAAAATTACCCTCTCAAGTCATATAACAATTATACCCCCACAAAATGACACAAAAGCACTCTTTTGAACTAAAAAAATTGTAAATAACCCACTGTTAACTTTAATAATTGACAAAAACACCCTACTAACTTTAAAAATTGACAAAAAACACCCTGCTAACTTTAAAAATTGGCAAAAAAACACCCTGCTAACTTTAAAAACGTACCTATAAACATACCCTGTTTCCTTTAAAAATTGACAATAACACCCTGTTAACTTTAATAATTGGCAAAAAACACCCTGTTAACTTTAATAATTGTGAAAAGACACCCTGCTAACTGTAAAAACGTTATTATTCATACAATTTTTTATCAACAACGAAAACATAATTCATAATCAACCAAAATATTAATCAAAATAATATGTTCCAACAAAATATAGCATTACAACATCCAAAAATCAATAAAAGTTCCAACAAAACAGTACATTATTCAGTTCTACTTATTAGATTGCAATCTTCGACTAAATCTCACTGCACGCATCTTTTTACATGTCTTCTTGTAGTGCCCTTTCACTCCACAAATTGTGCAAGCCTTTTTCAAAGGTTGACTTGCCACTGTATCCTCCTGTTGTGGTGATTGCTGTTGTGTTGCTGGTTCTGGAGTTGATGCTCGGGGTTTTGGCACTTTCAAACCTCTCCCTCCCTCAACAGAAGTAGATTGCAATCTTTGACTGAATCGAACTACAGTTACCCTTGGACATGTCTTCCTATAGTGTCCTTGCACTCCACACATTGTGCAAGCCTTTTTGAAGGGTTGACTTGCCAATGCATCCACCTCTTCTCCTCGTTGTTGTGGTGCTGGTTCTGGAGTTGAAGCTCTGGGTTCTGGCAATTGCAATCCTATCCCTCTCTCATCAGGTGCATTTCTCTTCTTACATGTCTTCTCAAAATGGCCTTTCACTCCACACAGTTTGCATGTCCTTTTTTTACCTATATCTTGGACTGAACTTGGAATTTGAAGTTGTTCTTCACTCCCTCTCTCATCACGTGCTTTTCTCTTATTACATGTCTTCTCAAAATGACCTCTCAATCCACACTGTTTGCATGTCCTTTGTACTTTGTTGGGCTGAATTACATATATGCAAACAACCACTCCTCCGGTCCAGTCAATTAATTGAACCAACTCAGTCTCATATTCACACAATCTAAACTTACGGTATCCATCAATCCTATAATAATTTTTCTTACCACAAATGCCAATCTGATCACAAATGTAATCAAGGTTTGCGATTGATATTTGCCTATAGTTGAAATAGTCTACGCACCTAAAACTACCCCCCTCATACTCAGGTTTAGGTTCATGTCTTAAACTACCACCATAATAAAACTTTAAGGTACGGTGTAGTTTATCTGCAAATAAAAAAATATACATTAATTAACTACAAAGCCAACTCCCTGTTAACAGCCAAACTGGCTTGTGCTCTATGATGACTATATTACATTTACATCATTACATATATTGTAAAATTTATTCTGGGTGAGGGATTTAAATTATTTTAATGTTTGATGTCAGGAGTATTATGGGGGGTGTATCAATCATTTTATTAAATTGTGAAATTTATTCAAAGATTGCAATTTTACTGTCATGTATCAGGATTTTTATGAGAATTAACTATAACTACTCTTTTTGGTGACTTTCAATTTATATTCTTGTTTAATTTCCCTACACATGAAGGTCACGAACTTGTTCTGTTTGCATTTAATATAGTTGTAAGATAATGAGGTCCTGTTTATAAGTCAATTGGAAAATAGACCTGTTAGATAGTAACGCAAGCATAGGAACTGAAGGAGTCCAACTTATGTGGATATGAAAATATGGTAAAAGAGACTTCTAGTTTTAAAACAGTATTACACAATCTGTTTGGTCTTAAGCTTATAGCATCGTAAACTTGATATTTTAATCACAGGTTCTAGTTCCAGTTTTAGCAATATGATTTTGGTTATCATGTAAAACCTCTAGTTAAACCATGTATACTCACTCTTAGTAATTTTGCTGAATGTACTACTTATTCACAATAGTTCTCACTTCTTCCCATATACATGGTATATCAGTTTATTCATTTTCATCACGTTTGTATCTCCTAAACAATAACATCTTCAACGTATGAATGTCTAAACAAACAAACAGTGGGGCAAACTCAAATACATGTAACAAAAGATTACCTCGTGAACAAAATAACAGAAATTTTCTCAATCTGAACCAAAAACCGTACCTCTATATTCAGGTGGGGGTATGTTGTTGAATTCAACTTTACGTAGCAACCCAAAATCGGCACGAATCTTCCATTTAACCCCTTTATCAGCCATTAGTGGAAGAAATTTTGAAGAAAATACACAAGTAAGGTGGGTGGTTGTGTCGCGGCTTTTGAAGAGAAATAATGGAATTAGGGCTTTTCAATTTGGGAGAGAAAGCATAATAGAATATGAATGTCTACATTGCAATTACCCCCCTGACCAAATTTCACACGTTTATTCCCCCACGTATTATATTTTTCATATTAATTGTTAATTTATTTTTGAATAATAATAATAATATAATTCATATTAATTGTTAATTTTTATTATGGTCAAAATTGCTCGAAAAGGAGAACCGATATATATATTATCACTAACCCCTCCGTGATTGGTTACTTAGCCATTTATTCTGAAATTGGTCTAAAATTGCTCGAAAAGGAGAACCGAGAGATATAGTATCACTAACCCCTCCGTGATTGGTTAATTAGCCATTTATTCTGAAATTGGTCTAAAATTGCTCGAAAAGGAGAACCGAGAGATATAGTATCACTAACCCCTCCGTGATTCGTTAATTAGCCATTTATTTTGAAATTGGTCTAAAATTGCTCGAAAAGGAGAACCGAGAGATATAGTATCACTAACCCCTCCGTGATTGGTTAATTAGCCATTTATTCTGAAATTGGTCTAAAATTGCTCGAAAAGGAGAACCGAGAGATATAGTATCACTAACCCCTCCGTGATTGGTTAATTAGCCATTTATTCTGAAATTGGTCTAAAATTGCTCGAAAAGGAGAACCGAGAGATATAGTATCACTAACCCCTCCGTGATTGGTTAATTAGCCATTTATTCTGAAATTGGTCTAAAATTGCTCGAAAAGGAGAACCGAGAGATATAGTATCACTAACCCCTCCGTGATTGGTTAATTAGCCATTTATTCTGAAATTGGTCTAAAATTGCTCGAAAAGGAGAACCGAGAGATATAGTATCAGTAACCCCTCCGTGATTCGTTAATTAGCCATTTATTCTGAAATTGGTCTAAAATTGCTCGAAAAGGAGAACCGAGAGATATAGTATCACTAACCCCTCCGTGATTCGTTAATTAGCCATTTATTTTGAAATTGGTCTAAAATTGCTCGAAAAGGAGAAGATGGTGTAACATTTTTGGTGGACTAAATTTCGAAACCTAGCTGGAACATGCACGTTCCTTCATTATTTACTCTATAATGTTTTTATGTGTTTGCTAACATATCTTGTTCTTTTAATATTTTTTATAGTAATTAGATGATCATATTTGTTATTTATTATAATTTGTGTAATTTAAATTCCATGATAAATTGCTCATGAAGAATATGAAGGAGAATTACCTAACAATTACTTGTTGATTTTATGTATTTAGGCTAGCGTTAATACAGTTCGTTCGATTATAAAAAACAAATTTAGGCTAGATATGTATAAATCCAATCAACTAACATATTTTCGGAAACAAATTAATTAAGGTAGTTAGTGGAAGTATTGCTAATTGAATATAGATTCCAGTTTAATTAAAGTAATTATGTAGATATATCATAGGAAAATACCGTACGCCTTCTGGTTAGATAATTAAGCAAATCACCGATTATATGGCAAGATTTGAATTTTACAACTATATTAATTTTAAAAGGCAGTAAAATCTTACACTAAAAGGACTCTCAAATTAATGGAACTCTTAAATTATCGTGGCTCTTTATTATAAAATAAATCCATGCCAATATTGATCTACTTGTTTGGAGTTCTGGAACACATAAAAAAAAATCATTAACGAGAATTAAGGTATGGATGAACATCTTCTAATATTTTTCCGTCATTGTTGCGTTGATTAACATAATTAAATTTTTTTGTGTTATCTCATGTTTTTTAAATTAATATTTATGTTCTGATTTTGTTTTTTAATTATAATTTATGATATGATTTGTTTTTAATGTTATTATTTACATTATGATTTGCTTTATATTTTAACACAATTAAATATTTTCAATTAAATTTAGTATCATGGCTGCCGTATTTTGGGTTCAAGATGACCTCCAACTTTTCTTGGCGATGTTGATTGACGAAACTAGGGCTGGCACGATACATTATACCTGGAGAAACACAACGGTTTTTGGGCAAATTGCTGAAAGACTACAACAGCAAACCGGCAAGAATTACACATCCGATATGGTTAATAAAGAATTTCACAGGCTGCATACTCGCTATTACTCGTGGCAGGAGGCACTGCGATGCCGGTTTGTGAGGTTGTTCCCGGAAGAGAACAGATTGCTAGCCAGTGACGAAGTATGGGAAATGCTTCTTAAGGTAACAAAATTTAATGTGTTAACTCATTTCATAATCTTCTATTTTAATGTGTTGTTTACTTTAAGCTTATCTAGTCCGAAATTAAGTATTTATTTTATTTTTATGCTACAGGATATTCAGTACAAATGGTGGGCGAAGAGGTACCGATATCATGGTGAAATGTACTGGCGGGAACTAGACCTCATTTTTAAGGCAGTCCACCCACCTCAACCAAGAAATGCTGTTTTGGAGCAGGTTCCAGCAGACGAAGCCATGGGTCAAGAAGAACATGAGGAGGATGAAGAAGAAAATGAGGAGCCGGAGGTGACATCGATTGGAGGAGAAGGGTATCCTTGTAGTGGGCTAAGTGATGAGGAACTTTAAATGAATATAATAATTAATATTATTAGGTATTATTATTGGCACAAGTTTATTTAGTTATTCAATAAGGTATCTTAATTTTCTGTCAAACTATAGCAGTTATATGTCTTTGGCCGGTTGGATAAGGTGTTCATCTTTGTCATGGGATCAGGGTTCGATTCCCCTTAGCACACTTTAAGTTTTAGTCTTTCTTTCTTATTCATAATATTCAAGCCTTATTTTTTAATGTTTAAAGCTTTTCATCCCACATGGAAGTAACAAGGCGATTTGACATACTTTATATGTACTCAAACAATTGTAGTGTTCTGAGATGTTTGCTTGTTTAACGTAATTTAACATAGATTATGTTAAACAAGCAAACGTCACCTTTTGTGCATTATATTATTTTAAAATTTTTATTTATTTATTTATTTAAATATTTCTATTTATATTTTATCATTTAACCACCACTATTTCACAAGGCTATTTGATTTCACTAAAATAAACATTCTTTGAATTTTACGTAACTATCTAAAAGATAATTTTACATAGCTATTTTTGAATTTTACTAATTATATAAATATCACCAAATTACACGAAGTTGCCTATCTTATTTTCCTTAAAAAATTATCCAAACACTTTCCATATTCACGCAATATAAACTTTCTAAATCAATCAAAATAAATAATTCTATCTAGAAAACTTGAAGAGAAACCACCTCACATAAATCTATCTAAACACAATAAAATAATTATATTTTAAGACCTTTGGCAAAAATTCTCTAACAATATGACTTGATTATTTTTTATTTATATCGATTGTAACTAACATTATAAGAGGAGAAAGTCAAAGTACAAATTATTTTACACCAGCCAACAATGAATAACATTTATTAAAGAAATTCGATATACTTATTTAGATTTATTAAAGGTAAAAAATATTAAGAAAACGTATTGAAAACCAAAATATTTTAATAGGAAATGGATTGTCCCTTGTTATATATAGCAATTATTAAAATGTAGTAATAAAATTTAAATTTATTTCAAGGCAACTAAAATTGTTTTTAAGATTTGAAATCACATACCCACACCACTCACGCCACTAAACCCACTCCCATATTTAACAAACTCCCATAACTATATTATTTCCATGATTGGTTAAATTCTTAAAAAAGATATGGCAAGATTTGAATATAGTTAAAGGAAGAAGTTTCCTAATTAAACACAAACACTTCATTAAATCAAATATATTTCAAACCATCTTCTACACAAATAATTCGAAACATATGTTTTATATATATAACATAATCTGAAGAAGAAGAAAATTCACCACGAATTCAAATTCTATTCAATCTCTTACTCTTAGGCTACTACACACACAGTAGTACAAAGATTCGTCATCACGACATCTTCGAGTTTCTTTGAATTGATACAACATGTGAGTGTTTTTATTTTTATTTGTTTAATGCAATTCAATTTACTGTATTAGAAAAATTAAGATATATTTTTTTTGTTTTGATAAGCAGAAAAATTAAGATATTATCCCATCAAGTCATTGTTTACTGTATTAGAAAAATTAAGATATTGATATATATACAGTACACATTAATTTAGGTGAAATATATTGGGAGGACGAAAAAAAAAATACGAAAATTAAATTGGGATGTTTATTAACAATTATGTTTTTTTTTTTATCTTTACTAATTTACATATTTTCGGTATTATACAGGTCATCAAATGGAAAGAGGAAGGCTTCGGAGATCCAAGATTTCATAAAGACAAGAACAGTAAGTCTCTAAAATTTAACGAAATTGAAGGTTTAATGTTCTGTTTTGTGCATTTTCAATTGAAATTATAATCGTGTTCAAGGCTTCATATACTGTTTAGTGAATGACTGAATGTTCAATTACAATGCTGGTTTCCTCATTACATATGTGAATTTATTATTTTCTCATATCTTGGTTTATTTTTTGGGTTATGTTTATTAAAGTGGGTTTTAATAATATTTGGAAATAGGAGTTATTAGGCTTGGCAAATGGTCGGGTTCGGGTCATGTCGAAACGGGTCGGGTCATTAATGGGTGTGTGGTGGTGGGTCGAAAATGGGTCGGGTCTATATCGGGTCTGGGTCGGCCCTTTAATCCTCATCTTTTTCTTTCCTTGAAAAAATCCACAAAAAATTGTTGTAACATGGGTTGAAAAATGGGAGAAATTGATGTCAAGATTTGAAAGAATAAAGTTAACATGCAAATTATGAAACATTAATTACATGATTTGAAAATAAATTTTTTATTATTCTCTTATATCTAAGAAATATAAAGGAATAGAAATATAAGAAATATATTGCGTAAAAATAAATAAAAAACCCTTTCAAAAGTCGATACTAGTATTTTATTAGTCAAAAGTGGCCATGAAATTGGTATAGAAAAGACGAACGATTTTAAGATAGTTTAATAATTTAATTTTTTTTCTTTGAAATAATGGGTTAGTAATTACAAATATATGAGTAAAAAATTACAAGAATATAATAGTATATACTTAATATATATTACCTTTCAAAGAAAACCAACTTTGTAATGATGAATGTTAATAATTTTTTTCCTACTTTTCTTGGCAGGGAAGAAGAGTTGTGTTGATTGTCATGTAATTAGGGTTATGTTAATTATGAGTTTGTGTTGATTGACATATAATTATGACTTATTTTTACTTCATGACTAATTCTGGATTTTGTTTGTAATTTTATGTTTTAGAGTTCAATTTCAATGACTTTACCACCAACATTTTAAAAAAATATCAATTAATCCCCTGGATTCGGGCACTTTTTATTACCATAAACCGAAATATAAGATTTTCTTGAGAAATTATGAAAGTGCACTTCACCACATTAAAGTTATATGTTTTTCCACTTTACCACCAACAATTTTAAAAAATAAAAATTATGTGTTAGTTTATTATTCTAAACACACTTACATTTTCCATTGAACATGTCAAGCATCATAGACTGGACACAAGGATGTCGCTCGTGAAATTGATGGCGGTGAATAAAACCCTTTTAAATTCTCAGTTGGACGTGATAGATGAAATGGGGTTTGGAACGTTGGCTAGATTGAATTGTGAGGATATGAACCGCACTATGGTACGTTGGTTAATTGATCAGTATAACCCTACCACAAGTATCCTCAAAATACATGGACATGAGTTTAAGGTGACAGATTACGCGGTTTATGAGGCTCTTGGGGTTCCATACAAGGGTCATAGTTTGTTTCACTCTTGGACAGATAGGAGTGGCGTGGAAAAATACGGTTCATTCGTCACAATCAAACGAGGTAGAGTTGATTCTAAAGAATTGTACGAGTCATTGCTTAAAACCAAGACTCACGGAGATGAATTCAAGGTGATGTACTTGACATTTTTGTTTGGTGTGTTTCTCTATCCGAGTAACCAATGTCACATACCGGGTGATTACCTGACCCTATTTAAGGACCTAGACGAAGTTCCCAAAATGAATTGGGCGAGCCTTGTGATAAGTAAATTAGAGGAGGGAGTACGGACATTCCAGAGAACAAAGGAGGGTTACATACCTGGTTGTTTATTATTATTACAGGTAAATAGTTAATTGTCTATCACATATGATGTTTTAGTTAAATATATATTTTGTTAATTTAACGTAATATGTAAATATGATGTAGATAATATTCTACGGACGAGTACGTTCAGTCCGTGCAAAATGTACACTTGATTTGGAGACAGAAGTACCTTTTATAAAGTATCTTCCAAAGGAACGATCAACAGCGTTGTTTAAAGAACTGCAGTCCAATGGCGGTTATTGGAACCCTAAGGTAACTATTTCCGTCCAAACATTTCTCATAGATAATATATTTTATAAATCTGTATAATGACATTTACTGATACAAACAACCCTTTTCGAGTTTCAGACTATCACCTTTGATTCAAGTAAATCAAGGAATCAGGTGATTCATGAGTTAGAAGTTGCAAGTGAATTGGAAAAATTAGAAGCCAATAAGATTAAGAGTTCTGGCAGATTTTCACCAATTTGGGACAATCAAAACAGTTATGATGATATGGGAGCGTACAACCATGTTGATAATCCCATGCTTTCCCACTCTGCCAATCTGACTGGTGATACAGAAGATTCAAAGGCTTATGCATTGCTCACGAACCGAATTAATGTTCTTGAGTTCCAAGTCGCCCAAATGACAACCACTCTGAATGCCATACTAATGCAGCAACCAATCAAAGAGATGTCTCCGGGGGTGAAACAGTTATCACCATTTGAGAATATTGCCAATAATATCCAGTGTTGCCTGGACAAGATACCACAAGCAGTTGAATCAACAATTCGCGAGACCCTGCCAAACTTGCTGAAGTCGCAATCCGGGAAAATGAATCGTACCCCATCCCTAAATAATCAGGGTTCTTGTTCAAAATCAACCAAACGACCTAGTAGCCAGAAAGAAAAAACATCATACCCCAAAACTAGGTCTCACAGCAAACAAGAAACTCTCGAGCCTAAGGTTTTGGATTTTAATGCTGCTTCAAAGAGAAGTCGTGATAGTTCGGAAATGATTGATTTAACTGGACAAGATGAGAATGTCGATGAAGTTGAGACTGAATTGGATTCTACACCTTGCAATCCGTTAGCTGAAGATCAAGACATAATTAAATATTTGTTTAGTCAACATCTCGATCAAAGGTAAATTAGCGTTTTAAATTAATAGAATATAATATTAATTGTATTGATTTAGAAACTAAAGTTAGGATACAATCTATATATTGCATGTAGTGAACTTGTTGTAGACCTGGGTAATTGGTATCTCAATAGGACAGACATTCGATGCTTGATGCCTGCCATTGAATTAGGGGGACATGTAAGTGCCAATATCTACTGAGTTTAATTTTTTATTTAGCACCGATCAAGTTGATGAATGTTTATTACATTGATGCAGGTGATAGATTGTGTCGCGTATATGCTATGTCTGGATATGATTGATGAGGAACGTTCTCAACCCCGATGGTACTTTCCATGTTTATTTTCGGTGAGTATAAAATTGCCCGTAAAATACAATTTCGAACAAATTGAGATATAATAATAGTGAAAATTCTTTTTGTTGGATTGTTAATGCAGCAACAATTGTTGAATGAGGAATATAGTCTCCAGTCCATTAAGGAAAAATTTTTGGATTTTGGTGCAAAGTTAGTTGGGTCGTTAGAAAATTGTGAAAAGATTTTCATACCAATTAACGACATGATGGATCATTGGTTTTGTGTTATAATAAACATCGACACTTATACAGTATCTGTTTGTGATTCTCTACCTGAAAGGAGCACCCGTCGAATGGACATTGTCAAACAATTGGTAATACCTACAAATCTATCTATGTGCATAAGTTCGATTACCGCTCAAAATATTATATTTATTTGTCAACTCAATCATACAGGTCTCAAGATTAGAGAGATTGTTACAACATTGGAACCCTGTTATGGCTAAAAGAAGATTCAAGCGCGATCTCTTGAATTTTGAATCAGCTGATTGGGTACCTGTTCAACCGAATAGGTAAAAAATAATAGATTCAATTTAGCGAAACATTTAAACTATTAGATCCTAAGAATTCAAAGTACAGGTATGACTGTGGATTGTATGCTTGCATGGTAATGATGTTCCACAAAGAGTTCAAAAAACAATTGACGGATGTGAGCACACCTTTTAAACTTACCTTTAAACATATTTTATTGTCTTGTTTTGCATACTAATTGATTTTATTAATTGGTTTGGGATCATTTGTAGGAAGAATCTATTTCTGCAAGAGAAGCTATTGCTTTGAGGCTCTACAGATGCAAAAGAAACAAAGTTGCTTGGAATCCATTACATTCGCTTGATTTTGGAAATGGGGTCAAACTATAGAGATTTGATTTGGTTTTCTTGGTGGTGTGCTTTTTATTAGTTTAGACTTGATATTTTGCAAATGGTTTTTTGTTCGTTGTTTTGATGAAGTGGCTTTACTGGTTTGGATCTTTATTGATGGGGTTATATCTGCTTAGGACATTAATATTTGATGTTAATTTGCATTGTCTGGACAATTATTTTATTTGGTTTTCATGAATTAGACAATATTTTATGTTTTCGGCTTTTAAAATGAATGTCATGCTTGTTTTGACATCTTATATATTGATAAAAAAATATGGATTTTTGCACATCACATGTTTTTCATTGTTTAACTTTTTTAATAGTAAAGATGGTTACAACTATTTCGGGTTATAGTCGCTGTCTACATTAATATTTTATGTGATTTTGTTTGTCTAGGGATATATTGAAATCCTCTAGTTTCTTTATCTACTTGGACAAAAATTTAAATCTTCTAGTAATTAAGCTACTTGGACAAAAATTGAAATCCCCTAGTTTCTTTATCATTTGTAAAATAAAATATACAGATTCGTTTAAAACTAGTCGGGCTGGGTTCAAAATGGGTACGGTCAACTAACGAGTCTGTGACAAACCCGTTCGGGTAGCTTAAAAATCTACTTTACAAAAATGCAAAATCGAAATGAAATCATTTATGGAAAAAATGATAAAGTGTATAAGTATTTATTTATTTCAAAAAAAATGGGCCAAAGGTAAATAAACCGGGGCAGCAGCCGGCCCACGAGATTATTTTCTTTTGTTATTATTACGGCCCAATGAAAAATCGAAATGAAATCATTTATGGAAAAAATTATAAAGTTTATAAGTATTTATTTATTTCATAAAAATGGGCCAAATGAATATAAACAGGGCCGGCCGGCCCAAGAGATTATTTTCTTTTGTTATTATTACGACCCAATAAAAAATTCCATACCCAACACATTAAGGGCCGGCCCAATAGAAAATCTTTAATCGGAGACTAAACTGACCCGATAAACACAAAATTAGAGTGTTGGGTGTTTGTCATGTGAAGACTAAATCTAATTATTTTTATTCATTTAATAAGAATATTATACTAATGTTGTATTTAATTAAATACAAAAATAAATGTAAAATAATATGAAACAATAACCACAACAAAAATGTTGTTGGTCTAAATTAAAGTAAGATATAATTACCTATTTCAAGAATACCACGAAATTCTCTTTTCAAATGCTAAAAATCATATTTAACAAATATTCTCATTCAATCGATACAATACATTAACTAAAATGATAGAATAAATACATTTCATGGGTGAAGTGCGGAAAAAGAAATTAGATGGCCAAATCTTATAATGATTAAAAAACTAGGATAAATAATATAAACAAAGAAACAAAACAATTGACTAATTCCGGGGGGGTGGTCTGGGTGGACCGAAAAATGTCCAATTTTGTGGAGGAAAGCCTGGAATATAACTAGGAAACGCATAAGGATTGTGAGTGCTTGGCCCTGCCTGCGATGTACATACCAAAATATTATTTTATTATACGTTAAAAACACAATAAAAAATGAAGCACTTCAAGTTCAGAAATTGTAATAATACGAAACAAAAAATTTCTAACCTGTGGATTCATTGGAAATCGTACTTGAGAAGCAATACCAGCATTTGTAGTTTGAAATTGAGGATGGTGCATGCTAAAGAGAAGATTGGTGTGAGTGTTGCGATTGTCAGGCATACCAAAAGACGACATGCTTGGTGAAGGTTGATTCAACGAAGGTTGGGTCTGATCGTCATCGCCAACATAATCGTCTTTTGTTGGTTCATGGGGCATTTGAGAATTAGTGGAAGGTGTATTTTGCCTCCCACGTGAAGTACCCGCAAATTTCGGGTTTAGCTCACAAGTGGTTGACTTGTGTCCGATTTTCCTGAAAAAGTAATAAACATGATTAGAACAAGATTACACAAGAGATATGATAAAAGAATCATGACATCATCAAAACAACAACTAAGAACTGACTTGCACAAGCCACAACGTTGCTTCTTTGATTTGGTTCCACCTTTAGGAATAATCCTATCGGGATCTACAACATTGTGGGAATGTTTCACAAATTCTTTTGGAATTTCCTCACCATCAGACTCTGAAAGTGCGTCGGATTCATCCTCAGCCGCCACTGATTTATCAAAGAATGGTTTACGATTTTGGGAGGATAACTTTGAGAAGTGCATACACTCCATGTTCATCTTAGGAAACCAAACTTCTTTAGGTTTGTCGTCTGAAGGGAATGGAAAATCCATTCTGAGCTTCTTGCCAACTTCAACAAACCACCGAGGATTAATACTCTTCTCAGGAAAGGTTGAAATTCTCATGTTCTTGAATCCACAGATTATGTGCCGACAAGGAATCCCATCAGATTGAAGCATCAAACATTCACATTCGAATTTTGACTCATCTAGATCAATGATGGCAGCAAAAGTGCGAGGAGTTTTCATGGTATGATCGCCAAATTGGAATTGGTACCGCCGATCTTTAAGTAAGGACATACTCTGAACAACAATATCCTCATCCGCATTAATCTCCTTTAGTACATGATCCAATATAGCTCTCGTGCATATGCGTGCAGCATGGTTCTGAAGATTTCGCAGTAATCCAACTTTAAGTTCTTTTGGTGGCTCCTCGGATTCTTTTTGTAATTGATAAAACCGTTTCCTAATTTTTTTTAAAAAACCGTTGGTGTAATGTCTAAAAAAATCCGTTAAACTAAAGCCGGGACGCACTTTCTGTTTTAATAATGAATTCATGGATTCTGCCCGTTGTGTGCTCCTCATCATAGCAAAGAAATGACCTCGAAAGAATGCTTCTGCCCACTGATTCCGTTTTGAGTAAATTTCTAATACCCATTGATGGTTTGTAACACCGTATTCCTCAATCAATTCAGACCATCTTTCTTCAAATTCATCAATAGGACACGGCCTTTTCATCAACTTGGAGAACATTGTTGAAAAATCTCCAGTTTTAATATTTGATTCGGCATTACGGGAGATATGCCAACAACAAAGCCGATGTTTCGCTTCAGGAAATTCATGAAGCACAGCAGCGCGCATTGACGCGTCCTGATCTGTCAAAACCGCAATAGGACATTTTCCATTCATGCTTTCGCGGAAAGTCTGTAGCAACCACCTGTATGATTCAATCGTCTCACTGTATAAAATAGCAATTCCAAATATACAAGTGCACAAATGACAGTTTACTCCGGAGAATAGAACAATAGGAAAACGATACATGTTGGTCTTGTACGTACTGTCAAATAAAACAACATCACCAAACTGCTCATATTCAGCTCTCGACATTCCATCGCACCAAAAAAGTCTTGTAAGTGCCCCGTTTCCATCGACAGTGTACTTGAACCTGAGGGATTCATCTTTCAACTTCATACCTTCGAGAAGACCCAAAACAGTATTCACGTCGCCACCTTCGATCCTTTTCAATCTTTGACTGTTCAAATAGTTGTAACCATCTTTTCTATTAAAAACACCGCTAGCACTGCCTCCCCCCAATTCTTCTACAAAATCCATAACATGAGAAGGTCTAAACCCGACATTTGTCATCACGTTCAACATTGACTTTGTTGATGGGGTCAAATATCTATATGCAAATTTGGAACAAGTCAGTCTCTAAATAATTTATTTTATTAGTCAACGTAGTAACGAAATTAATTAACTACCCACAATAACATAAAACACTATACATTAATTAACTAATTACAATAGCTTATTTACCTATTACAGCGTAGGCGGTGAGATGTATCGGAAGTTTCAAGAGTATGATTGTGCTGGGGCTCGAACCTCGTCACTTTGTATTCTCCCGTAGAATTATCAATAGCAACACGAAAACTAGCTTTGCATCCACACCGTGTCTCTACCTTTGCTTCCCGCTTCCGATCATAATCTTTAATTCTTTCTGAACGAAAGCCCTCTCGAGCGCACAACCATACCCTGCTCAAAACGAGGCCACTATTTCTCTTCCTTTTTAACGAGCTCTTCCTGACATCAAATCCAACTTCCCTACCGTAAGAAATATAAAATTCTTCTGCCTCCTTAATAGTCTTAAACGTTAATGATCGAACTCGGTCAATGTTAGTGATATCGTTAGTTGGGTCAGAATTGTTACTCCCCTCTTCGACTTCGGTGTCGCCGCGGTGGTTGTGTGAATTGGAATTCGAAACACTTTCTTCCGTATCGGAGGAGGATGTTCCACCACTGTTTCTATACTCTAAATAAAAAGGTAAATTAAAGTAAATACAAATTTAATACTTTAAAACATACACATATAGAATCAAAGTTTAATTGAAAAAAATTAACCGAAAAAATACAAATGATTTTAAGTATTAATAAATTTATCGTTTGTTGGGAAAAAAGAAAAAATAAGAGCTTGATCATATATGTGAAGGAATGTGACACGAAGACCCAAGTCGCCCACAAATAACCAAAAATTGTATAATCAAACCCATATCTTGAACTGATTTATATAATTTGATACAGGGAATTGCAAACTAATTAATATCTTAACGGCCGAGTTCCATTATGCTATAAATCTCAGAAAACAAGAACTCAGAACAACATCAACATTCAACACACATATCTCTCCCAAATCTGAATACCGACAACTAAATGTCGTGCAAAAACAACAAACAACCAATAGCAAACTCGAGGTTGATAGAATCCGGGTATTATAAATTTACCGTAAATTGTTAAATTGCTCGAAATTAAGAGAACAATATGGTCAATCATAAACCACTATAAATCTCGATTGAAATTTACTATAAAACTCAATTGAATTTTACGTAAAACTCGATTGTTATGACAAATTGTGCATAAAACCGAATTAAATTTCTAAGGGATTAAAAAATTTCTGTAAATAGTTTAGTTAATCAAAATTAAGAGAACAATATAATCACATATAAAAAACTGTAATCTCGATTGAGGTTTACTTTAAAACTCGATTGAATTTTACGTTAATTTGTTCACATAATAAAAATTATCATCGCCAAATTAATTACCTTGTTCATCACGGCTTGCATCAACTTCGTCATCCGGGATTGTACAATTTCCCACCATATTTAGGTTTGTGGAGATAATGATGAAGAGGTTGATTAGGTTTGAGGAGATAGTGATGAAGAGATTGATTTTGAACTAATTAGTTTTCTTAATCGTGCAAGATGAATTTAGAATTGTAATTAGTGTTCTTAATCGTGGAAGATGAATTTTGAATTGTAATTGGTGTTTTTAATCGTGGAAGGTTGTAAGTGGTTTTTTTAATCGTGGAAGATGAAATTTCGTTTTACCCTAATTACATAAATAACTGGCAATTGTGTTTTTAAATCATGGAAATAAATCTGATATAAATTTAGGTTTATTATGTGAAAGGTTATAAGTGTCTTTGTTTAATTAAGTTTTAAGTGTTTTAAATTTAAGTTAAGTAAAAAGGATATAAATGACTTTTCAATTTGAAGTTATTATTTTGATTTTCCTTTAAAAATAAAACATAAGGTTAATTTGGACAATAATAAATCGGTCCAAGTTGGCAAAATTAAACCATTAGTTACCGTCGCCACGTGGCGTGATTTTAAGGGAGGGCCGCACGTGAGGCTAGTTACGAGAGGCCGCACCCTAGTCGCCCCGTGCTAAATTAGTTCGAATGGAAATGATTCTATCACAAACCAACAAACTAAACTATATTGTAGGAAATTAATTATGTGACAATATAGAACATATCTTAGAGCGAGATGCATTGCATTTAAAAATATTTAGGACCTATTTGTCTCGCATTTTTGGGTAGCGCTTATTTTAAAGCCATTTGGTCTGCTCCTTGCTAAATACTTACTTAGATACATCAAGAATAATTTCTTTCACGGAAACATATTGATTATTTAAAAAGAACACGTGGGAAGATTTTGATTGAATTTGTAGCATTTTTTTTTCCTTTTTGGTGCTTTATAGAGATCAAGTAATAGGGATGTAAAATCCTTTTTTAGATAATTGTCCAGTGTTACTACAAGTATATTTTGAGTACAATCTTTTTTATTGGTTATATAAAAAAAAAAAAAAGGAAAAGTAGAATGTTGAAAATTGGTACTCCTATTATCCTCATTCAACTAGAAAGGTTATGGCAGGGCTGAATAGAGATGGGCCTTGATAATTTGGACAGAGAAAGCATCATCTTATGTACTCATACATAATTATTTTTATAATTGCCCATAACTTTTTCCAGGCCTGTACAAAGAAACATGCCCATTCAATTTTGTTCTACAGAATTTGTGTTTTTCATTTGCAGCTTCTAAAAGAATAACCAATAAAATTTTAAAATTTGAAATAAAAGTGAAAGCTGCAATGAAAAATTATCGATTTATGAGATTTCATAGTCTATATGGTGGTAAATGCACCACATCATACATTATGAGAGCATGACATCGTCAAAATGAATGATGTGGTGTTGTTTCAATAACCACACGTTCAATTAGTTAGGACACAAGGTGCGACATATATATCCTTTAGCCAAATTGGCTCTTTCGATAAACAATAATCAGTCTGATTTACCATATATATTTGATCATTTGATGTAATAAACGACCTCGATCCAATTTAATTTAAAGGAGTGAATAATTGTATCACAAATGAAATCGATGTCTTTGATGAAGTTCTTTTTTTGTATTTAAGAATATTTTTGAGAAAAGCAAAGCAAATAAATATGGCAGGCAGCTTTAATTTGGTTCAGAAGCAGAACCACTAAAGTGAAAGTGGATGAAGAAGAAGTAGAGATGGAAGATCGTTGTTGGCAGTACCGAAATCTATTTTTTAAATAATTCAAAAGATTTTGTGACCAAATTATACTGCTAGCGGAGTAGAATTTAAAAATAAAATAAAAAAAATATTTGAAAAGGTGGACCACTATGAATTGTCATTCGTCCGATTTGAAGACAAAAAAACCTTACAGAGAAATTGCTCTGAAATTTTGATTTTCTTGTTCTCTTATTTTGGGTTTGAAATGAAACCACTTCATCTGTTCATTTTGTTTTTTCGCAAGCCCCAACTACCCAATAATTTCACTTTTATCATTAATAAATAAATAATACTAATTCATACCTCTTTCGGTTAACTTTAATTTCTTTTTGCTCATATATATTTGTATTAAAAAATTATTGACAAAGAATATTCTTCTACCAAACCTGAGTCAAAAGTTTCACTAAGAAACAAAAGTACTAACCCGTACCATACATTGTTGATAATATTTGTGCGTCTATCTTCTTGATTTCTATATTAAAGATGGATATATATGAATTTGACAGGAGTAAAAACGACAATTTGTCACGTTAATTTAATAATTACAAGTATCGATAGAGATTTATATATATAAATACTAAATCATCTACACAATGTTTTACCTTTGGAATTAAGTTGACGTTGGACATAATAATAATTATTTACGATTTCCATCATAAGAAAACAAGAAATAGAAACTTATGAACCTTAGAGAGAAAATATCTCGTCTTTTTAAAAAATTACAATATTCAATATCTAATAATATTGATGATCATCTCCATGTGAGAAATATTTATTCAATTATGATATCTAAATGCTCAATAGCATGTTCCAAATATTATTTGGCGATTTGCTCCATCAAAATCTACAATGATAAATGTACTCTCAAATAGGGCTGTGCAATTTTCGGTAAACCGGTCGAACCGAACCGGTACTGAAAATTCGGTACGTACCGAATACCAAACCGAAATTTCGGTTCGTTATTCGGTACAGAGCCAATTACCGATTCAGCATTGCTTTCGGTTTTCGGTAATACCGGTCGGTTTACCGAACCGAACCGGTATACCGATTTTTTTTTATTTTTTTATTTATATATCCGATTTCTGAATTTTAATTGAGTAAAACTTATTGGTAGCAGCTTTTTCCCTCATTTTCAGCAAAAAAGATTATGCCACAAACCAACTTATATTACCCTATATATAGATGCATCACAAATTCATTGAGAAGATAGGATTTTATCTACTTAACTGCATAGATAGCAGATTAATTTCTTGATATTGAAAACATTGTAATAATGAGGCTGGGAAGGGTTATTTTAATTTTTCTTTTCCTTGCAAGTAGAGAAACTCATTTGTCCAAGTATAAATTCATTTAGAATCTATTTCAGTGACAATAATTTAAAGTTTTTTGGTTGAATTTCTCTAATAGTATCATGATCATCATGAAAAAAATGTAAGAATTTATTTATTTTGTAGTGCAGAACTAAAGATATATAGTACTAAATTACTAATAGTATTAAATTAAATGGCGTTTTCGAACCATCTATCACAAGAAATGACTCTACAATATTTATCCGAACAACACTTGAGCAATAATTCATCACTTAAGGCCCAACAAATTGAAAAGAAAAAAAACCAAAATTTTCAGAAAATTTGAAGAACCCAATTTTTCGGTTTTTTTGTACCGAATCATACCGAATCGGTAAATTACCGAACCGAACCGAACCGAAATTTTCTGTTTAACAAACGGTACGGGTTTTCAGATTACCGAATATATCGGTACACCGAAAATCGGTTCGGTACGATTCGGTATTACCGAATGCATAGCCCTACTCTCAAATTATGTTTCTGTTGGCAAAACTCACTATACACCTATTCTCGCGAGATCGTCATATGATAGGAGAATATTTATCTTAAATAAAAGCATTTGATATCCAACTATTTTTTTTTTTGTTTAAAATACTACAGCACGCAATGTTTTGGAGATTAAAAATAATTACTGTTCCAGTTTCGTCATTGTTTTGTTTTCGATTTCTTTGGGGAAACTGCATATTACTACCCTGTGATATCGAAAACCTGCAAAAAACTACCCTGTGAAATTTTTTTTGCACCAGACTTCCTTGTGTTTTCAAAAACCCTGCAAATTACACCCATTCTCCGTTAATCATTGACACCGTTAATTTTTAATTGAATTTCCTAAATTACCCCTTATATATTAATAAAAAAATTATATTTTTATAAACGGGAAAAATGCATATTACTACCCTGTGATATCAAAAACCTGCAAAAAACTACCCTGTGAATTTTTTTTTGCACCAGCCTTCTTTGTGTTTTCTAAAACCCTACAAATTACACCCATTCTCCGTTAATCATTGACACCGTTAATTTTTAATTGAATTGCCTAAATTACCCCTTATATATTTAAAAAATTATATTTTTACAATTACAAAAACTCTCACTAATTTTTCTCTCTCGCTTCTCATATGGAACAAACAAAGAAAAGAAGAGATATTATGTGCGAAGTTTAAAAGATACAAAATTATGGGTATAGTATAAAAGTATAAGGGAGTTTGAACAATCGTTTAAAAGTACAAGAATTTTTTGCGCAAACATTAAAAAATATGAGTTACTTTTCTACAAACATTAAGAAAAACATAGAAGTTTTTTGCAAACAATTCAAAGCATAAGGAAGTTTAACGCAAACTTCCAAAAGTACAAGGAAGTTTTTTGCAAACGGTGGAAAACACAAGGAACTTTTACGCAAACTTTAAAAAACACAAGGAAGTTTTCTGCAAACTTTAAAAAACACAAGGAGGTTTTATGCAAACTTTAAAAAACACAAGGAAGTTTTCTGCAAAGATTCAAAGTTACAAGGGTATTCTTGTCATTTTGAATGAAAAATTACGTCAGAAACAAAAAAAATCGCATTTTTGGCGCGTAGAATACACGCGCGTCAAAAAATTGACGGAGGGAGACGGAATGGGTGTAATTTGCAGGGTTTTTGAAAACACAAGGAAGTCTGGTGCAAAAAAAATTTCACAGGGTAGTTTTTTGCAGGTTTTCGATATCACAGGGTAGTAATATGCATTTTCCCCGATTTCCAACTTCTTTAACATCTATGCATAATCAAGTGTTACATAATTATATTATATTATATTTGATAAAAATTGATTTAATAAAAAAGATCCCTTAGTTAACCTCTATAAACTTTCTTTAATTTTTTTTTATCGGCCTCAGTTAGATTTGATAGAATTATTTTCATTGATAACTTAATTTGGTATGAATTTGTTTTCTCAATCAACTTTTGTTTAAGTTTTAACCATATATGTTGTGTAATTAGTTAATTAACTTCAATTCGATTTTTCTTCATTTTATTAATTTTCTGTTTCCTCTTCTCTTTCTTTTTATTCCGTAAATAAAAAGGATTGCATATTAATATTTTGTTTTTGCTGATTTGGTTCAAGTGCGGTGAATAACTTGTATCATATATATTTCTCAAATCAATTATAGGTGAACAAACAAGTTTTTGTTATTTAACATACCAACTTATAATAAAATTCAATTTATTTAGCCTAACTATTAAAGGACTTATTCTCCAATTTACCGAGTCAAATTTATTCAAAATGATAACTCTAATAATATAAATATTTAAATAAGTATCCATTGGGTAATATATATATATATATATGCCTAATCAATCTTTTAGGCCTCCCATTCAATGCATATTCTTGATGTTGATTAACAATACGTACATGCTGCAATATATAAAAAAAAGAATTAAATTTGAATAATTATATGAATGAAGACAATTTCAAATTTTGGCAGGCCCTCAAGGAAGGTCACCTAGATAAGCTTTTGATATTTAGTACATGCACATAGCAGCATGGCGTCATGGGCAATAATTAATCTAATTTTAGGTGTGGAAAAATTTAATAAAACTAACGAAATTTAATTTCTCAGCTTAGAATAAAATCCGAAGTAAAAGATGATGATATATATATATATATATTCCCACAGTAGTAATTTGTTGTTAAAAGATAAAATAATATATGTTGTGGGTTGTTCCATTTTGGGAAACAAAATTAAGATTTAAGTAAGAGAGAAAACAGGGGGATGTACTGATTTCTGAAAATGGTAATCTTGAAAATGGCAGAGAATATATATGATGTTTGATAAAGCTGACATTAATTAATAGATAAAAATTTCCCCCTTTCTTTTTTTGTTTTGTTATTTTGATGATGATAATGTAACGCAATGCGCAAAGGTAAATGAGTGCCCAAACCTTCACACGCGACAACCACTTATTGCTCTTGTGTCTGGATAACTTCCTTCCAATTGCATGCTTTGTGTTTTTGGTAACTTAATTAATTTACGTGTGAAGCATAGGCATCCAATTGATAGCTATTACTATATATTTAGCCTGTCCAATTTTCGAGCCCTAATAAAAATTGTCTATTTATTGGATAAACACGAGATATTTTAATGTTTCATGCGAAATCTGTACAAATATTTTTATATAAATTTTTGATTGCATAGAACCTCCTTTATTATTAATATTTAGCACAAAATCTTCCACTAGTACAATGTTGATGGTTGATCAACATATTTCAAGAAATTAGGTTTAAAGTTTATTTAGTGGGTTCAATAGTCCATCACACAAGATTTGTAAATGATTTCTTAAAATAAGCGAGCAATTTTTGTATAGATGAGGGATGTCGAGCAAATTTAATTAGTAATACCAGGGGAACAAACTTAGGCAATAAAATTTCATAGGATAATTTCGTGCAAGTTACATATAACACATGAAAGTATCACATCGAACATAAACTTTTTCACAATTATAATATAAAACATTTTATACGAGATATAAAAATTATTTTAAAAATTTATATAACCTTTACAAAACATTCCTTGAAAAATTAAAAGGATATATATATTCGTGGTAAGCCTTATATTTGTGTTTGCAGTTTTTATTTCTTTTGGATTGGGTATGTTTTTTTTTTTAAAAAAAAAATTGGTTTTATAAACAAATTATACTCCACTAGCTAGCTAGCTAGTGTGTATTTAATTTTTGTGGAATTTTACTACGTACAGTCCTAGTACTACCACCTCGGTTTGGTGAGCAATGAGAAACGTGTGTCTCATTCTCACTCAGCCTTTGGCTTTGGGTGCTCAACCCACGCTCAATTCCCACTGTCACATTATGAATCCCACGTGAACTAATTTTATCCTTTTCTTTTCCCATTTTCTTTTTCTTCAACATAACATATATATATGTATATATATTAATAATTAATTCTAACACCTCATGGAAATAGATAGATAAATTGTCTATTTTATCATCCAAACAGGCGAGTTAATTTATCCTCTTATATTTACAATGCTTACGGGCTCATTCAAACAGATTGTTACGTCCCTTGCAACATTTAAATCTATCAAATAACCAATGATTACAAAAATTACATGTAGGAGAACAGAAAATCAACAAATTAAAAGTATTAAAGCATAATTTAGAAATGGAGAAAAGGAAAGGCAAGAAAAAATGTATTATAAACTCATGGATCAAAATTTAGTTTCAACTAAATTGGATTTTTTTCGAAAATGTATCATAAACACTAACATAAATTTTAAAAAATTACTAAATTAAGTGAATTAAAAAAGTTTAGATGCAAACAAATAATTTTGAAACTACACCTTATTATTGTTTTTATTAATTCAAGAATAAATTCTTTCTGAAAACATATAAAATTAATTATCCGAGGGCCGAGGGGTGCAACAGAGTTGGCTTGGCGCATTTGTTTGACGAAATAGTAATTTAGTGTGTACGTATTATAGTAATAAATCCTGCTTAAGAAGGCATCACGTCACATCGTTTTATGCAAAGAATATGTGATTATCATGTACACGTGCTCATCATTAATTCTAAACAGCATTGCTTTGGACAACAGCTGGTTTTTAAAGATGCAAGAATAGATATTCTCACCTTCATCAAAGAACTAACGGCCTATTTGGATGGATTCTGGCTCGGTTTCATGGGTCGATTTTAAAAAAATGATTTAGGTAGATTCGGTGAAACCTTTGAAAACCCACTCGATTAGATTTTTTATGTTGGGTTTTGTGGTTTTGAAAAAAAATTGAAATCTCACTTGAATTGGTTTTGGATGTTGGGGTGTGGGGAAAAAGTATGTGGTACGTGTCAGATCAATATTTTTTTTAGAGAGTTTAGGGAAGAAAAATAGATAGTAAGTATCAAATCGATGTTTTATAGGTTTCAAGAGTTTGAATATGAATTTGTGAATAAGTTCGTGCTGAATTTCATGGGTCTGACGAAAATCATTTGAAAGAGTTTTGATCCGGTCTCGCGAAACCCGCGAGACTAATCCAAAACTCATCCACATACAACCTAAATATATTGTAGTAAATATCTAATACAAATGGATAAATTCATAATAGTAATATAAATATATAAGCCAAGTCTTGACGAAATATTGAATACCAAAAGTAAATAAGCATTTTATTTTACTAAATGCACGAAAGAAAATCCTCTAAAGATTCACAAAATCCCTATTACATTTTTCATAAATATCAAACAACATGCCCATACATTTTTGGGTCCATATGAGTTGATGTTGACTTGATTTCGATTTCAAAAATTTGACTTAAGGGATTTCAACGAAACCTTTAACACAATTAGAATTCAATTTGAGTGTTGAATTTTGTGAGTTCATATCAAATCTGCATTAAGATTTATTAAAATAGGTTAAAATATGAATTTCACGAACTTTAGGCCTGATAAAAGATTATTTAAATTGGTATTAGCTTAACTTGGCTATATGATATTTTAAGAAAAAGAATATATTGATTGATCATTTACTAGTAAAGTGGTCCTAATTAATTAGTGGGGAGGGGTGAGGTCATGGCCAAGCAAGAATAAAGGTGGTGGGTGTGGCTATAAAGAGAGTGCTATAATAATATTCCCATCTCTTCTCTTCCTTCTCTCTTTCTTCATTTTTGCTTCTCCACACACAAAACAAAGCAAAGTTCATTTTTATTTTACAAGAATAAAAAAATAATAATAATAATAAGAGATGGGAAATTGTCAAGCCATTGATAATGCAACTATAGTGATTCAACACCCAAATGGTAAAGTTGATAAACTGTATTGCCCTGTTTCTGCCAATGAAATCATGAAGCTCAACCCTGGTCATTATGTTGCACTTCTCCTCACCACCACCTTATACTCACCACCCTCCTCCTCCTCCTCCGCCGCCGCCGTCGTCAACAAAAATAACAGCACAGTAAATCACAACAAAATCCCACTTCGTGTTACCCGCATTAAACTTCTTAGACCAACTGATACTCTTGTTCTTGGCCATGTTTATAGA
The DNA here is from genome assembly GCA_030819805.1 of Penstemon newberryi var. newberryi. NCBI lineage: Eukaryota > Viridiplantae > Streptophyta > Magnoliopsida > Lamiales > Plantaginaceae > Penstemon > Penstemon newberryi. The sequence goes on from JAUALY010000008.1 coordinate 4,789,332, forward strand.
CTTGTCACCACTAAAGGTTTGTTCTTTTTTCTTCTTTTCTTTTCAACAAATAAATTTTTTTTCTTTATTATGAAGTATTCATTTTTTTTTTTGGGTTTTCTTGTAGAGGTTATGAAAGGGTTATGGGCAAAGAAGCAGAAGCAGAAGAATCCAGGATATGTTGCTGACAAGTATGGAAATATGACAGATAGAGAAATTTCAGATTGTGAAGAAATAGTCAGGAAAACAGAAGCTGAGAAGCACAAGCAGGTTCATTCTATTTTTCAATTGTTTTTTTATTATGCCTGGCTTTCAGATTATTAATTACAATCCTGACAAATTTTTTAGTTAATAGTTTCCAAAGTACTGTTGAGATTCCCTTAGTTCTGTTTGGAAAAAAATAATCTTGAAATATATATTGTACTTTTTGCTCAATAATTCATGAGATGATCTGCTGTTAAGTTGCTAGAAAACCAGTACATATACAGTTCAACATAGTGATTAAAATTATGAAATAATAGAGAGTACAATTCATATTCAACATGTTATTTGAATGCCAGGGAAGAATGGACAAACTTAAGTCTTGACCTATATATACAGCTCATATCTCCAATAAATATTGTCTTATAGTATTAATTTTGTTTTTTATTTTCATTCAGGTAAAGAAAGAAAGGCAAAGGTCAAGAAATAGCACACCAGTAAACTCTGCTGCATCTAAATCAAGAGCATGGCAACCATCATTAATAAGCATCTCTGAAGCTGGAAGCTGATTGTGTTCTTTCTGTGCTTTTTCTGTCCTTAAAGATTGAGATTCTGTAAAATGCATAGAAGAATCAAAATGGGGCAACACATTTAAGAACATGTGCACTGTTCTTAAAAGCAGATCCACTTGTAGAGATCATGTTCACAATTGCTATGCAAACAAGAGATACTCAAATTTGCACACTTTCATCACCAACTGTTCTATATTAACAATATCTCTCCTTGTCTTGCTTATTTTTCCTTTCTTTAAGTTAAAATCAGGATTGAATGTTACATTAACCTTGATAAACTAGAAACCATATAGAGAACTTAAATTATGCTCAAAGTCATTTTAGAATATTACATATACTGTATTAGATCATCTCTTAATCTGTCCATTACTTAGTCTTGGAATAATGAGCAGAAAAAACAAAATGTTTAGGCTTTCAAGTTGATTAAGTAGGAAACTTGGTGTGTAGTCAAACCTTATTTAATTACACTATAAATGATTCTGCAGTCCAGTCTGCACATAGAAGAAACAAGATATGCAATAAATTTACAATGATCTGGTATATATCTCCTACTTGTTCCAAGGGTGAAACCAACACATGTCACATCAGTATTTAGTCCTTGTAGCTTATAGGCATTAGGTCACATTGACTAAAAAAAGAGCAGTTGCAACAAATTCCAATCAATAGGCTTATACCACTATTGCGCAATAGGGAAGGAAATTTGACCATAATATATGGACTCTTAATTCAGAAGCAACCCTTTTAATGAGTGGATTGAAAAAGTGTTTCATGCCAAAGGTTCATCAAGAATACAAGAAATTCTAGATCAAATCGGCTCAGCCGCACCTAAATTATGCTCAAGAAACGGATCAATCACAAGACATGTTCATTATGTATAAAAAGGAGAAACATGGTCCAAAATGGAATAATGATCCCCATCACAAAAAAGCATTACAAGAAGAGAGTTAATATTCAATCTATCCAAGAAGAGTCATTGAATTTGCAAATTCCACAAGGTTACGAGCAACAAAGTTTACGGTTTCTATTGGTAAGTTTGAATCTCCGCTTAGATCATTTGTTCCAATATCTTTTGATCTCCATGATAGTCGACTTTGCAGGCCAATCAGGTCAATTATTCCCCCAAGAATAAACTTACGAGGAGAAGAAAAAAAATAAATAAAAAAAAAAAATTGTTAGAAAAATGAAGGTCAAGTGCAAATCCCTTAAAATCTTTTGAAAAGCCTCTTAAGTGTGAGTCTACTAGGTCATTAACTAACCCCATAAAAGGCGCACTTTGTTTAGGTTAATCCAAATCCACCCAATGTTAAAGAAGAATGTCCACTTGTCCCCAATACAATGCAGAAACCAGATATTGGCAACATAAAAATGCATTCTTTTTGAGATGCCAACGTTGGAGAAAGATACTTAGAAGATGGAATGATTATATAATGCAATCTCTCAATGATGGAAATAATGAGAGGGGGATTCAAATAAAAACTAAAGTCATCATTTCATGCTTAGTTCATTTTTTTGACTTTGAGCAATCATATCAACCATCTATGCTATGCTGCAGTGGAGGAAAAAGGAATCATTCCTCCAGCCCACAGATGCAATTAGATCTTTCCCTCCCTTTATAGAGTCCTACATTGCAAGAAAAATAGTACTACTGCTAAAGATAACTTTTCTTTCTTCTTTTTTGGTTTCTCTAAAGAAAAAAGGGGAAGAAGAGCATTAACAAAGGAAAATCTTCAAACTATACAAGTACAAAGCATTTTTTAGATTTGGGACCAACAAAAGAAAGGAATCTTGGGTGTAAATAGCAATGATTATATTTTCTCAAATTCAGAAAAATAATACTCCTGTATATTAAATATTGGCATGAGAGTACATCAATGAGGTTGGTTGGTGGGCTTCATACATCTCCAAAGCAATTGACCCAAAGGTTTGACTGATGAAATTTTGAGTAGTATAAAGAAGCTTGTCAATTTTTAGCATATATTAGGAATTATATCCTTGTGGGAAGATATGCCCACAATATATAAAGATAAACATGCCCCAAGTTAATAAGTGAGAAAACTTCCACTGTTTTTGTTGATTTAAGAGAAAATTGATGGCTCTTCATGAATTTGTTTTGGCCTAGTTTCGTCAAATCGCAAAACTGGGTCAGAATCAATTCAACTCGAGTTTGGACGAGACTCAAGTGAAACACAACACAATATCAAATGGAACCTATTAAAATCTACTACCTACATTTTCTTATCTTAAATTTTATTAAAGTAATCGATTTGACACCTACTATCTACTTCTTTCCTCAAACCCCAACATTCAAAAGTCAAAACCTATCTAAATCACATCTCAAGTTTTTAAAACCTTCAAGATCCAACATTCAAACTCAATTCAAATTGCATTTTAAATGTTTCACTTGCTCAAATCAATATTTTGAAATCAAAACTCATTGAAAACAGGACAAAGTCGATCCATGTATACACCGGAATTGTTTTTACTGGTCATTAGGATGGAAATGGTAAGGAAAATCCAGATTGTGTATATATTATTTTTTTCTTTTGGAAAAAAGAGAGATTGTAGTGGAAAGAATATGCTGTATAAATGTTATATACTTTATATACACACTTAGATGGTTGTCTAGTGAAGTAAAAGTTCCTAACATAAAATTGGGAATTTTTCAAAACAGAATAAAGAACAAAAACTGATACTATTACGTGTAGTCAGAATTATAATTGCATATTACCAAAAAAAAAAAAAGAATTATAATTGCATATCTTATTCAAGGTCTCACCAAATGTCTCAAAAGCCAAAAGGGTAATTAATACAATATAGGGCCCTGACCAATTATACTGATAGCGTTCAGACAGGCCGAATTTAATCAACTTGGAAGAGTATAAGTCAAGCAAAACAGAATATGACCATCAAATAATAAAAGAGAACAATATTATTGTAAAACAAAAATAGCAGACTTTATGCAAGTATATACACAGTCTTTGCTTGAAAAATTGGATAATGAAGAGCTGTCTTTTTTTGGATGAAGCAGCAACTATTGGTCATCAAATAGTAATGACAATTGACAATGGAATTTTTATGTGGAGTAGAGATGAGGAGGTCCAACCTAACTAACAGGATAATTACTTACACACCCCTGATGTTACGTGGAATTACATGTAGAAATATAAAAAAAAAAAATTACTTCATTTTCATTCAAATTAGTAATTAAACTGGTTGAACCATCGATTTTGGGTTGACCCATATAGATGGTCTCTTTTTATTCAATTCTTTTTGGGTATTTTAGTTTCTTATTTCGAATTTCTTTTATAGCTAGACGAAGAGCAATGAGGTTAGTCAACCGCAACTTCTGTGAGGGAGTCTTTGTAATTATTGGAATATTGTAAGGTCTAGCCACTAATTAAAGGGATGAGCTGGTAATCTGCGGGGAAGTAAATGAAAATAATCCTTACCTGAGTTAAACTCTAATGAGAACTCCATTAAATAGGCATATCTTTGGTGTGATATGTGAAAGAAACTCACAACTAACAGTCAGTATAAAATTCGATTCCTCTTCAATATTTAGGTCAATGAGAAAAGGATTTGACAGTGATTTTCTTGAAAACAAAAGTTCGAAATAAATTTAAAGCACACATTTTCAGTTACTAGATAAATATCATACACACTGTCCACCAGCTCCAACAATGCAATCTAAATTCTAGCCACAGAAAGCAAACTGTTGGTCTATATTTCATTCTGTTCATTATCATGGCCAACCACTTCAAATTATAGAATATTTTCTGGGCTTAGGCGCAAATTAATTATAAACTGTACCATAATTCATAAGTCGGAAATAATTACAAGACTCACAAGCATTTGCTGAAATTGACACACACATACACAACAACAACAACAAAAAAAAAAAAAAACTTCTATTAGTGTATATTCAATAAGATAGCTTGATTTTCAAACAGACAGCTATAACTTAAATAGAACTGGAAGAGTTAAAAGAAGACAACTATAACTTTAAACAAAACTGGAAGAGTTAAAAGAAGACAGCCTAAGCAAAACAAGCATACAGCATACATGTGGTGAATCAACTGCAACCAAAGAAAAAAGTCCCACATAGAGAAAAATAATACCTTTAAAGAAACTCAAAGCAAGTCTGAAGATGAAAAGGAAGAGTTCTACAAGACAAACATTTGACCTGTTAGCATAAGGAAGCTTTGACATTCCAGACTCAAGCTGAACTCCCATTCACAGTTTAAACTTCACAAATTCCGAGAAAATAATAATATGGAATTAGCAGGTGAAAGCCGAAGGTATCTACCAAATCAACAATGCAGTAGTAGTTCCACCATGCCACTTCCAAAGTTAAAATCGATGTAATTGATTCTCTCTGATATTATCAATTATGAGACTGCTAGTAGTCACTATAATCGCTAGACACTCAGTGAGGATTAAAATAACAGCAGAGTGAAGCTCAATAGGTTGTCTAATAGTATATATTATATGAGGAGAAGCAGTTCTCCTTGTACAATGTACATGTTTAATAATTGGCCACTACCAATAGTCCTTACACGAACACTTCCCTTCACTAAAAGTGTGGAAACGAGAACGATCTCTAACAATAATTTCTCTATCAAAAATCTTGGAAATTGTCTTAAGAACTGTATGACAGTCCTCACAAGTCCTCAAATTTTTCACTATTAGAATAGAAGCCCCAGGAGGAGTGTTCATGAGTCCAAAAGAAATAGCTAGCTTTTCACTATGCCAAACTAATGCATGTTCTTTATCTTCCTCGCTTATATCAAATGACACATGTGTGGCATCAGCGGCATAGCCAAATAGGCGAACCCTATCTAAAATTTCTCTTAACTTCTCTTTAACCTCTACTATCTGCGGATGAAGAGTATCTGCAACTCGGAACTCATGAACAACACCATTTATCTCTATCCAACTACATCCAATATCCAGTTGGTTCTTTTTCTTGCCCATTATCTTCCTAAGTAAAGCTACATTTTCCCATTTTCCAACAGAAGCATATAATTTTGCAAGTAGAACATCAGTTCCTGCACAAGTATGAGGATCAAGTTGTTCTAAATGATTTACTATTCGCTCTGCAAAAGTAGCATTGCGATGAATTCTGCACGCACTAAGCAAAGCCCTCCATACAACTAAGTCGGGATTTACGGGCATGCTTTTGAGTACTCCAAATGCCTTTGCCAAATAGCCAGCTCGACCAAGCATATCTATGTAACAACCATAGTGCTCAATCTTCGGGACAACTCCCCACAAACTCTCCATGTTATAGAAAATAGAGGAACCTTGCTGCACAAGACCAGAATGGCTACAACCATTGAGAACCCCCAAAATAGTAATGCCATTTGGCTTTAACTTTTCAGCTAACATTTGCTGAAACACACGTATAGCATCCTCACCAAGCCCGTGAATGGATAACCCTGATATCATACTAGTGAAATTATGAACATCTCGTCTTGGAACATTGTCGAATAAATTATAAGCACAATCTATCCTCCCACACTTGGCATACATGTCAATGAGAGCGGTTGCAATATTAGAAGTTTCCGGAATATGATTGTTGTCTATATAACCATGAATCCACTTTCCTTGATCTAAGGACCCAAGATGGGCACACGCAGACAGAGCACAAACAAGAACAGCCTCGTTTGGAGGCAATTCACGCAGCATCTCGTGAAAATATCTAAGGGCCTCAGTGTACATCCCACAGCTAACAAAACCCGAAATCATTACAGCCCAAGACACGCCATTTCTCACGGGCATTTCCGAAAAAACTTCACCTGCTCTCCACATCTTCCCATTCTTAGCATATGAAGACAGTAAACCAGTCCAAGAAAATACATCTCGAACGGGCATTTCGTCAAACACCTTGTACGCGTGGTCCGCTCTCCCAAAGACAGCATACATATTTATCAAAGAAGTAGCCACGTACAAATTCAAAACAGAGCCGTTTCTTATCAGCATTCCATGAACACTCTCCCCACAAAAAACCGACTTTTGGTGAGCAGAGGAAGTTATGAGAAAAGTGAAGGTATAGTGATCGGGTAAAGCTGGAGTATTGAGCATCTGGTGAAAAAGATTGAAAGGTTCGGAAGAATATCGGATTTTTGAGTAAGAACGAATCATGAGATTCCATAACAGAGTTGGTGGTGGAGGCAGAGGATAGCTGTTGAATAGAGTTGTTGCAAAGTTGAGGTTTTTGTTGTGAAGGTAGCAGTGGATGAGTGAATCGGTTAGAGAAAGGTGGGATGATGAGAGGGATTGAGTTATGATTTGGGCATGAATTTGCTTGATTTCAGAGATACGAGGTCGTTTCGATAGGAGTTGAGAGAGTGTTCTTGCGGTGGAAGTATGATGGGGTTGCATAGCATTGGACTGGATGGCTCCGTAAAGGCGGGAAAGAGATTGCTCAACCTTTATTTCAAGTTTGGGGCATTATATTACAACATTTTGTTAGTTATCATGTAATTGAGATACCATCTCAATCCATGACAAGTGTCCTTCAAAATTTAAAAACAAATAAACTAATTACTTAAATACTTTTTTACCCCTTCATTACTTTTACATTTCTACTACGAATTTTTTTCCAATATAGTCTTCTAGATTTTTTTCCAATATAGTCTTCTAGACAAAAGTATTTCCCAATATGACTCAAACTGAAAAGTATTTCCCTAAATGTACTTTTTGTGATAAATCGCAGTTGGCAACTGCGATTCTTCAAAAAAAATCGCAGTTGCCAACTGCGATTTATCAGTTTTTACAAAAAAAAAAATAAATAAATTTTACTGATAAATCGCAGTTACTAACTGCGATTTATCAGTAAATTTTTTTTTTTTTTTTTTTTTTTTTTTTTTACTTCTAATTTACAATACTATGTGCAATTGTTTGAAACTAAATATTTTTGACATTGGAATCGAGAAATGTTTAACTTAATTGATCATCGGATATCCTTACAACATCTCTTAATTAAAGATCGTAGTACTTTTATTTTAGATAGGAATAATTACACTTTTATTCTATATTTTTGCAGATGTCTTTGATATCCAAACCAAATTAAGGAATCTTTATATATATGATAAACTACAGATGCATGAGTGGAGTAGGTAAATTAGCATAATTTTTTTTTTATTCATCACTTACAACGTTTTGCCTATCAGACAACCATTTGTAATCAATCAAGTGCCTTTGTAAATTTATGTACTTATCTCTCTATTTGATCCGTTTTGATTTCCAACACAATCTTAATATATGTTTAAGGAATCAAATAAGTTATTGTGAAGGCGAGAACATGTACACTAGTATACTGCAATGAGCTTATGAGAATAGTTTATATGTAATCTGACTCAGTTGACATTAATTATGAAAAAGTATAGTTACAAATGACTTAACCTACAACATTTCTCTCCTATTTTAACATGGTATTTTGCAATATACTTGTGATGTCTCATAGTATAAAAAATATATATATATATATAAATATTTTCTCGATTCCAATGTCAAAAGTATTTAGTTTCAAACAATTGCACATAGTATTGTAAATTAGAAGTAAAAAAAAAAAAAAAAAAAAAAAAAATTTACTGATAAATCGCAGTTAGTAACTGCGATTTATCAGTAATTTTTTTTTTTTTTTTTTTTTTTTTTTTTTTTTGTAAAAACTGATAAATCGCAGTTGGCAACTGCGATTTTGTTTGAAGAATCGCAGGTCCCAACTGCGATTTATCACAAAAGGTACATTTAGGGAAATACTTTTCAGTTTGACTCATATTGGGAAATACTTTTGTCTAGAAAGCTATATTGGAAAAAAATTCTTTCTACTACTAAAACAAATACTTTTACATTTTAACACAACAAATAAAAGAGCCCATTTTCATCTAAAATTATTTTACAAAATAATACATGTTTCACAAAAAAAAAAGGTGACAACTTTAATTAATGTTAGAAGTACAATGCTATAAAATATTTTAATTTATCTAAATAAGATCAATTGAGTAACATACTCTATATGTTAAGTGATTTTAATTTACAAAAGAGTACATGGAAATTATTTATTGATTATTGTGTAATTAAAAAAAATCCTATTTTTATTAATGAATGATATTTTTTTATAAAATTATTATTAATTTTTATCTTAATTTCCTAGAAAAAAAATAATAATAATAATAATCATGTTTTTTGCGAAGGCAACACCGCCTGCGCGTGGCTAGGTTCGGCCACGTAGAAGCCAGATCTGGCCGTAGCGTGGCCAGTTCCGGTCACGTAGAGGCTAGATCTGGCCAGATATGGCCTTAGCGGAGGCGGAAACGGCCATGGCGTGGCCATTTCCGGCAACCCGCCGGTTGGACTTGGCCGATTTCGAACATTATGTGGCCTGAAATCATGGAAAAAAATGTCTTCTTTAACAATAACATGGTAGCACTTGAAAGGGTCAAGAATTTCCACTTGCTTTGACAATAACATGGCCTGTTGAGTTCAAATGTTCCTATGATTATATTTGGTTGGAGGAGAAGAAGATGGAGAGCAATAGAAGAAGAAGATGGAGAGAAAGAAAACTGGAAAAAGAAAAAGTTGATTATCTCGTGGAAGATAGGTTTTTGACCTATCTTATAATAGACTAACCCTTATAATTGCACATTTTGAAGTATTTTTTCTTCATAAATGAAAAAGATCGTTTAATGCACATTTTGAAGTTGAACTGATATTTGTTCATGAGTTGAGTAATTTTTTTTATTTACAGTACATCATGTATGGTTCATTTTACCAAATAATGTCTATTATATATCCTTTTTGTTTCACATTGTGAATTATTCAAACCAACATACTGGACTTGGTCATTGGGACACCAAAAATTCTTTTTTATTTTGTTTAGTCAACTAATATAATCAATATAATGTATGATCTTAATTGATTTTTAATATGTTTCCCTGCTATTTGGTTACAGTTTATCTGATAATTGATCAAAATATTGTAATTGTTATGATCTAGTTAAATTTGTGTAGGACAATGTATGTATTTGCCAATAAGTATATCCTCTTTTGGTTACAAATCGTTTAATAATATTAGTGAGTCACAACTCACAATTATGACATGTATGAAGAAGTTTAAAAGTAGAAGATTTCTATGAAGTTATTAACTATGTGTTTTTGTTTTATTTTTTGTCATTATATTTTGTTAGACAATAGGATAGTCATGCTATTTATCTCACTTATGGCAGTCAAACATGCTCCATGTGGAGATTATACATACTATTCACTTCCTAATATAATGAAAATAACCAAATCACAGATATGAGGTCATGAGAACCCATAAAAGAAATGGCACTGAATCTTAGAATAATTAAGTAAAAACTGATACATACAACATACCAGCCATTTTACATTTGGCATAATAAGTGAAGTAAAGTCGATCACTTTATTTCAAAATAACCAACTCAGTGCAAACATAGTTTAACTGTGCTGAAAAAATAACAATTAAAAACGCATCCTCATCGGTTGAGAAAACTACACGCTGTTTTCCTTTTCCTTTTTACGGGCTTCTTCTCGCATAGTCGCTTTAACGTAGATCTCGTAGCAGCATCCTAAATACATACATAGAACAAAGCAGGGTGTCAGACTTGAAAGCTTAGATCAAATTAACACAAAGCATTGTTTACACTTGCTCTTGAAGTTGTATAGAGTATTTGACAAGGTAATAAATGAGATTTTGCAAACAATACCAGTCATTTTAAAGACCTATCTATGTTTTTTTGTATTAATCAATTCAAGTACTCTCAAAACTTTTAATGAGAAATATAACATCTGAATGAAGCACTCTATCAAAGTTAATCAAATGCTTTTTAGGAGAAAATTGTTGTAAAAAGATAAGCGCACCAGCTACAACCACAACGGTCAGAACATCTCCTA